>OY720411.1:7512500-10012500 GCA_963082905.1 Oligia fasciuncula
AAAATCGAGTTGAATGGCGTGCAATAGGAGAGGCTTATGTCCAGCAGTGGACTGCTATAAGCTGATGATGATGAGGATGATAAATGGGCCAACCTGTATACAAACTGTACAAGCAAAATACTTGTAGTTTTACGAGTAAAATTTATAAAAACGCAATGTTATTGTATTATACAATGGGACACTGACCTCCATACTATACTATTGTTTGAATAGCGACGTCACACTTTAATTGTCACACCTAATCGCTAGGTTTTCATTCATTTTCCACTGCTATATTGATGGCATTGTAAAATGGGTGTTGTTTTTTGAGTACTAAATGTTAGAATATATTGAAGTTTTTGGAGTTGTCTGATGGGCCTCGGCGATCGTTAACACAGTTACCGCGATGTTGAATGCTGTTTGCCTTTGCAATTAAGGACGGGGTTTCTTTGAGAGCGATTGTGTTTTGGGTCTGGAGATAATTTTGTTTGAATTTGAACCATATTCTTGATGAAATAAGGAGTAGAGTCCATCTGTAGTTGACCATTCGCGTAAATTCGTTGTTGCATCTATGTATATGCACTTCAAAATTGCATCTATGTATATCTAATACAAATAAGTACAATTGAAGAGTCTGTAATGTTAAAATTACAGCTTTTTACGAAATGCATATGAAAGTATATACGATATTTATAAAAAAAAAAAACTGTCTGTATTTTCCTGCTAATCTCCGAAATGGCTGGACCGATTTTGACGGGACTTTCACTGACAGATAGCAGATTAATTATAAGAAGTAACAGGCTACCTGGGCCAGGACAAAGTGTGA
Organism: Oligia fasciuncula; assembly: GCA_963082905.1. Classification (NCBI taxonomy): domain Eukaryota; kingdom Metazoa; phylum Arthropoda; class Insecta; order Lepidoptera; family Noctuidae; genus Oligia; species Oligia fasciuncula. The sequence continues at coordinate 7,513,306 of OY720411.1, forward strand.
TAATTTCCGAAACCCACTCTGGTGAAGCCGCGGGCAGAAGCTAGTCATTCAATAAAATTTTCATAATGAGTATTGCTGTTGTGAATGATACTAATGCATACATATGAATCCATAATTACTTACGGATTTCACCTTTGTTTTCTATTTATGTCGTAAGGTAAAGTTACTGACAGACATCCTTGTTTCACACCTATTCATTCAAATTCACGCGTCCAAACAAACTCTTGAGCATTTATTATTAGTATAAATTAAATGACTCGTAACGAATCGGACTCTCCAATATTTGGACGTTATTTCCAACATGCTTTGTGACGGGCGTTAACGGGATTTGTGACCCCTAGAGTCCTAGACGAAATTACTTTTAGCATCGGTCCCGAAATTGAAGCTTCAACTTTGGACCGTCTCTGACTTTTTGATGGATGATGTTAACGTTCCCAAAGAGTGCTTTGTTTTGGGCACAAATTCACTTTGCGCTCTGACAACGCTTGCTCGAATCTATCCATATTCATTTATTTGCGTTCTACAAGTTAAAAACAAGATGTTAACAATAGGCTTAGAGCTAAGAGCCGTTGTAGCCCCTGTTAGGGCACAGCGAACATGGTTTGATACATAGTTGATGTATGGAGAGCGAGAGGAAGGCCGAAGAAAATATGGATGGATTGTGTGAGGAATGATATGAAAGAGAAGGTTGACAGGAGAGAATAATAATAATAATAATAATAATAAGTTCTTTATTTCTCCTCACAATGACAAGCTTATTCTAGGTTTCACATATTGTTTTTTTTATTTTTAGCAATGTGAGGAGCTGGTGTCTGAGTTAGGCGTAAAATGCCTGTATTACAAATCACCAGGTCCCCACCCCACGGAAGAACAGAAAGTTTTACTTATAACAAAATATGATACAAACAATGTAACGTTATAGCTACGGAGATTTGTGACTAAAAACTTAAGTTATTATAATTTTGGGGGTAGAAGTTAAAAAAAAAATTATAATAAAAAAGTTAATCTGCGCCTGTATCTGTGTGTATGTGTGTGTCTATGAGAGTGTGTAATGTTAGTGTGTAGTGTCAGGTGTAGTGTGTTAATGTGTACGTGAAAGGGTTTTGGTGCAAGTTATAAACTTATATCGTACTAATTTAATTTGAATGAAGTAGACTTTCTGTAAAACTATAATCCACATTTTTTAACCAGTCCGAAACCAAAGGTTTACATTTGGTTTTTGGCAAGGGATAAAGCGTTAAGGCTCGATTTATCTTATTGTATAGGTTTGGGCCCTGGTAGCAAAAAAACCGGCGTGCAAACTTAGTTTTGAATGACGCTGAAGAACAGACCATATATTTACGGCGTTTATTTCTAATTTTTTCCGGTTCAAAAGTTGTTAGGGCATGCTGTTTCATAACCGTTTTTAGGATGAAGAGCTGCCTCACAGTAAGTACCTCCCATTTTGAGTAGAGATCAGTAGTTGGGTGATAAAAAGGCAGAAACAAACTAACCTTTAGGAGTGCTCTTTGTGCTCTCTCAACCTTTATGAGATGAGTTTTACATGTGCCACCCCATGTGGTGATGCAGTATTCAAGCTGGGACTGACAGAGAGCATAGTAGACCGATTTTATAACAGATTTTGGAGCAGTGTTTCTTAAGGCTTTAAATATTACTATAAGTCTACGAACTCTCGCTGATAAAAGATTAATGTGATCATGAAATTTAAGATTTCTGTCAATAGTCACTCCTAAGTACTTTGTAGATTCAGTATTTTTAAGGTTGGGACACTGACACAATGTGTCATTGGCATTTGGGCACGAATGGGAGACAATACTCAAAGAGGGATCCGGTTTGTCATTAGTTTGAATGGAAAACGTGATGAAGGTCGTTTTTTCTACATTTAATGTAAGTAAATTCTTATTTAACCAACTGATCACCCTGTTCATGCCTATCTGAGCTTTGACAAAAACTTCATGCCAGGAGCTACCACTGAAAAGTAAAGCCGTATCATCAGCAAACGCAACAACCTTCGAATCCGGACACGTTAACTGACATAATATGTCATTTATATAGACCAGGAATAGCGTCGGTCCAAGAATACTGCCCTGTGGAACTCCAAATGTCACTGGGACCTCTTCACTAGTTATGTTACCGATTTTAACACATTGTGTTCTGTCGGTTAGATAATCTTTAAAAAGTTTTAATTGAAGATCCCGGATACCCAGGCTTTCGAGCTTTGTTAACAGAATAGGGACAGAGACTGTGTCAAAGGCCTTTGCTAAATCTAAGAATACTCCAATGGTTTTCCTCTTTGAATCTAAGTTGTTAACTATATAATTTGTTAGTTCTGACACAGCGTCGGCGGTGGACCTCTTGGCTCTGAAACCAAATTGTGCTTGTGAGAGAAGATTTTTATTTTCCAAGTAGTTAACAAGTCTTTTGTTAATGATGCGCTCTAAAATTTTTGATAGGGTAGGGAGAATAGAAATTGGCCTGTAATTATTGACACAGTCTCTGTCACCACTCTTATGTATCGGGTGAACTCTTGATTTCTTATAGATCTTCGGAAATATACCGGTTGTGAGCGACAAATTACAGACGTATGTTATAGGGATTGTTAGAATATCTATATTTGATTTCAAGATGTCACTAGATATCAAATCAAGGCCCACCGAACAACCACTCTTTAACCCTGTTATTAGAGACCTAACCTCCTCTTCATCTGTAGGGAGCAGACAAAAAGAATGGCTACACGAGTTAAAGGTGATGGGTCCTGTTTGTGGATTATTCTTAATGATTTTTTCTGCTAGCGTTTTACCAACATTAGCAAAGTATTGATTAACATTGTTTACCGAATTTTGAGGGTCATTGGTGCTTATAAGTTCAGTTGGGCTGTCTTTGGGTTTAGTTGAGTATGTAATCTCTTTTACTATTTTCCAAATTTTTTTACTATTTTTCCCTGCGTTTTGGAACTGTAGCTTCTCATATTCTCTTTTAAGTTTTTTTAATAAAGACGAACAAAAATTTCGGTATCGTTTGTATGTACTTTTATATATCTCATTGTCTGGGTGTTTCTTTACTTTTTTATATAGATTATCGCGGTTTCTAATGCACTTCAGGATGCCTGGGGTTATCCACGGTTTTAGAATTTTCTTCTTGTTTGATATTTTAACTTCTTTAGTGTTGTTTTTGATAGCCCTATATAGGATACTATGGAAGAAATTGGCAGCCTCGTTGGCGTTATTAGTTGTGTATAGCGGACTAAAGTCAACACTTTTAAGTTCCGCATTTAGAGAGTTGTGATCTAAGTAATTTATAATTTTGGCAGGTTTTTGTTTAGTAAGACTAGCTATGTACAAAGCAACACTATTATGATCTGTAATTGTTGTTTGTAGTATAAGACAACGAGCCGCTAGTTTTGTCTTTAGGAACGTGTGATCCAGACATGTTTTATTGTGCGTAGGAGATGTGTATGCAGGCATCATACCGTGGAATGCCAACATATCTAGATATGCCGAAACATTGCCATCAGCACTGTGTTCGGCAATGTTAATATTAATGTCCCCCAATAATATGACATTTTGCATAAACGAATATTTCAATAGTATCTGATTAAGAGATTGTAAAAAGTTATCAGTATTTCTGTACCCGGGTGGCCTATAAATGGCCAAGGCTACCGTATCTTTATTTAGGGTAATAACAAGACAGTTTGCGTCCTCAATCACGGGTTCTTCAACTGAGATAAACAAACCGTTCTTGTAGTACACAACCACACCTTCATTCTGCGTGCGGTTGTTAGTGGTAGCAAAACTGTCATATCCATCCAAGGAGGGTAAGAACACAGTTGATGACAACCAGCATTCTGTCAAAACAATGCAATCCCAATCCACCGCAGTTCTGGCTATTGTCGTCAATAATCCAGGTAGGTTACATTTAACACTCCGAATATTTTGTTGAAACATTTTAAGACATTTTTTGGTGTTTGGTAACATACCCAAGCAGTCCTCTGCATCACAGATGACAGAATCAGCAACATTAAAAGAGTCTATTTCACTTTGTAAATGGGAGAAGAAAACGTGTTGCGTCGACCACAAGTAACATGGGACAAGGGCAGGAAGATGATGACATAGCTATTATTTATTTACTGGCTAGTCAGTATTGGGTGTGGAAATCAACTGATGAGTGTCAATCAATTATTAAGATGGAGTCACTGTCTAGCAGGATGCGGGATACTCGCTCAACTACTACTAGTGTTGAACTTGCTATAGACTTTAACACGTGATACCTTTTATTTTTTTGTCCCGTGGAAGTCCTCATGGATGTCCACCACCCTGGGGAGGGGTGATCGTATAAGGGTTCCGTTTTTTCCTTTTGAGGTACGGAACCCTAAAAAAGTACCATCTACTCGAAAAGAAGAAGTGCTATGCTAAGTGCAAATCTGAAAATAAATAAGAAATACAGTTGCCATAGTCCTCAAAAAAACATAGACGTTATTGAATAGCGTTTTTCTCCACTCCACGTTTTTGCCGGGTCTCCTCGAACGGATTTTTTTGCGGATTTATTACCAATGTCACTGTAATGCGAATTAACATTGAAGCGCAGTAATTTAACTGTGAAAACTGATTAGTTTCAGTATCATTGAGCCGTGAATGAGAGATTGTTACGGATTTCTCTTATAGCACATATTAAAGTGTTGTCGATCCGTTTGGTTTGTCGCCTCTGGTTAAAGGCTACCGCAGATAGGCGCGACGCGACGGTTTGACGCGATTCTGGTAGAACAAATTCCATGAAGTTTTCATAGATATTGTTCTACTCGAGTCGCGTCGCGCATGTCTGAGCCTTAATTCAGCTACGGAGAGTTCTATCCTGCAATTGCGTAACACACTATTACTATCAATTTGAATCATTTTGAAGCATATTTCTAATCCATTGCTCCATATGTTCAAAAAATGTGTCTGCTCAACAACACAAATAAACGCAATGAATGTTGTTGAACTGTCAAAATGAAACCCATTGCTACTGATAGTGTGTTACGCATTTAGGGTGCTGGGCAGCGTAGGTATATAAATCTATTATTGGTTCATTTCAGCCATTGCTAGTGCAGTTGCCTATACTGCCGTCATAAAGAAAAAGGACACAACTAACATTTTTTCCTAAATTGAGTTATATACATATTTGGAATCAGAAAAAAAGTCGCATAATTATGCCAGTTTTTTTACTCAGTTTTGGAAAAAAAATTAGTTATGCCCTTTTTCTTTATGACGGCGGTATAATTGGTAACGACTGCTTATTCCGAGTACACAGTCCCGTTTTCGGGGACAAAGGCCTCCTCTCTTTGAGAGGCAGTGGGCAGTAATCTACCACGCGGGCCCAGTGCGGGTTGGTAGATGTCACATGTCTACGAATTATTGGTTCTAGGACATGCCGGTTTCCTCACGATGTTTTCCTTCACCGTTTTGAGAGCAGTGGTGATGAAATTATTTACACAAAGTAAAGCGCCTGCCTGGGTTCGTGATGTATGACGTGCACCTTTGCTTCATTAACTCTTCTATAATAATTAGAGGCGTGGTCATCCAATCTACCTAACAGTGTTGCTGGGCCAATACGCAATAGGAAACATGTAATCGCATGTTTCTTTACATGAACTGTAAAGACGGAATATACGATCACGTGTGTATCCTTTACAATGGTAGTTCAATTATTTACTTAATTGTTATTGATCGTTTCCAAGCATCGGTAACAGAGTACCTTTTGGAAATAGAAATCTTGGTGAAATCAGACATGCTGTTTTTGTATTTAGTTCTATCGATGGTCTTGCGGTCGCAAGCGCTATTATTGAGCATGAGGTCCTGCGTTCGATTCCCGGTTCGGGCAAAGTGTTTTTGGGTTTTTCCATCAGGAATTTCTTCAAAAAAAAAAACTGGCCAAGTGCGAGTCGGACTCGCACACGAAGGGTTACGTACCACAAGGCAAAAACACCGAAAAAAACACGTTTGTTGTATAGCCCTTAAATATTTATTTTATTTTGTTTTTATTATTTGTTGTTATAGCGGCAACAGAAATACATAATTTGTCAAAATTTCAACTGTCTAGCTATCGCGGTTCTTGAGATACAGCCTGGTGACAGACAGACAGACGGACGGACAGACAGCGAAGTCTTAGTAATAGGAGAGTTTTTACCCTTTGGGTACGGAACCCTAAAAAGTGTAGTTTTTACCGACTTCAAAAAAAAGGAGGTTATCAATTCGATACGTATGTATGTAATATTATTGGAATTGCATTATATTCACATATGATGATCTATTAGGGCTTCCAAACAAATATACAAAATTTCATAGGCGTATGTATGTATGTATGTATGTATGTTTGTCCACGCATATCTCCGGAACTATTAATCGGATCGTGACCATTTTTTTTTTATTGGCTTACATTTTCTTCAACTTAGGGAACAGTGCAAGTTTCATCAAGATCGATTCAGTAATTTTCAAGATATGGACTAATACGTGTAAGTGTGACGGCCTGGCTTATTGATAAGAGGTACGGGTGTAGTGTCAAAGGGAAAACATCTCAAAACCTTGGTCAAATACTAGTGCAAAAACTAAAAATTACGAAATAAAAAGTAATTTAAAAAAATTAAACCGACTTCAAAAAGAAATTAACTCAAAATTATGAAATAACTTTAATTTCGGAAGTCGGTGGCATAAAACTAAAATACAGATCCCAAGACACCGACTTCCGAAAATAAAGTTATTTCATAATTTTGAGTTAATTTCTTTTTGAAGTCGGTTTAATTTTTTTAAATTACTTTTTATGAATGATCTAGTATAGATCATTCAAAACTACACTTTTTACCGACTTGAAAAAAAACGAGGTTATCAATTCGACACGTATGTATGTAATATTATTGGAATTGCATTATATTCACATATGACAATCTATTAGGGCTTCCAAACAAATATACAAAATTTTATAGACGTATGTATGTATGTTTGTCCACGCATATCTCCGTAACTATTAATCGAATCGTGACTATTCTTTTTTTATTGGCTTACATTTACCTCAACTTAGGGAACAGTGCAAGTTTCATCAAAATCGATTCAGTAATTTTCAAGATATGGACTAAGACGTGAAAGTGTGACGGCCTGGCTTATTGATACGAGCTACAGGTGTAGTGTCAAAGGGAAAACATCTCAAAACCCTGGTCAAATTCTAGTGCAACAACTAAAAATTACCAAATAAAAAGTAATTTAAAAAAATTTAACCGACTTCAAAAAGAAATTAACTCAAAATTATGAAATAACTTTAATTTCGGAAGTCGGTGGCAAAAAACTAAAATACAGATCCCAAGACACCGACTTCCGAAATTAAAGTTATTTCATAATTTTGAGTTAATTTCTTTTTGAAGTCGGTTTAATTTTTTTTTAAATTACTTTTTATTTTACTACGGCCTTTGTTGATCTCTTTGCGTTGTTGTTTTTATTTATAGGAGGCATGTTTGTGGGCATGGCTAATCTAGCAACAATTTGTTTTTGCTACGTGTTCTAGTTATATCATAGTTACGGAAGACTTTTCATTTATATAATGTGAGATTACGCGGTTAGTAGTGCTTAATGGTCTAAGTAGCAGTGAAATGAATGAATGTATCTATAAACATTGTACAATAACGTTTATCACCCATAAAATGTATTTATATCAGCCGGAAGACATCCACTGCTGGACGTAAGGCAAATAAATGTCACACATACGGAATGATCTTTTGAGATGTTAATCGTTTTATTTACTAGCGTGGAACATAGTTTCTTTAGGTGTCAATTTTATTGTTCACAAACTGCGCATTTATGCCCCGAACTGTCTCAAGAGATGGTGACAACGTTAATATACATTCTATGAAGTACGATAATGTGACTGTTGCTCCAATAATAGCTTTCTCTTACTCACAATCAACTTTGTAAAGGTTGAAAGTTAGAATTTAACGATAAATTGTGTCACACGAAGGGTCCTAGATGTCAGTTGTGTGTACTTTGTTAAATTGATTGTTTGTTTTCCTGTACCTATTATGATTAACATAAACCTATTTACCTATTATGATTATGTGGCGGTAATGCTGCCTCATTGTTTGTTTTTTTTGTGGGAAGTCTTATACGCTATCTTGTCGGAAAAGGATTTGACGCCTCATATCAATGCTTCATCTTCCCTGATAGTGATAACTCATGAATGAACATCATGTTTGTTTTGATAGTGCTTATGTCAAATAATGAGATATAAAATCAATAATAGATCTTTTCGTCTTTTCCAGTTCCGTCCGCGCCTCAAAACCTGACTGCTAACAACGTATCAACAGAGGAAGTCCACCTCTCATGGGCCCCGCCATTGACTTTCACACTGCGCACACTTCCCAACACAGACCTTGACCCTAAAAGTCAAACTTTAATACCAGATGACCCAGCCAGGAACAAAAAACAGGAACCGCAGGGCGATGAGCCAGTCAACGACGTTTTGAGCCAAGAGCCGTCTCCAGACGCAATCAACCCAGAAAGGCAGAAAGACTTCGAATACACCTCCTACAACTGGTACAAGAACGACAAACAGAAATACAACGACGACTACTCATCTCATCTCCTTATCGACGACAATAGGAGTAAAAGAGATGTACGATCACGCAGACATAGGAAGAGACGTCAGGACAACGGCACAGAACCAAAACTGCACGACGAGAAAAACTTGCAAGTTTTAGTTTATCCAATTGAGCAGAAAGAAGTGGTCAAGAAATCCTATGGGCAAAGTAAACATAAGGATACAACAAAAGTGGCTTATGTCCTGTATTATGAACAGGGGGTGCCAAGGTATGACGTGAACATCGTCAACGGGACACAGACGTCAACTGACGTCAAGAGAAAGAATGTGTTTCCAAGTGATTTGGGCATGGAGGACTATTCGAGGGCGACGAAGAATTTGACGCTATTGAACACTTCCGGGAAGGTGACGAAAGTTGTCGGGTTCCGCTTGAGAAATCTTAGTAAGTGGGGTTTTAGATTGTTCTTTATTTTAGAGTAAGATTTGGTGGCTAGCGCCTAATAGTGGGGATTGAGAAATTGGGTGTCGTATTTTTAAGGGGTCATCTGTTTCTTAATCTTTTTCTACCTTCTAGTTTCGAGTACCTTAATATCGATTTCATCCATGAAAGACAGAAAATGGCTAAGCACACAATGCTTACTGTGAAATATCTTCCAGCCAGTTTCATTGCATAAATTGGATTTCGCGACAGTCTTGCTACCAGAATCGATCCAGCCGATCTGTTCTGTAAAAATCTCATCGTGAAAAAATCTTAGGTAAAGTGAGGCTCGAAATGAGCTGTCCATAGTGTCAATCGCTAGTATAGGTGGAATGACAGCTCACTTCAGCTAAGTTTTCTCGGTGAGATTCTCATGCCGCATTTACACATTCGTGCGAATCGCGAGGCGAATAACGAACACGCATATGTGACCAGTGCGCTCACTATTCGCCTCGTGGCTCGCCTCGCGATTCGAGCGCTCGCGTTGTCAAAATAATTCACCCCGCGAATGTGTGAACAGTAGTTCGCGACGGCCCTCGTATACGAATGTTTCGTCGAATCGTTGTTCGTCGAGTGACGAGGCGAATGGCGAACACGATTGTGTAAATGCGGTACTTGCTATGTGTTTCTACGGTGCAAGTTGGTTGCGGGAGAGCGTCGAGTTATTCAACTGAACTTCAGTAAATTAAGCATAAAATATCTTATTTTTGACGTGACAACGTCTTAAATTAGGTTGCGACTGGGAGTCACTTATGAAAAAGTGTAACGCTCGGTAACGTTACGATGAGTCACCGAACGAGAGAGAGGCCCGCCGAATGCCTTGCGTCTCTCTCCCACTCAACTATGATCGGATGATCGGTCGTTGTCACGTAAAATCTTCGCCCGTAAAACCGACTTTACAGGCAACCATTTTTTTTTATCTCTTAATTTTTGGTACTGTATTCTTCTATGAGCATGGAGGTGTTAATTAAAAAGTTGTAACGTTTCTTTAATGGGGCGTGACGATCTAATAACATTCGTAGGGCCAACATGGCCAGAGATCGCACAAGACAGGGAGGTTTGCAAGGAAAAAGGGGAGGCCTTTGCCCAGCAGTGGGACACAAAATAGGCTAACAAAGAAAAAAAAAAGTTTCTTTAAATACCAAGTTGGCTCAATTAATTAAGACCCCGACCTTCTACTGAGGAAGCATGTTTGAAACAGGCGCTCATCCAATTAGCAGACGGAACACCTTAAGTCCTTCTTAATTGTCTAGATTAGTTACCGCATTTTGATATCTTCGGATAGTTCACGGTTACAAATGGTAGGATTTAAAAAATAGTAGTAGTTTGGTAGAAAACATTTTTTATTGGGGAAATAATTTTGAGGTGCGTACTTTTTATTCAAATAGGTAGAATGAATGAATATACAGGGTAGAATGAAAAGAAAAAAAGAAAGAAAAACTGTTTATTCTGCACAAACAAAACGCACATTGCATATAAAAAAATTAAATAAAAAAAAGAAATATACACAGACGACGTAGTCAAAAGCCTCGTACTCAAGCATAAAAAAAAAATTGTCAATTTTGTCTATTGCTTGATGTCCGGGCCGGGACCAAAGACAACACATTATTTTAATTACACACGTAATTTTTGTTTTGTTTTTGACGTGACAACGTCTTAAATTAGGTTGCGACTGGGAGTCACTTATGAAAAAGTGTAACGCTCGGTAACGTTACGATGAGTCACCGAACGAGAGAGAGGCCCGCCGAATGCCTTGCGTCTCTCTCCCACTCAACTATGATCGGATGATCGGTCGTTGTCACGTAAAATCTTCGCCCGTAAAACCGACTTTACAGGCAACCATTTTTTTCGAAAATTCCCAAAATTTTAAGTAAACTGCTTACTTATTGGCCAAATTGAATGAGAAATGAATTCATATTTATTTTATTTTATTAAAGTAATGTGTAAGCAATCTAGCAAAACATCTTTTAGGCCTCTGTGTCATTAGACATAAAAATTAGGTAAAAAAAAAATTGGTAAGACTTCGTCTAAGACAACCATGGCTTAAATGGTTCTAAATTGTCTATACTATTTTCGCCTTAAAGCTTAGCACCCATCTTTCAATCACCCTGTATATTATGTAGACTTTATAGTTATACAGGGTAGCAGTCCCAGCTACCCTGTATATCGACGCGCAAACTCAAATCATGAATACACAGCACATGATTCTAGCCTCACTAACGTATTTTTTTTCATAGATTATTTAAAAAACATCTGCTGTTTCATAGAATGCAAATGCAATACCTACGCGGTCAAAATGTACGGAACAGCTACTATTATGGTTTATTTCTATTTACTCAATAGGGTAGATTAAAATATTAATACTATGTAAAATTAGTATTCGATCAGTATATGATTCTTCTCTGCTAATCCTTTGGAGATTGCAGGCGTGATGTTATGTTATGTAATGTGATTTTATGAAAACTAATATAAAACCTTTTTACATCTGTTTTTAGAGCCCTTCACGCCATACAAGATTTGGGTACGTGCCTTCTACAATTTCTCACTAGATGGCGTACAGTCGTCCGATTTGTTGGACCGACTGGGGCCCAAGTCCGACCCCCTGTACGTGTTGACCGACGTCAGCCCGCCGTCCTCGCCGATTATACTGAATTTGACTTGTGATCAGACTAAACGTGAGTGAATAAAATGTTTAAATTATTTCAATATTTTATATTGTATTTGAGAAAAAGTACCGACTTACTGGGTACGAGGGTTTCGTACCCATGGGCGATTTTGCACTGGATTTGCAACGCACTGCTCAGCGCCGAGAGTTAAAAATCCAACTGTGTATTTTTTGACGCTTTGATAAGTTAACGCAAAATCGAATTTCAAAAATATTTATTTGTTATATCGATTTAGCGATGGTTTCCTCTGAATTGACAAATCACATACTTGTTTAGTACCAAATTCGGTCACATGATGTTGTTACAGTTTCTGCACCAAATATGTAGATGGCGACACTGTAACGATGACTATATTTATTATTTTCCTTTCCGTTAGTGCTAAGGGAATCGTATTGGATTCCGTACTAATTACCGTTCCGTAATAATAAGCTTACCTAATCGCAAAAACATCCTCAAAACGTCCTTAGCTCTCAAAACGGTAAAGGAAAACATCGTGAGGTAACCGGCATGTCTTAGAACCAAAAAATTCGAGTAAAAGTGACCTCTACCAACCCGCACTGGGCCCGCGTGATGGATACGTACGGCCCACTCTCTCTCACCGAGAGGAGGCCTGTGTCCCAGCAGTGGGAACATTATAGGCTAATTATGCTAAGCTTAGTCCCAGTAAAAACAAAAAAAAATAAAAAATGTTGTATTATTTGCAGGTACTTTATACCTCCAATGGCGCCAACCTCTGGAGTACAACAACTCTTTAGACCAGTACGTAGTGACCCTGAGGAAGATCCCTGAGCAGCAGCCGCGGACGAGGCTCACACTACCCACCAATAAGAATGATATTGAAACTACCATACCAATTGTAAGTGTCCAATTTTATTTTGAACTAAGCCAACAAACGTTGTCCTGTCCAAATCTGAATAATTCTTACAAAATTCCCATAGAACATTAGTTCAGTTTTTTCATTCTGTAAAAACCTGATTCGGAGTATTAGGAACATTTTATTAAAACAAACATTTGCCAAATCGGTCCAGCCGCCTAGCCGTTCTGAAGTGATGCGCTTACGAACGAACAGTCCCTGCCAGCCTGTATAGGTGAACTGAGTCAGAATCGGGTGCTGATAGCCTGATCAAGTTTATTATTTATTTTTTATCATTACTTTTTACCTCGCAAATTACAAAAAAAAAACAAAAAGAAAAAAAAAAAACAAATTTCCAATCCAAAAATTCAAAAGAAATTCTTGTCAAAATTCAAATTTCCATGTATTTTTTTTCCGCAAATTAATACGTCTTATTCATTCTGAAAAATTTGAAGCACACATAAAATTCTTTTGTTGGTAGGAAAGTCAAAAAATGTAATGTTTAAGATATATAAATACATACATAAATAAAACGCAATAACGACTATGAACAAATAAGGAAAGTAAAATAAATATATGTCAGATATCAATATAAGGAAACTTGAATTATGTATAGAAATAGAGTTATTTAAATGTTACAATAACATTCAGTTGTGATTTCATAAATCACGGTGCGGTGTGGGTCAAGGCACTTATTCGAGGTAATTTATTTTTATTTATTTCTATATTTAAATTAGAGGGGCTTCTGGGTAAGTCATAACTGCCGCACGGGTTGATCGATCAGGTTAAGCTACGCTTGCCGCGGTTGGTCTGTGAATGGTTGACCATCTGTACATAACAAGACCCCTCCTTGCCTCGGAAAGCACGTAAAGCCGTTGGTTCCGGCTGTCATTCGTGGATTTTTGACAGTCGTTAAGGGTCGTCAGAAGCCCGAAAGTCTGACAATCAGTCTTACCAAGGGGTTCGTATTACCCAGTAACTGGGTTGTGGAGGTCAGATAGGCAGTCGCTCCCTGTAAGATACTGGTATTCAGCTGCATCCCAACATAGTTGGGAAAAGGTTAAGCAGATGATGATGCTTATATTTAAATGATTGTTAAACGATCTTAAATTGTGCTGAAACGTATGAGTGATAATGACCGAATGTTGGAAAAAGATAATGTTTTTTTACAATGTCGTCAAGTATCAAGCACGCCACTTCAATCAAAATATAGGTTACGTTGAGTGTGGTACTAGCACATCAATCATTTTGAAGGATGTTACTAATCCATTGCTTCATATGTTCGAAAAATTTGTCAATTTTTTTTTTTTTTTATAGTAACAAAAAGAAAAATGAAACAGAAAGTCCTATACGAGGCCAAAAGGCTATCTCAGCAACCTGCTGCGACATTTCAAAAATAAATGTCACAGCGCTGGTATTCTGATAGAGCCCGCTGTGATGTCACGGGCAGTTACAGAAATAAGAACTTCCATACAAAATTTAATCACCTATTTAAAAAAAAATCCATCCTTATTGTCCTTCGATGAATAAAGAACTCTTGTACACAATTTCTTGCTTTTAGACCCAGCGGCTAATGCTCTGGGTTGTCTGTCAGTGAATTAATGAATTTATGATTTTTATGAAGTTGTAGATGTTAAAATATAATATGTTTAATTTCAGGAAGTGGACATGTGGAACATGACGAGATATGAAGTAAAAGTGTACGCAGTTACTCAGTCCGTTGCCAGGGAAAAATCGTTCATAAACGGGGACGAATCCAAACCAGAGGCAAGTATTTCGCGTTATTACTTTGAAACTCAAATCATTTATTTCAATTAAACTTTACTACGCGTAGTAAGTATTCTAAGTAGTAGTACTTCGACGCCACACAGTTCTGACGCGAACTCCGTTCATTAGTATTGAATTTCTGATTTTGATCACCTACTTTTGCTGTTGACTGTACGTGTTTTAAATCAAGCTCAAAACTTTACCATGTCCTACTTTCATAGAAGTTTGAATAAATATACCTAAGTAATATAAAGACAACATGTGATAGAAGTGCATACAGACCCGCGCATCGATAATGGTCTGGGAAATGGAACAGCGATTCGCGAGTCTTATGTTCCGTCTACGCCGTGACGATCTTACCTGCACAAACCTCTTAGATAGATCGATGCTCGGTATTTATGGTTTCGAGTGTTTCATGACGAATAGGAGCGCGGATTTTACATTATCGTGCTGTTTGTAACGTCTTGCAATGTATGTGTAACCGTTTTGTGTTCTGACACTGAAATTAACGCCTGTATTTTTCTTTCAGGAGGTATCAGGTGAATGGTGTGTGGCCCACTCGGAGGCCATGTCTCCCGGCGACGCGCCAGTGGCGGCACGTGGCGTCAGTAACGCCGCGCTGCTCGCCGTCTGTCCGCTATTGATCTTTGCTGTGGCAGTCGCTGTGTTGTACTGGAGGTGAGTTTGTACATTGCTTTTTATCTTACGGCTCAGCCATATCCGCCTGGATTTGTAATGCCCTCGCCCTTTCTAACGCTCATAAACATTCGCTTCTAAAGAACGACGAGAAGCGTATTTTTTTTTAATTTGGTTAACCAAAGGCGCGCTTTTATTATTACCGGCCAAGAAATTATCGGAGCGAATTGCGTTCAAACTTTTTAATTAAATAGTGTTCCAAATTCACTTATCGAGGACCCTTCGGCTCTTTTCGAATAGATGGTATGAAACATTTCATACTTACCCAGTGGTTTAGGTTATGCATTGTCTGTTTGTGAATTAATGAATTTAAGATTTTTATTAAGTAGAAACAACCACTGTGAACCAAGGGATGACTAGGGAAGTTATGCTGATATCTATATTTTTTCACAGGTGCAGAGCACGTTTGAGTAAATGCATCAGTGCTGCGTACAACTACTTGGAGGAAGGTGGCGAAAGGGCGGCGAGGGCACCGCTCAATTCTTATAAAAAACCGGGTGAGTAACTTGACGTCATTAATGTTATGTTTATTATGGATTTTTAAACATGGGTATAGTAGAGTTGGAATATATAGCAGTAACCTAGGTGTTCAGCTGCCGTAATGGATTTTTTACACATTAAGATAATCCCGGTGAGAACTTTACACTACGATTTGTTTAGCTAAAAATATCTTATTTACCTGGGCTAATAGCATGGTTTTCTTACAACACAACGCAGTTGCAAAACTTTGCAGGAATAATTATGATTATTTGTTGTAATGGCCGTGTACCTAATAATAAAATAAAATGAATATGTGTCATGGTTACTAGGGAAAATAATATGTAAGTGACATTATATAGTTTCAAAGACACAGTTCTGTGTTCGTTTCAAAGCTTTATAATATAATATTTTCTGTGTCGTAGTTGTGAACTGTTCCCCGCTCGTCTCCTGCGCATCGGGCGCGGCAGACGGCGTGGACGGAGGAGCGGGCGGTGCGGGCGACGCATGCGGGCCCTCGCGCCCGCCCCGCATGGCGGGCCGCCAGCAGCCAGCCGTGGCTGCGACCAGCTTCCCAGCACATGTAGCGGCTCTGCATGCGGATGGGGATATTGGATTTAGGTAATAAGCACAGGGGATTGGCGTATGAAAGGAGAGGCCTATGCTCAGCAATGGACGAAGTCGGGCGGTGGATGACGATGGTGATAAATACGGGCCGTGAAGATGATGAATTTTCAACAATCCGTCAACTGGGCCTTTTTGGCGTAGTCGTGAGGCACACTTCCTGCTAATTTCTTACATCGCACTTTACACTTTTTATTTGATGTATATTAATATTGAGTGCCTTTTAGTCTGTGCTTAATAAATGTATTTGTTTTCAATCAATCTCTGTAATATAGAAGATTTATGTTAAGAATTGCTGAATTTTCAAAATAATATTAATTGTTTCCCTCCATTTTTAGCAAAGAGTACGAGATCGTGGTAGCGAAATCTGCCGCGTTGGGTCACACCAGTCACCATAGTCATAGGCCTGAGAATAGACTGAAAAACCGTTACCTGAATATTACTGCATGTAAGTAATTGATACCTTTACATATTCTTGATCTCATAATAGAAGATATCATAGAATCAATCTAATAAAATCAATCTTGTAGAATAATATCATAGTCCATTTACTGTGTACTGGGCAGGTGTACACTTGCGCAGGAATAGGAATAGCTTTTAGTAATTATTGTGTAACTGGTTTTGTTTATTCACATCTTTTTATTTTATTTTTTGTGTACACCTTATTTGTCGCCGGTTACTTACAGTTACAGTTCAAAATCATGTACTGAATCCTACCCACCCTGTTTAGATTGCCATTGACACGTGAAGCAGCAGAATATCTCAGTGCCTTGAATAATAGAAGTAATTGTGTTGCCCCAGACGACCACTCGCGCGTGTGCGTGTCGGCGGGCGGGCGCTGCGGCGCGGCGGGCTGCGCGGGCGCCGGGCGCGGCTCCGCCTGCGACTACGTCAACGCTAACTTCATCGACGGCATGCTGCCGCAGCTGCAGCCGCAGCACATCGCCAGGATACGCAGGAAGCTGGAGAGGAGGAACAGACCGCATAGGTGACCCATAACATGAATTATAATGGTGCTGTCATAGCCTTATGCATTTGTAATGTAGTGTACGGAAACAGTATACGACACGGCTGTCTAGGACAGCGCCAAATGAAATAAAGATATCTTACTCTATCAACATTGTAAGAATAACAATCGGAAAGAAAGGCTTTTTATCATAACTGATTGACTAAAAATAATATAATAGATGTAATTACAAAAAAATACATATCATGTAATTTGTGATAGTAACGCTGATCGCGACGATTGGTTTTGGTAGAGCAAAATGAAAGTGGACTGTATAACATTGAATGTACAGACGCCTTACTACAATCTGTCAGATTTCTTTAATAGATTTTCGACTTTATTGCTAAAGCATAAGGTTCAAGGTTGATTGGGAAAATCTGACAGTTTCGGGTAGGTTGACCTGCTGGCGTCTGTACAAAGAAATTAAATTAAAACGGTCTCTGTCGAAAACATTTGCACGATTTAAAACGACATAATTATAAGAGTGAATGTTTAGAATTATGTTCCGTACGCAAAATACGCGCATTGACGTGGAGTTGCGGACACCAGCCCGTATTACATGTTACCTAAGAGTGAATGTTACCAGGAACAAGTTGCTCAAAAATTTCTGTATGGTTAGCAAATTCAAGTCCCAATCTATGTGGCGTTTTTTCCATCACTCTCGGAAAGCTATTACAATTTTATCACCCTAAGCTTCGGTGATACGAAACATCACACTAATATTATAAAGGCGAAAGTTTGTGTGAGGGTGTGTGTGTGTTTATAAGTTTGTTACTCCTTGACGCTCAAACGGCTGGACCAATTTTGATAAAATTTTGTATGGAGGTAGCCGACACCCTGGATTAATATATAGGCTACTTTTTATCCCGATATTCCTACGGGATCGACATTTGCGCGGGTGAAACCGCGGGACGGAGCTAGTAATAAATAAACCTATTTCATATTATCTTTTCACAGACAATCATCAGTAAAACCAACGAAGCCGCCTCCCAACCTAGCCGAAGGCATAGAGTCTGCATTCCTCAACATTGAGTTCTCTGGTATCGTGGAATCAGACGAGCAGAACTCGGACTCGGACAGCGACAGGAGTGACTCTGACTCGGAGTTGGACGACGTGTATGTTGATATTGGTGAGTAATCATCATGTAAAAGATAATATCCACTATTAAAAATAGGCCTCCCTCAAAAATCACCACACCATTACGTGATATGGTCATAGAAACTTCACGTTCATAAACGAGAGGCAATCGAAAACGCTTTATTTTATCCTAACAAATTTTATAAATGCGAAAGTGAGTTTGTTTGCTTGTTTGTTACGCTAAAACGGCTGAACGGACTTTGATGACATTATTGGCAAACAGATAGACCTGGTTTTGGACAGTTATGTCCATAATCAGGTCTATTGGGCCTGGATGAATAGCTTACTATTTGTCCAGGCCATCATGGTTGTTCATTCATTATATGTTTATTGCGGGGTTATAAAAATATTGTAAATGCCTTAACCTTGCCTTTCTTTAGGCACTTAGGAGTATAAAAATTAGAATTCCAACTTCTCTAAACATCTTTATTTAGTACAAATTCTGCCATGATTCTTTCAAATGAGATGAGGTTATTATTCCGAACTGTGACAACGCCCGAATCAAGCTTTGGATATATAAAAAAGTTCTTTATTTCCTACAGACGGCGTCCCAACCAGAGTTAAACTAGAGTGGCTAGTATGGCGTCGTCGGTACATCGCGACCCAGGGGCCCACACCAGCAACACTGGACGCGTTCTGGCGCATGATCTGGCAACACCGAGTGCACACCGTCGTTATGATCACCAACCTTGTGGAGCGGGGTCGGGTACGTATTTAGCCATATAATTATAATTTGAAATATCCCGGGATTTCGGAAGACACTTTTTGAAACACGCTGTACCGTGTTTTCGCCGGTTTCTGTTCTTTTTTTGCTACAAACTTACTACCACAAAAACGTGTTTATAAAAACTCCGTACATAAATATTGTGTTTTACAGTTAAGCTTAGAAAAAAGATTAACATGCTAGCTTTGTGGTAGTATGGTAACAGGGAAGGTAAGAGAAACATAATTTTCCAGGACCTTTATGACAGATTCAAAAGTTAAGGTTACCAGCGTAATCTCTATGGGCTAATTTTATACCGGATAAAAGTAGTTAAATTCTTAATTATTTTTTATCTTGTGTTTTTTTATGGGTGATCCGATGCTATAACAGTCCCCTCTGTGACAGCGCAAGTGCGACATGTACTGGCCGGCGGGCGGCGCCGGGAGCGCGGCCGAGTTCGGCGGCGTGCGCGTGACGCTGCTGCACGAGGACGTGCGCGCCGCCTACACCGTGCGGCACATGCGCGTGCGCAGCCTGCGCGCGAGCGGCGAGGTGAGGCGGCTCTACTACTACCATATTTGTTGAAAATGGGGGAATAGGTAGCAAATTTCTTCCCCATTTTCACGCCTTAATTTACTACCAAAAGATCAATAGTAATATAGTAGAGGTATGAGGAACTGCACCCTATTTGCGTAACACACTATTACTCTCAATTTAAATCATTTTGAAGCATATTTCTAATCCATTGCTCCATATGTTCGAAAAAATCTTCTGCTCAACAACGCAATGATTGTTGTTGAACTGTCAAAATGAAACCCATTGCTACTGATAGTGTGTTACCCAATTACCCTGCTGGGTGAAAAGTTCTCCATCCTCCATAGAAAAGGAAGGATTGTTCGTCCGACCACACCGGGGTTGTCTCTGGTAGGTTATTTTATTGCCTGACGTTTGATGTCAGGATATTGTATAAATTCTAGTCGCACGGATAAGTCTGCTTGCAAAGGTCGTGGAGATATTAAAAGTTAAGTTATAAAATTTAAATCTTGTTTTCGTAGTCAGAAAAAGTTGAAAATTTGACCTTGAATTTCTACATAATTAGAATGTTACCAGGTAAGGCCCAGTACAAAAAAAATATCACGATGTCGGGAAAAAGCAGTGAGTCTTGGCTTCGTTAATCGACTTTTGACACCCGTTATTATATTTTGTTTCTTCAGGGAAGTTCTCCGAGCAGCGGCGACAGTTCGGGCACCGACAGTGAAGGTCGCAGCGTGGTACAGTACCATTACACAGTGTGGCCTGACCACGGCACGCCAAGACACCCGCTTGCTGTGCTGCCGTTTGTAAAGGCTGCTGGGAAACATCCTTCTACAGTACTAGTGCATTGCAGGTACTAAATATATCTTAAAACTCACAGCTCATTTTAAGAAGATTACTGTAACTCAGCTGTGCATCTTTGACAGTTGTTACGGGTTGTCAGAAGCCCGAATACGCGAATGTCTGACAACCAGTCTTGCCAAGCGGCATCGTATTACCCAGTAACTGGGTTGCGGAGGTTAGATAGGCAGTCGCTCTATGTAAAATACTGGTATTCAGCTGCATCTGGTTAGATAGGAAGCTGACCCCAATGTAGTTGGGAACAGGCTAGGCAGATTGATTGACTGATTAAATTAGCGGTGTGTTTAGTAGGCTGGCTTTAGAGATTTTATGTATCATTTTTCAGACTTGCGACTCACCAGTGAGTTGCAAGTCTGAACTGAAGCGATCAAGTACACCAATATTTTTCTCTTATAGATAAGTTAAACAACTGTCAAAACAACAAACTTTCTTTGCAGCGCCGGCGTCGGCCGTACAGGCACATACATAGTCCTGGATGCACAACTCAACCAACTCAAACTAACCGGCACACTATCCCCACTCGGCTTCCTTTGCCGAGCCCGAACTCAACGCAACCACCTCGTCCAAACTGAAGAACAGTACGTCTTCGTACACGACGCCTTACTCGAACACGTACGGTCGGGAGACACCGAAGTAGAATTCCCCAAGGCCCGACAATACCTCGCTAAACTACTAGAACCAATCTCCGATGAAGAACTAGCAGTTTTAGACCTTAATCCGTCTAAGAATAAGAGTACTAATGACTTATCAAATGGCGTAGAAAACGGTGAAACATCAAGTATCAAGTCCAGTCAAAATCCCAGTGAAAAGGAAGTTCTGGAAAATGGTAGTCAAATGTCGATTAAGACAGATGATTTGAACAGTGAGCAGTCAAAGTCTGTTAAAGATTCGGAAGGAACTGATGAGCCGAAGGAAGGAATGGTGAATGGTGAGGAGAGTGAAGGAGTGTACGATTTAGCGCCACGGTCTACTGATACGTATAGCAAGAAGATGCAGGCGTATAATAACATGAGTGAAATGGAGAAGGAGGAGATGAGGAGGTGAGTTCTGTTTTGACAAATGTTAATTTACATGATAATAAACCTACAGCTTATAAATGAGACATAGACAAGCGTGGAAAACATAACCCTGTCTTTGCTGTCCTTCGGGCAAAAAGGACGCATCGAGCTATTAGAAAGAGACAGTTCTTGAGTGAAAGAGACGCTCTTTAGTCCGTACTACCGCCAAGTGTTGTATTTATTATTAAATATTTTAAATAATGAAAACTTATCAGGATTTATTTTTCACAAAAATTATAAGGATTATACTTAGCAGTGTTCTAATAATTATATCTTTTCTGCTCCTTTACCTCGTAACCTTTTAATTCACCTGTTTATTAAAGCGTTTGATTATCAAGTTGAGTTGCACGATTTTTGACAAATGCGTGCACTGACTGGACAGGTCCTCTCAATCTGTGTGGTTCTTTCCTCAAAAGACCACCTCAGACATCGATCTACATAGTCTTCATATAACCTGACCAAGATTATGTCTGGACTTTAAAAGAGACTGTGACCTCTGAGTTTGTTTCGGCCTTTCTTCTCAGAGTAGTCAGATAGGAAACGCCGACTTCATCTAGTTAAAAAAAAAAAAACATGATTGACGTGTAAAAGTGTTTGTACACAAACCTACTTACAAATAAAATCATTTCATTTCAAATCATTTCATTTCAATATGCTTGTTTTTCAGAGCGAATCGTGCAGAAAACTATGCGTTGTTAGAACGCATGAGATCTCTTGCGAACAGACATCACACGTACCAAGGTCCACCACCCGTCAACTTGCTAGAGAAACAGTTTCTGGTGAGTACAAATAAAACATACCTGCATAATTAATTAAAACTATGAGTATTAAGAAACATAGATGTTTGAGGGACTCCGATCATAGTAAGGCTCCAAAATTACGTTTCATTTGATTTCATATAATACAAGGATAAGAAAGTTTGATGTGAACACTGGTAACACTGGTTTTGTCACACTTGAACACTCCGTAAAAATATTATATTTGGGACTCGCACAGGAATTACAAACAGTAAAAAAACGAGCATTTAATACTAACATTAAATAAAAGTAATTTAAAAAAATTAAACCGACTTCAAAAAGAAATGAACTCAAAATTATGAAATAACTTTAATTTCGGAAGTCGGTGTCTTGGGATCTGTATTTTAGTTTTAGTTTTTTGCCACCGACTTCCGAAATTAAAGTTATTTCATAATTTTGAGTTCATTTCTTTTTGAAGTCGGTTTAATTTTTTTAAATTACTTTTATTTGGTAATTTTTAGTTGTTGCACTAGAATTTGACCAAGGTTTTGAGATGTTTTCGCTTTGACACTACACCCGTTGCTCGTATCAATAAGCCAGGCCGTCACACTTTCACGTCTTAGTCCATATCTTGAAAATTACTGAATCGATTTTGATGAAACTTGCACTGTTCCCTAAGTTGAAGTAAATGTAAGCCAATAAAAAAAAAATGGTCACGATCCGATTAATACTCACGGAGATATGCGTGGACAAACATACATACATACGTCTATAAAATTTTGTATATTTGTTTGGAAGCCCTAATAGATTGTCATACGTGAATATAATGCAATTCCAATAATATTACATACATACGTATCGAATTATTAACCTCCTTTTTTTTGAAGTCGGTAAAAAATATATTTAAATAAAAGTCCGAATTGAGAACCTCCACCTTTATTGAAGTCGTATAAAAACTAGAAAAAAACCTGTGCGAGGCCAAAAAGGCTCGTATCTCAGCATAATGCTGCGATATACAAAAAAAAAACCGTAGCGCTTGTATTCTGATAGGGCCCGCCGATGATGATGAAATGGCATTTAGAATACTAATAATAATTTTCTGTTTAATTCTCTGTAACTTCAATCCAATCGTTCTCCAGCTCCTGAACTAATATCCTAAACGTAAATGGAAACATAAATTGTACTCTTGTTACAGCTAATAACCCGGTCCTGCGTGGAAGCGAGCGTGTGTGCGCGCGCGCCTCACAACGCAGATAAGAACAGGCCAGGTGGTATCCTACCTTCAGACTCCGCAAGAGTCATGCTAGTACCGAAACCTGGTGTTGAAGGTTAGTAACTGAGTACTGTAGATTTTTCCATTAAAAAAGAAAAATTATTTTTGCATTTGATAGCCCAATTCCTGAGGAAGGTTATAGGCTATGTAACATCACCCTACGACCCTTTGGAGTCGAGCAAATAGATAAATAAATAGAAAGAATGCTAAGCGAAAATGAAGTAATAGTGCGGGCGATGGGATGCGACGCAGTGGGTCGGTGGCCTAACTATCACGTGGACGAAGTAATAGTGCGGGCGATGGGATGCGACGCAGTGGGTCGGTGGCCTAACTATCACGTGGACGAAGTAATAGTGCGGGCGATGGGATGCGACGCAGTGGGTCGGTGGCCTAACTATCACGTGGACGAAGTCGTGGGCAGGAGCTAGTCAATCAATATTACGTTTATTACTCAAAAATCTCTGTGTATCCAGGCAGTGAATACGTGAACGCGTCATGGGTTTGCGGCAGACGACGAGTCCGCGAGTACGCGGTCGCTCAACATCCTGCCGACTCCGCAGCCGACCTGTGGCGCCTGCTGTGGGACCACACTGCTCAGCTGGTCTTGTTGCTGTCTGATACTAATGATCCGGTAAGAGATACGATTGAAAATATTCGTCAGGGTTTACCCCAGTTTGGCACGAGCGCGGTTTTCCCGCGGTTAGGAGCAGAGTCAAACAAAAGAAAGCCATGCGACGCGGTGGGTCGGGGAAACAACACTTGTCACCTCTGACCTAGACTAGAGTCAAGAGCAAACCCATTTCAAATAAAAATAAATAAAAAATTACGCGGCCGAAGTCGCGGGCAGAAGCTAGTCAGCTTATAATGTTGGAATTGGACCGCTGCCATAATAATATTCGTGTATTTTTAACCGACTTCAAAAAAGGAGGAGGTTCTCATTTCGGATGTATTTTTCTTTGTCTTTAAAAAAAATTGTTAAGACATCTTGGTTTCCTCACTATCACTATGTTTTCTTTCGCGATTTTTAAGGTCACAATAACCAATCATTCACAAGCATAAACTAAGCCAATAATGGAGGTTTTATCTTATACAGACAGATTTGTTTAATATTATGTTATGTAATGCATCCCAAACATTTTAATTCCCATACTCACATTAACGTTTCTAATCTAATCTAATCAGCCTGTACTGTCCCACTGCAGGGCAAAGGCCTCTCTCTCCCTTTTCCACACAATTCTGTCTTTTTCGAGTGCCGGCCAGTCCTTACGGTAGGAGTCAAGCTCGTCCCGCCATCTTCGTCTTGGCCTGCCGCGATGACGTCGTGCGTTTAGTGGGACCCAATCGGTGGTTCTCTTAGCCCAATTGTCATCTGACATGCGGCAAACATGTCCGGCCCAGTACCACTTAAGTTTAGCGGCTTTAACATTTTTATTCTTAATTTATTTTACAGGAATGTGAAGTCTTCTGGCCAACAGAAGAAGAGAAAGAGCTATTCGTTGCCAACTTCAGAGCGAGTTTCGTATCAAAAGACACGTACGTAGCTCACCGGAAAGCCGACAGAAAAACGCCCGCAGAGTCCCCGGCCGAACCAGAGATAAACGGGTACAGACGGCAGGAGAGCAGCGATTGTGCAGACGACGAACGACTAATACCAGAAAATAGTTCCCCCATCACCGATTCAGAACCAGCATACCGCTTCGACAGAACAGAACTAAGATTAGAACGACTCAGCACCGGTAACAGGGACCTATCAGCAAGAAAGTCGATAGCGAACGGCGATCTATTCTCCTCCTTATCAGAAAAGAAAAACGGTCCAAAATCGCCCCGATCTCCCTCAAAAATGTCTTTGAAAAACTTCAAATTAAGTTCGCCAACTAAGTTTAAATTCCCTGATTGGGGGAACAGGACGGCTGGGTCGCCTCCAGATACTGCCCCGCCTCCCCCTCCCGTCGCCCCGGCGTTAACAGTCGAAGAAGAAGCGGAATTACGACGTCCATGCTACTTCTTTGAGAAAGTAGATAAAATACCTGATGACGTACCTTTAGACAGAGTAATCGAAGTTACAAATGTCAGCGTTCATTCTCTACAAGATGATTACCAACTTAGTGTAAAGTTTATCAAGTGTAGTCGGTGGTTGGATGGTGATACCACTGATTACCTTCAAGGAAGGCCTGATGATAATGAATACGTGAAGGGTGTGAGACAAGCGGCGAGTGAGAGTGAGAGGGAGACAGCGATAGACAGGCTGATAGAGCCGTATAAGGACTCTTTCGCGCTGGTCGAGTATGTTGCTGGCTGCCAGATGGAGTATAAGAATGGACCGGTCGTTGTTGTTGATAAGTGAGTATTCGTTTTTTTTATGTACAGACTAGCACATCAAGCTACTACAATCTGTCAAATGTCTTTAATAGATTTTCAACTTTATCGCTAAAGCATAAGGTACAATGTTGATTGGGAAAATTTGACAGTTTCGGGTAGCTTGATGTGCTGGTGTCTGTACTTTATTAGTACGCAACCGTTAAAATATATTAGATAGAAAATAGGATAGAAATTACTATTTTAGTTCACAATCATTCCTAATTTTAAAATTAAGTTGTGTTTTCGGCCGTGTAACTGCCAACTCAATTCCTATTAGGTTTTATATTAGACATTTTTTGCAATGATATTTCGGTTTGTTTTGGTCCCGAAATGAAATAGTTTTATTTTGAAATACAAACATTATTGTGTTGTGTAGATCTCTGCGTACTATGTAAGGATAACAAGCATGATGGTGTTAAACAGTAAACGGTGCCATATTGTTTTCTGATGTAAAGAGTTTGACCGCTGCCCGTTTTCATTAACACTTGGCGACACCTAAATGAATGCGTAAATAAAAGCACACTGTCCGATTTTCAACATTCGGCGGTAAGCCGAGCTTATGTATAAGCCTCTGACATTTTTAAAGTACCTAATACCTAACGGCGTATTGGTGTATCGTCAGATACGGCGGCTGGAAAGCCATGAACTTCTGCACGATGTCGGCGGCGTGCGGCGACGCGCGCGCCAGCCTGTACAGCTGGGCCGCGCTGGGCGCGCACGCGCGGACCGCGCCCGACCATGCGCGGGCGCACCACCATGCCGCGCTGCTGGCTGCCTACTGCGCGCTGGCCGCTTATGGACATCTGCTTACGAATACTAGTAGTAATAACAGGTATGTTTAAAACTTTTGCCTCGCGTCGGTGAGAGCTGCTTTTAGCTTGTGCCATGATAAAAATAATTTCAAGTCAGCTAAGTTTATAGCGAACCTGACTGCCTAAAGTCACGGCACGAACTTAATTTTGTCACTTGAAAAGGTTTTCTTTTACTAATAGGCAAAACCCCTCAAATCCTATGAAAATAGCTTTAACAAATACTGCACAAAAAATCCGCTTTCTAAGCAAATAAAAACAGAAGCAACCGACACTAAATAACTGACTTGATACAATTTACAGAAACAGTAATAAAACGAAACTGCATAAAAAATCAAATAATTAACAAACGAAACCTCACTATCTACAACTTTCCAAATCACATATTAACTCCTTGAATTTGACAAAAAATACACACAAAGAAAAAAAATCTAAAACAGCTGTTTCTTTTACAGGTTCCCCGACACACCAGAACAAGAGTCTCGGTAATACACCACAGCACCTCACATGTAAGTTATACTCAGCGCGTTGTGTGTACGTCCGTGCCTGCCCCGCCGCTATGCGTCGTGAACGTTGCTCCACAAGCCTTGCACGACTAATGTATACCAGGATAGGCTAGTGATCAGCTCGAAAGCTCCCTATATGAGCCTTTCTTGACCTGCCAATTACGATAAAATTGCCTAATATGGCAAATATCTCATAGATAAGGCTGTTTGAATGCTACCCGAAATGTCAGGATAGGCTGTGGATAGTTTGAGAGTCTCATGTTTATTTGAGCCTTTCTAGTCCTGTCTCTCCTTGTAATAAAGTGTAATATCGAAAAATCTATGTTTTAGCATTGATAAGGCTGTTTGAGAGCTACAGAAATCTCAGGATCGGCCAGTGTATAGTTAGTCTCATGTTTATATGAGCCTTTCTGGAGCTGTATCTCATTGTAATACAGTCTACTATGGAAAGCTCTATGTTTTAGCATTGATAAGGCTGTTCAAGAGCTGATAATAGCAATAAGGCCATCTTATGTCGAACAAAACATTCATTTTCAAAGGGAATTTGGTGGTTTGAGCTCGATTGAGACGTCGCATGTTCATTGAATCCGTTCTAGATCAGAACATCTTGCAATAAATTGTTGTAACAATTTGGGTCTATTAGACCTTTTTAGATAAATCTATATATCAATGAATCGGCCTATGTCAACAAAACGTCAGTTTTTCCAAAGATTTAAATTGTTAGATTTGCCCTTTCGCGTCAAAAGATTGTTGCGTTTCTGTTTCGTTTTGACACCTCTGACACACAGTGACGCAGTGACTTGACTTGATTGTCATGGAAATGCTATTAATAATGTTTAAGCTCATTTTTGCATGACTAAGTACGTAGTGGGCCAATCTAGCGATTTAAATCTTTGACTTTTTCTGATGCGTGGTAATTCAGATCAAAGTTTAAGTAGATATTTCTAGAGCAATGTGAACGTTTTTTATATATGTTACTCAAACAATAATAAGTGTATTTCTTGTGATTGTCTCGTAAATTGATAATGTAACTTTATAGTACACATGTTTTCATGTACCGAACAAACAAGCGACTTGTATTGGTCTATGGTTTTAATAACACGATTTCAAGTACGGCGGGTAGTTATATAGGTACTCTTCAAACTACATCAAATGATGATGATTTTGTGTTGACCAGCATAGCATTTCACGACCATTCGACAGGCTGTCGTGTCGAAAATGACCCATTTTCGGTTACCGGATTTTTATTTTTATTATCCACCAACCCAAACTGGGCCCGCGTGGTGGATTATGGCCCACTCCTCACAGAGAGGAGGCCTTTAGTCCCAGTAGTTAGTCCAAATAGTTGTCGAAAGGTAGTCTGTTCGATTATAACGATAAAAAAAATTCGAGTTTCGAATTTGTGAATAGTTTCTATGACTTCATCGATAACATCGATTGATTTTAGATTCGGCTCGGAAGCGTATCGAACAGTTGTGAATAGCTATACAGGGTCATATACCATTTAATGTCGTGAAAACACAACACAATATTATAGGCTCTATTACATAGGACTTATAACATAACTGGAACTGGGCACTTCTGCCTACCCATTCAAAGTATATAGGCGTCATGTTCTGTTATGTCATGATTGAGATTATGTATACACATATACTCTGAAAAAATACCAATAAGCCATACTCAGGTAATAAAATGGTAGAATAAGTTCGTGGCATACCTACCCATCCGCCATTTTGTAAAAAAAAAAATCAAAATGGCGGACAGGTCATGCCATACTTCATATAAAAACCTTCAATCCCATTTCAAATAAATAAATGTAGTTGTGATGTTTCATTGTTATTTGACTTAAGTTTAATAGGCTTGTTAATCATGTTAAGAGATTATTGGGTTTTACCAATATTTTCTTAGATCGCAGTTAAATAATGCAATGTTTTTGTCTTTAATATACACAAGAAAAGTTAAAAAGTATCTTCTACCCGCCCGCCGTTGCTAAGCCCCGCCTTTTTATTATACACAGTACCACCAAAACAGTAATTCAATTCTATACAAAAAACTGAAAATATACACTTAAATTAAAACTAAGCAGAAATTAAGAATAGCTAGAGTAGATAACTTATAATCGTATTTTAATATTTACTCAACATTGGTGCGTCGAAATTCCTATACATTATATATGGTTTTGTATAGAATTGATTTCCTGTTTACTTAGTCACAATATCCAATAGTTCATAGTGGGTTGTTTCGGATTGTATGCTCAAATAACAACAATAATGTAGCGAATGTCGAAGGAAATTATTACAAATGTATGCTTTTTCTTATGAAATAAGATGTGGTTGTGTATTGAGATATTAGCGAGGGATTCAATTGCTTTTTCTAGCATTTTATTTTTTTCTATGCCGGCCATGTTTCTCATGCCTTGCTTTAGTCAGTTTGTTATCGAGTTGAAACTTTATGTTATCGTAAAAAAAAATATCACATTGTCAAATATACATGCAAAAAACAAAACCCTTCTTTGCAGATGGTTAAAAAAGTACCCTGTAACATAAAAGTTTTAATTCGGTAAAATATTATTGTAGTCCAAAATTAGTTTCAATAATAGTACACACTACTCTTTGTTAGTAGCAAAAAAGTTAAGGGGCCGGCTGAGCATGCGCAGTTCGTACAAACGTAATACCAAAATCATTTGTAAATCAAACATATTCATAAGGTCGAGATATGAGGAATTTCAAATTTCTATAGATAAGTTATTTTTCTCATAACTCGTCTTTAAATCAGTGTCCATTCAAAATGTATATTTGGGAACCTAGATATTCTGTAATCCAATCGGAATAAACACACACTATATTAAGATTATGTTTGATTTACAAATTATTTTACGTTTGTAATACCAAAATCATTTTTTAATTTTTTTCATGCTCCGCCGACCCCTTAAGGTCCAAAAATGATCACTAATGGCCGAATTCTCAAAGGTAACTGAACTTTAAGTCGCACATAGGTAAGTCTCAAGTTGTCTCTGCCACTTTGCACAGATGCATTGTAGGTGAAGAAGGACTACTAAAATCGTCTTAAAGTTAATTGTCATTTGAGCAAGACACATGTTTCATAACCAATGGGGCGTTTTCACGGGTAGATTTCCGCTGTGCTAGCCCCATAGCTCGTTCAGTGAGACAGCTGTTGACTGAAATCGCAAGTTTCTTTGGTAATTTTTTCGAAAATTTTGAGCCCACTTGCACCACAAATCAGTAATTTGTTTAGTGCGAAACATATTTAAAACACCATTTTATCTCTGTCATCTTCAAAGGATTGACAGAAACTGAACGATGTTTTAAATTCGTTTAGCGTAAAACTTATTTAATTATTTATGGTGCAAGCGGACGAAAATAACGAGCGATCGCTTTCGAAGTTTCGACTAGGAATTTAGACCATCGATTTTAGCCACACGCAGTACGCTTATCAGTTTGTTTCCAAGTGGGGTAGGCTGATTATTCAGCAGTTGGCCTTCCCTTGCCTCACCGATACAGAGTCAATTTAAAAAAAATATTCTATCAAAATTCAAGAGAAAACTACACATAACTGAATCAGAGAAAAGATTTTTTCTATGTCCAAGATAATATTTACATAATTTAAAAGCTATCAGACTTATAGTAATAAATAATAACATGTAAGTACAAGTATATAAAAAAGGGAGAGCAAAATCATAGAGCATTAAAAAATTCGTCCGCATGGCTGTCAACAGGACAAGTGCCAGAAGGCTTTCAGTATTTCCACGTTGTATGGTAATGCTGATTCTTTGGCCAAAAAATAGGCCTGTCCTCTGGTCACGTGGAGAGCTGACCAACCGCTTGGCGTTGTCTCGAAAAACTGGCACTAAAACTTTTCACGTCGTAAGCTGTTGGCAGAAGTCGATGTCTACTCAAAGTAATTGACGTTTTCGATTTTAGTCACCTATTCTCCAGTGGATTTGCTATTTACATGGCTGAATTTTGCCGTGCGGTCTAATTGTGCGGAGAAAATCGACCCGTGTAAAATAACCTCATTTTATTATGAAAATCAGTGTCACAAAAAGATTCTTAATTTCAGACCTTAGCATTCAAAATGACCCCGAAAATCTTTTTCAATAGCAATTATTTATAAAATATAGACGCAGTGCAATAGATGTGTTACGCATTTAAAATAAATATATTTTTAAATATTTTTTCTCTAGCAAAGTATTAATCGTCTATGGAGATATTTTGACAACGTCTGTGTTTTATTTTCTAATTAAATTATATAGGAATGTATTGTGTATAGTTGTATTCGTCGGGACGACGAGTGATATCGGCATATATTTTTTTAGGTGACTGTACTCTTGCATGAGTAAAGTAGTACAATTCGGTTGTAAGATGAATGTTAACTTAGCAAAAATATAATTTAAAATTTTGCTCAAACTTTGAATGTCTGTAGATGGTTTCCAAATACAAGTATAAGTTCAATCATAAAATTGAATTTATTAATAAATTATTGTGTGGCTAATCAAACTAAAATAAATAAAGTACATATTAGCAATACTATGCCCACTCGTCCCTCCGACACGTGTAATTCCTATTAAATCAAGTTATGGTCCAGTATTTTTTATTATAATAATTGTAATCTAGTTATTATCGATATAATTGTGAAGACTGCTTATTAGTGGTTCGTCAATTAAGATGAAATCGGTTCCGTTTGGATTCTGTGGTGGTATTATCAAGTTTTGAGGATCTCTGGGACCGTGGTCGAAAGTTTCTGCGGCCAAAAGTTTTGGTCGCAAGTTTCTGGGACCAAAGGTCTTGGTCGCAAGTTTTTGCGACCAGAAGTGACGATCTGATGTCTACGAGGTCCTTAGTGTCCCTTCACACGGTCCAACATAAATATTATTATGTTGTGTGTTGGCGTTCGTAACCGTCTTGAAAAGTTGTGAAGTGATCGAGATAGAACAAAGTAAAAATTGTACATTTCCCTATTAAGTGTTCAACACTTATCCATAGAAATAATATAATTTAGTTCTCCCATAGTCATAGTCGCTATTGTCGTAGCTCAAAAAACTAAAAGGTTTTTTTTTATATTTTCGATCACTCCACAAGGCAACGAAAAGAAAGTTAGAGAAAAGTAAAAGTAAATGTATTTAGAATGTGAATATGGCGGGTTTTGTTTGTGCGCTAAGGTCCCGTGCGTGCCATTTTAGGCTTAGATAAATATACGCATAGATAGTTTCAATTATATTGCCCTATAGACTTAGGTAGGTATGCTGGGTTTTATTAGATACGTTTTCCACCCTTCATTTTAGCCTTTTAGAGCAAGTGTGACATATTTCTTAACTTTATATTTCTGCCGATCTATCCTATAAGAATCTCTCCGTAAAAACTTAGGTGAAGAGACCTGTCATAACGCCTGAAGCTAGGGATTGACACTTGACAGCTCACTTCATGCTCACTTCACCTAAGTTTTCAATGTGTGATTTTTACAGAATAGATGGTCATATTGTACCGATCCCCATGCATTTTGATGCTAATCATGAACAATTTAATTATTTGCGGTTATTATTATTACATTTTCACAGCAAGTACAGTTTGAAAGTGTAGCGCATTTATTTTGCATGAAAAAAAAAACAGATTGGAGAATATGTTTTTCGCGCAAACATCCCGCCTATCGGTTAACCAAAGATGCGCGTATGTATAGTATTTAATGATGGTAGGTGAACGTAGGCAACTGAGTGTCGCAGCTACTTAGAATAACTAGATTAAGGTTATCCTACTCTGTAATTAACTGTTATATTTATATGTATGAGGCGTAGGCTGTGGTCAGGGTATAGTAAAAAATAAAGATCATTAAAAAAATATAGACTGATTTAACAGATTATAATCATTAATGTCTGAAAAGATAAACATATAGTCTGAATCTTTTTCTTCGTGTCGATGGTGCGTTATTCTTAAATAGTCTGAATAGTTAACATAGTAACGCTAAATGCCTATGGCATTAAGTCCGCCTCTGTACATTTATGTACTTGAAGTATTAAATAAAAAACGCTGAAATAATATCATGTGTGATACCTTTGTGCTTTAGCCAGTTTGATTTTTCAATACAGGTTCAAATTAAATTAGTTGGCGAAACTCCCCAGACTTGATGGGTATCGATATCTTAAGACGATAAAACCAAAAATAAATAAATTTGATGATTGTAGTTAGCAACAACACTATCAGCGGTCGTTAACCCTAAAAAACATAACATAAAAAAACATAATCAGCCTATAATGTTCCCACTGCTGGGACACAGGACTCCTCTCTGTGAGAGGGAGTGGAAATTTTTTTTTTGATTAATAATCGTGTTTAGATATTGATATACCCATCACCTCTGCAGAGTTTCGCTAGCTTAATTTAATTTGACCCTGTTTAAATAATCTGCAGCCCCATCCGAATAGACTTTGATCATTATATTTTTTACTATATCCTGTCAAACAGCTAAACTCACGTAAACATTTGACATAATATCGTTTAGATTTAATCTTTGGCTCAATTTCATAATCTTTTAGACGCAACACTTTATTTAAAAAATTAAACTCAGTCATACACTTGCACGTTATTAATGTTTATTTTCAACATTAATCATTTAACACTTACGACAAATTGTTGCAGGGTATTGTCATGCACAATCATGGAATGTCATTTACGATATTTTCTAACGTGTCTGGTTTGTGCAAGTTTTTCAAAATTTGCTTTTTTTAGAGTCTAAACAAGCTAGGTTTAAACGGCCCTGAATCATACTCTCACCAACATAAACGTTTATGTTGATGGCTTATGTTGGTGTGGGACCGTGAGGTCTGGGCCTAACTTCATTACGACTATGTGTACTGTGTGAGAGTAGTATGTAAATTTTTGTCACTCATATTGTGTAGACTAAGCCCTAATACACTTTATATCGATATACCAAGTATTAGTTGACTTTTACCATTAAAGGGTTTATTTATAAACGTTGCATAAAGTTTAGTAATGTCTTAAAATGTATGGTTAGCGGACGTTAATCATTGCTTAACTTAAAGCAAGGTTTTATCAATGAAGCCCTTTGTCAGATGGTTTTAAATCTTGTAAGAACTTGTCGTTCTGTATTCTAGAAGCTTGCAACAAGCTCGGTCAACTAATACTTGATAAATCCCATAATTTATATAATTAAAAAAAGAATGCTAGAGTAAAAACTAAATGTTCCATGTTGTACGTACGCCCGAGAGAAGTGTTGCTGTAGCTTTTAAGATGTAAAAATGTTGCAAGGTTTTTAATAATGATGATATAAAAAAAAAGTAATTATTATTATCCGTAATACCGCCTTCTTAAGAACTGTATTGTGCCAATTTTTAATATTTCCCCCTGTCCAATTGACGCATTCCATGGTTTTGTTTTTTATTCGTTTTCCATGTGTATTGTCCCCAGTAAATTAATATTTTTGCAGCAAATATTTTTTTTAATGTTTGCAACATTAGTTGATACGATAAAAATTCGTGGTTTATTATACGGAAACCGACGAAAGATGCAATTTTCTATATTTCTGTTTCTTGGATTATTGTGATGAAGAAGGATAGTTTTCAGGACATCGACAAGAAATCTATGATACACTGTACTAACACAAATAGTTCTTAATTTTGTATTTAGTTTGTAAGCAAAGTGATTGTACCGTTTAATTTTTGTATAGAAAGTGCACGATGACACAATTTTGAACAAAGTTTCCTACTACTCTGTAAACATGATCTGACTGGAACGACATCCGATAATTTATACAGGGTGGCATCGACGATCGTGTACAGTCACCAAAAGAGATAAGTAACCAGTGTCGTCGGATATAGTTGAAGTTTAGTAAGAAATTGATGAATATTTTCGAATGAAATTTTATTTGATAAAAGAACTGTTTGTTTTCTATTAAAATTAAATTTTATTCGAAAACATCAATCGGTTTCTTACTAAACTTACTATATCCGACGACCCTGGTTACTTATCTCCTTTAGTGACCGTACGACGACGCGCAAACTAACCGTGAATTCAGCAAATGATTCTAGACGAAGCATTTAACGCTGCGCCGGGGTGTTCAGAGTCATGTACAGTCAACAAAGGAGTTAAGTATACAGGAGCGTCGGATATTGTTGAAGTTTACTAAGAAACCGATGGATATTCTCGAATAAAATTTTAGTTTATTAATAGAAAACAAACAGCTCATTTATTAAATTAAATTTCAGTCCAGAACATCCATCGGTTTCTTAGTAAACTTCAACTATATCCGACGCTCCTGTATACTTAACTCCTTTGTTGACTGTACTAAATCCTTGGCAACAGGTTGTGCATCTATGTCCCTACCCTGCATATTTTTTGCAAGGAATAAAGCCTGATTTACACGATGCGATTTTATTGCATACAATAACATGAAGCATCAATAAAAGTTGCACTGTTTAAACAGTGTTTCTAGACGATGCAAGTAATTTGTTGCTTCAATGTTATTGTAAACTTGCATCATATGAATGGGGCTTAAGAGACAATGCTCACTAGACTGATTTGTCATTGCAGCATTCTTGCGAATCGGATACGGTCATATGGTACGGTATAGTGGGAAGATACCTTTATAATGATATGAATGACCTAAATAATGAAAACAATGTAAACTGGTCGTACCTACTCATTGATACCGCACTAATAGTTACTAGAAAGCACAAAATATGTTTTTATTGTAAACTTTGAGTACCTACCATTTTACACAAATTATGCGCATGCGCTGGATCGCATTTTATGTACAACCATCCGCAAAAATTTACTTGACAAGCAAAATTACAATTATGAAAATAATTATTACCATACGTGCAGATATAATTTGTCTTTATTTTTCGAGTTGACTGTACCCAGTTTTTAGTTTTATCGGGAACTATCATGTACAGTTTTTTTTTTTATCGAAAATTGTTTAATTTTGTACACTTTTGTTTAAAACATCACACTAATGTAAATCTTACGAAGACTTATTTATTTTTATGTAACCGCCTGTATTATTTCAATTGTAAAAATATATAAGAAATTATCTATATTTCTGTTTTATTTATTGCTTTTACAAGATTTTTAATCCTTTTTGTTACTTACTCAAATACTTCCCGAGGTCACGATTTTTTATTTCAACCACTCAAACAACCGTTGGATTGGGACTGCTTCGTTGGTCTAGTGGTCACAAGCGCTACCTACTGCTGAGCATGAGGTCCTGGGTTTGAGTTCCAGGTCGGGTAGTTTCCATCAGAAATTTCTCAGTAGCAGCCTGAGCGTACCCGGTTGATGGCCATAGGCTCACCACCCCTATTACATGGGACTTAAACATAACTGGCGAAATGTGGATGTACAGTCAACAGCAAAAGTAGATAATCAAAATCAGAAATTTAATACTAATGAACGGAGTTCGCGTCAGAACTGTGTGGCGTCGAAGTGATTCAAAAGTATGTGATTGTAAATTATACCAAACATTTACTACTAGTACAGCTGCCATAATTATATTCGTGATCAGTTTTGACTCCTATTGAATTTCTGATTTTGATCATCTACTTTTGCTGTTGACTGTACTAAAGGTACACCTCTAACCTTCGGGAAAGCGTACAGGCAGGCGTTATGTAACATTTGGATAGACAAGGAGACAGTACATTAACTAGCGGTAGTCCATAATCTAGGTAGGTACTGCAATTAACATACCTACTGGCATTCACTACACTAAAAAATCGTGGGAGATAATTTAAAGTTACATTACTTACAATACGCGATACGTGTCGAATCGACAACTTCCTTTTTTTTTTAAGTCTGCAAACAATTCTACAATTTTAGCAGAATTTGTTACCTTGATTACTAAAATTTTAAAATAGTTTTACCAAAGGCCCCATCCCACCGCTGACGACTATAACGAGAAGCGAGTTGAGCTAGCAACTAAAAAATTGTTGGCGAGCAACGTGTAGCGAGTGCGCGACGGAACCGAGCTATAAACTCGCTGGTACGCGCATATACAGTGAACAAAAGAGATAGGTATGCAGGATCGTCGGATATAGCGATGCCTCCCACGCATAAGGTCGTAAGGCTAAAAAAACATTAATACCAGGAGAGCATTTTTTTTTACGTTAACGAATATGAGAAATGTCTGATCTCAGCTGAGCCGTTTGAGAATTATGGAGCCTAGGACATCTGGAAGTGAGCTATGTATCTAACTTAGTTGAAATCGTGTATACCATTTCAACTAAGGTACATATACATAATACACACAGGGGTACATATGTTTAATGCTTTCCTGATATTAATGTTTTTTAGCCTGACGACCTTAAAAACACGAAAAACGACGAAAAAACATTAATGTCAGGAGAGCATTTTTTTTTACGTTAACGTATAAAACAAATGCTCTCCTGATATTAATGTTTTTTTTAGCCTTACGACCTTATGCGTGGGAGGCATCGATAGTTGAAGTTTAGTAAGAAACCGATGGATGTTATCACAAAAAAATCGCGCTTGGGTACGACATCTAAAGTTATATAAATAGCTAGGTAGGCTATCTCAGCTATAGTTTTGTACCGACTTGCACCAAGTTTGAAAACCTGCACTTAGAACTTGTTTGAGGAATTAAAGCTGTCTAAAGGAAGTGCGGCTGTGTGACTTATCCACACAAACACACACAAGACGTTCATTCATAAACTGTCTGCTGTACCTACAACTAAATCCTGTCACTAAATTGTATTGTTTGGTTTTTGTGTACAAATAGGTAAACATAATTATTATTCTTTTCTTTATTACATTAGATAACACATATAAATTATATTTTTAAATATTAGAATATAAAAAATATAAAAACATTTAAAAATATAAGGGTGTTACCACACCAATCGATCGATGATGAAAAAATGATGAATGAAAATGATGTCGATCGTTGATCGATTGGTGTGGTAGCTTTAATTGATCGACGGATACCGGTCGACTAACCAATCGATCAATTGCCGGTCGATGGCATCGGTCGACGGCATCGATCGACGTAGATCGATTCACCCCGGTTATATTCCATCAGTTTCTTTCGAAATGTAGATATCCACAAGAGTACGCGTTGTTGTTGGCCAGCACGATTTTGCTCGTACTATTATTACGGAGACGCAAACGCAGAACACTCTGGATGCGACCATTTTTTAAAGCCAAAGATCGCTTACATTCTGCAAATGACATTTTAAACAGTGGTCTGGTAGAAACTATCGATCGACGTCGACTAATCCATTCTACCATCGATCGATGGCATCTATCGACTATCGATCGATTGGTGTGGTAGAAACTATCGATCAACGTCGACTAATCCATTCTACCATCGATCGATTGCATGGATCGACGATCGATCGATTGGTGTGGTGAGCTTGATAAGCATGTTATAGTATGTGTATACAGACCTCCAAGTTACCAGAATCTATCGGTGTTTGATTCTGTAATGGAAGATGTGTTAAAGAAACTTAGTACTAGTAGTAAGTCAATAATAGTATGTGGAGATTTTAATATTAATTTATTGGAAAATAACTCGAATACTGTCAGATTGTTAAGTCTTTTTAGGTCATTTGATTTGTCAAATGTTTTTATTGAACCAACCCGAGTGACAGCTTCTTCTGCCACTTGTATTGATAATGTTTTTTGTAATTGTGATTACTTACACAAAGAAATTGTAAATAAGTTGCCATCTGATCACAGTGGACAAAAAATAACATTTAGCTCCTACATGCCTTTACAAAAAATTCAAATAAGGTTTAGGACAATTACATGTAAAAAGTTAGAGAAATTAAATAATTCTTTGGCCAGTAAGTTATGTGATCAGAATTTTAATAATATAGGTGACCCAAATGAAATCTACGCCGAGTTCTTTTCAATATTAAACGCGCAGTTTAATGACACTTTTCCACTAAAAACTAAAAATATTCACACAAAGTTTTTATTTAGTGACTGGGCGACTCCAGGTATTCGTAAAAGCAGGGAAAAACTTTTTGAACTCTATGGCTTAAAGCAACATATGAATAATACAAACTTTCATCAGTATGTTGCAAAATATTCAAAAACTTTTAAAAGTGTGTGCCAAAAAGCTAAAGCTCTTTATATTAGCAATAAAATAAAATCAGCTGATGATAAAATAAAAACTACCTGGCAAATAATAAATAATGAAACAGGTAGGAAAAAACAGCCTAACACTGAATTTAATTTAGAGACTGCACATGGCCCCATCAACTCAGATGTAGAAATAGCTCAGGAATTTGAAAACTTTTTTTCTAATATTCCCCTTAAAACTACTGAAGCTTTAAATTCATCCCCCACGCTTTCTGCTGCCTTACTTAAAAAGAATGTAAAGGCATGCCCTTTGGAGTTTAGGTTTCAGCATACAAGCCCCCAGGCTGTTATAAAAGCTTTTAGAGATCTTAACATTAAATCAACAGAAGATCTCTGGGGAATGTCTGTAAAAGTATGTAGATCTTTCATCGAAACTATTGCGCCCTATTTAGCTTTCATATTTAACACCAGTGTTGACCAAGGAGTCTTTCCGGATCTTATGAAACATAGTAAAGTAGTACCATTGTTCAAATCCGGTGATAGTAAACATCCTAACAATTATAGACCTGTGTCAATTCTACCAGTTCTCAGTAAGGTGTTTGAAAAGTTGATGCTCAATCAAATGTTACGTCACTTTAATAAAAATTCCATCTTTCATGAACACCAGTACGGTTTCACCAAAGGGCGTTGCACTACTGACGCCGGTGTTACCCTTATAAAGAACATTTTTAACGCCTGGGAAGAAGCACAAGATGCCATTGGAATCTTTTGCGACCTCTCTAAGGCGTTCGATTGCGTAAACCACGAGACACTTCTGATGAAACTGGAGCACTATGGAATTAGAAAAGCAGCACTTGACTTGCTAAGATCATACCTGAAAGATAGAAAGGTTAAAGTTCAAGTAAACGGCGTAAACTCATTAGGGTCTGAAATGACAATGGGTGTTCCTCAAGGTTCGATATTGGGTCCATTCCTCTTTTTAGTTTACATCAATGATTTACCCCAATTACTTCAAAATCAACCGAAGATGGTGTTATTTGCAGATGACACATCATTAATCTTTAAAATAGACCGACGGTCACAAAATCTTGACGACGTGAATAACTCTATTCTTCAGGTCCAAGATTGGTTTACGGTAAATAATTTAGTACTTAATGAAAAAAAAACCAAATGCATTAGATTTAAATTACCGAATGTTAGAAGTAGCGAATGTGAAATCATATTGAATGGCCAAAAACTAGAATTTATTGATCAGACAGTTTTCCTAGGAATCACGCTAGACGAGAAATTACAATGGGGACCTCATATAACATCTATTGCGGGGCGGCTAAGCTCCGCCGCTTATGCTGTTAGAAAGATAAGACAGTTAACAGATGTAGAAACCGCGCGTTTGGTCTATTTTAGTTACTTCCACAGTATTATGTCATATGGCATTTTACTATGGGGTCGGGCTGCTGACATTGAATCCATTTTTATTTTACAAAAGAGAGCTGTCAGAGCCATTTACAATCTACGTCGTCGCGAATCTCTTAGGGAACTATTTAAA
Source organism: Oligia fasciuncula (assembly GCA_963082905.1). NCBI lineage: Eukaryota > Metazoa > Arthropoda > Insecta > Lepidoptera > Noctuidae > Oligia > Oligia fasciuncula. The sequence continues at coordinate 7,554,020 of OY720411.1, forward strand.
AAGGTTAATATCATGACGGTACCTTGCCAATTCATTTATGAAAATATTATGTATGTAAGAAAAAATCAACATCTTTTTAATAAAATAAGTGATAGGCATAATTTTAATACTAGAAATAAAGATAAATTAGATCAACCTTTTTTCAGATTATCGAAAGTACATACATCTTTTATGGGGTACTGTGTTAAATGCTACAACAAAATACCTTGTGACATATTGCAATTAAATGAAAGAAAATTTAAAACTCATATTAAAAGTACACTTTGTAAACAAGGATATTACAAATTAGAGGATTATATCCAAGATAAGAATGTTTGGAAACATGCTGGTCCTGCTCCATAGGACAATCTAAAAGTCTAGACAAAATCAAACTTGTTCCTAATTTAATTTATATGTATATTTTTAATTATGACATCTTATTCTATATTCAATTTTACAATCTGCGACTACAGTGGCTCACACACTTGTTAAAGTTCAACTACTTTTGCATTTTTTCATTTTTCTTTTTTTTTTAAATAACTTGTAAATATGTGAGCACCATGTATCTATCACTTATTTGATTTACCTGTCATTGCTTAATTTTTAATTCTTTTTACCTTTTGTGGTAGACTAATTTTATTATGGGTGCATCGTGTTCACATATAAATTTTATTATGTATACAAGACCTTGTAAAACATTTTTAAAAGAGTAACGGTGGAGTTTCTTGCCCATTCTTCTCCATACGAAAACTACCTTTTCGAATGGGCGACTAGAATCATTTCTATTTAGTTTTTTTTTGACGTTCAAAAGTGCCTTTAATGTGCCTATTTGAAATAAATGATTTGACTTTGACTTTGACTTTGACACCCTAAAAAATAGTAGCCCACCGGTATCGGGAACAGGGTCCAAGCTACCGGTCAGGGCTCCAGAGAGAGGAATCTTATTATTGTTATTATTAAAAACGCAAACCTCGAAGAGATTCTTTGGCAAACCTCCATTTCATTCAACACGATAGAATCTTACATCAGAACTCAAAGCACGTAGGTACTTATTAAAACTTTTAACTCTCTAGTGTTATCTGGGCAATCGATCTGACGTTATTAAGGCATCAATCAGCTACAATAGGCCCGGCCAAAGACATTAAAGTTATTGGCCCGGCCAAGTAATCAAACTTGAGGGGAACCGGAGTTCGGGGAATCGGGGAAAATGAGCGATTGCGTTGGTAAATTTTCACCTAGCCAAAGTTTTGTATTGGCGTGACGTTCGTTAATTAATCTGTGGGTCCAGCACGAACGCGCGGAGTAGGTAAACTTTACGTAAATTCGAACGATTATAAAATTGAAAAGTCATTTTGCACATCCATAATTATTATCTATACTAATAGGTATTATAAATGCGTAGGTAAGTGTGTCTGTCTGCTCCACTTTAGCCCTGGATCGAAAGAGCTAGAAGTAGGCTAGTAAGTAGTAAGGCTGGGGTAGAAGAGGCCTTTGTCCAGCAGTGGTATGCTGCAGGCTCACAGTAACCGTAACAATACAGGTTGAAATTGAAAACATGCGACTTTTTGTTTTCACGATTTCAGGTTTGGTCTAAAAAGTTGTTCATAATGATGAGTACAATCTCCCATTTCAATTTGTCGCATGTTTTCAATTTCGCCCTGTTTAATTTTTCCCACTGCTGGGCAAATACCTATTCTCTCACAGAAAAGGCACGAGCATTGATCGGCTGCTCAAGACGGGTTGGCGATTTCACACGTAAGATATGAAAGTGCCTGATGAATATCTATCTCTCATCTTACTCGTAAAATGAACTCAAGATTTGCCAACAGGCAATGGAGCGCAGCATATTAGGTGTTAGTTAGAAAAACCACGCTGCACTCCATAACTCAAGTAGCGGATGTTGGAGAAAAAACAGCCAGGCTGAAGTGGGAGTGGGCCGGACAGGGACACGTCTCACGAATGCATGGAGAGATAGGCAAAGATCGTCACTCACTGGACGCCTGAGGCAGGACATCGCCGTCGAGGTAGACCAAGGCGAAGGTGTGACGATTTAATATCATTTGCAGGGCCAACATGGCCAGAGATCGCACAAGACAGGGAGGTTTGGAAGAAAAAAGACACAAAATAGGGTAAAAAAAATCTAAAATGACTTAATATACAAAAGTAAGAAGTTGCGGTAAATCTACTTACGTAACGTACTGTCACTCGCTTCCCTGAGCAGCCGCGGGACTTGTCCTTGTTCTATTTTTAGGAAGGGACCACATCGTATAAATGTTTCTCAAGGGAAATGATCCGACTGCCTCACCATGCTTGCGTAAACTAAGACTTGATTGGCTGTGAAGTTGTTGCTATGTTGTCACTATGTCAATGTAATTTTAGTGTGTTTTTTTGTTAGCCTATGTTGTGTTCCATTGCTGGGCAAAGGCTACCTCTTTTTCCTTCCAAACCTCCCTGTCTTGTACGATATCTATAGCCATGTTGGCTGTGCAAACGTTATCTGACCGTCACACCACCTTCGCCGTGGTCTACTTCGACGGCGATGCGATATCCTCCCTCAGGCGTCCAGTGACTAGTGAGTGACGATCTTTGCCCATCTCTCTGGGTGCATCGTGAGACGTGTCCGGTCCACCTTTACTTCAGCCTGGTTGTTTTAGTCTATAAAAAAGCCACAATAAACAGGTACGGGCCGTGATCAAATATGCATCGGTTTGCAACAATAGCAGTATTTTTTTGTAATAATAGTAGATTATGCACCGAGGGGCTAAAGTGGTGTCTAATGTCACGGGCGTCATGTTGAATCTCGAGCGCAATGAAGGATTCGGGATTTAACTCACGAGCGAAGCGAGGGAGTTAATACAAGAATCCTGAATGCAGCGAGGGATTCAAGCTAGCCCAAGGCAAAGACACCTTTAGCCCAGAGGAGGATACTCTACTTTTTACACCTACTGTGAGAAAATAATAGCCATAGTACGAAAAACAAAATAGAACTGGTTCCGAAATGGACTTGACGCCTTTCGTACTTTTCCATTTTTGGAAATTGTCGTAGGCTTTTATATAAGTTTCCTTTGACTTTTCCGGCAGTAAATCATTGGAAATATTATTAGCTTCGGTTGTAATGAATTCAGGAGTACAATCACTTTCATCACTCGACATTGTATAATAATTTGTTGATAAATTTAAAGTTTAAATGCCAAAAATTCGCGCCTTCATTGCGTCTACCAATAAGTAGCCAAGACACGAACAATTCGATTTTCAAAAAAAAAGTCTCTTCTACGGTTTTGTCGTGTGTGTCTATTGATATCACTCTCATGGAAGTGGCGTTTGTGTAAACTAAGATTTATACAGGGCTGGTAGAATGGTTTTGGATGATTGGCTGTATGCATTTTGAATTTAGAACGTCATTGGAGACGCTCGTGAAAATAGAGTATTTTTGATAAAATGTGATAAATCGACTGTAGTATAGATAGGTTTCATTATTTATTTATTTATTCACAAAATCCACAGCAATCTTTGCGCAGTTTACTTAAAATAAATTAACTAATGTTACAGCCAATTACTATTACGGTATTACGGCGCGGTACGGTATTTGTTATTAATAATGCCAGTTTTAATGTTATTCCATTCCTTTTAAAAAATGGTTCGTAGTTATCTAATTATTCTTACAATATTATGTCTTCGAAAACATGGCAACGATATGAAGAAGCAGTCGTTATGATTTTGTAGGAAATCGAGAATATCATCCACGCGTAGTAAGGGTATCGAGAATAGCTTTCCTCTTTCTGGCACCAAAGGGTGTTTGTTAGTACTATACTGCCAATTTAGCTGAGCATGTGAGATTCCAAATTCAAATCACATTATTGACCAGCGGGTCATAATGAAATCCAGTACAACATTATTGACCGGCTGTGCCCCCGGCCACTAATGACTCACTTTAGGTTAAGGTTGCTTGATATATAATTTGACATTTTCGAGCAGGTGGTGTGAAAACGTATTTTCTTACTTTCTTTCTAAATCTAAATTAGGGAAAAAAAAATCTTACGAAAAGTTAGGTGGATTCGGGCCTATTTCTCGATATCGACAATTATTAACACAATCAGCCTATAATGTTCCCACTGCTGGGACATAGGCCTCCTCTCAATGTTCCCACTGCTGGGACATAGTCCTCCTCTCTTCGAGAGGGAGTGGGCTAATCTAGGCAACAAATAAATACTTTAATTTTATCCCAGAGATCTGATTGTGTGATTCGGAATCGCCATGCTATAGAGAACTTAGAACAGTAAATAAAACATTTGTCGTAGTTATTTTAAAGTAAATAGGCCTACCTACATTATTTAGACATAAAAAATAAACTAGTTTTTGTTCTTTTTGCCTGCCTGTTGTAAGACGAGGTTGGAGTTTCTCTAATCAAAAACCAACAGTAGTCTGCAAGCATTGCAGTGGTCAATTTTCCCTGATAACGCTTTCTCATCACTCACTGCACATAGATTTTCTTTAAAAAGGTGCGAGTGCAGAAATTGCATCTCTAATTTTACATATTGCAACTAACATGAGGATATTTCGCAGAAAACACGGTCACAGATCAATTCGTCAACGTCAACGAATCAACGAACGGAACGGTCAACGAATTGATCTCGCAAACATAGTTGTTAGAGCTTTTCACCTGAACAATCCCATGACTAATCTGGTAGGTAGATCAGCATCCTAATTGCGTAACACACTATCAATCACAATCTGAATACTTTTGAAGGATATTGCTAATCCATTGCTTCATATGTTCGAAAAATTTGTCTGCTCAACAACGTAAATAACGCAATGAATGTTGTTGAACTGTCAAAATGAAAGCCATTCCTGCTGATAATGTGTTACGCAATTAGCCCGAAGGTAGGTAAGTTATAACGAATGAAACGAACGAATGTATTTCGGCCATGATGCCGGCCAATCTCAGCGGAGACTAGCCTTCGGCGTGGGAGATATTATAGTGCACAAGAATTGCGCAGACACAAGTGCACTCTCTCTTCTCTCAATCTCCATATTCTAATTGGACGGCAATCCTACACGACCGGAAAGAGATCAGGCGCAGGATCACTTTCCGAGGTACGGGGGTATAACACCGCCAACTGCCAAACTCCGGGCTGTTGCTGACAAATTCCTAATGGAAAACCGCCCGACCTGGAAATCGAACACCGCGCCCGCCCGCACAGCACCCCACGCTCAGCAGCAGTAGTGGTTGCGACCACGAGCCCACGGAGCAGTTTATAACTAACGTGCTTGTGGAAGGCCGGTGTTGATGTTCTCAGGGAAAGGGTTCTCTCTTGCCCAAATAAAAAGGTACATGACTGTTGTACAGTCACGAGCATAAGTATGTATACACTTGGCTTTATTCAAAGGCGATGTTCTCCTTTAATTTTGAATGAAATTTTATGTTATTACGAACATAGTATTTTCGAACCCATAGGTTTATGTAAAGTGTCGTATTTCAAGGTTGCATTCGTTATTTCACGAAAAAATTGCAATTGAAAGTTACCAAGTGTTGACATATTAGTGCTCGTGACTGTACATACACTACCATAGCAGAGTATAAAGGGTCTGCAAATGAATGAAAATAATCAGACAATTATGCTCAGGAGTATGTAACTATCTTTATTTCTCAAAAAAACCACCAATTAATATACATTTTAAAACATTAATTTATCAATGGATAGGTTAAATTGTATACCTACTTACGGACAGGCGCGGTCTTATAATTATATTAATATAATAACTTTATAGTCACGCATGCAACGCGAATTTATTGTCCAAATTACATATTTATTGTCTGTACCTACAAGACCGCGCTGCGAACTATAAGTGATTACCTACGTTAAATATTGTCTTATTTTCTGAAATATCGAATGCATATCTATAATCTGTAAAATTGACAAGATAATTGAAGAATATAGCTCATTGACATTTTTTTTTACTCTAGTGCGAGTATCCGAAAACAGCGCGCGACGGTGTTGCTACAATGAAAAAGTTTTCCCCGATTTTGGGGTATTCAATCTTGACTTAAGTGTTGGCTGTATGCATTCGATAATTCACTAGAATTATTTTTATTAACTGATATGGCTAAGTTAGTTCATATGTATTAGTTACGTCTGCGATACAATCGCAAGGATATGTAACTGTGAAGAACTACAATTAGGTTTTGAAATGTTTCCATAGGTATATTTTCCATTAGTTAAACACCTATTTTAATTAATACGCATCCAATAAACACTACTCAATGTATTATCGACTAACTAACTATTAATGACTTTAAAAGACAATAAAATAATTTGTAAAATTCTACAGAATATTGTTAGAAAATTATATATAAATAAAAATATGTATAGATATCTCGCTAAATCGTAACATGTAGGATACGGGACGTCGTAAGACAATCCGCGTTAATAAATAGAAGATTAATGAATTCATTGACTTCTTAAAGCCACAATATATGACGTGTAATATAATTTTAAAGCCAAATTTTATAGTCTGTGAGTTTATGTCGACTCATCGTCGATACTTATATGTCGATAGTTGATTAGATATAATAATATATATATAGTACACAAATAGGTAACAACTTCCTTAGAATTACAGCCTTCACTTTCAGTGCGATTCCGATTAATTTATACAGTTTAGCACATCTGCAAATGCCGGTTGAGATCACGTTAGTAGCTAACGAAGTAAAGAAGTTAAGTTGTTCTTTACATAAGATAAAAATGAGATCATTAAATGAAGAAGAACATCAAAGCCTGTTGGTGTTACTCCTTAACAGACCGGTACTCGTCGCTCCGAGGCTGCGTCATACCTACATTAGAATCCATTAGTACACAAATATTAAATAAGCCGCGAGCGGCGCATTACTAATTTACAATTAACTATGTATTACAATAAACATGAAACATTTAAATGTAGTTAAAGCATTTTTCTGTCGGGACTCGGTTGCGCATTCGTATCACTCGAAGTTTGACGGAGTACCGTCTACCGCAGCCGAAACCCACCTAGCCGTCCTGAAGGCTTTTGATTTATAATACATGGTAACGATATACTTAGCGACTAATCACAACAATTATCAACTATTTCGGGAGATAACTGAATACACAAGACAGGTTTTAATATAGTCAACGCTAAATTATTTTTAATGTTACTACGCATTAATACAGTTAAATTACATAAATTGGAACGCAATATTGTCATATAGCAGAAAATGTCCATTATATGGCAATCGACTACTTAAATGATGATATGGAAAACAACATTGAAATGATTTTCTTATAGATAAAACCACTGAAATAAAAATACAAACACTGATTACAAGTAAATATATCGTTTTAGATATCTACAGAGTATGAGCAAGTGAAGGGTACTAAAACTATTTCTTTGAAGGGTGAAGGTAGATGAAATATTTTTCGCTTCGATTCTTCAGAGGTCGTCGGGCTCGGACTGTACCTCATAATGTTAATAAAAAGTTTCTTGATTAAGAAAGGAATACGGCGAATTGTTTTATTATTTCATAATACTGTGCACAAAATCTCAGTAAACGAGTAGAATCGAAGCGAAAAGCAGATATAACTTCCAACTGGCTAGCCACCGACATTATATTCAAATACTCCTTTATTAAACTCCTAATTTATAAATGGATATTTCCTTCTCACGCTTATAATTCTACTAAACATCAAATTGTAAACATCCATACAGTTTATTGTCAGATTACATTTTTTTTTAATTTTTATTGTCACGATTAACTTAGTTGGAATTGACGGCAATTTAAGATAATTGCTCAAATCGTATATATAATGTATTATTATTGTCATAATCGGAAGTACCGTATAACATTAATTATGTCCGTTCGACCTAGGGACTCGAACATTCCAAGAAGAAACCCTCCTAAAAATCCTTAAACCTATCGAAAAATACAATGCGATTATTCAAAAGGGGGGTATATTAAAATTCAGAGATCGCATATCTACATCGAAAAAATCTCGGTTTTATAAATATAAAAATATTGAAAGTTAATGCAGAGAAAGCTCTCATTTAAGTGACGAGTGTCGTCTAAGCGAAAGCGTTAAAGATATGCTTTCGATATGACATTTTAATATTGATATTTGGAATTAAAGCACATAAAGTGTTTTGTACAGTAAGGGAGATAGTCCCCGCAGTAGAGTTTCTAGAACGTGGGTTCGTCCTGTGGGTCCGTGTGCCCGAATAGGGTTCAGTAGAAAGGGACGAATTCGGGGGCTGCGTACTCGAAGTAGGGGTGGTACATGGCGCGACGGGAGGGGGGGAGCATCACATCGGAGTAACGTGAGAACTGCGAGATCTGGCGACTTCCCGCTGGCGGTTTCCTAGAACAAAGGTAATAAATATAAAAAAAAAATTTTTGAGCTACAGCCTGTAGACTCAATAGCATTGATATCAAACATGTCTTCTTAAATACTTGTGCTTGTCGTCATTAGCTAAATGACTCTGAATGAAAATGCTTTGGATGAAAACGCAGCTACAATGCCTCTGGTATTGCAGAAGTCTATAAGCAGTGATGAATTCTTGCCATCAGATGTGCTAGCACCCTAATTGTGTAACACACTATTAATTTCAATCTGAATCATTTTGATAGATATTGCTAATCCATTGCTTCATGTTACAAAATGTCTGCCCAACAACGTAAATAACGCAATGACTGTTCTTGGACTGTCAAAATAATTGAAAGTCATCGCTACTGATAATGTGTCACGGAATTACCCCACTGAGTCTTGTTTCCCATACAACAGCATAAAAAAGAAAACAGTTTGTAACTCACTTGGAATGCCTGGTAGTGGGATCATCAGCAGGGTACTCCATCTGCAGTGGCTGCAGTCCCCGAGGCTCTTGTTCGCCATATGTGCCGTATACATAGTCGTCACCACTGCAGAAATATCAACAATTTAGCAAAGTTACTTCCAAAAGTACGGATATTATGCTAATTAGTATAACAGGCGACGCGACGGCCCCTCAGTTATGTAATATCAGGTGAGTAGGGAATTGTGCCACTAAGGGAAAAATCGCGTTTCTTTTTAAACCCCAAACATTACTTTTTAGGGTCCCGTTCCCAAAGGGTAAAAACGGGACCCTATTACTAAGATTTCGCTGTCTGTTCGTCCGTCTTTCCGTCCGTCTGTCCGTCTGTCTGTCACCAGGCTGTATCTCAAGAACCGTGATAGCTATACAGTTGAAATTTTCACAAATTCTGTATTTCTGTTGCCGCTATAACAACAAATACTAAAAACAAAATAAAATAAATATTTAAGGGGGGCTCCCGTACAACAAACGTGTTTTTTTCCGGTGTTTTTGCCTTGTGGTACGGAACCCTTCGTGTGCGAGTCCGACTCGCATTTGGCCAGTTTTTTAAATATTGAATAGACTATGTAGGTACCTACAAACTGTTTTTCATAAATAACGTCAGGATAAATTATATACACCGTCTACTCCTAAGTAATTCCAATAAATATCTAACTAGGTCACCGGTTTTCATTTACATTACAGTCAGATTTAAATCAACCATTTGAATAGCATCCGGTCCCCAAATAGCATCCAATAAAACGGATATTTCAACTTCAATAAACATTATAATTTAAAAAAGGAAAACAAGGAATTCCAGCGAAAGCAATCTCGCCGAAATAATGACATATCGTTCAAATACGAATGCCTTGACAGATTTAATAATCAACGGAACATGACAAGACGAGAGGAAATCCCAACACTTAGATACTCAGGATTATATTTCCCTTTGCGAGCACTTTTAATTTTGACAAAAAATCCCGGAATAATAATTCCTCGGTAAGAACACGCCCAGACGGTTTAAAAATTTCCTTCCGCTCAACAGTTTGTGATTCGTGTTTTGTTATGTAAAAATGTAAGGCTTCGGTTACGCGACCGCGGCGAGAAATTTAGAAAACACGTTTCAAGTGTGGGTAATTTTTTGAAGTAGGTGGCTACACTGAATTGTATAATCGGTTAGCAGATTATTATTTATTTGAAAAGTTTTTTTTTGTTTTTCTAAGTTCTTATGTAACTTGGAAAACAAACAATAAAAACTTTGTGATGAAATGTTTTGGATTTCTTGAGTTTGATTAAATAAGGTTGCCGCGCGAGATTCAATAATTCACAAGCAGCTAGGCCCAATAATATTTTGATGAAATTGTAAGAAATTCTTTTACAGTTTCCTATAATAAGAGGAAGTTTAAGGGTTAGGTATTTAATCGAATCAAGAGCATGTTAATATTGAAGCATACCCGCGTCCAGAGGTCAGGTCCTTGAGCTCTTGCTTTTGCTCAGCTTCGTATTTTCTCTGCAGTTCACGCACGTGTTCCTGACGGATCAACTTCTTCAGAGCTTCGAACCTGATAAACAAAATGTATTTTAAAAGAAAATTTTTTACAGGTTGCGACGTCGTGAAAGATTTTTAAGGATTAAATATCTAATTATGCCCGAAAATAAATTACAAATAAATAAACATCCGAATTGAGAACGTCCTCCTTTTTTGAAGTCGGTTAAAAATAGAAATAATGACAAAACGTCGCGCCCTGCCCGATCTAGGAATAGATTTTTACGCTTGCTTGAAAATAGAACGTTCTTTTTTTATCAGCTTTTTTAAAAATGTTGCCAATTACATAAAAGCTTAGGTACATCCTACTGTCTGTACATTTTAAAGAATACTGGAAAATATAACAAACTTTCATAAAATCTTTATACTAAGAAGGCATGAAATATTTTTAACGAGATTACTTAGAAAAGTCCCAGTGAGCTTGATATTACTCGATTTATTTAATAAGGGACAGCCTCCCATATTTCATGAGAAAGGTAAATTAAGTTTAGGCAATATGACTAATTTTCTTACTTTTACCTTAATTAGAGACTATATTTTTAGCGTAGTCCCCATGTAGGTACCTACGTAAATATAGGTAAGAAGCCCACGATACAATAGGTAGGAAGGGAGGTAAGTACTGGGAGACTGGCCGGGTTATATAGTCAAGATTTTATTTTATTTGACCTCAAAATCTGCTCGGGTTTTTGGTCAGTGACAAAACTAAAGATTGGGCACAGACCACTGTGATGGCTTCTGTAAATAATTCTGAGGTGATTGAACTAGAGCAGGTAGTCAAATAAGTATGATCAACAGTAAGTTTAAGATGAGATATCAATCAATCTGTCTAGCCTTTTCCCAACTATGTTGGGGTCGGCTTCCAGTCTTTGATAGTCGTTACGGATAGTCAGAAGCACGAAAGTCTGACAACCAGTCTTACCAAGGGGTATCGTATTACCCAGTAACTGGGTTGTGGAGGTCAGATAGGCAGTCGCTCCATGTAAAATACTGGTATTCAGCTGCATCCGGTTAGACTGGAAGTCGATCCCAGCATAGTTGGGAAAAGGCTAGGCGGATGGTGATGACTCTAATTAGTTGAGTAAGATGGCCTTTGAACTGCGGCCCAGCGTAGCTTAATCAGCCTATAACGTCCCCACTTCTGGGACGTAGGCCTCCTCTCTCTGAGAGGTAGTGGGCTGTAATCCACCACGCGAGCCCAGTGCGAGTTGGTAGATGTCACATGTCTTGGAACTTTTGCTCCTAACACATGCCGTTTCCTCACGGTGTTTTCCTTCACCGTTTTTGGGAGCAGTGGTGATGAAATAAGTTACACGAAGTATCTGCCTGGGTCCGATCCACGACTCGTAAGTCGGGATCATTGCCACCACTGCTCACGGCCCAGCTTAGTAGGAAGTTTCAATAGACTAAGGGGTCAGCTTATATTAGTTTTGTTGCCACTGACGTGCAGCCTAAACCGTTCTATCTTTAATAGAAGCTAGCTCACCTGTCTCGCTGCGGAGGCACCATGAAAGTGGGTCCACCTCGGGGTCGTGACGGTCCAGGGTACCGCAGGATCTTGCCCGATGTGTGTGGCACGTTCAGCATGCCGAACATCTACGACAAATTGAGTGTTATTAAGAAATAAATTTGCTGGTTCGAGGTGGCGCGGGAGAAGAGTTCCTCGAAGGATTTGGGGGAGACCTTTGCCCAGCAGTGGGACAGTAAAAAAAAAAAAACTTTATGTTGGTTTGGTTTAAATAGGAAGAGAGAGTTCAGAGTGTCCATGGAGTTTCTTGCCCGTTCTTCTTTCTATAAAGGAAACAAACGTAGACAAACGTAGTAGGGACAACGTTTTGGTAATGGTAGCTTCATCTTTCTGACTGACTTCCTTAACAACTCAAAACTACCAATTTAGCTACCTGTAAATACACTTAATGCCGCTTTTGAAACCCATACGAAATAAAAAGTAATTTAAAAAAAATTAAACCGACTTCAAAAAGAAATTAACTCAAAATTATGAAATAATTTCAATTTCGGAAGTCGGTGTCTTTGGGATCTGTATTTTATAGTTTTAGTTTTTTGCCACCGACTCCCGAAATTAAAATGATTAATTATTATTTAAAATAGAGTTCCCACTACTCGCCAATAGATGGCGCTGTAACCAAAACTAAAAATCCCGCGAAAACCCGCATTCCGCATTCTTATTACAGCATGGCAGCATAACAAAATAAAGCAGTGTCTAAGATAAATGCCTGTATTAAGCGTGGGTAGCCACTGTTCATAATGACCGGCCATTTCGCTAAGGTCACAAGGACGATTCCCAATGAGGCACTAAAGTTATTCTGTGGAAATAGGGTCAGGTACCCACTGTGCACAATAGCTGTTCGTTGAGGCAAAGGAATATTGTTTTCTGCCTGGTTTACCTTTTTTATGTAATTTGCTTTGAATGGGCTTGGAATTGAGTGTTATATTTTTAGGTGTCACCTAGCAGTTTTTATCAGCGGTTACTTTACTTTACAAAAGAGATAAGTATGCAGTATCGTCGGATACAGTTGAAGTTTAGTAATAAACCGATGGTGTTCTCGAATAAAATTTTATTATACCTAATAGAGAACAAACAGCTCATTATCAAATTAAATTACAGTCGACAACATCCATCGGTTTCTTACTAAACTTCAACTATATCCGACGATCCTACATACGTACTTATCTCTTTTGTTAACTGTATCTACCTAACTGAAGGGGACGTAATAACTTTGAATAAATTTATTAGTTTTTGTAAGAAAATTTTGTCTTTAAGTAAGTACCTATAACGAACAAAAAAAACAACTAAATGAAAATGCTTTGTGTAAGGATAGGCCTAACGTTTCAAAAAAATAAATCAATATCTAATAATTAAATAAGCTTTTTTTAGGAAAAATGAAAAATTACGCCAAGATCGTAAGAAAATTGAATTACTTACCTAATTATTATAAATTGACTCTCAGACGGCAGCCTTTAAATTAGTCAATTACCTTTCACATTACTTCAAAGAGAAATAAGATTTCTTGGAAGCTTTTATCATTAATTTGTTTTTTTTTATTTACTTTTACGTAACACCTAATAAATAAAGCAGAAAAAAAAAACAAAACGGTATTTCGCGACCCTGCCAGGATTCGAACCTGGAATCTTCTGATCCGTAGTCAGACGCGTTATCCGTTGCGCCACAGGGCCAGATAGAGAAACTGTTGAAAATACGCATAAGTTCCTATTGCTCCGTATCGCGATGACGTCACAAGATGGAGGAGCATTTTTGTTTTTTTTTTTATTTATACATGGAACGCACGTTACGCACGTGTTTGGTTTGAATTATGTTTCCAACGTCAAGGCCATGCGATGAACGGACTACAAAACACATAATTAACCTGATTTTTCCAACGCCAGATAATTTTATCGAAGGAATAATTTTTTTCTGTCGTCAGACGCCAATTTTATCCTACGAATAAAAAATATCTGTCGATTGAAAAATCAGCCCGTAAAATGAACAATGTAACCTGGGTAGGTGGGATCCCAAGGGACCTATCATTTACCCAGTTTCTCAAATAGTCAGATTTAATATGACAGTTGCACTTTTACAGAGGTCTTTTAAGGACTACGGACCTAAACGCAAAAAAAACGGAAGTTTCATAGTGCCTAAAAGTATATGATCGACTACATATATGATATTTTTCAGGATATATAGGTATGCTAATAGTTAGATAAGATAAGTGTGTTGAAAACATAATAAGTAGGTGCATCTAATTTGATACGATAGAATAAAATCATGAAGATACCTCTAAAAACTTTCTTTTCACAATAAAAACCAAACTAATAATACATAAAATCATTCTCATTTTTTTTATCAGATTGTTCTACAAGCAACATACTAAAGCCCTAGTGTTTTAATTTTTTTGTCCAAACAATTTTTTTTTTCTAAATAGATAATATTGCTTCATATTTTGCAATAAATTACCAGCGTTGCTGTATCGCGATTCTCTTTCTTTTCTATGCAGTTCGACAGTGACCTTGCTTTAGGTCATGTAGTCCCCATAAGACAGGTCGAAATTGTATCGCTTTAAATTTAATTATAGAGGTGAAAATGTTCATTAAAAGTGCATATTTTATGTATGTACAGACTAATATTCAAAATTATAAGTTATTAGTTGTCTTACTTAAACAGCCTATTAGACTAGGTATACAAAGTCCCAAATATAGAAGTAAAAATGTAACAAATGCATTCTAAGGAGGTCAGTATTAGTAGCAATAGCGGCGATAAGACCCCTCTTTGAGGAGTGGCTAGAGAGGCGCCTCACCTACCGCCTGACGCAGGTCCTCACCGGACACGGAAGTTTCGGGAGGTTCCTGCACATCATCAGGCGGGAGGAAACGCCCGGGTGTCACCATTGCCAGGATCGCCCAGAGGACACGGTGGAGCACACGGTGGAGGCTTGGGCGGAGCACCGCCGTGTCCTCGTAGAGGCGATCGGCAGCGGCGGCGACCTCTCGCGCCCGGCCCTAGTGCAAGCCATGGTCCGGGGCGAGAGGGAGTGGGAGGCAGGCACCTCCTTCTGCAAAGCAGTCATGCTAGCGAAGGAGGTGGCGGGACGGCTCAGGGAGAGAGCCTCTCGTCCCAGCCGCCGCGGGAGACGCTCCGGGCGTCGGGAGCCGCGCGACGACTCCCGGCCACCGTAGGCGCGGGCCTGCGGGCGGAGAGTAATGGGTAGCTCACCGTCCGATCAGGACCAGGCCCGTGCCGGACGGCGCGTACGTGTTCCACGCGCGCCTCAAAGAGATGTCAGCATCGAGGAGGGGCCCCATAGGGCCGAAGCCTGCCGGGTCAGCGGGATTGTCCGAAAGGGTTACCGCTGGCCCGGAACATAAAGGGCTAAGGAAGGAACACGGGTGGGTTTTAGTCAGTAAGAGTCTGACACTCCCTTCCGCTCCACTCAGAGCGGGAGGGGTCATTTGATGATTTCCCATCCGCAAAAAAAAAAAAAGGAGGTCAGTATTCTCAGTTATGCAGATAGAGCAGTGGTGGCCCGCGGTATCGGCCGAGACAGGTCGTAGGTTCGAAGTTTCGAACCTAGACAGGCGCTTTATTTTGTATAGGTAAATTATTTCATCATCACTGCTCTCAAAATGGTGAAGGAAAACATCGTGATGAAACCGGCATGTCCTAGAACCAAAACTTCGAAGGCATGTGACATCTACCAACCCGCACTGGGCCCGCGTGGTGGATTACGGCCCACTCCCTCTCACAGAGAGGAGGCCTGTGTCCCAGTAGTGGGAACATTATAGGCTGATTATGATTATGATTCTTAGTTATAAAAAAAGGGTATAAAGGTTTAAATATTCCCAGTAACATAGGTATTTCAATGCAAAAGTGTCGAATCCTCATTGTACTTAATTATCGGTAGTAGAGTTTTCTCTCATATTATCCAATATTTGTATAAAAATCAAGATTATCAATTATACCTGCTGTCAGTAGATAGGTAATAGTGTAATTTAGTACTTACCTACTAAGTCCTACCAAACTAAATTCCAGCAAAAATAAAATAAAATTGACAAAAAAAACAAAGTGAAATTTAAAAATAAACTTTATCCTGAACATCTGCTACAAATCTTTTTTAAATGGTACCTACGAAAGTTGGAAGACAACTAATTGGTGAACAAACTGAATGAAAAAGAAACGTTATTCAATAACTAAAGCTCTTTGAAACATTCCTTTGTTTCAAGCTTTCCCCATTGTATGCTTTTGAATGAATTCGGCGCCCCTATAGGTACGGCATTGTGTCAAAAATAACCAGCATATATTGACATACGGCGAAATCGGGAACTAAATAAAAATTTCGTATTGAATTTGACAGAATAGTAACGCTTTCCTTGACAAGCAGCGCCACCCGAAAATTTCAAGTTATACTGGCCAGTTTACTTTTTTTTTTTAATTGACGTTTTTATTAGCTGTATTACAAGGTGTCTTGTTCGATAAAAAAGGTATTTCTAAAAGTAATCAAGGTTCTTTCAAAGTTTTTTCTTTATTTTCTAAACACAAAAGTTGTTGCTTTCTTTCAAGTTTATCGTTTTTGTTGAATGATACCTAATTGGATCTGAGAAAATAATAATAGTCAAAGTTCGGTTGTTGCGTTTTCGAAGTGTATTTTTAGATGTTGTAGGTATGTGGTAGGTACTTACACAGTTGTGTCAAGGGACAACTTCAAAGTTTAGCAGATTCGAAGGAATCCGTAGATGTGTTTTGTTTTTGGATTATTTTAGGAGCCTGTCATAGAAACAATGTTTCATGAAATGGCTTCATTTTAAAACTTGCGTTAGCCCTCGCCATTTGCGTGAAACGATTTTGAACTAAAATTAAATCTGAACATTTAGGAGGTATGTAGGTACTCAGATGTTTAACTAATAATTTTCCAAAAAAACTTACGACTATCGTGGTTCCCGAGCTATCGGTGCAATGAATCAAAGACATGATTAGTTAAACCCTACCCTTACCTCGCTACTTAGTTTAAGTTTCAAAAACCTAACTTAGTGGTCAAATCTTTAGAGGAAACTAAATCTCAGAATGATTCTACACATTTGATAAACATACCTCCGCGTGAAATCTCTTAAGGACGCGTTTACGAATCTGACAAAAATAAGTAGTTTTACGGTACACTTTGCAGCAAAATGAGACTAAACCAAATGTAACTAATAATTACCACAGATAGTTTACTCCTTCATCTTCAAATGGTAGCTATTTTTTATTAAAAAAATGTTGGTTTTTAATATAGTAAAAAATAATTTCCGTTGCCTCTTCACACAAAATCGACGATATCGTGCTGACTTTGGGGATATTTTTCTTCTATTTAATAACATAAATTTATTTATTTAAAAATATTTTATGTAAGCAGACATGTTCAACTCAAAAAGGTACTAAAAAGAACTATCAAAATGTTACAAATAGGTTCAGAAAAAAATAAAAATCGGAGTCTATTTTTTCACATATTTAGCTGTAACACGTGAATCTTATTGGATTGAAATAAGGGTTATTTTACTGGTCACTGTCTTGGTTTATTGCACAAAAATTTGTAATGAAATATTAGTCTGCGCTCGGCCGCCGTCGTGAGTGGACTCTGTGTCGCTTGTAAGCAGCAGCTTGTGCTGAAAAAGATCGCTGTACGGATACAAAATATTTGACATACCAAACATGATACTTCACGAGTTCACGCATTCTATAATGTACCTACTACCCAAGGAGAGATTTTATTCACAGTCTTATAATTTTTCTAGAAGTAAGTAGGGATTATAAATTCATAATATTATTATTTCGTTTCGGACTTGATGGAGTGACCTGCAGGTGTACTTCGAAGACTGCTACTGAAACTAATAGCCGAGCTGAGCTAGATGTGCCGAGTTTGGGCTCATTTCGTTAGTTATGTTGAGACCTTACCTCCGGACTTGATGGAGTGACCTGCAGGTGTACTTCGAAGACTGCTACTGGAACTAATAGCCGAGCTGAGCTAGGTGTGCCGAGTTTGGGCTCATTTCGTTAGTTATGTTGAGACCTTACCTCCGGACTTGATGGAGTGACCTGCAGGTGTACTTCGAAGACTGCTACTGGAACTAATAGCCGAGCTGAGCTAGGTGTGCCGAGTTTGGGCTCATTTCGTTAGTTATGTTGAGACCTTACCTCCGGACTTGATGGAGTGACCTGCAGGTGTAATTCGAAGACTGCTACTGGAACTAATAGCCGAGCTGAGCTAGGTGTGCCGAGTTTTGGCTCATTTCGTTGGTTATGTTGAGACCTTACCTCCGGACCTGATGGAGTGACCTGCAGGTGTACTTCGAAGACTGCTACTGGAACTAATAGCCGAGCTGAGCTAGGTGTGCCGAGTTTCGGCCCTTTTTGGTAGTTATGTTGAGACCTTACCTCCGGACTAGATCGCGTGACCTGCAGGTGTACTTCGAAGACTGCTACTGGAACTAATAGCCGAGCTGAGCTAGGTGTGCCGAGTTTGGGCTCATTTCGTTAGTTATGTTGAGATCTTACCTCCGGACTTGATGGAGTGACCTGCAGGTGTAATTCGAAGACTGCTACTGGAACTAATAGCCGAGCTGAGCTAGGTGTGCCGAGTTTGGGCTCATTTCGTTGGTTATGTTGAGACCTTACCTCCGGACCTGATGGAGTGACCTGCAGGTGTACTTCGAAGACTGCTACTGGAACTAATAGCCGAGCTGAGCTAGGTGTGCCGAGTTTCGGCCCTTTTTGGTAGTTATGTTGAGACCTTACCTCCGGACTAGATCGCGTGACCTGCAGGTGTACTTTGAAGACTGCTACTGGAACTAATAGCCGAGCTGAGCTAGACGTGCCGAGTTTGGGCTCATTTCGTTAGTTATGTTGAGACCTTACCTCCGGACTTGATGGAGTGATCTGCAGGTGTACTTGAAAGACTGCTACTGGAACTAATAGCCGAGCTGAGCTAGGTGTGCCGAGTTTCGGCCCTTTTTGGTAGTTATGTTGAGACCTTACCTCCGGACTGGATGGAGTGACCTGAAGGTGTACTTTGAAGACTGCTTCTGGAACTGATACACGAGTAGAACTAGCTGATAAGAATGTGTATAGTTTTTAACTCTTTAACTCGATTGTGATTTTAGGCCAAGACCTACGTTTGGGAAAAGCTCTGGTAAGAAACTTCATAGATCCAAGATTTAAAAGAAATATGGAACTACAAGAACATTCTTCACATTGTCATACTTAATGTTTTTTTTTTGTTTTTTTTTCCGTCACTTTTATTATTTTTTATCATTTACAGCTCCTGGTCCGGCTTAGTACCAGTGGCATGCATTTGTTTTCAAACTCAAACTCAAAGCATTTATTTCAATTAAACCTTGTACAGGCACTTTTGAATTGTCAAATAGTCTGTCAGTTAGTCAGAAAGTTGAAGCTAGTTGCCCATTCCAAAACGTAGATCTCTATGGAGAAGAACGGGCAAGAAACTCCATGGACAATCAAGATATTACAAAATCCTGGGTACACTATGTGAGAACAATGTAAAAAAGATACAAATGAAGAATTAATTCAAGACATAAGATTAAAAATAAGCCTTGGCTGTTAAGAGATGACCAGTCTCAACCGACGGCGCCCGTTCACGAACATGACACGTGGCAGAATAGGTAGGCAGGCACTAGGCTGGGTTTAGTCTACGCAGACGCGGTCACTAATCAGAAACATAAAACAAAAGTATCTAATAAGAAAAAAAAATTACAGCCGCCATCTTGGATTTTCATTTTGACTTTATTTTCGGCTCCAGCACCCTCAAAAACTATGAAAACGATACCCATGATGAAAAATAAAAAAAAATTACAGCCGCCATCTTGGATTTTCATTTTGACCTCACTATCGGCTGTAGCACCCTTGAAAACCATAAAACGACACCCATGATGAAAAAAAAAATTACAGCCGCCATCTTGGATTTACATTTTTATCTCACTATCGGCGATCTCAATATCCGTCACTTTCTTTCTTCGCACGGCTAAATTACGAACGATTTTAACATTCATACTCGGTTGGTTAGTCGACCTTCGCAATTTATCACCCTAAAGTAGGCAGGCCGTCTGGCGACTGCCTACTGCCGCGCGTAAATGTATGAAGATTTTGTTTTTTGTTAGGTATGATAATTTAGTGAGTTTCTTTACATACACTAAAATGTAATTGACAGGCTTATGGTGATTTATCGAGGTAGGCACTGCTTATATGCAATGCACGCCACTGCTTAGTACGCTATCATAATTGCGTAACACACTTGGAATGGCAATCCATTCCAATTTGACAGTACAACAATATCCATTGCGTTGTATTTGTTTTACAAATTTTTAACGATTTTTTTAAACATGTAGCCGTAACAAACATATAAACACACACACACACCCCAACTTTCGCCTTTATAATATTAGTGTGATCTAACTTCATTCACTATACAGTGAGTGTATGTTCTTGTAGTTCCATATTTCTTTTAAATCTTGGATCTATGAAGTTTCTTACCAGAGCTTTTCCCAAACGGTCTTGGCCTAAAATCACAATCAAGTTAAAGAGTTAAAAACTATACACATTCTTATCAGCTAGTTCTACTCGTGTATCAGTTCCAGAAGCAGTCTTCAAAGTACACCTTCAGGTCACTCCATCCAGTCCGGAGGTAAGGTCTCAACATAACTACCAAAAAGGGCCGAAACTCGGCACACCTAGCTCAGCTCGGCTATTAGTTCCAGTAGCAGTCTTTCAAGTACACCTGCAGATCACTCCATCAAGTCCGGAGGTAAGGTCTCAACATAACTAACGAAATGAGCCCAAACTCGGCACACCTAGCTCAGCTCGGCTATTAGTTCCAGTAGCAGTCTTCGAAGTACACCTGCAGGTCACTCCATCAAGTCCGGAGGTAAGGTCTCAACATAACTAACGAAATGAGCCAAAACTCGGCACACCTAGCTCAGCTCGGCTATTAGTTCCAGTAGCAGTCTTCGAAGTACACCTGCAGATCACTCCATCAAGTCCGGAGGTAAGGTCTCAACATAACCAACGAAATGAGCCCAAACTCGGCACACCTAGCTCAGCTCGGCTATTAGTTCCAGTAGTAGTCTTTGAATTACACCTGCAGGTCACTCCATCAAGTCCGGAGGTAAGGTCTCAACATAACTAACGAAATGAGCCCACACTCGGCACACCTAGCTCAGCTCGGCTATTAGTTCCAGTAGCAGTCTTCGAAGTACACCTGCAGATCATTCCATCAAGTCCGGAGGTAAGGTCTCAACATAACCAACGAAATGAGCCCAAACTCGGCACACCTAGCTCAGCTCGGCTATTAGTTCCAGTAGTAGTCTTTGAATTACACCTGCAGGTCACTCCATCAAGTCCGGAGGTAAGGTCTCAACATAACTAACGAAATGAGCCCAAACTCGGCACATCTAGCTCAGCTCGGCTATTAGTTCCAATTAATACATAGGTACGTACTTTGGCAAGTACTTGATTAATCACTGTCCAGTGAAATTAAGTAAATATTAAAAAAAAATACATGGCAAAAATTAAATAAAATTAGGCTCAAGTATCAAGTCGTGTCAGTTTACTCATAATTTCACCGCTTCGCGCATGTCGCTGTGTGTGTGAGCCGTGCACGTGTAGTAGTGAGACTCAATACCTAAAATTGAAGCGCGTCAATTCGTAAACGCGTCCTTAATCCCCCGACCCACCCCGACGCATTGCATCGCGTGCCTGCACTATTACATTCCGACTTTTTTTTTATTTTGCTCGGCTCCTAAGGGTCCTAGGCTCCTAGCGTGATGTTAAATAGGCTATAGCCTTCCTCAAGAATTGGGCTACTAAATGGAACAAAAAAACAAATCATCATCATCATCATTTCAGCCGAAAGACGTCCACTGCTGGACATTGGCTTTCCCCAAGCACCTCCATTTCGACCGGTTTAGTGCTTCTCGCATCGAACGGGTTCCTGCGACCTTCACAAGGTCATCGGACCACCTTGTGCTACGATACTTACATACTCCTTTTGCTTCGTTTTATTATTTATTTAATTAAACTATATGCACAAGTAAAAACTGTACAAAGGCGGACTTAATGCCTTGGGCATTTTCTACCAGTCTACCTAGGGTGATGCAGAGACAATACACTGTAGGTGCAATTACAGAAAACAACTAGATATAAAAAAAAATACTTAGATAATACATACAAAAAAAAAAGTTATGAGAGATAAACAAGAAAACCTGCAAGACGAATCTGCCAACGTATTGTGAATGTGTTCTCGAGCTTTCACTTTATATGTGAACTGATTGGTTACCGTCCTGATATTCTGAGGGAGCGCATTCCAAAGGAAAACCGCCTGGACAAAGAAAGAAGACTTTATAAAACCGTTTACGTTGATACATCTAGACATACACGCACGACACTCGCGACGCACTGACCTTTCCAAGATAATCCCTTCAAGATTATCAGTCTGTTCATAATATTATCTTGTTACTCAAGGACCAAAGAGATCTTTAATCGGAAGCTGCGTAGGCCGCGAAATGTGAACTCAAGTGATTTGGGGCCGTAATTAATTCTGACACCTACGCTTCGGAAGGAGAAAACCCTTTTCTTGTTATAGTGTAGCAAAAAGTCTGTCTGCCCACGTAAATGAGAAACTCATGATTTGCCGCGGTTGGTCCGTAGATGGGTGACTATCTTTACATACCGAGACCCCTCCGTGCCTCGGAAAGCACGTTAAGCCGTTGTTCCCGGCTGTCATTCGTGGATCTTTGACAGTCGTTGCGGGTGCTCAGGAGCCCGAAAGTGTGACAACCAGTCTTACCAATCTACTAACCAATCTACCTAGCGTTTTCCCAACTATGTTGGGGTCGGCTTCCAGTCTAGCCTGATGCAGCTAAATACCAGTATTTTACATGAAGTGACACCTATCTGACCTCCACAACCCAGTTACTGGGTAATACGATACCCCTTGGTAAGACTGGCTGTCAGACTTTCGGGCTTCTGACGACCCGTAACGACTGTCAAAAATCCGCGAATGACAACCGGGACCAACGGCTTTAAATGTGCTTTCCGAGACCCCGTGCGTGTCTCGGAAAGCACATTTAAAGTCTTGGTATGTAAAGATGGTCATCCATCCAAGGACCAACCGTGGCCAATCATTTTATTTTTTTACATACCTAACTGATAACGTGACCCTAAAAATCAAATCCTCTTAACTATTTAAGAAATAAATTTAATTAATAAAAGTCACGTGTATTTTACGTTCCAAAAAAAACTTGATTGTTGTAAAATTTGTTATTTACTCCTTGCCTAAGTTTTTAACAATTTGAGTAGCTGTAACGATTGGAAGTTTTACTGAAGCCTCGAAACTCCGACTTGAAGGGAGGGAAAACTGTACAATGCAAATTATCGAAAAGTTTATGAGGAAATAGGAAAATAAAGTTTTTCGTTACTGCGAATTTCATTGAAGGGCGTCTTCGTTCAAGTTAATTTTGGAAACGTTATAAAAGAAACGAATTTACCTGTTTCGATCAAGTTTACTGACTAACAAGACACACACACAAACACTGAGTTTACTGATTTTCAAGGCAGATGTGGAAACGCCGGGAGGGGACGTCCTAGGAGGACATATAGTAACCTTATTGGTAATGTTCTTCGAGGGGCCCGTGGCTAAATAATAACAGCCGCACAGGTCGATTGATTAGGTTAAGCTACGCTTGCCGCGGTTGGTCTGTGGATGGGTGACCATCTTTACATACCGTGACCCCTCCGTGCCTCGCGTTGCTCCCGGCTGTCATTCGTGGATCTTTGACAGTCGTTACGGGTAGTCAGAAGCCCGAAAGTCTGACAACCAGTCTTACCAAGGGGTATCGTATTACCCAGTAACTGGGTTGTGGAGGTCAGATAGGCAGTCGCTCCATGTAAAATACTGGTATTCAGCTGCATCCGGTTAGACTGGAAGCCGACCCCAACATAGTTGGGAAAAGGCAGGCAGATGATGATGATTCTTAATCCATTGCTTCATAAACTTGTTGCTTCTTGTACTTGTTCTTTAGTATGTTTGTCTCTCTGCGTCATGTTCGCCGCTAATAAACATATTTTCTTTATTTTCTAGAAGTTCGAAAAAATTACGTAAAAAACGCAATGAATGTTGTTGAACTGTCAAAATGAAAGGCATTGCTGCTGATAGTGTGTTACGCGATTCTAGTTCCTAAGCAATGAATAGTTAAAAACTCATCTGGAGATAATAAGCGATTTTAGGCCTGACGATGGCGATTTGGAAATGTTTTGAACTGGCAACGCAAATGCTCGCGTCGTCAAAGTCGCGGCCGTTACCACTGAGCCACCACTGCTCTTATGTGGTGGCCCAGTGGTTGTTTGTGGTGTGTGCTGATCATAGAGACTATAACCACAAAATACTAAGTGGCTTGTTCTCGTAGGAACGCCCGGGCGCGGTGGACTTGGGTCGCCGCACCTGCGTTTTGTACGTGAACACTTGTATACTATGCTGTGTGTTTGATACTTCGTGACCGCGCCCGCGAGTCCACGTGTTCAAGCACTAAGGCGATTGGCACACTGCACCGCATTACGAAGCGGGGTGCGTGAAACGGAGCCATATTCCCCGCACGGAAGCGCGTTTTTATTAAATTTGAAATCACGCGCGGGGGCACATTATCTGCGTCCCGCTAGGAGATGCGGTGCAGTGTGCCAATCGCCTAATAGTTTTCGAGCGTCGCGTCGGGGCACTGTATGCGCAGTCAAGTGGTTATAATTATAGTCTTTGGTGCTGATTGTGATAAGGTGAACTTACCTCATCATAGTCAGGAGTGCGGACCACGTTGGGGGGTGCCTTTGTCACCACTCTGCCATACGCCTCGCGAGCGATAGCTGGGTATTGGTATCTGAACCTGGTGGAAGAAAGAAAACATTCTTATTGTATTCATTGTTAATGAAAAACTGAAACAGGTATAAAGGGTAGGAATGCTTTAGATGAACATGTTGGTGACACTTGTAACCTTACTGGAAGAAGTCAGTGGCTCCTTAAATACAGCGGTGCTATTCTGTAAAAGTATCACCGTGAAAACTTAGGTGAAGTGAGCTGTCAATATTGTCAATTCCTAGCAAAAATAAACTCACTTCACCTAACTTTTCACGGTGAGAATTTTACAGAATCGACCGGCAGGTTAGAGTACGCACGACAAACAGGTGACGACATATCAAACTATACAGGGTTATCGGTAAAACATTAACAACCTCTTAAGAGGTCATTGTACTCATCATTATGAACAACTTTTACTATGGGACCAAACCTGAAATCGCGAAAAAAAATCAGCTGTTCCCTACATTTTGACGAGTTATACGAACATAAATGTAGGGAACAGCTGATTTTTTTAAGCTTATTTTTTTTTCTATAACCCAGTTTATGCCAATAAAGAATTTATTTATGACCTACCCTATAGTATAAGTAACATGTGGTTTAATCTCATCATTTTCAGGGTTCATTTTCTACGAAATATTTAAAGGCTTTTTTAAAATATTTTAATAATAGAGACTCTTTTTCAGAGATTTACAATGTGAATGAAATACCTTCTATTTACTTAGAATAATTATTGGCATTGTGCTTCGAGTGATTCACACCCAAAGCCTTTAACTCTTTACGAGTACAAAGGGATTGTTTGAAAAGAGGGTACTTCTTTGTTTACATCCACCCTCTAATTCATTGACGTAAGAATGAGAGTAGATTGTATTTTGTACTATGTAGCTTCTGCTCGCGACTTTGTCCGTGTGAAATTCCTTGTCCCCGACCCAACCCGTCGCATTGCATCGCTTGCCCGTGCTAGTTACTTACGTACTTAGTTTTCACTTAGTGTACTTTCTGTCTTTTTTTTCTTTTTGCTCGGCTTAGTAGCCTATAGCCTTCCTCAAGAATTGGGCTACGAAATGCAAAATTATTTTTTCAAATCGGAATGGTAGTTCCAGAAATGAGCGCGTTCAAACAAAGAATCAAATAAACAAACTCTTGCTTGTTTTCTCTTCAGCTTTAGAAAGGTTATTATGCTTGACGGTGGAGCAAGTGGCGTCATCTAGTTTTGTTACGAAGTTACTAGGAACCACCGAAGAGGTCGGATAAGAATGACACTGGCTGGTGACAGTCGCTAGGTCATAGCACACGTATCAAATCGGAAAGGGATCGGCACCATATCGCCATTCGCCTCGTCGTCAAATAGGCGTCAACCTAACGTAAGTACGTAACCAAAGCGGATCAGAAGCTCCGATTCTTCGATTCGGCTACGGCTGGGCGACGTGGACGCCGCGCTTACGGCTCGCCGACTTCTGGTTGATGGTGCAGCAGGCAGGCCGGGTGAGAGGGGCAAGGGTCGACGAAGAGACGTAAGCTCGAGTACGGACAGACGTAAGCGCGGGGACGACGAGCCGTTACGCACTGCACCGCGGTTCGTGAGCTTGTCCCGAGGCGAGGCGATTACGTTACGATTCCGATTAGTATGCGTTGCAGTAGGCAGTTTCATACAAAGTAATGATACTGAAGCTGCTGAACCACTGATACGATGACCACTTTTGGTAAAGGCTCCTTTGCCTCTGTGCCTTTATGCTCAGCTTTTTTCTTACTTAGGGAAGTTGGTAGATATACCAACCACAACCAGCTTGGCTGGGTTTATTCTCGAGTAAATCCTGTAACTTTATTCCACTTCAAAAAGATTTTCGTAAACAAAACCGATGGTTTAAGCACGTATTTACGATCCAGCTACACATAAACATAAACAATGTACGCAAAATGTACGGAAATATTTTCAAAGTCAACATTTATTTTATAGGGTGGGGGCACATGTTATCTTACCTTGGGGCGGCTCGCGGTATCGCGGTATAGACAGGCCACTCGTTGTACATCAGGGGGTCGCGGTAGGTGCTCACTTCATTCATTATCTCGGGTGCCCGCGCTTGTCGCTTCGAGAATCTGTGGGCAATTATGTATATTAGTATCAAAATAATTGAGTCAAATGGGAGATAGGATGGAACTGTCTCTGGTAGATAATTTAATTATGTTTTGAGTCTTGCGTAACACACTATGAGTAGCAATGGCTTTCATTTTGACAGTTCAACATTCGATTCATTACGTTATTTACGTTGTTAACACTTTTTTCGAAGTAATGAAGCTGAATGAGCATTATCAATATCCTTCAAAATGATTGTGATTGAAAATGTGATACGCAAAGGGTACTGGAGGAGAAAAATGTGAGTAATAAGGTTACGGGGATAATGTTGTAAGGTAAGTAAGTGTAATGAAACCTCGTAGTTCGTCAAATCGTGAGTGACACGATTTATTTTAAAGACTTATACTGTAACAAAAGAGAAGTTAGGTTGACATTATTATGATATACTAGCTGACCCGGCAAACGTCGTATCGCCTAAATGTATGAGAAAATGAATTATCTTCATTATTATTTATTTCGTGAATTTTTCCCATGTTTTAATAGTTATTCTGCTATTGGGAGCGAAGACAAATCCAACAAATCAAACATCATAAAAACCGGTCCGGCCGTTCTTGAGTTATAAATGGTGTAACTAAACCGACTTTGTTTTATTTATATATGTAGATACGCCCCACGGTTTCACCAGCATAAGTATCGATCCCGTGGGAATATCGGGATAAAACTATATTCTATGTCCTTCCTATTCACGCGCGAGCCGAATTGGTCGCAGTAACTAAGCCAGGGCACCCCGACCAAATAGGTTAGGTTAGGTTAGTACTGTGATTTTCCGCGTGCGAGCCGAGAGAGCGAAGCGAGGCGAGCACTACTTCCAAAGGCTCCAAAGGCCAGGCGGTTAACTACTAATTTAACCAGTTGGCTGCGACATATACACTGTGTACTGTGTAAGAAAGAGAAAACAGAGTAATACCTATATAACATCATAAAAGAATTCGCTAATATATTATTACTGTATTCCATACTAACTTATTTTCAAGGTAACATTAAACTTCACGCATTTTGTCGAAATAAAAGGGGTCTGTTTCTCTAACTACTCAAACAGATTGAGATATTATAAGTATTATTATTTACAACCTCTCCATGTATTCGAGGAAAAGCCTTTTCAGCGAAAACTAACAAGAGTTAGGTTAGGGTAGTTGTGTAATGGTTTACGTTGTGTAATTCGCTTATATTTTACAAACCCCACCAACCTGAAAGTTCTGCGAATATTATTCTGAAATATTCTCACTCTGATTGCTTTTAATGAATTAATTTCCAAAAATAAAGCTTTAAATACGCTCTATGAAGAGATTAGCCAACTATAGCCCTCCAAGTGCCAGTAACAGCTTACATTTTGTCTGGCTTACCAACCGAGCACGCTCAACTGAAGCTTAAAATCCTATTACTCAGCCCACTGGACATTTTTTGGTGCATTCACCCTAATTGCCAATGTGTTTGGATATTTGGTTTGATTTTTAAATATTGATCGCTTTGTCCATTTTTTTGCGAATTTAATTGTTTTCAGCTTTTATCTTTTTAAATTAACTCTAAATGTTCATTGTATTTAAATGTTAGATCATATTGTAGGCGCGTTATGGCGCCTTTTTTACTTGAATGAAACTCGATTTAGTTGTAATAAATGTGTATTTGTATCACAGCACAGTAAACAAGTGACAGCGGAAGAATACAAATTATCAGTTCTACTAGTTAATTCCTGTGTACCATAAACAAACCGCTCTAGACCTCAGTAGTGTTGTGTTGTGACTACATCTAACTCAAGATCACAATGATATTGACAGACTTGTCAGCAACACGACATCAACCTTATTAGAATGAGAACAAAAAATACTGTGAATGGATTGTATTCATGCATTTTATGAAAAAAAGAAAACCACTTTTTAATAAACCGCAATCACCAATTTCTCATTAATTTAATTAATCCAAAAGACAAGGGTTTAAGCCAACGGTACCCTTCTATCTCCATTAATTTGATTAGTATTACAAAGCAAGATGCGTGTCACGGCGACACGGGTGAAGCGTGGGACGACCTTCGCTAGGAGTATATGTGTTCTGTGGGGACGACCAACGTGGATCTGACAGATGGCGGCCATAACAGTCAGTTGGCATTTTTGTAATCCGCAAAGGTTGGTATAATATTGTTTAAGGAAAAATGGACATCATTGGTGGCCCAGGTAGGTTATAGAGATATGAGGAACAGGGTGTAAAGTTCACTCATACTCTATAGAAAAGGGAGGATCCTCCGACCAGACGGGTGTTGTGTCTGGCGGGCAACTGCCCGATGATTCATGTCGGGCTGTTGTAATATCTACGGCAGTTTCACGGCAAACTCTGCTTGCGAGATGCAGGATTTTGCGTGACGTTAGTATGACGCGTTGTTCGCATGTGGCGTTGTAGATACCGCTACACAAGAAAGGCGCATTACTTTTTATGTCTGTTTGTTATGTCAAAATAGCAGCTTTTTTACTAAACCTTTCACTTTCTACAGACACTTCAATTTTATTTATAAACAGACACTTCAATTTTATTTATTTGTATTGAAGATGAAGACTAGCAGAGAATTTGAGTTTTTCAGAGAATTTCTGAACAATGTACAATACACAATACACAACACAATATTACACACAAACACGTGACAAAATACAATCACACAATATTGAAACTCCTGAAAATACTTGAAGGCAAAATATATTGTTTATTTCTGAAATGAAAACAAGATTGATTGCACTTTATGTCAATATTTCTCAATTTCGATTCTGATTGCAAATAAACATTTTTCAATTTATTTTACAAGTTTGTTTCAGTAGCAATGCCTTTCATTTTGACAGTTCAACCACATTCATTACGTTATTTATGTTGTTGAGCAGACAAGTTTTTCGAACATATAAAGCAATGCATTAGGAATATCCTTCAAAATAATTCAGTGTCATTGAGGGTGCCGGTTTCTGAAAAAAAATTAATGTAACTTGTGAAAAGTCTCTTTGTTTCCTTGTTGTTGCGTTTTAGTTTACCTGAGCCGACAGACGTCGCCCTGTCCTCAATTCCCTTATTAAAAAGGCACTTTCAGTTTTTCCCGAATTTTCCACCCTTAAATTCTTTATCCTAAAAACCTTATTCAGACTTTTACGAACATTTTAAAACAAAAAATAGCCAAATCGGTCCAGCCGTTCCCAAAATGGTGCGCTTACTTACGAACAGCATTTAATTTTTATTTATAGCTGACATCAGAAGTTCAATTCCCGTACTTGATTATAACGTTCAAAATCTAGTCGCCATTATCTCAGCGACAATCAATGTCAAAAACTTGTCAAAAATGTAGGGAAATTAGAGATATTTTTGACAGATTGAGACTGTGATCAGACTGTGAACGTTCTTAAAATTACGAAAATACTCATAAGAAAATTTAAAAACCCACAGTCAATATGCCGTCTTCCACTATATCTAAAAGAAGTAGGTACTTAGAGTTAGATAATTATCAAAGCGTGTAAATTGAGTTACATAATCATTATTGAACACCAAATCGAATATGACACCATATTGTGGCCACAAGTGCACTTTCATACACTCCCCGACCGTTTGTACTGACAGAATAATGTGCTTCGATGACTAAGTGCCATTTTTTGGGCACTATTCCAAGCCTAGGCTATCGAAAATCGAGAAATTGAACCATGCAATGAACTACTTGCACGGTATTATTTGAAAAGCTAGAAACCAGTTATTATTGTTGCACACAAAAGACATAGCAAAATTCGCTAAAGCACAATTAAATGATAGCTAACAAATTACATGAATATATAAAAACAAGGTGCCAACATACAAAAAATTAAAAAAGAAATGAAGTGACATTATGACATAATAAAAAAACAAAAAAAAAACAATAGGTCATGCAGTTATAAGCTGATCCTAAATATTAACCCGATAGCTTACAAAGAAAGAAGACAAAGAAAATACGTTTACCTATTTACGGTAAACATGATTAAATGACGCAGCGAAACAACTTAAATACAAATATGTAATAACAAGTTGTGGGAAAATATGCGTCGCATCCACGCAAACCGGCCAGCAAAAAGAAAATGCGAACATCGTTTATTTAAACTTTTCAGTAATCACAAAACTTTTAACCGAGATATTAACTTTGACTTTCGAAAGTAAAGATAAGGCAAGCGAATTGTGTGAGAGATGAGATGAAGAAAGAGGGAGTGAATTATAAGTCTGGCAAGGGAGAATTGAAAAGAAAATAATTTTGCGCCGACTCCAAGTAATTCTTCAGATTTTTTTGGGATCGGTGAAAAACTTTTTTCTATTTTTTGGACTAATGCAGGCATAAAAAGAAGGAGGAGGGCTTTGTCATAGCATAATGAGCTTATAGTGTTCCCACTGCTGGGGCACAGGCCTCTTTTTGAGAGGGAGTGGGCTGTAATCCACCACGCGGGCCCATTACGAGTTGGTAGAGGGCACATGTCTTCGAATTTTTGGTTCTAGGACATGCCGGTTTCCTCACGATAGTTTTCTTTCACCGTTTTGAGAGCAGTGGTGATGAAATTATTTACACAAAGTAAAGCGCCAGTCAGGGTTGGAACCCACGACCTAACAACTCGTAAGTCGGGGCCGTTACCACTGGGCCACCACTGCTTGTCATAGACTAAAGACATTCCTTTATAGAAGTCACTTATCAAAATTACAAGAAGTAAATTACTGTTGCGCGCCACAATTAAAGCCGGGTACATGGTGACATTAGTTACCACTAGCGCCATCTAGTATCGAGTAGCAGAACTAGTCGAGTCACGATCGTTCTAGAAAATTCGATACTAGAACTTTGTAGAACTTTCTCGAACAATCGACATCTGGTTAGTCGGGGCCGGTATGTACTCGAACATTCTAGATGTTTCTACAATGGAAGGTTCTAGAACTATCTGCGGCACTATATAAGGCCGGGATGCGCGACGACCGACACAGTTTGGATACAGCGAGACTAGCGAAAACATCTAAGCGATCTTCAAGTGCGAATTAAGAGTGATCAGTAGTGTAATTGTGTTTTAATAATTAGTCTGTTTGAGCTGTAATTAGTGTTGTAAAATAAATTGTTATTTTTGGTTATTAAATCGGCAGTTTTTATTGTCACGAACCCGAAGCTCGTAACATTACTATCAAACAATTGAAAATTCAGCTCAAAATGTCCAGGGTATTCCTCGAAACGCACCAACTTTGAAACGCACCAAAAGTATTCCTCAAAAAAATAAAACAAATATTAAATATTAGGTATTAAAAATATTATTATAATTTCATTCCTCGAAATGCATCAACGATGAAACATAGAGAAGAGCATGAAGGATTCGTATTAAATGATATTTATTTATTTTATTTATTTTATTTTAGGAAAGCTTATAGACTAATAACATTATACACACATCAAAAGTGTCTAGGGATCAACATATATTTTTGCAATAACTTTTCTCCTGATTGATATTAATTAAAATTTTCTTTAAGGATTCATCAAATAAAGTGTTTTCGTTTGTCACAGTAACGATAAACCAAGTCACCTTTGCATTAATAAAGAAATTTGCCATTTTCCTAATAAAGGGATTTTTGACATTTGAACACACAAAAGTTCGAAAAAAAGACTGAAATAACAGTTTTCTTTAAAATTTTATTGGGTAACTTAAACAATTAATAATCCGTGTTTCTACCGCGAACACTAACAACACAAGAACATCGGTTTGGCATACTCAAAATGAGTTCATTCAAATCACGCTGTGGAATGGCCGCCCATGTTCGTTGCAACAACAAAAAAAGGTCTTCTTGCGACTGGATACCCTCCATATTCGGCAGAGCTCTTCTCTGTAGCATATCCCATGCATGCTCAATCGGGTTCAAGTCTGGCGACTGAGCAGGCCAGGGCAGGACATTGATGTTAGCTGCGGCGAGAGTCTGTCTTACAACTCTTGCGGTGTGCGGTCGTGCATTATCATGCATTAACTGAAATAAGGGACCGATTTGCACTTGTAGAGGAACGATGACGTCTGATACAATCGTCTCAGCATAAATTTGAGCGTTGAGGTTGCCTCTGATCCAAATCAACTCAGTTCTTCCGCCGATCCAAATACCCGCCCATACCATGATGGTTCCACCACTATAAGGATGGACTTCCTGGCAGGATTTTAATCGCTGTTGGCGTCCAGGGGTTCTCCAGTGTCGTATACGTCTTGTATCCGGTCTCATACCAAAACGAGACTCATCAGAAAAGCACACGAAACGCCATTGTTCTTCTGCCCAATTTCTGTGTTCAAGAGCCCATTGATATCGAATCCTACGATTGTGCATTGCTATAGGTGGTACCCGTAGCGGTCTTCGGGAATGAAGGTTCACTTCATGCAAGCGGTTTCTGACTGTTTGGTCGCTAATTAAGTTCCCTGAAGAGTGATGAAGCCTCACGGCTAACATCATGGCGGTTATTGTTGGAGCTCTTCGAGTTAAGATTTGAATGTATCGGTCTTGTCTCCGTGTGGTGCAGCGATACCGTCCTCCATGGCGCTCAGCCACGGTACCAGTGCTTCGGTAACGTGTCCAAAGTCGACTGATAACACTCTGACTTGTATTCAGAGCTAAAGCCACAGTACGTTGCCGGGAACCAGCTTCTATCATTCCCACGGCTCTGAGCATTTCTTCCCTGCTTAAATGACGTCGCCGCTCCATAATAACGTTGGTTTTAATCAGTAGTAGGGAAACAGTAGCACTAATAATGTCTTCAATGCGTTGTATGTTTTTATAGGGAAAATATTGACAGCTGATTTTCATCTTTTACTCGAATTTGATTCACAGTTCCTGATTCAAATTATGAAATGCACCAAAAAGGATCCATATTTTATAAAATCATAAATTTATTACAAAGCCACATCTCAATCTCAAGAAATCCGCATAAAAATGCTTGATCCCTAGACACTTTTGATGTGTGTAGTAACAAAAATATATAACTAAATTGCTAATGACAAGCCTCCACAGATAGATAGACTTTTCGTTTGGTGCGTTTCGAGGGATAGGTACCCCAAATGTCATTCTGACATTCTGTTATACGAATAATATTCCTTCAAAGTGACATTATAATATAATATCGTCCAATAACTTGCCAAATTAAATCAAGTTCGCAGGTCTATACGAAACAATTAGTATCAAAGCATCAATTTATCAGTAGATCTAACTTGAGGGAGGAGCGGCCATTTAAATTCCGGCCGGGGGTAGAAATGGCAATTATGTAAATGGGAACGCAGATGAAATTTTATCGGCATACCGGTGGCCTATTGTTGGGACTTGAAACTTTGGACTTTTTGTGGAAATTGGTGAAACATTCACAAGTAACTTTTGATATCGAGTGGGGTTTGTGTCGACTAATATTTGCTCTTTTGTTTGTTCTTGTGTGTGAGTTTGGGGTTGGTAGAAAAATGTTTGTAACCAATATTTTTGTGATACGAAAGTTTAATATGGATTTTTTTTGTTTTGCTACATATTACATAGGCTTTAAAGTTGACGAATTCTTGGCAGGTATTTCGTATTTAACTGTTTGGGAGTCTTGTGGTCCTAAACTCTAGTAATCAGGCCACAATATACCAGAGATAATTTAGTGACAAGAGTTATTAAGTTATTATAATAGTAATTTAATTTTAAAACCCACTCAAATTAGGCGAGTCCAGCGGGGTCTCTTCGGATATTGTTTAAATTGAAGCTGTTATTATTCGGCGGGCTAACTGCGTTACACACTAACAGTAGCAATAGCTTTCATTTTGACAGTTCAACAACGTTCATTGCGTTATTTACGTTGTTGAGCAGACAAAATTTTCGAACATATTAGCTCATTTATTATTATTATTTATTTTAATTCAGACACAGTGATCCATATTTATGTTAGTATACTTAAAAAATATGTTAGTAACCAAAGATTAAAAAGATTAAAAATACTTGCCACAATTATACTATTATAACTAAAATTAAATAACTGAATTATATAAAATCTAAATTGTTAAAAAATCTTATACTTCTTTAAATTAATTACCTATGCAATATAAATTAAAATAATTAAAAACAAGAATTTCATTAAAATTATAAAAACAAGATTTTTTTTTAAATAGAATTGAAATATAAAATTAATTATCCTATCCTCAGCAGGTACGACAAGATCTGTTACTCTGCACATGCAACTGCACACAATGCCATAATATTGGGCAGTCGATTCTGCCAGCCACAACGCTAAGAATGCTGTTGCCACTGCCGCGAGCACGACTGAGCAATGATGCCGCTCTCTTTCTGAGGATGGCATGAAATCCATCAATGCGAGCGTCGGCAAACATGCCCGACGCGCTGCAGTGCCTCGGCAGCCGCATCAGCATCCTAAAAGCATTGTTGTACTGAACGCGCAGGGCGTTGATTGTCTTCTGCGTATATTTGACCCATAGACTGCACGTATAAAAAGATTGGCAAAACGCCCGAAACAATGTTAAATTAGACTCTCGCCTCGTGGCTCGTATCGCATCTCGCCTCGCAGCTCGTGTGATTTTTTGAAGTAAAGGATTAGCAATATCCTTCAAAATCATTCAGATTGTGGTTGAAAGACTGATACGCAAGTAATGGGTGCTGTTGATTTTGCACCGTAAAAATATAAAGTCCAAAACAAAATGGCGTTCTATTCAACTTGTATTCGCCAAATATTTAATGAAACATTTCTTTGTTCTCGTTTAGATTTGCATTATTACATATTTAAAAGCCCTTGAAGCTCCTTATTTACCGAGCTTTTTTTATTTTCCATTAGCAAATGCCTCCCCCATACCTATTCTAACTGAGCTTAATAGAGAAATATTGCTAGCTCTACAGCTGGCAATAATCCGTATTTTGGCCGCTCCTAATATCAGGCCGCCATAGGCCCGGGCATCGTCGACCATGAGGAAAGTCCACTTCAGGAAAATCCTCTAATGTCTAGTTTGAGTAAGAGTGTCGCTTACCTCCACATCGCTTTCAGCTGATCGCAGGTCGGCTCGTCCGCCTTGGCGAGCTCGCGGTCCCGCACCCGGGCCGGCCGTGGCGACAAAATGGCGTCCTGGTCCAGACGCTGCGCCGCCACTGCGCACGCGCAGGCTAACACGCTCCACGCGCGCCACAGGGACCACATGCTGCGGAAGAAGGGGTTAGTTTAGAATTGATTCATAAAAAACTTAATATAAAAAATTATCACTCCTTTGCTCCCTCAGCTTCCGGGTAAGATAAGTATAATCAGCCTATAACGGTCCCACTGATGGGACACAGTCCTCCTCTCTGGGAGAGTGGGCTGTAATCCACCACGCGGGCCCAGTGCGGGTTGGTGGATATCACATGTCTTCGAATTTTTGGTTCTAGGACATGCCGGTTTCCTCACGATGTTTTCCTTCAGTGTTTTGAGAGCAGTGGTGATGAAATGATTTACGAAAAGTAAAGCGCCTTCCTGGGTATGAACCTACGACCTGCACCTCGTAAGTCGGGGCTGATACCACTGGGCCACCACTCCTACCAGTTTCCATAAAAATAAGCATAGTTAAAATCATATTTGACTTTTTTGAACACATTATTCATTGGCGAACTCTTCACAAACTTACAGGGCAAGTTTAAATTAAGTTGGCACAAAAGTTTCCAAGTATATTCAATGAAAACTAGCCAAGAGGCTAGAAAGTTTAGCCAGAACATGATATAAAATACAGACTATAACAGAAAAATTGATATTTAAAAACTGTAACGGCTATCGGCGACGTCGCAAACTTTGGCCCCCGAGGTTCGTAATTATTACTTAAAGTCTATGCTTAAAGTTGTTTTTTTTTAATCCCAGATAGAGTCTGTCTATTGAAAGCTGAGAGTGAAAATGAGCGGCAAATTAAAAAAAAAATAGGTCGTGTATCCCCGGATCAACTAGGAAAAAACACATTTGATACTTGAATATCTTAAAATTTCTTGAATATCTTAAAATATATTAAAATTTCTATCAAATATGTTTTTTCCTAGTTGATCCGGGGATACACGACCTATTTTTTTAAAATTTGCCGCTCATTTTCACTCTCAGCTTTCAATAGACAGACTCTACTATAAACTGACATTTAAGTCTTTTGTGTTTGCGTTTTTAGGGTTCCGTAGCCAAATGGCAGAAACGGAACCCTTATTTTAGTATAGAAGTTTGACATTTCACCTGTCAAATTAGTATCTGGGTTTAAAAAACGAACTTTAGGTGTGACAGCTGACATGAAAATTAAGGCAGCAGGGTTTGACTTTTGGCGGGATGGTTGAGGGACAGAGCCTCACGTCTCAGCCGCCGCGGGGGACGCTCCGGGCGCTGTCGGAAGCCGCGTGACGACTCCCGGCCACCGTAGGCGCGGGCCTGCGGACGAAGAGACATGGGTAGCTCACCGTCCGATCAGGACCAGGCCCGTGCCGGACGGCGCGTACGTGTTCCACGCGCGCCTCAAAGAGATGTCAGCAACAGAGAAGGGGCCCGCTAGGGGCGAAGCCTGCCGGGGCAGCAGAGTTGTCCGAAAGGGTTACCGCTACCCCGGAACTAAAGGGCTAAGGAAGGAACACGGGTGGGTTTTAGTAAGTAAGAGTCTGACACTCCCTTCCGCTCCACCCAGAGCGGGAGGGAGGCAATTGATGATATCCCACCCTAAAAAAAAAAAATGGTTTGACTTTACGGTATCAAAAAACGGTCTCTAGAGAAACACACCAACTTACTCTCTTAAATAACGTTTCAGTGACGTCACTCCCGGTAAATTGCGGACAATTTGCGGCGGTCACTGCGACACTACACGCAATAGCCGGAAGGTCTCATTTCTTCGAAATTCTATGTTTCTATTTTCACTGGATTAGGCTCGTTAATTCCTGTCTCTCACTGAATCTCATATTTGTATCTAAAACACGATCTACACGGTTTAAAACGGTGGTTTCAAACCTAAGTTTAAAACAGTGTAGACAGTGGTTTTAAATCAATTTCGTATGACCTTTACACGTCCTTGGTAGAAAGGCCTGCGTTGCGAACCAGTGGCAGAAGAAAATGTTGGTTTTAAACCGTGTAGCAGGCATCTCGCAACAACAACAACTTCAAGGTCACCTTGGTTTGTAGACTGCTTTTAAACCGTGTAGATCGTGTTTTACACAGAAGAATATCGTTGTTATTTACTTATACATACAGGGATGCTTTGAATAAAGACGTGTGGATGGCTGATCGGATCCCGTTCTTTATTTACTTGTCACAGTTGTTCCAAGCGCGACTACGTGTCTAGTTGGATTTAGTTGAAGGAAATACCTGTTACGATAAATACTAGTTACGTGGAACAGGTATGGATGTGTTATCTTTTATAGTGATGTGATATTGAAAGTTTGTGTGGAACTTTTTACAGTTGTGAAGGTAAAATAAAACGCGTGTAGATTTAATTTTATGTTAAAACAGGCTGGAAATCTTTGGTTTAGAAAATATTCTCAGATTTATTATGGTAGCTGTTTTGAATGACACTGTCTTCTCACTAAACTTTCTATCTACCAAATTAGTTAGGCCCAGTATTTTTCGTTGTTACATACAATACATAAAACGACTTCTTCCCATGCGGGTGGGCAGAAACTACAGAACGCCACCGCTACGATCCTTACATACTTAATTCGTTTAAATTCTTTTATTTTAAATTACTTTTGAGGCTGGTTTGTGAATTCAACGTGATCCACCATCTCGTCATCGACTTATAATCTGACTTCATCTTGAGTCACACAATCCTCTTTGGATGTCATGTATCCTCGGAAGAACAGTAATCATCATTTACCAAAATGGATGTTATTTCTTCTACATTCAGCTGTGTCGAGATCGTAATTTGGTTTTTGAATCAAATCACACTAATATTATAAAGGCGAAAGTTTGTGTGTGTGTTTATATGTTTGTTACTTCTTCACGCTCAAACGGCGGGTCCAATTTTGATAAAATTTTGTATGGAGGTAGCTGACACCCTGGCATATAGGCTACTTTTATGCCGATATTCCCACGGGATCGATATTTACGCGGGTGAAACCGCAGGGCGCAGCTAGTAGGTAATGTATAAAGCAATAAACAAAATAAAATACAGTAGTAAATCCTAGAAAAATACCGAACTGTGATGAATGCTAAAAAAATACACAAGGCCCAAACATACGTAAAAAACACTTACCTACAACATTGCGATTACTACAAAATGGTGGTATTTACCAAGGCAACGAAGCCGTGTTATTTTAGCTTTTGGCGGCTACGTAGTTCGAACGACCACGGAGATCGAAACAAGCATGAGGAACGAAAGAATGAAAGAATGAGAAAGTTTATAGTGGATAAGACAGAGATTAAAACAGAAGACGAACAAGCAGGGGATCGAGGAGGGGGAGGGTTGGAGGTGGGGTTCAGGGGATCAGAACGGAATAACTCAGTTTGAGTATACCTACCTACGTCAAAATGACGTAGATTGGGCTTGTAGGGTTAAAATACGAAAACTGCCACTCTGATATCTTTACAAAACCAACAACTGACACCCACACAACATCGCCACTAACGTTGACGTAAACCTCTTCAACCTTTTCCCACCATACATCTAAATATTTTCTTGCCATTTCGCTCAAATGACAGTATGGTCGAAATCGCCCACGCCCACCCCACTCCGCTCCACTGTGTACATAGGGCTGCTCTGGGAACTAAAGTACAGTCAGCAAAAGAGTTAGGTATGCAGGATCATCGGATAAAGTTGAAGTTTAGTAATAAACCGATGGATGATGTCGAATAAAATTTAATTTTATTAATAGAAAACAAACGGCTCATTTATCAAATTTAATTTCAGTCGACATCATCTATATCCGATGGTCCTGCATACCTAACTCTTTTGCTGACTGTACATAACTAAGCATCCAACCTACTTAGGGGCTAGGGTTGCAAACTAGGAAAATTTACTTTGGCGTTAACTAAATATTAATTAAGGGGGATATAATCCTATTGATTGATATTTCAATGAAATAGTCATTCAATCACACTAATATTATAAAGGCGAAAGTTTGTGAGTGGGTGTGTGTGTGTGTGTGTGTTTATATGTTTGTTACTTCTTCACGCTCAAACGGCTGTACCAATTTTGATAAAATTTTGTATGAGCGCGAAGAAGTAACAAACTTACACACACTCACTAACTTTCGCCTTTATAATATTAGTGTGATTATGAACTTAGAGGGTTGTATTTTTCGATTCTAATGAGTGTGTGAGTGATATAATGTGTTCTGCTGACTGGTAGAA
Source organism: Oligia fasciuncula (assembly GCA_963082905.1). Taxonomy (NCBI): domain Eukaryota; kingdom Metazoa; phylum Arthropoda; class Insecta; order Lepidoptera; family Noctuidae; genus Oligia; species Oligia fasciuncula. The sequence continues at coordinate 7,594,195 of OY720411.1, forward strand.
AATGCCTCAGGAATAAAGTCTGCCTTTGTACAGTATTTTTTTTACTTGTGCATAAAGTTGAATAAATAATAAATACATAACTTCTTGTCACGATCGCGAATCATATTTCGTTCAACATAAAACCTGTCAACTGACCTGCAAATTGCAAGAAACGTAAGAAAAATTGGATTTCGCAGAGGAAAATGTCTGCCTGGTATAAAGAGTTTTCCGTCAGCAAACATCAATTTGTTTGCCAATACGCCAAGCAAAGTATCGGCAAAGAACTTGAGAGAGGATTGACTGTCTATGATATAGAATTAATATCTAACAGATCACAAAAAACTTTTCAAAAAACTCTTACTTGATCAATGAAATACCTTTTTTGATTTTTTTTGCACCTTTTCAACGATTTCATTAAAACACCGAAAACTACTTTCGCGTACAAAAACAAAGCACATCCCTTTGTTGACATTGAGTGGACCGAAAGCCCGACAACCGGTGCGCTCTCCCTGTTTGCTCAACAGAATGCTCACGGTGAAGCGGCTTAGCGTTTATATTGAACTCGCTGATGTGTTACAAAGTGACGCCAGAGGGCGCTGATGAAGGTATTTCCGGTTGCCAGTTTAAATTAAGGGCCCAAACTGCACCCAAATTGCGTAAAACATTTTCAAACGCAATCCGAAGGATATTTCTGATACATTGATTCATTTGTTTGGAAAATTCGTCTGCTCGCTAACGTAAAAGACGCAAGGAATATAGTTGAATTGTGTTTATAATATTAGTGTGACTAGCAGCGCTTTGCGGTTTCACCCGCATAAGTTTCGATCCCGTGGGAATATCGGGATAAAAAGTATCCTATGTGTTATTCCTGGTTATAAACTATCTGTGTGCCAAATTTCATCCAAATCCGAGCAGTAGATTTTGCGTGAAAGAGTCACAAACATCCATCCATCCATCCTCACAAACTCACGCGTTTATAATATTAAAGTAGGAAGTCTCAAACTCAAACTCAAATCGTTTATTTCAATTAAACCTTGTACAGGCACTTTTGAATTGTCAAAATAATTTAAAAAAATTAAACCGACTTCAAAAAGAAATGAACTCAAAATTATGAAATAACTTTAATTTCGGAAGTCGGTGTCTTGGGATCTGTATTTTAGTTTTAGTTTTTTGCCACCGACTTCCGAAATTAAAGTTATTTCATAATTTTGAGTTCATTTCTTTTTGAAGTCGGTTTAATTTTTTTAAATTAGGTACTTTTTATTTGGTAATTTTTAGTTGTTGCACTAGAATTTGACCAAGGTTTTGAGATGTTCGTATCAATAAGCCAGGCCGTCACACTTTCACGTTTTAGTCCATATCTTGAAAATTACTGAATCGATTTTGATGAAACTTGCACTGTTGCCTAAGTTGAAGTAAATGTAAGCCAACAAAAAAAGAATGGTCACGATCCGATTAATAGTTACGGAGATATGCGTGGACAAACATACATACATACATACATACATACGTCTATAAACTTTTGTATATTTGTTTGGAAGCCCTAATAGATTGTCATATGTGAATATAATGCAATTCCAATAATATTACATACATACGTATCGAATTGATAACCTCCTTTTTTTTGAAGTCGGTAATTAAATAGTCTGTCAGTTAGTCAGAAAGTTGAAGCTAGTTGCCCATTCCAAAGCGTAGATCTCTATGGAGAAGAACGGGCAAGAAACTCCATGGAGAAGTAGGATTAAGGATAAGGAGGATAAGACAAGTCCAGGTTTATTCACGATGTTTCCCCTTCACTGATGTCAGTATCCAAGATAAAGTCAGACAGCCGTGATGGCCCAGTGGTAACGGCTGCGACTTACGAGTTGTAGATCGTAAGTTCGAACCCAGACAGGTGCTTTACTTTGTGTATATAATTTCATCACCACTGCTCTCAAAACGTTGAAGAAAAACGTTGGGAGGAAACCGGCATGTCCTAGAACCAAAAATTCTAAGACATGTGACATCTACCAACCCGCACTGGGCCCGCGTGGTAGATGATAGCCCTGCTGGGACACCGGCCTCCTCTCTGTGGCCCTCTCACAGAACAGTGGGAACATTATAGGCTGACTATGCTAAACTCAGAAATAATAAAAAGGTCATAGACATTTCAGTATTAAACGTTTTATCAGATTAGTCGCTTTTCTCCGATCATACAAAAGTTTAACTTTTATAATTATAGCCTCTCAAAAAAGTTCCAAATCTGCTATCATGGTTCCACTAATGTAATTTTTTTTTTACAATGATTTTACTTTTATATTTCAACATATTAATTTTAAAGTGAAAACTTTTTTAAGTGCATTTTGCGCTTTTTCTAGCCAGTGGACGAAACTGAACCCTCGCGTTCGGGTTGGGGTGACGCTGAATCGAGTATACTCGGCTGCAGTCGGTCGGTGACGTTGAATCAGGTATACTCGGCTGCAGTCGGGCGGTGACGCTGAATCGGTTATACTCGGCTGCAGTCGGGTGGTGACGCTGAATCGAGTATACTCGACTGCAGTCGGGCGGTGAAGCAGAATCGGTATATTCAGCTGCAGTCGGGCGGTGACGTTGAATCGGGTATACTCAGCTGCAGTCGGTCGGTGACGCTGAATCTGGTATACTCAGCTGCAGTCGGTCGGTGACGCTGAATCTGGTATACTCAGCTGCAGTCGGTCGGTGACGCTGAATCGAGTATACTCGGCTGCAGTCGGGCGGTGATGCTGAATCGGGTATACTTAGCTGCAGTCGGGCGGTGACGCTGAATCGAGTATACTCGACTGCAGTCGGTCTGTGACGCTGAATTTGGTATACTCAGCTGCAGTCGGGCGGTGACGCTGAATCGGGTATACTCGGCTGTAGTTGGTCGGTGACGCTGAATTGGTTATACTCGGCTGCAGTCGGTGGGTGACGTTGAATAGGGTATACTCGGTTGTAGTCGGTCGGTGACGTTGAATCGGGTGTACTCGGCTGCAGTCGGTCGGTGACGTTGAATCGGGTATAATCGGCTGCAGTCGGTCGGTGACGCTGAATCGGTTATATTCGGCTGCAGTCGGGCGGTGACGCTGAATCGGGTATATCGGTGAAAAGGGGAAGACCAAAGAAACGATGGATGGACGGTGTGAAAGATAATATGGCTAGAAAGGGGGTGACTACCGAGATGACGACTTATAGGAAATATGGAAAAAAGAGACAATATTGTTGCGCTGACCCCAAATAAATTGGAATAAGGGCGGGAGAATGATGAGGACTTTAGGAAAATTTTAACTTTCTAAGGGCTGATTTTTCCAACGCCAATTATTTTATCGGAGGAATAATTTTGAAATTTTTGACAATTCTTACATACAAAAACTGTCAGACGTCAATTTTATTCCACGAATAAAAATTATCTGTCGATTGAAAAATCAGCCCGAAGTGCTATGCATCGAATGGAGCAAAGTTTCACACGCGTTTCGCTACATTTTTCGCTTAGATTCCTTGCCGCACCGTCGGCGTCGTAGGTTATACGATCTTGTTACACATGCCTAGAAGACACACCTGCTACATAATGAAAAGTTTCTCGAATGTTACACCTAGAACTAAGCTTAAACTTATGTATTACGAAATTAATTAGATGCCTCCTTTTGTATAAATTCTAATTTAATTAGCAGTCGAGATAGCTAGCTCAAACCATTAATTATGAGAGAGACACTTAATTGTAATTTTAACGTGTTGCCCATTTTTTGTGGTAAAAAATTAGTTTTTGTTTAACCTTGGCGTGGTTTTATGAATTCTTAATTAGGATTCTGGCATTTTTTTCTTATTAAATTACATTTAGGCTCCGTTTTCCTCGAGATTGCTTACTTTTAAAATAAGTCAATGGAAACGGTGGAAGGACGCCCTAGAAGGTCATAATAGTGACCCTTTTTTTTTTTTTTTTGGGTGGAACACATCAAATGACCCGCTCCGGGCGGAGCGGAAGGGAGTGTCGGACTCTTACTGACTAAAACCCACCCGTGTTCCTTCAGTTGCCTGTGCCAGGGGCCACGGTATCTCTTTCGAACAACCCGCTTCCCTGGCGGTCATATAGTGACCCTGTTGGTGATGTTCATCAGGAGTACATGCGTAGTAGGTACTCGCAACCGGCGTGCGTATATGACCAGATGTATGAACGTAAACGAAACAAAAGGAGTATGTAAGGAACGTTGCAGCTGGCGTTCTGCTTACACCCATGGAAAGAAGGCGTGAGGTTATGTATGTCCCTTTCAGTCTCTCTTCTTAAGTGTAACGGTGACTAACAAAGTGAACTTTTTAGAGAACACTTAGGTTAGGGATGTTTCTATCGACCTAGCAGGAACGCACGGTGAAAACGTAACGTACAGACGCCAGTACATCAAGCTACTACAATCTGTCAAATTTCTTTAATAGATTTTCAGCTTTATCGCTAAAGCATAAGGTTCAAAGTTGATTGGGAAATTTTTACAGTTTCGGGTAGCTTGATGTGCTGTCTTTACATTCGAACGATATAAAAATTGAAAATACTCTTTTTAATACAGTTGCTCAAAAAGTGGTGTATTGCAGGGACGTATAGCGTTCGGGATGTGGGCTATTACATACTAGTGCTTTTTTTTACCTTTCCCGAACTCGTGCGTGTACTTTCCCAACTGTCAAAATAATGTCTATTAAAAAGAAAAACCAACCATGAAGTTTTTACTAAAGAGTTTTTGTGATTCATACAAATACGTATATTTCTAAAAAGAAGCTACTAATTTATTTCAATATCAGATCTAATGATTTAATTGAATGAGTTAGGTTAGGTTTCATTTCGCTGAATCGAGTATACTCGACTGCAGTCGGGCGGTGAAGCAGAATCGGTATATTCAGCTGCAGTCGGGCGGTGACGTTGAATCGGGTATACTCAGCTGCAGTCGGTCGGTGACGCTGAATCTGGTATACTCAGCTGCAGTCGGTCGGTGACGCTGAATCTGGTATACTCAGCTGCAGTCGGTCGGTGACGCTGAATCGAGTATACTCGGCTGCAGTCGGGCGGTGATGCTGAATCGGGTATACTTAGCTGCAGTCGGGCGGTGACGCTGAATCGAGTATACTCGACTGCAGTCGGTCTGTGACGCTGAATTTGGTATACTCAGCTGCAGTCGGGCGGTGACGCTGAATCGGGTATACTCGGCTGTAGTTGGTCGGTGACGCTGAATTGGTTATACTCGGCTGCAGTCGGTGGGTGACGTTGAATCGGGTATACTCGGCTGTAGTCGGTCGGTGACGTTGAATCGGGTGTACTCGGCTGCAGTCGGTCGGTGACGTTGAATCGGGTATAATCGGCTGCAGTCGGTCGGTGACGCTGAATCGGTTATATTCGGCTCCAGTCGGGCGGTGACGCTGAATCGGGTATATCGGTGAAAAGGGGAAGACCAAAGAAACGATGGATGGACGGTGTGAAAGATAATATGGCTAGAAAGGGGGTGACTACCGAGATGACGACTTATAGGAAATATGGAAAAAAGAGACAATATTGTTGCGCTGACCCCAAATAAATTGGAATAAGGGCGGGAGAATGATGAGGACTTTAGGAAAATTTTAACTTTCTAAGGGCTGATTTTTCCAACGCCAATTATTTTATCGGAGGAATAATTTTGAAATTTTTGACAATTCTTACATACAAAAACTGTCAGACGTCAATTTTATTCCACGAATAAAAATTATCTGTCGATTGAAAAATCAGCCCGAAGTGCTATGCATCGAATGGAGCAAAGTTTCACACGCGTTTCGCTACATTTTTCGCTTAGATTCCTTGCCGCACCGTCGGCGTCGTAGGTTATACGATCTTGTTACACATGCCTAGAAGACACACCTGCTACATAATGAAAAGTTTCTCGAATGTTACACCTAGAACTAAGCTTAAACTTATGTATTACGAAATTAATTAGATGCCTCCTTTTGTATAAATTCTAATTTAATTAGCAGTCGAGATAGCTAGCTCAAACCATTAATTATGAGAGAGACACTTCATTGTAATTTTAACGTGTTGCCCATTCTTTGTGGTAAAAAATTAGTTTTTGTTTAACCTTGGCGTGGTTTTATGAATTCTTAATTAGGATTCTGGCATTTTTTTCTTATTAAATTACATTTAGGCTCCGTTTTCCTCGAGATTGCTTACTTTTAAAATAAGTCAATGGAAACGGTGGAAGGACGCCCTAGAAGGTCATAATAGTGACCCTTTTTTTTTTTTTTTGGGTGGAACATCAAATGACCCGCTCCGGGCGGAGCGGAAGGGAGTGTCGGACTCTTACTGACTAAAACCCACCCGTGTTCCTTCAGTTGCCTGTGCCAGGGGCCACGGTATCTCTTTCGAACAACCCGCGACCCTGGCGGTCATATAGTGACCCTGTTGGTGATGTTCATCAGGAGCACATGCGTAGTAGGTACTCGCAACCGGCGTGCGTATATGACCAGATGTATGAACGTAAACGAAACAAAAGGAGTATGTAAGGAACGTTGCAGCTGGCGTTCTGCTTACACCCATGGAAAGAAGGCGTGAGATTATGTATGTCCCTTTCAGTCTCTCTTCTTAAGTGTAACGGTGACTAACAAAGTGAACTTTTTAGAGAACACTTAGGTTAGGGATGTTTCTATCGACCTAGCAGGAACGCACGGTGAAAACGTAACGTACAGACGCCAGTACATCAAGCTACTACAATCTGTCAAATTTCTTTAATAGATTTTCAGCTTTATCGCTAAAGCATAAGGTTCAAAGTTGATTGGGAAATTTTTACAGTTTCGGGTAGCTTGATGTGCTGTCTTTACATTCGAACGATATAAAAATTGAAAATACTCTTTTTAATACAGTTGCTCAAAAAGTGGTGTATTGCAGGGACGTATAGCGTTCGGGATGTGGGCTATTACATACTAGTGCTTTTTTTTACCTTTCCCGAACTCGTGCGTGTACTTTCCCAACTGTCAAAATAATGTCTATTAAAAAGAAAAACCAACCATGAAGTTTTTACTAAAGAGTTTTTGTGATTCATACAAATACGTATAGGTATTTCTAAAAAGAAGCTACTAATTTATTTCAATATCAGATCTAATGATTTAATTGAATGAGTTAGGTTAGGTTTCATTTCATCTCATTAAATTTCATTTTCATTTCTTATCAATAAAAAAAATATACTGAAGACTAAGCTGTATAGATAGTTCCCTTTGCCTACCAAAATGGGTGAAGAAAAAAAAACTCTGCTTATATTCTACGGTTGGCGCCATTTTCCAGAAATTTTCATTGCGAGTTTAGTTGTTTGTTGCACAAAATGAGTAATTTCGACCCTATTTTTTTAAATTAACACCACCGGAACTCAGTATAATTGCACAAAATGCTTCGGAGACCATTTTACCGGAAAAGTCAAAAAGTCGTTACATATCCTTATCCACATACGACTAATTTTTTGCGTGGAGAGAAGAGAAAAAAGCAATATTGTGTTTTTATTATTTTATTAAATTGCTTCATTTTTTCGCAACTGTATTAAAAATTGTCGTTCAGTACACCTGCGGAACCGTCATTGCAACTTGTTCCGACTGTCAACCCTCACTTTCGGCTGCGCCTCGGCTCGGGTAGACATTTGTCGGAACTCTTTGCAATGACAGCCTTTCCGCACTTGTAATGAAATATACTATTTCGCACACAATATTAATTTAGTTATAAGACTTTATTCATTTCCATGGATTAAAGGTCGCCTTTCGCCTAGCCGTCAAACAGGTGTCAACCTAGGCGTTAACCAAAGCGGATCGGAAGCTCCGATGCATCGACTCGGCTACGGCTAGGCGACGCCGTGCTTACGGTTCCTCGACCGCTGGTTGATGGTGCAGCAGGCAGGCCGGATGGGTGAGAGGGGCAAGGGTGGACGAAGAGACGTAAGCTCGGGTACGGAGAGACGTAAGCGCGGGGACGACGACGAGCCGTAAGGCACCGCACCGCGGTTCGTGAGCTTGTCCCGAGGGCGTATTGCCATAATGTATACTAGCACAGACAGGGGTTGCTCTGTAATCGCACGCAATATGCTCTTGTAGCTAGAGAGCATACTGCATATCAGTACAGAGACAGACTGAAATAAAATACACTTTGCTCTAATCCGTGAGAGCAAAACACATACGAGTACAGACAATTTGGCTGCCGTGGTATGTACAATGGCATGCTTCAGTGTGTATGTACCATAGAAACCGTAGACCAAGGCAAAAATTTTGCCATTCAGAGAATAAAGATGTGTAGATCTAGGAAAATAGGCGTTCAACCAACATCTGATTCGAGGAGAAAGTACAGAGGGATCTCTAAAGGAAAAGGGCGCATACAAAGTGGAAGAGATGTGAGAAAGAAAAAACAACATAATCTCTCTGAAAATATTAATAAAAATCAGCCAAATGCAAAAAAAAACATTAAAAAAGGTTTCGTTTTAAATAGTTAATAATGTTGATTTATCCTTTCAAAAATAAATACTTTAATGTTTTTTAAATATTGTTTTATTTACATAGCTACTGCATTTTTTTTTCATCAGTCATTACGTGGGAATTATTTTGCGGAGCCCTCGATACAAAAGAAGGAAACGTTTTTCTACTTCTAAATATTTTCCTATTTCCATTATATTTAAGAATGTTATTTTCATAATAAATACCTAGGCTTATACGTTTTATATAGAGAATAAAACGTTTAAACCTAGTTTTTAATTATGTTGATAAACATACATAAATAGCATAGAGATCGGAAAATCTTTAGAAGAAGAAAAATGTTGTATCCTTTTCTATGGAGGGGGTCGCACGAAGCTTCCCTCAGAGAATATAAACACGTACAACATAGTTATGTTCAATATTGTTACGTAGTACACTGCAACATATAATTAAAGTCTTATGACCCCACATACCCTACAATACAAACAATAACACGGTCACATTTTGCTTTAGACATATGCAAACAAACCTGTCTGTATAAGTATACACTTATACAGACCGGTCTGTAGTCATACGTAGTTTGCTTTAAAAATATGCAAGCAAACTGTATACTTATACAGACTGGTCTGTAGTCATACGTAGTTTGCTTTAGAGTATTTGTTATTTTTAAGAGCATAAAGTGATCGAGTACAGACTATGGGTGTCTGTACTGATATACACAATGGCAATACGCGTCCCGAGGCGAGGCGATTACGTTACGATTCCGATTAGTGTGCGTTGCAGTAGGGAGTTTCATACAAATAATACTGAACGGCTCTAGTTGATACGGTGCCGATCCCTTTCCGGTTTGATATGTGTGATATGACCTTAAACCTACAAAGTGGGCTTGTCGTTCTAAACCGATTTTTTTTTTTTTAAACAAACGCTATAGAATATTTTCGATTCAGAAACCGCTTGACTTTACCTACGTTTCGTTTACATCGTGCGCTACCTTTTGAGCTAACGCTTAGTGCTACATAATGACGCAGATAGACATTCGTCCAATCTCTACTAAAAAATTCGAGAAAATCTAACTTGTTAATAATTAGTTAAGTACCTACTTAATACAAACATTAAGGTATTTTTTTTACATTTTCAATATTTCTATGTTCTATGTTATGGGTTTGGTTTCCGCACTTAGTCCTTCAGTGGACCATTGTGCGTTTTCGATATTTATAGTGACGTCTTTATAGGCGTTTTTACTGAGACAAACTGAATGAAAATGATTAAAACAATATATCCACCAACTAGAGATGGAAAAACCCAATAACACTTTGCGCGGGAATCGAACCCAGGACCTCGTGACCAGCAGCAGCGATTGCGACCACTAAACCAGCGAGGTAGTCTTTCAAAAATCTTCTCACACAATGTTTTTCCATACATTTTAAATTACCCTTCGATATAAGTGCAAGGCATCATTAACCAGGCTCGCGTGTAGGCAGCACACTCCGTTGGTTTCCGATTCATCTAAGTACAAAGAAGTGATACTACCCGCATTGTCTGGTTTATCTCGGTTCTTTGAGCGAAATGTTGATATTTTGGAACGAATATAAGCAGTATTATAAAGAGGTTCATGTTAAAATGCTTTGTGATTTATGTGAAATCACAGGCAGTACAGTCACGAGCACCCTTGGCAACTTTAAATTGCGATTTTTTTTCACGAAATAACGAATGCAACGTTGAAATAGGACACTTTACATATACCTATGGGTTCGAAAATAATATGTTCCTACTAATATAAAATTTCATTCAAAAATAAAGGAGAAAATCGACTTTGAATAAAACCAAGTGTTATATACTTTTGCTCGTGACTGTACACAAGTAATATTTTTTGTCTGTTAAAATCACACATTCATCCATACTAATATTATAAATGCGAAAGTGTGTCTGTCTATTACCTCTTTACGCTTAAACCGCTGAACCGATTTAGATGAAATTTGGTATAGAGATAGTTCGAGTCCCGGGAAAGGACATAGGAGTTTTTATCCCGATATTCCCACAGGATCGCAACTTATTCGGGTGAAACCGCGGGGCGCTGCTAGTAATCAATATATAAGTGAGCAGTGGTGGCCCAGTGGTATCGGCCTCGACTTATGACTTGTAGGTCGTGAGTTCGAATCCAGGCAGGCACTATACTTTGTATATGTATTTAATTTCATCACCACTGCTCTCAAAACGGCGAAGGAAAACATCGTGAGAAAACCGCCATGTCCTAGAACCAAAAATTCGAAGACATGACATCTACCAACCCGCACTGCGCCCACGTGTGATTACAGCCCACTCCCTCTCGGAGAGAGGAGGCCTGTGTGTGTCCCAGCAGTGGGAACATTATAGGCTGATTATGATATTAGTGCCGTAGGTTAAGAATCCGTAGGTTAAGTGACCCTTACATGGCATGGGCATATCAAAAATCGCTTTAGTTTATCCACACACAACACTCCGTTTTAAAGTTCATCAAATTGCTTAGATAAAGCATTAAAGCTCTCGTTAGAGAGTAGTATATTCCTTGCATTAAAGGAACCTTTTACAGAATAGCATAGCGGTGCTATTCTGTAAAAATCTCACCGTGAAAACTTAGGTGAAGTGACCACCTGCCATCTCTTCACCACCCTTGGTTGACTGGTAGAGAATGCCTAATAATAATAATAATAATAATAATAATTTATTTATTTTACAGACAACAAAAGGTCCACACTGACAAAAAAAAAAAAAAAAAAAAAACAAAAAATACATAAAAGATGTTAGTAACAATATATCCTATGTTAGTACTTATATACTAGTATGTTAGTAACAATGTGGCTTATGATCTATGTTAATACTTATACACTACGACAGACAGTGTTGTTTTAATGAGATGTCCCATTATGGAGCTCTCATCAAGCCTGTCAGCTATCACCTTCAGGAGGCTGTTGCTACTGCCACGCAATCTGGCGAGCAGAGACGCACTTTTCTTCCGTACGATAGCTGAGAAGCTGTCGACTCGGGCTTTTGCGAACATCTCTGACGCACTGCAGTAACGTGGCAGCCGCATCAGCGCCCTGAAGGCGTTATTGTATTGGACGCGCAGCGCATTGACGGCACGTTTGGTACAGCTGATCCATAGGGCGCTCGAGTACAGAGATGTGCAGTATGCTTTAAATAGCGTATGTTTGACCGCTTCTGTACATCGAGCGAACCTACGTGCCAACATGTTCGCCCGTACCGCCAATGCCCTGCGTTCCCGTTCAACATCAGCATCATCTTTAAGGTTGTCAGCAATCAAATGTCCCAAGTATTTAAACTGATGTACCCGACGAATCGGGACATCGTTTATTTTTATTGGTGGCACATTTACTGGGCATTTCCTGCCAACAGCCTCAAAGACCATGAGTTCGGACTTCTTCACATTATACAGCAACCCATGGCTGGCAGCATAGTTCTCACAGATTTTTACAAGTTTTCTGAGTGCACTGACCGAGGGAGCCAACAGCACCATATCATCTGCGTAACTGATGTTATTAAAACACAACCCATCCACAAAGCAGCCCACATGCGCACTGCTGAGTTCCCCGATCAATGCATTCAGATACAAGTTAAAAAGATTAGGGGAGGTTAAGCCCCCCTGCCTCACGCCACACTCTAACCTGTACGGCAGAGAAAATCCATTCCCCCACCTTACAACGTTAGTTTGGCTGTCGTACCAGTACCTAAAAACGCCCAGAAGCTCATTGGGTATCCCTGTTTCCTTTAATTTATCCCAAAGAATATCATATGAGACCAGGTCGAAGGCCTTGGAGAGATCCAGGAACGCCGCATAAACTGGTGTACTCCTGTCAGTATAGTACCTGACAGTGTGCTTGAGGCACGCGATTGCACTTTCGGTGGATAAGCCAGGTCGAAAACCAAATTGCGCATCGTGTAAAGTTATATATTTCTCCAGCTGTAAGTTAAGCACACTGTCAAGCACCTTAGCGACAATCGTTGCCAGAGAAATAGGCCTATAATTCGACCGATCTGATGAGTCTCCTGTTCTGTTTTTAATCACTGGCACGACCACCGTCCTCATCATACTGTCAGGCAAGTAAGAGTGTGCGATACAAAAATTAAACAGTAATGCCAAAACTCTGGGCAAGTGGCAACCCGCATGCTGCAAGTGCTCGATACTGAGCCCGTCGTGACCTGGGGATTTCCCTCTTTTCATATTTTTAAGAGCTATCTTAACATCTTTAGCTGTGATAAGAGTGGAAATTGGTCCCGTTTGGGTCTCATCATCGATCACCCGCTGCGCTGGTCCCAACGGTGATCGAACCATGAAGTGGTCTTTGAACACCTCGGCTATTAGTTGCGGTTCAGTAACGCCCTCAACGCTCACGGGAAGGCCCTGAGCTGCGCTCATCTTATTGGTATATTTCCAGAAACTACGAAAATCGGAATTTGCGTGATGTGAGGCTAAGATGTCCATTTTAATGGCCTCTTGGTGATTTTGACACCACTTCAGCTTCCCTTTAAAAACTTTCCGCGCTTCTACCATATCATTGTACAAAGTACCTGATGACGGTCGGCCGTGCCAGTCCCATATAGTGAACTTAGCCCGCGCCTCCCCGTGCGCGTCACGGACGTGCCGGTTCCACCCTGCTACACACTTGCGATACTTAGGCTTTTTCCGGTGTGTGGAACTTGCTGCCAACCCTAAGCAGTGTACTATGTTACTGTACAGCTCATCAATCATCACCTTATGGCTGGTGTCAGTACAAAACTTCCCACTACAAGATTCCAGTTGCACTGGAAAGTCTATCTCGCGTAGGTAATTACCACACAAATTTGAAAACTGCGCTATTTGCGCGGACGATCTTTCCCCCCACTTGACACCGTCGGATATTTGTGCAGGCTGCTCAACAAGTTTTTGCTTCACTAAATCAAAATTACACTTGATTTTAAGTGGAAAATGGTCGGACCAATATATGTCATAATTAACGTTAACACTAGTAATTAGCGGTAAGGCTGCTTTAGTAATTATACAATGGTCCAGCCATCTTCGACTTCCGTTTGCCTCACTTATAAATGTATAGCTGTCCGGACTCATTTTATTTACATCTACACATAGCCATTCCTGATCACAACAAAAACTCTGTAACTCGGTAAAAAACAATGTTCCAGGGTGTGAATTAAAATCCCCCAGGACAAACACCGATTCCACTCCACTCTCCTCTATAATTGCACTTATAGTTCCTAAACAATCCGAAAATTCGGTTAAATTGTTCGCATTGTCTACAGGTAGGTACACACTAAATATCAACACGCGACGGTCAGATAACGATATTTTTATTGCCGCGATACGTGGATTTTCGCACGGAATTACGCACACACAACTGAACATACTTTTTCTCCACATTAACGCAACACCACCGTAAGGCCGACCCACTAGCATTCCCGCCGATGTGTCTACTGCGGACGTTCCCGTGCTGCCAAACTCCTCATCTACTTGTGACAAGCAAGACAGGTCATGTGGCAGCAGCCATGTCTCCTGAAGAGCAAGTATGTCCACTTCCTTGCATAAAGATCTAACTCCCTGCATTGACCTTTTAAGTGACTTACAATTAAACGAGGTAAGGACGGCGTTATGCATAATAGCGTCATTTGTCATTCCCATTAGATTGAGTTATTATTAACTGCCTCAACCCGTACCGGAGCGTCTACGTTGTTCTTAACATGGACAAAGCGACGGTAAATAACACCTTCAGGCCAAAAGCGGTCATCTAGGAACATCTTCAGTTTGTGTTTTGGCACAAACAGTTTGTACGCATTATGTTTCTCATTCCTAATCTTTAGTTTTATAACCGTAACATTTTCCTGTGATTTTCTGAATATATAATCAGTTATATGTTGCTCGCTGGTTTCTTTATGGATGTTGGTTATAAAAAGTGGGATTTTACTACCCATAGCCGCTTTAAAATTTATTTCGAGACTATCGGAACCACGCGCCATCCTACCTACAGGTTTATTTTGCCTCTTTATTGCCTTTTTATTTACCACTGTAGTCCATTTGTCAACTTGCATAACATTATTTTCTATTGGTTTTGTTTGCATAACACAGTCCACGTCCACACTATTGTTTACGTTTACCAAGGATTTACGCAATGACGGTGACTCATCGCCACTACTGGTACAAACAGTTGATCGCTTCGAAGTAATATCAATCGCGGGCGAAATAGGTTTCTGTATCGTGCACTGGCGCGTAGGTAAACAACTTTGCTCGCTTTTTTCGGAAGCGGGTACCTTTGTGACATTAGTGGGATTTTTACCAATTTGATCATTTTTACTGATTGTTTCCTCATTTTGGATACTTAAATCGTAATCAGCATTTTGTACAAAACCCATAGGGCCACTATCATACTCAAAACTGTTCATCAAACCAGCCCCTCTTTTTTTTGTAACGTTCCTATTTGAATATTTATCGTTACATAACGGCAACTTATTTCGATCATCAAGTTTCGATTCAATCAGAGCTACCTGTTCCTTTGTCACGTAGGTGTCCTTTATATGCCTCAATTCGCTTTGTAAAACTAGGATATCCTTCAATAATTTATTTGCATCCAGGTGATCAAAACTAATCGGTGGCAGTTTATATATATCTCTTGCCACAAAAATAGGTGTCTTATCTGGATCGACGCTTTTAAATAGTTGAATGATATCATCAATATCTCGCTGGGACTTACCCTCGCGTTTCCTAGTTTTCTTTTGGGAAGACAGGGATACAGCGTCAAACAACAATGTTTTTGCTTCTTCGATTTCAACACTCGTAAAAGCCGTTACACAAACACGCACAAGACCTTCCTCGTCCATCACCTGGATTTTATTTTGGATGTATGCAAGGATTTCACTGATGATTATATTACAGCTGTTTCACTTAACAACACTCGACATCGTTTATATTTTATTTAATTACACTCGTTCGCGCTAGACATGCGTCGGCGTTGCCGCCATACTTGGGACTGCCTAAGGCATTAAGTCCGCCTTTGTACCTTTTTGTGCGACAAGTTTAAATAAATATGTAAATAAATAAGTGAGCGTGAAGTGAGCTGTCAATAGTGTCAATTCCTGGCAAAAACAAACTCACTTCACCTAAGTTTTCACGGTGAGATTTTTACCG
The DNA here is from genome assembly GCA_963082905.1 of Oligia fasciuncula. Lineage (NCBI taxonomy): Eukaryota > Metazoa > Arthropoda > Insecta > Lepidoptera > Noctuidae > Oligia > Oligia fasciuncula. The sequence goes on from OY720411.1 coordinate 7,609,787, forward strand.
AATCAACCGGCTGTACCCTAATAGCGTACCACACAATCAACCTCAAACTGAATAATTTTGAAGGAATTGAAGGATTGCCAATCCATTGCTTCATATGTTTGAAAAATTTGTCTGCGCAACAACGTAAATAACGCAATGAATGTTGTTGAACTGTCAAAATGAAAGCCAGTGTTACGCCATTGCTACTGTTAGTGTTACGCAATTACCCCGCTGAAAGCATTCGAATAGACAGTCAATTGAAGGAAAAGCAAACGATATTTTTCGCTTTCAACCAAGGGAATACCTATAAAATCGAACAGCAAAAGCCGATTGGAACTCGTCTTTCCGTTCTCACTCAATATCCGCCGGCGGATTGGTAGCCGACTACATCCGATCTCTCACGATAAACACCGAACGCTTTTGAATAAAGAACAGAGTCGATCGGATTTGAATTATTGTTTTTGAAAAAGCAATTCAGATTCGAATCGATGGAGAATTCTCTTTTATTTGTATGGAAATATCTTTATGAAAATATAAATAATAAACACCGAACGCTTTGAATAAAGAACAGAGTCGATCGGATTTGAATTATTGTTTTTGAAAAAGCAATTCAGATTCGAATCGATGGAGAATTCTCTTTTATTTGTATGGAAATATCTTTATGGAAATATAAATCATTATTTCTAGTGGATTTATGAATGAAAAGTAGATCCTTTTGATGTTTTGAGCTTGGGAAGGCGTTTGAACTTTTATTACTCCTTTTTAGGGCTCCGTACCTCAAAAGGAAAAACGGAACCCTTATAAGATCACTTTATACTTTCGCATGTTTTGCGTCCAGCAAAACATGCGCATTGACGTGGAGTTGCGGACACCAGCCCGTATTACTTACCTATTATTATTAAGATCACTTTGTCCGTCTGTCAAGACCCTTTTTCTCAGGAACGCGCGGAGTTATCAAGTTGAAATTAATATCAAATACTCAAGGCTGCAATCCCTTGAAGCAGTGAAAAAATCAAACTTCTAATTCAACGCAATCCAAAGATACGGGCGTTTATGTTCCGTTTATGCCGCATATTTTGACGATCGCAAGGGAATCAAAACCTATAGGGTACTTCCCGTTGACCTAGAATCATGAAATTTGGCAAGAAGCAATGTCATGTAGCACAAGTAAAGGAAAAAATCCGAAAACGCAAATTTGTACGGAACCTTTGGTGCGCGGGTCCGACTTGCACTTGAACGGATTTTTATTTGTATTGACTGCTTCGTTGGTCCTAGTAGTCGCAAGTGCTACTGTTCAGCATGAGGTCCTGGGGGGAGGTTTTTCCGTTCTGAATTTTTTCCCGGAGTTCAAATCCTGGGGACAAGCCTATGCTCGCTCCCTGTTACATGGGACTTAAACATAACTGGTGAAATGTGGGTGTAGGTACAGACGCCAGCACAACAAAGCTACCCGAAACTGTCAAAATTTGCCAATCAACTTTGAACCTTATACTTTAGCGATAAAGTTGAAAATCTATTAAAGAAATTTGACAGATTGTAGTAGCTTGATGTGCTGGCGGCTGTACATGACCTCATGTCGAACGGCATACGAACGTCAAACAATTGTTATGTCAATCATAATAGGCTATTTGACTGGTTTCTGATAAACATCTCAGATTATTTAATGGTGTCTAACGAGCCCACAAAAACCTATTACTTCAAATTGCATAATGTATTTCTTTTAGAAAATAGTAAATAAAAATGTACTGTTTAAATAAGCCGCCAAAACGCTATCTTTAACAATATGGCGTCGTGACGTCAAAATACACGTAAACAAACGTTGAAACGGTCGAGATACTAGACAAAAGTCATCTGTTCTGTCAACGATAGACAGAAATTGACTATATCATGACGTCATCATAAGTTCAGCCAATCCAGACCGTTTTCAATTACGTGGCGCCAGATTTAAAAAGATGAAGTTTTTTCGGGATTTTTTTAATAAATAATACATTTTTTTGTAGTAAAATTAATGCAAATCGATTTTAAAAGCGATAATCTATACGAGTGTCAATAATTATGACCTTATTTTTTACATTGTCAAATAGCCTATTGTGTCAATTGTGGAAGAAAATCCATACTAATATTATAAATGCGAAAGTGTCACGTGTCACGCTTAAACCGCTGAACCGATTTAGATGAAATTTGGTATAGAGATGGTTTGAATCCCGGGAAGGATATCCCGGGACATAGGATAGTTTTTATCTCGATATTCCCACGGGATCGACACTTATGCGGATGAAACCGCGGGGCGCTGCTAGTAATAAATATTTTTTAACAAAATGTGTTACGAGTTTATAAACATCTTAGAAGACGCTGCGATCGCCACAACAAAAAAAAACTGGCCAAGTGCGAGTCGGACTCGCACACTAAGGGTTCCGTACCACAAGGCAAAAACACCGAAAAAAACACGTTTGTTGTATACGAGCCCCCCTTAAATATTTAGTTTATTTTGTTTTTAGTATTTGTTGTTATAGCGGCAACAGAAAAATATAATTTGTGGAAATTTCAATTGTCTACCTATCGCGGTTCTTGAGATACAGCCTGGTGACAGACAGACGGACGGACAGACAGACAGACAGACAGCGAAGTTTAAGTAATAGGGTCCCGTTTTTCCCTTTGGGTACGGAACCCTAAAAACACACGAAGAAAACGATGGCTGATGGACTGGATTCACTCTCTATTAACTGAGAAGTCATTAACACAAGTCAGTATCATTAATAAAGCTCATTATCCACAATCTAACCTGGCACGTACTTGTACGTATACCCGAGTTAAATGGAACCCTAGCATAATGAATAATTGCTATAATACCTCTTGAGTTCCTGTTCAAATTAATTGAATGAATAAAGGTAGGTACACAATGATATTCAAATTTGTCAGGGTTTCAGGAACCAATTTGGTCGTAGATATTAATTAATTTGTTTGCGCTGATGGCTATCGTTCTGTCTACCTGAGAGCAGTGGTGGACTTACGAGTTGTAGGTCGTGGGTTCGAACCCAGACACGCGCTTTACTTTGTGTAAATTTCGTAGATGGCCACACCTTTCTGATTCATACTGTATACATAAACTCGACGATACCGTCGGGTAGTGGCCCACCAGACACAACACCCGCCTGGCTGGAGGATCCTTCCTTTTCTATGGACGATGAGGAACTTTCAACTATGTTCTGCATATCTCTAAAAAAGCTATCAGTTGGAGACAAATGTCCACTGTCTCGCCACAGCTTCAGTCTTTCTTTTGATCGTTCGCCAATGAGTGGGACAATTTAAAAAAATGTTTCAGCTTTTCAGCCTTTGTGGCACAAGCATGTTGTACCGCTTGCGACTGTGGCCGGCATCTTCACCGCCACATGCAAACTACGCGTCATACTGACGTCACGCAAAATCCTGCATCGCGCAAGCAGATTTTACCGCGCAACTAGCATATTTACAACAGCCCGACATGAATCATCGGGCATGTTGCCCACGGTCGGAGGATCCTCCTTTTTCTATGTAGGATGAGTGAAGTCACGGATATCTATGAGTGAAGTACACCCTGTTCCTCATACCTCCAAACGAGCACTGGACTAACGAGTTACCAAGTTTCTCCCTATCAATATAACATTGAATTACCCCTGACGAGATCTATTTTGGGATATAATGCTGTTGAAGTAAGCAACAAATTGCCTTCGATATGGGAAAATTGGGAGTATCCCACCCTCTGAGGGTTATTAGTATTCTTTCTGCACAGTTTTGCTCCCCAAAATGTTTGGATGCATAGTACGACTTCGAGTATGTAGAGGCATAAACTTATAAAGAAGTTGAGGAAGAATATGTAAGAATAATGAATTGATGGAATATTGAATGGAAGGTTTTCTTTTTAATCATCATCAAAAAGTTGGTTTGTTGGAAAATATAACCCCCTCACACACCGATTTCTCTCTTTCAGTCGTTAGTAATTCGACTTTCGAAAGAAGGCAAAGGGTTGTGTATCTATACAGTCCATAGATAATCCGTCACAGACACTATAAAACGTTTATTAGTAATGGGGTTGAAGTTTACTGACATTTATTGTTCAGTATTTGTCCATTGGCTGGCCTGTTGGTCTAGTGGTCAGTGACTATGACTGCTATGCCGGAGGTCGTGGGTTCGATTCCCACCCAGGACAAATGTTTGTGTGATGAGCATGATCATTTGTTCTGTGTCTGGGTGTAATTTATCTATATATGTATGTATTTAGAAATATATAAGTATGTTTATCAGTTGTCTAGTACTCATAACACAAGCTCTGCTTAGCTTGAGACTAGACGGCGTTGTGTGATAGTTGTGGAATATTATATTATTATATTATATTATTGTTATTTTATTATCTATTTTTACACTGGTAACTTCTCATGCTCTAAAAGTTCGGCTTTATGTTGTTCGTAGGTGACATAAAGTCGCGTGTTATGCCCTAGTGCATAAAGTTTTTTTTTTCTAAGACTAAGATAATCAGGCCCAACAGTTAACGCACAATAAAATGTCGCAGATTAAAGTCGTTATTTAATTTAATTTGCTTTCATTTGTATCACTTCCGTGTTTTCTATCGTTAATTTAATATAACCAGATTTATCTGGTTTTACAAAAACGTTTCTTTGCGTTTTTGTGACTTGTCAGTATGACGTACCCAAGTCGAATGACACAAATGTTGAAAACGAAAAAGAAAACTTTTATACCGGTTTAATTTTCTCGGAATCGATGTGAAAAGCAGAGTTATAAATTTAAAATTATAGGCTGAGTTGATCATCATCATCATACTACTTCATACTATATTATTAAGGCGAAAGTTTCTGTATGTGTGTTTATATGTTTGTTACTTCTTCACGCTCAAACGGCTGGACCAATTTTGATAAAATTTGGTATGGAGATAGCTGACACCCTAGATTAACATATAGGCCACTTTTTATCCCGATATTTCTACGGGATCGAAACTTATGCGGGTGAAACCGCGGGGCGCAGCTAGTCGAATATAATGATTGCGCCCCTTTTTGTGAACATCAAATCATTTCTATTTTAGGGTCCTAAAAATACTAAATAGTCAAGTAACTGCGAACAACTTAGATGTAGCATGGTGCCGGGGCGCGGCGAGCCTTTTGCCATCATCATCATTCGAGACGTCACGTTCAAGACGTCCACTGCTGGACATAGGCTTCCCCCAAGCACCTCCACTTCGACCGGTTCTGTGCTTCTCGCATCCAACGGGTTCCTGCGGCCTTCACAAGGTCGTCGGCCCACCTTGTGGGAGGCCTCCCAACGCTACGTCTTCCGGTACGCAGTCGCCACTCCAGAACCTTTCGGCCCCATCGACCATCTGTTCTGCGAGCAATGTGCCCTGCTCACTGCCACTTAACTTTGGCAATTCTTCGGGCCATCTTCTTCTTTTTTTTTGCCATCAACCGGGCACAAATCCAGACTCCGATCACTGAGAAATCCCTAATGGAAAAACCCTAACACTTGGCCCGACCCGACAACCGAACCCAGGATGAGCTCCTGGGTTCGGTTGTCGGGTCAGCAGTAGCGCTTTCAACAACTAAACCAAAGACCGTTTTTTTTTTTTTATTACTAAATGGGCCCGCTCTTGACCCCGATCACGCCTGATGGTAAGCGATAGATGAGGTCTATGATGGAACGAGCGTGCCCAGAAGATGTCTGTTCACTCTTGCTTTGAAGGCAGATGGGTTAAATGTGGGAGGGAACACAGATGCCGGCAGAGAGTTCCACACTTTGGCTGTGCGCATAATAAAAGTGGAGGAGAACTGAGTATCATTTAATTTTGCTACAAAATGGCAAAATTTCGTATATAAATGAATACAGTCCTTAGAATCAATCAGCAGATGTTTACTGATCGATCTAGACATTCTAGACCCATCTATTTGTTTGTTTGTTACTCAATCATGCTTCAGTAAAGATAACAAATGCCTTCAGGAGGCAGTAATTAGGTCAAGGAGAGGACAGGCGCGATTGAAGAGGGATTTTGTAAGAAAATTGATGGGTTGGAGACATACATAACCACATAATGTGCCCACTGCTGGGACACAGGCCTACTCTCTGTGATAGGAAGTGGGCCTTAATCCAACACGCGGGCCCAGTGCAGGTTGGTAGATGTCACATGTCTTGAATTTTTGGTTCTAGGACAGCCGGTTTCCTCACGATGTTTTCCTTCACCGTTTTGAGAGCAGTTGTGATGAAATAGTTTACCCAAAGTAAATCGCATGTCTGGGTTCAAACCTACGACCTACAACCCGTAAGTTGCGGCCGTTACTCGGTCACCACTGCTCTGTAGCCACAAAAAGGCACGATCATTTTAGTAGAGTATCAATAATATTTTTAGGAGCGCAAATTGGGAATTATTAGAGGTTCCATTAAATACATGCCGAAATAAATTCTTGGGTGCGAACTTTCGATTGACCGATCGTGTTTCTTTGTAAAAGTTTGATTTCCTTTACACACGAACACGATATAAAAACTTCATTATTCCGATAACAAAAGAAACAGTTTATTAATGGGCCGAAACTCCGGCATCAAAATAAACAGTCTTTTGTTTTTTTTCCCTAACTTTCTGCATATTTACAACAATCCGACATGCTATCGTATCGAACATGACACATTTCGATAACCTGCAGGGTAATTGCGTAACACACTATCAGTAGTAAAAGGCTTTCATTTTGACAGTTCAACAACATTCATTGCGTCATTTACGTTGTTGAGCAGTCAAATTTTTCGAATTCGTGAAGCAATGGATAAGCAATATGCTTCAAAATTATTCAAATTGAGAGTAGGTAATAGTGTGTTACGCAATTAGGGTCTGATTCGTTTTGCCCTCGACAACAAACAGCTGTCGGAAGAATAGCGGTCGTCTAAACTGACAACATTTTCGGGTTCTGGACTTGGAAACAGCGTTTAGAGGACTCCTATGATAACACTGATTGATATTCGATTTGGTACGGAAGTGTACCTATCAAATTTTTGTGAATAGCTACGAGCATGCTGATTTCTTTATCGAGCCATCAGATCGCGTCCTATCCGAGCACACGTTACTAGGAAAACCTTAAGGGGGAAGCTCTAAGGTGGCCCGCGAAATTCAAATTTTCTTAAGTTTTTTTTCCCCAAATGTCAAGATTTCATGAAATAGTCATTCTTGGGGATTACATGGTCTTAGAGAGTTGTGTTGATGACTTTAATGATTATAATTCTGTAAATACATATTTGTTACGACCGCGAATCATATTTTAATCAACGTACAACTTAATACTGACCAGCAAATTGCAAAAAACCTAAAAAAAAATGAATTTCGCGGGCTACCCTGGCGCTTTCGCCTTAAATATACTTGATACCCAAGCAGGCCGCAGAAACGACAACCTCCACAAGTGGGGGATTATGCACGGCTCACACCTCTGATGTTTGAGAGCGTCTCTCTACAGATAATGGCTCATCTCCCATCTTGCATTACATACCCTGTCACCTGCACTCGTGAGGATCATGGCTGCGTCAGCGAAGGGTATTCGCGATGCTGAATTTTGGGCCAAACAATTTTTTTCGTGTTATTTGTGCAGTCGACACGCTAAGAAGAATATTGAAAATTGTGAAAACAAGTTCATCTATACTACTAACAATAAAGCTGTAAAGTTTGTTTGTTTGAATTTGCTCATCTCTGGAATTTCGGGTCGGATTTGAAAAAAATGCATTTGATAGCCCAATTCTTGAGGAAGATCCTGGCTGTCATTCATAGATCTCCGTGCCTCAAAACCGGACTCCTACCGACTAAAACCCCAGTGTTCTTTCTAGTACCTACATACCATGAGTCGGTGGCCCGGGAGATAATTGTACATTCGCCGCACCCCCGACCACAGCCCTAGTTTGGCAGTTGTTGTGTGATACTTTCCACACACTTAATAGGTAAGGGTCAATAATACCTTTGTAGGTCAAAATACCTATAAAATAAACAAAAGCATGATGAAAGCCATAGCAGTTGTTCTAAATATAGAACTTTCGATAGTTTACGAGGTATTGATCTAATTTTAGACCAAAGTTGAAGGGAACGTAGCTCGAAGAATTAAAGTTGAAAGTTACTGGAGCCGGCTCTATTTGACTTTCAAATACGTCTTGGAATTTGGGACAGGACTTTATTTTGAACATTTCCTTAGAATTCTCAAAAGTTTTATATTTCTTTTTATTGTATTCAGAATTAAAATGAAATGTAGGTACGTAAAAAACAACATATTAAGTAATGTCTCCATTTATATCTGTAATTTTTATGGTGTACATGTTTAAGAATATTTATTATTTATACCGAATTAATTCATAAAATAAATATATAATATTCTAACTTAAATAAAATTATTAGCAACCTAAAGTATGGCGTCAAAAAATTCCTCCACTGCGCTGTCGACTGGTAATGTGCCCAAGAGACTGGCGGCATTGCCACGTTGTATGGCAATACTTAGCCTCTAGCCAAGGTAATAGTCAGACCTTGAGTCACGGGAAGTGTCAACCAGCCGTTTGGAGATCGTGAGTACTCGTACCCGAGACGGCTGGTTGCAACCCCAAAGAAATTCTTTGGTGTTTCCAAAGGCAACTTTAGCTCGACAGTTATCACGCGATTTGTTGATGAAAGTGTTTTTTCTTGTAACCGTTATAAATACTATACAGATATATTAAAACGAATCGATTTGTGTGTAGGTACGTGTCGCAGCCAACTGGGTTAAATTAGCCGTTTAGTTAACCGCCTGGCCTTTGGTTGGATGTAGTGCTCGCCTCGCTTTGCTCTCTCGGCTCGCACGCGGTTGATCAAAATTCACAGTTCTAACCTAACTGGTTGGGGTGCCCTGGCTTGGTTACTGCGACCAAATTCGGTTCGCGCGTAATTGGTTACAGTTCCAACCTAAACTATAATTCTTAATATCATTCAGGCCGTTAGTAGAACGGCCGCCGTTTAGTTAAAAGGCTAGGCGGTTAACTAAACGGCTAATTAAACCAGTTGGCTGCGTCATACGCACGACGACAAATCAAGCTATACATGACCAGTATAAGCTGACTTCTAATTGCACGTAAAACCTATAAAATGCGAGGTCAGATAGAACTGGAAAATATAGCTTGATGTGTCGCTGTGTGTACACATACAAAAAAACGTTACCCTAATGAGGTCACAGGTTCAGACAGTCTATTTCAAAAATCTGTTTTTAGAATATTCAAAACGAGAGCAAAGTTATTATTTAAAAGTAGGTACATTTATTTCGAAAAAGCTGGCATTTATTTTCAGCTTTGCACGTGAGGTACGAAATATTGTAATAAGTCGTTTTTTTATAATGCGCAGAATTTATTTTCGAAAAGCATTTTAGCGACTTTTGATGAAACTTTTTATAAAATTCTTACGAAGAGTTTTCTTGGAACACGCACAACTAAAAATGTTATTTATTACTTTAAAGAAAAAAGGGAACAAGACAAAGAAAAATATGTTAATCTTTTCCAAGTTGCTTTTAAAGTTAAAAGAGGTATCTATAGGGGCTTTTCACGAAACTGAATTGACAAAGATGAACAGGAGACAGGAGGACAGGAGGAGGAAAGGAGAGCAAAGGTGTACGATTGGCAAGCGTGGGTCGATGTATTGATCTGAACGTCAAAATTTTCGTTATAGACGTTAACAGAAATACTTTGTGAAAACCTGCATTGCCAGTAGAAATTACTTACAATACCTGATAGATTTATGAGTAACAGAGTAAAGTTCACTCATCTCCCATAGAGAAGGGAGGATTCTTAGCCCAGAAGGGTGTTGTATCTGGTGGGCTACTGTGTGACAATTGACCTCTGGCCGTTGTATAGTTATACGTTACTCGGTAGTCGCGCGGTAAACTTTGCTTGCGCGATGCAGGATTGCAGGACGTCTGTATAATGCGTAGTTCGCATGTGGCGATGGAGATACCGCCACAACTTCCTAGAATTACGTTTTATTTTTCAAAACAGTTATCTCACCTCGAATTTAAATCACTTTAATTTTAATAAAATTATTTAAGTATTTTCTCTGCCTAACTTAAACTTGACTTGACTTAACTTGAAGCCGGGCGGAAAAATCCACACTAATATTATAAGTTCGAAAGTAACTCTGTCTTTCTTCAGCGGGATTGTCCGAAAGGGTTACCGTTGGCCCGGAACATAAAGGGCTAAGAAAGGAACACGGGTGGGTTTTAGTCAGTAAGAGTCTGACACTCCCTTCCGCTCCACCCAGAGCGGGAGGGGTCATTTGACGATTTCCCATCCGAAAAAAAAAAAGCCTAACTTAAATCGGTTTTTCCAGCGACTTTTCCATTTTCCCTAAGTCTGTGCAACGGCAATATAAAGCTATGATTTATGACCGAGAGCGGTCCGCGTATAATGTTTTGTGACCACAGTAAAATGGCTGCTTGGCTGGAATTATGTTCGAAGTCTGCGCTGACTTCAATGTTGAATGAAGACTTTAATGCTTTAATTGTGTTATTTATTTCTACATTTTGAAGTTGTTTTAAGCTCTCTGTTGGCGGGATTCGGTCAGAATGTTATTTTTATGACGCTATAGGAAATATAAGGTCATTTTGTATACACTGCTACTAATATCTCGGTACACTATCATCATCATTTCAGCTGAAAGACGTCGACTGCTGGACATAGGCCTCCGCAAACAACACTACTTCAGTACACTATACTGTATAAAAATCAGTAGTCAAATGTGCACGTTTTCAGCCTATGCAAATTAGACCTACTGACAAAAATGTACATACTGTATATCAACTTGACATTACGCATGATCTATTTTTAGAGGCAGAGAACTTTAAATTGAAATAAAATACAGAAAAATGTTTGTAATATCCATGAAATTAAAATTCCTTTATTTGACAGATAATTTTATGGCCTTTACGTTTTCCTGTGTTATTTAAATTAAGTTCAATATAAAGCTCTGCCTCTAAAAAAAACGTCCTTTAAAACTACTTACTTTTAGTGACCAACTAAAGTGTATTTAAGTCCTAGAACGTCCTCCTATCTACATAATTTTGTTACAGGTCGGCTGAGTATATGGTGATCTTAAGAATCTGTGTAAGCACTCGAGGCATCGATGAAATTGAGAAATTACTCCTCCCGTGGGTACATACTCGTAAAACCACTAAGGAATTACTTATGGCTGAAGAAAATTTGCTTTTTAACAAAAAAAATTACCACCCCGGTAGATCTGCTCATATCCGCTTATTTACTAGCAGCGCCCCGCGGTTTCACCCGCAAAAGTTTCGATCCCGTGGGTATATAGGGATAAGAAGTAACCTATATGTTAATCCAGGGTGTCAGCTACCTCCATACCAATTTTTATCAAAATTGGTCCAGCCGTTTGAGCGTGAAGATGTAACAAACATATAAACACACAGACACTCACAAACTTTCGCCTTTATAATATTAGTGTGATATTCATTTATCGTAACAATTACAATCCCGTATAAGTCTCAGCATTAATCAGATTAATTCAAAATAATAACTGGTAAGAAACTAATAATAAAAGTCTTACTTGTCTTGACTTTAAAACGAAACTGCACAGAACAAACTCATAAAAGCAGCCAACAATGTAGTAAAACACACAAAGCTGTACTGGATGTTAACAGTCCGTTTACGTCCACATACGTCCAGCGTGGGCGAAGCAATACAAACAGTATATTTATCAACGTCCACACTACGCTGACAGTAAATATTAACCCTAGGAACGAATGAAACGAACACTTGCGACGGACTTCGGCTTTGTTCGGGAGTTTCCGGAAAATCGGAAAATATTACACAGTTTTTTGGAAGTACGGAAATGTAGAGTAGATCTTCTAAGACACACACACTTCACTTCTTCTAAGACACACTTTTCATTATCATCTGCCTAACCTTTTCCCAACTATGTTGGTCAGCTTCCAGTCTAACCGGATGCAGCTGAATATCAGTATTTTACATGGAGCGACTGCCCATTTGACCTCCACAACCCAAGTACTAGGTAATACTATACTTCTAAGACACACTTTCACACTTCAATATTTTGTTGGCCTGTAATATTCCCACTGTTGGGACAGGCTTCCTCTCTTCGAGAGAGAGTGGGCTGTAATCCACCCCGCGGGCCCAGTGAGGGTTGGTGCTGTAGAGATTATAGCCTACCAGCTTTTGTCGGAAATTGTCCCACTGGAACGACTGCCGGGAATAATAAGTATCCTATTTGTTAATCAAGATTGAATCTGAGTGCGAAATTTTATCCAAATACGTTCAGCCGTTTTTGTGTGATTGAGTAACAAACATCCAAACTTTCACGTCTAATAAAGCAAAGTCGGGTTAGTTACATCGTTTATAACTGAAGAACGGCTGGACCTAGTTTTTAAGATATTTGATTTTTTGGATTTATCTCCGCCTCGAATAGCAGAATCCTACTAATATTATAAATGTGAAGGTTTCTGAAGATGTTTGGATGTTTGTTACTCAATCACGCGTAAACCGTTGAACAGATTTGGATGAAAATTCGCACATAGATAGACCATTTCCTGGATTATTTAGTAAGGGGGTTAGTATTTAGTAAGGGGTTAGTATTTAGTAAGGGGGTTAGGTTAGGTTAGGAAACGAAAGGAAGTTCTCTCTCAAAACGGTGAAGGAAACATCGTGAGGAAACCGGCATGTCCTAGAACCAAAAGTTCGAAGACATGTGGCATCTGCCAACCCGCACTGGGCCCGCGTGGTGGATTACGGCCCGCTCCCTCTCACCGAGAGGAGGCCTGTGTCCCAGGGAACATTATAGGCTGATTATGTATGTTATGTAATAGGGTTAGTATTTAGTGACGGGGTTAGTATTTATAGAAGGTGCAGTGGTGGCCTAGAGGTAACGGCCGCGACTTACGAGTTGTAGGTCGTAGGTACGAACCCAGACAGGCGCTTTACTTTCTGCATTCAATTTCATCACAACTGCTCTCAAAATAAAAGGAAAACATCGTGAGGAAACCGACATGTCCTAGAATCAAAAATTCGATGTAATGTGACATTTATCAATCCGCACTGGGCCCGCGTGGTAGATATCAGCCCATTCGTTCGTGAAGAGAGGAGGCCTATGTCCCAGCAGTGGGGAAATTATACATAGGTCAAATTATATGCGGGTCTATCAATATCATCATCTCAAATTGTGAATTAGTTTATAACTTGTCATAAATACCTACCAATGATTAATACACATATCCCAAAATCTTTCCGAAAAAACCTGCCATCTTCATAAAAATGTTTCATCCTCCAATATGTCGGCTACCATGACGCATCTAGCTCAATATATCACGCGAGACGAAAAAAAGTATTGTTTTGATCCTAATCCCATATTCAGGACACGTGTCCAATAGGGTTCTGTGGAAGAGACTGGGAAAACCCCTTTGTTTTATATTTTGATGGAGTTTTTCGCCTCAGGCATAAGCATGAAATGTACCGTGAATTTCTTTACGAATCTTTCTTGCGTGTTTATATTTGGGTAGGAAACAGTATAGGAATAGTTTAATCTTAGAAGGGATTGGTAGGTATAATCATATTTGACTGATATTAAGTTTCTCATAATAGGACTTTTTGTCATTTATCCTATTTACCAGACAATATAAGGTTTGTTGCAGAAAATTCCGATGATATTATGTCAAAATCCAAAAATGAAAAATATAAATTGAATGAATGAATGAAATGAGAAGAATTGCAAAACTTAAGTGGCAGTGGGCACATTGCTCGCAGAACAGATGGCCGATGGGGCCAAAAGGTTCTGGAGTGGCGACCGCGTACCGGAAGACGTAGCGTTGGAAGGCCTCCCACAATGTGGTCCGACGACCTTGTGAAGGCCGCAGGAACCCGTTGGATGCGAGAAGCACAGAACCGGTCCAAGTGGAGGTACTTGGGGGAGGCCTATGTCCAGCAGTGGACGTCTTTCGGCTGAAATGATGATGATAATGATGCCAAAATCAATCTGCCTAACCTTTTCCCAACGATGTTGGGGTTGGCTTTCAGTCTTACCGGATGCAACTGAATGACAGTATTTTACATGGAGCGACTACTTATCTGACTTCTACAAGTCCCAGTCCCGTTTACTGGGTAATACTATTATACCCCTTGGTAAGACTGGTTGTCTTACCAAGGGGTATAATATATGTGGCTTCCCTGGCTCCTCATTAACGGCTTAACTATTTAAATGTCTATTAACTGCTCTCAAATTACGTTGTTCATTTTTTATTTACTTTACTTTATTTACTTTTTTTACATACTTTTTTGACATAATCTCTTTATTACTTGACATTATATACAGACAGTTCAAATTTTTCATCTCTTTATTAATGGTTGTAATTGGGAATCATATCACTAGGTTTTATTAGGTTTTTATTTTTTATTTTATCCTTTTTATAGATTCTTATTTTGTAAATGTGAGGACTTTGTAGGCCTTGTAGACTTTAGATCTGTAGACCATTTTTTATCTTATCAAGTACCTGATACTTGTTGACAGGCCTACGCTATCCTCCCATACCTACTGTAATTTGAAAATATTGTAAAAGCCAATTATTTTTAAAAAGAGTAACCGTGGAGTTTCTTGCCGGTTCTTCTCCATAGGAAACGACCAATTGGAACCGTGCACCTAGCTTCTGACGTTTCATAAGTGCTCATGTAGGCTTATGTGAAATAAAATATTTTGATTTTGATTTTGTCAGACTTTCCGGCTTCTGACTACCCGTAACGACTGTCAAAGACTGGAAGCCGACCCCAACATAGTTGGGAAAAGGCTAGACAGATTGATTGATATCTAATCTTAAACTCTTGATCATCCTTATTTGACTACCTGCACCCTAATTGCATAACACAATATTATTCTCAATTTGAATCATTTTGAAACATATTTCTAATCCATTGCTCCATATGTTCGAAAAATGTGTCTGATCAACAATGCAAATAACGCAATGATTGTTGTTGAACTGTCAAAATGAAACCCATTGCTACTGATAGTGTGTTACGCAATTATCCTGCTGCTCTAGTTCAATTACCTCAGAATTATTTACAGAAGCCACAGTGGTCTGTGCCCAATCTTTAGTTTTGCCACTGATCAAAAACCCGAGCAGATTTTGAGGTCAAATAAAATAAAATCTCGTGTAACCCGGCCAGTCTCCCAGTATTTACCTCCCTTCCTACCTATTGTATCGTGGGCTTCTTACCTATATTTACGTAGGTACCTACATGGAGACTACGCTAAAAATATCGTCTCTAATTAAGGTAAAAGTAAGAAAATTAGTCATAATGCCTAAACTTAATTTACCTTTCTCATGAAATATGGGAGGCTGTCCCTTATTAATTAAATCGAGTAATATCAAGCTCACTGGGACTTTTCTAAGTAATCTCGTTAAAAAATATTTCATGCCTACTTAGTGTCTGTAATCTATGAATGACAGCCGGGACCAACGGCTTAACCTTTCTGTGGCACGGAGGGATATACAGGGTTATTGGTAAAACATTAACAACCTCTTAAGAGGTCATTGTACTCATCATTATGAACAACTTTTACTACGGAAATAAACCGGAAATCGCGAAAAAAAATCAGCTTTTCTCTACATTTATGTTCGTATTTAACTCGTCAAAATGTAGGGAACAGCTGATTTTTTTTCGCGATTTCAGGTTTGGTCCCATATTAAAGTTGTTCATAATGATGAGTACAATGACCTCTTAAGAGGTTGTTAATGTTTTACCAATAACCCTTTATATATGATGATATGTAATGGATAGTCACCCATCCACGAACCGACCGCGGCAAGCGTAGCTTTACCTTCGATCGAATAGCGCGGCAAATGTTTCGTCGGTTATCAAAAAAAAACGGGTGTTTCATAGAAAAGTACCTACTATACCCCCGCGGTAAAAATGCATGCATATGAAAAAAAAAATACGGAAAATTTCAACGCAACACACCAGGGCGTCGGCGTCGATATGCCGCCCTGTATTGGAAGTTGAATCATTGTACCATGTGCAGAAGATATGAGACTCATATAATTATGATCATAATGACAGTGACATAATGTAGGTAGTAAGCTTTGCTACAAAATTAATATGACCTACGACATTTAAAACATAACTTGGCAAGCGTTGAACTCATAAAAGCTTCGGCTAACCATATCGTTAATCTTACACTCACTCTCCGTCTCCCCACCGTATAAATGAGAGAATATTTCTTTTATCCCCCGGGTTTAACAGGCGAACCCCAACAAAGCAACTTGTTGCGTGATTTACATAATGCTTTACTTAACGCTGACCAGCAACATTGACCTTCCACACCCTGGATCATTTAACATTAATTATAAAGGTACAGACCCGAAACTGTCAAATTTTCCCAATCAACTTTGAACCTTATGCTTTAGCGATAAAGTTGAAAATCTATTAAAGAAATTTGACAGATGAGTAGCTTGATATGCTGGCGTCTGTACATTTAAACGAGGAGAGATTCTCGCCTTCAATGTAGGCGATTACCGGAGATAAAAAGTTGACGCGTGTATACAGGAGTAATTCCCGTACTTTTAAGAACGTTCACAAGTCACCATTAATTTTCTTAAATTTTGACGTGACAACGTCTTAAATTAGGTTGCGACTGGGAGTCACTTATGAAAAAGTGTAACGCGCGGTAACGTTACGATGAGTCACCGAACGAGAGAGAGGCCCGCCGAATGCCTTGCGTCTCTCTCCCACTCAACTATGATCGGATGATCGGTCGTTGTCACGTAAAATCTTCGCCCGTAAAACCGACTTTACAGGCAACCATTTTTTTTGACAAGTTTTTGACATTGATTGTCGCTGCGATGAGATTGCGACTAGATTTATTTATTTTTGTTTTCTACTAAATTTGAACGTTTTTAATTACGAGAAAAAAAATTTCAAGTACTGTCAGTACGCTCGTAATTAAAAATTTAGAGAAATTAGTAGTTTTTTTTGGCATATTGAGACTGAGATTAAACTACCGACGTTCTTAAAAAAAATTCCAGCTAACCTTTAGTTAAAGAGTTTTTCAGAATAATTTAGTACCTAACTAATAATAAAAAGCTGCACTAATGACTTCCCGACGTAATGTCTGCCGCTAATTACACTTTTTTCATGAAAAACGTCCTGAAACGACTGGAATTTCAATAGCTTTCTAATAACTTAGGAGAACTTGATTACTTGGCTAATGAGCGGTTCGACTTACCGCTTTTCAGTTAATCCGTCTAAATTTTTTGAGTAAAGTATATTTTTGTGCAACTTTAAAAGGACTTACGGGCTTTGCACCTTAATTGCGTAACACACAATCTGAATAATTTTGAAGTATTTTGCTAATCCATTGCTTCATATGTCCGAAAAATTTGTCTGCTCAACAACGTAAATAACGCAATGAATATTGCTGAACTGTCAAAATGAAAGTGATTCCTACTGTTAGTATGTTACGCAATTACCTCGCTGGGTATCGCAGTTTTCAGGTTGTAGGTTCTAGACCTGTTAAGTGTCAAAGCTACTATTTCAAATGTGACAAAATGTCAAATGTCAGATTCATATTTTAGAGAATCTTTGGCGTAAAAATCTGATTTCTAAGGTATTAAGTGCTCTTGTGACTTGTCTTGCCCTTCCTCTAAACTAGTTTTAGATCAAATATATAATTTCGACAAGAATATCGATATTGTAACAATAGTTTGTGATTTAAAAGAGAATCCACGGAGTTTCTTGTCCGTACTTCTCTAGGAATCTCCTACGCTTTAGAATGACTGACCGACTCCTTGACCATTCAAAAGTGCCTCTAAATGGTTTATTAAATAAATGCTTTAAGAATTGATTTATATGTAGGAGTAAATACCGTAAAGCAACTGTAAGTTGGTTTGTACACTTTTAAACGTTAATCATATTTTTAAAACAGCTAGATGATGTCGGCGTTTCCTATCTGACAACTTTGAGAAGAAAGGCCGAAACAAACTCAGACGTCACAGTCACTTTTAATGTCCAGACATGATCTTGGCCGGATCATGTGAAGAGCATGTAGATTGGTGTCTGAAATGGTCTTTTGCAGAAAGAACCGCACAGATTGAGTGAATCTGTCCAGTCAGTGCACACATTTGTCAGTAATCATGCATCTCAACTCAGAGTTTAAGGAGCTCAACGATTCGACGAACAATACCAAAGAAAGGACATTTGAGTAGGCCCTCTGGTAAAACTAACTGAAAAAATTTGGTATAGGTAAGTTTCATTCGCATTTTCATTCGCTTTTCGCATTTCATTTTCATTCGCTCCTATAAAACCAGTCGGAAAAAGAAGTTTCTTTGGCAAAATAGGAGATCTGATACAATATACTGTGTCAGATCTCTTATTTTGGCAATTGAATTTCCCTTTGAAGTCTTACCGCCCCTACGATGACCCACTGACCCTCTTATTCAACCCTCTTATAGATAGTCCTAAAGTTTAATAACTACAATTCTAATGACTTTGGGCCATCCTCAAAATAATTTCAGTTTTAGCACTGCTATAACACTCAAATACGACATTTTTGGGGTCCGCAAGCACATTTTATGTAGTTTGTAAGTGTTGGTGTTTAATGTTTCGTAATGTTAATTACTTACTATTGTACAGAATTAAGTTCATCTAACTGAACAGACAGCTGTGCTGCTGGGGAGTTTGGTGAGCCACTTCTTCTTTCCAGCTAAAGCACTAGGAAGTGATGAAGGGTGGGCGTTTTGGGGGACTCTCTTATCTAATTTTGGCGTTCACAAAGTGCTGATTCTTAGCCCAGTTTGAATAGATGACTTTTGATTTCAAACTATGGGCTATTATTCGGGGTAGGGGACCATTAGCACATCTTCACAGATCCTTTAAAGTAATTATGTTCTTATTTTGCTATGGTTTCCTCGTCACGTGGTGAGCAGAATTCGTAGGTCTAATAAAATTTGGTTTCTCTTACGAATAATCGGGTGCCCCGGCTTGTCTACTTAATATAGAAATGCTGAGCCGTGCGGCTAAAATGCTATAGCATGCTTTTTTGTAGGCAATCATTTACATGTCGCCAAGTGTTATTGAAAACGGGTATTCTTCTTCGTGTCGCTGGTATGATTGTATTCCAGATCTTGTTGGCCCAAAACTGCGCCACTTCCACGGCGTCCTCGGAGGCAGCGCAGAGGTCACTTTGACTGCATGTTTGCATGGGACACAAAGGGCAGGATAGGAGGTGGAGCATAGTTTTTTGCGACACAGCTCTACATCCACCCGCACCCTGTATTAGAACACAACCCCTCTTAACATAGTTAATATAAGTTCCCTATTTCTTTCTGTTTCTCCTGACCACACAGTATGGCGGAGTAACAAATGACACAGGCTGTTGCAGTGATATAATTTATTATACCTACCAGACTCGGTTTCCTTGTTATATTTTCCTTGTGTTTCGTGTTCGGGATAAAAATAGACTAGGTGTTCGTAGCCATCTTTTCTCGTGAGAGAAATGAAGATGGAAGTGGAATTGTAGTGTTTCTGATAAAAAGCTGAATAGTTTATGGAGAATGTTGGGGTGGGCAATAGGTTTGTTTTATCCTTTATTAAAAACAAGCAGGTTCTTAATAGTTTATTACATTCTAGCCTATAAGCCTAAAATGCAATTTTAATCTACCTTTTTTACTTGAGTGATAATTATTTTAAAACTTAGTACTGGGGGCTTACCATCACCTCTTAAAGCAGGGCAGAAGTTGAACTGCACTACTTTTTTGTACTAAGAAGTCATACAAAAAAGTAGTGCAGTTCAACTTCTGCCCTGCTTTAAGAGGTGATGGTAAGCCCCCTGTTCCACTGTCTTAGTGTCTAAACACACTATGCCGAAGGTACGCGACCGAAGTTCGACATGATTACGCCTGCAATGCTATTTGAATTACTGACGACACATTATGCCGAAATTACGTTGCGTTAAATAGCATTGCAGGCGTAATCATGCCGAACTTCGGTCACGTATCTTCGGCATAGTATGTCTAAACACTGTCTGATATAATGATATAAACGCTTTGTTTCTGAGCTGTAGGTATGTGTGTTATTGTCACTATTATTTCTACACTTAAAATTCTGGTAGAACAATTCCCTGAAGTTTTCATAGAATTTTTTTATTAGAGTCGCGGCGCTCCTGCCATAGCATATTTCTTTCCTCACAAATACAAACATATTTATTAAAAAAAACATTGTCCATTTCAATTTTCCTACATTTATAATGGAGTATCTATTCACAAAAACAGCGACATCTCAAAAAAAATTTTTCCTCTTCAAGACAGCAATAAGGTAAGGCGTAGCACTCAGAATAACGAAGGCGCTAAAAATACACGTCTTTACTTTTGGTACCGCTGCGGGGATGACTATTGTTTTAGTACCACAAAGCGTGATTATCTTCTTAGAAACTCGCATATGGATGGAGACATTTGCTGTATATGGAAAGGGATGATGTAGATGATGTTTTTGAAACGGCTTTTTATTTTTGAATTTGTGGATCTTTGACAGTCGTTACGGGTAGTCAGAAGCCCGAAAGTCTGACAACCAGTCTTACCAAGGGGTATCGTACTACCCAGTAACTGGGTTGTGGAGGTCAAATAGGCAGTCGCTCCATGTAAAATACTAGTATTCAGCTGCATCCGGTTAGACTGCAAGCCAACCCTAACATCGTTGGGAAAAGGCTAGGCAGATGATGATTTTTGAATTCGTGGGTGGAAATGCGTGGGTGGACACGCCCTAGGAGGACAGCATAGAGTAACCTTATTGGTGATGTCCTTCAGAAAGGTCAGGTACATTGTACTCGGAACGGCGTAAATGTATGACCAGATGTATGAACGTAAACGAGGCACAACGAGTATGTAAAGGTACTATTTGGAACCGAGCTGCCAACTGCAACTGCCGACAGCACGTGCAACGACTGCAAGCCAAAGGTTGGCTGGTAGAAAATGCCTATAGCGTTAAGTCCGCCTCTGTACATTTGTGTGCTTGAAGTATTAAATAAATAAAATAAATAATACTAAGATGCTTTAGTATTTTTCACTTTGGGTTTACTAATATCAAAGTCAGAGATCTATGTATGTTTTCCCTTGCAATTGCTGTAAACAAACTGATCAGCATCTTAATTGCGTAATGCACTATTACTCTCAATTAGAATAATTTTGAAGCATATTTATTTCTAATTCATTGCTCCATATGTTTGAAAAATGTGTCTGCTCAACAACGCAAATAACGCAATGAATGTTGTTGAACTGTCAAAATGAAACCCATTGCTACTGATAGTGTGTTACACAATTACCCTGCTGACTGATCTTATCCAACACCATCTATTTTTAAATAATATTTTCAAAGACACACTAACTTAATTCCAACCAGCACATAAGCAACAATGTTCCCAATGCTGGGACACAGGCCTCCTCTCTGTTAGAGGGAGTGGGCCGTAATCCACCACGCGGGTCCGGTGCGGGTTGGTAGATGTCACATGTCTTCGAATTTTTGGTTCTAGGACATGCCGGTTTCCTCACGATGATCTCTATAAATAGTGGATTTTAAAGCAATGAAGATAAGTATATTTATAAACTTCACCGTTTTGAGAGCAGTGGTAATGAAGTAATTTACACAAGTAAAGCGCCTGTCAGGGTTCGAACCTACGACCTACAACCTGTAAATCGCGGCCGGTACCAATGGGCTATCATTGCTCACCAGCATAAAAATAACATAATCCACATAGACATCCAATGAATCCAAGCTAACAAGCTATATCGTCATCTGCGCGGGTAGGCGGAGCGAGCAAAGCGAAGCTGTAATCCGCTTGCTTCGCTCAGGATTAGAAGGCAAACTGTTGCATAATCTGTTTGCAAGATTGTTAGTGCAATGCACCGGATTTAGGAAAGTTTGTTGTAGTGGAAATAGTAATCGGATTATGAAAGAGGATTTGTGCTGGAAATTTTTAGAATCGTTGAAGGTTTTGGAGGTATGAGAAACAGGGTGTAAAGTTCACTCATACTCCATAGAAAAGGAAGGATCCTCCCACCAGGACGTTGTATATATAGTCTAGCTGCGCGGCAAACTCTGCTTGCGCGATGCAGGATTTTGCGTGACGTAGTAATTTAGTAGTAGTTTGCGTTAGTATTGTACCAGCTAACCTGCAAGCATCGACGACACTACCGCACGCGAAGTGCGCGCATCGGACACTGAGGCGCGCGTTTTTTTTTTTCCTATATGGCAACTCGTAGTTGACCTTGAGAGGTCGTTACTACTTAACCGGATGAGGATGATATCGTGGACGTCCACGATAATATCGTCAGCACATGTTATATGATAACAGGTCGCGTACATGTCTATTAATGAAAAACTCTGTAAAATAATAAGACAACTTTCATTTAAGCCTGATTATATTTGGGAAACTGGGTAAATGAAAAGCCTCTTTAAGTGATAAATAATCCTAGGTCCCTTGAGATCCCACTTATCTAGGCTACTCTGTAATACAAGACCTTCTTGTACAATCTATACCGTGGTATTGTCGAACAAATGAATTAATTTACGTAGGTACCTAGTGGGAATGCAAACTCTAATTTGGACTTGTAAAGTAATTGAGTGGGAGTGCGGTTTCAATAACAACTGGCCAAATTGGTTCCGAGATCCGTAATCGGATACGCTGTGGCTTGGTTTTGAATTTGGTCTGGAGGATGGGAATATTCATGGACACTTTACTTTGCAGATTACGTTCAACCACGGCAACGGGGTTAAAACCGGCTCTGAACACCCCAGAAGCACAGCTTAGAGTTCATTAAGAAGATTTTGATTCTACACAATCACGGATATCTATGTACACAATAGTAAGTAATTAACATTACGAAACTCAAAACATGAAACGTGCTTCCGGACCCAAAAATTAAACTCATATTTCTTGTTTACATTTTTGGCAAATAAATCACGAATGCAGATTAGCTAGTTTGCAAAATTCAGCCATCAATACAAATGTGATAAGTCTCATTAGTGTGAATTGATTATAATTAATTAGTTCGGACAGCCCTGTGAACATTGCACTCGCAAACTAAATGATTCCTGGTACACTGATGATTTTGGTAATTGGTCGGGACTTGTGGTTTTCACACTGTCAGATATAATTCGGCGCACTGAATAACCGACATGGAAACCATCCAGCTTTAGTCAGATTTATCGCTATCGCAATACGGTTGCGACAAAGCTGACTAAACCCAGATTCATATTACCGTGTTGTGTCGTGTCGTGACGCCTTCTGACACAGTGTTAGCCAATCAAAATTCGTTGTAATTTGACGTAGTCCTGAACAGATTCGTTTGATTAGTGTATTTCGAGTCACGATACAACACGACACAGTAATGTGTGAGGCTCAAGGTGGATCATACCTTAAAGATAGCTTTGCTGCTGGGGAGTTTGTTGCGCCTGCTTGCCAGCTAAAGCACTAGGAAGTGGTGAAGGGGCGAGCGTTTTAGGGACTGTCATATGTAAATGTATGTAGTATAATGTTAAAAAAGGGGCTCGTGGCTAAATAATAACAGCCGCACAGGTCGATCGATCAGGTTAAGCTACGCTTGCCGAGGTTGTTCTGTGGATCGGTGACCATCTTTACATACCGTGAACTCTCCGTGCCTGGGAAAGTACGTTAAGCCGTTGGTCCCGGCTGTCATTCGTGGATCTTTGACAGTCGTCAGAAGCCCGAAAGTCTGACAACCAGTCTTACCAAGGGGTATCGTATTACCCAGTAACTGGGTTGTGGAGGTCAGATAGGCAGTCGCTCCATGTAAAATACTGGTATTCAGCTGCATCCGGTTAGACTGGAAGCCGACCCCAACATAGTTGGGAAAAGGCTAGGCAGATGATGATGATGTAATGTTAAAAAAGTGCTCATTCTCTGATTTGATAAATGAGTTTTGATTTTTGACACAGGTATGATGTGATCCAAGCCTTAAAGCCAGCACATTTTATAAGGTCTATTGAAATCGGTAGAAAACTCAAACAAATTTTATAAATTTTTAAATGAACCGAGTCTTATTTTCATGCACTCGTTTTAAATTCGTTTTAATTTCTTGTAACAAACAACGTTTTGTTTACAACGAACAAATTAAGCTTTTAGTTAAGCGGCTCTGGGACCGCTTAACTAAAAAGTTAATTATTGTTATAGAAAACCGCAAAATATTTATGTAACTCAAAGAAGTAAACGTTAGTTAATAATAGTTTTTTTTTTGTTTTTTATTATAATTTTATTTGAATAAGTTTTAGTTTATTTAGTAAAATTCATCAAAATATATTTTAAATGTGGGTTGTAAATTCCAATGAGCATTTATCGTTAGGGTTCATAAAAGCTTATACCCTCAGAAGCAAGTGAATTCATTGCATCACACCCAAGCAAATTATGCTCAGAGAATTCATTTCAGTGCATTCAGCAGTCTGTAGTCCACAAACTACCGAGATTAGGCACCAGTCGCATCGTTTAGCAGACCGTGTCAAGTATTTACGGAATTCCGGCTATAGAAATTGAATGTGCTCGTTTTGGGCTCAACTGTGTGATTCAAACGTCAAGGGGCATTTTGCTAAATGCGACAACTCTTTTGTTATCATGGGGGCCTAAAAAGGTCACGTTGTTGGTAGAATCATAAACGAATAACATTATGAATCATAATATGGCGAAGACAGTCCGTGTTTTTCTTTTTTCGCTGCACGACGCCGACGTAGGTATAATCAAAGAGATTGGGATTGGATTGGATTGATTGGTATTTTAGCACAGACAAAAAAAAATTACTGAAAAATCCTTCACTAATGGAATTTGATACGATTAACTAACAGTTAACTGTCCAAGATTCATAATGTTATCCTTTTATGATTCTGCCAAAGTGGTCTTTTTAGGCCCCCTGTTTGGTTGTAAATTCTTTCACTAATGGAAAACACGTCATTATCCTTGAGTGAACAAGATATTTTACGCGGACGAAGTCGATGGGCATAAGCTTGTATACTCATAAAGAACAGAGTTTACTCAAAATGACTGGATTCAGACAGATAATATCACAGTTTTTAATTACAGTTGCTGGTTTAATCTTGCAAAAATATGAAAAGGTTGCAAAATCTTTTTTACAGATCTAACCAGTTTTAAAAAGCTTTCCACTGTAATTTTTAAACCTAAAAAAGTAACGAACGGGAAAAACAGTGTGTCAAGGGAATTTATTAAGCTGACTCGAAAACGACACCGAAATTAATCAGTATCAACACCCGGGAAGTTCGTGCTAGCTCTATATCTTTAGCTTTAACTTTCATCATCATCATTTCAGCCGAAAGACGTCCACTGCTGGACATAGGCCTCCCCCAAGCATCACCAGTTCGCCCGCTTTTGTGCTTCTCGGATCCAGCGGATTCCTGCGGCCTTCACAAAGTCATCGGTCCACCTTGTGGGAGGCCTTCCAACGTTACGTTTTCCGGTACGCGGCGCACCACTTCAAAACCATTCGGCCCCATTGGCTATCTGTTCTGCCCACTGCCACTAAGTTTGGCAATTCTTCGGGCTACTATTTACTCAAACTCAAAACTCAAACTAAAGAAAAGTATTTATTGCGACTCGTACAGGGAGATCACAAACTAAATAAACACAGTCAAAAATAAACAAATTATATTAAAGAAAAAGAAAAATGAAATATTTAAATTGTACAGGCATTTTTGATTAAAAAAAAAAATCAGGCACAAAGAGAAGCTAGTTGCCCGTTCCAAAGCGTAGTAGATTCCTATGGAGAAGAACGGGCAAGAAACTCCATGGACACATAACGGATTTACAATGTATTCACCAGAAGTCAAATGGTACACCACAGACTATTATTTGCAGTATTGTCTCTCCTTTCTCCCGTACTCCACCCAAAGGTTGTCTTTAAAATATCGTTTTAGTGATAAGACCGTCTGCTGTCTCCCCTTGTAAAATTTCTATATTTACATGTATGGTGTAGGTACATAACAAAGAGTATTCTCTATCTAAAATAGCCTCAGACAAATACATAGGTACCTATACATCATTCTATCATCCGCTCCATTTGATCGACCAACGCCTGCAATTCTGTCGGCTCCCAAACGCGTGGGCTTGATGAAGCTATTCAGATTCGACCCACCCACACCAACGGCAAACACATTACGTATGCAAATGGTGACCGGCGTGTGTGTACACCCCCTAAGCGGCCGAACGCTGGTCTGTCCACTGCCTAATTTTGTGATGGCACCGTTTTAACGGATGTTGGTTTGTGATTTTATTTCTTAATTTTTGTACTTAACTGAGGAATTATTTGGTAATTTAGTCTAGTTTTTTTTAAACGGCCTCTTGGCCAAACAATAAGAGCCGCACGGGTAGGTCGCAGGTTAAGAGGAAATGCGGGTGGTTGTTTCTCCATAGAAACGCTTTTGCCTGTTTTCTTTCTAGTAAAAAAGAAACAGAAAAAAAAACACCATAAAACAATATTTTTTTACGGAATAATAAATATTAACTACTTTTTGCCCCTATGTTTTCCTTTTTGATGATATATCGGGGGGCACGGCAGTGCCCCCGCCAAGTCGAGCGCGAAGCAGACACTGCCGTACCATCCTTTACTGGAACCATTTCGCCGCATTTTCAGGCCCCTATTTGAGAACCTCTGGATAAGACCAGAACGCAGAAATTTTCGTCATCCAGTAAGCTATAATCACATACTTATAATCCAAAATTTCAAGTCTGTAGGTTATTTAGTTCCGAGTTTAAGCGAAAGCAAAGTTTCGCATTTACGACACTCACTCACTCACTAATCATCAAAATAGAACTAGTACTTCCCATAAACTCAGAGTGCTGAAATTTGGTACAGAGTTAGGGTTTAATGGCCACATTAAGGGAAAACTATAAAAATTAGGATAATCGAAGATCTGGAGTACCTGGTGACCCTGATTAGAAAACACAAGAGCCCAACCAAACTATTAGAGATCGACATACCTACCGCCTTTACAAAAAATATTCAACTTGGTGGGCCGCTTCATTTGATGTGAAAAAACTGGCCAAGTGCGAGTCGGACTCGCACAGAAAGGGTTCCGTACCATAAGGCAAAAACGCAGAAAAAAACACGTTTGTTGTATGGGAGCCCCCCTTAAATATTTATTTTATTTTATTGTTAGTAATTGTTGTTATAGCGGCAACAGAAATA
The DNA here is from genome assembly GCA_963082905.1 of Oligia fasciuncula. Taxonomy (NCBI): domain Eukaryota; kingdom Metazoa; phylum Arthropoda; class Insecta; order Lepidoptera; family Noctuidae; genus Oligia; species Oligia fasciuncula. Next base: position 7,636,999 of record OY720411.1, read on the forward strand.
CATAATTTGTAAAAATTTCAACTGTCTAGCTATCGCGGTTCTTGAGATACAGCCTGGTGACAGACAGACGAACGGACGGACAGCGAAGTCTTAGTAATAGGGTTCCGTTTTTACCCTTTGAGTACGGAACCCTAAAAATCGAAGGTCTGAAGTATCTGATGAAGAACCCTCAGCTGGTCTCAGCTGTATTAGAGAAATGGTAATGCCCCCTTCTACTATTGGTATTACTACGACGAATAAATAAAAATCGACTGTCATTGCAAAAATCCAGCGTAGTGGGACACATCTTCTAATTTAATCTAGCCTATAGCGTCCCACTGCTGGGCGAATGCCTCCCCTTCCGCTTTTAATACGCATATAAATAAAATTAAAGGAAAACTCTGGATAAGACTAGACCGGCTTTTATACTTATACTTACAAGTTTACAAGAAGAAATAGTCGAACAATTAACTTTATTCTCCTCGAACATTACACAAATTAAATAAACAAAGGAGGATGGACATAAATGTATGGAAGCTGGTACCCGAAAAACATGGCAACCAAACTTAATAATTTATATACAGTTTTAAAGGTCTAATTAGATAAACCAATAGTCGTTAGGGGGGATAGTATCAGTTCGCTGTCCGTTCAGAGATATACAACATTTAAAGGTTAGGTTAGGTTATCGTTAGGTTAGGTCATAAGTAACAATAATAGACTCTTGCTTTATCGTGACGTGACTGAATTTTATCTAAGTACCTTTTTTTTTACTTCGTTTTTCCATTTACACTACGCTGGGGGTCGCGGGAACGTACAATCCTTCCGCAACGCCCTAACCTAACCTTAACCTAACCTACATAATGTTAAAGGTTGTATATCTCTGAACGGACAGCGAACTGCGACTATCCTCCTTAACAACTATTGTTCTACATAATTAGACCTTTCAATCTGTATATAAATTATTTTGATTGGATGTAATTAGTTTTCAACGCCCTAACCTAACCTAAACCTAACATAAATGTTTAATGTTAAAGGTTGTATATCTCTGAACGGACAGCGAACTGGGACTATCCCCATAACAACTATTGTTCTACATAATTAGACCTTTCAATCTGTATATAAATTATTTTGTTTAGATGTAATTAGTTTTCGGGTACCAAAACGCCCTAACCTAACCTAACAGAAACCTAACATAAATGTATAGTGTTAAAGGTTGTATATCTCTGAACGGACAGCGAACTGGGACTATCCCCCATAACAACTGTTACTATTGTTCTACATAATTAGACCTTTCAATCTGTATATAAATTATTTTGTTTGGATGTAATTAGTTTTCGGGTACCAAAACGCCCATCCTCCTTACACTAAAATATTAATTTCGCTCAAAATTTGGTCAAAATATAATGCATTGGATTATGAGTGGCGGTGATACCCGCACATGTCGCTAGATGACGCTGACTGTATTTTAAAACGCGCTTACGTTTGTTTTTCCGATAACCTTTTAATAATTTGATTCACGAATTATTGCCTTTTAAGTCAAAATTTGAGATCATACCCCGGGCATACGTGTACAGAGAACAATTCCCAATCTGTGTGGCGTATGCCCTAACAATTCACAAGAGCCAAGGTCTAAGTCTAAAAAATACCCTCATGGACGCACCTCCATATTCTTTTGTGGCCAAGCCTACGTGGCGCTTTCACGAGTAACCAATATTCATGGGGTGCACATCATAAATGTTGACTTCAAGAGTATAAAAGCTCAAGCTACAGCGATCACCGAATACAACCGGCTTAGGCGTAAATACCGCGCCGATCTTTCAGAAATTAAACCGTCTAAAAGAATAAATAATGAACGCGAATGGGCAATACGAAAAACTGTTGCTACTGTACAAGAATCAGAACCGGAAAAAAAGAAAATAAAGATTTGTAATAATAAAAAAAATACTCCTAAAAAGAAAAAAACTGTGTCTAATAAGAAAATCTAATAAAATAAATCAATATACGTACAAAAAGAATACGTTCGTACGTATACGTTTCTACAAAAAGAAGTGAAATCCCACCAAAAACATTCTGTAAAAAACTAGCCAAGTCTCAATGGAGCTGTTTGTTTATCTCTAAAAAGTAATGAAATCTAGACAAAGTCGTACCAAGTCTAAGGTTCCTTACTGCGATTTCTTTATTATTATAGTTAATGTTGTGTGACTTGGCCGTTGAGGGGTACACAAGGTTACAAAACCAGGTGCTCCATGACACCATTGCACCAATCTGTCGCCAGAACCGCTACCCATTGACGATGGAAAATTGCCACTTGGAAAACGTTGATTCAATAACTAGTCAATTGTAGGCTCGATAAAGCTGCGTATTTCAATAAAACTTATGTATAGGCGAGCCTGAAACAAACAGTATTAAAAATTATTTCCAGTACAGACGGACTTATAATCATTGATAGAAGTCCGTCTGTACGTCTATTTTATGTTAGATCGGTGGTCGATTTGACGCTCCAAAAAGAAGAGAGCAGAAGTCAGCATTGTCAATGCTGAATGCATGTGTTGCAAAATCAACAACAGCCTAAAATGAGACACTAGCGTCCAATTACCAATACCAGTATGGGCTATTATCTCGCTTAACAAACATAGGTAGTAACAACAGATATAACATTACGTGTAAACAAAATTGACTTGTACCCACTAACGTTTATAGAATGTTCAACGGCCAAGTCACACAACATTAACTATAATAATAAAGAAATCGCAGTAAGGAACCTTAGACTTGGTACGACTTTGTCTAGATTTCATTACTTTTTAGAGATAAACAAACAGCTCCATTGAGACTTGGCTAGTTTTTTACAGAATGTTTTTGGTGGGATTCTTTTTATAAGCACTAGAACCCTCAAAAAATTCCGATTTAAACCGCTGTCAACAGAGGCCTAGTGTACAAATTTTGCAACTATTAATGAAAAAAGAAAAACATAGGGACACAGTATATATCCTTCTTATTCAGTTTATGAAATATCATTTAAATTCGTTCAATATTGGAGAAGGAAATAGGCGAGAGCCAAACCTCGAATGACGACTTTTTACTTAGGATTTTTCAAAAGTCTTTCCAACCGCGTCAGTTCGTGTGTGGGTGACCACCCATTACCCTCATTCCTTCGCGCCTCGAAAAGCACGTTAAGCCGTTGGTCCCGGTTGTCAGTCCTTTATTACATGGGTACGTACACCTCTGCCTAACCCTTACAGACGTAATGTTATGTTGTTTAAGATATGCGTCTCGCGCTTTCCGTATCTTTGTGTCTTGTACAGTGTGTGATTAATTTGTTCGTAAAATTATAATCTGATTTGAACTGCAAATGGTTTTTCTATTGCGCAATTACCAACACTACATATAGAACGCCCACAGTAGTTAAAATATGGCTGATGATAGGTATTTATGTTCTGTGATAACGAGGGAGACGTACGACTTGAGAACGTCCTTCTTTTTTTCGTCGGTTAAAAATAAGATCTAACATTGTCCTGTATTAGGCCATATTTTAGATATTATACACACATCAGACATTTTGTATATAATTTGCGTGTGTAAGAATGTCGCGGTCGTTTAGAAATTAGTCTTCTGCAAATAATTCATTATAATACCCCTTCCTTTTTCCCTCCATTATGATATACAAGATCAAAACTTCAAAAGGAACTCCAACATTCAAATATGAAAATATTATATCATAGCAATGACTGTTATATTCTCTTTGTATCATAGTGATATAAGTGTGAATCTATGTAATACATAAGGAATGCAATAAAGGATTGAGTATTGAGTATGATTTTTTCCTCCTCGTCGTAATCGGGCAAAGGTATTGTTGTGCTCTGCCTCGTTTTGTGACGTCACAATCAAGCAGCGGGGCGTCGATAACTTTTAGGGGAATCCAAAATCCCTATAACAGGGATAGAGAACCATTGGTACGACATCTAAAAATTGGTATCTAGTAAACATAACACCTGGAATCTCCGAAGAAATCGATGGTTGGTGTTACGCCGCGTTTACTTCCATAAAACAAGTTGTGATACTAGTTTACATGTCGTGTATAAAACATGTACTGTCAACAAAGGAGTTAAGTATACAGGAGCGTCGGATATAGTTGAAGTTTACTAAGAAACCGATGGATGTTCTGGACTGAAATTTAATTTAATAAATGAGCTGTTTGTTTTCTATTAATAAACTAAAATTTTATTCGAGAATATCCATCGGTTTCTTAGTAAACTTCAACAATATCCGACGCTCCTGTATACTTAACTCCTTTGTTGACTGTACATATGTTTACTATTATACTTCATTTTAAATTATATAATTTTATCACCTTTGCTGCATAAAACTTGTTTCATTCTAGCTTATATGGAAGAAGTCACTGGCTCCTGAAATACAGGTACTCTAACCTAGCTCTGGAGCCAGGGTCTCGCATTCTTCTGTACCCTGTCTTATGGCAATAAAGAAATTTATTATTAATTTATTATTATGTATTCTTATTTTTTACAACTTGTTTTAGGTGCCTACATGATAAACGAAACTAGTGGACACAACTTGTAGAATATTGTATGCCTTGGTGTAGGGTAACGCCAACATTATCAAAAACTATTATCACTGTAGAAATATTATTTTTTGTCAAGTAGATTCGAGAACAAAATTTATCAAGAATCGTTCAATGGTGCAGCAATTTACACCATAGGAAAAAAATCATCGAAAAGGTTTGGCATCTCTGCTCTGTTACGTAGGGATGTAAAGCTTTTACAACGTCTGTGATGGGTTCACGACATTTTATTGATTTTATTTTTCGTGATATCAGGTTGTTCAATATTCGTGGTAGGTACGTTCTGTTATGAATGGAATATTTTACCTTTGTTATCGTGTGATTTGAGGCAATTAAGTATTGAAATGCCAGTTTCGTTCTGTAAGAGACAGAAAAGAGAGCTTTATATTTCAGAAAAGAGAGCTTCTTTTTTTTAGAGAATATGGCCCCTGGTGCAGACGCCAGCACATCAAGCTACCCGAAACTGTCAAATTTTCCCATTAAACTTTGAACCTTAGGCTTTAGCGATAAAGTTGATAATCTCTTAAAGAAATTTGACAGATTGTAGTAGCTTGATATTCGAGTAAGGAATTGTTAAGTGATCATAGTGAATTAGGGCCCTATTAATTTCTTACCCAACTGCGGTGGAGCCCAAAAAGAGGTTAATGTTTTTGTTTTAAAATATAATCAGTACAAGCTTTTGCCCGCGACTTCGTCCGCGTGAAGTTTCTTGTTCTTCCGACCCACCTCATCGCATCGCATCGCCCGTCCGCGCTATTACTTCGTTTACGCTTAGAGGTCTTTCTGACTTTCGTTAATTTTGCTCGGCTTCTTTGGACCCTCGAGTGAGGTTAAAAATAGCCTATAGCCTTCCTTAAGAACTGGACTATCAAACGCAAAAAGAATTTTCAAAACCGACTGGCAGTTCCAGATAAACAAACTATTTAGCTTTATTATTAGTATATTTATTATAAGTCATGGCGAAGATTGACAGAAGTTGGGAAACGTCAAAAAGGATTTCTATTCGACTGTACTTACGTTGTTGTCGACGTATTTTGTATTTTTCAATGTTAGTCAGCTAAAAATTCACCTATGTGGAGCTGCAGTGCTTACCTAGAACAATAAAAGAAACACATTAGTATTATTACCTTGATATCTAAGATTTTAAAAGAAAAAGTAACCAATCAGAGAGAAACAATAACTGCAAAGTAAAAACGTGTCGGGCCACGCACAGTGTAGGGTTCCGTAGTAGCCCGCTATCACAATGTAGTACAATTCTGTAGTTCTTTATTCTGATATAAAAAAAAAATGTTCACATTTTGTTTTTCAATGCAAGTCTTTACCAGTTATAAACAAGCAACTACTTCATCTTAGTCACTTTACAGGATTAATGCTAAGGATTTTGTATTTGGTACAAAATTATCCAACACCCAAGTTCAACGACTATTACTGCTAAACTAATAAAGGTATCTTAACCGCTATAATTTTCCTTTAAAGTTCATGAAATGCACTGTCATCGTGAATTTTTCCTGATTTTTTCAAGCCCGCAGTTTAGGTTTTAGAGGGGGGGGGGGGGGACTGTAATAAATTACTGTAATACTGGAACAAAAATTTGCACTTTAAACTTTAATATTTCGTAAATGGAGCAATAAATCGAAAAATAATTTTAGCAACCCCTCAAGTCATTTTAGAAGACCTGTTCAACGATACCCCATACGATGGGGTAGACGACGAAAAAAATATTCATCCCACTGCACATGTAGGGGAGCTACCCTTAAAAAAATATTTTCAAAAATTTTATTTTACCACTTTTTCGGCGTAATTAATATACACACTCCTACAAAATTACAGCTTTCTAGTACTAACGGTCTCTTAGCAAAACCTCCGACAGACGGACGGACATCACGAAATTATAAGGGTTCCTTGTAGGTACTACGGAACCCTAAAAAGGAAAGACGGAATAAAATATTTTTGACGGCGCAGCAAGTGACGCCGTCTATATGAAGTTACTGGAACCACCGAAAAGGGGGGATAAGAGTGACACTGGCTGGTGACAGTCACTCTAGCAGAGCGACGCATTGATGGTTGCGTTGCGGCTGTCTTCTGATGAAAGAAGAGGGTGTCAAGCCACTGTCGTACCACGTCCACGACGAATTGTCGGCACAATCCTGAAGCTGTTGAGCTACTAATACGATGACCACTTCTGGTAAAGGTTTGGCGGTATCTGTTTCGCTACATACGTACTACGCATCATACTGACGTCACGCAAACTCCTGCATCGCGCAAGCAGAGTTTACCGTACAACTAGCATTATTATATGCAACGTCCCGACATCAATCGTCGGAACAGTAGCCCACCAGGCACAACACCGCCTGGTCCGAGGAGCATCCCTTTTCAGTAGAGGATGAGTGAACTTTACACCCTGTTCCTCATACCTCTATAAATACTGGTGATGTAATCATCATCACTTCCTCAAGATTTCGATTTTCGAGCGGAGAGTCACATAGCCAGACAGCACCCTCGGCTTCAACGGGTATCCTGACCACCGGCATGCAGCGGTCGCGCATTCCTGGTCATCATCCTCAGCCCCATTTCTATAAGCGCCATCTCTCTATCGCTTATAAGCGTTGAGTTTTTTAGATAGCCGTCCACATAACATCATACGCGAAGTCAATTACGTACATTCCATTACGCCACGCTGACGTCACTCACATAACCGGTTTACGCGGGTTACTGTTAAACCGGAGACAAGCGGAAATAACCGGATTACGCCGGTCTAAACCGGTATGTACTCACGCATGTCGCAACTTGTGTATGTCGTAATTATTTTTAGATTGACGTATCACGACACGTTGATGGAATATCATGCTGGGAATTAGGTTTTAAAATAAGTTAAGTAAGGAGATTGAAAAGGGAAGGAGAAGTGGGTATATGTGAGGCAAAATTGGATTGCTCAGCGACTAGGGGTTTGATTAGCTCTGAAATTGTCTGGAGTTTCATTTTACGCTCAGTGTTATTTATACAGGGTGGCGGGGATTTTAACACACAACCAGTTGCCAGCTGGATTCAGTGCATGATTCTGAAACCCCTGAGCTGAACAGTTATTAAAAAAAAAAAATTGCTGTTCAGTACATTTTGACCGCGTAGGTATTGCACTTTTCTATGAAACTGCAGATTTTTTTTTCGATAAGTGCTGGGGTCTAGAATCGGGAGAGGGCTGTACCTGCTAAGAGTGATTTCGGCGAACACTCTGTCCACTCTGTCCGCCCACCAAGTGACCCCAGGGAAGACGGTGGCACGTGCTGCCGTGCATAGCGAGGCTCAGGGGAGGCCCCTTTACAGTGTCCCCAGGGATGTGCCTTTCAGGCATTGCGCGGGGCGGTTCCGGAATTGGTATTTTAAGAGGAACCGCCCTATGTGCTGATGGTGATCACCGGGGTGGTTTTAGTGAGGTAAAAATCCCACACTACCGACTTCCCTCCCAGGAGGTCGGGTGCCTTTTGAAGGTTTCCCCCCGAAAACAAAAAAAAGGGTGTCTAGCATCATGTGCTGAATTCATGGTTTTTTTGAATTCATTCATTACAGTTTGCTCGTCAATGTATGCCACCATGTAGGTATGTATGTATTCTGTTTAGGCAAAACGCGAATCATGTCACCGTACTATGTGGTGACCTAATCATCGTCTATAATCTATACATATTACTTATAAATTAAAGTCCCTTTGCGAGTCTGTGTGACCGCGTTGTTCTTCTAAACTTCGCAAAGGATTTTGATGTAGTTTTCACCATAATTTAGAAATTTTTTTTTTTTTAATAATTATTCCGGAAGTATTATGTGTATAAGTCATTAATAATAAACTTTCATATAATTAAGAAATCTCTATGTTTTCTCAAGTCGAAAAAACCGTGCGTAGCAGGGGCTAAGAATGAGTTGATGACTAACAGAAAACCAATAAAAACATAGTAAAAAAAATATTTTACGGCTTATTCCAAACTCACCGCTAACTCGCAGTGCACAATAGCTACAAATCCGAATCGAATCACTTTGCTACGCGCCGAGCTACGACGTAGCGCGTGCTACGACGTAGCGCGCGCTACGAATATTGAAATCCTAAAAATATACATTGGATGAATGCATAAAATGCGTAGGCACTTTAAATCCACTCAGTTCATGTATTGGTTAATTTCATCCCCAAATACATGGTGGATTTTTGTGTGAAAAGTTTTTCGCAAGTTTAGTAGATTTTCTATTACTTTAACCTCAGTTGGCCCGGAAGTCTTTTAAACTTTATACGAAAGTGCATCAATCAAAATTGTTACTATAATTATGTATACTTAGGTTAAGGTATGTATCTATGGGTCTTTGTTACCTGATAATAAATGGTTTATTTATTTATTTTAAAACGTGAGACTTGACATTTTATACATCATTATTCTCCTGCCCTTTTCTTTTTTGTGGATGGGAAATCATCAAATGACCCCTCCCGCTCTGAGTGGAGCGGAAGGGAGTGTCAGACTCTTACTGACTAAAACCCACCCGTGTTCCTTCCTTAGCCCTTTATGTTCCGGGCCAGCGATAACCCTTTCGGACAATCCCGCTGACAGTCAGCGGTCAGCGCAACATGACTTTCTCCCATACTTCTCTAGTACTCGTCATCTCGGCAGTCACCCCCTTTCGAACCATATCATCATTCACACAGTCCATTCATCGTTTCTTTGGTCCTATTTTATAGCCATCGACATTCATACTCAAAACTTCCATCACAATATTTTCCTTATTCTTCCGTAACACATGCCCATACCATGACAACCGATTTGCACACAACTTTTCAGTTACCGGTGCCACTTTTTAGCTGACTGTACATTTTTCCAAAATCTGCGAAGGCAATAAGTTAGCAATAACTTAAAAAGTCAGGGTCAGTCTCCTAAGAACGTTTTTCTGTATCTATAACAGTTAAGGTCCTTACAGTCCGTTTCAAAACTCCACCCTGTATTCATATTGACATGGATAATCCATTAACTTTTTGTGTATTATTTCATTAACAAAAGCTTAAAAGCCTTTTATTATCAGAGCTTAAAAGCGTTTGTTGTTTATTTACGGATGACCGACGCGGTGAGGGACAGGTTCTAATAGCCCGGAATAAATGCTCGTGTTTCGAGCACATAGCGTAAGGAATCTGTCCCACCGCACAAGGGAGCGACTAGCTATCAATGATTTTCTCACTCAAGAAGTACAAAAGATTGTTGGTCCCGTGTGAGTGAACGAGATCATCATCTGCCTAGCCTTTGCCCAACTATAACATAACATAATCAGCCTATAATGTTCCCACTGCTGGGACACAGGCCTCCTCTCGCTGAGAGGGAGCGGGCCGTGATCCACCACGCGGGCCCAACGCGGGTTGGCAGATGCCACATGTCTTCGAATTTTTGGTTCAAGGACATACACATAACACATAATCAGCCTATAATGTTCCCACTGCTGGGACACAGGCCTCCTCTCTATGAGAGGGACATGGTTCTAGGACATGCCCAACTATAATTATAATAATTTTATTTATTCAGACATAGTTCTAGTAAATAGTTTTACACTGATACATTAAATTACAAACTATTTTAAATTTTATACAGATAAAAACCCAAAATAAAGTTGATGCCCTATGATAATTTTGCTTTTTTTTTTATATAAATGTACATATTATTATTATTTTAAATATTAGCATACATTATGTAAATATTATAGTACTTAAATAAATATATAGCTATGATAAAAAAAAATTAGTTTTTTTCTTAAGAGTGATATTTATTTCTATATACAGGGTTATTTGTAAAACACCAGCAACCTCTTAAGAGGTCATTGTACTCATCATTATGAACAACTTTTACTATGGGACCAAACCTGAAATCGCGAAAAAAAAATCAGCTGTTCCCTACATTTTGGCGAGTTATACGAACATAAATGTAGGGAAAAGCTGTTTTTTTTTTAACCCTGTATAAACAGGTAAAAATAACAAAATTAAATTCTTACATAACTAAAACTATACAGAAACTAGAAAATAGTTTCCAGTCTAACCGGATGCAGCTGAATACCAGTATTTTACATGGAGCGACTGCCTACCTGACCTCCACAACCCAGTGACTGGGTAATACGATACCCCTTGGTAAGACTGGTTGTCAGACTTTTGGACTTCTAATGACCCGTAACAACTAAAAAAGATCCACGAATGACAGCCGGGATCAACTGCTATGTGCTTTCCGAGGCACGGAGGGGTATGTGAAAATGGTCGCCCATCCACGGACTAAACGCGGCAAGCGTAGCTTAGCGTAGTAATCTGATCGATCGACCCGTGCGGCTGATATTACTTAGCCACGAGCCCCTCCTGGTGTGTTACGCAATTAGGGTGCTGGTAAATATCCGGCAGTGGGACGGCTGCCTTAGAAGCTGGGAACAATTGTGAAATCACAGATGTTTTACTCTTCACAATAGGCTATTTGACTGGTTTCTGATAAACATCTCAGATTATTTAATGGTGTCTAACGAGCCCACAAAAACCTATTACTTCAAATTGCATAATCTTTTAAAAAATTGTAAATAAAAATGTACTGTTTAAATAAGCCGCCAAAACGCTTTCTTTAACAATATGGCGTCGTGACGTCACGATTCACGTAAACAAACGTTGAAACGGTCGAGATACTAGACAAAAGTCATCCTGTTCATACTAAATAATGACGTCATCTTAAGTTCAGCCAATCCAGACCGTTTTCGATTATGTGGCGCCAGATTTAAAAAGATGAAGTTTTTTCGGGATTTTTTTTATAAATAATACATTGTTTTGTAGTAAAATTAATGCAAATCGATTTTAAAAGCGATAATCTATACGAGTGTCAATAATTATGACCTTATTTTTTACATTGTCAAATAGCCTATTGTATTTGTAGCGAAAACAACCTATCTGATGATAAAGTCATGTTATCGTGATAATTAGGTATGTATGTGTCTGACACTCTCACAGCCGGTATGTTCTATAAAATTCTCACCTTGAAAACTTTTATTAAATACTGGCCAAGTGCGAGTCGGACACGTTTCTTGAATGGGAGCCCCCTTAAATATTTATTTTGTTCTGTTCTTAGTATTTGTTGTTATAGCGGCAACAGAAATACATCATCTGTGAAAATTTCAACTCTAGCTGTCATGGTTCAACAGATACTGCCTGGTGACAGACAGACAGACAGACGGACAGTGGCATCTTAGTAATAGGGTCCCGTTTTTACCCTTTGGGTACGGAACCCTAAAAAACCAAGACGTAGGCAAAAAACGAAAATGCTGCACCAACAACACGGACTTCCAAAATTAAAGTTATTTTTCACTTTGTACTGTTTTTTTGGAAGTCGGTTATATTTGTAAAAAAGTTTTTATCTATTCATACAAAAACTACAGAACGCCATCTGCCACGATCCTTATTCGTTTCTTCCTGCGATTCCTTGTCAGTATTTGTATCTAGTAGGTATATTTTTTATGTTACGTTATGTGTTTTATTACCATGGCTTGATGTCGTTCCGGTTGAATAAATACCTAAATAAACATAGGAAAGGGAAAAAACATCGTGAGGAATCCTTAAAATGAAATAGCTACATGCAATAAGCACGTATACTCAACGCTTGTTTTTTTTCCGTGAGAAAAACAATATTTGCCCAAACACACACAATCACATGTTCACCGCGAAACCGCAGTAGTTCCACTATGACTTGTCCATTGTAAAAACGCAAGCAAGCGAAACAAGCAAACAAGTAAAACTGCCTGTTTTAAGAGGCTTAGGTACAACATGACCTAATGCGCGCTCACTGTCGGACTGCATAGAAAAAAAAGAGAAGCGTGATGGCACAAGGCTGGTAATTTATTGCAAAATATGAAGCAATTGTTTAATTACAAAAAAACTATTGTTTGGACTAAAACCGATGGATGTTCTGGACTGAAATTTAATTTAATAAATGAGCTGTTTGTTTTCTATTAATAAACTAAAATTTTATTCGAGAATATCCATCGGTTTCTTAGTAAACTTCAACAATATCCGACGCTCCTGTATACTTAACTCCTTTGTTGACTGTACCTATCTTCATGATTATTTCTTGATTATGTTTCATATAATTAAGGGCGAGTCTCGCTGAAAAATATGTCTTTCTGATTTAAAATAAGGAAACTAAGTTGTCAAAGTTAAGCTTTTTACAAAACAAGTCCTTTTACCGTTCGTTCTTTGACCACAAAAAGTGGTCACGCAGTCTTACCTAACTGCGGTACTAACTCTAAACAAACGAAACTGTGGTCAGTGTTATCAGAAGATGGAACTAAAATATTGTATCGGAAGACGCAACGAATCTCCTTTAGAAAGTCTGTTTTGGTCTGAAATGGAATAAATTCTTTGAAACTAAACGTATTCAAATTATTTGCTTATTTGGGACGTGCGGCACCACAATTTTAATTTAACATTGTGAATAATTAAACTAAATATTTACTGTTATTTACTACTAGCTGCCTCGGCGAACTTCGTACCGCCTCAGATTTTTTTTTTGGTTAATTTTCCATGTTTTATTAATTATTCTGCTATTCGGGGCGAAGACAAATCCAACAAATCAAAGATCATAAAAATCGGTCCAGCCGTTCTTGAGGTATAAATGGTGTAACTAGCCCTAGACTTTGTTTTATCCATTAGAAAGTAACTCTGTCTGTCTGTATGTTACCTTTTCACGCCTAAACCACTGTACGGATTTCGATAAAATTTGGCAGAGAGATAGATTGCATCCCGGGGAAGGACATAGGATAGTTTTTATCGACATACCTCGCGGGCGAAGCCGCGGGCGGAAGCTAGTATAAGTAACGCTATAAATAATCCCATTTTTAAGTTAGGCTATTTTGGTTACTTACCGCTGCGCGCTGGTAATTAAATCTTGTATCAAACACCACAGACTGTACTAAATTACAGTTGTACCGTTTACTGAAATATCTTCATTTGTGCGTATAATAAAGGTCGTAAGTACCATCATAAAGGATCCGTAAGGAGCAGGAAATTTACATTTTAATGTGACCGACCTTCCAACCAGATCCCAGATGTTGACCGATGCGGGTTTTACATAGCACCACGCCTGTATATCCAAAAGGGTTTGCCAGTGGTGTTCATAAACAGGGTTATTGGTAAAACATTAACAACCTCTTAATAGGTCATTGTACTCATCATCATGAACAACACATCGCATGTAGGGGAGCTACCCTAAAAAAAAATATTTTCCAAAATTTTATTTTACCACTTTGTCGGAGTAATTGATATACGCACTCCTACAAAATTACAGCTTTCTAGTACTAACGGTCTCTTAGCAAAACCTCGGACAGACAGACGGACATGACGAAACTATAAGGGTTCCTTGTAGGAACTACGGAACCCTAAAAAGCTGTTGCGCGACTGTCATTTGTAGATTCTTTGACAGTCGTTACGGGTAGTGAAAAGCCCAAAAGTCTGGCAACCAGTCTTACCAAAGGGGTGGGGCGGGGGGGGGGGGCTGTTAGACAGCCCGTTGTGTCACCCTTTGTAAAATTTATATATTTATCTCTGTCATTTATGGTGTATCCCGAAAGTCCGAAAGTCTGAAATCTTACAACCAGTCTTACCGTCTTGCCCAGTACTCGTAACTAGGTTGTGGAAGTCAGATAAGCAGTCGGTGCATGTAAAATACTGGTATTTAGCTGCGTCTGGGTAGACTGAAAGCTGACTCCAATATAGTTTGGAAAAGGCTAGGCAGATTGAATGGTCGCCCTTTTCTGATTGGACGTCCACGTCACGTCGGCATGACGATAACAAAGGGAATTAAAATTAATGGAAATAGGTACATGAAGACGTCCGTTCACGATAACTATTTCTGATAAGTATTTCCATATATGGATGTGCACGTAGACGTTCACGATAAATCGTATAGTATCATCATATATTTCTATACATTTTACTTCCCTCTGTTATCGTGCCGTGACGTGGACTTGGAAGTCCACGCACATTAGGTACAACAATAGGATGACGCAATGAGAAGACATCGATTGGGGAGTACAGTCACGAGCACTAATATGTCAACAGTTGGCAACTTTCAATTGCGGTTTTTTCACAAAATAACGAATGCAAAGTTGAAATACGACACTTTACATAAAATAAACCTATAGGTTCGAAAATACTATGTTCGTAATAACATACAATTTCATTCAAAAATAAAGGAGAAAATCGCTTTTGAATAAAGCCAAGTCTAGACATAATTATGCTCGTGATTGTACCTCCTAAATTTCAGTACCTAATGAACCGACTTATACTTCCAAATACCCATTTAATAATATCTATAAAAAGGAAATATCTAAATATAGAACCACGAGTCTAAATCTATATTCATACCACATAAGTTCAATTATGTCCCGAAGAAGAAACGGTTTTCTATACAACGTTATTTTTAGTATAATTATGCGAAACCTGAATATAGTTTGTTCAGAATAAGTTTCGAATCGATTCCAATAATTTTTACCCCATGTTATATTTTGTCCCAAAAATATTTAAAAAAGGTTAAAAGTTGGACACCGAGCGTCATTATGTAGGTTATCAAATCTCCGCGCCGAACGGTTCGGTACCTAGGTACTATTATCAATGAGCGCAAGACGGCGAGGGGCGACCGGCGCGCGTGAGCATGTTTTTGTATGGACAAACAGGTAACCTAACAAGCTTATAACTTTGTGATTTTTCATGATATTTGTACAATTTTGAAATTTGGGTAGATAGATTATTTACATAAAAATACTGGACACGTCTTTCGGGTTTCGCATATATTAAAAATAATGTTGTATTTATAAGGTCTATCTATTCATACCTACATGAAATCTCTTAAGGGGGTCATTGTATTCATTATTACGAACAACTTTTAAAACGGTTCTGCACTACATCGATCCGAATCCGAAAAATGTCGGTCCGAAGTGACCATAGTCCTATTTGTATGAGGGGTTGCGCACTAGATCGGAATTCTATCCGTCCGAAATTAGAATATTTCCAATTCGGATTGAAGTCGGATCTTTAATTCGGATTCGGATCGGATGTAGTGCAGAACCGCTCTTACTATCGGACCAAACTTGAAATCGCGAAAAAAAAATCAGCTGGCTGTTCCCTACATTTATGTTCACATAACTTGTCAAAATGTATGGAACAGCAGTTTTTTTTTTTTGCGATTTCACGTTTTGTCCTATAGTAAAAGTTGTCCATAATGATGAGTACAATGTCAAGGCCCCTTTCAGATATTTCGTGTATGAATAAATATACCTTATTTAAATGGGTAGTTCTTCGAAATTTGATTCTTTGACTGATCCATATGGCCAAAATTTAATTTCACTTTCAGCTCTGTAACACATGTTCATATGAAAATAGGTATACCAAATAACATATATTTGAATGAGGGACTCGTTTTTATAAAGTAGTTTTCAAGATATTAATTTTGTGCCCAGATGAATCAGAATGTGTTACATATTAATCAGAAACAGAAATAAAAAGTAATAAATACACCGTTAGTTATGAATGTAAATTCTAAACAATAATTATTAATTCTTAAATAGGACTAAGACATATCAAAAGTATCATATTTAGAACAAGATTATACTCCTGTCATTTTTTTATTATTCAAAAGGTTATAGCTAAGTAAATAATAATAAATAAGATTAAAACTACTGACTTTTACACGGTCAAAAATTGGACAAGGAGAATTACGCAACAAAAGCACTCCTATCGTGCTGGAGAGGGGAAAAACTAATTTATTTTATTATTCATATGGGGTTTTGACCATACGAATCAGGCACAGATGAATCAGGATTTTGCCTACAATCATGCATAACTCATCGTACATACAAACTTCATTATTTTCATTTTTCTACACGAATCTATAACCCAAAAGCATCACACGAAACACAGATTGAAGTTTTAAAACAATAAAATAAATTTTATAAAGTAGGCATTGTAATCAGGATGCCACCTGAACCAAACACAGATGAATCAGGTATTTTCCTTCGTAACACCGGATCTAAGCCAACCAGCCGCACGTCCACCTTCTAGGTCGTCCGTTGCACGACTGGCTTCCCCCCGCGCTGGAAGCCAGACTCTCATTATTATTACCCGACCAAGTACGGTCAAGCGCAGCTTACGCCACATTAATCAGTATTATACGCCGGACACTTCTTTTTTACTTATTTATAAACAGACTAACGTAGTTATAACTAATACACATTTTTTTTGTAAGAGGACAATTCATTTCCTTTCGATATAATTATAATTTATATTGATGTATCAAAGGGAAAATGCGACATCGACCATTTTGTTCCGGAAAATGGCTAACGGACGCGCTATATGAATCAGAAGAACGACCTTCAAATATTTTTATTTTGTACCTAGACAGCAATTATTAAAAAAAAATCATTTGTCCCAGTAAGGGATAAAGCTAAACTGTACAAAAAAAAATATTACATGCCGTTTTTTTAGTTGGTTACAGAAATATACCCACAGACATCGAAAATTTTGTCCCTGAAGAATTACCCATATAACTAGCAGCGCCCCACGGTTTCACCCGCATAAGCGTCGATACCGTGGGAATATTGGGATAAAAACTATCCTATGTCCTTCCCCGGGATGCAATCTATCTCTCTGCCAAATTTTATCGAAATCCGTTCAGTGGTTTAGGCGTGAAAAGGTAACATACAGACGGACAGACAGAGTTACTTTCGAATTTATAATATGAAGTATGGATTCAAACATGTACCAAGATCAAACAAGAAGGACAATAAGGGTTTGATTCACATTCTGAGTACCATGTTTCACGAGTTTATTATAATATTTGAAGAGTCTATTGACTTGGAGGGAATCGAGTATGGTATTAAATGTATTTTGGGCTCTTATAATGTTTCTCAATGAATTTGATATTTAATTTATTGGCGCGGAATTCGGAACTGGCATGCGTTATGACCTGAGCGGCGATTCTCGTAATATTAAGAACGTTCAAAGTTCCCTACATTTTTGACAAGTTTTTGACATTGATTGTCGCTGAGATGAGATTGCGACTAGATTCTGAACGTTTTTAATTAGGGGAATTAATGCCTTCAAATGTATGTAAGGGTCGTAGTCCACGCGCGCCTCAAAGAGATATCAGCATCGAGGAGGAGCCCCATAGGGCCGAAGCCTGCCGGGTCAGCGGGATTGTCCGAAAGGGTTACCGCTGGCCCGGAACATAAAGGGCTAAGGAAGGAACACGGGTGGGTTTTAGTCAGTAAGAGTCTGACACTCCCTTCCGCTCCACCCAGAGCGGGAGGGGTCATTTAATGATTTCCCAACCGAAAAAAAAAAAAAAAAAAAGGGTCGTAGTGGATGGCGTTCTCTAGTTTCTGTCACGTGTTTTTTTTTTCTGAAATTGATTGCGTCGATGGCTACGTATTTATTACATTGCTACCCAAGTAGAAATGTAATAAATACAAAGCCATCGACGCGGAAACTAAAATTGAAATGAAAAAAAAAAAAAAGAATTTACCACATGCTTCTAGCCCCTTTTTTTTCCGAATGGGAAATTATCAAATGACCCCAATGATACAATACAAGAATAAACACTAATACATAGATACAAATAAACACGTCAGGAGAAATAACGAGCTGTAGACTAGACGCACGCACGCACGCACTGCACGACTGAGCATTTCGTCCCAAGACGTGCATTGTAAGACCTCAGACGTGTCCCTTTGACTTTCCCACTTTTCTTATTTCTTCAATACAACTTTATCTCCTCAATTCTTGTCGACGTCATCAATTGAAAGTTGCCGAAACATATTTCACGCGTTCTCTAACAGCGTAGGCGTCTAGCGAGATCTAGCTGACCTTATATCTACTTTGAAATATACGAATCCATTATAATAAAGGTTCCATTTCAAATGTCACTGAATTATTGAACAACTAGCTTTAGGCCGCGACTTCGTCCACGTGGATGTCGAAAAATCTCCCACGGGAACGTAGGTACTACTGGGATAAAACGTATCCTATACAATGTGGATGAATGAGAACACAGGCAATTATAATCTTTAGGAGTATTTTAAAACTATGAAATAAATCCTAACTTCGGGATTTTTCCAAACAAACTAAATAGCAGTGATGGACCGACTATGGATTTTGTCAATCTTTGACTAAACTATTTGATTTTTTTTTTCGTATGCAGATAGGGAACGGCGTTAAATTTACGCAGTTTCAATTATTATCGTATTGTCGTCTCCACCTTGTATGTTAATCCAGATTATAAGCTATCTGTGTGCCAAATTTCATCCCAATCCATTTCAACCCAATCCGTTCTTGCGTGATTGAGTAGGTAACAAACATACAAACTTTCACACATTAGTAGGATTGAAATGAAAGGATCTGTGTCGAATCAGGCGTGTTTATAAGAGGATTATCTGCATTACCAGTATAAGCTGACCTTTCAACCTATCTGCCTTGCCTTTTCTCAACTATGTTCGGGTCGGCTTCCAGTCCGCACCAAAGGGATCATCAAAACAAGCGATTGCGGTCAAACGAAATATATTGTCTGGAATTAGCTGCTCGAATTCGCTGATGTTTTCATGTTGGATAAAAATATCAGCATTAATATCATATCGTTGAATGGCAGCATTGCCATACAACGTGGCAATGCTGCCAGTTTTTTGGGCACGTTTCCTGTTGACAGCGATGCGGATGAATTTTTTGATGCCCTTTGATTATTTCCTCTCCTTTGGATGTAAATTAAGTTGAGCTACATGATTACAGACAAATGCTTGCACTGACTGGACTGGTCCGCTCAAATCTGTGTGGTACTTTCCTCAAAAGACCATTTCAGATATCAATTAACATGGTCTTCACATGATCTGACCAAGATTATATCTGGACTTTAAAAGAGACTGTGACCTCTGAGTTTGTTTCGCACATCTTCTCAGAGTAGTCAGATAGGAAACGCCGACCTCACCTAGCTTATTTTTTTATAATATGACATGTAAAAGTGAGAAGAATAAGCATTGCCATCCAACGTGGTAATGCTGCCAGCCTTTTGGGCACTTATGCCATTGACAGCGATGCGGACGAATTTTTTGATGCCCAATGAGCTCCTGTCTTTTTCTTTTCCTTTTTTTTATATACTTGTATTTACAGATTAAACAATTTCATTTAATTTAATTTCCTGAAATAAATGTTTTCTACGAATCGAGATCCGATACTAGTCTAACAACCTCAAAATAAACAGTTATCTACTAAATCTATTACTTAACTTAAAATGGAATAAAATACCTACCTACTGTTTATTATGTACGTACACCATACAAATTACAGATATAAATGTAGCAATTTCACAAAGGGTGACACAATGGGAGGTCTTATCACTGAGAGCGATCTTTTAAAGACAACCTTTAAATGTAAATGGAAACGAAAATTAAACTCCAACTTACATTAACTCCCAAATCTATTTCTAATTCAATGGGTTATGTTTATTTTAACGCTCTATATAGGCCACATGAATCTTTGGCGGCACCAAAGTAATGATTTTTCAATAACTTTTTTTTTTAGAAAGTTTTTACTTTTTTATTTAGAAATTTTTTAATTTTAAAAAGATTTTAGTGGGAAAATGTTTAATTTTGAGGTTGATAACAACCTCAAAAATAAACATTTTCCTACTAAAATCTATCACTTCAACACTCCATCTATTTATATAAATTCAAAGACCTGACTGACTGATATATTAACGCACAGCCTAAACCGCTGGTCCTAGAGACATGAAATTTGGAGGGGTGTGTTCTTTTTGAAGAGTAGGTATCCAATAAGAAAGGGTTTTTCGAAATTCCACCCCTAAGAGGGTCGAATGGGGGAGGATAAAATTTCACCCGGACGAAGTCGCGGGCAGCCGGTCGATTCTGTTAAAATCTCACCGTGAAAACTTAGGTGATGTGAGTTTGTTTTTGCTAGGAATTGACACTATTGACAGCTCACTCCACGCTCACTTCACCTAAGTTTTCACGGTGAGATGGTTACAGAATCGCACTGCAGAAGCTAGTTTCATAATATAACGAAAATTTTATTAAACTCCAACTTACACGACCTCCCAAATCTATTTCTAAGCGAGTGAGTAATTTTTCTTTTAACGCTCTGTATCTATACCTATGTCATGCGGCCTACCCTAATGTCATTTCTTTGGTATGGTTCGACGAATCCTTGAGCTCCTTAACTTCTAAGTTGAGCGACACGATTACTGACAAATGCTAGCACTGACTAGGGAATGCAGAACCGCTTCTGTTTTAAGGAACCGGGATTTTTGGGACGTTCTGGCTAAAGAACCGGGATTCCCGGTACTTTCGATACTTTAAGTAAGCCTTTATAAGATAGTAGAGTTGAAAGATTGTGATTTTCGTATAGATTGATCCATATGAAAATCTCAATTTTTTTAAGTCATGAGATTCTGGTAGACCTATAACACGCATATTCGAAAAAAAACTCTTTCCATCTCTACACTTGTCGGTGGAATTGATAAAAGAAAGTCGAAAGCCTGCGACAAATAACGTCCACGATCCCCTCCGTTCTCAAAAAGGGCCATTTCGATCCTCACATTCGTATTAAGATCTTCACTGTGTGTCATTATTGTTCTTTTACATCAGTAGATTTTTATGCTCTGCATTAAGCTCTTCTTTTTTTGATTGAGGTTCACTTTCTATGTCTTCATCTGAATCTGACGGCAATTGAGCTGTTTCCAAAAAATAATCTCCTAAAGTACGCCTTAGCAGTGTCACTATCTTCCTACACATTTTGTCACTACTTGGCCGGGTAAACACACAAATCTTCTTCATGTGCATTAGAGAACTAAATTTTAGGCCAAAAGAAGCAATCTTGTTTGAGTCTTTCTGCAGCACTGTCCACCAAAATCTCACTAGCACAACATCCCGAAGACGAGATGGCCGCCACCAGCCCCTCCCTCACCCTCGTGCAGTATTGTCTCTACTAGGTACCAAGTGTATTCCACGCTTTAAGGCGAAAGCGCCAGGGTAATTTGCGAAATTCAATTTCTTTTATGTTTTTTTGCAATTTGCTGGTCAGTATTAAGTTGTACGTTGATTAAAATATGATTCGCGGCCGTAACAAATATGTACTTACAGAATTATAATCAGTAAAGTCATCAACACAACTCTCTAAGACCAAGTAATCCCCAAGAATGACTATATTTCATGAAATCTTGACATTTGGGGTTTATACTAACTTAACAAGTTGTATTACTGATTGTAATGATTATAATTCTGTAAATACATATTTGTTACGACCGCGAATCATATTTTAATCAACGTACAACTTAATACTGACCAGCAAATTTAAAAAAAGGTATGAATTTCGCGGGCTACCTTAGCGCTTCCCCCTTAAACGGTTGGGCTTTAGGCAATAAAATTAGAAATATTCGAAACGCAAAGTATCTTTTCCCGAAAGTACCGAAAGAACCGGGATTTGGTTTTAAAAATTCCGGTTCCCAAAACGGCGCTAATTTCCGGGATTTCCCGGTACTTTCGGTTCCGGGATTTCCCGGGACTATTCACTAGCACTGACTAGCCTATATAGATTTTACTAAAATCTATCACTTAAGAAAATTAAATTCTAACTTAAATTACCTCTCAAATCTATTTCTATGCGAGCGGCGATCGATTATCTCGCTCAGTCGGATCGGGCAAAACTTTCGAGAAGAAGGTCATGGATTGGCATCAACAAGTAAGGGATGCTCGCTAAGCCTCCGCAACGATGTACCGTGTCTATCGACCGAGTTATTGACAGTTTTGTATCGACACTTTTTGGATTATTTTGCCATAGACCTAAAGTTTTTTTGTAGAGTCGGGTTTTGGAGTTATAAGAATTGAGTTTGGAATTTATTGGCTGCGATGTAGTAGAATATAAGCAGGTTTCCATATAAATAATACTTAAATGATTTTATTTCAGTAAGTAGGTTTTTAAAACACTTTTATACGTCAATCATATCTTAAAAACTAGATGAGGTCGGCGTTTCCTATCTGACTACTCTAGGCCGAAACAAACTCAGAAGTCATTCTCTTTTAAAGCCCAGACATATATTAAATATATTTTTTCCGTTGGTAAAAAGCAAGCAGGATGAAAAGAAATAAAGTACTACAATATTAATCGTCGATTGAATATCGCGTGTACATTCAGAATGCTTCCATTTAATATTGAACTGAAGTTAAATAAAGATTTATCAAACGAGATATTTTTCAAATGAAACCACACTTTCAGCTCACATTTATAGAAAACTCATGTACAAAAATAAAACACGCTGTACCTGCAATTGAAATTTTAAAATCCCCTCATATTTTCTACCCTCCTTACCTTAAGAGTACCTTAAGAGGGGAATTTGAAAAATAGGTATTTGAAGAAACTATTGCCATCGCCTGACCTTGACTCTGCCCCCGTAGTGTGTGATAGGGACAGCTGCAGCTCAGACCGAAATTATTACAAAAATTTTGACGAGATCGACGTTTCGTATTCCCCTTTTTTCTCCTCGAAAACTGAGCCGATTCAATGATTTTTTAGATTTACATTTTAAGAAAGAGTATGTTTAGGTTCCTAACATTTTTTTTTATGTTAAAAACTTTTAAACACGGCGGTAAAAATAGGGCATTTTTTGTAATTTTTAGAGGGTCATATTTTCTTTACTGATTAGTTGCTGAAAAAAAGAAAATGACAGGGACGTGTTTACCGCAGACCTTGATTTTGTGAAAAAAAAAATTGCTCTACATGCATTATTCATGAAGAAAAAAGGGGAATACATTTGTATGGAGAATACATTTGTATGGAGAATACATTTGTATGGAGAATCGCACGCCCTGTTTCCCTCTTAAGAGGAAAAAGTAATCAAAAATAAGGGATTAGAAAAAACTTGGGCAGTTTAAAGGCTTACCGAAGCCAGCCAAGAGAACTTGTGTCTAAATAAAAACGTTGAGGGAAAATGGCGACTTGTTTTGTAAACATCATGTCGTTTTAAGTTTAATGGCGGTGTAAATCTTAATTTTTACCGAGTGCTTTCGGACTTATGTCACCTTCAACCCAGGATGGGCGGCCACCTGTCCAGGTTTTTCCTATCTTAAAGGCAACTTAGATTATAACAAAAGATAATATAATGATAATGTTCCCACTGCTGGGAAACAGGCCTCCTCTCGGAGAGAGGGAGTAGGCTGTAATACACCACGCGGGCCCAGTGCAGGTTGGTAGATGTTACATGTCTTCGAATTTTTGTCTCGTTTTGAGAGCAGTGGTGATGAAATATTTTACAAAAGTAAAGCGCCAGCCTGGATAGGGCGTAAGTCACGAGATAATACTGGCCGTTAAGGTAAATGGATAGTGGTAGACCGCGAAATTTAAATTTTCTTACGTTTTTTGAAATTTGCAGGTCAGTGTCAGGTTGTATCTTGATCAAAATATGTTTCGCGACAATAACAGATACATATTTAGAGAATTATAATCATTAGAATCATTAATACATCTTTCTAAGTTAGATTTCTACTACTTTTTTTTTTCTTAATTTAGCAGCAATTTAACATGAAATAGACAGAGTGCAGACACATTCGCTTTTCTAATATTAGTGTAATCCCCTAGGGTTTAACTCAAAGTTCAATCTAATATTTTACCTCTTATCCAAGAATAGCTTCCTCTGGCCTTCGCATAAACTTGTTGATTAAAATACTAGAAGCTGTATTCAGTGAATTTCATATTAACTAAGAGCTAAGCTTTCTAAAGTTTATATTAAAACTTATTAAATTTTGCCTGTATGTTAATTTGAAATGTGCGTTTGTACTGTGCCATGTCTATGAAATAGAAATTAATATAGAATGTTGAATTTGAATTGAATTTCACAGCAAATACTGGACAACACTAAGTGGATATAGAAATAGAGTGCCTAAAAGCTTTTCTGTGAATTGTTTGGTTCTCTGAAAGGCTTTTTATAATCGGAATTCTGTGGTTTTTATAAATATACTTTTCTTGATTGCTTTAAAAGCAACTATTTATAGAGATCATTGTGAGGAAACCAGCATGGACATGCTGGTTTCTCTCTCTCTCTGGTATCTAGAACCAAAAATTTGAAGACGTGACATCCAACAAACCCGCACTGGGCCTGCGTGGTAGTTTACGACCCACTCCCTCTCATCGAAAGGAGGCCTGTGTCCCAGCAGTGGGAACATTATAGGCTCATTAAGATGATTTATCGAGTAATGCATTTCTTGTTTTTCAGTATCTTCCTTCGTTTATGACAATAATAAGAGTACGCATAGCTATAGTTTTTAAACTAAAATTCGTAATGGCGCCCAACTTGGAACTTATAGTTACAATCAAAAGTATATTAATTGCTAGTTGAAATTTATGACATACTAGCTTCTGCCCGCGACTTCGTACGCGGATCCTGTTGGTTATGCCAGCGACAACGGGGTAGTCAAAATCGAAGATCTGAAACGTCTGATGTCGAATTCTAAGAACCCGGGGACTGGATAACAACGGGATGCGCGAGACGATTCGAGACGTCATTTTCAGGCAATAATGAACCAATAGGGTGGTAAACTTGGCCTTGCACTTTGAATGTTGGCATAAATGGGCATCTGAAATCTGTTTCGCAACAAAAGATGTCATTTGAAAGGCATTATTGTACGAACGTATGTTGTCCAAGAAATGTTTTGACTGTGATGGTCACCGATTAGCAGTGATCTTAATATTTCTGGAGGATTTTGTAATATTTCAATATGTACTTTCCCACCTGAGCAACACATACCGTTTGTTTCTTTTTGCTATTTAACAGCTTCACAAAAAGTAAAATTTTTAACCATACC
This sequence comes from Oligia fasciuncula, assembly GCA_963082905.1. NCBI lineage: Eukaryota > Metazoa > Arthropoda > Insecta > Lepidoptera > Noctuidae > Oligia > Oligia fasciuncula. The sequence goes on from OY720411.1 coordinate 7,662,440, forward strand.
TCCGATGGCGGAATATGTGGCGTAGTCAATCATAGGAGTATACGTAAATGCACTCCGTTCCTTATCAACCCAAGGAAGGTCGCCATGCCCTACGGCTATATCTTGAGACACATCCGATTCTTCAGATGATATCGACATTCTGTTCAGAGAATGTCGAAGTCGATCAGAATTCAAACGTTCGTTGCGCTCTTCTTAATCTGTCTCTTCATGCCGTACTCCAGCAATTCTTTCTTTCTCACTTTCTGATTATGAATATTTTATTGTGTGCTTGTTCGGAACAATGTATGATAATCTCACCGTATCAGCGGTCAGTCGCGCATCATATTCTTCACTGGTCTCTAGAGATCTGGATGTAGATGCGTAAATACGCTGAGAACGCAGGCGTGCTTCGCGATCCAAAGAGGTTTCCACGGAGCGAGTTGCAGCCTGATGTTCTCAAACAGCATCAAGTCTCTCCTGACGCTCTTCGGTAGATTCTTGGGATCTTATGATCCTCAATCTTTCAGCTGCTTTGGAACATTGGAAAAGATTTGACCTCTTTCTAGGCATGATTATAGTTTTATTATGAAGATACCTGATCAATTAAAATCTGAAGTGACTGCTCTCCTACCAAGGGTGCCCAGACACGGGATCGTCTGGCCCATGTGCTGGTTTGGTCCCTGGGGTGGTCACGGCGTGCTATGTGTTCTGGTGCGCCGGTGATGGGGAGTACTCCCCAGCGGAGGGTCCGGTGACGGACAGCCGCGGCGGGTTCACGGATGAGTGCTAACGCGTGCCCATGTTCCCGCCGTAAGCGGCAGAGGAGGACACAGTGGAGTTTTAGTGGGTTAGAGTCCCACATAACTGCACTATCTCCCCGTGGTAGTGCAGAATGCATGAGCATTTCTTGACGTTAAAAAAAAAAATGGGAGTTTTGGCCAGTAGAGTCAAATTTTCAATGATATACCATCGTCATCGAAAATCAGTCCTAAACTGTTACCGCCTTCACCGCGTGGAGGTGAAATTAGTGATAGCTTAGATTTCCACATCAGATGTTTCTGATCTTCGATTTTTATAAGTCAACAGGAAATGCCCATCAGACCGAATAACTTTTACTAAGACGTCATTCCTATATTGTGTTATGGTATAGCTGGGCTCTTGGAGTTCCCCATCAGGTGTTCTAGATCTTCAAATTTATTCTCTCAGCAGAAAATCCTCATCACGTGGAACAATTTTTGCTATGGTACCATTTTTGTATCTCTTATAGTTAAGCTGGTCTGTTTCGGTTCTGCATCAGGTGTTCAAGTTTCCAAGAAACATTATAGCCTGAATGTTGTCCAGCCATAATAACTATACAACAAAAAAAAATCATTCAAATCCGTCCAGTAGTTCCGAAGATCGGACGCGCAGGCCCGAGGCGTGTACGTACTCTGATAGAATACCTTAACAAATGTTCGCCGTGATTCTTTAAATTGACATAACTTTTTTATTTATGAACCGATTGACATGAAATAAACACTAAATGTTAAGTGAAGCCTACTACAATATATTAGTGAAAACCGCATCTAAATCGAATAAGCCGTTTCTGATATTAGCGTGCACAAACAAACAGACAAACAGACAAACAGACAAACCGACAAACAGACAAAAAAAAAATTAATTACAATTTCGGGTTCGGCATCGATATAATAACAACCCCTGCTACTTTTTTTTATATATTTCCATTGTACAGACACCACTTTTCTACAAATTTATTATATGTATAGATAGATTACTAGATAACTTTCTCAGATGATATTTGCTTTCAGAACTAGTGATACAGCCGTAAAACTTCATGTTTCGTAGTTGGCGCCCAAGTGGGACCATGGACCGCCATCTAATTTATTGTCTTTATTTAGTTTATTCATACAATTACGTCGAGCTGCGCACAACGTTGCGTAATGAATAAAGTTTTAATGAGTTTAGTGTTTATTTATACATATTGTGATGTCGCCATTGGTTGAAATACCCTCAATTTTGAGAAGTGTGTAGACGTTTTAAAATTACTGGCAGAGATAATTTTACTAACGGTTTGTTTGCAGAAATAATTGTAATTGTTGTTATCATCAGGGATTTTCCTAAAGTTAAAGCTAAAATTGTTTTTCCTCAAGTTTAGCTCGCAATACCCTGAAGCATTTTTAAGGAATAACAAATCTCAAACATTGCACACAGTTTTTGATTGTTAATGCTTCAATGAACTGTTTTACGAGCCTCTTACCGTAGTCCGTACATAGGTATTAACAAAAAGACTTGTTTAAGTAGAAAATTTCAATAATATGCTAAATGTAATTTTGTCAACCATATTTATACAACCATTATGATATATATATCAGCATAAACCGCCTAACGTTCCACGAATCGTAGATATCTTACGCAATAAATACAGCTGTCATTTAGGCTTATTTCCCAATGTACCATAAAACGCGACCCCCAAAACCATCTCAACATACATTGCATCCGACACACACCCGTAAAACCTTTCCAATCCCCTACTATTCCCAGCCAAAGTTCACGCGTTCCAATTTCATTCTCAACGTCAATCACGCGCTATCTCCAGTAAGGCTTGACACCTTATTCTCTTAGAAAAAAACAAATTACCCGCAACTTACGTACCGCACCAATAAGCAATAAAACATCTCGAGAGCGCTGGGAACAGACGGGAAGGGCACAAAATATGTATATAGTTACAGAAGTTCCACGCATAGACTGAGGCGTACCGCATACCTACGGTGATCTCAAACAAACGTGAAGCATGTCTTTATGTGTGGGCGTTTTTACTCGTTGTATGGAACCGACTTTCTGAATCTATCTATGTTGTGGAAAGGGGGTGGCAGGGTCACAGGAGACGAAGGCCAGCGGAGGAGAAACACCGCTTATTTCATGCACATTTTAAAACCGTGGGCGCGTATTGTTTCATTAATTTCGAAGTCAGTTATTGGAAAATTCGTTATTTGAATTAGAAATTGTTGTTAAAAAATATTCATTTAATTTAAATGGTGCGTTTTCATAACTGAACATTTTCTGACAAAAGTATTAAATTATTGTTCCTAAGGATCGTGTTTATTTTTATTTCATTGTTGTTTTTACTATATATTTATCTTCTTTAATCAATAAATATTATTATTATAAAAATATAACTAATACCTAATTAATTAATAAAAAAACCAAAATTATATACTAACTTATGTAAAACTATAAACAAAAAAAAAACTATAACTTGTTTTTACTGAATTATGATTATGAATAATTATCTAATGAAAACAAAAAGCAAAAATAAATTAAAATTAATCTAAAGTTCCAAGAAATACTTCCATATTATATTCATTTAATAAAACAATTTAAAGCGTCTGAATTTCTTATTCTACGGACAACAGTAGGTATCTACAGACTTACTCAATCTTGTCTGTATTTACCTTTAGCAAAACAGAGCAGAAAATGTCCAAATTTGTTCAATGTAAGAGTTTCTCTGACCTTTACAAAAATACCTAAGGCCAATATTTTTCGTCTGAAAACTTCCTTAACTATTCTGTTTGTGCACTCTACGAAATACTACAATATATGACAACACTTGTACTCGAACCCTCGTTTGGGCCTTTATTTGAATATTTTACCGCCGCAACACAGATTCTATTGGACATATAACAAGGCGGTGTATTATTAAGAGTCCATTTTTATCTTGTTACGGAATATTGCAAATATGGTTTCCTTTTTTGTTTTGTTTATTAATGGGTGGGCTTTTTAGGTGGGTACTGGTATGGGTGGTGGGATGGCTGTAAACAGAGTGGCAAAAAATATGTCTTTGAGCATTTGGTAAGGAGTTTTATTAGGTAGAAGTATAAGTGGCACCGGAGACTGAAACGTTGTGTGGTATTGGCTGTCATGGTATGGAGGAGAGAGAAAAATCTCGAAAAGGAAGTTTTGAATTTGATCGTGGATTGCTATAAACGTAGAGGAAGATAAAAAAAAGGATGGATGGATGGACTGTTGGATATTCCACACATTCCATAACATGGCTTGCATGGCATGTCCATGATATGGCTAAAAAGGTCGAGATGACGAGATGACGACAACGCAGGAGAATGATTAATGATGATGAAATGGTTATGGGAAGACTTCGCTAGAGGCTGTTTCTAAACTCATCATTGGTAATAATAAATGTGAAAGTTTGTATGTTTGGAACTAAAACGGCTGAACGTATTTGAATGAAATTTGGCACACAGCTTGTAACCTACCACATAATATACTTCTGGGCTCATTGTAAAGTCTACGCAGACGAAGTCGCGGACACAAGCTAGTTAATAAGTTAAGTTTCAAGTGATACTAAGAGGGGAGAAAGTAAATAACCGACCGATATTAAAACGATTGAGATTTAAAACGGACTTTCATTTCAATAAAAACCTCTTGGACGCCACAATTCATATTTCTTTAACGGCATATAAAATGAATACTAAAGCAGAGGCGATTGGCTGAGAGTCAATATTAATCATGATTTCTTAAGTACTTTATTTTGAAGTTGAATAACCATCATATTATTTTCTTTGCTCCTGTTTCATGTTTATTATTTATTTAGATTAGTATTGTTGACGACCAGCAACTAACCTTTTTGTACTCATATTTATTTCACCGACTACCCAAGACGCATGTCTCAGTTTGGGAGTCGTAGTCTTAATTTAAAATGCCTCTGTACATTCACCTCACTAAAATAGATAAATAATTTTTGTTTCTTGTAACGCTTTTGTACTTTTTTTGAAGAATAAATTATTATTATTATTATATCTTTCCGTTTTATTAAATTTATTCTTGTTTGACTGCTGTCACTGTGAAAAATATATGTCAAAAAATCGTGATCGTGTTTCCATCTTAAATGAGCATTATTCATAGACATCCTCATCATCAACAAGTATAATTAAACTTTGTGTATGTATTTATTGTATTATGTAAATGGTACATCACAGACTACCTACAGAAATTGTATCTCTTTCCCCTTTTTAATCCATCCAAAGGTTGTCTTTAAAAGATCGCTTTTAGCGATAAGACCGCCCATTGTGGCACCCTTTGCCTATATTTATGTCTGTAATTTTTAAGGTGTACATAATAAAGAGTATTCTATTATTTACACTTCAGTGAGTAGATGAATAAAATTGAGAGCAGCTGGTTATACATGTGAGAAATCATATTAACCCGATCATGTAACAAAAGTGGCGGGTAGAAAGGTACGTCAAATTAGTTTAAGAAACCTGAAAGTGAAGAAACGCAGCAATTCTGGGTAAAATGTCACAGGTCACGGGTTCGAACCCAGTCAGGCGCTTTACTTTGTGTAATTAAGTTTATCACAGGAACATTATAGGCTGATTATACTGTAGTAGTGTTTTATGAAATAGCGACCTTCGAAAGTGGAATATAAACAGAATATCGTTTCAATTCGATTTACCGTCAAATATTTACCCAATATTGTTCGTAGACTACAAGACTGGATGGCAAAGTGCAATAATTGAATTTAAACTTTGCACAGTGGGTACATTACATAGTGTAGAAGCTAGTAGGATGGCTAAATGATACTGCTGCTTATAAGTCAAATTAAATATAATATCCGGATCAAAGGTTTGGTAATACAAAGGAGCGAGGGAGCACACGCGATGACCGTTAATCGTGTACTGAATGCTCGACTAATATTAATTAGTGAATTGAGGTAAAAATGCACGAATAAGCATTCGTGCATATTAGTGTATGGTTTCACCGTACACATAGGCTAATTATGATGAATAAAATGATGATGATAAATAAATCATGTTATTGTATCGTCAACAGCCACAGATATAGATAGATAACGCAAGTATCACGATCTGTATGAAAACCAAGCGTGCCATTTTTGACTACCTAATATGACGTCACAAACACTATTTAGTAATGAGAAGATCAAATCGATTCAAAGACGCCGACGACGCTTGCTGCACCCGTCTTGCCCCACCCCCGGGGCCTAGCGTCAGCGCTCACGCTCACCCAACCAGCAGTACACACTACACAGGACTGAGCGCGAAACTGGCGGCTTACGATTTTTGTACGTAAGCTGGTGCGATTTTTGGCACGACAAGTAGTCGCTCTTGCGTTATCTAGGTGTATCTATATCTGTGTCAATAACAGCCTTATGTCTATAGCGTCTATGTAGTATAATCGTTTGGCAAGCGTTGTTGTACCCGCTGATCCCTTTCATGTCGCTGCTAACAGACAAAAGCTGTTGGACGTAAGCCCCACTATCTATCAGGGATCAACGTACAGTAAACTACCAACAGAATACAGCGCTTCAAAGTAAAATTGACGTCCGAAATCAACATTACAAATAGTTTGACCCTACCCGGAATTTGACCCTATAACACCGCAATTTCTGATTTTAATTTGACCACGGGGCTGCAGAAGATTTGACCGCGTTTTGTCAAAAAATGTATAAGTACCTACCCTTTTTAACCTCTAGGGCCACGTTTTACATAGAAAGCATTGTGGTACCTAGTGATTAATTGAGGGTGTGTATGTAAAGAATCTGAGGCCGCGTGGGACATAGTATGTGAGAGGTGTCAGCTACATTCCGTTTGTAATTGTTCGCAACACAAATGAGAATACTTCGTCTAGTTCGCCTTGAAAAATATGTGGAGTTGCATAGTTGTTGTTTAATAAAATAATGCGAAGGAAGAAAGGTGTCAAGTGTACAATTGGACAGGAATTAAATAAAAAGCTGCGCAGATCGCTTTTAGCGTAGACAATGGTATCTGAAGAGAGAGAAAATTTCTACATATCTTTTGAACGCCAGAGCATAAACGCACGCGCGATGCCCTCCACGCCAAGCCACAATTTTAAATATTTAAGGTATACAGTTAAAAACACACAAAAGTAATGATTTAATTGTTTATTTCATGATAAAGTGCACCTCATTTTTTGTCACATATTTATGTCGCTCGTAATAGAATAGGCGACACACGACTGGCGTACAGAGCACGCGCTTGCTTGTCACGTATATGTGACAATGGCGTTCAAAGGGTTAATACCTGTACTTCGTATGCTGTAAATAATAAAGAGTATTGTATTCTGCCCAATTCTTATCTGTTACCAATTTAAGTTATTTATAAGAATTTCGGGCGAATTGGAACTGAACGTGATCAGCACATCTAAACAGTTTTATTGGGGAAATTCACCCTTAGTATATTCGTGGTAGCCATATTTTTATAAAATTCCCTCGGCTCCCGACCCACCGCGTCGCGTCGTATCGCCCGCCCCCGTTTACTTTATTACTTCGTTTTCGCTTAGCGGTCTTTCTACTTTTTTCCTTTTTCTTGGCTCCTAAGGGTCGTAAGCGTGATATTTTTATTTATTTATTTATTTGTTCAGTAGTACACATACATTTTATACATTAAAGTTGGTGCCAACATAAACTAATTAGAGTTTTACCGTGCACCAAAATCCATATTAAATAGCCAATATTCTAATCTTTTACACTAACCTTCCTCAAGAATTGCTCTCATAGGCAAAAATTCAGGCCTAAGTCCAGCAGTGGACTGCAATAGGCTGAGTTGATTGATGCAAAAATCCGACTCTCAGTTCCAGAGTAGTGCGTTTAAGCAAACAATCTTTTCAGCTTTATTATTAGTAGACTAGCTTCCGCCCGCGGCTTTGCCCGCGAGGTATGTCGATAAAACTACCCTATGTCCTTCCCCGGGATGCAATCTATCTCTCTGCCAAATTTTATCGAATTCCGTTCAGTGGTTTATTCGTGAAAAGGTAACATACAGACAGACAGAGTTACTTTCGAATTTAAAATATTAATATGGATATAGATCCCCGGAATCTGTCACACGTATGACGTCATCCTATCCATAAATATTTGTTCAAAAATCATTAGTTTTCAATATGAAATGAAGTGAAACTCCAACGCACAACTACCCCCATTAGTACGGACATAAATATAAGTTGTACGTTTGTATCCAAACCGCCAAAGTCCGGTATTACACTTCAGTGGGGGCCAACTTTGTCTATATGAGGAATTCAATTAAATAGGAACTAAGCTAAGCTATGAGCTTAAATGGCCGAGTCCAACTTTTGTCTTGGATTTTAAGCCTTTTCTGAGCTACTTAAAGAATTTAGTGTACAGAAGGCCAATTCTCGTACTTAAAAAACGTTTAAATACAAGTCGCAATCTCATCTCAGCGACATCAATGTCAAAAAGTTGTCAAAAATGTTAGGAAATTAGACGTATATTTGACAGATTGAGACTGAAATCCGAATGTGGACGTTCTTAAAATTACGGGAATTGCCCCTTTTTTTTTTTTGCGGATGGGAAATCATCAAATGACCCCTCCCGCTCTGGGTGGAGCGGAAGGGAGTGTCAGACTCTTACTGACTAAAACCCACCCGTGTTCCTTCCTTAGCCCTTTATGTTCCGGGCCAGCGGTAACCCTTTCGGACAATCCCGCTGACCCGGCAGGCTTCGGCCCTATGGGGCCCCTCCTCGATGCTGACATATCTTTGAGGCGCGCGTGGAACACGTACGCGCCGTCCGGCACGGGCCTGGTCCTGATCGGACGGTGAGCTACCCATTACTCTCCGCCCGCAGGCCCGCGCCTACGGTGGCCGGGAGTCGTCGCGCGGCTCCCGACGCCCGGAGCGTCTCCCGCGGCGGCTGGGACGGGAGGCTCTCTCCCTGAGCCGTCCCGCCACCTCCTTCGCTAGCATGACTGCTTCGCAGAAGGAGGTGACTGCCTCCCACTCCCTCTCGCCCCGGACCATGGCTTGCACCAGGGCCGGGCGCGAGAGGTCGCCGCCGCTGCCGATCGCCTCTACGAGGACACGGCGGTGCTCCGCCCAAGCGGGGCAGACCTCCACCGTGTGCTCCACCGTGTCCTCTGGGCGATCCTGGCAATGGTGACACCCGGGCGTTTCCTCCCGCCTGATGATGTGCAGGAACCTCCCGAAACTTCCGTGTCCGGTGAGGACCTGCGTCAGGCGGTAGGTGAGGGCGCCGTGGCGTCTCTCTAGCCACTTCTCAAAGAGGGGTCTTATCGCCGCTATCGCGGCGTGCCCTGCGCTGGGTTGCGACAGTCGCTCTTTCCATGTCTCCATGAGATCGCGCCGGAGATCCGTGCGCTCCGCAGCAATTTGCCGCGGAAGCGGAACTTCCCCCCGGCGTAGTGCCTCCGCGCGCCACTCATACAGGCGCGCGAGGACTATCGCCTCCAGATCCCATGGCGGCAGTCCGGCAATGAGAATTGCCCCTCAGGTCTTTGTGCAAGACCTCGTCCGGGGATAACTACAGCTATATCTAGTTATGGTTCTGATGGCCCGTGGCTAAATAATAACAGCCGCACTGGTCGATCGATCACTTTTAGCTACGCTTGCCGCGGTTGGTCTGTGAATGAGTGACCATCTTTACATACCGTGAGACCGTGACCCCTCCGTGGCTCGGAAAGCACGTTAAGCCGTTGGTCCCGGCTGTCATTTGTGGATTTAACAGTCGTTACGGGTAGTCAGTAGCCCGAAAATCTGACAACCAGTCTTAACAAGGGGTATCGTATTACCCAGTAACTGGGTTGTGGAGGTCACATAGGCAGTCGCTCCATGTAAAATACTGGTATTCAGCTGCATCCGGTTAGACTGGAAGCCGACCCCAACATAGTTGGGAAAAGGCTGGGCAGATGATGATACCTAGATAAGATTCTAAATAGCACATGCGACATTTCAACTTTGTCTTTGGTGGACAACGCTTATACCATAGGGGGTGACCACCTATCATTAAATATCGACGGCACGGTTGGCTGCACTGCGTGTCGCGGGTTCGATTCCCGCACGGAACAAATATTTGTATGACCAACAAGTAGTTGTTCCGGGTCTGGCTGTTTGTGTATGTGAGTTTAAATGTTTGTAAACGCACCCACAATACAGGAGAAATTCCTAGTGTGGGGCAACGTTTTTATAAAAAAAAAAGGCATGCTTTTTTGCTACTAAATCTATACTAAATAAAGCTGAAGAGTTTGTTTGTTTGTTTGAACGCGCTAATCTTTGAAACTGCCAGTCAGATTTGAAAAAATCTTTTTGCATTTGATAGCCCAATTCGTGGAGATGAAGGAAAAATTTCACCTCACTATAGGATTCTTAGAAGCCGAGCAAAAAGAAAGAAAGTCAGAAGGTACGCTAAGTGAAAAGGAAGTAATAGCGTAGGCAGGCGATGCGATGCGACGGGGTGGATCGGGGGAACAAGAAATTTCACGCGGACGAAGTCGCGGGCAGAAGCTAGGAAGTTATAAAAGATCTGAGATCAAAAGTAATTGTTATTAAAAAATAAAACATGTAATCCTTCTTTGCAAAACTCTTTTCTAGTAAACAAAACTTGTCTCACTTAATCTTAAAAACTAACGCGTACTGTCAATCCTACATTTAACTTTTTACCTCCAACTTTAAACTTTTTCTCATACCTACAAAATGGAAATTCTCAACTAAATGAGAAATAACTTGCGGTTTGTCTCATCTGTCTAGATGGCAGACGTTTAAGTTGCGCAGTTAACTTGAAATGCAAGCTGTAGCGAAAAGACAAAGTGATTACTTCGACAATTGTTAAAATGCAATTAGTATTTCAAAGTTTGTCACGTCTTCGAAATGTTCAAGTTGTTTAAGATATGTCGCACACTATGCGATATCCGACTGCGACAGTTTGACGACTAGACCAGTAGACAACGACAGGCTGCGGGTATATTTGGCATCGAGTAGAAGAGTTGCCACGAAAGGCTACGCACGATCTCGCTTATCGCTGCAACAAGACGCAGATGCAAACGACAACTCTCGTGTTTTGTCGCAACGATTAGACGCATAGTTTGCGCTGGCAGTTAGTCTTAAATACATAAAACAGCTGTTTTACGTAAAGTGGATTTTGAAAATGGTAATATTTAACTTGTAGTTTCTGCGAAGGAAACTGTAATATTGTTACGAGCTTCGGGTTCGTGACAATAAAAACTGCCGATTTAATAACCAAAAATAACAATTTATTTTTCAACACTAATTACAGCTCAAACAGACTAATTATTAAAACACAATTACACTACTGATCACTCTTAATTCGCACTTGAAGATCGCTTAGATGTTTTCGCTCTTGTCGCTTTATCCAAACTGTGTCGGTCGTCGCGCATCCCGGCCTTATATAGTGCCGCAGATAGTTCTAGAACCTTCCATTGTAGAAACATCTAGAATGTTCGAGTACATACCGGCCCCGACCGACTAGGTGTCGATAGTTCGAGAAAGTTCTACAAAGTTCTAGTATCGAATTTTCTAGAACGATCGTGACTCGACTAGTTCTGCTACTCGATACTAGATGGCGCTAGTGGTAACTAATGTCACCATGTACCAGGCATTAATTGTGGCGCGCAACACTGCCCCCTCCTAAGACATGCTCGTCCCGAGCATTATCAGCCCCATAATAACGCGCCAGTCGGTCCACATGGACGATCTTAGGAGTACCTCTTGCACCTTTCTGTATCCGGTAGGTTACGTCATTGATCTTTGTCACAATCCGGTACGGTCCGTCCCATTTAGCTTGAAGCTTAGGAGATTTCCCTTTGCTGCGGACTGGATTGTGCAACCACACTAGTGAACCTTCGTCGAACCCTTTATTGTTCATTTTGCGGTCATAACGGGTTTTCATCTTTTCAGACATTTGCTGGCCCGATTGTCTGACGTGCTCATAAATGTCATTCATTTTGTTCCGCAAGTCATTCGCATAATCGGTTATACTGCGTGGGGCATCAGGTGGTATTCCGGTGATCAGGTCTGCAGGCAGCCGTAATTCTCTTCCAAAGTTTGCGAAAGCTGGTGTCACCGATGTACTTTCGTGAACAGCGCTTCGATATGACAACAAAAACGGTTGTATGTGCTTGTCCCAATCTCGTTGCCGATTTTCCACAACTTTGGCTAGGTACCTCTCCAATGTCTGATTAAATCGTTCCACCATTCCATCCGACTGTGGGTGGTAAGAAGTTGTTCTGGTTTTATGAGTACCCATAACTCGACAAGTTTCCTGGAATATTTGTGACTCAAAATTCCTTCCTTGATCACTGTGAATCTCTAAAGGTACTCCAAAACGACAGAAGACTTCATGAACTAATTTATCTGCAACTGTAGAAGCTTCTTGATTTGGAATGGCGAAGACTTCCGGCCACTTGGTGAAGTAATCCATCACAACCATGAAATACTTGTTGCCACTTTCACTTTCCGGAAACGGCCCCGCAACGTCAAGGGCTATCCTCTCCCATGGTGCACCAACATTGTACAATTTCAATGCACCTCTACTGCGAGTCTGAGGTCCCTTTACAGCTGCACAACTTGTACATTTGCGACACCAGTCCTCGACATCGTCCCGACAGTGGACCCAGTAAAACCGTTCTCGTATCTTCAGTAGAGTCCGTTTTACTCCCAGATGACCTCCTGAACAACCATTATGGTACAGCTGTAGAACATCCGGCACTTGAGCTTTAGGGACTACCATTTGCAAATGACAGCTGTCTCCCCGAGTATTTTCCCATTTACGGCACAGGACTCCATCCTGAATCACCAAGCTGTCCCATTGGGCCCAATAGCTTTTTGTGATCGAACTCATCGCTGAGACGTCACTCCACCTGGGCTTAGGAGCTCTGGCCTTCATCCACTCCAGAATCGGCTTGATGTCCGAATCTTTCTGCTGTGCACGTTGTAGGATTTCCTTCCACTCGTTGCTGAGGTCTGTCCTGAGCACCCTCACAGGTACCACTTCCTTCCCCTTTTGCCTAGTACCATGCTTGCGGTCTTCAGGACAAGGTCTTCTTGAAAATGCATCTGTGTTGCCATGAGGTTTCCCGCTGCGATGTTTGACCACAAAGTCGTATTCCTGCTGCTGCTGGGCGGTGCTGTTAGCCGCACTTCTCTCTGGAGACCAGACATCATCCCTTTCTGCAGTTCGCTTAGGGCAACTGGGTCGAAGGTGGCCCTTTTCCCCACAGCCGTAGCACCTAGGGCTGTACCTTCTATTACGATCGCGAACTGTAGCCGCTACAACCTCCCTGACGCGATGGGAACGATGATCCTGCCGCACAGCTTCCACCTCCAGTGCATGGGCCAATGCGTCCTTAAGCATCCCGTGGTGCCCGAGCCTCACAGCAGCTCTCACTTCAAGGTCGCGGATGCCGTCGATGAATGCCTGCACCAGGTTCCCATCAATAAGCGCAGGTACAGACTGGTACGCTTTACGAACCAGCTTCTCCACTTCAAGGGCCCACTGCTGCAGGTTTTCATTACTGCGTTGCACGCGATCCCTGAGCTGCGCACGAAACACGTGTTCCAGGTGAGCGTCGCCATACCGAGCCTCCAATGCCTCAAGAAGCTGCTCATAAGTCACTTCCTTACCGAGAGCTTCCAGAACAGTTAAGGCCTGGTCGCGCAAGCCTAGGGTGAGGGCAGTCATGGCCTGACTTTTATTCCACCCGTTCGCCTTCATGACAGCCTCAAACTGGATTTTGTAGGCCGACCAGGAAGAAGTTCCGTCGAACGGTGGCACTTTGAATCCACGTAGCGAAGGTGTTGTAGCTACGGGAGCTGCGATTCCATCCCCAAGTTTAAGGTTACCCAACTCCTGCTTCACATCAGCAATGACGTCACTAAACTTGCTGATCTGAGTTTCAGCTTCTGAAAGGCGGTTGTCATGCTGGGCAACCTTCTCCTTCACCTCGTTCATGTCTTTCCCGAAGGTTGCGTGAAGGTCTTTCATGAGGAGCATCTGTTCTTCCTGGCGGCGCACCTGCTCCTCCTTATCCCGTTTGAGCTGTTCTTCCAATCGATGGGCCTGTTCCTCCTGACGGCGGGCCTGTTCCTCCTTGTCGCGCTGGAGCTGTTCTTCCAACCGACGAGCCTGTTCCTCCTGTCGGCGGGACTGCTCCTCCTGCCGACGAGCCTGCTCCTCCTGTCGACGAGCCTGCTCCTGCAGCATCATCATCAGAGCAGCAAAATCTGGTGCTGATGCTGGAGCAGCTGTGGACGGGCCGGCCTCCGTGGTCGGTAGCTGGCCTTCCGACCCCTGTGGCGTTGCTCCACCGAATCGCCGCTGGTCCGTCTCCTGCTGGCGTTGACTCCGGGTACGGATACCCTCCGTGTCGTCTTTGGGTAAAACCGGCATTTTAATCCTCGCTTCTGACACCAATTGTTACGAGCTTCGGGTTCGTGACAATAAAAACTGCCGATTTAATAACCAAAAATAACAATTTATTTTTCAACACTAATTACAGCTCAAACAGACTAATTATTAAAACACAATTACACTACTGATCACTCTTAATTCGCACTTGAAGATCGCTTAGATGTTTTCGCTCTTGTCGCTTTATCCAAACTGTGTCGGTCGTCGCGCATCCCGGCCTTATATAGTGCCGCAGATAGTTCTAGAACCTTCCATTGTAGAAACATCTAGAATGTTCGAGTACATACCGGCCCCGACCGACTAGGTGTCGATAGTTCGAGAAAGTTCTACAAAGTTCTAGTATCGAATTTTCTAGAACGATCGTGACTCGACTAGTTCTGCTACTCGATACTAGATGGCGCTAGTGGTAACTAATGTCACCATGTACCAGGCATTAATTGTGGCGCGCAACAATATGTAGGATATTTTATTGTATCTTTTGCTGGAAAAATTGTTTTCTTCCAGTAAATAAATGTTATTTCTAACGCATTGGAAAACTGTTTTCAAAACACTCTCGATATTGCTCTAAACTCTCGTCCTGACATTTGCAGAATAGGAAATAAAGAAAGAAAAACGAAATGGCGCTTAATCTGGCCTTTTGGTTTTGGTTTTAAGCACATACCTACACAAAATTATGATTTTAAACCGACAAATAATAACATAAGTAAATATATTTTTTTACTAGCTTCTGCCCGCGACTTCGTACGCGGATCCTGTTGGTTATGCCAGCGACAACGGGGTAGACAAAATCGAAGATCTGAAACGTCTGATGTCGAATTCTAAGAACCCGGGGACTGGATAACAACGGGATGCGCGAGACGATTCAAGACGTCATTTTCATGCAATAATGAACCAATAGGGTGGTAAACTTGGCCTTGCACTTTGAATGTTGGCATAAATGGGCCTTCTGAAATCTGTTTCGCAACAAAAGATGTCATTTGAAAGGCATTATTGTACGAACGTATGTTGTCCAAGAAATGTTTTGACTGTGATGGTCACCGATTAGCAGTGATCTTAATATTTCTGGAGGATTTTGTAATATTTCAATATCTACTTTCCCACCTGAGCAACACATACCGTTTGTTTCTTTTTGCTATTTAACAGCTTCACAAAAAGTAAAATTTTTAACCATACCTCCGATGGCGGAATATGTGGCGTAGGCAATCATAGGAGTATACGTAAATGCACTCCGTTCCTTATCAACCCAAGGAAGGTCGCCATGCCCTACGGCTATATCTTGAGACACATCCGATTCTTCAGATGATATCGACATTCTGTTCAGAGAATGTCGAAGTCGATCAGAATTCAAACGTTCGTTCCGCTCTTCTTAATCTGTCTCTTCATGCCGTACTCCAGCAATTCTTCCTTTCTCACTTTCTGATTATGAATATTTTGTTGTGTGCGTGTTCGGAACAATGTATGATAATCTCACCGTATCAGCGGTCAGTCGCGCATCATATTCTTCACTGGTCTCTAGAGATCTGGATGTAGATGCGTAAATACGCTGAGAACGCAGGCGTGCTTCGCGATCCGAAGAGGTTTCCACGGAGCGAGTTGCAGCCTGATGTTCTCAAACAGCATCAAGTCTCTCCTGACGCTCTTCGGTAGATTCTTGGGATCTTATGATCCTCAATCTTTTAGCTCCTTTGGAACATTGGGAAAGATTTGACCTCTTTCTAGGCATGGTTATAGTTTTATTATGAAGATACCTGATCAATTAAAATCTAAGTGACTGCTCCCCTACCAAGGGTGCCCAGACACGGGATCGTCTGGCCCATGTGCTGGTTTGGTCCCTGGGGTGGTCACGGCGTGCTATCTGTTCTGGTGCGCCGGTGATGGGGAGTACTCCCCAGCGGAGGGTCCGGTGACGGACAGCCGCGGCGGGTTCACAGATGAGTGCTAACGCGTGCCCATGTTCCCGCCGTAAGCGGCAGAGGAGGACACAGTGGAGTTTTAGTGGGTTAGAGTCCCACATAACTGCACTATCTCCCCGTGGTAGTGCAGAATGCATGAGCATTTCTTCACGTTAAAAAAAAATTAATGGGAGTTTTGGCCAGTAGAGTCAAATTTTCAATGATATACCATCGTCATCGAAAATCAGTCCTAAACTGTTACCGCCTTCACCGCGTGGAGGTGAAATTAGTGATAGCTTAGATTTCCACATCAGATGTTTCTGATCTTCGATTTTTATAAGTCAACAGGAAATGCCCATCAGACCGAATAACTTTTACTAAGACGTCATTCCTATATGTGTTATGGTGTAGCTGGGCTCTTGGAGTTCCCCATCAGGTGTTCCAGATCTTCAAATTTATTCTCTCAGCAGAAAATCTTCATCACGTGGAACAATTTTTGCTATGGTACCATTTTTGTATCTCTTATAGTTAAGTTGGTCTGTTTCGGTTCTGCATCAGGTGTTCAAGTTTCCAAGAAACATTATAGCCTGAATGTTGTCCAGCCATAATGACTATACAACAAAAAAAAATCATTCAAATCCGTCCAGTAGTTCCGAAGATCGGACGCGCAGGCCCCGAGGCGTGTACGTACTCTAATAGAATACCTTAACAAATGTTCGCCGTGATTCTTTAAATTGACATAACTTTTTTATTTATGAACCGATTGACATGAAATAAACACTAAATGTTAAGTGAAGCCTACTACAATATATTAGTGAAAACCGCATCTAAATCGAATAAGCCGTTTCTGATATTAGCGTGCACAAACAAACAGACAAACAGACAAACAGACAAACCGACAAACAGACAAACAGACAAACAGACAAAAAAAATATTAATTACAATATTAATTACAATTTCGGGTTCGGCATCGATATAATAACAACCCCTGCTACTTTTTTTTTATATATTTCCATTGTACAGACACCACTTTTCTACAAATTTATTATATGTATAGATAATGTGTATCATTTAGGAGTTAAACGGAGCGTAATTTTGGTCTGTAATGGCGCCCAGTTGGGACTAAGGTGCCTTGCCTGAATAAAGCGATGTTAACATAATATCTTCATGTTGCTTCATTAAATTTCCTTTATAACGTAACTTACATCGAGTGACGTCTCTTTGAAACAAAATATTCTAAGTATGCACCGCTTTTCTTAATGGCGCCCAGCACGGGACTCCTTAATTCGGGGTTTTTAAACCATTAAAACACTGTATTTTTGTAATAGTACAAAAGAGCACTTTATAACGTTTTACCTGATAGGATTAAACGTCTGTGTAAAAGTAGCGGAAATAATGACTCGCGATTTTCTTGTTACAGTTCTTTCAAGCTTTTGTTAAGTAGGTTTTAAAACACTTTAACTAACCACCCTTTAACTTTTCAGTATAATCCAAATGAAAACTGAATTTTTTGAAGTAGCAGACAGTTTTTTTTTTTTTTTTAAACGTTGCCCCACACTAGGAATTTTCCTGTATCGTGGGTGCGTTTACAAACATTTAAACTCACATACACAAACAGCCAGACCCGGAACAACTACTTGTAGGTCATACAAATATTTGTTCCGTGTGGGAATCGAACCCGCGACACGCAGCGCAGCAGTCAATCGCTTAACCACTGCACCAACCGTGCCGTCGATATTTAATGATAGGTGGTCACCCCCTATGGTATAAGCGTTGTCCACCAAAGACAAAGTTGAAATGTCGCATGTGCTATTTAGAACCATAACTAGGTATCATCATCTGCCTAGCCTTTTCCCAACTATGTTGGGGTCGGCTTCCAGTCTAACCGGATGCAGCTGAATACCAGTATTTTACATGGAGCGCCTGCCTATGTGACCTCCACAACCCAGTTACTGGGTAATACGATACCCCTTGTTAAAACTGGTTGTCAGATTTTCGGGCTACTGACTACCCGTAACGACTGTCAAATCCACAAATGACAGCCGGGACCAACGGCTTAACGTGATTGAAATAATAATTAACACTTGTAAGCACAAATAAATATAAACACGAATATCTAAACAAGATGTTCCGTCAATGATTATAGAATTGATGATTCTGAACTTAGGTACCTAACTACGTACTTAAAAGACCTAATTGTGTCGTTTCATCGCCTTGTCTAACCTAATAAAAATACCAAATTGTATCAGTTTCACCTTTTCTAACTTAATAAAAAGAGGGTAAATACATGAATGAAAGTGTATCTAAATCAAATTATCCTTCTTGTCATCTCATTCTTGTATAAAACCGTTTCAAATCAGCTTAGCACCGATCAATCACTTTGTACTGGCGTCTAGCTGATTCAAATTTAATTTAAAACTGGTAAAGATACGTCCATCTCTTTCTCTTACATGCAATTTGTACTGGGAGAGAGGGATGGAAGATGTGGTTGTTGTTTTCCGAGTGCAGGTGTGCGAAACTCATCAGGTCTTTCTGTTTCAGGTCAGCTTAAGTGCTAAGGTGGATAAAGCATTAATCCTATGTTCGAGTTTTATTGTTGTATGGTTAAAAGATTTATTAGATAAATGATGCGGAAGAAGTGCTGAAAGTGTTTACATCAACATTGAATTAAAGTAATTTATCGGTGAGTTGTTGCTTTTAAGTCGAATTTAAACATTTTAAGTGAATCAATTATTTTCTTCAGATTTTATTTATTTTCCGTAAACTAAAGAAATTTGCTAAACTCTGCTATACCAGTACCCACTGAACTTTTTGTGTAACTACCCACATAATACAATTACAAAGTTGTATAGCTTCATTAGTCGGTAGAGAGCACTTACGGTAAACGCAAATGTGGTCAAGGTTTGGTTGTTTCGGTCAGAGGTAGGTAATATTTAGTAGTATCCATGTAGGATTGACGGTACATGTTTTTGTTTACAATTTATACGCCGTACTAATCCTTAAGATATATATTATAATATCGCAGATGGATTATCGCATCCGCTGTTTTACAAAACCGCTAGTGGTTTTTACAAAACAGCTCGGTTATGTAAGACAACTGAACAACGTTCAGCAGTTTTCCATAATTACTGAACTTATCAATGCAGCGGGTCAACGATAGTGATTTTGGAGAACAGCGTGAAATGAAATGTGAGATTGCAGATTTTAGTTTTAAATTTTCGCTCGTGGCTCTGTGTGTCTAACAACAATAATGGCGTCCGAAACAGAAATAAATAAAACGAGTAAAAGTTACCTCTCAAGTGAAAACAGTGATTTTATGGACAATTAATAAAAAGTTGTCAGAATGAATATAGGACGCTCATTGTGACTGCAGATAAGCTATTCTGCATTAGGTACGTCTAAACGTCAGTACATGGCAGTTTTGTAAAACGTAGCGCAGTAAAATCCAGCTGAACGTTATTCAGTTGTTTTACATGATGGCGCCGTTTTGTAAAACAACTAGCGGTTTTGTAAAGCAGATTCTACACTTCGACTCGATCGGACTTTTACCGGTGAGACTTGGTAAATCTTAAGATTTACCGGTAAATCCTGAGATTTTTTATTTTTATTTATAGTTTTTTTTATCATTGTTCCTCTCAACCAAAGCACCTGCCATCTAATCTCTTCACCACCCTTGGTTGACTGGTAGAGAATGCCTAAGGCATTAAGTCCACCTTTGTACCTTTTTGTGCGAAAAGTTTAAATAAATAAATAAATGTATCGCAGTTCGGACTTTTACAGTAACATAATACGAGTACATTAACAGTAATTTTACAGCAACCTTTTCTAAATACTTTTGTAAACCTAAGATTTTATGATAACTATTATTAGAATAGAATAGAATACTCACTCACTTATTATTCATTAGTTTTTTATTATAAATCATAATGTGACATCACAGCTGAAGTGGAAACATATCAACTAATTTTTTGAGGGCACTGTATATGCTGTTGGTGTTATTTAATAAAAATAAAGTAAATAAATAAGAACTTAACCTGCAACATTTTACCTGGAATCGCTGCGTTTCGTAACATTTAGGTATCTTAAACTAATTTGACGTAGGACGTTTAGACCTTCTCACTCTTGTTAAAACGATCGGGGCTAACATTAACATTGTAAAGCCATTTATGATGTTAATGTCTCGTATAGGGAACGTGCTAAAGTATTAGTAATCTAGTTAGTGAAATGGAAGATAATGTAAGATGTGGCGGGGTGGAACTCTTAACCTTGGTTTAGTTAAAGACTCCATGAGTCTGCCCAGCTTTTTCCCATGTTGGGTGTCAGCTTCCAGTCTAATCGAATGTAGCCTAATAAAGGTAAATGGAATTAATTACGTCACTATTATTAAATGAAGCGTGGGCCTTTTGTTTTATAAATTATATATTATATAAAATCGTTTACCGTGGGAGATGTCCTTATTGTAAAAGTATTCTTATATGCTATTAACATCAATCTGTCTAGCCTTTTCCTAACTATGTTGGGGTCGACTTTCAATAGAACCAGATGCAGCTGGATACCAGTATATACTTTACCTGGAGCGACTACATATCTGACCTCCACAAGTTCCACAACCCAGTTACTGGGTAACACGATACCCCTCGGTAAGACTCGTTGTCAGACTCGAGCTTCTGACTACCCATAACGGCTGTCAACGGCTTAACGTGCTTTCCGAGGCACGAAGGGGCTTGGTATGTAATGAATGGACAGTCACGAGCATAAGTATGTATACACTTGGCTTTGTTCAAAGGCAATTTTCTCCTTTATTTTTTAATAAAATGTTATGTTATTCCGAACATAGTATTTTCGAACCCATAGGTTTATGTAAAGTGTCGTATTTCAATGTTGCATTCGTCATTTCACGAAAAAATCGCAATTGAAAGTTGCCAAGTGTTGACATATTACTGCTCGTGACTGGACACATCCACAAACCGACCACGGCTATCGTAGTTTTACCTTCGGCTGTTATCATTTACCCACGAGCCATCCAGTTTCTGTAAAAGACTATTGATACAAAATACGGGTTTCCCATGATACGCTAATTTAAAAACACTACAAACTGAAAAATAACTTTAATTTCGGAAGTCGGTGTCTTAGGGATCAGTATTTTAGTTTTTGCCACCGACTTCCGAAATTAAAGTTATTTTTCAGTTTATAGTGTTTTTTTTGGAAGTCGGTTTTTTTTTTGTTAAAACGTTTTTATTTCTCGCTTTTTAGTGGGTCTGTTTATAATTTATCTAAGTTACAATAGCCTAATGTCAACTTGCCCATCGCCTTTTTATAAAATATTCCTTTTCTCGATGCAGGGACGTTAATTGTTGAGGAGTTCTCCTTTTATTAGTTTTTAGATTAGATGCTGATAATCCTGGTTGCAGCATCAGGCCAGATTTATGTCAACATTGCATTTAACTTAAAATTAGTCCTGTTTAAAATGAGCCCAAACACGACTACGGTGCTGTAATTTCAAGGTTTGTACTTTTTCTGATGCTCCTGGCTTCAGCATCAGGTCTTCGGTGTTCCTCAGTAACAGTACGTTTATCCACCCATCGAGCCCTTTTCAATGAGCCTAAACACGATATATCTGCTGTTAGTTGTCGAGGAGTTAGGTAGCATCAGGTCATGACTTGATGATCATGAGACCAAATGTGGCAAATGCCCTATCAAACATCAAAACAATTTACTAAAACAGTCCTTGCCTGTTCGAGTAACTTCTTACTGTTAAGACCTTCCATCATCAGCCCAGCTACCTGAGATAGTGACAACCATACACAAATACACAAGATACTTCATAAAATATGCGAAAAACAATAAGTGAGCCTATAAAATTTGAGGGTTGCCCTCGATTTCTCGATTTTCAATGGGACCACCTCAGAACTATCTACTTTCGAACAAAAAAAGAATTTTGAAAATCCGTCGACAATTGGCGGAGTATTCGATGAACAAACATACAAAAAAAAAAACACATACAAACACCCGAACATAGTACCTCCTCCTTTTTGTGAAGTCGGTAAAAATCTATGAATTAACATCACGGTTAGCAGATGGTTTTGTAATAGGTTTTATTGATATTTGATTTTTCTTTATTAATCTGAATTTTATAAACGAAACCCTCTCTATATACCCCACCACCTCTCTCTCTCAGTATTGATACATAATAACCAGCCTACTATAATAACAGGCCCACAGCTGGGCAAAAGGCCTCTTCTTATACAGAAAAGGCACGAGGATTGGTCACCATGATTGCTACATCGCTCTCATGGTCATTATTCAGTTCAGAGATTTAAGGGTCAGTTCACACCGAGACGCGACGCGACGCGCAGTTTTCAAGATAGAAATACAATTACAGACCTTATCTACTACACAAAAAGGTACACGATTCAGTGAGCTACGCCGCGCTGCGTAGCTCGACGTAGTAGTCGAGCGTCGCGTCTCGGTGTGAACTGACCCTAACGGGTAGCCGGAAACGCACAATTGAATTGTGTCACAGAGGCAAAATTATTTTCTTGGCATAAATAAGGTTGTATTTGACATGTAAAAGTATCTTCAAAGGTATACTTGCAGAAATAAATATAATTTCATTTCATAACATCGTAGTCATCTTTTCCACACCTATAGAAACTTGTCTTTTGTTGGAAAACAGATGGTTTCAAAAGCCAATTTAATATTAATACAATTATAAAAGAAATTTAATATTAATACAATTATAAAAAACTTCTTGAAATCATCCTCATTGGCACAGCTCCTCATGTTCAACGAAAGAACCGAGAATGTCTGTTTATGAATTTATTAAAAGCAGTTTTCATAGAAAATTATTGTAAATAAAATTACTTCTAGTTCGGAGTCGTTACTGGGAAATATTTATTTTGTTGGAACTGGTTTTTTTAGTGTTCCTTACGTTCTAGTGAAAAAAACGGAACCCTTATCACTCGTGTGTCCGTCTGCCACAGTCAATTTATTTAAGTTATTGATTCAATCAACCAATCCCATCATTCGTGTTTAAATGTAGAGGTACGATAGGTTGCTGCAAAAACCTCAAAAATTAATTCACCATCCCGCACAGCCCACGGTCCGCGTGGTGGATTACGGCCCACTCTTTCTCACAGAGAGGAGGCCTGTGTCCCAGCACGCGTAGCATGAACACTTCTATCTCTACGAAGAGTAAACACATTGCTTTCTATACAAAGTGACATTTCTTTTCTTCATTTTTGACATACCGCCTAGAAATCTTTCTACAATCTGTCATTTTGTCCTTCGTTTCAAACGATCTTTGTCTAGGTCCTTTTATATGTAGACTATTTCAGAAGAAAGTTTTCTATCCCAACTGTCAAAATCACATTGACAACTGACAGTTGTCTAAGAGATGTTGTAATAGCCACAGACTACCATATAATGCAGTAGAAAACTTTCTACTCGACGGCCACAAAGTATAAACGGTTATCTACAAAAAAAAAATATATACGGTCGAATTGAGAAACCTCCTCCTTTTTTGAAGTCGGTTAAAAATCCCGTAACGACTGTCAAACGTCCACGAATTACAGCCGGGGCCAATGGCTTAACGTGCTTTCCGAGGCACGGAGGGGTCTCGGTATGTAAAGATAGTCACCCATCCATGGACCAACCGCGGCAAGCGTAGCTTAAACTGATCGATCAACCTGTGCGGCTGTTATTATTTAGCCACGGACCCCTCCTTATAATGTGACTTAATATCAATAAAAATTAAGAAAAAAAAAATCCTATGACAACATAGAATTATTATGTAAAAGAGTGAATTTCGTAAAAAGTGCAGTTGACTCTATTTTGCTGCCGTCGTACTGTCTACACCACAGAGTACTTTTTGATAGACTGAAACGGAACGTCATCTTTGTCTACTCTTTCTTCCGTCGACAAATCGGTGCTCATGCTACGCGTGCTGAAGAGGGAATGTTATAGTCTGATTATGATAGTAGATCAACAATTCACTCATTTTAATAAGCTCGTAGCAAAGTGCTACGCGGCGTAGCATGGCGTAGCGAGACCAGATCTATCTCTTCTATAAGTTAACTTTCGTGAGACTTCATAATTATTTATTAAATCTTATATTTAATCGAAATTATAATATTTCCAGTGAGTGAGAGCAGTGGTGGCCCAGTGGTCACGGACACGACTTACGAGTTGTAGGTCGTAGGTTCGAACCCAGACAGGCGCTTTACTTTGTGTAAATTATTTCATCACCACTGCTCTCAAAAACGGTGAAGGAAAACATCGTGAGGAAACCGGCATGTCCTAGAACCAAAAATTCGAAGACATGTGATCCACCAACCCGCACTGGGCCCGCGTGGTGGATTACGGCCCACTCCCTCTCATTGAGAGGAGGCCTGTGTCCCAGCAGTGGGAATATTATAGGCTGATTATGGTTATGGTATGTATAATATTTTCTATTTTGCGCTCCTAAAATAATTATTGAACACACTAATATAATTATTGCGCCTCTTTTGTGAACCTCAAATAATTTCTATATAAGGGTCCTGAAAATAATAAATAGCCAAGTCTGTTAAAAAGACTTTCAATATCAAAAAGACTGCAGCATTAGAAGCGTAAAAAGTTCGAGGTTCATTAACTTATAATTGTCCATCATTAGACGGTCAATAACGGAGATTAAGGATCGGTTAAATATTTCCCTTTATCAATGTTAATGGTTCTAAGCCCATGTTTATTCTGGTTTTTTTCGACTAGTACTACCTACTAGACAAACAGACCTCAGTCTGGATTTCTAAAGTCCCAAATTAAAAACCTCCATTTGACTTCGAAACTAGTCGGTCAAACTCGAAATAATAAATAGATACATTAGTAAAGCCAATTAGAGAATCCAGTTCAACCCTATAATACGCATAAGTTCAAAGGTCAATTCATGAGTGGTCACTTGAAACAGGCCACGGCACTAGCAGATGTAATTAATAGCACAAAGCCTCGGTCACGCGTTCATTCAGAACTTGAATACCACAGAACAGTACCTGCAGAAGGCCGGTTCCATAAAACGAGCGAAAAAGCATTCAGACTTCCATTGTTCCCAAAGCACGTAAAGCTGCGGTGTAATTGCGTAACACAGAGTAGGAATGCAGGCTTTCATTTTGACAGTTCAACAACATTCATTGCGTTATTTACGTTGTTGAGCAGACACATTTTTCGAACATATGAAGCAACGGATTAGCAATATCCTTCAAAATTCAGATTGTGATTGATAGTGTGTTACGCAATTAGGGAGCTGGAAGTTCCAGTTGTCGTCATACATCCGTACATTTATGTTTATATGTGACGTTAGTCGTTTATCAGTCCGACATAGCCCTCCCTCCTCTTAATTTATTTTATTACTAGCTTCTGCCCGCGACTTCGTACGCGGATGCTGTTGCTTATGCCAGCGATACGTTGTACTGGAAAACACCGGGGTGAGCGAGACGATTCGAGACGTCATTTTCAGGCAATAATGAACCAATAAGCTGGTAAACTTGGCCTTGCACTTTGAATGTTGGCATAAATGGGTCTTCTGAAATCTGCTTCGCACCAAAATATGTCATTTGAAAGGCATTATTGTATATGATCAGATATGTATCAGAATTCATACGTTCGTTGCGCTCTTCTTGTCTTTTCATGCCGTACTCCAGCAATTCTTTCTCTCTCACTTTCTAACTGATTATGAAAATTTTGTTGTGTGCGTGTTCGGGACAGTGTAAGATAATCTCTATCAGTAGTTAGTCGCGCATCACGTTCACGTTCATCACTCGTTTCAAAAGACCTGGGGGCCTAAAAAGGACACTTTTGCAGAATCATAAAAGGAATTCATCAAATCATTATAAATCATAATAGACAGTTAACTGTTAAGTTAATCGTATCAAATCCCATTAGTGAAGGATTTTTCAGTTATTTTTTTTTGTCTGTGCTTAAATACCAATCCAAATCCAATCCCAATCTCTTGCAACGAAAAAAAGCAAAATACGTTTATGTTTCTGCCAAAGTGGCCTTTTTAGGCTCCCTGTTAGTAGATGAGCGAATACGCTGAAAACTCAAGCGTGATTCTGTATCGGTAAACGTTTCCGATTCGCGAGGCAATGCATGTCGTTCACAATCAGCGGTCAGTCGCCGCAGAGGTTTCCACGGATCGAGTTGCAGCCTGATGTTCTCGAACAGCATCAAGTCTCTCCTGACGCTCTCCGGTAGATTCTTGGGATCTTATGATCCTCAATCTTTTAGCCCCTTTGGAACATTGGGAAAGATTTGACCTCTTTCTAGGCATGGTTATAGTTTTATTGTGAAGAAGATACCTGCCGGTCGATTCTGTAAAAATCTCACCGTGAAAACTTAGGTGAAGTGAGTTTGTTTTTGCTTGGAATTGACACTATTGACAGCTCACTCCACGCTCACTTCACCTAACTTTTCACGATGAATTTTTTACAAAATAGCACCGCTGTCAATAGTGTCAATTTCTAGCAAAAACAAACTCACTTCACCTAAGTTTTCACGGTGAGATTTTAACAGAATCGACCGGCAGTAGTGCTATTCTGTAAAAATCTCACCGTGATAACTTGGGTAAAGTGAGCTTAAAGGGAGCTGTCATTGATGTCAATCCCTAGCTTCAGGTGGAATGACAGCTCACTTCACCTAACTTCTCACGGTGAGATTCTAACAGAATCGACCGGCTGATCAATTAAAATCTAAGTGACTGCTCCTCTGCGTTACCGGGTAGGCTACCGTGTCACGAAGATAAATGGAAAAGGAAATGAAACACTCAAATAACATAAGCCCGAAGGCATATAATTATTCGATAAAATAAAAAAATAAATGGGAGTTTTGGCCAGTAGAGTAAAATTTTCAATGATATACCATCGTCATCGAAAATCAATCCAAGTGTTACCGCCTTCACCGCGTGGAGGTACTCCCAGCTTAAGTTATTTTATAATCCCAGCTTATGTTATTTTATACAGTGAAATTAGTGATAGCTTTAATTTCCACATCAGATGTTTCTGATCTTCGATTTTTAGGGTTCCGTACCCAAAGGGTAAAAACAGAACCCTATTACTAAGACTTCGCTGTCCGTCCGTCCGTCTGTCTGTCACCAGGCTGTATCTCAAGAACCGCGGTAGCTAGACAGTTGAAATTTTCACAGATGATGTATTTCTGTTGCCACTATAACAACAAATACTAAAAACAAAATAAAATAAATATTTAAGGGGGGCTCCCATACAAAAAAACGTGTTTTTTTCGGCGTTTTTGCCGTCTGTCTGTCGCCAGGCTGTATCTCAAGAACCGCGGTAGCTAGACAGTTGAAATTTTCACAGATGATGTATTTCTGTTGCCGCTATAACAACAAATACTAAAAACAAAATAAAATAAATATTTAAGGGGAGCTCCCATACAAAAAAACGTGTTTTTTTCGGCGTTTTTGCCGTCTGTCTGTCGCCAGGCTGTATCTCAAGAACCGCGGTAGCTAGACAGTTGAAATTTTCACAGATGATGTACTTCTGTTGCCACTATAACAACAAATACTAAAAACAAAATAAAATAAATATTTAAGGGGGGCTCCCATACAAAAAAACGTGTTTTTTTCGGCGTTTTTGCCGTCTGTCTGTCGCCAGGCTGTATCTCAAGAACCGCGGTAGCTAGACAGTTGAAATTTTCACAGATGATGTATTTCTGTTGCCGCTATAACAACAAATACTAAAAACAAAATAAAATAAATATTTAAGGGGGGCTCCCATACAACAAACGTGTTTTTTTCGGCGTTTTTGCCTTGTGGTACGGAACCCTTCCCTTTTGGCCAGTTTTTTTATAAGTCAACAGGAAATGCCCATCAGACCGAACAACTTTTGCTAAGACGTTATTCCTATATATGTTATGGTGTAGCTGGGCTCTTGGAGTTCCACATCAGGTGTTCCAGATCTTCAAATTTATTCTCTCGGCAGAAAATGCTCATCACGTGGAACAATTTTTGCTATGGTACCATTTTTGTATCTCTTATAGTTTAGCTGGTCTGTTGCGGTTCTGCAACAGGTGTTCAAGTTTCCAAGATAAATTATAGCCTATATGTTGCCCAGACATAATACCTATACAACAAAACAAAAATCATTCAGATCCTTCCAGTAGTTCCGAAGATTATCGTGTACAAACAAACAGACAAACAGACAAACAGACAGAATTTTTTTTTCGGATTCGTACCCTATTACTGTTTCTAAACCCCCCCCAATTTTTTTTTTTTAAATATTTTCAATGTACAGACACAGTTTTTCTACTGTTTTATTATATGTATATTTATTTATAGCCTATATGTTGCCCAGACATAATACCTATACAACAAAACAAAAATCATTCAGATCCTTCCAGTAGTTCCGAAGATTATCGTGTACAAACAAACAGACAAACAGACAAACAGACAGAATTTTTTTTTCGGATTCGTACCCTATTACTGTTTCTAAACCCCCCCCAATTTTTTTTTTTAAATATTTTCAATGTACAGACACAGTTTTTCTACTGTTTTATTATATGTATATAGATATAGATTTGTATACTTAGAAAAGAGGATGCAGTTTAAGAGACTCAACACTACAGTCCTGGCCGTTGAGAGAATGCGTACCTAACAACTGTCTAATAAAGATCAAATTCGCAAAACGTATTCGTTTGTTTGACATCTACCTACAAGTGTCAAAAACGCATTTTCTCGTCGGCCGAACTATAGCAAGATGTATATCTTTGAAAGTTGTTAAAAGCCCGAAAGTCTGGCAACGAGTGAGTCTTACCAAGGGGTTGTGATAAAATTGTGACTTACAACATTTTGGTATTCACCGCAATCTTATAGGGAAAAGGTGCGTAAAACAAGCAGTGAACAACATCTATGATGAAAGTACTAGTTTTGTCGCGTTGGGTTTGAATCTATCTGGGAGAATGTTAGCCTGTCTTTCTTGGCGTGAACTGAGAATTAATATCTTTTTTTCACGCGCGATTTCAAAATATTCCGTGGGCCGGATCAAAAGCTGGGTCGGGCCCCATCCGGCCTGCGAGCCGGGCGTTTCCCATATATGAACTAAGACTTGGGCAAACTAATGAACACTTGAACCTGTTAGGGCCGGCGGCGCAGCAATTTATGTTTTCCTTTACCGTATTTTATATGGAATCCGTATTAGTTCAGGTGGAAAAGAAATTGCATTAGAAAGGTCACGTGGTGCTTGTTAAGATTTTGAACACAATTTGACGCAACTTAAGGCTATTAGTTATTTACCAGGTATTCAACTGCCCCAGAAGGAGGGTGACGTTTTTGTTGTAATTTGCTCAAAATACCATGCGTTACCATTTCCTAGTGCCACCTATTATGGGCAGGCCTTGGTTGTAGGCTGTAAGTAAGTTCTTTCCTTACTCTTCTTTTTTTTTTTTTTGCGGATGGGTAATCATCAAATGAGGGGTCCCGCTCTGGGATGTGGGTGGGTGGTATGACATTCTTTTTGTCCTGTATTGTAGGTGCGTTTACAAACATTTAAACTCACATACACAAACAGCCAGACCCGGAACAACTACTTGTAGGTCATACAGATATTTGTTCCGTGCGGGAATCGAACCCGCGACACGCACCACTGCGCCAACCGTGCCGTCGTCGCCGTTATTATAGATCCTATTTCTATCCATCTATCAAATCGTAGACAGAATTGCTCTGTCTACGTATCAAATAGACATTTCTAGAAGAAGTGTGGATTACTGGATCCGTATGTAGTATAGAAAATAAGTACGTGGACGGAATTCGAGGGTCCGCGAAAGTGAAGCGGTCTCATGGAAAATTCACGATCCAATAGAGATCCCGGCTCCCATTTTGTGCCCGTTAACTGAAGATTTTTGTCATTCGCAAACTTTCCGCATTTGTTAGGTCGAACTTATACGAACTACGTGGAATCGGTGCCCGGTATTGTGTAACGCAGGACCTTTAACCTTTTGACCGCCACAGTCATGTATAGATGACAAACCAAAATGTGCCCAGCACGCCACGGTTCGACTACATGACAGACTTTGACGCCGAGGGCACGTTTTTGATTTTTTGACGTGTGGCGGTCAAAAGGAAACACTATTTGCTGTATATTTATACTGACTGAATGAAGTTTATATAAACGGATTCTTCTAAATCAGTTAATTTCAGGCTGTGAAGATCTTTATTATGTATACCATATAAATTACAGACATAAATATAGAAATTTAACAAAGGGTGACACAATGGGCGGTCTTATCGCTAAAAGCGATCTTTTAAAGACAACCTTTGGATGGATTAAAAAGGGGAAGGAGAGACAAATACTGTAGGTAGTCTGTGGTATACCATTTACATAATAGATACATACATAAAGTATATTATACTAATCTAAATAAATATAATAATAAACATGAAACAGGACTAATAAATTATAATGGAGAGGAAGTGCTTTTTTTATCATAATTTTAAAAGTGGACAAAGTTTGAGCACGCCTTACCGACACGGGCAAGGCATTCCATAACCGTACTGCTTAAACAGTAAAAGATAGGAGTAGTTGGGGTGGGGGAGGAGTAGGTGGTTGGTTAGGAGTAGGTCAAATACGAAATTTGATCAAACCTATCTATCCTTTATCAAAATCTCCTTGAGATCAGATACAGCTTTACAAAGTGTAAATCTCGTTGATCTATGTAGCTTATTAACGTGTAAATGTCTCTTAGAAAAAATACCTCGGCGACATATCTTCTTTTTGTTAGAAAAATATATTGTATTGTCACACTGACACTGAGACAGTGAGGCGGGGTCGTGGCAGACCACGTAGGAGATGGCGGGACGAGCTGGATAGGTTCCACCAAGACTGGAAGGAGGTCGCGCGGGCTCGCGAGAGATGGAATGAGTGGAGGGAGGCCTTTGCCCAGGAGTGGGACAGCGCAGGCGAAAGTTTGTGAGTGTGTGAGTGTGTTTATATGTTTGTTACTTCTTCACGCTCAAACGGCTGGACCAATTTTGATAAAATTTTGTATGGAGGAAGCTGACACCCTGGGTTAACATATAGGCTACTTTTTATCCCGATATTCCCACGGGATCGACATTTACGCGGGTGAAACCGTCATTTTAAGGATTCTGTACCCAAAGGAAGCCAACGACACTCTATTACAAAGGCTCCACTGTCCGTCCGTCTGTCATAAGGAACCTTCACGTCCTTCACCTGAACGTCTGTCATAAGGGATCTTTTGAACCGTAATAAGTAGACACTTGAAATAATTAATATCATACCATTTTAGTTTGCAGATATAGATGTTTTATCTCACGAAAGCGGGTGACCCATACTTGTGTGTGTAAGTGTACATGCACACTGTCTTTGCGTGCGTAAGCTCGGGAGTGGCCCAGTCGTGGGCGATTCGCCGGCCGAGTCAGTAGTGCTTCTTGGTTCGCACCAAAATTATTTATCGAATACCGTCAGCATGGAAGGTACGAAGAAAGAAAAATATGATAGAATAGAAACAAAAAACCTTGATTCTGAATTAATAATAAATTTACAAGATGACAGTGAAGAAGAAACTGACTCTAAAGAACAGTCTAGTTACGATTCTACATGAAATACTAATTTAAATAAAATATAAATTGTATTCAAAATATTGCTAAAATGAAATGTTTCTTGAATATAAGTTTCTATTTTATTGTACTAAGTCTTATCTATACATAGCAAAAATCTAATAACTTTATTATTTTGTTCATTAGCGATGAGCTTGCTAACGCTACCTGTAGTTACGCACACAAGTGCGCGTGTCTATACGCATTACAACTACAAGTATGGCTCACCCGCTTTCGTGAGATAAAACTGTAATAATATGACATAGAAGCTTATGCGTAAGGGCAAGTGCTACCAACATGAACGTAGTTAATCCGCTTAACCGCTACAGTAACGTTAGATAGTGGAATTTAACGACTGAAAGATACACAGCAACAACCGTAGGCCACAGTTAGGACCAAATTGGATTAGCTTCCAGTATAATTAAAATGGAGGGCAATTTGGTCTGTGGTGACATTTTCAAATTTGACTTCCTTTGGAAGACTTACAGCTAAACAAAACAGACTAAGACATTCAAAATGTGACTGACAGCCAATTACAAGTCTTCACATTTAAATATCAGAATAATAATAAAAGATATCTGTGAACAATACAGTACTGCCAACAAAAACAATAAACCGCCAAAGCCAAAACTATACTATATATTAATATTATATACAATACAACAATACAATGTAGGTGGCAAAACTGTAATTTGAGCAATATCAAGCATCGGGTGAAAAAGTAAAGGCTCAAGCACTTTCTGGCCACGGACACACCTGTTGTAAACTTTTAAACCTGACAATGTAGGTGATTAAAAAAAAAAATGGTCATAACTTTTGAACCGTGTAAAAATTCACCGATATTCTCAGGGTTAAAAAGGTTTGGAAATGACCTTGCCCACGCCCCTATTCGATTTGATCCATACTTCCAGGGACACCCTGTATAAGTATTAGCATACATCTAAAGAGTTTATGCTGGCACCCACTTAAATGTATAAAACTTAAATGTACATACATTTTTTTCATTTATTTATTAACCCAATCAGATCCTAATTAATAAAATGTAAGCTTTTTCGTAAGTTAAGTTCATAAAGAATACGCTAAAGCGGTTAAGCTACGCTTGCCGCGGTTGGTCTGTGGATGGGTGACCATCTTTACATACCGTGACCCCTCCGTGCCTCGGAAAGCACGTTAAGCCGTTGGTCCCGGCTGTCATTCGTGGATCTTTGACAGTCGTTACAGTAGTCAGAAGCCCGAAAGTCTGACATCCAGTCTTATCGTATTACCCAGTAATTGGGTTGTGGAGGTCAGATAGGCAGTCGCTCCATGTAAAATACTGGTATTCAGCTGCATCCGGTTAGACTGGAAGCCGACCCCAACATAGTTGGGAAAAGGCTAGGCAGACGATGATAGCAGAGGTGACTGCCTCGTTGGTTTAGAGGTCGACAGTGCAACTGTTGAGCATGAGCTCGTGGGATCGATTCCCGGGCTGGGCAAATTGTTATGGCTTTTACATCTGGAATTTCTCAGTAGCAGCACGGAGTCTGGATTTGTGCCCAGTTGATGGCAATAGACTCACCACCTATGGGACCTAAAGATAAATGGCGAAATTTTGGTGTAGGTACTGTAGGTCCATCTCTGCATAACCTTTCGAGGAATACAGACGGTGTAGCAAAGGTGTAGATACAGGTAGGTAAAGAGTACAGCCAAATAAACACCTCATCGTCTGCCTAGCCTTTTCCCAACTATGTTGGGGTCGGCTTCCAAACTAATAGAATATGCAAGTCAATATAATAGATGTAAATGCTAAGTGCTGTACGGGTGTAAACTGTTTACCCCTTTTAGGGTTGACCTTCCGCTCTGCACCCTGACTAAACCACTTTAATACTAGCTGCCGTTTGCTACGAGGTGCCTCCTTATCAAAGTTAATGTTTATTTTGAACAACATACACTAATTGGGGACTAACCGGGATTATGTGAACGTCTGTGTCAAGACGAGAACTTGTTGAGTGGGCAACGGATAAAGAAGGAAGGAAAGAAAGACAAGAGAAAATAGGATTTACACTACATCACACTTGGTCACCCCTTGTAAGAGTGGGGAGAGACCAAGAAACGATGGATGGATTGTATGAAAGATGATCATATGGATAGAAAGGGGTGAACTACCGAGATGATGACTAATAGAGGTATGGAAGAAAAACACATGTTGCGCCCAAATACATTGAAATGTTTTTTTCTCTCTCTGGAACTGCCAGTCGGATTTGAAAAAAATTTCTTGCATTTGATAGACGAATTCACGACAAACATCTCGCTATGACCCTTAGCAGCCGGGCAAACAGAAAAATAGCCAGAAAGAATAAGCGAAAACGAAGTAATAGCGCGAGCAGGCGACACGATGCGACGGGGTGGGTCGGGGGTACAAGAAATTTCAAGCGGACAAAGTCCCGGGAAAAAGTAGTTAAGGCGCCACCTCGAAAATAAATCGCAGCGATTGATCTACTAAGCGAGCGAAAGTGATGAAATTACTTTTGAAACGCAAAAGAAGAGAGATGGCTATAGATAATGTGCGTGCGCTCCGAATAAAACGACGTATGTGCCAAAACGAATTTACTTACTCCTTTTTAAACAAAATAAATGAATTAAATTTAAAACTACTTTAAGTAAACTTTGATATGATAGTTCTCTATTTTTTAAAGTAAATTGCATTGAATAACTTTTGAGCGTTACGCCGTGATGTCGAAAAAAGTAAAAAAATAGATAGGTATAACTTTGCAATTTTTTTGTATCGAGAAAAATTCATTGAATCGTGTATTCCTTTGACATGATACTAGACCAAAGAGTCAAAAAACATATACCAAAATGGTAAATCCCTATTCCACATATACCTATTTGCGCTTAGTGACTGAGGGGAGCTTAGGTACTTATGAGTCGGCACATTCGATTCGGCAGTATTTAAGTATTTGTTGAACTACACATATTCGGTTTTCACCCGGTTTTCATTAGGCTCGTGCCGATCAGAAAACTCGTGTTCGGGTGCGTTTGACACAAGTCGAGCGGCTTTTTACCAAGCGTATCTCTTATAATAATAAAACTGAAATGTTTGTTTGTTTGTTCGCGTTAATCTCTGGCACTACCCGTCGAATTTGAAAATATTTTTGCAGTTGATAGCCCAATTCTTGAATAATATGTTATTTAATGACCCTTTAGCCTTAAGAGGAAATGCGGTCGGAGAGACATTTGAAAAAGCCTAAGTAAAAAGTCGTAATTCGAGGTTTGGCTCTCGCCTATTTCCTCCTCCAATATTGGACCAATTTAAATATATGTATTTCACAAACTGAATAAGAAGGATATATGCTGTGTTCCTATATATGTTTTTTTCATTAATAGTTGTACACTAGACCTCTGTTGACAGCAGTTTAAGTCGGAATTTTTGAGAGTTCTAGTGCTTACAAAAATAATGTATCATCAAAAAGGAAAACGTAGGGACATACAAGTAGTTAATATTTATTATTCTGTAAATAATCATCGCTTTAAGGTCTTTTTTTTCTGTTTCTTTTTTACCAGTAAGAAAACAGGCGAGCGCGTTTCTATGGAGAAACGACCACCCACATTTCCTCTTAAGCCCTCAGCCTTACCCTAAAGCCGCGTTTCCACTAGGCAACATTTGGCGCGAGACACGTGACGCTCAACATGTACGGCAACGCTGCAGAACAGCGCGCGACGTTGCCAGCTGGCGCGCAACATGACGCGCGCCTTGTTGTTTGTTTAAAGAGCATCGTTAGTTGAGCATCAATTGCTGTCGAGTGGAGACATGACGCGCAACAATGTCAACAAATAAAATTATAACCACTGCTGCTGAAATCAATACAAGTTCCTCTGGTGACATGTTGTCGACGACTGACGTAAAGTATTAGATGCGTAGACAGACAACGTTGTTCAACAAAAGTTCAACATGTTGGGCAACTTGTTGTGCAACATGTTGCGCGTCAATTGTTGCCTAGTGGAAACGCGGCTTTAACAACTTCGCTGCCAACTCCGCAAATTAGCGGGGTGCGGGGTGAGCGCGGGGTGCCGGCCCCGCTAATATGCGGAGTAGCGCCGCTCGGTTTCTATGAATTAGTACGCGCCCGGCACTGCGCTTGGCAACACATTTGTAGGCTGGCTCTGCGCTTGAATAATACAAAATACCGTTACAAGTTGCGGTTTTTTTAAATTGACTTTTATTTTCAAGTAAATTAGGTTCAAATATGGATGACGAAGCCGGGCCGTCCAGGCCAAAACGAAGCAAATTGCCGATAAGTTATATCATTACGGACAGTGATATTGAAGATCAGCTCTTTGGAGATGATGGTAGTGATGATGAGTACCATTTTGAGGGCTTGGATGTCTCATCAGATGACGAAGAAGAGGCTGCTGATCGGCGGCATATTCAGCAAAATGCGGCTATGGATTTGGTACCGCTGTCGCAGCCTCCAAGCCCATCCGAAGAGTCGCAACCACCAGAAAGCACTGCAGAATGAGAACTGAGAATATTCTGCACTGAGAATATTCTTGGGCTTATTATTCCACATGGGATTCATTCAACTTCCCCGACTACAAGATTATTGGAAAACGAACCGATTATTTTCAATACCTATTTTTGGGCAATATAATAATATAATATAATAAACAATATAATAATTTTAAATGAACCACAATACATAAAATAAACTACTCCGCAAAATTGCGGACTTGGCACTGGGGTTGAAACTGTCAATCTGAGTGCCAGGTCCGCAAAATCGCGGATTTTTTTTATTTAGTTTTTTCTTACCAAAAACTCCTAAAAATATTTAAATATTTCCAAAATAAAAATATTGAAACGGGACGTTAGCATATTTTACAAAAAAAATGCATTGGATTTTCTCATGACGTCACCAAATTCCAGTTGGCAGCGAAGCTGTTAAGCCCATTAGGAGCCGAGCAACAGGAAAAAAATCAGAAAGAACGATACGCGAAAGAAATAGCGCGGGTACAAGCTAAGACCTACCTACATTATTTTCGACTAGCTTCCGCCCGCGCCTTCGCCCGCGTGGTATATCGATAAAAACTATCCTATGTCCTTCCCCGGGATGCAATCTATCTCTCTGCCAAATTTTTATCGAAATTCTGTGGTTTAGGCATGAAAAGGTAACATACAGACAGACAGAAAGACAGAGTTAGATACTTTCGAATTTATAATATTAGTATGGATTTTTCCGCCCGGCTTTTCCAAATCTGGCCGAGTTGAACAAGTGTGCTGCACCCCTGATTCACAATCTGTAAAATCAATCAAGCTATCGTAAAAATAAATATCAATGCTTTGGCTTTAAAGCGTAAAAAAAGAGATTATAATCAAAAATCGAATCTCAACCTCATGCAAACCACAGGAAATTACTTTCCACCCACATTGGATTAAAATATGATGGCTTTTCCAACAAAGCTTAAATTCTTCACAAAATATTCTTCGTAAGTTCACAATAAATTCCAATTCAATCTACCCGGGACCAATATGGTCGACCTCTCGACCATCTTTTCAGGTTACCCTAACAAAATCCTTTAGGGTAACACCATTTTTTATATTTAAGATGCGTCCCAGTTACGCAGATACTCGTAAAAATATATTGGTGTTAACATTGTGAGTTTGGTCATAAGAAAATATGTGTTTTTAAAGGACGGGTGTTATTCAGATTTAGATAACTTAAATCTATGTTGATTTTGGTTCAGAAGGTCAATTCTCGTAGTTTAAAACGTTCAAATCTAGTCGCAGTCTCATCTCGGCGACAAACAAATGTCAAAAATTTGTCAAAATGTAGGGAATTTTTTTAATCAGACTGTGAACATTCTTAAAATTATGAGAATTGACCCGCTGAGGTTCTGTCGAAGGTTTTAGGTTATAGAATTATTCCGGGCATGTGTTTAACCTTAAAAACTCTAATTCTCTACTTTCTACATATACAGGGTGACTTTTAATTTGACGTAATCCTTCCAAGACGACAAAAACACATAAAAATTGTTTTTTCTAGAGTTCCATGAAATTTTGCCTAGGCTTTATTGTATGGGGTGCTTAATGGTTGCAAATGGGTCACACTATCACGTACTGGAAGGAATACGTCAATAGGAATAGTATACTATTTTATAGCCCATGTGACCTAAACCCCCACTTAGGGGGACTACAAACGCAAAACACGCAAGTTTTATAATACCTAAAAGTACCTATATGATCCAAGTAAACAAAATCAGAAAAATATATTATATTCTTCAGGATATATGCTAGTTAGATAGTGTGTTGAAACCATAATACAACTTATTTTATACGATAGAAAAAAAAATCATGAAGATACCTCTAAAAACTATCTTTTTACAAAAAAAAAAACATATTAATATACACACAATCTTTCTGATTTTTTGTCAGATTATTCTACAAGCAACATACTAAAGCACTAGTGTTTTTTTTTTTTTTTTAAATAGATAATTGCTTCATAATTTGCAATAAATTACCAGCGTTGTGTCATCGCGCGTCTCTTTCTTTTCTATGCAGTCCGACAGTGACCGCGCTTAAGGTCAAGTAGTACGTGCTGTTCTGTGGAAAAATTGATTACTTAAATCACTGATAAGAGTGACTTAAGTGCGGTTAGTGCGGGACAGTGCTATAATTGTCTTATGAGACACACATAAGATTATTTTCAACAGAATACATGCATCCTTATGTCTCCGGTTAAGAAGTGTCTACGTTTCCCTGGATTCAAGAAAAATAATATCTAAGCAACAGATTACATTTTTTTTTTCAAAATAAAATACATACGTAGGTAGGTATTTATAGAAATACTATTACTAACCACTTCTAATCAGTAATATGTAGGCCCTGTAATAATATTTATCAAAAGCAGCCTAAAAATAAGTATATCTTGAAAGAAGATTGACAAAAAAAAACAGCCAATTGATTTCGCCTCATATAAGTTAGGAGACGAAATTCTTCGACAATTCTTCGTTGAGACCTTTCGGT
Source organism: Oligia fasciuncula (assembly GCA_963082905.1). Taxonomy (NCBI): domain Eukaryota; kingdom Metazoa; phylum Arthropoda; class Insecta; order Lepidoptera; family Noctuidae; genus Oligia; species Oligia fasciuncula. Next base: position 7,701,142 of record OY720411.1, read on the forward strand.
ACATATCCCGATAAAGTCATTAAGACGGCTCGCAGTACCGGGAGGTACGTACCGTAGTACCGGGATTGGTAAGCGTTCTCTTCTATTATGCTATTATCGGTTACCTGACTTGCGTTGTATCGAGCTTGGAGATATACTTGTGTAAGAATATCCTCCCGACTGAATTTCGGTCACGGCGGCCAATCTCAACAGAGATTTGCCAAGTACGTATGAGATATTATTAGTCCACAAGTGTGTGCGCAAACACAGGTGCACTCCTTCTTCTGTCACTCTCATAGTCCGATGGGGTGGCAATCTAACACGACCTAGAGATCAGATGCAAGACCAACGGCTTTACATGCTTTCCGAAGCTCGGAAACCTTCCCAGGATATGCATGCCGGTTTCCTCACGATGTTTCCCTTCATCGCCTTGACAGTAGTGATGATGAAATTAATTACATAATGTAAAGTGTTTGCCTGGGTTCGAACCCACGACCTACTCGAAAGTTGGGGTCGTTACCCAGCGGTAACGACCCCAACTTGCAGAGCAGTCGTGGCCCAGTGGCCACGACTGCTCTTCAGTAGTACTTAATTACAATTGCAGTTACTAATGACCTCTAATATTCCCATTTTGCGCTCCTAAAAATATTATAGAACACTAATATAATGATTGCACCTCTTTTTTGATCCTCTTATAACATACAGGCTACTTTTTATCCCGATATTCCCACGGGATCGACATTTACGCGGGTGAAACTGCGGGGCGCAGTAGTTATAAATATCTCACCAACTTCTTCATAATATACCTAGTGAATTTTAATGCTGAAACCTCAATTCTTGCTCGCTCCCGACAATTTACGGAGATTAAATATAATGTTCGACGTTAAAGATTATTCTTGGTTGCGTCTACAAAATGGCGACGAAAATAGCGAAGCAGTTGGTCTATTTTAAAGATAAGAAAAACTCACTGATATTATAAAGTACTGGCCCTTAACTGCGTCTTTGGCGTAAAAAAAGAGTTTATGCCTCGCCTCGTGGAACTAAGTATCTTTGTGCCTTTCTCGTGAATGAAAAAATACTTTTATACTTTTTAAAATGTTTGGATGCTTAAGAGTGTTTACGCCGTACGGCATTTCATACAAACTTTCAAGCCCTTGTTTTTCGAAATGAATGAACCGATTTTAATGAAACTTCATACCTATGCATAAGCAGGATACAAAATGTCTAAAAAGTTACTAAAGAACTTTTTGATGTGCTGGCGTCTGTACATCCACATTTCACCAGTTGTGCCATCAACCGGGCAAAAATCTAGACTCCGGGCTGCTACTGAGAAATCAGGCGCGACACGCGATATAATCGCGCGCGACACAAAGGCACCGCTCGTTGCGCAACTTGCGGTACCTTAGTGTCGCGCCTGATTGAAGGAGCCTTTATTCTCACGTAATACCCTCGTGGATTGCAGCTGAAAATCAGCGTCAGCGTCAGGCCCATCTGACGCTGATTCTAAGCATATATGTCTGAAAGATGACAACACAAGTAATTGGTACACCTTGTTTTGTCATCTGAAATCATGCTGAGCTATTGCCCTTTTGGCAATATAATCTTCGTTTCTTGTTTTTGTATAGTTTTATGTGTAATGCCAATAAAAGCATTTTTATTTCTTTCTTTGTCAATAAGATAGAGATTAGAACAGAAGACGAACTTGCAGGGGATCGAGGAGGGGGGTGGAGGGGGGGTTCAAGGGATCAGGGGGCCTAAAAAGGCAACTTTGGAGAATCATAAGGATAACATTATGAATCGTAATATAGCGAAGACAGTCCGTGTTTTTCTTTTTTTCGCTTCACTACGTAGGTATAATCAAAGAGATTGGGATTGGATTTGGATCGGAATGATTGGAGTTTAAGCAAAGACAAAAAAAAAAAACTGAAAAAATGCTTCACCAATAGGATTTGATACGATTAACTTAACGGTTAACTGTCCATTAGGTTATCCTTTTATGATTCTGCCAAAGTGGCCTTTTTAGGCCCCCAGACCGGAATAAACCGAAATATGATTGCAAAGACAAACCTCTCGATCTTTCATCGATTGGAAAGCTCTGGAACAATATCTACTAAGTTACTAACCTCTTAAAATTCCTTTCAACTGTCTTTCCCTGTCAAATATTTGTATACCCTTAATGGCACTCAATCCTCCCTTTAACCGACTGCAAAAACAAAAGGTTCTGTATTCGACGGGTTTTTATTTTCATCGATAATCTCTTGACGTCAATTCACAAGGTTTCAGGCTGACAACGTATTAATCCCAAGCTTATCCGTAGAATACGATTATGAGTCTTACTGGTTAGGGATTAAAGATTACTGTGGGCTGTATTTTTGGATCATAATTCAGTTGTAATTATCTTCAGGGAATAGTGAAGACTTAGCTAATTGGAGGTTATGCAAGGTTTCATTGATGGGGTCTTTTTAATTAGTTATTTTAGAGTTAGAGAATTAAGCTTACCTATTTGTTTACTTGCTCCTGCCTGGGACTCTCGTCCGGGTGAAATTTTTTGTGATTTAACAGATAATCTATACTGATATTATAGTTGAAGAAGTTTCTTTGTTGTTCTGATTAAACGTGCTAATCTCCAGAATTACCTACTATATTTGCATTTTATAGTACAACAACTAGCTGCGCCCCGCGGTTTCACCCGCGTAAGTGTCGATTCCGTGGGAATATCGGGATAAAAAGTAGCCTATATGTTAATCCAGGGTGTCAGCTACCTCCATACACAATTTTAAGAAAATTGGTGCAGCCGTTTGAGCGTGAAGAAGTAACAAACATATAAACAGACACACACACACAAGCTTTCGCCTTTACAATATGAGTGTAATTCTTGATGAATGCTATAGACTATTTAACATCACGCTAGGATCCTTAGGAGCCGAGTATAGGGAATTAAAGTCAGAAACACCGTAAAGCGAAAACGAAGTATTAGCGCGGGCAGGCGATGCGACGCGATGAGGTGCATCGGAGGAACAAGAAATTTTTCGCTTAGTGTTCTTTCTGACTTTTTAGGGTTCCGTACCAAAATGGTAAAAACGGAACCCTTATGGTGAGACTTAAGTCTATTAGCTTTTTAAATTATGTAAACACTTTAAATGAAAAAACTATTAAAGGTTCGCTTGACACATGTTATGGGCTGAAAACATCAATTACAAAAGTAAACAAGTCTCCGTAACACAGAGACAGACATACCCTGTAGTTTCAGCGCATTCTTATTTTTAAGGTGGTAGTACTTTCCCAACCAAGCTATTTCACAAGGAGTTCTACAGCCAACCCCACATCAACAATTCGCCAACACAAAAACTCTGCTCTTACAGATACACGTACAATACAAATTACCCAATAAAAGTTATTTATCACCCCTCTTTTACTACAACGGCTGAAACCCCGCCCTAGATATCAGTCTGCACTTATTTACGACTTATTAAACTTTCTTATCTGCCTCTGTGTTTTGTACCACAAAATTGATACAGAAGACCAACTCCATACAATGAGTGAAAACAGCCTATACTATTGTATAGAATCTAATTACTTTAGCAGTGGTGGAGCACTGGTGGCTCAATTGTAACGGCCCCGAGGCAGGCGGTTTGCGTTTGTGTAAATAATTTTATCACCACTGCTCTCAAAGCGGTGAAGGAAAATATAATGGGGAAACCGGCATGACCTAGAAAAAAATCGAAGACATGTGACATCCAACCAACCCGCACTGGTCCTGCGTGGTAGGTTATAGATCACTCCCTCTCGATGAGAGGAGGCCTGTGTCCCAGCAGTGGGAATATTATAGGCTAAGTTCTTCTAACTTGACAGAGCTGTGTTGCTGGGGAGATTTTTACGCCACTTCTTCTTTCTAGCAAAAGCACTAAAAGTGGTGAAGGGCGGGCGTTTTGTGGGACTGTCTTATGTAATTTTGACGTTCAAAAAGTGGTAATTCTCAGTCTAATTTGAATAAATGACCTTTGATTTTGAATTACGACGACGACGGACGGTTATCTATGGCGATCTCAAACAAATACCAGTCGCGAGTGCGCTTGCACTCACTGTACGTGGAGCGTGTCTACGTGTGCGTGCGTTTCCGCTTGTTGAATGGAGCTGATGACCTTCTGTATCATTCTATGCTGTGTCGGTAGCGGTACTCTTCACTCAGAAAGAGATTGGTTTAAGGTTTTTTTTTTTAAAGAGTAGTTAATACTAATGCACATCATAAACACACACACATAGGTACAGTCAACAAAAGAGATAAGTATGCAGGATCGTCGGATATAGTTGAAGTTTAGTAAGAAACCGTTGGATGTTCTCGAATAAAATTTAATTTAATTAATAGAAAGCAAACAGCTCATTTATCAAATTAAATTTCGGTCGACAACATCCATCGGTTTCGTACTAAACTTCAACTATATCCGACGATCCTGCATACTTATCTCTTTTGTTGACTGTACATTCACACACACAACTCTCACCCTCACTTCCACTCTCCATTAAACAAACTAACATTACACATACAAACTTTTTTTTTTGTAAGTTACATTTATTAAAGACATTTTTTATGGAGATGTGAAAGTCTGGAACAATAAAATTGTCTTCCATGTATTTTGTGTCGGGCGTGGAAAGCTGCGCCACATCTTACTTTTGCAGTTATCTTCGTTAAGTTATACAGACCTTAATTTAAAAACTATCATCATCGACCACCATTTTACTAGGCATAATAACAGTTTTTTTCATCATCATCATCTGCCTAGCCTTTTCCCAACTATGCTGGGGTCGGGTTCCAGTTTAACCGAATGCAGCTGAATACCGCGACTGCCTATGTGAAAAATATGCAAAAAAAAAACTGCTTAGTTTTAAATGCGCAATATTTGTCTTTTTTGTAATGTCATTCAAAACAATTGTATGCATATTTTGGACACAAATAAGAAGATGTAATCACATATATATTTGAATTAAGAATAAAAAATTTATTAGAACCTTGTTGTTAGATACAAATAGCCACTCAAAAATCAACTTAGAATACATCGCACTAAAGTAGATAACTGAATAAGTGGCGATGGGATGTAAATTAACTGAGATTATGAACACTGCTATAGTCAATGATTTGTAAATACTGCAAACCAAACAGAAAAACAAGGAAAACGAACGGTCAGGAACATCTGTGCCAAATACTTATCGTGAAAGGCCACTCTGTAATCAATATAAAATCAAAGTCGCTGAAAATAGAATGGCTTAGAAAAGTATTTTTAGACTGAAATAAACCTTGGTAATCTGGATTTTCGCTACATTAAAATTATTAGAGTTCAGACATTCGACAACAAAAATATATAATACAGTATACCCTGTTGTATTAGTATCGTACTAGGACCTCGTCCGGGAATTACTACCTACAGCTAAACCTAGTTATGGTTCTGAGGGGCTCGTGGCTAAATAATAACAGCCGCACAGGTTGATCGATCAGGTTAAGCTACGCTTGCCGCGGTTGGTGTGTGGTGACCATCTTTACATACTGTGATCCCTCCGTGCCTCGGAAAGCACGTTAATCCGTTGGTCCCGGCTGTCATTCGTGGATCTTTAACAGTCGTTACGGGTTAGTCAGAAGCCCGAAAGTCTGACAACCAGTCTTACCAAGGGGTATCGTATTACCCAGTAACTGGGTTGTGGTGGTCAGATAGGCAGTCGCTCCATGTAAAATACTGGTATTCAGCTGCATCCGGTTAGACTGGAAGCCGACCCCAACATAGTTAGGAAAAGGCTAGGCAGATGATGACCCTGTTGTATTAGAATATAATAGAAAACTTTTATTTCAGACAGGAGTCCATAGGGTTAGTTACATTACATGACCTAAAGCGCGGTCACTGTCGGACTGCATAGAAAAGAAAGAGAAGCGCGATGACGCAACGCTGGTAATTTATTGCAAAATATGAAGCAATTACTATTTACAAAAAATCTGTTTTTTGGACTAAAAAATTAAAACACTAGTGCTTTAATATGTTGCTTGTAGAATAATCTGACAAAAAATTAGAATGATTGTTTGTATACCTATTAGTATGGTTTTATTGTAAAAAGAAAGTTTTTAGAGGTATCTTCATGATTTTTTCTATCCTATATTATTTATTTATCCTAAATTATTTTATAAGAGTCGCGTCGCGTCGCACCGTCCCCGTCGCGTCGCTCCTGTCTGCGGGAGCCTCAATGCTCAATGTGTCTCTATCAAAGAAATAAACATACTGGCATAAAATTCAAAATTGATTTTCTCTAAGAGAAACGATTCAAATGTAGAAATGATTATACAAACCATGTAAGTTTAATCAATAGTTTCAGAGAAAATCGTTGCTGAATTTCAATAAATGTACAATTATTTTGCTCCTGAATGTACCTAGCTACATAATAAATTAATTTACGCCATTTTCCTTTACGTTTTGTTGCAAATAATTTTGAATTCAGTGGGTGGAAAGTTTAGGAAATTGAAGAGCTGAAAACCGCGACGCTTCAACGAACAGTTCTCGGGGTTTTATGTTTTACAATTTACTTAATATTAGAAGTTACTAAAAATAAATATTAATACATAGATACATACATATTTTAAACAAAATAAACTTTGTCGGGAGAAATAACGACCGGTAAAGAAAACTTATGTGAACTTATGAAAGGTAGGTACTTATGTGTTACAAAAATACTTATTTAGGAGGAATTTTAGATTTGGCACTTCTGTTTAATGACGCCTATAAACATTATTCTTCCTTTTCTTTCACACAAATTAAAAGCAATATGTACAATGTTCGTTTCGCGCGACAAAGACATAACAAATCTTTTCTAATTTTATTTTTCTCTTAATTCTTTCAACAACTTCTTCAAGTATTTAATTATTTTTTTATAAATCCTTTCAATAATATGATAGCTACAGATTCCATTCATTAAACAAATACTCTTTTACGGTGTAAAGATCAAAACAGAAGGATTAATTTAATTTTAAACGAGCCATGGCAACATTAATCTTTGAAGAGCAACTTATATTTAACTCGAAAGGCGTTGAATTAAATAAATTTGGCATATTTAAATACTAACCCATTTGGGTATGTTAAATTTCGTTTGCCTAAAATTATTTGAGTGGTACCTTTATTTAAATAAAGGGGAGAATTAGGTATTATGAAAAGGTATAATACCTAATGTACGAGTATCTATTTGTGAGACATTATGTGAGCAAGTATTATATTAGGGGTCTCTTAATTAACATTAATTAAGTTGTTAAAAGGACTAAGCTGGGGTGTAGTGGTGATTTCAGTTTGCAGCTTTTTTCAACGCGTATTTTCACTGTTTTGATGTTTATGAGAAAGATAATTATGTAGTATTATAGTATCCATTCGAATATTATGCTGTTCCATTCATAGTACATAACCATTCATAAAATTCTATCACTAATGGGAAGCTACAGTATTCCTCGAGTGTCATTCATATTACGTATTTTACGTTACAACAAGAAATTTCACGCGAACGAAGTCACTGGTAGAAGTTAGAAAGGTATATACTTACATACAGCAGGTAATGTATGTATATCATACTCTATCGACGTTAATATAAAGTTCAAACTACGTAAACGCCAAATGAAAAGTGTGCCTCTCATACAAAGTATCGTTTCTGCTTTGTTCTCAGATCTAAGAATAGAGGGAAAACTAACAACGTCATGTTTCTAACTCACATAACTCGTAAATTGTGTCGAGAAAATGTATTGGTTTAAAATACTTTTCTTTATACTGTGCTTTTATGTTCTTAGTTTTTGCTTCGATTTCAGAATCTGCGGTGCTATTCTGTAAAAATCTCAACGTGAAAACTTAGGTGAAGTGAGCGTGGAGTGAGCTGTCAATAGTGTCAATTCCTAGCAAAAACAAACTCACTTCACCTAAGTTTTCACGGTGAGATTTTTACAGAATCGACCTGCAGGAACACAAAACTGACATTTGCTTAGATTGATTTTATGTTTCACTAGCTTCTGTCCGCGACTTCGTCCGCGTGAAATTTCACCCACCCCTCATTCCTCCTCTTAGGGGTGGAATTTCGGAAAACCCTTTCTTTGTGGATACCTATTCGTCACAAAGCCTCCAAATTTCTTGTCTCTAGGACCAGCAGTTTAGGCTGTGCGTTGATATATCAGTCAGGACTTCGAATTTTATTTAAGTAGGTATATAGATAAAAGATTATAAATAGCATTAGGTATGTGCATTGTGTCACTCCTAGTGGGACTTATAGTTAGAGGTGTGTCCGTGGCATCATAGCAGGCCAATCTAATATTGACGAAAATTCGAATTTCGCGGAGTATCCTGACACTTTCCCCCTTAAGGCTTGTATTCATGCTAACGACCTTGTGCATTTGGGCGGAGCTAACTACCCCTCTCCGCGCCACTCCGCCACCCGCATGCAACGCAACGCACGCGGACGTGCGTCGCGTTGCCTAGCAACACGAGGCGCCAAGCACTGAATTCGTGGACGAGTGCGGGGATGATATAGACACGGACTTTAAACGATCGCATTTTTAATTTATTATATTAAAAAATATACATGTTTTTAAAAAGTAACAAAACCTAATCATTTTCGTTTGTATTGCAAAGCACTAGATATTTTTTTTATATTCTTTTGATAAAAAATGAAGGAGTAAAATGGTTTCATCTCAACGATTTGGAGGTGACTTGGTGGTTTTTTTTCTTAATAGGTGATATCGATAGAAAAATTATGGTTAAACCAAATTACGATTCATATCATGTAGATTACCAACTATTTTTTCAGATGTAATTTCTCTGTAAGTTCCGGAGAAAAGCTGCTTCATCTGCACGCTGTTTTTAAGCAGCTTAAACAAATCTTGGCCGTAACTCAAAACATAAATAAATCGGCATCAAGAAAACTCCTGAAACTCAAATCGTTAAAAACCAAAAACAAAAGAGATCTGTCACAAAAACTCACATGTAACAAGTAGGTACCATAAAAAAGAAGACAACGTTAAAAAAAAAATCAGAAAACTTTTTACAAAACCGTACACGGCACTTTGTGGCAAAGGTATCACTTCAGAAAGCCTTTGAAAAAAAAACAAGCGTCTCGAGTATGGCCCAAGAAAGGCAATTCATTAACAATAGGTACTATTGTTTTGGCGTGCTAACGTAGTGAATGGGCTGCTTGACAAATTAAATCTGTCCTTCTGTCCGCTTTGTCCGGATTAAATCGAGTTTTCTTATTTGCAATTTAAGTTAAGATTGCGTCGTTTCGCTGATTGAAAGTGGGACATTATAAACATATTAGGGCTTCGTACCTTTCGTTTAAGTTTTTTTAAATTATATCAAACTCAAACTCAAAGCATTTATTTCAATTAAACCATTAACAGGCACTTTTGAATTGTCAAGAAGTCGGTCAGTAAGAAAATATGAAGCTAGTTGCCCATTCCAAAGCGTAGGTACCTATGGAGAAGAACGGGCAAGAAACTCCATGGACACTCTTTTTAAATTACATTTTACAAAAATATTAGTTCAGTACATCATTACTTTTGAATTTATAATTAAATCAATCTGCCTAGCCTTTTCCTAACTATGTTGGGGTCTACTTCCAGTCTAACCGGATGCAGCTGAATACAAGTATTTTACATGAAGCGACTGCCGACCTGAAGGCCAATTTCCGTAATTAAAAACGTTCAAAATCTATTCGCAACCTCATCTCAGAGATAATCAATGTCAAAAACTTGACAAAAATGGAGCTGGGAAATTAGAGGTATTTTAACTTTTAAGAGGTATTTAAACTGCGAACGTTCTTAAAAATACGAGAATTGCCAATGAAATCAATGTAGATAATGTAATAAAATCTGGATGATATTTTTTTCAGAATGCACTCAGTCAAAATTACAAACTAAGCATCGAGGAGGGGCCCCATAGGGCCGAAGCCTGCCGGGTCAGCGGGATTGTCCGAAAGGGTTACCGCTGGCCCGGAACATAAAGGGCTAAGGAAGGAACACGGGTGGGTTTTAGTCAGTAAGAGTCTGACACTCCCTTCCGCTCCACCCAGAAAAAAAAGAAGCCCTTTGATAACCATTTTTTTTCATTTCAGAAATATTTTGTTCTCTTTCTTTCATAACTTTTCAATCAAGTTACTGTTTTCACTAACAAGTATTCTATATTTTAATGTTAGTCCACCATTTTGAAAAGACGGTTCTATAAAAGATTTCTTTTGACTTTTACGTACGTATAAATATTTGTTGGAATTTATTGGAATTTACATTATGTTTGGGACAGAATTGAAAAGAAACCTTTTACAGGTAGGTAGGTATTTGAAATAGATTTGATTGTTGATTACAAGACCAATCCAAGACCAATCAAGAGTTATTCTATGTTACGTGACATTGGGTATCCACTCCGATTCCTACTAAGTAATTTATGGCAATAATCGAACCTCAAAATCATCCCCTTTTGCTTTCCTAAACATATTATAGAACACTCTAATAAATATAATTATTGGTTTCAAGTTTAGACCTACTTTACAGTAAAGCACTATTCAGCACAACTATGTAATTTAAATGCGCGATATTATATTTTATATTATACTAGCTGCGCCTTGCGGTTTCACCCGCGTAAATGTCGATCCCGTGGGAGTATCGGGATAAAAAGTAGCCTATATGTTAATCCAGGGTGTCAGCTACCTCCATACAAAATTTTATCAAAGTTGGTCCAGCCGTTTGAGCGTGAAGAAGTAACAAACATATAAACTCACACACACTCACAAACTTTCTACTTTATAATATTAGTGTGATGTGATACGTAGATTTCATTACAGTTCCAGTTACCTTCTTCAATATTCATGACACGAAATGTATATTCTTAGGGGCCGTCTCCACAAGCGAGAGAATCGCGGCGATATTATCGTTGTGCCACGTATTTCTATACACTCTCTTAGAACGTGTCTCCACACAGTGATAACATCGCGGCGAAAATTTGATGGCACGGCGAGACTATCGCCGCGATTCTCTCGCTCGTGGAGACGGCCCCTTAGCAAACTCGGCGACATAGCCGAACTAAGTTGAACGTAATTCACTTGAAATGAAACTTAGTTATGTTCGCCACGGTAAATAATTGCTTCTAAACTCATTACTGAAGTTACATCTCTGACATATTTTGTACAACTGCCACGACAACTGACTACCTTGTTGGTTCTATGACGACAAGTATGACTAATAAGCATGGTATTCTTGGTTCGATCTCCGGGTCGCATAATCAGCCTTTATTGTTCCCATTGCTGGGACACAAGCCTCCTCTCAGTGAAAGGGAGTGGGCCATAATCCACTTCGCGGGCCCAGTGCGGGCTGGTAGAAGTCACATGTCTTTGAATTTTTACCGACTTCACAAAAAGGAGGAGGTACTATGTTCGGGTGTTTGTATGTTTTTTTTTTTTCGTATGTTTGTTCATCGAATACTCCGCCAATTGTCGACGGATTTTCAAAATTCTTTTTTTGTTCGAAAGCAGATAGTTCTGAGGTGGTCCCATTGTCACCAAGTTAGGATCTGATGATGGGATCTTAGAGAAATCGAGGGCAACCCTCAAATTTTATAGGCTCACTTATTGTTTTTCGCATATTTTATGAAGTATCTTGTGTATTTGTGTATGGTTGTCACCATCTCAGGTAGCTGGGCTGATGATGGAAGGTACAACTCCTTAACAGTAAGAAGTTACTCGAACAGGCAAGGATTGTTTTTTTAGTATGATGTTTGATAGGGCATTTGCCACATTTGGTCTCATGATCATCAAGTCATGACCTGATGCTGCAGTCAGGATAGTCTGCAGAGTACCTAACTCCTCGACAACTAACAGCAGATATATCGTGTTTAGGCTCATTGAAAAGGGCTCGATGTGTGGATAAACGTACTGTTACTGAGGAACACCGAAGAACTGATGCTGAAGCCAGGAGCATCACAAAAAGTAAAAGCCTTGAAATTACAGCACCGTAGTCGTGTTTGGGCTCATTTTAAACAGGACTAATTTTAAGTTCAATGCAATGTTGACATAAGTCTGGCCTGATGCTGCAGCCAGGATTATCACTTATCAGCATCTAATCTAAAAACTAATAAAAGGAGAACTCCTCAACAATTAACGTCCCTGCATCGAGAAAAGGAATATTTTATAATAAAAAGGCGATGGGCAAGTTGACATTAGTCTATTGTAACTTAGATAAATTATAAATAGACCCACTAAAAAGCGAGAAATAAAAACTTTTTAACAAAAAAAAAACCGACTTCCAAAAAAAACACTACAAACTGAAAAATAACTTTAATTTCGGAAGTCGGTGGCAAAAACTAAAATACTGATCTCTAATATATACACCGACTTCCGAAATTAAAGTTATTGTTCAGTTTGTAGTGTTTTTTTTGGAAGTCGGTTTTTTTTTTGTTAAAAAGTTTTTGGTTCTAAGACATGGCCGATCCTCACGATGTTTTCCCTCCACCCGATTTAGATGTTTGGTAGAGATAGTTTGAGTCCCGGGAAAGGACATAGGACAGTTTTTATCCCGATAAACCCACGGGATCGACACTTATGTGGGTGAATCCGCGGGGCGCTGCTAGTATAATAATAAATATTTATTGTTCAACTAGGACTAGATTACATGGTAAGGTAATCAAACTAATATTCTAATAGCCTTTAGTAGTAAAGGGCGCATGAGCAAATATTTCTCATTGCATTTGCCTATTTCCAGCACTTGACATGCCAAAGATCAAAGTATCCTGAAACTATTCTGAAGTCTCCAGGTTAAAATATCCAAACTATGAAGAGAAGAGATCAAGGCAAGGTACTAGTAGAAATACTTCGACCGATATTTGATGTAAAGAATGTGAACTCTCTACTCTTTCTACCCCTTTGTAGGTTAACGGGATGCGTAATACAAACCCCGATTTGTTAAGACAAAGGAAAATGGGCTAAGGAAGCTATTATTAGATAAATGTCATGTTCATAATCGGCTGTAGGCGTGTTTACCAGCGCCTATGTTAAAATTAATATGTTATACTTAGCATATTAATTTTAACATAGGCGCTGGTAAACACGCCTTTCTTAATTCTGACACTTGGGCCGCCATCTTGGATGATTTCGAAGTGTTTTTGTTTTGATCATACTAACTTTCTCAGTATCAGCCCGGAGCCTGGATTTGTGTCCGATTGATGGCAATATGCTTACCCCCTTACATGGGATTTAAACATAAATGACAAAATGTGGTTGTAATAGGTACCACCTCTGCCTAACCCAACGGGGACAGGCGTTATGTTAATAACACTGACTTACGTCACTTACGTGTTATAACATCTTTGGTGTAAAAAACCACACACCCTAAACTAAATATTCAATATGAAATAATTGTCCACAGTCAAAGCATTTATTTCAAACTGGCTTCTGCCCGCAACTTCGTCCGCGTTAAATTTGGCAAGAAGCAATGTCATGAAGCACAATTAAAAGAAAAAATCCGAAAACCGTAAAGTAGTGACATACCTACAAAATTTGTACGGTACTCTCGGTGCAAGAGGCCGACTCGCACTTGACCAATTTTTTTTTCAAACAAACCTTCCTGTAAACCTTCCCTCTTTGTTTACCTACATCATAAGTGATGTTGGAGGCACCAGTCTAACCTAGGGGCATCATATTACCCAGTTACTGGGTTGTGGAGGTCAGATAAGCTCACTCCATGTAAAATACTGAAGCCGAAGGCTAGGCGGATTATGAAGTTATGTTTACAACCTAAATCTGCTCCACGTGCTTTAACGATAAAAAAAAACTCGAGTTCGCGAGTAAAAGCTATTTAACGAGCAAATTAATGGTAATGGGTTAATAGCTGTGTGTTACCATTACCGTCCATAAATTCGAACAATTAAATTTAATTTACTATCGGCTTTGTGATAAGTGGCAACATTTTGTGTTAACGTTCTATTGATTATTTTGTTGCATGTAATATATATTTTTTTATACCTACATGAGGGGCTCGTGGCTAAATGATCACAACCACACGGGGCTCGAAGGTTAAGCTACACTTGCCGCGGTTTGTCCGTGGATGAGTGACCATACCGTGGCTCTCCGTGGCTCGGAAAGCAAATTAAACCGTTGTTCCCGGCTGTCATTCGTAGATCTTTGGCAGTCGTTACGGGTAGTCAGAAGCCCGAAAATCTGACAACCAGTCTTACCAAGGGGTATCGCGTCACCCAGGAACTTCTGGGGTCAGGTAGGCAGTCGCTCCATGTAAAATATATTATATGTATTTAGCTGCATCCGGTTAGACTGGAAACCGACCCCAATTTTGTTGGGAAACCGTCCGATCAGGACCAGGCCCGTGCCGGACGACGGGCGCGTACGTGTTCCACGCGCGCCTCAACGAGATGTCAGCAACAGAGAAGGGGCCCGCTGGGCCGAAGCCTGCCGGGGCAGCAGGATTGTCCGAAAGGGTTACCGCTACCACGGAACATAAAGGGCTAAGGAAGGAACACGGGTGGGTTTTAGTCAGTAAGAGTCTGACACTCCCTTCCGCTCCATCCAGAGCGGGAGGGATATTTGATAATTTCCCACCCTAAAAAAAAAAATGGTGAAGTTATTGTCGATATTAGCTGTAGCTATTTCAGTTGGCGTACAAGCTTCAATTGCTCGATTCATTCGCAATGGGGTGAATTTTGAAAAAAATATCTCAGTTGACCTCAACAGCAACATGTCTACTAAATACAAAGTTTTAAATATTTACTCTAGCCATGTTCACCCTGCAAATGTTACCACATCGTCGCACCGCCATAGCGGTTATTAGATGTTTAGAAAAATATAGTTACTTTTGTAAAATGTATGTACAAGTACGCTAATTAACAGTGCCGTGCTTTCCTATAATAATTGATAAATGCGAGATGTACAATAATTATGTAAAACGTTGTTGGTTAATGCTGTGTATGTGTTTAGTTGCTATATTGGCATGGTTGGCCTTTAAAAATAAATGAATCAAAATCAAAAGTCATTTATTGAAATTAGACTGAGAATCAGCACTTTTCGAACGTCAAAATTACATAAGACAGTCCCCCTAAACGCCCCCTTCACCACTTCCAAGTGCTTTCGCTGCGAGGAAGTGGCGCAACAAACTCCCCAGGAATACACATGGGGAAGGTTTTTGCCCAGCAATGGGATGATGTAAGCTCACAGACACCATTAATGTCAGTCGTAACTGAGATAAAGGTGATTGATATCTTTAGCAGTTTATACTAGGTACTAAATTAAATGGCTAACTATACAAATAAACACAAAAACTAAAGGACACATAAGAGTCGAAGTACTCGTCCGCAACGCTGTCATCTGGAAACGTGCCCAGAAGACTGGCAGCATTGCCACAGTGAATGGCAATGCTAATTCTTTGGCCAAAGAAGTTGATAGACACAACAGTAGATTAACAATAATCAGCCTATAATGTTCCCACTGTAGGGACACAGGCTGTGAGAGGGAGCTGGGCTAGTGCGGGTTGGTAGATGTCATTTATTTATTTAATTATCCTCCTACTGGTACGCCTTACAGCAATTACACCAGGCGGAGCGAAAAATTACTTGATGTGCTGCTTTAATATATAATTCAATGGCTGCTTTCCATCCATCCTGTGCGCGGTGGACATCGACGTCATATGTCTTTTGGGAGCGGTGAATGCTTGTGCGAATCCCGCACCCCCGGCCATAGGTAGAGGTGGAACACCGCGGTGGTTTTAACCGGTAAGAGTCCGGTATGCCCCTCTGTTACCACCACGATAGAGGAAGTCCATGAGGATTTCCACCGAGCACCAAATAAAAAAATAAAATAAATAAAGATGTCACATGTCTTCGAATTTTTGATTCTAGGACATACCGGTTTCCTCACGATGTTTTCCTTCACCGTTTTGAGTGCAGTGGTAATTAAATAATTTACATAAAGGAAAGCGCCTGTCTGGGTTCAAAGCTATAACCTACAACTCCTAAGTTACGGCCAATCCACTGGGCAACCATTGCACAGATCGGCAATAAATGCTTGCAAAACAGGTCAAGCGACAAACAGCACAGTTGCCCTATGCAACAGTAACAAATTTACCGTAAAATAGTACTAGTTGCATCAGCAAAAACACCGGAGCTCAGGGTCAGGCTCAGCTTCCCACAATGTAGGTCTAACCTTCAATAACTCGCTATATTTACTACTAGCCTAGTACCTAGCTAGCTTATATACTGTATGTTTGTTAGATTTATCACCAGAGCAAATGCACCCACAATCTTACTTCAATATGTTCCACAATTACAAAGAAAGAATAACTTTAAGAACCGGTCAAGTGCGAGTAGGACTCGCGCACCTTTGGTTCCGTACTTTGTAGGTACGTATCACGGGTTTTTTTTA
This sequence comes from Oligia fasciuncula, assembly GCA_963082905.1. Lineage (NCBI taxonomy): Eukaryota > Metazoa > Arthropoda > Insecta > Lepidoptera > Noctuidae > Oligia > Oligia fasciuncula. Next base: position 7,717,534 of record OY720411.1, read on the forward strand.
ATAAAAAAAAAAAAAAAGTTGTTTATTGGTACCAGAAAATCATTCACAATATTCTAATCTAAATAAAAAGATACTTTAATCGCAGGAGTTGGTGATACTGGTTCCCAAACTAAGCTATCGCTTGTATTTTAATGTATCTACTTTACGGTTTTAGGAGAGAAGAGGGGCTTGTGGTTAAGTAATAACAGCCGCACGGGTCAATCGAACAGGTTAAGCTTCGCTTGCCGCGGCTGGCTTGAGGATGTGTGACCATCTTTACATACCAAGACCCCTCCGTGCCTCGGAAAGCACATTAAGCCGTTTGTTCCGGCGGTCATTCGTGGATCTCTGACAGCCATCTCGGCCATAGCAAAGACAATCTCCACAAATAGGGGTTCACGGACGGCTCAGAACTCAATTGGGTATGTGGCACCTGCCCACAGATTATCCCCACCTTCCATCCTGCTCCGCATAAAAAAAAAGTGACAGGGTGGGACCCTGTCACTTTTCTTTTTTTTTTGTGGATGGGAAATCATCAAATGACCCCTCCCGCTCTGGGTGGAGCGGAAGGGAGTGTCAGACTCTTACTGACTAAAACCCACCCGTATTCCTTCCTTAGCCCTTTATGTTCCGGGCCAGCGGTAACCCTTTCGGACAATCCCGCTGACCCGGCAGGCTTCGGCCCTAGTGGCACCCCTGCGCGGCCTTACCCTGTCACTTCACCTGTGCACTTGATGATCTTATGACTGCGTCAGTGAGCAGAGTTCGCGCAGCTTAATTTTGGGCCAAAGATGTTTGAACTTTATGCCATAGACATGCTAAGACGAAGAGACCTAAAATATATATATCCGCCTCCACCTGCAGTAAGTGAGGGCATACATTTATAAAGGCTTAAACTACCCCAATCATGACAGAAAGAAAAAAAGTTTAATTGGACACAGTTGGTTGGTTGGTTTGGTTTGTCATGGTATGGTAGGACATGCTTATTGAATGCAGGATCTAAAGGGAACTGCAGTGCCGAAAATGCTTGACGTCAGAATATCGTGGTTTGCTCTCTAAGTCTTTTCTTCCTTTTTACAATCTAACTTCTCCTATTTTTCTTAGGGCTAACATAGCATGTCTTTTACAGTTCCCAGTTTCAGTCGTCATCTCAGCAATCATTATCTTTCTATCCATATCACACTGAAATAATTACCCAAGCAGTAAATAAAAATGAAAAAACATTGATCTGAACTACTTTAAACAGTTCAAAACAGTATTTTTTACTGATCCGAAAACCATTAAAGCATGAGGCAAAATTTTACCGTCATGACAGTAAACTTTAACGTTTTATGTAGCTTAAAAAGTCACAAAATTAACTGTTTTATTCATTTGGTGATATCATCCAAACCATTGAAATTTATTTACATTACAGTAATGGTAGTTTTCCTTTTTTTTTCTTGTTTTCAGTAAATAGGATGTTCAATCATTAAAAGTTACTGTTTTGTCTGCTTTACAAACATTTCTTCTTACTGTATAAAGTCAGTAAGTCTTAATGAAATCGCTTTAATGTGGTGTAGTAAGAAATTATTTTTTTCAGTGCATCTTTCACACGAACCGTCCACCGTTTTTTTTGGTTTTCTTGTAAGAATCCATCAACATTCATACTGCAAAATTTCTTCACCGGGACATGTCATGAGAAAAGCTTATCACTACCATTCCTTTTGACAATTTATCAGATAAACCAATTCTTCTCCAATTTTCCGTACAAAGAAAGTGTCCGAAAATTCCAGACATTTTTTGATAAACCTTTTTCCAAAGAGGCTTATTGCGCAGAAAACGCTACGTTTCAGATCGATAAACCAACGTATAAAAATACGTCATAATCCTGGGCCCTTAATGAAACCGAAATTCAATTGATAACATTGTATTGAATTGAGTTATAATAATCGTGGCTTATTCATTGGAGAACACAATAAAGTCAATGAATTCAATTGATCGAGTTTACATTGGCAAATATTAATATCGCATAGTGTGACTCATTTTCGCGTAATAACAATCATATTTCGTTTTTTTGAGTGTCAACGTATGTGGGTAGAAGTTATAATTAATTTTCCACTTGGTTATTTGGATTTGTTTTTTTTTTATTTGTTTAATCGAATAAAAATAATCGAATAATATTATTCAATCAAATCAATCGTCTTACCGTAATGTTTTTGTTATCCAACTTAAATTAGGTAACCAATTTAAAATACGCCTCGTGTAATGCAAGCTTATTGTAACTCAGACTTAATAAAAAAACTTGGCACACCTGAGCTGCGTAAGATTTACCAAACACAAAAAAGTAATATCAGGCGCAGAACTTTAATTTTCTTTACGAAAATAACACAAAGTGTATTAAATCTTACCTATGTTATATGGAACAGAGATAGGCATTTACTTAACTTAATCCCTATAGCCACATGTAAGGTCCGGTCCGTTGACTATAAAGATAGAAAATATTTTTCGACAAAAAATGTGAAAATGTTGCCAAAAGTAAATTGCTGAAATAAAATATAAATCCATGATCTTCAAAGACTCACCTGTTGTCGGCCGAAAGTCGCCCACCTGATGCCACAAACACTCTACTCGCAATAAAAAAAAAAGAATACGCGCGTCGATGAATTAAATTTAAATCGTTAAAAAAATCCGAAAAAACTAAATTAAAAAGAATAATTTATTGTCTTCGTTCCAAAAATTTTAATAAACGTCAAAAGTTCATATCTGACGCGCGTTCGAAAATGGAAGTCGGTGTTCGGATTTGAAAATTATTGTCCGTTTTTATCGTTATTGTCGGAAGGAGACGTGCGCGAGCCAGGCCGCCGAGGGTTAGACTGAAATGTGGGCTGAAAACAGGGGCTGTAGCTACATGGGTCTATGAGTGGGTGTCTCTAGAGCGAGATGGGAAGATGTTCATCTTGCTTGAAAGAAGGGGATGGGGAGAATGTCGTAGGGGGAGCACCGTCACGTACTAGCTTTGCGTGTCAGGAAGAATTTGTAGGCGTTCATAATTGTACCTTTGATTGAGGTTTCCGAATTTAATAAGTTGCTTTTGGTGACATCTTGTCGTGACTGCTGCAACGTGATGAATGAATAGTCTTCACCGATCTTAATGGAAAAGAAGGCGAAATAAGACACGGTATTTATTTATATATATTTATTAACAGCGATGCGGAATAAAAAAAAGGCCCAATGAGCTCCTGCCTTTTCTTTTTTTATATACTTGTTTAAAATACATAATTATATATTTTAGTGTTCAATTGTAAAATAGGTTAAGTGTGTTAGAAAACACCTATTAAAGTTCTCAGTAACAAAGGATTCAAATATAGTAATAACAATATTTCCTAACCACTATGTTACCTATACCTGATACTTAACCAACACTGCAATAAGTAGTTTATTGCCACTAGATGTTTTTATGTTTTTTTTTTAACCTAAACTAAGGTTTTATTTGAATTTGAACAAATCCTAAACAGAATTTAATTTTTTTATGTACAGTATGAAATTGAAAAAATAATATTTTTGCGTTTTTTTGTTGTGTCATTGGGATTTCAATCAAATCAAATCAAATTTGTTTATTTGCGTAAAATGTGGTAGGTACAAACGATTATAATAATGTATATAAAATGGTAGTGCAAAGACTGAAGATTGCTTAGCCTAAAATGTTCCCACAGCTGGGACCCAGGTCTCCTCTCTGTGAGAGGACCACGACCACCACGCGGGCTCAGTGAGGGTTGGTAGCTGTAACATGCTAAATTTTAAACTATAATTTACGGACTGTTATTGGTTAAAATTAAGAGAAAAACCTCATAGCTTTGCCAAGTAGACCCTCCCTTAAGGAAGTAACTATCACACGTAACATTAGCTTACGAATATATTTTATGCCCAGTTTGGCATTATAAAATTCTACCATTGGCAAGCAAAACGATTCGTTTTTAGGGTTCCGTACTCAAAGGGTAAAAACGGGACCATATTGGAACTCCACTGTCCGTCTGTCTGTCTGTCTGTCACCAAGCTGTATCTCATGAACCGTGATAGCTACTTAGACACTTGAAATTTTCACAGATGATGTATTCCTGTTGTCGCTATAACAACAAATACTAAAAACAGAATAAAATAAATAAATATTTAAGGGACAACAAAAGTGTTTTTTTCGGCGTTTTTGCCTTGTGGTACCGTGGTACGGAACCCTTCGTGTGCCAGTCCGACTAGCACTTGGCCAGTTTTTTTGTTTTTATGAACCGAACATTAGTGACTCATTTGCAGTGTTTAAACTGTGTTGTCTCAATATTTAGAAATTCGAACGGTGTCTCGTGAATCCGCGATGATTGAGTTTAATAAAAAGAAACGAGTTCGCTTTCGAATCGGTCACTTGAGTGAGGTTCCAAGTGAACGTTACAGAATAACACTGCAGATGTTATTTTTAGCTAAAATATCCAATTAACAACCTATCAGAAAATTTCACAAATAATAAATTAATGTTCTAAGTATTTTTTGGGTTCCGTACCTCAAAAGAAAAAACGGAACCCTTATAAGATCACTTCGTTGTCCTTCTGTCAATACCCTTTTTCTCAGGAATGGGTGGAGTTATCAAGTTGAAATTAATATCAAATAGGTCAAGGTCAAGGGGGGGGGGTATCAAGGTTGCAATTCCTTGAAGCAGTGAAAAATCAAAATTCGAAGTCAACGCAATCAAAAGATACGGGCGTTTGTTCCATTTATGCCTCATATTTTGACATTCGCAAGGGAATCCAAACCTATAGGGTACTTCCGGTTGACCTAGAATCATGAAATTTGGCAAGAAGCAATGTCATGTACCTAGCACAGGTAAAGGAAACAATCTGAAGAAGAGAGCTGTCAGAGCCATTTACAATCTACGTCGTCGCGAATCTCTTAGGGAACTATTTAAAAAGGTTAATATCATGACGGTACCTTGCCAATTCATTTATGAAAATATTATGTATGTAAGAAAAAATCAACATCTTTTTAATAAAATAAGTGATAGGCATAATTTTAATACTAGAAATAAAGATAAATTAGATCAACCTTTTTTCAGATTATCGAAAGTACATACATCTTTTATGGGGTACTGTGTTAAATGCTACAACAAAATACCTTGTGACATATTGCAATTAAATGAAAGAAAATTTAAAACTCATATTAAAAGTACACTTTGTAAACAAGGATATTACAAATTAGAGGATTATATCCAAGATAAGAATGTTTGGAAACATGCTGGTACTGCTCCATAGGACAATCTAAAAGTCTAGACAAAATCAAACTTGTTCCTAATTTAATTTATATGTATATTTTTAATTATGACATCTTATTCTAATTCAATTTTACAATCTGCGACTACAGTGGCTCACACACTTGTTAAAGTTCAACTACTTTTGCATTTTTTCATTTTTCTTTTTTTTTTAAATAACTTGTAAATATGTGAGCACCATGTATCTATCACTTATTTGATTTACCTGTCATTGCTTAATTTTTAATTCTTTTTACCTTTTGTGGTAGACTAATTTTATTATGGGTGCATCGTGTTCACATATAAATTTTATTATGTATACAAGACCTTGTAAAACATTTTTAAAAGAGTAACGGTGGAGTTTCTTGCCCATTCTTCTCCATACGAAAACTACCTTTTCGAATGGGCGACTAGAATCATTTCTATTTAGTTTTTTTTTGACGTTCAAAAGTGCCTTTAATGTGCCTATTTGAAATAAATGATTTGACTTTGACTTTGACTTTAATCCGATAACTGTTAATTTATAGTTACATACCTAAAAAAAAATACGGAACCCACGGCGTCGAGTCCGACTCGAACTTGACCGTTTTTTTTAATTTTCTAATAAAAAAGTTAGGCATCGCAAAGAATCCACCTTAATTATTGCAATATTTTTTACTTAGGTATTAGTTTTATGGCGATCGTTAAAACAATATTTCAGTTTCAGTCGGGACTAACAGCTTAACGTGCTTTTCGGGGCAAGGAGGGGTCTCGGTATGTAAAGATGGTCACCCATCCAAGGACCGACCGCGGCAAGCGTAGCTTAACCTGATCGAACAACCCGTGCGCCTGTTATTATTTAGCCACAAGCCCCTCTGGTAAAGTAAGTATCATTCTTATTTCTTACTTAGTGAATAATGTTGGCAAGTAAGTAACTACCTACCAATTCTAAATTCCTGTTTCGAGGAAGACAACGAAGGCTGTCTCGGAATTCCACTGTTTCGAAGTCAAAATTATATGAAGTGAAATTTCGAACTTATTTCATCAACTTGGAACTTAATTTCAACAACGAAAATCTTATCAGAATGGATGTTACAGTTAAAACTCTTTTATCCGGTTAAAACTGCTTTTGACTGGTTTTAATCAAAATATTTTTTAATATAATACGCGTTTTCTCTAATAAAAACGAGATTTTACGTCATTACCAAACGATGTTTTGTTTTTTTGTTTAATTTATTTGTTTGAACAATGTAAGTTACAGTATTTTTATCTCAAGAATTAACGCGCGCTTTAGTTGTTGTAACGAAGTGTATAAACACAACACGCTGTGAATGTGTACGTGAAGTCGAATAGCGTCAGCACGTAACACACGCACACACACATTTCCGACGTCACCTGTGCTTCGGACGGTAACGAGAGCTCCTGCGCTTACACACACATTCACAGCGTGTTTGTACACTTGGTTACCACAAATAAAGGCGCGCGACGAAATATACTGTACAGGCTAAGACTAGGCTAAAACATAATATTTGAAAGACACTCTTTAAAAGTTTCAAGAAAAAACTTAGCTACGGAATAGGTTTCTAAATAAATGTTTGTTAAAGAGATTGTTACGAGGAACAGGGTCTGAAGTTCACTCAAGGGAAGATCCTCTGACCAGACGGGTGTCGTGTCTGGTGGGCGGGCAACTGCCCGACGATTAATGTCAGAACGTTATATGCTAGTTGCGTGGTAAACTCTGCTTGCGCGATGCAGGATTTTGTGTGACGTCAGTATGACGTGTAGTTCGCATGTGGCTGTGTAGATGAAGCCACATTAGTACCTAATTGCAAAACGGGTTTTGACTGATTCTTCCAGACAAAACTAGTTTTGACCGGTTAATAGTTTCGACTGTGACCTGCGCATGTTTATGTATTTTGGTTTAAGTGTTGTTAATAAGCCCTTCTATAACTTTTGATGAGTTTTGATACAAAAAGGCCTTATTACATTCAAGTAAGTGTAGAGCAGTGGTGGCTCAGGGCAGTGGCAACGGCCGCAACTTACAAGTTGTAGGTCGTAATTTGAAACCAGACAGGCAAGCGCTTGTCTGGGTTCGGTGAAAGGTGAAAGGTTGAAAGCGTGGGCTGAAGTGTACAGCGTAGTACACCCACATTTTGCCAGTTTGTAAAGGGCGAGCATATTGTGAAACTGCTATTGACCACTTTCATAATAGAAAAACGCATTAACACTGCTCGATTTGAGTCTTTGGTCAACTGTACCCACTTGGATCTGGACCCACGGGTCCAGTTGACGTAATCATTTGTTTTGCCGTATTTTTATTGGATAATTGGGGATTGAACTCGAAACAAATCAGCCTATATTGTTCCCACTGCTGGGACACAGGCCTCCTTCCTGTGGGAGGGAGTCGGCCGTAATCCACCACGCGGGCCCAGTGCGGGTTGGAAGATGTCCTCACGATGTTTGTTTTCACCGCGACCATTTTGAGAGCAGTGGTGATGAAATTAAATACATAAAGTGCCTACCTGGGTTTAAACTCACCTACAACTCCTAAGTCGGGGCCAGATACAACTAAGCCACCACTGCTCGTGTGTGTCCGTATTTTCATACATTTGATGGACGCTGACGTCCACGATAATAACGACACGTTAGAAATTATAAAGAGGACATTCTGGGAACATAAATTCTTAGAAACTTATTCATCATCATCTGCCTAGCCTTTTCTACACTATGTATATTGGGGTCGGCTTCCAGCCTAACCGGATGCAGCTGAATAGAATACAGTATTTTACATGGAGCGACTGCCTATCTCACCTTCACAACCCAGTAACTGGGTTATACGATACCCCTTGGTACGAGGATTGGTTGTCAAATTTTCGGGCTTCTGACAACCCGTAACGATTCGAATGACAGCCGGGACCAGACCAACAGCTTTCCGAGACACGGAGTGGTCTTGGTATGTAAAGATGGTCACCCATCCACGGACCAACCCCGGCAAGCGTAACTTAAACTAATCAATCGACCCGTGCGGCTATTATACCTTAAGAAGTAAGATAATAGCCGCTAAATTCTTAGAAAGATAAGTTTATAAAAAATCTTTACGGATATAATATTTATTACCATTTTGTATTTCTTTGTTCAGCAGTTACAAAGTAATCTTAGATTCGGGGTCCAAGAATAGCTTTTTCTATTTTTAGACTGATAAGGAATTTGCGTGGGACGTTCCTAAACTGTTCTGATATTGATTTTATTTTCGAAATAATCTAAGTATTCGGAAAGGGTAAAATTTTATTCAATAGCCTTTTAATTCGTTTTCCGACGAAATTGTTTATTTCGATTTGTAGAATTCGTTCATTTATTTTGAGTTTAATCAAATTAAATATGGACTAATAAATATAGGATGTTGTTCCACGCGATAGAGTTACTATTTCCATTGAATTCCACTGAAATATATTATGTACAAAATAGTTAGCTTAAAACTTTTCCATTGGATTCCAATGAAAAATATTATAAAAATTAAGGATGAAGGAGAATAATAATAAATAAACATTTATTTCTCTTCCACAAACTAAATCTGATAAATCCTTTGTACTTATCTGCACTAGGAAAGACCTGTCCAGCCCCCCCCCCCCCTCAAAACAATGATAGTGGGTACTAGTGAAGTGGTGTGGTGTGGCGTCGTGTGGTGTGGTGTGGTGTACTGTGATGTACTGTGATGTACCGTGGTGTGTGATAGGTAGGCTGGAAACACATTTATCATAACACAATTAAGAGGCTTTCAGTGTTATCGTAATCAAGGTTCAGTAGATATTGTATTTAGGGTGAAGGTAATCATCGCAAGAACTTACGAAAAATACCAAAAACAGATGGAAATTAAAAGTCTACAAACAATATACTGCCTGGAAGAGATCATAGAAAGTGATAAGGCTGCCCATTGTATAGTATTTTAGAGGAATTGCTCAGTAGCAGCCGGGAATTTAGATTTATAACTGGTTGATGGTAAAAGGCTCGCCCCTTACCCATGGCGAAATGTGATGATCGTCAAACTATAGGTACAGTCACGAGCAAAAGTATGTATACACTTGGCTTTATTCAAAGGCGATTTTCTCCTTTATTTTTTAATGAAATTTTATATTAGTAGGAACATAGTATTTTCGAACCCATAGCTATATGTAAAGTGTCGTATTTCAACGTTGCATTCGTTATTTCGTGAAAAAATCGCAATTTAAAGTTGCCAAGTGTTGACATATTGGTGCTCGTGACTGTACGCCTTTGCCCAACCCTTCAGGAATTGCAGGCGTGAGGATGCCATAGTCCATTTTTTGTACAGTTTCCGTGAACACTTCCGAATTTCCACCAAATATGATAAAAGTAACACTTTATGAATGGCCGCTCGAACTGAATGAAGGCGTAACTGCATTTCATCCATTCGTTCTTTTGTGAATGACCGGCAGCGATGACATTTTGTTCTTTTTTAATTTTTATTCACGATTCTTTGTGGAGCGTTCTGTGCATGTATTTCAAATGGCATTGGAAATTTGGAATGTAGCTTTCAGGGCTTTTATTAAAGGCGGTTTTAGGTAGTGCATAGTAGTAGATTTTAATAAAGCCTTTTATGTTTGTGCATAGAGTTGTTGAGATATTTTTGTTATGCCTTCGTTTAGTTTTGAGAATTGCTGTGCTCTCGGCTTTGCCAATTTATTTAGTTTGCCAGAATAAAAGTTTTAAGGGTTCATTAAATAAATATTCTGGTAAGAACTGATAATTATTTTGTTTCTGGATGTTTAGGATGCATTCTAACGTCTTCAAAACATGATTTCTAAGGTAGCCAAAAATATTTAAGGGCAAAGAGTGAGGCCTCGCCTTTTACGTACGAGGTCGTGGGTCAAATCCAATAACCAATGTGGCTGTTTGAATTCTGTTCATATGTGCTCTCCGAGTTTATCGTGGCATCGACATCGCTAAAGGAAAACAGAAACCAGAACTTATAGTTAATTAAGTGACTCGACAGACGTTGTCCTGGTTTTGATTCGAAAGACACGTGGTGCTATCTATTATCACAATAACGTTATAGTTTCTTTTCCTCGGGAACATCACTTTTTTTCGGGAGGAAATGTACCCAACGTATAGTATGCAAAATTTCGGGATGATCGTTCAGTGGTTTAGGCGTGAAAAGGTGACAAACTTACTTGCGCATTTATAATATTAGTTAGGATATAAGTCTGAAATCACCAATCCGTCTTGAGCAAGCGTGGTGATCAATGCTCGTTCCTTCCCTGTATGAGAAGAGTATTTACCCAGCAGTGGGAAATAATAGACTGGTATTATTATTTATCATACAACTAGCTGTACACCGCGGTTTCACCCGCGTAAGTGTCGATCCCATGGGAATATCGGGATAAAAAGTAGCCTATGTTTTAAACCTGGTTATAAAATATCTGTGTGCCAAATTTCATTCAAATCCGCACTCTAATTGCGTAACCCACTATTACTCTCAATTTGAATCATTTTCAAGCATATTGCTAATCCATCGCTCCATAAGTTCGAAAAATGTGTCTACTCAACAACGTAAATCACGCAATGAATGTTGTTGAACTGTCAAAATGAAACCCATTGCTACTGATAGTGTGTTACGCAATTACCCTGCCGTTCAGCCGTTTGTGCGTGAAGAAGTAACAAACATATAAACACACACACAAACTTTCGCCTGAATGATCACAAACAAAACACACACAGCCAAAGACTAAATCCCACATTGGCACGTCCGGAATAGAACGCAATTCATTCAAAAAGTTGGTCTCAAAACTCAGATCTCTACTTCAGCCGTTTCAAAATAATCTGCCCAGCTTACGTGGGCGATAATCTGCGCTCCGCAGCCTCTACCTACGCTAAGTACAATTATTTTTCTCCTAGTTAAAACTTCGGGAAAGATTCATTCTTATTCCACGTCAGTGAATTTCTTCATTTGTTTTTTCTTTTTTATTGATGAATGGGCCCGCTCTTGTCCTCGGTCACGCCTGATGGAAATCGATGGATGAGGTCTATGATGGAACGAACGTGCCCAGAAGATGCCTAAGGCACTGGACCTCCCACGCATCGACGAAACACAATAAGTAGGCTGTCTTGTTTATTTATTATTTTTTATTTAATACTTCAAGCACATAAATGTACAGAGGCGGACTTAATGCCATAGGCATTTTCTACCAGTCAACCTTTGGGTAATGCAGAGACAAACAGTGGTAGGTGCAATCAAGAACATTGAGGAATGAATATTTTAAATATAAAGATACGCATAAACCTAATAAAACTATGAATATAATAAATACCTAATTACATATAAATATAAACACAAATAAATATACATAAATACATGAATATACTTACTAAAAATCTAAGACAATGAGAAAATATTACCGTTGTGATGATCATACTGCCAGCTTCTTGCGAATGTGTTCGCGAGCCTTAACTTTAAAGGATAATCGGTTGGTTGCCATTTGCCATCCTGATTTCCTGGGGGAGCGCATTCCACAGAGAGATAGACTGAACGAAGAAGGTCTTGTTCCTATGCACTTAGAGCGTGGGTAATGTTCGTTAGTTATTTTTTTCGGGTGGTCAGTAAATCTGAAGTCGGTCAGTCAGGTTTCAAGTGAACTTTACAGAAAAGCACTACTGGGTTTTTGACAAAGAAAATGTAGGTGATCTTGTAAAAATAGGTAATGGGTCTAGTGTACCTACATACTCGTACCAACCAAGTTATTTCGCAAATTCATAGTCATCACGTTTTTTAGGACAGAAGGAAGGGGCTCGTGGGTACGGATCGATCGGAGGTTAAGCTACTCCTGTCGCGGTCGTTTCGTAGATCGGTGAACCTAACCATCCATTACATATCAACCCCTCCATGCCTTACCCAGAACAGCACAGAAGCCCAGAACTCTGACATCACTATGTATCAAATTCCTGTGAAAGCTTCTTGGGAAAAAAAAAACTTTTTATCTAATACTTTTTACTACCAGTCTTGTCAAGGGGTATCGTGCTACCCAGTTACTGGGTTGTGAAGATCAGATAAGCAGTCGCTCCATCTAAAATACTTGGGGACATAACAATGCCCCTCGCGCGGGAAATGTTTATGTGAGTGGTTAAGATAGAAAAATATGTTTACAATATAGACATCTCCCACGGTAAACAATTTTATGTAAATCAATCAACTCAGCCTATCGCAGTCCACTGCTGGACATAGGCCTCTCCCAGGCCGCGCCACAACACCCTGTCCTCCGCGTTCCGCATCCAGTCCGTCCCAGACACGTTCTTTAGGTAGTCGGTCCATCTAGCTGGGGGTGTCGCGTATTTCCCTTTCCGTGTCTAACTGGCGACACCGGTCTCGCGAAATCCACAAGCTTTTGTATTGCTACACAATTCAACCAACCCGTTTTTTTTTTTTTTCTCGCTGATAAATGACGTTACGCATCTCCGCTCGTCGGGGGAAGAGACGGAGTATGTGGGACTCCCTGCCAGGGTGGCAGTATACCCACTAAAACTCAGCGGTGTTCCCTTATCGCCTTGATGGGGAGGTCATGGGAATCCGGCTCAGCCTTTGCATCCACAACCCCCCCGGCGCATGCCCACCTAGCTGGCGGGCCCCGCATGTCCCCCCGTCTGGGGGGCTACGGGAATGGCCGGGAACACCTGGCCATTCCCGTCCGGCACTGGTGGAAGCCTGTGCAATACAGACGAGGGTGCCCCCGCACCCGCCGCCTGCTGGCTTCCACCTGGGAGGAGTCGGAGATGACTGTCATACTGACGTCTTCTTCGACACCTCCTCCGCCTTCGGAGCGGCGCCGCGAGAGGGTCTTCCTCCCGCACGCGCTCCGCCGCCTCCTTCTGGGACATGACGTGTTCGCAGAAGGAGGCGACTGCCGCCCAGGACCCCTCATCAGCATGGCGTTGACCAAGCCGGGGAGCGAGAGGTCCGTTCCGATCGCCGCGGTGAGACTGCGGCGCGGCTCGGACCACGACGGGCACACCTCGAGAGTGTGCTGCGCCGTGTCCTCCGCCGCGCCACAGTCGTGACACGACGGCGTCTCCTCCCGCCCGATACGGTGCAGGTACGATCCGAAGCAACCGTTTCCGGACAGCACCTGCACCAGACGGAAGGAGAGGAACCCGTGCAATTCAACCAACCCGTGCTCAACTCGCGTCAACTGCGCATGTTTTTGCGATCAAGCAACGTTAAAAGAGGTTTTACAAAATAGTGTGCAATTGAATTGAACACGGTTTTTTAACTGGTCTCTTCGAAACAAATCCGTGCTCATTTAGCGCGTTCGTAAATGTTCGGAATAAATCGTGCGGGCCGAAGCAGGCGGGAGCCGCCGCGCCGCCGCGGGACGGGGCGCCCGAAGTTGCATTCGCGTGCTGTTATTTGTTTGTTACTGTGCGTTTGAGGTTATGTTTCTTGTTTACATAGTGCCTATTGGAAGAGTTTAAAAGGTTTTTTTTTGGGAATTACATGATTTTATTTACATAATTACGGCGACATAGAATGCAAGAGCGAGCGAAGGGCACCGCGAGGTTCGGTTTTGTTAGGTTACTTTATTTTTTACGTTATCACAAAGGCGTGCTCTGTTGACGCGAATTGAACACGGGCTAGTAGAATTCTGCACTAATACAAAAGCGTGTGGATTTCGCGAGACCGATGTCGCCAGTTGGACACGGAAAGGGAAATACGCGTCGGTAACTCCAGATGGTCGATTTTAGAGGTATTTTTGACAGATTTAGACTGAGATCAGACTGTGAACGTTCTTAAAATTACGAGAATTGCCCCTCATTTTTTTGCCGGATAATTTCATTCCTGATTTAATGTCAACTGTATTAAAATCTTTACTAATTACTAATAAAGCTGAAAAGTTTGTTTGTTTGAACGCGCTAATCTCCGGAACTACCGGTCGGATTAAAAAAAAATGCATTTGGTAGCCCAATTCTTGAGGAAGGCTATAGGCTATTTAACATCACGCTATGGCTTTTAGGAGCCGAGCAAAAAGAAAAATGTCAGAAAGAACGCTAAGTGAAAATGAAAATAGCGCGGGCAGGCGATGCGATGCGACGGGGTGGGGCGGGGGACGGGGAACAAGAAATTTCACGCGGACGAAGTCGTGGGCAGAAGCTAGTTAATTTATAAAACAAAAGGTTCACTCTTTGTTTAATAGGTACTTTATAAATTCCATTTAACTTTATTATTCTACCCACGCTTTCCGGACATGCATCTGTTGCCTACCTTTCGCAAAATATGATAATAATTTACACGTCAAAATGTCGACCAATTTTAAATAGAAAGTAAAATTTAAATATAATGAATGGATTCCATTAAAGTTATTTCGGGAATTAATGGAATGGCAGTTAGAAATAAATAAATAAATAAATATTTTCTGTCATATATATTTTCAATACGCTTTTTTTATTGCTGTATGGGCCCGCTCTTTATCTCGATCGCGCCTGATGGAAAGCGATGGATGAAGTCTATGATGGAACGAGCGTGCCCAGAAGATGCCTAAAGCACTGGAACTCCCACGCGTCGACGAAACACAGCAGGTTGCTTGCCGGACTCCGGTGGGAGGGTGGTCGCAAACCAGGCGGGCGTTACCACCGCAAGGGAACAATTGACCCGTCAAATAAGGTGTTGGGTGTGACTGTCCAGGATGTGCCGAGCGCTCGGTTCCGTTGAGTAACTGGCAGAACAAACTGAGCTGCACGAGGAGGCTTCTTCATGCATCCCAAAAAAAAAAAAGCATGCTTGTGGGTTGACTAGTGTTGCCAGTTGACCATTTATCGAAAATCATCATTTGCCTAGCCTTTTCTCAACTATGAAGGGGTCAGCTTCCAGTATAACCAGATGCAGCTGAATACCAGTATTTTACATGGACCGACTGCCTATCTGACTTCCACAGCCCAGTTACCGGGTAATACGATACCCCTTGGTAAGACTGGTTGTCAGACTTTCGGGCTTCTGACTACCTACCGGTAACGACTGTCAAAGATCCACGAATGACAGCCGGGACCAACGGCTTAATGTCCTTTCCGAGGCAAAGATGATCACTCATCCACAGACTATCCGCGGCAAGCGTAGCTTCGCCTATCAAACATACAAAAAAAAAACAACATACAGTCGAATTGAGAACCTCCTCCTTTTTGAAGTCGGTTAAAAAGGCCAGAAAGTATAAAGAGGCCCAATTAAAATAAGTGTGCATCATTATAATCGCAAAAAGTTTTCAGATCAGGTAGATATTTCCCAAGAATAATGTTTACCTAATCACACTAATATTATAAAGGCGAAAGTTTGTGAGTGTGTGTGTGTGGGGGTGTGGGGGTGTGTTTATATGTTTGTTACTTCTTCACGCTCAAACGGCTGGACCAATTTTGCTAAAATTTGGTATGGAGGTAGCTGACACCCTGGATTAACATATAGGCTACTTGTTATCCCGATATTCCAACGGGATCGAAACTTATGCGGGTGAAACTGCGGGGCGCAGCTAGTAGGTTAATATTTAAGTTACCTATTTACTAGTCTAGATAGAAATAAAATACACATTGTAATATCGGCTTTGTGTAATTAATTTATTGGCGACTCCCTCATCTTTAATAAATAGCCTGTCTAAATTAATCTTACCCGTTTAATTTATGGCTAGGGGGTTAGCTGCCCTCTTCAATATAAGTTTTATAGCGAATTTAATGTTTAGGTAGAGGGGCTCATCACTGAGTCCGTTTCGCTATTTCTTATCGGAGGTAGTCGGCAGTGGCGAAGGTTCCTTACAATTCGATTCCTATCGGCTTCCCTTTCAAAAATGGCACAGTCAGTTTCTATAGACAAATACTAAAATCATATTAAAGATATCTTCTCCGGCTTAATTCTTACAAAAATTGACCCTTCGCTACTGGTAGTCGGATAGGAAATGTCGACTTCATCTAGCTTATTTTTTACCGACTTCAAAAAAAAGGAGGTTATCAATTCGATACATATGTATGTAATATTATTGGAATTGCATTATATTCACATATGATGATCTATTAGGGCTTCCAAACAAATATACAAAATTTCTTAGACGTATGTATGTATGTATGTATGTATGTTTGTCCACGCATATCTCCGGAACTATTAATCGGATCGTGACCATTTTTTTTTTATTGGCTTACATTTTCTTCAACTTAGGGAACAGTGCAAGTTTCATCAAGATCGATTCAGTAATTTTCAAGATATGGACTAATACGTGTAGATAAGTGTGACGGCCTGGCTTATTGATAAGAGCTACGGGTGTAGTGTCAAAGGGAAAACATCTCAAAACCTTGGTCAAATACTAGTGCAAAAACTAAAAATTACGAAATAAAAAGTAATTTAAAAAAATTAAACCGACTTCAAAAAGAAATTAACTCAAAATTATGAAATAACTTTAATTTCTGAAGTCGGTGGCATAAAACTAAAATACAGATCCCAAGACACCGACTTCCGAAATTAAAGTTATTTCATAATTTTGAGTTAATTTCTTTTTGAAGTCGGTTTAATTTTTTTAAATTACTTTTTATTTTTGTATTAGATACATGCGTCTCTATGTGATTCCGATATCCTATTTACAGAAGGAAATAATAACTAATACCTAATAAAATAACCATAATATATTAACCTCGGAAATTATATTTTCGAGCCGTTTGGGGTTGAAACCCTCGGGCCGTTGGGTCCGAGTGCATAAGGTCTTTATAAGGAAATTTCGAAACGGCTGGTTGACACTTCCCGTGGCCCAAGGGCTAGCTTTTACCTTGGCCTGAGGCTAAGCATTGCCATACAACGTGGTAATGCCGCCAGTCTCTTGGGCACATTACCAACCGACAGCGATGCGGATAAATTTTTCGACGCTCTATATTTTAGTTTCTGTATAGTTTTAGATAAGTTAGGATTTTATTTATAGAATTAACAATTTAATTTCACTACTGACTTTCAAGTCACAACGCCATCACAGCGGCAATCAGTGACAAAAATCTGTCGAATATGTGAGTAAAAAAATAGGGGTATTTTACAAGAGCCCAACGGATAATGCCATTAATGCTGGTGTGCCGTGCCAACCAACCAGTGCTATTGCTGCACCAAAGACCAAGGTATCCGCGACTGTCGACTGCTTCACCGCACTGACAGCGTTGTGGAGGTGGTGCAAGGAGACTTGTAGCGAGCCGGAAAGTGGTGTCAACCCAGGATAGTGTAGTGGTGACGGTAGCACCTGAAGCCAGACGCGCCATTATCATTCTCCCACAGCCAGCAGGCGGGCACGCTCGGCAGTATTGGTGGACGTATTAAGAGCGTTTACGCTGCCTGTACGGCATTTCATACAAACTTTCAAGCCCTTGTTTTTCGAAATGAATGGTTACCGATTTTAATGAAACTTCATACGCTTAAGCAGGATACAAAGGTCTAAAAAGTTACTTAAGAACATTTTCTTCATTACTTAAAAAAGATAACTGGAAATCTCTGTTTCTATGGAAAATTTAAAATCGGTCTAATTTGGCTGTAACACTATTTTTTGAAAATGTTCTTTTAGACCTTCGTATCCCGCTTCATTAACTGTACCAACCTGCAGAGCAGCTCATCCCACTGTTTCTGGGAAGACGGGTTCTTGACCTGTACCTGATGCAGGCAAGTCACCCTACTTTTTTTTTTTTTTTGGGTGGGAAGTCATCAAATGACCCCCCCCTCCCGCTCTGGGCGGAGCGGAAGGGAGTGTCAGACTCTTACTGACTAAAACCCTGTTCCTTCACTTGCCTGTGCCAGGGGCCACGGTATCTCTTTCGAACAACCCGCGACCCTGGCGGGCATCGGCCCTAGCAGACCCTGTCAGTTGGTGCTGACATCTCCTTGAGGCGCGCGTGGAACACAACCCGCCGTCGACCCGGGCTTGGTCCTTACCGGACGGCGAGCTGCCCATTGCTGGCCGCCCGCAAGCCCGCGGCTACGGTGGCCGGGAATCGGCTATCGACTCCCGACGCCCGTGGCGTCTCCTGCGGCGGCTGGGGGCGTGAGGGCGCAAGGATTGCCTCTCCCTCACGCGCTCCGCCTCCTCCTTCACGAGCATCACTGCTTCGCAGAAGGAGGCGACAGCCTCCTATGCACTCTCGCTCCGTACCATGGCCCGGACTAGGGCCGGACGCGAGAGATCGCCGCCGCCGATCGCCGCCGTGAGGACACGGCGGTGCTCTGCCCAAGCTGGGCAGATCTCCACCGTATGCTCCACCGTGTCCTCCGGGCGATCCACACAAGTCACCCTACTTCAGCCTACTTCCTTCAGTTTGATGATCAGTACCACACCCTTAAAATATGACCACGCCTTTCTCACACTTGATGTCTAAACAGCCTTGCAATAATTTAC
Source organism: Oligia fasciuncula (assembly GCA_963082905.1). Taxonomy (NCBI): domain Eukaryota; kingdom Metazoa; phylum Arthropoda; class Insecta; order Lepidoptera; family Noctuidae; genus Oligia; species Oligia fasciuncula. The sequence continues at coordinate 7,736,152 of OY720411.1, forward strand.
GTAGAAAATATTTATTTCCATAAATCTTCATACATAATTTTTCCTGATATTTTAAATATTTTCCACGCATTTCCATTCACCGAAAAGCAATTACCTACACGTGAAATCCATAAATAATATTTTTACTATAGTTACCGAGAAAGGTATCCCGATACAGGAACCGAGGTATTTCGGTACGGTTTCACACACAATGTGAATTACCGGAATCGGTTCTGATAATATGTAACGGTATACAAAGGATATACAGAAGACTGTAAAATTATTCCTGGAAATGAGTACCTAAGCAACTTTTCTATATACATAAAGTTTAGTCAAACTTGTTTCAAATCAATATTATTTAAAGTTAAACAAATTTCAACTTTATTTTAATGGTAATTAAGTTGACTTCAGAGTGACTAGCACTATTGAAAAAGTTATAAAAATGTTTGAATTTGTAGAGTAAACTAAACTATATTGTGTAGGATTTAAAGTAATTTTTCCATAAACTCATGTTTGTTTACATTTTTGGCAAATAAATCGAGAATGCAGATTACATACATAAACGAAGACCTTCTTCCCATGGGGGCGGGCATGCAGAACTACAGAACGCCACCTGCTACGATACTGCAGCTTTTGCTTCATTTACGTTCATACATCTGATATTTATTACAATAATATTATTTTCGAATAATATTTTCGCCATCTTAATTTTCAGTTAGGTATGTACCTACTTATAGCTGCATTTCTTACATAACATAAAGTTAAGCCTGTAATCCCTCGAGGAGGGGCCCCCTTAGGGCCGAAGCCTGCCGCGTCAGCGGGATTGTCCGAAAGGGTTACCGCTGCCCCTGAACATAAAGGGCTAAGGAAGGAACACGGGTGGGTTTTAGTCAGTAAGAGTCTGACACTCCCTTCCGCTCCACCCAGAGCGGGAGGGGTCACTATTGATGATTTCCCATCCACAAAAAAAAAAAAACATGTAATCCCGTAGGGTTAATCAGGCACTTGTCGCCAGTTAGGTATATTAAGTTCCATGTAATAGGGGGCGAGTCTGTTGCCATCAACCGGGCACAGATCCAGACTCCGGGCTGAGAAATTCTAGATGGAAAAAGTTTAAAAAACTAAAACTCGAGTACTGAAAAGGATGAAACAAGATACCTTCCCGTGGTCGCATGTACTAACATACAATATAAGCTGTGGGAGCATGCGACCAGGGGAATTTTTGTTTCATCCTTTCAGTAATCGGGTTTTAGTTTTTAAACTTTTTTTTTATTTAACTGTTTTGAGGCTTAATTCAGTAATATTTATATTTTTGAAATGTGCTAATTAAGCCCTTTCATATTCATTTGATATTCCGAAAGGCAGCATCCCAAAATATTTATTTTTAAATTCATTCTTTTATGTCCGCAGGAACCCGTTGGATGCGAGAAGCACAGAACCGGTCGAAGTGGAAGTGCTTGGGGGAGGCCTATGTCCAGCAGTGGACGTCTTTTGGCTGAAATGATGATGTCCTCTAGAGGGCGCCATATTTAATTTAAAACCAAGTAACACTTTACCCATGTTTATATGTTTGTTACTTCTTCACGCACAAACGGCTGAACAGCAGGGTAATTGCGTAACACACTATCAGTAGCAATGGGTTTCATTTTGACAGTTCAACAACATCCATTGCGTTATTTACGTTGTTGAGCAAACACATTTTTCGAACAATTATGGAGCAATAGATTAGCAATATGCTTCAAACTGATTCAAATTGATAACAATAGTGTGTTACGCAATTAGGGTGCTGGGCATCGAACCCGGGACCTCATGTTTAGCAGATAGCTAGCAACTAGACCAGGCATCTTCAATTCTACCGGAAAATCGATGATTTACCTGATTCAATCTCCATTGTATCCAAACAATTCAGTATCAATAACCCAATCTATGAGATAATATTAGATCAATCAAGACAATAGCATAGACAACTGAACTCTACGCAGTACGTCTTCGTCTCAGTAGATATTATTACAAGCAAAGTGAAGAACAAAAGGTTCATTTTATTAGGGTTCCGTACCAAAATGGTAAAAACGAAACCCTTGTGGTGAGACTAAGTCTGTCTGTCTGTCTGTCACAGCTGGATATCTCAAGAACTACTAATGCTATCAACTTGAAATTTGGAATAGTTTTAGATGACGTTTGCCCAACTATTTTGCAAATAAGAAAGAAATAAAAATATATGTATATTTTTTGCAACAAGGACTGAAAGGGGGTCTGAAAAATTCGAAATGGGGCTACTAGGGCATGTGGGGTATCATATGAAAGAGCGCAATTTGCACATTCTCAAACCTTTTTTTTTAGTCAGCATATTTTTCGACTTTTGATGAAAAATGTAAAAAAAATACCGTTCCTCCCCCTTATCTCCGAAGTTTGCAAAGAAAAAAATCCTTTCTATGTGATAGAAGTTTATGTAAAGATTACAGGATAAATAAAACAAAGTCTCTAAATAGCACACTTTTTCAGAAATCATCAACAAAAGTTACTTTAGTTCCACTATCGGTCAAGAGTTGGCGCTGACATAAAACTGCAATATTCTACACCGCAGTGCACTGTGTTAAAATTGGGTGTGTTATGTTTGGTATAACAACAGATAGTCTAATTTCGTTTGACATAACTCTCATATGATATAATTTTCATATGCTATAAAAACATTTAACCTAATTTCATATGATCTAATGTTATATTTGATATAATTTTCTTTTTCTCTAATTTCATTTAGTATAACGTTCATTTCATATAATTTTCATATTGTATAATGCTCCTTATATATAACGTTCATTTGACCTAACATTCATATTAACTAATTTTCTGCCCTTCGCTCGCTCTTGCATTCTATGTAAAGAATCGCTCTTGTGTTCTATGTGTGTGTGTTCTATTTCTGAGTGAAGGGTTTAAAATAACCTAACCTAGTGTTGCCCTTCGCTCGCTCTTGCACCCTATGTCGACGGAGCCCCGCTTCGCGGTGCCCCTATTTCCGTATAAAGGGTTTAAAGTAACCTAACACAACCTAACCTCGGGGTGCCCTTCGCTCACTCTTGCATCCTATGTCGACGGAGCCCCGCTTCGCTTCGCTTGTTAAAAGTTGACATTTCCAAATTATATTAAACGTTACTTATAGATTTTGAATATTATAGCAACTGAATATTATATTATGTGAATATTATTTCAAATGTGCATTATATAAACTGTTCATTATACCATATGAAATTAGGTAAAATGAAGTTATATCAATAATTCATTAGGTATATCATTTGATCGTTATATTAAATAAAAATTATATTAAACGAAATTAGGTCTTACGATCGTTAGAACTTTTGTTACTATATCAAACGTGACACACCCGTTAAAATTCTCTGATGAATAGGTATAGGCCTCGCTGATTAAATTTTTTTTTTTTTTTTTATTCTATCTTTGTGATGACCTGTGTTATCCCTACTTTTAACATCTCTTGCATGCTGACAATTTGTGTTGTAAGTATTGTACTCATGTTTGAGCAAATAAATGATTATCTTATCTATCTATCTATAATGGAAGCCGACCCTAACATAGTTGGAAAAAGGCTAGGCAGATGATGATGAAATTAATCCATCTTGTCTCTTAAAGTGGACCTTCTTTATATGTTTGTAGGTACTATTCCTATGTTCGTAACCTGATATCTTTCAACTATTGCCACTGAACAGATGCTGATTTGATTTACTACAAAGCTTTCACGTACAGCCGTACATGTAGGTAATATTTTATTCATATTCAATATTTGACTGACGAAATATTATGAGGTGCGTGCCTTTTCGAGTTCTTTTAGAAATACCTTGATAATGTCAAATCCTTTCTCCTGTTTCTGTCACAGAGTTCCTTTGAATATTGTAATAATTGTGCTTGGCTGTATTAACATGTAACATGACAGTTCGAAAGGTGATTGAAGATTTTTATATGGAGCCTATACATACACATAAGAATGAGACAGTGATATTTGTTTTCTTTGTCATATGTATGTAATCAGATAGAGAGGTCCTACTACAGTAGTCTTCAATTAGGTATTTAGAGTGTTGCCTCTACTTTTATCTGTAAGCTTCTTGGGCATACCTTTTTTTTTTGCTGTCGGGGGCAAACCTTAAAAAGGCACCCGACCTCCGGGGAGAGGTCGGGGAGTATGGGATTTTTACCTCACTAAAACCACCCCGGTGATCACCATCAGCACATAGGGGTGGTCCCGGTTCCTCTTAAAAGACCAATTCCGGAACCACCCCGTGCAACGCCTGTAAGGCACATATCCGTGGGGTCTTGGGCATACCTGCTGTCGCGCCATTTTGTTTTTTTTTTTCAAAATGGCGGCCACGCCTGAATGCTTCATAAATCGATAGCTGACGTCAATGCTCAATCCCCGTAAAGCGTCACGTTACCGAGATATTACCGTTCAAAGTTGATCACGGGTTCACGGGACATCCATATTTTTTTAACTTGCGTATATTTTGTTGTTTAGATGTTTAATTAGGTACTTTAAATTTTAAAAGTGATTATTTCATAGTGGCCGCCATTTTGAAAAAAATAAATGGCGGACAGGTAAGTATGCCACGGACCTTGAAAGCCCTTTAAAAAAGGTTGGGTTTTGTAGATCATTGTCTCTGTCAGTGGCCATGTGACAGTCTGTTTTTGAAGCTTGAAGTGTCAAATCAACGCCCAGGTGCTGCATAATGTCTCAGTCTGATTGTATAATCCGCCATATTACATTACGGCTAGCCGTTATCAGAAACAGGGCCGTTTTGAAATGCGGCGGTTCAACGATTAGCCGGATTGTCATTGCGATACGTTCTTCAATAAGTTCTACTTACATTGTAACCAAACCGAACCTCGGGGTGCCCTTCGCTCGCTCTTGCATTCTATGTCGACGTAGTTCTGTATCCGACGGCATTGTTTTATGTCACGCAGCGCTACGAGTGTTAAGAATCGGAACTAAAACCTGTCAAAGAGGCGGCTAATGTCTCGCTGTATTACATTATGGCTAGCCGTGTTGAATAACGTATGGCGGCGAATACATTCCGGCGGTTTTTTATTCAGCTGTATTCAATCCGGCTAATCGTTGAACCGCCGTATTTCAAAACGGCCCTGTTTTTGATAACGGCTAGCCGTAATGTAATATGGCGGATTATACAATCCGACTGCGACATATACAGTCCATTTACAGTTATTTTAGCTCTGGCACCAAAAAATTTAAACAAAAATTATGAAGTTGACAATTTTTTTTATCATTTTTTTTTATCATCATAAAAGTAAGTTAAATATCTTGACTGAACAATTTAATACCTAATCAAAACCACAAGCAGAACATAAGTATATTTGCTCAACTTGTTTATCTAAGAAGAAGACAAATTGCTGTCACAAAAGTAGCGACTACTTTGGTAAGCGCACAAGAAGACTGTAGATATGCTTATTTATTATAGACTTAGTTAATTTACTTGGCATAATTAAGTTATTTCCACAAGTACATTAATTTCAAAAACTCAAGTACATAATTTATTGTTAGACGAGAACAACTGCCGACAATGTAGACAGAGTAATCTATTATAAAGAAATAGACCGTTTTCTTGCTAATACTTTTTAATCGCACAACTGTACTTTTTCACAATCCAACAACGACTGGCTTTGCACTACATTTTACCATTTAAAACGACATTTGCCCCACCCAGAAATAACGAATATCATAACTTATTTCTATGTGTTGCCCAAGTAGAATAATACATTTAGTTGCCATAGTGGAAATACATTTTAAAAGTTTGTTGATAGTGTTGCCACAGTGGATCTTATAATTCGGTATTAAAATAACGTATGTTTTAAGAATTAAATCAATGAAATCACGACACTATAGACTCATGGTATCCGTGTCACCGAAAGGGACAAAAATTTCCGGCAATCTTCATCATAGTACTATAATTTTTACAGCTTATTACACTTTCACAGTTGCGCAAATGTACTATTATTGAATTATGCACGAAAAATATCTTATTTTCCGTTTAATCGCGGTGTAGATTTATTATTTCATTCATAAACGTCAAACTTGTTGTGCACATTGATGTGCTTAACCGTCACGCAGTAAGGGACAGAAATATTCTTACTCTGTCTCTTTTCTTTGCTAGTGACGTTAATATATTTCTCTTTTTCTTGTGCGAATGAAAAAGAAGATATGCAGCAGTCTATAGTTTACTCTGTCTACGGCCGAGAAACTGTTATGCAGTTGCCAAACTATAAGTAAGTTAGTGTTGATACAGTGCGAGACCAAGTGCGAGTCGGACTCGCACACGAAGGGTTCCGTACCACAAGGCAAAAACACCGAAAAAAACACGTTTCGTATGGGAGCCCCCCTTAAATATTAATTTTATTCTGTTTTTATTATTTGTTGTTATAGCGGCAACAGAAATACAGCATCTGTGAAAATTTCAACTGTCTAGCTATCATGGTTCATGAGATACAGTGTGGTGACAGATAGACAGACAGATGGGCAGTGGAGTCTTAGTTACAGGGTCCCGTTTGGGTACGGAATCCTAAAAACTAAGGTTGAAATTATATAACTGTCACATAAACAAATAGACCTTGTCGTTTTCTGACGTGCAAGTGTCATTCAACATTAGGGCGTATGTCCACCGCCGCCGTCACCGGCACGTCACCGAGAACGAGATGACGGCGGCGCCGAGTTAGCGATATTTTACGAGTTTTGAGTAGTTCAGCAATACAATCAAAGTGAAGAACAAAAGGTAATGTCATATGTCGGTTGTCGGTGTCGGTGTGCGGTCTTTCTTTGGAATGCTCTCCCTCTGAACATCAGGATGGCAACCAGTTGGTTATCTTTTAAAGTGAAGGCACGTGAACATATCCGTTAAAAGTTGGCCGTAACATCTCAGCGCTGATTTGCTGGATTCGTTTTCTCCTCTACCGATAATTTGTTTCTCCTCAAAGATATTGTTTATATGTATGTATGTATCTATCTATGTATTAGTATTTATTCTTGTATTTTATAGTCATTTCCTAGCTATTAATCCCTTTTGTTGCACCTGCCATGTTTTGTCTCTGCATCACCCTAAGGTTGACTGGTAGAAAATGCCTCAGGCATTAAGTCCGCCTTTGTACAGTATTTCTTTTACTTGTGCATAAAGTTTTAATAAATAAATAAATATGTTAAAATACTGATTGTGCCTGAAGCTTCGCCAACTCGTGTGGTTAAAGCAGAAATCATCACACTAATATTATAAAGGTGAAAGTTTGTGAGTGTGTGTGTGTGTGTGTGGGGGTGTGTGTGTGTGTTTATATGTTGTTACTTCTTCACGCTCAAACGGCTAGACCAATTTTGATGAAATTTTGTATGGAGGTAGCCGATACCCTGGATTAACGTATAGGCTACTTTTTATCCTGATATTCCCACGGGATCGACATTTACGCGGGTAAAACCGCGGGGCGCAGCTGGTAAGTTTATATTTCAAAGTACTTCTCAAAGACAGTGAAAAATAATTCTTTCTGCGTTTGTTGAAATCAAAACAGCTGTAACCGAAAATATCCTGATCTCTAGAACTACACAAAATAATAAATCCATCATAAGTTTAACTACTTTTTTATTTTTATTTTCAAGTCTTTTTAACAACTAGAAGGCTGTATGCTAACCAAAACGATCGTCGTGCTCATTTCATTCCCGAACTCGTTGTCGCACCGACAGACGGTGACTTCCGGTTTCCCGAAAAAAAAGTGACATAAATTCGACGATCGCGTAATCGCGTGAACGATCATTTTGGTTAGGACGCCGCCTACGACATCGGTCTTTTTTATCAGCGGACATAATTATTTATTTCCTCCAGCTCAGATTTCATACTTTTCATAGAGTTTGTAGAACAGGTCCCAGAATGCCATTCTGTCATGGGTCGGTCTTGCTCCCAGAAAAAGGTCAAAGTTTATATCTAGGTATGGATGCGAAATCTTGGAAATTGGGTCCCATTTAATCGGAAGCAACTCCGTTTTCTCGGGTGTGGGATCTCTGAAAATAAATACGTATATAAATACATGGAAAGGGCCTCGACAAGTGGCAATCGCTTTTAAAACGTTTCCTATTTCGATTTCGAACGATTTTCAACAGGATTGACGTAAGCTTCAGTACCTTATGTCAGTTCCATTCGTTTTTGACATTCCCATCATCGTTATTGCTGATAAATAGGCCCTGCAGACCGCATTGCCAAAGTTTGAGAGTAAATACGATGTTGAAAGTCACATTGGGACTTGTCTGTTCTTGGATTCGCATTTGGCCGGTTTTTTTAAAATTTCTTAATAGTAGCAATACAAGGTTTGTAACGCTTTCATAATAAAAATAACAAAGAACAGGGGTTTTATCACTGAGATTATTATTCATCCATAGGTATACAACATTGTAGAACTTACACTCACCCAAATTTAGCAAAATTGGTCCAAATGGTTGTCATTCTATCAATCATGAGCTGGTCTTCGGGAGTCGTTTCTCCGTGGAACATTTCGAAATCAAACAAATAACCAAGTTCGTCGGCGTGAGTCGCTCCTGTCGAATTCATGTTTAGCTTCACCTTCAGCAAATTTCTACCACCACTGTACGAGAAAATGTACCGATACACAGTGCTGGCACCATTCTGCAAAAGTAGGTCTGCCATTCTTTGAGTTGGATAACCGTAAGAGAAATCTGATGCAAAGTCGGAAAGACTCTCTTTAACATTTTCAGTGATTTTCTCGTCTCCCACAAAAAAATGTCTGACAGCATCCACAGCTTCATCTAATTCTAAATCGTTGTTAAAATCAAATTCTAATCTTAAATAGTCTCCAAAATTGAAAGTTTTGTAAAAGTCATCATCTGCGAACTCAAAACCGACAGCAGACTCGTTGTCATTGTATCCAATAATAACGGGGGTTGTTCTTGCTTTTGATGATACGATGCTCTTCGGATGTTCTGTTATGAAATTCTCAATACCTTCAAACTCTTTCTCTATGCACGGCACAGCTGTCAGAATATTATTACCCTGCACAGCAATAATTGCATTGACTAAATCGTTAACTACTTTAATTATTGTATGTGCATCAATAGATGAAAGATATTCCAGAGCTTCATGTATGTCAGATGTATTGAAAGATAATTCTCTGGCCAGTCTAATAGGTAACGTATTATCAGATACTCTTTTCCAAATATGGATTAGGGCAGGGCCACTCTGAATGATTGCTCTCTTGAATAATTTTTCATATGATGATAAAAGATGCAGACTAACAGATACGCCACCAGCACTTTCACCAAACACAGTAATTTCGTTAGAATTTCCTCCGAAAGCTTCGATATTATCGTTGACCCACCTCAGAGCTAACACCTGATCTTTAAGCCCTTGATTACCTGGTACTTCTGGAATGTCGAGGCACATGAAACCGTAAACACCAAGTCTGTAATTGATTGTTACAACAATGACGTCATTTCTCAGCAAAAAGTTTGGAGAACTGCCGTCCCTATCTGCGCTGCCTGTAGTGAAACCACCTCCGTGTATCCATACCATCACTGGCAGGCGGTGACGAGAATCGGCGATATTCGGCACGTAGATGTTCAAGGTAAGACAATCGATAGTACCGATGGGTACGTCATTATCTACTTGAGGGCACACGTTTCTCTCGTAGGCTTCGAAGATGTCGTCAAATCCAGGATGTGGTTTTGATTGCTGTGAAACAGTTTATTTATTCTTAATTTCTCTAAGATATCGATGACTTATTTGTGGAAACAGATATGTAAAGTATTTTATTACTGAGCCAAAATAAGGAATTCATATTAATTTATTTACTGGTTGAGTTAAACCGTTGGAAGGATTTTTAAGATTAATGCAATTGCTCTCGATGTAAGCCTTGAATGAGGCCAAGTTCAGGCCAAATGTGAAAGATTGTATATTTTATGTTTCTACCTTAATACAAAACAACAAGATCCTAAAACACACTGAAGCTTACCCCGAATGGATTATTTTCATCTACCATCGCATAAGGAACACCCAAGAATTTAGCGTACCCATCTCCAAACGGCAGTCCTCTAATCAGACCTCCTTTGGTAGACACAAGTGGATCTATTCTGGATAGTCCATGCACTGTAGCACATATCGAGATTAACACTAGTACAGACCACATCATGTCCAAATTGTCGAAACCTTGTGACATTACTGTTGGAATTTGTCTACTCGCCATATCGCGGGAGTTAAGATAAAAGATAAAACAGCATCTTGAAGATCAATCGATATCGTTTCAATAAGTGTGACAATATTTTTTTCAAGATTATTATCTATTTATGTCTATGTACCAAGATACACAGGCAAGCAGTTTTACTAAAGGGTATCATGTTACGTGGATGGGTGACCGTGACCAGCCATTACATATCGACCCTTCCATGTCTCGGAAAGCACGTTAATCCGTTGATCCCGTCTGTCATTCGTAGATCTTTGACAGTCATTCCGGGTAGTCAAAAGCCCAAGAGTCTGACAACCAGTCTTACCAAAGGGTATCGTGTTACCTAATAACTGGGTTGTGGAGGTTTGATAGGCAGTCGCTCCATGTAAAATACTGATACTTAGCTGCATCCAGTTAGACTTGACGCCGACCACGACATAGTTGGGAAAAAGCTAGGTAGATGATAAAGATATTCATCAATATTGTCACTTAAAGTAGACCCTTCGCGTTTACTTTTCTGTAATATTCTCCGTAACCAATTCAATTCAATTTTTATTCAGTAACAATTCACATTGCGTTCGAATATAATCCAGCATGAAACATTAATATTACCAACATATATCTTTTATCCACCCGATACCTTTTATCTATTGCCACTGAACTGAACAGATTCTTGTTTGATTTGTTACAAAGCTTTCACGTACTATTACAGCATTCCATATTCATATCATATATATATGATTGAAATTCAATATTTTACTGATGAAATATTATAAGGTGCGTCACACGTGCCTTTTCAAGTTTTAAGAAATTCCTTTTAAATTCATATCTTTGAAAATGCCAATCCGTTCACCTACTTTTATCACAAAGTTCCTTTGATTATTGATAATACAGTCTCTGGCTGTTAACATGACAGTCCGAAATTTTTAGAGCAGTGGTGAAGAAATTATTTACACAAATTAAAGTGCCTGTTTGGGTTTCTACCTAAGACCTACAACTCGTAAGTCGGGGTCGTTACCACTGGGCCACCACTGCTACATTCTATATGTCTAATTGTCTATGGTAAAATGTATTGAAAAAAAAACGGTCAAGCGCGAGTCGGACTCGCGCACCGAGGGTTCCGTACTTTGTAGGTATGTAAATAGTTTATCACGGGATTTTTTTTCCTTTACTTCTTCTTGATGATCTTGCTTCTTGCCAAATTTCATGATTCTATGTCAACGGGAAGTACCCTATAAATTTTGATTCCCTTGAGAGTGTCGAAATATATGTTTTTTGTGGTATGCCGCCGACCACGACAACGGCCGTATCTTTTTTTTACGTTAACTTAGGTATTACATTTTATCACAGCTTCAAGGGAATGTAGACTTGAGTATATGGTTTTAATTTCAACTCGATACCTACACGCGTTCCTGAGATAAAGGGTCTTGACAGACAGACGGTGGGACGGACGGACGGACATCAAAGTGATCTTATAAGGGTTCCGTTTTTTCCTTTTGAGGTACGGAACCCTAAAAACAAGATGGCGGCGTTAGTTCCAATTTCAGCCACGCACCAAAAGAAACCTGTAGCGCTATATGCGACCTTGTGACTATGTACAGGCGACCTCGTTATTGCTTAACCACTGCTAACCACCATTCGCATAAAGTTTAAACTTCACTAAGGTTGAAATTATCTAACTATCACATAGACTAATAGATCTTATCGTTTTATGACGTGCAAGTGACATTCAACCTTAGGGCGTTTGTCCACGATCACCGTTACCTCCGTCACCAAGAATGAGATGACACATACATTTACTATGACCGCTCGCCCACCACACGTACGTCACCCGAGCGCCGTCATCCCAGCCGCCGAATGTTTGAGTAGTTCGACAATACAAAACAATTACACACGACCGCCGTCACCGCAGCATTACGGTCAGCTCAAATAATCTCATTTCTCGGTGACGTATCGTGATGGCTGCAGTAGACAAACGCCCTAAGGGTGATTAAGCAATTGCGCGGTCGACTATATCTGACTTTTGAAATAACTCTTTTTTTATGTTGAGCAGCGGTAGTCCCAGTGGTGACGGCTGCGACTTACGAGTTGTAGGTCGTCAGTTCGAACCTAGATAGGCGCTTTACTTTGTGTAAATTACCACTGCTCTCAAAACGGTGAAGGAAAACATCGTGAGGAGACTAGGACCAAAAATTCAAAGACATGTGACATCTACCAACCCGCACTGGGCCCGCGTGGTGGATTACGGCCTACTACCTCTCACAGAGAGGAAGCCGGCGTCCCAGCAGTGGGAATATTATAGGCTGATTATGCTATGCTTATGCTACACCTGCCCATTTTCTTTATAATATTTCTTAACGATCTATCTGAATACATTAAAAATATTTTACCAGATGCTGACTTGATAATATTTGCTGACGATACGAGTGCTGTTATGGCTGCGGACAATGTGGAGACATTAAAGTGTAAATTAAATGTATTAATAGCTGCTTGTGAAAGTTGGTTTACTATGAATAATCTTAAATTAAATGTAAGTAAGACAAAATGTATGATATTTAAATCTACAGTTAGGAACAAAGCTTTAGTAAACGTAGACTTCTTAGGCGGAAAAATTGACATAGTAGAAAGTTTGAAATTTTTGGGGGTACATATTGATTCTTTACTTAATTGGAAGCCAGAACTAGTTTCAATTACAAATACAATAAGTAGTGCGTGTTATGCTATCAGAACTCTGAGGGATATTTTGTCTATTGCCCAACTTCGTACCGTCTATTTTGCTCTAGTTGAATCTAAACTTAGATATAGCATTAAATTTTGGGGAAACAGCTATAAATATAATATTAAGGCAGCCTTTACTATTCAAAAGCGAGCATTAAGAACCATGCTTCGTTTAAATCAGACGGAATCATGTAGAGAGTATTTTGTAAAACTTAGAATTTTAACGGTACCGTGTCTTTATATTTTAGTTCTCCTTACTCATTTATACAAAAACTTAAACGAGTTTGAAACAGACGATGAAAGAAAAAATAGAGTAGATACTCGCAGAAAAGATCTTCCTACTATTCTGCAGGCAAAGCTTAATGTTGTCAAACACTCGTCACGCGTGCAGTCTGTCAATCTGTTTAACAAATTACCAGCAGAATTAAAGAATATTCAGAATATGAACATATTTAAAAATAAACTCAGGGCTCTGTTAATCAATAAAGCTTATTACAGCATTGACGAATTTTGTAATGACAAAAAATCTTAAAAACTAGTACTTAAATTAAAAAAGTGTACCTACCCATTGCTCTTTGACATTGTTATAAATGTTGCTTTTTTTTTATACCTACTTAATATTTCGACATTAAATGTATGGTTTTTTTTTTTATACATAATATTTTGACATTAAATGTATTTTTGTAGTTTTTGCTAGGGACTTTGTTCTGTATCAATAAGACTATTAATGTTTGTAAAGTTAGTATTTTTGAATTTGGATAGAAGTTCTAACTTCGATGATGGGTGTGGTTACTTATTGTTTTATTTTTTTTTTATTTTGCTTATTTTTGTGTACCTACTGTGCAAATATTTCGACACAAATGTATTTTTGTTATGAAATAAATAACTTGAACTTGAACTTGAACTTGAACCTGACTTTTTGACTGTTTCTTGTAAATCTTAAATATTAAACCTCTCCTTAAGTCGAGAAAGAGCTTTGCCTCTATATTTCCTTTAAAATCATTCTTAATCATCTAATTTCCAACAAGGCATATACGCGCTATAGGAACTACAAAATTCCTGAGTTGTTCGCATACATACCTTCTAATATTCTGGTACGCCAGGAATTAACGGAATCTTGGAGGAATTTATTAACTTGGCATACCTACTACCCACGTACCGATACGTAAAGGCTCTTCGCGCAATAGATACAACCGTATTAAGGCTTCTTCAAACAGGCGCGACACGCGATAAAATTGCCCGCGACACAAAGGCGCGCGATTATATCGCGTGTCATTTACTATGCCTTCTTTAAAATTACATTATTTGTTCGAAGATTTCTAATATTTTAGTCATCATCCCAGTTGCTTCGGATCGGCTTCGTAGTTCAACAAATACCTATGTACTTGTCGATTTGTATGTGCCGAACCGACCCTGAAGTCAAAGTTAAAGCATTTACTTATTTTAATTAAGTACATGCACATGCATAATTTTTAACATGAATGATGTAAACAAGACTTTGTGATTTAAAAGAGTGTCCATGGAGTTTCTTGCCCGTTCTTCTCCATAGGTACCTACGCTTTGGAATGGGCAACTAGCTTCACCTTTCTGACTGACCGACCCCTTGACAATTCAAAAGTGCCTGTAATTGGTTTAATTGAAATATATGCTTTGAGTTTGTGTTTGAGTACATAAAATGCACTTTTGATCGTCAATATTTTTTGCAGGTCCAGCATGTTTCCAAGCGTTCTTATCTTGGATATAATCTTCTAATTTGTAATATGGATTTGACATTTAAAAAGTCTATAAAACCTTAAATACGGTGTGTTAAAACTCAGTTCCCCTAACTTTTAATCCGGCACGAGACTTATGATGAAACATATCCTAACTTAATATTGTAAAGAAAAAGTTATGAAAATTCAGATTTCATAAGCAATAAAACGGAAAAGCTTATAACATTTGTATGGTTTCAGGGTTCGGTACATGGCATTAGCAGAAGGTTCAAGAAAATTCGATGTTAAAAAAAAGCGGCCAAGTGCGAGTCGGACTCGCAAAAGAAGGGTTCCGTACCACCGTACAATATTAAACACAAAATATTTTTTGAATACTTTAAAAACGCCTAAAAAAGTACGTTTCTTGTCCCTTTATTTTTTTTTTAAAGAGCGGCCTAAATAGTACACACTCTGTTAAAATTTAAAGTGTCTACTTGATACAGCTCTCAAGATGCAGCCCTGTATCGGCAAGCGTAGTGTGGGATGCCCATCAGTTAGATGGACCGTGAACCTACAGACTAGATGCGGGCGGCGGAGGACAGTGTCTTGTGGCGCAGCCTGAGAGAGGCCTATGTCCAGCAGTGAACCGCGATAGGCTGAGTTGTTGAACCCTATGACAGACGGACGGACGGATAGTGGAGTTTGTTAGGTACGGAACCCAAAACAGTTATCAAATATTCGTGTTTTTACATGTGACTGAAAAGTTTAGCAATTTCTTACAAACTCGTGATGGAATTTGAGTAATCATGTGATTCAACTTGGATGTTGAAGGTTGTTTTGAACAAAAGAATAACGTAAGACATAAAACCTGTTTTTCCTGGAATTAATTAAATGAGGTTACAACATGTAGCATGTTGTGGGGAGGGTCATCATCTGCCTGCCTTTTCCCAATTATGTTGGTTCAGTATTTTACATAGAGTGGCTGCCTATCTGACCTCCATAACCCAGTTACAGCGTAGCTTAAACGGCACAGAGGGGTCACGGTATGTAAAGATGTTCACCCATCCACAAACCAACCGCGGTAAGCTTAGCTTAACCTGATCGATCGAACTGTGCGGCTGTTATTATTTAGCATGCTGTGTGGAGGGTCTCGTGTCTAAATCATGACAGCTGCACGGAAGGTTAAGCTACGCTTGCCGCGGCTGGTCTGTGGATGGGTGACCATGTTTATATACCGACACCCCTGCGTGCCGCGGTTGGTCCAAACTCAAATTCAAAGCATTTATTTTTAATTAAACCATTTACAGACAGTTTGGAATTGTCAAAGAGTCATTGTTATTCAAAATTAGGAAGATATTTGCCATATCTTCTTTATATAAGTGTAGGTAATAGGTACCTATGGAGAAGAACGGGCAAGAAACTCCATGGACTCTTCTAAATTATATTGTTAGAAAAATATTTGAATAGAATAGAATAGAGAAATACTCTTTATTATGTACACCAAATAAATTACAGACATAAAAATAGAAACTGTACATAGGGTGCCACAATGGGCGGTCTTATCGCTAAAAGCGATCTTTTAAAGACAACCTTTGGATGGATTAAAAAGGGGAAGGACAGACAAATACTGTAGTCTGTGGTGTACCATTTACATAATACAATAAAACATACATAACGTATATTATACTAATCTAAATAAATATATACATATAATAATAAACATGAAACAGGAGCAAAGAAATTATGATGATGACGTTTAAGGAGAGAGGAAGTGCTTTTTTATCATAATTTTAAAAGTGGACAAAGATTGAGCACGCCTTACTGACACGATCATCATCATTAGTTACATCATCATCATCATTTCAGCCGAAAGACGTCCACTGCTGGACATAGGCCTCCCCCAAGCACCTCCACTTCGACCGACCGCCTTCGCCGAGGCCTTCCAACACTACGTCTTCCGGTACGGTCGCCACTCCAGAACCTTTCGGCCCCATCGGCCATCTGTTCTGCGAGCAATGTGCCCTGCCCACTGCCACTTAAGAGCCTATACTACCTCAGCTAAAATTCACTCTTTATCTCGCTCGCACGATACTGCTCGCGGACTGTGTGAAAGCGAGACAGAGTGCGGTGCTGGGCGGGAGGCAGCGCCAATAGTTTAGGTATTTGCTTTTTACGGTGAAAATAAAGGTAATTCAAAAAAACTAACTAACTTAAGACCTGCTTTATAGTTAGTTCAGTTAGTATGCAAAGTTTCATGATCTAATTTGAAGTATTTTTTGAATACCAGCGGTTTATTATTCGGTTTGGAGGTAACTTTGGAATTTTTTTCTATCGAGAAAATTTTATGGAATCGTGTTTTCGTCTAACATAAGACCTTACATTAATCCTCAACTTTAGCATATATTTATTTCAAAGTTAATGCTGCGGAATTTTTGACATAACGGAGGATCATGCTAAGCCATTTGAGGTAGTATAGGCTCTTAAGTTTGGCAATTCTTCGGGCTATGTCGGTTACCTTGGTTCTCCTGCGGATCTCCTCATTCCTGATTCGATTACGCAGGGAAACTCCAAGCATAGCCCTCGTTAGTTACATCACTATTGTTGAATTAATAATAAACTAGCAGCGCCCCGCGGTTTCACCCGCCTAATTGTCGATCCTGTGGGAATGTCGAGATAAAAACTATCTTATGTCCTTCCCCATGATGCAATCTATCTCTCTGCCTATACACTTGATAACATTAGTTTAATTTATGCTACATCACGCCTGTAATATCTTTAAGGGTGAACAGAGTACATCCATATTTCGTCAGTTAGGTACGTTTAAGGCACCTTTATCACCGCCCACGTGGAAGCGACTAAAGTCTATTGAAACTTATGTTTCAAATTAATTATTATTTCAAGTTATACAATATCAGTGATATTATAATTATAATATATTATAATTTTATTTTAAAATGAAATAAAAAACTCATAGTATAAGTAAGTAAGTATAAGGCTTTCTGTCAGGGTCTGTATGCGGGGAGTCTGTGGGTCAGCTACGCCAAAAGATCGCTAGATGCCTTACGCGTCCATTAAAATAATGTTTTTAGGATGCTGCCCCGGTTCTGTAGTGCGTCAGAGATGTTTTCGCTAAGCCGAACTGACGGTTTTCACGCAGTCATACGCAAAAAAGTTGCTTCTCTGATGCATCGGGTGCGGGTCAGTAACAATAGTATCCTGAAAGTAGTGGCGGAGAGTCCTTACTGGGTGTTTTGAGGCATTTTGTGGAGAGGATTGTCAGCTAGGTAGCTGATTGATCGTTCTTTGAGCAACTTGTCTTGGTGTTGATTGTGTGTTTTGTTTTGTATTACTAACATTAGTTATAAGGTATTTTTTCACTAACAAGATGGACTGTATTGTTGTCCGAAACTGGATAAATAAAAAAAAAAAAAAAAACGTGAAAGTTCGTGAGGATGGATGGATGGAAGTTTGTTACCCTTTCACGCAAAAACTACTCAACGGATTAGGATGAAATTTGGCACGCAGATAGTTTATAACTAGGATTAACAAATGTTCTTAAGTAACTCTTTAGACCTTTGTATCCTGCTTAAGCGTATGAATTTTCTTTAAAGTCGGTTCATACAAATTCAATAAAAAAAAAAAAAAAAATAATAATAATAATATTCCACAACTATCACACAACGCCGTCTAGTCTCAAGCTAAGCAGAGCTTGTGTTATGAGTACTAGACAACTGATAAACATACTTATATATTTCTAAATACATACATATATAGATAAATTACACCCAGACACAGAACAAATGATCATGCTCATCACACAAACATTTGTCCTGGGTGGGAATCGAACCCACGACCTCCGGCATAGCAGTCATAGTCACTGACCACTAGACCAACAGGCCAGTCAATAAAAATTGGGTAGGTATTTGGCTCAGTTTCCCGTGCCCCGTCGCGTGGCGCGTTGTAGTTTCATCATCTCGGTAGCCCTTCCAGCCATATCATGTTTCACGCAGTCCATCCATCATTTCTTTTGGTCTTCCCCTACTCTTATAGCCTGGTTATCAATCGATTTTAGAGCATAAACTCGAGCACAACCGAGTACACAATCAGCCTATATTGTTCCCACTGCTGGGACACAGGCCTCCTCTAGGTAGGTCCAGTTGAAAACCAGCGTCAGGCACTAGTTGTCTGGCATTTTTGCTTTTTTTTTTTTTTTTATTGTTTAATATTCAAAGAAAAGTTACAAAACATTATGAACAATCAAACATACCGCACAAACCATCGCGGGTTTAACAGCGGTACATTGGCCAGACACGGCAAACTCGGTGCAATTAGTATAGGTACATACATATTATTTTCTTATTTTATATACAAGGTGTAACAGAATAAACGCAAGTCCTGAAAGTAGTTTGTTCATAGTTGATTACTGAATCAATTTCGGTAACATTTAAGATAGGTTTTTTTTTGATTATGTATTTTGCCCTACTGATCGCCGATTGAGCCAAGAAAATTAAATCTTATGTCAAGGCAATAAGACTCAACTTTGAATGCATAAAGTAATGATAGGGACAACATAGTTTACTTAATAAAAATAGTTAGCTTTAAAATAAAATAATTGTTTTGATCATTGTATTACGCTTTTAACTCAATACTCTAATTGGGGTGTATGAGGTCTTGCGTTCATTATGCTACGCATTGTATATATATTTTTTTATTTTTTTTTTCCTAGTTCGCACTGCAATCTATAAAGTATCTTTTCAATACCTTCGAACAGTTCTTCGCATTTATTACATTGCAGATTTCCATAGGTAGATCATTCATATACGAAGGTAGCATGCATTCCCACGTCCGCGCTCCATAAACATTATTTGATTTAGGTACTATAAATGTGGGTAAGTAGGTCAAACAACGCAACGACTTTAATCTTTCGTATTTACGAATATTACTTAAATTAAGGCAATTCTCACTTATAACACGTAAACGTATCTTGTCAAAGACATTTACAATTTGGCAGTGCTTAAATAAACCCGTGTCATTATCTTGGAATTCATGTTTTATTTTTGTGGGTACAATCGTTTTTAAAATGCGTAACTGTAATTTGTAAATATCCTCGACGTAAGTCTTGTATGTACGCCCGTAGCTACTTAGGCCGTATTCAATAACGGAGTCGGCCAGTGCCAAATACAATGTTCTAAGTGTTCTATAAGGTAGTTTATGCTTAAGTATCGATAACTTTGCTAATATAGACCTAAGCTTATTACATACATGATCAATGTGCGGCCGCCAGTGGAAATTACTATCTATTATCACACCAAGATACATATGTTGAGTCACTAACTCTAATCTCTGACAACTACACGCTGTGACCGGTCGGTGGAGACACAGATGCTCATGGGCAACGACAAAAGGCACACAAGACGCCGTGAGGTAAGGAGAGTGTATATGCAGTAGTTTGTTTTTTTTTGCATTAATCACAAGACCAACGTCGTGAGCCCACTTACATAACAGGTCGAAGTTACTCTGCATCACTCTCTGTGCCTCACGTATGTCTTTGTGTGCAGCAACCAGACATGTATCGTCAGCAAATTGGTACACGGAGCCTTCCGTGAAAATGTTGCACATGTCGTTCACGTACAGTAAGTATTCGGTCGGCCCGAGAATCGAACCCTGTGCCGTGCCTTTATCGGTTGGAATCATGCTACTTAATGAACCTGAGACATTTACTGACGTGAAGCGGTTTCTGTGGTAATTTTTAAACCATTCTAAGAATGGTCCCCGTATACCATTTTGCTGTAATTTATTAAAAAGTGTCTTATATTCCAAACAATCAAACGCTTTGCTGAAATCAATGAAGACAACAAGTACGTGTTCACGATTGTTCAGGTACGTGTTGACCTCATTACCAAACTTTGATAATAGTTGTGAGGTATTTTTGTTTTTTTGAAAGCCGTACTGTTTCTCGTTAATAATATCATTTGATTTCAAGTAATTGTTAATTTCAATTCCGAGATACCTCTCAATTATCTTATCAATACATGACAAAATAGTTATAGGCCTGTAGTTGTTAACATCTGTGTACGAGCCATTCTTATGGATAGGTCTTACTATTCCTACCTTAAGTTGATCTGGGTACAAGGACGTGGCAATGCATGTATTAATTAAATGCGTTATAACAGGTGTAATTTCCTTATATATGTACTTTAAGTCTTTGACTCTGATACCGTCGAAACCAGGGCATTTTTTCTCATTTAAGTGTTTTATTATAGAGGATACAGTATCCTCATTGGCCTTCTGTAATCTCATAGATAAGTTACAATTATTGATATAGGACTTAACATCTAAAATAGGTGTGTTACACTGGAATTTACATGTATTGTTAACGTTATCTCTGAACTCCGATGCAAACTTATTAGACACAATCTGTGGCAATAGTTTAAAATGTTTTATAATAATATCATCTATAGTTTTATTGATTTTCCCACATAAATTGTTAATGGTTTCCCAAACTTTTTTTGGATTATGAAAGTTGGATTTTACCTCCTTAAAAAAATAATTATTCTTTACATTATTAATATGCTTGTTTGTTTTATTTCTGTATTTATTATATAATAACCTGTTAGCCAGATTACTTTGATCTTTAAGCCAGATATCTAATAGTTGATCTCTTTTGACACACATTTTTTCTATTCTGCTACTTTTCCATTTACACATTTGTCGTTTACCCAGTTTAATGTTGACATTGTACTTACATTTCTCATATACATATGAAAATTGATCCAATATAAAACATAAAACATCTTTAGGGTTATCGTAATCTAAGGCCAAACTCCAGTTAATCTTACTCAATTCACTTTGCAATTTACTCTTATCAAATTTTCTTATGGTTTTATATTGACTCGCTTTGTTTACATACGTATTGTCGACTAGCGCGCAACCGGTTATGAAGTGATCGGCTAACGCATTCTTTATAACAGCTGTTTGTACGGCGCGGCAGTCGACACTACGTATAAATATATGATCTATACATGATTTTGTTATGCACTCACCTCGCTTATCTATTCGAGTAAACTGGTTTATTCCGGAATCAAGACCCAATTCACAGAGGCTGTTTAAATAAAGTTTAGTTATCGAAGTTTTTTGTTTCAAGTCGATATTCATGTCGCCTAGCAGAACGACATTGTTTATTGGTGAAATTTTATTAATTTGACTACGCAACTCCTCGATGAACAGGGTCTTATTTGTATTAGGTGGTCTATACACGGCACACAAACCAATAGTTGAACCATAGTCCGTTTTTAGCTCGCCGGTTATACACTCGAAGTTATGTGTACGCGAAGGTAGTCTGGTGAAGCAAATGCTCTTGTGCACATATACGATAACTCCGCCTCCCTTCTTACAATCGCGCAACTGAGTATTCATGTCGTAATCCACAAGCTCGAACAATGATTTAGTCCTATCAGATATGTTTGCCTCGGTGATGATGACCAGGTGAATAGTTTGAGGGCAGTTCATGATGATGTATTCGAGTTGAGAGAAGTTCTTCAGCATTGATCTGATATTTACGTGAAGCATTGTTATTGAGTTGTATGTAACTGGTAATTCATCTGTGAATTCATTCCAATGTTTGTATGTATTTTCAATTATGTTTTCGTATGTGTCATCCATTTTTGGTTTTTATTAGATTGTTAAGGGGGAAACTAATTTATGTTAATGTGAGGGCGCTTCATATTATGTCCTGATTATTTTTAAATTCTGAGACGAGCTTCTGTATATCCTTCTCGGATCGAACATTAAAAGTCTTTCCCTTTTCGTACCTTTTTACTAATATTTGTCCGTTCTTACACCATACGAATTTACATATATTAGTTCCTTTCAGAGCAGACTTCGTTGCCCAGAGTAGGTAGGCCGTTGCGGGTGATAAACTTTCTCTGAGGTATATTTTGCTATCCTCACCACAGCCTAGGTCATTTCCAGTAATGTTTTGAGTCTTAGAGACTTGCAGCCATGTATCCCGACAGCCCTCCTTAAGGGTCACGATAATTACGGGGGGGACTTTTCCTGTTTTGGCTTCAGGTCGGTTACTTTTTTTCTATGCGTGTTGATGACGTCCTCGGATTTTAGTTTTAATGTAGTACATAGGTTTTTCATGACACTATCTACGTCTTCCGTTTCGGCTACCCCACAAATATCAATGTTGTTGGCTAACTGGCTTTGTTCAATTGCGTTAAGTTTTTGTTCCACAACATCATTTTTAAGTTCGAGGTTTTTATATTTGTTTTTCAGCTCAATGTTTTGGTTTTCGACTAGTTTTAGTTTGTTTTCATACCCAGATATCTTTTGTTCATACTCATCAATTTTGTCTGAATAGAACTGTAGGGTACTTTGCAACTCTTCTTTTATTATGTCGCGTACCTCTCGCCGTATATCGCTGAGAATGCGTTGGGTTATGTTGGTATCCATAAGGTTCTCCGTATCGGTGATATCTTCATCATCAACGTCGGGCAAGATACAGGATAGACGTTTGGGTTTGGCATTACCCACACATGAACGACATCTCCAATCAACGGCGTCCGTTGAGTATAATACGTTTAATTGGTCTGCTGTTATTGAAGCACATGATGCATGAATCCATTTACTGCACTTGGAACACTGTATACCCGGACTCTTTTTCGTCACCACTTTCCCGCACTTAGCACATTTCACCATGTTGATGAATAGGTCGGTGCGTAGGCGTCGTAAATAAAGTTGCTGAACTGGGCCTTTTTGGCGCAGCCGTGAGGCACACATTCCTGCTAATTTCATACAACGGAATTTGCACTTTTTATTTTTTTTTATATCTTTTTTTGTTTTTAACTGATGTATGTACGATTATTGTCTAACTATTTGGTGTATTGTGTGTCTTTTAGTCTGTGCTAAATAAATGTATTTTCTTTCTTTCTCTATATGCACTATCCACCACGCGGGCCCAGTGCGGGTTGGTGGATGTCACATGTCTTTGAACTTTTGGTTCTAGGACATGCCGGTTTCCTCACGATGTTTTCCTTCACCGTTTTAAGAACAGTGGTGATGAAAATAATTTACACAAAGTAAAGCGCCTGTGTGGGCTCGAACCTACGACCTACAACTCGTAAGTCGGGGCAGTTACCACTGGGCCACCACTGCTCTATCTACGAGTATACCGGATTATTCAGGCTCCAGCAATTAATATCAAAACCGCTAGAAACCCAAGTTTCGAAGCACTGTGGTTAGTTTAAAGTTACAGGAGCAATTTGCAGACTAGTTGAGATGAGACGTTGACATATACAAGGTCAAATGCAATTAACTAGCGAAACTGCAGTTTTGATGGATATTAGTCAGCAGTCAGGGCCGTCTTTAACCTATTGGAGGCCCTGGGCACATAAGGATCACGGGGCCCCTGTGTAGATAGTAGTTTCACCTGCATAAGTTTCGATACCGTGGGAATATCGGGATAAAAAGTAGCCTATATGTTAATCCAATGTCAGCTACCTCCATACAAAATTTTATCAAAATTGTATCACTCACACACTCACAAACTTTCGTCTTTATAATATTAGCACAGAGTGTGATAGTATATACCTATAGTATGGATGGCTACTGCTGAAAACAATACAACATAACTTTGGTCAGATCATGTGTGGAACATGTAGATTGGTGTTTGAAATGGTCCTTTGAGGAAAGAACCACGCAGATTTGGATGGAACTGTTCAGTCAGTGCACGTAAAGAACTGTCAGGAATCCTGTAGCTCATTTCAGGGCTTACGGACGGACGCATTAATTGGTTTACGTTTATACGGGTTGAAATTAAAAACTTGCGCCAACTCGAAATATGAGGTTCAGTAACTGTTACATAATCATTATAAATTGTCAAACCACGGTAGGGTAGTAAAATCTTGGTGAAATACCTCCTCAACACCCCGAGAACTCGCCCTTCGTAAAACTTGTGGTATTAAAATTTTATTCTACCGTCAATATTTGGTGGGACTCGATAATTTGTTGTTCTACCCTACTCAATGACAATGTAAAAACGGTCGACAGATGTCGAGTGACGCTTGGGATTTCGATTATCGGTGAAAATATTGTTGTCAGGTCAAAAAAATAAATATGATAAATGATTTTATTTCTGTAAGTACTAGTAGGTCTAAACAAACACGTTTACACGTCAATTAAATACTTAAGTACTTATATTATTTATTTTTACTTAATATAATATAGGTACATTAGCACATAACAGTAAAACATTAACAACCCCTTAAGAGGTCATTGTACTCATCATTATGAACAACTTTTACTATGGGACCAAACCTAAAATCGCGAAAAAAAATCAGCTGTTCCCTACATTTTGACGAGTTGTACGAACATAAATGTAGGGAACATCTGATTTTTTTTCGCGAGAATATTCTAACTACTAAAGATATAACAGAAAGCTGTGCTGCTGGGGAGTTTGTTGCGTCACTTAGCTAAAGCAATAGGAAGTGGTGAAGGGAGGGCGTTTTGGGGGACTGTCATATGTAAATTTGTCGTTCAAAAAGTGGTGGTTCTATGCCTAGTTTGAATAAAGAACTTTTGATTTTGATGAAGAGTTTAATGGTGTTTCTATAAAAAATACAGCAATAAAACATACATACATATACTCGAAAAACATAACCCTCCTTCTGGCGCAGTCGGGTAAAAAGCATAGATGATGAATTTTCATACCATTTCCATTTTCACTCAAATTTCTCCTTCACTTACCAACTCATAATATAATACGAGTAGCAACCAACTAATATTAGATAATAGACAATGCACGTCTATTTCAATATCATAACCCTCTTTCATCCTATCAGGTCGGGTAAGAGGATGACGTCAGCGGAGGCGAGTGCAGCTATCGACGACTAAGTAAATCCAATAAGATTAAAGGTAAGACTATATGGAGAGCTATAATATATTGCTTTTGCTGACGGTCAGACGGCTGAACAAACAACAGAGGCTTAGTAGATTATAGGGTTCCGTTGGCAACCTTTTTGGAATCAGGTGGAAGGTTTTCTACCTTCTACGCGTATTGGATTGGAGGTGAAGTTGTGATCGAAGAGCGGAAGTGAAACTCCAACATGCAGTTAATAATATTGTAATTGCCACACACGTATTATATGTAGTTTACAGTTTGTACACTATTTAGCACATAACTAATTAAAACTAGTAGGGACAAAATAAACTAATGACTTAAATCTAGTCCGTGCCAAATGGGGAACGCTACTTATGGGGGAAGCCCTAAGGTAGCCCGCGAAATTCAAATTTTTTAAATTTTTTGCAATTTGCTGGTCAGCATTAAGATGTATGTTGATTAAAATATGATTCGCGGCCGTAACAAATATGTATTTACAGAATTATAATCATTGCAATCAGTAATATAATTTGTTATGTTAGTATAATCCTAAAATATCAAGATTTCATGAAATAGTTATTCAGTAGGATTACTTGGTCTTAAAGAGTTGTGTTGATGACTTTAATGATTAGCAATCTAATCCATTACTTCATAATAATATGTTCGAAAAATATGTCTGCTCAACAACGTAATTAGCGCAATGAATGTTGTTGAATTACCGTCAAAATGAAACCTATTGCTACTATAATAGTGTGTTATGTGTTACCCAATTACCCCGCAGGTAAGCGCGGGCGTATTTTTATCGCAGCTTTTTTTTCGTGCACTGGATATTGAACTTTCGGTATTGAGCCAAGCATTGAGAATCCAATATCCAAGCGCGTCAAAAAACACGGTTGGATTTTCAACTCTTGGTACTGAGCAGAGCGCTGACAATCCAGTACGTGAAAAAAATCGCCACGATAAAAATACACGCGACAACTCCTGATTTTCACACCATGTTTGTTTACCAAATGGGACGTGTAAAGAAAACCATACTGTACCTACCTGTTTCATCCTTATACTTGTCGTCTTGTCAATGGAGCATTTCACCTGTTGCAATTTAAAACTTGTGTGTCTATATTTTCTCACGAGGCAGCAATATATTATCTTCCTTCACTGAATGTCAGTGAAGTCGAGGATAAACTTAAGTTACAATTTTCTAGAAGAACTGTGAATATGGCGTCCGCAAGCTAACGTTAATATTATAACGGCGAAAGTTTGTGAGTGTGTGTGTGTGTGTTTATATGTTTGTTACTTCTCCACGCTCAAACGGCTGGACCAATTTTGATAAAAAAAAATATGGAGGTAGCTGACACCCTGGATTAACATATAGGCTACTTTTTATCCCGATATTCCAACGGGATCTTCATTTACGCGGGTGAAACCGTGGGACGCAGCTAGTAAGTTACTATATCCTAGAAGAGCAGTGAACATAGTGTCCGCAAGTTAACGGTGAATGACGTCACTGAAACGTTGTTTATGAAAGTAAGTTGGTGTGTTTTCATAGTGTTTTTGACACCGTAAAGTCAAACCCCGCTACCCAAAGATTTAAAACGTTAGATTTGTCCTCACCGTAGTTAGCCACGCGTATTCATACTGAGAAGAGTGAGCTCACACATTATTATATACTTAGCGTTTTCATGACAATTAAGTCAAGTCACTGCGTCATTAAATGTCAAAGGTTTCAAAATCATCATCATCTGCCTAGCCTTTTTCCCAAGTTCCATGTTGGGGTCGGCATCCAGTCTAAACGGATGCAGCTGAATACCAGTATTTTACATGGAGGGACAGTCTATCTAACCTCCACAACCCAGTTACTGGTAATTGTGATATGATATCCCTTGGTAAGCCTGGTTGTCAGACTTTTGGGCTTCTGACTACACGGAACGACTGTCAAAGATCCATGAATGCCAGCCGGGACCAACGGCTTAACGTGCTTTCCGAGGCACGGAGGGGTCTCGGTACCTATGTAAAGATGGTCACCCATACACAGACCAACCGTGGCAAGCGTAGCTTAATCTGATCGATCGACCTGTGTGGCTGTTATTATTTAGCCACGGGCGAGGCGAGGTGTCAAAATATCTAACGATTTAAATCTTTGCCGCTGTCATTATTTTCATGCTGACACTGCGGTCGATATAGGTGCTTTACTAGAAAACCGTAACTTAAGACAATGTATACCTGTCATTACGATTTTGAAAAAATTTCAGTGGTTCTGCAAACCAGGTTTCTACAGTTCATTCACAGTTATTTTACTTCTTTGCATCACTGTCCGAAACACAGTGATCTTTATTCTCATTCTAATAGGTACACTGTCAAAGTCATTGTAATCTTTATTGTCGTCACAATAAGGTTGCTGTTAGATTGCTGCTGTTAGAGGTATTATACTCGTGACTGAGAATGGACTGCTACTCACGACCTCGTGTTTTCACGACTACTCTTTTGAGCCATGGCTAAAGCGTAGTGCTTGGTACCTATTAATAACTAGCAGCACCCCGCGGTTTCACCCGCGTAAGTAAAAACTATCCTATGTCCTTTCCCGGGACTCAAACTATCTTTATACCAAATTTCATCTAAATCGGTTTAGCGGTTTAAGCGTGAAGAGGTGACAGACAGACAGACACACTTTCGCATTTATAATATTAGTATGGACACTGACGAATATGTTTTCACACATACATACATGACTCACGCCATCTTTTTATAGGGTAGGCAAAACTACAGAATACGCTTTTATTTGTGGCGACATCTACATTGCCAGATGCAAACTACGCATCTCGCTGACGTCTCACGAAAAATCCTCCATCGCGCAAGCAGAGTTAACCGAGCCACTAGTATATAATATACAACGTCCCGACATCAATTGTCGGACGGTAGCCCACCAGACACGACACCCGTGATGGAAGATCCTCCCTTTTGAGCTTTACATCCTGTTCCTCTTAGCTCTATACATTATTTTATAAAATGCTTGACCTAACTGAAAAGCTTCTCAAAACGTTACATAAAACGCTTAAAAGTAGTCAAACACAACTCCATTCCCGACATAATACCAGCATCGTTATATTATAACCTCCCAGAAAGCACGTCTCTCCTCAAATTACTAGGACATACATTTTCGTTGAGAACCTCCCTTCTTGTGTCGAGAACTCGAGACGCTGTAACTCTCTATAATCGCCTTTGAGCTCTTTGGCGAAGTTAGCTTTGATACTATGCAAAGAAAATATGATTCCTAAGACGTGGGAGTACCTATTTATTTTTATAATGGTTAATGATTTTATGTCAGAACATTGAGGGCTTTGTACAGTACTTTTATTATATTTTTTGTGGACGATTTTTTTTTAGCTTTTGCCTTTTTTCCTTATATATTTGTACCTACATCTTTATATACAAAGTGGCGATTAGGTTATCACATTACTCTTAAGAGATCATTGTACTCATCATTATGAACCACTTTCACTATGGGACCAAACCTGAAATCGCGTTCGTATAACTCGTCAAAATGTAGGGAACAGCTGTTTTTTTTTTTTCGTGATTTCAGGTTTGGTCCCATAGTAAAAGTTGTTGCTAAATGGGTTGGTAGATGTCACATGTCTTCGAATTTTTGGGTCTAGGAGATGCCTGTTTCACTCGCGATGTTATTCTTCACCGTTTAGAGAGCACTGATGATAAAATTATTTACACAAAGTCAAGCGCCTGGCTGGGTTCGAACCCACGACCTACAACTCGTAAGTTGGGGCCGTTACCACTGAGTCACCACTAGCTAACTATATGCCTCCGAGGGAGGTATTCTCAGATATTTTTCATAGCATCTCTTTCAGTACCTCACAAGGCTTGAATTGCACTCAGACATAATATTTATTACTTCGTACAAGTGTGAACTATTTGCTTTATTGACAAGAGGACAGGTTATATAATAGAATATTCTTTATTATTACACCATGAATATTACAGAAGATAAATGTAAAAAATTTACAAGGCGTGAGTCAATGGGCGGTCGATCTTTTAAAGACAACCTTTGGATAGTATGGTTTTCAGAAAGGGAAGCATTTAACTATTCCTCTAAAAAAAATTTACGCTTATAATGATGACATACAAGTTGGTCTCAGTTACTGACTATTGAGAATTTTCAGAACCCCAAAATAGGAACAACTATATTGAAGTCAGCTTACCAGTCTGACCGGATGCAGCTGAATACCAGTATTTACATTGAGCGACTCGACGGAGAGGTCTCAACCCATCTACGAACCGACCGTGGCAAGCAGCGACCTGTGCGGCTGTTATCACTTAGCCACGAGCCCCTCAAGTCTAATAATTATATGTAAACGAACAAATAAAGAGAAATGCACCTTATGCCCATGGTTTTACTAATTAGTATCGAATGGGTTCGGTATATGGCTGAGATATCCGAGTGTATTTGTTGACGCCAAAAGAAATATAACACAATTATTTATTAGCATGACATGACATGTCCAAAAAGCCTAATTCGCGAACCTTAAAAAATTGTAATATGAAGGAGCGAGCGTTTCGTATCCCTGTTTCCTCTCTTTCCATCCCTCTCACTCCTATAACCCGATAGTGAAACAAGAAGATTATCTTCGGGGACTTTCGACAAGCTTCGACGGAATGACGCTACGAGGCGCTGGCGCGTCCGCAACCGCCATAATTTCTTTATAACGTGTAGAAAGCCGAACAATAAACATATTTTTTTTTGCGTAAGCGCTGCAATTCTATATAAACTATTTTATAACTTCATAATATCCATAATAACATCACCGCGAACATTAATTGTGAGTGTGTGCCGTGTTTTTTTTCGTGAATAAAGGAAGAATCTTGGGCCCAAGAAACCAGAGAAAACCGCCTGCAGTCGCCATCAGCAGGGTGAGAAAAGGTCAGTCCTAGATTCCTACACTTCCCAACCCCCGACGAATCGCTCCTCCACGTTCACGCATCACGTCTATCTTATAACCCCGCAGAGTAATAGGTATTTTGTCATCGCCGTTCAAAAAAAAAGTTAAAACACTAAAGATCGTACCCACCATATTTGGTTAGCCTTCGGCCGGATCCCTTATGGATCACTATACCTAAAACCGCAATACTCAAACCGCTTTATTTAGTGTTATAACCCGCATTTTCTATACGTTTGTTCCTTAAAATCAGGTCTTATACCGCAAATAATTAACCGCAACAAGTCTATACAAGTATACCGCTACCCGCTAGTTTTTGTTTTCGTAATATTGGAAAATAAAAACACCTATTACTCAACAAGATATCCGCTTGAATAAATTACGTCTGGCGCAAGTCATTTCTGATTTACTAATTAATCTTGTTTACATACTTATAGATTCATCGCAATATTAACGCATTCTTTGCAAAGTTTTACGTTTTACCCGCCATCTTGATTTTTACATTTGACTTAGTACTTTAGTAGGTAATCTGTGAAAATGGAAGAATACAAAATTAAAATAAAGTTATTTGAAGCCAAAAACCGGGCAATTTATGAACGTTTAACGTCACTTTATGATACATATAAAAATGTTCCTACCACAATTGAGCTCCGGTCTACGGAATCGTTTATGGCAGACACGGAAATATTGTCTACAATTAGGCAAGAATTCAGTTCTAATTTGGACCAAATAAACGTTTTCAACATTAAAGTGAACCCCAATTATAAGATAGATTACAGTAGTTTAACATCCTTTGATGGCATTTATACACGCTTAGAAAGACTGAGGTCTCTCGTCGCGGCCAGTACGTTAGCGACGCAAACTAAAGCGGTTTCGCAAGACAGTACGTCACAATATAAAGGTTGTGTTAAACTGCCGCCGATACAAATTCCTTCATTTGACGGTAAAATTGATAATTGGCCCGTATTTTACGAATCATTCAAATCGAATATTCATAATAATACTAACCTTACTGATTCCCACAGGGTTCAGTACTTAATAGGTAAGTTAACGGGAACCGCTTTACAGTTAACCGCAGGGATTATACCGTCAGGTGATAATTATAAAGATATTTGGGACAGCTTAGTTAGGAAGTACCAAGATGTAAGGGCCTTGGGTTCTCACTACATGACAAACATATTTAATATGAAACCTACTGCAAATAATTCCGCATCCTTAAATACATTTATTGAAAGTTTTCACGCTTCTGTTTCTGCCTTAGAGCAATTGCAAATTAAAGATTTAAAAGATTTCATTTTATTAAACTTAGCTTTACGAAAATTAGATTCCACAACCGTACATTTGTTTGAAATGTATAGGCGAGATGTGGAGATTCCTTCTTATAAGGATCTTGTTGATTTTATTAAATCTCAAGCTAAAATATTGGACCGATCCGCTTCACCAGCGTCGGGGTCTAATAAAAATAATAATAATACCGCTACACGTAATCAACCGCGAAATACAGTCCACTCTTTCGTTACCCGCGATAATAATAATAAAAATAAATCCGCTTGTTTGTATTGCAATAAGTCAGATCATTCGCAAATTTATTATTGTCCAGCGTTTAAAGAGATAAACGCTAAATCACGTTTAGATTTTATTAAAAATAAACGAGGGTGTGTAAACTGCCTTAGTATTACACATACCGCTTCACAATGTAAATCTACATATCTCTGTAAAACTTGCGGTAAGCATCACCATTCACTTTTACACTTAGATACTAATAATACTCAATCCGTAAATCCTTCCAACTCGCAGCCGTCTAGCTCTGCTAGTGGTAAAACGAGTGAGTCGAGCGTTTTGGAAAACGCGCCAGCAGCGCCGACAGCGAGTGATAATAATACGCTATGCGCTGTACATTCATCACGCAGCATGGTTCTTTTATCTACTGCTCAAGTTTACGCAAATAATAATAACAACCAACACGTGTTAGTTAGGTGTTTGATTGACAACGCGTCGCAAAATAATATTGTCACTTCTGCTTGCTGCAAAAAACTTCATTTAAATATTATTCCGCTTGCGAATTCGTTTATAAAAGGTGTCGGTTCTGCTTCCCGCCCTATTGCGGGGTATGTAAAGATAAAAATTACCGCAAAAAATAAAGAAAATTCTTATAATATAACCGCTTTAGTCGTCGATTGTATTACGGACAAATTGCCTACTGCGGATGTTGACCCGTCTATAGTGCAACACCTAGTTAATTTGCCGTTAGCTGATCCTCTGTGGCATGTGCCCGGAGAAATTGAATTGCTTATTGGGGCACAATTGTACCCATTTTTGTTGTTAGGTGGAAAAATTATATCACCTCCCGCTCCATCAGCCATTGAAACCGTATTCGGTTATATTTTAATGGGTGATATTCCCGCTGTTCAATACGATTGTAACCTTGCCTCAACTGCTGTGAATACCGCTTCATATTTCACAACTTGTGATTACAACTATTGTTTTCTTTCGTTGGATGATTCGCTTCATAAATTCTGGAATCTCGAGGAAATTCCCGAGAAAACTTTCTGTAGTCCGTCAGAAATGGAGTGTGAGAAACAGTACTCTGCTACTGTGTCACGTGACTCCAGTGGCAGATATTGTACTGCGTTACCGTTTTGTAAAAATCCAGAGATGTTAGGAAATTCTCATTCTGCAG
The DNA here is from genome assembly GCA_963082905.1 of Oligia fasciuncula. Lineage (NCBI taxonomy): Eukaryota > Metazoa > Arthropoda > Insecta > Lepidoptera > Noctuidae > Oligia > Oligia fasciuncula. The sequence continues at coordinate 7,769,269 of OY720411.1, forward strand.
CTTATCGACGTTTACTTTCTTTAGAATATTCTAGATTGCGAGATCCTGAGCTTCGCGCCAGTTATAACGAAATTATTCAGGAATACATCGATAAAAATTATCTAACGGAAATAGTTTCTAATGATTCTACTGTGGATCGCGATAACGGGTACTACATACCGCATCACCCTGTTATTAGGCAGGATAAAACAACCACTAAGGTTCGCATTGTCCTTGACGCTAGCGCAAAGTGCCATAATGGCGTGTCACTTAATGACATCCTACACACAGGGCCGAATTTGCAGGCTGACATATTTATATTATTATTAAAATTTCGCTTATTTCCAATTGCGATTACCGCAGATATAAAGCAGATGTATCTTCAAATTGCTGTCACTAATGAGCATCAAAGATATCAGAAAATATTATTTCGCTTCAGCACCGCTGAGCCTATTCGAGAATTTCAATTTAACAGGGTTGCATTTGGACTCAAATCTAGTCCGTTTCTAGCCATGCGTACAGTGCGCCAGTTATCAGAGGATGAAAAACATCGCTTTCCACGCGCTGCTATTGTAGCTTCGCAAGAACTGTACATGGATGACTTAGCTACATCCATTCCATCATTGGAAGAGGCTAAGGTTCTATCCAGTGAACTCATCGCATTATTTAAAGCCGGTGGTTTTGATCTAAATAAATGGGCAAGCAATTCGCCAGAACTGTTAGCTACTGTTCCGCAATCCAACCGCGCTTCTATTAATTTCTCGGATAAGGATAATTTAAAAATTTTAGGTCTTAAATGGATTCCCTCAGATGATAGCTTCACTTTTACTTCATCTGGCTTAGATGGGATTTGCACCAAAAGATCCATTCTATCCGCTATTGCCCGCCTGTGGGATGTACTGGGCTTTGCGGCTCCTGTAATTTTATTTGCCAAACTACTAATTAAAGAGTTATGGGATCTTCATATCAGTTGGGATGATACTCCACCACATAACATTGTATTGCTTTTCCAAAAGTTTAAAGAGCAACTGCCTCTTCTTTCCTCATTAAAAATACCACGTCACTTAGCAGTTTCAATGAACTGCATCATAAATATTGTGGGCTTCGCAGACGCCAGCATGAAAGCATATGGTTGTGTCATATATTTACATGTCACTGATACCGATGGTAACACACACGTACGTTTGGTGTGTGCCAAATCCAAGGTCGCACCTATAAAGGTAGTTTCTTTAGCTCGGCTAGAGTTATGTGCCGCTCTTCTCATGTCTAAACTTATTAAATTAATTAATGATACTTACCGCGCTCGTGTAGCAATTAATAATGTATTTGCCTTTTCCGACTCTAAAATTGCCCTTTCGTGGATTAATTCTTCCCCACATAGATGGAATATTTTTGTTAGCAACCGCGTCGCTAAGTGTCAAGAAAATCTTGACTCTAAACATTTCTATCATGTTAGTGGTAAAGAAAACCCAAGTGACTGTTTGTCTAGAGGTCTTCTGCCTGAACAGTTACTGTCACATGATTTATGGTGGCACGGCCCTAAATGGCTTCAATCTCCAATATCCGAGTGGCCTATCACTCCGTTTACCCCTACATCCTGTGAAGGGTTACCTGAATTCAAATCTTTAACATACAACACGTCCGCTGCTTTAGAATCTGATTTAATTTATACAGTTTCACAAAAATTTTCGTCTTGGAATAAAATCTTACATATTATAATTTACATACTGCGATTTTTACGCATTATTCCACGTAACAAATGTAGCAGCGTAATTTCCGTTTCTCAGTTGAATCTAGCTGAAATATATTTAATCCGCTCTGTGCAAAAACGTCATTTTAAACAATTGTATAACGACTTAAAAAAGGGTGATTTACGTTCACCGCTTAAACGTCTCGATCTCTTTATCGACGACAAGAAAATTATTAGAATCGGAGGTAGATTGTCTAATGCAAACCTTCCTTATGAAGCTAAGCACCCCGCTTTGTTACCCAAACATGATAACATTACTCATGTTTTAATTGATTATTACCACCGCGTTTATTGTCATACTGGAATCAACCTTCTAAGTTCGCTGTTGCGTCAGAAGTACTGGATACTCGCATCCAGAAGTGTCATTAGAAAAAGATTACACGATTGTAATTTTTGTTTTAGAAATTCTCCTTCAAACCTCAGCCCAAAAATGGCTGATCTACCTACTTGCCGCGTACGGGAGACCAAGGCATTTGTGCAAACGGGCGTAGACTATGCTGGCCCAATAAAAGTAACTTTATGTAGACGTCGTGGCCAAAGAAGTCAAAAGGCTTACATTTGCTTGTTTATATGCCTTGTTACTAAAGCTGTTCACATTGAGCTGGTCACCGATGTATCTTCTGATACATTCATTTCCGCTTTTAAAAGATTTCTTTCCCGTCGTGGGCCTGTTTCATGTTTATATTCTGATAATGGGACCAATTTCATTGGAGCCAAAGCTCAATTACAAAGCCTACTGACCGATTGCTACCGCATTGAATGGAAAATGATTCCACCCCGCGCTCCACATTTTGGGGGATTGTGGGAGTCCAATATAAAATCTATCAAAACTCATTTATACCGCATCATTGGTTCCCAAATTCTCACCTATGAGGAACTTCTGACTGTTCTCACTCAAATTGAGGCAGTCCTCAACTCGAGACCACTTTGTGTCTTATCTGAAGAACCGTATCCGGAACCTCTTACACCTGCCCATTTTATTATGGCTTCACCTTTAACTTCTCTACCCATAGAAAACGTTCCCGATGAACCGAGATCTCTTAGTTGTAGGAAACGATTATTAGACCAGATGGTGTGTAGCTATTGGAGAAGATGGCGTGTAGAATATTTACACAATCTTCAGGTTAGACAGAAATGGTTGACGCAGGTCGATAACATAAAGCTCGGTACAGTAGTTTTGATTCATCAAGACGATATTCCTCCATTACGCTGGCCAATGGGCATAATAACTGAAGTATATCCTGGTAAAGACGGTACTATTCGCGTCGCTTTAGTCAAAACGGCTACAGGTCATTTTAAAAGACCTATTGTAAAATTATGCCCATTACCATCTCAATAACCAAACCTAATCTCTAATAATCAAAAACCGCAAAATAAATCATAATGCTTTCCCATAATATTCGTTTAAATTTAATTCATAATTAGTTACTTATTAAATATTCGTTTAACGTATGTCTTTTTAGTTTTGCTTGAGAACACTGCGTTTTCTCAAGGCGGCGGAGGATGTTGACGCCAAAAGAAATATAACACAATTATTTATTAGCATGACATGACATGTCCAAAAAGCCTAATTCGCGAACCTTAAAAAATTGTAATATGAAGGAGCGAGCGTTTCGTATCCCTGTTTCCTCTCTTTCCATCCCTCTCACTCCTATAACCCGATAGTGAAACAAGAAGATTATCTTCGGGGACTTTCGACAAGCTTCGACGGAATGACGCTACGAGGCGCTGGCGCGTCCGCAACCGCCATAATTTCTTTATAACGTGTAGAAAGCCGAACAATAAACATATTTTTTTTTGCGTAAGCGCTGCAATTCTATATAAACTATTTTATAACTTCATAATATCCATAATAACATCACCGCGAACATTAATTGTGAGTGTGTGCCGTGTTTTTTTTCGTGAATAAAGGAAGAATCTTGGGCCCAAGAAACCAGAGAAAACCGCCTGCAGTCGCCATCAGCAGGGTGAGAAAAGGTCAGTCCTAGATTCCTACACTTCCCAACCCCCGACGAATCGCTCCTCCACGTTCACGCATCACGTCTATCTTATAACCCCGCAGAGTAATAGGTATTTTGTCATCGCCGTTCAAAAAAAAAGTTAAAACACTAAAGATCGTACCCACCAGTATTGTTGTTGTTGTGATTGTTTTTGTTTACGATTTTAAGAAATAAGGTAAATATTTTTTACTTTGGAACTTAAATTTTTTTCAGAATTGTTAGTTACGTGTTTGGCACACAAAGGACAACAAGCTTTGTAGCCGTTTTCAGAAATCAAGATGTTGTTTGGTGTTTGTTAACGTAAGAAATATCATAGTAGTTATGTAGGTAGTGTAGTGTGTAACAAAATGACCTATCAGATTTTTTTTGTGGATGCATTACCGCCTGGTGAACCTCGTTTGGGTTGGCGGCAATTACTTTTGTTTTCAAAGCCATTCATCCAAAAATGCGCCTCGTCGGCCAAAATTGGGGTGCTCTTCCAAACGTTCCGAAGCCCAATCAGCGAACAAACGGCGTTGCCTGTGGTCATTATCATATTGTGTGAGGGAGTGGAACCGGTAATGTTTTTCTCGACGAAACAGGTCAGGGCGGTAGTTAAAAACATGAGTACCTAGAGGTAAATCACCCGGACACGATGGACTCAGCATGGAGCATTTTAAGTATGCTGGTATTCACCTGCCGAGGGTCCTGTCTCTGTTTATTCAATGTGCATTAGTCACTCGTACCTACCGGCAGAGCTAATGAGAACGATTGTGGTACCAATTGTCAAAAACAGGACAGGGGATATCTCGGACGGTGGAAACTACCGGCCAATCTCTCTTGCAACTACCATTGCTAAAATATTGGACAGTATGCTTGATTCGTGCTTGGAAAAACTTCTGGACCTGCACGACTCACAGTTTGGGTTTCAACCAGGGCTGTCCACTGAAAGTGCAATCCTAAGTCTCAAGAATACTGTCCAATATTATACAGATCGTAAAACGCCGGTGTATGCCTGTTTCCTGGATTTTTCCAGGGCTTTTGACTTTGTGTCATATGATGTGCTCTGGAGGAAGTTAGGGGACAGGAATGTGCCGGCGGAAGTTCTTAAGGTTCTGCAATTTTGGTATGCTAACCAAACGAATCAGGTGAAGTGGTCCAACATTCTCTCTGAGGCTTATGGGTTGGAGTGCGGGGTGAGGCAGGGGGGGTTGACCTCACCCAGGCTCTTCAACCTTTATGTGAATGACCTCATAGTCGAGCTCAGCAGTATGCGTGTGGGCTGTCGGGTGGTTGGTGTTAATATTAACAGCATCAGCTATGCAGACGACATGGTGCTGCTGGGCCCGACTGCGGGTTCTGTTGGAGAGATGTTGAAAGTTTGTGAGGACTACGCGGCTAGGCATGGGCTCGTGTATAACGTGAAGAAATGTGAGTACATGGTCTTTGGGGTCGCCGGTAAGTGTGCAGATTATTCACCTAACATTACCCTAAATGGCTTGAGCATAAAAAGAGTAAAACAATTCAAATATCTGGGACATATGCTTACCGACGACCTGAAAGACAATGTGGATATTGAGAGGGAGCGCAGGGCTTTGGCGGTCCGCGGTAATATGTTGGCTCGTAGATTCGCCCGCTGCACGGACCAGGTAAAAATAACGCTTTTCAAAGCGTATTGTCAGGGTCTGTACACGGGTGGTCTGTGGATCAACTACACCAAAAGGTCGCTAGATGTCCTGCGCGTCCAGTACAACAATGTGTTTAGAATGCTCTTGAGACTGCCCCGGTTCTGTAGTGCGTCAGAGATGTTTACACAGAACCGTACTGATGGCTTCCACGCAATTGTGCGGAAGAAAATAGCATCTGTGGCAGCTAGAACCCGGGCCGGGAGCAACAGCATTCTAAATACAGTGACTGAGAATGTGTTTTCCCCTTTTATGAGGCATTTTGTGGAGAAGATGACCGGTTGAGAAACTGGTTTCGTCTTCTTTACAAAGTGACTCATACCCAAATAATACCCAAATAGTTATCGTAATTTATGTATTTACTAACACTAGGTTTAAGGTACTTTACTAACACTACGGATCTCTGTTGTCTGATTATTTGAAATAAATTATTATTATTACTTTGAGCACCTGGGCCAGTTGGATCTTGTACGGGTGCCAATTCCAAACGCAAAATTCGCCAAGTTGAAATCTGGGAAGGGCCGAGTTCTTGTGCACGGCGAGGGATTCGTTGTGTCGGGTTCTTCTGCATAGGTACTTTCAGGGACAGCGGCTTTGTTCTCGGCCGGTCTGGAGATCCTTCGACGTTCGTCAGTCAAAAGTCTTCAAAGTCGACAGTCGACTTTGAAGGGCCACCGCGTACGTCGTAAAGGCTCCTACAAACAGGCGCGACACGCGACGCGAATCGCGCCTGTTTGTAGGAGCCTTAAAATGGGCGCAATTTTTGCACTAACGAACACTTATTTTGATAACTAGCTTCTGCCCGCGACTTCGTCCGCGTGAAATTTCACCCTCTTAGGGGTGGAATTTCGAAAAACAATGTACAGAATTTTCACTCCCACAGATTTATTATAAGTATAGATAAATTTTTATTATTAGGACGTGCTGCTCATTCGTGTAACTTGCTATGATGATTTGGCATCAGTGACTGAATAATAAGCACAAGATTTGACACATCCCGCCAAAATAACATGACCGCCATAGGCTGTCAACATCGACCCGTCCCTATTGGGAAACCCTTCACATCAAATCAAATTGAGTCTTTACTCTCTCTCAACCTCGTCCCTCAAGAAATCAGTGACAAACTTTCTACTTGCGAATAACTACCTGGATACAGAACGCCTGCTTTTTTCTGATAATAACCCACCGTAAGCGCTACCACCGAGTACATGCAAGTATCCCACACTCTGCACCGACATAACACACACCATCACCATAACAAACATACACACAATCACCATAACGCACTCACACTCAAAGACTACAATATGATGCTCACACTACACACACACACCACACACACACACCCCCACATACACCCACACACACAATAGCGTTAAACCGTTTTTTTCTCTGACTTCTGCAATTATGGTCTTATGTTAACAAAAAAAAAAACAAAAACACTTGTTCTCCTGCAATTCATTTGTGAAACCTAAATATGTATGGGCTTGTACCACTGCCCTTAATACAAGTTATTTTATAACTTAGTAGGGGTGTTGGTTGCAAAACCTACCTGATTTGTTAACTAGCATAACTCAAGTGTACCTACAGATAACTACTATTTAAGTTAACATTGTTATGTGATTAAATAAATTATTATTATTACCTTTATTACCTTTATCACCAATAAGGACACATTATTACAAAGACCAATAAAACCTACCCTAGGTACAAATTATACACTCAATCAACCGATTTTATTAAACCGTTCCTATTATATTTTTGCTAACTATTTCTATTAATATTTTTTTCTATTTTTTATTTTTCTCTCATGCACGTGTTATCCTCCTTGTTTGCGGAAGCGTTTCACAAAATAAAGTCGACTATTTAAGATTTCAAAATCCTTTATTAGCACTTCACATTAAAGCAGCGATAAGCCACAATAATTAACACTCGCAATGGAGCAGCACGACTTGCTTGCTCGACGACCATTTGACAACTGACTAGTGATCAACAACTGTGAATATTCTAACACTACTCCGGACGTGACGTCACATCCCCCTTCTTTGATAGGTGTGAAGTTAGTTGTCAAATGATCGTTTTAAGTTTCTTTTACAAACTATTAAAAATATACTTTTAACAATAAAAATTATGTTATACATTGATTGAATTTGTACAAATAAATATAATAAACTTAAAATTGCTTACAATCGGCCTTCCTGATATTTTCACGTCTCGGGAAACAGAAATAATAATAATAATGAATTCATCAAAATAGTAGACACAAAACTATTTTTAGAAATCGAGTATTCATCATCACACATATAAATCTTTTTAAACTCACTTGCACTAAAATATTAGTATTGAGGGCTCCTTATTACATCCTCATATACTAAACAAATGTGGTATTGAGGCCTCCTCATCATATCCTCATATACCTACTAAACATAAAATATAGTATTGAGGCCTCCTCATCATATCCTCATATACCCACTAAACATAAAATGTAGTATTGAGGCCTCCTCGTCATATCCTCATATACCCACTAAACATAAAATGTAGTATTGAGGCCTCCTCATCATATCCTCATATACTGATAATTATATTATACAGTGGTAATACACCTCATTCTATCTTCATAGATGTTGAATAAATATGCAGTATTGAGGCCTCCTTCATATCCTCATATACTAAATAATGTTCACACTATCATAACCCAGGATCAAAATAATAACAAAAGGTATTACAGTCTAATCGGCGGTCACGGTTTCCTCATCAGAAATGTTGATGTTGGCTTTATTATCCTCATCAGAGTCGTTGCTGTTAGATCCATTATAAACTAACAGCGGATGAATTTTATCTACTGAGAATACACTTTTAAAAGGTCTATTATTCTTTCGTGATATTGGTGTATCTTGAACTTCGTACCTATCATTCCCTAGCACTTTAATTATTCGATATGGACCTCTTAACTTAGGTACTAGTTTTTAACTTTGCCCGGTAGATGGTACATCTCTTTCTATCCTTACTAAATCTCCTACTTTATAATGTACAATCTTTTTGTTTTTTTCATATCTTTCCTTTTGCTTTTGCCGACTTTTGTTTATGTTTAGTTATTTGTTGTCTTATGATTTCGGTGTTTTAAACTTCTACATCTCCATTAGATACAATTTCGGAATTAATTAAAGAATCTTATGTACCCGTTAATCTGATACCAAACAGTGCTTCGGCTGGTGTTTTTTTTTTTATGTTTGCTACGCACGAACGGACCTAAATAGTCAATATGTATTGTATGAAATGGCTGTGGTACAATAGGATATAGCTTACCTGATCACTTAACTGATGGAATTTTGTTGTATGAGCATTCTAAACACGACTCTACATATTTTTTTATGTACTTTCTCATTTTAGGGAACCATTACGATCGTTTAATTTTATCTTCTTGTCGAAACTGAAATGACCAATATCGTCATGATTTGATTTTAAAATATGTCACCTTACTCCCTTTGGTACCACCCATTTGCTGCCGTCTTCGATATTTTTGTACAGAATGCCTCTTTTTAATGTAAAGTTTTTGCAGATGTCTACTAATTTATTAGAATAATTTTGTTGAACTGTTGAAATCAAATCTAATGTAATACATCCTCAATAAAATTTTCACTTATCGGGTTTCTACTTAAAGCGTCGATAAGTGACATGGACTTACCCGGGCGATATATAACATTAAAATCGTACTCTTGGAAGATGTTCCACTACCTAGCCACCCTTGGAAGGATGTCGCGTTTTTCGAAAGTAGCTCGCAACGAATTACAATCTGTTACTATTGTAAAAGGTATGCCTAAAAGATAAACTCTAAATCGCTGGAGAGAAGCTATTACTGCTAACGTCTCAAAGTCATACGATGTGAAGTATGCTTCTTCAGGAGAAGTTTGTCGACTAAAATATGCAACGCCACGAAATGGGGAATTTTAATCTGGACGTTGCATTAAGATACCTGCAACACCAATTTTTTAAGCATCTGTATGCAACTGTGTCTCATTAGATTATAAAACATCAATATTGGCCGTTTTACAAGTTCCTGTTTTATGGTATTAAAAGCTGTTTCTTGAGGAGAGCCCCAACAAAACTTGGAATCTTTCTTTAACATTTGTGTTAAGAGACTAGCTATGATCAAGAAATGTTTAACGAAGCGTCGAATGAAACTAGATAGCCCTATGAACTGTCTGACGTTATGCTGATCGTTCGGTTTTGGAAAATGTTGGACAGCTTGAATTTTCTTTTTACCAGGTTGTAATGCCAGTCGCGTCAACCTCAAAGCCAAGATAATCTATGGATTTCATGAAGAAATTACATTTATCTAATTTAAGAGTTGAGCCTGCATTACGTAATAAATCCAACGTTTCAACTAGTTTTGAACCGTCATCTATGTTTTTGGAAGGTATAATTATGTCGTCCATATAAGCAAACGCGTGTTTAAATCTAGCATTGCCTAAAATTTGATTGATTGTTCGTTGAAAATTTGATGGAGCATTCGACAAGTCAAATGGCATTCTATTAAAGTCCTAATGTCCATCAGGTGTTATGAATGCTGTCAAATATTTAGACCGTTCCGCAAGAGGTATCTGACAATACCCTAATGTATACCCTGATCAAGGGTCGTGTAAAGTCAAAGCTTTTATTTCAAATAGGCACATAAAAGGCACTTTTGAACGTCAAAAATTACGATAAAATAGAATTGATTCTAGTCGCCCATTCCAAAGGGTTGTTTTCGTATGGAGAAAAACGGGCAAGAAACTCCACCGTCACGTAAAACTAAATCCTGACAAACTATCTAATTGGTCATCGATTCTGGGCAGAGGGTAGTGTTCCTTTACAGTCTTCTTATTTAAAGCTCTAAAATCTACGCACAGACGATAATCACCAGTCTTTTTCTTCAATAGCAAGATTGGTGATGCGTATTCTGAAGAAAATTCTCTAACTATTCCTGACTGTTCTAACTCATCTATCATATTACGAACTATACTTCTTTCCAAATCTTTCCAAATACGATAACCTATAGGGGCGGTAACATACCGGTGTATTATCGTTCAAGGTAATTTTCATTTCTGAATTTTGACATCAGCCTATTTCCGAAACACCAAAAGCGAAACATTTACGGTATTTAATAATAATAATAATAATAATAATATATAACAACTCCAGCAACTTTTCTTTAACATGGGAAGTCAAATCGTTGTCCATGTGCAATTGAGACATTGTAATTTTATCAAGATTGGAAGAGTATTCTCGACACGATTTACATGAAATTCTTTTGATTCGAAGACTGGGTTAGCTCGGGACAGTAAAGTATCACGTGGTAGTTGAAAATTCGCTGCACTCAAATTTCTGATTATTACGCTTCAACACCATCTACTAGGTTTACAACTCCACTTAAAATTTCGTATTCTTTTCCTGGTTCTTGCCTAAGGCTACGTTCTATATAAACATCCCCATGATATTTAGGTTCCGAATAAGTGCAATTTTTAGTTAAATTCTCTATTTTATTTATATCTTTAGAAAATAATAATATAGTTTTACGATGGGTACGATTGCAATTTGAGATAAGTTTTAACTCCGAAGAAGTTTTATGCACAATTATATGATCTTGCTCCGTAAAGGAATGCCCAACTAGTAAAGGGATGCTTAAACAATTATCTGGTACTACAAAAACGCATAAATAAGCCGACAAGTCATCAATCTCAATTTTTAAATTACATTTACCAACTGCAGAGACAACTGAGTTACCAAAGCCTCTTAGAACTGGCAAATTATCTGTGGACCATGCTGGAGTGATATTTGGGCATTAGATAATGTAATCATTTAAAATATTTCGAATCGTTATTTATACCAACAGATAGTCATAAAACAGTCTTATCATCTTTCTTTAGCCTACATTCGGACGTGTCATGACCTAATTTCGTACAGTTCTCGCATTTCTTTAAGGGTTTAGTACACTTATAAACCTCTCCGCAATTAAAGCATTTTAATCAAAGTTTGTTTTTGACCTGAATCATTTTTAGTGTCTTTAGTATTATTTGAACACAGTATAGTATTACAGTTTTGAAGAGTTTATCAGTTGACAAATGACAATCATGTATTTATGCGATATTGCTATTTATTGACTTTTATTATTATTTTCATTGTATTAATCTTTTACATTCTATTCTGTAGGTAATTAAGTGACTATTATTATTATTATTTTTTATTCATCTTTTGACATCATTTTATTAAACAACATTTTAATATTGTAATTTTTTTTTTTTTTTTATTTCTTTACTTTTATTATCACTATTTAATCATTATTAATGTAATTTTAAGTTATTTTGTAATGTAAGACTTTCTACACAATGTATTTTGTTAAGAAATAAATGACTATGACTATGAACGCCTAACGTCATTGCATACTTTTGAAGTGGTCTTATCTATTCGTTTGGACTCTAACGTTGCGTAAAAATACAAGTAATTTACCTGGATCGGTAACTTTACTGTCACCTTGGGAAAGCCTCGTATTGTTGCGGTCGCTCCCAGCTCCGCAGTTGTGCTTGGTACTACGCGCAGCACTACTGTGGCTCCACCTCGCATCGCTGCGTTTGCGCCTCGCATTGCTACAGGTGCGCCTCGCAACGCTGCGACTGCGCCTCGTACCGCTCCTGTTGCGCGTCGCACCGCTCCGGTTGCACGTCGTACCGCACCTATCGCGCCACGCACCGCTCCGGTCGCTCCACGCACCGCTCCGGCCGCGCCGCGCGCCGCCCCGGTCGCACCGCGCACCGCTCCGGTCGCGCCGCGATCCGCTCCAGCCGCGCCGCGCACCGCTCCGGACGCGCCGCGCACCGCTCCGGTCGTGCCACGTGCCGCTCCGGTCGTGCCGCGCACCGCGCCGGTTGCGCCTCGCACCGCTCCGGTTGCGCCTCGCACCACTCCGGTTGCGCCTCGCACAGCCACGGCTGCGAGTCGAGCTGCAACAGCGGCGTCGGACACCACCACGGCTTCGAGATGAGCTGCAGTGGCTGCTTCGGACACTGCTAGTATTATGCCGCATGATGCTGCGGCTGCGTCTTTTTGTTGGTTTAGGTTCTCGGGATTCTGCACCGAAAGGCATCTCGGAATCAGGAGTTTCCAAGCGCCTGCCTTCTTGAATTGTGTGATCATCCATTTATTTACCTGGAATAATTATAATAACGCACACGAGTAAACTGTTATCTAGACAACTGTTAGGTAATTGTGGAATAAAATTGTAACAGTTTTAAAATATTATTATTTTATCATTACTAGCAAAATAAAAAATCGTTTTCATCTGTTTAATACAGCCTTAATTACAATTAAACCATTTACTATCATCACAATAACTTGGTAACTTTTTTTTTTAAGTCATTATTATTTTCTTTCGATCAACATAATTGCACCATTACAAAACAGGCACAGTGGAAAGAAAAATATTAGGACGAAACAAAAAAAATAAACCAGTAGGTACCTTAATAATGCGCTTTGCTGGGCGTTCGGTAACACTGACATAATACAGTATTCTCAGTGCTATCCCGCTTCTGATTTGTTATCCTCCTTGTTTGCGGAAGCGTTTCACAAAATAAAGTCGACTATTTAAGATTTCAAAATCCTTTATTAGCACTTCACATTAAAGCAGCGATAAGCCACAATAATTAACACTCGCAATGGAGCAGCACGACTTGCTTGCTCGACGACCATTTGACAACTGACTAGTGATCAACAACTGTGAATATTCTAACACTACTCCGGACGTGACGTCACATCCCCCTTCTTTGATAGGTGTGAAGTTAGTTGTCAAATGATCGTTTTAAGTTTCTTTTACAAACTATTAAAAATATACTTTTAACAATAAAAATTATGTTATACATTGATTGAATTTGTACAAATAAATATAATAAACTTAAAATTGCTTACACACGTGTCATTCTATTACTTAATGCTCATAGATGTAGTTTTATTTAAGTTAGAAAATATGTACTTATTGAATATCATTGAAGCAACGTAAATTACAATCTTGAGTTCAGGAAGGACGCTCTTTAATTCTATTTTAGTTGCACGATCATCTAGAAATATACTATCCTCAAAGGGAAATGCAACTGGGATTAAATTTTTCTTCGGAAACTATAAACTGGCATGTAGGTGTAACAAGGATAAGTGTTCTAGGGGGTTTAAAATAGGTTTACACGGGTTAGGTATTAGTCGCTTCGCTAGGCCGCATGGCACAAATTTTATACAGGGTATTTAAAGACGCTTCACTTAGCCGTCAACTACGCATTTTGTACCTACATCAAACTAACTAACATTGCATAAAAATAATAATACCTACAGGTCGATTGATCAGGTTGCTTGCCGCGGTTGGTCTGTGGATGAGTGACCATTCTTTAGGTACATGCCGTGACCCCTCCGTGTCTCGGAAAGCACGTTTAGTCGTTGGTCCCGGCTGTCAATCGTGGATCTTTGACAGTTGTTACGGGTAGTCAGAAATCCGAAAGTCTGACAACCAGTCTTACCAAGGGGTATCATATTACCCAGAAATTGTGTTGTGGAGGTCAGTTGCTCCATGTAAAATACTGGTATTCAGCTGCATCCGGTTAGACTGGAAGCCGACCCCAACATAGTTGGGAAAAGGCTTGGCAGATGATGATGATTTTATTGCTTCCACATGTGAAGTTAGGCGGTAGGTTTTACAGAATATGATCATTGTGGACCCTGTCGGGCACAGCAAAAGTATGAGAGGAAAAGGGCTTTTATTTGGCTACTTAGTTGTTTGAATAAATATTGTAAGTATAATTATTTTATAAAAACATGTAATTTAAAAATAATTTTTCATTCATTAATGGAAATACCAGAGATTACCGCGTTAAAAAAAACCGTTCAGGTTTATTATTTATTCAGCTTTAGTATAAATATAGATAGAAACAAAAATTAGAGAGAAAAACTGGCCAAGTGTGAGTCGGACAAGGCAAAAACGCCGAAAAAAAACAGTTTTTTGTATGGGAGTCCCCCTTAAATATTTATTTTATTCTATTTTTAGTATTTATTGTTAAACCAGCAACAGAAATACATCATCTGTGAAAATTTCAACTGTCTAGCTATCACGGTTCATGACAGAATCATTAATACTACTGAGTTAAATTTGTACCATAAGAAATATCTTAAGGAAAAGTGCTTAAGTATGGTAGAAATCTAACTCAGAAAGATTCTAATGATTATAATTCTCTAAATATGTACCCGTTATTGTCGCGAATCACATTTTGATCAAGATACAACCTGACACTGACCTGCAAATTGCAAAAAACGTAAGAAAATTTGAATTTCGCGGTCTACCACTACCCATTCACCTTCAGACATTAGGCTCAAGCAAGCCACCTGCCCGTGCGTACGGTTTTGAATACTGAGCTACTGGCTACTTTATATTAGTGTGTATTTTGTCTATGTTTTTTGTAACAGAATAGAATAGAATTTTATTTTGCAAATATGGGTAATACATTAGTTCTTAGGATTACATTTAGCTCAGCCATATTTTACCAATCGGCATGCAAACATTTGAAATTATTTATATCACTATTATTACACTTATTTAGATAAATTTATAAATTACTATTAGGTATAAATTTTTTAAATCATCAACTTAATTAAAAATATGTGTTTGTAGTAAAAGGAAAATATAAATTAGTATCATTAGAATTATAATTATATCATGTCATTACTATTACAAATATCATATCATTATCATTACATCAACATGCGTCTTGTTAGTGCAGAATAAACAATTTTTCTTCCTTTCTTCATAAATCCTACTTTCTTTTTGATCAATCAAGACAATAACAAAATTGTATTATATTTTCTATCAATATTTGTACACACCTGAGTAATAAATCAACTCTGATTTACAGTACAACTGCTGTCGACAGCTTTTCGCTCTTTCAGTGTGTGGGCTCCATAGGGCTGTGAGAGCGTGGAAATTCTAGCGAGTGTGTGCGAAGTTTTATTTTCTTTTGCGTAACTTTTGTTTTGTGTGGGTTATTTTCGTGAAGCGATATTTTATTGCGCTATGTTCTGTTTTGGGACGATGTTGATGTATTTTAGTATCGATTAGTATCGAGGCTACAGCATGTATCAGAAAGATGTGGGTGTGGATGTTGGGTCGAGTAGGTATTGAAGCTGTAGCGGTATCTACAACGCCACATGCGAACAACGCGTCATACTGACGTCACGCAAAATCCTGCATCCCTCAAGCAGAGTTTACCGCGCAAGTGTCCATTCAAAATATATATTTGGGAACCTAGATATTCTGTAATCCAATCGGAATAAATAAACAATACATTAAGAATTATACCGTGACCCCTCCGTGCCTCGGAAAGCACGTTAAGCCGTTGGTCCCGGCTGTCATTCGTGGATCATTGACAGTCGTTACGGGTAGTCAGAAGCCCGAAAGTCTGACAACCAGTCTTACCAAGGGGTATCGTATTACCCAGTAACTGGGTTGTGGAGGTCAGATAGGCAGTCGCTCCATGTAAAACACTGGTATTCAGCTGCATCCGGTTAGACTGGAAGCCGAGCCCAACATAGTTGGGAAAAGGCTAGGCAGATGATGATGATTAAGAATATGTTTGATTTACAAATTATTTTGGTATTACGTTTGTATGAACTACGAATGCCGCGCCGGGCGGCCCCCTAAGGTGTCAAAAACGCTTTTATAAAGAAATAGACCGTTTTCTGCTAATACTTTTTAATCGCACAACTGTACCTTTTCACAATCCAACAACGACTGGCTTTGCACTACATTTTACCATTTAAAACGACATTTGCCCCACCCAGAAATAACGAATATCATAACTTATTTCTATGTGTTGCCCAAGTAGAATAATACATTTAGTTGCCATAGTGGAAATACATTTTAAAAGTTTGTTGATAGTGTTGCCACAGTGAATATATAATTCGGTATAAAAATAACGTGTTTTTAAAATTAAATCAATGAAATCACGACACTTTGTATGTAGACCGTTGTGTGACCGTTGACCGCTTTCGAAACCAAATCTAAACAAAAGCCTAAAAACAACAAGCAATTAAGAAAAAGCATGCAAACAAGATAATATCTAATTTAACAAAAACTGGCCAATTGCGAGTCGGACTCGCACACGAAGGGTTCCGTACCACAAGGCAAAAAACGCTGAAAAAATCTCGTTTGTATGGGAGGCCCCCTTAAATATTTATTTTATTCTGTTTTTAGTATTTGTTGTTATAGCGGCAACAGAAAAACATCATCTGTGAAAATTTCAACTGTCTAGCTATCACGGTTCATGAGATACAGCCTGGTGACAGACGGACAGACGGACAGTGGAGCCTTAGTAATAGGGTCCCGTTTTTACCCTTTGTGTACGGAACCCTAACAACACAACACGGAATTTCATTAGTCGTCAAGGCCATAGCAAATTTATTTCCGTAACGACATTTTTCAGGCTGAAGCCATTTTTCATCTGCAGTCCAGTGTGGCGTGCCTTGGAACTAAATATTAAGGGTCGTTTATCACTGCGAGGAGTGCTGACTTTGGTGGGTTAATTTTAAAATAGGGTGTGGATTTAAAAGTTTTGTGATGTGCATGGACTTTAAAAATGGATTGGGAAACAAATTACGAATATATTTACATAATACACGAATATATTTACATAGTAACTGTATTGTAGTTTAATAAATAGTAACTTGATGTGGATGTCCTTAGAATTTATTTTTTTAGGGTTCCTTACCCAAAGGGTAAAAGCGGAACCCTATTACTAAGACTTCGCTGTCCGTCCGTCTGTCTGTCACCAGGCTGTATCTCATGAACCGTGATAGCTAGACAGTTGAAATTTTCACAGATGATGTATTTCTGTAGCCGCTATAACAACAAATACTAAAAACTAAATAAAATAAATATTTAAGGGGGGCTCCCATACAACAAACGTGTTTTTTTCGGCGTTTTTGCCTTGTGGTACGGAACCCTTCGTGTGCGAGTCCGACTCGCACTTGGCCAGTTTTTCTTCTCTGTATTTTATAAGTGGAGACCTGTAATTGGCTTTCAGACTAATGTACTGTCCTTGATCTGTTTGTTTTAGCTGTAAGTCTCCCATGTTATTCAAATAAATAAATAATTAAAAAGCTAACATTCAGTCTTAAAATAATAATAATATGTACAAGTTATAAAAAAGAAGGGAAATAATCAAAAGGCATCAAAAAAGCTGCACGGTTCGTTCGATCAGGTTAAGCTATGCTTGCCGCGGTTGGTCCGTGACTCCGTGGATGGGTCTATAAATACCAAGGCCCCTCCGTGTCTCGGAAAGCACGTCACGGCTGTCATTCATGGATCTTTGACAGTCGTTACGGGTCGTCAGAAGCCCGGAAGTCTGACAACCAGTCTCACTAAGGGAAATCGTATTACCCGATAACTGGGTTGTGGAGGTCAGATAGGCAGTCGTTCCATGTAAAATACTGGTATTCAGCTGCATCCGGTTAGACTGGAAGCCGACCCCAACATAGTTGGGAAAAGGCTAGGCAGATAATGATGATTCTGGAACTGAATTGTTAGTTTTTTTTTTATGGCTTCAATACGTTTTGACCGCTTAAAAAAATTACCATAAAAACATTTTTTAAATAACCAACGAAAAATTTTAACGCATGGGTTAAAATTTTTCGTTGGTTATTTAAAAAATGTTTTTATGGTAATTTTTTTAAGCGGTCAAAAAAGTAAAAACTAACAAAATATTTTAACGCAGAGGGTCCAGAATCATGTAATGAATGGGAACAGGTACATCAATGTGCCATGCCAACCTGTGTACTAATGAAGGTACTTATATATTATTATTATTTTCACGATTGCCAAAAACTTATTAAGCTTTAACTCCAAAGCTAAATATAGACCAAAATTGAAGAAGACGCGAACATCTCGTGACCCAATTCGACACAACTGTTGTTGAATATATTTTGGCTCCGTAGACGCTGTTATAAATCTCTGGCTACTTTATTGACTAAATCTTACAAAGAGACCCATTGAAGACACTTTCTTTGTCAAAAGAATAAGCATAGTCAGCTTATAATGTTCCCACTGTTGGGACACAGGACTCCTCTCGGTGAGAGGAGAGGGAGTGTCACGTTGGGTGAAAAGAAAATTAACACATAAAACATAACTAATAATATTCTAGTCCATAGTTATGTTTAGAATTATGTCCACATTTCGCCAGTCCCATGACAGGGTGGGCCCAATAAAATAAAATTAAATAAAACTTTATTTCAGACTAGGTCCATAGTTTTGTTAGTATTTTGGTGTTAGTAACATTAATGCTTATGTAAATAGGTTAGTATAGTTAGTTTTCAAAACAATGTCAGTTCCTTCTTGGTAAACAATCGCGATTAGTAAAAGCGAAACAAAATCGAATCCAGGATCGTAGCAGGTGACGTTGTGTAGTTTCGGCATCCATGGGAAGAAAGTGTGAGATTAAATATGTAAGAAAAACGAATTTTTGCGATTCTCGCTCACTGCGATAAGTATGAACACAGATATCTATCTATATCTGTGGGTATGAACATCTATATTTTTGTAAGAAACACGTAGCTACGGTATGATTGTATGAATAATATAAAAAACTGGCCAAGTGCGAGTCGGACTCGCACACGAAGGGTTCCGTACCACAAGGCAAAAACACCGAAAAAAACACGTTTGTTGTATGGGAGCCCCCTTAAATATTTATTTTGTTTTTAGTATTTGTTGTTATAGCGGCAACAGAAATACTTAATTTGTCAAAATTTCAGTTGTCTAGCGCGGTTCTTGAGATACAGCCTGGTGACAGACAGACGGACGGACGGACAGACGGACGGACAGACGGACGAAGTCTTAGTAATAGGGTCCCGTTTTTACCCTTTGACCCTAAAAACGGCTTCGAATTTACCACGAATTACAACACTATAAGTAATGGGGTTTCCATCGGGAATCAGTAGCAGCCCGGAGTCTGGATTTGTGTCCTGTGTTGATGGCAATAGGCTGGCCCTCTATTACATGGGACTTAAGTGAGGATACTACTAGTTAGGCAGACGTGTACCTATGTGGCTTGTAAGCCCTGAAGAATTCTTCAGGGCTTAGAAGTGTATGATCTTGTAACACTTTAATGAAATCTCAATTACGCTAGATTGGTTTACAAAAACAGATACGTACAGAAAAATACACTTTACCTACGTAGTCGAATGAAAAAATATGGTAACGAAAAGCATTATTTCCGATCCCGTAAAATGACAACATATTGGAAATAAAACGTACGAATAATTCCAAAAACATATTAATATTCGATGAGTTTTTATATTCGGGTCTGTAGCGGAAAAAATACCCTTTCAAGCCTTTTTGACCAAAGGTCGGCCGCAGAGTCAAGGATAAGACATTCAGCATCTATTTCACACATCGCTGGTTCGATACGAGTCGGTCTATTGACCAGAATATTGCTTTTTCATATTACAATATACTCATATATTTTAAATTAGAACATACAATGACCAAAAATTGTATAGAAATTCAATCTAATACGGCGAGAAAACTGATTGAAAACTGCTGTTCTGTAAAGTTCATTTGGAGCCTCACCCATTTTTTTCCGCATGATTGCATTATAAGTAATTACCTCTAAAGTTGACATTATATGACTGGACTTTTTTATCATGGAAGGCGCCGAAAGTATTCCCAAACTGGGTAGTTTGGGAATATACTTTAAAAAATAGGCACTTTTTAACGTCATTTGGGGGTCAAATGAAAGTCAAGTGGTTTTATCTGTATGATCGTCATCATCTGTATAGCCTTTTCCCAACTATGGTTTCATCTGTATATACATAATTATGTTAAAAAAATAAAAGATTCCGGCGAACTGAGAACCTCCTCCTTTTTTGAAGTCGGTTAAAAATAAACCCCATCTTATAATTCAAGCGATAAAAATAGAAACAAACGTTCGAAATGGTTTCAGCGTGGGTAGAATTTTTTTCTTTACATACCAAATTCGTAAGCAATAATAATAATTCATTAGCTGCGACACTCGGTTTCTCCCGCGTAAATGTCGATTCCGTGGGAATATCGGGATAAAAAGTAGCCTATTTGTTAATCCAGGGTGTCAGGTACCTCCATACAAGATTTTATCAAAATTGGTTCAGCCGTTTGAGCGTGAAGAAGTAACAAACATATCGTCGTTGCGACTTTAAGATCTGTTATGTGTAAAAATCAATTTTATGAGAAAATCGATAAAAACCGTCTACTGAAAAAAATATAATGAAACCAACTACAACAAAAAATATAGGTATCAGCCACATGATTTTCGTGCTTTTAACTTTGCCACTGTTAGTTGAAATGAAAAGTAGTTTCTTGTAAAAAAAAATAAAACAATTTTAGTTGACACATAAGATTTTTTAAGCACATACTTTTAGTTAGCAAGCACATTGGAGATCTTGAATTTCGTAAATAAATTACGATTTAAACGTCGTATACCTACACATGAGATTTTTTGCATTCGATAGATCTTCAAAATGTAGAATCGGCTGTCGTAAAAAAGTGATTTTGCCAAAAGTGACACATAAGAGGTCTTAAAGTCGCAACGACGATATAAACACACACACACACCCCCTCACAAACTTTCGCCTTTATAATATTAGTGTGATTATCGCGGATTCACAACGAGACACCGTTCGAATTTCGCAAAATATCTAGTGAATGAATGACCTTACCACAGATCTTACACCGCCCTTGCAACTAAACGCATTTGTTTCTTAACTGCATAACCAGCATATAATGTTCCCACTGCTGGGTCACAGGCCTCCTCTCCGTGAGAGGGAGGGGCCGTAATCCACCACGCAGGCCCAGTGCAGGTTGGTAAATGTCTAATTTATTCAAATTTTTTGGCTCTAGCACATGCCGGTTTCCGCACTCACGATATTTTCCTTCACGAAATCTGAAACTTATTAATATTTTTCTTGATTGATGAAACTAAATAAGTACTGTGTTATCTTTATGTGATGTAATAGGTTTTAGCTTTTCTATCAAATCCAAAATAATTTATTCAAATAAGGCTGAGAATCAGCACTTTTCGAACGACAAAATTACTTAAGACAGTCCCCCCCCCAATCGCCCGCTCTCAACCACTTCCTAGTGCTTTCGCTGGGAAGAACAGATGACGCAACAAACTCCCCAGCAGGATCGCTGTTTCAGTTAGAAAAACTTTATTCTGTATAATAATAGACATGCAAACTAATTACCATTACGAGACACACCATTTTCTTGCCCTTATCCCAATTTATTTGGGGTCGGCGCAACATGTCTTTTTCTTCCATACTTCTATATTAGTCGCCATCTCGATAGTCACCCCCATTCTAACCATATCATCATTCACACATTCCATCCATCGTTTCTTTGGTCTTCCCCTACTCTTATAGCCATCGACATCCATAATCAAAACTCTCCTCACGATATTTTCCTCATTTCTCCGTAACACATGCCCATACCATGACAGCCGATTTCCACACAACTTTTCAGCTACCGGTGCCACTTTCAAACTTCCTCTTATGTACTCATTTCTTATTCTATCCATTCGTGTAACACCACACATCCCCATATTTGCCATATAATTATGTCAGCTAGCCACGCCAATATACCACCAACAAATACAATGAAAACTATACTCAAGCAAAAAATAATAAGTAAACATTAATTCTGATCATTCTGAGTCTGATTCGTAGATTCTATAGATGTAAACGAAATAACCCTCTAAAAAGAACGTTTTATTGAAAGCAGGTCTTAGAATTCTGTGACGAAAAGAGAATTGGTGATCGCAGTCCTTCTTTACTTTATGTTGTTTATGGCTGGCAGTACCTACGCAAGGATGCTGCAACCCTTAGAGAGTATTTACAGGATACAAAAATGTGACTTAATCATTGCAGGCCCAACATGGCGAGAGATCGTAAACGACAGGGAGGTTAGTAGGTAAACGTAAGGTAGGGGTAGGACGCCCTCAGGCTAGGTGGAGCGACGATCTACGCAGGAAGGCTGGAAGCAGCTGGATGAGAGTTGCCGAAAGTTGAATGGCGTGCAATAGGAGAGACTGCTATAGCATTATGATGATGTTGAGGGAGGTTTGGGAGGAAAAAGGGGCGGTCTTTGCCAAGCAATAGGACACAAAATAGTCTAAAAAAACAGTGGCACTCCGGGAGTGCCGACAAAAGTGAAAACAAAACACAAACAGAATACTTTGCCATCACTCACTGACATATTGGATATACATTAAAATTGAGTACACCCCGAGGCTGGTCAAACATATACGAAGCGGGTATTTTTTGAGTCGTCAAAAACAAAACACGCGCGCGGTGTCGCTTACGGTAACAATGGCGCGAGTTCAATGGTTTTTTTTCCATCTCAAAAATTCCCAACGCGCCTAAATAAGTTTTCACTTCAAAAATTACAAGAATCCACGCTCTCTCACTCTAAATCAGATTGAAGATCACCAAAATTAAATAAGTACCAAAAATCATATCCGAAAACTTTTCTAATTCAAAAAACTGTTAACGAATATCATCAGCACCAGGGTAGTATCAATCATGAGAATTCGGAACTTATCATGGTCCGATCGCAAAACCAATTTCGTATTTGGAACGGCCCTCCCCCCTCCGCCCGCCTACGTCGCGTGGCATAGCTACGTAGTATAAGATTCATTCTGAAAGCACCAGTTGCTCTATGAATGGGCCCATTCAATACTGTGGTGGGTCGTACGCATGCGTGCGATCGATCTGTCGGGGCCGCGCGGGAGGAAGCGCCGCGCGTTTTCCATTGTCGCTGATGGGTCGGAAGTCGACACAGAAAGTGATTTTTGTTCGGTGGTGTACTTATCCCTGATAATGACTGGGCTGAGTGGACGGACTGTGTGAAAGATGATATAGCTAGAATGTCCACGTTCGCTCGGTCGTAAAAATATTGCGGCGGGATTTTATCGCGCACTGGATTTTCAACTGTCGGTGTTAAGTCGAGCGTTGAGAATCCAACAGACACTATTGGATTTTCAACTCACCACGCTAAGCAAGCAGTGCGCTGAAAAGTCAGTGCACGAAAAAAAAACGCAGCGGGAATAACGTACGTAACGTATGTACCTACCAAGGCTAATAGAGAAGTATGAAAGAAAAATATTATGTTGCGCCGATCCCAAATAAATTGGGCTGGAGAATAATGATGAAGATTGAGGGGAGAGAGTAAAAATAAGGAAAACCAGGGTGGAGAATGTTTGTCCATCACCTGATGAAAAAGCAAAAATGAATGATTCAAATTAAATACAAAATAGGTGTCTAGGAAAGGAGCATAAGAAGTCGATCGACCGTGCAGTCGTCAGTAGAAGTCGATCACTCTGAAATCAACTTAATTTTCATTGAAATAAAATTGATATTTGTTTAACGTGTCCAGCACTGCGCACTATCAGGCTACTGTCTTGGGTTTACTTCTCCGGGCAAGTAAAGGAATCATCAGTGGAATTACGGAAATTAACAAATTCGTCGTCAAAACTTCAAAAGCTTTTATCGATGATGATGAAGGAAATAAAATGAATGAAGGAATGAGGTTGGAAGCATCGGTGAGCAATATCGCAATATCATCTTGCAAAACGAGAATATATCGCAGATTGACGTACCTACCTATTATAGAATAGAAAACTTTCATTCCAGACAAGAGTCCATAGGGGTTGTAACAGTTTTACTTAACTTCTAGTGTAAGTAAAAAGTAGGTTACAGACACAGATTCATATATAAAATTAAATTTCAGTGTGGAGCTGCATCTACGTCCGCAATATCAGGGAATCCCACCGATCTGCGAATACACTGTTATAATGTATTTGTAACACTGTTCGCGGCAGCACTAACAGTATGAGCACGAGTCATTAGGGATGCACATGTCCTAATAAATATTATGCATTATTTCAATTATTAGGCATTGGTGACCAATATCTGAAAACATAATTTTTTGATCCATAGATACTAATTTTGTGAAAATATTATATATTTGGCATTTTAATTTGAAACAGTTTTATCTTCGTTTGACTAAACTTTTCAATGCAACGGTTAAGACTCTTCATCTTAACAAAATCATAGTTCTACTTATATACACACATCAAAAGTGTCTAGGGATCAACATATATTTTTGCAATAACTTTTCTCCTGATTGATATTAATTAAAATTTTCTTTAAGGATTCATCAAATAAAGTGTTTCCGTTTGTCACAGTAACGATAAACCAAGTCACCTTTGCATTAATAAAGAAATTTGCCATTTTCCTAATAAAGGGATTTTTGACATTTGAACCACTAACACAAAAGTTCGAAAAAAAGACTGAAATAACAGTTTTCTTTAAAATTTTATTGGGTAACTTAAACAATTAATAATCCGTGTTTCTACCGCGAACACTAACAACACAAGAACATCGGTTTGGCATACTCAAAATGAGTTCATCCAAATCACGCTGTGGAATGGCCGCCCATGTTCGTTGCAACAACAAAAAAAGGTCTTCTTGCGACTGGATACCCTCCATATTCGGCAGAGCTCTTCTCTGTAGCATATCCCATGCATGCTCAATCGGGTTCAAGTCTGGCGACTGAGCAGGCCAGGGCAGGACATTGATGTTAGCTGCGGCGAGAGTCTGTCTTACAACTCTTGCGGTGTGCGGTCGTGCATTATCATGCATTAACTGAAATAAGGGACCGATTTGCACTTGTAGAGGAACGATGACGTCTGATACAATCGTCTCAGCATAAATTTGAGCGTTGAGGTTGCCTCTGATCCAAATCAACTCAGTTCTTCCGCCGATCCAAATACCCGCCCATACCATGATGGTTCCACCACTATAAGGATGGACTTCCTGGCAGGATTTTAATCGCTGTTGGCGTCCAGGGGTTCTCCAGTGTCGTATACGTCTTGTATCCGGTCTCATACCAAAACGAGACTCATCAGAAAAGCACACGAAACGCCATTGTTCTTCTGCCCAATTTCTGTGTTCAAGAGCCCATTGATATCGAATCCTACGATTGTGCATTGCTATAGGTGGTACCCGTAGCGGTCTTCGGGAATGAAGGTTCACTTCATGCAAGCGGTTTCTGACTGTTTGGTCGCTAATTAAGTTCCCTGAAGAGTGATGAAGCCTCACGGCTAACATCATGGCGGTTATTGTTGGAGCTCTTCGAGTTAAGATTTGAATGTATCGGTCTTGTCTCCGTGTGGTGCAGCGATACCGTCCTCCATGGCGCTCAGCCACGGTACCAGTGCTTCGGTAACGTGTCCAAAGTCGACTGATAACACTCTGACTTGTATTCAGAGCTAAAGCCACAGTACGTTGCCGGGAACCAGCTTCTATCATTCCCACGGCTCTGAGCATTTCTTCCCTGCTTAAATGACGTCGCCGCTCCATAATAACGTTGGTTTTAATCAGTAGTAGGGAAACAGTAGCACTAATAATGTCTTCAATGCGTTGTATGTTTTTATAAGGAAAATATTGACAGCTGATTTTCATCTTTTACTCGAATTTGATTCACAGTTCCTGATTCAAATTATGAAATGCACCAAAAAGGATCCATATAAATTTATAAAATCATAAATTTATTACAAAGCCACATCTCAATCTCAAGAAATCCGCATAAAAATGCTTGATCCCTAGACACTTTTGATGTGTGTATTATCCATGGAGTTTCTTGCTCGTTCTTCTCCATACTGCGCTTTGGAATGGGCAACTCGCTTCATATTTCTGACTGACCGACACCTTGACAATTTAAAAGTGCCTGTAAATGGTTTAATAAAAAAAAATGCTTTGAGTTTGAGCCAGGTGACCATTAACGATACGGTACTCGTATATTACTTTCGAAGGGGCTTAAAATGGACACCCTCCTTGAACCGAGAAGTCCAGTTTACCCATGGAATCTTTTTCTAATTTTCCTTGACAAACAACAATAATAACAAACGTAATTTACTTAATTAAAAAAAGTATGCGTATATGGTTTGGTCATGTTGAGAGGATAAATAATAATAATAAATGTTGCAAAAACCAACCAAAGAGCTGAGAAGAGGAAACACTCTAAAAAAAATATTAATAATAAGACCTTTATTTTCAGGCTACTTTGGCCCATAGATACCTTACAAAAGATACCTTACAAAAAAAAAAAGAAAAAAAAAGGCAATTAACAAAAGGTATTACAACAACTATAGGCACACGGCACACCCCTGCCTTCAGGTCTAAGGCGCGATAAGTGATGTAAAAGAAAAATATATTTTATTTTCCGACACGCTAACAAAATGGAAAAGCGCACCCATCCGGAATGTTACGATTTTGGCAAATAGTGTATATGTATACAAGGTACACACATACTTAAGTTCATGTATACCACATGCACGTTATGATAATATAAAATGGTTCTATTAATAGAAGTGTCTATTTTAGAGTTAATTATAGAAGTAATTATAGAGGCATCTCAATCAAGACTACAATGTAGTGAAGTTTTCGGTTTTTGTCTTGTTTTATGTCTAAATTGAATTCCACTGCTCGGCTTTAGCCTTTCCAAAGTTACAACACACTCAAATCATAAAAATTTCGGTTCTTAAAATGATCATCATCATCATCATCATTTAGCCGAAAGACGTCCACTGCTGGACATAGGCCTCCCCCAAGCACCTCCAATTCGACCGGTTCTGTGCTTCCCGCATTCAGCGGATTCCTGCGGCCTTCACAAGGTCAAAATGACCCAGTTAAAATGATACTACAGACATTTTCTTTTGGAACGAAGTTACTTTTAGAAAGAAGAAAAAAATATACATTTATTTAGCACAAACTAAGAGACACAATACACCGATAAAACACAAACAACAAATTAAAAAAAAGAAAAAAAAAACAAACAAATAGAAAATAAAATAGAAAGTGTGTCTCTCGGCTGCGCCAAAAAGGCCCAGTTCTGCAAAAAAAAAACCTTAAACTCTGCACACTGTATCAAAATTGTCGTGTCGATGAAAATCTTAAAAATTTTTCGGTAGCCCGAAAACTAGATTCTAGAGTTCTCATTCGCCAAGTGTGCAAAGGCGAAAGGAATTTCGTCCCAACCAGCACAATCTGAATCATTTTGAAAGATATTGCTAATCCATTGCTTCATATGTTCGAAAAATGTATCTGCTCAACAACGTAAATAACGCAACGTATGTTGTTGAACTGTCAAAATGAAAGCAGTTACTACTGTTAGTGTGTTGCGCAATTACCCCACGGGTGACGCACGACACCTGTCGGCTGCTTTTATAAGTTTAGTAAAGCATTTTATACAGACTATAATTATAATCTTTTTTCCAAATACCTAGATTACAAAGAAATTTCTTAAAAGTAAATTATAAAATTTCAACATAGTATTTTGTTTCGAGTAACTTCGTCTGGGGACTTCGTGGGATGATAGAATATATATTATGCGGGAAAATATAACGGGTGTAAAAAGACACCTAACGAAGACGAGACAGACTCATTTGTTCATCCCGGCATTGTGATCAATTCTTTGTAGGTAATGGACCTTATCTGGGGACCTTCTGTTCTGAATAAGGACGACTTCTGACATGGGTTTTCTGACGTTTTAGTAGGTACACTCTTCTGCGAGTGCTCTCCCCATGTCTCGGCGAGAGCGCTCGCGCGAGAGGTTGAGTGACGAGTTCGACTCTGTACACTCTCGTACTCGTCATGCCTCGCGGTGCCTCGACGAGCGTGCAGGCGCCATTAAGGGGGTAGCGCTAAGGTAGCCCGCGAAATTAAAATTTTCTTACGTTTTTTGCAATTTGCTGGTCATTATTAAGTTGTTCGTTGATTAAAATACCTATGATTCGCGGCCGTAACAAATATGTATCTACAGAATTATAATCATTACAATCAATAATACAACTTGTTAAGTTAGTATAATCCCCAAATGTCAAGATTTCATGAAATAGTCATTCTTGGGGATTACTTGGTCTTAGAGAGTTGTGTTGATGACTTTAATGATTATAATTCTGTAAATGCATATTTCAAAAAGAGTAAACCTAGATAAAGTGGGTAAGACAGAGATTAAAACAGAAGCCGAACTAGCAGGGGATCGAGGAGGGGGGTGGAGGGGGGGTTCAGGGGATCAGACCGGAATAAATAAAAAAAATCACACCCAATTTATTCGTCATTAAAAGTCGTTTCCTAGCAACTATTTTTATGCAACGTTACTTAGTTAAACTACCCAAATTTTATCGAAATCCGTTCAGTGGTTTAGGCGTGAAAGGGTAACTTACACACAGACAGAGTTACTTTTGAATTTATAATATTAGTATGGATTAGTGATCCAGCTGAACTCCGCAACCTAGTTTCTGAGAAAACCGATATGCTGAGGTTAGACCCGTTGTGAGACTCACGGGCCCTGATGGATACTCATACTGTAATATCTTTACAGACCGATTATTTATCGTGCATTTTATTATATCTCTACATATTATAATGAATCCTTAGCCCTCTTACGTACTAGCGGTTAACCGCGGGGGCGGCTAGCCGCTATGCAACCGCTTATGATCGTACGCACTAAACCGCCGTATACAATCATAAGTGGAAAAGCGGCTAGCCGCGCGGTTAACCGCCCCGGCGGTTAACCGCTAGTGCGTTTGCCCACTTAGTCTGTAGTGTTGTGTAGTGTACTAACATAGTTTTAAGATCTTTGTAACTAACAATTATTGTGGATGTACTAACACTAGGGTTTATGTTGTGTATGTAAGTACTCACAAATAGGATTTTATGATCTGAAAAATATAATAAATGATGATGATCGCGTTTCGTGTCTTTTCAAATAACTACGCAAAGAATTTTGATGCGGTTTTCAGTATCATTTAGAGAATTTAATAATAATCTAATTGTATTTCGGAATGTTTATGTGTTTAATACATTGTATATAATACATAATAAAATATAAAAAGTATTTAATATTTAACTTTCCTAATAATTATAATGAAGAAATCATGATGTTTTGTCAAGTCGTGAAAACCGTGCGAGGCAGGGATGGGTCCGCTAGTAATTTATACAGGATGACTTGTAATTTGATATATTCCTTCCAGGATGTGTTAGTGAAAGGGAAGGCCATTCAATGTGAGAGCTTATAGAAAAGTGATATTTAATGACGAATTCTGGGAACTTTTCAGAAAAACATGAAAATTGGGTTTTCTTGAATTCCATGAATTTTTGTCAAGGCTTTATTTAAGTGGTGCTAAATAGTTGTCAACAACACAGATTACAAGTCTCCCTGTATAAACCAACAAAAAACGATACCGAAATGGTAGCATATTGCAGACTGGGGCGAATATGCATACTTGGATATAAGCAAAAAGTGGAAAGAAAGATCCCAGCGTAGATTTGCTGAATTCGTTTCCTCTTCTACAATACTGCGACGTAACTTGGCGGTCCTGAGTATAGCCTTTGCGAACTTTCGCGCATGTTCTCTCACTCACACTCGCCTCATGTCACGATTTGGTTCCTAAAAAATCTTACTGCGCAGCCTTCTGCGCTAAGTTCAGGCCCGCCAAAGTTACGTCGGTCGTATTGTAGTTCTACTGATTACTATTTCTCCTTTTCCGATCGTTATTTCTCTTAACCAACTTCATTCGTTGCGTAATGTTTTAATAAATAACATGCTACAATACTACAGAAGAATAGGCTGTTTGCCTACACAGCCTATTCTTCTCTTTTGTTGTCTGTACAAAATATATTACAATGCAATGTAATCACGTAGGATGCCAACCATTCAGGTACAAACAATAAGTACATTTATATTGGCGGTCGCATCACAATAACAGACATTAGATCAATGAGTCTATTTCTGGTGTTTTTGATGATGTTCCCATTTGATCACCCTGTGTTTTTTTCACAATTTTTTATTGAATTCCATAACACTAATTACGTAAGCTTATCTTATTTTAGCTAAAAGTAAGTACTCGAAATTACTCCAAATTATTATAGTACTTAGTACCAATTTTTTGTTTTCTTTGACAGTTTTGCTGTCGTTAATGCGATCGTAGTTTCAATTTCGACGTCGTGGGTCGCTGTGAAGTTTTTCGTTGTAACGTGTATTCGTTGTTCTGTAATTCGCTTTCTTATGTTTTCGTTGTAACGATACAAATTATGCGGTACAAAACGGTACGGTACGGTAACAAACTACAGTAGAAAGACTGTCGTGTGGGGGCTGAATTCAACTGTATATACCTACCTAAAGTAATTAAGGAATTGCAATCATTTCCAACTTTTATAAAGCTATTAAAGCACCATGTTCTGAATAATGTTTGAATAGTAGAATAAATAGTCTGTATTCTTTTTATTTTTATAAAACTTAATTTTAGTTTATAGAAAATAATTAGGTAATTATTATTTTAATCTTTTTATCTTAATTTTTATATTTTTCGTAATAGGATTGAATAATTGTATTCTTTTTGAGTGAAATAAATTATCTTGAACCGTAAACCGTTATTGCAATCTTACAAGAAACTTCGATTATTTACAAAAATGTTTTTGAATTTGATGCTGAATTGGAGCAGCGATAATATTACAAGATACTTCTCGTTCACTTAAAATATTGTGTTCCAAGTAGATAATGAAAAAGTTGAGCACTGTATTTTTTGTGTCCGAGCATTCTCAAGAGGGGCATTCAGGAAAAGCGTTTGAGTCGTATACCTACCTATCCATTTTTTCCATTTGATAGGTATAAATCTCGCGTTTGATTTATTTTAAATCTTTTCGTTTGCAGAGAAACATTTGATTATTGATTTAGGTACTTACAACCAAAGCTTAAAGTTTTTTATGTATTTTAAAATACCTACCCAAATGTTTTTAGCAATAAAAATCTTTGATTTTCAATCCTTCAAGGATTGAAAAAAAAGTAAAAATTAAAACCTTAAGCTGATTTTTAAAAACTTCAATAAAAAAAAATAAAACAATTTGATAGGCATCTCAAAGGAATTTTTTGATGCCCTATGATCATTTTGCTTATTTTTTCATATAAATGTACATATTATTTTTTTTTTTTAAATATTAGCATACATTATGTAAATATTATCTGTATATCTATATAAATAATAGGTAAAGGCACACAGCTTTGGTACCTATTATTGCAAATAATATATCTCAAAGACAGTAAAGAGTTATTCGCAAATTAAAAATTCTTAAAACAGTAAAAAGCATAGTTACTGTAATACGTATCTACTTAAGTATATAAATTTGAATAAACAACTTGACTCAGCAAACTAAATTCTTATTGCTTTGAAAGGAAATACCAGCTTTGCTACAACATCGTCTAACGCGACAAATTGCTGAAAGCGATAAAGCCGCTTTTGAAACATTCTGTTCCTTTACGTAACTTAGACGTGACGAAGTAGGAAGCACATCTACTTATCTCTTACAGTATTCAGTGAGTGTTCCTCTTTGCATATAATTATGTCGTGCCCTTTTTAGGGTTCCGTAGTCAATTGGTGAAAAAGAAACACTTATAATTTCGTCTATCCGTCTGCCCGTCTGTCTGTCCGTCGTGTGGGGTAATTGCGCAACACACTAACAATTAATTGCAATGCCTTTCAATTTGAACATTCAAGAACATTCATTGCTTTATTTAAGTACGTTGTCCAGTAGACGAATTTTTCAAACATGTATGTATCAATCATAATGAAAATTAAAAATGTTTATTTGTCCCAAAACAGTTAGGTACATGGATTATAAATGAGACATCCCCCATTAAGTAATTGATAATACTTGCGTTGGGGCTATCCCGCTCTTTCCCTTAATTATTACAATACTGCCGTCATAAAGAAAAAGGGCACAACAAAATTTTTTTTCAAAATTGAGTTACTTATATACATATTTGGAATCAGAAAAAAAGGCGTATTAGCCAGTTTTTTTACTAAATTTTGGAAAAAAATGTTAGTTGTGCCCTTTTTCTTTATGACGGCAGAATACTAGCTGCGCCCCGCGGTTTTACCCGCGTAAATGTCGATCTCGTGGGAATATCGGGATAAAAAGTAGCCTATATGTTAATCCAGGGTGTCAGCTCCCTCCATACAAAATTTCATCAAAATTGGTCCAGCCGTTGGAACGTGAAGAAGTAACAAACATATAAACACACCCCCACTCACACACACACACCCCCCCTCACAAACTTTCGCCTTTATAATATTAGTATGATTGAGACGATTTTTTACAAAAGGTGATTAAAAATAAAATTTAGAAATAATAAAAGATTAATAAATGACTTATAAACTAATTAACAGCTCTTTGTGTAACTGTAGTTCTATGCCTATGTGAAGCTATATGTGCCTCTTATTTTTAAACAGTGTTCACAAGATGTTGTGTGTGAGGGTCTTGTGTATGTTTTCTTTGAAGTCTTTGAAATGCCGATGTGCTCGAAGCGCAATTTATAGATTAAACTCGGTGAGTGATAATCAGCCTTTAATGTTCCTACTGTTGGGGCACAGGCTTCCCCTCGGTGAGAGGGAGTAGGCCGTAATCCTCATGAAATAATACAGAAGATTTAACAAATAGATAATAGCTTAAATAATCAGCCTATAATGTTCCCACTGCTGGGACACGGGCCTCGTCTCTGCGAGAGGGAGTGGGCCGTAATCCACCACGCGGGCCAGTGCGGGTTTGTAGATGTCACATGTCTTCAGAATTTTTATTCTAGGCCATGCGGGTTTCCTCACGATGTTTTCGTTTATCGTCTTGAGAGCAGTGGTGATGAAATAATTTACACTAAGTAAAGCACCTGTCTGGGTTCGAACCTACGACCTACACTTGTTAGTCGCAGGCCCATTGGGCCACCACTGGGCCGCCACTGATCTATAGTCAACATGTATCAATGGATTGCCAAACTTAAGTGGCAGTGGGCAGGGCACACTGCTCGCAGAACAGATGGCCGATGGGGCCGAAAGGTTCTGGAGTGGCGACCGCGTACCGGAGCACGTACCGTTGGAAGGCCTCCCACAAGGTGGTCCGACGACCTTGTGAAGGCCGGAGGATCCCGTTGGATGCGAGAAGCACAGAAAGAGGTGCTTGGAGAGGCCTATGTGCTGGACATAGGCCGTCGGACGTCTTTCGGCTGAAATGATGATGACGATCAATGTATTAGGAATGTCCTTCAAAATCCTTGGGATTGTGAAAGAAAGTGTGTTACGTAACTGGGATGTCACACAGCCATTTTCGCCATTTTCGACGGCACGGTTGGCGCAGTGGTTAAGCGATTGACTGCTGCGCTGCGTGTCGCGGGTTCGATTCCCGCACGGAACAAATATTTGTATGACCTGCAAGTAGTTGTTCCGGGTCTTGTTGTTTGTGTATGTGAGTTTAAATGTTTGTAAACGCACCCACAATACAGGAGAAATTCCTAGTGTGGGGCAAAGATTAAAAAAAAAAAAACAAAAAAAAAATATTTTACTCGGAGACCATTTCCACTATATCGATGAAAATTGGCACTGCTAAACAATCGTAGAACAGTGGAATTACGAAAAAGTAATAATGGTGGCATTCCATAAACATGGAGGGATGAAAATTAAACCCTGTGCACGTAAGCTTGAATGTGGGATACTCCACACGTTGGATCCCCACAGTTAAAAAGATTATTCAATGTTTCTAATAGCCTATTGGTATAATTTACGGACCATTATTGGTTTAAATTATTGAAAAAAAACGGTCAAGTGCGAGTCGAAATCGCATACACAAAGGGTTCACAAGGCAAAAAACGCCGAAAAAATCACGTTTGTTGTATGGGAGCCCCCTTAAATATTTATTTTATTCGGTTTTTAGTATTTGTAGTTATAGCGGCCACTGAAA
The DNA here is from genome assembly GCA_963082905.1 of Oligia fasciuncula. NCBI lineage: Eukaryota > Metazoa > Arthropoda > Insecta > Lepidoptera > Noctuidae > Oligia > Oligia fasciuncula. Next base: position 7,803,540 of record OY720411.1, read on the forward strand.
TACATCATCTGTAAAAACACTGTCTAGCTATCACGTTTCATGAGATACAGCCTGGTGACAGACAGACGGACAGGGAGTTTTAGTAATAGGGTCCCGTTTTTACCCTTTGGGTACGGAACCCTAAAAATTGTTAAAATTGTATTGATGATACGTTTTCAATAGGTACTGTATAGCTAGCATAATACATCCTGAAGAAAATATTATAAATATATTTTTCGGATTTTGTTTACTGAAGTCGATCAAATACTTTTATTGTTTCTAAAACTTGCGTTTTTTGTGTTTAGATCCTGTAAGCCCCATAATAAACAGTAACTTGCAAAGGATATAATATTAACTTAAGGCTATTGGGCGCCAAAAACACTCATAAACATCGGTGCCCAATTAGTCACATATATTTTGTCATCAACTGCCAACTGAACAAATTAGAAAAAGTCGTGTTAGTAGAAAAGGTTCTCCTTGAAAAGCTCTTTCCATCGATGTATATTTTTTGGCCATTGGGTGCCAAGAATTCCTAAACTTCGATGCTAAAGTTGTTACCTAGTTAGGTGAATTACCTAACTCTGAACTGACTAACAATTGGTAAAAGTCGTGTTAGTAGCAAAGGTTCTGTTTGAAAAGCTCTTTCCATTGTTATATATCTTCAGTGCCCATTTTCCTTTGCCCACAGATTATTGAAGCGATAAGTGCGGGCACCTGAGTTAATAAATGAACTGAGCACGAATGGCCATTCTATACCACGATACAGCTAGCCGCCCCAAGGTAACATAACATGTGCCCCCACCCTATAAAATAAACGTTGACTTTGAAAATGGAATATATTTCCGTGACATTGTTTGTATATTATGTGAAGCTTGGATGACAATAGGTGCTTTTACTCTCGATATTGTTTACTTCATAAAGTAGAAAAAAATTACAAGATTTATATAAGTACTCGAGAATATCTACTTACACTAAGGGCTGATTTTACCAAAGTCAGATAATAATATCTTTTATCCGAGGAAAAAATTTGACGTCTGACAGTTTTAGTAAGGAAAACCTGTAAAAAATAAAAAATAAATTCTCAGTATAAGACTAAATTTAGGTATTGTGAAAAAACCTTTTTATGGTGAAAAAACCTTTTTAAAAATAGACATAAAATGTTCTCAAATGTACTAAATAAATCTTAAACTTTAATAAATATTCTCAAAAGCTTGAGGCTTTAAATCTTAAAGTAAGAAGTACCCTTAAACTTTTAAAAACATGTATCTCGGTTCGAACCCAGACAGTGCTTTACTTTGTGTAAATGATGTCATCACGAGTGCTCTCAAAACGGTGAACTCATCGTGAGGAAACCGGCTTAACCTAGAATAAAAAATTCGAAGATGTGTGACATCTACCAATCCGCACTGGGCCCGCGTGGGGGATTACGGCCCACTCCCTCTCACCGAGAGGAGGCCTGTGTCCCAGCAGTGGGAACATTATAGGCTGATTATGTTAGGTATATATTAAATAAGATTTATTTAGTACTTTTGAGTTCAATAAAAGCTTATTAAAAAAAAAAACTGTAACCCGACTACGGAAAAATAAAAGTGATCTAAAAAGTATGAAATAAGAGAATATTTCAGACAGAAATCAAGACATAGCCAGGTACAAAAATGGTCAAGGTAGAGCCTTGATCGCATCCCATACCTATACTTTTGTAGGTGTTCCAGGCACCCATATAATAATGGTATACAGTATTACATACCTAGGAACCTAGAGGAACCTAGAAAGAGGGTCTTTCAGCAAGCATATTCAGTACAAATATGCTTGTTGAAAAACCCTCGGGGCTCCAATACCATTTGTTGTTTCGTAAATAAAACGATGAGTAGGTTTAAAAAAAACTTATTTATTAAGCAGTGTGCTTTTTATAATTTCTACGACGACGTTACTTATTATTGTGCATGTCCACGTCACGGCATCACGATAACACAGGGAAGTAAAATATATGGAAATATTTTGAAGATGCTTTTAAATTTCCTGTCAGGATGACGTCATAACGTGCACTGATTTCCATACATTTTAAGGACGTGGACGTCTACGATAATATCGTCACGTTAGAAATTATAAAATCGCATAATATGTACAAAAAAAATCATTTCAGAGCGTTGTTGACGCTGCCACGCTGATACGGGCCCACTGGCGGGCCCGGCGGGCCCGAGTCGGGCACTTTCGCAAACGCACAGCTTACGGGCACTTTCGCAAACGCACAGCTTAGGTTGATGTCTTCGACGCCGTGCCTGTGCAAGCGATGCTCCACCGTCACCCGGGAGCTCTGCAGGCCGCGTCAGCATTGGATCATCTTTCAAAGAAATTTAATTTACTAAACAATATGTTTAGAAGAAAAAACTATAATCTTATTTTATAGTTAAAACATCGCATGGGTCTATCGATCAGAGTTAAGCTTCGTTTGTCGCGCGCGGTCGGTCCGTGGATAGTTAACCGTCCATTTTATACCGAGAGTGAGACCCCTCCATCCCTCGAGAAGCACGTTAAGCCATTGGTCCCGGCTGTCATTCGAAGGTCTTTGAAAGTCGTTATGCGTAGGCAAAGGGGTTATTCCGTTTTTCCAACCCAAAGAACACTAAGGCCGAGAATCCACCATAGGCCTAGTTAGATAAGCGGAATTTATAGGCTTAGGGTGGATTTTTGGATAAGCGTTTTCGCGGTACACGCAACCCTATCGTGTACCCCTTGCGTGTAACCTCCACAAGCGGGTAGGTAGGCTTCCGATTGGAAGCTGACCTCAAAATAGTTGGTAACTAAAGAAAACATACATAAGTACTTAGACTCACGCCATTTTCCTATGGGGCAGGCAGAAACGACAGGACGCCATCTTCTACGATCGTTACACACTCTTTTTGCTTTGTCCACGTTCGTACAGTTATAATACGTACGGCTGCGTCGACCCACAAATATTTCCCAACCAGCTGCGCCCCGCGGTTTCACCCGCATAAGTGTCGATCCCGTGCGAATATCGGGATAATAAAAAGTATCCTATGCGTTAATCCTGGGTATAAATTAATAGGTATCTGTGTGCCAAATTTCATAAAAATCCGTTAAGCCGTTTGTGCGTGACGGAGTAACAAACACACTCAGAAACTTACGCCTTTATAATATTAGTGTGATTTCGCGTAAGCACAATCAGGCAATTAGATTTATCTATCCACTGCTGGGACACAGGCCTCCTCTCTGTGTGAGGGAGTGGGCCGTAATCCACCACGCGGGTCCAGTGCGGCTTGGTAGACGTGAGATGCCTTTTAATTTTTGGTTCCAAGACATTTGGTTTTCTCAAAATGTTTTCCTTCACCGTTTTGAGAACAGTGATGATGAAATAATTTACGTAAAGTAAATCTTCTGTCTGGGTTCGAACCTACGACCTACAACTCGTAAGTCGCGGCCGTTACCTACCACTGCTCGCTATCACTGCTCGCTCATTTCCCAATTTGATTTCCTAGAAATTCTAATCGATAAGCTAATATGCGCACTGATCATCTTTTTGTGATGTGCCCTATACTAGTAGCCCACTTGGATGTAGTGGTTCTAGGTCACAGTTCTAGCCTAAACTAATATAAAAACATTTGGTCTGGGTACCCTAAATTAGTTACTGCGAACAACTTTAACGGTAGATATACAGACAGGTTTTAAAAATACTAGGAAGTAAAAAAAACTTGTCTGCCCGGCCGCCCCGTCAGAGACAGCGTGAATTTAATACCTATGCGTTTTTAAAACAGAGCCATCTAGTATAAGTTTTTAGAAGCTCTCATAAAGTTGGTGCACTGTATTAAACACTGTATGATAGAGGTCAGTGAGTCGGTGCCATCATGGAATTTCATTTTGACCTCGCTATCGGCTTTATCACCCTCGAAAACCATTAAAGCCACGCGATGACGGCTTCGTGTTTAATGTTTTTACCCTGTCGGTAGAAAAATTGTAGGGGCTCACGGTTAAATAATAATAATAGCCGCGGTCGGTTCGTGGATGGGCGACCATCACACATACATATCGAGACGTCTCGGAATGCACGTGAAATCGTTGGTCCCGGCTGTCATTGGTAAATCTTTGAGTCTTTACGGGAAGTCAGAAAAGTCTGACAACCAATTGAAGCAGTCTTACCATTCATTATCGTGTACCCAGTAAGCTTGGGCTGTAGAGGTCAGATAGGTAGTCGCTCCATATAAAATACTAGTATTCAGCTGCATTCGGTTAGACTGGAAGGCGACGTCCATAGTTGGGAAAATGCTGGGCAGATTGAGGTAGAAAAGTAGAAAAATGCTTCAGATAGAAATAAAATGACAGTTTATAAGGATATTCTCGTTTAATTCCTAGAACTCATGAGGTAAACAATACTAAACTATAATCATACCAATTTCAAACAAACTGATTTTATTCGGACACAACCTTATTGTGCAAAATATTCTTTAAACAATTTTTTGTACCACACACATTCTGTTTTTTTTTTTTTGTAAAAAAGGTTTTAAACACTCCATTCGATAATACTTGCAGACACAATACTGTATTCGTAGGGACAAATCATTTAATTTAAATTAACGAATACTAAAATTAAAGCTACGTATTCTAAAATACATAAATACGCGATTAAATTGTTTTTTTTATATAAAAAATGTTGTGAGAATAAAACTTAAAGAGAGTGAAAAATAAAAATAAAAACAGAGGAAATAAAATTAGATAACAAACAACAAAAAATAGTGAGTTTAATGCCAATTCGTAACAGAGCCAATTTTTTATTAACTATACCTACCTTTAAAAAACTGTGAATAAAGTTAAAACTAAATTTATAATAATATTAATAATACCAGCCTATTATTGTCCCACTGTTGGGCAAAGGCATCATCTCTTAAAGAGAAGGCACGAGCATTGGTCACCACGCTTGCTCAAACGGGTTGGTGATATCAGACTAATATTAACTGTAAGTCCAGGTTTCCTCGCGATGGTTTTCCTTCACTGATATAAGTAACGACTTATTTATTAAGTATATAACTTTATTCAGAGTTTATTTTCAGGGGATGCCTTTAGTTGCTTTACTTATAAAAGATGTTTAGACCAAAACGTTTCAAGGTATTTCTTAATTCAACGTGACTATTTCTCTATGGCACGGTCAAGTCTGATTAAAATAAAATACACGAGAAGTTATGAATAAGTACTATAATTATGTATGAGATTTTCAATGATTCTTGTTCATATTAAGTAAGTAATCAATTTAATCAGAAATATTTTTTGTACATAAATCAAGTTGAAGAAACTTCACAAGATATAAAAATTTATATTTTTCTAAAATTACTTCAGTGTTTTACATATAATAAAATTCAATATTTTTAACAAACACTGTCACATGAAATTGCCTACTGAAAATGATTACAAGTTTTTACCCGACTGCAAAGAAGGATTATGTTTTTATCTGCTGAAGATGAAAGTAGAATATACTTAAATTAAAAATAAAGTTATGCTCAAAGACAATGACGTAATATAGGAACAGTTGAATAGAGCTTAATATGCTACAAATACTGATTACATGCTAGGAGTAGGGTATTTAAACAGTTTTGGTCACAAAAAACGGTCGACAGTCGGCCATTTTCTAAAAACTAAATGGCTCAAACGGATGCCAGGAATCAAAAACAGGAATGCAAAAGGTGTTTTTAGAAGGACAAAAATATATATCTAATACTGAAATAAAAATGTGTTTTAATTGTCACAACGAGACTTTAGCTTTGTAAGTGAGAGTCAAAAGAAAATACTACACAAGTCTCAAAACTCAAGTGTCGTTGCAACAATTTAAACAATTATAATTACTTAAATGAAAGTTTTATGGCATTTTATGGCTACCTCATGAATCACAAACATTAGCACTCGATTTTTTTTTCTATACATTAATGTCCTAATGATTTTTTTTATACAATTAATATTTTTTTTACCAATATTTCTGTAACAATTACATTTTATTAACATTATGTTTTAATATATAAGCTAATCTTATTTACAAGTTGTATTTTGTTATAGAATTGACCATTTTTATTAAATATGTTTTTTTTTATTAAATATATTTTTTCCATTGTAAAACTAGTTTTTTTTTGCGATAATTTCTGATAGCGAGGTGTTATTTTGGCCTTTGAAATTAATACGAGTAATTATTTTTGAAAAATGAGTATTTTTCTATCAGATATTATCCCAAAATACGATATTGTCATGACTTTTACCCTCCAGGCACAAAGTGGTGTTCTTAACCCAAATTTTATTGCCTTAAATTTTTCTTTTAATAATTTCACGAAGTTCTACATTTAATAATACTATTCGTAAAAATGTCTTTTTCATGGGGAAGTAATAAATATAAATATTTTATATAAACTAACAACTAAGATTGGTCAGGATTTAGGAAATACACACTTTTAAATATAATTGTATCTTTGTATTATCAACAGCCTTTGGTAAAGCCTACAATGTCTGTAGATAGAAAAAGTAAATTTAACAGTACATTTTTCCGTTCCTGGATAAAATCAACCCCCATTTTAAGTAGTTTTGTCCAAAGATTGTTGTTAAAACAAGATAAACATGCATGCATTTGCACCTACGGGTTATTCACATTATTTGTTCATACATTTGTAGGAAAATAGTCTAAGCATACTCCTCCACACTATTCATAAATCGCTTCAATAAATTCAACAGTAGTTTTTAACTAATTTTGTTTTGGCACAAAATATTTGCCACTACGTTTCTTTCCGGTTTGTGACTAAGGCACAAGGTTTGAGGGAATCTACTAATATAAATAGATTTTTTTAGAATAAGGGCTTAGTTTAAAACGTAAGGGAATTCGTCTGAAACCGTCCTTATGGTTCTAATAATCCATTGACGTGCCCTATCTATGATCTAATTGTCAAGTCCAAAATTCTACATTACATCCACCTTTTTCCTGAGACACTAGGCACTTTCAAAAACAGCCTGAATTTCAGAGAAAAAGGGTTAATCAAATTCTCATTTTTTTCACTTCATTCATATTTGTCGAATCCAAGTTCCATTTTTCACTTTTAAAATTCACTTTTATCAGTTCTCAGGTCAATTGGTACCGCTGGTTGACGGTCCTAGGTTTGCTTCCTGGTGTTTGTACTTGTGTGACGTCATTTGAGACAGGCCGAGGACTGCAAAGCCGCATTGTAGGCAGTGATAGTGGGTTTGTTTCTTGCTGTGGATGCATTGGGGCTCGTAGCCGCAACCTGTGAAAAAATAGAAAAAATATTTTAAGTCTTATATAAAACATTCAAAAACAATAAAAGCACAGTAAGATGGACCGATGGTGAATGTCACGGGAATCCGCTGGATGCGAAAAACACAGGACTGGTTGATATGACGATGCTTGGGGTAAATCTATGTCCAGCAGTGGGCGTTTTTTGGCTGGATAATGATGATGATGGTGATGATGAACGTGTTACAGATGAAATCATGACAGTCCCCTGCCTTCGTTGGCTTTTACTAACCCACAGGAAGTGCAGTGTAATTTTGTCAGCAACTAAACAATTGATATAAGTACAACTAAGCTATTATTAGAGCAGTGGTGGCCAAGTGGTGACGGCCGCGACTTACGAGTTATAGGTCGTAGGTTCGTTTAAATTATTTCATCACCACTGCTCTCAAAACGGTGAAGGAAAACATCGTTAAGAAACTGGCATGTCCTAGAACCAAAAATTCGAAGACATGTGACATCTACCAACCCGCACTGGGCCCTCGTGGTGGATTACGGCCCACGCCCTCTCACAGAGAGGAGGCCCGTGTCCCAGTAGTGGGAACATTATAGGCTGATTATGTATGTTAAGTAACTTAAACATATTGACAATATTATTTTATATCTTACCTTTGCTAGGCGGGAACTTCTCGAACCCAGCCGCCTGGATAGAGTCTAGCTTCTGATGTTGTCGGCGATGAGCCACCACCTTGTTGGTGTCGGTGCACACGAAGTCACATTTCAAACAGTGGAAATGCGATGCCTTGTTCTGTCCTGTTCCTTGGGCAAAAGAAACGTCCAATTTAGTAAAGTTTAAGGTGGCCCTTGAAATAGGACCAGGATTGGTAAAGATTGATGAGAAAGAGGCGGTAGAGGACGCTAATTTTGAAAGAGAAATGAGACTTAAATGTGATACTGAATCAAAAACTTTAGTAATTTTAAAAGATGTATCTCTTATTTATACTAATGCAAATGAAACTAAGCTTTTTACAAAAGAACCTTTAGTTGAGATACCAACAGGATGTTAGACGGAAGTTACATTTTTTGTTTTTGCAGCTAGAGATATATGGACTTCAGATTTGGACTTTTGTGGTATGGTTCCTAGTTACAAAATTCTCAATTGAAAGGAGGGTATGAGTAAATGGTATGTATACTAATGTACGTACGAACTGAATAATTACCGAATGTCGAAGCGTGGGGGCACTCGGGACGCTTGCAGTACACGTTGGCGCGGTACTGCTGGAAATCTCCGCCCATTAAAGTGTCCAGTCTGGATGGAAAATCGTTGTGTTATTTTCTAGAACCCTTTTTGAAGCGAAAACTACTTTGAACGAAACTGAACCGTCACGCTCGGGTCGGTGAAGCTGAATCACGTAAACTCGGCTCCAGTCGTAAGTTTTCCACATATGACCACACAATAGAAGTGAAAACTTACGACAATGACAACTAAATAAATATGGGGTATAGAATAATCTTTGCTACATTTGTTTCCGTTAACAATGTCAGAGCGTATCAGAATATATAACAAAGAGCAGCAAAACTTAGGAAACTGATAATTTATTTGAAGCATTTTGTAGTAATCATCGTCTGCCAAATGCAATTTTATTAGAAAATTTTAGTATCTTTAAGAGAATGGAAAAGTATAAAGAATTTAATGTACCTTTCGTGTCTGGCTGTGTGTTGAACGAATCTGGTCTTGTCACAGAAGGAGTAGCCGCAATCCTTTCTCGTGCAATGGAAGTGGGTTTGATGCTCCCTGTAAATAAAGACACATTTATTTAGAAGATGTTAATGTTTGGGTAGAAATATTTTTTCTGTTATACTCAAAACCTTTACTAAAGGCTAATGGAGACTCGTAGTTCGGTAAATTCATTTCATGATCACAATTATTTAAGATAAGAAAAAGAGCATATTAAAAAATCTAATTCTCAAGTAGATGTTGGTATGTAAATAAAATTGATGCTACGAAGAGAACTTAACATGTTCTCAATAGAAATGATGAAACCACAGTAAATAATAACAAAGAAAATAAAACTAAACCCAACCAACCTGTATCCGCAATGCTGATAAGCGCAGTCCTCGTTGAACCGGAAGCGGAGGTAACCCTCAGGGATGGGCTCGTCCTTCATGACGCGCATGTGCGGGCCGCGTGTCGTGTGCGTTCTCCTGCTGACGGTACACACAATGTTAGTTTGGAGTCAAGACTTTGAGGTATTTATAGATAAAGAAGATGAGACTGTGGTAAACTTTAGAGGGGTATAGAAAATGTTTTGTCTGACGAGATGTTAAACTTTGGTGATATAGAATAGCATTGTAGCTCTCTCCAACAATATGAAAAGAAGAAACAATATAAAGAAGATGGCAAAACTGAAGGGAATATAGACAATGTTTTTTCGGCTATGATGTTTTGGTGATAATATAAAAAAGTTTTAAAAAATAAAGAGAAAAGTAAGAAAGACAAAACGAATTTCTAAATTGGATGACGATCACATCAAAAGAGTTATTGCGGTAATGCAAGCCCCAATAACTAAGGCTGAACTACATATAAATACATAGAGACAAGGCAGGATAAACTAGTACTTTCTAAACTAATATAAAAATGAAACAAATGTATTTTTTATAAAACATTACAGGTTACAGACTTACAGCCTATCAAATAACAAAAGGACCCTGATAATTTAATCTGGCTGTTAAAATATTTCTACTCACGTCTTGGCTATCATTTCAGCCTCCTTGTCCAGACCTGGTGGTAGACCGTGCCCTTGGAGCAGACTCTGTTCCAACAGCAGTTCCGGCGGGTATAGCATTGTTGGGTATAGAGGAAATGGTGAGCCACTGGAAACAAATAAATGATTATAAGCTTCTTGTTAATACTGCTTTCTTAAAACGGCATCAGAACGAGTGTGCTGGACGACATTTTGAACTACGAGACAATTTTTTAAATATCAGAATTTTGATGAACTTTTCTGCCAAATACATCTGAAGCATATCAGGGATTAGGAACAGAAGAAGAAACGCGAAGATAAAAAAAACATTAACAGTGACCATCAGAATGGATTCCAAAGCTCTAGATTAGAGAATTTGATCTACTTACCCCTGAGAGAATAAAGCAACTTGTGCCAGCCCTGGAAGACCAGCCAAGGATGCTGTATACTGCTGCTGCATCTTCAACTGTTCCTGCAGACTACCTTTCCTGCCACCTGCTAAGTACTGTTGCAGGAGGAGGCTTTGCACTGCCTGTACCTAGAAGAACAGATGACAGATTAGTATTACGATGACAAACATAAGGTAGAATTGTAAAATCGATCATTTTGGAATGTAATTTGATAAAAAGACAATCTCATCATGGAGCTAAGATTTTGAGACGTTCTCGTGTCTGATTCTCTGAGATTTGTTCGAAGAATCTTCAGATATTGATGAAAAACTTTATAATAATATGAAGTGACTTATTACCTGATCAGCAGGGTTTGGAGGTCTCTGGTTGTGACTGGGAGACGGCGCCTGACTGGTCGACGACGATGATGCAGTAGACGGTAATATCGAAATCTCAGGATATTCCCTTTCCAATGTCTCCTGTGCGCAAATATACAATCTTAGTTGAATGGTAAAACAAAGACGTCACGAGGATGACAATGGTAAAACCAGGAATATTAATGTCAATGTAGCAAACGTTTCTCACAATACAAATGAAGACATTGACGCAATAAAAGACAATGACTTCACTGATAAAGACGTCCCAAATTAGCTAACGTAGAAGCTATTTGTACATTGCCAACTACTCTAAGGGACTTCCTTTACATTGAAATCAAGATAAATGATGATGATACACTAACAAAAGCAATTGTGTTCGGGTAATATCATTCTGTAAATGTAATTTAAATGTTTTTTGTTACTCACCTTAGTAGCAGCCAATCCAACTGGACCGGGCTCCATGGTGTTGCTATGCTTCTTTACCATGTGACTGAATAGCAGCTTCAAGTCTACATAAGCTTGACTGCAATGAGGACAATGGTAATGCAGGTTCATTCCTGTCGAATTCTTGTTCAGGGGACAAGTCTGATCGTGGCATGAAGGTGGAATAGTAGGGCCGGTAACCTTCGGGGGCTCAAAGTTCTTCTTCTGGTCAAAATCCATGCGAGGTTTCATGTCCTTGGATGGAGAGGCATCGTAGATGCTTCTGGGTGATGGTGATGAGGTGTTACTGCGAAGGTGTGATGACGGGTAAAAGGTTCCGGTCGCTTTTACTACTGGAATAAAAAGTGTTTCAAGATCAGTTAAAGCAACATAATTTTCTTGAGGATAATAAAGTAATGGGTAATTTGAAAGATATGAAACTTAAGATACATATTATAATTGCATAGAAAGACACTCACCGGACACGCTATCTTGTTCTCTTTCAAACTCACTCTTGATCGAAAAGTTTGCAGGCGTAAAAGACTCATTAGGCTCCTTCATAGAACTAACACTATCTACCGACGCTCTTTCTTTCAAAGAATAGTCTTTAGCTTCCTCAAACTGCTTCTCCTGTTCTGTCTCGCTTTTAATCACTGGGGTTCCTCTCCCATGCTTATGAGTAGCCAAGGCTGAGTATTGAGTCAAAATTGCTGGGCAATTATTGCCTTGAGCACAATGGAAGTGGGAGCGTAGTTGGTTCTTAAAGCAGCTTTTTCCTCCACACTGGTCGAATGAGGTGAAATAATCAAAGCCTTCTAATAACGGGATGACGCCATGGGCTTCTCTCATATGGGTTTCCATGATGATATGGGTTTCACTAGCGAAGCTGCAGTTGAAGCAGTGAAGGTGGAGTCGTGTCATGCGGAGCTGGCAGCTTGAGTATGATGATGAACAGGTGTCAGGGCTGGTGAAGACTTCGAAGTGTTGGAATTTGATGCGCTGTGGAAAGAGACAAGAATATAAGTAATGGACAGCCTTTAAAATAGTAACAGTTTTAAGGTAGTAGAGTTAAAACGTAGGGTATACTTACTGGAAATTCCTCAATTGTTGGAATAACCGGCGAAGGTATAACCGGTGGTAACTGGTTACTTTTCGGTAACTTGAACGATGTAAATATGGCTTGAGGAGTAATATTGTCAGTCCAAACTTCTACCACCCTGTTCTTCGGTGGTCTTCCTCTTTTTCGGCTGAACATTTCATCCAGCGAGCTTGATGGGTTCACATGCTGTGGAACTACTCCAGGATTTGGTCCAAGGTTTAATTGAGCTTGTAAGTTAGGCGTCAGCTGCGAAGACAAACTTGGTGCCATTTGAGCAAGCTGCGCCAAGTTTGGCGGAAGATTCGGCAGATTAGGCACTTGACCAAGTTGGGCCGCCATATTCGGATGCAACTGAGCTGACAATTGCGGTGTAAAGTTCGGAGCAAATCTCGATGCTAAATTCGGTGACATAGGGCTCAGAATTGCGTGTTGGCGATGATGTTCAAGACGCCTGAATTGGTGTTCTTCAGATGAAAGTATGACTGCTCCACAGTTCTCCCAGGTGCAATGGTAATGGGTGATGTCCCTGATGTGCTGGCAGGCTGAGTTGCCACAAGGGTTGTGTCGGGTGTACGTCACAAAGTAGGCGTCAGTTACTTGGTTCTGCTGCTCGTGCTCCATCACGTGTTTTACCATAGTAGTGTGGCAGCTGTGGATACGAAAAACCAATGTTACAAAACATAAAAAGCAAAAAGTAATTTCATCAGTAATAAAGCCTGAATAATAAATACTTCGAATGTTAGAAACCCAAATGACAGGAACCCGATTGTCTGACAAACAAGTTTTAGTAAGGGGTCTGGTGCTACCCAGTAACTGTGTTGTGGAGGTCAGATAGGCAGATGATAACGAGTAAAGCGAAAATAATCTTGTTGCAGTATTGAAAGCTTACCTGTGAGCCATCTTGCAGCCATCGGCTAAGCAGTGGTAGTGCTTGTTGAAAGCGCTGCATTTGATGCATTTGTCTTCAGCCTCCTTAGCTCCGTTGAAAGTTTCTATATACTTTCTTGATGCCTCTTCAACTAACGCTGGGTTCTGTAAGTAAATGAAATAGTTTTTTATTAGTTAATCGTCATCTTTTCCTAATTTCAGCTTATTTGAAGGTTTGCTTTTAACTTTTGTTCTATTAAAGTCAAGTATTATAAAAAAATATCTCGCTCCATATCATAACATGAGTCTATTAACTCTAACAAAATTTGAGTGGCATAAAATCCTTCAATTAGATTCCTGCCACGTCATCCCATACAATAATCACTTCATTACTATGACTAAGTGTAAAATTGCTACTTACAAATGGATGCGGGTAGTCAGAATCCATCATTGGATTGGACATGTCGTCATCAATATGGAGATTCCCACCCGGAGAATACATGCTTAAGTCTGCACCTTGCTGCATCAGCGCGCTTTGAATCACTGAAGTTGGAAGCCTGTTGATAAAAATATTTGATTTAGTAATGGTTTGACTATCTCATTGGTTGGTCTAGTTATCTAGTGGTAGTGGTAGCAAGGACAACTACTAAGCATGAGATTCTGAATTTTTCATTCGGGATTTTCCGTTAGAATTTCCCAGTTGCCCAAAACTTGGAAGTCAATCTTGTGACACTCCCGTGAAAAGGAAAGTGCAGGAAACCATTGGTTCTGGGGAGTTTGTTGCTTCTTCCCAGCGAAAGCACTAGGAAGTGGTGAAGGGCGGTTTTCGGGGACTATCTCTTATTTGAATAAATTACTTTTGATTTGATTTGACCTGCGCCTAATCTCTCCCTAGTTATGTAGGGTTGCCGCCCCATCAGACTATTGGAGTGAGTGAAGAGGAAGCGCACACATCTGTGCACTATCTCCGCTATCTCCTCTACACTTGGCTTGCCTCCGATAAGATTGGCCGCGACCGAAATTCGGTCGGAAGGATATTATTATTAAGTGAGTATGGTATTCCCAATACGTATTTCAATTGAAGATTGTGACTCAGTTTTAGTAGCAATGTCATTCATGATGAGATATGTGTTCGGAATAAATGTGTGTGATTTAGTTGCTAAGTACTTGAAGACGTACGTGATGAAGTGCATGTAACTCATCCTATTATCCCTTTCAATTATGAAACGCCATCTGCCACCGTTCCCATCATGCCTTTTTGCTTCAATAAGTTCAAAAGTTTTTATATCTTGTTCTTGTTGTTATACAACTAATATTTTCTCTCTTGTACCTACACATTGTACGAAAATTTTCGATACATGAAATATTTTGTTTCAATTTGAATGGACGTTCATTGTACACATTCGTTTGGAAACTGATAATATTTATTATACTGCGATCTTCTCCCTGTTATTAAACCCAACATTGTATTATTATCTTCCTTGTATTGTTTGCTTTTTTTTAAATGTATTTTTAAATGGGAAACGGTGGATTAGGTCTATGATGGAACGAGCGTGCCCAGAAGATGCCTACGGCGCTGGAACTCCCACGCAACACACACAGCAGGCTGCTTGACGCCGGACTGCGGTGGGAGGGTGGTCGCAAACCAGGCGGGCATTCGCCCTACCACCGCAAGGGAAGAATTGGCCAATCAAATAAGGTGTTGGGTGTGACAGTCTAGGATATGCCGAGCACGTGTTCAGTTGAGTAACTGGCGAAACAAACAGTGCTACACGAGGAGGCTTCTTCATGCATCCCAAAATTGTATTAGTAACAAGACTTGTTTCTATCAGGCCGACGAAGTGTAGTCCGATTCAGACTTTATGGCGGCACTTAAGTGCGCTCCCTGCGCACCCCTCACCCCCGCTGACACTTGAATTTGTGCTCAGTGACTCGCCTCACGTTCCGAGCCGATATAAAGTTTGAATTGGACTGTAACCGAGAATTTCAGCGGTAGCTGTGGCTTTAACTGCTCGTCCTAGGCAATTAGTCCGCCTTTCTTGTTGCTATGGTTTATGACATGTTTCCCTACCTTTGGATACATTTTGGCTAAACTGACAGAAAACAGATGATTTCTTACAAAATACAGTTTCATTTTATAATTTCTTTAGTGAATAGTGCATATCCGGAGATTGCTATACAGTATACAGGCATTAGTTTAACAGCATTTGGATGAAAGTTTTTGCTGATATTGAACGCTACGCTACTGAAAGCTGGACTGGATTGAAGTGTTAACATTAGTCCTAATAAATCGATCTCCAATTACTAGATTTCTGCGCTGAATTGAAAATACTGGATCAATGTAAATCAGAAATAATACTGACCCAAAACTCATCTCCTGTTCCTTCCTCTCATGCTTCCTCTTGTGTGTGAAGATCTGGCTGCTGGAGTGCAGCACGTAGTTACAATGCGGCCTGATGCAGTGGATATGGTTGCAGGTCTTGCTGAACCTGCAGTCGCGGTACGGACAGGCTTCATTCTTCATGTACTTTTTGAAGCCATCCTTGGACAGAGCTTCATCTTTTATGTGGTAGGTCTTGTGTTTTTCTGTGAAGTGTTAATAATGGTTTTAGAATTGCTGTTGCGAAAGACAGTTTCTTCAAAAACATTGAGGACAAATTCTTGAGTTCAAGTATCATCAATTATTTTAACTTTATCAAAATTTTGTTAATTAAAAATAATCTTTTGTTAATTCTAGTTGGTTAAAGGAGTAGACGAAGACCAAAGAAACGATGGATGGATTGTGTGGTTGTAATATGGCTAGAAAGGAGAGAGAGTACTACTGATATCGGCTAATATGGGTATACTAGCTTCTGCCCGAGACTTCATCCGCGTGAAATTTTACCCTCTTAGGGGTGGAATTTCGAAAAACCCTTTCTTAATGGTCTACTCTTCAAAAAGAATACACCCTCCAAATTTCATGTCTCTAGGTCCAGCGGTTTAGGCTGTGCGTTGATTTATCAGTCAGTCAGGACTTTGAATTTTATATTAATCAATTCATCAATATAGATGGAAGAAGACATGCCTCGCCGACCCTAAATAAATTGGGATAAGAACTAGAGAATGATGATGATTATTCTTGTTGAAATTTTGACATATCTATTTAATTAGGTAACAAATTATAAATCAAAACTGTTGTCAGATTTACCATACTCACCCATGTCAGCCTTATTCTTAAAGGTGTAGGTACACCCAGGTCTTCTGCAGTGGAAGTGTGTGGTCCTCTGACCAGCGAAGACGCAATGAGGAGCAGCACAACTCTCAGTGGCCCTGAACCTCTGGAATCCCTCCTGGAGGATAGCTGAGTCCTTCCTGTGGTAATTGGCGTGCATTTGCACGTCTGATGTTGATATGTATACCTAAAGATAAAAAGTATATCAAATTATACATGGTCGTTTAATATTTTTGGGGAGTTAGAAGCCCGAAAATCTGAAAACCGGTCTTACAAAAGGGTATCGCGTTACCCAGTAACTGGGTTGTGTGTAGGTGATATAGTCGAGTCGCTCTATGTAAAAGACTAGTATGAAGCTGCATCCAATTCGACTGGAAGCCGACCTCAACATGGTTGGGAAAAGGCGAGGCAAATGATGATAATTTAGTATTTTTTTAATGTCAAAAAAACGTGATGCTATGCATGGTTTTATTTTCATAATCAGACTTTTTAGTATAGGACATATTTTATAAATTCATAGCCTGTGTGAAATTCATCGTCCATTCCACAAGTTTCTGCATGTCATTTGCGTTACTAAACAGGCTCCTAGAAATAGTAATTGGCTATTGTTTAACTAATTAATACAAAGTTCTCAATAAGTGAAATGAAACCTTGTAAAAAGTTACAACGTAACTCCTCGGTAACGCTTGAATAGCTAGTTTAAAAGGGTGTTTAAGTTAAGACTTTAACAAATAGTATAATATCACTTGAAATAACGTTCACATGATATCGTTAGTGATAGGCTACCCGCCCACGTCAGACTTTTTGTAGCACCTATAATCGGGCCGATTTTTCCTCCGATTCTTATGACCGCTTTTGTGACCGACTCAACGTACACGTCCGTCACTTTGTCTTCAACACAACGTCCTTCCCTAGCAAGTGCATGCGACCGACTGTCGCGTGTCGGTGAGTAGTGTGCGTTAAGGCCCACGTCCAGAATCGTAAAAACGAAAACAGGACGTAAAAACAAAACGTCGGTCAGAAATAAAATCGGTGCATCCCGAGCGATCCGATTGACGGTGAAAAATGGAACGTTCGAAAATGTAGGTATGCGTTAACGCAAAAGCGACTACTATTTCGCGAAATAGAGATATTTCGCGAAATAGTAGTCGCTTTAGCAAAAGTATTTTGAATAATAGGAAAGTGTTAGTCAGGAAAAAATTGCTGATCTACTTCAAATGTATGAATCGAATTCTTCCAGGAATGCTTATAAACGGTAAAAACCACTACTCTTGGAAACAAATAGACCGTGTAAACCTTGTAAAGAAAAAGTAGCTAACGATTGCTTATGATGGTTTCATGCCGTGAAGTAGAAGTACTAATGAAGCGATATACTACACAGACTATCCAATCAAAATTGCTTAAATGCACGGGCATAAATGTTGCCGTCTTGATGGGAGCGCATTCCAAATAAAGATCACCGGGACAAAGAAAGAAAAATGAATGAAGCCAGAACGTTGAGAAGGACATCGTAGAAGACTATTGTCGGTGGGACGAAGATTTTTAGCATGTTCAGAGCATAAATATTGAATTTGGGAAGTCATGTAAGAAGGAGCAGTGGGTTTGTCGAGAATAGATAACAACGTAGACAGAGCCCTCAACTCTCTGCGCTGGCGAATGGGTAACCATTTGAAAAGTAGCCGGTGCTACCTCTGCCTTCTCTTTATATTTTAGAAAGTATTTTGTACGTTCGCAAAAACTTAGGACTTTTCGAAATAAGAAGCGATTTCCTTAATATAAATACACGTACTAAAAATGAAATTGTGATATCTAAGATTAACTAAAAGTAGCAAGTCATATCTTGCATTCGTTTTTATAACAAGTTGCCAAAGCCGGTCACAGAACTTAGCGATGGAAAGTTCAAAACCCTCATCAAACGTGTCCTTATCAAAAAAGCATATTTTAAGATGAAAGACTACGTTGAAGACAAGGTAGTTTGGTAATAATTCCTTCTGCACATGTGGCTTCCCTGGCACCTTATTAATGTCATCACTACGTAAATGTCTCAAATTACGATGTTTATTTTTTATTTATTTTTTACATACTTCTTTGACATAATCATTTTATTATTAGAAATTTTAGACAGACAATGCTAATTTTCCCGCACTTTATAAGTGGTTGTAATGGCAATCATATCACTTGGTTTTAGTAGGCTTTTATATTTTATTTATCCTATTGATAGATTCTTATTTTGTAAATGTGAGGACTTTGTAGGCCTTGTAGACTTTAGACCTTTTCTTTTTTATCAAGTACCTGGTACTTGTTGACAGGCCTACGCTGTCCTTCCATACCTACTGTAATTTGAAAACATTGTACCAGGCCACTCAGAAAATATGGCGAAAAAAGTTTTTATGTATGAGAGCAGTCTCTCATACATAAATACTTTTTTCGCAATATTTTTGTCAGTTATCACACTAATATTATAAAGGCGAAAGTTTGTGAGTGTGTGTGTGTTTATATGTTTGTTACTTCTTCACGCTCAAACGGTTGGACCAATTTTGTATGGAGGTAGCTGACACCCTTGATTAACATATAGGCAACGTTTTATCCCCATATTCCCACGAGATCGACATTTACGCGGGTGAAACCGCGGGGCGCAGCTAGTACTCCATATATTTTTTAAATATGGTTATTAGGTAAGTAAAAATGCGTACGTTCCAATTTCAAAATTTCCCTCCACATTGTTTGCGAGCTAATTTAAATTATCGTATCTCATTAAAAAATGGATCTGCGCCGGGAACAGTTTCGCGCAATGATTTTTTTACGATTTCAAGTGTCGCCTGAAACCGGACGAATCGTAAGATAGACTTCAAATGGCATTCATGGATGAAGGCCCTTCTAAGGCAACCGTGTATCTTTGGTATAACGAATTCAAGCGCGGTCGATTAACTTTGGGGGATGAAGAAAGAAGTGGTCCCCCTTTGATGGTTGTTATGGAAGAAAACGTGCTAGTAGTGAAAAATTTAATCCAAGACAATAGGCGAGTTATGTATCAAGAGATTCAGTACATACTGCAGGTTGAATCGGGAAGCCTTCACGAAATTCTACACGTGCATCTTCGCGTGAGGAGGATAGTTTCACGCTGGGTGCCGCACAACCTCACCGATACTCCAAAGCAGGCCCGGGTGGAATGGTGCCGTGATATGATAAACAAATTTGAAGCAGGCTCGTCTCGGCGTGTTTATGACATCATTACAGGTGATGAGTCTTGGATTTATCAATACGATCCAGAAACGAAGTTTCAAAACGAATCAACGCCCACCAAAGCGAAGCGATCTAGAGGCGGGGGGAAGATTTTGATCGCGAGTTTTTTCAATTTGACTGGCAACTTGGTGTCAATTACTTTACGGACCAAAGAAACATCAACGCTGAATATTACAAAATGCTTGGCAGCAGTTTTCTTTGCTGTGAGCAACAAGCGACCAAACACAGGGCTCCGCGGGCTACTGCTTCACCACGACAACGCGCTTTAGCACACCGTGTTCAAAACGAGAGACTTCCTGGACGGCACGCCGATCTTAATCCTAGGATACCTTCCTTACAGCCCTGACCTAGCTCCGTCTGACTTCTTTTTATTCCCGAAAAAAAAAAAACAGCTCAATCACGGGCAAAAAATAATATTATTATACCTGAATAAGACAAAGAGATTGACGTGAGACTACTAAGCTTATAAGCTCTATAGCTACAAAGTAGATCAATATGTCACTTCCCGTGTGTACAGAACCTAAGCGAGTTACCGATTATATCTAGAGGATGGGCAGCATCCTGGCTTTGTAGTTGTATCATCATTCTACAATCATAAATATGTTTACCATAGAGTGCATCCTTTCAATAACTGAGAAACACAGTCGAGTCTAAATAATTTAAAACCCCCAGAAACCAATTTAGTGTCCGGATATACGAATATTGAAAAGGTAAATTCAAAATACAACTAATTTTGTACAAAACTATCTAATGAATAAATTATTAACCTAAACTAATCATGACGTAGTGAAATGGACACAAATATTCTTTTACAACTAATTAATTTTAGGTGATATTGCATAAAGTCTTGTTTTATGTTATAAATCCGTCAAGACTTGACTAATGAGAAACAATGAATTATCTATTTTAACTATACCACCGGGAGGCTGCACTGGGCCCGCGTGGTGGATTACGGCCCACTCCCTCTCACCGAGAGGAGGTCTGTGTCCCAGCAGTGGGAACATTAAAGGCTGATTATGGTACCGGGAGGCCAACGCGATCAATAAGTTAAAACATGAGAATCATATTGATGCTATGGATTAAAAATAGTGATAGAGATGATGTTAACGATGCAGATGATGATAAAATAAATACTAACCTTATCACAGCCATCTTGTATGCAGTGGTAGTGAGTTTGACTGCGGTTGTGGGGGCAGTCAGTAAATCGTTCAGAGCAGTCATCCAAGGGAGAGTATCTCATGAAGCCATGAGCTAAGGACTCGTCACGTTTCTTGTGCCACTGAGGAGAAAAATAGGTTTGATTAATTAAAGGAATTACGTATTGATTTTACTGATGATGATGATGGAGAAAAGAATAATATTATTGAAAAGAGATTTAGAGATGTAGTCAAGGTTGTAGAGGAATAAGAAAGGACAGCAAAAAATGCGAAAAGCAGAAAACTATAACTAGTAGATAGGAAACTATTGTAGCATGAAAAGTATTGTAATGTAAAGCATCCGTCTATGAATAACGTTCCCTCTATGGTACGCGATTCAAACATATTGTACCAAATTTATGTAAAATATATCTCACTACTGCTTTTGGGGCTCACCTTGAAGTGTCTGATCATCTCTTCTTTCTTGCAGAAGACCCTGGCTGTGCAGTCCATGCAGTGGAAGTGTTCCCGGTAACCCAAGTCCTTGCAGTATGAGGAGCCGCATTCCAGAGTCGAGCTGTACCTGTTTAAGATTTACAACTATCAGTAGAGATATATAGACTATTTGGGTTATCAACATCATGAGAGCATTGAGTACCAGTAATGTATGCAATACAACTTTAAGATTTTTGTGTTAGATGATGAAGTATGTGATCTTATTATTTTCTGTTGACTCATTCATTAGTCAATAGAGTCGCTGTTGCCATCTGAGTTCAGTTCAGTTTAAACAAACTCATTCGTTCAAAACTTATTAAAATCACTACACAAATTAATATCCATGTGTATTGAAGCAAAAAAACTACATATCACGTCATCATGACGTCTGATAACAATTTAATAACTCAAAATTGATCACGAGAAAAATTCACGCTCCACTGTTCACTATAAAAAGTGACAGCTAAATTATATAAAGAATAGTTTCAGTAGCTATACCTCTTAACATATCTGGAGTAGTCAACCGTAGTTTGCAAAGAATTCTTCCGTGCCTGGTCCAAGTGATTCAACGCCGAAAGCAGACCTTAACAAAAACGAAAAACACGTTGATACAAACAAAAAACTATATTATGCTAATACATATCGAAACAATCATAACTAACGATACATTCATCCATTCCTTTTCCGTCAAACTTATTCTTTTGTTTGGAACAGCCAAATCACCTCCATGCATCATATTCAAACGAACAATGTAGTGTTTTCATCATATTTTAAAACTAGTGAGTCTTTTCGTTTGGTTTCGTGCGCGTTTGCGTTACACGCCTGATAGTTAGAAGTTTTTAGTTCAAAAACAACTTAAACGTCGGGTGGGTTGTGTAAGCGGCCCCTCCCCATATCAAGTTTTGGAGTATCAAATAAATTATTATGGTAATTAATCAATGTTTTCTCCTAGTCACTGCGGAGCGGCCCATTGTGAGTGATCGTTGACTCTTCGTCTACGTACACTGCTGCACGAAACTGTTTTTGTGTATCGATTCGTTTTTTAACAAGACGAAAGATGTTATCTTTTAAATAGAAACGAATGTGTGGATCGAGAATCGAATGTTTAACACGTTGAAATTTTTATTTGTGAAATTGAAGCGTTTCTTATTGATGCTACGGTTAAGATTAAGTTTAATGCGCTTGGTAAATGAGTTCGCGATTTTGCGAATAAAATAAGTTTTCGATTATTGCCTCGACATGGTTAGTTTTTAATACTTGAATCATGGCATTCTAAATTATATTGGGAATATAATATAGAATGCCATGATTCAAGTATTAAGAGCGAAAAAGTACCCAAAGAGTTTGAAAACTACCTATGAATGAGGAAGGATATATTTGTTTGTTAGTCCAATTAATTTCTGCACTTCTTTGTCCAACACAAACACTTCTCCACTCATCTTTACAAGACATACACGTATGTATTGTATTGAAAACTCGCGTGTTAAGTTTTAAAGAGAATTAAACTTGAGACGTTGATGTCGAAATACCGTCGCTTTTTTTACAAAATCGTTTTTGAAAGACGAATTAATACCTATACTTATGTAGATTAGAGTTGAGAACACAATGGATGTTAACATGTAGCTAGATAATTTGTGTGTTACATAAGTCGTGCATGAATCGTGATTGTAATAACGGGTGGGGTTTTAGTGAGAGCAAGTTATTATTAATTAATGAGGCTTCATGTGTTAAGGGTTGGCGAAATTATATGTGTGTGAAATTACGGTATGGCGACATTGATGAAAAAAACAAACACGATTAAAAAGCTAAAGAAGAGCACGTTAATTTTGTTTGATCATGTTTGGTTTCAGAACTGACAAAATATGAACCTTGAAATATGACCTTTGACATTAAATCACATTTTGGACTTTATGAAGAATTTGTGAAGATCAAAATGAATTTCTGTCTAGCAGCCCTAATAGATTTGGATGTAACGGAGTTAATAGCTCACGACTTGTCGGCGATAGTGCGAATATAGAAAAACAATTGAACATCGACAGTACTTCGTGTTTATTGCCTCTAATTTATGGAGATTATAGATAAGATTAGAACCAAGACAGTTATGGAAAATAGTAAATTATAACACGGTTATTAACAAAAAGAAGATACTTGATAATACACGAAGAAGCAATAAAAAATTGGGGCAACATCTCAAAATATAGAAATGAATGTTCAATTTAATGTAGCAAATATTTCAATAGCAATATAAGTACTTATGTATGAATAATATTAAATAAAAAAGTAGCCTCAACCAGTTACAATCAAAGCAAACTTTTGAGTAATTTAAAGACGTTTGAAAGCGATACAAAGTTATGTCTCGTTATGATGATGATGATTTTATGCAAATTAATTTGCTACAATACAAAAACGATTGATTTCTTTCTTCGACTAACAAACAGGTCCCAACTTAAAGGAGACTGCATTAATGCGAAAATAGCAAGAGGCTGCATACCTACCATTACTTTAAAATTCTCAATATTCAAGCAACATATACTTTTGTTTGGGAGTGGAAAGCATACTCCGTACTCCTAATTAACATGTCCATATAAATTTCATATCGTCGGAATATTAAAAATTTATGTGGCGCCTTAAATTTCAAATACCGATGTTACCAAAAAGACAATGGGTGTTCGAATCAGATAAGTACGGACATAATAAACATCCATAATACGGTGGTAGGTTTTTTAGGAAATTTCGTAAGATATTGTGCCGGTTCATTCAGCCGAAACAATGGCTCCTCATAATGTCCTATATAATGGGTTTTTGAACTCGCTCAACGGAACCACGAGTGATCGAAAGTTCTTAGTACTGGGATTTATGGTTCCAAGGAAATTGGGTGGGGACTTCCTTTTGAATTTGATTGTCGTTGACAACTGAATGCTGTAGGGGTCATTGTTGTTAAAGATGGGTATATCACCGGTGATGTTTGTAAGATAGCAAAAGTGAAAAAGATAATTTTGAAGTAAGAAGCAGTAATGTAGGCACGAAGAGATGATAATGAAAGGATTGATATTGGAGTACTATATAATTTTATTTGTTAGGCTAACAATGGCATATCATATCACCAAGAAACAAATAAAGCTAAACCGCAAACCAAATTGTAGCAATAACTCTTAGCGGATCCATAAAATTGATTCGCTTCAATCTATCTAGGTCCATTTTTTTTAGCAGATCAGGATGTAAAATAAACAGACAAAATGGATACAAATGTACATATTAATGACTATACATATCAACGCGACTCTAGAAATAATAATGAATATACTTATAAAAAACAACAAAAAGCCAGAACTGAGTGTTGGCAAAAAATAAACAACGAAATCGATACAATTCACACGATTCTTGAGTTCCGACGGATGAGAGTAACACATTGCTCGGCTTTATCTTATGAAACTATTAAAGTAATTTGCATTACTCATTTTGATGCTACTAAAGTATTTCGCAGTAGCCTTATAAAGGAATCTTTCTAGATAAGCTGTCTGTTTTGACGAATGGTTCTGACGCCTCCACCATATTTACAAATTATAATTATTAGACGTTATCCTCAAACACAGACGATACGTTATTTTCGGCAAAAAATGGTACAGAACCGAAACTACGTGAGTGCACTCAATAATTTTTAAATTTCCTGAGACAGCTGTGACCCGAGCATGCTTGGGAATCCACATAATCCTTCTCTGGCATTTAGTTAAGTGGAAAACGAATGAATGTCAATGTGTACTGTTCCGTTTGGGACGCAGTTTACAGTTCTATGACTAATTGAAATTAAAATGTCACTTAAGATTTAGATAAACGGATTTGTGTGGCCGAACTTTAGACTGTTGTTCGAAGAATATTGGTTTGAAATGTTTCAGATTAATTAAATATGGGACTTAAAATTGTTTCCTAGAATCACTTTAGATTATTTCTCTGATAGACTGTTTTTGTCTTTCGGAGTTTTTTAATGTATGAGTGATGGATCAATTATAATCAGACTCAGATTTTTTTGCTACACTACCGTTAGCTAATACTTATTTACAAACTTGAACAATCTATAATCATAACCTATGAATACTGTAATCAATCTACTCGCAAAACTACTTTTCCATCAATATCGATCACCAATCATTTTACAAATTAAAAAACGGATACTTTCAAAACGCATTTGATATCTCTCATTAATTATTCCATTGTCTTCACATCCACAATCAGATCATCGTGCAAGAGTTCAATAACTGCATCAATTTCTTGCATCAGTACCCGTCTTCCATCTAAATTGACATTTACTCTCTGCAAGTATGTCTAAAATGTAAATGCGGTTACTACACACACCAATTCACGTGTGTTCGCAACTATTTGCGGTTTTGTAGCAAATGCTGAATGATCTTCAACTTTATTACAACTGTATAAGGAAAAACTCGATTTGTCCAACTGCAAATTCAAAACATCTCTGGGAATACATGTCCAGTTTAACCTGATATGTAATGTTGATTACTTTATTAATGTTTTTATTGAAACGAGGGATCAAGTTAGGTTGGGCTCCGCGGTCAATGTGATAGTACACTATAGTGAGGCTGTATCGTATAGGAGGTAATGAGGCGGGGCGATGGGTGTACGTACGGACAAAGATCTCACTATTGACATACACAAGATCATCTATGTATAAGTATCTACTTAGAATTCTTAAGCTTATTAACAAGTTATGATGTCGAAGACTTGTTTTGTGACTTAAAATATTAACGGTCACAAAAACAGAAGATGAAATACTTATGTATGGTCTTCAGTAGAGAATGGTATTGAATACAGTACATGTATGGAAGTTCTCGCGTATCTAATTGAATAAAAATATGAATCTCACATCCCAATTTGTACAGAAACGAGATGAATCATACCATTCCTTGGAGCGTTACGTCAATTGATGACCAATTTAAGTGTACTGTTGGAATCATCTTTTGTAGCCAACTTTGACCTTTATGTCCAGGAATTATGATTGTAAATTGGGTGTAAAATTATTTGTAAGGATGTTTATCACGTTTGTCATATTCTAAGTACTTTTTATTACAATATTTCGTCTTGAGATGTACAGATAAGGGGCGATGTCTAGTTTTATTTTTCCAAGGATCAGTTCTTATTGTGTTGTGTATTAAAAATACGTTTTAACATTTTCCTGTAACGATAGTAAGTACCTACATATTTTTAACAGATATTCTTATTGTTCCGTATCTTCGAATCTTTTTGTCATAATCTACATTATCGTCACATGATTTTAGTGTTACATATTTCTAAAGTGCCATTTTCCTCATGATGTCTTAGGTAGATAAACAAAAATCCTCGGGGGCTTCTCAAGGTTTCATTCTCAGCCACTTTATTTAATCTCCGAAAAGTCAAGTTGTCAATCAAAATTCTAATGATAACGGTGAAATCTGTAACCCGATCTCCGAATCGGCTTATTAAGACCATCAGTTAAGTTATAATTGCCGTGTATTGTGTACAGTGTAGTTAATTGTCCATATTAAAGTTAGTAATGATCATTAATTACTTGCCAATATGATTTCAGACGTTTACACGGAGCAGGCGGTCGTAAACTCTAGTCGGCGGATGAAAGAGCCGAGATAATTATGAACGTACGCATACGTAGATCAAATCGGGATCCATCGATCGATAAGGGATCTAGATATGTTGCACCGGCGATCACTTGTTCGTATTACGTTTGTTGATGGCAATTTTATGTGCAATGTAACGCCGGATGACGTATGCGTTTTGTTACATTGATTTGTTTATAGTTAGATATGTCGATGAAATTGATTATCTTCTATTAAATCTCTGTCTGAATTGTCTGTTTGATGTGCAATCATGTCTGTGTTATTACACAATACTTCCGTCTTCATTCTGAATCAGAATTCTGGGTAAACTGTACTTTTATGTGTTAACTGTAAAATTTTATACTCCTAACCTTTCTTTCATTGGAAAGTAATTTAATCAACTGTCTTTATACCTTCTTTTGATACAAAAATAATTATTAATTCATATAATATGTAAATCTATAAAGTGTAAAATAAATCTAACAATGTCTATGTCGATGGGAAGAGATTCGCCATCACACACCATGCGACTGCGTCGTAGATCTTCGTCTTTGTTCGGCCATCTCCGTCGTCCGCCGCACGCGCTGATTGGAGTAAATGATTCCGCATGATCTTGTTTGGTTTTGTTCTGTTTACTCTGTCTCACTTGATGGTTTACGGTCTTGTTTTTAGTTTTGTCCGAGCAGTCAATTAGAGCGGACGTTTTTGTTTTAAGAAAGCTTTGACATAGATTTTTTGTCTGTTTAAAGTAAGAAACATCATTGAATTTTTTCATAAGACGAACATTTTTGAGATTTTTTGTGTTAAAAAGTTACTAATGTACATACCTACATATTTGTTTCAAAATGTAATGGATATAAAAATTTGACTTTTCGGGATTCTTATCGCAAGAATGCCTTAAAGCAAAATTAAAACTGACCCACGAAGACATAGGAAGTCAGAAAAGCAGAACCTCCAACATTATAATCATTAATAAAGAAGGAAACGAACGTCATAAAACGTAGTCGTACGCGCATAATACCAAGTGCACGTCCAGTTTTCTCAACACCTGACTGGTCTAAACTTCGGGGCGTGGTTTCCAATACAAAATAGGTAATCGAATATTTTTATGCTCCTTAATGTCACGAGCGATGCGGTCACACGATATATAAAGAAAAGCTCGTCATTCATAGGAGTATGTTGGAATAGTATACAGAAACAGACTATCCAGACAGTTGCAATTCTTTCAAATCAGGATACATTTCAATAGATACTGATTTGACGATTTCTCTGACATATAAAATATGATTCAGTTCATTTAACTTTCAGTAATGTCTTTCTAACACTAAGCGTAGGAGCGCAATGTGGAATACGCATTGGTGTTTTACGAATTGGTGCTCTAAATGGAATGTATCAATTTAACGCAACTAAAAATATAATCGTGGATGCGCAATATGGAATATGCATTGGTGCTCTAAATGGTGAGTCTCCATTTAACCATAACATATTATCAACCAAAAAACTATTAACTAAACGTCTATTCAGGAAACAGGAAACGTAAAACAAGATGCACCTACCAATAATAACGTTATAGATCCAATTAAAATTGAGAATATAGCAATTTGGAGACCCCCACTTACTACCTCAAATGCCGATGGTACAGCCACTGTAACTAAGGACAATTACGTGTCCACAAGGTGGGCTACCTCACTACATGAACGAGCACTAATTGAAAGAAAAAAAAGAAATTAAAGCTAAGAACACAGAGGGGCCACAGCTTGATGGATAGACGAGCGCCGAGCTTCGACGTCGCGGATCGATTATGTGGATTAATGCGGCGATAATCGATACTTTTTGCTCGTATTTCGAATCGATTCTTTTTGTTTCCGAGCAGGTGATATCGACTGCTCCGTGTAGGTACCACTCGTATGTATTATCTTTAGTTTATGGATCTCATTATCGATTTAAAATATCAAGATTGTAATAAATCTTTTAAAATTTTGTTGCGTTTCGTTCTTGAATTATAGTTTTGAATGTGCTACGTTTGTGTTTATCCTGATTATGTTATTTCCTCTTATTGTTTCCTTCCGTCGTCTAAGGTTTCCATAAAAATTATTATGGCAACCTGTAGTGTCTCACAAAAAGTAAAATATTAGACCACCCACGGGGAACGATCCAAGAAAAGAGAAGATCCATGCCTAACCAATAAACACCCAGTCAAAACACCAGAACTAACCGATGAAATAAGTGCTAATTGACGGTTTATGGACAATTAGTTAAGATACTTACTCACCACACATAAACGAACGACTTCTGACAACTTCTAAGCTATAAATTATCCGGTGAAACTCGAAAATCCGTTACCACTGCTATTAAATGTGACACTACATCTTAACGTAGAATTATATTAAATGGATGAAAGCCAATTCAAAATAAATCATAATATGGAAACACGACACGTTTGGGCTCTTAAATCGAAATAGTCTATTTATCTTCGGAAAACGGTAAAGTTCCCATAATTATGTATGTATGAAACAAGAATTTCATCGACCATGGTCTAGACTGAAGTAATTTCTATATTTATGCGGTTTACTAATGTAGGAAGATTTGTATTTGGCGAGGGATTTCGTCGCGTTTGTATAAAATTGTACTTGCCAAATTAAGATGGCCGCCTCTCTATTGTTAATCAGCATCATAGGTATTATGATGCTGATTTCATAACGATGTTATCTAAAGCAGGTATAACTATTGCAATTTTAACTTCATCATCAACCAAATAATAAAGTTCTACAAAGCTTTTTATAGTAACAATAATAAAATAATGTTCCTCATTCTACTTGATATGCAAAACAATGCATATTTCATTAGCATTTGAAGGGTACGCGGAAAAAATCACAAATACACCTTATGCATGTTCATTTCATAAAAATGACAAGCGACCATTCAAGGTAACTGTCAGTTTGGCAACATGTTATACATTTTGAACAAAGATCTATGACAAAATTGATAGTAACAAGGTTTCAAAAACAAGAGACAGTAATTTATATAAAAATAGACTTAAAAACGAAGCAGCACTTCGAAGAAACGTTAGCGAAGAACTACAAGAAATGGATAAATAACATTCAAGTGTGTGCAGGAATGGTAGGATGAAATAAATAGACAACGCAAAGCAAAGAGCTTGTACCGTAAAGGTACCTTTTACCTTTTATAACATAAAAACGACCACTAAGGCGCGTCCGGGTCATATAATGCATTATAATTTTATACAAAGATACAAACTGCAAGAGTCAAATGAATATGCAAAAGCAACTTGCATGTAGTGCGATTGAGTTATTGTGATCGCTTGTTCGTGTGCGTAGAAATGAACGTCGCCATTCTGTAGGCCCTGCGCAGGAGTGCGTAAACGTACGCCTGTGTGTTCAGCGCACACGCATCCGAAGAAATGCATATTTTATGACGTCTACTCACATTCTGTGCGGTGCCACAAAGAAATTATACGCGCATTAAATCCGTGGAGGTGTGATTTTTTTTTATTCATACTTTTTTTTTTTTTGCTTGTGACCTTTACGAGAGTTTTAGATAGGTTTTATTTAAGATGAAGCGAATTATATGAACGATACGCTTTGTAGTCGAAAGTTTGGTGAGGGGCTCCGATTCGAGTTGTAAAAACGTTTTGTTATAAAATATGTTTCGTCTACACAAAATAAACTCTCCGAATTAAGAAACAAAGGAGGAGGTCCTTTTTTGAAGTCAGTTTAAAAGGTATCTACTGAGGTCGTATTTCAGCCAATAGCAATAGATTTTCCGATAAGCTGAATCATCTTAAATGTTCGTCAATGACAGGACAATGTAAGTATAGCTCAAAAACCCGTAACAATAAGTATTAGGTATGATTTCAAATGACAATGCCACATAAATAGTTACAGGTTGTGAAGTTGCTAATCTTCATGAGCTTTTGAATTATTAGATATTAAACGATTTATTGTAGAAAAAAAAAGAAATATTTTCTTTGACAATATTGCTAGTCAGTATTTTTATACAGGAATAGAATGTTATCATCATGCTTGAACAATGCGTAGGCAATTTCACAGCAATTTTTTTGCAAGTTTTCTTTCGATGTTTTTCTTTCAGTGATGTTCAAGATTCAATTTAGAGATACATAATAATAAGATTGTATTTGACTGATTGAAGCTAGCAAGCAACTCTTGCTTGGGAAGGCGAGAAAAATTTATAAAAAAAATAATAATAATGTCGACTCCACCAGTCTCTATGCCCTGGAGGATACGCAAGCAAGCGTCTATGTTAATTACCAAAGACTGCTGATGTGCACATGTGCCGCTCAATGGATGCTCTGTCCTATGTTCAGCAACTCCATAGCGGAAGGATTCGCTTCCTTTTCATGCTGACCGGGAGATTTAGAGTTCCGTGATGTCTGGATTGTAGATTAGTGGCGGGAGATTAGAGATAGATTGGTTAACTTTCTACCTATTTCCTTTAATTTAGCAGGTACCTATTAGTTTTTCTTTAACAAAATTTTGTGTTTCGTGTTATGTAGTTCGAGAGAAAAAGAAAGAAATAGTGTGAGAGATAGAGGAAGAGGGTTAAAAGCCAGTGTCAATCATTTCGATAACTTTTTAGAAATTACTAAGAAATTATGAAAGTACTGGCAGTGCCCCCGGTTTTACCCGCATAAGTTTCGATCCCGTGGGAATATCGGGTTAAACTGTATTCTTTGTGTTAATCCTGGTTATAAACTATCTCTGGGCCAAATTTCATCCCAATTCGTTCAGGAGTTTTTGCGTGAAAGAGTAACAAATTTCCATCCATTCATCTTCACAAACTTTCGCGTTTATAATATTAGTAGGAAGTAGGTTATCACCAATGATGTAAAGACAAGCAGATTTTTCTTAAAATCTCGCAATGTTTTTTTTTTATAAGTTTGTGGTGGACGAATCCAAAGGCATTCGGGAAAACTCCTTTGTCCTTTGTCCTGGTTACAATTTTATCACTGTATCAGAGGCAAACATTCTTCCAGAAATTTTCATAGTATCTATTTTAATGATTTGAATGAAAAGACTATTAAAGCTAGTTGAAAAAAAGTCGAGAGAGCCATTTTGTACAAATGGCTAACAATTAATGAAACTCAACTTATTATAAATATAAATATGACATAAAAGCCTTTATGGAATGCTGTAATTGCTATTAAACTAGTGGTCCGGTGGCCACATCCGTCACGAGAATAATAACAACACGAGACGAATAATAACAACACGAGAATATTCAAGAACATTGGTCATTATAAAACTGAACTCACTCTGTTATTACAATAACTTTCCAAATTGGAGTTATAAATTAATACATTTATAAATATAACGCAGGAAATAATCTAAAACTTGACTAGATAAATAATAAAACAGAAACTTGATGTACGGTTAATTATTGTTATTAAAAACAGTCCATAAAATTTTCGATCCGATTTCCGCAAATTTCGAAAACGATCGCTATTCGATAAAAAAATCGGTAAAATATCAAAAGCAAGTGCTTCCGGCTACGGGATACTAACAGATCAATAAAAAAACGACAATTATGAATAACTACTATATAACTTGTTTGTCAAATTATACGATTTTTACGACCAATAGAATCCATATAAGAATTGTGTTGTCAATGTAAAGAAATCGTTTCAATCGAAATCTAATTTAAAGTACAACAACCTAATCGATTAGAATGGATTAATTAATCGATTAGAATCGTTTCGGCTCGATCTCGACTAAATTAGAACATACGTAAGTAATCATGTACATTTTTATTTAGACCGGTTAAACGCGAATTGCCGTAAAGAAGTGGTTCCGTATATTTTAACCAGTATTGATAAATGTTTAATGTCTTCATTACAGTAAAAACATGATTGTATCCTGGAGCGTTTGTTAATTGTTACTCCGTATTTTTCTTTTAATAATCTCAAGTACCTATACAAAGCAAGTCTAGCCACACAACTGCCTTAAAATCCATACTAATGTTATAAATTCGAAAGTAACTGTCTGTCTGTCTTTGTGTATGTTACCTTTTCACGTCACGCCTAAACCACTGAACAGATTTTGATAAAATTTGGCAGAGAGCTAGATTGCATCCCGGCGAAGGACATAGGATAGTTTTTATCGACATACCTCGCTGGCAAAGCCGCGGGCGGAAGCTAGTATGTTATAAAATCAATACACATTGTGCACACTTTAAAAAAAAAAAAACCTATAATTTAACTTCAAGTCCGCATCCTGCTCTTTCAGACTCTTTTCTGCAAAACTTACGTAATTATAATATAAGGTAGTAATTTACAAAAAAAACCATGAGAAGGATCAGTCAAGCTCTACTTTTATACATACTTATTATAAATTAGTAACTTTTCGTGCCTGACTGACCGCGTTGTTTTTCAAAACTACGCAACGGATTTTGATGCGGTTTCCAACATCATTTAGAGAATTTATTCCGAAAGGTTTATGTCTATAATACATTATTATTAAACTCACATATATTACAGAAATCTTGGTGTTGTATCAAGCCATAAAAACCGCGCGAAGCAGAGCCCGGTCGCTAGAAAAATATATTTGAAACTAACTTGTAACAGTACGGAACCCAAATCAATGAACAATCTACAAATAATCGGATAAAAAACTCGATAAATATCCATGAATCTCGTAATAAACAAGAGAAACATTAGAACAACTCGTTTTAATTATTGTAATTAACAGATTTCTGTATAAATTATAACTCTATCGCCTCGGGAACACTCCGACTAACACAATTTGTTTAGAGTAAGACAGAAGATACATTCCTTGCAAGTAAGAAAGAGAGGGAAGGTAACCGAAATGAAATAATCGGCGATTATAATCGGACAATCGGTTGTCACTTTTTGATAATTTATTTTATGAGTTCAGATATAAATGGGAGTATTTCATATTCGAAAGTGCTTTTATTGTTCTTTTAAATTTTGTTGTTGCGGATCTTGTAATGTTATTTATAAATTATATTGCTAAAAGAAATTCGTGGCTAAAGAATAACAACCGCCCGGGTCGATCCAAGGTTAAGCTACCCTTGCCGCGGTCGGTTCGGGGATGGGTGACCATCGATTATTATAATATCGAGATCCCTCCGTACTTTGAAAAGCACCTTAATGCGTTAGTCCGCGCTGTCATTCGTAGATATTTGACAGTCAGACAGTTTTACGAAGGGGCCCGTGGCTAAACAATAACAGCCGCACAGGTCGATCGATCAGGTTAAGCTACGCTTGCCGCGGTTGGTCTGTGGATGGGTGACCATCTTTACATACCGTGACCCCTCCGTACCTCGGAAAGCACGTTAAGCCGTTGGTCCCGGCAGTCATTCGTGGATCTTTGACAGTCGTTAAGGGTAGTCAGAAGCCCGAAAGTCTGACAACCGTTTTACCAAGGGGTATCGTATTACCCAGTAACTGGGTTGTGGAGGTCAGATAGGCAGTCGCTCCATGTAAAATACTGGTATTCAGCTGCATCCAGTTAGACTGGAAGCCGACCCCAATATAGTTGGGAAAAGGCTAGGCAGATGATGATAGTTTTACGAAGGCGTATCGTGTTAGCCAGTAACTGGATTGTGGAGGTCAGATAGGCAGTCGCTCCATGTAAAATACTCACATATGTAGATACACCTAGATAACGCAAGAGCAACTACTTCGCGTGCCAAAAATCGCACCAGCTTACGTTCCAAAATCGTAAGCCGCCACTTTCGCGCTCAGTCCTGTGTACTGCGGTGCTATTCTGTAAAAATCTCACCGTGAAAACTTAGGTGAAGTGAGCGTGGAGTGAGCTGTCAATAGTGTCAATTCCTAGCATAAACAAACTCACTTCACCTAAGTTTTCACGGTGAGATTTTTACAGAATAGCACCGCTGGTGGCTGGGTAAGCGTGAGCGAGAGCGCGAGCTTGTGACGTCATAGTAGGTAGTCAAAAAATGGCACGCTTGGTTTTCATACAGATCGTGATACTTGCGTTATCTAGGTCTATCTATATCTGTAAAAATACTGATATTCAGCTGCATCCAGTTAGACTGGAAGCCGACCCCAATGTAGTTGGGAAAAGATACACATTTAAACGATATACAAACTATAGTAACCCCATGACTATGCCTACTATTAGCTATCACTTCAAAGAATAACGAATATATAAATAAAATTCCGATCTTTAGTTATATACTTATTTATATATTATAATTCCATACTTATGTTAATATATGATTACAAA
The DNA here is from genome assembly GCA_963082905.1 of Oligia fasciuncula. NCBI lineage: Eukaryota > Metazoa > Arthropoda > Insecta > Lepidoptera > Noctuidae > Oligia > Oligia fasciuncula. Next base: position 7,838,583 of record OY720411.1, read on the forward strand.
CGGTCTCAGATGTGCCTCGGCATTAATTTCCAATGAATTGTCATTGAATTTATTCGCGAGACAACCCGAAGGGCAGGCATGTTAATGAAGGTAAATGTAATGACTGAATTAACAACTAATATTATGTAAAAGCACCATAACGTTTACATGGGAAAATAAGAATGTTTTGACTTTTAGAAATCGACTTTCTAGGACCCTAAAGACCTAAAGCACGGTCACTTTCGGACTGCATAGAAAAGAAAGAGAAGCGTGATGACACAAAACTGGTAATTTATTGCAAAATATTAAGCAATTACCTATTTACAAAAAATCTATTGTTTGGACGTTGCTTGAAGAATAATCTGTCAAAAAGTCAGAATGATTGTATGTATATTAGTATGGTTTTTATTGTGACAAGAAAGTTTTTAGAGGTATCTTCATAATTTTTTTCTATCATACCAAATTAGTTGTATTATGTTTTCAACACACTATCTGACTAGCATATCCTGAAGAATATCATATATTTTTCTCATTTTGTCTACTGTAGTCGATCATATACTTTTAGATATTATAAAACTTGCGTTTTTTGCGTTGAGGTCCTGCTGTAGTCCCCATAAATCATGAGGTTATTCTGAAACCGTCAAATCGAAATTCGAACGCTGCCGAGGTTTTCAAACTCAAAGTGTCACTCTAAGCATTTATTTCAATTGCCAAAGGAGTCTGTCGGTTAGAAAGATGAAGCTAATTCCGTAACCCATGTACGATGGTGAACTGCTAGAAAAGAGCACAGACAGTGAAGCTCTTTATGTCCCAGAGAAATGATTCAACTGTCTTGGAACCTTGAAGTTGTATCCTTCTGTATCTGGTTAGACTGGAATCCGACCCTAACATAGTTGGGAAAAGGCTAGGCAGATGATGTTGAGAAGGAAAATAGCCAAGGGATGTTTCATCATCATTTCATCCGCAAGCCTTCCACTGCTGGACATAGGCCTCCCCCAAGTGTCGCCTCATCAACTGGTCCAAAGGAACGTTCAACTGGGATAAACTAAACTTAAGAGCAGCAGTCAATAGAAATCTCAACTTGAAAACTTAGGCGAAGCCGTGCAGTGAGCTGTCATTCCACCTGATGCTACGGATTTAACAATATTGACCGCTCTCTTCAAACTCACTTCCCCTAAGTTTTCGTGGTGAGATTTTTACAGAATAAACCAGCAGTGCTCCTCGGTCTAGTGATGTGACCTGCTTACGCGACATGTCGCAAGCGACTGCGCCAGTCGCACGACAATCACGGCGGCACACCGGACGCACTGAAACTAAACTATTATACGTAAATGGGAAACGGTGTTTGTCTATTAATGTAGTCCCCTCGCGTATACAGGATAAACGGCACAATTGGAAATGTGTGCGGAGACTTTAGATTTTTCGATGGTATTGAACGATTTGCTATGGTTGCGACGATCTTCGCAGGGTGGCTGGTAGCAGCTGGATGAGAGGTGTCCAAAATCGAGTTGAATGGTGAGCAATAGGAGAGGCCTTTGTCCAGCAGTGGACTACTATAGGCAGATGATGATGGTATTGAAAAGTTGAATCAAAGTCGAGTTTTTAAAACAAATGACTGTCACGTTTGTAATTTTTTTTAACGTTAGCTCAACTGCTGGGCAGGGCGTCATCCAAAGTGTCATATTGATTTTTTACGTTAGGAATTCCTCTTTAGCAGCGTGAATTCTGGATTTCTGCCCCGTTGATGACAATTGAACCGTAATAGAGGGCTCTATTACGTTCAATTACGTTCATGAGACTCAAACATAACTGCGAAATGTTGGTGTACTCAACACCTCTTAGGTTATTATAGGCTCGAACCGAAGTCACTCACAGAATGCCTACTTAACAATACCTACAACTGTCTTTTTTTTTTTTTGCGGACGGGAAATCATCAAATGAATCTCCGCTCTGGGGGGACCGGAAGGGAGTGTCAGACTCTTACTGACTAAAACCCACCCGTGTTCCTTCCTTAGCCCTTTATGTTCCGGGCCAGCGGTAACCCTTTCGGACAATCCCGCTGACCCGGCAACTTGTTGGTCTAAGGGTCGCAAGCGCTACTGCTAAGCATGAGGTCCTGGGTTCGATACAACTGTCCTGATTCATAATATTTTAGGCACACAGGACCATAATATCCCCCTAGCGTTTTCCCATCACTTTAAAAACTAAAAATAGTCATAAAAACACATACAAGAGTCCGTCTATTAACGTCACCCGGAGCTCCCTGCGCCCGCGCCGGCAATTGAGTGAATTCGCCTCTATTGAGCAGATTAGTGCGCCGAGGTTTGTACAATTACTGGGGGAGGCACGGGAAGTAGGGACCACTGATTGTTAACTTAAAACTGTGAGGATTTTTTGTTGTGTTATGGTTATGAGTAAGAAGAATAAAATTGTTTTACGTTTGTTCGTTCTTCTAAGAAATGTTATACATACACGAAAATGTAAATAATTTTTTTGTTGACAACGTAGGATTGGCAAGAATTCATGGTGATACTCGGAAAGTCCTGGTTTCCTTAACTTAACATTTTTTTTTTAAAGTGTTTCCTAATTTATTGACACTACGGATACGAAAATGTCAAAAAAAGGCTGTTCGTAGAGGAAATATTGTAAACGCAAGTATCTAGTATTTTCAAGAATATATTTACGTACTCAAGAATTGTTTTCAGTAGAAAACAGCTGATACCTTTTCACAAAAACATAGTAAATGAAATGATTACTATACGCAACAGCGCCTACAAAGGCCCATTATATAATTAGTGTTGCTTAAAAAATCATTTTACTCAATCATCTTTGGGCTAGGAGTTAGGGGGCACCTGCTGTATAAGCTTTGGACCTAGCACGCAATTGTCAAACACGCTCTCATTCCTCCTTAGGTCATAGACATAATAGGATAAGAAGTGACTTAGGTCTTGAAGAATCTTAGGATATGCAAAGAGTAATTTTCTTTTCAGAATAATTAAGAAAATTGTAATAGTTATTCCAGCAACCATTTCTTTAACCGTAACTAAATTAAGAAATCGCTTTTTGGACCAAAACAAGAGCGAGTCGGACTTGCGCACCGAGGGTTCCGTACAAATTTGTAGGTATGTAACTACAAATTTACGGTTTTCGGATTTTTTCCTTTACTTGTGCTACATGACATTGCTTCTTGCCAAATTTCATGATTCTAGGTCAACGGGAATTACCCTATAGGTTTTGATTCCCTTGCGAGTGTCAAAATGTGCGGCATAAGCGGAACATAAACGCCTGTATCTTTTGATTGCGTTGACTTAGAAGTTTGATTTTTTCACTGCTTCAAGGGATTGCAGCCATGCGTATTTGATATTAATTTCATTTCATTATCATCATCATATTATTTTCATTTGATAACTCCACGCGTTCTTGAGAAAAAGGGTCTTGACAGATGGACACACAGACGGACAAGGAAGTGATCTTATAAGGGTTCCATTTTTCCTTTTGAGGTACGGAACCCTAAAAAGCGAGTATTTGGTGTACATAATATCTAAAATCTCTCTAATATCTATATTTACAGGCACTTTTGAATTGTCAAAATTAAATAGTCGGCCAGTTAGTCAGAAAGTTGAAGCTAGTTGCCCATTCCAAAACGTAGATCTCTATGGAGAAGAACGGGCAAGAAACGGTTTCGATATTGTCCTTTAGGTGCGGAGTTAAAAAGGTGCTAATTGTTAGCTTATTTTCAGTAAGTAAATAAACTTATTTATCCAGTAGGTGTGCTAAAAGACAATAACTGATGAAAATGTTAATAAGGGTTATTCTTAAGCTACTACTAACAAAATGCTTAGGTAGGAAAGAGGCACTGCTAATTGTTTGCCTTAACCATTGTTTATATTATAGATACTATGTAACTTTTAATTGCGCACACCACTCATTATTATACCTAATTGATGGAGGGGCCCGTGGCTAAATAATAACAGCCGCACAGGTCGATCGATCAGGTTAAGCTACGCTTGCCGCGGTTGGTCTGAGGATGGGTGACTATCTTTACTTAAAGCGACCCCTCCGTGCCTCGGAAAGCAAGTTAAGCCGTTGGTCCCGGCTGTCATTTGCGGATCATTGACAGTCGTTACGGGTAGTCAGAAGAACGAAAGTCTGACAACCAGCCAAAGGGTATCGTATTATCTAGTAACTGGGTTGTGGAGGTCAGATAGGCAGTCGCTCCATGTAAAATACTGGTATTCAGCTGCATCTGGTCAGACTGGAAGCCGACCCCAACATAGTTGGGAAAAGGCTAGGCAGATGATAACTCATTATAATTGATGACAGGCCGTCAACAACACTATCTCTTCAAAAAAACACCTATACGCAAACGTATGTATCCGTTTAATCACACGTTATTTTCACGAACTTTCTCGCTCCACAAATATTATAAACCCACAGTTCATTGTACCTATAACCAAATATTTGTGTGGAATTGTTAATTAAACCAGAAAATGTACCAAATGAGTGATCATAGAATAAATTAGAGTTATGCTATTTTTCACGGTACGGTGTAAGAATGCGGCATTTTGTGGATACCGTCCGTTTGTTTTCAATGTGTTTGACAAACGCATAATAATTATTAACTGTTAAGCTCTTGTTTGCATTCATAATGAGGTTTTTGAAAGAAATCTGTGGAGACGAAATAAAAGAAGTTTGTATGTTTGTCGGAAAACAACACGCGGTTTGCTTCCATGTTTAGTGAACAAGTAGGGATCCGACCATTTGTTTTAACTCGACTGCGGCGAAACCCAAAAGGGGAGGGTTATGTTTTTAGTTTTAGGAAATTAATTTCTTTATACAGGAGTAGTACCTATCTAGGTAACATCCATACCTTCTACAGATATTATAAACGCGAGAATTTGTGAGGATGGATGGATGTTTGTTACTCTTTCACGCAAAAACGACTGAACGGATTTTGATGAAACTTTACAGTAATATAGCTTATACATTAGAATAACACATAGGATACTTTTTATCCCGATATTCCCACGGAATCGACACTTATGCGGATGAAAGCGCGGGGCGCTGCTAGTAATATTATAAATCCGAACCGGATTTCGATAAAATTTTACTAACCACACCGGTAAACCATGACCTGAGTCAGGTCATGGGATATTTTTTCATCCCGGTGGTACATTCCCGTGGGATAATTTCCCACCTCCACGCGGACGAAGTCGCGAGCAAAAACTTAGTGTTTTAATAAAATTATCATCATTTTTAATGCTTTCAGAATACGTACTGAATGTAATTTATCTGTATAAGTTAAAATAAAGATATTTCAAAATCAAATCAAATGTATTTTTAAAGAACAACGTTAATTTTTAACCGACGAAAAACGGAGGAGGTTCTCAAGTCGACGCGTACCTATATTTTTTTTCTGCACAACATAACTTCTCTATCTTTTCACGATTACATTTAAGCCTTTTTATTTTTTTGGGTGGAAACCTTCAAAAGGCACCAGACTTCCGGGGTCGGGGAGTGTGGGATTTTTACCTCACTAAAACCACCCTGGTGATCACCATCAGCACATAGGGGTTCCTCTTAAAAGACCAATTCCGGAACCCCCCGTGCAACGCCTGCACCTTTAATACCTAGAAACACAATTCCATCCTGACACCTATATTTTATAGGTATATTAAAGTACCTAGATAATCATTGGGAACGTACCACGCCACCTGTCATTTGAAGCACGAACTAACTTCGTCCTGTGAATACATCATAAGCTAGCTCTAGCCACTCCGTCTAATCATTTGCCCTATTGTTTATTCAGCTATTGCAATACAACGCAGGTGTACAGGTACTTTGGTGGCTAGGTATTTGATGTTCAAAAGGCGTAGACCTATCAAGTGTAGTCACCAGTCTTGGGAGTTGGGACCTTGTAAAATATTGAAGGAAGGTGGAAAGCTGTCTCATCGCCTTAATATAGCTAACTCATCATCTGCCTAAACTTTTCCCAACTTTGTTGGGGTCGGCTTCCAGTCTTACCGTACTACCAGTATTTTACATGGAGCGACTGCCTATCTGACCTCCACAACCCAGTTACTGGGTAATACGATACCCTTGGTAAGACTGGTTGTCAGACTTTCGAGCTTCTGACTACGTGTAACGACTGTTAAAGATCCACGAATGACAGCTGGGACCAACGGCTTAATGTTCCGAGGCACGGAGGGGTCTCGGTATGTAGAGATGGTCACCCATCCACAGAGCAACCGCGGCAAGCATAGCTTATCCTGATCGATCGACCTGTGCGGCTGTTATTATTTAGCCACGGGCCCCTCCTTATTATAGCTAACTATGAAGAGCATTGGTGTCCCAGTGGTATCAGCCCTGATTTGTAGCTCATGAGTTCAACCCAGACAGGCACTTTACTTTGTGTAATTTAATTTCATCAAAACGATGAAGGAAAACATCGTGAGTCAACTAACATTTCCTAGAACCAAAAACATCGTGAGGAAACTGACATGTCCTAGAACCAAAAACATCGTGAGGAATTTGACATTTCCTAGAACCAAAAACATCGTGAGGAAACTGACATGTCCTAGAACCAAAAACATCGTGAGGAATTTGACATGTCCTAGAACCAAAAACATCGTGAGGAAACTGACATGCCCTAGAACGAAAAACATTGTGAGGAAACTGACATGTCCTAGAACGAAAAACATCGTGAGGAAACTGACATGTCCTAGAACCAAAAATTCAAAGACATTGTGACACCCGCAGTGAGCCCGCGTGGTGGATTGCGGGCCACTCCCTCTCACAGAGAGGAGGCCTGTGTCCCAGCAGTGGGAACATTGTAAACAAGAACAGCATATATATAATCATCACACAGCCTAAACCGCTGGTCTTAGAGACATAAAATTTGGAGGGTGTATTCTTTGTGAAGAGTAGGTATCCAATAAGAAAGGGTTTTCCGAAATTCCCTAAGAGGGTGAATGGGGTGATATTTCCCGCGGACGAAGTCGCGGGCAAAAGCTAGTGGGACCTAAACGAACTGGCGAAATGTGGGTGTACAGTCACGAGCACCAATATGTCAACACTTGGCAACTTTAAATTGTGATTTTTTCACGAAATAACGAATGCAACGTTGAAATACGACACTTTACATACACCTATGGGTTCGAAAATACTATGTTCCTACTAATATAAAATTTCATTCAAAAATAAAGGAGAAAATCGCCTTTGAATAAATCCAAGTGTATACATACTTTTGCTCGTGACTGTACTATAAGGACACCTCTGCTTACCCTTCGGACAATACAGGCGTGATGTTATAAAAGAACGAGTGAAACCTTTTACGTAATCACTGAAGCAGATCATTTAGTACGTTTAGTTAGTTTCCTACGTTCGCTAAATGTCACTGAACCATACTTATGAACATTAGCAACAATTAAGATGTAGGTTTCAGTAGGTATGTTAACATTAGACCTGTATCTTAAACTAGGTTGTGTGTTGAAGATGTCAGTAGATCGAGACAATCATTTTAACTATTCTAACACTTTTTAAAAAGATGTCATACCTGCTTAACTAGATGTAAAATGAACGGGTACCCGTTATCTAGTTAATAGGTATAAATGCCCCAGATTCACGTAACTTGCTCACTTTTTACCGCTCCGAATAATCCGCAAATCTATCAAATTCTAAGCATTTATTTAATAAAATTTATAGTCCGACATTTAAGGTAAAAGCTCCAATTATCTGCACAAGACTAATCCGAAAAATCGAATTTGAATTTATTTATTTATTTAAATAAGAAGAATGTTTTTAATTTTATTTTTAGTGTCCAATAAATCATATTCCGCGTAATCGGTGTCTAATAACACTAATAAAATTCTTACGGTCCCAACCGTTTCGATATAATTTCGCGAATGATACTGAGGGGTAATTAAACAGTCGTATAAGATTATTTAAGTAATTCGATTACTCACCGCTCGCCTGCAGTTTTCTTTCTTGAGAGTCGTCTGCATCCATCGAAGATTGCTTTTGGAAGAAACCCTAAAATAAAATATATTTATTGAGTTTTTAATTGATACCCGTTTTTCTTGTTAGCTTGGGATTGATCGAGTTTTAGTATGATTTTGAAGTTAATTACTGACCGTGGTCTTGCATAAGCGAGTTTAGTTTTAAATGTCATTGAATTATGTTTTTTACCAACAAAAATGCTGGTCCCTATAGACTCAAACGGATCTCGATATTTTTTTTTTCTGTTCTCACAAGCCAATTTACATAATTTAGTTTCTATTCTTATCTGATCTAACAATTTTATTGTACAAACAGACCCATTATCGAACAATACACACCTGCATTTGTAAATTAGCCAAATCCTCTAAATTTTTCCTCATCAGAAGGTTTTGTTGCTCAAACTCCGAAACACTGTTGGCGGCGCTCGAGGTCGCCGATTGTTCCTTTACAACAAAAAACCGATACTTATCATTCGTTAAATCTAACTTTACATTCTATTATAATCGCATACCATTCATACGTGTGCAAATGTCCGGATTATTGTCAATTTCAAAGAATTGTACTTAAGAATTTAAATATCATTGAACCGACTCGAACTCGAAAAGGAATAAATAGGTATTTTATTTATCTGCCGCGCTCATACAGCGCTAATAAATCTTCTTAAGGCAAGAATACTAAAGTGATGATATTAAAAAATATGACGATTGGATACAAAATAAAACGTTTCGACCAATTTGCATATTTTCTCAGGCCATATATTAAAGTAGTAGTATATTATTTTTTACCTGTCCATCTGTATCTCTTGATACGCTAAGGTCAAGAGTTTGTTCTCCATCATCAGAGCCACTTCCATCTTCTTCCTGACCTTGAGATCTGTTGAACAGCCTCATCGACTGCTGGTTTATTATTTGTAAAGCTCTTTGTCTGAAAAAAGTCATTCACATTAGTTTTTTACTCTGACATTATAATGCAAAAAGCGTCAAGTTTTTTAATACCTCTGAGCTTCGATATCATTATCAGGTGTTTTCGGTGGTGTGATATTAGTTGATCCCTCATCTTCTGTAGCTGATGAGGATCTTCTCATACTCCTGTCAGTTCCATCCTCCATTCCAGAATCATGCCGTCTTTTCAAACCTAAAGGCAGCTGCGTGAACGGTTTACCTAGAAAACAACATTGATTATGACTTCATCAAGAATAGATAAATCCACTATAATCTAGTTATCAAAATGTTTGATCGTAAACCTTTAAAGATTATTGTCATAAATTTTATAACAGTGTGAAGTTTTTCGGTTTTAATGAACTCACCTTGAAGAGCTTCTAAAGCTCTAATCTGTCCACTGATAGCATCAGCAACTTCATTAGAAGATAATCCGTATATTCCAAGCAGTTCCTTCATGGTATTCATAGCATAGTCTCTCAATATTCTATTTGTAGCATTTGATGCATCTCCATTCTGCTGCGTCTCATTCGTCTCCATCTGTTCTTGGTTCTCCTCTAATCTCTCATTTGCATTTATATCCTGACCCTTATCCTCATCCGAATCCGAGTCCCTTCTTCTCGGAGGCGAGTTAGTCTTTATTAGTTGAGATATAGCAAAAGGATTTTTGGCACAAAACGTCTTATTTTGTAAATTACTAAAGTTTAGGACGGTCCGATCTCTCTCGGCACCCTGATTTATTTGTAAACTATGTATGTACGAATGTTGAAACGAGTCTACTTTCTTATCCTCCGGTAACCTATTTTGGTAATTTGAGTCTATGTTTTCATTGGAGTCAGTGCTTAGTCTTCTACTGAGGTCGACTGCGCCCCCTTTTAGGAGACTGAAGTTTTTGACACCAATTTTAGCATAATTTCCATCATCCTTTTCATCTTCACCAACGTTTTCTGGGGTAGTTCTATCGTTTCCGTTGATAGGACTGCCCGTGTCATCACAGTTCGCTCCGTTTGAGTCATCGGAGAAGGCAGTAGTGTTCGGAGCACATCTGGGTTTGAAATTTTTTCTCTTGTTTCTTTTTGGCATGTTGTAGTAAGGGGACATGTCGGTGCTGTGCTCCTCCTGGTGGTCTGATGACTCCGGCCATGACGACGCTTCATGGTGAAGGTACAGAGGTTCCTCGGGCGTTGGCTGTAGTCTCTCATGGATAGATTCCTGGTGAGCAGCCATCGCAGTAGTCATTGCAGTATTTGGACTCTTTCGAGGATCACAACCTGAAACGAGTCCGTCCTGTGAAGACAAACGAATACGTTCAGTTTTATATAAACAATCAAATTAAACTCAATACATTTTAGCGTCCAATCATAACAGTGATTCATTTTCGTTCAATTTAAATTGAAACAATGTGTTGAGAAGAAACAATAGTCTTTTGTTGACAATAAGATTAGCTGAATACTGTGGAATGTTTTGAATTTAAATTTTCTCTTCATTGTTTGGAAATAATAAAATTGATTATTAGCACATTTTGTTACCTGGGGAGAAACTTCATGGAGCTATCATTTCCTAATCGGCTTAATAAATATTTTAATCAGTCTTCAAGATCAGCCAATAACTGTGCATCATCTGAAACAAATCAAAAACGCGTGTAAGTAAATATGTCGGTGAGTTTAACGGCCAAACTAGTTTGTTCCGAAATTGAGTAAAATTACATATCACGATATTATATACGCTAGATAATGTAGTCTAGTCATTAATTCCATATTATTACTATAAAATTACTTTTATAATGAAATAGGATCTAAAAATCAGTTCTGACACGGAACATTATTAGGGCAAAAAATTCTTCAAACACTAAAATTTCGCGTAAACCAATTTGTTGTTAAAAAACTTTCCGTTTTCTGGCCGTATTGACGTAATGCTCTGTAATTTAAAAATAATTATACTTAAAAAAAATCCACGCCAAGTAACACGCATCGATCAAGTGAGTCGGTATGAAATTAATTATATTCAACATATTAGATCTATTTTCGAGAAAACGAGATTGCTCGAAGCGAGGCGAGAAAAAAAACGTGTATTCATGTCGAAATTGGTAACGTGGTTTGGGTGTACAATTACTTATTAAAAACTAATACAAAGATACGGCCTTCGGCTTGCGGGTCACAATAACTATCGATCTCTCGTTGTTGTAAGTGGAACGTCTCAAAATCGGTGTGTTTACCCTACTTTTTGATTTCGGACGTTGACTTAGAAATGTTTGGCTCTCAATTACATGTTTGATCGTTATAAGTAGCCGACATGTAATTGGATGAGTTGTTTAAACTTTCCGTTAAGTTCGAGATTTTAACTGGCTTCTCGTGTACCTACCTATGAGTTAGAAAGTCATTCTTGTCGATAGATGTAATTTTTATATCAAACGGAGATGGCGGGTTGAGCTGGACTCCTTTATTAAAGATGGTGAAAAGAGAGAATGGAGGCATTTGCCCAGAGCGGTGAGATATTATTGGCTATAAATAAATAAATAGGTAATTAATTTATTCGACTGTAAATACATTGTGCCAACTATATTTTAAATTAAAATAAAGAATCATGTTATTAAAAATCGTCTAAACATAAAACGATATTTCAAAATTTTGAAATACGGTTTACGCTTTGAAGTGTTAAACGATGTGACATAAAAATATTAAATTTTTGAGCCCCTCATCCGGCTGTATCTCCGGTTTTGACATTATAATAAGTGAATGATCTAATAACACAGCACATGTTTTTGAAGTAATGTCATAAAAAACTTCGTCAACGTCTGTTTAAATAATCAGCTTTAATGAACACAGTTTTTTTAAAATAGAATATTTGTTTTATCGTAGAAATACGAATTGAGTTTTCTTTTTTGCTTTTGCTCTTTTTTTAGGGTTCCGTACCCAAAGGGTAAAAACGGAACCCTATTACTAAGACTTCGCTGTCCGTCCGTCCGTCCGTCCGTCCGTCCGTCCGTCTGTCTGTCACCAGGCTGTATCTCAAGAACCGCGGTAGCTAGACAGTTGACATTTTCACAAATTATGTATTTCTGTTGCCGCTATAACAACAAATACTAAAAACAAAATAAAATAAATATTTAAGGGGGGCTCCCATACAACAAACGCGATTTTTTCGGCGTTTTTGCCTTGTAGTACGGAACCCTTCGTGAGCGAGTCCGACTCGCACTTGGCCAGTTTTCTTTATACTTAACTTTTTTGCAACGTGCAATGTGATAGTTTAAGGCAAAATATTAGGAACTAAAATGTTCATAATAACAAAGCCTATTAGGTTGTTTGTACCAATTTCAAATAACTTCCTTGTTAATACAAAAATAACAATATGTCAATGGCAGTAGTCGTTTCTTATGAACAGACTTGTGAGAAGTATTTTTATTTCATTTGTTTCGAGAAACCCTTTTAAAGTTTTGACAGGTAAGCCGTGATTTGCGTCACCACAACATTTTAGTATCATTTTAGCGGTTTAAGAGAAAACATTAGTCAAAAACCCATGTTTAGGTTTTATACCGTTTACATTAACATTAGGTACAAAGTTTCTCCAAAATTCAATAAGTTTTTGTTAAGATTTTACAAGAATTTTAGTTTTTTTTTTCTCATTATGTTTAATATCTGTCACTAGCACAGTACCTATCATTTTTTGTTTCTAATCTCATGGACGATAATCGGTGCCTCCCCCCTTCACTACGCATGTGAAACTGTTGACAGTTGTAAATTGACGATGTCATGTATCGATATTTGTGACGTGTAGAGACGGGGTATTATCGATATGTCCATCTGAGACCTTCCAAACATGATATTTGTGATACGTTTGTCGTAACAACTAACTACCGAAATTAGTAATTTCGTAACTTGTTTAAATATTGAGTTCACGTTTGATATTTTGTTGTGATACTATTGTTAAAGGCAGTCGATCGAAGGTTTTAACACTTTGCGGGACACTTATCGCCCCTCGACATAATAACAATAAAACTTCTATTGTGTCTCGTCACTGAACGAGAACGATCCTTCAATGTGTTAGGCTACGCTTGCCGCGGTCGATTTGTGGATGGGTGACCATCCTTAGCATATCAAGACCCCTCCGTGCATCGGAAAGCAATTTAAGCTGTTGAACTCGGCTATCATTCGTAGATCTTTGAAAGTCGTTACGGGTAGGCAGAAGACTAAAATAGAATAGAATAGAATACTCTCTATTATGTAGGATTTATAGCCCTAAAGTCTATCAACCAGTTACCAAGAGGTAAGACGTAACCACTCCATATGGAATACTGGTATTCAACTGCATCCGGTTAGACTAGAAGCTGACCCCAATTAAGTTGGAAAAAGGCTAGGAATATTGATTGTCTATTGTAAAAGAAAAATAGTCAAGTATGAAAAGTTTTGTTTAAAGTATCAAGAAGTTAGTGCGGTGCTATGCTGTAAAAATGTCACCGTGAAAACTTAGGTGAAGTGAGCGTGGAGTGAGCTGTCAATAGTGTCATTTCCTAGCAAAAACAAACTCACATCACCTCAATTTTCACGGTGAGTTTTTTACAGAATCGACCGGCAGAAACAGATTTAATTACCTACTGAAACTTTCAGTCACTGAAACTTATAAACAAGAAGTATTAAAGTTAATGTTAACAGGAAACAATATCGAACAGCATTGTCATAACAATACTCAGAATACAAATCAGCTGATTTTCCTTCTTCGCTTAAACAGCAAACGGGCACCATTTTATTGCTCAATTCAAATGAAGTAATCAACAATAATATACTTTTCTCTTACTCATATCATCGCGCCATAACATTATAGAGATCAGCACCCATGAAGGGCCACATTGTCCTTTAGACGACTTGCGTCCATTGTGGAGGCTAACAGCTACTTTAAAAGCAGAACCGCTCCATTTTGGACACAGCCTTGGTAGGAACAATATCCAATAATAACAATAAAACGATCGCAGTTATGCGCGCGCGCATTATTAATATTGATCGGGATTCAACATGGCGGCCAAGATGGCGTCGCGAATAGCGGAAACGGATTAAATTGAAATCTAGATTGGGTGCGATCTAGTACTGTTTGTTTAATGATTTAATTTAGATATGTTTCATACAATAGGCTTGTCTAAAAAAATTATATCATTACTTTTTGTGGATCAAGGTTTTTTTTTTGTATGTTTGATTAGTGTCGAGACAAAATATAAGCTGCTTATCTCTTTCTCAAAAGCCTTCAAATACGTACTATGTCATCATCTGCCTAACCTTTTCCCAACTATTTTGGGGTCGGCTTCCAGTCTAAAGGGATGCAGCTGAATACCAATATTTTAGATGGTCCGACTGCCTATCTGACCTCCACAACCCAGAGACTGGGTAATACGATACCCCTTGGTAAGACTGGTTGTCAGACTTTCGAGCTTGTAACGACTGTCCAAGATCCACGAATGGCAGCCGGGACCAAACCGCTTAACGCGCTTTACGAGGCACGAGGGGTCTTGGTATACTATATGAATATGGTCACCCATCCACGGACCTACCGCGAAAATGCTTACTATTTAACTGTACGAAACTTACCACAAGACAGTACTTGTTAAAAGATAAGCCGATGTATTCTGTAAAAAATCTCATCGTGAAAACTTAGGAGAGCAGTGGTGGCCCAGTGGTATCGGCCGCGACTTGTAGGTCGTAGGTTCGAACCTAGACAGGCACTTTACTTTGTGTACTATTATATTATTATTATATTATTATTTCATAACCACTGCTCTCAAAACGGTGAAGGAAAACATCGTGATGAAACCGGCATTTCCTAGAACCAAAAATTCGAAGACATGTGACGTCTACCAACCCGCACCCGGACCCCTCTCACAGAGAGGAGGCCTGTGTCCCAGCAGTGGGAACATTATAGGCTGATTATGATTAAAACTTAACTTATTAACTTAGTTTCAGTTCCAGTAGCATCAGGTGAAATGACAGGTCACTGCAATCTCACTTCACCTAAGTTCTCGCAGTGAGATTCTTACAGTATAGACTGGATGTAGTTTTGTAGCTTTACCGTTCACGAAAACTCAGTGGGTAATATGTTGTGCACATAAGCAGGATACAAAGTTCTAAAAAGTTAGCAGAGAACATTTTCGAAAAATAGTGTTACAGCCAAATTAGACCGATTTGAAACTTTTCATAGAAACAGAGATTTCCAGTTATCTTTTTTAAATAAGACATTTCGAAAATGTTCTCTACTAACTTTTCAGACCTTTGTATCCTGCTTATGCGTATGAAGTTTCATTAAAATCGGTTCATTCATTTCGGAAAACAAGGGCTTGAAAGTTTGTATGAAATGCCGTTCGGCGTAAACGCTCTTAAGAGCACATACAATTTTCTTTCAGGATTGCAATTCAGTGACATGCGAGATTTAAAAAGATCTAGGAAATTAGAAACACAATCATGATTCATACAAATTCGTTTAAATTATAAGACATGGCCTCCTCAATAAGGATACTATAATATTTGTTCTTCAACAAAGAGAAATATTTTGGGAAAATTCATCAACTTTTGTCACAAAAATATCTTTTCACAAAGCTTTGATTACGCTATTCAAGGTCTTTTTAATTATTATTTATCTTATTGCAAAATTAAAGATAAAACAGTCCCGTATTGTCGCAATTCTAAGTTATTTTTCCATTAAAACCCGATCAGCTGATCATGACAACTTTTAATCATTTTATCTTATCTTTGAATCCTAATTACGTATTATAAAAGGTTGCACAAGTTAATGTTAAAAATCTTTTTTAGATTAATTACATTTTTCTGACCTTTGCCATTGATTTTATGCAAGTTTTTTGTGTTCTATTAAGTGGCTTTGTAGACACATAATAGATAATAGAATAGACAATAGAGTTTGATTGTGGTGTTGTTGTAACAGTATTAAATGTATTGCAATAATGTAATACAACCGTTTGACCATTGGAAAGTGGAATGTGGTAGGGTACATGTAAGTAGGTATGTACTTGATTTGGACATATTCGTGTGTCCGTTACCTATTAACTTAATTGAAAATGTGTAGCATTATTATTGTTGCTTTATCTCGTGTCATATATTTCCAAAAGAGAACAACTGCTATAAAATATCGAATATTATTGGTTACCTAAGGTCGTGAATCATATTTAGATCAACATACAACCTAACACTGACCTGTAAATTACCTAGAAAATTTGAAATTCGCTACGTTGACGCAAAAATTTACAGTCATAAAACCCGCTATCAAAATTGGTTGCCCCAAACAGGTTGACAATAGGTATTATTGAACCACATTCCTGAGTTATGAGATATCGTCAAGGTCCATTTGTACTAAACGCATGTATGTTTTTGTTGCAATACTTTAAGTAGCGACAGCAAAAACAGAAACGCAAAAAAACGTGCTTTAGAAAGGAGAATAGTACTTATTTGTGTGAAAATTTGTTTTTTTTTTGTACGTTTTGAGGTAAGCAAGCAATTTGCCAAAACCCAAATTAGCAAATACCGTTGCGATTGCAAAAGATAAAACAGCTCCTTAATGCAGTAATCACACAAAATTAATTTCTACAAATAAGTGTGTTATGACAGCTTGAATAAAATATTAATACAAATCAAAAAATTACATCTAGAAAAATAAACTTTGACAAGACAAGACGACCTCACAATAAGTTTGGTTAAATAAAAACACATTTACCCGAGTAAATGACCAGTGTAGACTAAAAAACCTTAGTGTCATTAATCATTTTCCGTTAAAAACGTATTACAATATAATATTTGTCTTGCTGGCTGTATGAACGTTCGCTGCAGCAAAAAACGAAACGTACGCTACGTAATTTGAATACCACAGATTTTTGAACGATTCCATTCTTATTTTGAATCTAGATAAGTAGTGGAAATAATTTTTGTAACAATATTTCGATTTAAAATAGTGTCCGTGGAGTTTCTTGCCCGTTTTTCTTCATAGGAACCTACTACGCTTTGGGATGGGCAACTACATAGCTAGATATTTCTGACTGACCGACCCCTTGACAATTCAAAAGTATCTGTTTTATTGGTTTATTTGAAACAAATACTTAGAGTTCAAGTTTGATTTTTGATGAATATTTTTTGTGCGTTATACTTTTGTTGCTAACCATACGTAATAGGATATAAAAATACCTAAGAGAGACATTAGAATATTAATTCAACAAAATGTTAATCTGACAGCTCGCCGTTATGATACGCTGGTAATTATTTATTTAATTTATAATCAATATAACTCCAATGATTTACGTTCCTTAGATGTTGAACGACATAACATCACGCCTTACTCCTCGAAGGAGTAGACAGAAGACTAGGAGAGATAGAGAGCCCATTGCCAATTAATACCGGCAGGATAATTGCGTAACACACTATCAGCAGCAATGGGTTTTATTTTGACAGTTCAACAACACTTTTCTCATTTATATTAATGACTTGCCGTACCTCATAAAGGATCATCATGATATAGTGTTGTTTGCAGATGACACTTCTCTTTTGTTTAAACTTAAACGTCAGCAGTTGGTTACTGACGATGTAAATAGCGCGATCTCGAAAGTAGTCCACTGGTTCAATGTTAATAATTTGCTTCTAAACGAGAAGAAAACCAAATGCATTAAGTTTACGCTACCCCACGTAAGGCAGGTGAAAACTAATGTGTTGATAAAGGGCGAGGAATTGAATCCTGAAGACAACACAGTATTCTTGGGCATAACTTTGGATGCTAAGCTTCAGTGGGGTCCACATATAGATAAATTGTCAAAAAAGCTAAGTTCTGCAGCATACGCTGTTAGAAAAATTCGAAATTTAACTGATATAGAGACTGCCCGTTTAGTGTACTTTAGCTATTTTCATAGTGTAATGTCGTACGGTATTCTATTGTGGGGAAATGCCGCCGATATTCAGACTATCTTTGTTTTGCAGAAGCGAGCTGTTCGATCAATTTATAAATTAAGTCCGAGACACTCTCTCAGAGACAAATTCAAAGAGATTAATGTAATGACTGTGCCTTCTCAGTACATTTATGAAAATCTTTTATATGCCCATAAAAATATAAAATTGTTTAAAAAATACAGTGATATCCATAATATAAATACTAGAAACAAACACAAATATGTTGTACCTACAACCAGGCTCAAGAAAATAGGTGGCTCGTTCAGATGCCAATGTATACGCTTTTACAATAAACTACCAAGCCACGTTCAAGATCTAAGCCTTAATAAATTCAAATCTTTCATTAAACGTAAGTTGTGCCAGAAAGCCTTTTATACCGTTAAAGATTATATTGAGGACAAAAAGGCTTGGGATTGAGCTGCTTCCAATTTCTGCATTTTGAATGATTTTTTTCTTTTTTATATACACATTGACATTGATGAATATTTTTTTTTTTAACAATGACATTTGCTTACTTTGTAAAGTATTATATTATTTTTTCATTGTGAATGTGAAGACGATGTGGGTCATTTTACATACTTATATATATATTTTTTTATTATTCTCTCTGTTCTGTTTTTTTTTCTCATGGTCTGGCAGTTTGAGTAATTTATGTGGCCTACCCAAATGTCCTTTCTTTGGTATTGTTCGTCGAATCGTTGAGCTCCTTAAGTCTTGAGTTGAGCTGCACGATTTTTGACAAATGCGTGCACTGACTGGACAGGTCCTCTCAATCTGTGTGGTTCTTTCCTCAAAAGACCACCTCAGACATCGATCTACATGGTCTTCATATAACCTGACCAAGATTATGTCTGGACTTTAAAAGAGACTGTGACCTCTGAGTTTGTTTCGGCCTTTCTTCTCAGAGTAGTCAGATAGGAAACGCCGACTTCATCTAGTTATAAAAAACATGACTGACGTGTAAAAGTGTTTGTACAAACCTACTTACAAAAAATAAAATCATTTCAAATCATTTCATTTCATTTCACTCATTGCGTTAATTGCATTGTTGAGCAGACACTTTTTTCGAACATTATGGAGCAATGGATTAGATTAGATTTATATTTTTAAATGTTTTCATATTCTAATATTGAAAATGTAATTTATATGTAGGTATTTATTGAAATAAAGGAGTACCTACTTATAATAATTATAAAAGTGTAGAATTTAGTCACCCAATAGATCTTTCCTGAGTGACTGACTAATAACAGGTATATTCAAACCTCTAGTTTTAATTTTAAACTAACACTGTCATATCTAAAATCTGAAGCTCGGAGCGTGCAATTTTTAATCAATACAAACAATATTTATACCGCAGCAATACCCACGGTTTTATATAAAATACTTAATTATAGTTAACAAAAACTTCGCCTGTGGCTTAAAAACATAAATTGAGAATTTTAAACTTGCTGATTTTGTGTGTAATTACTTATATCTAATGGGTGTCTTTGTCTGACTATTGAAAAGAATTATTCGGAATATTTTCGAATAAATTATTCGGTGGCTTAGCGGTATGTTTGAACCTAGACAGGCACTTTACTTAGTGTATTTAATTTCATCACCACTGCTCTCAAAACGGTGAAGGAAAACATCGTGAGGTCAAAAGCCTAAAGGTCATGAAGTTCCCATAAAGAAATCGGCACAACCAAAAAAACCGAAGACTTGTGACATCCATCAACCCACATAATCAGCCTATAATGTTCCCACTGCTGAGACACAGGCCTCCTCTCGGTAAGAGGGAGTGGGCCGTAATCCACCACGCGGGCCCAGTGCGGGTTGGCAGATGTCACATGTCTTCGAATTTTTGGTTCTAGGACATACCGGTTATCTCACGATGTTTTCCTTCACCGTTTTGAGAGCAGTGGTGATGAAATAAATTACACAAATTAAAGCGCCTGTCTGGGATCGAACCTACGACCTACAACTCGTAAGTCGCGGCCGTTACCACTTGGCCACCACTGCTCTCCATCAACCCACAACAGCATAATTAAAACACAATTTTGTTGTAAAAAATATCCAGAAACTCGTTTTATAAGCAGGCGGAGACACGTGAGTAGCCTATAGAGTCATGTATGGAAAACAGATAAGATACCTATACTAGTTGCGCCCACGCCACTAACTCGATCTAATTAAATTATAACATCGATCCGAAACCTAGTGAGTCGATTGCTTTTCTGATAAAAATTGTAATCGAGTTATGATCGAGTTTTTTGAGAATTTAATTAGAAAGCTTTACCAGTAATTCGTAAGCGTTACATGTAATTTGTTTATCTAACGCGCAAATCGTAACTAGTTTTATGAGAGTACTTAAACCTACTTATCAAAATAAATTTTAGCATGAATGGGTACATCAACAAATTTCTGCAATATACTAAGCACTCTCTCACGTAAAACTCACTACCTACCATCATACATCTAACCTAAAACTTAAAACTGTCATAATAAAAAAAGAACATTCTAATTCCAAACATCGTCTCCACTCGGTCAAGTTCGGGAGCGCAGCGATAATTCAAAGGCGCGTATTCCAAGTGATCGTTATAGGCCGTAAAGTCACCAATAAAAACGATTAGCGGGCATTTGAATATTCAAATGCCGAACGCCGCTTCCAAAATGTGAATGAAATTTGTTACCAGCTGGTTAGACTGACGGTTGCATAGAGAGGACGTTTTATTATTTTTTGTATGATTTTATTTCCGTTTTATGTTTCATTCTGTGTCTTGTATTGGTTGAGCTAAGGGAATGAAGATACAGTCAATGTAACAATAAGTATTCGAATTTTGTGTAGCGTTACACTTAAAACACACCCTAATCCCCTCGATAAAAGCTACGGTGTTTGAAGTTTTAAAGAATATTATTTAGTTTTTTATAATATTCAACTTTTATAATATGAAAAAGGTTTTACTACAAATTCACATATTTCCCGTAGCATGAAAATTAAGCATTTTACACAAAAACACAGTCACAAAATATTTCGTAGCATAGAAAAAAGATTTTGACGTAAACCAAGCTAACGGTTCTACGTCGTAGCGTCTACGAGATTCGTAGCTCTACGCGTAGAAGCGTAACTGCGCATACGCAAGCATTCTCGCTTATTTGTCGAACATAACTGATTGAAACTCTTTTAAACAGACTTTTATGTTATAATTGAACCATTGTACATTCTTTTATAACAAAACCGCTGCCTCTAACCCATTGAATTTTATTAAAAAATAAACTATTGAGGAAATAATTCTCAGAGTAATTTAGTGAAGCTTCATAATTAATTACTTGGAGATAATATTTTACCTTTTAAAGAAATCAAGTTTCTATACGAAACGAATGTTTTTGTACATTTTTGGAAAGAGTTAAGAGGTATGCATTAATCAAAGTTGATATAAATGGGACTATGGAGTAATTAAGCTTAGAAGTTCTAATTGGCTAACTGTAAAAGATGGAGTTTATTAATCATTGGTGTGTCATCAAATTGGCAAATGTTGCCAGTAGTTAAAGGTTTTGTTAACCTGTTTAAGTCCCGGATGTATTGTTAAGTAATATTTAAGTGAAGCTTAAGCGTGCAATTTCGTAGTTTTTGCAAAAATAATGATTATGTGTGTATGTTGAAGCTGTTGCATAATTGCTGATAAGGCAACATTAATATTAACATATTAACATTATTATTAGGTCTTTAATAGATTCATTATGTAAGTTTAAGTCAAGTAGGTATGTAGTAGGTATTTATAGAAAGTTACTCTTTCCACGAAATTATAAATACGCTTTTATAACTAACGATATTACAAAGGTGGAAGTAATAACAGCCGCACGGTTCGATCGATCAGGTTAAGCTACGCTTGCCGCGATTGGTCCGTGGATGGGTGACCATCTGTACATAACAAGACCACTCCGTGCCTCGGAAAGCACATTAAGCCGTTGGTTCCGACTGTCATTCGTGGATGTTTCACAGTCGTTACCGGTAGTCAGAAGCCCAAGTCCGATATCCAGTCTTACCAAGGGGTGTCGTATTACCCAGTAACTGGGTTGTGAAGGTGAGATACGCTGTCGCTTCATACAAAATACTGTTATTCAGCTGCATCCGGTTGGACTGGAAGCCGATCCGAACATGGTCGGGAAAAAGGCTAGGCAGATTATTACAAAGATGGAATGGACCGACTACTGTTCTATGACGTCACAATTTATTAGCTACTGGCCGAATAGCCTCCCTTACACAACATGAGCCTCACAAAATAAAAAGCTAAAAAGTCAACGTTCTAAATTTATAAAAAAAAGCGTTCGAATTATGATTTAAAACGTGTTTCGGTGAAACTGGCCGTCAGACGTATCTAGCGGCATTATACGCGCGGTAATGAGTGTGCGGAGGAGTGGAAAGGACATTAGAATTTACGTTTATATAGGAAATACGGCAACAATATGAACGAATCAACAAAATTAAATCTATGAAGTTGGAAAATAGAGAAAACGTAAAACAAAATAGAGAGCAGTGGTCAGGTGGCCCAGTGGTATCGGCCCCGACTTACGAGTTGTAGGTCGTGAGTTCGAACCCAGACAGGCACTTTACTTTGTGTATTTAATTTCATCACCACTGCTCTCAAAAAGGTGAAGGAAAACATCGTGAGGTCGAAACCGGCACGTTAACCGAGGCAGAACCAAAAATTCGAAGACATGTGACATCCACCAACCGCACTGGGCCGGCGTGGTAGATTATGGCCCACTCCCTCTCACAGAGAAGAGACCTGTCTCCCAGCGTGTGGGAACGTTATAGGCTGATTATGTGTAAAATAAAACGCAGAAATAGAATACGCACACCATTCGCATTGAACAAAAATAAAATGCTAAAAAACAGCCAGACAACACAAGAAAGATAGATTTATAGAGTTGTAAATTTACTTTCAATCGATTTCGGAATGTAAATAGATAAAATGCATTAGCTACAAAATATGAAAGCACTTTTCATGTCTATGATTCAGTTCAAAGATAAAAGCTTCATCAATATAAAAAATTCCGATGTCCGCTTCGCTCTCGTGTCTAACGAAGATAGTGTACTTTATAATAATATAATGTTTCAAATATTTCAAGGCTAACCGTTCTCAGCTGTCAATCATAATAAGCTATCTCACTCTTTCTAACATACATATGTCATGATATATCTCTCCCACTCTACCGTACGCCCGATCGACCGCCGCGAGTTCTTTATTTGAAAATTTGATTTTAAATGTGGAATGAATAAGCATTATCTTAAGGAATACGTTCTTTTATTTGAATTTTTAATTTCTTTTTTCGGTTCGACTACTGGCTTTGTGATTATTTTTCTTTATTCATTTCGACCAGGATTTTTGTGCTTTGGGATTTATTAAGAGATGTAAATGTGTTCGGCATGTGTTCGTTTTTTATTCGTTTCCAATTGACGTCGGGCTTTTATTGTTTGGGAAAATTTCGTGTTCTCATAATTATAGTGATTTTTATTTCCATTTATATTCTATCATTACTGGAGATCTATTAAGGAGATTCGCGATAACTTTCTGCCTTCTTTGTTTATGTAAGAGAATACTTTCGAAGTAATGGCGAAGGAATTTGTTCGGGAATGTGTCGCATAAGTTATTGTAAGTCCAAGACGACGTGTTTAATAGATTGTAAGTGCTGTTTCAGCGTCTGGACGTCGGCCCACGTGTTGTGGCTGTATCTAATTACATTAGTTTTAATCGTTAACGAGTAAGCGGTTGCTGTATTACTATAGAAGGTTAATGACTGATGGATGATGTTTCACATTAAACTTTTTCGATGAAAAGGCGTGGTTGCGCTAAGATTTCATCTTGGGAGTCTGTTAACGGTCAAATCGAATTGACATCTCGCCAGATGCGGGTGACATCAATGTTAACTCAACAAACCAATTTAGTTTGGGACTGAAAACTGATATTCAATAGTTAGATCAATTAAGTATTTTACTAAATTTAAATGGTTCATAATCAGCCTATAATGTTCCCAGTTTCCCACTGCTGGAACACAGGTCTCCTCTCGGTGAGACGGAGTTTGAAAGCAGTAGTGATGAAATAGGTTACACAAAGTAAAGGTACCTACTGTCTGGATTCGAACCTACGACGTATAAACCAGTAAGTCGCGGCCAATACCACTGGTCCATCACTGCTGAGAGTAGGTTGCTATGCAAGTAAATTGAAACTAGGGATAGTTCTAGACACTATCATAAGGAAGCTTCAAAAAGTTGGTCCCTCTCCTAAAATATTAAGCTACGCATATCATCATTAAATTAAAGCCTAATTAAAGAATAAGTTCGCACTTTAATACGAACCTATTATAATTAAAGTCGATACTTAGTCACAGAACACCGAAGATAAGCATGAAGACCACCTGAAGCCCAGACCTACCGCATCATTACCTATAACGAATCCTACGCACAAATCTGCGAATTGACCAGCGTAATGTAACACTATAACAGTTCATATATAAACAATACAAAAACTGTTATTGTTAACATAACACTATATACGGTACGGACCTTAAGTTTCTTCTCAGAAGCACTCCCCATATCAAAACATCACTAACAAACTTACAAATGCACTCAAACAAATAGATTCAGTTCAATTTTACATTTTAATCCAAAGGTCTAAAGCCTATGTCTGCTTTAACGAAACGCAAAATTATGTTAGTAATCATTTGTAGTAATTTAAAGTTTGAATTTGAAATTGGAACTGTTGGCTGGTTATAAGCGTGTTCGAGGATTTTATTTTTAAACGGTTAAGGTTCTAAATTCAAAGACCGGTCGGTCGTCAACTGCATTGCTAGTGATGTGCGATAGTGTCTAATAGGCCGTTATTTGGTCGAACAGAGGCTGTTTATTTAACGGGTGTTGATTACAACATTATTCAAAATTTGTTGGTTCCAACATTCTTTGCGAATGTGACGTTTCCTAATTCACAAATTCGACCTGTAGGGATGTAGAAATATAAATAGAAAATATTTTACTGTCCAGGTAATACAGTCAGCAGGTTCACAGGAATAGCTAAATAGTTGAGACGACATAAGTAGCTAAGCTACAGCTAAGTATAATATATTATTTCCCAGGGAGCCCCAAACTAGATAGTCTGAATCAGAAACGGAAAAAATGTGCAAATGTTTATCCGAAAACCAGTGTTTATTCGAAAACTAATAAGCAATATGGTTTATTCGAATGCATCCTGATTGTGCCTGATTCCCCATTCATCCATTCAGCAACGAACGCATAACGCTACGTGCTAAGTACGGCAGACACGAATTTCTCTTCCTTCGCATCACACACCTATTTAAAACTCTGCTATACAAAGAAACGTACCACAATAACCCGAGAGCCTAATTAAAAACCACAATGACAGTTTGCTGTCTGCCAGCGAAGTCAATAATTTAATATTAATTGTAAGCGGAAAGTTACCTATTTATTATGTAGTTTAAGTGTCGATTAGCCCGAAGAGAGGCACGGTACAGCGCGAGACATGTTTTTAATATTAAAACGTTAGTTTTCCACCTCATCCAGCGCCATTTTCCTGTCATTGAAGGACGAAGTGACAGACTGGACACTTCGAAATGCGCTTGCGCCAACTGTGCATTGAATTAGTAATGCCATTTTATTATGGATATATTATATGGTAGGCGTTTTGTGTCCATATTCTGCCTACTTACCTAAATATAAATGTGGAATACAATGGACTCGTATGTTGGTTTGTATGTAAGGTTATGTAGTTCAATGGTTTCGTGGAGTTATTTTTATGAAGGAAGTTCGAGTCTGGCTTTCTAGTTTCTACTTTATTATACTCCATTTGAAATAAAATTTAATGCTTTTTTTATTTAATCGGTTGAACGAACTGTAAAAAAAGATTTATTTAAAAATGTCTAATTTTATTTCGAATGGAGTATTGTTACATGAAAACGTTTTGTTTATGGAAGTTTTCAGTTTACATTAAACTGCTTATTAAATACCTATACACATAATACACAAAAAAAACTCCAAGTTCTAGATGCCAAATAAATGACAAACTATACAAATAAATACAAAAACAAAAGAACCCTTTGGCGTCTAAGTACTGAGATCCTTAGATTGTATTTTGTTTCTGTGGGCAATCTGCCTAAAAATCTTTGATTGGGATATGATTTTACGACTTTCTACAATACTGTACAGTCAGTTACTGCAATTAGCTGACCCACCTTTGCATAAATGGTTGAGATTTTTTAGAATACGAAGCGATAGAATTTTATAATTCTTTTATATTTTATTTACTTTGCTCAAATAAATAAAATATAAAAGAATTATAAAACTGACTGTACCTATTCCTATCGTGGTGATTAGGGTTTATGTCCGTCTTGAACAAGCATGGTGATCAATGCTCGTGCCTTCTCTGTATGAGAAGAGGCCTTTGCCCAGCAGTGGGACAATAATAGGCTGGTATTATTATGTCTTCGTAAGTTATACAGTTTTATTAGTAGGTACTCTCAGTCTTTCGGTGTACGACCAAAGTCCAGTCCTTAATCAACGTCATTGTTTACTTTAGGCGCAGTCGCCCCACTTCAATAGTTTCTTGGTACATAAATATTTAGTTAATATTTCAATTATTTTATTTACCTTTTTGTTCTCCGAATAGCACTTGAGCTGAGCTCGGATTTCGGTAAAAAACAGTTGGGGTTTTCTTTTAATTAGGAGAACAATAACTTTATATTTTGACTAGCTGTTACCCGCGACTTCGTCCGCGTGGAATTTAACAAAAAAGTTATTGTTCAGTTCGCAGAGTTTACGCGATAACTTATTAATTCTGTATTCTGCGTAAAAAAGAAATACCATGCTGATTTTAATGAAATTCTTCTATTTTATGTATCGATATTTTGTTTTTGTACATATTTCTCCATTTAGTTCTTTTTTTTTCGTTTTTGCATTTATAGGTAGTTTACCATTGCAAAATGTCGGTGGGTTTGAATTACGGAGCAGTATGATGGGCACGCCAATCTTAAGTTCTAGTTTGTGAGGGGGTAGACCAGGCACAATTATAATATTTAAAAATTCTGTTGGGTAATTAACCACTTCATCCGGATTGCAAACTGTATTGATGGAAAGGTATGTTTGTGATTCACCAGATAGTTTACCTATCTAAAATGAGCTGATTAAGGGCAGTAACCTGGTCGTTCATAGGTGTTAAAATTGATCTTTTACACAACCACGAATCATCTTTGATATTGAGATTGTGAATATCATCATAAATACTATGTATTAAAATTTCAGTATCCGCCACAACCTCACAAATACCGGTAGGTAGTTCTATATCAAGAGTACTACTCACTTCTGGAATTTTTCCCTCTCCAACATCAAGAAGAATTTTGCTAAATTCTGAATCGGCTGAATGTGCTCTCATATTTTCTTTTAAATGAAGTTTTTTACAATGTCTCCAAAGTACTGAACGTTTTAAACAGGCGTTAATTTCATCAGCTCGTTTACTTTTAGTCACAACTGGTAATATTTGCCTAAAATCTCCAGCTAATAAAAATAAGACTCCTCCAAATAATAGATTATGACTTCTTATGTCCTGCATCGTCCTATTCACGGCTTCTATAGATTTTTTTTTTTGCCATAGTGCATTCGTCCCATACTACAAAATATACACAATTTTGTAGAACTTTGGCTTTGAGATTATTTTTGGAATAGGTACTGCATACTGAATTTTCCATACGGTCTAAATCTAGTGGGATTTTAAACATCGAATGTGCCGTTTTCCCCCCAGGAAGTAAGGTTGCCGCTATGCCGCTATGAAAGAAAACGTTAAACATTAATTTATAATTATTACCTAATGGTAAAAAAGGAAAGCAGTAAAAATGTAACAAAATATTTTGAATTAAGAAGAACGGATCGGTCGCGGTGGGATTATAAAAAAATCCTAATCATACAAAAAAAGAAAACAATTTTTTAAGAAAATCGTTGAGACAACCTTTCTCAATTAGAAAACGAAAAAACAAATTTAAAAAATTAATTTATCTACGTACTTAACTAAAAATAACCTACTTATAAGTAATTTATCAATTTCAAAGTAAAAAATCAAAAACTAACTAAAAAGGTCTTACTGCCAAAAAACAGTGAACATGTAACGAAACAATTTAAGAAGAACAAAACAGTGGAAAAATAAAAGACACCTAATCAAAAAAGTATGATATAAGTGCTGGAAATCAATTTTTTTAACGAAGTCGTTGGTTGAGACACAACCGTTAGCAATAGCCCGCTCGCGCGTTCTGAGCCCGCGCGATAGGCAGCCTTTGTGATATTAGGTCGCTGTGGGAGAAGCGGGTGGGAGGCGCCCGAGCCACGACGCGACGTGACGGGCGCAGCGGTGGCATGCGCGTGGGCTACGCGCGGTACTGGACAGTACTTGGACATTGCAATTTTACTTTATTTTATAATAATTTTATTTAAATATTAAATGTATATGACATCATAATACATAATTATATTATTTATTCAATCAATTTCTATGGAGATTAAGAAATCTTCACGTATTCATTGGTTTTAATTTTTTTCGTGGAACCCTATTTCATTTTTCTAAAAAAAAAGTAGCCTAAGTTACTCCTTATTACATCAGCTATCTGCCAGTGAAAGTCCCGTCAAAATCGGTCCAGCCGTTTCAGAGATTAGCCGGAACAAACAGACAGACAGACAGACAGACAGACAGACAGACAAAAATGGTAAAAAATGTTATTTTGGTATATGTACCGTGTATACATCCATATGCATTTAGTAAAAAGCGGTTATTTTAATATTACAAACAGACACTCCAATTTTATTTATTTGTATAGATTACAATAATATAAAACTAGTTAAAAGTGCAACTAACTAAGGAAAACTTTATCTGAAAACGGATCTTAGCAGTAGACCTTTGTTGTAAAATAAAGAGTTATACGATCTTTCAGCAGAACAGTCCACTGTTTTACAAATAAAAAGCCCAGTTAATTTAAACCCCGAAAACAATTTTATCAAAAAGAAAGCCCACTTTATACCTACATAACAGAACTTTTCTAATCAAAACAAACATCTTTGACAATGCTGTCCTAAGCCTCGACTCACGCGCAGACACGTCAACCGGCTTATTGCACAACCACTGATCGTTGCCAACCACACACGGTGGTAGTAATCTGCTTATTTTTATAATTGAGTAATCAATCTACAGTTTTAAGACTTTTGAGTGATCATGGTTATTAATTAGATCTAGGTACATTCATATGGAACAATTTTTAAAATAATTGTCAAAATATTCGTTTTTTCAGCGAAGTTATTAATTTACTTTTCAACCTTCATCTTGTATTGTCATTAACTTTTATTATCGACTTGTAGGTACATAAACAAAATGCAAGCCAGAGGTGCTGTGCTGAATCACATCAACACAATTATTAAGTATAATATAAATTGGATCATATAACCTCCTCCATTTTGTAGTGGATTAAAAATTGTCGCCGTCGACAGTGTCTTAA
Organism: Oligia fasciuncula; assembly: GCA_963082905.1. Taxonomy (NCBI): domain Eukaryota; kingdom Metazoa; phylum Arthropoda; class Insecta; order Lepidoptera; family Noctuidae; genus Oligia; species Oligia fasciuncula. The sequence continues at coordinate 7,867,939 of OY720411.1, forward strand.
AAGCCTACACCACATGCAAAGTTCTAGACGGTAACTAATTATATACTTAATAAAGAAAACTACACACGAGCCTCAATCTAAGCCTCCAAGCAAATCTACACCTAACGAATATTAAATAAAGATTGTAATTCCTAATTAATAGTAAAAAAATGAGCAACCAATTAAATCACTGTGTCTTTATTCTAGGTCAGTGCTAACGGTGAATTAGTATTTATGTAAACTCTAATTATTCTATTCTGTAGGTCTAAAACATGAATTTAAATTTTTAATAGCTTTCATAATGTTTCGGGCCTACAGTGTACCTATTAGAAATCGAACTATCTAATTGTAAACGTGTAGAGAATGGAACATTTTCGTAATTCGAATTTGGAACTGTTATAAAACAATTCGGAACCTTAATTATTCGACATTGAGTGTTCTTATTCGATTAAAGACGTTATTCGAGATTGTGCAATTTAAATTCGGAACAAAATTTAAATAAATCCGTTATTTTTAAACTGTTTTTTTTCTCTTCAATCTTGATTCTTATTTTTAGAGATAGAGATACTTAGACGTATTTATTATTGAATAACTTTTTAATCGAAGCTTAAAACTGACCTCAATATGCGACAACGGACTTATCAAACGCCAAACTGACAAATACCCATCAGGGCATTACTTACGTCCCGCCACAATTTAAACAACGGATGAAGAAATTCCAAGCAAGTTTTAAGATTACAATTTCGAGTGGCTAGATAATTCACTATTTAGCATACAAAGGAGAATTACCGTCGGGTTGTGCGTCCGTATGTCACACAGTTTATATATAAGAGGCCACGCCTTGTAGCTGTCATATGTAGCCTAATTAGGCATGAGTTGCGTTGGGCAACTATTAGATTTTATTATGAAATTATGTGCAGTATCATTTTACAAAAGTGTTTGGCATAACGGTACTTGTTTCCTGTGGTTATCTGGATTCTCTGTTACTTGCTATGAATAGTGTATTAGACATAACGGTAAAGTGACGTAAAACGTAGACATAGACAATATAAAAAGCAAGACCTAGACTTGATCAATAAAAGTTATAATTATAGCTATTTTTGGATTTTCGAGTAAAATTTTATGACCGAATAATCAATCACGATTTCCAAGTAAACATTAATTTATCGTCGAAGCCACTAATATTATTATTAATCAAACATTAAACCCATAAAAGTACATAAAGGAAACGTGACACAATTACAATTTTAAAAAAATCTGTCAACTGTCAACGCATCCACAGACAATAAAATGGATACAGTACATAAATATATAGTTAATAAGCGATCACCAGGAAGGCGCAATACTCCGAACTAGTGTCATTAAATTCCTCACACTTTCTTATTTAAATTCATAAATATCCGGTGTTAGTGTATTGTTATTGCTACACACGTCACGTCCGACCGATTGCGCACAAACACACACACATACCCACAGACACACATTTTATGTATACGCACTTAATAAATGTAGGAGCACTTATTATGAAGATAGACATGAAGCTTCATATCGATTGGAATACTTTCATTAAGTTAGGTTTTTAACGGTCGATTTCGAATTCCGAATTTAGAACTTAACTTAATGATTGAAAGTTTCCGGTAAATGATCTATTTTAGAAGAAAGGGAAAGGAAGCTATAGAACTATTTTCAATGAAATCAAGTGTATAAACGTGTTTGTTAATGTTTTATTGGCGCAAAAACTAGGTTATTTGTACAACAATTCGCAATTGCACCTATCTATCAAAATAAATGTTTTTACTAGTAATTGACAATTTTATTACATATAAATAACTTGTTTTATAAAAATTACAACTAGGTCGTTGTGTAACCGCTAACTATCTACATAACATGCAACATTTTGTAATTCTGTTCTAATTTATAAGAACTGCAAAGATATATTCAATATTTTGCAAAATGGTTACAACCATACATTTACCCAGTGAGCTTAGAGCTCTGTATCCTATAAATTAACTGTGACAAGGGCTCAAATAAAACTGGCCAGTACGAATGTATAGTACAATGAATTCCATTTGCTACACAATAGAGCACACACGATTCCAAATTCAAATTTTAACTTTATAAAAAAAGAACAGTTCGCTAGTGCTGTAGCCGCGGAGTATTATTCGAATAGACGGGCGCGAATAAATGGATAAATAAGTACAGGTTTTTGTGTAGTATGAAGGTTAGTAACTCGAAATTAACATACATATCATACATAGTTGCTGGTAGGAACAAGTTTTTTTATGCGGTTAGAAAACAAAGTATTTTACTTTGTTGCTCGATAGGTGAAAAACGACGTTAATTAGCTAATAGCTTCCTCTTTTTTACTTCGGGAAAATTGTATAAATCACTCCCCTACATAACAATCGTTATGCCCGAATAGACAATGCAACATAAAACGGAACGGATTTTATCGATGAAATCAAAAGCACGTCTCTAGCATAAGTTCGGACGCGCGAAATTCAAACATTGTTCGTATTATTCGAATTTCGTATTCTTAATTCGAATTCAATTATTATTTTCAATTACCGTAGTGCCCGCGGCTCGAGCACCGTGTTCTATTGTCCTACAATCCTACATTATTTTTCCATTTTGAGCGTTGGTTGAATAGTGAAATTTTTACGTAGGCTTCAAACATTACATTCATTAAGTATAGGTAGATGAAGGTTTTTAAGCTGAGGTAATAAGTAATAAGAAACAAGCGATCGTGACTATTTTTTTGAAAACAATGACCCTAATTTGCAATCAATCATTACAACGACATTGTCTGCTGACTTTTAAAATAGCTTTAATTAATTTTGTCTTATCGTAACAACTATGTCACTACATAATTCATAGTGTAGTTGATAAAAAAACAATATCTAATACTTTTATTCTAATCTATTTAATTATCACCTGGAGGCTTGCGTGACGTCACCCGTTCCAGTTTCGACAAGAGCGTACATTTTTCAAACAAACAGACAGTTTCGGATCAACTCAAGATTAATGATCTCACTAACAGACCGAGTCACATTTCGCAACACACAAATTACCGGTACCAACCACTTTGGCAATAAACAATCCGACCACTAGATTAGGAAAAAAGTCGATTATCGGGTTCAAAAATACGATTACATCACTATTCTGTTGAATTACTGCGTGATATCAAGAAATCGATTTTAGGAAAATAATTCACTCAAGGAAACTGTCAGTCATTGTATTGATAATTCTTACATTATATTTTAGAGTTACAATAACATAATTTAAATCAAATTATCGCAGATGAACGTTCGTTTTTCAAACAGTTATAATCACTGGCTGGTTAATTCTAAGAATTATTAAAGCTGTACAGTTTGAAGAAATTCAAAAAAGGAATAACAGACGCCGTTGGTAAACAGAGCTGTTATTATAACTGGGGGGAAAAATCTACCGAGTTCGTCGACTCCTATGTTCCCAGCCACTTGAACATTTTATAGAGAAAACACTTCAAAACTTATATTACTATTTCCATACTTTAATTACGTACTTACACGCCCACATGGACGCCATCGCACACACACGTACGAGAAGTAATTATAAGATAAACATATGGCCTTCTTAACGCACCAACTCAAATACTTATAGGACTATTAAGTTACTTTCTGTGCGTAAAAAGTTCGGCTGTAAAAAAGTTGTTGAAAAAGTATTTATGGGAGGTTATTTATTTCAAATGAATTCATTATCGTTTGCATGTTAGAAATGTTGTCTAATTAGAAGAATATTGTCCAATGTGGTTTGAATCTGTAGGTGTTTCATTTAACTGTGTACAACTCGACTACAGACTTTAAAAGTTTTCAGTTCGGACTGTGATGGAGCGTATCTGACGTAATACAATCGAGGATCAGCTAAACATTACAATTTTATCAATAATTGTACAGACAATAAAACAATAAAATATTAGAAAAAAATCGTTATAAAAGTAATTGCTCATTGTTATATCTATGGAATTGTGACTGGCACGCGTCACGTCGCAACAGGAAAAAGAACCCGTTCCACATTCAAATTGGAATAGAATTTGAATAGGTACGCGATTGTCATTGGTTGACAATCAATCATTATGGTTTTTGAAATTCGAATTCCTCGACATACGTGAGGTTCGATTTGATCAGTGAGTGGATAGTTGCCGCGGGGGCTAGTCGCCTATCTGATAATACATTGTTAGTTTTTGTTACGAATCCTGTTCTCGACGATTTCTATTTGAGAACAGACGTAATGTTTATTGTGATTAGATGTATGATTATGGCAGAATTACGCGAACGTATGGTAGCGGGCGATTGTTTCTGGAGAATCCACTTTTAAGATTTTTTATTCGAAAACTGGCTTCGTAGAACTTATCTGTCTAATGTCAAGTAAACTCCATTTGTAATAAACGATGCTTTATATGTAGTTTAAGAGGCTGGGTGGCTCGATATCAATCATACGAGTCCAACGGAAGTAGACGGTCAAATGTATCGAGTGATTAGGCCTTTTTGGTTAATGAAGTAAAAAACGGGTTTGAAGTAAAACTACCGTAATATAACTTCGCAAAAACGAGATAAACGGAAGTTTTATAGACTTGTAGAATCCCATTGACTAGTACGGTCAGCAACAAAAGTCGATTACTTAATACTTCAGTTTTTTTTTATTTATTTATCTCAGTTATTGAGCAAAATATTTGTTCAAAATTGCATTGTACTTCTGCTGCAATTTAGAACAAATATTTAACTGAGATTAGAAAAACTGAAGTATTAATTGACTTATGTTGCCGACTGTACCTTAATCTAGCTTAAAGATGTAACTACATAATTAAATTAAAGGCATTTATTCTAAAGAAGTTAAATTAAAACCTTGGGTTCTAAAGGCAAAGGCTTTATTAAGTGCGAGAGACTATTACCATTATCCGGCCATAAATCCAAACTCAACATTGCTACTGAAAAAAACCCCAACGAAAAAGAAAAATTTGGTACTTTTGCCGACCTGGAGATCGAACCTAGGACCAGCGCAAAACCACGAGATCAACGAGTCATTCAGATGTAAAAAAAAACTACAAGTAGGTAGGTAGGTTTATTAAAAAAAAAACAAGTAGCTATCATCAAGTACTCTTAACAGTTATCTTCATCAAAGTATATTTATTTCTGTCCTCAAACCTTAAGAACGTCAAACACTTAACAAGATGGCGCATGGCGGGAAAAAATCTACATCTACCCGCTTATTGACACAAAGATTTTGTCATTTCAATATTGTTGAGAAACTAAGAGATGTACTTGTGGTTCGAGAAAGTGTTTCCCTTTGTTTTTCATTTTTACTGGCAATTGAGAAAGGTCATGGCCCATTTAGTGTGAAAAATATACCTACGGCGTACAGAAATGAAATATGGCGGGAATCAAAACGACAAATGATTATACTTTTCAATGGTAAGTGGCGCATTACTGTGGCTGATGGGGATCATGAAAGAATAATAATAAAAAAATGTAATCTATCTATTAAGAAAACTTAACTTTGCGGTTTTAGGGAGGAGAAAATAAAATAGATTCATTTTTTTTAATGTTTATTCAGCTTCATCAATATCTAAAATTACAATGTCCAAGAAAGCCGCAGGTGTATCAATATTTTCTTGATGTCTGGCCCAAGATAAAAAGTATACTACGCTTGCAATATGGGCACAACAGCCTATAGTGCGGCGGTACATACTTCATGGTATACTAAGTGATCAAACGAACTTACCTGTTGTGAAGTTCGATCATTATTATACGAAGGGCTTCGTTCGAAGATATAAAATTTACATTGCAGCTTCCTCACGCCAGTCGGCAACCAAACGCATATTTAGAGCTGAAAGCAAACACTAAACGCACAAGTGTAACTATTCCCGTTCTATACATAATCTGTCATTCTTTTAGAGTAAGCTAAGAGAATCTCAATTTTTCAGGGGTTGGGTAGGGAGGGTCCTTATATCTTCGAACGAAGCCCTTCGTATAATAATGATCGAACTTCACAACAGGTAAGTTCGTTTGATCACTTATTATACTTAGGCTTCGTTCTCGATATAAAATTTACATTGCAGATGTTAAGAGTTTTTTAGGAAAATTGAGATTCCAAATATGAAATTGTTAAATAAATAGTATTTCAATAGTAAATTAAAATCTTTTATTTTTAGACATAATATTATGATATCCTAAAAATGGCAATTATAGATAAACAGTCTCATTCATCTTGTTATTGGACTTATTGTCCTATTTCTAAATAAGTTTAAATCAAATTATAATAATAGATAAACAATCAAATTATTTATCTTAATATTGGACTTATTTCTAACTTATTTTTATATTTTTTATGACAAGTAATAATTATAGGTAACGTTAATAATATATAATCAAGTATTTTGTTCAGCATTAAGCACAGCATGAGCAAATTCGCTTGAATTATTCACAATTGGTCTATTATAAAATCTAGCGAAAGTTGAAGAGCTATTTGTCCAACCTGCTGTTTGCCTTATTACATCTATTGACACTCCCTTAGCGTTAGCAGTGGATGTCGAGGCATGTCTAGTACTGTGTCCTGAAAAAATACTAATATCTATGCCGCAAACCGATAAAGTATTTTTTATCCATCTACTGATGGTAGAGGGAGAAACTGGTCTGTGGGGCTTATTCAATGAAAGTATTAAGTGAATATTATTTCCCCTAATGCTCCGAGTATAGTCAATGTAATCACGTAAAGTACTAGCTGGACAAATTTCGAAATTTTCAAAGAAAGGTAAAAAGAGGTTCGGTTGGCTGCGCCCGGGACCAGATGTTTTAATAGTATCTGTAATAGCAATGTGAATTCCTTCATGATTTACTGTGATGTTAGGTATTTTAATTAGAGACAAAGTCTGTGCTCTTTGAGCTGTGCTTAGTGCTAATAACATTACCAATTTTTTGGACAACTTTTCAAAATTTAAAGAATTATTTGGAGTCCAAGTTTTTAAAACGTTTAGGACTTTACTTGGGTCCCAAGTAGTTTGATACTTGGCCCCAGGTGGTTTGATTTTATAGAAACCTTTAAGTAGCCTCTTGATGCGGTCATCACCCCCAATTTTTGAGCCTATTATTACAGCAAGAGCTGACTTATGTGAGTTTAAAGACCCATATGATGCTCCTAAGTTGAATTGCTCGGTTAAAAAATACATAATAATTGGTATAGATGGTGTAAATGGATCTATACTTTGTTTTTGACAAAAGGCCCACCAGATTTTATAGGTGACATTGTATTGTTTTAAGGTATTGTTTGAAAGTGAACTTAACATAACCTCTATTGCTGATGGGGGGATGGCTCGTCTTAGCCATGCTTTCCTGATAATATCCCGACCATTAGTGTAAGGTGGAGATGTAGGGGGTGATTCTCTCTGAAAGAGGAATGCAATAATTGTTTATTGGGTTTAAAAATTAACAGTTTGGAGACTAACATTGCTTGCATTGATGGATACCAGGCTTGTGATGGCCAATATGGCATGACCACAATGCCTGTTGCTTTATCATTCTTAATTTTTTGTAAACATCTTAATAATAGACTAAATGGGGGAAAGGCGTAAAAAAAATAGTTTGTCCAAGACACGGTAAAAGCATCTATATTTGATGCGTCTGGGTCTGGTTTCCAAGAAATGTAAGATTCACATTTTGCATTTATTCTTGAGGCAAAAAGATCAATATCAGGTTGGCCAAACTGAGTTACAATGTACTGGAATGTGGAGGTATTCAGTTCCCACTCGATGTCAGGATTGACTCTACGTGATTCTTCATCTGCTTCCTTGTTATCCCTCGATTTTATGTAAGAAGCAAATAGCCAAATTTGTCTATCTTCACACCATTGCCATATGCTTCTGGCTAAGTTATTTAAATGTGGGTACTGAATACCTCCCATTCGGTTAATATATGATATGGCAGTCTTATTATCAACACGCAACAATATATGTAAATGTTGTTTATTTTTAAGAAACATTTTTAAGGCTAAAAATATGGCGAGTAGTTCTAGATAATTTATGTGATATAATTTTTCAGTCTCTTTCCAGAACCCATGAACCCTATTATCATTACAAACGGCCCCCCACCCACTTCTTGACGCATCTGTAAATATTTCCAAATCATATTTTGAGTATCCTATACTTTTGTGTAAACTATTGATATTATCGGCCCACCACTGTAGTTCTAGTTTAATATCTGGGTGAATTATAATCTTTGTATCATAATTCCCTTTACTTTTAATTAAACCATGATATTTATGGTGTTCTAATAGTTTTGTATAAAGCCAACCATATGTACTTGCCGGGCATGCGGCAGTCAATGTTCCTATTAACTGAGCAAGGTCTCTTATGCTACAACTCTGTTTTTCCAAATATTTTTCAACAAATTTTTGAATAGACAATTTTTTGTCAGTGGGTAGTGTTAGTGTCATTGTTTTTGTATCAAATACAAAACCTAAGAATTGACAGGACTGTGATGGTCTAATTATGCTTTTTTCATAATTAATAACAAATCCAAGACATTTTAAAATAGCAATTGTTTCATTAACATTTTTCAAACACGTTTTATAATCAGAACCAATGCACAAGAGATCATCGAGATATTGTACTGATTTGTGACCTTTAGATCTTAAATATGTAACCACCACTCTCATAATCTTAGAGAACACATAGGGTGCAGAACACAAGCCATATGGGAGTGCATTAAATTCATATAATTGATCATACTGAAACCGTAAATACTTCCTGTGAGCTGGATTAATATTTACCAATAAATAGGATTCTTTTAAATCAATTTTTGACATAAATTCTCCAGGAGAAATTAGAGCTACTGCCGTTCTGTGATCTTCCATTTTAAAGTGGCATGTGTTAACAAATTTGTTAAGAGGTTTAAGGTTTAGAATAAATCTTTTGCTACCACTTGGTTTTGGAATCAAAAACACTTTAGATATGAATTGGTCTTTACATGGTGCACAAGGAGAAATTGCACCTAATGTCAGTAAATTATTAATGGCTGTATGCATATCAGGATTATTTATAATATCATTTTGTAACAACTGTTGTGATTGTGACTGATAAGGTGTGTCAGTAAAAGGTATTGAGTATCCATTGACATGATTCAATATTGAAACATCGTCACAGATCCTTTGCCAACAAGGTAAGAAATAACTTAATCTTCCAGCATGACTAACCTCTAGTGTCGAGCACGAGTCTTGTCCTGTGGTGGTGGGGCTTTGGGCTTTCTCACAGCATGCTGTGGCTGGTACTGATTGTACTGTTGTGCTGGTTGATATTTCCTTGCTTGGTATGAGGACGTTGGTTTTTTGTGTCCCGGCCTCAGATTTGTCCTCTGTTGGTTGTAACGAGGTGGACCACTCAAGTTTCCCTGACGGGTTGTGGTAAAAGTAGCTGGCTTTTTTATAGATTGGCCTGTTCTTTGGCAAGCTTGTAAGATCTTTATCTTTTCAGATAGGTTGCTACCATAAAGGTAATCATCTCTATCTACTTCTTTGACAATATCTAAGAATTTTTTGTCCAGGGCAGGGAAAATAAGGTTTTTACGAGATTTTGTTTGTATAAAGTGTAAGTCTGTTAAAATCCTTCCCGCATCACTGAGCTGAGAGATCAGTTTGAGTCTATCAATATTGTTGTTGTTTATTAACATTGATAATGCATCACCTAAAATGGTGAGTCCCATTCCTAACTGGTTTTGTTCCGATTCTATCTTTTTATCACGGTTAATTATTGTATCGTTCACTGTAGCAATAATTTCTGGATTGAGCATAGGGGCTTTAAGCAGACAACAGTTTTCTGGTACATTTTTCTCCAGTTTTAGCTTATTTTCCCTTGAGATTCCATTCTTCAAAATGGTATTCCAAATACGGGCTAAGTCCTTGTTAAGTGCTGGTCCATGTTTGGGTTTTTCCGTCATCAAATCCCCTAATGCTTCCAGCACTTCTGGGGATAGAGTAGGCTCAGTGTCTAGCTCAGGTGCCGGGTCAGGCTCAGGTAGAGCATCAGTTACAGTCATGGCTGTATTTGTGTTATCCGGGTTTGCTTCTATTGGAACCGGTAGTTCGACACAGTCATTTATTAGTTCAATGTCTTCATCATTTTTGCGGTCTGCAAAAAGTAGAATTGACCCCGTTAAAGTACCATAATATTCATACCTACGCGTATCCTCTCGGAATACGCCATTAGGTGAATGAAAAAAAACTCGTGCGTTTATCTCGTAAACGCCCCGAATTATTGGTCGCGTCAATGTATCTCGTACATTACCCGCGTGGTACAATACATATCGTATTTAAGCCATGTGAGAACCAGTTTTTACTGTTTAGATTGTTTAAAACATTAGTTACCTGGTGAAGAAAAAATGGACGACTCTGATGAATCGGTGCGGTACCGGTGTCGTTTCATTTTCTTTTCTAATCTTCGGATTTTTTGAAGATAATAATCTTTTCCATGTTTTCGTTTCGGCATGATACTTATTGCAAACTTTAAACTAGTTTTAAACACTTTAATTAATATTTTTTGGGAAATCACTGCATACTGGTTGCCGCGCAAACGTAAAGAATGACAGATTATGTATAGAACGGGAATAGTTACACTTGTGCGTTTAGTGTTTGCTTTCAGCTCTAAATATGCGTTTGGTTGCCGACTGGCGTGAGGAAGCTGCAATGTAAATTTTATATCGAGAACGAAGCCTAAGTATAATTTTAATCCCAGTGACATGTTTCCATGGGATAAAATAATTTACAGACAGGCGAAACCGCTGGTGCAGCTAATTATTATCCATTTTTTAATGGTCTACTGCAAGATCTCTCCATTCATATATTTTTTTCTTTTTACATATAATGGAAAGTGGGTTATGCCTGCATTATTTACCACCATTTTCGTTTTTGTACAAACACATTTTTGAACCGGGTCGGATTATCGGCCATGACCTTTGTCATATTTTTCGTAAGATATAAAATTGATAGATAGATAGATAAAACGTTTATTCAGTGCAACAAAAGAAATACAGGTATTAAAAACATCAAAAAAGGTGAAAAAATAATAACAAAGTTTAAAAAGATAAATTGACCCATAGACACCTAGCTCATATAGGTACATTTATAATGGTCGATCACTACTGGGCGGTGTGTGTCTCATGGTTGCACCAAATGCGAGTCCAACACAGCATATGCCAGGTACAATGACGCTGGTATTCTGCTGCATCCCGTTAGTGACATACGGATGCTCAGACTGAATGCGGAAGGCGGAGGACTGGGCTGATGGGTGTTGTGGCGCAGCCTGGGAGATGCCTATGTCCAGCAGTGGACTGCGATAGGCTGAGTTGATTGATAACATTGCTTTAGCACTGATTATAACAAAAAATCGAAGACATGCAGTGACATCTACCAACCCACACTAGGCCCGCGTGGTGTATTACGGCCCACTCCCTTCTCACAGAGAGCAGGGGCCGTATTACGAAGTAATAATGCCATCATGATATTTTCAGTGCGAAAAAGAGATGGTGCTATCGGTCATGTATAGCTCCATCTCTCTCTTACACTGGAATCATGTTGGCAGTAAACCGTCAAATACGGCACCAGGCCTTGTGTCTCAGCAAGTCTTCATGTGCCAATCCCCACCCTCCTGTGCCAGCCTCGACCAGGTTCTACCCGCGATGGTAATAATGACCCATCTACTGAAAACTGCGTTAAAAAAAATACTTTGTCTGACACAAGTCGCAAGTTCAGTCGTCACAGTTATATCAAACTAGCTTCCGCCCGCGGCTTAGCCCGTGAGGTATGTCGATAAAAACTATCCTATGTCCTTCCCCGGGATGCAATCTATCTCGCTGCCAAATTTTATCGAAATCCGTTCAGTGGTTTAGGCGTGAAAAGGTAACATACAGACAGACAGAAAGACATGCAGAGTTACTTTCCAAATTATAATATTAGTATGGATTACACTACCACCAAGTGGATTAAACAAAAAGATACACTATTAAGGAGTAGGTACCTCATAACTAGCAAGTTGAATAACGCAAAAAAAAACATACCTAAATCCGCCATTTTGAAACGCAACCATTAAAAAATTAAACGACTAAACACACCTCCACATCATTGTGCGTCAAACGTTAAGCTGTTAATAATTGGGACTAAAAAACCTGTGGAGCTAGCTATCTATAAGATGTTAATAACTGTTTTCCATCAAACTTCGTTTCTAATCGAATTCTGACAGTGTATATTTAGAGCAGCTCCAAGTACCGTAGTAGCCGTGGGGTATCTACAAATTGTATGTATGACCTGCATGAGATTCTTACGTGATTATTAAGCAGTACAAATGACAGTTTTTATTCAATAAGAAGAATTTATAAATACTGTTGCACCACATTCGGAGGAAAGGGAACATATCTGGCAGATAGTATTAACCCAAATGGTGTCAGGTTTCTGGATAACAGGGTTGTAGAGGTCAGATGGGCAGTCGCTCCATGTCAGTTACTCAACTTGGAATGCAACTGCTTTCTTTTAGACTTGGCTGGGAAAAGGCTAGACAGATAATGATTGCTCTATTATCGCTCAATCCTACTAATATTATAAATGTGAAGGTTTCTGAAGATGTTTGGAGGTTTGTTACTCAATCACGCGTAAACAGTTGAACAGATTTGGATGAAATTGCCACATAGATAGACCATTTCCTGGATTAACACTCAGGATACTGTTTATCCCAATATTCCCACGGGATCGAAACTTACGCGGGTAAAACCGCGGGGCGCTGCTAGTTCGTAAAATTTCATTAAAACCTTCGCAACCACGTGTACAAACTTTAAAAACGATTAAACCAGAGACTAAATATCGCAAAAAAAAAAATATTCATGGTCAGTAAATACTAAAATGTAACTGCTCCTCTACCTATCTGATTAAAAATAATTTATCTAACCAAACAAGTTCGGCAACAGATGCAAGTATATGTTATAAAAATTATGATAATTATACGTTTATTTGCATAAAATTGTTTGAAGCTTAAAGTTCATAATTATTACAAAAACAGGAACTTTTGTTTTTTATCATTACTTTTGTTTAAGATGTAACAGCTTCGTAATTAGTGTTTGGTTTTATTTTCAAAGTTTTAAGTAATTTATTTCATAACACTATAGGTATTAGGTACATTGATTGAAAATTTAAAAAAATAACATTATACAATCAATAAAAACCATAACGGTCAATTAGGATAATAAATAATAAATGTCAAAGTAATAAAATCAATCATAACTTACAATGTCATATCATAAGTCATCTAGGAATTATTTGATACTGTAATAGCCTCAATAAATAGGTCCTCAATTTGTTTTTAAATAAGTTAACACTTAAGGTTTTGAATGTTATAGGCAACTTGTTGTATAAAAATACAGACTGATACCTCGGGCTATGTCTGACAACTTTTAATTTAGTGTTGAATAGTGCTGGCCAAAACTTTCCTACGTGTGCTAGCTCTAGTATCTCTTTGCTCATCAGTCTATTTTATGCAAATTTTTAACTAAGCTAAGGTTAGCAACACTAAAATGTAAAGGCTGTCAAGATTTTGAATCTAATAAATGGTCTTTGCATGATTTAGTCTGTTAGTATGACATACGTGTGTTTGTGTTCTCACGATAATTAGGCTACTGTCAATAAATAAAAAAAATAGTGGATGAAGGACTGTAGTCCCGGATTATATGTAGTACTAGCAGCGCCCCACGATTTCACTCGCATAAGTATCGATCCCGTGGGAATATCGGGATAAAAACTACCCTTTGTCCTTCCCCGGGATGCTATCGATCTCTCTGCCAAATTTTATCGAAATCCGTTCAGTAGTTTAGGCGTGAAAAGGTAACATACAGACAGACAGACAGAGTTACATTCGAATTTATAATATTCGTATGGATGGGGAAATCCCGGTCTATATTTTTGTGGTGTTATCGTTTCTGATAAGATACAAGTCCGTAGCCGACTGCAGACAGCAGCAGCAGGCGACGTGTCGCCGCGAAACTACTGGTTTCTATGTCATCATTTCAGCCGAAAGACGTCCACTGTTGGACATAGGCCTCCCCCAAGCACCTCCACTTCGATCGGTTCTGTGCTTCTTGCATCCAACGGGTTCCTGTGGCCTTCACAAGGTCTCTATGTATTTCTATGAAATACGTGGCAGACGACGTGTCGCTAGCTACGGTAGGTATTTTGTCGCCTCTGTTGACATCTGCAGTCGGCAACGACTTGTAATTTTATCGACGTAAAAGTCATAGTAATCAGTAATCATCTAACCGTGTCTTCAATCATCTAACTAACATATAAAAATTGGTTCTGAACATTCATGCATAAAGCGAATGATATTAAGAACCTGTTAGGTAATTAGACTGCGGATCAAAATTTATCCCTTTTTGAGGAGCCCGTGGCTAAATAATAACAGCCGCTCAGATCGATCGATCAGGTTAAGCTACGCTTGCCGCGGTTGGTCGGTGGATGGATGACCATCTTTACATACCGTGACCCCTCCGTGCTTCGGAAAGCACGTAAAGCCGTTGGTCCCGGCTGTCATTCGTGGATCTTTGACAGTCGTTACGGGTAGTCAGAAGCCCGAAAGTCTGACAACCAGTCTTACCAAAGGGTATCGTATTACCCAGTAATTGGGTTGTGGAGGTCAGATAGGCAGTCGCTCCATGTAAAATACTGGTATTTAGCTGCATCCACATAATTGGGAAAAGGCTAGGCAGATGATGATTATGATCAAAATGTATCCCTTCCCATCCATTACCTACATAGGTATTGTTACTGCAAACGTAAATCATAGAAATAATAAAATAGCACCTATATAACAATAACGAATAGCATTAAGGCCATAGTGTCACAATGCAAATAAGTCTAAGTCTGAAATCTATATAGTCTATGTTATATCGGCTAAAAGATATTTAGCTCCAGATAAAGCTAATTATTGCCCAGTTCGACCGTGTTTGGGCAAAAATCTGTCTCGAGATTGTGAAATGATTATATTTGAGTAACAGAATTTGCTGTTTAATTGTCCGATTTTAAACCAATCAAATATTTTGCCTAAGGGGCTGTAATGATCAAGTTTATCTGTGATGTTTTACGGTAGATATGAAATTCCATGCACCCTGTTGTAGTGGATGGGTATTGGTGTGAATAAATTGCTAATTCATTACTCTATCAAAAGTGACTGCAACAACGATGCATACAAAATATTGCAAAACATTTTAGAAGAGTTACTGTCATACCAAACTACTTTTTGGAAGGGGTTAAAATGCACTTTTTTCTTTCTTTTTTTTTCTTCTTTAGAGAATAGGTATAATTGATTCAACTGGAATCAATTCTATTTTCTTTTCTTTTGACGTTTGAAAGTGTCTTTATGTGACTATTTGAAATATTTTTCTTTGACTTTGACAATCATGTAAAAGTCTATTGCTGAAAAATACTATTGTTAAATAATCTATTCAGAAGCATCCCTGGTTATCGCTGAGAAATCATACGTAGCCATAATCCCAAACCTAAACCAACTGATTGGTTGACCACAGCATAAAAAAATTGCTTGTCAAAGAACTATTTTCAAAAGTACGACGTGAATTCGTGATATGCTTGACTGAAAAATAAATGAAGTTTGACATCTCAAAATCTATCAGGCGTAAATTACAATTACTTTAATGATACTTTCAACTATTTATCCTAATTGCGAAACCATACAACACACGACTGGACCATTATTTTGTTCTTATCACGATCTTCATTTCTTACGTCATATGGGTACATGTCACGTCAACGCATAAAAATCTCTTGATCTATGACCGCTACCTAAACGCATATGATTGGTCGGACGCCGCATGAAATTAATTACCTGATGCAATACTGTAGGCGAAACGATACAGTAGCTGAGTGCGGAGCTATATTTTTTATCTTGAGCGATATGGGATAAGTGGTGCTATTTGTCGTCGGGCGAATTTGTGTCGCGAAAGATGAATTATATTTTCATGGTTTGATCCGTTGACAATCATAAATAAGACTCAACAATTTTAATTGATTTCAGTAAATTCATTAGTAGACCAGTTTGAAACTGGATTATAAAGTTAATTAACGGTACAAAATAAACACAAGCAACCCAATCATTGACAGTCAGTTACCAAAAAATCTACCATTCATCAATAACGATTTCTAAGGCCCCAATCTGTACTACTTTTAAGTTCATCACCAGAACAACGATTTGTCGCGTGGGTGGGTGTACTGGTCTCGTCATACTGTAGACGCTACGCTGTGGTGTGTGTAGTAGCTACCAGTACCAACGTTATCGGAGTCGTGGATCGAACCTAGTATTTTGAGAAGTAATTATTAATGTAATGGCCACCGAATTTCAGGCCAATGCAAACCAACAATGGCTAATGAATAATAGAAAACTGGACTGTCCAAGTAGCTGATATCGAACTAAGATAAATGATGAATGCGTTTTCGGTGGAGCTTATTTTTTTAAGTAATTATCTTAAGAATTTGTTTTGCTTTCTTTGCTTCGTTGCCGATGTAGTTAAGTAGCGGTTTAAGTTATGAAGTTGCTTGATTGACTTTAGATATAAAAGTTAAAATTATGGTTCAAGGAAAAAGTTTATAGCACTGTGTAACCTCACCCCGTACCTAAGTCACGCTTTTCTGTGACTTAAGTAGTCCATTTTTTTAAATAGTAGGTATACGATAAGTTGACTTAAGCAGTATTGAATGCACGGCGTTTAGCACCCTCCCTGGACTACCTAAGTCACACGTATCGTAATGTCCTAATGGAACTCGCGCTTATTCAAGCTCATAATGGGACAAAGTATTTCTTATCCTAATTTCGGTCTGGAAAATACCACTTAGCCAAATAGCAATCCCCTATACACCGTGAGAATATCACCGCCTCGGAACAAGTGAAAACATTTGCCGTGCGTAATAACCATTGGTAAAAAACGGAGTTGGATGATTTCGTTAAAGAATCCACAGGCTCGTATACGAAACTCCGACGTAAATTTGACAAAAGAATTTTATGAACGTATAAATTCGCAATGCCGGGGAACGTCATTCGATCGGTGCAAGTTAAGATGATTGCATATCGACGGATTTCGGCGCTGCGATTTCGAAAACGTATGTTTATTTATCATTGTTGCATTTCTGCGACTGTTTTTCTTATTCAAATTGGCTATAGGAGAATTAGACGAGATTTATTCCTAGATAAGCAGCCTTAAAGTACAACGATAGGTATTTCTAGAAAAGTCAATAAAATGTTTCAATCATACGTAGCTTTTCAAGCTGCCACAATTTCTTCACTAGACACGGTATTTCTTTTGAAAATGCACTCAGCTATTTTTAAAGTGGTTAAAGGAGAATCTAGATAGGATTTTCTTCTTACATAAGAAACTGAATAAAGAGCAAAACGATATTAGCAGAGAATGCACATGGCTTAAATTAGCATCTTAGTACCGTTCGTGGCTTTTACAGAAGCTACAGTTTTTCACCATTTTCTTACTACAGTTTTCTTGTTCTCTTGCGAAAATCGTAACCGGCTTTTCCATTTCCGAATCGAACACAGAATCAACAACCTATCTGCAACCGCCCTAACTCCAGATTCGGCGAAACATCGTCTTTTTGCCGCCAGTTCTCAAGTCGTTCAATTACGTCCGAAATTAATGATTGAACACATTTTTAACGTATATGTATTCACATAAACCCACACATAAAGATGTGGAGCCTCTCACAATAGGATTACAACACCATAAATGGACAAGCACAACCAGTTATGATCGTTTATGATTCGCTTATATTTGCTGTTTAATATTTTTGTTGCTCTTTTGTTTCGAATAGACTGTGTTCGTGCATTTTAATTCAGTTTTAGTGATACATGAATTATTATTATCGTGCCTTTGTAGTTGCTTTGTGTAATGTTCCAATATGGCGGGGGAGTTAGTAGGGGTGCGAAAAAGTGAAACAAGTTTTGGTATACTGTATTTTTTTTAATGTCCTTTTCGCATTTTCGAACTATTTTTAAATTAAGTGTGCGAAAAAATTTAAACTTTTAAGGTCGGTAATTAGAAAAGTACCCGTTGTTACTTAATTAGCTACAAAAGAAATTAGCTAGAAAAATACAAAATTCCAATAGGCAGAAAAAACAGCATGACTGAATTCGTGCGTGATACTATGTCGATGGTAAAAAAAAGTAAAAACACTGTCGATGGCGCTCGCATCGTTCCTGGAAAATAGTTTTCTTTTTCTTAGACTTTTTTCTCTTTTCTTAATATTGCTCTACAGATGTTTGGTATAATATTAATTGTTCTTGTCACTACACAATACACATTTTAAGTTAATTAAAACTTAATTGAAAAGTGACCACTTAATTATTGCATTCAATTGGAATGGATGTTTTCTGACATAATTAATTGAAGTTTTTGTACGGAATTTGTAAATAATATTTTGTAGAACCAGGTCGAGGGGTTTGTGGCTAAGTAATAACAGCCGCACGGGTCGCTCGATCAGGTTAATCTACGCTTGCCGTGGTTGGTCCGTGGATGGGTGACCATCTTTACATACCAAGACGCCTCCATGCCTCGGAAAGCACGTTAAGCCGTTGGTCTCGGCTGTCATTCGTGGATATTTGACAGTCGTTGTTGAAGTCTGACAACCAGTCTTATCAAGGGGTATCGTGTTACCCAGTAACTGGGTTGTGGAGGTCAGATAGGCAGTCACTCCATGTAAAATACTGGTACTCAGCTGCATCTGGTTAGACTAGAAGCCGACCCCAACATAGTTGAGAAAAGGCTAGGCAGATGATGATGAAGGTCTTATTTTTGTGTACCTACTCTACTGTTTTTATCGAATGGAACCTGCAGGGTAATTGCGTAACACACTATCAGTAGCATTGGGTTTCATTTTGACAGTTGAACAACATCCATTGCGTTATTTACTTTGTTGAGCAAATACATTTTTCGAACATATGGAGCAATAGATTAGCAATATGCCTCAAAATTATTCAAATTGGTAGTAATAGTGCGTTACGCAATAAGGGTGCTGGTAGGAAGTAAGAAATAATAGGTGTCGGGTGTAGTCCAGCCTTACATAGGCAAACGTTATCTCGAATCAGAATCGAGTAACAAATGGGCAAAAAACGCAAGATACAATGAATTCTTAATCATAAAATTGTTATTCATAATGATACAACAATCCATATCCGTAATGTTACCAAGGCAAAAAAAAATGCGTTTTTTTATTCAAAGTCGTTTACGCAGAGGCCGATTTTGAACCTTAGTTGTGATAAAACTTCTGTTTTTACAGTTTTTACGCACTTCTGTTGATTGGCCGACCCATTAAAATATTAAACGGAAGCTCATAGAAACATAACTATTATATAAATTTTAATAAACCATGTTTGAAAAAAAAATGTGTACATAATAAAACTCGTTGTCCGGACCAATATTTCAAATTAAGAACAATTCAAATCAAATCTTCGAATTCTCGTTAGAGCAGGACGCCCGTAGGGTTGATGACCCGTTGAAATGTCAGCACATGTCTGTCCCTCTCGCACGAGTAACTTACACATATCTTCGTCCCTCTCAGTCGAAGAGATGTTGATCTTGATACGTCACATTTTTAATAAACGAACTCCGTATGACATGGCGCACGGAAATTCGTTCCAATGATTAATATGGCCTCTCCATTCGTATATGAAACTATTATAAGTTTGTTTTTAAACGTTATTAGAAATATTGATAGTTCCATGTCATTGCTCGTGTTTGTGATCACCCGATAAACGTTTCGTAGATAGAAAGTATGACAGAACTAAATTGAATGCACGAGAGAACCAGCGTGTAGGCAGCATACGCAAAAAAATTATGGAATCGACCGTCTGTTTTACAAATCTATGTTAGGTTTGGTTTTTTTTTTTAGGTAATGATTCGCGTACGAACGACGTCAATTTTCGCATGGTTGGCTATTAATTAGAACGGTTCTTTGTAGACAAGTCCGCCTCAATAACGTAATAATCTTGTCGCCGGTGGCGTTTCTAACTTTTGCTCGAATTCTTATTCTAATTTTGACATTAATAAGTATGGCGGGGTACGTACGTGTAACAAAACAAATGAAAAACGAGCACGGCGATCCAACACAAAAAAACGTTAGAGATGTGAGTACTAGACATCACACCGCGTTTCATTACATCTCAAATAAAAAAGTTCATATTTGACGTTTAACAAATTGTTCCTTTTTCAAATCGACCAATGAGACCATTGTGTTCACTCCTAATGGCGTGTTCTATTTTCAAATCTCATTCTCTTTTCAAATCTCGCTCGCCTTTCAGATTCATTCGAATTTGGAATGCGTCGGTCGGATACATCCGTACGTTTTCCCACACGACTTTTTAGTTAAATGAGTTGATTAATTGGACGTTAGACTTAGTTTGTGCGCTGATTGTTGCGTCTCGGTCTTGTCTCCATGTCGCAAGGTCCGCTCGTGTCGCTAGCAAGGTACAGCATACGTACCTTCGCCAACAAATAATTGCTGTGACCATCGTAGACATGACGGAGTGGGCCCGCTAACAAAAGTGAAACATCGATGTATGATATATTGCCATCACATAAATTGGCAACGTGTCCGCGCGGGTGGGCATAGAGTATTAAACTTTTAATCTAAAATATGCATCAGTGAAATCCCCGAAACGGCCAAATGTCGCGTATCTAGCCGAGCGGGAGATATTGCCGAAATGCATAAACATCAAAGGGGTTTTTGTTAAAAAAAGATTTAAAATTGAAGGGCGCGTCCCCATATAGGCAAAATGGCGTCCGAGATTATAATAACGATTTTAAAAGTCCCCTTCGTTTTTTATTTTTAGTTTTTTTGGGAAGGGTTGGTTAAGTGGACTTGGGGACCGACGGAAAATTTGACACTACAATGTTTCAAAAAATAGGGTGTAAGTCTTACATGGTTGTGTCCGAAATTCGGGAATAGTTATCGAGGGAATAGTCCATCGATCGATATTCCGAAGAGCGATAAAATCCGTCGCTGTTTTGAAATTTCAATGGGCGGAGATTACAGCTTGACCCTTTACAAGGCTATGGAAATAATTCAATCCATTGTGGCGTTGCAATGGTTTTAGATATTGTAACAAAAATGGAACTGAAACAATTGAACCTCTTTCAACCACTTTTCTGAGTTGAACCGAAAGCGCGAGAAAAGAAAAATCTTGTAAGATTTGTTTGTGAAAATGTAGGGAAGATCACTTTAGCAAACCTCTCAACTACATCCAAGATGAAAATACAGAAAACGTGCACTTGGTCTAAACCATTGCAAAGCAAAACAAACCTACGCATTATGTCAAGAAAA
Organism: Oligia fasciuncula; assembly: GCA_963082905.1. NCBI lineage: Eukaryota > Metazoa > Arthropoda > Insecta > Lepidoptera > Noctuidae > Oligia > Oligia fasciuncula. The sequence continues at coordinate 7,889,314 of OY720411.1, forward strand.
TTATAGGAACCAGCGGTGCTATTCTGTAAAAACCTCACCGTGAAAACTTAGGTGAAGTGAGCGTGGAGTGAATTGTCAATAGTGTCAATTCCTAGCAAAAACAAACTCACTTCACCTAAGTTTTCAGGGTGAGATTTTTACAGAATCGACCGGCTGAATATCATCCGTATTTAAAGAAGCATCCAGTCCTTGTCTCCTCATCCTGACCCTTCCACCTTTGGACTACAAAAAGTATAAAAAACACACAATTAGATCCCATCTTAACCCTACAATGCCAACGGTTCAATACAACATGGTAACTAAGTCCGAGGCCGCAGTGATTCGACCAATTTAAGGCCAAATCCGTACCAATTGTCGTCAGAGACGCTTTTATCAATAAAAATAAAAATCCTTCGAGGAAGTTACCAATTTGTTCGGGCGTTCCACGATGGCGGTGATTTACGTACAAGTTTCGACTCTATGTGCTGGGCTTTAAAGTTGAAAGTTGAGTCGTCAGTCGTTTTGATAGATTGTGAAATCAATTAAATTAGTACTTTATTGATGGGCTCTGTTTATTGGTGCTACTCGTTGATTTTAATACAATGTAATGTTTTCATCTGCTTTGATATTCGACTTTCGACATTAAAATACTCCATATTGATTCAACATTCGACATTAAAATACTCCATTTTAATGTCGAACGTTGAATCAATTTTGAGGTTGGGGTAGACGTGTTCTCGAGTGGAGACCGGGAATCGGCAAATGTAAGGTAGGACGCCCTCAGGCCAGGAGCGACGATCTTCGCAGGCTGGTAGCAGCTGGATGAGAGTTGCCGAGAATCGAGCTGAATGGCTTGCACTTAGAGAGGTCTATGTCCAGCAGTGGACTGCTGAAGGCTGATAATGATATTGAATCAATTACTATTGCTATACTTAATTTAGATACATTTCAAATTAAGAACACAGAATTGAAATCATATTTGTAATCACAAATGTCATTGAAATCGTAGCTTTTAAAATACAGCGCCGCGCCGTACAGCAACACTAAACGAATGTTGTGTAAATAACAGGCGTTTATATGGCAACAATTATGTATTTAATTTCATTGATTACCCACTTAATTACAAAATAGGACGTACAATAGATACAAACACACCTAATTATTATTTCAAATGCGATCTATAATCCTTTTAATTTGATTGCCCATTTCGTATTCACGTCCCGTTATTTGACGCAATATGCAATACTCGGCCTTAACCAGCAACAATAAATAGGACCAACAAAATTATATTTTCCATGTATACCTAATGGCCGTTTGATTCACCGAAAACGGCGTAGAAAGTAGAAATAATAATATATTTGACGTATCACGAACGAATATTTTCACCGAGACGTGAGCGGTAACTGAACCTCAGTCCTGCATACTGATTGCTTAAGTTATTGCGACTTTTCCGAACGCATACGTTTCCTCGACACGTTTTCTGTGGAATCGCGCGATTTTAAGTCGGGGCCACAGCGTGCAACGCTGCGCGTTTTGAATGCAGGCAGGCGCGCATTGGGTTAACTGACGTCGATGTTGTATAATTGATTCTATTAGATTATATTACGTGTGCCAGCGATAGATTCAGTCTCTATCATATTTATTAGGAGACTGATTTAAGTACGCTGCAATAAACTATTTTGCTTGTTCTGAAATGTCATAAAATAACGATATACTTAATGATAATGTCATGTATTTCTCCTTTCGCAGGTCTGCTGGAGAAGTTTTTTTAGGAAATAAATAGTACCCTTGTACTCAATAGGTACTAATATGTCGTAACGTAGGTATCTGTATCCATTTTACTGTGTGGACATAAATATAATAAAATAAAATTACCAATAATCCTAATGACATCGAAAGAATGAACGATAATTTTGAACGAATTTGAAATTTAATTTTGAAGCTTTGTCATTTTTGAGCACGTACACTGTTGGTACCTGCATTAAATCAATTGTTCTATCGTCCTATACCTTAACAATAAGTAACATACGTAATATAAAATTTAAATAACCAATAAACTGCCAACATAAATATCAATAAAAAAAAAATAGAAACCGATTGTCGACTTCATCCATTGTGAAACAGTTGAGCGCATGCGTAACCCGCATATTAAGAACCGTCGCTAACTACCAGCGAAAACGGGAAACAATCGCCGTTCCATATTTGAAATCGGCCGTTTGAATATGGAACTATTTAAAATTTCGAATCCGTTTGCGTTATCGCCGCGACGTGTTGGCGTTTTCCGATTGTTCTTTTTATGATTTTTTCATTTTAGTGTTGTACTTATATCCGTTTAATGATAGTTTTAAGTAACGGTTGATAGTTCCACATTTAAAAATAGAGAGGCATATCCTGGCGGTGTGTTGAAAGCGCTCGCGAATGAAAGAACATGTCGTTTAAGTTCAAATGACCTGCTATTAAGTCATGTATGAGTCGAAATGGATATATAACTTGCCCATTAGGCAGGTCCACAGTTTAAAATTGAACTAGCCTTAACTCTATTTGTCTTAGCTTCGAGTCTGTGGGCTCTTTTTTATTTATTTAAAGCTAGTTATTCTAATTGAAGTTGGTTTTATCTATAATTATCTATACTGATAATAAAGATGAAGCTTGTTTGTTTGAACACGCGAATCTCTAGAACTACAAGTCGGATTTGAAAACTTCTTCTTGCATTTCATAGCCCAATCTTTGAGGAAAGCTATAGGCTATTAATATCACGGTAGGACTCTTTAAAAGCCGAGTAAAAACAAAAACGTCAAAAAGAACACAGTAATAGCACGGGCAGGCGATACGTTGCGACATGGTGGTTCGAAGGAACAAGAAAATTTACGCGGACTAAGTCGCGGGCAGAAGCTAGTCCGTTATAAAGTCCTAGAAACGGCGCATTTTTTCAGAGCGGTGCAAATTACATCGACACAAAATGTCAAGTGAGACATCGTTCAGAACGACAAAAAGTAACAGAGTATTAAAAGTTTTTTATTAATAAACATTATCCGAATATGTTTCACAAAGGTGGAACAATCGCATTGTTTCAAAATCCCACGGTGCAATCGTCGGAGGGATTTTTATACGATTCTATTATAAGCCAGTTACTTTGTAACTACAATATTGTATTCATTATATCGAGAGCTTTTTGTACGGCGGATAGAGTTCGAAATTTGAATAATCTGCATTGGATTGTGCAAGGTTTCGAATTTTGAATTAAAAAAAAAACAGTTCAACAACATTCATTGCGTTATTTACGTTGTTGAGCATGCAAATTTTTCGAACACAGAAGCAATGGATTAGCAATATCCTTCAGAATTATTCAGATTGAGATAATAGTGTGTTACTTAAGTAGGGTAGGTACTGGTACCTTGTAAATTATAGTTACCTATGTACTTTTGAAGTATTTATTTAGCTGGAAGCACGCGTGGAATGCCAAAAGCTCTATACATATAATCTCGAAGGTGTCCACGTTAAACTTTTCATTCTTGCCCGAATTAATTTACCATAAAACTTAAAAGATCGATCACATCTTCATAAAAATACGGCGTAAGTATAATAAGATGCATGTGCTTATTTTTTCCAAGTGAATCCACAAGAAAACGAGCGAGCAACTTTCGACAATAACATTTCGAAGGCGCGTAGTGTCCGCCACTCGGCCGGAACATAAATAATGTTAATGCTGTATAAAAGGCGTTTTTCGATGAATTTATTCCCAAAAACGTCCGCTTTTGTGGCGAAACCAGGCCCGGGAAGTATAAAGTTGTCCATAAATAATTCATGGCATACACTTTTGGGACTTAGTGACTGTAACTTGCACTCCTGATAAAATAATGTTTCGACTTCCCGAACTGTCACGATACTCAGTTACATACGTTTTTTTTTTAATTTTCACCCAACTCCGTATACGGCAGTCATTAGTCTGCCAGTTCGTTCTACTGTTACCCAATCATATTGCATTTTTTCAAATTAAAATTCTCACAACACATTGTTGTACCTACTCACAATCGATATCTAATCTCGACCGACGATTATTAACGACAATTATCTTCGAAAAGTAAGTACTTACAGAAAAAAAAAATTAAATACTTCGTTTTGTGAATACAGACGGACAGACAAAGAGCTGGCTAAACGCAAGTCACTTCATACGAATTACCGCTGCTTTGTTTCAACGTTCGACAGACAAAAACATCATTTTTAATATCAATACGCCCGGTTTCGATTCGATACTCGAATGTAATTATACACATTCGATTGTAATTATTGAACGAATAAAGCTACGTTCTAATTAAAGTGTCGATGCTCCACAAAACCGTTGAGAAAAAAAAGTTCAACGCTCCAGAAATTCCGATTTTGAAAACTAAAGAGCATTGCGTTTTTAGCGCCTTTTATCGGCATGTAAATCCTTTTTGGACGATTGATCATTCGATGAGTCGGCTGCCAGTATTTTTAAAAGTAGAATTCGGAATTCAAATAACGCAATGTCATTATCAAGCTTAGTAATGTCAATAACGTCCTAGATCGTGTAGGTAATCTTGTTTGTTTGCAGACAATTTTAATAGAATTGCTTTTCGGTGAAAATTCAAAAGCGCAATGTGAGCTTTGACTGATTAAATGGACCATTCCAGCGATTGACAATATTAGCTTAAGCCCAATAACCGAGGGAGCCTAGGTAACGCCCTTCGTTAATAGGATTAGGGCTCTAGGTTCCATTTGGTTGATTTAACAGCCCTCGACCAGCCAAAACCATAGATATAACTACTGAATACACTTTTCGGCTTTGTCTGCTGATCATATAGGTACAGGCAATGAGATTATGAAAGGGGTCCGGTCACATCAATTATTTTTGTGAGCGGTTAGCTTTCCATTTTTAAAATAAACTCATCCTTCACGGGGAGGGGACTTTAATAAAATTACAGTTGGTGCAAGGGGTAAAAAATCTAATAAGAACATATTTTAGGCCGTCGTCGTGGTGTAGTGTGACAGAATTTTCGAGCTATAATTATAAAGTTTTAATAAATTGAAATGATTATTTTTATAAGCCATTTCTTCAAAAATACCCGTTTTCGCAAACTTGAAATTACTATCATTGAGGTCTCAACTTCGTAAAAAACTGATAAATTCACATTGAAATTGCAACGACCGATGCACTGAAGAATTTGAAGATACCATCAAACCAGTGGCTCTGCTTGATTTATTTGACTTTATTACCCTCGAATAACTTCATTCCTTCGAAAGTTTTCGTCTTTAGAAAGGAAAGGACCAAAATTTTAAAAGAAATGAGAACGAAATAGTTCATGCATCGGCCAACGTAATCATCGATTCGAAATTCAAAACTGACATCCGAACGTCAGAGTGACAGTTGAAGATCGAAGTTTATGTCATCGTTAACTTAAGATGATGCAACCAGCCCTTATATTGATTTATTTTCTTTATAAATACAGTGTATTTCTTTTGTGTTTTCGTTTTTTATTAGTATCTAGTTTCGACTCACTGTTTCCGAGTAAGGTTCGTGACAAGACGTCGTATTTGAGTCGATGGTATCGGTCGCCAATTTCTAAACATGGTGTACGGCAAAATACCTGGAAACAAAAATGAAAACATTAGACTGATACGGAATAAGATGAGAATTCTGTTTACGAAGGAAATAATAGGGGATTGCTCTGGATTTTATTAGAAAATGTAGTGTTGTTAAGTTCAACACGTCTGAGAAATAGAATGTCTTCTTAGAATCAGACTGGAGTCTGCAATACTGGTTGGAATGTTTAAGATTTATTATACGACCAGCCCCTGGCCGCGACTTCGTCCGCGTAAAATTTCTTGTTTCCCCGACCCACCCCGTCGCATCGCATCGCCTGACCGGGCTATAGGTACCTTTTTTTAGATTAGCGTTATTTCTAATTTTTTCTTCTTTTTGTTCGTCTTCTAAGGGTCTAAGCTTGATAATAATAATAATAATTGGGCTATCAAATACAAAAAGATTTTTTGAAATGCAATTGGTACCTACTTAGTTCCAGAACAAACAAACAAACTCTTCAGCTTTATTATTAGTACAATTAAGTGATATTTATTTAATTCTAAACCTAGTTTTCCATATTTAACAACAGATTGACAAGGGTCTGTTCAATACTACCCTAAATTGACGAACTTTATAGTTTCATCATAGCTAAGTAATTAGAATCGAATTTACCCTCCTCATCGTAGTCTCAAACTTACGGACATCGTATTTCTCAAGTCGACACTTTGGTCTCCGAACTTGTCCCAAGACGTCCATTCGCAAAGCGCGAATCAATTTCAATTAATTTAATTAACACGAACCACAATTAAGTTCCGAATTCAAACGTTCGACCAATAAGAGATCGATCGCCTTCCAAATTTAAAATCAGATAGCCGAACGCCGACACAATGGAATGGAACGAGCATGACGATTCAAATATTTTCGAAAATGGAATATTAAGTGAACGCCATTATGTGAACGAATGATTACTAGACGGTAACATGTTATTAAAAGAATATATTTCGAATGTGACTATGCATGTGTACCTACCTATCTATAGGAACAATAAAAAATAAAAATGTTCAGACTTGTTTTTCCCTTTTGGGATGAGCAGGATTTGAAGATGTTTTTCAATGCTATTGTAGTGAGTTGAACACGTTGAATGAACATCAAGTTAGATTTGCATTTGACATTATTTAGAACCTTATTTCCATTTGTGTGGTCTCCAATAGTCGCCATATTACAAATAGGACAAGGGATTAATAATCCCAATAGTGTTACGACATAATATTCCTAGAACACGCTAGTTTCCTCTTCAGGTACATCTCATACATACAAAAGGGTGTCTATTATCCACACGCCTCGACTCCGGCATTCGATATTAAATCGATTATAAAATCATAATAAGAAGTCCCCATTTGCGTATTGGGGTCAACGACTTGCGTATGCTGGCCGCGTGTGATGCTATGCGTCAAGTGACCCTTAATGCGACTTATTGGTTACTCATTTAAAGTGCACGCGCACAGACTAAAATAACACCAACAACGAGAATATTCACACTGTTTATTTAGTTCTCAACATCGAGGGATTTTTGTACTCTATGGCTTATTGGATTCAACGATTCTTTTAAGGGAATATAAATTATGTAATAAACACGAATTGCTCGTCATATAAGCAACAGCCATAAAATTTTATCATCGAAACCCCAAAAAAATCTTAATACGAAGATTATAAATGCTGTGCGCATGAGTGATCGATAATGCAACTATCTACGATGTGGTAACATGCCTGTGTCATTGGGACCGCCTATAGAAAACGCCTACGCGTGTCGAAACAAAAACAGATCGCACAGTTCCACAAAACATCATTAAATTCAATATTTCGTTTAAAAAGCACTCCACATATCTGGACCATTAATCACTAAAACTACCGACCTTCAAGGAGATACATCGGAATAAAATCGCCAATCGAAATAAAGCACTTAAAGCGAAACGTCATTATCGCACAACATAAATAAAAAACGCAGAAATCGAACGCAAAAATTGAATATCGAACTCGATTTAAAACAGAATACGAATTTTAAAAATACGAGCGCGGCCGAGCGGCATTAATTAAAAATTCTCGGTAGAATATTCAAAAATAGAATTCGCATTCGAACGCTCCTTGTACGGATCCCAAGTTTGAATTTGGAAGGAACAAAAGGAGGAGAGCGCGGGAGCAACCCTTTTAGCGCTGATAATCTGTTGGTCGGCCGTGTTGCGGGACGTTTTTTATTTGTTGTCACTTTTTTGTCCGAACCGAGATTGTACACAACATTCTTTACTTCGAAACGGAGCTTTTTAAAACTCGCCTCAAGATTTATACCTTTTTTATACGCCTTTAATAACGAGTCCCCGTCCGATTTAATTGACGAATGGTCACGAGCGAAATGTTCAAACAATTTTAGAGGTCAATTTTGACTCGACATTTGGTAATAAGTATAACGTTATTATTAATTACTTTTACTTTACTAGAGCTTATGAAACGAGACTGGGTTAGAAATGAGAGAGCGCTGTTCTGTGATTGAAATTCGTGCAAGGAATGGAATATAAAGCGGCCGGTACCAAGTTTGAATTGCTTCGAAATATAAAAATTTAAAAATAGAACGCAATCCTTCCGCCCTCGGTCGGGCGGTTAGTGCTTTACATGAAATATTATTTTATGGAATCAACATCTGCGTCTGCGGCAATGTGTGCGTGTGTGTGTGTGCAGTGGGAGCGAGCGCGAGAGGGTTTATGTACACAAGTGAAATTACTTAAAAGTAACACGCCTCAAGTGGATGGGAACGTTTTCAGAACTCATTTCTTTTCAGTTTAATTTTAGAATCACATGTTTGGTTTTCAAATTTATTATCAGAGTTTATTAAGAGTTATGTCATAAATTTCGGATTTATGACATGGCTTTAACGAGTAACTGATATATAGCTATGTCGGCTTTTTAAACACGAAGAGATTAGACGATACACAAAAATGTATAAAATAAAAATGGAAAATAAAAGTGATAGAATGGCTAGTTCCCTCTCGCATCATAAAATTCGTTTTACAATCCCGTCCGAATCGTCAAATCACTCGTCGCGGGTTCATTTTTAAAAATTGGAACGAAAAGTGAAACCCTTCCATTTTTAAATTGCTTTCGTCATGCGCTCCCTTGCCACTGTTGAGTTCAACAACAATGCGTGGATTTTTTTTAAACTTTAATGTCATTTGTCAAAAAATATATTTGAATAGAGAATGTTAAAAATGTTTTTTTTTGTCGTGTCCACTGTCTGAGGGTTGGATTCGATATTTCGTTGGTAGCAGATTACGTATGTACTGATATTATATTTAATTTAATTGTAGCTAAAAACGACTCTACCATAACTGCAGAAGATAAAAAGCTATGAAGGATTAAAAAGAAAGCAGAATTACACGTTAAAACAAAGCATTTAATATGACAAACGCAAAACGAATCCATTTCTTACAAAACGAATGAATCAACAAAAACATCAGAAAACGCATTTTTTACTTTCATTAGTCGATTTAAACCGTCATCTCTGAATTCATCCGAAAAACTAGTTATATTGTGATATCGTCAGCTGTGTTAGTTTAGAGATTACGACTTTTTTGTCTACCCTCCTTTTAAATTTAACTCTTTTGACTATTTTAATATTTCTCGAACAATTTTAGCTTGGGGCGAGGGTAATGTTTTCTGATATAAAGGGGTACGATATTTTTAGTAGTTAAGTTTAAGTTATGCGGGCGGCGTTAGATTTAATATTTCTGATTGAATGGCGGACAATTTTTATTGAAAGGGTTCATGGATTTTAGAGATTCTTTTTAAACTTATTTTTATGGCTGCGTAGTGAATTGTATTGTGGTATTAGGAATTATTTTGTAACACGCAGCGTACCGTAAATAATCGTTGATATGAAACAATCTTCATACTTTTCCATTTTCCGAGGACGTGGACTTAAAATGTGCACTTTTAGCATAATCAGCCTTTAATGTCACACTGCTGGGACACAGGCCTCCTCTCTTCGAGAGGGGGTGGGCTGTAATCTACCACGCGTGCCCAGCGCGGGTTGGTAGATGTCACAAGTTTTGTTTTTTTTTTCCTTATGATGTTTTATGCATAGGTACTTATTTAAAATACTAAGCTCAATCTAAGCTCATTTAATTCTGCTTGCAACAATGAAGGTATTATTTAGTAAGCATGATTAGGTTAAAAATTAACAAAAAATGATCTACGATTCGATTTACAAAAACAATTAATCCTTTGACTTGTCAACATTATTCAAAAAGGGAAACCCTTACACAATTAAAATCGAATAAAAACGATTCGTAAAAAGAATGAGATCGGATTCGTAAAAAAAGTAGGGTGAATGTCCTTGTGGAAGGAAACCCGCTACAACTGAGAACATCGATTTGTTTGTTGTACATCGACGTTTTTGCTGTGTGGGTGGGTAAGTACGTTGTTCTAAAGGAGCGTTGGATGTGGAATATGAAGGGAAGTTGGAGTGTTGTAAAAGGAAGTTTGGTCGACAACACGTTGGGTTTCGGTTTCATAATACATTAGGTGTCTTTGTTAAGTTTCAGTAAAAAATGCGGTACAGATGTGTTTGATTTTTGTGTATTCCATATACGGGCGAGTTGGAGGAAAGATGAATATTAATTTTTTTGGTTCGGAATTCCTGTTTTTTATTGTTAACGGATTTAGTCCTTGGAGTTTTAAAGTATTAGGTGTTACTGGAGATTTTAGAGATTTCCATCACGCTACGGAAAATGATATAAGTAAGTAAGTACTTATTTGTTAAACTTTTCTGAAAATGGAAAGCCTAAAACTTATTCAGAATATATATTTTTTAATTAGGATTGAAACTGCTACTTTTTACATATATATGTAATGAAAATTGTAAAAGATCATTTTTCGATAGACTCTACCTATAGATAATTATACCTATCGAAAAAAATCATATAAGTACCTACGATTTTCTGCAGGTAAAAAATTATCAAAAGAAATTATAAACTCAAACAAAAATTAACGCCTATTTCAGACAAATAAGAAACATTCCACTAACAATTTACCGATCACTTCTTACATAACAAAATAGCACATACTAAAGTAAACATAACTCACTAACTTGAAGACAATCCTCATAGTTTACGAGATAAGTGTTAATAAAACAGTTGTAAACTCTCTTTATTATCGCTTCAACAATAAACACTACAATTTCCACTTTGTTACGTCTCCACAACTCGTGATTTGCTGAATTGTTAGTTCCATTTTGTAACGGGATTTTCAACTTTGTTTCGAAGGAGTAAAGTTGTTTTTTCGTTGGGAGAAAGCTGAAGACGTTGCCTTAACAGTGTGTGGTTAAAGTAATGAGTAAATTATTTTGTTAACGACAACAAGTATTCGTTTTGTTTTATTTTGGAAAAACTTGACTTAATAATTATATTTTCGAACGTCGTATTTTATGTTTTAAAACTTATCTTCCATCAATTGGAATCTTTGTAGGTACAATAATTATTATTCAAAACGGTGAAAGAAAAGATCGTGAGGAAACCGGGATGTCATAGAACCAAAAATTCGAAGACATGTGACATCTACCAACCCGCACTGGGCCCGCGTGGTGGATTACAGCTTACAGCCCACTCGGGGTCTCGCAGAGAGGAGGCTTGTGTCCCAGCGATTCTGAATAAGAAATTTACTCGAATTTAAAGAAAAAAAGCTTGACTTTAAAAATAGAACTCTACCATTCGAATTTGAAACTTCTAGGTATTACCCTATTTCTAAAAAGAACTCGTCAGATTCGAATCTCGATTAAAAACTGACGGATCTCATAATCGAGATTCGTTCTTCAGCATCGTTTTAGAATACGGACCTTAATTCCTAATTCAAATCTTTTTATAATAGTTCGAAATACATATTGTTTTTACATCGTAGATCTTCGTAGTTCGTAACTATCACCCGAAGTAGATTGTGTTCTGCAATCGAAGTCGGGGCAGACGGTCGGCTATTTGCGGAGATACGTTTTGTTATTCCAAATGTAACTATTCTCTGTTACGTACTCACTGCTAATGATGTTTGTGTCAATATTTTGCAAAGTTCAGCGTACCAATTGTAGGTAAGTACTTAGTTATTTTACAATTGTTTTATGTATTATAAATATCCCACTTTGAAACGGGCTATTGTCCAAATTTTTGAGTTGAATCTTCGAATCAAAAGTTGTCTTTTTGGCTTTACATTGCGTTGCTTCCTTCAACTTTTCATGAAACTTTCAGGCACATTGTAATTTATGTCCAAGACGATAAAAGACAAACGAGCCTTCACTGATTGAACATAAGTATAAAAAAGCCGTAGCGAGATTTCGTCTCACCAACTTTTAAACCATAGCGATTTAAAACGCCAATTTATATGCCACATAAATACTCATATATCAGCCTCATCCCCTAATCCTCCACAAATCCAGACACATTAATAACAACACTATTTCGTCGGTAACTAAAATAGTCCATAATATTAATTAACCTGCGTACGTCGCGTATTTCATTTTAATCGGCGTTTCTCGTTTTCGCACAACGCGCGAGAATGCGCCCGGGCACCTGTCCCGCACTCTGTTATGTTGCGCACTTTGTATGCGCACCGCGGACTTAGAAGTTATTGTATTGTTTTTTTAAACGCACGTCAAATTTATTACTATAGCGGAATGATAACCAACCACATTTGCTAACATTTTCTTCATAATTTTTCTCATGAAATTCATTAATAGTCAAAGCCGGTGTTAGTTTTTGTTTCTTTATAGACATCTACAAAGGAGATGCAGGTTGACAGCAATCAGGACGGCTGTGTAGATATAAAATACATCAAAAACAATAAAAATGGAGTCGACCACTGTACACGTTAATAGACTACGCGGAAAGCGAAACGATAAATCTGAGTGCATTTTTCGCAAACGCATAAAATCCGAACGCACCTATTATTGAATCGGAGCTGCACTGACGAAGCTGTTGCTATCTCATTCTGTCTCAATACGCGGGTCTCCCTCGCTCGGTGCACGCGCCGCTATTGTGTCTGGCGCTACTCGGCGAGGAGCGTCCGACTCGCTCCCGCGCCCTAGCTCCGTCACTTTCTAACGCATGTCAATGCATTTTATTGTCGACGTTAATGGCTCTGATTACAAATGTAAATTTTCAGCGCGCGACGGCGTTGGTTGGACTTTTTTCTGTTCGATTTCTCTCTATGGTATTAAATTGTAGCAGAAATTAATAGCGCACATTTATGGGCATGCTCGACTTTTTTTAATTTTAAATGTTCTATTGTTGTATTGAATAAAAACGGGTTTTAATAAACGATTTACACTAACTCTGGATCGTCGCTTTATGGTTTCGAAGTCCACTGCAAGTTTCTGTTGAAGACTCGTAGTGAACGACTAGACAAAAGCTGTAAACATGTGAAATTTATTGCGAGTGATCTACATTAAATTAATAACTAATGATTAGTTAATCCGGGGAACAAAGCGCAGCCAATGCAACTTAGACCAAAATAAAATAGCGTTGAGTACCTACACTACGCACGTCGAACGCACTCTGACGGACAGACTTACCTATTATTCGCATATCAGGGCACTTTATTTATAAAACCCGCCCAGTTTCTGCTGACATATCCCCTTTGAGTGATTTTCTAACAAAAGTCAGTGTGTAGGGGGCGCATCGCGGGTCTCGTTTAGCTGGACGCGGCTACAACGGTTTCCCAACCGAATACCGTTCGCAAAAGATCTCACACGGCTGCCAATTTTCAGAAAGACAGAGCTAAAATAATTGCTGCAAACGCGCCCTATTTCGAGCGGCGCACTACAGTTTAGATACGATTTAATTCTAGAACATTATTATCCCACTGTTCATTGCAACCAGTGTTAGGTGCGAATCGCGGACGGATCATTTGAATCTCGAAAATCGAACTTCCTATTTCAAAAACTGACAGTTCCGTAAATCGGGTAATCGGTCGGTCGTAATCGGTTTTGAAGATTCGAGATTCGAAAATTAACAGCTCTACAGTTATCATTTACGATTCATTCAAAGTTAAAATGTAAAGACGTTATTGAAACCTTGAGACATCTGTTTCCATAACAATGAGTATAAAAGTTAAACACAATAAAAGCTTTGATCTGATTACGAGGAATGCTCATTACAGTGTTACTGAGAACTGTGTGTTTATTTTCACGCAGATAATTTTAATGGACATTCGTCTGTTTCACGGCTCGGAGTGACACCTTAGATTATAACAGCTAACAGCATTTCAACTGAAACTAACGACGCCTATTATAACCTGACTGCTGCCATCAGAACCATTAAACACAAACAAAATAATTGTCACATTCACATCAAACATATATAGGCTATAAATCCAAAGAGACGACGTAAATTTTGGCAGTATGTAACATTGGCAACGTTACAATACATTACACGGAATGCAATTTCTGTTTACTTGCATTTCTTATGTTACTTTGCGATGCGTCAATACAGCGTGCGGGACATTTTTCATTTAGTCATCCCTTCCCTAAAATAGTCTCACAAAACATGTGACGTAACTTATTTACAATGGAGTACAGGGCTAAAAACGTTACAAAAAAGAAAAATATCAGCTGTAATGTTAATATTAAGCACTTCTAGGCGTAGTACGTCACTATCGCAACGCTGCATTCGACGTAATCTATATGGACAGTGGATGCGAGGCGAGCGCGCGAGACAAAACTATCCATCGACGCTCATACTTACACCAATAACCAGACGCAACAACAATTACATTTGCACACAATAACGAAACGCCAAGAAAGAAAGCAAAATAATCCGCTTTTCTAAATTCGAATACAAAGAGACGTTCGAAATACGAAAACGTATCGGCCAATAGCGCTAGAGCGTATGCCAACAATTAGGAATGCGTTCTATTCCACATTCAAACGCGGGTGTCGTTTGAATTTGGAATAAATTATAATTGTATCAATCAGGCGCGTGTGCGGACACGGCCGTGCCGCGTTACGTTCGGATTTTAAAATCCTCCGAATTATGCACGGCGCGCGTATTAATTAAATTTATATATGAGCGACAGTGACAGAATTTATTCAGCGGCGTTATTTATAAATTCGTCTAAATGTCACGGGAACAATGGAGTGTCCGTGTCTATTTAAGATTGATGAGTAACGAATAATCCCTCTTGTTGTCGGAAGGCGGAAAGTCAGTTGCGTAACGCTCCGGACTCTCGTATGAGAATGTCAGATTACGGCCGGTATTATTTTCGGTAAACGATACGTATCTCTGTCTGTTCGGATTCGACGTTGCGTTTAATAGTTTAAGCATAGTAAGTATTCGGTCGGCCGCGGACTAATCTTGACTGGCAACCGCGATTTCACCCGAAGATCAATGTATCTAACATTTTTTAACGACTCCACGGCGTTGCAGAATTTTAATGAAAATCGTAATTGCTTTCCTAAAGACCGAATTATTATCGTGGACTCTTAATCGCCGCTAAAAGTCGTCTTAAAAATTTGTCGGACGCATTCATCAAAAATAAGAAAATAATTAATACTCGGTTCGGAACGAGAAACGAAACATTTAGAACGGACATAACAATAAAACAATACGCCGCTCGCAAACCGAAACAAAACACAGAAAAATATGAATTCCGATCGGAACGGGCCATGGAAACAAAAGATGGCGGATTTAATGAAATGAAATAAAATATAAATTCCTTTTGCAAGCGAGAATTCTTACATTTTTAATTTGGTACCGTGGAATGGGGCTAAAAACGGTCAAATTCCAGATTCATAAGCGGCCGGCGGATGGTGATAGAGTGTGGAGCGAGTGTCGCCCGAAACGAATATTCATTTTATTGAAAATCAATTCTACCGTGTATCGTGTGATGGAGATTTTTTTCTAGAGAATTAATTACTTTTCCGATTTTGAATGAATTATTGACTTCATCACCTGTGGGGCGCACACGACGGGCCTAGCCTCCGAAGTAATTTAATTAGTTTTGGTGTCAGAAAGATTAAAAAGCTCCTGAGCAGATTCGTGATCTATACGAACAAGTTACTGGCTGGCATAAATTAGTTTCATGTCACAAAAAGGCATCGCGGTTCTCTTTTTGAATTTTAAATGTAGTTTGCATTCTTGCAGGCATTTAATCTTTTTTTTTAGATTCAAATGCAGAATGTAGGTTTGAATTTGGAAGAGAAATTTATGAGTTCTAATTCGAATTCTATGATTGAAAGTTCTTCTTGTGACCGTTATTGTACTTTTCAATGACTGACAATTAAAAGATTTGAAGGAAAATTAATAAATAAAAACCATGATACGTTCCTGAGCGGAAGATATAATAAGTGCAGATGCTGTTCAATATTGAGACGAAACAGACCGCCTTCCAATACGATGACTAATCCCAGGCGAATTGTTTATTTGTTTCAGCTTTTATGAGTAAACGTTGTCAGTTCACGGGAATGTTTACGATTATATCGATAATATTGGTTTATTGTGTTGTTTTACTGTTATTGGACTTTTAGGGTTCGCGGTGTTCTGGTTTTACCAGTAGGTTTTTGACCACGAAAGTATTAATTAGGGAATCCTGCAAGGTAATTGCGTAACACCTTATCAGTAGGAATGTCTTTCGTTCAACAACATTCATTGCGTTATTTACGTTGTTGACCAGACCAATTTTTCGAACTTATGAAGCAATGTATTAGCAATATCCTAGTGTGTTACGCAAAATTAGGGTGCTGATTAATATATTCCTGAACGTAAAACATTCAGCTTCAATTCCTGCTGTAGCCAATTTATTTGTGGTGATGGATCACATTATTCCTAAATTTCAGTAGAGCCTCTCAGTTGTCTAGGTAGATAAACATTCATTCTCCATAAAGTTGGATAGAGATAGAGTTCTTTAAATTGGCATTCAGATCAAATTTAAAACGAAGCTGAACATTAGTAAATGTTGAAATGATATCAACAGCAATGCTTAAATCCTACTATCCTAGATACTAATATTATAAACGCGAAAGTTTGTGTGGATGGACCGATGGGTGTTTGTTACTCTTTCACGCAAAAACTACTAAACGGATTTTGATGAAACTTTACAATAATATAGTTTATATATCAGAATAACACATAGGATACTTTTTATCCGATATTCCTACGGGATCGACACTTATGCGGGTGAAACCGCGGGGCATTGCTAGTCTTAAGAATATAATTATAAAGAGATGATTCTACCTAACTATATCAAAAATCTAATATTCTAAGTCAGCCTTATGGAATTTATTTAAAAACGACTAATTCACATCCCTAATTCACCTATCAGTTCCAAATTCAAAAACATTCCGCGATGACAATCAGCCATCATTTATTTCAAAAACTCAAACGGCGAATTCCGAGAAACAAAAAACGTTACAGCTAACAAGTACCAACATAACAATTTTAATATTTTAAACCGATACTGCGCAGGAGTAATAAAATCAATCATATAACAAGATACGAACAATTTTTACACTTGCCCTCGGTTCGAATTTAGCTTAAAAATAGACGTTTTGAGTGGTTTCCAGGCAGATAAGTTGTATTGATGTGTTTCAAGCAGACGGATGGATGGTCCATATTTTAGGGTTCTTCGTGATTGTAGGATAATCCTCGTCTTTAATGGTTTATGTTTATTTATGGTGGTTTTTTAAGTGTTCTGTTCCATAAGAGTAAGTTGTCTGGTTTGTTTTAGTGGTCTTGTATGTTTTAAATGAAACGTTTGTTAGGTACTTAAGTTATTTTAATGAAACTCTTGTTTGAAGTCTTTGATCCGAGTTACTTTTCGTGCATTAATAATATCTGAAATTATTGCTGGTTATCCTGTAATTGACGACAGTGTATGTGTGTCCCAGGCTATTGTTACTATACAGGACCTATAGGTTGGTCTGTGGATGGGTGACCATCTTTTTATAACGTGCCTCGGAAAGCACGTTAAGCCGATGGTCCCGGCTGTCTTTCGTGGATCTTTGACAGTCGTTACAGGTAGTCAGAAGCCCGAAAGTCTGACAACCAGTCTTACTAAGGGGTATCGTATTACCCAGTAACTGGGTTGTGGACGTCAGATAGGCAGTCGCTCCATGTAAAGTACTGGTATTCAGCTGCATCCGGTTAGACTGGAAGCCTACCCCAACATAGTTGGGAAAAGGCTAGGCAGATGATGACGACCTATAGTTACTTATCTAAGTTATATTATACACAGAAGCTGTTGGTGTACCTACCTTAATAAATAAATATCAGCAAACACAGTGGAATTGATACATTTGGCTATTTCATAATGTAAAAAAAAACTGGCCAAGTGCGAGTCGGACTCGCACACGAAGGGTTCCGTACCACAAGGCAAAAACGCCGAAAAAAATACGTTTGTTGTATGGGAGCCCCCCTTAAATATTTATTTTATTTTGTTTTTAGTATTTGTTGCTAAAGCGGCAACAGAAATACTTAATTTGTGAAAATTTCAACTGTCTAACTATCGCGGTTCTTGAGATACAGCTTGGTGACAGACAGACGGACGGACGGACAGATAGCGAAGTCTTAGTAATAGGGTCCCGCTTTTACCCTTTGGGTACGGAACCCTAATAAAAGAAACGCTCAACTACAAATCAATCACAAAAACAAAACATAATCCCGTAACAAGTCCTTAGCCCCACAATCCCAAGCATTTGTTTACAAACCATAGATTACTCCATCAGTACTATAAACATTTTTCTCAACGCCTTATGAACCACACGTCAACGTCTTCGAAAGCCGTGTCTTTCGAAGTCTTGAAGCCGATGTTTAAGTCACAATGGCGGGCGTGGTCGCGAGCTAGCGGCGAATAATTACACCTCCCTCCCCCCCTGAGGTCTAGCACCTCCCCCCTCCTCGTTCATTGAGCATTGTCTTAAGATGTGACCTCTTGAAGGTATCAACTTGTGTATGGAAATTGAGTCCAATTTGTCTAAAGAAAGCGGGGAGATGTGGCGTTTAAAATTATGTGTCGCATGCGCAGCGCGTTTAGATGGGTTTGTCTTTTTTCAAGGTTTTTTTTTCACTTTGATGGTGTTTTTTTTTTCTGTGTTATAATTTGGAACGTGTAGCAGCTTATTGTGAGAAAAAGGTCAGACAATAAAAAAGAGGTCATGTTAATTCTACCTTATCTCAAACATAATAAATAAATAGACACTAAAAAGCTTCCGTAAATATCTCATTAACCCATTAATTGCAGTCTTTATCAAAGCTGAAACCACATAAAAAATTAGCATACCCTCAAATAGCACGTTTTTCATTCAACTTGGTATGAATCGTTCGTTCGTAAAAGAATGCGTCGGCCACCCCGCGTGCCTTATTGCGAGTACGTGAAGTTGGCGCGTGCGGTCATCTAGCTAGCATACACAATACGACAACTTACGTAACACGCAACGCGCACAGAATTACAGAATCGCGATTTCTCTATCACACCTTTCATACAAGAAACCATGACAATACAACCGCTAGACAATTTATTAACCACTAAAAAACGTCTAGACACAAAATTATTGTTAAATTCATGCGTGTTGAGTATAAACGTTGGAACGACATTCTTATCTAGTGGCGTTCTACATTCAAAATATAAGTGAAGCAATTGAAAAACGAACCGAACCAAGTTCATATTACTGGCCGCCTGTTCCAAATTCGAACGCTATTCAAATATCGAACGAGATGGATGACGCGGCCGCTGGAACAAGTCTCACACAAATAATTTTTTCCTATGTTTTTTTTTTCATTTTCTCTTTACCGTACTTCTTGCTGTATTCCACACGAGTATATTGTATTTAAATTGCAAATATACGTTTAATAATATTAATCATTAGCTATTTAGTCAATCTTTTCTATTTCTAAACTCGTAAAACCGCAGCGTTCCGAACCGAAACATTCAATCAACCGAAAATTTAAATAAAATATTACTCAAACTTATAAAATCATAATGTTAGACGTGGCAGGCTGGTTTCGGCGGCGATATGATCCCATTGATTGATGGGTGACCATGCTTCGTTTGGAGCGTACAAAACCAGCATAACAGGGGTCGCACTTTCAAACAAAAACTATAATTCAGAGAGGTCAAGTTGAAATGGCAGTTATATTTTTCAAGTGTGTTGACCCCGAATGCCTTGGACTAGTATCTACAATGTTTTGAACTTAATTAAAAATGTATAAAGAATTTATTGCGTGTCAAGACCGCCCCCGTGCTTTGGAGCAGATTTTTTTAAATTACCATCAATTGGTAGCAATGGCGGACAATGTGGCCTTCCTTGCGTGCTAAAAAGTCTGAATTGTGAATGTTTTCTTGGTATTTCTCTAATTTCCTGTCGGTATCGGATGACAGGCCTCGTCATACTGAGTCAGAACATGATGAGAATACAGAGATGAAGGAAGCTGTTTACTAATAGAACTAACTCAAACGTTAACGGATAGATATTTAAGATCAAAAGTTTTTTTTCAGTTTTTTTTCAATTATGTAGGTAGGCACTTCTTTTATCTTCTTTGGCAACTGAGTCGATGTCGACTATTCTGTCAGCGGTTGAGAAATTACTAACATTACATTGACATATGATAATTATGTCTGTAACATAACTGATATCTGTGAGGAAACCTGGGACCTGGTTAATTTAAGTGTGAAATCGCCAAACCATAAAACAAGCGTGGAGATCATTGGCTCATGCCGTCTCTGTATGAGAAGACGCCTTTGCTCTGTATTGGGACAGTAATAGACTGGTATTATTAAGTTATTACAGAAATCATGTACACAAAACGAAAAATATCGATCAATCATCAACTTTAAAATTACGTAAGCGACACAAATATGGAAGTGCACCTAATATTATTTTTTATTATTGCCTAAAGCACTTGTTTACATATACGCTTCCTACACACCACACTTTATGAGTGGGTAATAGACTAATAATCGTTAACTCAACAACAGGAGACAAATCGATACAAGCAAGCTTATAAACTAATGAATAGTCGATTATTTGAGCAGTCTAATCGATCTGCTTTAGAAAGTAATGAGTGTATTCAGTTTAAGTTAGTATGTTTGTGAAACGAATACCGAGTCATAATAATCGTTAGTTACCGAGATTATAACTGAAGCATAGTCCATTTCTTTTCTAAACCAAAAAATCAATCATCCTTACTCACGGGCGGATCATAAAGAATCATTCCCGTTCTATTTTCAAAACAGAAATTTGAATATGAACCGAAAGCTACATTCGAACGCTCCCCGTGTTTGTAATTCGTCCGTTTGAAAATGGAACTTGTTGTTCTTATTATGAATGCGTTAAGGATGCGCAAGAGCATGCGTCTGACGGTTTAGTAACTGATGCATTAATGCCTCGAATGATCTCTTACGTTTTTTTGTTCGACGCCCGGAGATTGGTCATTACACATCTGAATATGTGTTCTCCACAAAAAGTTGGATCACGACTCGGTAAAAAGTCGAAACGAGTCTTGTGATGTAAGTAGATAGCAAACGTGCTCTTTATGTTATTAGAATTTGAAGTTTCCGGATTGATTTGAAAGTTTTTAACGGGCCGAAACTATTTGGTGGAGAGCAAATTGATTTTATTGTGTTTCTCGGGTGTGGTTTCTCTTAGAATCTAAGCTTTTGATCATGTTAAGTTTACAAACAGAAAGCTTTATTACTGATGCAACTACTACAGCGAATCTGTGTTTCAATCAATAGATTTGCAGTTGAACATATCAAATAATGAGTGCAACACTAAATTCCACTTGAACGTCAAAATATCAAACAATGAGTGCAACACTAATTTTCTTCGTGAAAAACTTATCCATTTCAAATAGTGGGGTGAATGAATCGATCATCAAAGCATTCAAAATATGTTGCGCCATATCGCTTGTCGCCGTCCTCCGTCCTCATAATTAAACGTTCACATATTCCTTAAACACGAGAATTAACCCCAATTGAGGGACCGCTCTATTTAAATTACTCGTTACACTATTCAACTTTCTGGAAGTATGAGACACGTCACTAATCTATATCGCAGCTGCCAGATGTAAGTACTTTAGTCGATTTTTGTGTTGACATCACTATTTTGTTGGTCGTTTTTCTTTTTTTCTAATGATTAGGTATCTTCTAGAGATGTAACATTGTTTAATGCCGATTGAATTGGAAACTTTATGTCTATAATAAAGCTGTTGTTTTATTTATGTGTTATTTCGTTTTTTTTAAATAATGGATGAGCTAGAAAATATAATTGAATAGCCATCTGTTGGATCGTTTCCGAAATCAAGTTTTGGAAGTTATTTTTATACAAACTAAACTAAATGTTAGCTTCTAGCAAAATTGGTAGGCGCATGAGGTAAAACTACACTTTTTTTAAATAAAAGTATTTAGTGTACTAGAATCGTAGTAAGATCTAAAATAGTACCTAAGTATGTAATAAAAATTCCGATGAAAAAAATGTGAAAAATAGGTAAGTAGGTAAGTGTTATTTTTTAAATAACGCGATTTAATTTTAAGTTTTTAATTTGAGTTAGAGCGGAGAAAGAAGTCCAACACCGCGTTTCCTGTTTTTGAAAGACTCATTTTATACTTTATAGCTTTTTTGTTAGCAACCGGAATAACAAGATGGATTTCCGTTTTCGTAATGCACAAGTACCTACAATAATAATTTTGCATTAAAATAAACCCGCTATTGTGCCTTTGTGGGCTATAAAATTATCATAAGCGAAACACACAAATAATAATCTCATATTTGAGCCCGTCCCGTCCGCCATCTTTAAAAACAATGAACGTTATTGTCTCTTCTTAATTCCATTTTTGAAAAAATAATCCATTTCGCATTTCATCGCGAGTGCTCATTGATTACTTTTGCACAAGACAAAAGGAAGCTTACGAACTAACAAATACAGTCCTTGTCTGCTTGTAGTATCAAAGCGCAGCTGTGTTCTTGAAAGTATTTGCTTGAAGAAAACTGGATCTTATCTCAAGGGGTGAAGGGTGAAAATGGTCCGCTAATTGGTTTACGGGAATTGCATATATGAAGAGCGGAAAGGCGATACTGTAAGAAAGGGATGTGGAGAATGCACGATTTTGCAATGTGTCCGTTTATTATGATAATTATGCGACGACAAAATCGAATTATTTCAATACAAAGTATGTATAATAATATTTGTCTTATTTGTTAGTGTTGATTTTATTGGACACGTGTTTACATTAATGATGAAAATGAATAAATTACCTCCATTTTTATCTGTAACGGTGTAGATAACGAAAATTAATGTAGGTTTACGTGTCAGTTTTTATTTATAGACATGCATTTGCATTTTTATTGGCAGTTACATAAAAAATCGGCATTCGTACAACGTGAAATAAGACTTTTGACATTCTATTTTTGCAAGTGAGCGTAACTTTAGTGTGATCTAACAATGAGTGACAATTACTACGTCACATTAGTTTTAAATAAAATAAGATTACCTACTATTAGTTACAGTTAGAGCAGTGGTGGCCCAGTGGCATCGGCCGCGACTTACGAGTTGTAGGTCGTAGGTTCGAACCCAGACAGGCGCTTTACTTTGTGTAAATTATTAAAACGGTGAAGGAAAACATCGTGAGGAAACCGGCATGTCCTAGAACCAAAAATTCGAAGACATGGGACATCTACCAACCCGCACTGGGCCCGTGTGGTGGATTACGTCCCACTCCCTCCCACAGAGAGGAGGCCTGTGCCCCAGCAGTGTCCCACCTTAGAGGCTGATTATGACTATGAATACTAGTTTAAAACTTTAAAGCAGATCTTTCTTGTGGAGTTACGACCTTATAAGATTGTATTTGTGATCATTTAATCAAAATCTTGCAAGACAAAAAAGTATAACTGCCAAAATGAAGGTGCACTATACGCTATGACCTACCCTTCTGTCAACCCCTTCGAAAAACACAGACATGATGTTACGTAATTGTAATTGCGCAACACACTATCAGTAGCATAGGCTTCCATTTTGACAGTTCAACAGCATTCATTGCGTTATTTACGTCGGTGAGCAGACCACCTTTTCAAACTTATGAAGCAATGGATTAGCCACATCCTTCAAAAAGATTTAGATACTGCATTGATAGTGTGTTACGCAATTAGGGTGCGAAGCAGGCAAGCACCATCATTCAACAGCCAAACTTGTTATCACATACTTAAAAAAAAAAAAAAAGGTTCCGACGAATTGAGAACCTCCTCCTTTTTGAAGTCGGTTAAAAATACTAAGTTCTCATTCTGTCAACAGACGTTGAAGTTTGTTAAACATTACCTAACTAAACTAAGTAAGTATAACAACTAATTTTAAACAAACAAGACATTCAATTCAAATCAAACAGCCCCATCGAACCTTAATACTGCACAGAAATCTAGAAAAACATACAAAAAACTCAATAATTTCCATTTCAGTATCGAATTAGAAGTGATCAATTTATAAATTGCCTATTAGTAACCTTAAGCGGTTAATATACCCCTTAAATGGTCGTTACTTGACGTGACAGACAGACACACAGTCGATACACTACCTAAGGACGGAAAACTTAAGTATTTCTGATATAAATGGCAGCCATAGCTAGTATATACTGCTTAATTATGTAGTTCTACAGCCGCACAGTTTGAACTAAGGTGAAGCTGCGCTTGCCGCGGTCGGCTCGTGGATGGGTGACCATCCCTTATCTGTCGAGACTCGGCTGTCATTCTTAGATCTTTGACAGTCGTTACGGGTAGTCAGAAGCCTGAAAGTCTGACAACCAGTCTTACCAAGGGGTATCTTATTACCCAGTAACTGGGTTGTGGAAGTCAGATAGGCAGTCGGTCCATGTAAAATGTTGGTATTTAGCTGCGTCCGGTTAGACTGGAAGCTGACCCCAACATAGTTGAGAAAACGGTAGGCAGATTGATTGACTTAAATATATTGAATTATATTTCTAATAAGAAATTGATCTTATTAGTTTTGCTTACCGATAAAAACGTAATTGGAGTAACAAAGTTATAATAAGCCATTTCTTGGAAAATTAAGTTGTTAACAAGTAATTAAAATTGAATTTTTAAAAGAATTATTGTAAAGTTTAATATTGTTAGAAAAAAAAACTGGCCAAGTGCGAGTCGGACTCGCACTTGGCCAGTTTTTTTGAACACGAAGGGTTCCGTACCACAAGGGAAAAACGCCGAAAAAAAACACATTTGTACGTTGTATGGGAGCTTCTCTTAAATACTAATTTATTTTAGTTTCGTTAAAGCGGCCACAGAAATACATCGTCTGTGAAAATTTCAACTGTCTAGCTATCACGGTTCATGAGATACAGCCTGGTGACAGACAGACGGACGGACAGACAGCGAAGTCTTAGTAATAGGGTCCCGTTTTTACCCTTTGGGTACGGAACCCTAAAAAGCGTGATCAAAACAAAGAAACACAAGACAATTACGTAATAAAAAAAAAACCACTGCATTTTGAACTTACGCTGAGGTCTGTACTATAGCTAAATTATGTTAAAATATGGTTATCCAATCTTTATCTAAGAGATAAGAAAATCTAAAATTTAAGCATTCTGTTAGTCGGTCAGGTTAGGTGGGCCTACATTTTGTTTATTTCTCTAGCTTTATTTTTTCACTGTTACTACCGTGAAAAAATAAAGTACCACAGAATAGATAAAAAGGTTGTAACACGGAAAATTCGAGAAAAAAGTTGAAGCTTTGACGTTTAGATCAAAAACGTAGTTAGATAATGAAGTTGGAGCTTTATGTTCACAAAACTTTACTGGGTGTTTTTTATTTGTTTTTTTATTCGAGAATTAAATGAAACAGTGCTTAGCTTTTAAAATTTAGTTTAAATGAACGACTAGCCGATGCCCAATAGTGGTTAGTGGCTAACCCCTTTATTCATAGACGTTGCTTAAAGTTAAGTAGCGATTAGCGACTGTTTAACCATACAATCTTGACGTTTAAACGTCACTTATATTTAAACATCGTTTAAAAATAAAAACCGTTACTATCCAAGTTACAAATCGGAAGGCAGTCAGAACTTACAATTCTTGTATGTTCTAACTACCTTCCGATTCGTAACTAATTCACAATGTCATAACAGCTGGTATTAATTTCAGGTGATACAACGCTAAAAATTAATAGGTATTGTAAGTAAACTGTTATACTAACTTATGTTTACCACTTGTACAAATAGTCAATGTTGATCACTGATATTTTATTTCCTGTCTTTATAAATAGCGAAAAGTTCAGTCCTATTATTTTATTATATCGCAATGTAAAGCTTTTCTTACGAATGCAGTTTTGTTGCACTAATTTATTTAAAAAAACATACCATTAATCATAAAGTACATACTAATTCCATGGCAATCATTCACAAAACAATCGAATTTCAAAATTCGCATTCCAAATCGGCTGGACGGCGTCGGAACTTTTTGAAAATCAACTACTTTTATCGATATCGTTTAAGCGTTCGATATTTGAATGAATCACGTGACATGAGTCAGGTCCATTGTTCGTACACAATACTTACGTCGACCCGAGTAAATTAGGAAATGTATTTTTTATTGGAAAGCCACACGGAATTACAATAGAGGGTATAATATATATGACACACGTACGAGTTTCCAGTAAGCGGCGTGATAGTATTCGAAGTTCGAGCGTTATCGTACGCTGTCTATGGCCGCCCATTGATGTTTTTAAGCGAACTTTACGAGTGCTGCCCACTAAAAATATTAATTAATTACCCATTTCGTCGGGTGTTGGTTTTGTATTATTAATAGTTGCAACTGAAATTCATGATGTTAAATTGTTTGTTGACTTACATTAACATAATTATAACTTCCTCTTACATTTGCGAGTTGTTTATCTTGCGTAAACTCAAACATTTCCCGTTTCGCATTGTTTTACTCAGAAGTTAAAGAAAAAAAATATCTTTTATTTATATAACAATCACGTTCGGCTCACATTGATTGTGCTCGTGGCCTGTGACGTCACCTCCGCCGCCTGATAAGGGCCACTTCCGGTCAAAATCCTGACCGAATGGTAGAATGAATGACTGACCGAATGAACGGGACGAACGACCTTATTCAAAAATTGAGGACGAATTTTTCTCATAATACATTTTTGGAGGCTGGTATTAATTATAATGCAACTGACGTTTGGCGATGTGTTGCATAAAATAATAATTAAATTCATAATTTATGATTTGTCAACCATATATCACGCGGGTACTGGATAATAAATTCATAAGACATATAGGGTTGAAATAATTATGTCTAATATAAGCAGCTTGTTCGTATTTCATCAACATACTCTGTGCTTACATTTAATTGCTGACAAAATATAATAATATATGAGTACAATTTCTGTATGAACACGTGATAAAGTTTCTTCAATTGGCAATTTGGCAATGCAATGATTGACTAATAAACTTCAAATTTATTGTCAATTTTAGAAATTTCCGTATTTCAAATTGAAATACAAGTCCTATTTTTGTTAAGTACTTAGGTATAATAGGTATAGTACTTAGGTACACTACTGAACATCGGTTAAACATCTTATTGCTCTCTAATTATTACCAATAATATAATTACCAATAGAGAAAGAAATCCTTACTAATATTATAAATGCGAAAGTAACTGTCTGTCTGTTAACTTTTCACACCTTAAGAACGTTTACGACGTACACCATTTCATACAACCTTTTAAGCCCTTGTTTTTCGAAATGAATGAACCGATTTCAATGAAACTTCATACGCTTAAGCAGGATACAAAGGGCTAAAAAGTTAGTTAAGAACAGTTTTCAAAAAAATTACAGCCAAATTAGACCAATTTTAAATTGTCCATAGAAACAGATTTCCAGGTACTTATCTTTTTATAAATAAGATTTATTTAAAGTTAGTAAAGAACATTTCGAAAATGTTCTTTACTAACTTTAAACCTCAACAGACACACCTAGACAGAGCCTAGATAGAATTCTAAACGGTACAGTTCAGGTAGTTTTTTCTGAAGTTTGTATGTTTGGATGTACGAAGTTATCTCCGAAACTACACGTTCGATTTCAAACATTCTTTTACTGATAGAAAGCCGAATGTTTTATGTTAAAATTTCACGCGAACAAAATTGCGGGCAAAAGCAATTTTTCATAAAAGAAAGAACTACGACGGAGATCTACATTAAAAACTTTCCATATTTGCAACAATAAACAACCAATTAATATCTATTATTATCTACTTACGTGAGGGAAAAAACCTCTTGATAGACATTTTACAAAACAAGTATAATTCACACTCTTAACAAGTACTAGGAAACCATAAGAATTTATAAAAACAAAGTGAACGAATACATTTTTGGGATTTTCCTCATTCTAATAATATGATCTAGCGTGTTTCCGAGAATCGTCGCAAAAACGGCGGAATTTTAATAAAAACATGATGGTGATTCTTAGACGACTCCGCCTTGGAGTGTAAATGTTAGACCTGCACCCGAATTGCGTAACACACTATTACTCTAAATTTGAATCATTTTGAAGCATATTGCTAATCCATTGCTCCTTAACCAGTATTTTACATGGAGCGACTGCCTATCTGACCTCCACAACCCAATAACTGGGTAATACGATACCCCTTGATATGACTGGTTGTCAGACTTTTGGGCTTCTGACTACCCGTAACGACTGTCAAAGATCCACGAATGACAGCCGGGACCAACGGCATGGAGGGGTCTCGGTATGTAAAGATGGTCGCCCATTCACAGACCAACCGCGGCAAGCGTAGCTTAACCTGATCGATCGACCTGTGCGGCTGTTATTATTTAGCCACGGGCCCCTCTACAAACAAACTAAAAAACGCAATGAATGTTGTTGAACTGTCAAAATGAAACCCATTGCTACTGATAGTGTGTTACGCAATTACCCTGCTGTTCCACAAAGTATGGGACACTTAATATAATGTCCAACGTGTCCTGTCAGCTGTACGTTACAGGAACTGGTGGACGCTGGTGATGGCGCCAAACACATAGCAGAATTCTGGGCCGAGTTCATTTAGATTGCCATCGACACGCTAAGAAGAAGGTGTTAACTTGATTTGGTAACAAGGTTCCGTATAATCTAATTGGAATCTGTTTAGTTTTCGGTGCAGTGCTAATGTGAGTTATATAATTCATGTTTAATTTCCGAGTTTATCTTCTATAATATGCATCATTTGGTAGATGCATATTATACATAGTATTATGCATATTATACTAAATTATTTTGTAAATAGTGCCCAATTAATGAGGCAAGCAAGTTTTCTATTCTTAATATTAAAAAGAGGTAGAATTTTTGAGGTTGTCTGTAAGTAGGGGGTAATCTTCGAAACCACTGATCCGATAATTCTTTCACTAATAAGAAGCTACAGTATTGCCGAGTGCCATAGGATATTTTTTTTCTTAAAACAAGAAATTTCACGCGGACGAAGTCTGTTCAGAAGATAGTTCGGTATAAACAAGCTAAGTATAACAGGCTCAAGCTTTTGATTCAGTGCTACAATGTAACACAGAAAAAAATACCTACGATTTAATTTGTCTTCGATATTATTTTTAAAATAATTAACAATAACAATACTTGCTTCATACTGAAATAAGCGGAGAGAAGTTGATAAGTTATAACCTAAACTAACAATGATATCCCGAAGGTTTAACATTGTAACTACATGAAAAACAAAAAGTGATTTAGTTATTTTTCATCGCATACGCTCCCTGTCAGCTACAATGTTTCTTTCAACAAATTAGGTGCTTGCCAAACACAATCACTGTTCTTTGCCAAAATAATTTTTAAACTTTTCGATACTTACAGAGTAGACTGTTGAATTAAATTCCTATTGTATGTATACTCATGTTTCCACAAATAAAGACTCTTGACTCTTGACTCTTATTGTCTGTTATCACACATTTGAGGCTGGGTTTACCTACCTAGTAAAATAGACTTATCATCTAAAAACCGGCCAAGTGCAATTCGGACTCGCACACGAAGGGTTCCGTACCACAAGGCATAAAACCCCGAAAAAAAAAAGTTTATTTTATACCCCTTAATTTTTTAAATTTATTTTGTTTTTATTATTTTTGTTGTTATAGCGGCAATTTCAACTGTCCAGCTATCACGGTTCATGAGATACAACCTGGTGACAGACAGACAGGCAGACAGACGGACAGTGGAGTCGTAGTACTTAATAGGGTCCCGTTTTTACCCTTTGGGTACGGAACCCTAAAAAATCAATCTGGCTAGCCTTTTCCCAACTATGTTGGGGTCGGCTTCCAGTCTAACCGGATGCAGCTGAATAGGTACTTGTTAATTACATGGAGCGATTGCTTATCTGACCTCCACAACTGAGTTACACGATACGCTTTAGTAAGACTGGTTGTCAGACTTCTGACTAACCGGAACAACTGTCAAATATCTGCGAATGAAAGCCGAAAGCAGCAGCGTGCTTTCTAGTCGGAAGATTTGTTAATTGAAATTTAATTGCTAATATAATTAAGCTGTATTTACCAGCGGGTATGGAATGGATAGTGGAATGGTTAGTGGTAACCGCGAAATTCAAATTTTCTTACGTTTTTTGCAATTTGCAGGTCAGTGTCAGGTTGTATCTTGATCAAAATAATATGATTCGCGACAATAACAGGTACATATTTAGAGAATTATAATCATTAGAATCATTAATACCTACATCTTTCTAAGTTAGATTTCTACCATAAGCACTTCTCCCTAAGAGATTAGTGGTTGGTGGTAGAAATCTCACTTGGAAAGATATATTCTAAGTTTTCCTGATTTTTTTTTCTTTTTTTATGGTTCCGTACCCACAGGGTAAAAACGGGACCCTATTACTAAGACTTCACTGTCTGTCACACTCACCAGGCTGTATCTGAAATTTTCACAGATGATGTATGTATTTCTTTTGCCGCTTTATCAACAAATAATAAAATTTAAAGGGGTATAAAAGAAGCGTTTTTTTCATGCCTTGTGGTACGGAACCCTTCCTGTGCGAGTCCGAGTGGCACTTGGCCGGTTTTTCTATTTTTTCATCACACATCGTGTCTACGGTTCTCATCCAACTCTCCTGTCGCAATGCTGTTGCAAGAATTTCTGTGTTGCTGCAGAAGTATAGGTATCTATCTATAGAAACACCTACAATTCGCCAGTTATATTAAAGTCCCATGTATTAAAGAGCGATCTACTAGTAACCGGGCACAAATCCTGAGAAACTCCTGGTGGAAAACCCAATAACACTTTGCCCGACCTAAGAATCGAATCCGGGACCTCGTGCACAGCAGTAGCGCAGGCAGTGAGGCAGTCTTACATTCAGCAATCTAAGACAACCTTGCGATTTTTTTTTCTTAAGTTATACCTAACATACAGTTTCCGATATTAACAATATCAAGACAGATATAAATTGCAGCCTTGTTATTTCAATAATTACACCTATTAATAATTATATGATTACTTTGTGATTTAAGTTTTAGCTTTTCAAATGTAGATTTTTTAAATTGTATCCCTAAAGCTCGGTTCCTGCGGTGCTATTCTGTAAAAATCTCACCGTGAAAACTTAGGTGAAGTGAGCGTGGAGTGAGCTGTCAATAGTGTCAATTCTTAGCAAAAATAAACTCACTTCACCTAAGTTTTCACGGTGAGATTTATACAGAATCGACCGGCTGTAAACAAAAATGAATAGTTTTGCTCACCAATGGTAAATTTTTTAATTGCCAAACTGGGCATATAAATACTTAGATTCGTAAGCTAATTCTACCTTTGATAGCTACTTCCATATGGGAGGGTCTACTATGCAAAGCTATGAGTATTTGTTTCATTATTGGTAAAAATACAAGAATCTTAATTATAACCAATAACGGTCCGAAAATTATAGGAATTGGCCACGAGCACCAATATGTCAACACTTGGCAAGTTTCAATTGCGATTTTTTCGTGAAATAACGAATGCAACGTTGAAATACGACACTTTACACAAACCTATGGGTTCGAAAATACCTACTTTGATCGTAATAACATAAAATTTCATTCAAAACTAATGACTTTGAATAAAGCCAAGTGTATAAATACTTATGCTTGTCTTTATTCTTTTTATTATACCTAATATTAGGTAATACAAAATGGCCGAACAAACAAGAAACATAATCTGCCACGCCTTTTCACAATCTTGTTGGCTTACAGTCCTACCAGATGCAGCTGAATACCAGCATTTTACATAGAAAAACTGCCTATCTGACCTTTACAACACAGTTACTGGGTAACACGATACCCTTAGTAAGACTGGGTAACTTAACAAACAAGACTACCTTTTGAAAATTTTAAGAAAAAGTAGAGTTTTAACTTAAGTATCTTGATTTAACGTTAAGGTTTATAAAAGGATTATGAAATGAAATGTTTATTTATGTAAGTACTTAGATCTTATAAGACACTTTTACACGTCAATATTTTGTTTGGTCATTATTTAAAAACTAGATTTCGCAGGCAGTTCCAAGCGGACTGATTCCTGAGAAGTGCCGAAATAAACTCAGAGGTCATATCTCCCTGCTGTAGATTACTTTAATGCTCTGAACTAAAATATTGTTAAGAAAAGCGATGTAAAAACACGTAAAAAGGTGACAATCTGAAACTTTTAAGTACCTAACGTATAATAATTATATAGGTAACTAATAATTATCATCTGTCCAGCATTTTCCCAACTATGTTGGGGTCGGCTTCCAGTCTAACCGGATGCAGCTGAGTACCAGTATTTTACATGGAGCGACTACCTATCTGACCTCTACAACCCAGTTACTGGGTAATACAAAACCCCTTGGTAAGACTGGTTGTCAGACTTTCGGGCTTTTGGCTTTTGGGTCTTTTCGCCTTTTTGCCTCGTCAAGGCGTCGCCTTACTATGAAAAATAATAGTCGTAAACCGTTATTTAATTATATAAGTTAAGTTAATTACTGAAAAGTAAATATTAATTCAGCTAATAAGTAAACACAACGGAAAATCGTGTAAAGCAAACTTTTCTTTACAAGTCCACGCGGCCATTCTGAAAGTTCAGTTGAAAAGCTCTCCTAACTTTCGTTACAGTAAACTGTAAAAGATCTTTTTCTGTGTTTCAATGATTTTAGCGTGAACTTAAACAGTTTTTATATAATATAAACAGTTGTTCTGAAACTCCGAGCTTCAATCGACGTTATAAATTGAAAACTTTAAGCTTTTAATCCAACCACTACAACCGATAAATTATATAGAAATAGCTACTTACAAATTAATTAGATTTATCGATCTAACAGTGACTAAAATACACATTGATTAACTTAATAAATATCACTAGTTCCAGCTCAAGCTATTTATTCTCCTATTTATATCCCAATAGCTTCAGCCCGCGACTCCGTCCGCGTTGAAGCCAACTATACTATAAAATATATCCAATATTATTCGGCAATAGTCTAGCTTTTTTTCAGTGAAATAATTTTTGCAATTGGATGAGTAGTTTCGGAGATTATCCTCTACATCCATACATACAAACTGTACTTCTTTATATATAATATTAGTGTAGATCAAACCAATATATTCTATCTTCTAGCCAAATAATACATAAAATTCAGTTGTCCTGTCAAACACAACAATATCAGCTATGTATATCGCATCAAACGGGAATCGTACTCGCTACAGCGTCGGTCTGAGCTTGATCTTCTAACCAAGCGACCTATGACCCTGATACTTTGATACTAGATGTTCCTCAGTATCTGATCTCGATTGGGTAGATAAGGGAAAAAAGCACGTTCTAGCATCTTGAGATATGTATCTTTTTTACGTTCATGCTGTGAGAAAGAGAGGGGTAAGAAGGTAGTTTGGTTTGTTTGAAGTTAAAGTTAGCGAGAATCTTATAAGATTTTTTGTTTTGAGGTTTCTTTTGTTTTAATACCGAATGACAACAGTCGGTCGATCCTGTAAAAATCTCACCGTGAAGATTTAAGTGAAACGAGTTTGTTTTTGCTAGGAATTGACACTATTGACAGCTCACTCCACACTCACTTCACCTAAGTTTTCACGGTGAGATTTTTACAGAATAGCACCGCAGTAACTAAATGTGCTGAATAATTAATAAAGTTTTTGTTGAAATATTGCAATTTCGATTATTAGTGTAGTGATGCATTTCCTTCTATCTCCGCCCACCGAGCGAATAAAGCTGTTTATATTTTTATCAAGTAATAAATGTAAGTAGGTAAACTAAGCTGAATCATTTATTTTCTTTAACAATTAAGCAACAGCAGAATAGTTTTGATAGAAATATTTAAAAAATAATAATATATTGTTGTAGGCAAATGTTATTTTTGATTGATCAATTTGAACGATATTGCTGGCTAGACAGTAGTGTTATTAATAAAGTAAAGATAATTTTTACTACTTTATCAATATAATGTGCAACAAAATAATAAAAAAATATCCTAAAGTTTTGCAAAAGCACGCACTTCACTAATCAACTTGTAAAAATGTTTTCCATTCATGAAGAGAAACCTTAAAAGATGACGCGCTTTTGTCACTGTATTATTCTGTAGCACATTTTAATAAACAAATAAGTTCAACGTTATAATTATTAGTAAAAAGAAGAAAATAAAAAATCTTACCTTAATTTAAGACATCCAAACTTGAAAATAACTCGACAAAATAATATAGTGGTCACTCCTGTTCATATCACCATAAATCCATAGTGTCACACACACACCGACCACACAATTTGAGAACACAGTTTATATAACTAATCTATGTCTTTTCTACTAAAACTTATTAACAGTCACCTGAAATAAAAAAAGTCTCAATTCTAACTTCGCGAGAAGTCGAAACTAAATAAAAATAATCGTCCGAAACGCGATAAATGTAACAGCCGCGCGCGAATTACTCACGCGACTGAAAAAATTGCCACATCTGCGTAAGACTCGGAAACTAAATCAAAATACTGGCTAGGAGAGGGACGAGTCAACTGAGGCCCCACCCTTCCCCCACCACCGGCCGATACGCAAAAACATTCATAAAAACCACGCTCGACTCCTCCGCGAAATTACCAATTGTTTATATCACGACAAAAATGTAAACCCGAACGGATTCATCTCGACAAAGCCCTAGATTAAGCAAAACATTAAACAATTAAGAGTCACACAATAGAATTCCGACAATGTCGAAATATTTAAAACAATACACGGTTTAATTTGTACGAATCATAATAATAAACACGGAGCGTTACTGTGTTATCGAAAATAATCGATTCTTCGAATGCGTTTCGGTGGATTATTTTTAAAGATGGAAACCTTAGTGCGGGTTGTCGGCGCGAGTTTTCCCGCGCTCCTGGAAACGTGCGTGACGTCAGAGTGCTAGAGGTGCGACCGCGCGCTGCAGCCGCCCGGCCACGAATACGTCGCGCCGCGCCCGCCGTCTCCGCTCGGCGTTTTTTTCTGCCAAAAAACTAAGAAAGGGTCTTTAGTTTAGGGTTAACTGTATGCCCGACAATGCGGATGATTTTTTGTAAAGTCTTTTGAAACTGGAGCGTGTTTAAAATACACGCGTTGACCTTCGACATATCGCGATGTCGCTCAGCGCAACACTGAAGTATTGTCTTACATTGCGTTTTTTGTTTTTGCTCCGATAACATCTGTTCTGTGGTCACCGTAACCGTAACTTGTAAGTTGGTAACGCAATGTATAGGACAAAGCTCTAAGTTTCGTAATTGTAAACCTTTAACATCTAACTTGGTAGCGTTAAGTTTCTATACTTACTAAAAGTTTTTTGTTTAATTTTTTGTCGGAGTTTTATGAGGATACTTATATTATATCTACTTACTTATAGTTATTTAATGATATTATAATAAGTACCTACGTACGAGGGCACTGGCCACTGTTTCACCTGACAGTTAATTGAAGAATTAATTATATGCCAAATCTTTATGTCAGATATTGAGAGCACAGAGAGTACAGCTCTAATTTGAATCACGGCAAAAGTTTAAACTCCCTTCAGATCAACGGTTAAAACGATGACCTAGGAAAATTCATAACCCCATAGGAAGGTACTGCCTTTTTATCATAATAATCTCAATTTTTTTCTAAATTATATTAGAATGAAAAAAAAAAATGCTCCGATCCTCGTTTCCGGGTGACACCGATGCGGACGAGTACTTCGACGCCTAAATATCCTTTTGTTTTTGTATTTATTTATATCGTTAGTCTTTTAATTTAGTACGCAGTGTAAATAGTTAAATAAGAGATTATGAAAATAAAGAGTTTGATTATATATTAATAAGAAACTTGATTGTAGATTGACCCACACTGGCAACGAATATATTTGAAACGTGCTTAAATTTATGGTATGCGTGGTAGGAAAACTATCTACTAATACCTACCGCTAAAGGGTTCTCGAATATTATGGAGAGAGACATAAGCATAACATCACGCCTTTTTTCCCACGAAGGGTTACGCAGAGATGTACAGACGCCAGCACATCAAGCTACCCGAAACTGTCAAATTTTCCCAATCAAATTTGAACTTTATTCTGTAGCGATAAAGTTGAAAATCTATTAAAGAAATTTGACAGATTGTAGTAGCTTGATGTGCTGGCGTCTGTACACCTACTTTTCGTCAGTCATGTTGTAAAGTGCCAGCTTATACGGACATAGACCACTTACTGAAAATAAATGTACACTCTGGGCTTCTTCTGGAAATACACACATAAAAAGTGTCTAGGGATCAACATATATTTTTGCAATAACTTTTCTCCTGATTGATATTAATTAAAATTTTCTTTAAGGATTCATCAAATAAAGTGTTTTCGTTTGTCACAGTAACGATAAACCAAGTCACCTTTGCATTAATAAAGAAATTTGCCATTTTCCTAATAAAGGGATTTTTGACATTTGAACCACTAACACAAAAGTTCGAAAAAAAGACTGAAATAACAGTTTTCTTTAAAATTTTATTGGGTAACTTAAACAATTAATAATCCGTGTTTCTACCGCGAACACTAACAACACAAGAACATCGGTTTGTCATACTCAAAATGAGTTCATCCAAATCACGCTGTGGAATGGCCGCCCATGTTCGTTGCAACAACAAAAAAAGGTCTTCTTGCGACTGGATACCCTCCATATTCGGCAGAGCTCTTCTCTGTAGCATATCCCATGCATGCTCAATCGGGTTCAAGTCTGGCGACTGAGCAGGCCAGGGCAGGACATTGATGTTAGCTGCGGCGAGAGTCTGTCTTACAACTCTTGCGGTGTGCGGTCGTGCATTATCATGCATTAACTGAAATAAGGGACCGATTTGCACTTGTAGAGGAACGATGACGTCTGATACAATCGTCTCAGCATAAATTTGAGCGTTGAGGTTGCCTCTGATCCAAATCA
Source organism: Oligia fasciuncula (assembly GCA_963082905.1). Lineage (NCBI taxonomy): Eukaryota > Metazoa > Arthropoda > Insecta > Lepidoptera > Noctuidae > Oligia > Oligia fasciuncula. The sequence goes on from OY720411.1 coordinate 7,926,282, forward strand.
ACTCAGTTCTTCCGCCGATCCAAATACCCGCCCATACCATGATGGTTCCACCACTATAAGGATGGACTTCCTGGCAGGATTTTAATCGCTGTTGGCGTCCAGGGGTTCTCCAGTGTCGTATACGTCTTGTATCCGGTCTCATACCAAAACGAGACTCATCAGAAAAGCACACGAAACGCCATTGTTCTTCTGCCCAATTTCTGTGTTCAAGAGCCCATTGATATCGAATCCTACGATTGTGCATTGCTATAGGTGGTACCCGTAGCGGTCTTCGGGAATGAAGGTTCACTTCATGCAAGCGGTTTCTGACTGTTTGGTCGCTAATTAAGTTCCCTGAAGAGTGATGAAGCCTCACGGCTAACATCATGGCGGTTATTGTTGGAGCTCTTCGAGTTAAGATTTGAATGTATCGGTCTTGTCTCCGTGTGGTGCAGCGATACCGTCCTCCATGGCGCTCAGCCACGGTACCAGTGCTTCGGTAACGTGTCCAAAGTCGACTGATAACACTCTGACTTGTATTCAGAGCTAAAGCCACAGTACGTTGCCGGGAACCAGCTTCTATCATTCCCACGGCTCTGAGCATTTCTTCCCTGCTTAAATGACGTCGCCGCTCCATAATAACGTTGGTTTTAATCAGTAGTAGGGAAACAGTAGCACTAATAATGTCTTCAATGCGTTGTATGTTTTTATAAGGAAAATATTGACAGCTGATTTTCATCTTTTACTCGAATTTGATTCACAGTTCCTGATTCAAATTATGAAATGCACCAAAAAGGATCCATATAAATTTATAAAATCATAAATTTATTACAAAGCCACATCTCAATCTCAAGAAATCCGCATAAAAATGCTTGATCCCTAGACACTTTTGATGTGTACTACTCTACACACACTTTGCCCAATTCGAAACCAGAACTTCGGGTTCAGCGTTTGCGCTTGCAACCACTGCACCTACGGAGTCAAGATACAGTAATGTAGATAGCTTGTATAAATAATTTCATCACCACTGCTCTCAAAACGGTGAAGGATAACATCGTGAGGAAACCGTCATGTCGGATGTCCTACAAAATATCAAGTCATTCAGCAAGGTATTAAGTCATTCAGCGGGATTGTCCGAAAGGGTTACCGCTGGCCCGGAACATAAAGGGTTAAGGAAGGAACATGGGTGGGTTTTAGTCAGTAAGAGTCTGACACTGCCTTCCGCTCCACCCAGAGCGGGAGGGATCATTTGACGATTTCCCATATGAAAAAAAAAAAGAAAGTATTAAGTCATATATGACATCTATAAACCCGCACTGGGCCCGCGTGGTAGATTACGGCCCACTCCCTCTCACAGGGAGGAAGCCTGTGTCCCAGCAGTAGGATCATTACAGGCTGATTATGTACGCATATTAAGAATTTTTACGATATGACTTCAATCTGACCTCTACACAGCTCAATACCTACGACCATCGCAAATGCAGACTCCAAAATTACATTAATAGGTCAGTTTCCATTCCCAGCAACTAAATCTCACACATGCTTGTATATTTATCTGTTTCTCAAAACAATATTGTGACGTTGACTTTGCTGGGATGTTTTGCTTCTATGAGTCACAGCAATTGAAATCATCGGACAAGACTTCCAAATAAGGTACACAGTTGCTATGCCGAGTACCTATAACTTGACATCACGCCAGTAATCCCCGATTACTATCCCTATTCTATTCTATTCTATTCTTGAAACTCTACTTTTCTTACAAACAAAAGATTTGTTGTTTATTGGCTACCGGTCTTAACAAGGGGTTTCCTGTTGCCCAGTAACTTGATTATTATGGTCAGATTAGCAGTTGCTCCATCCATACTATCAGTGGCGAAGGTTCCATACAAATCGATTCCTACCGGCTTCCCTTTGAAAAATGGCACAGTCAGTATTTATTCTATAGACAAATAATATAAGCATATTAAGGATATCTACTCCGGCTTCCCTCTCACAAAAATTTACCCTTCGCTACTGCTTATTACTACTAATACTTAATAATATTATAAATGTGGAAGTGTGTCTGTCTGTATGTTACCTCTTCACGCTTAAACATGGTATGGATAGTTTGAGTCCCGGGAAAGGTCATAGGATAGTTTTTATCCCGATATTCCTACGGGGTTGGAGCTTACGCAGGGGCGGTGCTAGTGTAAAATATAACTCATAGCTGGCGAAATGTGGGTGTACCTACTATATGTAGGACACCATATACTATGTATATGTAAGTAAGTACACCCACATTCCGCCAGTTATGTTTAAGTCCCATGTATTTAGGGCGCAAGAATATTGCTATCATCATCATCTGCCTAGCCTTTTCCCAACTATGTTGGGGTCAGCTTCCAATCTAAAAGCCGACCCCAACATAGTTGGGAAAAGGCTAGGCAGATCATGAATACTTCAAAACACATTCCCTTTTGTAATAGCCAGGTACTTCCCGGTGCGTGGTGTGCTAACACCGCGCACTATCGTACTCGATTGCTCGCCACTCAAACTTCCTCTATCCTTGTTTATTATTCTTTTTGACCGCATTAGTGCTGGTTTTGGCTGCGATCCATCTCACACATCCATCTTCTCTTTATTGCTGTTTGATATCTTTAGTTGACAACCACAGAAAGACTATTACACATTGTTGTTTGTCCTGATTTATCTTGAGTTTATTAAAAGATTGGTTATAGTTTTAATTACCTGTTTAACCGCTTAATCACCGCTAATGAGACACAAATGATTTTCTATATTAATGAGGCCACGCCGGGATCGAAGTGTTAATATTATTTACTTATTTATTTAATCATTTATGTAATTCAGCTGCATCCGGTTAGACTGGAAGCCGACCCCAACATAGTTGGGAAAAGGCTAGGCAGATGATGATTTATTTAATCATTTATGTACACACTTAAACAAGATGTTTGGTATAAGGACCGACACAATTATTTGAGGGGTTAGGGATGTCCTTTGCCAGCACAAAATAGTTTTAATTTTCATTTAGATAACATTTTTCAATTTTTTAATTTAAATTTTTGATACCTTATCACAAATTTTAGAACTTTGAAAGCAGTCACGTAAATTTCTAGAACAGATTGTACAAAAATGTACATTGAAGATTACACCAAAAATGACGCACTATTACAACCACAAACAAAAAAGTTGTGACCATATTTCGGCTACCTACCACAGTAGTCATACTTATTTTCTTAATGAACATCTTGTCTTTTATAGTATAGATAAGTCATAATAATGTTTACATATCATCGCGTTTCGAAGTGATGCTTAATTTTCATTTTCAAGTCCTAAAATTAATTCAGTCGCACTGTAACACAAACACATTAAAAGCTAATCAAGAAAACAAAAACACAATAACTACAAAACGTAATTGCGTCGCATATCACACTAGTATAGTTCGATTCCCAGCGCGTGAAAATGTCACCGGTTATTTTGGCGCGCATTCGAGCGTCCGTCAGCGCGAGCGCAGCCGAATCTATTGTGATTGGATGCCGTAAGATAAACGGATGGCCGTTTGAGATTTTTATATATTTTAGCGGCGAATTGTGGGGATTTTGGGCGGGTGGTTTCGCTGATTTATTTCTGTAGTGTTTTAAGAGTAATTTATTGATGTTTTCAGTTTCAATATTTTTAAACTAGTAGGTATTTTCAAGTAATTTATTTGACTATGGGCTGATTTTTCAAATCGCCAGATAAATTTTATTCGAGGAATAAAATTGACGTTTGACAGTTTTTGTATGAAATAACTGTCAAAATTTCAAAATTATTCATCGAATAAAGATAGTTCGTCGTGATGTCCCTTTGGTTAAGACTTCGCCTCTTATGTACGAGGTTGTGGGTTCAAATCAGGGCAAGTACAGGCGCCAGCACATCAAGCTACCCGAAACTGTCAAATTTTGCCAATCAGCTTTGAACCTTATGCTTCAGCGTTAAAGTTGAAAATCTATTAAAGAAATTTGACAGATTGTAGTAACTTGATGTGCTGGCGTCTGTACTAATATCGTCGACCGTAGGTTCAATTGAGGTAAGGGACAAAATACCCAAAATGAGTTGAGTATACAGTTTTGTTCAGAATTTTGCGCTCTTTCGAATGGTGCATATGAAAAAATTCTAGCTTAAAAAAAATGTCCCTTACCCTACTGATTTATGGATTTAAATTTCCAATCAGCCCCATAATAACAATCTATCTGAAAAACTATGCAATATAGCAACTTGAAATGGTGTAATTACCGCCGCCAATCCACTTCACATAAGGTAAGGGTCTTCCCAATCAACGAATTATTCTTCATTCATTTTTTCAACAAGACCTTTACACTATTTTTTCAATATACACACATCAAAAGTGTCTAGGGATCAACATATATTTTTGCAATAATTTTTCTCCTGATTGATATTAATTAAAATTTTCTTTAAGGATTCATCAAGGTGTTTTCGTTTGTCATAGTAACGATAAACCAAGTCACCTTTGCATTAATAAAGAAATTGCCATTTTCCTAATAAAGGGATTTTTGACATTTGAACCACTAATACAAAAGTTCGAAAAAAAGACTGAAATAACAGTTTTCTTTAAAATTTTATTGGGTAACTTAAACAATTAATATTCCGTGTTTCTACCGCGAACACTAACAACACAAGAACATCGGTTTGGCATACTCAAAATGAGTTCATCCAAATCACGCTGTGGAATGGCCGCCCATGTTCGTTGCAACAACAAAAAAAGGTCTTCTTGCGACTGGATACCCTCCATATTCGGCAGAGCTCTTCTCTGTAGCATATCCCATGCATGCTCAATCGGGTTCAAGTCTGGCGACTGAGCAGGCCAGGGCAGGACATTGATGTTAGCTGCGGCGAGAGTCTGTCTTACAACTCTTGCGGTGTGCGGTCGTGCATTATCATGCATTAACTGAAATAAGGGACCGATTTGCACTTGTAGAGGAACGATGACGTCTGATACAATCGTCTCAGCATAAATTTGAGCGTTGAGGTTGCCTCTGATCCAAATCAACTCAGTTCTTCCGCCGATCCAAATACCCGCCCATACCATGATGGTTCCACCACTATAAGGATGGACTTCCTGGCAGGATTTTAATCGCTGTTGGCGTCCAGGGGTTCTCCAGTGTCGTATACGTCTTGTATCCGGTCTCATACCAAAACGAGACTCATCAGAAAAGCACACGAAACGCCATTGTTCTTCTGCCCAATTTCTGTGTTCAAGAGCCCATTGATATCGAATCCTACGATTGTGCATTGCTATAGGTGGTACCCGTAGCGGTCTTCGGGAATGAAGGTTCACTTCATGCAAGCGGTTTCTGACTGTTTGGTCGCTAATTAAGTTCCCTGAAGAGTGATGAAGCCTCACGGCTAACATCATGGCGGTTATTGTTGGAGCTCTTCGAGTTAAGATTTGAATGTATCGGTCTTGTCTCCGTGTGGTGCAGCGATACCGTCCTCCATGGCGCTCAGCCACAGTACCAGTACTTCGGTTACGTGTCCAAAGTCGACTGATAACACTCTGACTTGTATTCAGAGCTAAAGCCACAGTACGTTGCCGGGAACCAGCTTCTATCATTCCCACGGCTCTGAGCATTTCTTCCCTGCTTAAATGACGTCGCCGCTCCATAATAACGTTGGTTTTAATCAGTAGTAGGGAAACAGTAGCACTAATAATGTCTTCAATGCGTTGTATGTTTTTATAGGGAAAATATTGACAGCTGATTTTCATCTTTTACTCGAATTTGATTCACAGTTCCTGATTCAAATTATGAAATGCACCAAAAAGGATCCATATAAATTTATAAAATCATAAATTTATTACAAAGCCACATCTCAATCTCAAGAAATCCGCATAAAAATGCTTGATCCCTAGACAGTTTTGATGTGTGTAGATTGGATCCAACGTAGAGATCAATTTAATGTAAGGGACATTACTAACAAAATAAGTTGGTGTAAGGGACGTCTATTTTCTTAAATAGCTAACTTATTTAAATAAATGTAATACAGGTAGATAGAGCACTAAAATACAAGATTATGTGTGAAATCAGATCCGAAAAAGGTTAATAACAAAAAAAGTTATAAGCGATTTAGTCCGAATTTCGAGAATACCTAATAATAATACCAGCTACTGTCCCACTGCAGGGCAAAGGCACAGTATAATTATATATACAGTATTCTATCTTCATACAAACGGTCGGACGGAACGCGAGTCATACCTACGCGCCTCGAGTTCGGTTTACACTCCTAAACGCAAAAAACGCAAGTTTTAGAAACAATAAAAGTTTATGATCGACAACAGTAAACAAAATCAGAAAAATATATACCTCAATTGAACCTACGGTCTACAAGAAGTATTGATTCATTTTAATGTTGTGAATCATGAAACTACGCTATAATAATAGTCACTTGTAAAATTAATTAGAGCAGTATGTTTATTTTAGTAGTAGCTAGAGTTTTCGTAACACGTAATATATAGTAGTAGTACACACACACACACACAATCAGCCTGTAATGTTCCCACTGCTGGGACACAGGCCTCCTCTCTATGCACTATCCACCACGCGGGCCCAGTGCGGGTTGGTGGATGTCATATGTCTTCGAATTTTTGGTTCTAGGACATGCCGGTTTCCTCATGATGTTTTCCTTCACCGTTTTAAGAGCAGTGGTGATATCGTAGTAAGTATCTACAAATTTTATTGTGCTGCTGGGGAGTTTGTTGCGCCACTTCTTCTCCCCAGCTAAGGCACTAGGAAGTGGTGGAGGGAGGGCGTTTTGGGGGACTGTCTTATGTGATTTTGTCTTTCGAAAAGTGCCGATTCTCAGCCTAGTTTGAATACATTACTTATGATTGTATAGATTCTTTTGCTCTACGTAAAGTTTTTATTGCTCTACAAAACCTGCAATCTAGGTATATAAATATTAAATTCAAAGTCCTGACTGATATATCAACGCACAGCCTAAACCGCTGGTCCTAGAGACATGAAATTTGGAGGGTGTGTTCTTTGTGAAGAGTAGGTATACCTACATTAAGAAATGATTTTTCGAAATTCCACCCCTAAGAGGGTGACCCTCACCATTTTTACACCACCAACATTTCATGCGGACGAAGTCGCGGGCCGAAACTAGTATTACAGAAAACTGGCAGCGCCCCGCGGTTTCACCCGCATAAGTGTCGATCCCGTGGGAATATCCGGATAAAAACTATCCTATGTCCTTCCCCGGGATGCAATCTATCTCTCTGCCAAATTTTATCGAAATCCGTTCAGTGGTTTAGGCGTGAAAAGGTAACATACAGACAGACGGACAGACACAGAGTTACTTTCGAATTTATAATATTAGTATCGATTATTTTGTCTTTCGTGCCTGTTTAATGTGCGTAGGTTTTGCTTACCATAAACAATGTGCAGTATATATCAACAGAGCGTCAGCATTTCTTTCTAAGATAAGACGGTACCTATCCACAGGAATAAGTATTGAATGTATGTCTAACTGTATGTATGTAGCTATAGCTAGGACGTTTTCAATAAACTACGGCATATCCGATCTATTCTGAAAAAATCTCACCGTGAAAAGTTAAGCTAAGTCAACTGACAATGACTGACTGACGGCGCGTACGTGTTCCACGCGCGCCTCAAAGAGATGTCAGCATCGAGGAGGGGCCCCATAGGGCCGAAGCCTGCCGGGTCAGCGGAATTGTCCGAAAGGGTTACCGCGGGCCCGGAACATAAAGGGCTAAGGAAGGAACACGGGTGGGTTTTAGTCAGTAAGAGTCTGACACTCCCTTCCGCTCCACCCAGAGCGGGAGGGGTCATTTGATGATTTCCCATCCACAAAAAAAAAAGAAAAAAAGAAAGAAAGTGAGCTGACAATTAGTGTCAATCATCAGCATCAGGTGGAATGACACTTATCATGTAAGTTTTCACTGTAAGATTTTTACATTACCTACACAATAGACCGGTTGATGCAGAGGGGCCGTGGCTAAATACTAACAGCCGCACAGGTCGATCGATCAGGTTAAGCTACGCTTGCCGCGGTTGATCTGTGGATGGGAGACCATCTTTACATACCGTAACTCCTCCGTACCACGCAAAGCACGTTGGTCCCGGCTGTCATTCGTGGATCTTTGACAGTCGTTACGGGTACCTAGTCAGAAGCCCGATTGTCTGACAACCTGTCTTACCAAGGGGTAATATCGTATTGCCCAGTAACTTTGTGGAGGTCAGATAGGCAGTCGCTCCATGTAAAATACTAGCATTCAACTGCATCCGGTTAGACTGGAATTTTCACTAAAGACAGCTCACTTTTAGGTCACTTCATCTAAGTTACTTTATAGGCCGATTATTTAAGCATGGTGACTATGTACAGACGCCAGCATATTAAGCTACCCGAAACTGTCAAATTTTCCCAATAAACTTTGAAGTTTTGAACCTCATGCTTTAGCGATAAAGTTGAAAATCTATAAGAAATTTGGCAGATTGTAGTAGCTTGATGTGCTGGCGTCCTACAGATTGTAGATAGATAAATACACACATCAAAAGTGTCTAGGGATCAACATATATTTTTGCAATAACTTTTCTCCTGATTGATATTAATTAAAATTTTCTTTAAGGATTCATCAAATAAAGTGTTTCCGTTTGTCACAGTAACGATAAACCAAGTCACCTTTGCATTAATAAAGAAATTTGCCATTTTCCTAATAAAGGGATTTTTGACATTTGAACCACTAACACAAAAGTTCGAAAAAAAGACTGAAATAACAGTTTTCTTTAAAATTTGATTGGGTAACTTAAACAATTAATAATCCGTGTTTCTACCGCGAACACTAACAACACAAGAACATCGGTTTGGCATACTGTACGGTTTGGAATGGCCGCCCATGTTCGTTGCAACAACAAAAAAAGGTCTTCTTGCGACTGGATACCCTCCATATTCGGCAGAGCTCTTCTCTGTAGCATATCCCATGCATGCTCAATCGGGTTCAAGTCTGGCGACTGAGCAGGCCAGGGCAGGACATTGATGTTAGCTGCGGCGAGAGTCTGTCTTACAACTCTTGCGGTGTGCGGTCGTGCATTATCATGCATTAACTGAAATAAGGGACCGATTTGCACTTGTAGAGGAACGATGACGTCTGATACAATCGTCTCAGCATAAATTTGAGCGTTGAGGTTGCCTCTGATCCAAATCAACTCAGTTCTTCCGCCGATCCAAATACCCGCCCATACCATGATGGTTCCACCACTATAAGGATGGACTTCCTGGCAGGATTTTAATCGCTGTTGGCGTCCAGGGGTTCTCCAGTGTCGTATACGTCTTGTATCCGGTCTCATACCAAAACGAGACTCATCAGAAAAGCACACGAAACGCCATTGTTCTTCTGCCCAATTTCTGTGTTCAAGAGCCCATTGATATCGAATCCTACGATTGTGCATTGCTATAGGTGGTACCCGTAGCGGTCTTCGGGAATGAAGGTTCACTTCATGCAAGCGGTTTCTGACTGTTTGGTCGCTAATTAAGTTCCCTGAAGAGTGATGAAGCCTCACGGCTAACATCATGGCGGTTATTGTTGGAGCTCTTCGAGTTAAGATTTGAATGTATCGGTCTTGTCTCCGTGTGGTGCAGCGATACCGTCCTCCATGGCGCTCAGCCACGGTACCAGTGCTTCGGTAACGTGTCCAAAGTCGACTGATAACACTCTGACTTGTATTCAGAGCTAAAGCCACAGTACGTTGCCGGGAACCAGCTTCTATCATTCCCACGGCTCTGAGCATTTCTTCCCTGCTTAAATGACGTCGCCGCTCCATAATAACGTTGGTTTTAATCAGTAGTAGGGAAACAGGAGCACTAATAATGTCTTCAATGCGTTGTATGTTTTTATAGGGAAAATATTGACAGCTGATTTTCATCTTTTATTCGAATTTGATTCACAGTTCCTGATTCAAATTATGAAATGCACCAAAAAGGATCCATATAAATTTATAAAATCATAAATTTATTACAAAGCCACATCTCAATCTCAAGAAATCCGCATAAAAATGCTTGATCCCTAGACACTTTTGATGTGTGTAGATATTAGATAGTATAAAACAAAGTCGGCTAAATGTCTGTACGCGCATAACTTCCGAATGACTGCACAAAATTGGATAATTTTTGTTGTTGTCGGTAAGTATTGCCAGGACAAGGTTTGTACCTATAAAGAAAGAAAATTATGGAAGTTTGAAAAAAAAAATTGCACCATTTGCACATTTTGCACCCTTGCAAAGCTAGTTAAAAATAAATGAGCAAAAGCCTTCGCCTTACATTAAGACAACTACAAGAAAGTACATATTAAAAAGTATATAAATCGTTCATAAATATGACAGTTAGGTTATTAAACATGAGCTCTAACTTTTTATGAAATAATATTATTTTATTTTCATCATCATCTGCCTAGCCTTTTCCCAATTATGTTGGGGTCGGCTAAAAATAATAATATTATTTTATTTTGTGAAAATATATTATAAATTTAATAAAAAGTAGTTCTCACTTCAACTTAATTAATTTATCATACTTTTTAATTTATAATTTATTTTAATTGGGATACTGGTCATTCGTGGCATTTAAAATATAGAAAAAGTATCAAAGTTTTCCGCCATTATATCGTGAAGGTAATGTTTATGGTGATGCACGATGCCGCATGAATGTTATCAAGTGAAGAAAGCGATGTTATCTGAGTAATCAACAGTTTGCGAAACTATATTATACCATGTATACCTTAATCTTATCGTGTAACCCTTCTTATCTATAGTGGACATGACCTTCCATTGTACAATTTGTGACTGACGAAGTGACGAGTGACAACAAACTTGCCGAAGCATTCTGTAAAAATCTCACTGTTAAAACTTAGGGGATGCGCTATGGTCATCATCATCTGCCTAGCCTTTTCCCAGCTATGTTGGGGTCGGCTTCCAGTCTAACCGGATGCAGCTTAATTAATACCAGTATTCTACATAGAACGACTGCCTATCTGACCTCCACAACCCAGTTACTGAGTAATACGATACCCCTTGGTAAGACTGGTTGTCAGACTTTCGGGCTTCTGACTACCCGTAAAGACTGTCAAAGATCCACGAATGACAGCCGGGACCAATGGCTTAACGTGCTTTCCGAGGCACGGAGGGGTCTCGGTATGTAGGTAAAGATGGTCACCCATCCACAGACCAACCGCGGCAAGCGTAGTTTAACCTGATCGATCGACCTGTGCGGCTGTTATTATTTGCGATGACTGATGAGGTTAGGGGATGCGCTAAGGTAGCCCACGGAATTAAATTTTCTTACGTTTTTTGCAATTTGCAGGTCAGTGTCAGGTTGTATGTTGATTAAAATATGATTCGCGACCGTAACAAATATGGCTTTACAGAATTATAATCATTAGAATCAGCAATTTAGAACCTCATAATTTCAAGAAATAGTCTTATTCTTTAAATACATATATTTTTTTACAGCTGCGAATCATATTTAGATCAACATGCAATATTATGATGCTTTTTTTTTGTTTTTTGGGGATGGGAAATCATCAAATGACCCCTCCCGCTCTGGGTGGAGCGGAAGGGAGTGTCAGACTCTTACTGACTAAAACCCACCCGTGTTCCTTCCTTAGCCCTTCATGTTCCGGGCCAGCGGTGACCCTTTCGGACAATCCCGCTGACCCGGAATATTATGATGCTGATCTGCAAATTGCAAAAAAAAATAAGACTTGAATTTCGCGGACTACCCAGATGTTTGCCTTAGGTAAAGTGGCTCGTGGCTAAATAATAACAGCCGCACGGGTCGATCAATCAGGTTAAGCTACTCTTGCCGCGGTTGGTATGTGGATGGGTCTTTACATACCGTAACCCCTCCGTGCCTTAGCAAGCACGTTGGTCCCGGCTGTCATTCGTGGATCTTTGACAGTCATTACGGGTACCCAGTCAGAAGCCCGATTGTCTGACAACCAGTCTTACCAAGGAGTAATATCGTATTACCCAGTAACTGGGTTGTGGAGGTCAGATAGGCAGTCGCTCCATGTAAAATACTGGTATTCAGCTGCATCCGATAAGACTGGAAGCCGACCCCAACATAGTTGGGAAAAGGCTAGGCAGATGATGAGGTAAGATAATAATTATGACAAAATAAAAAAAATCTAAAGTTGAGGGAAAATATGCGTGATATGCCCAAATCGACCAAAACTCTTTCTTCCCCACAAAACCACATTAACCAGTACCCACCCAGTTTTTCTCCAAACCCATCAAAATGAAAACTAATACCAACAAATTCTTCTTCAAAATCAGCCGTCTTCACAAAAAGCAGTACTAATAAAACATTCTGTTTGGTGAACGTTAAAAACACTTAATTGTTCGACGATTGTCGAAATTAAAAGGTTGATGAACAAGTAATAACTCCCTATACACATGAATGGCACATTTTTCGACGCATCACGTACTGTGAGATATAGGGCTGGCAGCAGACGAAACTTCAAACCTGTAGGAGTTTCTAGTATCAAGAAATCTATACTAAGTATAATTTTATAAAGGGAAATATTTAAGTGGTCCTGTATAAACTTATTGATTTAATGATAAACAGTTTTTTTAAATTGATGAAGCTCTAAAAACATTTTGCGCTTCTCATGATGCACACTTTTGAAAATAATTGAGCTTCTTTTTAACTTTCTGGCCTTAAAAGAAGAATTCCATCCAAAGAAAAGAAGAAAGGAGAAGAAAAAGAGATGGAAGATCCATTTCCGATGTCTCTGGTAAATATTACAGTTGTTTCTAAGCTGTAATGACTACTTTTCCTCAGGTTGCCCGTGCCTTGTTCATTCACCAATGGTTTAAAAAAAGATAGCTCAGAGAGATAGCTTAGAGCCCAAGGTTTATTTAAGTATCGTCACTTCTGGAGACAATAAAATATACGAAGAAGCTGAAGTAATTGACGCGCCACATTTTGCGCAGCAATCCGTCGAGTTGTTGAGTGACGTTTGGCAACATTGTCAGCCTAAACGAAAGGCCAGTCATGCCAATGCCGATCGAGCCGGTCATATTTTGTATCATTGAGATGGTACAAAATTTTGTAGTTAAGTTGCTCAATATTTGGTGGAGCTTGAGTGTCCATTAATTTGTTTCATTCAATTGTTGCCTCCCTAGTACTTAAAACGCCTTCAATATCAACTTTTAGCTCTATTTATAAAGGTTTTCATTTGTCAAAAGTTCTATTATCAGCGGGGTGATTGCGGAATTCGCTATCAGTAGCAATGGTTTTCATTTTGACAGTTCAACAACATTCATTGCGTTATTTACGTTGTTGAGCAGACCATATTTTCAAACATATTAAGCAATGGATTAGCCACATCCTTCAAAATGATTCAGATTCTGTTATTGTGTTACGCGATTAGGCAGTTCAAACCTCAAGATTTAAAATAACGTTAAGTGATTTGTCAAAACCTGCTCCTAAACAAAGTTTTTCTTGAAATAATTTGTTTAAGAATGTCTCATTTACTGGATTCGTAATTGTTCATTAAAAATGTATGCTTGTATCTCGAAATACTTATGCTAAGTGTGAATTAAGTTAATTAAAGCACGATCACCAAGTTAAAGGTATAGCAAGCATACAAATATGAGCATTATTTACGCTGTGGCGCTGGCTTGGCGCCGGGGAGGCAGGCAATGGGACTTGGAGTCACGGGTCCGATTCCCTATTGCATTAAATCAAATAGCAGCATGCTATTCTGTAAAGAAAGCTAACTCATTTGTTTTTAAACTCAAGCAAAAACGATCGCGAGGTCTTTCGCCTCGACGGGGTAATTGCGGAACACACTATCAGTAGCAATGGCTTCCGACAGTTCAACAACATTCATTGCGTTATTTACGTTGATGAGCAGACAAATTTTCCGAACATATGAAGCAATAGATTAGCTATATCCTTCAAAATGATTTAAATTGAGATTGATACTGTGTTATGCAAAGGGGAGGGACTTTCTTTGTGTTTGAAACCCTTGCATTTTCTCAAGGTTGCCATTTTTTTTTAATGCTTTTAACTGAACAGACAGCTGTGCTGCTGGGGAGTTTGTTGCGCCACTTCTTCTTCCCAGCTAAAGCACTAGGAAGTGGTGAAGGGAGGGCGTTTTGGGGGACTGTCTTTTGTAATTTTGACGTTCGGAATTCACTAGGGGAGTAAATATAATTAATTAGGAGTGGGTTGCAGCTAGACTGGTTAACTGGTAGACTACAAGATTACACTTCTAGTGTTGTTGGTATTTTTTAACCGACTTCTAAAAAGGAGGAGGTTCTCAATTCAGATGTTTTTTTTTTTGTTTTTGTAGGGCATAATTCCATCATATATAGACTGATTTGCTATTTTTTTTTTTGTTCGAACGAGTTTTATTTCGAAATGGTCCCATTTAAATTTCGTAAAGAACTGATCATTAATACATCTTTCTAAGGTACCTACTTACAAAGATATTATCTTTGTAAGTTAGATTTCTACCACCAACCACCAATCTCATATGGAAAAGTGTTAATGGTAGAAATCTAACTTAGAAAGATGTATTAAATGATTCTTATGATTATAATTCTCTAAATATGTACCTGTTATTGTCACGAAACATATTTTGATCAAAATACAATCTGACCTGTAAATTGCAAAAAACGTAAGAAAATTTGAATTTCGCGGTCTACCACTACACATTCACTTTAATCTGGTCGCTTTGGTCACTTCTGCAGCCCTGCCAGCCCTGGTCGGTCCACAGCGGCCTGTGTGTGTATGTCAGTGATACTCCGCACACAACTTGTTGTCCGTGTTGACAATAAATCATACCAATGTATTTGTGATGGCGATGGCGGCCGACTAGGGATGGGACACGAGATGTTATTGTGTGTCGATGCTGTGTAATTATTTAGTAGTGATGGTTGTTGATTTGTGTTGTGTGTAATTAAGATTTGAAGTGTTCTTTGGTGATGACAAAGCTCTCTGAATAAGTTTGCTCCGTAGACAAATTTTTTAGAGTGAAACGGCCAAAAATTATAAATACTTAGGCATTTAAGTACTTATTTTAAATTTAAAAGAAAAATCAGAAGACAGAATTGAATATGGTTATTTGGATAGTAGGTAGGTTTATTTATTCTTCTTCAAATGAAAACAAATATTATTAACAAATGAGGCAACAGATATTGTATGAGTTAAATTTTTGTATTACATTTATTACTACATAGCATTATGCTTATAATATGTAGTGTGTAGTGGTTACATCATAATATGGATCCATAATACCTATATCAGGTTTTATTTTTCACATGACCATAAATAAAGGTATGTTCACATTTTTTGGAGTCTTTACTGCAACACCAAAAAATACTGCTAAAAAAAATGGTTGCCTGTAAAGTCGGTTTTACGGGCGAAGATTTTACGTGACAACGACCGATCATCCGATCATAGTTGAGTGGGAGAGAGACGCAAGGCATTCGGCGGGCCTCTCTCTCGTTCGGTGACTCATCGTAACGTTACCGAGCGTTACACTTTTTCATAAGTGACTCCCAGTCGCAACCTAATTTAAGACGTTGTCACGTCAATAAAAACCAAAATTAAATAAACCAGCAATTAAACAAAAACATCAAACACAGAATCACCATATCGACCCAAAAAAAATCGTTATCAATAATTTAAAGAAAAGATAAATCCGTTTCGGCCGCGGCCACCCCGCCCTACGTGTGCATGTGTGGGTAAACCCGACATAACGTCCACGTGTGCGTCGTGTTGCATTTCTTTCTCGTATTGTAATTTATTGGTGTGTAACGAAGTTAATTATTACGATTTTTGTATTAAACGTTGAAAATTATTTTTAGTCTTGCAGATGCAAGTTCTGTATGTAACTTTTTTACAATGAAACAGCGGCGTCAACTCGTTTTTGCTTCGATATTGTATTATTAATGATAGAATGTTGTTTTGTTTGTTATTCTTTACTGTAATGACGTCTATTTTAATATTAATTCAACGTAGCGCTTAACGAGAATTTTATTGTTCTTGTTTAATTTTTTGAAATTGTCAACTATTTTTATGTTCGTTTTGAGGCTACTTTAATTAAAGTAGATAATTATCTATAAGTCGATTTAAAAAATGTGGTTAATACCTATTATTATACTTCTTCGTCTTATTACTATTATTTCATAAGATATTCAATAATTGCGGGCTGTCATAGTCGTTTGGTAATTGCTCTAGTTTATGCGTTTATTAACCCATAATATTTTAATGTATTTATTACATAACAGCCTAACATCTCGCATAGAGCCCGGAAAGCTTCCAACAATTTATGTTATTTCAAGTTAAACAAATCTCAACTTTAGTTTAATGGTAATTAAGTTGATTTCATACTGAACAGCACTATTGAAAAAGTTATTAAAATGTTTGAAGTTGTAGCGTAAAGTGAACTCTATTGTGGAGGAATTAAAGTTATTTTTTCATAAACTCATATTTGTTTACATCTTTGGCAATTTAATCGCGAACGCAGATTACATTGTTGACCAATCGTTTGACTTTGTACTCCGAGTTTAGGCTAATTTCCGATAAAATCACGCCTGTATTCTCCTAAGGGTAAGGCAGAAGGGGGGTCCGTGGCTAAATAATCCCAGCCGTGTCGTGTCGATCGATCAGGTTAAGCTACGCTTGCCGCGGCTGGTCTGTGGATGGTTGCCCATCTCTACATACCGAGACCCCTCTGTGCCTCGGAAAGCACGTTAAGCCGTTGGTCCCGGCTGTCATTCGTGGATCTTTGACAGTCGCTAGTCGTTACGGGTAGTCAGAAGCCCGAAAGTCTGACAACCAGTCTTACCAAGGGGTATCGTATTACCCAGTAACTGGGTTATGGAGGTCAGATCGGCAGTAGCTCCATGTAAAATACTGGTATTCAACTGCATCCGGTTAGACTGGAAGCCGACCCCAACATAGTTGGGAAAAGGCTAGGCAGATGATGATGATGAAGAAGAGAATACAAATTTCCGGCATGTTCTCGAACCAAAAATTCGAAGACGTGACATCCACCAACCCGCGGGCCCACCGCGTGGTGGATTACAACCCAGATCTCACAGAGAGGAAGGCCTGTGGCCCAGCAGTGGTAACATTCAATTCAATTCAATTTTATTTCAAGTAACCATGACTCATTTGTTAGTAAAAAAACTTATCCTATGTTAGTAATTAAGATAACTTTTTTAAACATCCTAAACAAAACAAATTCCTGTACAAGTGTGATTAATGATAATTATTTCGTCAAATTGTCCTGCATAAAATCTTATATCAATTATTGATTTTTTACAACCGACTCAACAAATTATTAAAACCGAACTTTCAGATTTCAAACGCCATATAAAAAATGGCACATTTTTTTTTTTTTACAAAGAAAAAATTCTCAATAATAACAAGAAAGTCTTCGTCATCTTCTCACAAGAATTTTTTACTTTACCTGCTTAAATACTACCATCAATAATAAAAAATACAATAAAAAATAAATAACCGGATCGAATTTCACAAATACACAGGGTTAACCCTAGTTCACAATGTCGGGACCTCATCAGGAAATGGGGTCAATATTTTAGATTTTTTACAAAAAAAAAAAGTTGCAAAAAAGAAAAAAATAATGATAACAATTCTAAAGTGATCTACTTTGATGCTCACTCTGCGTTATGAGATAACCCTAAAATTGGGGTGAAACGTGGGAATTTAAAACGGAGGGTAGACGCTCGCGAATATAATGAAGTTCCAAGGTTAATCTGCTTTAACTTAGATTTTTTTGTAAGATTTATCACATCGAGTTCAAATGTCTTTGGGTTAAAAGTTTTTTAATTTATGCGCATAAAGTATAAAGTAAAAGTTTTATATTAATTTTGAACTGATCTAAGCACCTGAGGATAATGTACCTACATTAAAATGGCGTCTGTAAAATTGTAAATTATTGCAAAAAAAATCCAATGTGAATTTGTGAAGTGTAATTATCTTGACTTAAGGGGCTTACAGGACCTAAACACAAAACACGCAAGTTTTAGAAACAATAAAAATATATGATCGGCTACAGTAAACAATACAAGTGTTAAAATGACTATAATTAATTAGGTCATCATCATCATCATTTCAGCCAAAAGACGTCCACTGCTGGACATAGGCCTTCCCCAAGCACTTCCACTTCGACCGGTTCTGTGCTTCTCGCATCCAACGGGTTCCTGCGGCCTTCACAAGGTCGTCGGTCCACCTTGTGGGAGGCCTTCCAACGCTACGTCTTCCGGTACGTGGTCGCCACTCCAGAACCTTTCGGCCCCATCGGCCATCTGTTCTGCGAGCAATGTGCCCTGCCCACTGCCACTTAAGTTTGGCAATTCTGCAAATTAATTAGGTAGGTACCTTAAAATCATCATCTGCCAGCCTTTTCCCAACTATGTTGGAGTCGGCTTCCAGTCTAACCGGATGCAGCTGAATACCATTATTTTACATGGAGCGACTGCCTATCTGACCTCCACAACCCAGTTACTGAGTAATACGATACCCCTTGGTAAGACTGTTTATCAGACTTTCGGGCTTCTGACGACCCGTAACGACTGTCAAAGATCTACGAATGACAGCCGGGACCAACGACTTAACGTGCTTTCCGAGGCACTGTCTTGGTATGTCAAGATGGTCACCCATCCACAGACCAACCGCGGCAAGCGTAGCTGATGCAGATGATGACTTAGACACATCCTACATCACCATAGTCCTTTTTAACCATTATCAAGATCAACGTCACAGAAATATGTCCTTAATTAATTACTAACATACTATTAAAGTGATTTAAACATTGCTAGCATTGATACAGCAACAACTTAACACGCTCAGAAACCGGTCTAAGTTCTACACGCTTAACTTAGTTGCTCCTCATAAGTTACTTACTACAGTCAAGTGAGTTTCACGCTTCGCAATCAAACGAAGATTTTTGTAATATTTTTTTTTTGATCAAGTAGCTGAAATTACCTTTTCTTAAAGTAAAAGTAACGATTGTATCCAAAATTGATATATTCAGTAACCCTTAAAAATCAATACAATTATATTTTTTACGGGTCCAATTGACCCGAGGTCACACACGTCTCGAATTACCTTAAAAAGAAACAAATTCCCGGATTTCGCCATTCAACACGCAAAAATTCGCAAGCATATCGAATTCTATAACTGACCTCTTTTTGGTAAAATAGAGCCAAACAATGACCTTAAGAAAGGCACAAACGTGTGACTTATGACCCCGGCGACCTTTTTTATGTTTTTTTTTTGGTTCGCAGTGGTCAAAAAGGGGCATCTTAGCCACGATTGTGATTCGCGGACAATAGCTTCTGATTGGTGAAGCAAAAACGCAATCACTTAAGAGGCTATGGAAAAAACTTAAATGTACGTTTATTGGCCGATTGATTTTTAGAATATGTAGGTACCTACCTACCTTGTTTTCTGGCCTGGTCGTGATATCTAGATTAATAGGAGTTAAAAGATTGAGGAAGCCACGCTTGTCACTATGGTTACATATTATTGACAGTAGTTAGAACTACAGCAAAAGTTAGGTATACGTAAATAACTAAAACAAAAAATAACTTAATTAATTAAACTTTTGAAACCCATATAAATCAATACAATTAAATTGTTTACGGCTCCAATTGACCCGAAGTCACACTCGTCAAGAATTACCTTTAAAAAAATCCAGGTTTTTTTTTCTAAATTCCTGGATTTCGCCATTCAACACGCAAAAATTCGCAAAAAAATAATAGGTACCTACTACTAATCGCAATTCACAACTTTCGTATACAGAACTTATTCACAGAGCAATAAATTTATTAGACTTAAATATTCTTCAGTAAAAAAACCTAATGATATTACACTATTTCACCAAAAACCGTTATAAAACCAACACAAAAAAAACTCCTACAACAGCACAATGTCTATAAAACTCTCAAATTACTGCAAACAGTTATAAATCAAAGTACGGAAAAATTAAAAAAAAAAACTATCTCACGCGTCCTCCGATCATCTGTTGCCAAAGGGGTTGATCTTCGCGATTTTTTAAAACGCTCACAATAGTGGAACCCTAGCTAAACAGTTAGAAATAAAAAAAAACGCGGAAGATATCGTCTTTCTATTAAAAAAGGGAGATTTAAAGACCGTATCTAACTCTTTCCCATGGGTCTTAACCTCGCTGAACTTTTTGTCAAAAATTGAGACACCTTTGGCATCTTTCCGTTTTTTTGTAATGTCAGTTTCTGGTTATTTTCGCGCGTTGGATGCGCAGGGGCGAGGGGTCGGGCCCTCGCGTATTGTTAAACGCGAATGTAGCAGGTGGGTCACAGCGTACCCCGCTCGCATTTTAGGGTTTCAATAAGATTCTTTTCTTGAAATTTTGATTTAATAATTTAGTTTTGTTTATTTGAATTGTTTTTTTTTAATTACGTCTTTAGAATATTGCAATGCTGCGTTTAAGTTTTAAATCGAACAGATGGTTTGCTCTATGATTTTTTATATTTTTATTTTGTTTGATTGAATAAATTACCTACCATTAGTTTGGTACCACTTGATTACCTACTATTACACTAATAGTAATTCAAAGTCATGACGATATTTTAAATTACCGCTCCGACATTTAAACAAAGTTTAAGTGGCATTAACATCCCTTTTCAATCGAAGCCACTTCTGGCCCTTCGGGCCCCATTTCAAGAGATTTTAGCCTCCATTGAAGCTTTTATTGCCATCTGTGTATTGTGTAGCGAGATTTATAATATTTTCGTCTACTTACAGCATAGATACGACTTCTCCCACGCTGATTAGAAGTGTAAACTATAAAATGTGTTAATTAGAGCAGTTTTTATACCTTAAGTAGGTACTAGTTCATTGACACAGCTGTTAAACGAAATAGATTTCTTTGTATAACTTATATTTTTTTTATATTTTTCATAAATTCAAGAATTTATTAAATTGTCTACAATATTTGTTCTATAATAATAATTGTAGTAGTTCCCCCGCCAAGTCAAGCAAAAAGCGGCACGGCCGTACCATCCTTTTCTCGACCATTTTATAACTTCGTTGTGGATAAAACTAGAAGCCTGAATTTTCAGTATCTATTTGTCTCTACTAATAATAAAATTGACGAGTTTATTTGAACGCGCTGAAGTCTGGAACTGCCAGTCGGAATTGATTTTTTTTTTTCATTTGATTGCCTGTTTTTTAAGGAAGGCTCTAAGCTATTTAAGATGACGCAACTGTAAACTCATAAAAGGCGTTCAAAACCCATAATACACAAACTCAATGCTAACTCACTATTTTAGCAAATCACAACCTCAAATTCAATTTTGCCATCAAAATAAAATAAAAAATCACGAATTCGCGGAATCTTGCGAGTTGAAATCGTCGCTCATATTGCGAAAATAATTTCGATTACTGATTGCGGAGTCGGTCGAAAAAGTCGTCGATCAAAATAGGCATAATTACGGTTTCGGCTAAGCGGGCGACGCGCGCGCACGAATTTTCCGAAAATTACACTCCGCCGCAAAAACGGATCGTTTTCGGAAATTTGCCGCGTCCGGCCGCCCCGACCGGAATCCGGACCGATGTGAAATGTGTGTTTTTCAAACTCTTTGAACATGTGTGATGCATTTTTGTTTGTTTCTCTTCGTGATTATGAATCATACTGATATTGTTGTGGAAAAACATTAGGTATGTTTTGTTTTGTTACTAGATAGATGTGTCATGTCAAAATACTTATTTTATAATGGCTTTTTGAGGTTATCAAATATTAAATTCACTTTTTGAACAAGAGTTCCTTTTGTAACGAAAGTGCACTAAGGAACGATTTTTGAAAATGCATCTCTTAAAGGGGCTAAATTCGTTTATAGTTCCGTTTTAAAACGGAACTTCATGATTTTTGGCTGTGTGTGCAAATCCCATGGCTTACCTTAGCTGTAAGTTCATCCTCATTGCACATACATACAGTTATGCTTGTACAATCTATCAAACTTTAATAGATTTTCAACTTTATCGCTAAAGTTTAAGGATCAAAGTTGATTGGGAAAATTTGACAGTTTCGCGTAGCTTGATGTGCTGGCGTCTGTACACTGCACTGGACAAAAAAATTACAACGATATAGATTTGAAAGCCCGAAATACAGTCGTGAGAAAGACATCTATATTTTTTTACTTTCAGGGCTGATTTTTCAATCGATAGATTAATTTTCATTCGTGGAATAAAATTGACGTCTGACATATTTTGTATGGGGAAGAACTGTCCAAAATTCAAAATTATTCCTGGGATAAAATTATTTGGCGTTGGAAATATCAGCCCTATAAAGTCTGATTCATCATTTCAGCCGAAAGACGTCCACTGCTGGACATAGGCCTCTCCCAAGCACCTCCACTTCGACCGGTTCCTAAAGTCTGATTACAAGACAAGTTTTAATGCGTATTTTATACAATACGTTATTACAATCCCCGTTCCCAGCTCGGTGTAAAGTACCTTATCATCGATTCTGCCAATTGAGTTACTAGGAGAGCTTCCTGCCCCGAGGGAGGTTTCGCGGCCGCTTGCTTGGTAGGTAGGTAATGACTAGGTACCTACCTACCTACTGTTGATTAGATCCTAGGATCCTACCATGTTCGCAGGGTAGCTGTGATTTCGACGGGCAGCCTGCTACGATGGATTCAATAGGTACATGATTCTGAACCCCGCTGAGTTGAAACTGTTCGCTGAATATTTAAAAAAAATTGCTTAAACGGAACAACAAATATGTAGGTACCTACTTAATAAAATAAAGAAAAGAAATAGGCAGAGATTATTTTTTTGTTTTTTTTTTATTGAACTTTCACATTTCTAAGCGCTGATTTTTCAATCGACAGATATTTTTTATTCGTGGAATAAAATTGACGTCTGACAGTTTTGTATGGAAGAACTGTCAAAAATTCAAAATTATTCGTTGGAAAAGTCAGCTCTAACTCTACTTCTTCTTCTTCGTGTCGCTGGCACGACTGTATTTTATTTAAATCTTGTTTTCCCAAAACTTTGCCACTTCCACGGCGTTGTCGGTGGCAGCGCAGAGGTCACTTTAACTGCATGTTTTGGGACACAGAGAGCAGGATAGGAGGTGGAGCATGGTTTGTGACATAGCTCCGCAATCACACTCTACTTATTTAACCGTTTTCAAAAAAAGGAGAATGTTCTTGTCTAAACTACTTTTAGACACAAGTCTACTTAAATGTTAGCAATATAGCTGTGAATATTTTTACATTCTTGACAAAGCTCAAATTCAAAGCTTAAATTTAATAAATACCTATAGCATGAATGACGCACGACAGAAGTATTAAACTAACATTGCTTGCGTAACCACCTTAACAAAAACTAACAAAGAAAATAAATGCAAAGCCACGGCCCTCAAAACTTTATTGTATGCAAAAGATCAGCAATTTATAGACAACCACATCATCTACATGACAAAAATGACTTTAAAACACATTCACTTTTACCGCTTTTATCGCCATCCCGCTCACTTGAAAGAAAAAATCTGCTGTCTCGCTCTCACCGCGCGCTTCAAAAATGTACAGAAAACATTTAGGCGGCGCGCAAAATGTCCCACATAGTTTTCAAACTGAGATATGTCAGTTTTGTTTCAAATTTTGTTAAAATTAATAACGACTCGACGAGCAGGCATTTTTGTTCGTCCACAACGTAGCTTTAATTAGAAATATTTTGAGATTCGCCATTTTTGTTTTTTTTTGTTCGGAATGTATTTTATTTTTGTCCGCGTTTTATTTTATTGGTGAAGGTTACATAGCTTTGTCAAAAACGTGTCGAATATTTTTGTCAGAGTAGGTATTAATTTGGAGCGGAATTAAATCAAGATTTTTTAGAATAGCAATAATAAGTTTTAGCAATAGGCTTGCCCCCTATTACATGGGACTTAAAAATAACTGGCGAAATGAGGGTGCTGTGTTATGTTGGTTGGTTGGCTTACATTTTTAGCGATATTTAATGCCGTACCTACATTCCAAACCGCCGACGTAACTGTGTTTTTCACAGATAATTTCCCATTCCCAAAAACATCGCTCACTGACTTGACTAGAAATGATGATCTATCAAAACTATAGAATAAGTAGGTACAGACATCAACCTACTATAATCTGTCTTTATTTAATACATTTTCAACTTTATCGCTAAAGCTAAACTAAAAACAGTTTCGGGTAGCTTCATGTGCTTGCGTCTGTACCTACTACATAGCTACAGTTGAATAATTGGAGCGAAAGTTCAAAATCCTATCCTTTAGTATAAATGTGAAAGTTTGTGAAGATGTTTGTATGTTTGTTACTCAATCACGCGTAAACTGTTGAACAGATTTGGATGAAAATTGGCACATAGATAGACAATTTCCTGGATTAACACATAGGATACTTTTTATCCCGATATTCCCACGGGATCGAAAC
This sequence comes from Oligia fasciuncula, assembly GCA_963082905.1. Lineage (NCBI taxonomy): Eukaryota > Metazoa > Arthropoda > Insecta > Lepidoptera > Noctuidae > Oligia > Oligia fasciuncula. The sequence goes on from OY720411.1 coordinate 7,950,761, forward strand.
TTACGCGGGTGAAACCGCGGGGTGTAGCTAGTAATAATACTTTATTGCTAAAAACGTAAATATTTAAACATTCTGACTCCCAAATTGTGATTTAGGAGTCGGTGATACTCCGTAGCAACAAAGCTATACCCAATACTTATTTGAATTTGTGTATAAAATAATATACGTATCTAGGTTGGTAATAATATTTTGATATCCAATATCTCACACCAAAAAAATATACATTTCTTACAAAAATCAATCATAAACATTTCAAAAACTGACAATAATACCTACATCCACATGGTAACCAAATCTCGTTCCGAAAGAAATCTGTCTTTTTACCCTTTTATCACGTTTTTTTTAACCCACACCCGGCTGTAACGTGACTCTACAGTTTTGTCAAAATATTACACAGTATAAACTTTTTTTCAAGGTAAAAATTACCCCTTTTTCGTCGCGTTTCTTTTCATCGGAAGGGTTGTGTAACGACATCTGATATTTTTTTATGATCTTAGATAACCGTTGTAATGATAACTTTGGTGAGAAGTTCCTTTTTTATACGGTTTTCTCATTTCGCTACATAATAAATAGGAAGAAAGGTCCGGAAGATAAAGATTAAATTGTTTATTTTTAAAGTGTAATTAAAAGAAAAAACTTCTCGTCTTGCTGGTACCTACTTTATATGTATAGAGCTTTATTTATTATACAGTGGCTTTCAAAAGTTAGTTGCCATTTTTTCCAGTTTAGCTGTGATGCCACCACATTAATAAATGATTTTAACTCTAGACTTTAGATCTGTAGAACATTTTTTGGGTTCCGTACCCAAAGGGTAAAAACGGGACGCTATTACTAAGACTTCGCTGTCTGTGCGTCTGTCCGTCAGTCTGTCTGTCACCAGGCTGTATCTCAAGAACCGCGATAGCTAGACAGTTGAAATTGGCACTTGAAATATTCACAAAATACTCAGTTGTATTTTTACTTTAATAATAAATAATAAAATTTTAATAAAATAAATAAGTATTTAAGGGGGGCTCCCATACACCAAACGTTTTTTTTTTCGGCGTTTTTGCTTTGTGTATGGCACTTGGCCAGTTTTTTTTATTTTATCAAGTACCTGGTACCTACTTGACAGGCCTACGCTGTCCTCCCATACCTACTGTAATTTGAAAACATTGTAAAAGCCATTTGTTTTTAAAAGAGTAACCGTGGAGTTTCTTGCCGGCTCTTCTCCATAGGAAACGACCAATTGGAACCGTGCACCTAGCTTCTGACGTTTCATAAGTGCCCATGTAGGTTTATGTGAAATAAAATATTTTGATTTTGAAAATAAAAAAAAGTCAGGTAGGTACTCAAGGGATTACTTGATATTTTTTATGATAAGTCAAAGGTAGTTGAATTAGGGCCGGTTTTTTTTTCAGTAGTTAACTAAACCAATTGTTAAAAATAGTAACCAATGGTTAAATAAAAAAATTAACCTTGTCTTTGAATTGTCAAATAATTAACAATTAGTTTACCCAGTTGACCATTACCTAGTTATTATTTTTAACAATTGGTCTAAAAATTAAACCGGCCCTTAGGCAATAAAAACGTTATAGCAGTGTTAGATGCTACTACCCGGCCCAGGAGCGCAGCGGACGCGGTCACTGAAAGGGGGCTGCCGCAGGCGGCAGGCCAGGCTCTCTGGTCTTTGTTTGGCGGTCTATGGTATTTGACAGCGTTGCGTGCAGAAGCGCTATCCGTCATCCGTCAGTCGTGCGGTGTGATCTGGTTTCCCAATAATCTGTTGTTGATTTCTTTAACTTGATTTGTGATGATTTTGTTCCTCTGATTGTAATTTTGCTATGATTGATAATTATTTTTATAATTCATGTGATTAGCATAAAGGATATCAAATAATTCTTCTATTTAATTGTGATTTCACTTCTGTCCTAACAGCAGTTTAAACATTTGGATCACTACAATTTTAAATCATAATGTGCTGTGTGAAAGCTGAAGTGTAAAAATGTGAACTAACTTTTGTAGGCCACTGTACATAAGAGCAATGGTGGCCCAGTGGTAACAACCGTGACTTACGACTTGTAGGTCGTAAGATCGAACCCAGACAGGCGCTCTACTTTGAAAATACTATTTCATCACCACTGCTCTCAAAATGGTGAAGGGTTTTCCTTCACCATTTTGAATCGTGAGGAAACCGGGACGTCCTAGAATCAAAAATTCGAAGACATGTGACATCTACCAACCCGCACTGGGCCCGCGTGGTGAATTACGGCCTTACTGAGAGGAGGCCTGTGTCCCAGCAGTGGGAACATTATAGGCTGAAGTTATATTTATAAGTTTGAAACGCGTTCAATGCTCTCAAAGTATATTTGGATTACTTGGAACAAGTACCAATTACGAAGGTATTATAAAGAGCAGCCGGTCGATTCTGTAAAAATCTCACCGTGAAAACTTGGGTGATGTGATTTTGTTTTTGCTAGGAATTGACACTTGACAGCTCACTCCACGCTCACTTCACCTAAGTTTTCACGGTGAGATTTTTACAGAATCGATCGGCAGATCAATGCCTCTATTTAAACTCAAGGCCAAAACGTATTCAATGTAGGTAGACAGAAGGAAAATAAATAACGTTTGAAGTGTGTCTTCACAAATTCTAAAATGTCGTCAGAGACAGAGCCTCTTAACAAATTATCAAAACATCCAAATATGGCAAGCTTTTTTTCCATACTTTTCGAAGTCCGTTATTCTAATCCATATTTCGACCACCTTCCATATTCGAACTGTTTCTAAATTCAAAAGAGTTAAATCCCCGTTCGGTGCGCGTCGCGTTCTAAATATAAAAAAGTTCTTTTTTGTCAAATATGGAAGGGTTAAGTTTAAAAACGTTCTATTTTCGAATTGTTAAAAAGTCCACATTGTATGGAATACGTCAAAACTTCATACAGCATGACTGTAGTATATGAAAGATCTTAAGATGCAATTAGTTTTTTTTTATTGAATAAAAAGAAGAAAGAAGAATTTAAGTTGGTAGGAAAGCTTTAACGGGTACGTATTTGAATATCGAAGATTGAAATACCGACTGTTAAAATATCGATGTTCGAAACATCGAAAATGGAAATATCGAACGATCATATAACCGAAAATTAAAATATCGAAAGTTTATATTATCGAATGGTTAAATATCCTACGTCCAATATATCTAAAATCTAAATATCTACAAAAGTTACATCGAAAGATCTAAATATCGAAATACAGATTATCGAACGTCCTAAATATCGATGGGTAATTATTTGAACATCGAAAATTAATATACCTACGTGTAAAAATGAGTTAATTTTCAACATTTAATACATTCATTCATTCACCCTAAAAATACGTACAAGTTAAAATATCGAACAAATTTTGATAAAGTAGTATGAGTGGAAAAAGGTTGCTTCTGCAACGTCTCCGGCGCTACGGGAAGTGCAACCCCTTCGCCCTTGCGTAACAAAGGATAGGCACCCATGTTCACCTCCGCAGCTTCGGCTTGCTGGTCGCCTCTGGCGACCAGCCTCAGCCGCTACGGTTCCCACGGGTGCCTATGCTTTGTTACAGCGGGCGGGGGTTGCCCTCCCTTCGCGCCTCCGGATTTTTATATACACTCTAGGGGTAACAGCCAAAAGACTACGTAAATTCGGGGTGCCCCAATTCGGTTTTGGAACAATTTCGACCTATTTTATCCATGAAAATCAGTGTCCAGTGTACAAGCCTAGGTCAATCGTGAAGGTATTATTTAAATTAAAATATTTTCTTGAAAGTCAATATGTTGTGCAGGTTGTGCTACTAAAGTTAGTGACAGAAACGTATCGCTGCAAAACCGACTCCACGTAGTCTTGTCTGCCCTACCCCTAGAGTGTAATTTAGAATCGCGTAGTCGCGGAGGGGCGAGGCAGCCCGCGAGCTGAGGAGCAGGTGGTTTTAACACCCGCCGCCGCAGCTGAGGCTGGCCGGCGAAGCCGGCCAACAAGCCGAAGCTGCGGTGGTGGGCGTTTAAACCATCTGCGACGTTAAGCTCGCGTGGGACTGCCGGAGCCCTGCAGCGCCGGAGCCGTGACAGAAGCCATGCTTGCTTGCATGTTGCATGATTGCTGCATGCTTGTTTGCTAGATGGAAATCAGGTGGGTTACAAAAAAAAAACAAGGAAAACCTCATGTAATGTAGGTACTTTAATTATTTTTACATAATAAAAACCCAAACGTAACGTAACGTAGATATTAAGAACTTCGATGTATTAAATGTTGATATTTTGAACTTAGGCATAATGTCATTCGATATTTTGAATCATTCGAAATTTTAATCACTCGACATTTCAATCTTCGACGTTTTAAGCGTAGGTATAACAATTTTCGACATTTTGATACAATCGATATTTAAATTTTCGATGTTTTAAACATCGATATTTTAACAGTCGATATTTTAATTTTCGATATTCAAATACGTACCCGCTTTAACCTCTACAATTCACGTAAAATAGTGAAGGAAAATCGACTTTCTGAGAACGTAAAAAAGATTTAAATTTAATCCTGCCTTAATTTCGGAATCACAGGTACCTAATGTTTCGTTTCGTGATTCCATGTCCGCTTATAAGATTGGTTTTTTTTCCGCCGCTTTAAAAATATTATGCAATAATATACCAATATTTCTTTCCTTATTTTATTGTTAAATTATTTAAATACCCGGTTATTTTTTTGTATTAGTAATAGTTTTAATTTTGTTTTCTTTAAAATATATTTTATGCTGTTAGTGTGTCCTTACAGGGGCTATACTTTAAGCCTACATAGCTTTAAGCCCTTCGTTAAATTCTTTTTTACAATACGGAATGCAATAAATGAATATCAACAACTTAATAGCCACTTTTTATATCCTAGCCTGATATTACATTATCAGGCATGGTTATGAAAAACATAAAAGCTAAACTGAAAGATTTTCCGCACTTACCAAAGGACAAGATCTAGATCAAGTATGGTAACGCATTCGAGGACTGCATTGCCAATTCATTGTACATCGATTTACTAAATAGATAATGAGTCTTTAAGTTACCTACCAAAAATGACTCAATATTGTAATTTAATTTAATAAACACCTTAACAAATCATTTAAATTAATTATCTGCCGCCGTCACGTATACAACACCAGCGTTATTCCTTTTTCAAATGATACGAAAGACACAGGAAGCAAGAGTTTTTTGTCACTTCCACATCTCGTCTGAACCGATTCATTCATTCCGTCCGTGTCTGACTTAAAGATTTTAACAAAGAGCGACAAGGACGGGTAGGTATAGCGACATTGCTCTCAGGTGTGTTGACAATAACAGATGTACAGATGGCGGGGCGAGCATATTACACAATTACAATTCTATTTAATTATTTTTTTCTCGCACGGTTTGTTAAGATTTGGACGTGGGCGTTGCATTACTCAGCCTAGTCGTAGAACAATCGCTGGTTTTTCGAAATGTCATGGCATATATACGATCCGTTAGTTGCCGAAATTGTACCCATTTGACTTGTTAATTTTTATTTGTAGGTGGTTTCGTTAATTTGGTTTTAGAAGGAAAGTGTTTGATGTTTGTCAGCCTCGTTGGTCTATTGGTCGCAAGCGCTACTACTGCTGAGCGTAAGTTCCTGAGTTCGATTCCCGGATCGGGCAAAGTGTAAATGTGGGTGAACTGTACCAGGTCAAATTGAATTAACTAGCGGAACTGCGTAGTCGTGATGTGTGTCGATATCTTAAAAAATGAAGAAAAAAAAATTTTTTTTTAAATTTATTTCGACTCTATTTATTGAATACTCCTCTGCCTTCTTCTTTGGGGATACAAGGCAAGATATATGTGTGTGTGTTTAATGTTAAAGTCTATTCAAATGTATGTTTCAAATTAATAATATTACAAGTTAAACAAATATCAACTGTTGATTTCAGAGTGGCTAGCACTATTGAAAAGTTACAAAAATGTTTGAAGTTTTGTGTAGGATTTAAAGTTATTTTTCCATAAACTCATATTTGTTTACATTTTTGGCAAATAAATTGCGAATGCAATATAGTACCTATGTCATTGGACTGTAACTAGGATGGCAACGGATCAGTGACTGATGATGAAAGAGTGATGTCCTAGGAATGAGTAATACCTACCTAGTTGCCTAGATACATAATTCACACATTGCACTCGTCAAGTTTAATGAGTGACATTTTTCTTCTTTAAGACCTCTTCGTAATTTGCTAAAAGATCAGAATATGTAGTTATCTACTGGTTAAAAGATTTACCTCTTCTTAAAATAATTACATTATGGATAGAAGATGGAAGGAAAACTTCGTGAGTAAACCGGCATGTCCTGGAACCAAAAATTCGAAGACATGACGTGACATCTACCAACCCGCACTGGGCCCGCGTGGTAGATTACGGCCCACTCCTTCTCACAGGCCTGTGTCCCAGCAGTGGGAACATTATAGGCTGATTATGTACAGTCACCAAAAGAGATAAGTTACCAGGGTCGTCGGATATAGTTGAATTAGTTTAGTAAAAAACCGATGGATTTTTTCGAATGAAATTTGATTTGATAATTAATTAACTATTTTATTCGAAAACATCCATCATCGGTTTCTTACTAAACTTCAACTATATCCGACGAACCTGGTTACTTTATTTATTTTTTTTGATTTACAATAGGTAGGTAAGTACTAGCCTACTAGGTAAATAAAATGATTAATTATACAAACAAAACAAGATCACAAACAAAAGTACCTTAGGCTTCCAAGGTCTCGTACAAATCGTTGTCATGATTTTTTTTTCACCAAAAATAATATGTACAAGGTTTCCACGACAAATTCACGACATACTTATTTATAGGCTAGTACTTAGGTTAGGTTTATAGGCTTAGTACTTGGGTTTATATAACATGAGAGTATCTGTAGCCGAACTAGGAAGTCCTGTATCTCGGCATATACCCCTTTTTTTTTTGGGTGTGAAATCATCTAATGAGTCCCGCTCTGGGCAGAGCGGAATATACCCCCCAAAACATGAACGTTAAAATGTCTTTTTTAGGGTTCCGCACCTGAAGAGTAAAAACGGAACTCTATTACTACGACGCCACTGGCCGTCTGTCTGTCTGTCTGTAAGCAGGCCGTATCTCATGAACCGTGATAGCTAGACAGTTGAAACTTTCACAGATGATGTATTTCTGTTGCGGCTTTAACAACAAATACTAAAAACAAAATAAAATAAATATAATGGGCATACAACAAACGTGTGCAAGTCCGACTCGCACTTGGCCAGTTTTTTTATAATTTAATCAACTTTTAAACCATAAAAGTTCGTTATTTTTATAAATAAAACAACCAAAGATTATTGTTGTTCCATGCGCTAAATAACTTCTATTCTAAAAAGGCTCAGTAAGTAATAAAACCGCAGCTTGCCCCATAAACCATAAAATACCGAAATCATTTCAAATCAGACCGTGCTCCGAATTTTAAAACTTTAACAAAGACCCCGAAACACAATATCTCATTATATCGAAAAAAAATATAATCAATGAGAAAATACGAGATTTGACCCAAAAAAATGCACCCTCCATCAAAGGGTTATAGAGCGAGACAGCGAACATTTGTACGAGGACAGACAGAGACGGCGATAGTTGTCAACCCTTTCGCCGCACCTGGACGGGTTTTTATACCCCGTGTTTTTGTGTTGAAATTTAAAAAAGTGCAAAATTTCCTTTTGTTGAGGGGTCAATATTGATTTTTGGGGTTCAAATAAACTTCGCACAATAATAGTTCGTTATCTAGCGCTCTAAATGAGGCCATTACTTTCTCATCTCTATGGATGACATTTGACATTATCTGTTAAAGGGTAGTATCATAAAAAATGAACTTATGAATTACTGGCATTCGAGGATGTACGGATTTTTTGTACAAATTCTGAATTTTATGATACTAACCTGCTATATAGGGTGACTGGTAATTAGTGACCGATACTTAAACACGTGATTTTACTCATCATTATGAACAACTTTTACTATGGGACCAAACCTGAAATCGTGAAAAAAAAAACAGCTGTTCTCTACATTTTGACGAGTTAGACGAACATAAATGTAGGGAACAGCTGATTTTTTTTTTCGCGATTTCAAGTTTGGTCCCATAGTAAAAGTTGTTCATAATGATGAGTAAAATCACGTGTTTAAGTATCGGTCACTAATTACCAGTCACCCTGTATACACATTAACATAAAATAAAGTCACTTTTCGTGTCTGTCTGTATGAGCACGTAGTTCTCCTAAACTACGCAATGGACATTGATGTGGTTTTCACCATTATTTAGAGAATTTATTCTGGAACGCGCCTAAAGAAGTTTTCACTTCAAAAATCACAATTTTTATAATCATCTCATAGTTACTTGTAATAAAGAATTTATTATTATTAAACCAGCTGCCAAATGGTAGCTCATAGTAAGCACAAAGGCCTGCTCCCATACAAAACTAATAAGATATGCCAATTCTTAACATTCTACTCATACGTACAGCATAATGTAACACAGCCAGACCCAACTCGAAAGATATCATCTTTGAAATTAAACCGCATAACGTCTGAAATCTAGCGATTGCAAAGATACATAGCATTATAGTCTATGGTCTGCACGAGACCATAAATATTGTAGAAGGTAGTCTTAAGCTTAAGCTACTACAATCTGTAAAAAAATCTTTAATAGATTTTCAACTTTATCGCTACATTATAAGGTTCAAAGCTGATTGGGAAAATTTTACAGTTTCGGGTAGCTTGATGTGATGGCGTCGATACTTGAATCTTGTAAACTTGTGTGAGTAGATTGACAGGTTATACGTTTTTATTATTTCTGGATTGCTGGTTATTAATAATGATCTGGTAAACGTGTCTTGAATTATTGCAGCAATAATCAGTAGATACAGTACAAACGTTGATGTCAGAAAGATGATATAATTTTTATTGCTAGAAAGCATAAAATAAAATAAAAAAATACATTTACAACATACAGAAGTAGTATCTCAAACATAGGTAGGTACCTAAACTAGGTATATCCTGTGACTTGGGAGCCAGTGTTACTCCATTAAAAAAATCATTACGTACGAGAATGTCGTTAGTTGTGAAAAACAAAACAAAAAAAAGGCACATTTGTGAAAGCTAATCCAGCTAGCAATAAGAGCTTTTTCGAGGCTTGGTTTTGAAGATTTTACAGATCTTTTATTACTTATTTACACCCAAAGCACAGATTACTAAATAGTTACTACGTAACAGATACTTCACTCAGTAGAAAATTTCCAATACCTACAGCTATAATAGCCTACTCCGTCGCGTCAGCAACCGCTGCATGCTAAAATGTGCCTAAATGCTCAAGCGTGCAGTTGTGATTGCTTCGCACCGCGCGATCCCACAGCAATCGCAGGGCTGCCTCTTCATTAAAATTAAATTAACATAACTATTTGTGTCTATTTTATTGAGAACTGTGAATATGTTGTGACTATAGGTGGTAGTTTAAAATGGTATCGTTTATAAAATATGTTTTTTATAAATTGGTGCCGACTGTGCAGTACATCTAAAACATGACATGACATCTTCATTGACATGTAAATGGAAAAATGTTAGATGTTTACCCCTTCTTTTACTTGATTTGCACCCATCTACTGCACATAAGGCACCACACGGCATCGTAATACGCGTACGAACGAACAGCACTATTAAAATTGAACGGCGTGCGCGCGCTTCGCTTGCGAAAACCGCACTGAATTTGATCCGCCGGCGGACCGAGACCGCTCGGCTGGGCGGTAGGCACTTATAGCGCGCAAGTACATGGAGTGACGGAGGCCTGCCCAAAGTTACGTTAAAAATAGCAAGAAAAACGAATTGTATCCCTCGCTGCGCTCTGGATCCAAAGAAACACCCTCGCCTTCAAAATAGTTGTTTGCTCCCTTGGCCAAAGAAACACTCTCGCCTTCAAAATAGTTGTTTGCTCCCTTGGCCAAAAATCGACTATTATTGTAAGTTGCATGTATATGTAGGCAATAAAGATTTAAATTAATTAAGTTAGAGCTCCAACTGATTAATAACATTAAAAACGTTCTATTTCATCCTAATATCTTACAAGCTCCTATCTCAATCCCGTTAAAATCATATAAACCGCACCAAATAACCAAACAAGTACAAATTCATTACCAATGTAATATTATAAAGAAACGTGCGCAAACGCAGCGGTCCCACACCAGCCGACGATAAAAATATAAATTAAAACGTCTCAATGCAATACGAACCGAGACGAACGAGTAGATAGTCAGCTTAATACAAAAACAGAGAACCATTTAAGGAGGCAAACCTATAAAAAAGTCAAAAAAGCAACACAATCAAATGAGGGATGCTCGAAAACGGGAATAAAACGAGAGACAAAAAGGAATATGGCGGATTGTTTTTAATTATCGAGTATCGGCATAAATCGATGCACGTCGCCGCGGGCCCGCCGCCGCGCGGCGCGGGCGCATCCAACGAGTAGACCGGCGCATGCGAAACTTTTACAATGTTGTGTTTCTAATGGTTTGATGATGTGCGAGAAATTCCGTGTTTTGGATTAAAAAGGAACAAGTCCCCAGAGTTCATCTTCTCCAGTCAAGATTAATTATAATTAAGAAAAGTAAAGAAATAACCCACAAAATCAAACACAAAACTCAAAGCAATTAATTAAAATAAACCAATTACAGGCACTTCTTAACTGTCAAGGAGTCAGTCAGAAAAATAAAGCTAGTTGCCCATTTCGAAAGCGTAGAAGGTTCCTATGGAGAAGAACGGGGAAGAAACTCCAAGGACACTGCTTATTATACGTGTACTTGTCTTGCCTTTAGCTGTTCACATTATGCTTTTGCTATAGCCTTGATACTTACATAAACTGGGGCCTTCTTCTCATGGGGATCGGTAGAAACTACAGAACGCCACCTGCTACGATCTCGATCTTTACATTAAACTCCTTTTGCTTCGTTTACGTTCATTCATCTGGTCATACACGCACGCCAGTTGCGACTACTACGAACCTAACCTAACCTTTCTGAAGAACATCATCAATGAGGTCACTATATGTCCTTCTGGGGAGTCCCCTGTCGTCGTTTCCAGCCATGGCCTTGATAAAGTCCCACCTTTCATCGTCCATTTTCGTGGAATCTAATGACATAACAATCACACTATATTATTATAAAGGCGAAAGTTTGTGAGTGTGTGTATTTATATGTTTGTTACTTCTTCACGCTCAAACGGCTAGACCAATTTTGATAAAATTTTGTATGGAGGTAGCTGTCACCCTGGATTAACATATAGGCTACTTTTTATCCCAATATTCCCACGGCATCGAAACTTATGCGGGTGAAACCGCGGGGCGCAGCTTGTGCATTAGATAATTCTCTCACTATCTTATATAAAGGTAACGCCGTCTGTCATTCTTGAAATAAACAACACGCGTTGGCGGATGATAGATTAATTACATACTCTGCAGCAGTTACAATTACCTAATTAATTAGTCTGCAACACTATTATTAGTTTTCTGTATGCTATCTATAGGAATCGTAGTAAACATTATCACATCGTTGCTGATAATTTAGTTTTGATTTTTAATGCATTTTTTTTATTAGTATAGTAGGGGTAGTAGAGGGGCCTTTGCCCAGCAGTAGGACAGCCCCCCATACCCCCCTAACCCCCTACACTCTTTCCACCTATCTCTGTCCAGAGCGTTACTACATAGGTACTTACTTTTTTTTCAGGTTCATGTCATCCTCCATCGTTATCCACGTACCAATTTTCAAGAAAAGTCAATTCAATAGCTACGTATTGAATAATAATGGTATGTGCATATATCGTATCTTTCAACCCCTTTCCATCCTTCTTTCCGTCCTTACAACTACTGATAAGCTGGTCCGGTCTACCGGTAAGTAGATACATAAATTAATAAAACAATTAATTGAGTTTTCTTAAACCATTTGGTATTTTCAGGCCCTCTCTAGGTTTCTATAGCTCTTCAAAATGCTCTTCCAGACCTTCAGTGTCCTCACACTCAAACAGGACTGGACTTTCAATTAATACGACTTGGACGTTTGAATTTGCCCAGTTGCTCCCTTTTCCTATAATGCATCCATCTTTTCTTAGGATTCTCTCTCCCCCTCCATCCATGAGCATTATATTCATTATTCTCTTAGTCATTAACCTAACCTTTCATACCACCAACCTAGTCAATTCCAAAATATTTAAACAAAATCTTGAAAAAATCCCTCTTAATTACAAAAAATTCTAACACCAACCCCGCCTCCACAGTTTCCCTGCGCCCGATTCATAAAATTCATATGTATGGGTGAAGGCAGTGCGATCGCCGACGTACATACATTTTACTTATAACTAAAGAACATTGTTGTTCTCGTCCGTCTGTTCGCCTTTGTCATTGCCCCGCATATTTTTAAATCGCTTTCGTTTTAGTTCTAAATCTGTATGCTAATATCACATACGTTTAATTAACTATGAGATAGAATATTTATTTCGAAAGGCTAGATTTGTGCGTTGGATTGGAGACTTGGAGAGTTTTAATCGTTGCTGTCTACTTTGTTTTGTTGTCTCTTGACTTTTCTAAGACACAGTATTTTACATAGAGCCAATCCCATCTCACCTTTGCAGAATTGCAGCCTTATTATTGGACTGCCCATGGAGTTTCTTGCCCGTTCAAGTTCTCTATAGGGACCTAGTATGCTTTGGGATGGGCACCTAGCTTCGTCTTTTTGACTGACCGGCCCCTTGACAATTCAAAGGTGTCTGTAATTGATTTAATTTAAATAAATGCATTGAGTTCGAGTTTGGTCTATACTGATACCTATAACCCTATTGCGAAACACACTCCATTGCTTCATATGCTCGAAAAATTTGTCTGCTCAACAACGTAAATAACGCAATGAATGTTGGTTAAAATGAAAGTCATTGTTACTGTGTGTTACGCAATTACCCCACAGTTGTATGACTTTTGTTAAAAATGGTCTTGAGTCAATCCATTTACGGCTAACATAAACTAGTAGATCGATGAATCCGAGTGGTGGTGCAATAGATAGCTACATAATATGCAGTTTTAATATTTGTAACATTATCATTGCTATTTTTACTTAATATATTATTCACCCTATATGTACTTACTGCATATATTGCAACACCATAATATACTGCAACTGCATCATTGCATCATATACCTAGCACATTTAAATTAGCCTAGACTCGATCTACAAAGTCAAACGATTGGTCAACAATGTAAGTTGGAAGCGTGAAAATTGTTACAATTTGTGTCAATCATTCATCATCAGATTCTAGATAAAACTAGCGGCATTGGAGTAACCGGAGTTAGTAGAAGTTTTATAGTATTATCTACTTACTATTCATATGAATTCGTTCATACTGATTTTTTGTATTGACCACGGAATAGATGTTTTGACAGTTCAACAACATTCATTGCGTTATTAACGTTGTTGAGCAGACAAATTTTTCGAACATGCGAAGCAATGGATTAGCAATATCTTTAAAAAAGATTCAGATTGTGATTAATAGTGTGTTATACGATTAGGGTGCAGCTGTCTTGAACTTTGTATCCATCGTCACACCCTCGACGAGAGCCGACGAGGCATCTGTATGTTTTTGAACTCACCTGATGGTCGGTGGTGATTTTTATCTATGGTTTGAAGAAAAAGTGATACAGAGGAATACATTTTCTATTCTTATTTTGAATCACTTCTACTATAAACAATTACCCTCTTACTAATAAACGTTGTATAGCGTTTGTATAGTTATACAACGCTTTGTCTTCTTCTTTCAAGAGTCAAAATTCCTGTCGACTGAAAGAAAGAAATCGGTGTGTAACTATTCATCTGATATAATAACGTTTATTAGTAAGGGGTTATTGTTTGTATATTTTTTCTTAGAAACAGTCAATCTGCCTGCCTTTTCCAAATTTAGTTGGTGTCAGCTTCCAGTACCCGTACAACCGTACAGTATACCAGTATTTTACATGGAGCTACAGCATATCTGACCTCGACAACACAGTAACTGGGAAACACGATACCTCTTGGTATCGCTTCTAACAACTGTCAAAGATCGACGAATGACAGCCGGGACCAACAGCGGCACGGAGGCCTCAATATGTAATGAATGGTCACCCATCCCCGAACCGACCGCGGCAAGCGTAACTTTACCTTCGATCGTCCCGTGCGGCTGTTATTATTAAGCCACGACTTTTTTCTTAGAAATAGTAAAATTCTGTAAGTAATTTCCTACGGATGTCACAGTAACCAATTAAAAATTAGAAACAATATTGCAGGCTCATAGTAATTTCAATCCCACATTACTTAGTAACCACTTGTAAATTAGAAGTTCCTCAAAAGTTCTATACGTCCAAAAACCTCACGAACGAATCCCACGTTTCCTTCATAACTTTCTTAAAAAATCAAAAACAACACAACTCCTTATTTTGTACCCTTTTCAAACCATTTGGGACAAGAATTTGTGGGTTTTTTGAAAAATGATCAATGACAGCCTCACAATGACGGAATATTGGTCTTTTAAACTTTTTTTTTAATTCTGAGCCTTATTTGAAACGCCCTTTTGTGGTAGAGACAATAGGGCGAGGGGTCAATGTCCGCGGATTATAAAAATTTTGAAGAAAGACCCCCGAGGTATCGGTGGCTTACTGTGGTGTTATGTGCGCCGGAGTCGCTTGTCTGTAATTGTTTAATGTTGTTAATACATGCTTTTTAGTTAAGATTGAGATAATTATAGGTTTCAATTACAACTAAGTGTTGTTGATGAACGAGGGGGAAATATTTTTAATTAAATACAGGGGTACGTGGGTACGACGGCGTAGTGACAATAAGACAGTAATTGCTTGGAATTTCTGCTTTTTAGGGTTCCGTACCCAAGGGGTAAAAACGGGACCATATTACTAAGACTTCGCTGTCTGTCCGTCCGTCCGTCTGTCTGTCACCAGGCTGTATCTCAAGAACCGCGATAGCTAGACAGTTTAAATTTTCACAAATTATGTATTTCTGTTGCTGCTATAACAACAAATACTAAAAACAAAATAAAATAAATATTTAAGGGGGGCTCCCATACAACAAACGTGTTTTTTTCGGCGTATTTGCCTTGTGGTACGGAACCCTTCGTGTGCGAGTACGACTCGCACTTGGCCAGTTTTTTAATTATTGTATTGGCTCGACCCATCATCATCATCGGCCTAGCCTTTTCCCAACTATGTTGGTGTTGGCTTCCAGTCTAACCGGATGCAGCTGAGTACCAGTATTTTACATAGAGCGACTGCCTATCTGACCTCCACAACCATAGTTTAAGTTTAGTAAGATACTTACCGATGGATGTTTTCGAATAAAATTTAATTTAATTAAAAGCAGTTCAGTTACTTATCAAATTAATTTTCATTCGAAAAAATCCATAGGCTTTCACCATTATCATCTCACCATCGCATTGGTCGGTACCATTAAACAGGCTTCCTGGCTTGCCTATCAACAAAATATGCCTAAGAAGTTCTCTTTCAGATTTACAAACAAACAGACAAACACGAAAGTTTCATATCATTCATTGGTTCGTTTGCCACGGGATGGGTCATTAGCGATTTATGTTAATATCCATGGTGATATTTCGTTTAAAGCAGTGCGATTTGCTGCGATGTGGACCGATCCCAAGCGATCTCTTACGAAGTTGCGACATGGGAGCGAATCTACGACTTCCACCATAGTTTGCAGCTCCATGCGACTTATTACCAGTTGCTACGACTAAATGCGACAAGTTGCGATTGAAAACGAATCACTGGAACACGTGTCAGAGCAAACTATGCGACTCAGTGCGACTGGCTGCGACTGAAATCGATTCATTGCGATCACGGCTCGTTCGTTTCGGTTAATTTGCGCCGGAGTCCGACTCAAATCGTTTTTTATCCGGCGGGCGTGCGCGAGATGATATAGGAATCGGATAACACCCAAGGCTAGGTGCGCAAGAGCGATTAAACGGTCGACATTTTACGATTGTTATTAATTTAAATTGTATTGTTTTTGCGATTAACTTGCGTTTCGATAGATAATTTTAATCGTTTTTGTGTTTATACTATCATTTGGTTGTAATTGCGTATAAATATTGTGTTTGTGTATTTTATGATGGTGTCAGTTTGCAGGAAGTTCATAATTTACATGTGAACTGAAAAATTTAATTATCCATAGTTGATTGCTGGCCGCTAGGAAACGTTAATTTCTCTTTACAATATCTACAAAAGTGAAAGTCAAATAGATCATTAAAATATCAATTAAGCCAATAAAAGGCATTTTTGAACGTCATTTACAAGAAAAGAGAATTAATTGAAGGCGCCGCTTCCAAAAGGTTACCAAATAATCATTTATTTGCAATAAGTAATTGGTACAGCGTTGGTCTTAAATTTTAAATAAGTTTCCTAATAGGTAGGTACAGTCAACAAAAGAGATAGATACCTAGTTGAAGTTTAGTAAGAAACCGATTGGATGTTTTCGAACAAAATTTAATTTTGATAATAGAGAACAAACAGCTCATTTATCAAATTACATTTCATAAATTAAAATCTGCCGAGCCTTTTCCCAACTATGTTGGGGTCGGCTTCCAGTCTAACCGGATGCAGCTGAATACCAGTATTTTACATGGAGCGACTGCCTATCTGACCTCCACAACCCAGTCTGTTACTGGGTAATACGATACTCCTTGGTAAGGATGGTTGTCAGATTTTCGGGCTTCTGACTACCCGTAATGACTGTCAAAGATCCACGAATGACAGCCGGGACCAACGGCTGAACGTGCTATCCGAGGCATGGAGGGGTCACGGTATGTAAAGATGGTCACCCATCCACAGACCAACCGCGCGCAACAACCTGATCGATCGACCCATGCGGCTGTTATTATTTAGCCACGGGCTCGTCCTACATGATTTAAAATTACATAATTTAAAACACATTATATAAAAATTCATTTAGTTATTAGTTTCTTAAGGAGAAGAATGGGCAGGAAACTCTATATGTTACTCATGTTAATGTGTAATGTTTTACAACCTTATGTATACCTACATGAATTAATACTCACTCAATTCTCTTTTTTCTTGTATTCTATGGATACTGTACTTTCATACATAACCTGTGTTCGCGATTTAATTGCCAAAAATGTAAACAAATATTTGCTTTTAATTGTTTACTATAATTCATATGAATTAATGGAAAAATAACTTTAATTCCTACACTGTAAAGTTCAGTTTTCGTTAAAACTTTTCAATAGTAGGTACTAGTCACTCTGAAATCAACTACCATTGAAATAAAGTTGACATTTGTATAACTTGAAATATCGTCAATTGCCACCATAAATTTGAATAGAGCGTACATAAACACACACCTTTTCCTAGGGGGTAGGCAGAAACCTCAGACTACACCAGTGCTACTATTACCTGGAGTAATTGTAAAAGCTTAAAAGCCACAACAGCCCAGCGGTTGACTGACGAGAAGTCACAAGTTCGATTCTTCCGTTGCATTACCTACTTTGACACCTCATACGGTGCGACACTGACGGTCGGGCTGCTCCAGAAATTCAAGGTCACTCAGCACGTTATGGAGCAGGCTATATGCTCGGAGTTTCTTTGAAGGATAACATCAGGACATCACTGAGAAATTCCAGATGCAAAAACCGAAAAACACTGCCCGACTCGGGGACCGAACCTAGTACCTCATGCTCAACAGTACCGCTAGGTGAGTAAAGGATGAATGAACAAACTACAGTCAGCATCGTAACTGCGTAACACATTACTACTCTCAATTTGAATCATTTTGAATCATATTTCTAATCCATTGCTCCATATGTTCGAAAAATGTGTCTGCTCAACAACGAAAATAACGCAATGAATGTTGTTAAACTGTCAAAATGAAACCCATTGCTACTGATGGTGTGTTACGCAATTACCCTGCTGAATCCGTTTTACCTTCAACTTTTTAAGCAACAATGAAATCCTAAGTGTTCACGCTAAACTCGTCACAGACAGTTTCTTCTGCAATTATTTTTAGATCTAGGACTAAAAAGACACAAAAGTCTAATTCTAGATTCCCAGAAATGATTTACAGCAATTTAAATTCCAAATATATCAATAACTTTTATCTACCGATGTTGCTATGAAACAAAATTATAAAATGCAGTTATCGAACTAATATCTCCTTTAATTTCTTTGAACAGTGAGCGAAATGAGCTGCAAAATTAAAGTTGTCGAAGTTAAATTGTTGCAATGAGTACAGTTTTTTTTGTTGGATGTTTGTATTGAATATTGGAACTTATGTAGTTCAAGATAAGGTTCATTTGAATGGTATGAGATAAAGTGGTAAGTGGTCGATGGCTAGCAGTGAATAAGAATCTTGAAACGAATTCGATTGTGTCTGTATTGTGTAACGATAGCGATCGGTTGCCTTGCTACTGGTTGCTTGGACAAGTACGTACATACAACGTAAGGAGTGCAAGGTTATAATTCTAAAAAATGGCAAATGTGTGTGTGTGTGACTACATCAGACCAGAAGGGTAATCACGTGACACACTAACAGTAGAAATGGCTTACATTTTGACAGTTCAACAACATTCACCGAGTTATTTAGGTACAGTCAACAAAAGAGATAAGAATGCAGGATCGTCGGATATAAACCGATGGACTTTCTCGAATAAAACTTAATTTTATTAATAGAAAACAAACAGCTCATTTATCAAATTAAATTTCAGCCGACAACATCCATTGGTTTCTTATTAAACTTCAACTATATCCGACGATCCTGCATACTTATCTCTTTTGTTGACTGTACGTTGTTGAGCAGACCAATTTTTCGAACATATGAAGCAATAAATTAGCTGTAATATCCTTCAAAATGATTCAGATTGTGATTGATAGTGTGTGATGCCGGCGCCACACATTGGATATACCTATTGGCTCCAAGTTATAGTCTTGGATCCAATACACCAATGTGTGGATCGGTCTTGGCCCGATACTGGCCATAAACCTAACATTGCGTCCAATAGCCAATGTCGACCCGTGATGTGTCGGTTTTTCATACACCAACAAAGGCGAGGGGAGTGAAGGGGGTAGGCGGGCGGCAACTTGGATTCAACGTCGCTCCCCGGTCCCCACATCGGCTGCTGGTACACACTCGCAAGAGAGAACGACGAGTTGAGCTGCGGTCCAACCATCCAATGCTCTTGGCTAGTAAGTTTGCCAAAAGGTATTGGAGTTAATGTGTGGCCGCATTAACTTGGATACAATAATTAGCCATAAATTCGTAGCCAAGTTTGGACCCAATTTGAATCCAATGTGTCGCGCCGGCATTACGGTGCAGAATACTGGTGGATAATATTATGAATATCAGCTGCCTAGCCTTTTCCCAACTGTGTTCGGGTCGGCTTAGAGTCTAACCGGAAGCAGCTGAATACCAGTATTTTACATGGAGCGACTGCCTATCTGAACTCCACAACCCAGTTACTGGGTAATACGATACCCCTTTGTAAGACTGGTTGTCGGACTTTCGGGCTTCTGACTGACTACCCGTAACGACTGTCAAAGATCCACGAATGACAGCCGGGACCAACGGCTTAACGTGCTTTCCGAGGCACGGAGGGGTCGCGGTATGTAAAGATGGTCACCCATCCACAAACCAACCGCGGCAAGCCTGATCGATCGACCTGTGCGACTGTTATTATTTAGCCACTGGTGGATATGAATATATTTGGACCATAAACAAATGGAGTTGCCAAAATCACTGTGCTTAACTCACTATCACTGTGTGATAACAGCCCACTCCCTCTCGGAGAGTGGTCTTGTGTCCCAGCAGTGGGAACATTATAGCCTGTTTATGCAGTGCTTAAGCACAAAAAAAGCAGGTTTGCAATCTGTCTGTTAACAGACGGATTGCAAACCGACTTTTTCATCTGCTAAAAACAAAAGAATATTTTTTTCTTTGCGGACGAATCACCTTTATGTAATCTCATAGAGGCAATACTTCATTGCATGGTTGGTTGTAGAGGGGTGATTTTTGCTGCCACACGGAACCTATTCGATCCAATCTGATCAATCAACTTTGTATTAATGGACTTACAAGTACTTACCTAGTTTAGCAGAAGCTAATGGATTTAACACATAGCGCAATAAATTCGAAGAGGAAACCTTTCACGTCGTTCTGCTAACTGAACAGACAGCTGTGCTGCTGAGGAGTTTGTTGCGCCACTCCTCTCAGCTAAAGCACTAGGAAGTGGTGAAGAGTGTGCGTCTTGGGAGACTGTCTTATGTATTTTTTTAGTTCAAAAAGTAGGTAGGTACTGATTCTCTGCCTAATTTGTATTAATGACTTTCGATTTGATTTAATTTCAAGAAGTTAACTTATCAAATCTTTAAGTACTAAATATTATAAATGCGAAAGTGTGTCTGTCTGTCTGTCTGTTACCTCTTCACGCTTAAACCGCCGCCGAAGCGATTTAGATGAAATTTGGTATAGAGATAGTTTGAGTCCCGGGGAAAGGACATAGGATAGTTGTATCCCGAGTTTTTTTTATTTATGCGGGTGAAACCGCGGGGCGCTGCTAGTCCTTTCATAAATAGGCCAGGGCTAATGAGTCGTACCATAACCAAATAGGCATCATATATTATGTACGCTAAACTACCTCAAATTCACGAAAACTCTTACAAAATCCCCAACCAATGCAAATTCCCAACTCTACAACTGCGAAACAACAATCGCACAACGGTCGCTTCGCAAAGTTGTAAGAACACGACCGGGGAATCGAACCGAAGACACATGCGTTTTAAATCAGTACGAGCCGATCGGGCAAATAAACGACGCGCCGACGACGTAATAAACTATTGTAAGTGCAACCACATAGAAAGATGTGGACACGACTTGTGAGCTAAAGATTTTTTGGTAATTATGTTTTTTTTTTATTTTCTTTTGGGAGTTGCCAGGGGCACAGAGGCAATAGTTAAAGAGAGGCCTGTGCTCAGCGGAGGGTGGATGATAAAATTAAGTAGATTTAAGAATAAAAAAGAAAAAATATATCGTGAGGAAACTGGCATGTCCTAGGATCAAAAAAAAAATTCGAACTAGATGCAGATTACAGTCCACTCCCTCTCGTGAAGAAGGGAGGAGGCCTGTTTTCCAGCAGTGGGAATAGTTTGATTATGCTTATGTTTATAGGTTTACTGCTGGATTTCGAATGTCATATTATGCCCGATGGCTAATTCCCCGAAGTCATCAGATCGAACGTCTGAATTGCCGAAATATCGAATCCCATCACCTCTACGGAGTTTCGTTAGCTAATTTAACTTGACCGTGTATATTTTTATAATGACTGACTGAATGAATGACCACGTATATAACTTTTCCAGAAAATCCCAATTTTGGTGATACAGTTTTTTTAAAGAACAATGTTCTATCACAGCTAGACCAGTCTGCTGATGATTTATCAACCATCAGCTGAAAAACATCAGCAAATGCAGGAGCTTTCAACAGCTTGCCTAATTCTCTGGGAAGCATGAATATAAAGGGAATATCACCGTTTAGAAAACTAAGAACCGAGCTTTATGCACTGATGACTGCTCCAATTCTAGAAACATACCTATGTACCTGACTTTCGTGCTCATTAAGGAAAGCAGTCATTTTACACTATCTGGTCTACTTGAATGAAAAATATTATCCTTACTCAATATCATTAAACCTTATTGCCCGCAAATCCACAACAAAGAAAGCTTTAATAAACAAACAAAATAATAATTAACATCTCCACGTCTTTTTTATGCTCACTCCGAGAATCAAATAAGATATGGAAAACCGCGGGCGAGCGTGCGCCGCGTCCAACGCACGGGTCCCGTACATAATTGATTTTTATAACCATTACCCGCTATTAGTGTCACACTATTTTATCACTCCTACTGGCTGCTTCAGTAACTATGACTACTGCTGATCACCCTGGTCTTAGGGACTATAATGAGTAGCTACTGTGGAGAGCTGTGGAGAATGAAGGAATGTATTGTGTGTATGGGTGTAATTAAAGATTTGTTATAAGCTTGCGTGGGTTTTGTTTTAGATTAATCTGAAAAATGCATTGTGATATGAATCTTGACGGGGTTTGCATTAGATAAGAGTAAGTAGAAGCGTGCTGGTACCATAGATTCAGTAGGTATGGTTCTGAACCGAACGAAAAATTTCAACGCAGTGGTGCATTGCAATTTTTCATCGGCTAATAAAAAATATTCAAAAAAAATTTTTGCTACATACTTTTTGACCGGGTAGTACTACTTTTACGTGTACTTTTTTAAGAAACAGCTGATTATTTTTTTGATAACCGACGAAAAAAAAATCTACGCTAGAATAGAATCGTATGAATTATACATGACAGTATAAGCTAACTTGCCTATTCATTTTAACCATTCGTCCTTTCATGAGATACATAACGCAATGTATGTTTCCTTCTTTAACACAATGAAAAACTGTCGACACAAAATATTAGTTAAAACTCAAAATAATAATTCATATTTATCCGACAATTAAGTCCAAGGAACCCTAAAACCAAGAAATGATTTGAACTTACAAAAATGAGTTAAAACTCGCAAAGAGGATACCACGGCGGCCGGGACTTTTTGTTGCGTTGCACCGGGTTCGATTACCGGACGAAGTAAGTAATAAAATATGTCGTGGCCATTATATTAATTACCTTTAGACTGTGTCCATAAATAATTTTTGCAAAGAAAGTTGCTGTGGTGAATGATTTAGAGTTTTTTAATTGACTTGATTTTGCAGAGCCTATGATGACATCTGCTTCACTAATTTACATTATTTGTCGATGTCTGCTATTAGTAGCAAAGTTATTTTATAAAAAGTTTCAACAATTTTGATAGGATAGACAAGTTTTCTTATATATGCAAATTCTTTACTCTCAGAATGAGAATGTTTCCTACTGAGAATTAGAGCCACCTAGATGATTTTAACAATCATCTGTGACAAACGCTCTATCTGGCATTCTAGTCAATTCCTAGTGAGGTTAGTCATCGTCATTACCGAAAACGATGACTGACAAAACCTCTAGGTATATAAATCTACACCTGGCTATGACATCACCTGACTCATCAAAAAATTGCTTGATTGTTCCCAAGCAATTTTTATAATGCAAATAATTCCAATCCAGAATGTCTGGCATTCCAATCTCTCATATATCCAATCCACAACGATACCAGAGACCAAGCACGTAAGATATTCAGAAACGTACAGATTTCAAAAAACGCTCGTCCAGTCATTTATAATAACAGTTGAGAGCAAAAAAAACTCACAAAAGCATACCCTTTTCGAATTTTGTTCGAAAACGAACGATCCAGTGATAAATATTGAAATATGGTATAGAGATATGATACGTTTTGTTCGTTTTTTGGCGGCCATCTTTTTTTTTTTTGGTCGTTCTGTAATTTTCGTTTCCTAATGGTGTTGAACACGGGTTAATGGCTGGATCCTGCAGCGTCTGCTACCGTTTTATCGACTATTAATTTTAGTGGCGCTCCACGATTATACATAGTTTTTCTTTAGTTCATGCGATGCACGGTCTAGTTAACCAGTCCGGTGATAACGAAACCAATCTTTAATTGCTACGTTAACTTTTTATGTAATCTTTGGATGGTTTTCATTTCAACTTTTTGATAGTAAAATGTTTATTGCTACCATTTAAAATAAAAAATATCTTTGCGAATTAAGTTGTTTTTATTTAAGAGTTGTTTTCTATTGAGGATTTCTTTGATGTTTTGCATGTAAATGGCATTATTGGAATTCTATAGTATTTTCGATCCAATATTGTTTTATGGCTGCGCCGTTTAGTAGGTACCGCAAGAATTTCTCAGTAAATTTATGATTGTTGAACTTGTTTCAATTCTTAGGTAAGTAGGTAGGTATTTAATAGAACAAAGGTAACACATAGCCACATAGGTGTAGATACTGCTAAACGTAAGCCAATGAATAATGAGACCACAATTGAATGAAGCACCTATCAGCGATGGAGTATTGTAACACCTCCACAACCCAGTGGCAGTTGTAACGTTTTAGCATGACAATAGAGATCATTGCCCTTTCCTTAATATCTCTCCGTGAACCTCAACTATTAACTATAGGACGTGTGGTTTTCCGTTATTGGAACATGTTGAAGATCACGATGGATATTAATTCTAGTGGTAAACGGACTTTCATTTCAATTTTTAAATCAAAATGCTAGAAATGTAGGTGGGCTATTGCAAACTAAAATGCGATAGTTATAAATAACAGTTGAGCTCCTCAAGGTCTGTTGAGGTACACGATTGTAGTCCATTCAAATCTGTGTGGTATCTACTTTCCTCAAAAGACCATTTCAGACATCAATCTATATGGTCTTCACATAATCTGACCAAATCTTGGTCATCACTAAGTCATGCCTGGACTTTCAAAGAGACTGTGAAAAACTTTCAAGCCCTTGTTTTTTCGAAATGAATAAACCGATTTTAATGAAACTTCATATGCTTATGCAGTATAAAAAGGTCTAAAAAGTTACTGAAGAACATTTTCGAAATGTCATATTTAAAAAAAGATAACTGGAAATCTCTGTTTCTATGGAAAATTTAAAATCTGTCTAATTTGGCTGTAACACTATTTTTTTAACGCCACCTGCTACTATCCTTGCATACTCCTTTTGCTTCGTATACGTTCCTAGGTTTTCTGAAGAACATCACCATTATGGTATAGGGGAGCGGTGAATGCTTATGCGAATCCTGCACCCCCGGCCATAGGAACACCGCGGTGGTTTTAGCCGGTATAAAGAGTCCGCCACTCTGTCATCCCTGCGATGGAGAAAGTCAATGAGGATTTTGAGGGCACCAAAAAGAAAAGGTTGGTACAGTCACGAGCATTAATATGTCAACACTTGGCCACTTTAAATTGCGATTTTTTCACGAAACAACGAATGCAACGTTGGAATACGACACTTTACATACCTATGGGTTCGAAAATACTATGTTCCTACTAATATAAAATTTCATTCAAATAAAGGATAAAATCGCCTTAAAATAAAGCCAAGTGTATACATACTTATGCTCGTGACTGTACTTACTATTTAAAGGATCTGGAGGTCTACTCCCTAAGCACGAAATCCGTAGTTTTAACCAAAGTTACGAGTGATTCCTACTCCGTATCACCTACGGATATAAGATTTTAGTTCGGGGCCCGACCTAAGAAAGAATGACACCAAGATTTGACATTAAAGTTGTTGTCCCTATTACCGATCTGTTTTCGCCCGTCCGAAAAGTGGTTTATAATCAGTAGTAATCCGAATCTTCGGAATTTTCTGACGGGCCCAAATCTTCTTGATGGATGTAGTGAGAGTGAGCAGGCCCACTGCGTCTTCAGACCACTTATCCTCCATCCCATCCTATCCCAGTTGGTAAGACATTTAGGTAGGGGTTTATTTACAAACATTACTTATTGAAAGTTAATAGGTAATGTTAAGCGACTGTTTAACTATACATTTTTGACGTATATGTCTCTTAGCTTTAAACAACGTTTATGAATTATGGGGTTAGTCTTCCAATATATAATAATCAGAGCTCCAAGAATACGAGAAACAATACAAGACTCACATAATAACGATTCACATAAACCATAGGACTGCATCGTCACTCTCTCGATCTGATTCCAACAAAAATAAAAACGGACTTACAACTTGTTCCGAGGATTTCATATTTTAAAACGAGATTGTTTTGAATATGCGTTAACTTTGTGCTAAGTCACGTTTGAACCTCCGAGATTGGAATTACTATTTTTTTAATTTGTTAAAAAGTTGTGTAGTTGCTTGGATATGTAGCGTTTTCTGTCAGTTCTTGTGCTGTAATTTTCTATGTTCTTCCAATGTGCGTTTTTATCATTTGTAACTTGACGATGTTGTCGTGGACGTCCACGTCACGGTACCACGATAACACAAGGAAGTAAAATAATTATATGGAAATATTATGAAGACCATGCGTCCATACGACAGGCTATCGTATCGAAAATGACAATAACCTGATTTGTTTTGCCCTAGAGTCGACAGCTAACAGCTGAAGGAAGAATAGCGGTTTTGTATTTGACTTAGGGCTGATTTTTCCATCTACAGATAATAAAAAAAAAAAAAAAATCGTGGAATAAAATTGACGTTTGACAGTTTTTGTATGAAATAACTGTCAAAATTTAACTATCGGTTAACTAAACGGCTATTTAAACCAGTTGGCTGCGACATAGGCACATGCAATGTTTTAACTGTTGATTTGTCTCCATCTACAAGCTAGGATGCCAAAGTCAAATCACGATTGGAGAAATCTAAACATTACGGGAACTGGTTTTATTTCTAAAAACACGATGAAGTTAACATCACGCCTGTACTCTCCGAAGGGTAAGGCAGAAGGCACTTAGGCAGAAGTGTACCTAGTATGTGGTACCTATAGTACACCCACACTTCGCCAGTTGATTAAGTCCCATTCCCATGTAATAGGGGGCGAGACTATTCCACTCTGGGTTGCTACTGAGAAAATCCTGATGGAAAAACCCCAATAATACTTAGCCCGACCTGGGAATCGAACCCAGGACCTCATGCTCAGGAATAGCGTTTGCGACCACCAGACCAACGAGGAAGTTGACGAAGTTACCTACTTAGGAGTTACTAGCTTCCGCCCGCGAGGTATGGCGATAAAAACTATCCTAAGTCCTTCCCCGGGATGCAATCTATCTCTGCCAAATTTTATCGAAATCCTTTCAGTGGTTTAGGCGTGAAAAGGTGACAGACAGAGTTACTTTCGAATTTATAATATTAGTATGGATTATATAGGTTTATGACATAAAAGTCGTAGTAGAAAATTACTACGATCCGTGCTAACGGGTCATCCATCACACCATGACCTCGAAGGACATCCTTTGCTTCTACGGATTGGTTATTGAATGGAAGTGTAGTCACAGAGATTCTTATAGTTTTTTTTTATAAGTTACCAAGTATTCAGATTGCACTGCACTCTTCTTCGTCAGTGGCTAAAAATAGAGACTCTTCAGAAGGGTTTTCACTTCTAGTAGTGCAGTTCTTTGTCATATCAATGGTTCTCGTGATAACTTTAGCCAAGATCCAAAGAGAGTTAGAGCCCCTTAAAATGAGCATGTAGATGATACCCAAATAAAATACCAACGTTTATTTTTAAGTATACATATTTATTCATAAATTACTCGGTCACATGATATAAATTAAATTATGTACAATTAAATAATACAGTTAAATTTATATAAAAATAATTATACAGATTTTGGTCAGCGAGAGGCGAAGGTCAGGCCGTGGTGGCAGCGGCCTGGCCCAGGTCGCTAGCCTACAATCTATGCCAACATTTATTAAACTCAAGCTTTTTTAAATAAGCTATTATCTGTTAGGTGAGGACGATAAATAAACAAAAAAATAACAACGGATAATAGTTGACAAATAAATAATAACATTTAAAAGTTAACAGTGACTAGAGAGCGAGGATTCGATCGTCCAGGCGTCTTCTCATAGGCATTTGACAGGGTGTAACACTTAACGTAACTTGTTTATTAATAAATAATTTATTATAATATAAAAACTGCTTCACACTTAGACTCCGAATTGTATAAAAAATCGTTACTCATACTCAATATATCGTTTAGCATCCAGTTAGAATAGATAGTGTAAGATTTTGTGTGGGTGTTCCGCAGGGTGGTGTTCTATGCCCCCTGCGGTTCCCAGTCAGTCCATATAGTTTAGTGGTCGACGACGTTAAGGTAGAACGCTGCAAGGGCGTCACCCTTGGAGCCCACGGCGCGCGCCTGGTACTGTCCGGCGTCGTCCGGGCTGCACTTCACGATCTCCAGCCGGTACCTGGAGGTTCCTTCCATCATGAACTTGTATCTTGCGGAGGTCTCGTCGATAGGCTTGCCGTCCTTCAACCACTGAAGCTGGAGTGGTGGCTGTGGAATAAAAGGTTGATTAGAATGCGTTTTTGAAATATACAATGTATAAAGTTTAGTATGTGGAACAAAATAATCAGAGTATTCGTCGAAAAGATCTAACCAATACAAAATAATGATTAATTAGCCGCGCAATCTGATGTCATTAGTTCTGAGAAAGATGCTGCAGTTCATTTACTTTAGTATCAGCACGTACTTGACCTACTGAAGCGCATCGACATTCTTGCTCAGTATGTGCAATTAGCAATTTTAAACAATAGTGTTCTAGATTATCTCAAGAGTTTATCATAATTTTGTGGTTACTGAGGAGTAACCACAAAACTCACCATTCACCACAAAACACTTACAATACATATAAAGATACTTCTATCTTCTTGTACAGACGCGCCAGCTGGCACATCAAGCTACCCGAAACTGTAAAATTTTCCCAATCAACCTTGAACCTTATGCTTTAGCGATCAAGTTGAAAATATATTAAAGAAATTTGACAGATTGCAGTAGGTTGATGTGCTGGCGTCTGTACATGAATAAATAAGTAAAGAAAATTATTGAACAGACCATTTGTTTTGGTTTATAACCTGAGACCTCATTCTTTATCAGTTTACCTAGACTTTTTTGAGTCTTATCTATCAATTTACCAAATCTTAGGGAAGCTTTACATCAGACCAATTTTCATAAGCTACTGAAATTAAAATCAGGACATCAATCTATAAACAGTAAAGTCTAAAATCGTGCAATAAAGTTGTTCCAAACTTCTTGATGGATTTTGATGGAAATTTAACCATAGAGATTTTCTTGAGCTTGTAGTCGAAACCTCCATATTTCACTCTTGCGAAGCCTGGCTTATTTCTAAGGCAAAATTCTTACCTTATCCAGTTCAGTGCTGAACACAGCAGGCTCGGCGTTGCTAACGGTAGCGGAGCTCGGGTAGGCGGTGTACACTGGCGTAGTGCTCGCCTCACCGGGCACCTGCACTACCAGACTGCACGATGAGAAGGTCTCGCCGGCGTCGTTGAATGCCTCGCATGTGTATACGCCTGGGGACGAAAATTAGAGGTAAATAGTTACTCAATAAATAGTTACCTACTAATTAATAAGAAGATTAAAATACAACGCTAAGTTTGAGTAAACGAGAAGACTTAGCGGAACTTTTAAGCATTGCGCTTTCAGTATTAGGCAGTCTCGGCCCTAGGAAAAAGCTGAAGAAAATTCAAACAATAAACTATTACTAAAAGAACGACCAAAAGCGCCAACTAGCCGTCAAACTCTATACTAAGTAGATATACAGCGCCATCTACCTTTCGTACTCAGTATTACTTAGCGTACTCGTTTACTTCAATTCAAAAGTGTTCCTTTTTAATCCGTTCCCTATTTTTGTACTTAACGGCCTTTAGAGTGTGCAACATAGAACATAGATGGCGCTGAGTTACTTTTTAATTGTACAATATCGCGCAGGAATATTGCTTTAATAAATACTAATAGCCGATTTATGTAAGTAGATGGAAAAATCAGTAAAGTAGCAAGACATTTCCATATAAGCCTACAAGCCTTCAAGACCTACTTAGATCTAAATAAATATAGCAATTTGAGTTTTTTATCTGTCATATTTTTTCTTCAGATAAAAGTCATCTGACTGTAGAAAAATCAGCACAAAGCTGTAAACATATAGTTGAACTAACCAGCATCCTCAGGGAATATCTCAGCGATGGATAGCTTGTGGATGTTAGCCTCGCTGGAGTACTGGAAGTCCTTCGACGGCTTGATCTCCTTGTTGTTGTGCAGCCAGATCACGTCGAAACGTTCGGCGTTTGTGATTCTGTGAGGAAAGAAAGATGATTTAAATGTGGTCCTTATTAACAACAATAGTGCTTGAGAGCCAGTTTCAATGTCTGATTTGGATTGGAGTGATTGAATTGTCACGATAGTTTTAAAGAAGAGATAGATAAAATATAAATAAATGTTGCAATGTTAAATAAATGATATCGAATTAATAACGCGTAAATTTTATGTTATTTATAATAAGTTAAACTGTCTTACCTGCAGGACAGCGTGACAGCGTCTCCGTCAGTCACAGTCTGTGATATCGCGTGGTCCACTATTCTAGGAGGTTTGTCGCCTAACTTTACTGCAGCCGTCGTCGCGGCGCTTTCCATTGCTGAGAAAACAAATAAAAATATTAAGTTACCACATAAACGTACAGACGCCAGCACATCAAGCTACCCGAAACTGTCAAATTTTCCCAATCAACTTTGAACCTTATGCTTTAGCGATAAAGTAGAAAATCTATTAAAGAAATTTGACAGATTGTAGTACTTTGATGTGCTGACGTCTGTACATTGTTGCGCCATTTCTTCTTTCCAGCTAAAGCACTAGGAGTAAGGGCGGTCGTTTTGGGGGACTGTCTTATGTAATTTTGACGTTCGAAAAGTGCCTATTCTAAGCCTAGTTTGAATAAATTACTTTTGATTTTGATTTTTAACTATGAAAGATACACAAACCCTGACTGTAGACTTTTATACATAAAATAATGATTTACTACTGTCCGAATAAACAAGATAACCATCTAGCTTACCGGCCTAGACTTGAATCTAGGCTAACTTAGCTAGACTTAACCTTTTATTACGACCGGTGTAAGAAAGGAAAGTAACTTTTACTGAACGCTACTAAATATGGATACGAGAAAGTTTGGTATGGGTAATCTAGCACCAGTAAGTTATGTATTAAAATGTTCGTCCTGGCGAAGCTAGCTTTTCAGTTCACGGCAATTTTTTGCCACTTTAGAGTAGGTAGTGATGATGATGATGAAAAATGTACAAAGTGGACATATGACTCCCAGAGCCACTACTACTTACTTGGCGCTAATTATACAGATACAGCTTTCCCAAGAAAAGTATGCACTTCGGAAGTCATCGTATATCTTCGGTAATACGAACGCGAGTTAATGAGATATAATATAGAGCTGTTACAAACCATGGAAGTGCTTGCCTATTTTGTATTACCATGTTATTATTGGTATATTGGTATTTGAAATTAACAACTCTATGCATTCCAAATAACCTTTTTACATTTTTGAGTGACAAATGACGATCTGCGACCGAAGTAGGTAGGTAACCTGACAGACACAAATCTTTATACAAACGCGCAATGATTGGTTACTACAAAGCGCGGTACTTACTACAAAAGTTTTAAGCATTGCCTCTGTGGGGGGTTAATCTGTTCGTGGTAACTCGGAAACACGAAGATTGCCGAAGAGCATACCTTTTCGATGGAATAAATAAAGGGACGCGGCCGTTTCCCTTCGATTTTTACCAGATGTTTGTTATCGAAACTGTTCGAAGGCTCGAAGCTGTAAATAAAAGTAGCTACACACCTTTGACAGTGACTTTGCACTTGGTTTCAGTCTCGCCCTGGCTGTTGATTGCCTTCAGAGAGTAAACTCCCTCATCTTCGGGGAATATCTCGTTGATGGCTAGTGATGCGACACCGTTCTTGTACTTGAGGTCTACAACCTGTAGAGGAAAATGCATGTTTGGATTACAATGATACGAGGGATTTATGCATAATTCTGATGAAATCAGGAAATATGTAATTACATAGTACGGGACATCTGTGAGATTTATAAACCGTTATTTTGGCTTCACCGTAATAATACAGGTTTTGCTTTCAGCATCATGTGCAAAAGAATCTAAAAGACATTACAATTAAGTAAACGCTATATATTTTTTTTAAATCTGTAATTTTTTCAATGCTTTGGAGGATATTTTTTTATTTTTTTATATGGTGTACATAATAAAGAGTATTCTATTTTATTCTATATTTAATTTCAGCAAAAAGTTATGTTCTTAACGTTAACTTTCATCAATCATCTATCACACAATAATTACAAAGAAGTAAGTAAAACTTCTTTCAAAGGAAAAACCTTTTTTTTTTTAATTCTTTCTAAAGGTTTCTCAATTACACAAAGTATAACAAAAGTAAACCAGGACGACAGGAAACGCGTTTTGTTTGGGTACCAGTTAATGTGAATGAGTCACATTAACTGGTACCCAAACAAAACGCGTTTCCAACACAACCCACCTCCGAGGACTGCAGCGGCTTGTCGTCCTTGTACCACTGCACGCGCGGGTCGGGGTCGCCGCGCACGGCAGCCGACAGCAGCAGCGGCGCGCCGTCCCGCGCGGTGAGGGCGTCGGGCAGCGCGCGCGCGAATGACGGCCCGCACATCGTGGAGTCCGAGGCGGGTACTGCGGGAGGGGGACACTTGTGTAATGAACAGGTTGAATTTCAATGTGAATTCAAAAGTTCGCACTCTTGCGCACGTTATTGTCGCAAATCGTTATTTATCATAGTGTTGGTATACCTTACTGTTGTTATAAGTAAGTGTACTTACATACAAGTTCCTTAGTAGCGCTCCTGGACCTGGACGATGTGTCAGAGTCCAGTCGCGAGAGTCCTCCATATTTCTTCTTGCTAGCTTCTACGGAGCTCTGTGGCGAATACTTTGGTCTGAGCGCAGACTTGGTAGGCGGGTCGATTGTCACCTAGGATGCAGAAGGAAGGGGATTATTATAGTGATCAGATTCTGGGTTGATGAGGTGGAGGTGAGAAAGATGTGGTGGAATAACGAAATAGGAAACGCTTCACAAACAGGAGTGATTCATGCTTGTGCATAGTTAAGGCAAGACCCTGCTTGTTTTCCTTCTCTTGTGTTCGTTATAAGCCGAGGGGGGCGCAATCGGCGCCATTTTTGTTCAAGATGTTTGCTTTGGCTATTGTATGCCAGCCAAATCTGATCAGATATTAGGAAGCTCCCGACGTATATTTAAGAAAGGTCTTCTAAACAGCCTCTTTTATCGTCATTCTTCGACCCATCTTCTTGTTTACACTCTATCAGCCTTTGATCTACTTCACCTCTGCTTTTTTAAGCAACATGTAGCATTGGTGGCATGGCGGTTGATCAGTCATGCTTACTCAAATGTCTAGATGATGGTAACGCATGTGTACGGTCGTTTAGTTGAAATGTTTGAGCAAAATGATGCAGATATGTGTCATGCTCGCATGAATTGCGACGTGGCAGATGTGGCTGGTCATACCTACTTGCTCCAATTGTATTTTTATGTTATGTTTAGCCGTTAAAGTCCCACAGCTCGCAAAGGCCTCCCTACTCTCTTTCCACCTCTCTGTCCAGAGCTGGCAAGGACCGAACTTTATCAAAGGAGTCCAGCTCATCCCGCCATCTCCTGTCTGGGCCTGCCGCGATGTCGTTTGCCATTAAGCGGGACCCAGTGGTTCGTAAGTTTGGCCCATTGATCGTCTGACATGCGGCAGATGTATCCAGCCCAATTACATTTAAGCGTGGCAGCTTTATTTATTAATCTTTATTCGTATTTTTTTACAAGACTTTTTTAACATACATTTCTTTTTACAATGAATATGTACATAACATTTCACTGGTTTTCCCTGTAAGGGTAGGTAGCGGTGTATAGCAAATTGTATAGATAGATACTTAGAAGAAAAGCATGAAAGCGCAGTAACCACTGTAACCAGTGATATTCTTATAACTTTATTAGAAGAGTGACCATTGAGTTTCTAAGGTCATAGCACACGCATCAAACCGGAAAGGGATCGGCATCGTATCAACTCGAGCCGTTCAAGATTCTTTGTATGAAACTACCTACTGCAACACATACTAATCGGAATCGTATCGTAATCGCCTCGCCTCGGGGCAAGCTCACGAACCGCAGTGCGGTGCGTTACGGCTCGTCGTCTCTCCGTACCCGAGCTTACGTCTCTTCGTCCCCCTTGCCCCTCTCCCCCCTCCGGCCTGCCTGCTGCACCATCAACCAGCGGTCGGCGAGCCGTAAGCGCGGCGTCACCTAGACGTAGCTGAGTCGACGTATCGGAGCTTCTGATCCGCTTTGGTTACGTGCTTACGTTAGGTTGACGCCTGTTTGACGCCGAGGCGAAAGGCGATACGAAGACGATCCCTTTCCGATTTGATACGTGTGACATTTACCCGCCGATCATGCCCGTTACAAGCAATCTACGCGTTAGAACGGGCAGCTATCGTCAACTTTCTGACTGACTCCTTGACGATCCAAAAATAACTGTAAATGAATCGATTGACAATGCTTTTTAATTGATTGAATAATATGACAACTTTGTCGTGAAATCGAAGTTGGCAGTGACATTGAATTTGATAGTGACAACTTTGTCGTGAGCTTGATGAACCATTCCAATGGATTCATTATGTCCTTGTTTACCTTCTCTTGGTCATGGTCATCTGTGGTTACATTTTGGGGACGTCGGCGCTAAAGCAGTAATGTAAATTAATTAGCAGATGTTTTTAAAAAAGCTAGAAAGATGAAGTTTCCTCTCTAGCGTGACAAGTGAGATTTACTTATAAAATGATTAAATATTGATTATTATATTCAAAGCAGCACTCTCAAAATATGTACTAAAGTTAAGTTGGAAATAGTGTTTTATTGTTAGGAATTGATTGGAACGCAATTATATATCACTAACTTCTGCCCGCGACCCCCATTCACTCTCTTAGGGATGGAATTTCGAAAAACGATTTCTTAGTGGATACCTACTCGTCACAAAGAACACACCCTCCAAATTTCATGTCTCTAGGACCAGCGGTTTAGGCTGTGCGTTGATATATCAGTCAGTCAGGACTTTGATCTTTTTATATATAGATTAGTCCAATATTAACTGCAAACATTACCCCTGCTCTTAGGTTTTATGTTAGCAGTAGAGCGCCAAAGGCTGAATTCAAGACATACAATTTTATAAAAAAAATATATCACACTAATATTATAAAGGCGAAAGTGTGTAAGTGTGTTTGTATGTCTGATACTTCTTCACGCACAAACGGCTCAATCAATTTTCATAAAATTTGGTATGGAGGTAGACGATACCCTGGATTAACACATAGGCTACTTTTATTCCAATATTCTCACGGGATCGAAAGTTATGCGGGTGAAACCACGGGGCGAAGCTAGTTAAAGAATATACACTTTATAGTAAAGGATAAAAATACACACAAAATGTCACATCAAGATTGCGCTATTTCAGAATAAAAAAAAATTATATTCGTGTGTACAGTCACGAGCATAAGTATGTATACACTTGGCTTTATTCAAAGGCAATTTTCTCCTTTATTTTTTAATGAAATTTTATGTTATTACGAACATAGTATTTTCGAACCCATAGGTTTATGTAAAGTGTAGTATTTCAACGTTGCATTCGTCATTTCACGAAAAAATCGCAATTGAAAGTTGCCAAGTGTTGACATATTAGTGCTCGTGACTGTACTTTCAGCCTTTGGTAGGACGCCAATTATTTCGATTACATTGCATATAATACATAACTTCACGCCTATAATCCCGAAGATACAGGCAGAGATGTATACCCATGTCATCATCACCATCTGCCTAGCCTTTTCCCAACTATGTTGGGGTCGGCTTCCAGTCTAACCCGATGCAGCTGAATACCAGTATTTTACATGGAGCGACTGCCTATCTGACCTCCACAACCCAGTTACTGGGTAATACGATACCCCTTGGTAAGACTGGTTGTCAGACTTTCGGGCTTCTGACTACCCGTAACGACTGTCAAAGATCCACGTGTCTTCAGATATGTAGTGTTAATATATCATACACTTTTGTACAGTAAAAATCATAGAATATTATACGGATTTTAATCGTCAACTAACCTTAGTCTTGGTAATAATCGGTGGCGGTGCTGGTTTGAGTGGCTTCTCAATGTAGCGACGGTCTCCGGAGTGCAGGAAGTTGTGGATCATCTGCGCTTGCTCCGGTGATGTGACCTCGCCTGGTGTAACACAACCATTGCATTATTTTGTTTTCAAGATTTACACTTGAAATAAAAATCATGTAAGGAATAGATTGGGACTTCATAATCAGCCTATGTTCCCACTGCTGGGACACAGGCCTCCTCTCAGTGAGAGAGAGTGGGCCGTAATCTACCACGCGGGCCCAGTGCTGGTTGGTGGATGTCACATGTCAGATTGGGATATATTATTGTAATTTATTTATCAAAATCAAAATGACATAAGGTCCAAATCATGCTATGTTCAAGCAAAGAACTACATTATCTTCTTTTTATGTAAGCTTTTAAGTTCAGAAGCTGTGCTTGAGGATCTCTTCATCTAATTATGCTCTCGTGGACTCTGCAGGAAGCTCATGAGCAGTGGCCATTTCTGAACCTTTGATCATCGTCAACTAACGAATACGACTACCTTAACTTAAGAAATAATGTCACACTAGAAAAAAGTGAAGAATGGGCGTTTTTCAGTCCTGTAATATACATTTTGACCATCAAAAAGTGTAGATTCTCGGTCTAATTTGAACCAATGTTTTCCGTAATGTCTAGTCTGCTTACCCTCAACAATAACGACACAGTTGGTCTCGTCAGTGCCGTGGACGTTGGTGGCGATGCAGGTGTATTTGCCGCTGTCTTCGGGCCGGCAGTCGATGATCTCGAGGGTCACGACGCCGTCCGAATGTGTCATCGCGTAGTCATACTTAGATAACTCTTTCTTGTCTTTGTACCTGTGGGTGGATGGTGGAGATTAGTATGTGTTCACGATTACATTCATGTCAAAAAAAAAAAACTGAAAAAAGTAATTTTTACCCCTATAAAAATTACTATTTTCAGTTTATTTTTTACTCACTCATTCATCGCTATGAGTATTAAATCTGTGTTACAAAATCTGACAACGCAAGACTGGTATTTTATTGCAACAGTTTTAATAAATTGTGATTTTATTTATATAGAAAATCCTTCAAGGCTTAGCCTAGGTTTTAAAATCTTTTGAAATTCAAAACTGCTAAGGCTATTAGATCGTCGGCGTTTCCCATTATAGAATGGCTTCCAATTTCGTTATAAATCTTATCATGGTGAGAAATGTACATTTAAAGTCGTTCTCGTATCTTGTTGATATAGACTATAGATCATTATTAATCAGAAAACACCACTTCTCTCCTTGATGAATGTTCCTATAGGACTGGTTCTGGGTAAGGTATCCAGATACAGGTATACAGGTGTTGGTACATCACAGGTACACAGAAACTGACCACTTGACAGTGGGCGTGGGCTTGCCACTGAGGCAGCACAGCAGCTTGCAGGTGTCGCGCGCCTGCATGACGCGCGGCCGCAGCTGGAACGTGAACACGGGCGCCGTCTCGGAGGATTCCTGCCAGAACGTGTAGGGGAGCGCCTCGCGGCGGCGCGGGGCTTCGGGGAGGTGTTGGCGTTGGACCTTCGGTACCGCTGTGAGGGAAAAACCAGGGTTATATTGACTGTAAACTCATACAAGGCTTTATTTAGCAACTTCAACTTCAACCTGTAAGTTGAAGTTGCTAAATAAAGCCGAAATCACGGTTAAAAAGAACATACAATTGAACGACTAGTGGAGCTAGCTATGAAAATCAATAAATAATTTCGCAAAACTTGTAATTTCCAACTCTACTGTTTCATTGAAGATTGATCTCGCGTATATATGCTAAATGCACCCAAAAACACATTACAATCGATTTGAAATTCAGAAATTCCTACGACCCGAAAATCTCATAATTTCAGATACACAACAATTATTGAATTGAATCTTGAAATATTTTAATAATTATAATATTCCCAATATTTTTGCGCATTATGGCTCACACCGCGGGTACCTATTCAAAAACCTCCAACTACAATTCCATTTATTGAACTTACTCAACAAAAACGCTTAAACTTAAAATACACTGTATTTCAACTTAATCGGGCCACCCAACGCACTAAATATTGAAACAATCAGCACACTACGGCAGTCAGAAAGTCAGTGGTTAATTTAGTCGTGTATCTGCGGCTAAAGGTGTATGTAATAATAGATTGGAACGTACTTCTGTGACACTATTTGTCTGACAAACAATTAAAGTGCGAATTGACGGTATGCTGGTTTAATTGGTCGGGAGTATTTTATAATTTGAAGATGTTGTGAAGCCAAAAATACTGGCTAATTGAAACAGGTGATTTTGGCGTAAACCCCTGGTTATTTTAAAATAGTATGTATATGAAAGTTTTAACAAAAATTGGCTATAAGGTAGCGACGCGGTTAGATTACAACATTTTGCAAGGTATTTTTTTTAATAAGACACAGTAATACTTAACGTTGATAAGTTTAATGAAACTGCAGAGTGTGGAGGTTTCGTTTAACCATCTAAAAGACACTTTTAAAAAGCAAATGGTAGGTGATTCTACTTTTGAAATCTAGATTTAGGCAAACGTCTGGGATTTTTTTTTATTCTGAGCTTCTCAATAGAGTTTGTAACTTCGAAAGTTCTCAATCGAATTTAATTTTTGCAGAATAAACTATTTTTTTTTCTTTCAATAAAATTTTCCCTCTTCAATATTATTAGCCGAAACTACGTTTAGTCCTGAAAAAAAAACTGTAAAACACTTACGTTGCACATTCAGGAAGACGACCTCTTCCCTGAATCCATAGTGGTTCTCAGCCCTGATGATGTACTCGCCACGGTCTTCCAATTTCGCGCGGTTGATTATGAAGTAGTAGTCGTCGCCGGCATACCTAGTGTTTTAAAATAGCGGTCAGATTTAGCGTTTAGAACGACTTTATAGAATTTATGTTGGAAGTGATCTTAGTAACCAAATTTGTTTTTTTTTTACATCATGAAAATAGCTAAACTGTGATAAAAAAGCAATGCTAGTCAGCAAGGTTGGTAGCCGATCTGACTATTCAGGGTGCGTCTTTCTCTGATAAGTATCGTAACTTTTTTGGATGCTAACGTTTAGCTTTATCATATAGCCTTTCCAATGCCAATATAGTGTGTGTGTGTGTTAAAATTAGGCTTATTTGAGTTTTGTCATCGTAATATGTTAAAAAGAGACAAAAGATTTGCAGAGCACAGCACGGGAGTACAAAACATAGAAGACAGGCTTCTTCTGGATAAGATCACTCTATCGTCGACTTTTTCTCTGTCACTTCTGACCTAGACTAGAGTCAAGAGCAAAACCATTTCAAGTTAAAAAGAAACTGGCCAAGTGCGAGTCGAACTCGCACACGAAGGGTTCCGTACCGCAAGGCAAAAACGCCGTAAAAACACGTTTGTTGTATGGGAGCCCCCCTTGAATATTTATTTTATTCTGTTTTTAGTATTTGTTGTTATAGCGGCAACAGAAATACATCATCTGTGAAAATGTCAACTGTCTAGTTATCACGGTTCATGAGATACAGCCTGGTGACAGACAGACGGACAGGTGAGTCTTAGTAATAGGGTCCCGTTTTTACCCTTCGGGTACGGAACCATAAAAAAAGACACTTTGCCTCTGTGGGGGTTAACTCCAAGAAGATTACCGAAGCGCATACTTTTTCTGGTTCAACTGTATATTAACTTACCTCTTCATGAACTTGACAGACTGTCTCAACTCGTGGTTGTTCCTCGACCAGGTCACAGTGGGCGTGGCGCATGCGATGATACGACAGTACAGCTTCACGGACTGGCCTTCGTAGCAGAAGGCGGATTGTGGCCGGATCACGAAGCGTGGTGCGGCTTGGCGACGGTCTGGGTAAAGAAAATATTGTTAATTAGGAGTTTAAAAGTAGTCGTTTGCAGGAATTCGGCAAAACTAGCACGATAGTTTATTTTATGTCAAGCACCTTACTGTTTTATTTTTAAATATTTTCTTTTATACTTGCATAAATGAAGCGTTTTATCAACAAATATGCTACTTGAGTTTTTCTGAAATTCGGCCCAGGACTCTTTGGGTAGGTAACTGTTATAGTTTCCGGTCATTCCTTCCAACTTTAATTAGAAGATGAATTTTCTTAATTGTATATGAGGAAAACCCACGCTTTAGTCAATAAATAAAAACCTACACCTTAGTCAATAACTACACCAGTTTTATTAAGGTGATATTATATTGAAAAAGATATGGTTCTTCTACTTCGTGTAACTTGCTAAGTGTGTGGAATAGGGATTTAATATTTTGGTATATGTTTTTTGACTCTTTGGTATAGTATCATGTAAAAGTAATACACGATCCAATGATTTTTTCTCGATACAAAAAAATTGCAAATATATATCTATTTTTTTTTACTTTTTTCGACATCAAGGCGTAACGCTTAAGAGTTATTCAAAAGAATTTACTTTAAAACATAGAGAATTATCATATCAACGTTTACTCAAAGTAGTTTTAAATTTAATTCATTTATTTTGTTCAAAAAGGAGTAAATTCGTTTTATTCCGAGCGCACGCACATTATAGCCATCTCTCTTCTTTTGCGTTTCAAAATAATTGCATCACTTTTCGCTGGGTTAGTAGATCAGTCGCTACGATATATTTTCGAGGTAGCGCCTTAGTCGTAAAGTATAATATAAAGTAATTATTGTTCTTACCGAACTGTCCGTCGTATATCTTCCACTTCTCGATGAGAAGCTTGCGCAGTGAGCTGTACTCGCTCAGCCTGCCGATGGGCAGCTTGAATGATGACCAGTTCTGTTGGAACATTAGAGGATTTAGTAATGTCATCTCCTACTTAAAATGCTTGAAAAAGGAAGTGGTTGAT
The DNA here is from genome assembly GCA_963082905.1 of Oligia fasciuncula. Taxonomy (NCBI): domain Eukaryota; kingdom Metazoa; phylum Arthropoda; class Insecta; order Lepidoptera; family Noctuidae; genus Oligia; species Oligia fasciuncula. The sequence goes on from OY720411.1 coordinate 7,991,418, forward strand.
GTCAATAGTGGCTACAGACTGACGGCTTCTCGTTCGCCAGTTCTACACTAGGTAGTGACGCTTCAAAAAATCGAAGACCACAGCGGGAAATCGAGAAGTCGTCGTAGCACTGTATACCTTTGATTTTTTGAAAAACACCTTACTGGCTTGCTCAATATTGTGATAATTGAATGTGATGTCCTAGAAAATAATTAGCACTAGAGCATTTTTGAAATGTAGCAGAATTATGTTCTGTTTTTTTTTGTTGTCCCCAATTTACAGTAGTCCAGGTTTATTTTTGTTTCTTCCTCTCACATTAGTCTATACTTCATACACTACGCACCTCGTACTGCTGGCGCAGCCTGTTGCGCATGGCCTCGTACCGGCGCGCGTCGATGTGCGCGGTGCGGGCCGCGGCCGCGTCTCCCGCCAGCCACTTGTGCATCAAGCACTCGTGCGCTGTCATACGCTTTCTGTGTAGGAGAAAAAACATAAAATCAATATTTTGAATGTGCTTGTTAGATTGTACACCTCATTTATCACTTGCTATCAAAATCGTGGTAAAGAGCAGACCCAATAGAGATTTTTACCAGTAAAAAACACATAGCGTCTACGCGTAACTAAAGGTCATAGCACACGTATCAAATCGGAAAGGGATCGGCACCTTTATTTGACAGTTTTCTACCTCATGAATAAAAAATAATGCTGGATATTCCAGCCATTTCTGGAAGCTTAATCAAGTCTTTAAGTAAGTCTGCTGTCACATTTTGAATAATTAACGACTTTTGACAACGGAAGACCAACGATATGACAGTTAATTAAATTGAAAAGGTTTTTTTTAGAAACTAGAGGTAGTTGCTATGAGATTGAGACGACCTTAAATTAACACAGAACTAAAAACTGATCTATTTCATAAACGGGTCATAATGAACGTGTACTTACTCCTTGTTCTTAACTAGCAGCCTCTTGATGAAGTCCTTGGCATCATCAGACACGTGCTGGAACGCTTCCTCGTCGAACTCCCAGTCGCAAGCCTTCACGTTCTTTAGTGTTTCTATGTCGTTGTTGCCGGCAAATGGCGATAGGCCGGATAAGCTATTGGAATAAAGAAAATATAAATTAATTTTTGTATTGCTTCTGCGTAATTCTTGGCAAATAAACGGTCAGCATTTTCCCAACCCTAGTTTGTCAGTAGGAAACGGCAAATAAGTAATTACGATGGTGGTTTAGCGCATCACTAAGTCTAGACCATGCATCTAACGCCACAGACTATCGCTGTATGGAAACAATGATGGCGTGCACACTCGCCCTAAAACAAACTACGTGTCAAGATAAACCTTACGACACCTATTTTTTTTTAATTATTCGAGCTGTTTATACTAATATTATTGAATAAATGAAAATTTTCATGTAGCTATACTTTTTACTGACAGTTTTTTTTATTGGTGTCCGAATAAAAAAACTCTTTATTTAATAGATTATTCAGTCACATAGGTTTCGTTAATTTTACACGAATGACACGTCATTTACGACGTCGCCATTTTCATCATAATTATAATAATGAAAAAAATCTTAGTATGATTAAGGTTTTCTTAGCTGACTGTTTAGAAACAACACAGTCATAAAATGACATATAAATTGATAATTAATTTAATACTCACAGCACATAGGACAGTACTCCCACGGCCCACATGTCAGTGTAGAAGCCAACGGGCTCACGTTCCACGATCTCAGGCGCCGCGAACTCGGCCGTGCCGGTCGATATCTTGACCACCTCGTTCGGGTCCAGCTTTGTGGCTAGACCGAAGTCGATGATCTGTTGAGAGAAATGCATAGGTAAAATCAAATGGTCAAGTATTTTTGTAAGTAGACTTTTCGTGTCTTTCATATCGATAAAAGTTTATCGATATGAAAGACAGTCGAAAAGTCTATTGTTAGGGTCCAGTAAGAGCTATTGTGCACTGTCGACTGGTCGCCGGCGACTCGGTCAACGGCGACTGTGACTTACTATAGTTTAAATAGGTGAATACGCACTTGGACGCCGAATGATGCCTAATGTTTTGGTCGCCGAGGGACCGAGTCGCCGTCGACCAGTCGACAGTGCGTAATAGCTCTAAGTGATGGCAACATATTTATGTTGGCAGTGTTGAATTTTGAAAACTACCGATTCTGATCAGCCAGGCATCAGTGAAATCAAGGTTGGACCTACTTATGCGTTCTAAAAAGACTGTCAAATTTTATATCAATAAATCTCATAATAACTTAGTGCGATGTTGTGAGACTGGTTTACCAAAATTATAGTAAAAAAACCAAGAATTTAATAATACATGTTCCATTATTAATACATTATAAAAATATGAGGAGACTTTCAGAAGCCGTATAATAAACCGTGTGACCATTCTAGAAGCATATTATACAGGTATGAGGAACAGGGTGTAAAGTTCACTCATACTCTATAGAAAAGGGAGGATCCTCCGACCAGACGGGTGTTGTGTCTGGCGGGCAACTGCCCAATGATTCATGTCGGGCCGTTATATCTATGCTAGTTGCGCGGTAAACTCTGCTTGCGCGATGCAGGATTTGCGTGACGTCAGTATGACGCGTTGTTCGCATGTGGCGTTGTAGATACCGCTACAAGCATTGTCAACTGTAATGAAACCCCTAGTAGTCCCTTCTCCTCTAAAATAAAACACACCTTGACATCAGTGCCGGTCCTCGTCTGGCACATGACGTTCTCGGGCTTGAGGTCCAGGTGGATGATGTTCTGTTCGTGCATGTGTCGCACTCCCTCGCATATCTGTCGCATGTAGTGAGCTGCCTCGGCTTCGGACATGTTGTAGCCTGGCTCGGTGATGCGCTCGAATAGCTCTCCTCCGGATAAGCTGGAAGAGAAGATGGAGTTAGAAATCATAATAAATTGGTGGTTATTGGTAATAAAATGGAGTAGTGCAATAATTTTGAAATGAAATCTTCCAATTTTCTAGTTGTTAATACTTGGAAGACAGGGAGGCCTGGAAGAAAGGGGAGGCCTTTGCCCAACAGTGGGACACAAAATAGGCTAACAAAAAAAAAACTTGGAAAATGAAATACCTTTAGAACTTATAGGTCGTTTTATAAAACAGGAAATCTATCTTACAAAAGTAGATGAAAAGTTTTTCTAGTAGGGGGTGGAAACTTTCTGCCTGTTTTTCTGGCATCCTTTACTAGTTTCTTCTTCACTCCACACAAACTTCAACTGTATTTCATACCTAGGGTTATGGACGAAACATAAAAAAAAATTGCTAATACTCACAACTCGAAAATAAGAACCATCTCGTCATCATCTTCAAAGGCATCATGCAGATTAATCAATTTACGATGATGCAGTTGATTCATGATATCAATTTCCTTCTTAATGAGTTCCTTCTCCATTGCGCCTGCGACGGGTATGAACTTGGCTGCGAAGTAGTTGCCGGTGGCCCTCTCGCGGCAGCGGTGGACAACACCGAACGCGCCTGTACCTACAACAGTATGTGCAACCTCATGCCTCCGTTCGTGGTAGACGGTAGTTTTAAACTACTGTTGAGTCGTGTTAAGTGTGTTTTCGGCATTTGGAATTCTGGTACGCATGACGACATATCAAACTATACATTTCCAGTATAAGCTGAACTTCTCATTGTGCGAAAAGCCCATAAAATGCGAGGTCAGCCAAAACTGGAAATGTACAGCTTGATATGTCGTCATGTGTACAGTGTTTTGAAAAGCTGTATAAACAGAAAATGCATTGCAGCATACTAAATAATTATGAATCCAATATTATTTAAAATGCAATGTATAAAATTCAATGTAAGTAATCTGTTTGAGCTGTAGTACTGCATTTCCATGCGGCAACAAGAACTTATCACGACTCGTATAGGTTTAATTTTAAATTTTGTGTTTGTACGTATGTTTGATATTTTTTATGTATTTTATTTCTTCTTCACTTATTTTTCATAAGCATTGAAAAATTTATGGAATTTTGCTCCTTTGAGTGAATTACTTACATATTTTTTTTACATATTTTTATTTTATATTTTTTTTAAGAGAAACATCAACATATTTCATACATAATATTATCATTTAATTTTTTTTACCATCAACATATTTTATTTTTTATTTTTTTCGTAGTGATCTTAGAGGCCTAAAGAATAAAATACTTTAAAATATCAAGATATACGTTTTCACGTGGAATTTCTATGAAATCTACGACTCTGTGCCAATATTATACTCCAATTTCTACTTGGTGTAATTTCGCATAATAATAATTTGTTTTGTGTAATTTTAATAGTAAAATAAATATATAAAATATCATATTTATGAAGCGAAAACCGTGCATTCGATCTACCAAAGATAATAAAGAAATACATAATATTGTAATAAATATTGGTATATATAATATATAAATATATATTTTGAAATATAGAAAATTAGGGTTACTGGAAATATTACATCCTAAAATCGAAATAATTTCTAGATTTTTTATAGTTTTCCAATTACCCTACTATTGTTTCATGCGACTTTTTCGTAAGGAAAAAATAGGAAAATACATATTTGTTTTTAAAATAAATAAAGTATGCGTGTGAGACAGAGAGATGCAGAGAAAGAGATGCACTACATCGATCCATTCACACACAGACCTCGGGCGCTCGATCTTCGAGACGGGGCGCTCACGAAGTCACCTGTGAATTATCACCATTTTTGTACTATCACCATTTTTGTTTTAGGAATGTCACCACTTTGGAATGGGGATCAAGGATTTATCTAGAATATTCGGAATACCAGTGGCGAAGACTGAAAATTATTCAAGAGACCTCAAATATGCAGTACTCGGGCGTAAATAAGACACACTAAGCTTACAGAAAGAGGCTGTAACCCATTTATTGGTGACAGAGCTGACGCTCTACAAAGTCAAACTTTTTCTAAAACTGAATGTGTCATATCAACGGCTGGGTCCTGTAAATCTTTTTGCATCCTATGTTTGGAAAGGGAAGGTGTTCTAAGTTGACATATTGATGACTGATAAGTTTAAGAAATATCACTTTACATTGGTGATTACGTTATTAGGGTGGAATCCCCACTTTGAAGTGGTGATTAAGTTTACAAAATTACTAAGGAATAGGAAAAAGGTTGAAACTCTAAGGCATGGTTAGTATTTCTACGGTTAATATTATAAAACTCTATAAAATCCCATGTGATTTCACAAGCAACTTCGTGAGTGTGTTTAGTCTTATATGTTTACTTTTACTATTTTTACTACCATGCTTATTTTATGTTTGAAAATTATAATCGTATTTCTTTATCAAATATGTCGGAACTTCACTAAATGGTTTTGATATATTTAATTTTTTGTTATTTTTAAATAATTTATGTTTAGTGTCAGGCAAAATCAGTTCGGTAAATAAGACAAAATACTTTTAGAATATTCATTTAAAAATAAATAGAAATTTATTGTGTAATTGTGTGAAAGTGTATGTGTAGTTTGAAATACAAAAGAAGTATCTGCATTATGTCAATTCATACAAGTTGAAAACCCCGTAGGTTTTAAGGTCTAATATTCGCCATATTGTAACATCATTCGCAAGTAGGTTTATTTTTAAAATAATGGAATGTAAGAATATTAAAATATGGCGAATATCAGGCTTTTAAAACAAGAGCCATTAATTAGGCTTTATTTCGAGCATACTCATGCAATTTGTTAAACTGAAATTCAATAAAAATTATGGAGTGTTTATGGAAACTTAAACACGGACATACTTATTGGGAATTTCCACAAAATATAAAGATCTGTGATGGCACAATCGTCCGGTTTCTAGAAGCCTTGAATATGCTTCTATTTAATTTGTTTTGAAAACTTATATCAACTGATATAATTAGTAATTTGTTGTTTTTAAGGGTCAGTTCACACCGAGACGTGACGCGACGCGCAGTTTTCAAGATAGAAATACAATTACAGACCTTATCTACTACACTAAAAGGTACACAATTCAGTGTCTAATACGTCGAGCTAAACTGAATCGTGTACCTTTTTGTGTAGTAGATAAGGTCTGTATTTGTATTTCTATCTTGAAAACTGCGCGTCGCGTCGCGTCTTGGTGTGAACTGACCCTAAGGCAACTTATCCTATCAGCTACCATAAAATTAACAGGGGCCGTATTACGAAGTATTAATGCCATCATGATTCCAGTGCGAGAAAGGGATGGTACTATCGGTCATGTATAGCTCCGTCTCTCTCTTACACTGGAATCATAATAGCAATAAACCGTCATAATACGGCACCAGATCACGAACTTGATCAGGCTTTCAGAAACCAGAGGCTTAAGTGTGAGATTTTTCACTCACGTTCGATTGCGAGCGCGTTAGAATTTTATATGGGAAAAAGTTATAGCGCCACCTGGTGGTCACTAGGAGAAACTAAATTTCCCATACAAACGCGCTCGCAATCGAACGTGAGTCGAAAACACAGATCTTAATCTACGTTTTACTACACGTGCAAAAAAGCATTTTTTTTGCTGCCCTCAACCTCAACTACCAGTCAAAAACCTGCTAAAAATCCTATAACAAAAATATCTACCATCTTGTTCTTCATACTTCTACACATGCTAATCTACAATCTACCTTTTATACTGGCACTACTACTCATTTCTTCAATAAAAAATATTTCTATCCATGCTACTCTACCGTTATCATTCTTCAACACTGATCTGCTACACTTACCAATCTCCTCGAGAATATCATATTTGTCGTACACGGAGCAAGTGTTGATATCAACTGGCTGCGGTACGAATTTGCTGTAGATGTCGAACACGTAATTATCGTAGTCCTTGATAGGGCCGTGGTCTGCGTTCGTGCGGATACGTTTGCCGGATTCGTCAACTGGAACAAGAAAAAGGTTTTATTTTAGGGCAGACAATTGCACAGATAGAAGTGTCATCATCATCATCTGCCTAGCCTTTTCCTAACTATGTTGGGGTCGGCTTCCAGTCTAACCGGATGCAGCTGAATACCAGTATTTTACATGGAGCGGCTGCCTACCCCTTGGTAAGACTGGTTGTCAGACTTTCGGGTTTCTGACTACCCGTAACGACTGTCAAAGATCCACGAATGACAGCCGGGACCAACGGCTTAACGTGCTTTCCGAGGCACGAAGAGGTCTCGGTATGTAATTATTTAGCCTGTAATTATTTGTCTCGGCTGTTATTATTTAGCCACGGGCCCACGGCACAGATAGAAGTGTATGAAGTAGAAAGGAGTGGGTAAAGAACTCCCATTGATGCCCAGCAGTGAGATAAAGATAGCTAAGAAAAAAAAGTAATCCTTCCAAAGCCTTAATTGACATAATTTTAAAATGTCTCTCTGGCTTTAACAGTCTCGCATAGAGCACCTACGTGAGGTTGTAGTCAGTAGGAGTCCAGTCCAGAGTCCGATATCCTATTCATGTATTCTGTCAACACCAGCACCCTAATAGGCTATTTGACAATGTAAAAAATAAGGTCATAATTATTGACACTCGTATAGATTATCGCTTTTAAAATCGATTTGCATTAATTTTACTACAAAACAATGTATTATTTATAAAAAAAATCCCGAAAAAACTTCATCTTTTTAAATCTGGCGCCACGTAATCGAAAACGGTCTGGATTGGCTGAACTTAAGATGACGTCATGATTTAGTAAATTTCTGTCTATCGTTGACAGAACAGATGACTTTTGTCTAGTATCTCGACCGTTTCAACGTTTGTTTACGTGAATCGTGACGTCACGACGCCATATTGTTAAAGATAGCGTTTTGGCGGCTTATTTAAAGAGTACATTTTTATTTACTATTTTTTAAAAGAAATACATTATGCAATTTAAAGTATCTAATAGGTTTTTGTGGGCTCGTTAGACACCATTAAATAATCTGAGATGTTTATCAGAAACCAGTCAAATAGCCTATTGCATAACACACTATTACTCTTAATTTGAATCATTTTGAAGCATATTGCTAATCCATTGCTCCTAAAGTACGAAAAGTTTGTCTGCTCAACAACGTAAATAACGCAATGAATGTTGTTGAACTGTCAAAATGAAACCCATTGCTACTGATGTGTTACGCAATTACCCTGCTGTTTACCTTAGACGGCGGGTATAAAGGCTCTGGTAAAAAGGAGCTGGCAGTCTTTGGAACAGCCGTAAATGGTCGAAACGTTTTTTCATAAACGAGATGGAAGCCAAAGCTATGACACATTAGTACACTTTTAATTATGCATTCCATCTGGCATCATGGCTCTAAGAAAAGACCAACTTCTCATGCTTATTATTGTTTAATATTCTCACCTGGATATTCCTTCTTCTGGAACTCCTTCTTGATGATAGCCTTGGTCTGTACAAGCGTGGTGGTCTCGCTGGGCTCTGACCTTCCGTAGATGTTCTCAGCGTAAACTCTGAACTCATACTGCTTGCCTGGTACTAAGCCTGTGACGGCCATTGTTGTGAATCTGTGAGAGAAAATATTGTATTTAGTATCGCCTTAGCTAGCCGTTTAGTCTTAGTTTAGAAAATTATTCAGGCGGGTCAGATTCAAAGTTAAGTAAGTTACACAGAAAGACAGTCTTGACGTTTAGTTTTCCGTTACTACGAGTATAACCCTACTTTTTCAAAGGATTGTAAAGTATTCAAAAACTATTAATGGGGAAAAATTATAACTCTGTTTTTATGAAAATAGTGCTGCTCTGCCTTGTAAAGTCTAATAGACCTAAACTACCTTTAAAAAACTACCTTATCAATAAAGCTTACGCTTGTAGTTTATGCTTATCCCCATCGGAAAAAAGGCGTTTACTTATGTCTTGAATTTTACAATATCACATACCTGGTATTGCCAACCCTAATCCAGCTAGACAACCCTCCCTCCCTCTTCTCGACCAGGTAGTTGGTGATGTCAGAGCCGCCGTCCCACACTGGAGCCTTCCAGCTGAGGGCGAGCGAGTCCACACCTATGTTGTCTGCCGCTGGGAAGCGTGGCGGGTCTGGGCGGTCTGTGGAAACAAAATACGTATAAGGAAACTGTTTGTTTTTTCGTCAAAGAATAAGTCACCGTAAAAGAAGACTGGGTGTTATTGGGGGCGTTTTTTTTTTGTTAGAATAAGCCAACGTTCGCACGGACGTAACAATATCGCGGCGGGATTTTATCGCGCACTGGATTTTCAACGCACTGCTTAGCGCCGAGAGTTGAAATTCCAACAGTGTGGTTTTTTGATGCGCTGGGAGACGCTCTGTTGGATTCTCAATGCTTGGCTCAACACCGAGAGTGGAAACTCCATTGCGCGATAAAATTCCGCCGCGATAATTTTACGTCCGTCCGAACGTCCGCTTACATTCGAAAAGTGCTGATTTCAGAAATATTTTAACTGAAGAGTTTTGTTTTTGTCTACTTTCAGACATGAGCGTTTAAAGTTGTATTCTTCTTTTGTGCATTCTACAATACGAAATTATAAGGTATTGTTCTTACTGTCAACTAGCCTATTGTAAAGGTATACTGACCGCTAATTTCAACGTTGATGATAGCGGAATCCTGTCCAAGCTCGTTCTCAGCGGTGATCCTGTATGGTCCGGAGTCAAGCTTGCTGGCGTCGCGGATCGTTAAGATCGCGTGACGTTCTGAAAAATTAATACAATATGGTTAGAAAGGTTTAAGAGTCACAAAAAAGAACTTATTTTTTTTTAGGAAGTCATTTTAAACCATTGAAGAACCCAGACATTGAACAAAACCCAAGTTATGGCAAGATTGCCAGCCCTAAACTGGTGACTGGCGTCACCTTTATAGAAGGAATCCGTTGTCTTCAAGCCGTTACTTTATCGATACTTACTCTCTTTCTGGAGCAGTGTAGCACTGAATCTTATCTACTTTTTATTTAACCTGTGTTTGTATAGACCGACTACAAATAAATAAATTGATCATTTATAATTGCAATAAACCTGATGACAACTAGCAGCCTCCTGCTATTGTATTCTATCTTACCTCTTCTTCTCTACTTACTTCTAGTATGGGTATATATTATATATCTTACCTTTCCTCTCGACGTGGTAGTGATGACCAGACTCGATGGTCTCTCCCTCACGGACCCACGTGATCTTGGGCACCGGGTGTCCGGTGAACGGAATCTTGATGACAACGTTCTCGCCCTTGTCGAAGTATGCGGTGACGCGGAAACGAGGTGGTACGTTCAGTTTAGGTGCGGCTGTTGAGAGAAAAAAGTGTGGTTTAGAATTGTTGATATTTTTGCAACTTTACATACATTGGCAGTAGCTTTGTAAGCCATATATACATAGATAGATAATGGATAATATAGATATAGTCCACGCGGAACTAGTTGGCCGACCCTTGGGAGGGGACGGGGTGAGGGCGGCGGGGTTGCGTATTGTTCGCAACGCACGAGTACGAGTATTGACAAAGCGCCCCCCCCTGCCCTTCCGTCCCACCGCTCACATACCTAAGGCGCGGCCAACTAGTTCCGCGCGGACTATATTACGAAAGACAGTGTATGGTGTTTTTTATCCAAAATACATAATATTTGACTAAAATATTAATAAAAACCAAAAGCAATGATGGCCAAAGATAGAAGCCTTAATGTTTTCATGTAGGTGATATTTATAAACATATTTATTCTACGAAATATTTCAATGGTACAACATTAGAGTGCCTCTTCTGCACCTTTTAGCCACGTACAGTCACCAGCATTAGTATGTATACACTTGGCTTTATTCAAAGGCGATTTTCTCCTTTATTTTTGAATGAAATTTTATATTATTAGGAACATAGTATTTCCGAACCCATAAGTTTATGTAAAGTGTCGTATTTCAACGTTGCATTCGTTATTTCGTGAAAAAATCGCAATTTAAAGTTGCCAAGTGTTGACATATTAGTGCTCGTGACTGTACACTTCAAGAAGATCTCTCCCAAATCGTATGTGATCGTTTCTGAAACGCCTAAATTTATTTTTGCGTTGAACGTCTCACTCCTTTGTTTAGGGAAAATTGGCCTAGTAAGTGGGCAATTCACTGCCTTTACGCGTAGCATTCGTCAAGTCCTCCCAAAAACCAGAAGCATCAATAAACTAATAACAAAACTCACTCATAATCAACAGCTCAGCCCTGGTGCTCTTGACCCCGGCCCTGTTGACAGCGCGGCAGACGTACTCGTCGGCGTCTTCACCGAACACGTCCATGACAGTCAGGAAGTGGTTGTCGCCTTCGCTCCAGATGCGGTGGCGGGGGCCGTTGGTTATCTCGCGGGCTCCTGGAGAAATCACATCATTTTATGAGACAGTTTTAGAGACAACTTTTTTTTCCAAAAAGTGATTTTTTTTAAATGCAATATTATAATTATAATATATTATACACTGTGTTCTTCACGTTATCCATAAACTTTGTCAAACGCTTCTATAGCTTTAACAAATTAAATCTAACAAAGGAAGTAGTACTTAAAAACGCTTCGTTGCAAATTAATTTGTGAAATTTAATTGAGCTATGCATTATGAAAGGGTCTTAGTTTTGACAAGTTTCCGCCCGCCAAATCTTATAAATGAAAATACGTCGTTGCCAATTCGGATACAGAGGCATGCATATCGGCTACGAATTTACGTCAAGGTATTTAGTTTATATGAAAATTAACAAAAAATAAAAATCATGAAAAATGCTTATTTCCATGGTCTGAACATCTGGTCGAAATTTATGTTTATCGTCCGGAACACGAAGTTTATGTTTATCGACCGGAACACGGTGTATATGTTTATATGTCAGCACTATGCTGCAATTTTGACCTCATTCAGGACTATATATATATTTTTTTTTATGTTCGTAACTTATAATTGTAGAATTCTCGGTCTTTCACTATTCTTATCTATGGTTACACTAGCTCGACGTTGATATACTTATCAATTTAAATAAATATGCATTGTACTCACCCTTGTACCACGTGATGACAGGCTTGGGTTGACCAGTGATGGTGCACTGGAACTTAGCGTTGTGGTACTGGATGCAGTTGGCGTTCTTCAGCGGCTTGACGATCTCTGGCGGTGTGGCGGCTGTGGAATATTACAATTATGTTGTAGTTACTTATGATTATATCGATAAATTCCTTGTAGATTGTCTACTCTACTGGATGTAGAAATAACCTTGCAAATGAAGTGTTAAGGCGGATACAGACGGCACGTGCTACAAATAAGGACGTCCGCACATTGCGAATCATGCGATGAGCGCCGTGCGTTGTGCATGCCTCGCTATGTCTGTATCCGCCTTTAAATGAACAGTGCAGACTGATACCAAAGTAATTCGGTAGCTATACTTTACTGTAAAAGAGTAGTTTTGTAGCTTTGTCGTTTTTCACGATTTTTAAGCAGTGAATGCTCAAATGATCAAATAAACAGGACAGTACTTAACGTTTTTTAAATATGAAATCAGATATAAGTCTTATTCTTCTTCTCTTGTATTGGCACAATTAATAAGAATAGCTTATTGGGTGGTTACCATATTAGCCCGTCAGCAAGATACCGGGCTGACTGCCCAGGGTACTATTACATTAAAGTATAGTGGAGGCTCTTAAGGGACACTGACCTTTAGGATCAACGACCTTAACCCCTTGGCTGGCAGTGCTGGGCGGCGAGATGCCGGCCTCGTTCTGTGCGGTCACACGGAACTCGTACTGGCGACCCTCGATCAGGTTGGAGCAGTTCCATTGGTTCGGTAAGCAGAGGGTTGGGTTTACACGCTGCCAGGTCGTGTTGCCGACCTCGCGTTTGTCGATCCAGTAGCCTGGCGGAAAAGTAAGGTTAGTCAATATTTATAATTTTGATTAAAAATACATTACTGTAAATAATTGCAGTTTTTGCCCTAAAATTACATCTCAATGACTGTTTTTTTATACCTAGTTTCACATAGGTGGAATGATACAGGGTTTGGCCCATAACGGGTAATTTTTTTATGGGTTTAAAAAAATTGCTTAATGCTTATAAAACCACATTTTTTAGTTTTTGCCACATGTCAATAACTGTCTCACCATCATCTACCTAGCCTTTTCCAACTATGTTGGGGTCGGCTTCCAGTCTAGCCGGATGCATCTGAATACCAGTATTAGTATGTCAATAACTGTCTATGATGTACACAGCCTATAATGTTCCCACTGCTGGGACACAGGCTTCCTCTCTTCGAGAGGGAGAGGTGTATATAGTAAAGTTCAAATGATATATATGTTACCTTGTATCCTAGATCCACCGTCACTCTCTGGTTTGTCCCACTCCAGGTGAACGAAGTCTCCTCCGATCTCCAAGATCTTGGGAATGCCAGGTGCTGATGGTGGGTCGTATGGTGCCTTGGCCTGTAGAATAATAATGAAACATTTCGTTTAAAAATTGGCAGAAAATTATAACGACTGAAAATTGTTAATATTCCATATTAACAATTTTCAGCGGATAATTCTATAGAATAACGTTTAAGTTTACCTATCATATTTTTAGCTGAAAAAATAATAGTATTTGTAATCATCATTGACATTGGTTTCAACTGCACACAGTCAACAAAAGAGAAGTTTACAAGATTCTTGGGATAAACAAATACCTACAAAGGTTTTACCACTGAGCGCACAAATAACATTGTTTCAGGAAGAGTCGTAGTAACCTGTCTGTTAAGATATCACTTTTGTTGACTGTATAAATGCCTAGTAACTACCAATACAATGAAATACTGATCAAATATGAGTAATTTCAGATTCAAAACCAGCTTACCTTAATAGGACTAACGCCTTCAAGCGCCGGTCCAACACCATTATCATTAGCAGCATGAATCCTGAAGTTATACTCCTGTCCCTCCGTCAATCCCTGGACAGTAAACTTCGTATCCCTCACTGAAGAGGCAATAGTTATCCACGATGTTCCAGAAATATCGTTCCTCTCAATGACGTAATGAGTGACTGGTAGACCTCCGTCGTATGTGGGAGGCTTCCAGGCGAGAGTGCAGGAGTGACGGGAGATGTCTGAGGTTTCCAGAGGTCCTTGTGGAGGACCAGGGAGGCCGGTGACTGTGACCGAGAATGTGTCTGAGGTCTCGCCAGATTTGTTGGTTATGGAGAGTTTGTAGATACCTGGGGAAAAGAAGAGTTAAGTTAGTGAACTGTTAATTTTAATTATATCCTTTGGATCTACTTATCATGTTGACAAATTAAAGATACTATTACTAATGCTTTGACAAGATTCATTTGTCCTGTTAAAATCGATGTTTTTATCGACTTATTCGTACCACAAAATATCGATACATTTGTGCAGTGATGTCATGCACATATTACCAATATTACAAGATCTCAGTTAACGCAAAATTTTTATAATTTCAAAATATCTTTTTATGATCCATCTTCAGAGCTTTTGTTGACATAAAATTTAGGAATTTTCCTGAATGTCTACCAGCGTGGTTATTAGTGGACACAACAGGGTTTGTAAAAAAGTTTACTTGCCATCGGAGTCGATTTACCCCTATACCACACTTATAAACACTGTTACACTAAATACTGGTATTGTTACCAGTATTATAGCAGATGAAAACTCACCCATATCATCCTTCGAGATATCCTTGATAAAGATAAGGATATAATCATCAAACACGGTGTATTTGAAGTGCGGCGATTCGGACAGCTTGTGTCCGTCCCTGGTGAGGACCACGTCGGCGGGCTGGTCTCCGGTGTACAGGATTTTGATCTTTGTGTTGTCATGTTCAGGAAGGTGCAAGTCGCCTGGCATGCGGACGATGCGTGGTGGGTCTGAAAGAGAAGAAAAATGGTTAGATGGCGTTTGAAAGTGGTTGAAATGAATAATAATAATACTTTAGCGTTTAATCGACGATTGATAAAAAAATGCGATATTGATTCGAAAATAACAATGAATGAATAGAGTTTTAAAAAACTGCACATTATGTTTCTTAAATTTGTTTTGTCAGATCTGAAACTGATCAGTATCACAGTTATTTATTTACATGTACAGACGCCAGCACATCAAGCTACTACTATCTGTCAAATTTCTTTAATAGATTTTCAACTTTATCGCTAAAGCATACGGTTCAAAGTTGATTGGGAAAATTTGACAGTTTCGGGTAGCTTGCTGGCCGAGAGAGAAGAATGTCCAAGCGAGACTCGTAGGCAAGAATCACCAGGCGATTTATGATCGTGTAAACTGAGCTTTAATCTTTGTCAGATCTGTTTTTGTTAGTAAGACGGTACACTTACTTCCAATCTTAACATGTCCAGTGCAGTAGATGAAGCCAATGTTGTTGACTGCCTCACAAGTGTAGTCACCCTCATCCGCTTCCGTGGACGCTGTGACGTTCAGGCGGAGAGTACCATCGCGGGATTCAGCTATGAACCTGTGAAAAGATTTATGGGATTAATTAAAAAGCCATAATTTTGTAAAAAAACTAAACAAGTTCGTGTCGTTTATGTCTTTTTAGTGAAAGATGATAAAATAATATAATCCAAGTGTAAGTGATTTGATTCAGGTTTGCTAATGATAACATTCAATTAAGAAGAATATGAATTCTAAAAAATACATTATTTGGAAAAAGTAAACAGAGCGACTATGCAGAACAGTACAAGAATATGTCAACGTTTTTATTAGATTACGTGCATTTACGATCATTACAAGCAGTGAACTGTAGTCGAGAGTTCGTCCCGCGAACTTACCGCAAACTGCTTACTGACCATTGAATGTATGTTAGACCATTTTGTGAATCGTCACAAGACCGAATAACTCAAGTATTCAAAGTTAGCTAGTTCACTCTGTCTTTTTACCCACCACAAACTTCTTAATTTTGATGAACCTCGCTGTTTATGACCAATGTTCATAACATAGAATAATATTTAAAAAAGTAAAGAAACATTATTGTGTGTCTACGGTGGCTGGCTTTGGTCTATGGAGTAAAAATGAATACGTGTAACGTGTACTTTTAATATGTATTACTCTCCTGTAATAATGTATTTAATAAAACGTTGTAATTGAAATAACGGCGTTATTTTATGTTTCCTCGTCACCGACACCAGCGCGTAATAGGGAACGGTGTGGAACATAAAATTGGTCCTTCGAGCCGGATATGAACCAGCGACTTATGGATCTAAAGACTATATAAACTTGAATATTTACCTGGTGCCAAGCACAACTTCTCTGCCATTCTTCAGCCACCTGCCGGTCGGTACCGGGTTGCCGGTGGCGATACACTCCAGGGTGAAGGGCCTGCCCAATGGTGCGCAGACTGTTGCTGGTAACTGTTTCACCCATTCTGGCTTCGTGCCGCCCAACTCCTCGCCCGTACGGACTGGTGTGGTGCAGCTTGAGGGTTCGGATTTGCCTGTAGAATAAATGGATATTTGTTGGTCAATATTGTTTGTAAAGGTCCTACCTATCAAAGTACATATTTGAATAGACAAAAAAGATTTTGAATAACGGTAACATGACAAAGATATTATTAAAAAAAAAACTAATAAAATTTTCAAAAACATTTCTCAAATATGTGCATTGTTGTTAATTTCTTTGTGCTAGAAATATATATTTATGGCTTGTAACATTTACGGATATAGTCGTAACAAAAAAACACAGACTTTCCTTCTTGTTTTCTCTTTGTACTTCTTTGCTTTGATGGAATTTGAGCATTATTTGGCAAAAAACTATCACCAACATATATTCTGGCTCTCGGTTGTTGTGGTAATATTACCAGCTTTGTGTAAATCATTATATTATTCATGATAGGGCAATACAGCTACTTTGAGGATAAGCCTATATCCAGCAGAGCCAACTTACCGGCCGAGTTGACAGCTATAATACGGAACTCGTAGTCCGCCTTCTCATTGAGGTTCATCGCTGTGAACGTGGTGTCTTGTACGTTGTAGTCATTGCACTTTATCCAGACCGAGCTGCCGACGTCACGACGCTCGATTATGTAGCCAGTAACGCGGGCACCTGGGGCGAAGATATGCAAGTTTAGTAGGAGAAAAATTAAATCAAAATATTTTTATTTCACATAAACCTACGTGGACACTTATGAAACGTCAGAAGCTAGGTGCACGGTTCCAATTGGTCATTTCCTATGGAGAAGAACCGGCAAGAAACTCCACGGTTACTCTTTTTAAAAATAATTAGCTTTTTCAATGTTTCCAAATTACAGTAGGTATGGGAGGACAGCGTAGGCCTGTCAACAAGTACCAGGTACTTGATAAAATAAAAAATGGCCTACAGATCTAAAGTCTACAAGGCTTGCAAAGTGCTCACATTTACAAAATAAGAATCTATCAAAAAAGAAAATACAACATTTTGATATATGTACATAATAACAATCGAATACTGAATTAAAAGTCGCTGTTATTATTTCTCATGTTGTCTCTGTCACTTTAAGTGCCTATTCCGTCAGCCATTACTCACCGAATAAACTCAAATTATATTTGAATTCCTACCTCCATCATGCGCAGGCGGGTCCCAGGACAGGTCCACGTAGTTCTTGCCGACCCGCGTCACCCGCGGCGCGCGCGGCGGGGCGGGCGGGTTGGCCTTGCCCTTGACCTTGAAGGGTTGCGAGTTCGACGAGTACTTGCTCCAGCCGGCTGCGTTCTTTGCTCGGACACGGAACTCGTATTCGTGACCGGGTTCGAGGTTGTATGCCTGGGAAGATGGTATAATATGTTAGAACCTGGTGATCATTGAGTGTCGATATTTTGTTAAAGATTGGGTTGGGCAACTATTATCGTTGCCAATAAAATGACGTTGAAAAACATAATTAAAAAAAAAAATGGTTGCCTGTAAAGTCGGTTTTACGGGCGAAGATTTTACGTGACAACGTCTTTTTCTCGGTAGAATATTTATTGATATGAATATAATTAAATTGCACAATAGGAACAAGGAATTAAATGAAAATAAGAACGTAACGTTACCGAGCGTTACACTTTTTCATAAGTGACTCCCAGCCGCAACCTAATTTAAAATAAGAACGTAACGTTACCGAGCGTTACACTTTTTCATAAGTGACTCCCAGCCGCAACCTAATTTAAGACGTTATCACGTCAAAAAAAAACGACATGCGTCGGCGGCTGCAGTTGCCTCTGTCGTCGACGCGTGTCGCTCGTGTATACACTGACACTGCACACTAAGACAAGGATTTTCTGGCAAAAAATAAGCTTCCGCTCTCCATACAATTTTTCAGAAACGGTAATGATTATTTTCGGTTCCCAAAATGGGGAGGAAATATATGTCTACAAATATCGACTAACTACCTACACAAGGGTTTTCTTTTCTTTCTTACCAGCAGATTTGCCTTATTCTTGCATCCATACGTTCAGCTTCAACGGAATACAAATCTTTTGGTAGAGAAGGCCACGTCTCTCCTCTCCATTTTGGTAAAAACCGATACTAAAGGATTCCACCAATCGAATACTCCTTATCATCACTCACCTGGTAATTACAGTCCTTAACAAGATAATCAGCACCGTTCCAGACGCCATCTTGCACGTCCCTGAACTCGAGCTTGTAGCCCTGGATGCGCGCGCCGCCGTCGGAGCGCGGTCTGTCCCAGATGAGGGATGCGGCTGAACCGTCCCAGTCGATCACGCGTGGTACTCCTGGTGGGTCGGGGATTGTGAAGGAGAACTGTGAAAAGGAGATAAACTTTAGTTACCGTGATATCTTAATGCTGATAGGAAATTCTGGATATGTGTCCGTGTATTACCATATGCTAGTTAAAGAACAGCCGGTCGATTGTGTAAAATCTCACCGTGAAAACTCAGGTGAAGTGAGTTTGTTCTTGCACTAACACTTGACACTATTGACAGCTCACTCCACGCTCACTTCACCTAAGTTTTCACGGTGGGATTTTTACAGAATAGCACCGCTGAGCCGTTAATTCATTAAAAGTCGGAAAAAAATTGTAGGTCCATCGAACAACCGACGTGGACTGTGTAAACACTAACAGTTAGTTAGCTAAAGATTCATGGGAAAGCAGTATATTTTTAAAGCTACTGCCATGTTTTTCTAGCATCGTTTGCCCTTTTAGCTCGTATTTCGGCTTGTAATAGAGTCACTTCACTCGTTATCATATTCTTTGAAAGAAGCACAAAAAAATGCCTTGAAATTTGTGCAAAGAGAACTAAAATCAATTTTAATCGTAAGTTTTACGAACTCTACTTTCTAAATATAAATTGGCTATAGGCGCAGGCGCAGGGGAAGACCCAAGAAAAAATGGATATATTGAGTGAAAGACGATATGGCTATCAACCTACCGAGATGACGACTAATGGAAAAGTATGGAAGAAATAGACATGTTGCGTCCAAATAATTTGGGATAAGGGAATGATTACGACTTTCATCTACCTAGCCTTTCCCCAACTATGTTGGGATCGGTTTCCAGTATACCCGGATGAAGCTGAATATCAGTATTTTACATGGAGCAACTGCCTATCTGACCTCCACAGCCCAGTTACTGGGTAATACGATACCCCTTGGTAAGACTGGTTGTCAGACTTTCGGGCTTCTGACGATCCGTAACGACTGTCAAATATCCACGAATGACAGCCGGGACCACTCCGAGGCACAGGGGTCTTGGTATGTAAAGATGGTCACCCATCCAAGGACCAACCGCGACAAGCGTAGCTTAACCCAATCAATCGACCCGTGCGGCTGTTATTACTTAGCCACAAGCCCCTGAATGATTATGACTTTCTTACTATAAAATTGTCCAATAAAACACATACCTTAGCAGTAACAGGTTCCTCCATAGACAACGGGTCTGATACTCCGTAGAGGTTCTCGGCGCGGACGCGGAACCAGTACTTGCGGTTCGGTTCCAGACCCATCACATTGTAGTGGCAGTTGCGCACGAACGAGGATATCTTTGACCATACCTGGGGGTAGAAATTATAGGTTAGAAAGACGTAAGCTTAAGTTAATAGTAGATTTTATGTGAAAGGTCACAATGTAATTTAATCATCTCTTTACGTAAAATGCAGCAAGGAAAAACAGCCCTCAAGAATACATGGCTTACTGTAATTATAACATCGGGGGCAGTATTACTAAAATAAAAAATAGCGCTCAAGAATTATTTAAATAAAATGGCATACTTACAAAATATTTGTGAATAGGAATGAAAAGTTTTCCTAACTTATTGACACATTCAATTTTGCTCAAATATGACAAAATAGTAAACAGAAACAAGTGTGGCTATCTGTTTTCTATGTTTGTATGCGTGTGCGGCACGGTTGGCGCACTGGTTAAGCGATTGACTGCTGCGCTGCGTATCGCGGGTTCGATTCCCGCACGGAACAAATATTTGTATGACCTACAAGTAGTTGTTCCGGGTCTGGCTGTTTGTGTATGTGAGTTTAAATGTTTGTAAACGCACCCACAATACAGGACAAATTCCTAATGTGGGGCATGTTTTATAAAAAAAAAAAAAATGTGGTGTAATATTTCCCAAATGCATTTTGTTCTATACCAGTTCAAGAATGAATGACATTTTATAAGTCGATATTTTCTTAAATAATTTACAATAAATAAAAATATACATACTCCACTTTGATCCATCTTCTCCACCACGTAGTTGGTAATGGGAGAGCCACCATCGTCTAGCGGTGGTTTCCATGACAACGTGCATGTGTCCGGAGTGATGTCAGATGCGTCCAGAGGTCCTACTGGTGGTGATGGCTTGTCTACGACCAGCACCTGGGCAGAAAGAAGTTGTAGTTTATGTAAAAATTGAAGGCATGTATTCAGATTCATCCGTTTTTTTTTGCACCGCACGTTGTATACGTTAGTATTTTAATCGGTACTTTTGGTGTAATTTTTCAACATTTGAAACAGATAAATAATAATGGCCCCGTATACACAGCAAACAGGAGATGGAAAAAAAAAACAGTGGCTCTTCGGGAGTGTCGAAAGAAGTGAAAACCAAACACAAACAGAATACTTTGCCATCACTCACTGACATATTGGATATACATTAAAACCGAGTACATCCCGAGGACAGCCGAACACATCCGAAGCGGGTATTTTTTTAATCGTCTTATAAACAAAACACGGCGCGGTGTCGCTTACGGTAACAGTGGCGCGGGTTCAATGGTTTTTTTCCATCTTAAAAAATGCCCAATGCGCTTAGAGAAGTTTTCTCTTTAAAAAGGGTAGATATAGTTTTATTGCTAGTCATGTGAGGATTTAGAGACTACTGTCAGGTCTAGGTTCCATTTAACTTATTTGGATAGTAATTGTATTCAAATTGTGCTTCATATCTTGAATTAAATCCATCGAGTCTCAACTTCATCATAATCATCATCATAATCAGCTATACATAATGTTCCCACTGCTGGGACACAGGCCTCCTCTCGGTGAGACGGAGTGGGCTGTAATCCACCACGCGGGCCCAGTGCGGATTGGCAGATGTCACATGTCTTCGAATTTTTGTTTCTAGGACATGCCGGTTTCCTCACGATGTTTTCCTTCACCGTTTTGAGAGCAGTGGTGATGAAATAATTTACACAAAGTAAACTCAAAGTAGTCTCTACGTAATACTACTAAAATCAATCGTTACTCAGTAATTAAGTGTATATTTACTATTAATTTATCTTACCCTGCATGTAGCACTGTCAGATCCCTCGCTGTTGACCAGCTGAATGGTGTAAGATCCTGTGTCGGACCTCTTAGCAGGAACGCAGTGGAACACAGTGTCGATGTCGGAGGTGACGAAACGGATACGTTTGTCCGGAGACACTTCCTCGTTGTTTATTATCCATGATACCTAGGGGAAAAGTTGTTTAGTTTAATTTAAGAAGAATTTAAAGTAAACGAGATGAAAATGCAATGCAACAGCTAAAAATAGTGGTTAAGAGAAGGCTCAATTCATAATAATAAAAAAAAAATATTCTAATCGAAACATTAAAAAGTATGGCATTTGAACTGGATTATAGCAGTCAAAACGAAAACCATAAAACACAAAGGCTAAAGGACCACAGCCTACTAAAACATTAGAGTATGCTAAATAAAACCCAGTTTATAATTGACAAATACCGTATTCTATTCTAACTTTGAATTCAATGATTATGATTTTACAAACTATCAAAAAATATCTCACCTTTGGCCTTGGGTTGCCAGTAAACGGCACACTAATCTTGATCTCTTCTCCCGCAATAACGGTGATATCCCTAAGGCTAAGGTCACTGGTGATCTTGGGCGAGTTGGGAGGTGCGGCGGCCCTGATAGTATCAGAGCTGGCTGAGTACGGTCCCTGACCAGCAGCATTCACTGCGGCGACACGGAACTCATATTCATGGTTCTCAATCAAACCGGTAACCTTGTAGGTAGTGTCAGGAATGTGTGCATGAGATGCTTTGGTCCATTTGTCTTCAGTAATAAGACGCTTTTCGACGACGTAACCAGTGATTGGTGATCCGCCATCGTGACGAGGTTTCGTCCAAGTGATGGTGATGGAAGATTCGGTTGTTTCCACAGAGCGTGGTGCCCCGGGTGCGGCTGGTACGTCGAATGGATGTCTCGCCTTGATTGGTTCAGTAGTCTGAGCTGGTTCAGATTGACCGTATTGGTTCTCAGCCATGACTCTGAAGTCATAATCCCTGCCGACAGTCAAGTTCTTTACACGTATGAACGGAGTGGTAACATAACCGGATACTTTAGTCCAGTTGGCGGTTCTGCCTTCGCGTTTCTCAACAACGTAGTTCGTGATCTCGCCACCGCCATTGTCTTTCGGTGGGTTCCAGTATAATGTAAGGGCTTCGCCTTCGAATTCATCAGCCCGCAGGTTCTCTGGTTTGCCAGGCCTGTCGAGGACACGTACGTTGATAGTAGCAGTATCGTATCCAGACGGGTTGCGCAGTTGCAGACGGTATTGACCAGCATCTGACCTCTTCGCGTTTTTGACGACAAGAGACGCAGATTCTGGTGTAATCTTCTGGAATATTCTGGAGTCGCCTTCGACGTCAAGCAAGTTGTCGTCGGCGAACCATTGGGCAGTCGGTTGTGGGAAGCCAGTGTACGGCACGTGAATGGAGAAGTCTTCTCCAGCACGTACAGTGATATCCCGAACTCCTCCAAGATCCATGCATGGTTTGTTCGGTTGTTCAGCGATGATGATGTCAGCTGTAGGCTTGCTCGGGTCTGATCGGCCGACATCGTTGACGGCAATGACCCTGAACTGGTATTCTGCTCCTTCCTTAAGGTTCGGCACAGTGTGTACCAGGCTTGGGATAGGAACATCGTTAACGTCCTTCCAGTCTTTGTCTCCCTTGCCCTTCTGTTGTACGATGTATCCCTTGATCTTGGATCCACCATCGCTCTTAGGTGGCCTCCAGGATAGAGTAACAGAATCCTTGGTGATTCTGTCAGGTTTAGGTGCTTCTGGCGGGCTTGGTTTAAGACGCTGTGTCTCCGCCGTGATCGGTTCGGTCGGCTTGCTAGGCTTGCCGGGTCCGGCTTCATTGACGGCGATGACACGGAATTCATAGCGGTTTCCTTCACGCAAGTCTGAGACTGTGTAGCATGTGTTGGGTGTTGGGTAGTTGTTAACCTTGACCCAATCACCTCCACGCTCTCTCTTCTCGACGTAGTATCCAGAGATTGGTTTGCCACCGCAATCCTTCGGTGGCTCCCATTCGAGGGCACAGCTGCTTGAGCTGTACCCTGTGATCCTTGGTGTGTCGGGTGCACCCGGCGGGTCGAATGGAGACTTGGCAATGATAGGCTTGCTCTCCAACGGGTCAGAAACTCCGTATAAGTTCTCAGCGCGTACTCTGAACACGTATTTCTTGCCTTCTATCAAGTTCTTAGCAGTGTACGAGCACTTAGGACAGAATCCGGCAACTGTGCGCCAGTCATTGACTCCAAACTCGGAAACTTCGACAACGTAGCCAGTGATTTCGCTACCACCGTCATCTGTAGGTGGTTGCCAAGATAGACTGACAGCGTCGTGTGAAACTGGGAGGCATACAAGAGGTCCTTTCGGCACTCCTGGTTTGTCAACCACAATAACTTCGATATCAGCAGAGTCTTTGCCGTGAGCATTGGATGCGGTAATTGTATATTTGCCAGCATCGTCGCGGACAGATTTCTCAATGTAGAGTTTGGTTTCATCAGCCTTTGTCTCGGCTGTGACCCTGTGTGAGTGTATGATAGGAACGGATCCCTTGGTCCAGGAGATGTCCGGTGTTGGCGCTCCACTGATTGGAATGTTGATATTGATGGGTTCGCCTGCACGGACCTTGATCTTCCTGCCAATAAGGTGGTCTAACCACAATTTCGGGCTCTCCTTCATTGGTCTGGCAATAAAGACGTTGGATTCGTCTGAAGGTTGACCAGGTCCTGCAGCATTGACTGCGGAAACTCTGTATTCGTATTGGTGACCTTCTTGAACTCTGTCGTCGTTGTATTCGTTGAATCTGACCGGTTCCTTGTTCAGCTTGATCCAGCGGCCAGTAGCCTTGTCTCTTCTCTCGACATCGTAACCGATAATGTTGGATCCTCCATTGGAGATAGGTGAAGACCATTTAATGTTGATATGGTCTTTGTCAGCAGCCACAAGTTCTGGTTTACCAGGCTTGCCAGGTACAGTGTACTGGTTCTTAGCAATGATTGCCCTATCTGTGACCAGAGGTTCAGAGCGACCTTGAAGATTCTCTGCGAAGACTCTGAACTCGTATTTCGTGCCTTCTGATAAACGAGGTACAGTAGCATGGTTGAATTTCGGGTTGATGTAAGTAACAGCGGGTACCCATCCACCTCCGTGTGTAAGATCACGCTTCTCAATGACGTAAGCAGTAAGTTCACTGCCGCCATTATCTTTAGGTGGTTTCCATGACAACGTGACTGATTGTGCGGTAATCTCTTCGTATTCAAATGGTGGTTGAGGTGCTCCGGGCACATCGAGTACAATAACTTCGAAGCTGCCTTCGTCAGTGCCAGAATCGTTCTTCAGTTTCAAAGTATATTTACCAGCGTCTGAACGCTTGCAGTTGACTGTATGGACAATAGTATGGTGACCGACAATGGTGACGGTAGTTCTTTCGTTAACAAGCACAGGTTTACCATCACAAGTCCATGTAACTTCAGGAGTAGGCTCTCCAATGAAGTCGACATCCATATGGAAAATAAGTCCAGCCTTGATACGGATCTCCCTAAGTGGTGTAAGAATCTTGGGAGCAACAAATCTGTCTTTAGCTGTGACGATGTCAGAAGGCTCGCTGGGCTCTGATTGGCCGGCTTGGTTGACAGCAATGACGCGGAATTCATAGTCTTGTCCTTCAGTAAGGTCTGGTACGGTTGCCTTAGTCTTGCTAGGAGGAACATGGACAGCATTTACCCAGTAGGGGCTGCCCTTCTCCTTCTTCTGTATGATGTATCCGGTGATAGGTGATCCACCGTCGGATTTAGGCTTCTCCCATTCAAGATCACAGTGGGATTTGCTCCAGTCAGTAGCCTTGGGTTTGCCAGGTGCAGTTGGCTCATCGAATTCGTTCTTGGCTACAATAGCACGGTCCAACTCCAAAGGTTCGGATTGACCAATAGCGTTTACGGCGCTTACTCTGAACAGGTATTCCTTCATGTGGATTAATCTGGTTACTTGGTGAGACAAGAATGTGCTCATACCAGCATCAGACCAGGTACCACGAGACAGATCCATCTTCTCAATAACGTAGTGGAGGATCGGTGATCCACCATCATCTAAAGGTATCTTCCATGATAAGCAGCAGGAATCCTTAGTAACATCAGAGACAACCAATGGCTTCTCAGGTCTTGAAGGTCTGTCGAGGACAGTTACTTGAGCAGCAGCAGAGCATACTCCAAGGTCGTTCTTCAAGGTCAACTTGTAAACGCCTCCGTCAGCACGGACGGAGAATGGAATGTCTAATATGACCCTGTTATGTAAAATCTGTATGTCGATTCTATCTGATGGATGGACCACTTTTCCGTTGATCTGCCATTCGACTGTTGGTTTAGGCGATGCTTCGATCGGGATCTCGTATTGGATCCTCTGGCCAGCCTTGACAGTCTTGTCTGCCAGCAGCATTTTGTCGAAGTGTGGTGCGCAGAACCTGGCCTTAGCCACTTGTGATGCTGAGGCATCACTGGGTTCTCCATTTCCTGCCTTGTTGACAGCAATGACCCTGAACTCGTATTCTTCACCTTCTTGAAGGTTAGGTACTGTAGCGGTTGTCGTGTTGCCTGGTACAGTTGCGGCAACTTCCCAAGGTCCGTATTTCTTCTTAGCTTCGATAACGTAGCCAGTAATAGGTGATCCGCCATCTTTTTTCGGCGGGACCCATTCGAGGTCCATATGGTCCTTGTCCCAGTCTTTGACGACGGGAGTTCCAGGTTTGTCTGGTGTTCCGTAGGGGTCCTTGGCTGTGATTGGCTCGTGGCCCACAAGAGGCTGTGATTCGCCGAGTTTGTTGACGGCGCGAACTCTGAAGTTGTAGTCGTGTCCTTCGATAAGATGGTCGATTCTGATGCTGCAAGCTTGCACTTCACCGGCTGGGATCCAGCGCAAGTTTTCTTGGTCCATTTTTTCAACGACGTAGTGCGAGATTTCGGCACCACCATCGTCCTTTGGTGGCTTCCATCGCAGTGTGCAGCCAGACTTGGTGATGTCATCGGCGCGGAGAGGACCTTCGGGCGGTGTTGGCACATCCATGACAGTAACCTTGATTGTAGCTGAGTCTGTACCATTGATGTTCCTAGCCTTAAGAGTGTAGACTCCACTGTCAGCCCTTTTAGCGTCAATAACGCGAATTTTGGTGCTGTGTGAGTCATTGACAATTTTAATCCTGTCAGAATTCATGACAAGATTTTCACCGTTAAACCATTCCTTGGTAGGAGTAGGTTCGCCAACGACTGGTACGTCCAAGTCGAAGTTCTGTCCGACTTTAACCTTGATATCGAACATGAAGTTCCTATCAATCTTAGGTGGTAGATTCTTGGGTCTTGCAAGATGTGGTGCTGTTCCATCGCTGGGTTCACCTTTACCGGCTTTGTTGACGGCGCGGACACGGAATTCGTAAGTATTTCCTTCGATAAGGTCTGGGACTTTGCCAGTAGTGACGTCACCCTCGATCTGGGCACATTCTTCCCAGTCTGGGGAGAATCGGTCCTTCTTCTCGATGACGTATCCGCTGATGGGCGCTCCGCCGTCGGTCTGGGGCCTGGTCCATTCCAGTTCCACGAAGTCTCTGTCGAAGTCCTTGATCTTGGGTGTGCCAGGCTTGCCGGCGACGTCGAACGGATTCTTCGCTTCGGTTGAGTGTGGGGTGGTGAGAGGCTCGGATTTGCCTTGCCTGTTGGAAAAGAAAATAGTTGTAAATAAGAGGAACTCAAATAGCATACAATATCACTGCTTTCCTTTACGTGTTCCTTTTATAAGAACCCTCAAAATATAAACGTCATCAGATTTTCATACATTTGGCCACGTAAAACCTTAAAACGCAAAGTCATATATTGATTTGTTTGACATAGAATCAGAATTAATTTATTTCTCTAGTTTTCAAAATAGCATGACACTTAACAAATCTCATTTTACAAAAAGGTACGTGTTTCATTTTGTCCGCAGAGTGGGAGCTTCTGAAACCTGTCCTGCTTGTTTCCTCGTATTACTCGTGTTTATATAAATCTAGGTGAGAATAACGATGATTGTTTGTCATAGATAGGTACAGGAAAGTCAAAATTAACGTCTCTTGAAACGAAAAATGACACGAGAGAGCACTGTAACGACCATGATTAATTGATACAGGTCCAAAAGTAGGATTATTTTGCTTGCTTTCTTTTCTAGGGTTCCGTACCCGAAGGGTAAAATCAGGACCCTATTACTAAGAATCCACTGTCCGTTTGTCTGACGGTCTGTTACCAGGCTGTATCTCATGAACCGTGATAGCTAGACAGTTGATATTTTTACAGATGATGTATTTCTGTTGCCGCTATAACAACAAATACTAAACAAGCGTGTTTTTTTCGGCGTTTTGCCTTGTGGTACCGTAACCCTTCGTGTGCGAGTCCGACGCACACTTGGCCAGTTTTTATAAAGTTGTCTGGTCACTACCAAAGACAGTATTATAGCCTTATGAACTCTTTGGCCTTTAACCGAGTTGACATTCCAAACTAACCGTATTCTAATTAAACAAACATAAAAAAATCATACACACCTATTAACAGCCCGCACTCTGAACTTGTACTTGTGTCCGGGTGTCAACCCGTCCACAGCAAGGCTAGTCTTAGGCCCGTCCGTCTCTCCAGCGGTGACCCATCTCCCTGTGGCCTCGTCCATGCGCTCCACCACGTACTTGTCGATGGGCTGGCCGCCGTCGTCTGCGGGCGGGTTCCAGGACAACTTGGCGCCGTTGGCGTGGACGTCCGACACCTGGGGAACAGTTGGAGTTCACGATTTTGTATTGAATTTACTAGTAGATTAGAATATTTTTTTAGTTTAAACTAAAAAAATATATATATTATGCTCGTTAAGATCAAAATATTTTGTCAAATTAATTGCTTTTAGCCTGCTGAATCATTCTACTTTTACGATGCGATCAATATAAAGACATCTTGAACATGTTGATACTACTATCAGCGCGCT
Organism: Oligia fasciuncula; assembly: GCA_963082905.1. Taxonomy (NCBI): domain Eukaryota; kingdom Metazoa; phylum Arthropoda; class Insecta; order Lepidoptera; family Noctuidae; genus Oligia; species Oligia fasciuncula. The sequence goes on from OY720411.1 coordinate 8,020,025, forward strand.
CGCGCACGGCATACTTTTTGTAGGTCCTACAATCGGTCAGATTATTTCGCCCTGTTATTTAGACTTTTTGCAGGACGTGTGCTTTGCACTATTGCCATCAATACATTCTATTTTTCTCCTACAAAAATCGGTCACCGATTATCGGACGTGTGTTGGCAGACTCATCATCGACTGAATTTGAAGTAGTTTTTTTTAATTTGTTATTATTTAACAAAATCTTGTGAACCACTGTCAAAAATTTCCTGTAGGCCGGTCCGATAAGAAACTTTCGTAACTAGAACTAATTATAAATCCACAGTAACTAACCTTGAGCGGTCCTCCAGGTGGGCTGGGCACATCCAGCACAATAACCTCAACCTCGGCCACATCCTTGCCGTTAGCATTCTCCGCAGTGATAGTATATCTTCCACTATCACCACGCTTTGCAGACTTGCAGTTAATCTTAGTGTTGTAGTCTGAATGCTGCACTTTGGTATCGCCGCCAGATTTGACTTCCTTCTTGGCGAGGAACCATTTTGTTTCTGGCATTGGTTCTCCGGATACCTGTGGGTAATAGTGGGATTAGAACTGAGAGAAAATAGTGGGTGGTGGGGTGATAGTTGGGGAGTCTTACCGGCGGGTTCCTTCCGGGGTAGCGTGGACAGAGATTTGATATTAAAGATACAGTTTTAACTATTTAATGATCAAATGAAATCATAAAATTTTCATTTGAGTGAATTCAATAAGAAATCACTTATCGAACAAAAGAAGCTGGTGTTCTTTTTTTAAGTTTGTGTTGACAAGAAAACAACAGCAAGAAACTCCTGTGCATTTATACAACTACAGTTTTAATAAAGCACAGGAGTATCGACACACACGCACACACAGCGATCAATAAAATACATTGTCTTTTCGCATGGTATGGAAACATCTTCAATTCTCTTGACACTGACCTTGACATCAAAGCCGAACTTCTGTCCGACCTTGAGCTTGACATCGATAAGGTTGGTCCTGTCGATCTTGGGCGCAAGGTTCCTGGGCTTGGCGACGATCGGGTGGGTGCTGTCGCTAGGCTCTCCTGGGCCGGCCTTGTTTACAGCGCGGACCCTGTTGATAAAAATGTGGGGTTACAGTGGCGAACTTAAGGGGATTTTCAGCCTGTATTTATTTAGCGCAGAAAGAAACACGATTGAGTAGTAAATAATGCAAGACATTCATTGTAAGCTAACTTTGATAAACCACCACCGACTGGTCGCTACTGAAGGTGTTGTAGTCAAATTCTACTGTTCTGACTGTTTATAGATTTGCTATCAACACGCTAAGAAGAAGATAAGCCACCACCGAAATATCCACAGTTTTTCTAAAAGACTCTTTTTATATATTTCTAAAGGGACTGCCTTTTCAGTTGAGTCGATTTACAAGGTTAAGTGGTAGACGGATCGAAATGGCTTCTAAAATTGAATGGGTATGAAAACAACCCTTCGTTATTGGCAAAAACTTCAGTGCAATTTTCTCTGAGACTCGATAAATTATTATTTGGTCTATGTCTAACATGAAAACATTTAATAACAATTTCATAAAATCTATTTAATTCAGTTTAAATTTTTATAAAAAATTATTATTAAATTACTTAGGTATTATTTTTTTTTTGTTTTTTTTTTTTTTACTTAGGTATTTTTTTTATTTTTGTTTTTTTTTTTTTAATATTCTCAACCTGCGGCCTTGCACAAGGTCGTAGGCCGCAGGAACCCGTTGGATGCGAGAACCACAGAACCGGTCGAAGTGGAAGTGCTTGGGGGAGGCCTATGTCCAGCAGTGGACGTCTTTCGGCTGAAATGAATGATGATTCTCAACCAACCTGAACTCATAAGTCTGTCCCTCGATCAGATCAGGCACAGTAGCCGTGGTCTTATCCGCGGGCACTTCGAGAGCCTTCTCCCAGTTGCCGAACTTGTCCTTCTTCTCCACGATGTACCCCTCGATGGGCGCGCCTCCGTCTTCCCTCGGCGGGGTCCACTTGAGGTCCACGTGGTCCTTGTCCCAGTCGGTGACAGATGGGGTGCCGGGGGCGCCTGTGGGGGGAGGGGAGGGGGTTAGTTTTGTTGTTGTAGAACATAAAAAGTCAAGTTGGTACGAGATAAATGAAATTTTCGTAGATGGCAAAGGTGTCACTTTGTAAAAAAAAAAGCGTTGCAGGTTCAAGCCTTGGAAAAAGGCATTTGCTGCTAGTGTAGTCGTATTTACTAAACGCGCGACATACATTGTAATTTAAACCTACATAAGTCTTATGAAACAAGTTAGTACTCCTGATGTGCAATGACTGTACCTAGGTGCAACCACCAGGCTTATCATTTTCAGCAACAGTGATGCTGCTTTTATCATAATTATAGTTATAAAGTTGGGTTGACTGTGTAGTATGTACAGTCAACAGCAAAAGTAGATGATCAAAATCAGAAATTCAATAGGAGTCAAAACTGATCAAGAATATATGGCAGCTGTACTAGTAGTAAATGTTTGGTATAATTTAGAATCACATACTTTTGAATCACTTCGACGCCACACAGTTCTAACGCAAACTCCGTTCATTAGTATTGAATTTCTGATTTTGATCATTTTGCTGTTGACTGTACACATTTGTCGGGAGTTTGATTCTCAATGATAAAGTTGACATTTTCTGAGTCTACAACCTGGGGCTGTATTACGAAGTATTAATGCCATCATGATTCCATTCGGAAAAAGAGATGGTGCATCGGTCATGTATATCTCCGTCACTCTCTTATGGCATGGTATTGTAGCGGTATCTACAACGCCACGTGCGAACAACGCGTCATACTGACGTTACGCAAAATCCTGTATCTCGCAAGCAGAGTTTACCGCGCAATTAGCATAATATAAGTATACAACGGGCCGACATGAATCATTGGGCAGTAGCCCGCCAGACACAACACCCGTCTGGTCGGAGGATCCTCCCTTTTCTATGGAGGATGAGTGACCTTTACACCCTGTTCCCCACCACCTCTATAGTATTAAACCGTTATAATACGGGAGCTGTTACAACATCTACAATTATGTAGATAGGCCTTGTTTTTTGAATATAATAATAATTTAGTACTTAATGAAAAAAAAACCAAATGCATTAGATTTAAATTACCGAATGTTAGAAGTAGCGAATGTGAAATCATATTGAATGGCCAAAAACTAGAATTTATTGATCAGACAGTTTTCCTAGGAATCACGCTAGACGAGAAATTACAATGGGGACCTCATATAACATCTATTGCGGGGCGGCTAAGCTCCGCCGCTTATGCTGTTAGAAAGATAAGACAGTTAACAGACGTAGAAACCGCGCGTTTGGTCTATTTTAGTTACTTCCACAGTATTATGTCATATGGCATTTTACTATGGGGTCGGGCTGCTGACATTGAATCCATTTTTATTTTACAAAAGAGAACTGTCAGAGCCATTTACAATTTACAATCTATGTCGTCGCGAATCTCTTAGGGAACTATTTAAAAAGGTTAATATCATGACGGTACCTTGCCAATTCATTTATGAAAATATTATGTATGTAAGAAAAAATCAACATCTTTTTAATAAAATAAGTGATAGGCATAATTTTAATACTAGAAATAAAGATAAATTAGATCAACCTTTTTTTAGATTATCTAAAGTACATACATCTTTTATGGGGTACTGTGTTAAATGCTACAACAAAATACCTTGTGACATATTGCAATTAAATGAAAGAAAATTTAAAACTCATATTAAAAGTACACTTTGTAAACAAGGATATTACAAATTAGAGGATTATATCCAAGATAAGAATGTTTGGAAACATGCTGGTCCTGCTCCATAGGACAATCTAAAAGTCTAGACAAAATCAAACTTGTTCCTAATTTAATTTATATATTTTTTTTTAATTATGACATCTTATTCTAATTCATTTTTACAATCTGCGACTACAGTGGCTCACACACTTGTTAAAGTTCAACTACTTTTGCATTTTTTTTTTTTTAATAACTTGTAAATATGTGAGCACCATGTATCTATCACTTATTTGATTTACCTGTCATTGCTTAATTTTTAATTCTTTTTACCTTTTGTGGTAGACTAATTTTATTATGGGTGCATCGTGTTCACATATAATTTTTATTATGTATACAAGACCTTGTAAAACATTTTTAAAAGAGTAACGGTGGAGTTTCTTGCCCATTCTTCTCCATACGAAAACTACCTTTTCGAATGGGCGACTAGAATCATTTCTATTTAGTTTTTTTTTTTTGACGTTCAAAAGTGCCTTTAATGTGCCTATTTGAAATAAATGATTTGACTTTGACTTTGACTTTGAATACCAAGACAAGTTACTGATGTGCTGGACTAAGATTGGTCTTTGGCAGCTCTGGACAGAGAGAGGTGGAAAGAGAGAGGGAGGCCTTTGCCCACCAGTGGGACATTAACGGCTAAAAATAAATAAGATAATTTACTCACCAGGTTCGTCGAACGGATTCTTGGCGACGATGGATTCTTCACCGGTGAGTGGTTCGGACTCGCCCTCCGAGTTGACAGCGGAAACACGGAACTTGTACTCCTTACCAGGAGTTAGACCAGTTACGTCGCATTCTGCGGAAAGGATGATAATTAGTGTTAAAGTTAAAATTCTTGAGCTCGGTGGCAATAAAAATTAATTGGCAAATGCTTTAAATTATTCCAAATATTTGATTATAGAGTTTGTTTACCGAAATGGAAAGACATTTACAGTTTTATAAAGACGTTATAGTATACCTAGGGTTTACAATACAGACTAGGCTGTAAATCAATTTCATCACAATTACAAAATTTCATTCGGTTTGCTGTTTCAGTTCAAGCTGTGGCAATGTCCATGTTTTTGCACAGCTGCAATAGATCTATACAGAACTGCACCTTGCCAGTTGAATGCAGCCTTCATATTTTAATCCCTACTATAGCCTCATCTGCTCACCTCTCTAGGAGAGGTGACATTGGCGCCGATTCTATTGTTCACAAACTAAACTAAATTTAAGTTCAGGCATCGTTTTCTTTCTATTTCATTAAGAAAAGAACAGAAGATAAATATTAGTTTAGTACTGTCAAATTAAGATACGCCATAGACAACTTTAGACGAGATTAAAAAGTTGGCTACTAAAAATACGTCAATTTACGCCAGGCGCTGACTAATTTGAGAGGACTAAACTAATATTTATCTTCTGTCCTTGTCCTAATGAAATAGTAAGAAAAAGATGCCTGAACTTAAATTTAGTTTAGTTTGTGAATTACAGAATCGGCGAAAGGCGAAAATGGCGCATTTTCGCCTAACAGAGGGTGTAACGTTCCCAGCTAAAACACTAGGAAGTAGTGAAGGGCAGACAATTTGGGTGACTGCCTAATGTAATTTTTCAGGTTCTAAAAGTGCTGATTCACAGCCTTTGAATATTTTTTTTTTCTTATATCTTAAACATAATATAGCACTCACTAGGCTCATCGGAGCGAGCACAAGGCACCCAGCAGCCGGTCTCGGTGTCCAGCTTGTCGACCTGGTAGTACTCGATGGGAGTGCCGCCGTCGTCCTTCGGGCGCTTCCACTTGAGGGTGGCGCCCTCTTTGTGGACGTCCGAGATCTGGAAGAAATATCGTAAAGGTCAATGATGGGTGGTCGCTAGTATAGCATCGAAGCCTTTCTGTGAAGAAGAGCAATATAATGCTGCTGATAGCAATCGGGACCTTGGAATGTCAGAAAATTGGTGGAACTCTGGTCCAAGTCCTGGTGGGTAAAGCAAGCAGTCACTCATATACTTATTGATTTTGAGCCGTATCTGGCGTAGACAGGACTGTATGCATGAAGAAGAATTTTGGCTTTTCCGAAACAAAGCTAAGTCCACTTCAAAATACGTTGAGGAGCCTCCTGCCCATCGTAACTCTATCCCAAGTTACGTAATATTAGTTCTGATTCTTCAGGACTTCGGTCGATCTAACATACAATGCCCAACGCTATGTACCAGTATGCCTCTAAATAGACGCAACAATCACACTAATATTATAAAGGCAAAAGTTTGTGAGTGTGTGTGTGTGTTTATATGTTTGTTACTTCTTCACGCTCAAACGGCTGGACCAATTTTGATAAAATTTTGTATGGAGGTAGTTGATACCTTGGATTAACATATGGGCTACTTTTTATCCCGATATTCCCACGGGATCGACATTTACGCGGGCAAAACCGCGTGGCGCAGCTAGTTCAACATAAAAGCAGTTTCTCACCTGTAGCGGTCCTTCAGGTTTCAGCGGCTTATCAGTGACGACCACGTTGATAGTCACAGTATCTTTACCGCTCGAGTTGACAGCGGACACAGTGTATTCTCCCGAGTCATCCCGACGAACGGGACGGATCACCAGCTTCGTGAAGTATTCGGGACTGTCGATCATGACCGCCTTCGATGGACGAAGAGGCATGTTCTGGTATCTGTAGGGGAATAAGAGGAGATAATTTGTGAAATGAGAAGAGAATAGGGAAAGTGATGTAGATATTTTCAAAATATTTTCACTTTTTTTTTCAAATTAATTATTCTTTAATAAGTACTTATAAAGTCAAATTTAAATTGTCTATGATAATTTGCCTCATTTGACAGAATGTATCTTTAGCGGAGTGTCTCTTTCACATTTCTTCATATCCTTTATACATATTTTTCTGACATACATTCACACATTTAGCGCAGTTGACTTTCAGCGGCCGAGCCGAGGGTTCCTTCGAACATGAATCTTTATTGCGGAAATTGGGCAGGTCAAAAAAAAAATCGTTTCTACAAGTTACTTAACAACAACCAAAAACTTTCGCGTCCAGTAGTCTTCGTCATCATCATTTATTTATTTTCATGGCTTCATCCTTAGTCTTTCGTAGAAGCATCCATTAGAGAAGGCTCATTCATGATAGTGACAACTAACTTTTTTTTTTCTGTTAGCCTATTCTATCCCACTGCTGGTCAAAGAGTTCCAGCAACTCTTTTCCCGCGCCACCTCGAACCAGCCCTAACGCCACTAACTCACAAACAACTAAAAAGAAAAGCTCTGATTAGTGCTTACCTCCATTCAACAGCTGGCGCAGGTTCGCCAGTGATGGCAGCCTCCAACTTCAGCGTAGACCCAGCAGAGATGGTAACATCTCTGAGATGACGCCTGTCGATCTTTGGCGCCAGGAACCGCGGCTTGGCCAAGAAGTTCTTGCTGGCTTCCGAGGGTTTCGACTGGCCAGCCTTGTTGATGGCGATCACGCGGAACTGGTACTCGTTGCCTTCGATTAAGCTGTAGGGGGAAAAAGAAGGTTAGTTAAAGTTTTTATGAATATCTCCAGACACTTAAAAATATGCCTAGTTATGTGTTGTTGACTACTTTTACAAATATGCTAAAAATATTTAAACATAGACAACTGCTCACAAAATATATAAAAAAATAGGTGGACTTGTTTTAATGCTGGATATCGGTACAGATTACCCCAAAAATTAGACTAGACTGTTGATGTTGATCTGAATCGAGATTCTTAATTGAAAATATTCGATCAAGAATCTCTATTAAAAGAACTAGATTTTAGTTGAGATTAGTATGGAATCTATCAGTTTTAAAACAGGATTCGTGCCTGAGCATTTATTTATTTAAACTTCTCGCACAATAAAGTACAAATGCGGCATAAGGCATCCTCTACTGCCGGGTCAGCGGGATTGTCCGAAAGGGTTACCGGTGGCCCGGAACATAAAGGGCTAAGGATGGAAAAACCCACCCGTGGTTTTAGTCAGTAAGAGTCTGACACTCCCTTCTGCTCCGCCCAGAGCGGGAGGGGTCATTTGATGATTTCCCATCCATAAAAAAAGGCATTCTCTACCAGTCAACCAAGGGTGGTTTAGAGATAAGATTTTTTTTTTTAATCTTCCCCACACTAGGAATTTCTCCTGTATTGTGGGTGCGTCAAACATTTAAATTCACATACACAAACAATATGGGATTGTTCTACAATAAGGGTAATAAAAGTATAGCATACTTTTATTACCCTTATTGTAGAACAATCTTCAATCTCACTAAAATGTATCTAAACTGGACCTTTATCTTTCTAAACATATAGCAGAGGTCTTTGAAAGTCCTATTCTGGAAAATTTTATTATTCTGTCGATATCTAACTTACCCATTGACAGTGCCAGAAGGTGTCGGCGTATGAGTCTCGATGGCCTTCTCCCACAGCGGGCTGTACTTGTCCTTCTTCTCGATGATGTAGCCGATGATGGGCGAGCCTCCGTCCGACAGGGGGGGCTCCCACTTGAGGTCCACGTGGCTCGCGGACCAGTCGTCTGGCACCGGCGTGCCGGGCGCGTCGGGGGTCGCTGGAGGAGGAGGAACGGAATTAGAATTATGTGGAAATTACAAGTTGAGGCAATGGGGCTATCTATCGGTTCCTGATGAGTAAATCGATTCTGAGTTGTAGTTTGGTGCCCTAAAATAATGACGAGCAGGGGCGTGCCTTTCACTAAAGCCGAAAAGCCCGGCTTTCAATCTAACGTGAGCCTAACAAAAAAAAAAAAAACTACACAAGTAAACTTGTAAACATGTCGCAAGAATTGATAAGAATAATAATAAAAAATGAACTCCGCGCGTCCCGGCCGTTCGCTATTCCTACGTTTGCAAGGTTGCGAGGTTTACATGTCATGCGCAACGTTGCCAAATATCTCCCATGCACTGCTTCGCGAGAACGCAAAAACAAATATCGTCCCGTCTCGCTCGCACCTAGCTGGCTTCAGATTAGGCTTCTGGATCTCGGACGATTTGTATAGAAATTGTTCACTTTCTTGATATCATTAGTATGTACTCATTTCGAAAATTGTACTGATTTACAAGCCTGGCTTTTGATTTTTTATGAATGAACGTGTAACGAAGCGTGTGTGTGTAAATAATAAGTGCGCGATTCGCTGCGCACAAGCTTGAATTTCTCTATAATGATGATGCAATAATGCAATTTCAAATTAGTTTGAATTCGTTTTGAGCGGTTACTGGTGCATTTTTTTACTTTGATTTTGTTTTTCTTCATTTTCTGTGAAGTTAAGTGTTGTGATTAGTTTTTGCGGTGATTACCTTTGTTTTAAAGTGATTAAAAAGTTTCTTATCATTAAAATGAATTCGGAAACGCATGCAATTGTTCCTTGTGATGGATTAAAGTGTGTGCAATCGTTACTCGGAAAGGTAAATACTTTGAGTTTTACAGACAAATATAATCTCATTACTTCACCTAACCTAGTCCCGATTTGAGTATTTCTCAGAGATCTAAATCACGTAATAGGCATTTTAGTCGATCAGCGTACAATACTCATTGGATTGTAGGCTGCTCTCATATTAACAAATTATTCTGTTGGTGTTGCATATTTTTCTCAAAAGAAAATACCGCTTGGAATACATCAGGTTACGATGATTTAAGTAACTTCGCTGGTGCCAGTAAAAGACATCAGAATTCTCAAAAGCACATGAATGCTGTTATTTCATTCTGTAGTTTTGGTAAAACACGAATCGAAACTTCTTTATCTCGTCAATTAAGTGACGACATTTCCAAATACAATACGCGTGTCGATCATAATCGCGCTGTTTTTCAAAGGTTAGTTGATATTGTGTGTCATTAAGAAGCGAAGAATGAAGAGTTATGGCTGTTCGCATTGTGAGTAATTCAAATTAATAAATATTATCAACATCGTAAACAATTGTGTAGTTAGAAATCAATCAATTTTGTTTGTGCGCCATCTAGTGGCCACTCGGCCAGATTGTAATATTTTACTTATAGCGACTGTTGCGGGCGAGTGAAATATGAACTAACTCGAAGGGCTTTGTTGTGCCAATATTGTTAATAGATGGCTCTTAGACATCTTCTCATATTTTACGTGAAACTGATAACTCGAAAATGAAAAGTTACGATTTTGTAAAGGATTACCATTAAGCCATTAACCAATACTCTTAGTAGGTATTTAATTTATAAAAGAGAAAAATAGTGCTATTAAAAACATTCATTTTAATAGATATTAGCAAAAACCTACAATTTATGAAATACACATAGGTATTAGAACTAAAACGACTCGGTCGACTCAACTTTGACAGGCGATACGGTAGGTTTTTTTTTTTTTTTTAAGTTGGCTTGCCCTAAGTTTGACCCCTAGGCACGCCACTGATGACGAGACCAAATCGAGTAAGTATTTAATAATTATTATTAGGCCCACTTGCACGTCTAGTTAGATATTAATTACGTAATTAATATTTTAACTCTCAAACTCAAACTCATTACGCGTTGCGGCACTAAAAAGTAACACCGGGTTACTTAACCTGATGTTAGTGTGTTTTGAGTTTTGGCAACATTGCAGTTCAATCGACGAAACGTAATATAGAATGTGCCCTGATAATGTAATCCGACCAAAAAGTAATGAACGGAAATTGTACACCCATCTCTTTTACACTACATTACGATACGTAACACTTTCTTGCTGTGAATTTTATAACGTGAACATTTAAATCGTATTGTATGTGGTTCCTATGATGATTTAATTTATTGATTGACGAAAACGTCACGACTCGCTAAACAAAAAAAAAAAACTTACTGAACGGATCCTTGGCGACGATAGAGCCGAATGTCTCCAGCGGCTCCGACTCGCCTTCCTTGTTCAGCGCCTTCACACGGAACTTGTACTCGTGACCAGGGATAAGGCCGTCAACCTGAAAATGGACAAAGAAGAGGTTTTTATGACTATCGATTACGATACAACGAGGCTTTAAAATGGCTCCGATCTAATCTATACAATAGGCTATTTGACAATGTAAAAAATAAGGTCATAATTATTGACACTCGTACAGATTATCGCTTTTAAAATCGATTTGCATTAATTTTACTACAAAACAATGTATTATTTATAAAAAAATCCCGAAAAAACTTCATCTTTTTAAATCTGGCGCCATGTAATGGAAAACGGTCTGGATTGGCTGAACTTAAGATGACGTCATGATTTAGTATGAACAGATGACTTTTGTCTAGTATCTCGACCGTTTCAACTTTGTTTACGTGAATCGTGACGTCACGACGCCATATTGTTAAAGATAGCGTTTTGGCGGCTTATTTAAACAGTCCATTTTTATTTACTATTTTTTAAAAGAAATGCATTATGCAATTTGAAGTAATAAGTTTTTGTGGGCTCGTTAGACACCGTTAAATAATCTGACATGTTTATCAGAAACCAGTCAAATAGCCTATTGGATATAATAATGTAAATGGAAGTTAAACTAGTATCTTTAAACATAGTTTCAAGTCGTTTAAATCTAAAAGACCCTCAAAACTCTTGACAAAATAAGTGTCCTAAAATATTGCAAGGTTTAGATTTAAATCTGAACTTGACTCCTTGTAACTGCTGCTGAATATACAGTTTTTCCAGCTATATCGCAATTTGTTAATAATAGAAATTAACGATTATTAACAGAAGTACTAGCCGTTAGTCAAAAACTGTCATTTCGTTAACAAAACAACAGCATTTTACTATCAATTAATTTGTTAATTGCCTTTTCAGATGACTGGGGTCTAATGTCAGAACTTTTCCACTGCGAGAGGTATACAATACCTCCCTTTTTCACAACTGTTTTTTTTTTTTTTTTTAATCTTTATTTATTTTATAGAGGGTTTGATCAAGCATGATCATGCCACCCTCATAGGCCTCACAAAGATAGACTTATCTACGCTTAATGGCTAATTTAACTAAATTGTATATTGACTTGGCCTCCTCTGACAGAGGACGGGCCAGAATCAAGTTACACATGCCCATTTCCCGCAGATCCACATCATGTTCGAGCATAAAGCTAACCCTCTCAACCTCGTTCCGGGCACATTCGGCCAACACATGGTAAACATCCTCAACCACGCCACACTCAGCACAATTTGGTGAGTTGGATTTACCCATCAGGAACGCAAAGTTGTTTAGCGGAATGTGCCCGGACCGAAGTCTTAGGGCTGTCACAACATCTGTTCTAGACAAACCAGATTCTGCGAACCACGGTGAACGCGTAAGGCAAGGCTGTATGGTCTTATACCAGATGCTTTTAGATAATGACCTCTCGTCAAAATGCTGAATTATGATGTAATTAATACTTGATATTTTAGAGGTATTTGGAACAGGGTGTAAAATTCACTCATACTCCATAGAAAAGGGAGGATGCCGACCAGACGGGTGGGCAACTGCCCAATATCGGGACGTTGTATGTACGCTAGTTGCGCGGTAAACTCTGCTTGCGCGATGCAGGATTTTGCGTGACCTCAGTACGACATATGGCGGTGTAGATGCCGCTACAATCAGCCTCAGGAGCCTTTTGGGGACTAAATCTATCTAATCCAACAAAATTAATATCTTACCTCCATCTCTGGCACATTGCCATGGGTCTTGCCAACAGGCACCCACGAGCCAGTCTCGGGATCGAACTTCTCAACAAGGTACGCTTCGATAGGTTCACCGCCGTCGTCCTTGGGCCGCTTCCATTTGAGCGTGCATCCGTCTTTGTGGATGTCCGACACTTCTAGCGGGCCCTCGGGTTTGTCGGGTTTAGCTGGAGAGAAGAAAACATATACATTAAAAAAATAATCAAGATGACAGTATTATTCCGACTCATGAGATTGCCTGAATCTTAGATGACTTGTCGATAAGTGCCACTACACTTTTAGAAATTATTTGAATGTAGATTGAAAGCTGATAATATAAATAAGTGGCAAAGTGAAAGCATAGTTATCATCGTTCATCTTTCTTTTCCAAATAAAAAAAAACACTTTTAATCTACAATGGGATCATCACAGACTAGTTCTACTATATGACTAGTTGACCCGACAGACGGTGTCCTGTCCAATAAAAAATCCCATAACCCACTAATTCGGACTATTAAGAACGTTTTAAATAAAAAAAATTGTCAGACGAACGAAAAAAAAAATTATTCAATCCTTTCTCGAGATATTATGAAAAAAGCCGTTCCTTACTAAATGTACGAGAAACAAAAATCTTCACTGTTTTTTTTTTTGAAAAAGAAAGAAAGAAAGAAAAAAGTTTATTTGGACACAGTTCGTGAAACACAAAATACAAAATTAACAAGATAAAAAATAATACCTAGTTATTCTGCTATTTGGGGCTGAGACAAATTCCACAACTCAAAGATCAACAAAATCGGTCCAGCCGTTCTTGAGTTATAAATGGTGTAACTAACCCGATTTTGTTTTATGTATATACATAGATATGACGTAGGCTATTTCTCGCCGGATAGAGAGACACCATATTTATTATGCTCTACGGTTTAAGCCTCACGTTTCTGGAGCGACGGAGTTAAAAATGACAATACTTACATGTGACAATAATTTCGAGCTCAGCGGTGTCCTGTCCGTACTTGTTGACGGCCTGTATCTTGTACGTGCCGGAGTCCTTGCGACGCGGGCTCGCGTGCTGGTATTTGCTCAGGTATGGTACGTTTATTACTGAAAAGAGGAAGAATTATATTAGTAGCAAAACTGTATGAATATGGCACGCTTCAATGATATTATATTAAAGAGGTACATATCGCACTAGCGCGCGCAAATTGTTGCAGACAAATTCAGACAATTGTTGTAGTTTCATTTAGTCCGCTAATAGCAGCGAGCAACACACTACAGACAGCTATCTCTTTCTGTGTCAGACGTTCCGTATTATACGAGATTGCGACTTGTCAACGTTTTTTAAGAACCTGAATTGGCCTTCTGAAGTCTGATATTACCCCCTGATCATCATTAGGTTAATTAATAAAAGGTCTCTGTTACAACATTGTTCTTAGTTATGGCGAGGTTTTTGATCTTTATACAAGGCCCTTGAATAAGGGGTGCACGTTGAAGAGCCTCCACGTGGCGCACCCTGGGCAACGTCGGCTCCAATTGCCCACCAGGTTTTGGTGGACAATTGGGGCGGGCGGCAAATCTTCGACAGGCGGAGAAGGTCATGGTTCCAATCACCGATCATCCTCGATGGTCGGTGAAGGGAACCGGGCTATAGACGGACGGTCATGCGTCTACTCCCCCTCTGCTTACAGAGGTAGGTGAGTGGGCGTAGACCGTCACGGGGCGGTTAGCGCCGCTGTACCCACGAGAGGGTGGGCGGTGGAGGGTGTCCCATGCCTGCGCTGCGTCTGTCCGGCATCCGGCGGCAGCGTGGGGACGCCGGGGCGGCGGTTGGTTCTGCCCAGCCGTCGGCCACCCCGTAATCCTGAACTGACAGGACCGGGGGTCCGGGCCACTGAGGCCCGGGCCGCGAGGAAGACAACCTCTATAAAAAATTACCCCAATCCCAAGGTCTAGCGTGCCGAGGGGATGAATGGCCGGAGGGTATCCGGTCGTTAGCGCGGCTAAAAGGGACCTCACCCTTTAAAAAAAGAAAAAAAAACCATGGAAAATAAGACAGACGGAAATAAACTACCCCAGGGCGGTACCGGCTGCTCAGCAGTCGGAGAATCCGCCACGTTCCCTTCGGGAACGTCAAGCCCCCACTCGTATTCTGGGGGGGGCAACGAATGTCTTCCGCTTGCCAATGGCAACAAGAGCCGAGGAGGCTCCCGTCCCTTAGAGGACCGAACGATGTCCGACCAGGACTTGCGCGAGCGCTCCAAATTCTGGAGAAAACGGCCGCGCGAGGAAGACTCGGACGAAGCAGGGTCGATGGGTCGCACCGCAAGTGCGGAGAACCTATCGGCGGCCAAAGTGCCGACGACGAGAAGGGGCCGAGGTCGTGCGGTGCAGCGCGGTGGAGGGGCCCGCTTTGAGAGGCCCAGCACTCCTGGAGCCTGTGGAGAAAGCGACGCGGAGGGGTGTCACCCTGGAGAGACCGGCCGCAGGGCGGCCCTCTCAGAGTCGTCAGGCGGTGGGTCGGACGCCGCTGGCGGCTCCAATCCCGGGAGCGTGAGCAGGTTTGCGGAGGTCGTGGCCGCCGCTATGAGGAGTGTGACCTTGAAGAGGCTTCAAACCTCCAAAGACAAGGCCATATCTGCAGCCACGGCCTCCATTATGGCGGCAGCAGAGGCCGCTTATTCTGGGCCTCCGCCGGACGGCATGTCCGAAATGCGGGCGGAGGTTGCCCGCCTGACAGCGCAAATGGAGCTTCTCCGAAAAGAAAATGGGGAGCTCCGAGCGGATCTAGGCAGGCTCCAAGGAGCCGGCCCCCAGGAGGTGCCGCAAGGAAGGGCGCGGCAGGGGCAGGGCGGGACCGTGTCTGCAGAGGACCGGGTTCTGGCTCTGGTGCGGCAGGAAATGGCTGCCTTCCAGAGTCGGTTCTCCACTCTCGAGGCCATTGTCCTGCGCCCCCCTCTAGCAGCGAGCCAGCCGGCCTTGGGCCAGCGGAAGAAAGCGGCTTCGTATGCCGCCGCCGCGGCTGCCACGGCCAAATCGAGTCCGTCGGGTCAAAGCGGCCACAAGGCCAAAAGCGGGGCCGTGCCGGAACCCGCGAGGGCCCCAACCCAGGCGGCAAGACAGCCGCCCCCGCCTCCTAAAGCTCCTCTGACCGACGCCGAATGGCAAGTAGTCGGGGAGAAGAGGAAGGCGGGTAAGGCAGCAAGGGCGGCCAAAAGAAAGGAGAGGCGGCAGCGGCGCAAGGAGCGAAACGTCGCGGCTAGGCTTCGTGCCCCGAAGACCGCAGCTGTAGTGATCACACTACAGCCGGAAGCGGAGAAGAAGGGCATGACCTACGGCGACGTGCTCGCCAAAGCGAGGGCGGCGGTGAAGCTCGAGGAGCTCGGGGTCACCGGTGGCGTCCGGGTAAGGGTCACTGCGACTGGTGCCCGGATGCTGGAGGTCCCCGGTGCGGCCAGCGGCCCGACCGCAGACGCTCTGGCCGAAAGGCTTAAGGCGTCCCTAAATGCGGACGAGGCCCGAGTGTCCAGACCCACCAAGTGTGCGGACGTGCGCATTTTGGGTTTGGACGACACCGCGACGGCGGAGGAGGTGGTGGCCGCCATCGTTAGGACTGGGGGGTGCTCTGCCGAGCAGGTGAGGGCAGGCACCATCCGTCCTGACTACACGGGGATGCGAGCCGTTACGGTGAGCTGCCCCGTGTCGGCGGCCCGGAAGATAGCCGAGGAGGGCCGAAGGCTCCTGGTGGGCTGGGTTTCCGCGCAGGTGAAACTGCTGGAACCCAGACCTCTGAGGTGCTTCCGCTGCCATGTGGGCAACCACGTGGGAGTGAAATGCCCCTCGGAGGTGGACCGCAGCAGTCACTGCTTCCGCTGTGGTCAGCCCGGTCACAAGGCCGGCTCGTGTAAGGCCACGCCGCACTGCTTCGTATGTGCGGCGGCTGGCAAGCCGGCCGATCACCGGGTTGGGAGCAAGGCCTGCGCTCCACCCGCCAGAGCCAAAGGCAAGGGTAAACCCTCCGCCACCGCCGTCACCGCCGCAGCCGCAGCCACCGTCACCGCCGCTGCCGCCTCTACCGTCGTCGCCGCTGGAACTGCCGCGGCAGGGCCCTCACAGGGGGCTAGGGAGGGGGCTGAGATGGAGTGCCAATAACGGCCCCATTACGCCTCCTCCAGGCGAACATCAACCACTGCGCCGCCGCTCAGGATCTGTTGCTCCAGAGCATGGCGCAGTGGTCGATTAACATCGCCGTGGTCGCTGAGCCGTATTTTGTCCCGCCCAGGGATTACTGGGTGGAGGACCTGAGCGGCTCAGTGACCCTAATTTCGTCGGCCGCCGCCGGTACCCCGTCCCTTGAGGCTGTCAAGAGGGGACGGGGTTGCGTAGCAGCACGGTTCGGGGAGATTGTTGTGGTGGGGGTATACTTCTCCCCGAGCCGAACTCTCGCCGAGTTCCACAACTCCCTTGCGGAGTTGAGAGTCGTCGTCGTTGGGTTTCGTTCCCTCCCCGTGCTCGTCCTCGGGGACTTCAATGCCAAGAATGTGGCTTGGGGTTCCCGGTATACGGACACGCGGGGCAGGATGGTGGAGGACTGGGCTCTGGAGACAGGCCTGGTCGTCCTAAACCGGGGTTCTGTCCCAACGTGTGTGCGGATGCGGGGTGAATCAGTGGTGGACATTTCGTTCGCCAGCCCCGCTCTGTTGCCGCACGTCGTCGACTGGCGCGTCATGGAGGGGGTGGAGACCTACTCCGACCACCGGTACATCCGGTTCGACGTCTCCGCCCAAACCTCGAGCGCGCCAGTCCGACAGGCCCCGAGTGGTCCGCGGTGGGCGCTGAAGCAGCTGGACCGGGAGCTCCTCCTGGAAGCCTCGATCGTGCAGGCCTGGGTGTCACCACCGGACAGGCCTGCTGACATCAACGACGAGGCGGAGTGGTTCCGGGAGGCCATGTCCGAAATATGTGATGTGGCAATGCCCCGGGTCCAGCCAGGACGCGCCTGGCGCCAGGTGTACTGGTGGTCGCCGGAGCTGACGACCCTGCGAGAGACATGTGTCGCTGCGCGACGCCGGTACGCCAGGCACCGCAGGCTCCGTATCCGCCCTCCGGATACCGAAGTCATTCAGGCGGAGCTGTACGAGGGGTACAGAGCGGCGAAGACCGCCCTCCGAGCGGAAATCCTGCGGGCCAGAGGACTGGCCCGCGAGGAGTCGCTGGAGACTCTGAACAGGGACCCGTGGGGACGCCCCTACAAAATGGTGCGGGATAAACTCCGCCCATGGGCTCCCCCGCTGACGCAGAGTCTCCGGCCCCAGCTCGTGGAGGACGTGGTGGGCGCTCTGTTCCCTTCGCGAGGGGAACATACACCCCCGCCCATGGCTCCGCCTCCTGCGGTGCCCGATGCGGACCACACTGCCGACAACGACGACGACGACGCTCCGGAGGTGACCGAGGTAGAGTTGAGAGTGGCGGTACGTAGGCTGAATGCCAAAAATACCGCCCCAGGACCCGACGGCGTACCTGGGAAAGCCTGGGTTCTGGCCATGGAGGCTCTCGGGCCTCGACTTAGGGGGCTCCTAAGCGCATGTTTGGAGGGGGGCCAGTTTCCACTACGTTGGAAGACGGGGAAGCTGGTCCTTATCAAGAAGCCGGGGCGCCCTGCGGACTCTCCGTCTGCTTACCGGCCCATTGTGCTGCTCGACGAGGTGGGCAAGCTCTTTGAAAGAGTCATTGCAGACCGCCTCGTCGGGCAGCTGATGCGGGTGGGGCCGGATCTGGCGGAGGGCCAGTTCGGTTTTCGCAGGGGGCGCTCTACAGTAGACGCTGTCATGCGCGTACGAGCCCTCACGACGGGGGATGCTGTTGCCCAGGGTGGGGTCGTCTTGGCGGTGTCTTTAGACATTGCCAATGCATTCAACACCCTGCCCTGGAGTTGCATCAGGGAGGCACTCCGGTATCACCGGATGCCGACCTACCTCTGTCGCGTGGTCGAGGCCTATCTGACGGACAGGGCCGTCATCTACCCCGGTCATCAGGGAGAGTGGAACCGGCGAGAGATGTCGTGCGGTGTCCCACAGGGATCGGTCCTGGGGCCGCCCCTGTGGAACATCGGGTACGACTGGGTGCTGCGCGCCGACCTCCCTAGCGGCGTCAGTGTAGTTTGCTACGCTGACGACACGCTGGTCCTGGCGCAGGGGAGGTCGCACCAGGCGGCGGCGGAACTAGCGACACGCGGGGTTGCGACAGTCGTTGAAAGGATCCGGCAACTGGGACTCGAGGTGGCCCTGCACAAGTCCGAGGCCATGTGTTTTCATGGCCCTCGGAACGCGCCACCGTCGGGTTCCCAAATAACGGTAGGAGGGGTTCACATCGGCGTCGAGTCGACGATGAAGTACCTGGGACTTGTCCTCGACAGCCGGTGGAATTTCGTGGAACACTTCCGACGTTTGGCTCCCGGACTGGAGCGGGCCGGGGCTGCGTTGAAGCGGCTCCTGCCCAATCTAGGGGGTCCAAACGCCTCCTGCCGGAGGCTCTACGCGGGGGTCGTGCGGTCCATGGCCCTTTACGGGGCACCGGTGTGGGCGCGTTCACTGAGGCGGCGACCAGCCAGGCGGTTGAACGCGTCCCAGAGGGTCATGGCCATCCGGTTAGTCCGGGGATACCGCACGGTCTCCGGGGAGGCAGCGAGCCTCCTTGCCGGATTGCCGCCATGGGATCTGGAGGCCAAAGTCCTCGCCCACATATGGGAGTGGCGAGAGGAGGTGAAACGCCGGGGCGTAACTCCGCTGCCGCGAGAAATCGCGGTGCAGCGGACAGAGCTCCGGCGGGATCTCATGGCGACATGGAGAGTGCGACTGTCGCAACCCAGTGCTGGGCACGCCACAATTGCGGCGATAAGTCCCCTCTTTGAGGAGTGGCTAGAGAGACGCCACGGCGTCCTCACCTTCCGCCTAACGCAGGTCCTCACCGGACACGGCTGCTTCGGGAGGTTCCTGTTCCGAATAAGGCGGGAGGAAACGCCCGGGTGTCACCATTGTGTGGATCGCCCGGAGGACACGGTGGAGCATACGGTGGAGATCTGCCCAGCTTGGGCAGAGCACCGCCGTGTCCTCACGGCGGCGATCGGCGGCGGCGATCTCTCGCGTCCGGCCCTAGTCCGGGCCATGGTACGGAGCGAGAGTGCATGGGAGGCTTTCGCCTCCTTCTGCGAAGCAGTGATGCTCGCGAAGGAGGAGGCGGAGCGCGTGAGGGAGAGGCAATCCTTGCGCCCTCACGCCCCCAGCCGCCGCAGGAGACGCCCCGGGCGTCGGGAGTCGATAGCCGATTCCCGGCCACCGTAGGCGCAGGCTTGCGGGCGGCGAGCAATGGGCAGCTCGCCGTCCGGTAAGGACCAGGCCCGGGTCGACGGCGCGTTGTGTTCCACGCGCGCCTCAAGGAGATGTCAGCACCAACTGACGGGGTCCGCTAGGGCCGATGCCCGCCAGGGTCGCGGGTTGTTCGAAAGAGATACCGTGGCCACTGGCACAGGCAAGTGAAGGAACACGGGTGGGTTTTAGTCAGTAAGAGTCTGACACTCCCTTCCGCTCCGCCCAGAGCGGGAGGGGTCATTTGATGATTTCCCACCCAAAAAAAAAAAAAAAAAAAAAGGCCCTTGAATAAAGATCAAAAATTTAGCTTACCATAGATACTGTGTAAACTTACATTTCAATCCACTGCCGCTACTAACGGACTTGCCGTTGAGCGTCCACGTGACGTCAGGCGCGGGTTCTCCCGAAACCTTGACGTCCAGGGAGATAGGTTCTCCTTCGTGCACCCTGATGGTGCGTAGGTTGCGACGGTCGATCTTGGGAGCCACTGGAAGAGAAATCCATAGTTAATATTCGCTGCAATATTTTTATGCAGCAGTAAATAGGTTGCCTGGATGAGATCGCAGAAAGCGATAAAGCCGCCAATTGTATGTTTTGTAAACTTAAAATGTTTTTTTTTTTGTTGTTTTTTCTGGTGTACCTACACTAAAGTTGTATATGTATAAATAAACAAATAAATAATGAGTGTATAGTTTCCCATTTGCAGAAGGCCAAAAATTTTGAAAATTCGTTACTCTTTCTTAAAAAAAAGTACAGCTTATCAAACGAATATAAAATCTCGAGATGTTTGGCTGTTATCGTACTTTTGAAAACTTTTGCCCTGAAGTGGGACTTAGAAAATATTTTATGGATCCGCAAAAGTACAGTGACACCGTTATATTTTCCTCTCTTTTTGCCAAATTGCAAGCATTTAGTCATATTGATCAACAAACAGATGTGGAATCCGCCGTTCGCTCATTATCTTCTGACAAAAACCCGTTGTAAATGTCTGTACTGGTATCAACCATTATACGATAAATGATTTATTTTCTGTAAGTAGGTTTGTACAAACACTTTTACAAGTCATTTATATTTATTTAACTAGATGAGGTCGGCGTTTCCTATCTGACTATTCTGAGAAGAAAGGCCGAAACAAACTCAGAGGTCACCGTCCAGACAAAATCTTGGTCAGATCGTGTGAAGACCATGTAGATTGGTGTCTGAAATGGTATTTTGAGGAAAGAACCACACAGATTGAGCGGACCTGTCCAAACAGTGCACGCATTGGTCAAAAATCTTCTTGATATTGGTTTGAAACTTACGTCTCCTAGGTTTGCAGATGACAGACTTGCTGGCATCCGAAGGTTCTCCAGGTCCAGCCTCGTTGATGGCCTTCACACGGAATTCGTATTCCGTGCCCTCGTCTAGGTTCGGGACTGTCGCCTTCTCGTTGTCGTTGGGTCCAACCTGAAAGAATAAAATGTAACGTGTTAGAGTAGTACCGTAAGGTGCTGATCTATTCATGTTCTCAGAAAAATATAGAGGTATGAGGAACAGGGTGTAAAGGTCACTCATCCTCCATAGAAAAGGGAGGATCCTCCGACCAGACGGGTGTTGTGTCTGGCGGGCAACTGCCCGATGATTCATGTCGGGCCGTTGTATTATATGCTTTGCGGCGTTTGTAGATACCAATACAATAATATTAAGCCTTTTATAGTGAGAAAGGTGTCAGATGCGGGACTTCTTGATCACGAATTTACTATGTGAAAAGTAAAATCAACCGCAAAATTGCACTGGTTCTGAAAGCTTTATCTTTTGTAAGATCTGGGCCATTATTACAGGTTTTACAAATGGAACAATACTATCTTGCAAGGCAATGTTACAAACTACGACTGTGCTATAAACGTATCCATAAAATTATGGAATTATTTAATTGTTTTCATTTTTCAGTCAACGTTTATTATACTATATTCTGGTACATAGTTGTATATTAATATAATCAGAAATTCCCTATAACTGTCAAGAAATCTCCTAGAGATCGGTAACAATAGCAAAAGTAATTGTGTCTCATTAGTGACAGTTGAGAAACTAGAGAAGAACTAGAGAACTACCTTTGTCGAGTAATAACCAAGTTCGAAAGACTCACCTCGCAAGCTTTCACCCACTTGGGCGATCCCTTCTCCCTCTTCTCGATGATGTATCCAGTAATGGGGGCGCCGCCATCTTTGAACGGCTTCTCCCATTTGAGGTCCACGTGGTCCTTGTCCCAGTCCACCACTTCCGGTGTTCCAGGCTTGCCGGGCTCGTCTGGGAAGAGGAATGGATAATTAGATTCGTTCTTAAACCTCAACAGTCAATTTATGTGTTACTTTCCACCCAATGTCCTTTGAAACTAGATTTCAATTGATTAGTTAGGTAAATAGAAAAGGGGGGCTGAAGTTTAAGGATACTTTTATTTAAAAGGGCTAATATAGCATTAATAAGTTACGAAGAAATGAGAACCCACTCCAGGTTGGTCCTAGAACGAACTGGAGTGAGGTTCTCGTTCTTCCTAATAAAACGTCCTTAATCTCTAGAAGCCTATACTGTTCCCACTGCTGGGACACAGGCCTCCTCTCTGTGAGAGGGAATGGGCCGCAATCTACCACGCAGGCCCAGTGCGGGTTGGTAGATGTCACATGTCTTCGAATTTTTGGTTCTAGGACATGCCGGTTTCCTCACGATGTTTTCCTTCACCGTTTTTGAGAGCAATGATGATGAAATACATTTACACAAAGTAAAGCGTCTGTCTGGGTCTGAACCCACGACCTACAACTGGTAAGTCGGATCCGTTACCACTGGGCCACCACAGTTCTCAACAGCAACGACTGTCACACAACAATAGGTACTATTATGATCATAGACGTGAAGAAAGATAGACTAAACGTCAAACCAACTCACCGAACGGATTCTTGGCAATAATCGAGTGATCCGCTTCCAACGGCTCAGAAACTCCTTCATTGTTGACAGCGGACACTCTAAACTTGTACTCGTGTCCGGGCACGAGATTCTCGATCTCGGCCTTCGGGTCCTTAGTCTTGAGCGCCGGCAGCCACCTCCCGGTCTCGGTGTCGAGCTTCTCCACGAGGTAGTGGTCGATGGGCGCGCCGCCGTCGTCTAGCGGCGGGTTCCATTTGAGTGTGCAGCCTTCTTTGTGGACGTCCGAGATCTGGGGGCGAAGTAGTATATGAGTACGGTGAATTTTTCTGTCATCATCTGCCTAGCCTTTTCCAAACTATTGGGGTCGGCTTCCAGTCTAACCGGATGCTGCTGAATAACAGTATTTTACATGGAGCGACTGCCGTTTTGACCTCCACAACCCAGTTATTGGGTAGGTAATACGATAACTCTTTCTAAGACTGGTTGTCAGACTTTCGGGCTTCTGACTACCCGTAACGACTGCCAAAGATCCACGAATGACAGCTGGGACCAACGGCTTAACGTGCTTTCCGAGGCACGGAGGGGTCTCGGTATGTAAAGATGGTCACCCATCCACAGACCAACCGCGGCAAGCGAAGCTTAACCTGATCGATCGACCTGTGCGGCTGTTATTATTTAGCCACGGGCCCCTCGGTGTATTACGGTGTATTAGTACGGTGTATTTTTCTGTAGAGGTGTATTTTTCATGGGACACCGTTAGCAAGCTTGTGCACTACTATGATTCGGTAAAAAGTACCGATTAACTTTCGCGTAATTTACAGAATCAGCCGCATCTGAAAACAGATTGGAAGTCGATTTCTTAGCTCTGCCCTTAAATGATAGACTTGCTACATATGGGGTGTGATAACACTTCTATGAATAATAAAATCATTTTTTTTTATCTTATCCTGCGTGAAATAGGAGTTGCACTTATTCCAATCAAAATATTATTTTTACGAATATAATAGGACGGGTACTGCGGAAATCATCATATATACATCGCAGTGACTTGGTTGCAGTAAATCTAGTCTGAATCCAAGTGTATGACAATCTATACTAATATTCTAGAGGTAAAGTTTGTAAGTTTGTATGTAGGGGGTAATCTCTGGAACTTCCAGCCGGATTTGAAAAAATCTTTTTGTATTTGAAAGCCCAATTCTCGAGGAAGGCTATAGGCTTAACATCACGCTATGACCCTTAGGAGCCAAGCAAAAAGAAAAAAAGTCAGAAACGAAGTAATAGCGCGGACAGGCTATGAGATGCGACGGGGTGGGTCGGGGGAACAGAAATTTCACGCGAACGAAGTCGCGGGCAGAAGCTAGTTATTTATAATTTTATAGTAAGTTAGCTCACCTTCAGCGGTCCCTCAGGCTTGGCCGGCACATCCAGCACATTGATCTGGATGGTGGCCTCATCCTTGCCGCTACTGTTCTCAGCCTTCAGCACATAGGTTCCACTGTGTTTGCGCGCTGTCACGATAACCGACAGCTTGGTCCTGTAGTCTTCTACGTCGACAGTTAGGTCGTCGCGGGTAGATAGACGTTCTTTGTTGTGGAACCTGGGTGGAGAGGACAGAATGAGTCTGGTTAAAAGTTACTGCAAAAAAATTTATAAAGTTGTAAAATGAGAAGTGATGACAAGAAAGGAATTTTTTCAAAGTTTTTGAAGTTTATTAACATATAGACTTCTTTTTATCCCGATATTTCCACGGGATCGACATTTACGCGGGTGAAACCGCGGGGCGCAGCTAGTGATATTATAAAGGAATGATACGCTACGTTCATATTGAGCGACGTTCTGTATTGTTGCGTTGTTATTACAAAGTACTTACTGCGATAGATAATACGGAACGTATGACACAGAAAGAGATAGCTATATGTAGTGTGTTGCTCGCTGTTATTAGCGGACTAAATGAAACTACAACAATTGTCTGAATTTGTGTAGTGCGATATCTACCTCTTGAACCTAATATCATTGGGATTGGCACATGAAAAGAGAAAACCTATGGCCAGCTCAGTCGGTCAAGTCGGTCTGTGGATGACGAAGATGATGATGAATGAAGGTAGACTCACCAGGTCTTGGTCGGCGGCGGTTCTCCGCTGACCTTGACGTCCAGCCTGATGTTCTGTCCCGCCTTGAGAGTGATGTCGCGCATGTTCGTGCGGTCGATCTTTGGCGGCGCTGTGGAAAGGAAAATGTGAGTTTGACTATCAATCTTGGTACTTGTATTTTAGCTATTTCAAAATGATGTTCGTTTCGATGAAAGTACTGCGTTTTAGGAACCATAACGAGCAAGGGATAAATATTAACCTTTTTTGTTTAACTTTAAAAATTAAAAAGTTTCAAGAGATTCAAAGGACCAAAATATTTTTAAAAGTCCTTTAGAATTGACAGGAACATTATCTGATTTATGTTGTTAGCGTGGTATTCCAACAAAAGAAAAGAGTATTTTTATTATTTCAAGACACTTTCTCTACTTATTTATAAACAATACATTGTACAATTTACATCTCTTCCGTAGGATTACCTACTATCATGTATTTTCAAACATAAACATTTTAGTTTCGCCGTAATCGGGTAAGAAGTAAGAAAAAAGGTGTTATGACAATACAGGTTGATTAAAAAAAAGAAAAAGATCAATGGTCCACTTACCAAATCTGTCCTTAGCCAGTAGGTTCTCGGTAGGCGCGGACGCCTTGCCGGGTCCAGCCTTGTTGACAGCCTTCACACGGAACTGGTATGTCTTGCCTTCGATCAGGTCAGGCACACGGGCCTCGGTCTTGTTTCCGGGCACCTGAGGGTATACATGCATGATTTAGTTTTTATAGAAATAGTCAACACGACCTTTTGCAAAATTATATGGGAATATTGTAGAAAATTAACTACGATCTTTAATTCAAGATACTATTTCAAGATTATAATTATGGGGTCCGAGTGCGCGTCTCCTTTTTAAGGAAATTTCTCGCCGGCTGGTCGACACTTCACGTGACCAGAGGGCTGGGTCGTTCTTTGGCCAAAGAATTAGCATTGCCATTCAACGTGGCAATGCCGCCAGTCTTCTGGGCACGTTTCCGGATGACAGCGATGCGGACGAGTACTTCAACGCCTAGTGTCCTTTGTTGTTGTATTTATTTGTATAGTAAGTTAGTTAGTCATTTAATTTAGTATGTAGTGTAAATAGTTTTTATTATACTTATTAAAAATTGGATAATAAAGTGAATAAAACAGATTATAATTTAGGCAACCTCTCTAGTAAAACTGAATTTGGTTTGACAAACATTCAGACAAAAACATTTTTACAGACGTTTATCAAGTAAGAGCATAAAAGAGTTTTTATGAGCACTTCTGGTGCGCATTGCTTGATCAACAAATTGACTAAGTTTATGCGCGAAAAAATTAAGGCAGCCTCAATATTTCAGTGTTCTGTTTCCAGCATAATATTCGATGATAATTTGAATGGTTCCGTACCTCGGCAGCCTTCACCCACTTGCCGGTGTCCCGGTCCTTCCTCTCCACGATGTATCCGGTGATGGGCGCTCCGCCGTCGTCCTTGGGCGCCTCCCACTTGATGTCGGCGTGGTCGGCGCTCCAGTCCTTGATCTCGGGCTTGCTGGGCGCGTCGGGCTCGCCTGGAAGGTTACATTGTCGTTAGGATGATGATTTTTCCGAAGTTATGGATTTTTTTTTACTGATTTCTAATTAAAAACATCTTCAGGTCGTTGCCAATATCACACTAATATGTGAGTGTGTGTGTGTTTATATGTTTGTTACTTCTTCACGCTCAAACGGCTGGACAAATTTTGATAAAATTTGGTATGGAGGTAGCTGACACACTGGATTAACATATAGGCTACTTTTTATCACGATTTTCCCACGGGATCGAAACTTATGCGGGTGAAACCGCGGGACGCAGGTAGTACATGTTATATAGGTATTCGAGTTTGGATTCAACAATTTATGTACGTTTTAAGAGGGCCTCAGATCAAAAATCAATGGCTTTTGATTCAAAGGGAAGTTCTTTCTTAACAGAGTGTTCAGAACGGAATTTGGAAGTAAATACCACTAGCACAACCAAATAGATTACCTTAAAAGCGTTTATATTATTTGATTACTTTAAAAAAAAAACTATATAAGTAATATAAAATTCAAAGTCCTGACTGACTGATATATCAACGCACAGCCTAAACCGCTGGTCCTAGAGACATGAAATTTGGAGGGTGTGTTCTTTGTAAAGAGTACGTATCCACCAAGAAAGGGTTTTTCGAAATTCCACCCCTAAGAGGGTGAATGGGGGGAGGGTGAAATTTCAGCGGACGAAGTCGTAAATGTTTATACTAGTGAATGTTAACGTCAAGTAGAATAAAGACAACTCACCATAAGGATTCTTAGCAGTAGTAGCCGTATCGGTAACCAACGCCTCACTTTCACCTTCAGGATTAACAGCCTTCACTCTGAACAGGTAGTCCTTGCCCTCATTCAACCCTGTAACATCAGCTTCAGGAGTCTTAGTGGTGCAGACAGGCACCCATCTTCCAGACTCCGTGTCCATACGTTCCACGACGTAGTTCTCGACAGGTTCGCCTCCGTCGTCTTCTGGTGGCTCCCATTTGAGCTTGCAGCCGTTTGCTGTTACGTCTGATACCTGAGGTGAAAATTTTGATTGATAAATGATTTATTTAGTCTAGACAAAATCAAACTTGTTCCTAATTTAATTTATATTTTTTTATTGACATTTTGTTTTATTTTTACATTCTGTGACTACAGTAGCTCACACACATTCTAGGAAAATCAACTACTTTTGCATTTTTTTTTTTATAATTTGTAAATATGTGAGCACCATGTATGTACCATGTAGCTTAATTTTTAGTTCTTTTTACCTTTTGTGGTAGACTAATTTTATTATGGGTGCATATATAATTGGTGTTCACATATAATTATATTATGTATACAAGACCATGTAAAACATTTTAAAAGAGTAACGGTGGAGTTTCTTGACCATTCTTCTCCATACGAAAACTACCTTTTGGAATGGGCGACTAAAATCATTTCTATTTAGTTTTTTTTAACGTTCAAAAGTGCCTTTAATGTGCCTATTTGAAATAAATGATTTGACTTTGGCTTGACTTTGACATTATTTTCTGTAAGTAGGTTTGTACAAACACTTTTACACGTCAATTATATTTTTAAACTAGATGAGGTCGGCGTTTCCTCAAACTCAAACTCAACTCAAATCATTTATTTCAATTAAACCTTGTACAGGCACTTTTGAATTGTCAAAATTAAATAGTCTGTCAGTTAGTCAGAAAGTTGAAGCTAGTTGCCCATTCCAAAGCGTAGATCTCTATGGAGAATAACCTATCTGACTATTCTGAGAAGAAAGGCCGATACAAACTCAGAGGTCACAGTCTCTTTCGAGTCGATTAGTTAGCAAAGTCGATTGCAGCAACATGTGAAGACAGAATCTGAGATAGTTACCAAGTTTTGTAACAACAAATTCAATGTCATAATTCCATCGCAACTAAATTTTATAAAGACTTTTGTATTACAATTAATGGTCAATCAAAAATGCACTTAGAATACATTACGCTAAAGTAGATAATAAAGTAAGTGGCGATGGAAAAGATTGTGTTTTCAAGCACAGTTCATCTTCAGGGAAAGTAGGGCAAACACAATTTATTGAAAGATATAGTTTATGAGTGCTACTTATAAATCCTAAATACTCAAGTTTTGCGTAACAAGTCAGGCATGTAGCGTCTTGCGCGGTATAACCTATCTCGTAATTTCTTTACCACTTTTGACCAAAACTACCAGTAAATTGACAAGTACTTCATTAAGGTTGAAAAGTATGTTATCACATTGGTCTTAATACAAATAATAAACCTTATCGTCTTTTGACGAGCGAGTGACAGTTGAACTAAGGGTAGTAGTATAGCAATTACGAGGTCAACTGTACATTTACCGCCACGTGAGAGACAGTGCATATAAGGCTGATTTTTCCAACCCCAGATAATTTTATCAGAGGAATAATTATGATTTTTTGACAGATTTGTCCCACAAAAACTGTCAAACGTAGATTTCATTCCACAGATAAAAATTATCTGACGCGGACGTTGAAAATCAGCCGTTAATCTACGCATCGCGGCGGCATGGTACCGCGTAAAAATTAAAAAAAAAACTACCAACCTTCAGAGGTCCCTTCGGCTTAGAAGGCTTGCTGACGACCTCAACTTCAATTTCCACGGTATCAGTACCAGAGTCATTCTTGGCTGTGACCACGTACTTTCCAGCATCAGTCCTGGACATCCTCTCCATTAAGAAGTAGGTGTGGTAGTCCTTGTTCTCAATCTTCAGCCTCTCCTGGGCCTTAAGGACTTCTCCCTTGAAGGTCCAAGTGATGGTGGGTTCAGGTTCACCAGTAACGTCGGCTTCCATTTTGAGGTTGGAGCCAACCTTGATCTTCTTCTTTTGTAGGTCCTTGCGGTCGATCTTTGGTGCCACTGTGAGAGAAGAATAGTTTTTGATAAGGATTTCTCTTAGCAATATAAAACTGTTGTTACGATCAAACAAATATGAACCCTGGCTGCCAGTAATAAAGACTCCCTGAGATGTTACATCAGTCCATACTAATATTATAAATGCGAAAGTGTGTCTGTCTGTCTGCTACCTCTTCACGCTTAAACCGCTGAACCGATTTAGATGAAATTTGGTATAGAGATAGTTGGAGTCCAGGGAAAGGACATAGGATAGTTTTTATCTCGATATTCATACAGGATTGACACTTATACGGGTGAAACCGCGGGGCCCTGCTAGTAACATATATGTAAGTATAATTTAGAGAAGGGCGTGCCATAGCGTGAATTGTACGTAGTGACTTAAGTCCGACCGAAATCCGACTTCAGTTTTCGGCAATTTTTGGGCGAAATATCCATTTTCAGGAAATTTGAATTCTGTGGAAAAATATAACATTTTCGGTTGGACTGTAGCAGTTACCAAGATGCTGCCTTATCGACTCTACTAATCGACATACAAAAAGCAGCCTTGATAATCGGCTGGTAAAAGGTTTGACATGAACTATAATTACCTGACACGTCTTATCAGCAGTAATGTTTAAACAAAAGAGCAACAAAGGCAAAAGAACGAATAAGAGAAGAAAGGATAAGAGTCATCATCATTTGCCTAGCTTTTTCCCAACTATGTTGGGGTCGGCTTCCAGTCTAACCGGATACAGCCGAGTCACCAGTATTTTACATGGAGCGGCCACCTATCTAGACCTCCACAACCCAGTTACTGGGTAATACGATACCCCTTGGTAAGACTGGTTGTCAGACTTTCGAGCTTCTGACTACCCGTAACGACTGTCAAAGATCCAAGAATAACAGCTGGGACCAACAGCTTAACGTGCTTTCCGAGGCACGGAGGGGTCTCGGTATGTAAAGATGGCCACCCATCCACAGACCAACCGCGGCAAGCGTAGCTTAACCTGATCGATCGACCCGTGGGGCCGTTATTACTTAGCCACGAGCTTCTCGAGCTACTAATAAGAGTATGGTAACAAAATAGCAACAACATAATAGTTGGGACAGTTTTGGCTCAGCAGTCACCACACCAAAGAGCCTAAAGTCCTTTGGCCAGGGTTTTGGCGGATGGTCAAAAGGAGAAATAGGTACTTACAGAATCTCGGCTTAGTAATGACACTCTTGCTAGGTTCGGACGGCTCTCCCGGTCCGGCCTTGTTGACGGCCATGACACGGAACTCGTACTCGCGGCCCGGTTCCACGTCCTCCACGCGGCCGGTCGGACGGTCTCCGGATGTCTTGAGGCAGTCGGTCCATGATCTGGCGGAAAAAAATATAAGTAAGTACTGTTTCTACAAGAGATTTTACTTTTTAAGAGGGCGCCGACCAAACGCCCACCGCGCAGTGGCGCCCTCATCGTTTGTTTGGAAACGAATAATAGTAGCCACTATTTTCCGTTTTATTTTGATTGTAATAAAACTAAACAATGTAAAACTACCGTTTATAATAATATTAACGTATAATCTTGTGGACCATAACTTAACGTGCTTATTTTCTGCATTTTCATTCTAAAATAAAAGAAATAATCAAACAAGCGATGAGGGCGCCACTAGGCGGTCGGCGTAGCCTTAAAGAGACCAGTATGTTTGTTATATTCGTCTAAGTTGCTGATGATAGAATTTTAGTAAATAAATCACTATATTTTACATATAATTGCACTGGCCAGTGACATAAGTGGGTTTCATGAACCCCGAGGTTGCTATCTTATAGTTTTATTTGTAATTGTAAGTTCAATGACAAAGTATCACAATCAATCTTGAAGGTTGAGCGTTTCAATGAGAGCCTCGAGAGGAAAAATTTCAATTTCTCATAAACTTCTTTTGCTGTCACCTAAATAACTCCAAAAAACGAACTCCTCAACTCACCTTCCGCCCTTCTCTCTCTTCTGCACAATGTATCCAGTGATGGGTGCTCCGCCATCGTCCTTGGGCGCAGACCATTCGAGTTCCACAAAGTCCTTGTCCCAGTTGCGGGGCTCGGGACGACCGGGCTTGCCGGGCTCGTCTGTAAATCATACATAGGATAAGAATAGGATGATAAAAAATATATTTGGACACGGAATGGGAGCCAATCTAAAATGAACGGAACTGGAACGAATAGTGGACCCAACGGCCACGGAAATAGGTGGACTTTGAAATAGCCTTGATAATGGTGCTTGTCGGGTTTAGACGTAAGAAATAGCACACAACAAGAGCTTTGAAAGGAAAATGGAAAGCTTTTCACAAGCGGTGAAACATAACTGAATCATTTAGGCGTTAGCGCACTGACTCAGCGCATACGCATCGGTAAAAGTGGGTAGTATCGTAAGCACATATTTTTATATTATACTTCTAGCAGACCGTCCGTCCATTTGCTGAATTATTTCTTTATTTTGAGTGTAGGCATTATAGTAGCCATGGAATCCTAAAGATACTGAGTTAAAAAGGACCCTACGAAAAAAATATTGCGCTCTTCAAGAATACCCAAGAATGTTCCTTTTTTTCTTTTAGATCATACTTTATTCCTTAATTAAACAATATTTATTTGTTCAAGACTTAAACCTATTTACAATTATTGTACCTTTAAAGACTTTGTAACTTAGTGGCAAGATACAAGACACGAGCAACTAGGTTTAAACTAGGAGGACTCCTGAGCTATAAGCACCAGTTACTTCCTTCACCATCGTGATGGAGCTGCCATTACAAGTGTGGTGCGGTGTAAATGCATGCATTCTTTTCATTCTATCTAAGTTAAACTCACCGAAGGGATTCTTAGCGATGATAGGCTTCTCAGTCTCCAACTCCTCGGACTCTCCCTCCTTGTTGACGGCCTTGACCCTGAACTTGTAGGGCTTGCCTTCCGACAGGCCGGTCACGTTCGCCTTGCAGTCCTTCGCAGTGCCGCATGGGATCCAAGTTCCTGGAGAAATTAAGTTATTATTAGTACACGGTTAAATTTATTGTAACTAAATATAATTAGTTTAATAAAGTATCGAAATGGGATCTGTCTGCTAAAAAGTTCACATAAATGGCGAAGTAGGATATGATGTGCCGATAAGGGTCCACACGGGCCACCGGCCACAACCACAACCACCGGCATATTTCCTGTAGTTTTCATACATTTTATATGGACTCGCCGCACAGGGTTGACGCCGGGGCCGCCGTTCGTCGGCCAATCGTCGTTCTAGCTTCTCGTGGCGGCGTTTGTGGCTGTGGTCGGGGGCCCGTGTGCGGGGACCCTAAGACCTCGGAAAATAGATTCTGATAAAATAAATGACGACCACAGATTTTTGAATGCCGACTCGAATCAGGTTCTCTTTTACGATTTACTAGTTACGTCTTTGGTGTATTCTTCTTTTTCTATATCAACTTCTAGAATGTTCTTGAACTTGTCCTTGACTTTTTATGGCAGGACTTTAAAACGCCTAATGATATTAATTATTGAAACTATTGGGATAGATTGATACACCCTGTCCAAACGAGAATACTTGTTTTCATTATGTGGAGCGTAATTATTTACCAATCCCAATAACAAACCTTGCTCGCTGGCTAAAATTTTACAAAGTCTCTCTAGGTCTTTTATCTCGTTTCTCATTTAACACGAGAAGTAATATTTAAAACTATTCTAACGGCACAACCCATCTCGTGCCGATAAAAGTAGTATTTTTAATTAGGGTCTTATGATTTAAATATAAGTGTGTTGTGTTATTGAATGCACTAAATAAATACAACTTTATCTATCTATTCAGTATTAAAACCGTCCTTACCAGTAAGCGGATCAAGTTTCTCAATCTCGTAGTACTCGACAGGCGCTCCGCCATCGTCTTCCGGTTTCTTCCAGGTGAGAGTGCAGCCGCTCTTTGTGACGTCAGCCACTTCCAGAGGTCCTTGTGGTTTTGAGGGCTTGCCTAAAATGTAAAACGATATATTATTAGTGTGCACATATTTGTTTAACCATATTTAAAACATAACCACGCAATTGGGTAAAAAGAAAAGGGAACTGGCTGTTGTGTGAATATCAAGGATGAGCTGACATGGATCGATATCGAGCGAGTCCCCACTAATATCGATATTTAAAGTCGATAACGATAACGTGCCAGAGAAAAAGGTGAATTCAACGGTTTAATGGTTACAAAAATATATTATTAGAACTCTAACATCAGTCAAAATTGTATCCACCAGAACTGGGGGCTGTCCAATCACGTGAGGCTCAAAAGGGGGGAGGGGTCCAATAATACCTGTATTTTATAAATATATAAAAAAAAAGATTCTTTGTAGGTACAAAAAAATACACGTGATATAGTGGGGGGGGAGTAGTCTTAAACATCACCATGTATCACCGAGGGAGAGGGGGGTTAAAAAAAAATCACGTGGTTAATGGACGGCCCCTTGTAGTATGAGCTAGTAAATATTTTAACTCTTTCTTTTAGAAAAAAAAACAACTTTAATATAGTATGAAAGCGTGGGTACTCACCAAGAATAGTAATCTCAACTTCAGCCTCATCTTCTCCGACCTCATTCTTGGCCTTAATCACATACTTTCCACTCTGCGCCCTCTTACTCTTGGTCATCAAGAACTTGGTGTTATAGTCCACATTGACGATCTCGAGGTTCTCCCTGTTCGTCAGCTCCTCACCCTTGAAGTACCAGGTGACCTTGGCAGGGGGTTCGCCGAAGACTTTCACGTCTAGGGAGACTGGTAGACCTGCCTTGACGTTGAGTGGGTTCAGGTTTGTGCGGTCGATTCTTGGTTTCACTGTTGAGAGAAATGTATGATTAGAATAAACTTTACTAGAATGCTATATTTATTGTTAAAAAGTATATATTTTAGAAATCTATTTTGAGTGAGAATCTTTTTAAAATAGGTTTGTTTTTTTCTAAATTTTCTAACATTCTTGTAGCGTTAACGGTATGGCCATAATAGGGTACTGAAATTGTTTTCCGTTCTGTTTTATTTCTCGACAAGACTCTAATGAATTGGCATGATGACGTAATAGCTTTTGCCCTACGTGACGTGCAAGTTTATCAAGTAGCAGAGTCCAGAAGAACCAGAAGAATAGCTTAGCTGTTACTTTATCTACTTGGTATGGCGCCAATAACCACAGCCACATTTTCAAGAAGACTCATCATCATCATCATCATTTCAGCCGAAAGACGTCCACTGCTGGACATAGGCCTCCCCCAAGCACCTCCACTTCGACCGGTTCTGTGCTTCTCGCATCAAACGGGTTCCTGCGGCCTCCACAAGGTCGTCGGTCCACCTTGTGGGAGGCCTTCCAACGCTACGTGTTCCGGTACGCGGTCACCACTCCAGAACCTTTCGGCCCCATCGGCCATCTGTTCTGCGAGCAATGTGCCCTGCCCACTGCCACTTAAGTTTGGCAATTCTTCGGGCTATGTCGGTTACCTTAGTTCTCCTGCGGATCTCCTCATTCCTGATTCGATCACGCAGGGAAACTCCAAGCATACATAGCCCTCTCCATTGCCCTTTGGGTGACTTTTAGCCTTCTTATAAGGCCCATTCACTGGCAAGAAAACTGTGTACTGCAATTTACAGCAAGTTTTTAAGGACAATATTAATGAAGAAGGTACTCACAGAATCTAGGTTTAGCAGTATGCCAGTTGGTGTTCTCCGAAGGTTCGGACTGTCCAGCCTTGTTGACCGCACGGATGCGGAACTGGTACTGGTTGCCTTCCTCCAGCTTGGGCACGGTGCCCTGGCAGATGTTGCCTTGGATTTCAGCAGCCTGCGGGACAAAGAAAGATGAGCAAACTGCGATGGTATTTCTTTTTTAGGGTTCCGTACCCAAAGGGTAAAAACGGGTCCCTATTACTAAGATTCCACTATCTGTCTGTCTGTCACCAGGCTGTATCTCATGAACCGTGATAGCTAGACAGTTGAAATTTTCACAGATGATGTATTTCTGTTGCCGCTATAACAACAAATATTAAAAACGGAATGAAATAAATATTTAAGGGGGCTCCCATACAACAAACGTGTTTTTTTCGGCGTTTTTGCCTTGTGGTATGGAACCCTACGTGTGCGAGTCCGACTCGCAGTTGGCCAGTTTTTCTAGTATAGCCCTTTTCAATAACTCTTATTAATTTACGTTACAAAAATCCTTGACATCTAAGATACTATACTATCAGCCGAATTATCAAACAACAATTAATTATTTGAACACTCTGTTGCTCTAAAACTCCTTACAGACTCAGTGACAGGGTGCCATTTAAAATTGAGTTATGTTTACGAATTCGGCCATAAATATATGAGTATTTCTATACATTTCTATAATTTAGTAAAAAAAAAAAATAACAACTCCTCTTCAGAGCAGGAGGTAAGAAAATGTACTAAACGCACATAATAACCAAATATTTGTCAATTTATTCTTAGTTAACAAATTTTTCATTTACTTTTTACGCACTAAAATTTATTTATGCGGAGGAATTCTCCCCAAGGACTTATATTATATAGTTTGATATAAATAATATTTACACATACCTTCACAAACTCGCCCCTATCTCTATCCATGATTTCAATAATATATCCGGTAATGGGTGCTCCATTGTCCCTGATTGGGGGCTCCCATTTAAGCTTAGCCGATTTCTCGTCCCAGTCCACAATATCGGGCAAGCCGGGTGGTGCGGGCACGTCGTATGGGTTCTTGGCGAGGATGCCATGGTCTGTTTCCAGGGGTTCGGATTCTCCTTCCTCGTTCAGGGCTTTGACACGGAACTGGTAGGTGCGACCCGGTTCTAGGCCTGTGGGTGGAAGAAAGGAGATTCATTTTAAATTCACATTATTGAAACCTTTGAAATTACCAAAATTTTCTTAACTAAAGCATAGTTAAGAAAATTTCGATTTTTTCATGGCCGAAAGAGGTGTCACTTGAAAAATAAACTCTTACTTTCAGTCATTTATGTTTGTTCGAATGACTTGTACCTTGCGCACACGCATTCGATTTTTATTTATAGGATGATCATTCTTGTATAACTCGCAGTTTGGGTCAAAATACACAAAAGCGATTCGACATCATAACGCAACAACTTAGATTATTTCGTTATCATCAATCGTTGAGTGACATCGACAATATTTACGTTGCGACATCGCACCACATGGTTGTGTGTCAGCCATGAGAAAACTATTTATATCTGTAATTTTTTTTCGAAGACCCTGTTCCAGGCGTCCACAGACACATAACCAACGTCTGATAATATACTAACCAGTAACGGTAGCCTCAGTGGTGTCCGGTTCCACGGTACCAGCAGGCACCCACTTCCCAGTGACCGTGTCCATCTTCTCCACCAGGTAGGCGCTGAGGGGCAGGCCTCCGGTGTGCTTGGGCTTGTTCCAGTTCAGCTTCACGTGGTCTGCGTGGACGTCGGACACTTCCAATGGGCCCTCGGGCTTGCCGGGTTTGTCTGTGGCAGAAAAATTAAGTTAGAAATATTGTTGAAGATGTAGAATATAGGTTATAATTTACGAAATTAAGACTTGCTGCTGGAGTCCATATAGACGTTTTATACCAGATAAATTAAAACATCATCAACATCTGCCTAGCCTTTTCCCAACTATTTTGGGGTCGGCTTCCAGTCTAACCGGATGCAGATTTTGTTTAAGAAAAGACAGATCTATTCTGGTAGCTGAGTAACTAATAAAGCTTAAGTTACATTTCCAGTATTCATGTTCATAATATATTCTAAGTTTATTCGAACTAAGCGGATGAGCAGAACACCGAGAGAAAGTGGCTAGCCGTTGAGCGCATCCTTACTTTTCATTTGGGAATCTTACTCAATGGCCTTTACCTATATCCAGCACTGGCCTATCCAGCTATTATAACAACAATACATACCCAGTACAGTAACTTCAACGGTAGCCTCATCGACTCCGGAGTCGTTCTCTGCCTTGAGCGTGTAAACGCCCGAGTTCTGCCATGTCGAGTCGAAGATCTGCATCTTGGTGTTGTAGTCTTCGTTCTCGATCTTGAGGCCTGCGGATGTCTCCAGGACCTGGGTAAAGAATTAGGAGGTGGTTAGAGCTCAATTGTGAGAGGATATTTTTATTTAGGCTATGATATGACGTAATAACTAATAAACGATTGCGCGTGCGCATCTGTAACAATTCAGTACATATTTTAAAGTCCAAAATGTGGTGGTAAGCACTGCGTTAAATTGTGGTTCTACATGATGAAAAATACTAACTTACAGGAGAAAGGATTAATTATGAATATTAAAAAGAAATAAAAATGTATTTATATAAAAATTATTTGCGCAAACCTTCTCCAATCTCATTCGTATTGGTCGGTTGTTTTCAACATATTTATTGCATGAATATGCAAAATAAATAAATGAAAAAGTTCGACCGTTGATAGTACACACGACGACATATCAAGCTATACATTTCCAGTTTAGGTTGACCTTGCATTGTATAGGCTTTTCGTAAAGTCAGCAACAAAAGTTGATTAACACTTCAGTTTTTTTTAATCTCAGTTATTGAACAAAATATTAACACTTCAGTTTTTTTAATCTCAGTTATTGAGCAAAATATTTGTTCAAAATTTCATTGTAAGTCTGCTGCAATTTTGAACAAATATTTTGCTCAATAGCTGAGATTAAAAAAACTGAAGTGTTAATCGACTTTTGTTGCTGACCGTACAGTGAGTAGTCAGCTTACACTGGAAATGAACAGCTTATGTCGTCGTGCGTAACACCCCAGCATTATCAGCAAGTTTTTTGTTTTCGTCAATAATATCAGTGTTCATAACCATCATAATCAGCCTATAATGTTCCCACTGCTGGGATACAGGCCTCCTCTCTGTGAGAGGGAGTGGGCTGTAATCCACCACGCGGGCCCAGTACGGGTTGGTAGATGTCACATGTCTTCGAATTTTTGGTTCTAGGACATGCCGGTTTCCTCACGATGTTTTCCTTCACCGGTTTGAGAGCAGTGGTGATGAAATAATTTACACAAAGTAAAGCGCCTGTCTGGGTTCGAACCTACGACTTACAACTCGTAAGTCGCGGCCGTTACCACTTGGCCACCACTGCTCTCCGTGTTATTTGGACTAAATATTAAAGCTGTGGAAGAAATCCTTACCTTCTTGCCGAAGGTCCAGGTCTTGGTTGGTGGAGGTTCACCCTTGATGTCGACATCCAACTTGATAGTGGTACCAGCGCGCACGCGGATGGCGTGCATCTTGTCGCGGTTGATGTGTGGTTTCACTGTAAAAGGTATTTTTGTTAGTAATAATAATTAAAGATTGAGATCAACTGGGACCTGTGGAGTCATTTTGGAAGGCTTTTAATCTTTGTTTAATTTTCCTGTCTTTAAGTCTTTATGATATGTTTTAAGAGTAGCATAAAGACAATCGCAGTTTTTATTTATTTCGATAGACCTCTCAAGCTCCGTTAATGAGACACGATAAATTGTTTTTTTTTTTTGTATCGTATGACATAGGATACGCGCGGTACTTGACGGGTTAAAAAATCTAGTAAATAAAGGAAGATATAGCCGTAAATCATAAACGCGCATCTTGTAACTATGAACGCTCGCACTTTGAAGTACAGACGCCTGAACATCGAGCTACTACAATCTGTCAAATTTCTTTAATAGATTTTCAACTTTATCGCTAAAACATAAGGTTCAATGTTGATTGGGAAAATTTGACAGTTTCGGGTATATACATAGATTGAATACTTACAGAATCGGGCTTTAGCCGTATGCGGTTGCGTGGCATCTCCCGGTTCTCCGGGTCCGGCCTTGTTGACGGCCTTCACACGGAACTGGTACACGTTGCCTTCCTTCAGGTCCGGTACGCGGGCCTTGCATTCTGGCGTCTGGGCGAATGAATAGAATATTAACTGAATTATGTATCCTTACATTCAAACTCAAACTCAAATCATTTATTTCAATTAAACCTTGTACAGGCACTTTTGAATTGTCAAAATTAAATAGTCTGTCAGTTAGTCAGAAAGTTGAAGCTAGTTGCCCATTCCAAAGCGTAGATCTCTATGGAGAAGAACGGGCAAGAAACTCCATGGACACTCTTTTAAATCAGGATATTACAAAATCCTGGGTACATTATTCTTGTTGCTTCTATATGTGAGAACAATGTAAAAAAGACAGATCAAATGAAGAAACAATTCAAGACATAAGATTAAAAATAAGCCATGGCAGTTAAGAGATGACCAGTCTCAACCGACGGCGCCCGTTCACGAACATGACGCGTGGATCAGCACCATCCAGCTCAACCATTTTGTAGGGAACCGAATGATCCAACACATTTAAAACAAAGTCGCCGAAACGTATGTACGCGCGTAACTTCTGAATGACTGTGCAGCGGTATCTACAACGCCACATGAGAACAACGCGTCATACTGACGTCACGCAAAATCCTGCATCTCGCAAGCAGAGTTTACCGCGCAACTAGCGTAGATACAACGGCCCGACATGAATCATTGGGCAGTTTCCCGCCAGACACAACACCCGTCTGGTCGGAGGATCCTCCCTTTTCCATAGAGTATGAGTGAACTTTACACCCTGTTCCTCATGCCTCTATAACTGCACCAAATTGGATAATTCTGTTTTTGTTGTGTTAGATATTGCCAGGACAAGGTTTGTATGAAAGAAAACATCGGAAATTCGAAAAAAAAATTGCATCCGTGGGAAGCTGGGACGGGATGCTAGTAGAATATAGACAGAATCGACGGTAATTGGGGTAATGATAGAACAGCTATACAGGGTTATTGGTATCTCATGAACCGTGATAGCTAGACAGTTGAAATTTTCACGGATGATGCCGCTATAACAACAAATAATCTGTATAGAATTGGAGCACTCTATTGTATAAAATGTGTATAGAACCCCTTCAGGATTGTACGACTGCTTTGAAAAGGTAATGGATGAAGTGTTACACAGGATTTGTAACTCAAACAAGTCCATTAAGATTTACGGTGATTTTAATGTCAATTTATTAGAAAACAAACTTATAATTGTACTTGTAGTACAATTATACTAAGCCAACATTTTTTTTTAAATTTACTAGATTCTGACCATTGTGGGCAAAGTATTACCACAGTCTACAGGGTTATTTGTAAAACACCAGCAACCTCTTAAGAGGTCATTGTACTCATCATTATGAACAACTTTGGGAGCAAACCTGAAATCGCGAAAAAAGAATCAGCTGTTCCCAACATTTACGTTCGTATAACTCGTCAAAATGTAGGGAACAGCTGATTTTGTTTCGCAATTTCAGGTTGTAACGTAACGTGCAGCTGACAGGACACGTAGGACACGATATTAAGTGTCCCATCGTTTGTGGAACAGCACCACATTTACACTCCAAGGCGGAGTCGTCTATGAATCTCACTACACTTGCTATGTCATCTAATCACAGATTACTAGACATATTTTTTAAATGTTCTCTTACCGTAGTAACAAACGCTTCGGTCCAAGATCCGTACTTCTCCTTCTTCTCGATGATGTAGCCGGTGATGGGCGCTCCGCCGGTGTTCTTGGGCGCGTCCCACTTGAGGTCCACGCGGTCCACGTCCCAGTCCTCGATTGTAGGGACTGATGGTTTGCCGGGGATGTCTGGAAGCAAATGATAACGGATATTTAAATTAATTTCGAGATGAAAGTTCAACCAAATCAAAATAAAAAACTGGCCAAGTGCGAGTCGGACTCGCACACGAAGAGTTCCGTACCACAAGACAAAAACGCCGAAAAAAACACGTTTGTTGTATGCCCCCCTTTAATATTTATTTTATTCTGTTTTTAGTATTTGTTGTTATAGCGGCAACAGAAATACATCATCTGTGAAAATTTCAACTGTCTAGCTATCACGGTTCATGAGATACAGCATGGTGACAGACAGACGGACGGACAGATAGCGAAGTCTTAGTAATAGGGTCCCGTTTTTACCCTTTGGGACCGCATTTTTTAGGGTTCTATCCCTAAAAAATGCGGTAGTTTTTTAACCTAAGTACCCGAACCTGAACCTTCCTTACCTATTAATTTTGTAGGAAAGTTTTTCTCTAAAGAAACCTATGATGGTTTGAAAAATGTCTACAACTACCGTTGAAAGACAGTAGTTGCAGCAGTGACCGTTGAATATGCCTTTTAGGTTCTAAAACTTATTTTCCATTGTAACTATAGTCCGACTTTTAATTAGCTGCAGTAAAATGACACTTTTTAATAACTCATTTCGGACTGAGTTTAGAGATATGAATGTCAAATAAGTTTCGTTTGTTACACTATTCTGTACTAGAAAAACAAGATTTCGTTGATGGCCGCGAAAAAACAAAAAGACGTCAATTTCAGTCATTTAAGTAACACATAAGCAGTCATCTAACTGCAGCTAATTAAAAGTCCGACTATAGACAGTGACTAAACATTTACCTACATTTTTATGGTGAGTGGAGAAAGCGGAAATTTTGTTTGTATTCAGTCCGAGAGGCTGCTGTGAAATTCCGATTATGACTATGGTGTCCCAGTATATATTATAATTTTTCTGTAAATGCCACCTGGCTGGGCTCTCTAGCACTTCTAATCATAATTGGGTAGCTGGCTGTTTATCCCACCCGTTATAATCAAGGATACATCAGTGTCCTTGATTATTACCCTAGACATTATTAGAATAGTCTTACTGATCACAAACAAACTCACCATAAGGATTTTTAGCAATAATAGAGTGTTCAGTCTTCAGCGGCTCCGACTCTCCCTCGTCGTTGACTGCCTTGACCCTGAACTCGTACTCCTCGCCTTCCTGCAGGCCCTTGATCTCCATTTCTGTGTCGTCAGTCTTGCCGACTGGCACCCAGCGACCGGTGGCCTTGTTGAGTTTCTCGACAACGTAACCAGTTACTGGTTTACCTGTAAAATGGTGGTGGGATTAGTGTTTTGGTCGTTTATTTTAAGTTCTTTTTGGGATGAATTAACTTCGTGCTGATAAGCACAAGCAATGTGAGATTGCTAGCTCATTGTTTACTAAGATAATTTACGTCTATATTTTGTCACTTACTCAACTTTCTACTTTAGGGTTGTTCATTTTAAAGTTGTTTTTGAATGAAAGAGGTCCTAAATAAATTTTGATTGCAATGGAATTTGAATTTTGCTTTGTTTGACATCGACTTTATTGTTCCAAAACTTAATAATTATCTGAGATTCTGAATTCAAAACATAACTTTAAATTGTTTTTTTTTTAACAAGTTCTTGAGATGGCTAGTAGCTTCTCTAAACATTATTTGCACGAACGGTTCCATTTAGCAGACATGGCTAGTGAACTGGGTATCGTAAGATGAAGTCATAGGTCAGGTGAAAAGTTTATCCTAGATCTGGATATCCTTATTCGAATGTTTCCTATTTAAAATAACTCCTATTATTTGGCGTTGCCACTACATAATTATGCGTTTGTCAAACGTATACGCAGCGGAAATGCTATGACATCGCGACGTATTTTTATTAGATTATGACTAAGCAGCGTGAACGGAGTGTTTACGCGGCGTGAACGGAGTGTCTACGCGGTGTGAACAGAGTGTCTACTCGGCGTGAACGGAGTGTCTACGCGTCGTGAACGGAATGTCTACGCGGCGAAAACGGGATGTCAACGCACCGATAACGCCCACACTGGACATTGCATTGCACTCAGTACAGAGACATTCTTTCGTACCCACTTAAAATTATTAAAATCTTATTCAACTTACCACCATCATCCTCAGGTTTCTTCCAGGACAGCTTGCATCCATTCTTCGTAACATCAGCGACCTTCAGTGGACCACCAGGTTTGCCCGGAGAGGACAACACGGTGATCTCAACCTCAGCCTCATCTGTACCATGCTCGTTGGTTGCTAGGATACGGTAGGTACCCGTCATGACACGTTCTGACTCCTTGATGTCGAGTTTAGTGTTGTAGTCGACGTTGATTACGTTTTCGGTTACCTGGGGAGTTATGATTAAGGTCAGTTGAGTGGTACTATGAATAACCCCAAAGGATAAGAGGGAAAGTAGTGACCAGATAGTAAGTAGACACAAGAACAATACCATAGAACGGTGTGTTTTACGGGATCTGCACAGCCATTACAACCATCCGACAGGCTCATCATCATCTGCCTAGCCTTTTCGGTCGGTTTCCAGTTTAACCGGATGCAGCTGAATACCAGTATTTTACATGGAGCGACGGCCTATCTGACCTCCACAACCCTGTTACTGGGTAATGCGAT
Organism: Oligia fasciuncula; assembly: GCA_963082905.1. Taxonomy (NCBI): domain Eukaryota; kingdom Metazoa; phylum Arthropoda; class Insecta; order Lepidoptera; family Noctuidae; genus Oligia; species Oligia fasciuncula. The sequence goes on from OY720411.1 coordinate 8,063,490, forward strand.
ACCCCTTGGTAAGACTGGTTGTCAGGCTTTCGAGCTTCTGACTACCCGTAACGACTGTCAAAGATCCACGAATGACAGCCGGGACCAACGGCTTAACGTGCTTTCCGAGGCACTGAGGGGTCTCGGTATGTAGAGATGGCCACTCATCCACAGACCAACCGCGGCAAGCGTCGCTTAACCTGATAGATCGACCTGTGCGGCTGTTATTATTTAGCCACGGACCCCTCAACCATCCGAAATCCAATTTCAACCTTATGACAAATTAAATTAAAGTCACATGACACGCGCTGGTTATTTGCAAAGCCTGTATCATGAATAAGTTTTAGGTCTTACTAAATAAGTCTTTAATATTAAGCAATTAACCATACCTCCTTCTCCTCGGCCTTCCACTTCCTGAACCATTGCACCTTAGGTGCCGGCTCACCCTTGACGTTGACGTCGAAGAAGATCGGCTTGCCCGCGCGCACTGCTAACGACTTCAGGTTTGTGCGATCGATGCGTGGCTTCACTGTGGAAGAGATGATGGTTTGGTGAGTATGTTTTGTCTCTTTCTGGTAGAGTAGTGCAGAAGTGGTACGTGCAGATGCTTAGGCATAATCAGCCTATAATGCTGCCCCACTGCTGGGACATAGCCCTCCTCTCTTCAAGAAGGGAGTGGGCTATAATCTACCACGCCACGTGGGCCTAGTGCGGGTTGGTGGATGTCAAATTATACGAGTATGTCTTCGATTTTTTGGTTCTAGGACATGCCAGTTTCCTCACGATGTTTTCCTTCACCGTTTTGAGAGCAGTGATGATGAAATATCTTCGACCTCAAAGTCCATTTTAAAGTAATAGTCTAATCATAATACAATGTGATGGTACTTACAGGCCTTGTGTCGGATAGTGGTCATCTTGGTTGGGTCCGAAGGTTCGGATGGTCCAGCCTTGTTAACAGCGATAACACGGAACTGGTACTCGCTACCTTCCGGTAGACCGTCGACCTTGCCTGAAGTCTGGGATCCAGGTACCTGTGGAATAATTAATTGTAGTATTTGATTCCTGAAGTGGTAAGGCAAAAATTACTTTCGCGATTATGTGTTATAGATAAAAAGGCGAGAAGATTAGAATTATCCACACTAATATTATAAATGCGTAATGTGTCTGTCTCTCTGTTGCCTCTTTACGCTTAAACCGCTGAACCGATTTAGATGAAATTTGGTATAGAGATAGTTTGAGTCCCGAGAAAGGACAAGGATAGGTTTTATCCAGATATTCCCATGGGTTCGACACTCATGCGGGTGGAACCGCGGGGCGCTGCTAGTAACTTATAAAGCTTCAAAGCCAGGAGGCTTTTTGTAAACAGATTTTAATTCAGTTAAATACCACTCTCTTCTTCCGTGGTCAGTTCTGCAACCGCACTGAACGAATTAAAAGTTTTCCCACTGCTTTTCTTGTGTTATAACGAATTAATAAAAATCACGTGGCACATGAACAAAATTGGGATGAAACACCGTATTCAGATCGATTTGGTCGGGAAAACTCTACACGCCTTTCCTTCTATAGTTTAAAAATACATTTAGAATATTTTTTGTATCATGAGTAGTTTTGGATTTACAACACTCGTAACAATATCAAAAATGTGGATTCATATTCACCTCAGCAGCATTCTCCCAGTCTCCGCCCTTGGGTTTCTTCTGTATGATATACTTGAGCACGGGAGCTCCGCCGTCGTTCTTTGGCGGGTCCCATTTGATCTCTGCGCTCTGGTTGTCGTGGTCTGCTACCTCAACGTTGCCAGGTTTGTCTGATGCCTCTGTTACGGGAAACGAGTGGTTACGGTTGGTTTGGGGAGGAAGGGATGTCCCTTTACTACTTATTTATTTCTTATATTCAATACTTCAAGCTTCGACTTCTTACTATTGGTTTTCATTTCAACTTATGAAGTTATGACGTATTACAACATTAGTTAATGCATGAATAGTTCTTTGGAATATTATAATAATGAAGACAGTTTCTTTAGTTCTTTTGGCCGGTTTTTAGAAACAGCATACTTCGAAGAATCTTACTAGAATTATCGATTCGTTTTGTAAGCGGCTTGATTATGACAATATTTCCACTTGACTTTTTTTAGAGAATACATTGAAATCTTTTTTTACTGCATAGCTAGACATTACAAAGTGTCCAAGAAAAATATTGTCTTCAGAAGGCTTTAGGCACACATATAGATACACCTAGATAACGTAAAAGCAACTACTTCGAGTGCCAAAATCGCACCAGCTTACGTTCAAAAATCGTAAGCCGCCACTTTCGCGCTCATTCCTGTGTACTGCTGGCTGGGTAAGCGTAAGCGAGAGCGCGAACTTGTGACGTCATAGTAGGTAGTCAAAAATGACACGCTTGGTTTTCATACAGTTCGTGATACTTGCGTTATCTAGGTCTATCTATATCTGTGGCTTTAGGGATTATTTTAAAGAATCGTCATAAAAAAATTATATCGAACTTCATACAGCTTCTTTCAGCTTCTGAAAAGTTCATACAAAGGAAACATACCGAATGGATTCTTAGCGAGGATAGCGCGTTCAGTCTCCAGCGGATCGGAGTCTCCCTCGTCGTTGACGGCTGTCACCCTGAACTTGTACTGGTGGCCAGGTTCCAGACCTGTCACCTCCATCTCTAGAGGCTTCTTGTCGCCGGCAACTCTGTGGAAGAAATAAGAAGAGGATATTATAAAAAGAGTTATTTGCAAAGTCAAACGGGTTCCTGCGGCATTCACAAGGTCGTCGGACCACCTTGTGGGAAGCTCTCGCTACGTCTTCCGGTACGCGGTCACCACTCCAGAACCTTTCGGCCCCATCGGCCATCTGTTCTCAATGCGAGCAATGCGCCCTGCCCACGGCCACATAAGTTTGGCAATTCTTCGGGCTATGTCGGACCTTGGTTCTCCTTATTTCTGATTCGACCACACAGGGAAACTCCAAGCATAGCCCTCTCCATTGCCCTTTGGGTGACTTTTAGCCTTCTTATAAGGCCCACGCACTGGTCAAAGACTTTGATCCCCTAGCATAGACATTTATCAACGGTTATAAAAAAAATATTAGTTGTTCCATACATTTTGACCGCGTAAGTACTGCACTTTTCTATGAAACACCAGTTTTATTTTCGATAACCTTTGAAAAATTTCTACTCTCGGGTCTAGAATCTAATACTGAATTCATGGATAGTTTGCGTACTGGTTAAATTTTTGAAGTGAAAACTTCTTTATGCGCGTTGGGCATTTGTTGAAATAGCAAAAACCATTGAACTCGCGACACTGTTACCGTAACCGACACCTGTGTTTTAAGTTTTGGCCATTATAAAGACATCAACGCGCGGTACATTTTCTTTGGGAAGAATGACCTTCAAACATATTTATAAAATTACTATGCTTTTTCAAGTTTTTACTTCTGTCGGCACTCCTGGATTGCCACTGTTTTTTTTTCATGTATGAACTCTTTTGGAAGGGTATCTAGACTACTACTACATATGGTATTTTGTAAAGTCACGAAAACGAAAAACTTTTTAATCTTAAGGCTTGCCACGGACTGCTTGAGCAGTAAGCCGGTGATGAACACACACGGACTGCTCGGGCAGTCAACCGCTGCTTGACCGCACGATGACATTTCACCGCGCTGTCGACCGCCCGAAGCAGTCCGTGTGTGTTCATCACCGGCTTACTGCTCAAGCAGTCCGTGTGTGCAAGCCTTAAGATTAAAAAGTTTTTTAGTCTAGATACCCTTCCAAAAGAGTTCATACAGGAAAAAAAAACAGTGGCAATCCAGGAGTGCTGACTTGTTTCGCGGTTCCGTGTATGTGTGTAGTACGTAGAAGACTGTAGTTTGCTATGCAGTCGCAGCTTAAAGCAGTCGATACTGGCTGCTTCAAGCTGTCCGTGTAATGGCCGGCCTTAGCTTCGCTAGACTAAGGCTGTTTTGCCATCCACACTAATATTATAAACGCGAAAGTGTGTCTGTCTATCACCTCTTTACGCTTAAGCCGCTGAACCGATTTAGATGGTATAGAGACAGTTTGAGTTCCGGGAAAGGACATAGGATAGTTTTTATCCCGATATTACCACGGAATCGACACTTATATGCGGGGAGCTGCTAGTATGATATAAAAACAAAAATGCTTTTGGTACTGACCTGCCAACCCTGACCCACTTGCCAGTGGCGAGATCCATCTTCTCGAGCTCGTACTCCTTAACCGGAGAGCCACCATCGTCTTCTGGCTTCTCCCATTTCACCTTGCAGCCTTCTGCGTGGATGTCAGTCACTTCCAATGGGCCTAGAAATACATTTTTTTATTAGTATTAAAGAACCAGAGTCGGTCCTAGTTCTCATAAAAATGTCAAAGGCTGTGGCTTTGACATTTTTATGAGAACTAGGACCGACTACTTCAACAGCGGTGCTATTCTGTAAAAATCTCATCGTGAAAACTTAGGTGAAGTGAGCGTGGAGTGAGCTGTCAACAGTGTTAATTCCTAGCAAAAACAAACTCACTTCACCTAAGTTTTCACGGTGAGATTTTTACAGAATCGACCGGCAGCATTAAAGCTTTAGGCTATCAGAAACCTCGGGTAACTACTAAAATCGAACTGATGTTAACCTTTACGGTACGTTGTCTAATCATAACTAGAACATAAGATTTGAAATTGCTAAAATCATTATTAAATAATGTTACAAAAAAAATATATGTATTATAGAATATACAGGCAAATGTCTATAGGCCGACCGCGTAACTGAGACGTTGCCTGAGGTAGCTGCGCGGTGCGGGAGGGGTGATAGTTGTCACAAGTTGACGAATCACTGAGCTCTCGCATCACGTCACCCCCCATCCCCATGTCATCAAAAATACGCAAAGCAAAGATCCCCCCCCCACCCCTCGAGTGCTTACGTAAGAGTGTTCAGGAGTTTTAAAAGTAGACGTATAACTTACCCTTAGGCGAGCTAGGCTTGCTCAGCACAGTCAGCTCAACAGTTTCTTCATCGAAACCATTGCAGTTCTCAGCCCTCAGCTTGTATTTGCCAGTGTCACGGCGCACCGCGTTCACGATCGTGAAGTCAGTGTGGTACTCTTTGTTCTCGATCTTGATGCGTTCCGAGTTCACTAGCTTGATGTTATCGCGCCACGACCTGGGGGGAAGTGGTATTTAGTACGATGTTCCATGAGAAACGTTTAGTAGAAAATCATTCATTCACTCTAGGTTGTTTAATTATGCTATTACGAATCCACCTAAATATCTACGACTAGCTGTGTCGCGCGACTTTGTCTTCGGTCCAAAATGAAAAGTAGCTTATGTCCATCTCCAGGTCATGGTCTACCCCTGTGTCAAAATTAATCCAAATCCGTTCTGCCGTTTTAGTGTTAAAGCGTAACAAGCAAACATACAAAAAATCAAATGTTTTCTCTTTATGGAAAGAAAGAAAGTTTACTGCAAGTTTTCACGTGAGTCGGAAGTTGTATAATAAGCAACACGTGTGTACAAGTGATAAAAAAATCAGTAGTATAAGCTGGCCTCACATACTATTGAAACCCCGTACCACGTAGGCCAGCTCAAGGTCAAACTATTACTACCGACGTCCACTCTACATGAAAGTGCGGAGCCCTGTCAAAAAACTTTTCGAGTGCAGCTTTTGCTTTAAGTACTTAATATATTTTTAAAATTGGCTGCTTTGGACCTGATCATCGCCGAGCTATCTCTAAATAACATCAAGCTTCGATTTGACTAGAAGACACAACAACGTGCCTCTTCTTCGTCTTAGCGTGTCGATAGCAATCTAAATGTACTCGCCCCAGAATTCGGCTACTTGTTTGCCGCCTTCACCAGCGTCCATCAGTTCCTGTAACGTGCAGCTGACAAGACACGCAGGACACGATATTAAGTGTCCCATCGTTTGTGGAACAGCACCACATTTACACTCTAAGGCGGAGTTGTCTATGAATGTCCACCTGAACAGGTTTTCCTTACTTCGGCCAACCTGGGTCCGGAGCCTGTTTAAAGACTTCCAGGTTATCCAAGGTAGCTCATGTCCAGGTGGGAGGTCCTCAGCGGGTGGGACGAACGGTTTGGGTAAGGAAGCACTGTCTCGCCACAGCTTCAGTCTCTCTTGAGATGGTTCGCCAGTGAGTGGAACGACACACTTTAAAAAACTGTTTAGGCTTTTAAGCCTTTGTGGCACTAGGATGTTGTCGTGCAAAGGGTATCGTGTGTCGGAGACCATTTTGGCTCTTTCGCTGGAGCTTGCTACCGCTCTGCGAACCACTGGTGGCGCTATTCCTGCTAGTGGATACAGCATTTGTACCGGGGTTGGTTTTAGGCAGCCAGTGATGATCCGGCAAGTTTCATTCAAAGCTGTATCCACCAGCTTTGCATGGGCAGAACGACTCCACACGGGGCACGCGAATTCTCCCGCAGAAAAAGATAGCGCCAGTCCAGTAGTCCGCATGACGTGTCTCGAAAAATGGTTATACTACGTACCTAATGGTTAATAGTAACCTACGAATTACGTCTAAAATGTATGCGTCCGAATTACTCACATAAGGAGTAATCGCAGGCTTCAATTCCTCGCGGTGCAATGAGGGTCTCTCTGCCCGGGGGACCACCTTCATGATCATGGATTCCCCTACGCCAGGTAAGTATGCATACTACGCGCCAAACGAGGAGGATCATAAAACGCCGGAGAATCTTGACACCGACTTTTAATTTTTCGTCTGATAACACCTAGGGGTGGGCTCACATGACGTCACAGTTTCACCCCTTTTGATGTCACGTGATACGTTTTGCTTTCGCCAGAATGTGTAGGGGAAACGGCGGGAACAGTTTAGGTAAGGGAGCGAGTGTTCTGATTTCCGGATGTGTTCAGAGATGGCACTTTTATTGGTTGGGATGAATATGACCATTTAGTAGGTATTGTTTTGATCAGGACTGATGTGTTTGTGTTTGCAAGGGAATGTGCTTTATTCGTTTTTTAGGGTTCCGTACCCAAAGGGTAAAAACGGGACCCTATTACTAAGACTTCGCTGTCTGTCCGTCCATCTGTCTGTCACCAGGCTGTATCTCAAGAACCGCGATAGCTAGACAGTTGAAAATTTCACAAATTACGTATTTCTGTTGTTCCCATACAACAAACGTGTTTTTTTTCGGCGTTTTTGCCTTGTGGTACGGAACCCTTCGTGTACGAGTCCGACTAGCAATTGGCCATTTTTTTTATCAAAAAGTATGGCACCTATTTATCCTTGTTACTCACCAAGTCATCTCTGGTGCAGGTTCACCGGTGACATCCACAGACCACTTGTGAGTGCGGCCTGCTTTGATGATCACTGACTTGAATGTGCTGCGCTCGATGCGTGGTTTCACTGTTGAAGTTATACAAAGAAATGTTAATATAATGAAATGTTTATATGGAAGGCAGATTATAATAATATGTTAGCTATGTTCCTAGTTTTGAAGCAATTGAAAATCGAATAGTTTTCTATGTACTATTGAAATAATAATACTTCTTTTATGTTCAGACTAAAATTAAAGACACTCTTCTGTATAATAATAATAAATAAATAAATTTTATTCTAGGGATAAAAATTATCTGTCGATTGAAAAATCAGCAATAAAGCAAATCAATATATTCTCTTTTGTGTTACATCCAGATGACGGACAGCATTCAGTCCTGCCAGCTAATACAACTACAAAATGCAATAACAAATCTGTCTACCACATCTATTTTGTGGTGATAGCAAAAAACTCGTATACATAATTAAATAAAGTAGCGGCAGAGGTGCACCGCAGTACACCCACATTTTGCCAGTTACGTATAAGGCCACATCCTTGCCTAACCATTTGGGGAATCAGGGTGTGGTGTATAATATAGTATAACACTGGCCTTTTTAGGGTTCCGTTAAGAGATGTTTAAACATTAAATACATAATTATGTATAGTCAAACAGTCTCTAAAATCAGTAATATTTTTTTTTTTTTTGTTAGCCTGTACTGTCCCACTGCTGGGCAAAGGCGTCCCCCAAATCCTTCCAGGAACTCTTTTACCGCGCCACCTCGAACCAGCCCTCGCGGTTAATAACTTTAAGCAATGTTTATAAATAAAGGGAGCTATTGCATTCAATGCGATAGATATAGTTTATACTTACAGTTCTTATGCTTGCAGAGATGGTTGTCGGTGGGCTCTGACGCATCACCAACTCCAGCCTTGTTGTGAGCCTTCACACGGAACTGGTACACCATCTTCTCTTTAAGACCCTCAACCTTGTACTCAGTCTTATTGTCATTTGTTTTCACAACCTGCGGATGCATTGGTTATTTTATGTATTGATAGAATAGGATGCTTAAATTTATATGAAATAAATTTAAATCTTATTAAAATTATTTGAATAATTATATTGTTTAAAAATACAAGTAAGATAAGCAGTTATTTTTCAAACTAAGCGGTAATTCTTGTAATTTTAAGAACATACACAGTCTGATCTCAGTCTCAATCTGTCAAAAATAACTCTAATTTCCCTACATTTTTGACAAGTTTTTGACATTGATTTTCGCTGAGATGAAATTGCAACTAGATTTTGTACGTTTTTAATTACGGGAATTGGGTTTCTGGTCAAAACCAATCTAAAAGGAACGAACATTGTAACAGACTTGTGATGAGAACTTGATTTTAGAATAGTAAGATGACTTAAAAATTACAAACTAATGTTTTATATTTTAATGGTATGGAAATGTAGGTGTTAAAGAATATTCTTTAAGTTAGACTCTTCTTTAATATCAATAGGAAGATTCTTAATTCTTAGTTCTTAATGAAAACTCACCTCAATCCAGTCTGGAGAGAACTTGTCTTTCATCTCCACGACATATCCAAGGATTGGTCTTCCACCGTTGTCTGACGGTGGTTCCCATTGCAAAGTCACCGACACGTTGTCGTAATCGGTGATTGTGGGCTTTCCAGGCGCCTTCGGTGGGTCTACAAGAGAATATTAAGGGAATATTGTACATTTTGGATGATAATTTGATGTGGGAACTAGTTCTTGATAAACTCAATCCCGGATTGAATTAGGATTCGATTGTATCATGGTTTAATTTGAAAAACTTAGGTTTTCTTAGATTCTTGCACGGAAATAAACAAACCCGGTCTCGTTGTTTGTAAACATAAACAAATGACTGTCAAAATTTAAAAATGGCGGGATTCGAATGACGTTTGTAGTTACGTTCCGTTTTGCTCTGCAGATTCAATAATAGCTATACAAGTGAACTTTAATAATATTTATGATCCCTAATAAAATTATGAAATATTTTACTGATGTTGACAGTTATTTATTTCTTACCGTAAGGATTCTTGGCGACAATGAAGCCATCAGTCTCCAATGGCTCGGACTCGCCTTCCTTGTTGACGGCGCGTACCCTGAACTTGTACTTATGGTTCGGGGTAAGACCTTTAACTTGGAACTCTGTAGGTTCTGGGCCGGTTTCACCACACGGCACCCAGTTTCCAGTATCCTGTGGTAAAATAGCGCAATTATTTTATTTATAATTTATTTAATGGCAAAAACAACGTAGGCCTCAGTTTTATTTTACTTTTATTTAAAATAATTTTGGTGGTAGTTCCTTACGTATTTAATAGTAGTTTAGGTTCCTTACCATATCCATTTTCTCGAGAGTGTATCCGGTAATATCGGATCCCTTCCAGTCATCTGGCTTCTGCCATTTGACGGTTGCCTTCTCGGCACGGACGTCCACAACTTCGATCGGGCCATTCGGGCGATTTGGTTTGTCTGAAATACGATTAAAATTATGTACCTATGGTTAATTAAATTTATACAACCATGCCATAAACGGGTATGTGCCTCTACCATTTTTACTAATACCTAATAGGTTTAATGTACGGACACTTCAAGGAGGTTATTACGCCCGCTCGAGCAAATCTGCGACCTATTAAAAACTTCCTAACAGAGAACACTAATAACACTCACTGGTAATCTAGAAGTGGAATTCAAAAACTCACGATTTTTAAAAAGTTATTTTCTACTCGATACTATAACAGGTCAGTTTTGAGGGCAAGTAGAGACGGACTAAAATTCTGACTTACCCAAGACAACCACATCGCCAATGCTCTCGCAGGTACCCGAAGTGTTGGTCAGCACAAGCTTGTACTTTCCACTGTCAGGTCTGGTGGTCCTCCTGACGGTCAGCACGGTGTTCCTTTCGTACTTGTCAATGGTGATACGATCACCATCATCGACGACCTCCTGTGATGGCAAGTATGTATGAGTATTGAAATAAGGCAGGGATCGCGTCTGATGATTTGCATGGCAATTTTATGGTGTTAGTGTGGTGGTGGTGCTTATGAAAATGTTTTATGGGGTGAGAAAGTTGTGATTGTGATGTAGGTAGTTTTATGAAAGACAGTTTGCCTAAGCTACTCTTAGATACCATAATTATTGTATTAAACTGTGTGGGTTAGATATTTTTACGTTGTTGTTAACAACAGAGTCCACATACTCCACAAACCTTGAGGATGAGGGCATGGATACAACTGGTGGCGTCATGTCATCTTGAAGGACTAGAAGTCAGTTTCTTCAGCATGTAGCATTTGAAGTTAAGGTATAATAGATAATTATCCTTTGATCATAGGGTAGGGTACGTGTCATGCGCCACGTCACAGCGTCACAAACATACTAACCTACCTTTTGCACGATCAAGACTTGTCTTGACTTGCATAATCAGCCTATGATGTGATGTTCCCACTGCTGGGACACATGCCTCCTCTCGTCGATAGGGAGTGGGCTATAATCTACCACGCGGGCCACGTGCGGGTTGGTACCGTAGATATCACATGTCTTCGAATTTTTGGTTCTAGAACATGCCGGTTTCCTTACGATGTTTTTTCCTTCATCGTTTTGAGAGCATTGGTTAAGAAATTATTTACACAAAGTAAAGCGCCTGTCTGGGTACCAACCCACGACCTACAACTTGTAAGTCGGGGCCGTTACCACTAAGCCACCGCTGTCTTGACTTGTGGTGTTTGTTTTGTGAGTTAATAGTCATATCTAGCTGGTTATGTAAACAACCGTAGGTAGGTTCTAACCGCTTTTCAAATATCTCCTCTTAAAAAGGGGCTAGATAGATAGTTAGTACAAATAGGGTGGTACCTAGGTAACTTGTTGTTTGCCACAGTAGAATAATGTCGTAGTAATGATTCTGAACTGTCTGTTTTGTCAGCAATGGTGGTGATTGTGGTGATGTAATAAAATATGATGGACATTGGCGATATCAGACGCAATCCAATAAAACATCTATAAAAACCATATTTGCACGTGCAACCGGTGCAACGGTGCAACATTGCGACCATTTGATAGTGTTAGAATGTTATGTGTTGCCAGCATGCGACGAAATCGTCGTTCTGCCGAGTTTTACCACAGTAAAAAAAGAGAAAAAGTGTTCGTGAGAAATGGTGAATTTGTTTGTTTTTTGATTAAACTTTTATAAATGCATCTACATAAGTTTGGTGCTTTTGATCCAATCAGAATAATTTCAAGTTAAAACATAGGTAGTAACATTTAGTTACAACATCGAAAGCGTTTTTATTTAAAGCCAATTACATTGTGAGTTTGTTGTCCAAGTACAATGTAAAATGTTGTTTTTGCGTTGTTTTAGCATTGAGGTAGTTGAAAGAAAAAAAAAAGTTAGTGTTTTTGATCACACTATTTAAGTGAAGTTATGACTGGAGCCGAGTATACGTGATTCAGCGTCACGAACCGACTGTAACCGAGTATATCCGATTCGAGCATCACTGAAACGAAACGAGCATGACGGTTCAGTTTCGTTCACTGTTCAAAAAAAGTGCGCCAAATTACGTAATTTTTAAAATAATAAGACGACTGAATTTCTTTTTTTTTTCATTCAACTTGCCTCCACACAAGTACAATCTGTATCAGGTATATTGTATAGTTGTGTTAGCACTTGTAGAATATAATTGAGAAACGTGTATGAGCTTATGTTTAGAACACATAAATGCGATACAACATCTAGATCCAACCATCTAACCTTCTCCGTGTACGGCTTGCCGCGTTTCTTTTTTGAGGGAAAAAATAAAAAATTTGATTAAAAATGTGTCCTCCAATATTATTACGAATGATAATGGGTTTTAAAATGTGTCTTGACGTTGTTAAATTCTTCATGTTTTCTTCAGAATGGTCCGCTTACAACATCCAATTGTTATGTAGGTACTGACTGACCAGCTGACCTAGGTAACTGACAGTCGTAACGTCATACGAAAATGTAGACAGATTTGAATATTCGAAGCTTGTGGGAACTGACGCGCTAAGCGTTCGGGTAGAACAGATTCGGCATTCCACCCAGCCGTCTTATTGTCTTGGTTGACTACATGCAGGGTAATTGCGTAACACACTATCAGTAGCAATGGGTTTCATTTTGACAGTTGAACAACATCCATTGCGTTGTTTACGTTGTTGAGCAAATACATTTTTCGAACATAGGGAGCAATAGATTAGCAAAATATGCTTCAAAATGATAGTAATAGTGTGTTACGCAATTAGGGTGGATTATACGATGCCTCTTCCATGGCCTCCATGGCATTATAAAAAAACTTCATTGTTATACAAAAATAATACTTCATGGGCTTTTTATGACTGAATATTTTTACCAACTTTGTATAACAATGAAACTGAAAATGAAAGAAATAAACAATATTTACCTCTTCACCCTTCATCCATTTGACCGTGGGTTCAGGCTCACCACCGTACTTGATATCGAAGGTGATGACTTGGCCCTTCTTGATGATAAGGTTCTGGAGACCCTCGCCAATGATGTAAGGTTTGACTGTAATCAATTAATTAATCAGTGATAAGTCACTAGGGCTTAGAAAGGCGTCGTGACTTTTGCTGGCTTTACTCAAAAGTGACTTGTCAAGAAGTAAATAGAGAAAGAGTTATCTAAAGTGGTGAAGGCTAAGACCACAGTTTCTGATAGCCTGTTCATTCTAACAAAAAAACTAAAAACAATATACATCCTGTATATAGTTTTTTTTCTTAGGCGGAGGGTAAGCCAAATAGGGGGGGGGGGGGGGTTCGTAGGTAGACTCATTTAGGAAATACATAATTTAGTTTGTGCGCCTGTGTCTGTGCATAATCTTCCGCGTAGATAGCTCATCTCCGCTGAGTTTGGCTGTCATGGCCAAAATTCGGTCTAGAGGACTATTATTATTTATTTAAAAAATAATAAACAAATAAATTAATTATTTACTGTTCAGCGAACTGATTAGACTGTCAGGTGGAGTCAAGTTTCGGTAATATTTTGACAAAAATGAATGCATAAGTTGATAAGTCTCAGGACCACTTACCAAATCTGCATTTAGCGACAATAGGCTTAGTAGCGTCACTAGGCTCTCCAGGTCCGGCCTTGTTGATGGCGCGGACCCTGAACTCATAGGTGCAGCCTTCCTTGAGGCCATCCTGTACGGCTGCCAAGCAGTCACCAGGCACCTCCTTACCGGTCACCCAGTCCTTGCCGAACTTCTCCTGTAAATGGTTAAGTAGTTATAGACATAGAGTTAGTAAAAAAATAAGGGTTCCAGCCAAAAAGCTTCTTGGATAACTAGGAGAAAATCATACTCTTGGAAATAATATTCACTGTGGAAGATTCAATAGGCTTTCAAGGACTGTTATTTACCTTGTATTCGATGACGTAGCCAGTAATTGGTGCACCGCCATCGTTGTCAGGCTTTTGCCATTTGAGGTCTGCGTGATCCCTGTTCCAGTCGGTAAGTTCCACATTCTTGGGCTTCGATGGTTCGTCTAAAATAATAGAGTCATGTTAGCACCAAGTTGTCAGAAGAAAAGACAGAAAACGAAGAATGACAGTAGGTAAATTATTTGGTCCTTTACCCCATGGGTCCTTAGCCAGCACAGGCTTGCCAAATAGACCAGGTTCACTGGAACCGATCTTGTTGATAGCACGAATCCTGAACTTGTAAGTCTTCTTCGCAATAAGATCATCGACCTTGTACTTCAGCGGCTGGCCAGCTGGCACTTCCGACACATTGTCCCATCCTGCTTTGAGAGACATGTCCTGGAAGAGAGGATATTTTATTTAGCACCATATTTACAGTAACACGTAATATTAGTAGCCTACGTTGATGCGTGTCCCATTGCTGGGTAAACGTCCCCTTTTCTCTATTATTTGCGATATCCGGCCACATCTGCCCTATAAAGTTATCCAGAACAAATAACAGTATTAAATATCAAAACTTTGCCTTACCTGTCTTTCAATGACATATTTGAGAATTGGTGAACCACCATCGTCCTCTGGCATCTTCCATGCGACCACACAAGAAGTCTGGAACACTTCCGTGACTGCCACATCCTGGGGTGGAGTCGGGACACTCTGCATGACAATACTGACATCCTTTGAGTCCTCGCCCTGGGCGTTGGATAGCTTGATTGTGTATTTGCCAGATCCATCCCTGCTTGGTTTTTTGACCTTGAATAAAACCTTTTCTTGTTCAACCACTGCCTCGATTTCTTTGCTGGGCAGTGCTTTACCGTCCTTCCATAGCTTAGCTTCGATTGGTGTTTGACGGGTGCCGGAAACTGGAAACACCATGAATGTTATAAAACATGTCCCAATATCTAGCTAAAATGTGTCAACAGTTCAATAATTTTTGGAAACTTACTTTTATAAGGCACCTCAATGACGAAAGGCCTATCGTGTGGTCCGCAGAACTCATCCGGACATTCAATAGTGGGCTTGGATTCGCCCTTCTTGACGGTCAGCTTACAAGATGAGGTCAACTTGCCAGACTCGCAGAGGATCTCGCCATCATCTTCCATCTCCAACTTGTTGAAGATGAGCTGGTGTTTACCACCGCCCAGGTTCTTGATTTCAATCCTGATGAAAATCATGTATTTAAGTATTAAGTTTAATCAGTACCTGATTAGTGATTTGGAAGTCTATATTTTGCAGGAAGTGTGGTATTTGTTGAAGATGAGCTGCTGTTAAGTATTTAAAAATATTAAAAGACTCACCTTTCATTAGGCACAATAGGCTGTCCATTGAAAGACCAAACTGCTTCAGCAGTCTGGTCCTGCAATTCTACTTCTAGGACAACCTTGTCCCTCTCAATTGCTTCTGTGTCCTTCAACTTCTTGTTGAAGCGATTCGAGTCTGAAAGGCAAAAAGCCATTTTATATAACTCGAAAAACCCAACATACATGGCTGCCTACATCGCGACTTAGTAAACGACTGTTTCGATTTAGAACAATTTTCAGAGTATTTACCTAATGAATGAATTGCTAGGTAAAGTTTCGATCTAGTTGTCTCAAACAATGAACTACTAGAAACAAGCCCATTTATTGTATTTGGCATTCATGTGCAAGGATGTGTCACAATAATACTCCATTACGGTAATTACCAAATTGGCTGGCGACGCCTTTTAAATCCCTCTTGTTTATGAATTTATTTGTCTGAGAAATGACTTAAGTTATACTGTTCTAAATCTTGCAAGATAAGCTAACCTGGACTAAGCCGAAGGCAGTGAAACAAGGCATACGAGTAATAATTAAATTATTATTATTTAGCCAGACTTTGTTTTAAAATAAATCAAGGTGACTATACAATGCCTAATGATGAAAAAGATTGTATGCTTTTAAATCTATTAGTTGATTATGATGCAGAGGAACTTACAATTGACAATCAATTCGCAAGCCGTCTCATCGGCGTTACTGACACATTTGAAATTGCCAGCGTCAGTGACCTTGGCGTCCTTGATTACCACCTTGCGCTTGCGACCCTCCTTCACGACTGTGATGCGCTTATCTTCCTTCAGTGGTTCGTCGTTCTTGAACCTGTTGAACAAATAGTAAGAAACATTAAGAAACATTCATTCGTGTAGAGATAAAAACTAGAAGCGAATTGGCACAAAAAAATTGAACTTGGAATAATTAGTTGAGTCTTTCCAAAATTCGTGAGTTCAACAATAATCTTGGTAATTGTTTTTTGGAAATTGAGTTTTGACAGTAAATGTAAATACACTTTTAAGACAAATAAAAGGCATCTTTATTCATAAACAAAACAAGCTGATTCAAGTAAAGTTTCTCACCAGTTAACGTCACCACCAGCATCATCCAGCTCACAAAGTAGTGTGATGGTATCTTTCTCAATCGCCTGTTGCGATTTGAGCACCTTTGTGAACTTGTATGGGTATTCTAAAATGAAAAAGTTGCCAGTGATTATTATGTTGTTCTCTTGGATTTCACTTTTAAATATTTTCTTCATTAAGAAATATTCGGTTATCTACTTACCCACAATTTTGACCTCAGTCTCAGTCTTGTCAGTCTGCTTCTCGATCTTACAAGTGTATTTGCCAGCATCTTCAAGCTTAGAGCTCTTGATGGTTAGCCTGCAGACACCTGATAAGTCCTTTGAGATCTGGAATATTTCGCCATCTTCCAATTTCTCTTCTCCCTTCCACCAGGAAATGGGGGCGAGACTGTTGGAGACGGAACATTCTAAGACGCATTCGTGCTTTGTGTAGCCACTGGTGGTCTTCTTCAATGGTTTCGTGAACGTGTAGACAGGGTCCGGTCGATCTACTTGCAAGAAAGCAGTGCAGGTGATGCCGCCGACCTCAATGGTAATTTTACCCGTGTCTTCGACCTTTGGGGTCATGATGATCAGTTTGTAGGAGTCTCCTTCGTTTGTCATCTTATACTTAGACCCGGGGAATAGTTCCTGTAAACATTTCAGTGGATATTTTAATATAGCTTAAGTCAAAACGATAAATTAGAGTTTTACAGTATTTGAAACAATTTTACTTACATCTTTCCTGAAGAACCATTTCGGCTTTGCATTTGGTTTAGTAAATATGGCTTCGAATGTAACCTTCTTATCCTTGCCTTCTTTCGCGAATTGATCTACGAGGGGCTTCAAGAACGCCTCTTGTTTCTGAAAACAACGTCCGTTGGACATAAATATACCTGATCCAACATGAGACGGGAGAGTGCATAACAGAAAAATGTGCTCTTCATACAAAAGCTTTGAGTGCTGACCACCAAGAAACCTGCCTCACTCCTCACCGCTGTCAACGTCTCGAGCGAACAGTAACTTAAGTGCAAAAAATCAATGAAAACAACTGAACTCTTTTGTAGTATCCAAGGCGTTAGAATCGTCAGCCATTCTTTCATCACCGCCACCCACAAAATCATGTGAACTCCATGCTATTGTACAGAAATTGGAATTTCTATATTTTTCTTTTAATAATGTGCAAAAGTGGGCGTGATTTTATTTAAACGTTCATCTTGATTTAAGTAATATACATTTGACCGAACAAAAATGATGAATTTGTGTTTTTTTGAAATGCATTTAAAAAATAATATACAGTAAATATTCATCATTTTTGAAAGGATTTAATATATACTGGAACATTGAAGTCACTGTGCATAGAATATTGAACCGGTGCGCTGTGCTGCTAGTAAAATATCGACGAAGGTGTGCACAGAAGAATTGCTTAAGAAGAGAATAGAAGAATAGAGTACCAAAGATGTGCTGGACTGACTAAGTAGGTGACCTCGACGCTGTTGATCAAATAATCTGAAAAAATCATTGAAACATTCCTGCACGAATATCTGCTCAGTTTATTCTTAAAGCCGAAATATTTATTAAAACAGTAATTAGAGTTGGTTATTTATAATATCATAGAGAAGATTGATAAGTAGCAACAGTTTCTATTTACATCATTCACAAGATACGAGCTTGTAAGAAGACTGAGCATGTTAAATCTGGTTGATGTTTAAAGAAACGAAGAAATTAATTGAATAGACATTTAACCAAGTTTTAGATTTAATTATGTTCAATAGTTTAAAGCAGACATTAATGCAAGATTTTCTGTAATAATTCAACCAGATTATAAGATCGTACAGGTAACCGTGGGACACATTGAAGTGCGACAAATAATTTGCATTTTGTGATATTACACTTCAAGATGCATTGTGCCTATTGACGTTGCTGTCAAACCTCGTCTCTTTTGAACGAGTGTAGCACCGGCCAATCCGGGATCAGTTCAGCCAGTGACGGTCTTCTATTATGGGATCTCTACAAAATATCCATTTATTCTTAATGATTTATCTTACTATGTAACTTCGCGATAAGGGATGTTCAAGGACTCTAAAAAAATTGAAGTAATTTGTCCTATATCAAATGTACTTTAAATACATTCAAAAATACAAATGCTGATTACAATATTGCCATATGCCATAAATATTATAATCAACATAATTAAAAAAATTCCAACATCTGCGAAACACCGGATGCATCAACTGAAATTAATGAAGTAAATAATGAGGAATATAATTATTTTGAAAATAATGACGTGATAGAAGCTCTTCAATCCGACGTCAATATAGACCTGCAATTGAACATAGTGGACACAAATTCAAAAGTAACAATAGTCATCAAATTCATTCCACTTACATTGCCTGAAAGTCATGTTCAAGTTATAGAAACATAAAGTGGTGATACAAAAACCCTTTGTTAATTTAAAATTCAATTTAATGCATTTGTTTATTTATATTGTTCTGTAACTACTGACTTCAACTTCTAAATGTTTCTTTTTTTGTCTCTTCTGAAGTTGATAGAATAAAGATCTTGAATTTCTTAATTTTTTTTTGGAATTCCTGGTAAGCTTCTGATATCTAGTCAGTTTTTTCCGTCAGTGTTGACAAATAATTGCATTTGAGTATACCCTTAATTCTTTGTGCTTATTGAAGTCAGTAACTTCAGAGGTATTTCTAATTTAGTTATTTTAACATTCGTGTTTTTAATTTCAATCAATTATTTAGAAGTTCATTTCCGTTCATTTGAAATCCAAATATTTCAACAGCTTTTAAGTTTCCTTGTCTATCAATATTATGATTGTTAACTTTATCAGATTTCAAATGATCAAAAAATCCCTTTTCATTTAAACTTTTTTTATCTTTCCTTTTTATCGAACCTTTATTTTGACAGCCTCCATCAATTCGGGCCAATCAGGTATTATTTCAGGCAGAGACATTCGTCTCCTTATGTCATAGATACCCTAGAATTTTATTAATTATGTTACAACAGAGCAGCAGGAACGAGAATTAACTTGAAATTGAAATCAAGCTTTATTATTAGGAAGCCATAAATGAAAAATGATTGAACTATGAGTTAGGTATAATCTGTTAAGTGCCTTTTGTTAAGTATTTTTTATGTTATCATTCTGCTTTGCTTACATTACTTGATCCTGCGCGGACAGTAAACCAGGGAAATATCTTGTTAAAATACCATCCAGCCATTTTTTCGTCTAATTCAATATTTCTAGTAGGTTTCAATATTATGTAAACAATTCATTACATTGACATAATTTTGACATTTCTACATGTTTTTTTAAGATGAAAAATTAATATATTATAACCTTTTTGCATGCATGCTCAGAACTTCAAATTCAAATTATTTATTTATTTTGTAGCAAACATCGATTGGATTCGATGGTAAGAAAGCCAACAGTTATTATGTGAGCCTTAAACCATTTCCTTGGTATTTGAATGCCCATTTTCTTTGTATTTTAAATAATATGAAAATCCGAAATGAAGATTTCTTTTATGAACTCAACACAGATAAATTAACTTTTTGTTAGTAATTATATCGTAGTATAAAAAGAGAAACTGGAAATGTAAGATGGAATGAACGATGATGCTATATTTTAAAATACTGATGACCTTGACCCAGTTCCAGTTCAAGGATGATCTCCTCTCAGATGGGAATCTACCCATCTCCACACCTTCAGAAACGACCACTACGAAGCCGTTGTCCTCGAAATATCCAGTTTCTAAGCCCTAAGAATTAAATGTCATGATGCACAGTGTTAAAAGATAATTAAAAGTATTAGAACATTATCATACTAAACAAA
This sequence comes from Oligia fasciuncula, assembly GCA_963082905.1. NCBI lineage: Eukaryota > Metazoa > Arthropoda > Insecta > Lepidoptera > Noctuidae > Oligia > Oligia fasciuncula. The sequence goes on from OY720411.1 coordinate 8,083,453, forward strand.
TCTGCTCAGTTAACATTATTAAATAACTCAAAACAGAGTTATACAACATTTTTATATGAAGCTCTGGTTAGAATTCTTGATGCAACTGACTAATATATTATTTATGACGAATGGAATCTGTGTATAAGTTCGAAAAAAGATTGGATTTGGTAATTACAAACTTTTTATTTTGCATGATTTGAACGGTTCGCTGTAAAACATGGATCTAATTCATTCAATTGCATCAAGATATTCCCTAACTTAAGTTAATATAGTGCTAATGGAAGCTGACTAAAACTTATATAGGTATTTATTATCATGTGGCATGCTACTCGATATTCTACCTGAAAGCATTGGTTTCATAGCGTAGAATATACAATATCTATAACTTGTTATTCACAAGATTATGAAACATATTAAAACAATCTTTGGTAGTTCCTTGAACTTCATATTTATTTCAATACATTTCGATGTATTATTAGCCCGATGGAGCTGTCTACTCATTAATAAATAGTTTTATATAGACTGCAAGACAATGCAGAAAACATAAGTGCTTATTTTGATCTTGTTGGAAGCGTTAATATAATCTGAAATATCTCTGGCATTTCTATTCTTAGAACGGTCTAAAGATCTAATTCTGATCTGCGTTGCCTTGTGTCATTATTTTTATATTCAGTTTTATTTATATCATTTTATAAAGCGTTTATATCACCAGCTTCTATAGTCCAATCATTGTTGATTGTTGTGTGAAAATCATCAATAACTGTTGTTATTAAAAAGAAGATACACCTTACCTTTTCCACTTTCTTCAAGGGTGGAATTGGCTTTTCTGTCTCCTTGAGGTCTCCCCAGTCAGGGTCCTCTTTCTTTTCACCCCATTTGGCGTACTTCCTCTTCTTGAGCATGGCACGGAAGTCCATACCGCTGGAGTCTGTGTGACATTATTGTTATTTATGTGACTGTAGATGCCAATGATAACAGTTTTGATATCCTAGGAGATATGCTCTTTGTTGTTGGTTGGCGAGTAATATATTGTTTAAAATGTAATGGATTTATTGCGCCACTATTTAAAGAACACAATTTATCACAGATCTTGCCATTTTTCTTCTTTCATTCATTTCTATGTGCTTTACAAAAACATATAGCAGGTATATCTTTTCCAGACTTACCAGATACGTATAGCTGCATCTCAGCCGAATCCTCTCCATGGATGTTGCTAACCACAATTTTGTATTTGCCCTCATCCAAGGGCTTGATTTTCCTCATGCAGAGGGTGATGAGACCAGTTTCACCATCGGTATTGAACTTGAAACGGCCTCCTTCGATGATCTCTCCAACACCCTTGTAGAACTTGAATGTGGGTGCTGGATTACCCTCCACTTGGACCGTGAGGTAGCCAGTTTGATCTAGTTATTGAATAAAATAGGGTGTTAGAAATATTATCTGATCGATACAAAATTTTATGAATTAGCGGGTAAAAGAAGCCGAGAACAATATCCCAAAGATATCAGTTTCACAAAAATGTCACCATAATGTTGGGACTATGACAACTGTAGCAGAATGAATCAGTCCTACATATCCATGACAGCTGTTTTTATGACGTACGGACGACGATACATCAAGCCATACATTTCCAGTATAAGCTGACCTGTCATTGTACGGAAAGACTATACCATTGTATAGTCTTTCCGTACAATGACAGGTCGATATCATCAAAAAATGATAACTTTTGAAGGAGCACAATTAAATAACAAAATACCCTCATGTATAAAAAGTTCAATACATTCAAAACTCAATTAGCTGCATATTTAGACACAAATAACACCCTTCTAAAAGCTGAATGTATTGGATGGGTGTATCATAATATTGCTACCGTGATGTCTGTGACGAACTCTATATAATTTACTACTTTTACTTTATGTAAGTGACTTTGTGTCTGTTTTGAGAATAAACATCTTTAAACCTAATCACCTTATATACTTACTGGAAATTGTATAACTTGATGAGTCGTTGCTTGTGCGTACTATGAAAAACAATTCCTAAATCATTTCGATATTCTCACCTTCAACAGCAGAATAACTTTCTTGCACATCAACGATGACCGGAGGTCCTCCACTGCCAATAGGCTTGAGAGGCACCGACGGTTTGTTGATGAGGTCTTCAAGGTCCTGCACCGACGGCCTTCTTGCATCGCCGGATTTTCGTCGCTATATCATCAGAATCATGTGAGTCTTTTTTTCTTGTAAGTTTTTATGACTGGGGTTAATCACTTTAAAATCAACATATGAATATTGTAGAGCAAATAGACCTTGTATTTTTTAAAGAAAATAAATAATGTAAATAGTAATGGTTTGATAAAATTGAATATTCGTACTACGAAGTAGTAACTCTATGAGTGTTTGGTAAAGAATGGTCCATTTACTATATATATTTCAGAAACTAGTTAAGATAAAAACATAAAAGGGAGCATTATAAACAATGATAAGTTAAACTTCGTCGTATTCTTGTGTCGTAACATTAAAAGAATATTTAAGACATATATACTCATCACCAGTTTCACCATACATCGATTTATTCCGTTATTAAACTAGTAGTTACTTCGAAAATTAATATGGCTGATGGTAAAAGAAATGGCAAACCTCGCATTACAGAAAACTAATTTGAATATTCTCAAAATAACGTATATCCTGATAGTGAAACAAATGACAAATCAAAGTTACTTTATCAAAGGTCATTAAAATGTTACGAAAAAGATGTTCTAGTCCGTTAAACTTAGATTGAAAAATTGCTTGGTTGGTAACTGAATGGCAAAACGGATGATACATTAGAATGTTATGACAGTTGTACTTCGTTATGAGCGTTAGCCAAATGAGCTGACAACACTGGACTTCCTGATAAATGTAGCACAAGTGTACTCTTACATATCTTCACGCTTTCCTGTACAAGAACAGTAAAAGCAGAACATAATCTTGTCCTCAATAAAATTTGATTGAGTTATTAGTATAGGTTTTCAACAAGAATTATTGATATTATGATCGTGTTGATCTTCCTGATAGGTACTGTGCCAAACTCATCATCTGCGTCATTTGGCTGACGTGATTTATACGTTGTGTGATAAGTAGAAAACAATGTAGGTCGTGGACAATGCATACCATCACGTCTACAATCCCTGAAGGGGTAGGTACAGGTGTATGTACAATTAAACAGTTAGCTTAAACTCCAAAATGTAAGGCTAAGCCTATTGCCAGACTTGCTGCTGCTACTGAATAATTCTTTGTGGAAAAACACAAAAGCCATTTGCCCATGGACGAGGCAGTTTGTGGATATGGGAAAAACGTTGAAAGACAACATGGAACAGGGGGCCTAAAAAGGCCACTTTGGCTGAATCATAAAAGGATAACATTATGAATCGTAAAGGTTAACTGTTAAGTTAATCGTACCATTGATGAAGGATTTTTCAGTTATTTTTTTTGGCTGTGCTAAAATACCAATCAATCCAATCTAAATCCAATCCCAATCTCTTTGATTATACCTACGTAGTGCAGCGAAAAAAAGAAAAACACGGACTGTCTTCGCCATATTATGATTCATAATGTTATCCTTTTATGATTCTGCCAAAGTGGCCTTTAAGCCCCCCTGGACAGGACGAAAGACAGGATTAACAGGATAAAAGAGACGTGAAACTGTCTGAATAGTAACTTCATACTCTATATTAGATTTGGGTCAATGAAATTAATAATAATTAATTACTCTTACTTCATTAATTATTGCGAAAGTTATTGTATAATATTAATCAGTTATCTAGCTGAAAGATATATTGCTTACAACACAGTGTTTGCTTAGCTAAAACGAACGCAAGTAGGCGTTAAATTATGAATTCCTTGGAATGCATTTGATTTAAATGGAATAATTAACAGGTGTATCGTAATAGCTGATTTATGATCACAGTAGTGGAGCTTCATAATTCAGAATTGTCTTAAAATAATCTTAAACCGATGGATTCTCTGAAGGACAGTAAACTTTAGATTCTGAAATAGTGAATCAAGTTTATGAAAGTGTGTCAAAAGTACAAGGATTATTTCAGATTTAAGCACATTCTAGCATAGGTATAACCTGGATAATGAACTTGAAACTCTCTATTAAAAAAATGTTAAACCTAGGTAGTGAAACTTCATAATGACCTCTGATTTATTTGGGACATGTAATACATAGAACAAAAGCAGTTTCATACTTACCGGGTCACCCGCAGGTGCAGGTTTAGGTAAGGCACCAGCCGGTTTTTTAGCAACCGCTGCCATTGTTAATCACATATAATCACTTTGATGCCACAAAACAATCGAATCTCTTGTTTAACAGTATAAAAAATTTAAAGCTTATAACTGCATCACACTATATCACAGTCTCATCTTACGTCTAAACATAATTATCTTAAACACTTAAAACTATTTTTAAAAGAATCAAAAGTTTCATAAGTCTCATACGGATCATCCATATTTTTTTATGAAAAAAAGCTTCTAATTAAATGCTATTTGCTTCATAAGTGTTACACCTTGTTTTTTCTATTTTTTGTTTGTTTTATATTGGAGTCGTTTAGTGAAATTTCGATTTGGGGCAGTTCGTTAGTCGTTCCATGCAAAAATGGGCGCGAATGTCAAAAGACTGAAGAAGGGGTCGTGTAGACATGGTCGCCGGGGAATGGAGGGGCGCGGAGGTGGGTGGGCAGCTATTTGTGCCCAACACAAATCAGCAGACCAATACAATTAATTATCAGATTAAGGTGAGCCATCCGTGCAGCATGTTCTTGAATGTTGCTGCTAATATATGCGCGAAGTTATCGCCGGCAGTGATGCGGCATGTTCTCATCGATGTTTGGCTTTGAACTGAGGAAGCTCCCGGTTTCGGTTCAATGATTAATGATTCGCATTATTTTCAAATTGACACCTGTATAATTAAGGTCAATGAGTTTCTGTTGACCTACTGCGGATGACTCGAACTCTTGCCTTGGCTATAATAGGTGTAGAGACCATACTGTATGACGTCGGTCAATATTAAAACAATCAGTTGGGTGTCACAGCCAAACAACAGTTGTCTCGAGGAGACAAAGTGTGTGCGCGTGTTTGTCTAGATTAATAAATAATATGAGATTGAGGGGTTGCGCAAGGAGATCGAAAGATTGATTGGCACCCTGGTATTAATGCATTCTGTTCACATGATTGCCATAGTTGGCAAGTGAGTTCGTGTCGAGAGCGCATGCATTCCTGTCGAGCCGACAAATTTTGAACCCAGGAGTTTAAAGTTACCCGTTGATACTTTCATCTGTTATCCCGTGTTGTGTTTGCCTTTTTTTCGTGAGCTATATTTGCAGTATAAAACCTGGTATGTTTGTTCCTATGGTTACATCATATTAAAATTAGCTTATAAGAATAGGATCCTTTAAAGTATGTTTTGATAAGAACATGAGCTTTATGATTGGAAATTTCTAGAGAGACAGTTTCAAACTTGTCTATGTCAAGATTAATTTGAGGAACTAACTGCCAAATGTATTGCCATCATCACCCTTGCCAAATTTTTCTGATGGAGTGGTTCTGTCTCAGCCCACTATTCAGTCGCCGTGGTCTGCCCACGCGCATTTTAGCTATTTCCTATTCGACCATTATGTCAATCAAAGAGTCGCTTTATTTCTATTTGTGGGCCGTCCTTCATATTATTTTTATCCATCTTATTTATAATTATTTGATGTATTAAACAACGCTTTTGATATATATTCAGCTACATTACGACATTTTTTCTAAAGATTTTTTTTTATCATATTTTTATTCGAGCATGTTATTTTTATCCCATACTTGTGTCAGGGTTAGCAATTATGATAATATATTTATTGTAATTATCAAACTTCCTTTTGAATATAATTTTTGACTGCACAACGCCCCTCTTTGTCTAGATTTGTTTTTGTCCTCGCTAGCTCAACAACAAATTTTATTTTGAATGCTTTAATGCATATTGTCATTACATTGCCACCATTATAATTTACGCGTCAATTAAGGCAATCAATCTTTTGCATTCTATTTTAGGTGTCAACATTAGCAGCACCAATCAATATATCGAGACGTATATCTTTTTAACAATATGCGACGGACATAACTCAGTTGTGCTGGCAAGTTGAGGCAGTTAAGGGTGAGAACGTTTCAAGAACAGTGGCTTCGGTCTTGGCCTGATTACTATAGTCATATTTATACTAATTACGATCAATCATCAGCGACAAGCGTTCTCCTGGCGCACGACGCATTGTGCTCACTTTGCTTCATTAACCGCGCCTGCGCCATCTTCCTTCATGTTTTCACCAGTAACAGGTGCGTTTTCTTGATTAATTACTTTAGTTTATGTTTTTTCAGAAGCTTCTTTTACTTCTTTAATGTTTTAGGCTTGATTTGTTTAATTAAATTCAATCATATTTATTGTCACTTTCGAAATAGATTCATTGTTACCGAGATTGGGTTTTTGATAATCACCTTCTTGAAATTGTTTATTGTGATGATTGATACTGTCTAATCTTAGAAATGTTTCTAGAAAATTTCATCCGAGTCTAACATACCCAGCCCACCTGCATAGCTTTACATTGGAACTTTGACGCTGTAAACGTGTCAAGCGTTAATGCATTTCCTATCTACCTTATGAGTCACCAAGTTGACATTATTATCGCCTTATTTGCGTCATAGATACATAAATGTTGGCTCCAAGCGAAATTCATTCGTAATTATAGAATCTTTGTTTATGTCCCGTTCCTATAATATTTTATACTTAAGATTAGATTATTTTTATTTGTTCGTATAATTAGATATAGTGTTTTACGATGTTCTTCAATGAGTTTAATATCTTTAAGACATTTTGTGGCATCTTTATAATTATTAAAAGTAACATCTATGATAGAATTTACCGAGGTAAACTACTGTCGGAAATTATTTCGGTAGAATTAGAAGGTCATCATAGATATTACTTTTGTACAATGTGATACATAAAATTAAAACAGTTATTGGGTGCTAAAGCTATAAATTGAATACCTCCATGCATTTACACAATAACGCAATAAATAACCTTGCTTCGCGCTATTAATATTGGCTTTTATTGTTACGTTAAATTGAATAAAGTTATTAATTTATTTGTTATTTACTTGTGCGTGCGGTGTCGCAGACACATTATTATTTTATTAGGATTAGGAGTTACTAAACACATTTTTATCGATAGCGATAAATAATAATATATGGTTTGTAGTCGTGCGACCATTATAAATTTCCTGCCATATATCTATTTATCCGCTACGATAAATTAAGTGTTCTTGATTTAATGTTGGATTTTAATAGGATTCATGCATAGACTTTAAGTGTCGTCAAAATTATGTTTTTACTACTAATTAAATGTTTAATATAATGTTAGAATGACAAGGTATTAGTAGCACTGGTTCTGTTTTATTTACAAAACATAAATACGGTTTTTCGGAATCGAAATGTAACATAAATAATGATATTTTTCTTCTATGCCACGTTTTTTTGATCATAGAGTTTTTATTTACGACGAATATGAAATTATTCACTGTAAAATTAATCACTTTGAAAAGTTCTATGTTAGCCACGAGTCTATTTTTTTCTATAACATGTAAATAATCTAAACAGATAGTTTTCCACACATTATATACCTCTTCCGGCATGAACTCTCCGGGCCTGGCGCGTTTCTTTTTTGAAAAAAAAGTATAAGTTTTAGTAAAACATTCTCTGTTAAAAGTGTGCTCATATATAAAAATCTGTACAAATAGATATTGAGTGCTTAAATGTTAATATTTTTGTGTATTTTTGTATGTGTGTCAGATGAAATAGTGTCATATGTGAATGTGTTAATGTGTAGTGTGCATTTGTATGTGCAAAATTAATAATAATTATAAATTATTGCTTAATTAGTTTTTCCCACTAAGTTGAGAAAAATATTTTCGAAGCATTTACATGTTTCGCTTAGTTAATGCGAGTCAGTAAAGTATTGTTTTAAATCATTTGCAGTTCGTAAAAGTGATAGTAAAATGTATGCATTTAGAAAAAGATTAGTAGAAAACTAAAAAGTAAAATTAGGTGTTGGAAACTGATTAAAGCCATTCTAAAAGTAAAACTAACAAGCTTGGTTGATGAGGGAAACAAACGTTAATAATAATACAGACAAAAAGCTCAGAAAAAAAAAACTGAGCTTATGGGTGATTTAACAGAAGTCAACGTAGGAATATTCCATTGAATTTTTACCCATTACGCCTCTGCTCAAATATTTTTTTTTAATATTGCTGTTGGTTCTTTTCCCTCATCAACAAAAAAAGGTCAAACCCAGCGATGCTCTGTCACATCGTAAACCCGCTGGTCGGCAAAGCGGTCACTAGATCTAATTCTATATAGAACGTCTAAAAAGAAAAAGATATGTAAAAGAGTTTGGACATTGTAAAGATTGCAACTAAAGTTTACTAAAGGGTCTAAAACTAGCTCTTTTTGAAGCTATTGAAGACGTAGCTTTTTGAAAAGGGGATACAATGTAATGAGAGTAATGAAAGGAAGATTGTGATTATGTTTTTTTTTTTCTTTTTTTTTCAAAAACCAATGATTCGCTTCGACTTGTACTGTCGAGCGTGTATTTGTGTGATGGGAGATATGAATTAATGTCATTGTTCTTGTGTGGTAAAAAACTAATTATCACAATATTATCTTCCCTGTAAATAAAACTTAATGTCTACTTAAGAGCAAAAGTTGTCAGTGTAGTCATGTAATGTGCAACAATAGAAGAAAAATAAAAAAGACAAAAAAAATGCTTTGCAAAAGCGAGCAGCGTCCACCTAAAACTGACCAGATCCAATCGGTCTCACCTTTTTCTCGTCTAATACTTCGCCGGGGCGTAATTTCGTGACCTGTTGTTAAAAAACATTGATAATCCCATAAGTAATATTAACCCTACCTAAATCTCCGCTGCCGAACCTGGGCTATTTGCCTAACAACCTAACTTTAGTTCATTATTGGTGCCATGTCCTAGCGAGCGTGTGCAAAAGTTATTACGTTACAATTTGCGTCACCGTCGTGTTAAATGTTAGTGTCCGGTTCATTATCGTGATGTGTAAGACAAGCCTCCTTAGGCACACCATTCCTGTAAAAGATTTCGTCTCGACACGACCAATCTCTGAACATTATTTCGTGTGCGTAACGTGCTGACAAGCTGTGCAGTTTATCTTGTGTGTGCGTACTTCAAAAAGTTGTGCAATTTAGCTCTGTGCTCCGACGACAAAACGTTTCTTAGACAGATATAACCTGGATAATTACATTTACCAATATATTCCATGTCTTGTAACTAAATGTCTTTTCCAAGGTTCATGTGATTATCCAGTATTACGTGTGAAACAGTGTTTTAAACCGCGTCGGATGCAAATGCATTAATAATACCGTATACAGATATAGTTAAGAATTTGTCACGGCAATAATAACATTCATTTAGAACTCTTAGCGTTTTATCTTTTACCTTCTTCTCTTCGATCACCTCACCGGGTCTTAGTTTTCTATTCTCCTGTGGATTACGTTTTGCACGATCTTAATATCTCTACATACACGATTCATTATCAGTGTTTTCAAAAGTATCTGCTGTGACATTGCTAAACTCTGTTTAATCTAAAAGCAAGGAATTAAGGGTCTAAGCTCAACTCCACTGTAAACCAAATCATTCTCTAATTCCTCTGCTAAAGCGTTTTGGTAATACAAAGCATCATCTTACTCAGACGATTGTGAAAATGTCTTTTTGAAGGGTCTATGCATTCGTGTTATGGGTTCGGCTTGAGAGAATAGGGTCTATACTACTAGGGGACTAAAATTACTTTGTGGTAATGCGCTCACATCCGTGTAAATCACTCGTTGACTGCAGATTGCACGCGATTGGTTAGAAATCATGCTAGAAAATTGCAGATGTTGAAACAAATGCAGCAAAAATGTGAGGAAAATTCATGACGCTCATCAAAAGCTGGCAATCTGGTTTGTTCAGCAAATTTTATGAACTTCAAATATTTGCTTAATAATAATTTACTTAGCAAAGGAAACAATGACATTTTAACCAGAATACCATGCATGTTTAAAAGTGCAAAAGCTGTTTCTGTGACTCAAACGCAGAGTGCTTTCAGCCGTAAAGCTTGCGTTCTCAAAGAGTGATTCTGATGCCAGCGCTTCTTAGGTATATTATAACGTGTCTAGAACTAAGACGGCACAATTGTACACATAGGTCTACAAAACAAGTCATACCTTCACTGAAATGGAGACAATTGGTATCCAAGTACAAAAAACATTACAAAATGAATCTAGAAAAATCTTATCTCTAAGAATTTTTTTGTGACTACATACCTCGTCGCTGATTATAAGGGAAGGACGTCTTCCCATTTCCTCTGGAGGAGGAATGAGGGAACCACGTCTTCCGACGGGTACACCAGGCACCAAAGACGTTTTCCTTAGCGTTTCTGGTTTCGGAGACTTCTCACGAATGACTTCGATCTTGGGTGCTGCTGGCTTCTCTTCGGGTGCATTGATTTCCGGTACCATTGGTATCGGCTGTTCATAATCATACATTTCCGTTATTATCATAAAATTGCACAGGGTTATTTTGTACAGCACCCGGCTGTTGATACAAGGCCAAACCTTTTCTAAATCCCCATTTAGAAAAAGTTTGGCCTTGTAGAGCGTCTGTCACTCATACATCTATCTGACAAAATTCCATTTGCCTTATCAACGGCTGCGTACTGTACGTTAGTTTCTTTTTTGCTATAGCATTTATTAATACCTTATCTGGTTTCTCCTTGGTTGTTTGCGTGAATTCTGGTTTTTCGAATATCTCCAGATCAGGCCTGTCGTAATCAGGAATTTCTGGCAGATCCTCTGCCTTCTTCTTGACTGAAGTGACCTTGGCCTTCTTGGGTTCTTCTTCGATCTTTTCTTCTTTAACTGCCACTTTCTGTAAATCCAATGTTCGCTTTGTGTTTTCGAAACTATTAATATTTATTTACTATTTGACAGGGAAGGCACGTGTCCATAGAAGAATAGTTAGCTGTCTAATATTTAATATTTTTTCATTGTAAAAGGGTTATGTAGTCTACTAGAAATTTTGACAAAACAACAGGTATTGTTACTGGTTTTAATTGAACATTTGTATACTTTATTTATTTAATTTATTTATTCAATTGGTCTTACGAGCTAACAGATTTGACATCCAAAACGCTACTTACGGCCATACTTACCATTTCACTGAAAATCTTTAAATTACACATTTGAAATAGTGACAGGATTAATAAGCAAAAGCGGAAGCAGGAAATTTGAGAAAACTATATCATGCATTCAGACATTATAAGTATTAAAAGTGTTTTATTAATACTGGCAAACATTGCTTTACAAAATGTTAACCTAAATACTAGAACAAAATGTGCATCTATTTTACATATTTACAAAAAAAATACTGGTTTAAGTTTAATCTAGATATAAATAGTGTTTCTTTATCAACTAGAAGTACTAAGGAACTAGTATACAGTGCATCTATATCTAATAATAGAATCTACTGAAATACATAGATGTGCAATTTTCGAAGAGTCTATCTAGGTGCTTGTGCAAATGTGTTTGTGATCTACCACTCCTGTAATTAACTGTGCATTGTGCAAATATCCTGTGCAAGTAAAACCGTGGGTGCTTATGTATACCTCTTCAGGCGATTGAGGTCTGTTGCTATAAGCGGGCTGTGGTAATTCAAACGTGGCTGGTATACTTTCATCTTTGCCTTCAGTCGTTTCAGCCTATACAGTAAATTTTATTATGGCGACCGTACGATGTGTATGAATTTTGCAAGCGTTTTTGATAATGGATTTCGTAACAACCATTTTCAACTCTTCATTCATCGAAAAATATTGGTTGTTACAATCCGTTATCTAATTTCGAACTCAAGTGACCAATCAGAGTATGCAAAATCCTGTGCGTTTTTATGAATATGTGTGCGTGTCTGTTTAAGCGATGATGTTTGTTGATGACTGTGTGTGTACCTGAGGGGATTTAGCCCTTCGCCAGGGAGCGGTTGTGTCTGGTGTTTCGAGTAACGTTGGTTTATAATTGTCTTCTAGCTCTGGTGTTTGTTCGGCCTGATTATCAAAATATTTAGTTACTACCTATAGTTTATTTTTATCTTTCCTAATAATTGATTTATTAATGTTTTAATATTGTCTACCTGTGGTATTTCAGGAATGACCTGCCAAGAGAAGGAAATCACCGGCGGTTCGTCCTTATTTTCCGGTTCTGGTGTCATGATTGTCGGTACCTGATGATATATTCAACATTTTACGGACTGCGGAATGTGAGTATTGTATTGAATTTTTAATATGTGGATTTTATTGTGTGTGTGTTTTGTGCAGTATTTATTGTTGTGTGTGTGTATGAGTAAGTGTGAGCGTTGGTATGTCTGTGTTACCTCTAACTTTTGTTTTCTCCATGGGTATAGTGTTTCTGTTATTATGGGTATGTTTAGTGGTTTCACTACATTAGGTTCATCCTCCTAACAAAATAATATTGTTTTAATTTAAGGCAATTTCAATTTCATAACATAAGGAGAAATAATACTACAATTACTATTTTAATACCTTAGGTGTTTGAGTAATTTCTTCTCTCGGTTGCTTTTTATCTTCAACAGATAATCTAGATAGTTCACGTTCCTAAAAAGCAATTTTTGAATTTATTCGATTTTTGGCCTTATGCAATAGGATAAAAACATCTTAATAAATAATAAGCTACCATTAGTTTTTGTATAACATTTTTATTTCGGGTGCCTGTAATAGTTTAAAGTTAATTGTTATTTTGGAGATACTAGATTTTAGAACAGAGACAAGACAATAGATTGAAATAATGAGCTAACTGTGTTTTTTGTGTACCATTCTTGATTGGTTCCACATTAGGTTCAGATAACTTCTTTTTGGGTTCGGGTGCCTAAAAAATTACATTGCATCATTTGTATATTTTTTAAATTAAATATTATGTAAACATTACTGAATTTTATCAAATCAAATCGACTTATCGTTCGAAACAAAATGTGCTTCTAGTAGACAAAGATAATTTAAACAAATGAATCCGACTACCTTTGATTTATCCTTTACTGTTTCAAGAGTAGGCTCAGAAGGTTTCCTTTTTGGTATTTGAGGTTCCTATAAAATAGTATTATTTTGATGAATTAGCTCTTTAATCTATTTTTATCCATTAATAACAAAATTATTTCAATTCATAAACCTTTGTGTCTATTATATTCTCCTTCGTATGTTCAACAATAGAACCTGTCCACTTCTTTAAGAAGGGAGGAGGTTCCTAGGAAATAATTTAAAATCCATATTAAAATAAAATTGAATTATAAAGAACCACTTTTTGAGTCCGTGTGTGTGTCTGTAGGGTAGAGAATGTCATGTAATGTTGTTGTGTATTTAAGGCTAGAGACAAATCTGAGCCAAAACATGTCGAAATTTTGCGCGTGTCGGTCTCCTGGTCGTGTTAACCTGCTATTTTCGCGCCTACACATGGCATTTTTCGAACATTACTTGTTACGAAGAAGTGGAATTTTAGGCTCGTAATATTCCCCCACGTTTTGTTCAGTTCAGATTTTGTCTCTAGCCTAATGTACTCGTATTAAATACCTACCTCTAAGCTAGCCTTCTTCCTCATGAAGAAAGGTGTTTGTGTAGGTTTCAATTGTTTGTCTGTTTGTGTTTTCTGTGTTTCGTCAGGTTCCTAATAATGTAAAGTAATATTGACAGTTAAGTTTTATTTGTAACCTTACCTGATGTGTATTTCAAATATTTTATTGTGAAAACTACCTTAGACTTTGGCGCATCTTTTGTCGGTTCCGGCTCTGGTATTTTAGTCGCGGGTTCCTAATAAAATATGTTATAATTGTCAGTATGGTTTTCTATGCTAAGAAATTCTAATGCTCTTACTTATTACGTAATTTTTAGAATTTTTATACCTCAGTTTTACTCGGTCTACGCCAAGGATACGCAGATTCCTTTGGTTTATCCGTTAATAAATTATTTTTAGGCGTTTCTGGCTCTTTACCCTCTTTCTTATCCTGTTTGGAAAATAATTTATTGAATAAGACAATGTTTTACCAACACAAATCAATATTTCCATCTATTTCTATTGACATTTGAAAAATATACCTCTTCAATATTATTTGTCTTGCGCCAAGGATAAGGAGATTCTTTAGGTTGCTCTACTGGCTTTTTCGTTTCCTCAGGAGTTTCAGGTACTACGATGTCCTGTTTAACACAGTCATACGTACTTATAATACAACTATTTTTAAAGAAATAACCATCGTCATCTTTATTATTATTAAAATCATCTACCTCTACATCAATACTAGGTTTGCGCCAAGGATACGTAGGTTCAGATGGTCTATCAACAGACACCCTTCGTCTGGGTACGAGTGGCTCATCGTCTATTTCCATTGGATGTTTCTCGTCCTGTTTGTAACGATAGTCAATATAAGTACTAGAAACTACCTATTGAAAATGTGACAAAGAAAGAGATGTGTGTGTGAGAGAGAGAGAGAAACAATGTGCTAATAACATTTATAATTCTCTGTACCACATCAACATGGCTTGGACGACGCCAAGGATATGTTGGCTCAATTGGTTTATCGATGAAAACCTTTCTTTTAACCTCTGTTTTTTGTATATCTACCTGATCCTGTTCAAAAATTATATTATTTAGACTTCGTTTTATCAAGAATTACTACGAGATAATGACTTTTCTGATAAAGATGGATTACCTCATCTTCTTCACTGGGCTTTTGCCACGAGAACGTGGGTTCGGTTGGATGATCAATTGAGACTTTGCTCTTCGTTTTGGTTTCTGTTATATCAATATTTTCTTTATCCTGTTTGAACATTTTTTGGTTAATAAAAGAGCTGAGTATTTGTAAAAATAAACCAGGAATAATATTGAGAAAATGTATCTACCTCATCATCAGCGTTACTTTTTTTTCTCCAAGAATAAGTAGGTTCAGTAGGTCTGTCAATTGACGTTTTTCTTTTGATTTCCGTCTTTTCAACAGTCTCTATTTTCTTTTCTTTATCCTGTTATCCACGTAATAAAGGGTCATTAATTAGTGTTGAGCATTAAAAAACCTATCTCGTGAAATACTAACTAAACTATAAAAAAAATTGTATATGTCATCTTTATGTTGTGTCTTGTGTAACATGTAACGAAAGAATACTTTGTAAAAGAGTTACAATATTAAAATTGTAAATAAAGTCTACCTCATCAGGTTTGCTGGGTCGTCGTCTAGGTTGAGGTTCTTTAGGCTTATCTATAGAAACTTTACGTTTTATCTCAGTCTTTTCCTCAATTTCTTCAACATCTTCAGTTTCCTGAGTGACAACCTTCTAATTAGTATTTATTATCTTAAAAATATTACTTTTAAGTTTTATATGATGTTTAAATTATACGAGTACCTCAGTATCGTTTTCACGACGTTTTGGAACTGTAGTTTCAGTTGGCCGATCTAAGCTTTCCTTACGTTTCGGTTCCGCTTTTTCAGTAGGTTCCTATTACACGATTTACAAATTAAATAAGTACTTTTGTCTTTACAATGTAAGGGTGTGTGTATGTGTGTGAGTGTATGTGTATACCTGTGTATCTGATTTCGTAGGTCGCCATGGATATGTTTTATCTGAAGGCTTATCTGTAGTTACCGTATCTTCTACCTTTTTCTCATCCTATTCACAAAAATAAATCGTTCAGTATCTTGCACGTGTTCATGTTGATGTCCCTCCGTAAAGTAGTTACAAAATCAATTTATACAATAATGTTATTGTCCAAGTTATTTACTGACACACAGTAATCAAACAATCGTCTGTTGATTGTTTGAAGTTTTAAAATAGAATTTGTATGTACAAAAGAAAAGACAGTGATATTTATGTTTTCCATAGTATTTGAACTTATATTTTTTTCCTATGGACATGCATGGTTCACGATATGAAACTTACCTTGAGTTTAACTTGATCCATTTGAGTTGCTTCTGCTGCCTTTAATGTACTCTAAAATAAGAAGTTAATGGAGGATATTATGAATAAGCGTAAATAGGGGTTGCTTCTACAATATTTCCTGGGTATCATTGTTTCCAAGCCAATCTCTATTGTAAATGCCATGATGGTTTTTGGGTTCAACTGATTACTTGTTGAATTCTATATACAAAATTGGGGTCAATTCTAAACTTTTTTCTAATGACCTTTATCTGCAGTAAATCAAAAGTCAACTCCATTCGCATCAACTAACTACAGAAGCTTAGGGTTTTTGCTTAACTAATGCCTTTTTTCTTCTAAAAGCATTGGAAATTCAGTCTTAAAGTTTGGATTTCTAAGACACTCGGGGTCTATGGTATCTACATCAATTACAAACTCAAAAATAAAACTAAACTTATACTTTGGGAATTGCTCAACTGCTAGGGTTTGGCCTAACTAAGATTATAAGATGAATTTTAAGAAGATCACCAATTAATTATTTTAAGTTCCTATTTGTATTTTCAGTATTTTCTTTTATTTAAGTTTTAGGGTTTCCTGGTTGTTGATCAGAGGTGAAGAACCTAGTTGTCTTCTTAAAATCCATAACTATAATAATTTAAATCTATTAAAATTACTTACCTTTTGGGCAGTCTTTTTCAAAGCAACAGTAGAAAGGTCTTGTTGTTCAGCCACTTGTGAGACAGAAGACTTTCTGCTTTCAGCAGTTTCCTTTGTAAACTATTGGATGAAAACATAATATAAATTATACATGGCAATTCCTTTTTCTGAAATCTTGGGATATTGTCAAATACAATCAATCTCATATTCAAATGTGACCTACATAGTAATATGCGTGTTTAAGATTTAATTTCGATCATTGAATGTAAGTGATTATACTAATATTACCTTAACAGCTTTGTTTTCCATGATGGAGCTTCTACGACTCTCAGATTTCGTTTCTTCTTTGACCTACAGGAAAAAAGTAAATCAAAATTATGGGTTTTAAAATAGTTTTTTTAATTTTAGCACTTATAGTAGAATTTCATTAGCCAGTATCTACACTAGTACTCTCTTCTATAATAAAGCGGCTTTAAGCAGCTATATCAGATAATACAAACCTCGCTTGCGAACGATGTCCTTCGGCTTTCGGTCTAAATGAAACAAGAACAACATTTCATATTAGCACAGACAGAACTTTGGAAAGCTATTCAACAAACGACAATAATTTATATACAGGTACAGATGATAAAAAAGAGACACATGGAGAAACAAAGGATTTTCATAGCGATATTTACATAAATGGGGGTAAAGAGAAATGGGTACAAAACGGCGTCACAGTAATTTAATGGATTTGTTGACATTTGTTCCGTAAAAATATGTAAGAAAAGGGTTAAAGTACAATTTGATAGCTTTACCACCGTGTAAGTGTGTTGTAGATTTGAAACATTTGAAAACGATATACACCATCTTATTGAATTAACGCAAAACCTCATGTAGGGTCATTGTGCTCATCATTATGAACAACTTTTACTATGGGAACAAACCTGAAATCGCGAATAAAAAGATCTGCTGTTCCCTACATTTTGACGAGTTATGCGAACATAACGTGCTTGGGGGAGGCCTATGTCCAGCAGTGGACGTCTTTCGGCTGAAATGATGATGATGATGATGATAATGCGAACATAAATGTAGGAAACAGCTGGCATACGAATATATCACCATAGAAACTACTTATGAATTAGTTGTGATCACAATCATAACTAATTCATTCAAAACAGTTTTTAATTTTGTATGTGATGTATGAGTGTAGTGGTAAAAACAACAGGGTTCACACTCATCACATTTTATTTTATACCTTCACTTCAAGATGCTGCGCCTGTTGGGCGGTCATCGTCACCTGTTTTATTTAAATATTCTTTTAATCAACCTTTTTTATTATATTCTAGCTTAAGGTCTTTTAGTTGTTTTTCTGCCTTTTCAATATTTTGTTGTTTTAGTTAAATAGTCATTATTTTAATAACGGTTCTTACCTTAGTTGCTTCCTTTTCTTTCTTCTCCCGTACAGTGGGAGTTGGCGTGACCTTTTCATACTTCTCGAGTACTGGTCTTTCGTAATCATCGACAAAGTCGAGTTCAATCTGTAATCATTTAGAAATTGCATTAGTTTCTTGTTGACATAAGTTTTGGTTATTTTTTTATTTCCCCTTAGAGATACATGCTACTATTCCCCTGAAGTTACTTCTTTTATAATTACTTTCCCAAATAATTAAACATAATAATATAACTTTTATAGTTACCAACGGTCGCCAATTATTAAACATATAACATTTAAACATGTAACATTGATATACAGAAGAAACATTTAATACGTTTGCTGCGTGCATTACTATATTTTGGTCTAGTGCAATGTGAAATTAGAAGGGCTACGTGTTGTGTTTAACTAGTGCATAATAAAACTTGATAAACTGCATTTCGTACAAGGCAAAGACAACATTATTGCCTCGTCCGAAGATGTCTCTGAAGCAGCAAACGTATAGATAATATAAACCTGAAAAAGAAACTAAATACAAGTAAAGCGTAATACAAGCAGCATGCGACTTGCAACCAAACCTGGAACAACAACGTGGAACCCATCAATATCTTCGGAATCTAGAACAGGGTGTATTGAGGTTGTGCCAACAGATTATGTGCAGTTGTGATTAGCAGTGGACGTAACAAAGGTTGTGCTTGAAACTGGACAAGACAAGAAGTGTAATAGATTGCAGATAGACAGAGAAAGTAATAGAAAGTAGACGTCACTTAGTACAACGTTTGAAATAAATGTTACCCCGTCGTAATCATAGTCAATCCCTTTTTCACTGTAATCAGCTTTTTTAGGTTTTTCTGTTGTCTTCTTAACAGTTTTCTTGAGCAGGGGCTTTTCAAATTTACCACCCTTTACTACGATTGGATCCTAGGGAATTAATCAAGGTTTAATGGATGGTCTATATTAAAAGCGCAGTTTGAGGTGCTACTATTGCATTAGTGAGTACTTTGTAGAAAACCGTGGAATTACTTGCATGCTTAACAGTGGACTTCCTCTTAATCGATCTCACTTAACTATTAAGCTGCAAGTGTGCTGAAGTAATTTCATGTATGTACTTCGCTTGAATATTTTTATTTACAATGTAAATCATAGTTGTGTTTTAAGAAGAACGTAACACGACATTAATTCTCTTATAGAAGTTGTAGTGTCACATGAATAGATCGAGAGAGTAATCCATTGTATTAGACTAACTACAAAACGTTAGTGTGTTTTTCTAACTATCTCAGCATGATTGTCTAGATCTACTTCAGTGGCTACAACAACAGTTTGAGTGGTCTATATACATTGCAGCATTTAAGCGTTTTCCTCTCTACCTGATCCTCGTCTTCGTTATCCTTTTTAAGAACAGCTGGCTTTTTGACTTTCAACTGTGCTGCTTCTGTACCCTCCTATGGATGTTTATATTATTGCATTTTAAAATTTGAATGGGTTTCGCCAATTTCAGAAACAAAAATGTTCATAAATGTTTTAGTATTGGAATTGGCTAGGATTAAAAAAATAAAATTAAACAATTTACTTTTAACTTGGAAACAAAATAGTGTATAATATGTTTTTTGTTGAATTACTGAGATAATTAAAAAAAGTACAATAAGTGACTGTACCGTTAACTTATTCTTAGCAGGTGTCTTTTGTGTGAGTTGTGCCTCTTCAGGAGCGGTCGTGCTTGTCTTAATGCGAGGCTTGGTTAGGCTCACAGCCTCCTCAGTGTCCTCTCCCTATCCCGCAAACACATTTGTATTATACATCACAAAATCAAGTTAGTGAAACATATCATTGTGTTTCTTGAGACCAATCCTATCACTTCCCTCAAAATTGTGTATAATTGATGGCAATTTGTTTTCAGCCAGAAAATAAATAATGTGTAGTTCGGTAGTGATAAAATCAGCTCGTATTAGATAAACATTTGCAATTTTTCTCTAAGTGTTAATAGAAAAATAAAAAAGGTGTTCTGTGATATTGTGTTGTGTGCATCTTAATTTAAAATCCAAATTCGTGTATTTAATTAAAAAGTGCTATTGTTTTCTATTTCTATGTTGCAATCTACTCCTGTACCTTATCAAGAATTAATAGTCGTTTTAAAACTGTAGGTGCACCATTATCGGCAGTTAATGGTGGTATATTAGTGTTGATTCGGTCGAATGCAGTCTGCGAATTATTTAGAATTTGAAGATTTTTAGCCTAGATAGATAGAATACATATAATAATGCTTTATTGTAACTTATTATATAAATAAACAAATAAGAGTTATAGTTCAGACGCAATTTTGATGTAATGTGGTTGTGTCATGTGTAATTTATTAAAATCTTCTAAACCGTACCTTCGGTTCCTCTTTGCCTTTAGGTTTAGGTCTCTTAATAGTCTGTTCATCGACTATTTCTGGTTTCTTAACGCTGAGTTTAGCTTCAGCTTCTCCCTCCTAGATAGTATTGACAGTGATTAGCATTTAAGTTTACCTAATAGATCTTCTTATGAAATTAATGTGTATATATGTAAATGTACAAACCGTAGGTGTAATATCAGCTGGTGTCTTGTGTGTGAGTGAAACGTCTTCAGGTTCCTGGCCTGGTTTAGCCGGTGTTTTCGGCTTGGATAAGCTGAAGCTTTCGTCAACATCCATAGGCTAAACAAATGTTTCGTTTTAGTGTACTTATTTTGATTAAAGTAATATCGATGTATTTGTTGGAATATTTACCTCTGGCTTATCTTTGCCTTTAACAGACCGGCGTCTAGCTGTAGCCGTGGCTGAAGGTACTTCCTCCTCAGGCTCCGGCTTTGTGTCTTCCTTTAAGGATGATTTTATATTATCAGTAATTATATATATTGTGTTACTAGTAAGTGTGTACAAGCGAAGCTAGATTTGTGTAAAAGTGTACCTTTTTCTTTTTCTCAGTTGGTGTAGGCGTGAATTTCTCGTATTTCTCGAGAACTGGCCTCTCGTAATCGTCGACAAACTCTTCAACAGCGACCTTTAAATTGTTGAATATGTATAAGTGTTGTGTAGAAGAAAATATAAATCATTAGTAAAAAGAAGCACAGAATAATTATAGTAGAAAATAAGATGTTTAATTCTGTGTTTTTGTAATTTTGAGTGAATTTCCCAATTAACCTAACACAAATTCAATAGAAGACAATAATAATCAACAATAATCTTCTATACAGGAACGCTGTAAATAATTAGGTATCTTAAAATCAGAAATTATATTTAAAACAAAGAGAAGCGAAGCTTTACAGTTTTTGCCATGCATGCCGAAGCTTACTTACTGTTAACTGCTGTTTTAAATTAAAGAACTGAAAATCTGCTGAAAACATTTTCGCCGCGATAGAGGATTATAGCGTAATGTAATAACTTTGCGTTGTTGGAAATTTAGAGTGTTATGTTATGTTTTAAAGATTGTTCGCGTTTTCCAAACTCGTTATTTTGAGCTACCAAACTGTTAAGTGTAAAGTGATTGTGTTATATTAGTGTGTCTACCTCTTTTTCTTTAAGAGATGGACGCTTTTTAGCTTCTGGTTCGTCCTTTTTCTTTGGTTTAGCCTTTGGCTTCTCCTCAGGCTTTTTCTCCTCCTCCTATATGAAAATGCGTTATTATTTTTAGGTCCTACACTTCGTAAACGGTTAGCGTAAATTTGATTTTTATTTGAAAATGTCTTATACCTTGTCCTTAGGGACAGGCCGTTTGCGCAGTGTAGGTACTTCAGGTTCGGCTTCTTTCTCTTTTGGTTTGATTTTACCCTTCATCATGTCTACATCATCCTATCAAAAATATTGATAATTTATTAATTTTCCTATTTTTTTAGCTCTAAGACTCAATGAATTCAAACGTCAAGTAAATTGTTTTTTTTACCTGAGTATCGCTAGGACGACGTTTGTCCTTAGGTGTAGGTGTAATCTTTTCGTATTTCTCAAGTTCAGGTTTTTCGTAATCATCGACAAATTCAGGTCCAGCCTATAATAATAATTATTATTATTTTAAAGTTTCTTTCCCTTATCTTTACCTTCTTTTACTAAGGTAGTATAGCAAAATATTATGAATAGGCAAAAAATTCAAACGATGTTTAATCTAAATAATAATGTAATTATTTTATACCTCCTCAACCCCGTTTTGTTTTTTGGTCCTATCGGTTGGAGTTGGTGTCATTTTGTCGTATTTTTCAAGATCAGGCCTTTCATAATCATCGACGAATTCGGCTTGTTCCGGCTTTAGAAAAATATTAGATTATTTTTTATTGTTTTTAAAGTGCATAAGTTATTAGTGCGAGTATTATTATGTGACATTACCTTCTTAACTGGTTTTTTAGACTTAGCGACCTGTGGTTCCTCAAGTTTAGTTTCCTCCTGTTTCATCGGAGTCTTTCCGAGTTTAACTTTCGATAACTCATCAACGGGCTCCTCTGGTTTAGGTATACCCCTTTTGATACTAGTCCGCCTTGTTTCAGTCTTTTCTTCTTCAACCTAGGTTACAGCCCCGAATATTTCATTAGTGTTTTTTTTTTTTTACTTTTATGTTCACTTATGAGAACCAAAAATAATACAGTTATATCATGTATTTGCAAGAATCGAATCTTAAAATTAATATCATTATATACCTTAGTAGTTTCAACTTTAGACTTTTTCTCCGGCACTGGCGCTGCCACTGAAGGTTCTTCCTCACTGTCTTGTTCACTTTTAACGCTATCAGCAATGGATGCGCGTTTACCCTAAATATATTCACTCCTATTACTTTGAAATTCATTAGAATTGTCGACTAAATGCATTTTCATATTAAAAATGAGTATGTGTGTGAGTGTATAGTGTAATGTGTTTACCTTCGGTGTAAGTTCCTCTTTAGGTTTTTTATCGAGCGGCGTCGGTGTAAACTTTTCATATTTCTCCAAAACAGGCCTCTCGTAATCGTCGACGAAGTCGATAACGTCCTATATCCAAAGAAAGTTTAGCACATCTAGTTATCACAACACACACGACAGAAAAAATAAGTTATTACAATCTAAATAAACTATATTAACACTTTTATTTATATATTTTCAGATAGTTTTTATAATGCCAAGAATTTTGACTATGTCCAACCAAATGGAAGATTTGCAGCTACAATGCATTATATTTTACTGTTGCTTAATTCTTATCAATGTTAACAATCTTTGCTGTAGATCCGTTGTTTACGTACAATGTAAAATTGCCACACGTTCAACGTAATACATTTTTGTTAAACTTTTTTGGCGGCGATTCGTCGAGAGTGAAATTTTAAGGACGCGTCACGTTTAGGCACATTTCGTTATATAATTGAGAAGAGATATATAACTCTCTCTGTCTCTCACACTAAATCTCTCATATGCTTTATTTTAAAGAAGTTTAATTTTTTATATCACGTGTACGGCACTGCATGCGCAATTTTTTTCCTACTTCCATATGGTTGAAATAATAAAATGAAGTAATGATCTAAAGTCAACATTGTATCTACTATTTTTTTAGCACCTTTTACAAATTTTCTTAGGGCAGTGTCTACTTTAGACAAGTAGTTATATACATTTTCACTAGAAAAATAAGCTTTTTACATTGCTCAATAAACAAACACCACCACACTTACCTCCTCTTTCTTTGCAACGACCTTCTTTTTGACAACTTTTTTCGCTTCTGTTTTCTTTTTAGTTTCTTCTTTCTTTTCCTCAACTGGTTCTTCCTTAGGCTTGACGGACCTAAGTTTTGGAATGCCTTCAATTTTCTTTTCCGGTTCAGGTTCAGGTTTCTTCTTTTCGAGTTTTTCCAGAAGAGCTTTCTTCTCTTCTTCGGATTTCGAAAGTCTCTTCTCGAATATCTTTTTAGTTTCCTCAGCTTCGACTTCAGCCTTTTTGGTTTCCTGAATCTTAGTTTCAACCTTCTTGGCTTCGGCCTTAGATTCTGTTTCCTTCGACTCAACTGTGATATCTTCTTTCATTTCTTCAATGTTAACTTCTTCTTTCTTTGACATCTTTCTCATAGAAGATTTCCTTTTTTGCTCCTTTTAGAAAACACACACACATTTCAGTTTATTGCTTCAAACATTTATTTTTAACTTTACTACCCTTACAGTTTTCGAAGGTACAGGTAAGGCTACAATGTTTTATACCTATTTAGGCATATGTACTTACATTAATTGCTTACACGAGTAGTATTGAAAACTTTCCATTTAAAATATCTCAGTCAATCAATAAACTCAGTCTATCGCAGTTCACTGCTGGACATAGGCCTCTCTCTCTCCTCTCGGGGGAGGAATATATCTCATCATCTGCCTAGCCTTTTCCCAACTATGTTGGGGTCGGCTTCCAGTCTAACCGGATGCAGCTGAATACCAGTATTTTACATGGAGCGACTGCCTATCTGACCTCCACAACCCAGTTACTGGGTAATACGATACCCATTGGTAAGACTGGTTATCAGAGTTTCGGGCTTCTGACGAACCGTAACGACTGTCAAAGATCCACGAATGACAGCCGGGACCAACGGCTTAACGTGCATTCCGATGCACGGAGGGGACTCGGTATGAGGGGAGGAATAATATCTGCTAGAACTAAATATATTAACCCTACCTTCTTCTTCTCTTCGACGTGGTTTTCTTCAATCACGGACTTCTCCTCCACGATCGACATCTCCTCCTCAGACTCCTCGATAACAGTCGTCTCTTCTTCCTCTTCCTCCTCCTTTTCCTTTTTCTGGAATTTATATGCAAGCAAATTAATATCATTTTGTCACTAGTAGTTGTGAGATGTTTTATTGGATAGCTTAATGTATTGTAAAAGATCTTCTTCTTTGTCGTGTCGATAAATAAAATAAGTTTCAAAGTGCAGGTAGAATTGCACTAAGAGCAGGATACGAGGTGGGAATATCGTTTGATATGGCTCCACACTCTCACTTTAGCGCGATATCTTGTTCTTTGTAAAATTTTGATAACCAGTTGCATTTCTCTAAATCTAAAAACTGTCACCAGCCAATACTTTTGAAAAAGGCTATTGTATAAAAATTCAATAGTTCTCATAGGTACCTTTTCATCGACGATAGTCAAGTCAGCACTCGACTCGTCTTCACCGAATTCGTTCTTGATCACCACTCTGTAGTTGGCGACGTACTTAGATGACACCTTCCTGATGATGAGTCTGGCGTTGGTGCCATCGAACGTTGTGTTGACTTCTGAGGATTCCCTGATGACCGTTGAGTTCTTGTACCATGTGCATCTGCACGACTGGTCTGAGGTCTTGAGGGTCGCCACAAATTCAGCTTCCTCGTTTTCTTTGCGGGCCTGTAATTTTTTAAAGGATATTTGAGTGTGAGGAATGATTTTTAATAAATACATTTCAGTTAAAATAATCTGTGGTTTTTGGAATTGAGTTGAGAAATTATCATCTCGTAATTCTTGACTTTTAAAACTTAACTAAAACAAAGGTTGTAACTTTAGGGTGCAATGCGTCGTCCTTAATTAATATTTTTACAATATTAGAGTTAATGAAACTTACCAAGCTCCTAAGATGCTTGATGATGGTTGGTTTGTCACCCTTCTCCTCGGGTATGTCTGTGATCTCGACCAGCTGTGACGTCGCCTCTCCTTTCTCGTTCTTAGCGACCAGTTTGTATGAACCTTTGTCTATTTGTGAAACGTTTGAGATTTCCAATTTGACTGTGAATTCGCCCTATAAAGTAATAATAAGAATGTTATTCATATTGGTTTAGGTATTTTTTTAAAGGAAAACGAAGAATTTTAAATTAAAAAACATAATACTTAATATGACTGAAAAACAGTTATCAATTTCCGTGACAAAAAATTAAAAGAGTTTTTAAGTATAAATATAGCTGTCATTACTGCAAATATTGTAGCGTTTCTTACCTCTCTACTAGGCTCAATAAGCACAGTATGCCTAGCTCCCTCTTTGACGGCGCTATTCTCCTTGAACCATGTGCATGCAGGCGCAAATTTACTTAATACTTTACATTCAACAATAACAGTCTTCTTCTTAATTATCTTAATGATCTTTGGTTTCTCTTTGATAACTGGAATGACTGTGGAGAGAAAATAATGGTTAATATATGATGAGCATGATCATTTGTTCTGTGTCTGGGTGTAATTTATCTATATATGTATGTATTTAGAAATATATAAGTATGTTTATCAGTTGTCTAGTACTCATAACACAAGCTCTGCTTAGCTTGAGACTAGACGGCGTTGTGTGATAGTTGTGGAATATTATTATTATTATTATTATTATATAGGACATCATTATTTGCTTCACTAGATATATTACAATTATTTTAAAGGAGTTTATCAAAGTATAGCAGAATTCATCGTTTACTTACTTTCAATATTGAGCGTAAGATTCGCATTGAGCTCTCCAAGTTCATTTTTAATGTTGCATTTATACAATCCGGAGTCTTCAATACCAGGATCGATGAGTTCCAATATGATTGTGTATACGTCTTCTACGACCTCGACCCTGGTCTTTATTTTCGACGAGTCCCTGACTTCTTTACCCTCGTGGTACCACACGATCGTCGGTCTCGGGCTAGCTTTGACCTTGCATCCCATTATAACTAATTTGCCATTGTCCTTTGATGTAATCGTTGGCTTTTCAACAAACGTTGGGCCTTCACCTTCCGGTTCTGGTTCAGCCTCAATGTTCAAGTTGAGATTAGCGTTGCTTTCGCCATATTCATTTTTGACGTGACAGCGGTAAGAGCCACCATCCGCTGCCGTCGGGTTTGTCAAAAGCAACAATAACTCATATACGTCTTCACCCATTTCGGATGATCTGATTTCGATTTTACTACTAGCCTTGATGACAGTCGTGCCTCTGTACCACGTGACTTCGGCCGCCGGCTTCGCTTTGCAGACACAACGCATCGTAATGAGTGTGCCATCCTCGTTGGGAATGATTCGGGGTTTCTCCACGAATGATGGTGCGAAACCATTTTCGTCATCCCCACCTGAGAAATTTTAATATTTTATTATAACACAGAGCACCGATCACAATTTTCATGCTGCTCGAAAGCTTAAAGCTTTACATGCTATTGCTACTGTATGCGTACATTCTAAAATAATAAATGAAGGTATGATTATCCTGTTTTACCTTGGAAATTGAGAGCAATATTGGCATTGCTCTCGCCAAACAAGTTGAAGGCGTTACACCTATAATTGCCCCCATCTTCCCGCGTGGGGCCTAAAATTTCTAACGTCAAATTAAACGTATCTTTTCCGGTGGCTTTCCTGGACATCTTCATTTTTTCACCATCCCTAATTTCTTTATCTCCGTGGAACCACGTGATGTCTGGAACTGGGTATGCTTCTAATATGCATTCCATAATAAGTATTTCGCCTTCCTGTCTAATGGTTGGCTTTTTAGGGAATCTCGGTGCTTTACCGTCGGGTATTCTGTTTAAAAGACAAAATATTTAAATAGCAGCCCTAACTCTTACGCATAATATAAATGTAAAAATTTTGTGTGTATCGTCTTACTTTGGTTTATCTCCGCCTTCGAAGTTTAAATTAATTTTTGCTACGCCTTCACCATGTTTGTTTTTCGCTACAGCCCGGTATTCTCCTTTGTCCGAATTCTCAACGCCTAAGATTTCGAGTCGCGCCATATGATATAATGTTTGGTCTTCTTCTAACGTAATTTTATATCTACTACTTTCTTTAACCATCTTTTTTCCATGGTACCTGTATCATTGAGTGCTAATGTTAAAACCGATTTTATGTTTTGAATCACAGTAAGTATGTTTTATGTAGCTTCTTACCATGTGACGGTTGGTTTCGGTTTGCCAACACATCGACATTCGAATGAGATTTTGGTACCATCATCCGATTGCCTGATGACTGGTCTCTCCGTAAATGTCGGTTTGATAAAGTCCTCAGGCACGGGCGCTTCGTCGCCTATTCACCAATGCACACATTATTAGATTGTTCACCAATATTTGTTTTGACGAAGATTTGCAGCTGCCTTTACACTTTTGTTATCAGTTTAAGATGTTTTCTTTTGTAGTGTATTAAGATACGCAACGCAGGCTCATTCAGAGTTAATCGAGGGATGTATAAGAAAATAGATAAATGATATAATCGAATAGAATACATAAATAATAATTTGGATTATACGTGTATAATATCTTCCATTCTACTCTCATTCTGACAAACAGTACGCATGACAGTTGCTTGAGTTATTGTGTTAATTGTGCAATTGCTAAAGCGAAGAGTCTGCAACATTATTACTAACTACAAAAATATTGCGAGGGTATATTAGTGTTAATTAAAGCATAATTGCAATAGTAGTGAGATAAGAAAGATGATGGTGATAAAGATATAAGTAATATAATAGTAATTAATAATATCAATTTGATTATGTGGAATAGTGTATGGTGTAGAGTGTAATTTTATTAGATTAGTGAATGTATAGTGTGTTTCGTGTATCAGTGTGTATTAATAGAATTTATAGATCGAATTAGGTATTAAGAAAACATCTTAATCTGTAATACATAATAACCAATTACAACGACATTTTCTAGTGTATTATGTAGAGTAACTGAAATTCTGAAGGAATTAGTTGATGATTATACAAGCTTTGCTGCAATATCTACGTTTACAATCAGACAAATTACAACTATTACAAGTAAAGGATTAGATACACACAATAAAATAGCTTTGGTTAAACTATATTAAGCGTCATTTTAGGTATACATCGCTGCAATTTCGTTTATATCTCCGCCAATATATTTTTTTTATTTTCTTTGTCTATTTTATGCCAATTTGTCGCGAATTTCTGTTGTCTTAATTTAACACGGATTGGGATGAACTTGAGGGTACTTACTATCGAAGTTCAAGCTGATAGTGGCATTGCTCTCGCCGAGTTCGTTCTTGGCCGTAACCCTGTACTTGCCAGCATCTTCCACGGTTACGTTGTTGATCTCCAGTGATGCATAATAGGATTTTGCTTCCTTGCTCACTGTAAGCTGTTAAAGTAAAAACGAAGATTATTGTAGTTAAATCATTTGTTCAAGAATGAAAGTTCAGATAAAAATTATTGAATCAAAGACAAAAACTAATGTTGAAAATGAATGATGATCAAAAATTCTGCTTTGACTTGCCAAAACAAATCATAAACACAACTGACATCACTTCATTAACGTCTCTCATAAGTATGTGCTGCATCTTCATCCAGATTTCCTCCAAAATAGAAAAAAAAATCTAATTCCCTATAATATTCCATTGCATAAACTTGTCAAATAGATGTTATTAATAAATGTTTAAGATGAAAGGTCATCGAGCTAGACAGTTGACACCTGGTATCGTCACCAGCCAACTAAAACCGGGTCAAGGCCATTTCTGAGTACTATTTAAAAGTAGGACATCTTTAATAGCTGGTTTTATTTTTACTTTCTTTACAATGTCACCTGCGGTAGTTTGTTTCTTTTCTAGGTCTTCATCTGATGTTTTCTGACCATCGATTTTGTGCAATAAGTAAATGGAATCACTTTTAGGTATAATTTAATTATTACTAAGTCCAATAAAGTTTCTTTTACTTTTATATGAATTGTGTTGAGTCAACAGTTTTGTGTAGCAGTTACGTAATGCAGTTTCAAAATGATGTATCATTTCTAAAATAAACTTCAGTTCACTTCAACAAAATATAAATATTATCATCTATTAAGAATTATGATGGACAAGAGCGGTGAAGGACAGACCAATTATTTTGTTTGAGCTGAATGGTAATAATATTATGTTGTTTTCACAGAAGAAAATAAATGCACCTAATTCTGAAATACTGTAGATTTGATTTATATAGGTACTGCTGTAGCTTTTTAAATAACAACCTAAACATGTGATGAAGCTTCGACGTTTCTGCCTGCGACAGCATGATTTATTTCAACTAGGGCTCAAATGAGGGTTCTAGCTGAAACTGACCTTATGCCTGGATCCAGGTTTGACTTCCACGCCACCGTGGAACCAGGACACCTGGGGCAGGGGTTCGGCCTCTATGCGGCACTCGAATATTAGCCGCTTGCCATCGTCTTCTTGTCGGATGGCGGGTTTACGCGCGAATGTTGGCGCTTTACCGTCCACTTGTCTGGAAACGACGGATAACATAGTTAATAAAATGAAGAGGTATTCGTTGTTATTGAGAAAACAGGTTCTGAATCGCGAGAAGCTATAAAAGCCAATAACTCAGCGGTTACTTTCAAATTCAAATTCACATACATGGGGTACTCGACCTCAGAAGTTACGTGCTCTCTGAATAAAAATCACGTAATCAACAAAAACATACTGATGCTTTACATGATGAGCGTAATTTTTCCAACAAACAACTAAACCAGAAAATGATTAAGAAGTTGACTGTGACAATGATTTATAACCGATAAGGTAGCGAACAAAGACCTATTTAATAGGTAGTACAAGATAAAGGTATCAAAACTTTCTTAAAGGATACTCACTTCTGTTTGTCTTCGTCAGCGGCTGAAAAATAAAGCATATATTTTTATATTAGATCCACATAAAATACATGATGACTGCAAATGACTGCATCTTTATTTCGAAATACGGTTCTATCTAAACATGAGTTGCATTAGAAAGATGACTCCAATCGTAAAATTACAGTGCAACAAAGTTTATTGCTGAAGATTCGAATTTCAGCAGATATTTCAGATAATGTTTACCATTCCCAAAACATCTTCCAGACATAAACATTGAAATAATTTCTCAGTGATGTGATAATTCTTAAAATATATCAGTAGTGATGTTGATACTATTTAATTCTAGTTTAAGACCTATAGTTTCATTTGTTCATAGAGAACAGCATGACTTGATGAAATTCTTGGAGATACACTTTCATTTCTCGTTCTTGCATAAGTTAGATAGAACTACGTTTATGTATACTTTGTTCGTCTTTTTTAATAGATTTAATAACTGTTTTTTTGAGAGTGTGCAGTGTGAGGAATGCGTTTTTTCTTGATTGTGACTATATGTATTTATTGACACATTACATCTAAATGCCTCTTTAATTTCTAGACAAGTAGGAATATGGCCTCATATTCTCAATCATTTATGTTTGACCAGAAAACATGATCAGCTGTCATCAACACCATTATGTAATACAAATCTACGTCGAGCGTAAATTCGTTCCAGTAGCTACATGTTTACACTGTCCAAACTTTCGTCAGTCGATTGTCAGTACAGTTTCAGCTGACATTCGTGTTGCCAACGTGATGCGCAAGCGCAGGTTTGGCTCAACACCCGGGAGCGTGGGTTAACGTTCAACAGTACATTTTTTCGTAGACATTTATTTCTGACTATGAGTAATACCGTTATTTTCGAAGGTATTTTTATTGGCCCAGTATTGAGTTACGGGTATATTGTCGCAAATGTTTGTGTCATTGTTTGACATAATGTTGGTTTGTTTGGTTCCAATGTTTCGACATGCTTGAAGTTGACTGAAAACTTGTCGGTAAACAACCCACGGGTGCAACTATTTTGACCATAAAGCAAATATAATTTTCCGATGCATTCATTCTGTTAAATAATTGTTGTGACGATTTTGTCATTTTTAATGAATTATACTTTTTCTTATCCATCCTTTATTTACGCAATTTTCTTAGTAATTAAATTAGCAAGACAGGTAATCTTATAACACTACCCAATATTTGCCTTCACACATTGTTAATGCTGCCTATTCACCAAACAAATCTAAACTGATAGTCAAGTCAAATCGACTTGATTAGCAATGACAAATAATAAAAGTGTTACCCTCTCCAAAATTTAAATACACATAGTTGTAAACACAAATGATAAAGCAAACCGTAGTACAGAGAATAGTAGTAATATACTCACGGCTGAAGTTAAGGTTGATGGAAGCGGCCACCTCGCCCATCTTATTCTTAGCCTTAACTTTGTACAGCCCCGCGTCGGTCTCGATGACGTCATCTAATTCAAGCACCACCAGGAACTTGTTATTGGCGATGCTTTGGATCCTGGAATAATGGAAGAAGGTGGTTTAGAAGAGGATGATTTTGATTTGAAAGTAGCAGTCGTTTTACATGGTATTATGATGAGTTCTGTGCAACTGTTGGTTGGCGATAATGATAGTAAAATAATATAAATAAATAAAATATGGAAGAGATATGTATATTCCATAGATCCATTAGAAAAACATTAATAGAATATTCTTATTATACATATATTAACGAAAGAGGAGTTATAATTATCTAAATGATGATATTTGGGTTTCTATGTTGCTCCATTTATTTATAAAAATTGATAGTATCTTAAAGATTTAGAAAGACAATTTATACAAGTATCAGCCGTATTCATATTACAGAATAGAATAATTCCTGTTTCTTAATTTATGACTAAGTTTACATCAGCAGGGTAATTGCGTAACACACCATCAGTAGCAATGGGTTTCATTTTGACAGTTCAACAACATTCATTGCGTTATTTACGTTGTTGAGCAGACACATTTTTCGAACATATGGAGCAATGGATTAGAAATATGCTTCAAAATGATTCAAATTGAGCGTAAAAGATACACTATGCAACTAGAATGCTGGAGTGTGTTTGTCAAAATACTTTGAACTGAAAGATTTGTCATTAGGGATGCAACTAACGCCATCGACATTTAAGTACTGCAATAATTAATATATTTAAAAAACCGCTTCCTTCTTTTGCCAGACCGCTGTAGTTAAATGACGCGTTTCCTCCGATTAAAAAACATTTATAAAAAATATCCTCGATCGTGTTTAAATTATCTTATCTTTATTTAGTTTAGGAATTCAAGGTAAATCAGCAGCTCATCTTGTTTCTTTATAATTTGCGCTAACCTAGTATTCTTTAGCATTTCAGATACTACGTATGAAATGTCTTTTTTCACTTTTATCATCATCATTGGCAGCCTTGATCCACCCACTGCTAATTATAGGCTTCCTCACTTTTGTGCCATGCTTCGCTAGTCTGTGGGATTTTTTACTTTGACTCCACCTGTTCAAATACCATTTGTGTTTTCATTTTTCTCTTTGCAATCTATCACTGTAAATTCGCCCACGTATCTATGAATATGTGAAGAATTAAAATAATCATACCTACCTCTATCATTCACTTACACTATACTAGCTGACCCGGCGGCGAACTTCGTAACGCCTCACATTTTTTTTTTCCCTTGTTTTAACAATTATTCTGCTATTCGGGGCGAAGACAAATCCAACAAATAAAAGATCATAAAAATCGGTCCAGCCGTTCTTGATTTATAAATGGTGTAACTAACCTGACTTTGTTTTATATATTTAGATTTTGCAAGGTTTTGGTCTAAAAGGTTATACAATTGTATTATTTTGTGTGTCACGGTGATCATGACCTCATATTTAGTAGAGATTACGAACTAATAATCCCTATTTTCCCCCATATCTTCATTATTCCAAGTGAAAGTAAAGCAGTTTAGCAGTAACAATAATGTAGCCAGAAGCTTTGCGTTGCATTAAAATAGCCCACGATGTATGGTTCCGAGATTGGACTGGATTACAGAAGTGGGTCGCCAGAGGTATTTGTAAACAGGCCTGACTTATTGCAGTGTTTCCTTTCCCTACTACGGAAAAGGATTTATTACTGCAGTGCAGGGAATGATTTCAGTGCCACTGGTTTTATTGTAATTTTAATTAATACCGTCGTTACGGGTCGTCAGAAGCCCTACTATACAGTCTTGCCAAGAGGTATCGTGTTACCCAGTAACTGGGCTGTGGAGGTTAGATATGCAGTCGCTCTATGTAAAATACTGGTAATCAGTTGCATCCGGTTAGACTGGAAACCGATTCCAACATAGTTGGGAAAATGCTAGTCAGATTGATAATAGATGGAGTATAAGTCTAGAATATACATGTAACTGGTGTTAGGTAAGTTAATTTTCATAGCAGAAGAAGTTCAAATGGTAGATAAGAGGCATTTACAAATGCAGTCACTGTTAAAACAGAAGTAGATCTAGACAGACATGAGAATTAATGGTTAATTATTAGTGATAGTAAACAAAAAAGTCTTAGCAAT
This sequence comes from Oligia fasciuncula, assembly GCA_963082905.1. Classification (NCBI taxonomy): domain Eukaryota; kingdom Metazoa; phylum Arthropoda; class Insecta; order Lepidoptera; family Noctuidae; genus Oligia; species Oligia fasciuncula. Next base: position 8,117,618 of record OY720411.1, read on the forward strand.
AATAATAAATAATATTATAGTGTTATTTGATAAAAATAATCTAGTCATAGTTGGCAAAACGCTTGGCTGATGATGAATTTGACAAAATCCAGAGTAACCGGATGCAGCTGAATACCAGTATTTTACAAAGCGACTGCCTATCTGACTTCAACAACTCAGCTACTGGCCTACTGGGTAACACTTACCCCTTGGTAAGACTGACTGTCAGAAACCTCAGTAGTAGTCAGAATTTCTAATATGACAAGTAAATAGAGCTGAGTAATCAACATCTCTTTTAGAATAACAACGAGTGTTCTAGTTCACGGTCTGTCATCTCCGGTATTCAAGCAAGTAATAATTCGGAATTGCTAACATATGCCTGACACTGCGCAATAAAACAAAGATTTCATACGACAATCGCTCCGTTCCCTCAATGTTTTAGTAATTATCTTCACACACTTGGAAACTTCTCAAAACTCGTACCGTTTACCGATCAAGAGGGAAGATAATATTTTGTTAGCAATAAAAAAATGAAATATGATGAGAGTTTTTATGTGATCAGCTTTGAAGTGTGGCGTGGCCTTAAAATTTGACGTTTCTTTGAGCTCATCTTCATCATTAATTCATCTTGTTGATAGTTTGTATGTTGTAGAGCGTGTTTAGAAGTTACTAGAAGCTTCTCATAGAGTTCCAATATCTTGGTGTAATGGAAAGAAAACACATAATCAGCGCATAATGTTCCCACTGCTGGGACACAGGCCTCCTCTCTGTGAGAGGGAGTGGCCGTAATCTTACCCAGTGTGGGATGAGCTGGACTCCTTTGATAAAGGTTGGTCCTTGGCAGCTCTGGACAGAGAGAGAGGTGGCAAGATAGCAGGGAGGCCTTTGCCCAGCAGTGGGACAAATAAAATGCCCAGTGCACTTGATGGATGTCAGATGTCTTTAAGTTTTTTTGAAGAAAATACGCTTAGTTTTTTATTAAAGAAGCAATTAACGTTTATGAAGCATACATAATAAACGATGGATGGACTATGTAAAAGATGATATGGATAGACAGGGAATGACTCCCGAGATGATGACTAATAGAGAAGTATATGTGAAAAAGACATTTTGCACGGACCCAAATAAATTGGGACAAGGGTAAGAGAATGAAAAATGGATGATAAATAATAAAGTTTTATTCAGTATTAAAATTGGTAAAATTATTAGGTACATAAAGTCTTAGAAATTATTTACATAGGTATATTAATGTTAAATGCCTGTACTAGGATAAGCCTGTATCACAGGCGGCATGAGCATACTTTAAGTGGGAAGCTCTAAGGTGGCCCGCGAAATTAATCCAAAAGACCATGTAATCCCCAAATGTCAAGATTTCATGAAATAGTCATTCTTGGGGATAACATGGTCTTAGAGAGTTGTGTTGATGACTTTAATGATTATAATTCTGTAAATACATGTTTGTTACGACCGCGAATCATATTTTAATCAACGTACAACATAATACTGACCAGCAAATTGCAAAAAACGTAAGAAAATTTGAATTTCGCGGGCTACCCTGGCGCTTTCGCCTTAAGGGTATAGGACGCCTGCCGGGTCAGCGGGATTGTCCGAAAGGGTTACCGCTGGCCCGGAACATAAAGGGCTAAGGAAGGAACACGGGTGGGTTTTAGTCAGTAAGAGTCTGACACTCCCTTCCGCTCCACCCAGAGCGGGAGGGGTCATTTGATGATTTCCCATCCGGAAAAAAAAAAAAAAAAGGGTATAGGACAATAAAATTCAACAATATTTAACATTGGAAGAGAATGATGAATGAAGAAGGGATATAATTATGCATTGACTTAGCTGATTTTGATCAATTTAGTAAACACGATAACTTTAGAAATACCTTCTCCCAATTATTTTGAAAATTATGTTTTTTATTCTTTATTTCATCACTAATTGGCGAAAAATGATTATCCTAGTCATGTATATAATTTTTTAAATATATTAAATATTGAAAGGCAAAAGGAGGATGCAAAAAGAGTATGTAGGATCGTAGCAGGTACCGTTTTGTAGTTTCTGCCTGCCCTGAAGGCGTGAGTGTATGTATGAATATTAAAAGTGTTTATTGTATTAAATTTCCCTAAGATTCGTTTCCGAAGCAAGAACTAATCAACGTCTTCACATGTCAGTGTTTCGTGTTTAACAGCTCTGACATACTTTCAAATAAAACTTCGAACAGCTGTTTTTTCTACATTATTTCTTAGTTGAAATAGAGTTCCTTTTCTCTAACGGTTCCAGGAAATTTACTGCTAGAAGGAATTTAATGTGACGTCAGATTCCTCTGGTGAAATTTTAACGTCATCCGTTGATCCGCTGGGACGATCGACAAACCCTGACGTAAATATCTAAGATATAGTTAGGATTAAATGAACGTTGGCTTTCGACATAGATAGTAGAAGGACTGAAATCAGTCTAGATTTCAATCTTTCTACTATTTCCGGGCATATATATGATTGAGTATTTTGTAAGTCTTGTGGAAGGCCCAGGTTTTTTGGGAAAGTCGATTTGAGAGCCATAATTTATATTTTTTATGTCTATAGCTGTGATTGAATTGTTACTATTTTCTAAACTGCTTCTCAGGAATTCTCTTTTTAATATATCTACTTTTCTCTCTCTTATCATTTTCTTACATCTGAGATTTGAAAGGACACTGATATAAAGAAGAGATATGAGGAATTTCAAATTTCTATAGAAAACTTATTTTTCTCTTAGCTCGTTTTTAAATCAGTGTCCATTAAAAAATATATCTGGGAACCTAGATATTTTGTAATCCAATCGAAATAAATACACACTACCATAAGAATGTGTTTGATTTACAAATTATGTGTATATGTAATTTATCTATATATGTATGTATTTAGAAATATATAAGTATGTTTATCAGTTGTCTAGTACTCATAACACAAGCTCTGCTTAGCTTGAGACTAGACGGCGTTGTGTGATAGTTGTGGAATATTATATTATATTATATTATATTATATTATATATTATTTTGGTATTGCGTTTATATGAACTACGCATGCTAAGCCGGCCCCTTAATGCTATATTATCTCATATAAGCTTTGCTGTGTAAGTACCTTAGTTTATAATTTTATGAATACAGTGGCTCTTCTTATTTTATGATACGAAAAATCATGGCTGACAAAATATATCAACAACTTTAAAATGGGTATCATTTAAGCTATCACCAATTTAATTAGTTTTGTGTTTCTTAAATAATAGGGTTTGTCCTCCAAATAGTAGATCTGTCACCAAAATGTAGTCACCAAACAATGCAAAATCAGTTCCACAATAAATCACCTAAAATCCTGAGATATTAAGGTCTATAATATTTTTTTTTTAAAATAATCTCTTTTTCCATATTTTTTTTCTTTAAAATTTAGTCGTTTCTGGCACTCGCCGGCCGCTGCCGCGGCACCGCTCGCTTCGCTCGCTCGGCTCGTGCGTAGGAGGTCACAGTTTTAACCTAACCTAACCTAAGCATTTTTTTTTAAATAATTAACCTCGTAACTAATTCGGTTCTCGATAATGTCCATTTCAAGTAACAAAACTGTTATTATAAGAACGAAGTTTATATTCATGTAATGCAATATAATTTTATTGGTTATCGATCTCTTATTTTACACATATATTAACATTAATTTGATAATTCATACCTGGGAACAATTTTTGTTTATCTGAGAACGAAAATATTTCGTGGCGATAGATCTATTTATTAGGTGATACAACTTGATGACAAATATAAATTTTGGTGATAGAAAATATAGTTCCCCTTTAAAATCTGGGATAAATTATAAATGTTTTTATTTTATGCCAATATGTTTAACATTCGCATAAACGTTTGTTTTCAAATCAAAATCAAAGATTCCATACAGTGTCTGTTATTGAACTGGCTTCCAGGAGGAAGGTCATCTTGTAGCTGTCACGGCTTATTTTTTTAATATATTTTTGTCACGGATGCTTTTAATGTACACGCCTTTCTGCATTGTTGTCACATATGGAATTTCAATATGAATATTGTAACCAATATTTTGATTCAAAAGAGTGTCCGTGGATTTTCTTGCCCGTTCTTTACCTTATGAACCAACTTCCCTTGAATGATTTCAAAATGATTCCATATTCTCATCTATGAAACTTAACGAAGCATATTATGTCGCGTACTAAAAACAAATGCTATGGTAGAGGTTAATCATGTAGAACCAGCTGCAGTTAAGAACGCAAACTAAAACGCAAATAACTAATCTGATTATGTAGTCTACGTGCATGACCGGCATCGACACCTTGTTTCACAAATATCCTCATTTACATTACAACATCATTCTCCTGTCCCTATCGCAATTTATTTGGGGTCGGTGCAACGTGTCTTTTCCTTCCATAGTCACGGTAGTCACTCCCTTTCTAACCATATCACTTTGCCTATTCATTAAAAGAGCCGAGAAAAGCGAACCGAGAATCCTTGTCTTTGTAAATGTTTCGCATTAAAAAAAAAAGTAGTGGTTTTTGAAACTGCTGGCGGCTTGTATCCAAAATATTGTTTAGAAGTTAGACAACAGACATTTCTAAGAAGAAATAAAAATATATATAATATGTAGTCTACATCATGCCTTGTTTATTGATTCTCCACAATATACTCTTTCTTTTTGATCCACGTTACACGTTTCATGAGTTTTCAGAATAAAGCGTGCAGTTTTCCAAAACGTTATTTACCTTTGTTAATTCCTGCCTAAAGATAATTTAGCTATCTGCGCCTATATATAATTTAGTTTCAGCCATTACTCGTGACATATTCTTCCATTCCTTAAAGTCCACACAAAATACCAAATAGCATCATCTTCAAGATATTACGATTCCTCATCAAAATATTAATAGCTTTGCGTTCCCAGTGGGTGCCAAGTGTGTCGGCTCGTGATCGTCTTGATCACATCAAAGGGATGTTTGAGACAAACAGTGAAGCTAATGACATCGAACGTTGACCTAATATGTTTTGGACATGTTGCACCTTGTGTATAGACATGAGGACTTTGACAACGAGTTTCGATGTTTTGTCTATGATTAACCACAGTTCTGAAGGCATGATCAATTTAATCTGTTCTTGTCATTTGGTTGCACCAGCAACAATGACTTACATGAGAATAGTCTGCTAATTTACTGAAACAGATTTGGTTTTGAAAAACCAGGAGTCAAATAAATTAAATCACTAGCTTCCGCCCGCGACTTCGTCCGCGTGAAGTTTCACCCTTTCCCTATTCGCCCTCTGGGGTGGAATTTCGAAAAACCCTTTCTTAGTGGATAACTACTCTACACAAAGAACACACCCTCCTTCATGTCTCTAGGACCAGCGGTTTAGGCTGTGCGTTGATATATCAGTCAGTCAGGACTTATAAAATTCAAAGTCCTGACTGACTGACTGATATATCAACGCAATGAAGTCGCGGGCGGAAGCTGTTAGGTATATAGATTTGCCATAGCAAAGAAAACATCGGGAAAAGAAATTTAAACTATCATAAATACTTATTTTACTTCTGTTTTACTCCTGGCTTTGAGTTTTAATGTAGATGCCAAAAAGCGTAGAGGATCAAAGAAACGTTGGATGGATTGTGTGAAAGATAATAAGGCTAGAAAGAGGATAATTATGACGGCTAATAGAGACTTATGGAATAAAGAAGCATGCTGTGCTGACCTCAAATAAATTATTGGTATACGATCAGAAGGATAATGAACTACAATAGCTAACATGGTATTTGTCAGAAGATTTACTAACCACAGACTTGGCTTTTAAAAACGTGTAGTGTTGGGAGTCGGGTGTTTAATTAGATCATTACGCCTTAGAGGAAAATACTAGAAAAATAGATACTTATTTTACACCTACTTTCCTCCTCGCTTTGAGTTTAAATGTAGATGGCTATTAGCTTAGGGGGACCAAACAAACAATGGATGAATTTGTGTGAAAATTTATAAGTAGAAAAAGGGTGGAATCCAGTGATGTCGATATGTAAATGTATAAAAGAAGACGACACTCTCGTCGACCCAAATAAATTGGGATAGTGATCATTTCACTCCAAAGATTAAGCTTTTATTTGTACTAGAGCCTGAAGAATGTGCTGTGCTGTTTCACTGGTAATCAGTTTTTAAAGATATCCATACTAATATTATAAATTCGAAAGTAACTCGGTCTGTCTGTCTGTATGTTACCTTTTCACGACTAAACCACTAAACGGATTTCGATAAAATCGGGCAGAGAGATAGATTGTATCCTGGGGATGGACATAGGATAGTTTTTATCCCGATATTCCCACGGTATCAACACTTATGCGGATGAAAACGTGGGCGCTGCTAGTAACTAATAATACTAAAGATATTTTAATTCAAAGGCACTTCATCGCTTGTAAACTTCTTACCCGTTGGTCTTACATACATACTTGAACTAATATTCAGACCAAGATTAATATAAATAAACAACACGCTCCTCTAAATAAAAATAGAATGAGATATTATTCACAAACTTTTCACAGACATGTGATTCAACGTACTGATGGTGATGAGGGGTTCTAGAATGTATGTGAATGACTAAGAATAAGTACTTCGAATTGGGGAGTACCTGAGACTTGTCATGTATATGTCGTAGTTGGATTGTATAATTCGCCATATTACATTACGGCTAGCTGTTATAAAAAACAGGGCCGTTTTGAAATGCGGCGGTTCAACGATTAGCTGGATTGAATGCAGCTGAATAAAATACCGCCGGAATGTACTCGCCGCCATACGCTATTCAACACGGCTAGCCATAATATAATACAGCGAGACATTAGCCGCCTCTTTGACAGGTTTTAGTTCCGAATCTTAACACTCGTGGCGGTGCGTGACTTATCAACAACAACTACGTCGATATAGGATGCAAGAGCGAGCGAAGGGCACCCCGAAGTTCGGTTTGGTTAGGTTACTTTAAACCCGTTACACAGAAATAGGAGCCCCGGGAAGCGTAGTAACTACGATGCGGCTAAACGTGGCCCGCTTTATTGAAGAATGTATCGCAATGACAATCCGGTTAATCGTTGAACCGCCGCATTTCAAAACGGCCCTGTTTTTGATACCTAACGGCTAGCCGTAATGAATATGGCGGATTATACAATCCGACTGCGACATATATATCTGTGCCATAATTATCATTGCTAAATTACTTAACCTTTCTTGGCGGAGAAAATACCTGTGCGCATGGGGCACTCTCCCGAAAAAAGTGGTTACAATATGTGGGGCTTCCAGCTATTATAAATCTGTCGTATACAGCATGTATCAGAAGGTTGGTTCGCGATTACCGAAAGTTGCTTAGTTTAATGGTCTGTCTGTACTGCACCCTTAAATATGACCACACCCTGATACATGCTGTATATCCTTCAAAGAGACTACTACAAAGACTACTTTGCAGGACTACAGTCTTAACAGCCAAAACATAAACGCGACTGGCATTGTTAACATTGTTTTGTATAGAACTATTCAGTTACTTATCTAATTTATTTTTCCTGCTTATTGTTGATACCCGTTACACGTTTAGTTACCCCAACTATTTAATTAATTATATTCACACTAGCAGCGCCCCGCGGTTTCGCCCGCATAAGAGTCGATCCCGTAGGAATATCGGGATAACAACTATCCTATGTCCTTTCCCGGGACTCAAACTATCTCTATACCAAGTTTCATATATATCGGTTCACGGTTTAAGCGTGAAGAGGTAACAGACAGACAGACACGCTTTCGACCGTTATAATATGACGGAACCGCTGTCATAGGGAACTGCCATGTAGCTTATGACAGCTGCACTAAGTAAACTGCTCTAGTAGATCTACTTGGCACAAATATTTTATTTCCATAACACTTCTGACATTGTCGGAAGCACTGTTATCCATAAAGGAAACCTTTTTCAGAAAACCATATCTAAATCTACCTCTCCGTTTTATATCTATATCCGTTATATATCATTTGGAGATAAATAGGAACATTCGTGTTTTACACACACAAACGACCTCTCACCCTAAACGCATCCTTCTAAAAATATAATAGAAGTTTATCATAAAGTACTCACTTGAACTTGGTCCTAATATCTTCTTTGAGCAGTTCATCGCTCCTATACCAGCATATCTCCGGCTTAGGCGATGCGACCAGCTGGCATTCGAAGACGAGTTTGTTGCCATCGTCCTCCTGTCGCAGCTGGGGCTTCTGTGTGAAGCTAGGGGCTAAATCGTCGGACACCCCCATTGTTAGCTTGGGGACATTACGCTCGCGGCTGGACCAACACTGCCGCTCTGATGATGCGCTTCAACCTGGAAAGAAGGAAAGAGAGGTTAGTTTTCAAGATGAAGGATGAAGTACACGTTACAGATTCCGTCGACTGAATTCTTGGTTTAGGACTAATCGTGTTAAAACCATACACCTGGATAAAACCAATCAAACAAGCAAGCAAGCCGTGTCTTACTGGTCACACGAATATAGGTTAGACTTTCAAATCAAAAAAAGAAAAAATCAAGCTGTTAAAAGTTCAGTAGGTGTCGTTGATTTTCTCTAAACATTAAAAGGAAGTTCCCGAAACGATCAACTAGACGTAGAAAGGTATAAATAAGTATATATCTATATGATTTGATGTTCTAAAGACTAATATATCTGTAAAGACTAGTAGATATATCGTACAGTCGGTGGCCAACATTGTCTAACCCACTTCTAGTGGGTCAGATAATGTTGATCACCGACTGTACTTCATAGAAATCAGAAGTTTCAGTTCAGTTCATGCTTGAATTAGATAAAGTTGAGTGTCACATCAAAGATTATCCTGCAGTTGACCATTGATTGAAGTTTAGTACTGTTTAGTACAGTCTTTGGCAGATCAGTTGCTACAGGATGTAGTAATAGTAGAATTGTCTGTTAGTAAATATCTTAAAGCAAGCTAAGTTATAAGCTATCGAATTCAAAGGTACACCAAATAAACAAACAGTATTGGCATTTTAAGCGATTTGATCGACGATTTCTATACTTTATGTTTTTCCCAACAAGGAATCCAAATTATTTACATGAGGGTTTTCTTAGACCTTTAGCAATTGAGATATTTGTTTACAAAATCATTCTTTGTAATACTGTGGTATTGGTAGGTATGGTAATGGTGCTAACAAAGATTTTAATTCAAGATCGGATGGTAACAATTTTTTGCTCCAGATCCGATTCTTCTTTTTGATCGAATTCTTTTTAACCCCGACGCAAAAACGAGGGGGTGTTATAATTGATAGATTCTTATGAAGTATAAACAGGGTATTCAGTATACACCTATCGGTATTCTAAAAGTCTTCATTTTTCAAAAGCTTGCTCAAGCTTTGTTCAGTTACTATGAAGTGATAGCTGTTATGAGTTGTTGACCACAATAAAAAATCCTGGGAAACAACCAATCATAGAAGTTGATACGAGATTTGCGAAAATGTGGGTAGCCACTTCAAAGCGACTGTCAAACCTTATATAATTGATCCGTTGTTGATATTTTGATCAATCAATCAAAACAGAAAATAATGAAGAGAATATACAAAAAAAAAAAAAAACCCACGCCAAATGTCAAAAGACAGCTTTCTATTAAAAAATCTAGATAAATAATCACTATTAGTCCAATTTATTCAAAAACATATCTGAATCGTGGGACAAAGTAGCTGAAAAATAAAATTTGAGGCAGGGAAGATAGTCGAATTTCTGGAGACCTTATTTATCTTGTTTGTTTTTCATCACGTCAATCAATGACTAGAGATAATTGGTGAACTTTTCAACATATCACATTCTAGTGTAATCAGCGATAAGGGTAGAAAAATAATGAGGTAATCTATCCTTTTAGTGAAATACTTCTAGTATCACGTATTGGAACATTTTTTTATTTTTTCAAATGAAAACATAGCTTATTATTATTATTATAAGCCTGTGTTGTTCCACTGCAGTGCAGGTCTCCCTTTATCTCTTTCCACTTTTTCCGGTCTACTTCGATTGTGGGCCAAACCTTTATGAATGAGTTCAGCTCATCCCGCCATCTCTCCCAGAATCATTGGAACATACTGTAGGTAATTATTATTACTATCTTAGCCTAGTATTTAGATCAGTATTAAAATCATTATTCTGCCTTTAACTGCACCGCGACATCTGTCACGATCATTAATATTATCTAGCCTGAAAACCATACATCAAGTATCATCAGTTACTGAAGCAATGTTGGCCACTTCAGAGCCGTCCGATTCACGAGTGACTCACGCGCAGAGCGGTCAGCGCCATCAACACTGGCAAGGTGAAGTGTAACCGAGTGGGTGTCCAGTATTCAAATATTCACGAGTGTGAACGAAACGAAAGAGTGTCTCGGTCTATTTCTGTACTGTTGAAGGCCTCCGAAGCTTCGACTCGCGGCGAACGCTCCCCGAAGAAATTTTATAACTTGCAACTGTAACTTCCTCTGATTACCTAATACTCGTTCGTTTTATTTGAACGTTTTATGATGCATTCCCATGTTCATTTTCAAGTGCCGGGAGTGCTCGAAATACACTTTGGTGGTTCTGGCTTTTATTTATGTATTAAATTCTATATATATATATTTTGCTTGGTTTTAGAGTGCCACAAGGGCTTATGTTGGACCCAATTTAATTATTTTAAGCTTAACATCAAAGTTTAAGTGAAAAATTCAGAAATTAATATTGCATTTATAGTGTCTTTTGACAGCTGATAAAAATGTAAGTAAAAGTAACATACCAGAGAAATAGGAACAGCCAATAATCCAATAGTGTCACGAAACACTCAAGTCAAAACACATTCACAAGTAAAGTACAAAATTCGCTAAACAAGACGTTCGAGAACTTGACGAAGGTTATAGGAAACTGGATTCGTCAGAGAAATCGGGCGGTTTTGTCGCCGGCGGCGGGACGCGTCGGGTCGTTTTCGAAATCGTAACTAAACTATGAAAATTTTGGCGGCTGGCCGAGGCGGGCGGGCGGAATTCGCGTGGGCGGATGCAGGCACCGCCATGGATTGGATAACTTACTCGTCATACGTGACGTCTCCGGTGCAGAGGTGTTTTCCGCTGAAGATAGATGCTGATCTAATAGCAGTATTGTTGCAAATATTGGGATAGGGTTTGGGCCAGTGCTAATGTATTTGATTGTCGTGGGCAGTAAAGTTCTAAGTAGTGTTGGGCTAATCTTCGAGTAATGTCTTGGGCATTCTGGTTAAAATTGTAGGTATTTTCTCTTCTCTTTCATGTCCTCAATTTGGTTTTGGTATGTTTGGGTTCCTTTGGTGTTGGTTAATGATCTTGTATGCAACGTGTTATCTTAGACAGATAAGTTATGGTTGTAGAGTTTGCCTTTCCTAACGCTTTGTTTAAATGTTTTTTTTTTTTTATATTGCACAGTATGTAGAAATTTTTTAATCTTGTACTATCTATTTCCCTGTAATCCCATTGATTTGTACATATGTGTGTAGGTCATGGACATATGATTCATCAAGTGGGGCATTAATTAATGTATCTGCAAAAATTTCATACATAGTATTCCATATAGTTTTGATCATAATTATGGTTTTCTCATATGTATTACCATATCATTACAAAGATTTCACCTATTCATATTATGAGAAAAACAAATTACATACTAAATCGTTTTAACTTTAGCTGTTTCCAACTCAAAATGTCTACCCTAAATCCTTATTTATTCTAACACGAAAACTTGGACACGTTTTCTTAAACATCATACAAACATATATATAAAATAATGTATTAATATATGTCTGTTTCGCAGTCCGTGAATCTGACAAACAAGTGGCTCTGGTTTTATTAGTTCATAAATCAATTTCAGTCGTAAATTTTTCTTCAGCATTCGTGGATGTTCTCTCCTTGGCAACTGGAGAAATCAGGTGACCAATAAATCAGCAGGTGAATTGTGTCAACATGTAAATATGTAATGCTTTAAACCTTGTGATTGATGAACTAAATGCGTCTTGGGACAATGATGGAGAGTGATTTCATTACAGCTTTCCACACGTTTATTTTTAATTAAGATTAAGATGTGAGCTACATTTTTAATAACATCAGCCTCGAGTATATTACAATTAACTCCTCTTGAAAGCTCTAGAATTTAAATTGCAATAACACTTTTGTCTTAGTTAACAGTTACAAATGGTACTGTTTCAAAAACAGATGATTCTGTAGCTGTTTGTTTTACTGCCAGGTTAGCAATAAAAAATGTATCATTATTTTTTCTTAAGACATTTCGTTGGAATACTCCAACGTAATTCATTAGTTTTTAATATATACCTTTAACATTTTTGTATAAATTTTCATTTGCATGAACAGTTTTTACAATTAATGTGTTTAATGATAATAGTGTCTTCAACTTCAGTGGGTTTTGTAGCCAAAATTATGAGTTCAATGACTTCTATTATATTTGCTTTTGAGTTGTTATCAAGGCTGAGAAGCAATCTATCCAGATCAAACGTAAGATAATCATACGTAGTGGTTATGAGTAATTTCAGTGAAATGAAATTACTTGATCTATAAATCGCAGTACCTACCTACATTTAGTAATATTTTACATAAACATATTTTTCGTTTCAACTTTGGGCAGCTGTATTGCAGATAGATGTAAGTAGTCGATTATTTCTGAGTTTCTACCAATATAATTTTACCTTCAGCTGTAGACCGAACAAGAAAATTTTAAACAACCCGACTCGGTTAGGTTAGGTTTTGTTTTTTTTTTCAACAGAAGTAGGAGTTTTATTTCGACTTATGCAGGAAACCCAAAGCAACTACGAGAACGTAGAATGGATGAGCGAGCGGAGCGAGCTCGATAATTTTGTACACTCTTGAATAGGTTAGATTTTCTTTTAATTTGCTTAGTACATGATTTATAACACCCCACACACAAAAAAAGGTTTCCCTCACGTAGAAATTTAAAGGGATTTAATGCTACTTATTCGTGATCAAGAAAGTGGATGCGGGAAGCACAGAACCGGTCGATATGGACGTGTTTGGGCTGAAATGAGATTCGTGATCAGAAGTTACCGAGAATGAATTCAATACTGACACTAAAGCTTCTTCTTCAGTCTTAAACAACTAAAGAAGAATCATAGCCAATCATATAACATAAAGCAATTTTTCATAGAACCAATATTTTTCATCAGCTAAGAAAACACAATATAATTTAAAGATCAAAGTAGCAACAATTATTGTATCATTAATTGTTCTATTAATATCGCCACAAAGCATGAATGGATTGTAGACTGTAAAGATCACAGGAAATATATTTCAAACATAGTTGGGGAATAAGAAAACAAATCATCTGTACGACCCACTTTTGAGATATTTTGTATTACGGGACAAAACATACTGCTAGAAGTTTTCTTTTGAGCTATGACGGTATCTTCTGGTGGGCGGGTATGCTAACTTGGTATGCAGACAGCAAAGATCAGCCAAGGGAATTTGTATTGGATGAATATGGTAGGAATGGGATTATGAAACCGGATGGGTTTCTAATTCCTATCATATCTATTGTCTGATGTTCATTGCCATGTTTAATTGCTTTGGTAACTTCTGGTTTTGGATTCCAGTGCAATATTGTATCAATACAATACCCGTATTACATGGGACTTTTATATAACTTGCAAAATATGGACACACATCAAGCTACTACTATCTGTCAAATTTCTTTAATAGATTTTCAACTTTATCGCTAAATTATAAGGTTCAAAGTTGATTGGGAAAATTTGACAGTTTCGGGTAGCTTGATGTGCTGGCGTCTGTACATGTCTGCCTAACCCATCGGGGATTATAAGCGTGATGATGTGTTATTGTATTAATATATTCAAATCATCAGCTTCAATTTTGTTACTTTCACTATCTTTACTAGAGTCACGAAATGTATACCAAATTCAATTTGATTCAAAGTCAAACTATTTTATTTTCTGCTTTTATCTGAGTAGACTGTAATACATTTTTTTAGAAAATCTTAAATGTTTTCTAACCAAACAACACAAGTAATTCAGACACAGCATCACGTCTTTTAAATTCGGTTTATTTAACTTCGTACCTGTAACTAGATATTTGACAAGACAATTAAATATGTTGGTCCAAGCTGTTCAAATGTTTGTCCAACACACAGATAAACTGTTTCTACAAATGTTGGTACAACTACTGATACATAAACAAATGATCAATTACTCAGTTCGCGTGATTTGGCAAACAAGGTGCGCTTGCGCAGGCGCGCAGCGTGATACCGACGTTCAATCGGATCGATGACTCATACACTTCGGTTGAATAAGATGATCAGATGGTTACATTGATATGTAGTGATGGTGCTACTTTTAACGGGAATTCAAACTTTCAACTATTTGATGATATTTTTTTCAAGGGATTTTTCGAGATTTCAGGAACATACTGAAATAGTTTCTCATGTCTATGCTTCAACGATGCTTACTTTTTGGGTAATAATCTCCAGATATTGAAATAAAATAAGTACTTAGATATTACATTAAAATATTTTGTTCTGTGTTGATTTAATCCGCTCAATCTGAGTGATTATTTCCTCAAAAGACTCAAAGGACATCAATCTACATGCTCTTCACATGATCTGACCAAGATTAAGTCAAGACTTTAAAGCAGACTGACCTGTGAGTTTGTTTCGGCCTTTCTTCTTCTTAAAGTAGTCAGCTATAAGATACGTCAACCTCATCTAGTTTTTATTAAAACTATGATTGACGTCTAAAAGTGTTTGGAACAAACCTACTCACAAAAAGGAATTTTAAAGTATTTAAAACAGACTTCAAAAAGAAATGAATTCAAAATTATGAAATAACTTTAATTTTGGAAGTCGGTGTCTTGGGATCTGTATTTTAGTTTTAGTTTTTTGCCACCGACTTCCGAAATTTCATAATTTTGAGTTCATTTCTTTTTGAAGTCGGTTAATTTTTTTTAAATTACTTTATTATTTCGTACTTTTTAGTTTTAAGTAATAATAATAATAATAATATTCCACAACTATCACACAACGCCGTCTAGTCTCAAGCTAAGCAGAGCTTGTGTTATGAGTACTAGACAACTGATAAACATACTTATATATTTCTAAATACATACATATATAGATAAATTACACCCAGACACATAACAAATGATCATGCTCATCACACAAACATTTGTCCTGGGTGGGAATCGAACCCACGACCTCCGGCATAGCAGTCATAGTCACTGACCACTAGACCAACAGGCCAGTCAAGTAAAAACTGGTGGTGGTAATAGTTTTGTTGTAAATATTGCACTATAATTTGACCTAGATTTTTTGTTGTAAATATTGCACTAGAATTTTTCCCTTTGACACTATACCCGTAGCTCGTATCAATAAGCCAGGCCGTTACACTTACACGTATTAGTCCATATCTTGAAAATTACTGAATCGATTTTGGTGAAACTTGCACTGTTCTCTAAGTTGAAGTAAATGTAAGCCAATAAAAAAAATGGCCACGATCCGATTAATAGTTGCGGAGAAATGCGTGGACAAACATTCATACATACGTCTATAAAATTTTGTGTATTTGTTTGGATGCCATATTAGATTGTCATATGTGAATGCACAGAACCGGTCGAAGTGGAAGTGCTTGGGGGAGGCCTATGTCCAGCAGTGGACGTCTTTTGGCTGAAATGATGCTGATGATGATGTGAATATAATGCAATTCCAATAATATTACATACATACGTGTCGAATTGATAACCTCCTCTAGTTTGAAGTCGGTAAAAATAAAATCATTCATCATTTAAAAAAAACCTTCAAACAATAGTTTCATAATAAATAATTTATTAAAAAGCTTGATACAGCTGAGACAAAGTAGCTTTCAAGATTTATAATGTTTGTATGTAGATATGTATATAGATATGAAGGTAACTCTTTGATTCATTATATATTATGAGTAATCAGGTCTCGTGACAAATTGTTGGTCAGTATTTATGTTTAACATCTGTCCTAATTCATAATAGAAACATAGTACAAATTGAGGGTGTCTCAAATTGTTAGCCAAGTTTCAAAAACATCGATCAACTATGACTAAAATCGTCATATGCCTTACATTCTTTTCCCAACTACGTTGGGGTCGGCTTCCAGTCTAAGTGAATGCAGCTGAATATCAGTATTTTACATGGAGCGACTGTCTATCTGACCTCCACAACCCATTTACTGGATAACTACAATTTTTTTTTTGTAAGCCTATTTTGTTTCCCACTGCTGGGCAAAGGCCTCCCCTTTTTCCTTCTAAACCTCCCTGTCTTGTGCGATCTCTGGCTATGTTGGCCCTGCAAATGTTATTAGATCGTCACGCCACCTTCGCCTTGGTCTACCTCGACGGCGATGTCCTGCCTCAGGCGTCCAGTGAGTGACGATCGTCTACAATCATAACTATTTTAAAATTATATAAGTAAACACTCAGCTAGTAACACAACTCGCTCGCCAAAAATAAGTTGTTTTCTTAAAAAAAAAAACTAAAATAATACTGATTGTGAAGATATTTTGTATACCTACTACTACCTACTTATGATACACGTTGTCATCCAATTAGTTAAATAGTGTGTGACGAGTATAATTAGCGACAAGTACGCATGTTGGCGGACTGTTGTCCAAATGTTCGGTCATATCATCAGCTGTTTGCTGAACAATATGAGGTAAACAGCACAGGAGCCAACAGTATATAAAAACATAAAGTATAGGCCAAGATTTTTTGAGATACTCGAAAAAGTGGAACAGAAATGTTCTCACATCCTACCAATGAATATAAAAAGTAAATGTTCTAAATACTAGCTTCTGCCCGCGACCTCGTCTGCGTGAAATTTCTTGTTCTCCCGACCCACCCGTCGCATCGCGTAGCTTGCCCGCGCTTTTACTACTCTCAGTTTATAAGTGTATAAGTAGTCTATGGTTACTACGGTTTCGCTTTGAGTTCTGTCTGATTTTTGCTCGGCTCCTAAGGTTACTAGTGATTTTAAATAGCTTATAGCCTTCCTCAAGATTTAGGCTATGACATGCAATTTTTTTTTTCAATTCCGACTGCCTTTAGCGCTTTAAACCCAACAAACTCTTCACTTTTATTATTATAGATAGCGCCATCTGCGAAGACGCGCCCCACTCTTCTGCCTAATCGCAACATTCCACTAGTGTTTTATTTTTGTCGATACACAGTAATTACGTATTAGTGGGTAATTAGTGTGTATAAACTAAAACACTAGCGGAATTAACTAGCGATAACCACTAGCGATTAGTAAGAAGATTGGGCGATATGGCGTCTTCGTGGAGGACACTCTATAGTATAGTATATTTTATAAACTATATAGATAATTTGTAATATTGCATACCAATACATCAGCTCATCTTAACTACGAACAAATCTAAATATTAAGTTAAAAGGTTCTATAGCTGAACCAAACAAAAACTATAATAATAATGAGCATGCAAAGAAACTTAAACTTCATAACAAAGAAGGAGCAAAACTGGAATGAATAAAAACTAGTGCTTCTTATTGCATCCATAACCAAAGAAGATATGAACAGCACGCCAGAAAAAGCCAGAACCCAAAATACAACGACCGAAGCCTCTAAATCTTCTCAATTTTTAACCGAAACATTACGACACGAATACCTGCCATCAAATCTAAAAGAGTACCATTGCAAACACATCAATACGCTAAAAATAGAACAGCAACACTGGCTGTCAGAAATAGACAATAACGTGTGTACAGTCAGACAAAAAGACAGGTGTTTAGGCACCGAACTTGCAACTACTGTGAGTGAATAGTTCAATAGAGTGAAGGTTCACTTTTGTTTCATTACACGTTCACACGTCATCGACAAAGCTATGGACGATAAAAAAGGAGTAATAGTGTTCTGTGGGTAGGCGAGTGCCGAAATCCAACATCGTTGGATCACTAATATTTGAGTGAGTCTGGTTCTTGATGGTACTGGTTCTGGCCGGTGATATAGTGAAAATTGGAAACACGTGGTAAATTATCAACGACGTTTGACATACTGACAGTGGGACCATACCTTTAGGCTTACAAATAAATATTTTTTTCAGTTTTGATTCATTTTGTGTTCAGACGCTTCACTTTCAGTGAATGATGCCGAATTAAAGACAAAAATAAATCCTTTTTATTGTGTGCATAAAAAAATTGTATACAACGCTTCACTTTTTGTATAAGTATTGACGGTGTAGTGTAAAGATGAACATTTTTGCGTGTATACCAGATAGCTTGTTCAACTGTACAATGCGTTTCACCCACGTGATGCAGATTCCGAATGGCAATCATTTTTATACAACCCACGACCTGAATGAAATTTCTCGATTGAGAATGGATTTTTTGGAAGTGAGAATTTAGTCACACGGTACGATTAGTCGTAGAGATTTTTATGGTATTGATTCATTCTGTTTCAATTTATATTACATTTTTATTGATTGCGAATGTGCTTGCAATTCTAACCAGGATTGGTAGCTGTTATATTCTGTTAAAATATAACCGTGAAAACATCTTGAACTGGGTTTATTGATGATGATGCTAGGTAGGAATGAAAGTATGGCAAATATTTAACATAAAATTAAAATTGTCAACAGAGCCAATTAAATTCCTTTACATAGCAAAACAAACAATTAATAGCCCCGATAGCTGATCTGAATGAGAATCGAATACCGTTCAATTAATTAACCCACTAAATATTTTGAATGTTGTCTCAAATTAAAACCACCTATGCGTCGAGGTTGACGCTAATTTCTCCAACGGCTTATCCGTTGCACTTGTGCCAAATTGTTTAGAAATTTTAAAATAAACCTGTGACTTTGTGAGTAATTTAGCAATACCACGACACGACACGACTGATGATGATGGTTTTACTACTGATAGAATGCTTTGTTTTACAACATAGGCCTGCGTGTTGTAAAAGAAAGAAAAAAAGAACGAAAATACGTTTATTTTGCGGTAAAACATTACGCAAACAAAGAACACAAACAAGTTGAAGAACAATATGCGTCACATCCACGCAAAACCGCTGTTGCTCAGCATAATGCTGTGATCACAATTAAGACAGACCCACATCACTACTTTTTAGCGACAGCCGGCATTGATGCGATGACGTCAACCGGTGCAGCATATAATGAGACACCAAGCAATAAGAATCCTAAATCACGAAGATATACAGGATGTAAGGGACATTGACGAGCAAACTGTTACTACAAATTCAATAAATGATTCAAGACCAACCAGAGCGTTTCATACAAAAGCGAAATACATGCTCAAAATGTGTCGATGTCAAGGGACATAAGGGACATATTTTTATTGTCTTTCTTGTTTCAAGTGTTTATTAGTGGAAACTTGTAAATGGCCTTCAGATGCATATGGTTTAAGAGCACTGTTTAAATTAGCTGTAAGTTTCCCGAACAGAATAAAATAAAATCAATAAATTATACACCGTGTACCTGATGTAGCCTGATGTACAGCAAATCACGAGATGAAGCATAATACCGTGTTCGGTTATGTGTGTATTATCATTGGTTTTTTGTTGAATATATAACTCGGGTCGTAAGCATCATTTAGTGATCACGTGTACAGACGCCAGCACATCAAGCTACTAAAATCTGTCAAATTTGTTTAATAGATTTTCAATTTTATCGCTAAAACATAAGGTTCAAAGTTGATTGGGAAAATTTGACAGTTTCGGGTAGCTTGACGTGATGGCGTCTGTACAACAGACTTTATGTTCGCATCGATTGATGAAGTGTACGATAAATCGTAGAGTGTAAAGCAATATGAGCAGTATTGAATAGGTTTGTGAGTTTAATACTTTTGCATTGCGATTTTAAACATCATTACAATGTATTTGATTAAGATCGCATTGTTTAATGTTGCATGCCTTTATAGAAGTATGCAGAATAACAATGTTCTTGTTGGTGTTTAATCAGATAGGTAGCTTAGCTGTAATTCTGGGTATTTCCTCTTTCAGTTTTGTCAACAAGGCGTGTGTTACTTATTAATACTAAGTAATCGCCTTTTAATCCAACTCGTCACTCACACAAACCCTCCAGTGCTGCCATATCACTGGAGGGTTTGTGTGAGTGGCGAGTTGGATTAAAAGGCGAGATTAATTGTGTCGCAGTGCGCACAAATTTTCTTTTTTTGGCGAGGAATTTGTATAATAAACCTCGTAATTGTTTCATGACCCTCAAGTTAAATGTCATTTGTGCGTCAAGATCTGCGGAGTAATTGCGTAACACATTATCAATCGGAATCGGTTTCATTTTGACAGTTCAACAACATTCATTGCGTTATTTAGGTACTTCTTGATCAGACAACATTTTTTGAACTTATGAAGTAATGGATTAGCAATTTGCTTCAAAATTATTCAGATTCCGATTGATAGTGAGTTACGCAATTAGGGTTCTGTTTGTCAATGTTACAGTTAGATAGTTTCAACACTATTGAAGGTTCTATTTACTGAGAAATTCCTGTCAAAAGTGGTAAAGCAATATTATGTTGTCGACTATGCATATAAAATACTAGCTCGCGACTTCGATCGCGTGAAGTGTCGCGTTTCAACATAAAACATATCCTATGGCATTCAGCAATAATAGAGAATTACCTACTTTAAACAAACTCACAAATTGTATCACAATTATTAGTATAGATGTTGAGTTTTGGCAAATCTTAGTAACCCTTTGGGCCGGAAGCTCTCTTGTTTATTATCCTTATGTATTACTAGTAACTACAATCATGGCTAAAACCGATAGCTTCACTTAATTCATTACGACTAACATCTGTTATTGATAAATTCGGAAACCTCTACGAATTCACGTAATTGCGAATAACGCAACATCTAAAATAGAATTCGACGAATTGTGGCTTTTGATAAATCAAAATCATTTTAGATACAGTGTTATATTGTTTCTAAGGAAATCTTCCTATACTTATTTTAATTGGATTTTTTAGACAAACACAGGATATTACTATAAGCTGATTAAAGGCTTATTGAAAATATTAATACCGGTTTCGTATAAATATCAGTAACTTTACGGAATTAACAACGTAACTTAGATTATACTACAAATGATGAAGCCTATGCATTATCAGCCTATAGTGTTCCCACTGTTGGGACACCTCTCTGTCTGGCCTCCTCTCTGTAGGATGGAGTGGGCCATAATCCACCACGCGGGCCCAGTGCGGATTGGTAGATGTTTCAAGTCTTCGATTTTTGGCTCTAGCACAAGCCGGTTTCCCCACGACGTTTTCCTTCGCCGTTTTGAGAGCAGTGAAACAAATTTACACACAGAAAAGCGTCTATCAGGGTTCGACCTAAAACCTGTAAGTCGCGGCTGACAAAGATTGAGGAGACTAATATCACACATCACACTAATATTATAAGGCGAAAGTTTGTGAGTTTGTTTGTATGTTAGGGTTCCGTAGCCAAATGGCAAAAACGGAACCCTTATTTACTTCTTCACGCACAAACGGCTGAACGGATTTGGATGAAATTTGGCACACAGATAGTTTAAAACCAGGATTAACACGTAGTATACTTTTTATCCCAATGTTCTCACGGGATCGACACTTATGTGGGTGAAACCTCGGGGCGTAGCTAGTCATTTATAATCTTTGTTGATGTAGAATCACAAAGATTTATAGAAAAATCCCAAAAAAAAAAATAACATACTTATACAATATACATACATAAATTCACGCCTTGTTCCCATGGGGGTAGGCAGAAACTACAGAACACCACCTGCTGCAATCCTAAGATAATCATTTTGCCTCATTTACGGATACGGTCACATATCTGGGCATACAAGCACGACGGTTGCGAGTACTACGCATCTAACCGTTTTTGAAGAACGTCACCAATAGGGTCACATGTCCTCTTAGGGCGTCCCCTCTCGGCATTAAACACTCACATCTGCCTTCTAAATACCTATTGATAGTCGCTTTTCATTCATCTGCTCAATTTATTTCGAGCCTTTTTTATATGATCATTGTTATCATTCTGCAAACCAATAAAGTCTTTATTGGTTTGCAGATAACAATGGTCTTTAGAAGAAGAGGAAAACTATATTCATGGGAGAAGGATAAGAATGCAAGAAAGTTCAAAGTCTGATAGTAATATAAGATTTAACCATGCAGAATGCAAGAAGGTAAGCAACCAGAAACAACGGAAAATAAATATGTATATATATTTTCAGTCTGCTAACTAATCCAACTTGCGAGACACGACAAACAACTAATACAAGTTTGTTTTCCATTCATTCGCCAGACCTATACAAATCTAGGCACATGTCTTCATCTACATACGCTCACGATTTTGCAACTGAATCACCTTTTCGTTTTCATCTAACAATGACCCCAAGCAAACAGTCATTTTGGCGACTGCAATATGTATATTTAAAACATTTTTCATAATTAGATTTCATATTTCGTAACTACTTTGACGGGGTGTTGGCTTGCGGCCATCGAGAGGGAGACACTAGATGTATTTCCGCTTGAGTGCGAAAAGGACAGGTGATAATCTTGTGTGAAAAATATTTATGCTAAGGCCTTCTGTTGCTATGAATTCGTCTATGAATAGTTTCGGTCGGTTCACCCGCGCGATATTTTTGTCTCACTCGTCGAAGGTTAGGACTGCTTTTACAAGTCACAGTTTTGCAGAGAATTTTCTGGTTAGATCAATGTTCGCGTAGGATTCGTCCGTCTTTTGCGTAGTTTCAGGGAATGTTGGATATTGAGCTGCTCAAATTTTGAGTTGAGCTGCACGATTACTGACAAATGCGTGCACTGTCTGGACAGGTCCACTCAATCTGAGCAATTCTTTCCTCAAAATACCATTTTAGACATCAATCTACATGGTTTTCACATGATCTGACCAGAATTATGTCTGAGCTTTTAAAAAGACTGTGACCTCTGAGTTTGTTTCGGCCTTTCTTAGAGTAGTCAGATAGGAAATACTGACCTCAACTAGTTTTAAGAAATATGATTGATGTGTAAAAGTGTTTGTACAAGCCTACTTACGAAAATAAAATCATTTATCACTATTTTATTAGAAGGTTGGTCTTGAAATTGCCTGGTAACTGCATGTTATTTTTTGCTAAAGCTTTGGCAAGGAAGAAGAGTAAAGATTTTGGATGACATGAAGAATTATAGACTGCATACATTCTGAATAACGTATTACTAGAGCAGATTGTAGCAACAGCATACAAGGGAATCATGCTCTTTTAAAAAGAAAAGATAATATTTTGAGAATCTCTGGCTTCCAGAACTAGCCTCAAGACTATTTTAATATAATTAAACATCACTAACTTTTTTGTTCGAAAACGATTAATCGAAATAAAAGCAAAGTTTACAGTCCATTAGAGCAACGTTTTACGGAAACATAAAACGTTACTGTACAATACGTGTGAAATAATCCGTGACAAAACCTCATTTCCCTGTTTCTGGTCGTTTGATAGACCATGAAAGTTATTCTGGCTGGCCATAAGAATGGCTTATTGGATTTGTTTTAAAATTGATTTAAGGAACCATAGGAAAGTTATCTCTAACCTGAAAATAGATAGTGAAAAAGCAATTTGGCCTTATAGGAGAAAGTGAAGATTGCGACGTATAATTGGTGAAGAAATTGGTTCCTAATAGATAGAATTAAACTGTCAGTTTAAGGTTAATGAAAAAAAATCTATATGAAAGTGATAACGTGACGGCTAGTTGGATCCCAAGTAGTATGGAACAAGGGTTGAGGAGATACAGCTTTCAAGGAAGACAGTTGGACTTAAGAAAATAATTCTGAGCATAATCACCCATGCAGTATTTTTTATAAAGGATAACAAAATGTTACTGCAGCAGTTACAGATGTTTTAAAACCATATACCAAAACAAAAATACATATAATAAACCAAGAAAAATAATTCTGGCACTATGGTTTTTCTGATAAGAGTCGATAAAACGTTTCAATAGCTTATTAAATATAATAGAACTCTAGGTGTAGGATATCATGGCTTGTGAAATATAGAGCCATATGAATATCTAACATAGTAGTTCATTATAGTAGCCAAACGTAACATCGTTAGACTACAGGTCAATGAGCTCTTTGAGATACGAAGCCACCTTTAAGCCCGTATTGCAGCTTCCGATCTACTGCCAGAAATTATGATATATATTGTAAATTATGACAATCGATATTGTATACAGTATTGGTATCGCTTACCACATGTATACATATTCCTGGTTTTAATGATCTAGAATATTTGAGGCGACATTGTATTAGTTACCTAGGTATAGATTAAAAAGCATATCGAAAACTTAACAAAAACGAGAGTGATTGAAAACTTTACAGGCATTTGGAGGTTAAATGCCTATTTGAAGTTAATCATTTATTTCATTTAGGATTGATTTTTCAATAGTCGGTGAATAATTTTTTTCACAATAGCATTAAATTTTTTGTTTACAGTCGTTTAATTTCATTTAATGTTCTGTTACTAACTTTAAATACATGATAATCTTATTGATATAATACGACCTCAACCAATTAATTGCATTTAATTAATACGACAACCACTGAAACGATGCGAAACTAACCCAACGATATAAAATCAATGAAGAGCCACAATAAAATCTATGTTATATTTAACTACACACATCAAAAGTGTCTAGGGATCAAGCATTTTTATGCGGATTTCTTGAGATTGAGATGTGGCTTTGTAATAAATTTATGATTTTATAAATTTATATGGATCCTTTTTGGTGCATTTCATAATTTGAATCAGGAACTGTGAATCAAATTCGAGTAAAAGATGAAAATCAGCTGTCAATATTTTCCCTATAAAAACATAAAACGCATTGAAGACATTATTAGTGCTACTGTTTCCCTACTACTGATTAAAACCAACGTTATTATGGAGCGGCGACGTCATTTAAGCGGGGAAGAAATGCTCAGAGCCGTGGGAATGATAGAAGCTGGTTCCCGGCAACGTACTGTGGCTTTAGCTCTGAATACAAGTCAGAGTGTTATCAGTCGACTTTGGACACGTTACCGAAGCACTGGTATCGTGGCTGAGCGCCATGGAGGACGGTATCGCTGCACCACACGGAGACAAGACCGATACATTCAAATCTTAACTCGAAGAGCTCCAACAATAACCGCCATGATGTTAGCCGTGAGGCTTCATCACTCTTCAGGGAACTTAATTAGCGACCAAACAGTCAGAAACCGCTTGCATGAAGTGAACCTTCATTCCCGAAGACCGCTACGGGTACCACCTATAGCAATGCACAATCGTAGGATTCGATATCAATGGGCTCTTGAACACAGAAATTGGGCAGAAGAACAATGGCGTTTCGTGTGCTTTTCTGATGAGTCTCGTTTTGGTATGAGACCGGATACAAGACGTATACGACACTGGAGAACCCCTGGACGCCAACAGCGATTAAAATCCTGCCAGGAAGTCCATCCTTATAGTGGTGGAACCATCATGGTATGGGCGGGTATTTGGATCGGCGGAAGAACTGAGTTGATTTGGATCAGAGGCAACCTCAACGCTCAAATTTATGCTGAGACGATTGTATCAGACGTCATCGTTCCTCTACAAGTGCAAATCGGTCCCTTATTTCAGTTAATGCATGATAATGCACGACCGCACACCGCAAGAGTTGTAAGACAGACTCTCGCCGCAGCTAACATCAATGTCCTGCCCTGGCCTGCTCAGTCGCCAGACTTGAACCCGATTGAGCATGCATGGGATATGCTACAGAGAAGAGCTCTGCCGAATATGGAGGGTATCCAGTCGCAAGAAGACCTTTTTTTGTTGTTGCAACGAACATGGGCGGCCATTCCACAGCGTGATTTGGATGAACTCATTTTGAGTATGCCAAACCGATGTTCTTGTGTTGTTAGTGTTCGCGGTAGAAACACGGATTATTAATTGTTTAAGTTACCCAATAAAATTTTAAAGAAAACTGTTATTTCAGTCTTTTTTTCGAACTTTTGTGTTAGTGGTTCAAATGTCAAAAATCCCTTTATTAGGAAAATGGCAAATTTCTTTATTAATGCAAAGGTGACTTGGTTTATCGTTACTGTGACAAACGAAAACACTTTATTTGATGAATCCTTAAAGAAAATTTTAATTAATATCAATCAGGAGAAAAGTTATTGCAAAAATATATGTTGATCCCTAGACACTTTTGATGTGTGTAGATGACATTTATTCTGTCTGTCTGATAAAATGTTTAAACGAACAATTTTACGAGTTGCAGGCAACTTGGAACCGTGTCAGATATTCTGACAAGAACGATTCTTGATGCATAAACACAAACACTTTCAAAATTATTACTGAGAGGGTTTCCAGGGATTTGGGTTATGTCATTTGGTCCAAGGTTGTTTCCAGGCTCTTGGAAATTGGCAAAATATTTTCGGAATTAGATAATATTATTGTTAATCCTATATAATTTAATGGTTCAGTTGATGCAACTGGTCTGCAATATAATAAAATAATAGGGTTAATATTCTCGGAGCATACGCTTTGAAAGCGTTCTGCACATTCTTGATTTCTTGTTCAAGGGTAAATGATAATAATTATGAGACATCGAGTATAAGAAAGAGACACATTGATAACACAGGTGGTTATGACAGACACGGCGCTATATAAACCCCAACTTTTGAAGTAAAAACTTCCTTAACTGCACTGTGTGCTCTTTCTGAACACTGAACAAAGCTGAACCGTCACTTTTGGGTCGGTGACGGGTATACTTGGCTCCAGTCGGTCGGTGGCACTGAATCGCGTATACTCCGCGCTGAATCGCATTATGTAAGTTTTCACTTCTTTCGTTTAGTCATTAAGCACACACCATCATTTTAAACACGATATTGTGCCATATCAACGGCCACGCACTGTAGTTTGGTTGGATACGATCGTGTTTAAAGTCAGCTAGGAAATAATTACCTTCGTACATCAGTTTTAACTAACTCACAAATATGTAGTTACATCACAAAACAAATGCATCTTCGATGTCTTTTTTCGAAGTCTCTATTTTTTGTTTTGTTGCACGATCGTTTCGACGAAATCAATTTGGGTTGGGTTAGCAGAAGCTTATGAGCGTTGAAGAACATTGTCATCACTCATCGATAAGACATTGATTTGTGTCCCTGGTAGTTTGACTGAAAGGATTCATAATCATTCTCCTGCCACTATCTTAATTTATTTAGGGCTACATGTCATTTTCTTCCATACTTCTCTATTGGTCGTCATCTCATACACAGCCCATACATCGTTTCTTTGGTTCCCCTACTCTTATTTCCTCACGACATTTTCCTTATGCCTCCGCATCACATGACAACCGATTTCCACACATCTTTTCAGTCACCGGTGCCACTTTTAATCTTCCTCTTATGTACTCATTTCTTCTTATTCTATCCATTGTTTTAACACCACACATCCTTCTTAGCATTCTCATCTTCGAGTCGGGCTGAAAACCTGAGCAATATTTTCTTTTTACTCTTAAAATCCATTTTCGTACAAATCGAAGGACACTCCAAACTATCCATCAGTTCACACAATCATGATCAGGGCAATATTATAATATATTGGCCAGCGTTAGCCACAGTCCTTGAGAATCAGATTCTGATAAAATCACTGTAGGTACATTTTAACTTTCTTACTAGTTTAATGAACCTTTAGCATTACTAGCAAGAAGATGATTGTCTATTCATTTCCGGGTTTCAACACCTGTTTCTGGGTAACTGGGTGAACAATCCGATACAACTTTTAAATACTTTTACCCTACCTTAATGTCAATTGGCAAACCGTCCCAAACTATGCAGGTAGACAGATACAGGTGTATTTGTCAATCAAAGGGTAATGTGCGGCCAACAATGAGACATTAATTACGAGATAGCTGTAAACGATTGGGCCGAACAAATTATTATCAGTACGTGACAAGAACGATTAATGTCTGCATTGATATAGGAGTTGCAGACGATGGCTAGGAATGTATTGGCTTGGATGATGATCATCACGCTTTGATGGCTGAGTTTTTGTAATGTGGTCGGATTGATGCAGCTGTTAACCGATGCTGTTGGCACTGACTGAGAGACTAGTTGTCTGCACGTGTATAACAATGTAGCTTTTAATAAAATTCTAGCTCTCATTTATCGTAGGTTTATCGACACAACTTTTCAGACCCCACAAAACATTTTGTAGATTTGGCGACATATTTAATCGTGTGCGAGAAACGAATCCATGACTCTGAAACTATTCCTAGACGCTTTGCTCCTTCATCAGCCGATCGGGTCATCAATTGTCATGATTCTTACTTTTAGTTTGGATTCTAGTATAAGAAATCGACTTTGATATTCTTCTGCTATCGTGTTAGCACCATATTAGTAAACAAGAAAGATCTCGAAAACTATTGAATTTCGGCCATACATACATACATACATAATCAGCCTATAATGTTCCCACTGCTGGGACACAGGCTTCCTCTCTGTGAGAGGGAGTGGGCCGTAATCCACCACGCGGGCCCAGTGCGGGTTGGTAGATGTCACATGTCTTTGAATTTTTGGTTTTAGGACATGCCGGTTTCCTCACGATGTTTTCCTTCACCGTTTTGAGAGCAGTCGTGATGAAATAATTTACACAAAGTAAAGCGCCTGTCTGGGTTCGAACCTACGACCTACAACTCGTAAGTCGCGGCCGTTATCACTTGGCCACCACTGCTCGGTCATCACTGCTCAATTTCGGCCATACTTAATTTTAATTTGTTACATTTTGCCCCCCTACCAGCTTCTGACGGATATACGTCGAATTACAAGTAACCCTGTATATTTTGTCGGTCTTAACAACATTAATTATAGTTAGTTCTCTCAGTTTCTCAAATTGCCTGGGTGGTGGTGCATAAGCAGTCGAAATAACACCACAAAACAGACATTTGTGATCTTTTAAGAGCACGTTAACATGATTCCGTTTAGTTATTGCCTCGGCTGAAGACATTACGAGCAAACATATAGCTTTATCCAAAGATTTAAACTATTAGATTTACCCTCACCGTAGCGTAGGTACAGTCAACAAAGGAGATAAGTATACAGGAGCGTCGGATATAGTTGAAGAAACCGATGGATGTTCTGGACTCAAATTTAATTTAATAAATCAACTGTTTGTTATCTAATAATTAAATTAAATTTTATTCGAGAACATCCATCGGTTTCATAATAAACTTCAACTATATCCGACGCTCCTGTATACTTATCTCCTTTGTTGACTGTACATACTGTAGACATTATGTCATGCATAGTTTGTGGCTTGCTACCTTTTCTAGTATTAGAATAATGGCATAAAATTATGAGATAAACGCCTATACCAATGTCAGAAAAAAGAATTAGGAGTCAGTTTCAGCTGGCAAGTGGATGTTAGTAAAATAATTTCATTAGTTAAATAATTACGAGTTTAATTCTAAACAAGTCTTTTATTGATTCAACCCGATAATATAGGGATGAAGAGACCTTATAGTACTTCACGCGAAAAAGTGTTCAAACTGAGAAGAATGAGCTTACTCACCCAGTATAGACCGAGAGATACGATTTTCAGTATGAGTGAGCGAGACATTACTATTCATATTCTACCAAACAGTAACATGACGCAGTCGGGCGAATCTAAAGATTTAAATCTTTGTCTTCAACTGCTTCGTTCCCGGTAATATTGAGTTCGGTTCCGCTAGTAATATTTTGTTCGCAAATAACTTTGAAAATAAACATTCTGTAGCTATACTTCGTACAGATTTACTATTGTACATACATTTATTTATGTTATGTATTTTTGTGAGAAGACACAAACTGGCAGTTTAATGATTTGATCAGGGGGCCTAAAAAGGCCACTTTGGCAGAATCATAAAAGGATACCATTATGAATCATAATATGGCGAAGACAGTCCGTGTTTTTCTTTTTTTCGCTGCACTACATAGGTAGGTATAATCAAAGAGATTGGGGTTGGATTTGGATTGGATTGATTGGTATTTTAGCACAGACAAAAAAAAATAACTGAAAAATCCTTCACCAATGGGATTTGATACGATTAACTTAACAGTTAACTGTCCATTAGGATTCATAATGTTATCCTTTTATTATTCTGCCAAAGTGGCATTTTTAGGCCCCCAGTTTGTTTTGGGAAAAGTTTTCTTCTTCTTGCCTTCCGAGTGTTTCAAAAAATGAAGATGCTTATGTAAACTAAAGACCCACTTTGAATATAACATAAGCTAAAATCACGCCTGCAATCCCCGAAAGGTTAGGTAGAGGTGTACAGTTAACAAAAGTGATAAGTATGCGGGATCGTCGGATACAGTTGAAGTTTAGTAAGAAACCGATGGATGTACTCGAATAAAATTTAATTTTATGAATAGAAAATAAACAGCTCATTTATCAAATTAAAATTCAGTCGACAACATCCATCGGTTTCTAACTAAACTTCAACTAATCCGACAATCCTGCATACCTACTTATCTCTTTCGTGACTGTACTCGTAGTACACCCACATTTCACCAGTTATGTTGAGGGGCCGAGCCTAAAACCCAATAACACTTCTCCTGGCCTGGGAATCGAACCCCGATCTAGACCAACAAGACTTTCGTCTCTAAACTGATTTCAGATACAAAGTTTACCTAAATACAGCTACGATTTCTTCTGCAAACTAACCCAGTTAAATGTTAAATTTTGATATTAAGAATTAATATACTATATTTCTTCAAATTACAGAACGGATTAAAAGAATACCAGATACGGACAGCAAAACATCGAATAAGCTGACGAAAAGATGGAGAACCAATCTGAAGTCCTGAAGTGACAACGGCTGAAGTGATTGTGTCTCTCTCATCTACTACTCAATACACCACACCACCACTCCCCCCTCGAAATTATTTTTAATTGACCTAATTTATTATTTTCCACTGAAAACGACAAACGAAAAGCAACCGACCAAGTGCGAGTCGGACTCGCACACGAAGGGTTCCGTACCACAAGGCATAACACGCCGAAAAAAACGTTTCTTTTAGACCCCTTTAAATTTTAACTTTATTTTATTTTTATTATTATTTTGTTGTTATAGCGGCAACAGAAATACATCATCTGTGAAAATTTCAACTGTCTACCTATCACAGTTCATGAGATAATACAGCCTGGTGACAGACAGACAGATAGACAGTGGAGTCTTAGTAATAGGGTCCCGTTTCTACTTTTTGGGTACGGAACCCTAAAAACACGGTTTGTATATTTTACTAAACGCAGGAACTATTTGAACAAACAAACAATTCCAAGGCTACGTAGTAAGGGGCCAACAAAAATTAACAACTATAAGCAATTGTATCATAGATTAATCATTTAATTTTGACATTTGGCAAATGTACCTTATCACATAGTAAAAAGTTCACTTCTTATAATCTGATGGTTGCTATCTGATTGGCAAGCAACCAGCCACGCAGCATGATCTAAACGAGATTAGTCATTCGATTTAATATTAACATCCTGTGACATTTGCTCTCAGTTGGTGGTACTGCGAATTGGAAGATTCTGCTTTGTTTTGCAGTTGAGCTGAAGTGCAATAGCTGATGATTTAGGAATGGTGGTCAATGCCCAAGGTACTTAAGACTTTCTTTGCGTAGTTTTAACTTAAAAATTTCGACCGAAAATTTAAATTTGAAGAAGGATTGTGAGAACTTTGGAATCTCCACCACAAAGTAAAGTGCCTGCTTGGGTTCAAACCCAGGATCTACTCGTAAGTCACGGCTATGACCACTGGGCCACCACTGCTCTCATTCAAAATGTGCATTTATTTGTAGGTATGACTGATAGATCCAGACTGGTCTGACAACCAGTCTTACCAAGGGGTATCGTATTACCCAGTAACTGGGTTGTAGAGGTCAGATAGGCAGTCGCTCCATGTAAAATATTCAGCTGCATCCGGTTAGACTGAAAGCCGACCCCAACATAGTTGGAAAAAGGCTAGGCAGAGGATGATGATAGATCCAGACTGGAGATTCATTCCAAGAGTTTCAAGAACTACAATAGATTGTGTCCAGAGAACTACAAAGCTGACATACAGACGGAAGCGTCCGCGAAATTCGCAGTATTTTGTGGAATTGATTTCTCGCTACATTCTTAGCTTACTAAGAACTATAGTTTGGCCCAGTTTATTTAAAGGAAGGCAGAAATTCAACACAAACTACAGACGAACGCATGGGGCTACTATATTTCAAGTCGCCTGAGTATGTACATGACGCCAGCACATCAAGCTACTACAATCTGTCAAATTTCTTTAATAGATTTTCAACTTTATCACTAAATCATAAGGTTCAAAGTTGATTGGGATTTTTTTACAGTTTCGGGTAGGTTGATGTGCTGGCATCTGTACAACGTCACGTGTAGTGTAAAACTGATTTACATCCGTCACCTCACATATCAGGTCCAGTTAAAAACCAGCGTCAGGGATTAGGTGTCTGGCATTTTTGCTGAACTGAGCCTTTTTAGTGCAGCCGTGAGGCACACTTTCCTGCTAATTTCTTACATTGGTCGGACTTTACACTTACTATTTGTTGCATGTATCTGGCGTATTGTGTCTTTTACTCTGTGCTAAATAATCAATTTTTCTTTCTTTACATATATCGACTTAATTTACATTTAATCGTAGTTTAAGTCACTCCTTCATCTGTACGGTTATTCTGATCATGGGTGCTCCGATGGTCTCGTGGTCGCAACCGCGACTGCTGAGCGTGGGCCTGGGTTCAATGCCCAGATCGGACAAAGTATTATTCTTATTTTTCATTAGGTTTTTTTCAGTAGCAGCCCAGAGTCTGCAGGACTATTATTCTCATGATTCTTCTGTATAGACGAGCAGAACCTCCCACTATCTAGTCAAATATAATTAAGTATCTATGAAAATTATAATTATTATTACAAGCAGTGTGCCCGACGGTATTTTGCATCCGCAAAAATTACGAACTTCCAAACAAATTTTATCCCCTATTTTACCCCTCATTTTCAAATCCTACAGTGATGAACATGCTTGCAAAGAATTTCAACCAGTGTCAACAAACTCCATAATGTCACTAATGCAACCTATTTAATAGTTTTATAACCTCTTCGTATGCAACAGTACTTTACTAAATTACGAGCTGATCTGACCAACGCGAGAAAAAAAAATCCCGTTGGAAAGACTAGTCTGACCATCAATCTGACCACTGGGAAAAACCCATGTTTACGTTCGATAAATAACGTAACGAACTCTACTGTAAAATTTCATGTTTCTAGTCCCAGCGGTTTAGGCTGTGCGTTGTCCGTCAGGGACTGAAGTTAAGATTTTTATTAAATAGATTATGTAACTACAATTCTGGTTATTAAATTATTATTCCAATTGATACTCCCTCAATAATTATTTAAAACAATTGTTACCAAGCAGCTATGCAGATAGTTCAAAAATCTTGTTCCAATTTGTACCAGGGAACTAGAAAGTCAAAGAGTTGGCGGTCATCGGCATTTAATGAATCTAATTCGCGCCGGAAGTTGATCCAACAGGTGGCGCCACGTGTTACTGGGGCAGGTCAATGATCCACTTCATGTGAGCAGTGCATTGCACTTTAGGCTACCTGTACACGGGACACTCGCCAGCCAATAGTTGTCAACAACAGCCATTTTTCAGTCAGTTCGCACACTTTTCGCAGGACTCAGGCATGATGTTATGTTGTGTTTAAGTGTGTTTTAAACTTTCACAAAATATTGTCTTGTTTAAATGGGGATATAAATACCTACATGATTGCCGGCTGACGTGATTGGAAAATGTGTCCATGAAGACACCCCGCAATCATTTAGCTTGTAACAGCATTAAAATATTCGGATCTCATTTTAACAAAATATCACGGGATAGGTATATTATATACCTCATTAAAATATAATGTAAATACAGTATTACGGCCGGCCGGTCAACGGCACATCGAATTTAAGAAAAAGTTCTGTTTACAGAGCGCCATCTCTTTCAGTCATACCTGTGTCTCTGTCTAAAATTCGATGTGCATTACTAACACTCGAGTACCGTAAGTGTGTTTTATATAATATGTCCTTGCTGCACTCGTTAAGAGGAAATGCGGTCGTAGAGACTTTTGAAAAATCCTAAGTAAAACGTCGTAATTCGAGGTTTGGCTCTCGCCTATTTCAATTTAAAAGATATTTCATAAACTGAATAAGAAGGATATATACTGTTTCCTTATGTTTTTCTTTTTTCATTATCAGTTGTCAAAGTACACTAGGCCTCTGTTGACAGCGGTTAAAATCCGCATTTTTTGAGGGTTCTAGTGCTTATAAAAATAATGTATAATCAAAAAGGAAAATATCGGGACATACAAATAGTTATTATTTATTGTTCTGTAAAAAATAATTGCTTTACAGTCATTACCCAGAAAGAAAACTGACGAGAGCGTTTCTATAGAGAAACTCATTTCCTCTTAATGTAATTTTTTTTATTGAAAAGTAACACTAGTGGCGGTCGTTAGTGGCTCGTGTGCGAGTGGCCTTATAGCTGACGTGTTCTTAATTGAGATCTAGATATACTGATTGAGATCTACTGCAAATGCTTCTCTGATGCCGTCATTGGAAATGAACTTTCTAGATTTTGCTAAATCGTCTTTGCAAAGAGAATTTCTTGCTAATATTTTCTACATAGATTTTTATGAATTTACGTCAATTTCTAAGTAGATGCCAGCACATCAAGCTACTACAATCTGTCAAATTTCTTTAATAGATTTTCAACTTTATTGCTAAATCCTAAGGTTCAAAGTTGATTGGGTTAATTTGACAGTATCGGGTAGCTTGATGTGCTGGCGTCTGTACAATGGGTCGATTGGGACGTTGTTTGTAACATTGTTGGAGAATTGATTCATGCAGAAACTATTGGTAGTGCTGGATGTATTCCAGAGTCTTCTAAAGAAAATGCATTACATATGGCATTTGCCAAAGTGAGTTTAGCAAAGCTAAGCTAGACTTTAACTGTTACCTTGTCTTTTTGTCTAAATGGTCATGCAATCGGGATTAAAAGCATGTACGTAATGGGGATGAAAGCTTGTGTATGTTTGAGACATTGAAGAAGTTGAATTGAGATTGATCTCTCGAATAGCGGGTTTTTGTGGATCTAATGACTGTGTTAAGAATAGCTACCAACCCAGAATTATTATTATATGTACGAAAATCTAAATATTTTGCCATCAGAAATTATAATTTCTGGTCTGGTCTGTCTGCAGCTTTAAATAAATGACCACACCGTGTTCGTCTCTAATAGTAGTAATCGCAAGTAGATTTGATGGATTTTCAACCAAACACTCGAAGTAAGAAGAATTTAACACATTTTACCTTTTATTGGAGGACGATCGGAGGAGATGGCGCCTTACGGAACTAACTCGACGCTTTTCTTAAAACTTGGACACATACAGCAGTGGATAGGGATAAGTGGAAAGAAAGAGGTAATAACAATTATCCTGCCCCCTATTACATGGGACTTAAACTTAAGTATCTAACGAAATGTCAGCATACTATAGGGTACACCTGTACCTTACTCTTCCGGGATTACAGGCATTACCCCTTTAGCTCACCGTCCGATCAGGACCAGGCCCGTGCCGGACGGCGCGTACGTGTTCCACGCGCGCCTCAAAGAGATGTCAGCATCGAGGAGGGGCCCCATAGGGCCGAAGCCTGCCGGGTCAGCGGGATTGTCCGAAAGGGTTACCGCTGGCCCGGAACATAAAGGGCTAAGGAAGGAACACGGGTGGGTTTTAGTCAGTAAGAGTCTGACACTCCCTTCCGCTCCACCCAGAGCGGGAGGGGTCATTTGATGATTTCCCATCCGAAAAAAAAAAAAGGCATTACCCCTTACTAATAAACGTTGCATAGCGTCTGTTTAGTTACACAACGCTTTGTCTTCTTTCGAAAGTCAAATTACTGACGACTGAAAGAGAGAAATCGGTGTGTAACTATTAATGTGATATAATAATTATGTTTATTAGTAAGGGGGTTAACGTTATGTAACACTAGCTGCGCCTCGCGGTTTTCTCCCGCGTAAATGTCGATCCCGTAGGAATATCGGGATAAAAAGTTGCCTATATGTTAATACAGGGTGTTAGCTAGCTCCATACAAAATTTTATCAATATTGGTCCAGCCGTTTGAGCGTGAAGAAGTAACAAACATATAACAAACTTTCGCCTTTATAATATTAGTGTGATATAGCACACATTTACCTGCATACACAAGACGTTTATTTAACAGTGCATCAGTATAGACCCGTCTAAACTATTGCATTTGATAACGTGTTAGTTACGCATAGTTACAGCGCTAGTATTGACAGCTGCCTGGCCCATCACCTATAAGAAACTACCATTTGTTAGAGATGATTCATTCTGATCGGTTTTAGTGGCGTATGAAATAAGATATTTATTTCATATCTATTTATAATGTGCTTATATAATTATGGAGCGAATGATACTCCAGAACGTTGAGTTGAAATTCGTGGCAAAATCCACAAAGTTGTTTTTAGAGGTTGGCATAAACAAACGGATAGACAGACATACAAACAAACGCACTCAAGTTTTTTTTTTATAACATAGAAAATTTTCTGTTCCAGTTTTTGTTTACTGTTGTTTGTAGTTAGTTGTTTCTGCCTACCCTGGTGTGGAAGGAAGCGTCAGTTTATATGTATTTTATGTTCTAAGGGTAATTTCTCAGTAATGAAATGTGTCAATGAATTTTGGGACTAGGGAGTCACAACATGCATTGGGATTTGGGTTAGGAAAACTATATTTTCTGTAGAAATTAATAAATTGTGGTCAGAAGGCCAATTCTCGTAATTAAAAACGCTCAAAATCTAGTCGCAATCTCATCTCAGCGACACACTTGTCAAAATGTGGGGAAATAAGAAGTATTTTTGACAGATTGAGACTGAGATCAGACTGTGAACGTTCTTAAATTTACGGGAAATGCCCTGTGTTATAATATGCTCTGTGGCCCTGCAGGTCGCTAGTCCATAATAAACTAGACTTAGGTATATATTACACAGGAGGCGACGAAGACGACAATATGTCGGCCTACATTCGGGCTCAAAGGTTCCGTACAACGCTGTCTGTCTGCCTGTCAATCTGTCAGTGTTTCACTCTGTTTTGTTTGTGCAGCGTCCCCAGAATAAAATATGAGCTTATAATAGTTGTAACATCATAACAGGAATGAGAGGGTGTAGTGTATTTCGATTCTACTTATACGTATACAAAATGAATCTATTCTGAGAATCAGCACTTCTTGAACGTCAAAATTTTAAAACACAGTCCCCCAAGACGCCTGCCCTTCACCACTTCCTAGTGGTTTAGCTGGAAAGAAGAAGTGGCGCAAGAAACTCTTCAACTTTCAGAAGTTATTAAGCTGTTGTAAGTTGTTGTTGCTTATGAAGTTTCTTGCCTGTTCTTCTCCATGTTACCTTACGCTTTGGAATGGGCAACTAGCTTCATATTTCCTTACTGACCGACTTCTTGACAATTCAAAAATGCCTGTAAATGGTTTAATTGAAATAAATGCTTTGAGTTTTGAGTTTTTTTGAGTTGAAGAAAGACAAAGTAAATAAAATAGAGTGAGTACTTAAATTTTGACTTGTGCCTATGTATTGTATAGGTGAAATCAAATCTTCTGAACTTTTCAGTGAAGTGGAGAGAGTCGAGGGTAGTTGACACTACTGCTATGTAGACCTATACATATACATACATAATCAGCCTATAATGTACCCACTGCTGGGACACGGGCCTGCTCTCAGTGAGAGGGAGTGGGCCGTAATCCACCACGCGGGCCCATTGCGGGTTGGTAGATGTCATATGTCTTCGAATTTTTGATCCTAGGACATGCCGGTTTCCTCACAATGTTTTCCTTCACCGTAGAACTATAGCTACTTCTTTAAGTGTTGAAAATGTATACTTTCCAGATAACATTACATAGCATCACGCCTGCATTCCCCGAAAGGTTAAGCAGAGATGCACCTATAGTACCTACACCCACTTTTGATTAAGCCACTTATGTTTAATCCCCATGTAATAGGGGGCGCGCCTATTGCTACCAAATGGAATCCAGGACCTCATGCCCAGCAGTAGCAGTAGCACGAAGCAGTCGTTACAGAGTATATCGCTGCTTTGCTACAGTGCTTTCTATTGGTCTTATTATGTTTTGTTACACACATGCTTAGTACGAGCGCTAAAGCATGCTAGATGTGATATTGTCTCCTTCTCAAAGTTTTTTTAAGACCCCCCACAGCCGATTTCCGAAATCCAGTTGGACCGATCAGAAGAACAATTCTCGTTATTAAAAACGTTCAAAATCTAGTCGCAATCTCATCTCAGCGCCAATGTCAAGAATTTGTCAAAAATGTATGAAAGTTATAGGTATTGTTGACAGATTGAGACTGAATGCCTAACAGAATGGTTGCTGAAAGACAGTAGAAGAAGCGTTGGCAGACCGACGGCAAGGTTGGTGGACAACGTACAGAAGATCGTAAAGGAAAATCTGGATGAGAATCGGATACCAGGGAAGCATGGTACGAAAGGGAGGAGGTCTAGACGCAGCAGTGGCTTGAACAAGGTTGGCAACGATGATGGTGAGTTTATATAACAACTCTGCTAGTAATAACCATGCTAATTGGTACAGTCAGC
The DNA here is from genome assembly GCA_963082905.1 of Oligia fasciuncula. Classification (NCBI taxonomy): domain Eukaryota; kingdom Metazoa; phylum Arthropoda; class Insecta; order Lepidoptera; family Noctuidae; genus Oligia; species Oligia fasciuncula. The sequence goes on from OY720411.1 coordinate 8,156,383, forward strand.
AATAAAAGTCGTTTATTTATTTATTTTTAATCTCAGTTATTGAGCAAATATTTGTTCAAAATTGCATTGTACTTCTGCTGCAATTTTGAACAAATATTTTGCTCAATAACTGAGATTAAAACAACCGAAGTGTTAATATTTTGCTCAATAACTGAGATTAAAAAACTGAAGTGTTAATCGACTTTTGTCGCTGACTGTACCACATACCAGCAAGCTAGTTTTAAACATAGAAAAGTACCAATGGATATTTCTTTGCTTTTAGAATGTTCTAGATGTTTCTAGTTGTTTACATTCTATGAGGCCGTCCAACTGTATTGCTATTGTGCATGAACATTCGTATTAATCACGGTTTAGATAATCATTTAACATTCTAGTTTATAAAAAAATACACGAGATTTTTTATATGTTCTTGTTCATTAAGAGATGCTACGATGATGATGATTTCATCCTACAAATAACTACTAATGACTAAATATATTTAACAGCAGAATTTTTTGTTTTTTTTTTGGCATTCTGTAGTTTCTGGCTACCCCTCATGATGTAAAGGCGTGAGTTTATGAATGTGTAAAATAAGTTTAAAGCTTAAAATAATGATTTAGAATTATAGAGTACTTAATTTTACGAAATAACACCTAGTTGAAAACTTATTTGCAACTAACGTAGTAACTGTAGACCCTCTACGAACGTGCTACGAAATCTCGTAGCAACAACTTGTAGCTGAGTTCGTAGACTTTTGTGCGTACATGTTTCTTTCTACATTTATTTTTCATATCGTAATCTTTTTCAATATCTTAAATGTAATGTTACTAACTTAAAAATAAAACTAAGAATTATTATGAACTTTACACAGATCCATTTAGAATCGAGGTCAAATCTGTCAAAGTCTGGAACTAATGTCACAGCATCTGAAAACATGTCACGTGTGACGTTGACAATTAGCGGCGTGACCTTATGACGTGTGACCTCGGCATTATTATTATTTGAGCATTTTATTTATTTCAAAATTGTGGTGTAATACTTCACATGCTTATAATTTTCTTACATATTTTGAACGGCCATTTTTCGCCTGTATCAATAAAATTTAACACAGAAATACAAATTAAAATAAATTTGAAAAAGTTAATCTTTTTTATTACTCTACAGAATCTAACGTGGGACGATATCTAGTGTCTATCATTAATCTTTTCGCAAATACGTAACAATTCTGTCACATGCGTATTTATAATTGTTATTTTTAGATTCTCATTTTGACACCTGTCTAATTATAACTTAGCTTACATTGGTGTGTTTAAAGCCACATGCAAAGCGGTTTTCTGGTTCTGCAAAGCATACAATCTCACATAATTTGAGAGGGATTGACGGTGGCGAAGAGGCGTGCGCCGGCGCGCGCTCTCGGCTCACAGTAGCCGAAATATACCGCCCGACGCCGGTCAAAAATAGAGGCGCGTCGCGCGCTTGCCCGCTGCATACAAAAGTGGCGAGCCGCTCCACCAACAGCTCGCCTTATCAAATTTCTCTGCCCACATCCGCCCACGCCGCGCACCCCTAGCCACCCTGCATGCGTTAGTGTGTTAGCACAGGCCTGCGGTGTTAGCCGAGTTATGAACTTCACTTAATCCTGCTGCTGCGACACAGAAGCACTGAGCGACACCCGAAGCATTAATTAGTTACATCACTCATCACTTACACAGTCGTTGTCACTAAAACACTGCTCACTAGTGTGTATGATCGTCGCGACCGAGACTACGAAGCGCACGCGAGGGGCGCCTGCCACCACTGAACTGCTGCGAACGGGCCCTCCTCGCGCTCCGCCGATCCCAAAATACCCATCATTGTGTACACAACACTTATAACACCTAGGCTTTAGTATAAATCTCGGAGAACTTTATAAATAGTGCGTTTCGATACGGCGAAGGTATAAAGATGCGAATGCAATGGAAGCTATTAACCTAAATCATTTGGCTTGGATTGATATCAGGTGTAGTTCGGTCGCTTTTCTCTTGTGCGAGAGTCTAGACAAAATGGTCGTCTTCACTTTCGTTGCAACTAAATGGGGAACTAAAGAAACTTTTCTTTTACAAACTATGTCTAAGTCAAAGCATGTATTTCAAATAGGCACATAAAAGGCACTTTTGAATGTCACAATTTACAATAAAATAGAATTGGTTCTCGTCGCCTCTTCTAAAGGTAGTTTTCGTATGAAGAAGAATGGGCATGGAACTCCACCGTTATTCCACAAACTATGAACCATATTGGTGATCTATGGCACTCTTATCCCATCCTTAATCATATTTCCCAAGCAGGCTATCTCTCTAAATTATATCTAATTTCTCATTAAAAGATGAGTAACTAACAGCAGATGCACCTGTTGTCAAAAGAATTCAAAGAGATCTAATCTGTCTCTTACTGTGCGAAGTCAAAATGTGCCAGAATCCTTCACTGAACACAACATGATTTACAATATTTTACCTGTTATTTGCAATTACTGCAGAAGCGTTGGTTTAGTTGTTTGCTGTCTAATTTATGAGATCTTACTTAAGTTTGCCAATTCTAAATATACACAAATGCAGAGCAATGGGAGTTGTATTTTAGGCAGAAAATCAGGCATCATCAAAAAATTCTGAAACGCCCAAATATAAAAATTTGATGGTCAACTAAATTAACCATATGAAACGGTTCATATTTATGAGTTTCTAAATATGCAAGACAGAGCTTAGGAGGATAGTCATAATTTTATACTGAGTCAAAAAAGAATAACTAAATTGTGAGAAATTAATGCATGAACGAAGCTCGCATATTCAGCAAAATAGCAGTCGGCACACCCGTATGGGTGTGCCGACTGCTATTTTGCTGTATAGAAGTTCATTAGCAAATTGTTTGTGAGCATACTACCACGACTGGGTAATTATGTTAAAACACCGGGCAAGAGCGAGTCGGACTCGCGCACCGAGGGTTCCGTACCAATGTTTTTAAATTTTGCTGCGCACTGCGGTGTAGAATGTTGCAGTTTTAGGGCAGCGCCTGACCGATAGTGGAACTAGTGTAACTTTTTGAAAAAGTGTGCTATTAGAGACATCGTTTTATTTTTCCTGTAATCTTTACATAAACTTCTATCACATAGAATTATTTCAGATTTTACTCTTTGCAAACTTCGAAATAAGGGGGGGGGGGGGTATTTTTTTTTTAATTTTTCATCAAAAGTAGAAAACTTAAAAAAAACAGAATAAAACCCTGATAAAGCATTCGTGCATAAATGAGCTTAAAAGTTTTCTACATAAGACAACCGCCACTTACTGTTTTAATAGGTACCATAGATTAACTTTCTTACAACGTCGTATATTCAGCAAAGTGAATCTTAGACTTCTCAAATCCTTACCTCAAAATCAAAAGCTAAACTAGAAATACGAATACAATACACATCGTATGATACACGACACTGGAGCGGCCAACCTTTGGCACATCACCCACGGACCAGCGAGAGTAACCTTCGCGAAATAATTAGCCCAAGTTCACACACGTTGGTCATCAATTGTCCATTTATTATTGTGTATTCTTAGCTACATATACACACATGTAACTAATCATACACAATACACGCCTTGGGATTCGGTCCAGAAGGATTTTTATATTGTGGTCATAAGATATAGGAGTTGTAATCTCTTTGCTTTCTGCAGTCTTTGATTTGATCGAGAAATATCTAGGTAGATGTAACATCGTCTTACTGTGTAATTGCTTCGCTGGTCTAGTGTTTAACAGTGCAACTGTTGAGCGTGGCGTATTAGGATCAATTCCCATGCCAGGCGAAGAGTGAGTAAGTCCTTCGCGAAATAATTAGCCTAAGTTCACACACATTGGTCATCAATTGTCCATTTATTGTTGGGTATTATTAGTTATTACACACATAAAACTAATAATACACAATACACGCCTTGGGATTCGGTCCAGAAGGATTTTTATATTGTGGCTTGCTTTCTGCGGTCTGTACGATGTGATCAAGAAATATCTTGATAGAAGTATTATCTGACTATCACGTTGCTTGGTATACCAGTGCGGCAGCTGAGCTTGGATTCAATCTCTAGGTCTGACCTGCCTGACAGTTATTTGCATAAGAAAAAAAAAAATGTGCATGCGTTTAGATTTTTGCCCTATTATAATAGGGCAAAAATCTGGAAAAATCACTTATTTCATGGGTTCATAATATTATAAGCGAAATAGAGTTGTAGGTACTAACAACAATACACAAAAAAATTACTTAGCATCTTGATCTATCTGTCTACATAGAACGGTGAACTTTTCCGACCAAATTACTTCACAAAAAATCCTATAATCACGTGAATCGAAGAACAACAAGTTTTTTTTACACCGCAAAACACATTCACCACTGCCATACGTCATACCTAATAAACAGTCACCTACCTATATTAATATCTAGCGACACGCCCCTGCTCGGGCAACCACAAATCAGTGTTGTGCTGTTCACCCCTATTCGAACGTAACTCTGTCAGTCTGTCTGTATGTTTTCACGCCTAAACTACTAAACGGATTTCGATAAAATTAGGCAGAGAGATAGACTGCATCCCGGGGAAGGCCATCGGATAGTTTTTATCGACATACCTCGCGGGCGAAGCCGCGGGTGGAAGCTAGTTATAGATATATATTTTGTTTTTATTTTTCCTTATTATTAGAATTAATTATCTTTTTGTATGCACGTGTTTCTGTGACAAATAAACCTATTTTTTTCTTTGCATGGCTTCATGACATGAACAATCATCGAGATTTCTAAAACAAATTTTATTTTTTATTACACTTTAATCTCCCACTGCTGGGCAAAAGCCTCCCTACTCTCTTTCCACCTCTCTCTGTCCAGAGCTGCCAAGAACCAATTCTTATGAAAGGAATCCAGTCTTAAACCATTACTACTATGTTCAACTTTCATATAATATTATGGAAGTTGAATATTAATGTAATACACACAAACCTTCCGGAATAAATTCCCTTAATTATGGTGAAAACTACATTCATGTCCAGTGTGTAGTGAACACACGCAGACATGAAAAGCGACATTTATTTATAATATATATAGAGCCCATAAAGCAGAACAAACTAGCAATAATAACGAGAAATAATACAAGATTTTATAAAACCGACGATTGGCAAGAATACTGTAAAAAAATGTATTAACGGCTACAATGAAATGTCGTCGCTCCGTTAGTTCGACACGCAGAATTAGACTCGACATGAGTTTGTCGAAAGTTGCGCAATACGGTGCAATAACATCGACAGCATCTTTTAATTTGTTGGATCGGCAGCCGTGATGGGAAAAGATCACTGTTAGTTTTGTAGCAAGAATTGGGTGGGGCACACAGATCACAGAACGGAAGCTCGAAGAGGCTAAAAAGTTCTGGAGTGACTGCGTTCCTGCTGGAAGATGGAGTATGTGTCTGGGTAAGTGGGTAAGCCTTCAAAAATATGGGCCCATGAACTTGTGAAGGTCGCGGATATCCGCTGGATAAAGCGTTGAGCCGTTTATTTTGTCATTTGCGATGTTGGGAGGCCTATGTCCAGCAGTGGACGAATTTCAACTGAGATTATGATGATGCTTTATAGTATGACTCTGCTTTCAAATCAGTCGCGAAGTATATTGTTATGCTGTTGGTAATTATTTGTGTTTAAGAGCACTTGTAAGTGATTTAATGTGCTTTTTTAAGGACTAAAGTACGTTTCAAAATGGTGAAATATGATGATCTCGAAGACATTTTAATGTCATGGAAATCTAAGCCCAGAAAAAAATAATGTTGATTTATGAGTGGCAAAATGTAGCAGAATAAAAATACATTTTGAAGCCAATATCTGCTAGTGTAACGGTTATTTTGGATATCGCTGAGATTATATATCCAAGGTATTCTATAACGAGCTCTTACCAAGGAATGCTTGAGCCTCAAAAACATGATTTCTTAAACAAAACTTTCCTTAAAACCTTTACCTCCTACCAACCCAGAACCACAACATCTGCCGCTAGTGTCACTGCTAAGCGTGAGGTTCAGATTCGATCCCCAGGAGTGTTATTAGGTTTATCAAAAAACAAAGTTATTATGATAAGTGTATTGCGGTGAGTGTACCTATAGGTCGCAGCCAATTGGTTTAATTAGCCGTTTAGTTAACCGCCTAGCATTTTAATTAAACGGCGGCCGTTCAACTAACGGCCTGAATGATATTAAATATTATAGTTTTGGTTGGTACTGTAACCAATCACGCGAGAGCCGAATTGGTCGCAGTAACTAAGCCAGGGCACCCCGACCAAATGGGTTAGGTTAGATTAGAACTGTGATCAACCGCGTGCGAGCAAAGAGAGCGAAGCGAGGCGAGCACTACTTCCAAAGGCCAGGCGGTTAACTAAACGGCTAATTTAATCAGTTGGCTGCGACATAACGAGGATTACAAGCGTAACAAAAAAAGTTGTAGTCTAGAAGATTTATAGTAGTTTTGTTTTTAGAATCTTGTAGTTATCTTAAAATGTGACGTTTCTATTTAACGTTTTTATTGTAGAGATGTCTCTCTGCGTCCGTGATTAAACTCAGCTGTTGTCAGCTTTTTGATGATTTCTTTAGTAAGATGTTACGCGTAATGTTAGGTATAAAGAAATATTAGTGCCTCGGAGTGAAAAACTAAACACGTCTGAGAATGCAGCTAGTAGATGTGTAATAAAAAAAGGAAAAAATGCTGCGCCAACCCTAAATAAAATAGGATAAGGGTAAAACTATGGTGGACTGAAAAGCTAGGAGTCACTAGTAACTCATATAAAAAGCTTTTATTAAAAAGAAACCACAGACTTAAAAAAAAGTGATTACGATTTAAATATGCACAACCTCCTCCTTTTTTTGAAGTCGGTTACAAACTGGTAATCGTTATTAACATAATAAAATAAAAAATAGCCTTTATTCTACCACATGCAACAATAATTCTTACATAATCATCATCTGCCTAGCCTTTTCCCAACTATGTTGGGGTCGGCTTCCAGTCTAACCGGATGCAGCTAAATACCAGTATTTTACATGGAGCGACTGCCTATCTGACCTCCACAACCCAGTTACTGGGTAATACGGATACCCCTTGGTAAGACTGGTTGTCAGACTTTCGGACTTCTGACTATCCGTAACGACTGTCAAAGATCCACGAATGACAACCGGGACCAACGGCTTAACGTGCTTTCCGAGGCACGGACGGATCACGGTATGTAAAGATGGTCACCCATCCACAAACCAACCGTGGCAAGCGTAGCTTAACCTGATCGATCGACCTGTGGGGCTGTTATTATTTAGCCACTGGCCCCTCTTATTTTGTTTATTTTGTAAACAAATTGACAAATCAATAATTCTTACATAATAAAATAATTAAATTACATAATTCATTATTATTATTACTACAATACAATGTATTAATAATTAATTATTTTATACAATTTTAATATTTATTAAATAACTATTATTATTTTTTTAAGATTCATATTTTATTTTAATAATTATTAAGGCTAGAAATATATGCTGTGGTTTTTTTATAGAAATATTTGTACGCCATAGTATAGTATGGCAGGATGTGCTGGAACAAATATTACATATTTTACCATATTCTAACAAATAAACATTTTTGATTTGATTTAAGTTTCTCTTGAAATCATGAGCCATAATTATCTCACAAATAAGCAGCCCGTGTCTACAAATGATATTTATTTCTGTAAATTGGTTTTAACAAACATAATTCCTCATAATCAGTCTATTTGATGTTCCCACTGCTGGGACACAGGCATCCTCTCTGTGAGAGGGAGTGGACTATAATCCACCACGCAGGCCCAGTGCGGGTTGGTAGATGTCACATGCCTTCGAAATTTTGGTTTTAGGACATGCCGGTTTCCTCACGATATTTTCTTCACCATTTACTTTATTAACAATCTTAAAAACTAGTTTGAAAGTTTAGACATCCGAAATCTCCAGATAGCTTTGCTCTTCAGTATAGGCCCAATTTACCCATAGGCTCATCTAATCGTATCAAAAAGACTGGTGACCTAACAGTCAGTCATAAATCATCTACCAATGAATGAATCTGGCATCCAAAGATCCTATGATAATCCGTCAGTCTTCAACATGTCCTTAGATGCAATGGAATGGCACCGCACTCAACTGTAATATATCTAGACTCACAATAAATGATCTGCATACCACAACTCGGATGCAACACCCTGGGGGCCTAAAAAGGCCACTTTCGCAGAATCATAAAAGATAACATAACATTATGGATCATAATATGACAGTCCGTGTTTTTCTTTTTTTCGCTGCACTACGTAGGTATAATGAAAGAGATTGGGATTGGATTTGGATTGGATTGATTGGTATTTTAACACAGCCAAAATTAATAACTGAAAAATTCTTCACCAATGGAATTTGATACGATTATCTTAACAGTTAACTGTCCATTATGTTATCCTTTAATGATTCTGCAAAGTGGCCTTTTTCGGCCCCCTGGGCACCTGTACTACGTGAGATGTAACACGTACTCATAGCTTCTTAAAATATGTTTACGATTATGCGTGGGCTTAGGTACCGTTACCCTAACAGGCGTTGCACAGAGGAAGCTCCGGATTGGTCTTTAGAGAGGTAACGGTGCCTCTTCCATAGTGCAGATGGTGACCACCGGGGTGGGTTTAGTGAGGTAATAATCCCTGGTTTTATCCCCAAAGACCATGCGGCATTTGAAGGTTTCCCCACGAAAAAAAAAGGTACCGTTTACCTACACTCAAACTTCCCTGATTATTGTATGTATTAACAAACATAACATAACATCACGCCGGTATTCCCTGAAGGGTTAGGTAGAGGTACAGACGCCAGCACATCAAGCTACTACAATATGTCAAATTTCTTTTAATAGATTTTCAACTTTATCGCTAAAGCATAAGGGTCAAAGTTGATTGGGAAAATTTGACAGTTTCGGGTAAATTGATGTGCTGGCGTCTGTACGTCCACATTTCACCAGATATGTTCAAGTCCCATGTAATAGGAGGTGAGCCTTTTGCCATTAACCGGGCACAAATCAATACTCCGGGCTGCTACTGAGAAATTCCAGACGGGAAAACCCAATAACACTTTGCCCGACCCGGGAATCCACCCCAGGACCTCATGCTCAGCATATGGAAAGACGGACAACCATTTTTTTTAAAATAAACATTGCCCCACACTAGGAATTTTTCCTGTATTGTGGGTGCGTTTACAAACATTTAAACTCGCATACACAAACAGCCAGACCCGGTACAACTACTTGTAGGTGATACAAATATTTGTTCCGTGCGGGAATCGAACCCGCGATACGCAGCGCAGCAGTCAATCGCACCAAACGTGTCGACATATTGACGTTCACGACTGCAATTTTTTGATTACCAACACAGAAAACTTCTTGAATATGTTGGTCTGAGCTGAAACTGAAACAGAGAGACTGAAGAGGCGTATGGCGATAGCATAATTATCAAGCGATTGCAGATAATCATCATATCAAGGTTTCCTAGGTGAAGTTTTCTTTTTTCGCCACAGTCCAGATAGGCAATATCTATACCAGTTAAATTAACAAATTGTGTATAAAATAATATGCCAAAGTAAACGAGATGTATGTAGGTATCACTGTTTTGTTAATGGAGTTAGGAAACCAATAAGTATTTTTATTTTCCAAAATATGGCTGTTTGTTTCCATAGCCCATTGACTACCAGAGCCATAATAACCCACGTTCCTCCATTGACTCACATCCGCGAACGTGACTCTCTCAAATATGTCATCCGTTCACTCTCTCAAATATTTTTTCTCTCAGTTTAACGCAAGAATATAATAACATCGGACACTTCGGCTATAAATAGGGGTAAATATATCTTCTTCCTCAGTCGAATGTTTGCCGGCCCATTGCCAGAGTTTGGTGCTCTAAGAATTAGTCACGCATTCATTGTCAAGCACACTAGCAAATATGTCACCTTTGAAATGTCATCATTTATAAAAATCCTTGGCTGAAGACATCAGCTTTTCAAAGATGGCTGCTATGAATATAACGTAACATCGCGTCTGTAATCCTCGAAGGGTTACGCAAGGAGGTTAAGAGGTGTACACCACACCCACATTGCTCCAGATATGTTTAAGTCCCATGTAATAGGGGGCGAGCCTATTGCCATCACTGGGGCACAAATCCAGACTCTGGGCAGCTACTGAGAAATTCCTGATAGAAAAACCCAATATGCACTTGCCAGACCTGGGAATCGAACCCAGGACCTCCTGCTTAGCAGTAGCGCTTGCGACCCTTAGACCAACAAGTTAGTCCTACGAACAGTCCTCAATAATCATTGAGCTCTGTGAACGAATTGGTGATTTCTTGTTACTAGTGGAAAAGAGGATGCTCTGCTATCCATCCTACCTTGTACAGACTCCGGCACATCAAGCTACTACAATCTGTCAAATATCTTTAATCGATTTTCAACAATATCGCTAAACCATTAGATTCAAGGTTGATTGGGAAAATTTTACAGTTTCGGGTAGCTTGATGTGCTGGCGTCTGTACTATAGCTGTACCTTAGCTGTACCTCTACCTAACCCTTCAGGGAATACGGGCGTGATGTTAGATATTACACATACGCCATTTTTTATATCTCTGAGGTCAAAGATTTACATACATCATCATCCACAGTCCGACTTCAACCACTGCTGACCATAGTCCTCTTTTTTCACGTGCTAATCCTAACGCTCCTGTGCAGCCTCATCCAGGTTCTACCCTGGATACGATGGATACAATGTCGTCCGCCCATCTCGCCGCCGGACGACTAACACTTTGTCTACCAGTCCTTGGACGCCACTCCGTCACTGCCTTACTCCACCTGTCCGTCTGTCTGTTTAGCCCCGTTGGTCTCGTGGTCGCAAGCGCGACTGCTGAGCGTGGGGTCCCGGGTTCGATTCCCGGGTCGAGCAAAGTGTTATTGAGTTTTTCCATTAGGAATTTCTTAGTAGCAGCCCGGAGTTTGGAAGTTGGCGGTGTGATACCCTCGTGCCTCGGAAAGCACGTTAAGCCGTTGGTCCTGCGCCTGATCTCTCTCCGGTCGTGTCGGATTGCCGACCCATCGGACAATGAGAGTGAGGGAAGAGGGAGTGCACCTGTGTCTGCGCGCACACTTGTGCACTATAATATCTCCCGCGCCGAAGGCTAGTCTCCGTTGAGATTGGCCGCCGTGGCCGAAATACGGTCTGGAGGACTTTATTTTACTCCACCGGTCATCACTGCGCCTTGCCAGGTGTCCAGAGATACAAGCATAGATCCCAAGTGTAAGGTTAAAACGGTCGTGTGGTACTATGTAATTTTTGGCCGTAAGTTTCTTAAAACTTTTAACGCGGACGAGCTGCTGGTAGACTTACGAGTTATAAGTCGCAGGTTCGGACCCTGACAGGTGCCTTACTTTGTGTAAATTATTTCATCACCACTTCCCTCAGTGCATGCTGCGAATTTTTTGTTACAGGACAAGCCGATGCATATGCTGCATGCATATGCATCGGTGTGTCCTGTAACCAAAAATTGGAAGACATGTGACATCTACCAATCCGTGCTGTACCCACTCCTTCTCACAGAGAGGATACCTTTGTCCCAGCAGTGGGAACATTATAACCTGATTATGATGATATGATGCTGGTAATTTATAAGAACGCAATTTTTATATTCTAAAGGTGTGAATCAGTTTCGGTATAACGTGCCTTCCAAGACACGAAAGGATCATGACTGGATTCCTCCATGCCAACCATCCACTGACTGATCACAGAAACCGCAGCTTAACCTTACTGATCAATTCACACTGCTGTTATGAAGCCACTAGCCCCCTCATACAAGCCACAAATAGTATAAGATATATCAGACCTAATGGCTAATTTGAAAGAAACAGCGTGTCAATTATATTCTTGGTGGGGCTCCAAATATTTAACGAGTGTTATCATTATTGTTGGTGTAATCTTTTAACTGGGTCATTATTTGAGGTGGTGAAATTCTGTTCAGGCGTAATAATTTACAAAGCAGAATAGAAATGAGTGTTATTGATTCAAATTATAACTGAAATTTACTTTATTTATTACTGTATGTTTGTTTAAATATTTATTTTTATTAAAAACGTTGTGAAATTTAATTTTTTTTAAATAAAAATCACGTTACGTGGTCTGTTCAGGTGATATACACTGGACTTCTTGCGTTTATTAAAAATATAATTTAAGTGAAAACGGACCTTTTCATTAGGTTTTTGTAATGAATAATGTATATTACTATATCTTAAATGAATGACAAAAAATAAACAGACTTATATCCTTAATTTTTTTTAAGATTTATGTTGTTCCGAAAACCATCATCACCTTCGTGGTCACTCATATTTTATATTATTTTTAACTAAATAATGGTCAACCCAAAATATACTTGTTAGTAGCAACACTATAATTGACTGTTTTAACATCGCAAAAAAATTTAGATTGAAAATATTAACGGTTTTTGTTTAAAAACATATTCGGTGTGTTAAAAATATTGTGTCAAAGATCGTGCATCACTTTCGTGACAGCTGTATTTTCGTAAGTTGGTAATTAAAAAATAGAATTACATACTTCTTCTGTTCGAATTATGGATATGTTGCAAATAGGCTATTGTATTTTTTCTAACCTCAATACTGTTTCATACTAGAACCGGTAAAGTGCATAATTATCACTTTCGTGGTCCTCATTTTCGTGGTCAAGATTAAAAAAGGGTTAATGTCGACTTAATAACACTGCTGAAGCCAGCATCCTTTGACTTCTTTTGTTCACAATTAGATCATTTTATTGAATAGGGGTGGTACAGTCGCCAATACCTCAAGCTACATCATATGGTCAACAGTTTAACATTCCATGAATTTGAATAACGAAATACGATTTATCAAAAAATAAAAAAATATTTCTTACAGCTACGGCCAGAACTCGCAACAAAACTACTGATGAAGAAAAGAAGGCAAAAAGACGAGAGCATAAAAAAATTACAATGCAGAAGTTAATAGAGAAAAAGAAAAATATTCCATTTGCCTTAGAAGAAGACAGAAGCAGCGTTCAATTTACATAACACCAGTGCAGCAAGCTCGCCATCTACATCTGAAATGGCTTCTGCGTTGGATTCAGATACCACAAGTGCTGCAGGCTCGCTATACCTTCTGAAACACCGAATTCAGGCTAAATATCCACATCGCGTGAGCTCTGTCTTGGTAAACTTAGACCTTCTTCAACTGATACTGTGGTATGCTGGAGCACCGAATCCCCGTAAAAACCGTATTTTTTTCTTTGATTCGGATAGCACTGGCTCAAATTAAGATTAATTTAGTGAGGTAACTTAGGTGACATCGCTTTCGTGGTCAAAGTGTTTTATTTTTTTTTTCATGACTAATTATTATTTAAGTTCATTGTTCTCTAAGTAATTATTGTTCTTAGTTTTATACGTACCTTTGGTTAAGGTTTAACAGAGGTTTAAATTAAGAGACTGATTATGATTCCTAGAAGTGTTATTTTTCGTGGTCTTTACGATCACTTTCGTTACCTACAAAAAACGTTTTACTGAGTTTTTTTAATAAATAAACTGTATCCATCTTTAATTCTATTTTATCTGTAATTATTATGCCTGTTCTCGTCCATAATAAAGCAAATTTAATAAAAATAACCAAATTTTTTTTAATTTTTTTTTTATCCCGCCCTAAATAATGACCCAACTAGTAGTTAAAATGTCTTTTTCAATTATTTATTTTATTACTTCAAGTTTATTTGCAGTCATACTCCGAGCTATGACTGGGAACATGACGGATTTATCGTCTGTAACGCCTGTTGCAAATACTAAGTTGTTAATGACGCTCTTCGTTAAAGTTCTTTCAAGCAACGTAACACACATGACAATAAAATTGATCGCTTTTCCTTTCATTTTGACAGTTCTGTCACGTTCATTGCATTATTTACGTTGTTGAGCAGTCGAATTGTTCTAACCTATGAAGCAGTGAATTAGTTTCCTTAAAAACCTTTGGATAGCGATTCAATGTATAGGGTTCTGATTTAAATCTACTGCTGTACATAAACTTCGTCTAGCAAACAAATTATTGTTAACATTTATTAATTATGGTTGCAACAGAAGCCGCAGCCGGTCTTCTTAAGTCCATGAGGTATTTTTTGTCGCCGCAAATCACACGAGGTAAATCCGTAAGAGGGTCATTGTCATAACCCTAAAAAAAACTGTTCGTAGGAATAATTTAAGACTTTTTAATAATTGCGTCTTCATTTTACATCATAATAATAAAGTAAACGAAACGTACTAGACCAAGTGTAACAAATTTACTATAAATTTATTTATTTTTTACTATAAACCACCACCATTTAACCGAATTGTCCACTTCGGTGGACTGTTCGGATTCTACCTGTCAATAGAATGTAGCCTAAAATAAATACGTGTTTTTTATTATTTAAAAAAAAATATATATTTTCCTAATCTACGTATGTTTTACCTTTAACGTTAAAAGTATTAAAAAAATTGATAGAAATAAAACACACTTTTTGCATCATTTAATCTTGTCACAACATTTTTTGTCTTTCCGGTGGGCATTACTTTCCATATTGACTAAAATTAAGTAAATGTCAAATGATGGAACGGAACGTAAAATTGAACGCAGCCAATATCGTACTATCCCTGTCAGAGGCCATTTTGCCGCGACTCGTACGCAGAAAACGTTGTTGATGTACTAAGCAAAATATTTAGTGGTGTCAAAGTTGAGTTGTCTTTCCGGTTACTGCTGTATTTTTGTATGTAAATCACTATAAATTCATCAAACATTCTTAATAACTAGTTAAACAATTAAACTTTATGAATATACCTTGACTTTTGACATAACCTATAAACGGCGCAAGGTATGAATGATTTTGCGAAAAAAGTCCATTCGGTGGAAATCTTTTTGGTGGAACTTTTGTCCACCGAAACGACAGATGTCCACTGGGTGGATTGTTTTCTTGAATGTGGGTTATTTAGTTATTATAACTTATAAAACTGCTTCTGATTACTGGTGTTTTTATCAGTTAAAGACTATATTGACCTATTTTGTTTCATTTTCGCTTTATTTTCATGAGTAAATATGTTTTAAACCACCACTTCCCTCACACCTTTCTACACCATGTCGACTTGTAGTTAATGTAGTTATCCATAGCTTCATACTCTAAGTTAACAATGATTGGTACCTGTAATGCATTTCTAACGGAAATAATATTTTTTCATAGGCACCGTCGCGTCGTTTCCCCTATGCAATTTTTTTTACTAACAAAGTCTCCTACTCTTCCTTTTCACAGCTTTACTTTCTTTTCGTTTGTGTGCATTGCTTGTTGTGATTTTTCGGGCGATGGCGAAAACAAGAAGTAAACTTACCGATAACCAGAAAAAAAAACGATGCCGTGAGCAAAAAACACTTAGTATGAGAAAGGCGCGTGAAAAATTTAAACAGGATCCAGAAGCCTTGGAAGAAAAGCGAAGAAAGGACAGAGAATATTAAAATCGGAAGAAAGCCGAAAGGAAAAAAACTGTACCTAGAAGACTTA
This sequence comes from Oligia fasciuncula, assembly GCA_963082905.1. NCBI lineage: Eukaryota > Metazoa > Arthropoda > Insecta > Lepidoptera > Noctuidae > Oligia > Oligia fasciuncula. The sequence continues at coordinate 8,172,010 of OY720411.1, forward strand.
CCAGATGAGCAAAAATGAGCAAAAATGTGTGAGGAGGAAATGGAGAGAGGATGCAAGAAGACGCAGAGAAGAAGCTGAAAAGTACATTGCACGCGGAACGCCGCCCTCGAGTCCTGTAACTTCAGTATCATCAAGAGCTGAAATGGGTGCACGTATTGCAGTGAGAAACAGAAGAAGGTTGAAAGTAGAAAATGTTTTACTGAAAGAGAAGTTGATGAGTTTAGAATGTAAACTTGCTAAGTACAGAATGCGATTAGACAGATTACGGAACAAGAAACGAAAGGATGCATTGAAGCACAAAAAAAGAAAAGGAATGAAGGTTCTAAGAAGGACAAGGAATTGAGAGATAACATACAGCAATATTTGCTTAACGATGAATCAAGTCATCTTACATCTGGCAAAAAAGAGACGATAACACGTAGGTAGCAAAAACTTGACATAGCACTATGTGCCAGACCAATCCAAAATAATGTCCCAACTCTATCAAGTCCAGTCCTGACGACTCCTCTGCAAAGTCCTACTCGAAATGACACACCAGCTCCCGCCGAGAGGATGAATTCACTGAGTCCAACCTTGACTCCTATGCACAGTCCAGTGGAAAGCCGATGGTCCAGTCCAATTACAAGTGGCTCGATGCAGCAACCATTGAAAATTGGCGAGCCCAGTCCATCACTGCTGCAGCTCAGATACGTCAACGTCAAAACCAGAGAAGCCACCAATCCCCCTTTCTCTGGCTGAACGGATTGAACGCTTCTGGTCTTCTGACGACGAAGACCACCGAAATGAATTGTCTTTTCGGTAGACAGACACAAAACATTTTTTATTTACTTTTTGAATGCTTTTATGTGACTGATTTGTTTGTGATTATGTGAAGATAGCATTAACGTTATTTTTGTTCAAGATGTTAATCACTTTTTGTTTTGTTTTTTGTCAATAATTAATATTTTAGTCCACTCGGTGGACATATGAGTCTTTTCGGTGGAACCGAAATATTGTTATTTCCTTATAAATCGCCTTTTTCGGATTATTGATCTCAGACTGATACTCACTTTTGTTGTAATGTAAATTAAGAGTCATAATATACCTTTGATTTTTATAAATCACGTGTTTCGTTTTTTCGCAAAAAAAAACTCTAAGCTTGACAATGACCCAAGACCAGAAAATGTAGCATAATGCAAGCCTTTTAAAATCATCATCAGCATCAGCCGAAAAACGTCAACTGCTGGACATAGGCCTCTCCCAAGCACCTGCCCTTTTTTTTTTCGGATGGGAAATCATCAAATGAGCCCTCCCGCTCTGGGTGGAGCGGAAGGGAGTGTCAGACTCTTACTGACTAAAACCCACCCATGTTCCTTCCTTAGCCCTTTATGTTCCGGGCCAGCGGTAACCCTTTCGGACAAGCCCGCTGAGAGCACCTCCACTTCGACTGATTCTGTGGTTCTCACATGCAACGGGTTCCTGCGGCCTTTACGAGGTCGTCGGTCCAAATTGAGGGAGACCTTCCAATGCTACGTCTTGCGGTATGCGGTCGCCACTCCAGAAATTAAAAAAAAAAAACAAAATTATTACCTACCATATTATTTCAAAATACCAATACAATATTTATTTTTTTGTTAGGTAACCTAACAAAAAATAAAACAAGCCAGAAAGTCTGACAACCAGTCAAGAGGTTAGATACCCAGTACAGTCACTAGGTTCTGAAGGTCAGATAAGAAGTAGCTCCATGTAAAATACTGATACTCAGCTACATGCGGTTAGACTGGCCTGACAGCCGACCCCAACATAAAGTCTGTTCAAAGTATTCAAACTTAATATTATTTCAAGTTTAACAAATATCAACTTTATTCTATTATAATTTAAGTTGATTTCAGAGTGACTAGCACTATTGAAAACGTTATAATTTTTTTTGAAGTTGTAGTTTAAACTAAACTTTATTCTGTATGTTTTAAAGTTATTTTTCCATAAACTCATATTTATTTACATTTTTGGCAAATAAAACGCGAATGCAGATTAGTTGGGAGAAGACTAAGCAGATGATGATGAGTTTTAATTTAAACTATCTGCGCCCTGCGGCTTCACCTGCGTAAGTTTTGATCCCGTGGATATATCGGGATATAAAGTAGTAGTAGTATATGTTAATCCAGGGTGTCAGCTACCTCCATACCAAATTTTATCAAAATCGGTCTAGGCGTTTGAGCGTGAAGAAGTAACAAACATATAAACACACACACTAACAAACTTTCGCCTTTATAATATTAGTGTGTTAAATGTTTTGAATTTGAGTTTGCCCACGGTCGAATAATCTTTCTGTCTAACACCGAGTCATATACAAATACTCTACAGCGCACAATAAGAAAATATCGTCGCATACAGTGTATCGATGATTTAGTTACTCAATGTCACGTTCTCGGCCTACTTACTAAGTGGGTCACATTCACACGTTATTTTAACTAGAATGAGAGCGACAGGTACATACAGTCACGAGCAGTAATATGTCAACACTTGTCAACTTTTAATTGCTATTTTTTCACGAAATAACGAATGCAAAGTTGAAATACGACACTTTACATAAACCTATAGGATCGAAAATCATCATCATCATTTCAGCCGAAAGACATCCACTGCTGGACATAGGCCTCCCCCAAGCACTTCCACTTCGACCGGTTCTGTGCTTCTCGCATCCAACGGGTTCCTGCGGCCTTCACAAGGTCGTCGGTCCACCTTGTGGGGCCTTCCAACGCTACGTCTTCCGGTACGTGGTCGCCACTCCAGAACCTTTCGGCCCCATCGGCCATCTGAAAATACTATGTTCGAAATAACGTAAAATTTAATTCAAAAATAAAGGAGAAAATCGCCTTTGAATAAAGCCAAGTGTATACATACTTATGCTCGTGACTGTACATGCATACTGACGCTAAATACGACTGTTGAGTCAAAGGGATTTCGTGGTGGAGCTGAGTTTTATTGAGACGTATTTTGTTGGTTTAATTTTAAGTACTGTTGCCAGGATTTTAGGAGTTACCTGAGGGTTTGACTATGATTGTGTAGAACCACAGATAGATAACGCAAGAGCAACTACTTCGCGTGCCCAGCTTACGTACAAAAATCGTAAGCCGCCACTTTCGCGCTCAGTCAGTGGTACTGCTGGCTGGTTGAGCGTGTGCGCTGGCGCTAGGCCCCGGGGGTGGGGCGAGACGGGTGCCGCCCGCGGTTGCGTCGATTTGATATTCCCATCACTAAATAGTGCTTGTGACGTCAAGTAGGTAATCAAAAAATGGCACGCTTGGTTTTCATACAGATCGTGATACACGTTATCTAGGTATATCTATATCAGTGGGGCGACCCTATTGCCATCATCCGGACACAAATTCAAACTCCGGGCTGCTACTGAGGTATTCCTGATGGAAAAAGTCCAATAACACTTTGCTCTACCTGGGAATCGAACCCAGGACCTCGTGCTCCGTAGTTCTTTAGTCTAGTATCTTTGCATTGTATAAACTCAATTTCATTTGTATTGTATAATTGCATAGCACAGATGTGAGTTCTATGTAAGTACTATACCTTATTTTACCATTTACCGGGTAATATGTCTTTCATTGACTCGAATGTGCCCTGGCGGCTGATAGTATGTCATGCTCACACAAATGTCTCGCTGACGGTGGCGTGTATGTTGGATCATTTAGCTCCCTTCAAAATGGTTGAGCTGAATGGTGCTGATCTATGCGTCATGTTCGTGAACGGGCGCCGTCAGTTGGGGCTGGTCATCACTTAGCTGCCTCGGCTTATTTTTAATTATTTTATTTTTATTTTTGGATTGTTGTTTTAGTACTATTTGTTGTACTCTGGACGCTTTTAACGCATACGTCTTGTTTTTTTTACATCGTTCTCACATTATTTAATTATAAATTCAAAAGTAATGATGTAACTAATATTTTTGTAAAATATAATTTAAAAAGAGTGTCCATGGAGTTTCTTGTCCGTTCTTCTCCATAGGTACCTACGCTTTGGAATGGGCAACTAGCTTCACATTTTTCTGACTGACCTACTTCTTGACAATTCAAAAGTGCCTGTAAAATGGTTTAATTGAAATAAATGCTTTGAGTTTGAGTTTGAGTTGCGCTTGCGACCACACTAGACCAATGAGGCAGATTATATATAGAATTCGCTGGCAATTGTTTTTGCCCATTCTGATTAATGCCGAATTTTGCCAGAATTCGACATTACTTACAATATTTTACACAACAATAAATATTTCTGTGTTTACGAAGAATCTTCCATTAAAAATACCAGACCGCCATAAGTATGTAGACTGAAAATTAGACAAACATTAAATAGAAACTATTCAAGACATGAAAAGAACGGAAAGAAGGCCTACCTCGCAATAAGATAATCTGGGTTTCGCAAATAAACTACTTACAAATATCTCTTGTACTAAAAATACCTCGAATCAATTACCCTTCGAAATTATTTAGACTATGAAGGATTATAACGATACGCTGGCTGGTCCCGATTCAATCCCAAACCTGACAGAAAAAAAAAAACCTAAATCTGCTGTCAAATGAGTCTACACAAATGTCATGTCTAAATTCGATGAGTAAACTTTTATAAAATGATACAAAAACGCTAAAAAAAATATGCAACAAACAATGTGAAACTAACGAAAAAACCTACTATGATAAGTGTCAGAGGATTGATTTTGGTAATGTTGAGGACAGCCTTCATAGTCGCTTTCCTAAGCATTCCTAACCCCGTCCTCGCGATTACTGGTATCAAGAACTGGTCAAGAAAAGCCATTTACCATAAAATCGACCTCTGCACTCAAGCCTGTTACAGCCAGATAATCCCTGGCCTCTACCTCAGCAATGCAAGAGCAGCTGCTGACAAAAATGTTCTTAGACGCCTCAATATCACCCATGTCCTCACAGTTGAGGCGCATCGCCTCCCGAAAAACACCTTTCGAGATACCGATATCAACACTCTCTTCATTAGGGCCTACGACAGTCCTCAAACCCATCTCCTGCCTTACTTCCCCATGGCAAATGCATTCATCGACGAGGGCCTGCAAAAGGGAAACGTGCTTGTTCACTGTCATTTCGGAGTGTCACGATCGGCCACCTTGGTCATTGCCTACATCATGGAGAAATACAAGTTGACGTTTGAGCAGGCATTCGTGTATGTGAGGCAAAGGAGGCGATTTATAAACCCCAATCCGGGCTTCGTCAGTCAGCTGCGGGAGTACCAGAGACTGAATTACGACGTGAATGGATTCTATAGGTTCGAAGCGTATATGAATGTGAACGCTCGAAAGCACAAGTACAAGATCGCCTCGCTTGCCGCCGTCGTTGTGGGCATTCTTGTACCCCTTGCTGTGTTAGTAGGTTAATCTCGTGGTAAGTCGGATTTTACAAATAAAGTGCAAGTTTTTGTAGAAAACAAAGTAAAGTTATAATAAAAACAGCCTTGATGTTTTTTTATTTGTGGATGTGCTCTTCCTGCCTGGACGGTAACGTCAATTCATGAGGAGTTATGAAAGAATTTGTTTACAGTTTTGGGGATTATGAATTTGGATGGCATAATAAATTATAATTTACTGGCTTAATTTGACAAAGATTTCCATATACTTTAATTGAAGATTAGCTAGTAACTATGGAAACTAAAATTACCTTTCTGAAGATTAGTTTCGAAAATACTGGGCGAAAGTGAAAATAGAACATTTAATCATATTATGTCAGTTCAATATAAACCACGGCAACATGTTTTAGTTTTACAAAATGGATAATTCTTTCAGCGTCGCGAACAAGACTGAAGATATTTTCGGTTCCATCTGTTACTATACGTGATAACCATAAATTTGCGAAATCACGCGCTCGACGTCAACTCCTGCGCGCGCCCAGGAAGTGCATAATATTATAATTTATCACTCGAGTGGAAAATCGAAAATATCACATTGTAATAAATAAAGTGAAATCCCAAAAACCAAGTAATTGGTCAAAATATTTTTATTTTTTTGCTTTTATATTTCTATCTCCTCATTTGCTATGATTGCGTAAGAGTTTATGAATTTAAGTTTTTACGTAAGCGCCATTTTGTTGACTTCGGCGGTGCGTGTACGATACCTAATTTGTTGTAGTTAATACGTAGTACCTACGTGCCAAGCAGGCCGACTGCTCTTTCATTTACTTCTTGTATTTATCGTTCACTAGATACCTAATATTTTATTATCTTCGCTTGCAGCTTTTAGTGTAATGCATAGAATATAAATAGATTATTATTCTTATGTAAAAGTTCTTGCGAATATTTTCACGCTTTACGTCACTTAGTTTCCGTTTCTGATCGATTTGATTGTCTCAATATTTATAGAAGAGTCTGGTATTAATTTAAGATAAAGCGATGTTGTTTTTTTTTTTTCTTGAATATTGTACGAAAAATTTGGAAAATCCAAAAGTCAACTCATCCTAATCCTCATTTGATCGTATAAAAAACCATAGATATAATTACATATGTAGATATTATATTAGTTTTATTAATTATAATTAAATTACTTTGAATAAAAGAGCCATTATAATAGGGTTCCTCTCATGGGTGAAACGAATCTATTAAAAAAAAAAATACTCAATTAAAAGATTTTTTCGCAAGCTAATTCAAGCTAATTAATGCCCACTTGGTTTTTCGAGATATCGCCAAGCGGTTAGTCGACTCTTCACGTGACCAGAGGGCTGGCCTATTTCTTGGCCAAAGAATTAGCATTGCCATACAACGTGGCAATGCTGCCAGCCTTTTGGGCACTGTTCCTGTTGACAGCGATGCGGGCGAATTTTTTGATGACATTTTGCTTATTTTTTCATATAAAATGTTCATATTATTATTATTTTATATATTAGCATAGATTATATAATATCCGTATATCTATACCTATAAAGAAACAGCAAGTTAATTGATTTTTCAAAGCTTTTCAGGTTTCACACTTGACGGGATTTTTTTTAGAAATATTTTCAAGTTTTTTTTTCGTTTCTACTGCATTAAATCAATTTTTTAAAAGTTCTGTGTACTAGCAGGAGTATAACAATAGGAAAGAGGCAATTTTTTTTTTCGATCGTAAATCACTCTCGAATGCTTCGCATTATAGTCGTGCCAAACATAAGTGGTGAACCTATTGTAATGTCATTTATCAGACCGTTCCAAACTCCAGGCCGCTACTGAGATTTCCCTGACAGAAAACTGTAACATTTTACTCGACACACAGCACACCCAGGACCCTGCGCTCAGCAGTCGAGCTTGTTGCACTACTACTAGTCTTATCATTACGTGGTTGATCTAGTAACAACCAATCACTCAATAACAATACCCTTGTCGATACCCTTGCGCCATCTCATGTTCCTAGCACGGCGGGCTGTGCTGGCGCCGCTGCTGCGGCTGCTGAGACTCTCAAGCGGCGCAAATACTGTAACCTTATGGGCAACTACAGTTTTGAGCCGTTTGGGGTCGAAACGCTCGGGTCATGGGGCCCGAGTGCGCGTCTCCCTTCTCGCCGGCTGGTCGACAATTCACTTGACCAGAGGGATGGGGTCTTTCTTTGGGCAAAGAATTAGCATTGCCATTCAACGTGGCAATGCTGCCAGGCTTCTGGGCACGTTTCCGGATGACAGCGATGCGGACGAGTACTTCGACAAGTGTCCTTTGTTTTTGTATTTATTTGTATAGTTAGTTAGTTAGTCATTTAATTTAGTATCTAGTGTAAATAGTTTGTATATGTTATTGAATGTTCTGTAATAAATATATTAAAATTATGTTTCCCAATAACTGGGTTGTTGTGGTCAAACAGGCAGTCGCTTCATGTAAAATACTGATGATGGTAGACTGGAAGCCGACCCCAACATAGTTGAGAAAAGGCTAGGCAGATAAAGAGAAAGGGCGAGGCCACAACACTGCGTTGCGGTGTCGCATCGTAAAAATCTACGACGCATTGTATTTACTACGCATTGTACTGTGCAACGGTTTTTGCGATACGACGCCGCAACGCAGTGTTGTGGCCTCGCCCTATGTATGCAAGAATTTTCCATCTTCAATACTGTGAATTCAGTAATGGTTTATATTATCGTTGGCCGTATGTCTGTTGTTCGTTCTGACTATTAATTGGTGGAGTATTTCTGTCCAGCTAAATATAAGCAAAGGTCACGCACAGGTGTTGTCTCACAGACTTGCCACTTCTCGCTATTCTCACAGCTAGAGTGCAAAAAGGGAGAAAGACGTATAACATCACGCCTCTTTTCCTTGAAGGGTCAACCAGTATGGTGTACACCCACATTTCACCTATTATTATTAAGTCCCATGTAGTAGGGGGCGAGCCTATTGCCGTCGACCTGGCACAAATCCAGAGTCCGGGCTGGTAATGAGAATATCCTGGGACCTGGAATCGAACCCAGGACCTCATAATCAGCGGTAGCGCATGCGACCACTAGAATAACGAGGCAGTCGAATAAAAGGGGATTAAAATGGTAAATATCCCGTCTTTAACTAACTCACTTAAGATGTATCTTTTCATATAAAAAAGTAACAAGCTTGGAACACTGGATCACAACAAGTGCCAAGAAAACCCAACAATGTTTAGTTTGGTTTAAACTGGCTAGCAGCCGGGACCAACGACAAACGTGCTTTCAGAGGTATGGAGGGGTCTCGGTATGTAAAGATGGTTACCCATCCACGGACCAACTGCGGCAAGGGTAGCTTAACATTATCGATCGACCAATGCGGCTATAATTATTACTTAGCCACGAGCCTCTCAATTCATCATTCACCATCAACATAATTATTTAGTGCTCAACTGTACCTAAAAGTGTATCTAAGAAGAATAAATGTTCACGATTTTAAAAAGTGTATCTGACAGGAACACAAGTGAATAATTTTCAAAAGTGTCTCTACAAGGAAAGTGTATCTACGAGGAATAATTCGGGTGTTCGAAAGCTGTCCGTTGCACCATTCACGTTAATCCTGGATTGATCGTTTGGTTACGATGATCATCATCATTTACCTTACAGTAGTCCACTGCTACGTTTCTATCGTAATAAAAGCTACCAAGTAATTCCGCCCACAGAATTAAATATTAAAATTAGTATGAACTGTCGTTAAGAGAATGAAACTTTATAAACTATTTCAAAGCATTCTGTTGTTAAGATTTCTCTCTGAAAATCTAGAAAAGAGAGCAGTTACTCTAAATATTAGCAAACATCTACCATTGCCAATTTTAAACAGCTTCTTAGACAACTAGAACACGTTTAGATTTAATTTATTACTATTTACTGACTATGGTAAGTGAAATTTGTGTAGAAAAATAAGCTTCTGCGCACATCACCGAGGAAGTTTTAGGTCATCACTTCATCAGCATCAGCCTATAGCAGTACAGTCACGAGCAAAAGTATGTAATACACTTGGCTTTATTCAAAGACGATTTTCTCCTTTAATTTTGAATGAAATTTTATGTCATTGCAAACAAAGTATTTTCGAACCCATAGGTATGTGTAAAGTGTCGTATTACAAAGTTACATTCGTTATATTTCACGAAAAAATCTCAATTGTAAGTTGCCAAGTGTTGACATATTAGTGCTCGTGACTGTACACTGCTAGCCATTAGCCTCAAAAGATGAATATTGTTACAATGCAGTAGCCACAAAAACATATTACACATTGGGTACTTAATTGTAGCAAATACATTGGATACACTATTTGTGTTCCATATCGAAACACATAATGACATTGTAGAAAATCGAATGGATTCTTGTCGCTACATCTTATTCAGGCTAACTGTACGCAAATTAACTCGATCCGCAGTCTTTCACTGCGATGATTGAATACACACTTGAATAGCATGGAGGTGTACGTTTGCCAGTTAAGGGTCTATGCTGGTGGTTCAATAAACTGTCGTCAACAAACGTCACAATCGAACCGAAGCCATGATAAAAAGATTGAAGCCAATATCAGACGCTTCACTCATCATTTCAGCCGAAAGACGTCCACTGCTGGACATAGGCCTCCCCCAAGCACCTCCACTTCGACCGGCTTCACTCGAGTGAAGATTAATTTTGTTTCATGCCACGTTCACCACAGAGTACTTTTTGATAGACTGAGTTCACCGACCGAATTATATAGGATACCGCGCTCTTCCTTTCATTTCTTTTTTAGATGATACGGTAGGCGAGTGAAAGATGCCGAGTGCCGAATTTCAACTTTGTTGAATTGGGTCACTAATATAATATTCATATTTCAATTTTAATCCATTTTGTGTTCAGACCTTTCGCTTCGAAAAATAACAAAAAGTACCGCATCTGATATCAGCTGAACCAAACAGCAAAGTTGGAAGTGTGTCTGAATGTCCTGAGGTTTTAATTCAACCCAAGAATCCCACTCTGCCGACACTTGAGAGAGGTCTATGTTCAGCAGTGGACGTCTTTCAGCTGATGACAAAGCCTGCGTCGAAAACATGAAATCATCAATGTTCACCTATAAACCTGCTATGCTGGTGACATCATAATGAGACCACTGATTCGGATGCCAAACGTGTAATAATGACGCATCCGCCCAAATTTGTTGATTGTAACCTGTGGCTATGCGGTCCCTTCCTCTGCGGTGGATATTGTGGTAGGGTGACGAATTAGTGAGTATTTTAAATCGTTTATAAATACTTCACAACAATTATAGTGTTCTTGGCTAGTACAATGTATTCGATATAACTTTCATTGCAGTGTTATTCAGGCATTCTACAGCACACAGCTACGGGCGTGCAGGCGTTCTCTGAAGCGAAGGTATGCACGTGATGCCGAAGGAATGTTAGGAATGAAACTCTGAGAAAAGGTCGAAGCAACCAAAGAAAATATGGTTTAAGGTAGTCTTTGGTATTTGAGCTTTATGATTTTTAGCAAGGTGTCTGTGAATTGACCGCCCTTTTGCTTGCTGATGAATAAGTGAAAGACTTACTCAATGTTCATCATTGAAACAATAAAAGTACATTTGGTAGGTACTAAAGAAACACATTACTGACTTCTAGCTACAACAAAGGAATTTAGCTTTTAAAAACATTTAGTAAAAAAATATAATAGCCTCCTGGCCGATTTCGGTCTCAGTGTCCTATCTCAACGGAGATTAAAGCCAAGATTAGTATGCAGGAGATATTATGGTGCACAAGTATATGCGCAAACACAGTTGTACTCTCTGTTCCTTTACTCTCATAGTCCTATGGGACGGCAATCCGTCACGACCGGGGAGCGTTAAGGCGCAGGACCAACTAACAAAGGCTTTACGTGCTTTCTGAGGTACGGGGGTATTAAACCGCCAACTTCCAAACTCCGGACTGTTACTAAGAAATTCGTAATGGAAATCCTATTAACACTTTGTCCGACCCGGGAATCGATCCCAGAACCCCACGCTCAGCAGTTGCACTTGCAAACAAGAGACCAAGGGGGCAGCAGCTAGTATTACGTACCTACTTAGCTAGTATTCCCGTTCGCAAAATACGTGCCAGGACAACCTGCGGACACCAGACCGATAAACTATACTCATACAAAAATCTACCTTTAAAATATACCTTTTTTATTTTCGGGGGGAAACCTTCAAAAGAACCTTCAGAAGGTCGGGAAATGTGGGATTTTCACCTCACTAAAACCACCCCGGTGATCACCAACAGCACATAAGGGTGGTCCCGGTTCCTCTTAAAAGACCAATTCCGGAACCCCCCCGTGCAACGCCTGTAGGTAAGGCACATTCCATCCCTCGTCATCTTTTCTATACCTAGAGTGAAAGAAAATTAGACACGTAAATGGAGTTGAGCTATCTTAATTAGATCCCATTTACTAGCTAGACTAAAAATACGGTCAAGTCAAACTGTTGCTAACCGAGTAACGGTTTTAGTAAAAGCACATGAAAATGAATAAATTTATGTAAAACGGACTGCATCCGCTTTACTGTGACTACATACTATGGTCCAATTTAGCCATTTTCATTGAATTTAACAAATAAGATCTCGCAGACAGCATAGTAAATTGCATTTAGATTTCTTTCTTCCGTTTGACTTTGAGCTTTACATAATTTCAGGCGTCAGTACCTACGTCAGAGTCACTGAAAGTACGTCACAATCAAAGTGAGCTAGGGACTGTGTGGGAAACTGTGTTTTTTTTCATTAAATTAATACTTCAGATACCTGAGTATCGTGGCAGTCTAGTAATGGACTCGATCACAAAACTTTATTAATGAAAATCTTATAGCAAAGTTCTGAGTTTAACTTGAATTGCCTGTTGTCATTTCACACCACTATGCGCTTTTCTAACATGGCGATATTGTCGTGTACGTCCACGTCAAAGCATCACGGTAACGCTGGGAAGTAAAGTGTCCACGACAACGTGAGAGACTTGAAGGGTATCAATAAAATGTGATACTGACACACGTAACTTACTGACTGAAATAATGAAACCACTATTTGAATTCGATATCCGTGATTTGAATGCAGAATTTGAGATGATTTTCAAGCTAAGGAACAACAAACTGATTGTCATACTAAACAAAGTTCAAATTCCATTTCAACCAAAACTTATTAGGACCTTTTTTGATCCAAATGGTTACTCGAAAATCAACCTAGAATACATTACACTACAGTAGATAACTGATTAAATGGCGATGAAATGTAAATTATCTGAGACTGTAATAGTCAAAATCCTACACCTCGCTTTAACTAAAACTTAAGAGTATTCGTAAGACAGGAGGCGATACTATCAATTTGTCTTCAATTTGATCCAATACTTGGTTCTAATAGACGTTAAATACAACTCATCTTAATCGTCATCTACCAAGCCTTTTCCCAACGGGACCGGCTTTCAGTCTAACCGGATGCAGCTGGATACCAGTATTTTACATAGAGCGACTGCCGGTCTGGCCTCCACAACCCAATTACTGGGGAACACGATATCCCTTGGTAAGACTGCTATACCTACTAATGGTTTTATCATCTGCCTAGCCTTTTCCCAACTATATGAGGGTCGGCTTCCAGTCTAACCGGATGCAGCTGAATACCAGTTTTTTACATGGAGCGACTGCCTATCTGACCCAGTATTACCCAGTTACTGGGTAATACGATACCCCTTGGTAAGACTGGTTGTCAGACTTTCGGGCTTTTGACTACCCGTAACGACTGTCAAAGATCCACGAATGACAGCCGGGACCGTGCTTTCCGAGGTACAAAGGGGTCACAGTATGTAAGGGTGGTCACCCATCCACAGACCAACCGCGGCAAGCGTAGCTTAACCTGATCGTTCGATCTGTGCGGCTGTTATTATTTATCCACGGGCCCCTATACTAATGGTCTTATGAGGAGAATAATAAATAAACTCCCAAATTGAAAGATTTTTTAATAATTCAATCATAATCAGCTTAAAATGTTCCCACTGCTGGAACACATGTCTCTTCTCTGTGTGCCGTAATCCACCACGCGTGCCCAGTGCGGGTTGGTAGACGTCACGTGTCTTCGAATATTTCAATAATTCTCCATAATCTCATGATAATGAAATTGATGAAAATGAAATGCCTCTGTCTAACAATCCCAAACAGGTCGGTACCCTAATTGTGTAACAGATTATTATCAATCTCAATTTGATATTGCTAATCCATTGCTTCGTATGTGCGAAAATGTGTCTGCTCAACAGCGTAAATAACGCAATGAATGTTGTTGGACTGTCAAAATGAAACCCATTGCTACTGATAGTTTGTTACGCAATTACCCCACTGACCCAGTAGTCGTCAAAAACTTCAACGTTCCTATTTCTTTATTCATAAACGTTGCTTAAAGTTAAGTTGTGATTAGCGACTGTTTAACCATACATTTTTAAACGTCAATTAACTTTATTTAACCCCTATAATACAGGCGATAATCCTAAACCTAATCTTAATAAAAACAATAGACATTCGCTAGAACACGACCGTCATTTCGAAAATCTAGAATAGAATAGCAAAAATAGCCGCTACTAGTTTACATTCCATGCGGTTACGTCATCGGCCGGGTATTAAAATAAACCATATTATTTTGGATTACGTTGCCAGCAGACTTATCAATAAAATGGGTTTGTGTTAATATACCTATTGGTAAGGATTGAGTTGGTTTTGCTGGGTTTTTGGGATTGTCGTGATCATTATTTGTCGTTGGAAATATATCACTGATCCTCTGAACGCTTTGTGCAGTTCCAATGATGGATACTTACCTTTAAAAAACATTTTTTTACTTCTAACACCTTTTCTATAATTCATCTAATAAGCAATTATAAAGCATTACTTCGTTTGGAAATGTGTCTTTTAAGAAAACTATTTGTTTTCACATGGATAAAGTCCTCATTGGGCATACTAAAAATTCGTCCGCATCTCTGTCAACGGGATAAGTGCCCAAAAGGCTGGCAGCATTGCCGCGTTAAAACAGTCCAACCTTCTGTTCCCCCTTTTTTTTGTCTAATTTTTTTCTAGGTTTTGAGAAAAAATAAAACCTGTCATATATATGTTTCTTGGCTTATGCCGGGGTCCTAAGGCACCTGTCCCACAGCCAAAGAGGAAGCGACTGGCTAGCAACGATTTTTTTGCTCAAGAAACTTGCAAATGATTGTAGTATTTGTCCCGACTAAGTAAAAGAGATAGGTACAGCTACATATACAGGATGACAGGGAAACTCGACATATTCCTTGAAAGGAAGACTTATTGGGGAGGGGTTACTAGAGGTACCCCTCTCCTAGCAACAAATTAAGTCCAGTAAAAATAAAAAATAATGAAATATATTATTATTATTAATTTATTTAACTAATAGCATAATCAGTGTATATTTTTATAATATTCCCATTGCTGGGACACAGGCCTTCTCTCGGTGAGAGGGAGTGGTATCACGTCTTTGAATTTTTGGTTGTAGGGCCGGTTTTCCTCACGTTTTTCATCACCGTTTTGAGAGATGTCGTGATGAAATAATTTATAGCCTATCTGGCGGCCTACAACTCGTAAGTCGCGGTCGTTACCCCCACCACTGCTCCCCTGAGAGACTCCCGTTTGGACTTGGACTTTACGCATACCAGCGAGTTATCGCTCGTCGTTTTTAGTTGCTAGCTCCAACTACTCGTTTCTCGTTAATCCCCAGCGGTGGAACAAGTGCCTTAATTCGGTGTTCAACCCATTTACTTTTGTTTTCGTTGCCATGAAACGCTTTAGCTTGAACTCTGAACTTTTAAAGTGAGTTATTCGTGACACGTTAAAAGCTTTTCATGTGTGTTTGACGGAATAATTTTAGTGATATCAGATCTTGTATTCTCAGGTTTCATTTAGTCAACTGTGCCAAATTATTTGATTTAGACGGTATTCAGTTAACGCAAACAGAGAGATTTTAGAAGATTAATATTCACTTGTTCCGACTTTTCGATAGAAAATCTCTAAGGAAGAAGGAAGGTATTGAAATAGCCACCTCATTTTATAATATCCAGCCATCTCATCATAGATAAATTATTTTATTTCACATAAACCTACATGGGCATTTATGAAACGTGAGAATCTAGGTGCACAGATTCAATTGGTCTTCTTCTTCGTCGTGTCGCTGGCACGACTGTATTTTAAATCTTGTTTTCCCAAAACTTTGCCACTTCCACGACGTTGTCGGTGGCAGCGCACTTTGACTGCATGTTTTGGGACACAGAGGGCAGGATAGAAGGGCAGTTTCAATTGGTCGTGTCCTATGAAGAGCCGGCAAGAAACTCCACGGTTACTCTTTTAAAAATAATTGGGTTTTCAAATTACAGTGTTAACAGGTACGGAAGGACAGTGAAGACCTGTCAATAAGTACCCTGTCAATAAGTACCAGTTACTTAATAAAATAGAAAATGGTTGAAACGATGTACAGATTCTTTTATAAAAGAATCTATAGAAAATCAACAAAATAAAATCAATATATTATACTTTCATAATAAGAAAATTTTATTTAATAGTTTCATTAAAATATCGTCACAGATGTCCAGTTTGTTCACGTAGGTACAAACATTAAAAACAAATAATTTATTAGACATACACAGTTCTCTTACAACCATCTTGTGCGTTGGTTTTAAATAAACATTAACAAGTACTTAAAAACTAGTAATCTCATAATATAAAGTAAGAGATTCGATGTTATCAAAACAAAGATTCATATTGCTTTAAGTAAACTAAAATAGAAAACTAATTACATCAACTAAGTGTTACTTAAAGTTAAAATTCAACAACTCTGTAAAAATTCTAGAAAAGGCGTCTAATTTGTACAAATTTTATATTTTAGTTCTATCTAATAATCTCAAAGATCACTTAGTATACAGAGATCTTTTAACGATTAGCCTGGGGTATGACTTTAGTACCTACAATCTTGTGTCATTTAAAGCTAACCAAGATAATAATACAGGGTCCAAAAGACCCTTCAAACCATCAAGTACGCATTCTGTTCTTAAATCAAACTAAATAACTGAGGCTTTAGTGCTTCGAGTGTGAGTTTTTCACTCACGTTCGATTGCGAGCGCGTTAGAATTTTATATGGGAAAAAGTTATAGCGCCACCTGGTGGTCACTAGGAGAAACCTAATTAAAACTCACACTAAGGCCACTGTGCAAAAACGATTGCTGGGAAACTACTTTTATTATTGGTGTGAAAATTCACTGTTTACGGTAGAGCTTATGGGTGCATGAAAGTGCAGGGGTCGTGGGAGTATTTAGAGTTATACTTAGCATTTAAAACTTGTCTTCAAAAAAAAACGTCGAAAAAAGTTGGTACTTCCACCTTCAATATCTCCGTAACCAGAAAGTTCCCAGGCATGGTCCAGTACAAAAAAAAATTATCATAATGATGGAAATTCTCGGTTTCGTTATGGGTATTTTTACACCCTTTAATCACGCAGAAAAAAGTAGCTTGGCAAACAAAGGAACTGTCTTTTAGTCCTTAAGACTATGGAAGTTGTATGAACACGTTAAGCGGTAAACCTGACAATGTTTTATAAAACTTTTTTACAAAAAAAAAAGCCAACCGACTTCCATTTTCATTTTTTATTAATTTTTAGTTGTACCTACCTACCCCACACAAATTCATATAACACTACTTGCTATGTGAATATCCGTGACAGGAAGCCATTGAACACATCTGCCTACTCTTTTAAAGGGTAGGCCTGATGTTATGTTGTGTTATTGCGTAAACAATGCATACATATGCGGTAGCAGTAGTCGCTGTTGATTTGCTGGCATTTATTGAAGAGTTCCGTCGTCTTTCTCCGAAACTCATCATCAGATCTTTACGAAATTTGAATGGGACCATTTCGGAATAAACCTCTTTAGAACAAAAAAATAATTTTGCAAATCCGTCTATATATGAGGGAGTTATGCCCGAACATACAAAAAAAAAATATATATATCAAAATCCGAATTGAGAACCTCCTGCTTTTTTGAAGTCGGTTAAAAATTAATATTATGGATCTTCCTAAATAGCGTCATACACCAAGCCAAACATACTACTTACTACAGATCTCAAAGTATATGATTTTTACGGGTTAATATTAACAATAGTCTAGAGATATATCCTCATAAGGCACTGAAATCCTTGTAATGTTATGTACAATGTATCTTATGTACATTTCGAAGGCACTATATAACCGCAAACCTATACATAAACAATTATATTTAAATGCATTACATGTAGTTAAAATTAGTGCTTACTCTAGTTGGAAGACGTTATCTAACAGATATGTACAATCTTGCATACAAAACATGTCTTTTTTTAAACAAAACTATTTTAGAACTAGTGTACTTTTTAATTTCAAAATATCTCCTACCATTTTCGTTAGAAAATCCATTATGTTAAAGACTTTTACAAACATTATCTTTAACAAATTGACTTTTACAATATAGCTATAGTATTTTTATCTCACGTAGCGACGCGCGCTTCATTTGTGGTTAACAAGTGTACAAACACGCTGCGAATGTGTGCGTAAGCGCAGGAGCTCTTGGTACCGGTCAAGACAATAGCGAAGACGGAAGAGTGTGTGTATGTGTGTGTGTGTGTTATGTGCTGACGCTACTCGTCTTTTTTTTTTCGCATGCGAAATCATCAAATGACCCCTCCCGCTCTGAGTGGAGCGGAAGGGAGTGTCAGACTCCTACTGACTAAAACCCACCCATGTTCCTTCCTTAGCCCTTTATGCTCCGAGCCAGCGGTAACCCTTTCGGACAATCCCGCTGACCCGCCAGGCTTGGGCCCTAAGGGGCCCCTTCTCTGCTGCTGACATCTCTTTGAGGCGCGCGTGGAACACGTACGCGCCGTCCGGCATGGGCCTGGTCCTGATCGGACGGTGAGCCGTCCGGAGCGTCTCCCGCGGCGGGACGAGAGGCTCTCTCCCTCATCCGTCCCGCCACCTACGCTACTCGTCTTCACGTACACATTCACAGCATGTTTGTACACTGTAAAGCGCGCGTCGCTTCGTAAGATAAAACTACTTTGACTCAGACTTGAAAAACATCACTGGATTAACTTTCCATACTGTAAATAACTTGCCAAAAACGATTCAGACCTTAAAATTTATAATAAAATTAATCAGTCTCGGTATGAGAAAAGTTCTTTTACAACCTTTAGTTTCTTGTGCACCATTTAACAGATCTTAAAACTAAGTACCTACATTAGCTGCCATTATTACAAAAATCTTAAATAGAAATTGTTCATGTTCGCGAGAAGACTCTGCGTTGACTAAAATTCAAATCACTGCCGCTGCAGAATATATTGTTTGATTTATATAATTAAAAATATATCAAAATTGGACTATTGTATCATCTGGAGGTATTGGTTCTCTTCATAAAACGAAGATAGGGAGGTTTGCAGGTCGTTTACAACCATATTGTCACCACCCTGCAAGGGATGGGTACTACTCGACACCATCTCTGAACTTTTCCAATTTTCACAACTTTCAACATACTCTAGCGTTCTTTGATACGTTTCTTGTCTCATAGTATTCGCGTTCTGATTCTTCTTATTATTTCTTCCATTATTTGCTTCTATTTGGGACTGGGATATGTCCCAGACTTGGACTTCACTCGTTGGGTTATTTTGACTTCGCAAACTGTTCATACTGCAGTCTGTTTGCTGTTCACTTTTCATCTGATTCTGATTCGGATTCACCGGTACCCTCGCTCCATTCATTGGTTTTTGACTTCCAGTGGACATGTTGAGAGAATTCTGCACAGATTTTTGGATGTTGTGCTTATTGAACTGATTGCCTGGGTAGTCCCACTGGTTGTAAGGCCTCTGATGGTTGTAATACTGGTTGTTATTCAGCATCGTTTGATTGTACTGATGGTTGTTTTTAGGAGGGGGTGGTCCCATCACATTCGCAGCGTTCACAACCGAATTATATGGCGGTGGTTGAGGGTACTGCATGTTCTGACTGTATTGAGGATTCTGAATCGGAGGACATTGGGTCTGCTGCTCACAGTAGTTGTTCATCGTCCCTCGACTCATGTTCCCACTGTTGTCTACACTCATCACTGATGATCTCGACATTTGCAGCGGATGCATCTGGTTGCTTTGGTTCGCGTAACTCACTGGTTGGTAATTCATCTGGTTGTTGTACACCATGTTCTGGTTGCTCATCTGATTCATCACCATCTGGTTCTGGTTGTACTGTTGCATCATCTGGTACTGCTGCATATTTTGACTTCTCATCACGTTTTGATTTTGCACGGGATAAGGCGGAGCTTGGTTATAATTCTGATTATGATATTGGTTCATGTTATTTCTATTCGGCACCTTGGCGTTACAATTTCTGTTGTTCATGTAATTTGGATTGACTCCCATTTGAGGACCTTGGTTCATATGACCCTGGTTCATGTTCATCATTTGGTTTTGGTTCTGAACCTGCTGATTCATCGACATGTTTTGTACCATGGGACTAGTCATACCTTGTCCCATTGGACTTTGTAGCCCAGGATGCATCGGACTTGGCATGCCATGGCTATGCGGACTGGCTATATTTTGACCCATTGGGCTTGCCATGTTTACCATAGGACTAGCGATATTCTGGGACATGGGGCTGCCAATGTTGTTATGTCTTGGACTCATCATCATTTGATTTGGCATTTGTGGACTCATTAAGCTTTGCATGCTTTGTGGGCTCATGGCGTTGTGTTGAGGAGACATAACGCTCATCACACTTTGTGGACTCATGACGTTATACACACTTGGAGGGCTCATCACACTATGAGGAACATTATGAGGACTCATGACACTTTGAGGACTCATAGCGCTATGAGGAAGGCTCTGAGGACTTAGCATGCTGTGCGGTAAGTTCTGAGGACTTAAAACATTTTGACTCATGACTACAGTTTTAGGACTTATCGCGTTCTGTTTCTGAGGTAATGGGTTTGCTCGCATCCTATTCGTCTGTTCCGTTTGGTTCGCCGTCATTGTTTGCAATGACTGCAAAGGATTCGTAGAAACGTTACTTGAAGGCGGTTTTGTGTACTCCTTCTCACATTTCTCTGTGACAACTTCTGGTATGACTTGCTCCTGTAAAGGAGTAGCTTTATCGTCGGGTGACTTCGAATTGAGTAAAGAGCCACTGTTACCCGACATACTAACGTCTAAAGATCTTAAATCGACTGGAATATCACTTATGTTGAGATCACTTCCTATGGCACCTAAGTTTTTGAGTAGAGAATCGTCACTGGTGGCTACGTCACTGATTTTGTCACTGGAAGTGTTCGTGTTGGGGACGTCACTAGATGTATTGTCTTTGGTAGTACTTTCCTTGTCTTTAGGGGTTTCCGGCTCAGGTTGGTTGGTCGATTCAGTTTTAGCTGGTGTTACCGATTCCGTTGCCAATATTGATTGGTTAAGATATTGCATCATTTCATCTGGTATTACCAGCTTATTTTCTACCATTTCGCCTTCGGCAACCTGAAATGTGAAAACATCATTTTAGCCAAATGTAACAAAGACACAGAGGTATTTTGGGACAGTGAGAAATAAAATTTCATGAAAGCATTTACTTCTTGGTGATCTTAAATATTCGGTTTAGTTTAAGTGGTGATCCCTTACCTGTTCCAGATTGACCTCCTGGTTGGGGTGGTGGACCTGCGCCGTGGTGATGACCACAGTGTTGGTGGAATTGGAGCGAGACTCCTTGTACGTCACCGTGTCCTGGTCATCTTCTGTCTTGAACGGGAATGGAGCGTCGCCCTGGAAGAAGAAGTACATTTAGTGTATGATCTTTATGACTCTGATGGCAGGCAATTTTGGAATTTGGAATCTTATACGGTTTTGGAGAAGCTTTCAGGTTGCCACCATTATCCACTGTATGTCAAATCCCTAAGTAATAATCTGCAGCTAAAACATGGGCTGCTTTCAGTAATAGTACTGGCTTTAATTCAGTTTGACTGGAGAAACTTAGGAAGCCATGTCCACTATCAACTTTAACCACGGTCTAGATGCGTAAAATAAGTATTATAAAAAACTCACCACATCATCAGTCCCACAAGGGTACTGTTGGTACTGAGCCTGATCGCTCAAGTTGGACTGTTCTGATAGTCTCCTGGCTTCCTCCTTCACTTGCACGTTGGGGTCCAGCTCCAGCGTTAACTCCTCAGCCCTGACTTCTGAACAGGTCACTCCTCGGAGGAGTACAGCCTGTAAGAGAGATGTCGGTTAATAAATGTTCAGTTTATCAAGCAAAAAATTGTGTATATGTAACTGGCAAAACGCGAGTGTCCCCAAAGGGACAGACAGACCATTTATCTATCTAACCCTTCGAGTTGTATAGGCATCATGTTATGCTGTAGAATTACTTTCTGATGATCTAATTGAGTTTCGTTTTTGGGTCCACTTACAATTTTTTGCAAAATCTCCACAATAATGGACTTCTATATATTAATCCTAGATTAATAGATTCAAGATATACAAATATATAATGTACACATACTTGATTGCCTTGCGATGTTCTGACGGCCTGCACTGCGGCGAGCGCTGAGGATGGCGCCGGCGCATAACCCACACACGACACTTGACTAGATCTGAAATATAAGGATTTTGTAGGAAACGAGTTTATCTGGCTGGATGTAGGATCTTGTTTTATGTCGTTCTTCTTATATACGAGTATATAGAGATTTAAGGACGATTTCCTGCAAACTAAACGCAATGGCTCATAGAAAGTAAGAGAACAAAAATGCAGATCTGTCTGAATCGTACAATACGACCGACCTAACTTGACGGGCCTGAACTTTGCGCAGAAGGCTGCGCAGTCAAATCTTTTAGGAACCAAATGGTCACATGAGGCGAGTGCGAGTGAGAGAACATGCGCGAAAGTTCTTAGTGCCTCGGTCGTATTGTACATTTGCGTTTATCTGGACGTGTGAGGACGAGGGGTTGTTTTATATGGTATATATAATAAAGAGTATTCCATTCTGTACACAGATGTCTCTTACCTTCTACTGCTATCAGGCGACAGCTGGTCGTACACAGTAGTGTGCTGTGCCACAAGTCGCGGCGGCCCGGCCACGCCAGTGGTGGTCGCCACGGCACCTGACACCACGGAGGCTTGACTGCTCTTGCGGGATATATCAGATGACCTGAAAGAGAAATAAATTTGTATTTAAGTATAATTTTCAAAATATTTTTGACATAGGGTCAAAAAAAAAAGAAGAAGGTCCTACGGTGTTAAAGAATCCACACCCCTTTCATTGGGATCTAAAATCCAAAATAATGTATGAAGCTATAGAATACCCTAAATGAGTTGAATACGCTAACGATAGGCCGTAAAATATGGCAAATCGGCATCCAGAAAAGTTTGTCTTCTTAAAACATCGTCTTAGCCACTCACCTGTGTGGCAGACTCTTTTTAAAGTTCGATGTGTCATAATTATTTAGGCTTGTGTCCGGTGTATTAATATTCTATTACGCTTTGCGACCCTTGGGTTTAAGTTATAAAATTAAAGTTAAATGTTTACCTTGCACTATATAGGCTGCTTCCGGATGAGATGCCAGAATCCCGCCTGGTGTTAGGAACTCCTGTCTTCAGCTCAACCGCGACACTGGTGCTTCCGAGCTCAGTCCTCCCTTGGACACCACCTGGTGACAAAATATAGACCTTTAGGTAGCTGTTACTTGGCTAGTAATATATTTTCTGTTTGGCTAGTATTTTCTGTTTTTTTTTTTTTACAATTGTGGTCTTCAAAACCCTTAGAAGAGGGTTGATTTATCTGCTATACAAAACTTATGCAAAGTTGTAATGCACTTATTTCAATATAGAATTTTTCAATGGATACATGAAGTTGCATATGTCTGAGCATATTTGACATATTCACATATGCTTAGACGACATATTTGATCCACAAAAATTACAGTTACTTACCAGATCCAATATCCGCATGAGGAGGAGGCATGAGCCGCGCGACGGCCATCTTGTTCCCGAAGCGCGGCGCGTGGTGGTGCGCGCGCGGCTCCCCGATGGCCACCATAGCGCGCAGCATCAGAGGCAGTTGTCCTACTTCTCCTACAACTTCTTGTTCAACCTGAGAATGAAAATGACGAATTTATTCACAAGTACAAAAGTGCAAATTTATTCAAAGTGTGGGCTAACAATAATATTAAAGCATTTGTCGAACAGTCGGCCCTGCTACCGATCTTGCTGAGTGGCTGATCCTTTCACCATGGCTTCAATCACGACAAAACAAAAAGGTATTTAGACGCCTAATAGGACTGCCTTTCACACAGTGGTGTGATGAAGTTTTGACTGTCAAAACTGTTTAGGTATATGATTAGGCGATTTATAGAGACTGGATTGATCACGTCGCGTTGTCACAATGCAGCTCATGTTTAGCAGTAGACGTTTTTAGGCTGCAGATTTTATTGATCACTTAGAAAACTGTTCTTTTAGGACTTACCTCTCCATCTAATCTGAAGTAAGGTGCACCGTTCTCGTCTCCGAACCCTCCAAGACCAGAGCCTCCAAAGTCCAGTTCCCCACCACACTGTGCCGATAGCTGATGAATGAAACAAGACAACTATTTTAATGGTAATCAAATCCTTTTGAAAAGCTGAATATTTCTACAGAACAACGTTAGAAAATTTATTGTGTTTGTCACTGCCTTAAAATTTTGTGAATCCTTTAAGCCTAGCTCTTTCACATTTACGAAACAGATCTTATGAGGATGTTAATTGGATGGTTACTTTATAATGACCATCTTGCGTACGTCTTTTGAAGAATGTCAACCGATTTTAATAGTCTCTTCTGTGATATATGGTGTCTTATTCAGAATTGGCATCTAGCTATAGAAAACTTTGAAATAAAATAGATTTTCCAAATACCTGATGAGCAGGAGTATGTAATCCATGCGGTATGGGCGACGCTGGGCTCTCGCTCTTGACGGAAGCTGATGACGTGTGTCCTCGCACTCCGAGAGGAACTCCTCCCTCCTCAGATCGCGGGGAAGATCCCGCACCGCCACCACCTGATTCCGCAGAGTCGTCGCCACGACTGCAACCTGGAGAATAGAGATTGCATTAATTAGAGGCATTGCATTAATTAATGGTTTTATAATTTGATACTGTTTTTGGGAGAATTGAAGATACACGATTGAAGTCTAAGCCAAAGACTACAATATGATGCTGTATAAGTCTAAGCCGCAGTGAAGGCCGCGTGGACGTGACCCATCCCCCAACTTTTTCTTTTTGTGTTTGTCTTTGCGTCTTGTTTACCGCAAAGAGAATACATTTAGTATTTATTCTCTTTCCTTTAACTCAGAAAGAATAAATAGACAAATTGAAGATCTAGTGTAGGTAATCCAACTTTGACTACATCAAAACATATTAAGAATATACTCTTCCCACTGTGAAAGTCAATAAAGTTCGCTGCATTCCCCGCAGTTTTCAAGAAATAAATTATTTCGCGAAATTGTCTTAAATTTTTCAAGAGTTGGAAGTATTCAAGTGTGAGGAGTAGATCGTATTTACCTTTATGTTTCTTACTGGCGTAGAACTCAGCTCCGTGGACGGTCTTCACGTGTTTTCGTAATGATGAGGGGTCCGTATATCTCTTCGTACAGCCAGGCGCTTTGCAAACGTATGGTTTCTAAAAATACACAATTTACTTCTTGATTCTATGAAACTTGGAACTTGAGATACTAAAATTATGTTTTTCTATTGAAAAATATAATTAATAATATCTGGACGGTAGCAAAGATGCAATGGCACTGTTTTTACTTTATAATATAATTGAAAATGCCAGAATTTAAAGGCAGCTAACCTAACTTATCTG
Source organism: Oligia fasciuncula (assembly GCA_963082905.1). NCBI lineage: Eukaryota > Metazoa > Arthropoda > Insecta > Lepidoptera > Noctuidae > Oligia > Oligia fasciuncula. The sequence continues at coordinate 8,197,316 of OY720411.1, forward strand.
GCCTGAAGGGTCTGCAACACTTTTATAATTTTAAAACTAACAATTTGATTATATTTAGGGACTATCGCAGACACTCCCGCCAGACCACCACTAAATTAATTTTGGCTTGCACTCAAAAAATAGAAGTGATCTCTAGCCCCGCGCCAAGGTCAAATAGTTCGTTCGTAAAATTCACAAAAGAAGTACACGTGATGCGTCACTAAGCTGCGCAGTGCAGGTTGCAACTTCATTGCGTTATCGCTTTCCTAATAGGCGAAAACTTAGAGGGCGTGGCTTGGCGCCGCCGCAGGAATTAGGCGAAAGGAATTAGGCGAAAAAAATTTTAAGTGGTCAGGCGGAAAAGGCCGCGATGGTACCTAAACGGTTCCAAATTATTGTTAACAAAAACATACCTCATTGCTATGGGTCCTGTTCTGATGTTTGGCTCTGTCACTAGCATTCGAGAACGCCTTCGCGCATCCAGGGTATTCGCAGGTGTATGGTTTCTCACCCGTGTGACTTCGAAGGTGGGTCTTTAGGTTCTCTAACCGGGAGTAGGCTTTGCAGCAACCTTCGAACTGTGGAAAAAACATTTCGAACATTAGCATTAGGTACCTACTATAAATACTGGTATTCAGCTGCATCCGGTTAGACTGGAAGCCGACCCCAACATACCTAGTTGGGAAAAGGCTAGGCAGATGATGATTAGCATTAGGTACTATCGAGGAAACTTACATCTATACCCGTAAGGGCCATTCTTGTTTGCAGCGCTCGGCCGCTATAGTAACGCTTGCTAACATTATGTATTCATCTTATGCACGGTATTTTGTTTTAAAATTGGGCAGATGTAAGTTTCCTCGATTGTACGTTACATCATTTCAAAGTTTTTAAAAATTTATGAGAGTATGAGTGAACTTTACACCCTGTTCCTCATACCTCTATATACTTACCGTGCACTTATGTGGTTTTTCCCCCGTATGTCTTCTCATATGCACGACCAGCATGTACTGAGCCTTGAACGGCTTTTCATCTCTGGAGCATCCCACCCAGCGGCAGACGAAAGCCTTTTTACTAGCGTGGATGTGGTCCGTGTTGATGTGTTTTACCAGGTCGTCTTGTGTTGGGAACTCGAGTTTGCAATCCACCTGGAAAAAGTTTTAGTATCATTAACAAAAAATGGTTACAAAACTCAAACTCGAAGCATTTATATCAATTACACAGGCAGTTTGGAATTGATAAGGAAACTATTTGCTCTTAAAATGGATGGATCTATATGGAGAAGAAGGGATAAGAAACTCCACACACCACTCTTACTAAGTGAATGTGTTATACTCAACAATTAAAATACCCAATGGCTGCGTTGCTGAATTTTAGGCAAACCAAATTGAAATACTATTTAGGCTGCATTCGCGATTTTTTTGCCAAAAATGTAAACAAATATGATATGAGGTTATGGAAAAATAACTTTAAATCCTACAAAATAAAGTTCAGTTTATGCTACAACTTCAAATTTTTTTATGACTTTTTAATAGTGCTAGTCACTCTTGACTATTAAAATAATGTTGATATTTGTTTAACATGACTTTACATTATACAGCGTTATTGGTAAAACATTAACAACCTCTTAAGGGGTCATTGTACTCATCATTATGAACAACTTTTACTATAGAACCAAACCTGAAATCGCGAAAAAAAAACAGCTGTTCCCTACATTTATGTTTGTACTCGTATATCTCGTCAAAATGTAGGGAACTGATTTTTTTTCGCGATTTCTGGTTTGGTCTCATAGTAAAAGTTGTTCATAATGATGAGTACAATGACCTCTTAAGAGGTTGTTAATGTTTTACCAATAACCCTGTATTTTTTCGTGTTATTTTTGTCACTATCACACGCATAGAAGATCAAAATAGCTAAATCATAATTTAAAGTGGGACTTGCAGACAATAAATTTAGGTAATGATAATGAAAGAAAAAAAAACTTGATTCCTCATTATAACGACCATCGGTAACACTGACTTTAACCTTTCGTGCAAACGGGGATAAAATGGCTTTTTAATTCTTTCTGTGATTACGGCATTCAACTGGCTAAAAGCGACAGAAACGATAAATGACAAGATACTTACCCAATGACAGTTCGTCTCAATAAAGTCTCCAGGTTCGTCCTTAGAATCAAGCCCATCATGGACCGTACTCTCTGCTGCTGCTGATAACGGCTTGTTGCTGTGATGGTTGTCTCGATGACCCATCAGGCTCTGTGGGGACTTCCGCTGGGTCATACCTGATGCACTAGAGAAAAAAAAGTGAATTTGAAAATAATTACAAATTTTGTGTATTCATACATAAATGCATGGTGCTTGGGGGAGACCTATGTCCAGCAGTGGACAACTTTCGGCTGAAATGATGATACATAAATGATGAATAGATGATGAATTTATTGGGTCTTGCCCAATAAATTAATGTTTTCATTACAGATGATCACTATTCGTAGAGTTGTTGCTCAAGTACATCTTCAGGCTCCAAAGATTTCGTTTTGGCAAAGTGCCATTCCTAAATATCAATTGGTCCTTACCTGTCAGCTTCCATGACACTGGTGACCTCAGGTTGCTGTGGTGGTTGCTGTAGGTGCTGAGGTGGCGTGCCGTCCAGCGTCAACCCTGGTCGGACGTCCACTGGACCCATCAGGAGTTGGGTCGGGGAGGATATGTGAGATCTGATGAGAAACAGGCGAGAATTAATATATAATAGTAACGAGTTAGAGAGAGATAGGAGAGAAAGGGACAAGTAGTAAACTGTCTTCCACTTCGATTACGATATATAAGATACCCTGCTCCCCCCCCCTGCCCTGCCTGCGCCTGATCTCTCTCCGGTCGTGTCGGATTGCCGTCCCATCTGACTATGAGAGTGAGGGAAGAGGGAGTGCACCTGTGTCTGCACGCACAGTTTTGTGCACTATAATATCTCCCGCGCCGAAGGCTAGTCTCAGTTGTTATTGGCCGCCGTGGCCGAAATACGGTCTGGAAGACTTTATAAGATATCTACATTTTCTAACCTACCAACCCGACTATTGGCTACAAAATATTACTGATTGGTCTAAACAAGGAAAGCCCTCGTGCCACTGGCGATTTTTCAAAACACTGTTTAGGATCGAGAGTTCAAAATTCAACAGTATGTTTTTTAACGCGCTGGGCTGCACTCTGTTGGATTCTCAATGCTCGTCTCAACACCAAAGAGTTGAAAATCAAGTGGGCGATAAAAAATTCTAAAAGATCTAAAAAATCGCCTGTGCTAACCTGGGCTCAGTCCCAAAATGGATCTGTATGAATGATATACATCAAGCGCGATAAAGAAATATTTAGCGCAAAGATTAAACCAAGGAGATAACGATAAATCTCCGACTAAGCCACAATCAACTACGATGACTGACAATAATAGCAAACCTACTAAATACTTTATAGTTGCAAATGTCTAGTATTTTCAACCATATCCGCATAAGCCTAATAACAGCAAAGAAGCAGTACCCATACATTATATTCCAAGATAACAACAGACTCAATGAACTATGTCGGAGTCGGTAAACTTAGATCATTAATCAACCAAATCGGGGTCCGATAAATTCCGATACATTGACATCACGGAGTAATTTTCTAGCTTACTCATATATCTCAGAATTCTTGGCATAGCAAAAAGCTTTTGAACTCTGAAAAGCTAAAATCTAAAACCACATGTTTGTAAAGATAAGAATCGTCTCGAAAGACCAAATTCGTTTCAAGCTGCTGATGACTTGAAAGGTCAAAGTGTGCGGTCATGCGAGTAATTGCTACCGGCGCGGCGCGGCGGCGTTGGAGATAATAATTTAATAATATTATAAATTAAAAGTTCTAAGCACGAGGTGTTGTGCTTTAAAGGTCCTTTTAGACGAGACAGACATATTTCATAAGTGAACGTTTTTCTCATAAGAAATAATATAATAATATATGATTCTCTCTGAAATATGTCAGAATTCTTCAGTCAGGAGTCTTATAGAGGAACTCACTTGCTTTAATCACTGTACATATTAACTAGCGTTTTTTTTTTATAATAGTGTCAAGACGATCATGGCTGTTAATCGAGTGTTTAAAAAAAAATAGTTTTGGATGTTTTTTAAATATTTATTTTTAGTTATCGTCTCTTCTTACCTATGAATCCCTGCTACAAGATGCGCGTGAGCCGCATGGTGTGCCGCGGCTGCCGCAGCCTGTTGGTGGGCAGGGTCCATCAGAACCCCTCCCGCTAACACCCCACTACCACCCACTACCCCCCCTCGCGCCAACAACTGCTGCGCAAGAGACGCGTGAGAGAGGGAAAGTGCTGGGGAGATGGCACCTGGAAATAAAGAAGTAAGAAATTTTTATTATTAGAAGTTGTAAAAGGATGTAAATGACTGCTCAAATGAAAATATAGTATTAAAAAGCACACGCTGTTATTAACGCTTCAAAGATATTTAAATCAGTATATTGATAAACTATTACCAACGGTTTTTAAAAGACCATACACAGGCCTCTTCCTAATTCCACCAAACGCCCATTACAAAAATATCTCAAGATCTTGTATATGAGAGCGATCATTGGGAGGAAAGTGTTAATAAGATATTACAAGAAATGACTAAACATATGTTAGTTCACAAATGAACATAAATGAAAAATAACTACAAAATAAGTACCAAGACAGTGCCAATGATCTTCAAACTCACCGGCACTAAGATGTCCATAGCTGCCCGTGGAAGCAGCTGAGGGTGCTCTGACAGCCAGACTTGCAGGAGACGCCCTAATAACGGCCGCCAGGTCCAAAGATTCGGCAGAGTATGGGCTCCAGGAGACTGCCCTTTTCCGGTTAGCAGACGCCCCTATAGCTCCTCCTGATAGCCTTAACCGAGTTGGTGAGGCTATTCTTGATCCTGAAGATTGGAGAAAAATTCATAAATCATCATTATCTGCTTAGCCTTTTCACTACTGGGGTCGGCTTCCAATCTCTCTTTATGCAGCTGAAGAGTATGTTGCATGGAACGACTACCTATCTGACCTCCACAACATACCAGTGGGCGGTTTGTGTGGTGGTGATTGGGTAACATGACATGATACCTCTTGGTAAGACTGTTTGTCAGACTTTCGGGCTTCTGACTACCCGTATCGACTGTCAGAGATCTACAAATGACAGCCGAGAATAACGGCTGAACGGGCTTCCCGAGGCATAGAGGGGAAAGTTAAACACGTATTAAAATGAAATAGATAGGTGATGAAAATTTATTGCTACCAGTAAGTGGTGTTTAGCAAGAGCTATTTAAAAGTCAATCAACTATTAAAGGAAATTGACTTATGAATATGTAGTAATTTTGATAGAAATAACTGAGATGATTGATAGAGCAATATCAAGCTTTTGACTATTATTAAGTTGGCTAAATTACTTCCTGGACACTTGAAAAGAGTAGGTATGTATATGAAGTGTACATCTAACTGATGCTGTTCAGTAGCTATGATTATTTTGTAATGAGTAGCCTACTTTGCAAAGAAATCCAGTATTGATAGACTTCGGACATTGCATTTAACTGTCGTGTCCAATAATACGTATCCCAGCTTATTTTGTAGACCCACGCTTAAAACGTCAAAAATCTCCTGTAGGCATGGATTGACTTGGGAAATTAAACTCATCTATTGTACGATAGTTTTCATTATTATATTAATTTATTTTATTGGGACACCATGTACAGCCAGATTAAAACTTTATGACTGCTCGTCACTGCGCAGTAACAAATTCATGTGCTAGCGGGGGTGAGGGGTGAGGTACTGCGCAGCTAGTAGCGCACTTCAGAGCCGTCATAAAGTTTGAAACGGGCTGTAGTCGAAGCCTTCAATATCTTCATAAACTCACACGCACCTATTGTTCTATGAAACAGATATTAATTATGTAGCTAATAAAGTTCGCATATTAAATTAAGCAATCAGTCATAAGGAAGATACTAATAAGACTTCTATCAATGCTGAAGGTTTTATTGAAGAAACGTCCTTAGGAATTGTATTAACGATAAGGTTAGATCAGCGGACAAGGTCTCTTGGGTGATAGAATATGGCTAATGGTCAGATGATACAGAAGCATTGATCTGAACATTGATTCAATTAAGAAAATTGCATTGTTTACCCTAAGTTACCCTAAACGGAAATCACGACAGTAATATTTAAAGCCATCGATGTGTATATGACATCAAAACATGTTTAATGAAACAATTTTGGTTCAAGTAAAAACGTAGTTTTGTAGTTGAAACGCAAAATACTGGCAATAAATCTAACAGTAAATCTTAGCAAAATACTGGCAATGAAAGGAACTATCATAACGAGAAATAGTATAAACACGTTTTATGTCCAGTCACTTTTCCTAGGAAATTTATACATTTCCTAAATAGCAATCGGAAATAAAAATTCAATATGTTGTGCTACTAGACGACGTGTATGCAAGAGCGAGCGAACCCCGAGGTTCGGTTTGGTTAGGTTCCTTTAAACCCTGCAGACAGAAATAGGAGTAACTCCTATTTCTCGTCGTCGACGTCGACGTCGACGACGACGTCGTTAGAAATAAAACATGCAGCATGCTAAATTTATGCTTTTACAGCTGATTATGCCTTAATAAAAATTCTGATTTCAGATTACAAACGTGTTTTATTTCTTTTATTCACAGAAAGCATTACTTTTTATATATTTCCTAGTATCATCTTGGAATTGCATACAATTCCTAGGAAATACATACATTCCACAGTAAATGTGTGTATTAAAGAATCTTTGAAAGATAATTTTACACGTTTCCTAAGTAGACTCAGAATTGCATATATTTCCTAGGAATTGTGTAAAATTCCTAGGTTTCATACATTTCCGGTAACATATACACTTGGCTTTATTCAAAGGCGATTTTCTCCTTTATTATTGAATGAAATTTAAAGGCTCCTACACACACACACAGGCACACAGTGCCGGCGGGCTCGAGCCGCCGCCGCCGGCAAAAACGAGCTGCACAACTGAAATTATATCATTAGGGACATAGTATTTTGGAACCCATAGGTTTATGTAAAGTGTCGTATTTCATTCAACGTTGCATTCGTTATTTTGTGAAAAAATCGCAATTGATGCCAAGTGTTGACATATTAGTGCTCGTGACTGTCCATCAATGTTGCAAAATCGAGTAATGCAAGACCGTAAATCTAAGAAGGGAAGAAAGTGAAAAGTTGAGAAGGAAGGAGGGATCTTACCTTCTAAACTAAGTTGGAAGTCCTGGCTAGCGAGCGTACTGCCAGCATGCAGTTCTGGATGTAAACTCCTGGCCGCACTTAAGTACTCTAAACCTGAAACAACGATAAAAATAACTTTAAAATTTATACATAAGTTATCTTTTAGATGACACACTAAAGTTGATTATGACATAGCTTAAAGATTTTATATTCATTTAAAATCAAACGACACTAATCTATTTAACCAAAACCGTACCAAAATTAAAAGTTAGAAGCCAAAGCTATTTAATTTCAATAAACATAAAACATAACGTCTTCATAGTCCATTCCAAAGGCCACAAATTAGCCTGGCCTTAGTCATCTGGTCCGTAATGGGCGAGATTGAGTTGTCACCGTGTAGTGACCATTTTGAATATAAAGTGGCCGCTTAGCACCGTATGTGATTAATGTAGTACCGGGTGTCTTTTACGAGCTATTTCGCGGGAACAGATTTCATGCTGACTAAATTGGGAATGTCCTAATATGTCGCCACTAATTGGGCACCCTACATAGTGTGGTGTGGCTGGACATGAAGCTGTTGCTGTATTTGCATAGACAAGCATTCAATGTAAAGTGTTGGTGATAAACTACTTTTTGCGAGTGAATTCTGTTCCATAGAGAGATGTTGAGGCTTGTCAAGCACCTCATTGCTTTGCACTTGTTGGTACAGTAAAAAGTAGAGTTATACTGTTATACTGTAATAAATTAATTATAAAACAATTAAAATGATAAAGTCGCTTTGCAATCATCATAATATAATTATGTATATTTTTTTATTAAAACTCCGTAGGGTGACGTCATTGTCGGTTCTCAGCTTGTTAAAATCCTCAACATAAATCGATTAAGCGATACACTCACAAGGATATTAGTCATCCTTATTAAAATCTATAGGTACTTCATCGAGGAGGCGGCGCGGCGTTTAAGTAACAAATTTCCATAATAATCACAACTCGAACGTACGAAAACAAACACGTGGAGGGTTCCAAACAAAAAAAGCAACACCCAAACCATTTGATTTGTTGATCACGCTTAGCCGGCTCCAAGGCGGGCGATTTACCCAAAAAATATAATAGGTTGATGCAAAAGGCGTCAACGGCCAACAATTTTGCAAACGTAAGAACGACCCAACAAGAAAATAATACCCAAATCCCACGAATATAACGTATGTGGTCTCCTTTTGACGCGCCGCTCAACTTCCAAAATTTTTATGTCTTCATCGTCATGAGAACCGGGGGAAAACGACATTCGTGTCCTTTACAACGAAAGAAAAAAATTATCATCGATCGAATTTGAGGCCAATCGACTCGGCCACGAATTCCAGTACCCGGCTATGGTCACCCTAACGACATTGTGGCAACCGCGCGCAAAAACCTCATTCGAAAACTGTCTTTAGTTCTTTTTGCGTACAGACGAATATCGAATGATCGGTGCGACCAAGCGAACTCGTTTTTGTATCAAAATCTGTAGGTCTTGATCCGCGTCCATTTGATATTGATGTATTAATTTTTATCCGAGTCGATTGGGCGTAAAATTAGTATTTCGATGTTCGATATCTAGTGGTTTCGTGGTCACGTTTAGCGTTAATATAATTATGAATGTCAATGGCTTTGTTGGGCGGCGTCTTTGGCCGCGCGTAGTGACTTTGTAACAGCGTATACTAATGAGACTCGCTGTAAATTATGAGTTTGGTTGTTATTCGAATGTGCGGCAAGATGAAGGCGTTACGACGTGAATTTGTAATGGCGGCGTAGGTATTTTTTACGGCTTCACCATTTTGAATATTCACGGCTCAATAAAAAATAAAGGAAATCATATTTCTGTGTTTAATTATAGGTTTTGGATCCAATTCGAGTGATAGTGTGATTAGAAATCTCCGGTTTTTTACATAAACTTTAGAACTTTCTGACACATTTTGACAATCAAATAGTTCTTCTCCACTTATATAATTATAGCAGCAATAAAAAAAAACCTAGAACAACGGACAACGAAAAAATCCATTTGGCACCCAATTTCCTACACACCTAGACAAAACCGGTAACGCCCAGTCCGCGTTAAAATTCACAGGAAAAAACTGCTCTCATTAAATCATCAATGTCATAAAACGATTAGTACGATCATTAGTTAGGACACTGCAAAAAACAAATGCTGTTTACTAACGATGTTTTTATACTGATCAAAGGTGGTGCAGGAGTGCGATCACAGGTAGTCGGCGCGGGCGCAAGGATTGATGCCAGTTCACGGAATTTAAAAAAGATATGATAAAGATACACCCGTCATTTAATTTTTGATGGAGTTCGGGTTGATTGAAAGATCTTAAATTGTTAAAAAAAGATACATAAAGTGGATGTAAAAAGAATAAGGTTAATCTATGTGATTAGAGGAATATATTTGATAAGCGCGATGAGGTCCATCGATGCGTGTTTATCTTAGAGCCTTCGATAATGAGGTTCTTATTATAGCAACGGAAATTACAAATTACACTGTCTATAAGGCTTGTGAACCTTTTAAAAAAACAAAAGCAAAATAACTATGCCTATAATTTCATCTGCTTGTAGAGGTTGGATATTAACTACAGATTTTTTTTCATGAAATTCCGCGTTTTTCCGCCTCGTAGGAATTGCGTATTGCAACCTTTGTTTATTTACTTTATAATAGAAACCTTTATTTCAAATTAATGCATTATGTTTTAAGATAGGTACCTACAGCTAACTAGTGCTGTCAAAAAATATCAATAAATTATTTTACCATAAAGATTTTCCACCTCATTGCAAGTTTAAACGCTGCGCAAACGACTATGAAAACGTCTTAATAAACGTAAAACAAAATAAAACTCTATAATGTGACGCATCCATCGCTTTAACAACATGAAATTATATTCTTAACAGCATAATTACAGCTTGGAGGAACTAGTAACACCTTTCTCCCTCACTCTTGTTTAACGTCAATCTCTCCATCTCTTTCTAATGGTCCTTTTTGATTGTGTTTCGCGAGATGATCGCTGATGATTTATTCATAAACGTTTCTCGTTTATTTTCTTATTTTTATTATAATTTTCTTGGAAGTGGTTTAAAACTGTGATTTGAAGCACTACTGGGTTTGAGTCAATTTTAAATTAGTTATGTGTTGTTAGTTAAGCTTGAAGAAGGTTTTTGAAAAAGATCGGTTTCGACTTTTTTTACTGTCGATTAACTTACGTATGGGTGCGTCTTATTCCTCTAAGCTCGAAGCTCGTAGTTTTCGCCGAAGTTACGGGCTTTTCTTGCTCCGTTTCACTGCCTGATTTATTATTAGTACGGGGCCCAAACTGAATGACAACCGGATTTGACAGTTGACAGTTGTCCTTTCTCAGGATATGTATTTTCCCGTCCGAAAAATTGTATTTGGCACTTGTTTTGGCGGAACACCTACTTTCGGACGGACCCGCATCTTTGTTGAAGGATCTAGTAGGAAGACCTCTTGTTTTCAAGATTTTCCGCTGCTCTAGATTTAACACTTAAAAACTTACTCTCTATCTTCATTTACGTATCCTAACTTTTTAACATCATCATCAGCCTAACCTTTGGCAACTCTGTTGGGGTCGACTTCCAGTCTAACCGGATTCAGCTGAATACCAGTACTTCACATGGAGCGACTTCCTATCTGACCTCTGACTACCCGTAACTACTGTCAAAGGTCTACAAATGACAGCCGGGACCAACGGTTTATTGTGTCTTCCGAGGCACGGAGGCACCTATCCTAACTTTTTACTCCCTGACATGAATCTAATATTTGGCTTAAAAAATTGGTTTTCCCCCTTACGAATTTAAGTGTTGCTTCATACATCAACTTTTGATGTTCGTTTTTATGTAAGTTTGTGTTTTAACACTAAATTAATAAAAAATAATCATCTTGTCTCCGAAGTTAGCTTGTAATGATACCAACACACTTACTTTTTACAAAACATTCCGATAATTGAGCTCTAACTTAACAACCTCACTAATTAAGTTCAAAACTAATAATTGGGCGTCACAATATTGACACAAAATTACTGTTTGACACCAACCAAAATTCGGTGATGCTTGTTACCTCCCGACAAGGTTACGTCGCACGGTCAAATTATACTGGTCGTTTAGACTACTTAGAATGAGATGGAGAAAAGAAACTTAAAACCGTCAAGCTGTGCACATATGCGCGCACTTCCGGTTTTGTTTCACTTAATTACTTCTAAGGGTCGAAGACTTTAATTACTGTTTCACAGGAATAGAATGGAGTAATTATTTTATTTTTAGATTCCATTGCATTGAATGAACGATGTTTTATTTCACTTTGTTGAAAAATCTTGGTGAGATAAGAATCGTGCTCAGGCTGTCATAATTATCTTTAACAAGTTAATCAGTTAATATGAATTGCAACTCGTGCACAACAACGATTTTATAATTTAAAGCTTTGCAACTTGCAACAGACTTTTTAAGGCAACGCAAAAGGTTTAAACATAATTTTTGTAGGTCGTTCAAAAAATCTGCCTAGCCTTTTTCCAACTATAAGAACTTGGGGTCAGCTTCCAATCTAACCGAATGCAGCTGAATACCAGTACTACACAGAGTGACTGGCTATCTGTCCTCCTCGACCCAGTTACTGGGTATCACGATGCTCCTTGGTAAGGCTGGTTGTCAGTCTTTTGGGCTTCTGACTATCCGTAACGACTGTCAAGGATCTACGAATAACAGTCGGGACCAACGACTTAATGAGGCACGGAGAGGTCTCGCTGGTCACCCATCCACGAACCGACCGCGGCAAGCGTAGCTTAACCTTCGATAGAGCCATGCGGCTGTTATTATTTAGCCACGAGCCCCTTTGTACGTCATTCAATGGATACTTAAATTCTTAATGAATCAAAAACGAATCAGAAGGTTTCGTTTCCCGCGTAATAAAACATTAATTTTAAAACAACTAATTATATTATGACACTTTTTAAACATCAAGAAACTTAGCAAATCAATAAACACAAAATTGAGCAATAAAAACAAAACAAAATATTCAAAAACACCGCAATTTAGGATTGAGACGTTAATAAAATTGTTTAAATAAAGACTATTACTAATATACCGTTTTGATTTGGTTGTAAGAATAAATAAATAAATCAGATTTTGGGTACTGGTTGGAGCCCATAAATATGCCGCAAAATGTCACCGGGTGATTTATTCGCTGGTTGCTAATGAGAGAAAAGGATATGCGTTTGAATCCCGATTCGTTAATATTTTTGGTCCTTTTTTACGGGAAAGTAAAGTGCGTATGGTTTATGTCTGAGTTTAAGTTCAACATTGTAGACTGTTCAAGAGTTCAATTATTAATCGCTACAATTGAGTCTGCAATGCATTTTATTTAAACTCCTTTTTTTGAAGTCAGTTAAAAGTGAAGTAATTTGTTGTATTCAACTATAAATTGTCCTTTATCCCCGTCAATTTTCCTAAATAAACGGCTAGAAAATACATACTTAATTTAACCTCTTCAAAATACATATGTATATACCTATTATAGAACTTTCTAGTTTCTATTTCATTCCAAAAAATCAGCGCGCACAAACGTCAAAAACAAAAACTTCAGAAGCAGATGTCGAACAATACACCCAGACTCTCACATTTCACCGACAATGTCACCACTCCCCCACATGGTGAAAAATTCGCGTTTCCATACAAAAACACGTGTTAACTTGTTAATTAACTTTCTTGGAACTGAACCGAATAAATTTTGAAACACGCTGCATGATTTATGTTTCCTACAGTGTCGTGGTGACACGGCATTAGAAGATTTCGGCCATTAATATTCCGTACAGACAGTTTTATTCGTTAATTAATCAATAATTTGACAGTATTGTAGTAATAGATTATTTTGTATTGTAGTTTATTAAATTAAAATTGATTACTGCCTCGGGATTAGTCGTGAATGTCGTGATTACTTTATGGGGAGTAGGTGCCTAGTTTTTAGGTGCGCAGCTATCACGGTTCATGAGATACAGCCTGGTGACAGACGGACAGTGGAGTCTTATTAATAGGGTCCCGTTTTTACCCTTTGGGTGTCTACGGAACCCTAAAAACGGTGAAACTTTTAAAAGAACATAAACATGACAACGCCTGAAATCCCTGAAAGGTTAGGAAGAAGTGTAGGTACCTATAGTACAACCACATTTCACCAGTTTTTATTAAATCCCATGTAAAAGGGGCGACCCTAATTGCCATAAACCTAGCGCAAATCCAGAATCCGGGCTGCTACTGTAAACTTCCAGACCCGACGAGACACAGTTCAAACCCAATAACACAGGCCAATCCGGAAATGGTACCCAGGACAGCAGCGCTTGTGCCTTTAAAGGAAACTTTCATCAGACTATAAAGTTTATTGACCGGGTCATCGAATTCACACACAGATTGTTATTAATAAATTATTAAAATAAGCAAATGACAGCATCACGATCGATGTTGTTAATTATATATTATGTTATTAAAATTTATGACTTTTTATACGCTTAGTTAAAAATAAACTAAACAGGATATAAAAAAACCGGTCAAGAGCGAGTCGCTAGTCGGACTCGCACACGAAGGGTTCCGTACCACAAGGCAAAAACACTGAAAAAAAACACGTTTGTTGTATGGGAGACTCCCCTTAAATATTTATTTTATTTTGTTTTTAGTATTTGTTGTTATAGCGGCAAAAGAAATACATAATTTGTGAAAATTTCAACTCTCTAGCTATCGCGGTTCTTGAGATACAGCCTGGTGACAGACAGACGGACGGACGGACAGACAGCGAAGTCTTAGTGATAGGGTCCCGTTTTAACCCTTTGGGTACGGAACGTTCTCATTTAATTAATCTTTAAAAATAAGTTTAATGTACTTTGTAACTGTATTTCCTACTTCTATGTTTAATGCATGCCGTGGCAGCCTTTAATAAAGGCTACACTATAAAATGTTATATTATTATTGTGTATTTTAGAATGTATTTTTGGTGTAAGCTTTGTTGGTTGTCCTAAATAAATAAATAAAACCCTAAAAACAACGATTGTTAAGTTTTATGAATAATTAATAAGGGGACGGGGCCTGCGAGGAATTTGAAAAATAGGTATTTGAAGAAACTATTGCCGACGCCTCACCTCAAGTCTGCCCCCCGTAGAGTGTGATAGGGACAGTTAGGGGGCCTAATAAGGCCACTTTGGCAGAATCATAAAAAAATAACATTATGAATCATAATGGACAGTTAACCGTTAAAGTTCATCGTATCAAATTCCATTGGTAAAGGATATTTCAGTTATTATTTTTTGTCTGTGCTAAAATACCAATCAATCCAATCCAAATCCAATCCCAATCTCTTTGATTATTACCTACGTAGTGCAGCGAAACAAGAAAAACACGGACTGTCTTCGCCATGTTATGATTCATAATGTTATCCTTTTATGATTCTGCTAAAGTGGCTTCTATAGGCCCCCTGGTCATACACGCACGCCGCCGCGCCGGTTGCGAGTACAACTGACCTTTCTAAAAAAAACATCCCCAATAAGGTCGGTATAATATACTTCTAAGGCGTCCCACCATTTCCAAAAACTATACCAATTCTAATATATACAAGACAGACTGCCAACCAATCAATTATTCTTCATCAAAGCCATAATCATAATGAAAACATTTCAGCAATCAGCCTCGCCAATTACTTAGACAATAGGCAAAGTGCCGAGCAATTATTCTTATCGAGACCTGATTAAAAACTCCGTTGAGTATTTTGGTAACAATAATACGGCTAACGTGGGTGGGGTTGGTTGGATAAGTTGCAAGAGTAAGCGACAGCGGGAGCTGAAAGCGGAGAATGGGTTACATAATCATCATGATCTAATGTTTCGATCTCTTGCTGCAAATGGACCAAGTAACAACGTTGTAAAGGATAAAATTTATTATTTTAGGTCAAAATAAAATCACTTTAATTAGTGTATTTTTTTTTGCTTTTGATATCTTTGGTTAGACGTACTGAGCGCTGTGTTAAAATTTATCCATCTATTTTAATGAGTATACAGGGTTATTGGTAAAACATGAACAATCTCTTAAGAGGTAATTCATTGTACTCATCAATATGAACAGCTTTTACTATGGGACAAAACTTGAAATCGCGTAAAAAAACCAGCTGTTCCGTACATTTATTTTCGTATAACTCGTCAAAATGTAGGGAACAGCTGATTTGTACCGCTAGTGGTAAACACCAGAGGGGCTTGTGGCTAAGTAATAACAGCCACACGGGTGCATACAGGGTGGCAGGGTAATCGACGCGCAACCTGCTACCATGGATTCAGTGCATTTTCTGAACCGTTTTAAAAAAACGTTTTTTGCTCCATACATTTTGACCGCGTAGGTAAATCGAAATACTTCTACGCTAGGCGGTCTAGAATCATGTGCTGAATTCATGGCTACAGATTGTGCGTTGCTGTCCCCGCCACCCTGTATTTGAAATACCGTTCAATTGGTCAATTGTTTGAAGTTGACAGAGACCGAATAAATGTGTTAAATACGTTTAGCCCTAAAGGTGCAAACGGGCATTAAAATTTCTTAAATACTCTTGAGATACTCAGGTACATAATAATATACCTACAGCTTTATAAAATCACTCCCGTTAATATGAAAATAAAATTCTAACAAACATCTGCCAATAAAAAAGTAAAAAGCTTCCCAATTTCGGAAAAGATAAGTTCAGCCGCTGCTGTGAAATTAAGTAATTTACGATCTCCCGATAATCTCTTATCACTTAGGGCGGCGCCTGCGCAGGCGGGCGGAACTCGTTCCGAGATGTCTCAATCTCGATAGAGACCGGATCAATCGAAACCGACCCACGGCGTTTTTTTCATCGATCATCGATTGAACTGGTTCCCCAATCGGAAAAAAATTATAGAGGACTGTCGAGCGATACACCTTCGGCTTCTCGGGATAGTTCCGATGAAATTGATAGATGGAACTGATGCTTTGTCTAATAATGGTGATTTGAAATAGAGAAAATATGCTGTTAGAACGAGAGGGAAGACAAAGAATGAGATGGTAAGAGAAATAGAAATCCCTTGGTTGGAGAATGGAAAGATCGTAGACATAGTAGATAATATTATGTTGAAACTTATGCAATGATTCATGTCTCTGAAACAATGACCAGAAAAGGCGATGCATACAAAAACAATCTCAATAAAATCTTATTAAACAGCGACCTACCACGAATTTTTGACCACAACTTAATAAAGAAATTACCGGGCGACACCTTATTCGAGAAATTTCACCCGTTCAAAAACACTTAATAAAAGACTTATGACCATAAAATTAACAACAAAAAGGTCAACACGTTTAACAAAATTAATATCAATACATTAATTATTTCTTATAAAGTTAAAACCACTGACAATGCGTGTAAATAAATAGCTCGATTTATATTGGATGCTTGTAGTGAAGGAATTATCGCTATTAGTGAAGGCAAAGGGGTTATTTATTAAAATGTTGGCGATAGTCTTACACTCAGCGGGAATGGATATCGAGGTGGATGTGAGATCGTCAATCATTTAGCTGAGTACAAGCCACGACCAGTTGGTGGCTTGCGTATGGATAAAAATGTAGGCAAGGTTGATTTTGAAGGGGGAGTCTGGGTTCTGTTGATTTGATTGTTGAATGTCATAACGAAGATGAACTTATAGAAAGCGATGAGATTTTTGGAGATTCAACGAGGACTGTTGAATTGATGAGAACAGTCACAAAAACTTTATTGCAATTGAAGAGACATCAAGATGCTTTTAAATCTCGTAATTTACTTGGTGTCGAAAATTAAATCTTTCTCACAATATCGTAAAAAACTTTGGCTCAATAACGGCTATCAATGTGTAGCCATTCAATTTGGTGCTAGGATAACTTGTATATGTAATTAAGGAAGCCATTGCTTTGAAGATTGCACAGTAGTCACTAATCAAATCCCGTCATTAATGATATAGTAGCGAATTTAATGCCAGTCAGTCAATAATTACTAGAAATCAATTTATGACCACAATTTATCATGAGTCTAAACACTCTGATGCTATATCTACACGATGGACTATAAGCTTAAGAACTTTGGGTTCAAACTGTACCTAACGCCATTCTCCATATAAGGTTTTTATCTAAGCAACACTATTAAACACGATTTCGTATGATTATAGTTTCTGGTTATCAGAAGAAGCGACGGATGGATTTTGTTAAAGATTATATGACCAAGAAGAGGATGAATACAGAGATGACGGCTAGTGGAGACACGTATGGAAAAAGAAGACATGAGGCATCGACCTCAAAAACATTTGATTTGAACAAGATAGTGATGATGATGTGTTTCAGGTTAAAAGGTTTTACCACCCGTATACGGAACCCTAAAAAACCGAGTGATAAATAGATTATAAATTGTAATTTATATTTCTGGTGCTCATCGACTTATATCTATATCAATTACTTTGTCACTTTGAGATTCTGAACAATCCTTGTCGGCTAAAAACATCTTTGATGGTCCTGCGAGCAGGTTTAATACATTTGTATGCAGCCATCGAACGCTATAAACTCTAAATAGAATCGAAATAAATTCTCCTTTTATTGGCAATATGCAGATTGGAGATCTTTAGTGCAGTGGTAACATTGTTGTTAACTTCTTTAGTATAGCTATAGAAGATAAAAGTCACTGAAAAGGTAGAATGCAC
Organism: Oligia fasciuncula; assembly: GCA_963082905.1. Lineage (NCBI taxonomy): Eukaryota > Metazoa > Arthropoda > Insecta > Lepidoptera > Noctuidae > Oligia > Oligia fasciuncula. The sequence continues at coordinate 8,215,285 of OY720411.1, forward strand.
TCGACGAAGACCGTTATTTTTCAAACTGATGCTGTTATAGGACTGGGTATTCCAGAAATCTGGGTAGAACTAACCGGCCAAATCCTTCAAGTCATTTTTGGATTTGTCAAGCCCTAAGCTTTTAGCTTAGGCCTTGTACCGATATTAGTCAAAGCCGATAAGAAGGCACTCTTCAGTATACATGAAGCGGCTTGACTATAATAATAATAAGTAATTCGAAAGTGACTTCTAAAAATCCTTTTCCAAAAAAAACCAAGACTCATTCAATTAAGGAATCCGAGATCAAAATTAAGCCTTCTTCGTTTAAAATGCATTAATCCGGTCACTTGTCATGCGCGGGCGCAGTCATCCCGTCCCACTCTAAAACCCGTTCCGGTTAGCCCATCGCCTTCTCGTTGACAAAGATTAAGGTTCGGGACACTGTTTGACAAAGGTAATTAAAAAAAAACAAGATTGAACGTGTCAACTCCGTTCGTGACATTTTGTAAATTGGAATCTGCCGCAAAAATGTATTGACGAGTAAAAAAAGCAATCAATCTTCCTCTAGATTGATTAACGCCTCCAAGTTCATCGTCAACGATATGTTGTCATTATTCTCATTTAAATTACTTCCTCACTGAGACATCTTGGCTGTATCTACAAATATCTAGTTCTGAATTCTTTGCTTCTTTGACCTCAACCGTAGTTCTGTCTCTCTTACACAATCGAAGCTCTAAACTCTTTTTCGTTTTACATTTTCGGAGTAACATGAACTCTCAATCTCTCGCTCACAGTTTTTACGCACAGTTAAACCAGAGTCGGAACTTAATTTACGATTTATCGGACGATGAAGACATACATAGGTATCGATTTTAACCACTACTCTTATAGTAGTTATAATATTTTTTTCGTTAACTGTGACATTGACGATAGTCACTTTTATTACAGTTCCATAATCAGGAAAAGTTTTTACGACATCGAAATATTTGCGAATCAAACTTCCAGGTATATGGTACGCGCTTATTTTATTGTTGTCATTAATTTTTACATTTTTATTTCTTATATAAGAATCTTGCAGTGTAATATCAACATGATGGTGATTGGCAGCTGTACCATTAGCAGCTTTATTAAAATGTTTCATAAAAATTCCTCACGGCAAAACACGGTACAAGTAAATGTAAATGGTGATTAACATTTTGGACAGAAAAAACTGCTGAATAATGAAGGGTATCGGTGCGAACAACTTTATTAAAAAGGCAAACACAAGTAGCCAATCGCCTGTCTGTCTCGTTACCCTTGAGTGATCCCTATACAGATTTTATTACTGCACAATAACACCAAATCTTTTCCGTTGCGATTTCAAATATTTCATAAATACCGAGCCGGTCAACATTATCTGTACAACAAGAATGAAAAGGGTACAAATTGAGTGAAAAAGTGTCCCAATGAACCTTTAAATTGTTCTGTATATATGTCTCGGGAACACGATCTTCGTTTACATCATCATTCGTCGACTTATCTGATGGGTATACATTGTTCGACTCTGATTCTTGTGTATTTACTATCAGGATATATTTTAGCTTGTTTACATGAGGCTCGTAGTTTCTTATAGCATCATTGTATTCAACTAAAAGTAGTGTAGCAAAACTACTTATTTCTGAAACTACAACTCTGTTACTGCAACTGTAAAGCTTTTTGTCGCCTGTATCTTGATAGTTGGTGGATGCTGCACCATCTTGAATGTTGTTTGTTTGTGTTAAAGTTGACTTTCGTGTGGTTTTCCTCGACTGAATGAGTGGTTATTTGTTTTAAGGGGGCTTTATCGCGGCACGTAGGCTCGATTTGAATAAAAATACAATTTATATGTGTCGGAGAGTTCGGTAAGGCGGTGTAGGGTTACGGAGCCGGTCGGACGACTCGGCTCCCAATTTGCTGGTGCATTTCTGAGTAAGTTATTAAGTTTCGGCTTGTCACTTCGGTTGCGAAATTTTGCAGTCCACTGATGACGGTGCGTTGGTATTTTGTTTTAATAAACCCAATCGAGTGCATCTAGGTATTTTTAGTGGTTTTTGTGTGGCTATGATTGATGATGTTGTTCTCAATAATATAATTTACCTAGACATTAATAGCTTATTTCGCAACTGATTATTCCGTGACACTAGCAGGCGCTGTGAGGTCAGACATATTTGCATAAACACTTTCATATTAATAAACAACGGTACTGATTACATCTCCGCCTATTCATGTTTAAATTATGTGTTATCGCTCAATCGAGGAACTTTAAGTAACAATATTAGACTCCATCATTTCGGCTAATTTTAGCTTCATCTCATTTGTACTCTGTTTCATCTCAATTTAACATTATGTATTATTGAGCTAAGTTTCACTATGTTAATAACTAGAGTTAGTGGAACTTCGCATTTTATTACTATGTATTTCTTCAACCATGCTTTTTAGTCTTACAACTACAAACATAATCAGCCTATAATGTTCCCACTGCTGGAACACAGGCCGCCTTTCTGTGAGAGGGAGTGGGCAAAAAAATAAAAAATCCACGTTTGCGGATCTTACAACTATTGGCATGTATTGTAATAGATCTAAGATCTAAAGTGATCGATGATATTCATAGTCACGCCGGGATATTACTTTAGGTGTTACATCTTGTCACTATGCATAATTAGTTGCGTATTGGAAATATTCTCATAAATAATTTCATGACATGGCAGGTTACAGGGCAAGTACGCAAGGATCGGGCAAAGGGCAAAAAGACCAATCTTGTAAATCATGATTTATGACGTTACACGTAACGATGAGCAATTTCAATTTGATATAGTTCCTGAAACCATTGAAGCTAATTTTGATAGTATTTTCTTGCCGATTAATTTCATAGCAATCTTTTTAAAGTTTCTTAATTTTACGAAGTTCTTTTCTTTCTTCAGAATACCTACTCTTGACTCCTATAATCAGCCTATTATGCTCCCAATCTTAGAACACAGCACAGGTATTTTTTAGAGAGCAGTGTCGGCCCATTGGTCCCGAGTAACGAGTCGTAGGTCGTGAGTTCGAACCCAAGAAGGCACTTTACTTTGTGTAGGTATTGAATTTCTTCACCATTACTCTCAAAACGGTGAAAAAAAAAACATTTTGAGGAAACTGGCAGGTCCTAGAACAAAAAATTCGAAGACATCTGACATCCACCAATCCGCGTTGGATTATGGCCCGCTTCCACTCACAGAGAGGACGTCTGTGTCCCAAAAGTGGGAACATTATAGGCTGATTATGTACAGGTTTTTTTTTTTGGATAATCTAATCTTCCTTTCCTTTCTTTTACCTTTTTTTATACATTTTTGCATGTCTACCTAATAGCTTATTTTCATATTTACTTGACCTATTAGTCTCGCCAATTGTTCGGCTACCTATAACACCGTTACTGCGTGTCTAGCAGTGAAGGTCATCTCGAATGGGTCTGTGGAACTGGGTCCGTCCGGTGCAGTAGACGAAACCCGAGCCTTTTGATACGCCGCAGTTCCAGTTAACTGTGGGATGGTGTTATGCATGAGGTGAGGTGAGGCTGTGATTCTTTTTTGGTTTCTTTTTTCTTCTTCTGGGAACTTATAAATAGTCTCGCAGATTTTATATTAAAGAATTGGGAAAGATATAGAGATATGTTAAATGGGTAAAATTTGTGAGTTTGTATGAGGGTTTAATCTTCGGAACTGCTGATCCGATTCTGAAACTTCTTTCACTAATGGGAAGCTAATTGCTTAAACAAGAAATTTCATGCTGTCGAAGTCGCGGGCAGAAGCTAGTGAAAATTAAACTAAATAGTCTAGTAAACTTTAATTTAAAAATGGTTCAATATTTTTTTGTGTGCACTGGTATAACAGTGCTCAGTTAATACTAATTAGGACAAAGGAGTTGGATAATCGCGCTAAGAAAATGAATACATTTCTACAGTTTCGTGACAATTAACCTTCACTATGAACGCCTAACAAAGACACAACCAAAAAATACAAAATATTTTCCGAAGCAGATGTTACTTATTGCGTAAAAATACAAAACAGGCCTTTATTAAATAAGATTGCAAACATGTGCGGACAAGCTAAACAAGTAAAACTATAAACATTAATTAGTATTCCCATATAAATAGGTCATTCAGACAATTCTTCAAATACTAAAAATGCTTTCCGAATAAAAAATGTTGTTAACAATAAAGTCATTAGCAGAAAGTTATTCGATTCTCGCATAAAATTAAGGATGAAGGGATTCTTGCATTAATTTATTCGATCATCAGTACTTTGTGGCTACTGATTGACGTTCTTGGCGAGTTTGCAGACCGCCTGGGGTTGCCACCAATGAAAAATTAAGTAAATTATTGTAAAAAGCGACTTACGTAAGGCTGTACTGATAGTTGCGGCATTGAAACTTTTTTTTTCGAATACTTAATATTATTATCATCAATCGTGCGCCATTTTGGTCTTTATTTCTGTTTTTATTGACTATTTTGTGCTATTAAATAGATACTAACTCTGGTAAGGAGAAGCTATCTAAATGCTAATATTGTTTATTATTGAGAATATGGGAATCCTGTCGGCCCGCTCGCCCACCTGCGCAAATTTTCTTTTTTTCGGTCACATTTTTTCTGTTTATGTAAATAGACAGGTACAGTCACGAGCAAAAGTATGTATACACTTGGCTTTATTCAAAGGCGATTTTCTCCTTTATCTTTTAATGAAATTTTATATTACTAGGAACATAGTATTTTCGAACCCATAGGTATATGTAAAGTGTCGTATTTCAACATTACATTCGTTATTTCGTGAAAAAATTTCAATTTAAAGTTGCCAAGTGTTGACATATTGGTGCTCGTGACTGTACATAATGACAGCTCATTGTGCCAATATGTTTTTTTTTTCTTTCGAAATATGGGTGTACTATGGGTACAACTCTGCCTTACCCTTCCAGAAAATACAGGCGTGATGTTGTTAAGTCTGTATTTATTAACATCAAACTTTTTTACGATTCCTGCCACCCTCTCGAATAGAGCCATCCGAAAAAGAGTTATAATAAAAAATGGCCGTTAATTGAGCGTTATCTAAAGATGCGTTAACTTCGTGTAAGTCGATCCGAGCTGCTTAAGAAAACAGACACCAGTCGCGATTTTTTTTTCATAAACAGTTTCGGTTCGAGTCTAAAATGACGCCGCTGAGACGGGTTAAGTTTCAGACGTGTTGTAATCACGGGACCTAAAGGAGCGCCTGGTGACAGACGGTTTTGACGATTTTATGTCTGTTTATTTTTGTATTCGTATATCAGCCGGCTGGTTCTCTTGATCACTGCTGAAACTACAAATGAAAATCATAATATGGTCGCAAGATTTTTTTTTGTTCTGTGACTGTTATTAATCTGATGATTATTGCCCGTTCTCTTGATCTTTTCATAAGTTTTAATAAACAAATAAAGTAAAACCCTATACTGTCCACTGCTGCTGGCTGCCTCCCCATATTACATAAAATAAAATGTCACGATTATTATTTATACAGCATATATTAGAATGAGATGGAGGTGGAAATATTATGATTTTATTAAAAGTTTATAAAAATAAAAATAGTTCGTTGTTGCCTTTTGGCAAAACGCCACACGAATGCTTTTTAAACTTTCGAATCTTGTCAACGCTATGAATTTCAATCAACTGCAGTTTATTAAGTATTTTTTTAGTTCTGGTAAGACTTCCAGAATCCATAGCAAGAGAAAGAAGTGCCATACGGCTTGAGGGACTCAGTTTCAATAGACAACCATCTTTTTTTTTTTTCTGACCTAGAATCTAGGTCTCTTACTTAGGTACGGTGAAAAGCTCCAAGAAACATGGATACACATTTTAACCGACAACAGAAATTATACGTATTATAGGATTATTATTATAGCAAGTTCTCCTTAATTCCGGCTCGTTCGACTGACCCCGAACCATAAACGAGCATAACAATATAAAGCATATTCAGGAAAGCCTCGAAATAAAACGCACGAAGGAGGAATCTAAATATTGTCCACGTCGAATCGCTAATGTGCGGTGTAGGGCTGACGGCAGACTGGAGGGTACGCGGGCTGGAGGACCAAGAGGGAAACGAAAGGCGAGTATAGAGCTTTTAGGGGGCTTACAGGACCTAAACACAAAAAACGCAAGTTTTAGAAACAATAAAAGTGATCGACTACAGTAAACAAAATCAGAAAAACATATGATATTTTTCAGGATATATTGCAGGTAGATAGTGTGTTGAAAACAAAATACCTACTAGTGTTTTAATTTTTTGTCCAAACAATAGATTTTTTGAAATTAAATAATTGCTTCATATTTTGCAATAAATTACCAGGGTTGTGTCATCGCGCTTCTCTTTCTTCTCTATGCAGTCCGACAGTGACCGCGCTTTAGGTCATGTAAGCCCCTTATGGAAAATAACAAGGCAGTTAGAAGTTGTAGACCGTACATATACTTTAGGTATGGTAAACTTTTCACCATAAAAATGTTTGCATAATCTGATACCCGAATTTTTCGCCTCTTCTTTAGGTTTTGACATTATTGGTTGCTTTCATTATATTATACCTTGAGTAAAAGCAAAGCTTAGAGGAATAAGCCTATGAGACACGTTAAGAACCATGATCACCACACCACATTTGATGACACAGTTAATTATCTCATTTTAAAAGTTGGCATTTATGAAGAAGCTGAGTACTATGAGGCTACCGTCCATCTTAATAGTATACAGCGGTACTATTCTGTACAAATCTCACCGTAAAAACTTAGGTGAAGTGAGCGTGGAGTGAGCTGTCAATAGTGTCAATTCCTAGCAAAAACAAACTCACTTCATCTAAGTTTTCACGTTGCAATTTTTTACAGAATCAACCGGCAGTATAGAGTAGGTACACCCGGTGCCGAACCAAGACCTTAACAAAGAATACAAAATCTCATTCGCTCATAACTTGGCCCCCAAAGTTAACATCAATATCTGACTTCAACCCATCTGCTACGGTCTTGAGGTAAGCATTAGTGAAGGCAGATAAACCAGAATAATATACTTGATCATTAGGCCTATTTGTTCTTTCAAATCCTATCACAAAAGGGCGTTTACATCGATTCTGTACGCCCATAAAAACATGAATGGAGGAAAACTACCCGTGACATTGAATTATCAATAATTATGTTATTCTAATGGATCTGTTGAAAATGGCGTGGAAAATCGTAACGACATTATTTTATAGTACCAATCAATTGGGCGTGTTAAATTTTTGAAACCAGTTTTCGTTTTTTGCTTGTCGTCACGTGCGTTCGGTATTAGTTTATCTTTTTCTTTTGGTTGCATAAACCCAGTTTATGAAGAATTTCAGATGCTGTTTCTACGGAAAATTTTCTTTTAAACTTATTTATTGAATTACTAGCTGCGCCCCGCGGTTTTACCCGCATAAGTTTGCAACATTGCAAGTGCGCTCAAAGACAACCTCCGGTTGGTGCAAGACTATTGCAGAACATGGAAACAAAACATATCGGGCTATGGGTTTGGGGGGCTATAATGGATTGGTTCCTTGAACTATGAAAGAAATACATATGTCCTCTGCCTGCCCAATAATACATATAATACACACGGGTAAAATGGCAGGAGGTGACTTTATTACTATTAAATCGAATAATATGTATTTTAATATTGTGAGCATCATTTGAATCTTTTCTAAGGCACCTATCAGACAATCTGTTAACCGTCTAATACTCCGTATATGGTCACTCAGGTAATCTGAAACGTCTTAATTGCGAGGTCGGAAAACCAACCCTTCGTTACTCCAATGCATGCCAATTTTAACCCGTGACTTACCACGGTCTGTCCTATAATAGCCACTTTTGCGTATCTGTCATCTGAGCTGCGCCAGAGCATTTTGAACTTTGAAAAGTATTGGACAAAAGTTGTTTTTGTTTGTTTTTCGTGAGGATACGAATGGTAACAGTCGTGAGTTCAAAGTCTAATTAACACCTCTGCGAGGAGATAAATTGTGGCGATAGTGTTGCGCTTGCGCCGTGGCGTTGCGCATTGGTTTTCTGTGAGATATGCAATGGTATACTATGCTTATTGAGATTCGAAAGTAGGGAAATTTAATCCAGTGAACTTTGTATTTAGTGCAGGTTTCGAGATTAGCTGCTTGTAGAATGACTTCATTTGAGGTTAAGTAAATATTTCCGAATAACCATGATTATGACAGACGCGAAAATCATAATCCAGAGCCTATGTATGTTACACCGTAGTTAAGTAGTTTTAAATGCATACAAATTTGACTTGTAAAACTGACGGATCAGTTAAGAAACTTACGAACCACCATTTTTTTTTACGTTGTTCTTTCATATTTGGCCCCGTTTTGCAATAAATTACTTTTAAGGGGAATATACCATTAAATTTTTCTTAAGTTAAAGAAACATGATCATTATGCCTATACAGTTTTATTACTGTAAATTAAATAGCTTCCATAATAATAAGGTATAACCAATAAAATCGTTGCAAATTCGAATCGGAAACGTTGCAGGTTACAGGTCTATGCAACGAACGCACCTGAACAAGAACCGGCGATGTCAGTGTCTGGGTATGCATATAATTTGCAATAACAGACTAGTGTTGCAGATTTATCATTACGAGTGTGGTGTAGCGTTACCTTGTTCACACGTCCTAGGGATGGTACTGATGCAACAAGTGGGAATGAAATAAAGGATCCAGATGATTTTTTGGTCTTGTCTTAGGAAAAGGTGTCATTTAGGTTAGAGAATGTTGAAAAACCGGTCAAGTTCGAGTCGGACTCGCACACGAAGTGTTCCGTACCAACGTACAATATTTAACTTAGTAAAAAAACGCCGAAAAAAACACGTTTGTTGATTGGCAGCCCCTTAAATAATTATTTTATTTTAATTTTATTATTTATTATTAAAGTAAAAATACAACTGAGTGTGCCTACCTGTTGCCATTATTGTTATCGAGCAAAAAAGGGCAAAAAAATCGCGTTTGTTGTATGGGAGCCCCCCTTAAATATTTATTTTATTTTGTTTTTAGTATCTGTTGTTATAGCGGCAACAGAAATACATACCTAATTTGTGAAAGTTTCAACTGTTTAGCTACCGCGGTTCTTGAGATACAGCCTGGTGACAGAGAGACGGACGGACAGACAGCGAAGTCTTAGTAATATGGTCCCGTTTTTACCCTTTGGGTACGGAACCCTAAAAAATACTTAGGAACGTAAACGGACTATGGCAGAGTTAATTGACTTCGCACAGATGTGGAGATTGGTCAGTGAGTACTTATAGACAAATCTGAAAATATTAAAGGTTCATACAAGGTTGATAGTAAATGACTGACAAGAATGACTAATTCATGAAATCTTGACATTTGGGGATTACATGGTCTTAGAGAGTTGTGTTGATGACTTTAATGCGTATAATTCTGTAAATACATATTTGTTACGACCGCGAATCATATTTTAATCAACGTACAACTTAATACTGACCGGTAAATTGCAAAAAACCTAAAAAAAATTGAATTTCGCGGGCTACCCTGGCGCTTTCGCCTTAACATTAATGCAATGCTACGGTATTTTCGACATAACGGAGGATCATGCTAAGCCATTTGAGGTAGTATAGGCTCATAACAGAGAACATATTTTTACAATCTCTTCAGTGGTAGTGGTAGCCCTGCGCAGTGCACTGCAGTTGATATCGTGTCTCAGGTTTAATTACGACTTATCGTATTGTTTTTCATTGTCCTGCTTATGGCGGTTTATAGGTTCGGTGTCGGGGCGAGTTTTATTGCTACGGTTAAAAACTGATGGTTACTGCGTATTTTAGTTCGGAATATTAAAATACGAAAGTATGTATTTTAGTTTCAAAACTATGACATAATTTATTTTCTTGGAGTCGCATTTTATTTTAATAACACTTTTAAAATTAGTAAAAAGCGGCGAAGTGCGAGGCGGACTCGCACACGAAGGGTTCCGTAGGTACTATAGTACAATATTTAACACTACATATTAGTTTATAAAATGCTTTAAACGAAAGATGCAAGAAGAAGCAGAAAAAAAGGTTTCTTGTATTTGGACCCCCTTTATTTCTTAGCTTTATTTTATTTTTATTATTTTTTGCTATAGCGGCCATAGCTGTGAAAATTTCAAGTGTATACCTATCTACATATTACGGTTCAAAAGGTACAGTCCTGTGATAGACAGACGGACGGACGCACAGCGGAGCCTTAGTAATTGGGTTTCGTTGGCACCATTTGAGTATGGAACCCTAAAATATACAATGCTAAAAATGTGGCCGTTCATTTGCTAAATCATACTTTTTGGCAAATGTCCAGTTAAAACTTATCTGGGGGCACGGGAGTGCCCCCGCCAAGACGAGCCAAGCGAAGCGCAAGGGCACTACCTACCTTTTCTCGAAGCACTTCGTCGTATTTTTGAACCTTCATAACTTGAGTTTGGATTATACCAGATAAACGAAATTTTCGGGATATGATGTCAGTGGTTGACTTATTAAACCTATAAAGTTTCAATTGCATAGCTCTTATACTTTAGATTTTATTGATATCTAAAATACCCCGATTTCGTCACTGACTCACTGATTCACTGACTCACTGACTCACTGATGATCATCAATATTCTAAGGGTCTTCCTGAAGTCCTAGAAAGCTGAAATTTGGTATGTAAGCTAGTAATAGTACACAAACAACAAAAAAACTCTAAAACTTGGAACTTTTACCCTTCAACCCCTTAAAATAGGGGATGGAAGTTTGTACGAGACTTCTGCAGATTTTTATGCTAGAGTTCTGAAAATTGATATAGGGACTCCTTGTTATAAATAATAAAATACGTATTTCAGGATTTTCAGTAAATAACCCCCCAACCCCCCGATTTTTTTATTTTTATTTCATAAGCATCAATATTCTAAGGTTCTTCCTGAAGTCCTAGAAAGCTGAAATTTGGTATGTAAGCTAGTAATAGTACACAAACAATTCTAAGACTTGGAACTTTTACCCTCCAACCCCTTAAACTAGGGGATGGGAGTTTGTATGAGACTTCCGCAAATTTTGATGCTAGAGTTCTGAAAATTGATACAGGGACTCCTTGTTACAAATAATAAAATACGTATTTCAGGATTTTCAGTAAATAACCCCCCAACCTACCCAATTTTTTTTTTTTATTTCATAAGCATCAATATTCTAAGGTTCTTCCTGAAGTCCTAGAAAGCTGTAATTTGGTATGTAAGCTAGTAATAGTACACAAACAATTCTAAGACTTGGAACTTTTACCCTCCAACCCCTTAAACTAGGGGATGGAAGTTTGTAAGAGACTTCCGCAAATTTTGATGCTAGAGTTCTGAAAATTGATATAGGGACTCCTTGTAATAAATAATAAAATACATATTTCAGGGTTTTTAGTAAAGAAACCCCCAAAAAAAAAAATTTTTTCATAAGCAACTTTCAAAAAGATGTGAAATCCCACCAAAAACATTTTCATGTAAAATGTTGCCAAGACGACACCACATATGGCTCAAAAAGTTATCAGATCTCATGTAGAGCCAAGCTTCTAACTCTACACGCCCTAACTTCACAAACTCTACACCTTAGTCAAAATATGTGGCTTGGCCGTTTCGCTACCATCACATGGGCGTAAGGTGAAAAATTTATTCACTGTTCATTACTTTTCTGTTATACAATAGTTTTTGTAGTAACGAAACGGCCAAGCCTCATATTTTGACTAAGGTGTAGAGTTTGTGAAGTTAGGGCGTGTAGAGTTAGAAGCTTGGCTCTACATGAGATCTGATAACTTTTTGAGCCATATGTGGTGTCGTCTTGGCAACATTTTACATGAAAATGTTTTTGGTGGGATCTCATTAACACGAACAAGAAAGAGTTTTAAATTTTTAATTAAACAGATTAGTAAGAAAATCGATTTAAATATAAACTCTGACTATAGATCAGTCACGAACTTGGAATTCCCTGAAATTTAAATCACTTGGTCATCTCTACGAAGTCATCTTTAAAGATACACTAGGTAATCAGACTATTTGAAATCTAGGATAGTCATCAGCGGCATAATTACGTAACACACTATCAGTAGCAATGGCCTTTCATTTTGACAGTTCAACAAAATTCATTGCGTTATTTACGTAGCTGAACAGGCCAATTTTTCGAACATGTGAAGCCATGGATTAGCTATATCCTTAAAAATGATTCAGATTGATAGAGTGCTATGCAATTAGGGTGCAGAATTTATTGCGATGACGGTGTACCTAGTAATACTTAAAAGATTTACTGTGTAGTTTATAATTAAGTCATTTACGTGCAAAAAACGTCGCGGTCGTACATTGAGAATTATTATTGAATATTTTTTAATTTTGCCACTCGTACCACAGTTCAATGGCAAATATGTACACACGACAACATATCAAGCTATACATTTTCAGTATAAGCCGGCTTCTAACTTTACAAAACAGCTATACGAGTACAGTCAACAGCAAAAGCAGATGATCAAAATCAGAAATTCAATACTAATGAACGGAGTTCGCGTCAGAACTGTGTGGCGTCGAAGTACTACTACTTAGAATACTTACTACGTAGAATACTTTTGAATCACTTCTACGCCACACAGTTCTGACGCGAACTCCGTTTATTAGTATTGAATTTCTGATTTTGATCATCTACTTTTGCTGTTGACACAATACGAGCTCAGCTAAAACTGGAAATGTACAGCTTGATATGTCGTCGTGTGTACCTACTTAATTAAACTGGTGAACGAGAGGTAATACTGAACAATAAAAGGTATAAACAGAAATTCTACGAAAACACACTGTAAGACCCTGCACTACCACTAATCTTTATGGGAAGGCTTTTATTAGCTTCTTTTCCAAACAGTCCGCGGGGTTTAATATTATGACGATGTGACTTACCTCTTAAAGTATTAGCCCCATACAAGGGATGGTCGTAGGGCACCGGTCGGTATGCTGGATGGAGGGCAGCAAGGTAGCTGAGTTCGCTGGTCGCACCAGCTGCCGCCGCCGCCGCCGCTGCCAGCCTGGGAAAAAGAAAAAATAATTTTGAGATACAGTCACTAAAAAAAGCCAAGTGATGTGTAGGTACTTGGGGTTTACAAGGACACATCTTTTTAAGGATGTTTTTCAAGGATTTATTTAAACACGGGTATTAAAAGTAACAATCCATATCAACTTTTTCCACTGTTTTCCATGTAACACTAACATTTTATTACTTCTCAAAGTAGTGGATTGCAAGATTGCAACCATAATTCCGTCTTGTAATAAGCTGGTATGAATTTTTATGAAAGGTCCAACTTATTAAAATGTCGACCTGATTCAAATGCCAGACCCAAACCGATTTCTGACAAGTTTTTACATCTAAATTGCATTCCCTTATAAGGCGAAGTGCACATGAAAAGATTATTTTCTTCGACACAGGGTGTCTTTTAATTACAGAAACTCGTTTGCCAATGACAATATTTGAATGCTTTGCCAAAAAAGTTGAACACAATGACACATTTGAAACTTTTTTCACGATCCCTATTCAAGTATTCGGAGTATCGGCGGGGACATCTCGGTGCGAACCCAAGGCCTGACAGTGGGGTTCCGTAGGCAATAAAAAGAGGACGAGCGCTCGCAATCCACCGGCATCCGTGACGTAATACGTCTGGACGTTTTTGAGCAAAAAACGATTTACAAACAGCTGGATACTGTGGCGATGCGTATGTGCTAATTTTTCAAGTCATATAAGTCGACTGGGTCGTATGGTTTGGTTCCTAATTTATATTCACAAAACAAAAGTCGTTACATTAAACAGAGTACCTAAAGCTACACCTAATATTGAATATCTAATTAAATAATATGAATTCTAATGGCTAAGGCCATGACTAACAATATCTTATGAGAATTGCTTAACTTGTGTTATATATTAAACATTTGTCGACCGCTCAATAAATAAAATAGACATTTGCTATAAACAACAAAACAATGGATAAATCAGATAAACAATGAGAAAACAATCCATTCCCACGTTTACAGCGAAAAACAAAAGTAAAGCGACCACTAAAAGCGCAAAGCTAAACAAAAATAAGAACACAATAGCTCGCGCGCATGCGCAATGCGCCCAGTAATAAAATTATTAAACAAATCAACCTCATAATAATGCGGCCCCAGAAAATTGTCGGGTGGGCTGAGTAGGATAAAGAAATTATCCAACTTACCGGCCACAGACGATTGCGCGCCCCGACCAAACCCGAACAAAGACGTAGCTCGAGAAAACGAAGAAAAAAAAGCTGGCGGCTAACAAAATAAATAAAACAAGTGCAAGAACACTCGCGCGCCTTCGCCCCGCGTGACGTCTTCATGTACTCTGTCCTTTTCGCCCACGCGATCTGTCTGTTCTCATGTGTACGTGTGACAAAGACGGAGATATGCACAGATTGTCCTCTGAATAGGAAGAAAGTTTTGAAACTGTTGCTGGATGTGAAACAAGTTTTACAGATTTCGCGCAGACGGGCTTTTTGATTTGACGTTTTATTTACATTTTTTAAAGCGGTTTTTCTTTCACGGATATATATCATTAGAAAAATAACACGGAAGCCATGAAATTATCAAAAAATAAATGAATTAGCGATGTTATTTTTTATTATTTTGCTAACGAAGAAAAATGATGAGTTCTTTCAACGATCATTATCCATTGTTTTAACGCAAATAATGGAATACCTCGCATATTTCCACTTCAAAAAACCCTTAACAGACATCAACAGTAACTTTTAATGACAGAAAGAATAACTTTACGTAATAATCAACGGTTGTCCGTATTAGCGTTATTTTTTACTTATTTCAAGTAATCACCGCAGCTGAAGTCTGTCAGTGGAGCATTTTAAAAGTGTAATTGCCCCCTCAATGTGAGCGACTCAATCATGACATCATGAATGTTTCATGAAAACCAGTTGGCAATTACACTCGTTTCTTACGGCGATGTACTTTTTACGGTTTATTTAGTTTTTTCGCCGAATGACCAATTAGTGCTTACTGCCTGCCACACAACCCTCGCGTATCTATGGTAAATTGTGCCCGTTATTTGTAATACATGTTATGTTTTATGGTATTTCCTGAGGTATGTGGTATGTGGTTCATTAAGGAAAATATTTATAAAGGAATGCTTTGGAAAAAGAGTGGAACATAAAGTTGTCAGAACTTTTAATGAGTTAGTACTGTTTTCTAGAAGTATACATTACCTACATATGTTTTTGTAATATCAATATGTCATTCTAGTTATTCAGTAATAGCTTCTGCGCGCGACTCCGTCCGCGTGAAATTTCTTGTTCCCCGACCCACCCCGTCGCATCTCATCGCCTGCCCGCGCTTTTACTTCGTTTTTGCTTGGCGTTCTTTCCGACTTTTTTCTTTTTGCTTGGCTCCTAGGGGTCATAGCGTGATGTTCAATAGCCTATAGCCTTCCTCAAGAATTGGGCTATCAAATACAAACAGATTTTTTCAAATCTGACTGGTAGTTCTAGAGATTACTCCCTACATACATACTTACAAACTTAACCTCTTTATAACATTAGTAAGTAAGGGTAGTCAAAGGGGCAGTCCTACTTCTTCACTATAATATTTCAGGAGGTCCCTCAGGTACTCACGGATCCCATCAGCAGAATTGGATTTTGATAGAAATGGGACCAATCTCAGGGGTGATTGCGTAACACACTAATAGCAGCAATGGCTTCCATTTTGACATTTCAACAATATTCATTGCGTTATTTACGTTGTTGAGCAGACAATTTGTTTAAACATATGAAGCAATGGATTAGCAATATCCTTCAAAATTATTCAGATTGTGATCGGTAGTGTGTTACGCAATAATTATGGTGCCGGAAGTATAATATTCTTTTAAATACTTAAGGCTACTCTTTCGAAAAAAGCTTAAAAACAGCGTGCAGATGAAGCAGCTTTTCTCCGGAACTTACAGTGAAATTACATCTGAAAAAATAGTTGGTAATCTACATGATATGTATCGTAATTTGGTTTAGCCATAATTTTAATAATCGATATCACCTATTAAGAAAAAAAACCACCAAATCACCTCCAAATCGTTGAGATGAAACCATTTTACTCCTTCATTTTTTATCAAAAGAATATAGAAAAAATATCTACTGCTTTGCAATACAAACGAAAATGATTTGGTTTTGTTACTTTTTAAAAACATGTATATTTTTTAATATAATAAATTAAAAATGCGATCGATTAAAGTCCGTGTCTACAGGGTTATTTGTAAAACACCAGCAACCTCTTAAGAGGTCATTGTACTCATCATTATGAACAACTTTTACTATGGGACCAAACCTGAAATCGCGAAAAAAAAATCAGCTGTTCCCTACATTTTGACGAGTTATACGAACATAAATGTAGGGAACAGATGATTTTTTTTTCGCGATTTCAGGTTTGGTCCCATAGTAAAAGTTGTTCATAATGATGAGTACAATGACCTCTTAAGAGGTTGCTGGTGTTTTACAAATAACCCTGTATATCATCCCCGCACTCGTCCACGAATTCAGTGCGGGGCGCCTCGTGTTGCTAGGCAACGCGACGCCCAAATGCACAAGGTCGTTGGCATGAATATTTTCTAAATCGGTTAATAAATGAAGGAGTTATGAGGTAACAAATAACCTCCTTCTTTTTTTGAAGTCTGTTAAAATTTTTGACAAACTTTATATTATTTCCTCTAGTTCATCCATCATCAATCCAAAAAACTAAAATCCTTGCAAATAAAGTCAGTGATACATTGTTGTAAGTTCGGTTGTAAAGCTGTCATCAATTATCGTATCGTCGATGGCGAGATACGGCCGTCGGTACAAGGCTTTATCTTCACGCTTGGATGTGCAAGGGATGAGTTGCATGATGTGAAAAATTGGCTATCAACAAGGAATTTTTTGAGGTTATTTTGTAGTGTCAATAATCCGTTTATTGTCCATCAATTTTGTTTGTATTTTTAAATTAATGAATGCTTGTCAAGATTCTGTGTTTTGATTAAACGTCACCTTTTACGATGACAGAAACAAAAGATGTTGTTAAATTGAAAGCGTGACATTTCTGTCTGCTTTAAAGGGTTATGTACAGTCACGAGCAATAATATGTCAACACTTGGCAACATTAAATTTCGTTTTTTTTTCACGAAATAACGAATGCAACGTTGAAATACGACACTTTACATACCTATACCTATGGGTTCAAAAATACTATGTTCCTCATAATATAAAATTTAAAAAAATAAAGGAGAAAATCGCCTTTGAATAAAGCCAAGTGTATACAAACTTACTAAGGCTCCGCTGTTCGTCCGTTTGTCACAGGGCTGTATCTTTTGAACCGTAATAGGTCGACACTTGAAATTTTCATAGTGTGTACTACTATGGCTGCTATAATAAATATACTAACTAATAATAAAAATAAAATAAAGTAAAAAATTTTTAGAAAATATTGTTAAATATTGTACGGCGGTAGGTACGGAACTCTAAGTGTGCGAGTAAGTTTTACGCTTTTCTTTTTTTTCACTGAAATATTTATTTTCACTTCACATTTTTTAAGATAGCAGTGAACATAAAATTTTCCAGATATAATTATGTTCTTATCTATATAAATAAAACAAAGTCGTGTAACCATACGGCTGGTTAAATTTCTATGATCATTGATTTGTTGGAAAACAGAATAACTATTAAAACATGGGAAAAATTCACGAAAAAATAATAATGAATATATTTCAGTTTCTCATACATTTTGTATGGATCTTTTTTTTTAATCCGAGGCAGTACGAAAATCAGCAAATTTATCATAAACCCCAAAAATAACATACAAATCACTTAACAGTACACCATAAAAAAGGATTTCAGAAACATAAAATTTCATACCAAAATAACGACCTGTGTCTTTATGCGAGCTTTCGTCAGCGAATATATCACTTTATCAAAAGTTTCATGAGCAAATAATACGAAAACTTTAATTCTTGGATACTTAAGTGTCCAATCGACAGATTTATTAAGGTCCAGAATAAGAACTGGACCAAATAAAGAACTATAAGCCTCTTTCGGTGCGACTTTTAGAATTAAACCGACGAAGTTTCGAACAACCGTTTCAGGTACAGGGTGATTTATTTGCCGCGAATAAATTCGGATTTTAGTTGACTTTTCATATTTTTTTAAAGATGTGATCAATTTTTGGTCGATTTATTTTGGAGATTGAAATTGTGAAATATTAAAACAGTTACGATGGTTTCTATACAATTTACGTCTAAATCAACTTTTCAGGAGTACCTACTAATTAATGATATTATTGTAAGCAAAAAGAGGTAAGTAGATAGATTATACAATGTTCCGCAAGTGACATTTGAAAACTTGGCTAATTAGCATAGTTTTGTATCGTCTTGTCTCTTTTCGCTCCCGATAATTACGACATGCCGTCCTACTTCCACGTGTGTTCCACAATGAGTATGTCTTCCTCAAGTAATTGTATGTTAACAAATAAACCTACTATTCTTATTCATATGTTGCACTTATGTACTTATTTATTCATAGAGGGTGATAAAAAGTAGAGTGTCCACCTCGGGAGCAACACTATTTTAAGCTCGAGTGACGTACTGAATCCTTCGCTCCACTCTGGATGCAAAGAAACACTCTCGCCTTCAAAATAGTTGTTTGCTCCCTTGGCAAACAAAATACTATTATGTACTTATCATTGAGGGTCATAATGTCACTTTCTCAACTTTTTTGTCGAAACTACCTTTTTTGTCTTATTCCTTGCAAAGATATCAAAAGGACTACCTGAATACCACATTACTCTAATAATTCACCGCTAAATAACATCTTAGACATCTTTTGTATTTAATTTAAACAAGTAGAGTCTTAAATGAGTCACTTCTGTACGGTGTGAGGGACTATCCTTCCAAGAAGGTTTTAACTGGTCACCGCGGGGGCTCCCGGTAGGAGTTTTGTTTAAGTCGTATTTTATTGTCACACTGGCCTCGCCACCTGGGTTTTTTTTTTGTTAGTTTGGCTATTAAAAATGCATTAAATGAAGATATTTATCAAATTAAAAAGAAGCAAAACTCAAACTCAAAGCATTTATTTCAATTAAACCATTTACAGGCACTTTTGAATTGTCAAGAAGTCAGTCAGTCAGAAAATATGAAACTAGTTACCCATTCCAAAGCTACCTATGGACAAGAACGGGCAACAAACTGCATAGACACTCTTTTAAATTATATTTTTAGAAAAATATTAGTTACATCATTAATGTTGAATGTATTAA
Organism: Oligia fasciuncula; assembly: GCA_963082905.1. Classification (NCBI taxonomy): domain Eukaryota; kingdom Metazoa; phylum Arthropoda; class Insecta; order Lepidoptera; family Noctuidae; genus Oligia; species Oligia fasciuncula. The sequence goes on from OY720411.1 coordinate 8,234,614, forward strand.
TGTGTGAACGATGTAAAAAAAACGTCCCGAGTACAGCAAACAGTAACAAAAAAACAATCCAAAAATAAAATAGTTAAAAATAAGCCGAGGCAGCTAAGTGATGACCAGCCCGAACTGACGGCGCCCGTTCACGAACATGACGCATAGATCAGCACCATTCAGCTCAACCATTTTGAAGGGAGCTCACACACACGCCACCGTCAGCCAGACATTTCCTTTTACTTTATTTTTTTTACTTTAAAAGTTCTTTTGGGAAAGTTTTCTTTCGCTTTTAGGTTGTTTTTTTTTATTAAATGGTCAGGTAACCTTATTTTTTATTAACAATTTTCAACTACCTACTTTATTTTTAGTTTTTGTGCTATTCTTGTCGTAAATCAAATATATAATAGCCAATTTTTTATCATGTTTTATCAACTTTTCTTATTTGGAAATGTTAAATCAACGATATCATGTTATTTAGGTGAACAAACATTAAACGAGTAACTAATCCCAATGCAAATTTTGGCGATACGTTCAAACACGAAACACTTATTTTTACCCGACTGCGCGACGCAAAGGAGTGGTAATGTGTTCATCAGCCTATGTATGTATGTTTGTATGTTCCTTTGAAGCACTATACAGACCAAACGCCTGGGCCGATTTTTATGATTCACACGTCAATCGATTCCTCTTAGTCCGGCGAGTGTCACTAAAGACATGACGTTAGTGAAAATTCAATATGGCGACTACTATGTATGTATGTCTTCAAAAAAAAATTTTTTTCTCAAAACCTGTCGAGTGGGGTATCAAAATAAAGGGCTTTAAAAGACGATTACAAAAATATAAACAACTTATATGGTTAAAAGTAATTCGAAGTGACAAATCGTAAAAAACACGTACCAAGAACTAAATTTATCGTCAGCGAAATCTTTCACATTTAATTTTGTAAATTTTTTTAATAACTTTTTTTTAAAGCTATTAATTAGGTCATAAATAATTATAAAAACCCACTAGCATTAAATTAATTCGTAAAAAGTAGTAATTATAATGTCAATTTTGTAAGGACTTGGCTTGTAACCAACCATAAAACCTGAAACAATGACATCAAACTAATATTATAAAGGCGAAAGTATGTGAGTGTGTTTGTTACTTCTTCACGCACAAACGGCTAAACAGATTTGGATGAAATTTGGCATACCTACAGATAGTTTATAACCGGAATTAACACATAGGATACTTTTTATCCCGTTATTCCCACGGGATCGACACTTATGCGGGTGAAACCGCGGAGCACTGCTAGTATTTTTATAAATGCACAATTTTGTTAAGAAATTAGATATAAACAATTATTTCATACACAAATAAGTAATACATTGAAATACACAATTTCTTTTAATAAACTAAGAAACTCGATCTTAAAATGCATAAAAGGTTCAAACTCCAATGCACAAGTAGATAAAGACATTTACTATACAAATAATATTTATATGCCATAGTCATAAAATTTTCCATTTTCAATAACTACAAAGCAAAATACGATTTCCGAAGTCGAAGCGAAGTCTGCGCGAGCGCCTCAATCGGGCCGATCTCTACACCGCTCACGGTGACATGTCAATCGTGGCCCCTGAATAATGCAGGAGGCACCATGTTGCAACACGCTGTATATCGGGATACGTTTAATTGTGTACCTACCTACTAGGGATTTTTGCTATTTTGTTTTTTATTTGTCTTTTTAATGATAGAAAATATTTTGTTTTTATTTAAGGATAAGAAAAAAAAAATCTATACGTATGTTTTTATTTTTATTCAAAAAAATATGGTAAGAGTTTAAGAAACTAACCTGTATACCCTGCAGTTAGACAAAACAGGCTTATTATATTAAATATCTTAATAACCTTGGCTGTTTCTGCCATTTTGATTTTGCGGAATGTAAGAAGGCATTCATAATAGTAAAGACGCCAGCATATCAAGCTACTACAATCTGTCAAATTTCTTTAATAGATTTTCAACTTTATATCTAAAGCGTAAGGTTCAAAGATGATTGGGAAAATTTGACAGTTTCGGGTAGCTTGATGTGCTGGCGTCTGTACATTGCAATACGTGTGACCTAAGTAGTCCATTATTGCACGGCGTGAAATTAGCGCCCGAGCATAGCGAGGATGCTAAACGCCGTGCATTAATACTACACATATCGTATAATAAGGAAAACCATAAAAGCGCTCTTCCTCTCTCCTTAAAAGTTTGTTGTGTCCGCAAGGTCCATAATTGATTCTATTGTTTTTTTACTTACCACCAATATATGTACAGACGCCAGCACACCAAGCTACCCGAATCTGTCAAACTTTCCCAATCAACCTAGAATCTTATGGTGTAGCGATAGAGTTGAAAATCTATTAGAGTTTGACAGATTGTAGTAGCTTGATGTGCTGGCGTCTGCTTTTAAGTCACAGATAAGCGTGACTTAAGTGCGGTTTTAGGTCACACAGTGCTATAATCCGACTAATATTTATAAATGTGAAAGTTTGTGAAGATGTTTGTTACTAAATCACGCGTAAGCCGTTGAACAGATTTGGATGAAAATGGTCACATAGATAGACCATTTCCTGGATTAACACATAGGATACTTTCATCCCGATATTCCCACGGGATCGAAACTTACGCGAGTGAAACCGCGGGGCGCTGCTAGTAACAATTAATTATTAAAGCCATTGATGAACTTAAAAAGAGTACTATAATATTAATTTAATACTTCCTCTTTTCACTTTATGAAAAAACCGAACACTTTACACAGATATTTATATTATATACTAGCTGCGCCTCGGTTTCACCCGCATAAGTGTCGATACCGTGCGAATATCGGGATAAAATTATCCTATGTGTTAATCCTGGTTGTAAACTATCTGTGTGCCAAATTTCATCCAAAACCGTTCAGCCGTTTGTGCGTGAAGAAGTAACAAACATACAAAGACACTCACAAACCGTCGCTTTTACAATATTAGTATGATTAAATCTTACATCTAGAAATCCTGGCGCCCCTACAGAGAATCGTACAGGTAACAATGTCGCACACTTGTTACGACCTGTTCTGTCTACCTCTTAATAGACAGAGTCGCTATATTGTGTCGTCACAGCCGGACAATTGTTTAGAACATTGTTATTTCCTGGCCAATTGTTCTTGCTTTGTTAGCATCGGATAGAATGGAAGATTCCCCTTTGTGTTAACTTTCTTACTGTGAATGATTGTCTATTTTGTGTGCTTTTGCAGTTTTTCTGTTATTGATAGTGTAAGCTTTTACGGAGTCTGTTTTGTCTCTGGAGAAACTTTTAGGATTCAGTGACATGAAATGTTTATTTCTGTAAGTAGATCTTTTAAGACACTTTTACAAGTCTACATTTTATAATTAGACTAGCTGCGCCCCGCGGTTTGACCTGCGTACATGTAGATCCCGTGAGAATATCGGGATAAAAAATGATAAAGCCTATATGTTAATCTAGGGTGTCAGCTACCTCCATACAAAATTTCATCAAAATTGGTTCAGCCGTTTGAGCGTGAAGAAGTAACAAACATAATAAATACACACTCACAAACTTTCGCCTTTATAATATTAGTGTGATTATAGTGTGATCTTCATCGGCACAAGCTAATCAACAATAGCTCATACGGTGTTGAAAGCAATCGTCAGCACCGTCCATAGCGGTACCAACTTCCCAAGCAGCGCCGGACGTCACTACACCGTCACTTGAGGAGCCTTGATATCATATCAATGATATCTTCATCAATCATAGCACTCGCGGTGCATTTTAAATCCACCCGCTATAAGGTACAGTCAAACAGAGAGTTAAATGTACAGGCAGCCTTCGCAGGCAGCTTGTTTACGCACATAAACAACGTGAGTGTGCTAAATCTTGTGTCATGTCAAGTCTTTTACATCATTATTTGGGGTAAGTAATATTACCTACATCAATCACTCTTCATCATCACCATAACTTGTCTCAAAAATACAATTTCTTTCATTCTGAAGTGTGTCGTATGCTTCAAAAGTTAACACGATCACAATAAAAAAAATTATATTGGCAGTGTAGTAAAAAGATCAATATTTTTGCCTTAGTATGGAAAAGCTTACAAGCGCAATTTTTTTTATTGGTGCAGCGATATGGTCCGACATCTTAGAGCACTGGGTCCAACTTTATAAACTGTTACAATCTTGGCATCGGGCAATAATTGCTCGTGTAAATGCACCTTAATTCTCTAGTTGACTGTACCATGCGCCTGCGTCTCACGATGCGTTCCCGCTCTTTGAAATCAAACATGGCCGCCACGCACGCTCAGAATTGTAACACGCTCAGGGTTACCATACGACAATAATTCACAGGATATGGTAATGCGTGTTGGTATTGCGGTATACTTTGAATGTGACGTATTCTGATGACTAAAAATATATTTTTCTTTTTATTTTCTTGGTTCTTCTCAGGGTCGCCAGGGTTATGTAGGATTTTTCATTAGGGGCGATCAGTTTTTTCGTTCGAAACTGCGAAATTTATGAGGTTACAGGAAGCGAACACCATAAAAGATAGGATCCTTTGCTACCAACTATCGTCCGGACTCACAGAGGCCCGTATTCAAGAACGACACAGATATGACATGTCAGCTTAGAACTAAATCCGTGCTTAAACAAGAAGAAGGAGGACCTAAAACTCCTGAAACGCCAGTCATCTAGGATATAAAGTTCTAATACGAATGCAGGCTGAAAATACTCTTCACTTGTAGATATCTTACACATAATTGAGGAGCAAGCTGAAGTGGCAGTAGGCTGGCCATGTTTGTCGAAGGACCGATGGCCGGTGGAGCAGACGAGTCCTAAAGTGGAGATCGCGTATCGGCAAGCATAGTGTGGGACGCCCCCCAGCTATATAGACCAACGAACTCAAAAAGGTGGCTGGGACCTGGGACAGACTGGATGCGGAAGGTGGAAGACAGGGTGTTGTGGCGCAGCATGGGATAGGCCTATGTCCGGCAGTGGACTGCGATAGGCCGAGTTGATTGATTGAATTCCGGAGTTACCATTACAAAGGAGTACATAAGTTGACAAGTGATCACTTAAAAAGTAGAACAATCATCCTGACTAAACAGTAACGATCAGATTCCTCAATTACAAATAATCTAACCACACAATCACTTTTAAAAATCTTCAAATGTGTACACAACTAATTTATCATTCATTACTAAGTGTCATGGTACAAATTGGTGACCCTAACCAGTCAATTATAACCAGTGGCCTTCACAAGGAGTTTGTGTGGTCATAATTGATATGTGTCTAATTGGACATAACATTTATTGTGGTTTGTCCATCTCGCAGATCAACTCATTCACTCTAAGCTATGAATAGATTCACTTAGAGCTTAGGCATGTGGTCTTGGACTAAGAATAGCACTGTGTAGCTTCCTTATAATGTTTCTGAGAGCCATGAGAAGATACTTAGTGATACATATGTCTTTACAAGTAAGGATGTAGATGAAGTTAAAAAAAGGACGCTTATATTTAACAATTAGTTTAAAGCTGCAAGATTTGATGATGCTGATAAAGTATATGTAGCATCCTGATATAATATTTGTAAATATGGAAATCAATTACCACTATTAAACACTATAATATTATTATGATCAAATGAACCGTGTACCAATGCAAATGTTTAGTAAAACATCAGACATTAATTATCTATAAAATAAGGTTACGACGTGTTAAATTACTGTCCAAATTGCGTAATGAACAATAATATCGACGCATCATTTCCTAATATAATTCTAAGTTATCTCGTTCCATATATTTGAAAGCGATCGAAGTTCAGATGTCAATTGAATTTATAACGTTATAAATCATCGACTAATATTTCCAGCCTGTAGATAGTGATAACAACAATGTTTGTGGAGACGGAAGAATATAATACATTGCTCGGATAAAACAAATTCAAAATTATAATAGATGATTCAGAAGATGGACAGAAAGATAATTTCGAGAGAGTGAACAAAAAGTCAGATCGCGGGCTTTCGGGATCATTGCTGTAAGAGTGTGTCTTCCAGAAACAGAGATATCATCATCACCCATTATCACCCTTATAAGTTTTCTAATAGATACTTGAATGAATTACACAGCCAACTTATGAAATAGACCTTTAGTAGAACATCGTGATGCAGGAATAAACGAACGTTCAACTAGAAACTGGAGGAGGTCCACATCCATCCGGGGAAGTCTCTAAACTTAGCAATGAATTCGAAAAAAAATTTCATCTTTATAAATGAACACAATTCATTCAAGATTCCCAATCAAACCAACCAATTATTACCACTAATAAACAGACAAGGACCTAAACAATAAACCTTTGACCTATAATAACCCCCCTACCATCGTAAAGCATTATCCAACCGAATCGTAAAAGACAATCAAAACAAGTTATGCAATAGGTTTGAATGACATCTCAATTTGACACCATAAACTTTTTACTGCTCCTATCATAGCTATTATTCTAGCACCTACAGAAGTGTGTAATGGTGATGATGCTGAAATTGTTGATAATAAAAATGGGGCAGTAAAAGTTATGTGCTATATGGAAATTTAAGCTTGGGACAATTAACTTGTAGATTGAGAAGGTCGTAAAGTGATTCTGATTTCAGAGAAAACATTTAATTTTCTCAAGTTTGGTTCTAACTATAGATAAATAGTAGTTTACTCATTTCTCCCTTTCTTATACTCAGCAAATGTTCATTTGTTGGCTTTGCTAGATTGAAATTAATCTACATTAAGATACAGTTACCAGTTTTTTTCTTTTCCAACTATAGTTATAAGGACCAAAGTGAAAGCTTCTATATCTATTTTCTCTTTTATATCCTTCGGTACTGAATATGTCCACGTTACCTCCATAGTTCATGTCTATCATACCAGGTGGCGGAACCTAGCGCCATTCTTAGAACCTAACACATGTTTAGAATCTTTATTAGCTTAGACCTTTTTTCCTGTATCATGGCCTGTTTGGAATATGTTGTGAGTCCATGGGAAACTCTCCTATCAGGCTTAGGCCAGGAGGTATTTTCTTCAGTTTCTTCATAATGAGAGCAGGTTCACAATTGCTAATTTCTTGCATTTTTTTAACTAACCTGTGTATCCCACTACTAGGCTACGGTATCCCCATATCTCTATGTTTTGCCATCTCCGACGAATCTGGCATTACCGGAATAAAAATAATTAAAGCTGTCAAGGGTCAAACGGTATCTTAAATCCAAGATCTCCAAGGGTAACATGAAGCATACTGCCTAATTATGCAAACTAATGCAGCAATCAATTCATGAAATGGAACGTAGAAACTCATTTTTCAAATTCCTTAATTGCATTAGGAAGTGAAAACGGGTGTCGCTATCACCCTTCATAATTGTAAATAAGGCAGTAAATCTCACCTAACTAGAAAACTTTATGGTTCATCATTAGGATGCATGTTGCACAATCTTATAACCATATTTTATGATAGTTGTTGATTGTTTCTACCATAAACAGGTCAACAAATTGAAATGTCAATAAAGATTATGATGGTCGGGTAACACTAAAAAATAATAGTTTTACGGCGTCATTTTGGGCATGTGTCGAAATTCTGGTCTGATAATTTACGACTATATTAAATACAGTTTTACAATCTCATCCTTTATTGTTTTTGCTTGTTTTTATATTGCTGGATTTGTAAATTAAGTGTCAAGCGTTATTGTTGGGTCGTGTTTAAATGGAGTGTGATTTATTGAGTACATTTGATCTGTCATTAACCGTCATTTGTCTGTGGATTCCTTTTTGTTAGCGTCACAATTGCAGACTTTGTGATTATCCCAAAAATTGCACGACTTTGTACAGATGTCAGTATTTTGGTTGTGGTTTCTTGAAGTAGTCCGAAATATTTTATCCAACACTCCTCGGTTAATTGCGTAGGTAACACACTAATAGTAGGAATAGAATGAAAAAAAAACTCTTTATTATGTACTCCATATAAATTACAGACATAAATATAGAAACTTTACAAAGGGTGCCACAATGGGCGGTCCTATCGCTAAGAGCGACCTTAGCGATAGCCATAAAAAATAGAATCAATAGGTTAATAGCTATATTATTAATAGCTTTCATTTTGACAGTTCAAAAATATTCATTGCGTTATTTACGTTGTTGTGCTGACAAATTTTTCGAACATAATTTATGAAGAAATTGATTAGCAATATTCTTCAAAATTATTCAGATTCTGACTGTGTATATCTTTGAAGCTCCAATTAAAGGGTGGATTAGATTTAAAATTAATTTTATTTTCAAAAAGTAATATTATCCTATTCTTCTCAAAAACACATTACACTAATATTATAAAGGCGAAAGTTAGTGAGTGTGTGTGTTTAATTGTTTGTTACTTCTTCACGCTCAAACGGCTGGACCAATTTTGATAAAATTTGGTATGGAGGTAGCTGACACCTATAGGCTACTTTTATCCCGATATTCCCACGGGATCGAAACTATGCGGGTGAAACCGGGCGCAGCTAGTAATACATATATTCATAATTTATCCATGGCATTGTTTGTATTCTACACATAACCTACCTATAAAATCGGTCCTAAGACGTAATACTCGTCCAGGTACATAAACAGTAGCGTATTAGTAAACAATATGTAAATAAAAAAGGTGATAAACGACCAGAATGGACTTTTGGAAGCTTTTTAATCCATATGCAGCGAAAATAAACAAGATCAGCTATTGTAAACAATTGCTCTGTGCGCGGGCGAACGGTACAGGGACAGGCGGTTGTGGAATGACGGCGGTTTTGTCTCGATTTTAGTAGAATCTACAAATGTCACAATAATATATTTAATCGAAGTTGTAGGATTTGTAAAAATGTAGCTAAAACTTTTTAGGCTTATCGTTGCATAGTCGCATTTTTAGACTGCTGCAGGCATTTAAAGCAAATCTCACGGTTTTCACAAATTTTAAAACAAATACTAGAGTTCATATTATCAACACTTTGACTAATTGTTAGGACCACGATTAGTGTAAGTTACTGCAATATATCAACTTAACCACCATTAGATTTACATAAAAAGCAAGCAACGCCAATTTGACCAAAAAGACCTCGACCTTCTCTCAAACGAATAAAATTCATCAATCAACCGTACAACAGCTTACCAAAATCCAACACACCCTTCACGTATGCACAATATTACGATCGCGCGTTGACGCACACACATCGTGCGTGTTTACAAATAAATCATCATTATTTTATTGCCCGCGCCAGCGCCGCCGCGCGGTGTACGCTTCCGCCCGGCGGGTCATCGGACTATGTTCACGTGATTTATGGTCTAGGGTGGCCCTCAGGATTTGCTTACGTTTTTAGTTGTAAGTTGGTAACCCTATTTGATCCTAGGGCTTGATAGACTGTTTCGTCTCGCTTGGTTTCGACACCCCTAACATTCAGTTCCTTATCAGTTACTTCATCAATCTTTGAGTAGTTTAATTAGCAAAGAATTTCTTCATGTAGCTGTTTAATCTCTACAATAGTAGCATCATTGATTGCAAAATGTGGTACTCTGATATTATGATTTTTAGGAGTTTTGACTTCAACAGTGTCTTTAACATCAACTACTTCATTAATGTGGATTAGAGATATATTAAATCCATCTATAGGTTACTTGGTAACCCTATTTCCGTTTATGTCCTTTGGTACCACGGGAAGTCTCCCGGTCACTACAGTACGAGTACACTGTTTAGATTTTGGACTTCAAAAATATTTGGTACTTCCTTCCTGATTGTAAATATTTGATTCACAGTCCGGAAAGAGGATATTATAGTTGGTAGAAATTATGGTTTTTATTTCTAAACTAAAATCAAAGAGAGCTTCATTTAGAAAGCAAGTATTTCTAGTTTCTATACTTTATGTGTTCATTAAAACAATGTTTAATTTAAAAAAATTGAATGCAGTGTCACGTAGAGAAATAAATATTTCATATTTATAGCCCTTTCGCACTAAAGTGTTATTTCCAAAGCCATTGCTTCAACAAAATAATGAAAAACCAAATGGTTCTTATTTGCATACAAGTTTTAGATCAAACAACACTTGTAATATTTATTTCATACAAATTGCTCTGTAAATATTCAGCGCGAACGTGCGTATGCGCCTTCTCTCTGACTAATGATTCTAGGATATTGTCATAATTAACACACTTGGCAAGCGGGATTGTAACTGCGGTATGCTACAAATTCGAGACAAATAATAATTCACTAGTTGAAGATGTCGTCGAAATATTTCACAAACAAAACGGCAGGAAGTCTTCTAATAAAGTTATGATCGTCTAAGATTCATTATTTTCTTGCCAAATAGATGTAATGGAGCTCTTCTTTATATGATCTACTATCTTAAATAATCCTCCTTATATTTGACCTTTCAAATAAGCCTGAGAAAGCAATATTATTTTAAATGAAAACAATTTTAGTTTGAGTAATGATAAATAATAGCAGCCCTGTAAATGGTTGACTCCCAAGCTACGAATTTAATATTTCCATCAACTCTTAAAAGATGGGCTGGTGACTTCATCATAGAAGCAGATATGTTCAGGAAAATCTTTTTACATAGGTTTTTAGTCGCTTTTGACTTCACCTGCACCTGGACTTTCTTGGCCAGTTTTCTCCGTAGGTACCTATTACGCGTTTGGAATGGGCAATTAACTTCATCTTTCTGACTGACCGACCTCTTGAAAATTCAAAAGTGCCTGTTATTTAAAATAAATGCTTTGAGTTTGAGTTGAGTTTCGTTTGACGGAAAGCAAGTAGCTATTTTTACTTAAACTCTAGTAAACTTTGAATTTGATATTGTTATAATAATTTCGCTATTAAAATTTATCAGTGCAATTACATGAGAACAGTGTGTGCCTTTGTTAATTATTTATTTAGTAATCAATACGTACAGGGGTATCGTACCTTAACCTCGTTGATAAGTAGGAACGCCATCTTGTTAACTTGGCCAGCTGTTGAAAGAATACATTTTGCTTCTTTAGTTCCGTGAATCTTATCTGTTATGAATTTGATAACGAGTATTAAGTGCGTATGTAGTACATAATTGTACTAAATTAGATTTTTTCTTTTTCATACTGCATCTGCATCTGCATTGCCTTTTCCCAACTATGTTGGGGTCGGCTTCCAGTCTAACCGGATGCAGCTGAATAACAGTATTTTACATAGAGCAACTGCTTATCTGATCTGACCTCCACAACCCAGTTACTGGGTAATGATGATGATTCATACTGAAGCTTCATCAAATATTTTGTTCAAAAAGCTTTCGCATTTCAATCAATGGTTTTTTTTTTTTTTATCTGTTTTTATTTAGGGGTTTTTATCTTAAAGATATGCCAACCCCATCATACCCTTTTACAATATATCTACATACATCGAATTTACATATACCTAGGTATTAGTAGTTCAAAGAAAATGAATCACTCAACCGGTACTGTCATTAAGTCACAATTTTTTTTAGAGGTCTCTGAACATGGTAATGATAAAATTGACTGTATTAAGCCTACATCTAATCTATTTAGTTTTAGCTCGATCATGAGTGATTCACGTACATCTTTATTTCGGACACAATCCATCAGCAAATGTTGTACATCCTCGACTTTATTGCACACTGTGCAATTCGGAGAATCGCTCTTTTTCATAAGGAATGCAAACTTAGCTGACGGGTAGTGTCCAGAACGGAGTCTTAAAATTAATTTAACATATTTTCTACTAAAAATAGTACTATCAAACCAGGGCACTCGAGATGGTTGACCTTGAATACTTCTATACCAAATACCTTTGTTTTGTGAAATATTATTGAAATATTGTTTCCAAGAATCAAAACAAACTGCTTGATGGTTTTTTCTTTAATAGTTTCTAGAGAGGTAAGATTGCTTCCATTTTGCGTAGCTTTCATAACACTCTTGAAGCTTTAGTTTAGTTTGACCGTGTATAGTTTATGGCTTCAGTCATCTTTTCATCAACATATTTAGACAACAAGATTCTGAAAAGGTAAGAAACAAATTTTTCAACGACACCATTTTGTGAAATTGTGAACTTCTTCCCTTTCACTGTTAGGTACTGGTTTGACCAAAATCTTTCCCATCAAAATCACCTTCCCTGATATCAGTATGTAAAACTCGAACCATTTTGTCTCCATCTTCAAAACCTACTAAAAATTAGCGAACCAATTGAACTGCCTCAATTGTAATATCGATCTACTGTTTCTGCCCTTGCGCTGTGAATGCCTTCATTGACCTCAGCCGACAAGGGGCTCTCTGTACGGTAAATTTAGCTTTCAAGTAGTACTTCTACTTTCTAGATAGTGAATGACGTCTAGTTGGAGCAATGCAAATTCTTTGTTTATAACTGTAGATCACTTTGTGAGAGATGGGGAATGTCTTCAATTACTGGTCATCGGAATATTGACTTAGTTGATATTGATTGATAGTAGTGTTAGATTGGTTCATGTTGTTACCTATATTTGTTTCGTCGCTACGGTTAACCGTAGCCAGTATAGACTGGTTGTCAGACTTACCAAGGTGTATCGTGTTACCCAGTAACTGAAGTTGGGTTGTGGAGGTCCGATAGGCAATCGCTCTATGTAAAATACTGCTGCAATCTGCATCCGGTTAGACTGGAAGCCGACGCCAACGTAGTTAGGGAAAGGTTTGGCAGCTGATTATGATGATGTTAATATTCAAGAAGGTAGTCTGTTAGTCTTGCGTGTTTTGTTGGAGTGAACCAGAACCTACCCATCTGTCAAATGTGGTGAATATGATAATATTACATAAATGGAGTCATACAGTCTAATAAGAAAGAGTTAAAGACATGAAAAAGAATTCATGCGTCATGGATAAAAGGCTTTATATACCTACGAGTATATTGTAAATACAAAAAAACGCCTCCCTAACAAGGACAATAATCGCAAAACTGATCGCCTTCCACATAATTATGAACATATACATACCCTCACATATACAATAAACATGATATAAACCCGGGAACGAGTCGTAAAAGACGTCGGTTGCCGCACTAGGGTACATTTTTATTGAGATACTCACTTTACGAGCAACTGACACGCCTTAGGGTCTTGACCCCTGCAGCAACATATACAGGGTGTATAAACCTTCGGAATGAACTAGAATGGTCCTTGTCGTTTGTAACGTCTGTGAGCTGATTAGATTGCTGTTCTGGTATATTTTCTGTGCCTTGTAAAGTAGTGGTTATATTAAGAAATGAAGTCAGATGCTGAGTTTGTATTTCTGTTTCGTATTCATTGGTGATATTTTGTTGAGTGGGTTTATGAAATGCGCTGAACTGTGCAAGACAAAGTTGACTGGTGATCTAATGTCCCTTCTTTGGAAGGATAGTCTTATATTCTCCAAATCTTCTTACACCTTAATTTCGTTACACACTATCAATCACAAGCTGAATAATTTTGAAGGATATTGCTAATCCATTGCTTCATATGTTCGAAAAATATGTCTGCTCAACAACGTACATAATGCAATGAATGTTGTTGAACTGTCAAAATGAAAGCCAATCTTACTGTTAGTGTGTTACGAAATTAACCCGCGGATCGCTGTGTGTCCAACAGTCGTCACCTTTCGTCTGAATGTGGTGATGAGGTGTGAGGTGATGTTGATGATGATCCACCTACTATAGTGTGTGTAGTTTTTGACTACCTCTCCTTTTACAAGCTTTTATGAGTCTTACTACATTACCCTCTATATCTATCCTCTATATCAGCTGCATCCGGTTTGACTGTAACCAACCCCAACGTACTTGGGAAAAGGCTAGGCAGATGATGATGAATACAACCCTCTATGTTTTTACAAAGTCCTCGATAAAAAATCTTACGTTCCAGCTCGAAAATAAAAGCAACCATGAGACCCACAATAACCAATTTACCTTCAAGCTATATCAAAAATAGATCACGAATAAGGCTTCATTAGCCATTAGCCACTCTATTGAGTCCAAAGCCCACGTTTGACAGTTACTGTTATGTTATAAAGTTTATTATTTGCTGCCAATACACCACTTGCAATGTTGTAATGAAATTGTAAAACGGAATTTTACGATAATGTTTTATCGAAATTCACTTCCAATTCGCGAATAAACGGACAGTGTCTGAAAGATGTTTTGGTGTATGGTGCAAGTTACAGGAACAACGAGTTCCCGGCTGTCATTCGTAGATCTTTGACAGTTGTTACAGGTTGTCCGAAGCCCAAAAGTCCTAACCTAACCTAACCAATAAAATACAGGTACCTATTCTGCTGCATCCGGTTAATTTTATGTGATTAGGTACTAGCAGTGCCCCGTGGTTTCACCCGTATAAGTTTGGATCCAGTCCGCCTTTGTACCTTTTTGTGCGAAAAGTTTAAATAAATAAATAAATATCGGGACAAAAAGTATCCTGTGTTAATCCTGGGTAAAAACTATCTGTGCCAGATAAAAGTAACGTAAACATGCTTTCCAGTTATTCTTCTTCATTTCAAGTCGAAATGAAGAAGAATAACTGGAAAGAATTTCAAAGGCAAATTATTTAACTATGTTAGACGAGTTGGGCCCAGGAGATGGCTATGCCAATCGCGGAATCGTGCATCGGTGGCATTTTTTACCGACTTCAAAAAAAAGGAGGTTATTAATTCGATACGTATGTATGTAATATTATTGGAATTGAATTATATTCACATATGACAATCTATTAGGGCTTCCAAACAAATATACAAAATTTTATAGACGTATGTATGTATGTATGTATGTTTGTCCACGCATATCTCCGTAACTATTGATCGGATCGTGACCATTCTTTTTTACCGACTTCAAAAAAAAGGAGGTTGTCAATTCGATACGTATGTATGTAATATTATTGGAATTGAATTATATTCACATATGACAATCTATTAGGGCTTCCAAACAAATATACAAAATTTTATAGACGTATGTATGTATGTATGTATGTTTGTCCACGCATATCTCCGTAACTTTTGATCGGATCGTGACCATTCTTTTTTTATTGGCTTACATTTACTTCAACTTAGGGAACAGTGCAAGTTTCATCAAAATCGATTCAGTAATTTTCAAGATATGGACTAAGACGTGAAAGTGCAACAACTAAAAATTACCAAATAAAAAGTAATTTAAAAAAATTAAACCGACTTCAAAAAGAAATGAACTCAAAATTATGAAATAACTTTAATTTCGGAAGTCGGTACAGATCCCAAGACACCGACTTCCGAAATTAAAGTTATTTCATAATTTTGAGTTCATTTCTTTTTGAAGTCGGTTTAATTTTTTTAAATTACTTTTTTTAGGTCTTTAAAAGTGTAGGTGTATGATCACCCCAAAATATGGGACATAGTTTGGTAAGGAGCACCGCATTCGCACTGGGTACTGGTTGGGTGTTGGGTCAATAATCCCAATTAAAAAGACGCCATTATTATTCTTGAAACAGCAAGTTTTGGAAAATGTAAAACAAACTTATTAATAAAGCGAAATCTACAAAAATGTTAATTAAGTACTTCAACCAAATTAGAAGGTTACCCGCTCGCGCCCAAAAATTAAAACTCAAAAGTAAGGCATAATATTTTTATGATGATAACCGAAAAATGTAACTGCAGGTAGGTATTTTGTTTTTATTTTCGCGATAAAAAATATAGACATGACTGTCGCCGAGGCAAAGTGGCATCGTAATCAACAAGTTTTATTTTTATTAAACTTTTTGACATTTGTAGCTTTCAAATGCATTTAAATAAAATCATTTTGTATTTCTATGTATGGGTGTGGCCGTAATATGCAGCTACCTATGTGTGACTTTTTATTGGACCTTGTTGTTTTTATTTAAAAACGTCAATTACTTACATTTCTTGTACGTACAAGAAATATCATTGACATTTTTGTAAAAAAATGAACCTACAGACATTGGCGAAATAATCTATTTCATAAGCCGTTTTTTTCTTCTTTTATCGCCGTTTTACGACTTTGACAAACTAATATGATCTTTACTTAAAAGTTTTTGTGTGTCTGCACCCTTATCCCAGTTGACGTTTTATTATCCAAATTCCTTCCGTACAAATTGAACCCTTCCTCAAGTTAGTATTTATTTTGACGCGGTGCAAGTTAGAAAATGCTGCGACTGCGATTTTTGATCTAATTTATTTACATACTTTTAACACACGACTTAGTTATTTGTTTGATCATCTTGAACTAAATATGTAATCATTTGAGATTATAATTTTGCTATTCGTTCCAAACAACCTCAAAACTGAGCAGAAAATCAAAGAACAACAAAAACCCCACCAAATAAATGGATACTTTTAATTTCCTATGAAAGTACGACATTACCCCTCTTTTATATCCAATTTATGGTATCATACAAAATTGTTTGATGCGCAACGGCGGTCACTAGAGAAATGGGCAATTTCCTTTTCAAAAGAAGACACTGAAATAACCTAAAGTATTACTAGTACATAAGGTATAAGTACCTACTTGTGACTAACTTAATTTACTTTTATATTAAATTTTATATCAATCCAGTTTTATATGTAAGTATTCCAACAATATATAAACAACTAACTATTTTAACTACATTTTCATGTAGGTACCCAGTAAAACAAAAAAAAAAGTAATTCTGAAGAAAATATAAAATGTTTTTTTTTAATAAATCTAATTTTAAAAACCTAACATTAAATTACTCAGGAGTACATATTGCATGGTATAGAATAAAATAGAAAATGTATTTGCTTTATTGGTAGGGTTACGCCCGCTGTCGCTTATGCCTCGGCCCACGCCTGTCCACAGTGCATTGTTATTTCAGTAAACACAATCGCAGGTGCCACGTTTCCGAACGAACGCGCTTTGATATAGTATTGTGTTTCACTACGCATTTTGTATACGCTTTTAGAATATTTCTCTAAGATAAACAAACATTCTATCTGTTAAGTTTTTCTAAATGTATAGAAGACTTAATTTAATCTAACCTAATGTTGGAACTTAGAATTCTCTGGGGTTGAAACCAAGGGGTCATGGAGTCCAAGCGGCTAGTCGACTTTCACGTGACCGAGGCATAGCCTATTTTTTGTCCGTACAACTTGGCAATGCTATCAGTCTTTTGGGCACTTTTCCTGTTGACAACGATGCGGACGAATTTTTTGATGCCCTAAGATTCGTTCCTTTACAAAATCCATAAATATCTAACCTATCTTTTGATGAACTGTTTTTTTTTTTTGTTCCAATTAAGCACCCTTCCCTGGTTTACCAAATTCTTTATAGTTCTTAAAAAGGCTCATAATCTTGGTAAGAGACAAGAATGTAACACGGCTTTAAAGGTTTTGAACACAGATATAGATAGACCTAGATAACGCAAGTATCACGAACTGTATGAAAACCAAGCGTGCCATTTTTTGACTACCTACTATGACGTCAAAAGCTCGCGCTCTCGCTCACGCTTACCCAGCCAACAGTACACAGGACTGAGCGCGAAAGTGGCTGCTTACGATTCTTTATCGTAAGCTGTTGCGATTTTTGGCACGCGAAGTAGTTGCTCTTGCGTTATCTAGGTGTATCTATATCTATGGTTTTGAACGTGTCAGCAGGCATTAGTGTGAAAGTCTCAGTCATGGCATATAGGGAGTGTTGGGGGAAAAGCAAAAAGCGAATAATAAATTATTGAGAACCGCCCCTGCTTCACACGACTTGATAAAACATCGAGAGTTCATTATTATAAGAAAGTTTAATATTAATATTATCATACAAATAACCCTTCCGGAATAAATCTTATAAATTTATTTCGGAATTTCAGCTAGGTGTTTAAGCCTAAATTTTTTTTATATAGCTGCAGTGTTTTTTATTATAATTTTTTCTCTCTCACTTTTTTATTGCAAACACAAGTAGTTATTTTAATAGTTTTAACAATTAAATATAGTATAAAGTAATTATTATGTTACTGCTTGTTTGTTTACAACACAAATTCTATTCTAAGTCTAAACGCGAAGTCTTGTAATGATTTATTCCGGTCTGACCCCCTGAACCCCCTCCTCAACCCCCACCCCCTCCTCGATCACCTGCAAGCGTAGGCTTTCTGTCGACTATTGTTTCATTTTTTTTTTTTGTTTTTTTTTTAGCAGTAAGTCTTTCATGCTGCCATCAAAATTCGTTGCGTAGTACGTTTACGCGGACACGAAAAGCGACTAAGGGCTTTATTTTCCATCGCCAGATAACATTTATTTGTGGAATAAAATTGACTTTTGACAGATTTTATATGAAATAACTGTCAAAATTTCAAAATTATTCCTCGAATAAAGTTAACAGATGATTGAAAAATCAGCCCTTAGAAAATATGTGTAGATACACCAAGATACCAATCTTGGTGTATCCTTGCTCTGGACAGAGAGAAATGGAAGCAGAATAGATAGATCTTTGCCCAGCAGTGGGACATCAAGGCCAATAAAAAAAATATAGATACATCACGCCTGTATAGTGTATTCTCCGAAAGGTTAGGCAGAGGAATCCAGGGGAAATCCCATGTAATGGCCATTTTTCTACTAGGGGCTCTACAACTATATTAAAAGGAGAGATTTTTGCCAGTTTATGGCAAAAAAAAATGTTCTATAAACTACATTAATTTTTTTCAGCAGGAATTTAAAAGCTACTTCAGCTGAATGTACTACTAAACGCTGGCAATACGAGCTCATTGTAACCGAGGCCACCCCGCCTGCTTCAAATTGGTACCAGACTATTTAAAGACCCCCTCACACCATCCCAAGGTCCAACATGGACCCATTAAGACGGTAATCGACGCGCGACAATAAACCGCGCGACCGATTTACGCGCAATTGTGTCGACTCAGTCGCCGTGACGCATTAAAAATCGCAACATAATGAAATAACAAAACAACGTATTAAACGCGAAATGAACGTTTATAACGTTTATTGGGTCGTGTGTACATCTATAGTTATTGATCTTGTGATTTATGGTGGGTTTTTGTTAAAGCCATAGGCTTATGGGATTATTTCTAGGTCTATTTTATTGCTCTTCCATTCCCCTATTACACCGTATAGAGCCTATAGAATTACTTACATACACAAGACTACAGAAAGGCTTAAATACACGTAAATATATTATACGTCTAGCCATACTCACCAAAGCAAACAAATACAAATTTTCCAATATTAAATACAAAAGTTAATCTTCCTTAAACAAAATTGCCATCATCATCCAATTCCAAAGTAGTTAAGTCTCCAATTTCCCCATCACCGTCCCTATTTACCCACCCAGCACCCTTTACATTTCCATATCTGTCCCACCACACGTCTGCGCGCGCACCTTAAGATTTTAATGAGCAGAGCTGCGCCTGCGCACGATTGTGTTCGGCTACTGTACACACGCGACGTTGCATGACCCCACTCTTTTTCTTCTCCTTCGTTATTACCGTTTTTATGGTCCAGATGGCGATTATTGGGAATTAAAAAATGAGTTTCCATTGACGCCCAATTTCGCTAAGCTTCGACTGAGTTCTTATAAACTTTTAGCTGGTAACAAATTTTTAGAGGACGTTACTTTTCAAAGTAATTTTATAAAGATAATAACTTCACTCATATTTCATGTTATTACTTAATGGATGGCGACAGTCCACAACTCATCCTTCCCAACTCCCCACCCACAGAACTTGCTTACATAATTAATTATTTAACCATTTTTAAACAGGATAACGCATAGTCTATTAAAAGGTAATGAAATATTCATACGGTGGCACGTATTACGAAGTGTGACAGACAAAATTTGCCTACAATAAGTGTAGATAGTTATTAGCAGCGAGTATTTTTAGACCAAAGTGGGAGGTCACATGGATGCGACTGGTGTTGAGTTATATGTGATTAACCCGAATTTGTTTGGCGTTTGAATAGAGAAAACGTTTGCATGGGATTATTGGGTGGCTTCAAAGTGAGCATTATGGAAATGGACTTTAAAAAAAGAGACAGAATTTATCAAGATCTCTTTGTAATTTCTTAAGTTCTTGCTCCAATTTATAATTTAAAAATTCCGGACACATTACTCACGTCAGTCAGTGTTAATTTAAGATTCACTGAAAAATACGACAGCAGTTCATCGTCATGAGAAAATTCAGATAATGGATCAAATGGATTCAATCTACTTCAAGACAGATTAATGTAAAAATTCTTTTATACCTATTCGGAAAGAGCAACCTGCCAAAAAATATGAGAGATTTCGCAAGTGGACTGCATGAAATAAAGAGTAGCCACATCTGGGTACAGAAGCTATTAAACCTTCCGGAGCACTCCTATTCCCAGGATTATTCCGTGGCCAGACTATTTATACCCGGGGCGTGGTCAGGACAATAACGACAGTCAAACGGGATGTGGAGGGACAATTTATGACCGGAACTTCTTTATAGAGATTGACCGATTGGAGAACATTTCTGGTCAATTAAGTCAAACAAGTCAGACAAGTCTTGGACCTTTTTGGACAAAAAAAAGGTTCACAATAGATAAGTGTTGTTAGACGGGAGGCTTTTAGCAAGTTATTTAGAATTGTAGTTGCTATTTTTTTCGCTTCCGTTGGGACGAAAACCTTAATTGCCAGCACCTATGTTTGCATGATTAGAATAGAATAGAATATTCATTTATTTGCTCAGAAAAAGGTATTTACAATAATGCTGGTTACAATAATATTAGAGAATCCTTGTACAATTTACCATTTTGGCAATTAGATTAGCAGTTATTTGATTTCGTTTACTTACAACCATATGACCCCGTTGAACTAGCCAAGGGGTTTCTAAATTTCCTTTCAGAGTGCTGCTCCATCCAATAAATAGATGATAAGAATCTTCCATACTAAAATTCATATTTCTATTTAGTCCGTTTACATGGAGATGGCTGTCAGTCATTCATGAAACAATTTCAGTTTAAAAGACAATAGTTTTACTAAGTTTATAATACTGAGGGAACGGAGTTCCAATAGTGTCAGACAGTCAAGAAAATTTAAATAAACTAGTAACAATAATGTACCAAATTTAAAGACCACAAACAAAAAAAAAAAATCTTTTAAAACGACTCCACTCATTCACAAAACATGTACCAACAATGACTCGATCCATTTCAGGCCCAAGCTTCGTTACTACGTCGCGATAAATCTCTTTTTCATTTACAAATATTTCTTTAAAAAAATCAATAATTAGTTACACGACTTTTATGTTTATTTCAACTCTCGTAGAATAAACTGCTGTCCACCAAAAATAAATAATTCAATATTGACTTTGACGGTTTTTACATTTCCTTTTCCAGTCGTTGCTTTGACTTGTGCAAAATTAATGGATGGTGCAGTATTGACATTGCTCTTAGTTTCTAATTTCCGAGAATGATGTATGTATTTGAACGCATACAATTTTCGTTTTGGTAATTGGTCGAACCATCTTCAAAGTCATCGTCTATGTATCTTACATATTTAATTGCGTCTACATACGGTACCGTACGGTATGTGTTTTTACTAAAAATTTATCCAACCATTTTTCACTCATAATAAATTGTCTCATAATGTCTTCTTAGTAAAAGCACACAATACTTGAGTCAGAAAGATAAACTTTACATTAAACTATGACCATAAAATTTAAGCTCATCTTAAACATTCTCTGTCCTTGTCACGTGTCATAAATGTGACAAGGATCGAAACAGTTGACGACGTAACAGCGCCCAAACATATCAGATTGATTCCAAATACCAATGTCTATGTTTACATCTCAGAAAAAAAGCTATCGATGACATGAAATCTCGGCACGTTTAAATAAATATCATATGTCACGATAAAACTTACACTTTTTATATGTGTTGATATAAATGATAGAGTTATTGCATCTAATTGGCGGACGATTTCGTGTTACACCCTGAAACAATAGTGAACCACACACGACGCCCAATCACGACTCGATAACGCCTTTGTCTCTACGTCAATAATAATGGTTTTTTCTTTGATGATTTGTGAAGCCAGGACGTTCACAATGAGGACGGAGTGGGATGCGGGCGGCTGAATGGTGCTTTTATTGTGGCCGTAAGCTTTTGTGGCGACACATGTGCGAGCCGAGTTACCAACACAATTTCGACGTAAGTGGATGCTAACGGAATCTAGCTATTCATAGGAGAGGCCATTCTTCTCAATATGTACATTCAAATGAGATTGTATAAGACACGGTAGATAACGATTAGATAACTCGGGGATAAATAATGTCCCCAATGTATAATTAGATACGAACTCCGAAGCAGTGAATGGCCACAAGATAAATGTAACAACAAAAAGAACAGCAGGTGGGAATGGTGGCAACAACGCCAATGATGCAAAACGACAAACTAATACAAGCCGCAGCGCGCACCAAGGTGGAGCTAAAAAGGTTGGAACAGAATTAATAGTTGAAGTGGCGCGATACCTATGCATCAGTTCAAAGGGTTCCAGTTAATGAATCAAACGACAGGCGACTCGCAACACCTCTTTTGTGGCTGGACAAAATTGACTTTGACGGAGCGAACGGAGCCAAAATAACCGATCGTGTCCAACCCATTGTGCGTGCTATAATTAGAACGCTTGGAAATAAACACGTGGTGGCAATTATCGCAGCAACGGGTTAAATGAGGCACCGAGAAACGGTCGTTAATGGGTACACCCATCCGGCGACGAAATCCTTCGCCACGGACCGTGGATAAAGGATTACTGGACTTCCGAGAAAGCGGACGTCTTTATACAACCAATTTCATACCCGATTTTACATTCACCATAACGAGTTGCACAACCGATATAAATAAGACGTAGGAAATAACGAGTTTATTGCACGAGCATGGAGCCTTTAAATATTGAGACCGGCTTCATCTCAGCGTGTTCCCGTGTGAAGATTTAAGGATCATCCTCACTACGCAGTGCAGGTTCTCGAACAACAAGTGTTATTGATACTCAGACTCGCAACAAGAGAGTATAACATATTGCCACTGGGATAAAGGCATAGTGGAGTCACATACATCAGTAAAATTCCAAGTGCTTAGTAAATTAACATTTTAAATTTTTGTGGCGCAGTGTGAGGGTTAAGCCAAGGCATGCCTTGAGGCTCGGTACTAAGGCATTAATCATTTCAGTCAGCCGGCTCGGCCGAGCCGCCGCCATACATCACGCACCCTTTGAGCACAGCAAGTAACTCATTTGTTGAAACGCACCGTCCTGCTTTTATTAACGTCCGTCCTAACATTGTAAATGTCTCAATTCCTTTGACGACTTCCGGCTCATCACTCGTCACCGCATCGGTTCAGGTGCCGATCCAACCTTTTTTGGTGCTTACGACTCCATTTTTATATCGCCCAGTTACAGAAGATTAATGTTGTCGTCAAATGTGACCGGCTCACGGTGTCCGATGTTTTGCAATAAATTATCATTAAGTAACACGTTGTCTCACCTGGACGGGGTTTTATGGTCGGCCGGCCGTAAACCACAGTTAATACGCCGGCTCTAATCTAATCTAAAAGTTCTCTACCTGCTCCCGATATAAATTCCCTCGCAAGACGTAAAAACTTAGTGTTGTCGGAATAAGGCAATATTACTAATGGAACCGAACAGCATGTGCATAAAGGTGCATAAGAAACAAATATGAATTTTATTACTGATAATGCAGTAACAGTTTTAATTGAAAATGAATACAACAAAGTCGATGTTTTGAATTACAGTTAAGTTAAAAAGGTAACACATGCAATTATGTAATAAAAAGGTTTCGCAGCATGTAAAATGTTTAATGAACCACTCTATTTTATGGAGTTGACCAATAAACGTGGTTGACGTTTAGGAGCAAGCGGGTAACGTGAAGCGATCGTAATATTAAAGGACACTTGCCTCGCAAGCGAATCATAATAAAATTACATATGTAGATGGATTCGTTTGATACGATAGCGCTCCGCGTTTAGAGGCTAGATTATGATAAGCGGGGTACTAAAACGTTGAAAGGACTAAGTGTGCTGTGCAATGACGGTGCTTAATTCTAAATATTAACAGAAGTAATAAAGACGGATTCGCTAATGTTCCAGTTGCAGTAAGGATAAACACTAGGTCGCATTAATAAAACATTGCGATGTCTATCTTCATAAATGAATGATCATCAATAATATCTTTATTACTTCGGTTGTTAATTCAGTAGACTCGGTATTAATTAATGTGATTTAATAAGTAGTATTTGTGTTAGTTTTCTTCTTATTAATGTGAGAACTTTCAACGCTGGCTTCAACTCATTCTTTACTATTACTCTAAAGTTGGAAATAAAGGAAGATTAATATTTAATTGTACTTACTGGGCATGATGATGGTAATGTGTAGCGTGATGCATAGCTGTAGTAGGAGTGCCGGGTGGAGTCGAAGCATGGAAGGCCGCAAACGCCGAGGGGAACTGAAGTGGTAGGAAACCACTGCCTGCACTCCCAGGACCTCCCACCGACTCCCGATCAGGCATTATTTACAGTCCTAGCACTTCGACATGTCCTTCACCACTAACAATCAACACTTCATCACTTTCTTGAAGTCCAATCACAACCACCAGTTTTTATTTATCACCGTTTACAAAATCTTCTGTCAGGTCAACTCCAACCTAATCCCGTCTATCTTCATCACTAACGTCATTATGTACTTATAAATTATAATTTTGTGCATCGTTGATTACGAAATGTCGTGTTCTGTCCAAATCGTCTCCCATACTTCCGTTTTCAGGTTCTGAAACAAAGAGATAATTACTGTTAATTATATTTCCGCCTTCGAATTCGGTAGCCGCATTGGAATTGCTAAATTAGACTGTTTTGTACGGTTAAACAAAAAGTGTAAATGGGATCGTGTTAAGATTGCGTGTCTGTGTGTTGTTACTTCAATTGCCTCTATTATGTCTTCATTTTACGAGCGAGCGAGACGAATTACCCGGTTTGTATTAAGTTGTTTGTAACTAATGTACGTCTTTAGACTATTTTATAGCAATATTGTATTATTGTTGGCGTTAGTTTGGCACTCATTAGCTGGTGTGTGTTTATTGCTGTTGAGTTAAATACTTTAACGTATGTCTGTTTGTCTACAGGAGATGCATAAAAAGCTATTCCATTAGAGTTCTTGGTTCATTAACGTTGGCGCCTTTAACTTTGAGAACCATAAATCAATTTTGCTTGAACAATATCTTCTTATGCTTTAGCATTCTAAACTTCAATTTCTAAAATGGTTATCCTGTTAAGTGATATTAAAGAAACTCGTTATGCAATGGATACTTACTTACTACTAGATGATAGTTGAGTAACCAGCAACATTTGTGTAGCTACTGCTGCCACAAACCTGGCTCATTACTGAGCTTACATAGTTTCATGTTAACTAAGTTTATAATTTGCATGGGCAATAGCACGATTGACACGTAAACATACATTAATTCTTATCATAGAAACATTATGTTCCTTTTCATTAACTTCGCCTCTGGTTATTTTGAAACGACTATTTCCTTGAATAAGGAGCTAGTTGCACCCAAAGTGGCCATTTGAGTCAACCTGTAATTTTAGAGTGTCTTAGCACGATACTTTACTGTAACAGTTTAGCACTTTGTTTTAATGTCACTTGGAATATTGACTACAAGTACAAGCAACAACAAGTGACTACAAGACGTGTCGGTGCTAAAGTGTCAGACATTATTAATTCTACAGGAGAAAAAACCAAAACGTTACAGGTGCCTTCTCTGTTCATTAATGATGATTGATTTGACACTTGCTAATATTAAAAGAACTGTGACATAACATAAATTGAACGTTGCTTAATCTATTAAAGAACAATTTTTTGTCAATCTCAGATGCATGCTATGTAATCATCTATCTTAAATTCACTGAGAGACAACGGATAGTCTAAACCTAGTCTAGTCTAACATAAAAGTGAGCATCAAAGAAGGATTTTTTTTAATTCATCCCCTAATGAGCTTAAATAGGGATGAAAGTTTGTCATATCTGCCGATGGGAAACTCCGACACGGCTTGTATTAGATTTGATTTACTAAACCACTTGTTGAATTTCTGTCTCTTTCACACCCTTCATATCTACTACCTATATGTACATACTTAAATCTATGAACTGATAAACTAATTGCTTATAACGGACTTAAGAGCTACCAGTCAGCAGCAGCAGCAGTGCAGTGCAGTGTGCAGTTGGTCGTGTGTACCAAATGTGAGCTGAGCTCACATTTGGTACACACGACAACACATCAAGCATTACATTTCTAATATATTCTGACCTCGCATTGTATATCCTTTTCGTACAGTGAGAGGTCAGCATATCATATCACTCGAAATATATAGTTTGATATATCGTCGCGTGCATATATATATCCGCTGTTTTAACATAACAACACATCATTTCTCACCCCATACAAGAATTCCTCTAGTCGTGAGTGCTATTACATCCACGAACAGCCACATCCAGACTTGTAACCTATTCAACTAACTATGTCTATTCATCCTCAACTCTTTCTAGAACACGCACTTTTCGTTCACGTTCTTTATTAAATCCGCCATTTTACTTTGTAGCGTCTATCGCGTTAGTACTGACTATTTTTATGTTTCATGCTAAAAATTTTTTTCAAAATCAATAGTATTATCTTCGTATTTGTTTGAAATTATTTTGTATTGTTTTAGAATCCATTATAAAAATCTAGTGATAACTTTTCTATTCCTTAACCTTTCTATCCTTTGCTTTGACACTCTTTTCAACAAAGATACCTGTATAGTATACCCTCATTCAGATCATTATCAGTTATCACATACTCAATGGTATCTCAAGAAATAAATTGTAGATGCATCTGACACAAGTCCGGTTGTCTTCAGATCTATCTCAGCAATATTTCATGCATCGTTGTCTCGACCTACATTGTTTTTGCAATTGATGTCTCGTTTGACATCGAGATAGTTGATGTAGCGAAATAGTGGGTTCATTTGTGTCAGTAAATAGCTACTATGCAATATGACGGAATTTAAACGGCATTTCTAGCTCGTACTCTGTGTGTGTCAATTTTTTATTTTTTATTTTCTATTTTTCTGTCTAAACAATTTTCTTCTTTTTAAATCGAGGTACCTAACTGTTTCTGCTTGCTAAATACGTACAATATCTGCAATGGGAAGTTTATTAACCTTTTTTTTTCTTAGCGTGACGATGAAAATCATAATTGAGGTTTAGTACTTAGGTACTCTGGCTACAAGTAAGAAGTCATCATTATCAGAAACGTCAATAAGTTCCTTTAAGAATCCGGTCTTACTGTCACTATCATCCTATCATCATCATCATCTGCCTAGCCTTTTCCCAACTATGTTGGGGTCGGCTTCCAATCTAACCGGATGCAGCTGTAAACCAGTATTTTATATGGGGCAACTGCCTGTCTGACCTCCAAAACCCAGTTACTGGGAAATACGATACCCACTATATCATCCCAATAAGTTTTAAATATTGAAGTGAAAGTCGGAAAAAGATACGATGATGATTCTTATCTGGCATGGCCTGAATATCTTCAAAGATAGGATCGTCATATATTAATAACACAAATTAACTATAATTAAACTGATGTACAAGTATTTACTTTTCGTAAAGGCAGAAAGGCATTTGTCAAGAAATGTCGTTTGAGCCAAATCTGCCATCTTTTTATTTGCTTTACAAAACAGGTACCTACAACTTTTTAATATAATAGTTATTTAGTAATGAAGTCTTCATTACCCTTGCTTGCCTTTTAAAGGCTTTAATTACCCTAAAAATTACATAGACATGGGAAACGGGCTTAATTGCGACTGAATCTCGACAAGTCGTGGTGACAAAAAGTCGTGCGACAAATTGAGAGAGCCGTACGAGTTCAGAGTCGTCATTATCACTTACGGGGAAATTGGGTGTGGTGTGTGTTATAGCGGGTATTAACAAGCTTTTTAATTACTTGAAACGTAAAAGAGAAGAAAGTTTTGTGGCCTCTCAGAAAAATATCGATAGCTGAATTTTTTTTAGTTACTTTTCACGTAAATTACGTTGAATCTATAAAGCATTGTCTCGAATAGTGACTGTAAGATAGCAAAATTAGGTAAATTAAACTTAGACCATTCAATGGTTGCTATACAAAATAATGGAATGCTCAATCGCTTCAGCTTATCACTTGCATACTATCACATAGGTTACCATCGGAAAAATTCCTTCCGTAATTAATGAAGATGTGATTGTTAGGGACGTGACTCGAGCATTGTCCTCAATAAGGCCACGAGTTATACTCGAGTAATGAATCGATCGTAAAACCCGATATCGATATATCGATACTCATTTTCATTCAATGAGATTTACGATGTTTATGCATGCAAAATTGGCGGGCGTTTCGAGTGTCGACTTTTATCGGCCATTCAAAAATCGAATCGTGAATTTTGAATTTCGTATGCGTCGGATTAATGGTGGATTTTATTCTTATTTTGTGCTTTGTAAAGTGTCAAGTGATTTCGAAGTTTTAATATCAATCATAACTTTCGCGTTAAATTAAAATTGATAAGAGAAAGTATTAGCGGTGACGCCTGCGCAATTATTGATAAGAAGTCCTTTTGTTGTTGAACTTTCTAACGAGTAATGCAACGTCCTTGTGTAACGTAATTGGTAGTACAATAATAATAAATGGCTCTATTGATTTTTTGTGAATATACATGAATAATTTTACATACAAAGCTTTATATATTTCTCTTAAATTAGTAGGTAGATATAAATCCATCCAGAAATTATAATAAATTTAAACAATTATTCCAAAAATGAAGATTTACAGTAAATTAACATCTCATTTATATAATCCAAAAACAGCATTAAAAACAATCGATAATTTCATCGATACTTTCACATCGCTATCCTCAAAATGAGTGCGGCAATGCGCGGACGCATGCCGCGTCTCTTAATACGGCCCTTAATTACGATTTAATTGTTTTTAGCGGCGGAATTGTTCGAGCCCTTCTCAGAAACGCGACCGGACTGGATCGATGGTGTTTTTAGTTGCATTGCGATCATTCTAGAACCTTAATTGGACGAATATTTTCGTCAAATTAACGTATATTTATTTTTAAAATAAGGAATACGGCCTCGCCTATTATCTCCCGACTTCTAACACTAATTTAGATTAGTTTTATTTCGCGTAGTTAACCTACAGATAAGACAGGTCGGTTATTGCTATTTGATTGTGTTGTTCCTAGATACCCGATGAGATTATTGCTCAGAAATGTATGTTTATGCTATGTTAAACTCTTAATTAGCTGTTATTATATCGCAACCACCTTTTAAGAATCTAAACACTAATAAAGCATGAAAATAATGTTATAGAAATCAGAGACAAAACCAGTTTATCGATATCGATAAATTACACGATCTAGGTACAGGGCAGCTCTATTAGTCACGGATGGGGTGAAAGTACAAGTTGTTAAACAAAAATGGAGATATAACTTTTTAATTTTGTAAAACACATTCATATGAATTGTTTACAATGGCTTATTACAATTTCAATTAATCTGATGACTCACTTTTTGTTCGTGTTTAAGTTAAATTAAGTAACTGCAATTATACAAAATTATACAGCTTTGTCGTAATTAGTGTATAATTTGATGGTATCTTACTGAATCGTATTAATGCGTGATATTGTTTAATTAAAAGATATGAATATGTAGTGTACTTCTGTCCTATTTTTTTATCGAACTTTCAAACTAGCGGGTTATTTCGTAAAGTAAAAGCTGAGTTCGCCTGCGTCTTAAGATTTTAAAATAATACTTCTTTATGTAAAATACTATCTCTCTCCAGCATAACTATTTACATCCGTTCGGTACGCTTCCGTGCCGAATTGAACATCAAACAATGTTATCAAATGTGTCCTCTAAAGGCTATTCGTAAATCCAAAATTTTTGACAGTTTAAATCAAATAGAAGACCCTCATTCTTCTGACACCAAAAATGACAGCAAAAAATTTAATTTTCTATACGACAACCTGTCTAATGGTTATGAACAGCTATGCTGATGTCTTCATGATCAGCCTATAATGTTCCCACTGCTGGGACACAGGGAGGGCCGTAGTCCACCACGCGGGCCCAGTGCGGGTTAGTAGATGTCACATTTCGAATTTTTTGGTTCTAGAACATGCTGGTTTCCTCACTATATTTTTCTTCATCGTTTTGAGAGAAGTCGTGACAATCGTGTGTTTATGTCATAAATATTAAATAAATATTGTGATCGACTTTTTCACCAAATCTACATATTTTGTAGCTTTCTTCAACATAAATGACCATACAGAGTTGCAAATCAAAACGTCATGCCAATCAATTACATAACATACATCATCATCATCATAATCAGCCTATAATGTTCCCACTGCTGGGACACAGGCCTCCTCTTTGTGAGATAGAGTGGGCCGTAATCCACCACGCGGGCCCAGTGCGGGTTGGCAGATGTCATGTTCAAATTTTTGGTTCTAGGACATGCCGGTTTCCTCACGATGTTCCAATCAAGACAGACAAAGTTAGCCATGATAACGAACGACTCTTAAATCTGACTTCAACTGACAATTAAATACTGTCAGTCAAGTTAAAAGGTTCAATTAAAGTGCTGGCTGGTATCCCTGTATGACAGGTTTGGGTTCAGAACCCGCTAAGTACAGACGCCAGCACATCAAGCTACCCGAAACTGTCAAATATTCCCAATCAACTTTGAACCTTATGCTTTGGCGATAAAGTTGAAAATGTATTAAAGAAATTTGACAGATTGTAGCAGCTTGATATGCTGGTCTGTACTTTCTTAAATCTGTAATAAAAAAAAAGTAAATTATATCGTTTAATTTGACTTGGATTAATTGGTTTTGGATTGTAGCTTTAGGGTGCCAAAGAGTGCTGCAAATTGGAAGATGCCTATGCTCATGGCAGTATCTGACTGAGTAAGAATGTCATGGACTGATTCTAAGGCCGACGTCTATAAACGTTACTTAGCACGAACCGTGTAACGGGGTGAATAGGGATGCAGGGATAAATCGGGACGAAACTTGAAAATTAATTTTAACGTTGAAATAATATACTTAAGTATGTAGTTTGTTGCCAAAAAGTACAACCTTATCGTTAAATATAATATACAGTAAATACATTATAATCTTTTTTGGCAATAAACTATGTTATTTCAATGTTAAAATTCCTTATAAAGTTAAGTCCCAATTCACCCCTGTTTTACTGTACCTCCTTTGGCTAAGCGTTAATCTTGTAACTGTCGCACAACTGTCAAATTGCAAGTGCAAGATAAAGTCGGGACCATGCCTAATCCAAAGCACGGACTAAGTAACATTTATAGATCTCTGCTCAAAGGTCAATCTTAGATATCTTTGAGTTAAAGGTTTCGTCAGAAAATCTGCCAACTGTGACTTAGTTTATCATAACGTTCAAGGCTAGTTGATTTCCTGTTTGAGCAGAAGCCTTTGCCCAACAGTGGGACAATTACATGCCAGTATATTGCAAGTCCGAGTGCGTTGAATATTTTTTCAACACTATTCCACACAATAGTTGGCCACGTAGTCCACTGCTGGGCATAAATCTTTCCCAAACGGGCAAGTTACCTATTCACAACAAACCATGTTATCTTTTGCACTATCACATTTGCACAACGACTTAGGGGGGCCATCCTTTAATCACGTGAGGTTTTTTAGGCAACTGTTATACCAACATTGGTGATACGTCAGGTTTTGGGATTACCCTCCTCCCCCACCCAGCATAAAATTTATTTTTATTATTAAAACGATCATAATTATATTTTATTATCACAAAATTAGATTCTGAAAAGCATCAAGTCCAAAAAACCCGTTGGACAGAAAGCTCGGATTCATTATTGGTAATACATATTTTAACTAGTCACATATTAAATTACTTTTTTGCGTCACACGAAAAAATACACGTGATTTTTTCTGACCCACATTTTCGAACCTCATGTGATTAACCGGTTGAATGTCATAATTACAGAAACAATTAAAAAGCCCTTGTATCTCGCGTGGATCCACGTTCAAGTGTTCAAAATGTTAAAGAACGCCCCCTTACCAACATTGTACAATAGTGCAAAACAAGCCTTAACCAGCCTGCAATGAATCAAAAATCTTTATAAAGACTACAATAGAGATATTTTCTTATACTAAGTCTGATGATGACATCAGACCATATCACAAATGGCGGCATTAGCATGATGATCATCATGTGCAATAAAATAAGGTACAAGCAATATATCAATGTAAATCTGACTGTTGTATGCAAAAATATTTGTCAAGTTGAAGAGGTATATTGTTACGAATTTTTTAAAGATTATTTTGTCTCAAAATAGGGTTATAGGTATTTAGTATGGATCTTTGATCCTTCCGACTGTAAATATGAAAGCGAAAGTTTCCCAAATATCTAGAACTTTTCTATTGTCCTAAGTTTTTTGCTAAGTTTAAATCTTTCGGCTCATTTATGTACTAAAGTCACCTGTGTGTATATTCAACACGACTTCCCTGAGACAGCTAAGCTATTTTCCCTATTCAGCCCTATAAAAACAAATTCTTTACTTCAAAAAAAAAGTGAATTTATGAATTATAATCACCACTTATCCTTCTACATGCAAAGTAGGTACATAGAAAAACAACAGACAAAACAAAAACAATGAGCACGAAACATAACACGTACAACCTTACAAAGACCTTGATTTTCACTAAATGCAAACTAATAAAACTATTAATTAATATGCAGCAACAAATAACGCATCTAAATAAGCGCGCCAAGCCACGCCAAACTTTGTTATAAGGGGGCTATTAGGGCCCCTACTCACGGACTCATTGCTCCGACATTGCCTATAAGTCAGTACACAATAGGACCACTCATCATTTGATATGGCCTCAGCTTGCTCGAATGTGTTCTGAACGCGAATCGTCTTATTAGAGAGCGTTTAGTCTGCTTGCTCACTTGCGATTTGTAGCGTCGTAAAAAGTCTTGAAGGACTTATGGGCTGTCTGACACTTTTGTCGCAATGATGTCTCATTATCATGGCGGAACCGTATCTTTTTTAGGGTTCCGTACCGAAATGGTAAAACGGAACCCTTATGGTAAGACTCAGTCTGTCTGTCAGTCTGTCACAGCTGGATATCTCAAGAACTACTAATATACTATCTATACTACCTATCAACTTGGAATTTGGAATAGTTTCAGAAATCATCAACAAAAGTTTCATTAGTTGCACTATCGGTCAAGAGATGGCGCTGACCTAAAACTGCAATATTCTACACCGCAGTGCGCAGTGTTAAAATTCTCCGACGAATATAGGCCTCGCCGATGAAAATTTAAAAACATATTATTATGATGGTACGGAACCCTTGGTGCACGAGTCCGACTCGCTCTTGACCGGTTTTTTTGTTCAACCGCCTAGTTTCTACACTAGATGAATTCGAAATCTTATAGTGACAAAATAGACTATACTCTGATCGAAAACAATTTGACTGAAAGGTAAACAAATGGCTCAGAATACGTCATCATCTGTCTAGCCTTTTCCCAACTATGTTGGGGTAGACTTCCAGTCTAAGCGGATGCAGCTGAATACCAGTCTTTTACATGGAGTGACTACTATCTACCCCTTGGTAAGACTGGTTGTCAGACTTTCGGACTTCTGGGCTCAGAAAACGTAGGTACCTGTGGAAATTTGTAGTGACAATTACAAATTAGTGATTTGGTTTTGTTATTCGAGTACTTAAACCCGAAGTTCGAATTTTAATCGTTTCTGATTTGAAAATTCCGGTAATTTTTAAAAACAAAATTTTTCGTCTACGATTTTTCAATTACAATTTAACTATGTTATTCACACAACAATTGTTGGAAAAGTGTGATATACTTAAAGTTGAAACCTTCTAAATAGAGATGAATTTGTTACTAATTCCATTTAGTACAGTAGTAGTAATCTCATTTCAAAACAAAATTAATAACATTAATGATCACAACCAAACTGCAGAGCAAGTAAATCCTATAAATCCTAAAATAAATGATATAAAGGCTCCTCATAAATCGAAGCAGAATTATTAAAGACTTTAATAGATATCTTAATTCATTTCTCGTGTACCACAACTTTATAGTCAAGATTCTAGATCATCTTAAAGATTTTATAGTCGACTTTCAGATTTTCTATTAAGAATATACTAGCTCTGTTAAAACCAGGCCATTTATTATGGCAATAAACTCCTTGACAACTAACTACTGGATTACAGTAAATTAAATGGAAGCATAATTATATTTATCATGGGTGTGAACTGCAAAGTTTCTCTTGTTAGTTTTTGATGGTGGTTTATAAAGTATTACCAAGTTAAGGCAACTTTATAGATGTACTAAAACAGAGTCGTTGTAATGAGGAGAAGACAGGATATTGTACAATGTGAAGCTAAGGTATGAAGTTATAATTTAACTAGCTGTTGCCAGCGACTTCGTCTGCGATCCAAAATGAAAAGTAGCCTATGTCCTTTTCCAGATCATGGTCTACTCATGTACCAAATTTCATCCATATCCGTTCAGCGTTAAAGCGTAACAAACAAACATACCAAAAATCAAATATGTTCTCTTTATTATATTAGTTCAGATAACCAAACAAAAATAATATCGGAATTAAATAGTATAATTTAAAAGAAGCTTACAGGGATATAAATAAGAGAAGTGAATGAGAAACACAACTAAATGATAGAAAGAGAAATTGAAGAATTCTAAGCCAATCCAGTTCAGACGAAACAAGTTGGAGTAACTTCCGCTGTAGATCAAATCAAGACTCCGTTCGCGCAACATCGTCCCAAATTTTCAAACCAGCTCCACCCATCCGTGGTCACATACGTCAAAGCCAATCCCTAGAACCTTAACCCAGCGGCTAATCCTTTCATCAGCAGAGTTAGCATTCGCGGTATACTGCGCAGGGACAACCATAAATTATAATGAGTTTCAACGCCACGCCGCGCGTATATGGCCCTTCGAAGCGGTGTCAAGTCACTCAGTACGTGCACGTCCGGCATTATAGGGACTGTGCTGTAGTTGGAGATAGGCTTGGCTATTCTTGTGACACGTGTAATCTGAGCTATACGTGTCCATATCATCACCATCATTATCATCATCCACAGCACTTCTCCACTCACATGGCTATGCCAATGTGCATGTGCATATATAAGTGGCACAGGATAATTGGGAAAATCGTTTTGTTTGTATTCAAAATTCATTAGTTTTTGCAAAGGACCGGATTATTAGGAATTAAGCCTCTCTTTGCTTGTGCCAATCTTTGGCATAAACAAGCAAATCTCTACAAACGTTGGAACGGCTTTGAAGTTATGAGGCTTTGTTCTTTAGCTCGATCTTAAAGCCATGGTTCTGTTTCCTCACTAACCATGTGAGGGTAATATAATTAACTTTACTGTAACTAAGCAGTAAACCCAAAGATATAAACATAGCCTTACTAGCTTACAAAAAATGAATCCTAGTGTTTAAACCTCAGGATAAACACTGAAAGAAACGAAAATACAGGTGATTGACAAAAATATTGAAAAAAATGCATGTTGATTTTGGCATCCAGTAAACAATCCTAATTTTAAATAGCTATCTTAGTAACATATCATATCTGCCAGTGTAGAACAAACTTTTCGCTTCAGCTAGTGAATAGGCGCGTATACATGTTTATAATTTATTATATTCATAAATACGCTGTATTGTATTGTAAATGTAATATTTAAATAAAAGCATTTAAATACAAAGATTACTACTTAATTTGAAAGCCTTTGACTCTCTCGGTTAATATAAGGAACGATCTGGGTAGAGATGTCAAGTAGGTATTTACGTCTGAATCTTTGATAGATTTATATTTATAAAATATTTATATTAATAATAATTTAAGGGATAGTTAATAATTATTTAAAGATGATATTATTACAAGAGCTAGAGTAGAGGAGGGTATTGAAGATAATTTTAATCATAAATATAGTAAAGAAAACCGAAAATCAAAATATATAACAGCTACATTATAAAGCGAAACGAGAAATCAATCTGAAAATTAGAAGAAAAACACTTGAAGAACTAAACAAATTAAAGAACCTTCTAAGAAACAAATAGTTTTTTGCACAATGGAACCCAAACACGGAAATTAGTATTCCATAAAAGTACACAAAATTGTTTCTTAATCCACTTCGATTTAATCGACCGTGACCATCATGACAGACAGACTGACAAAAAAGGATGATGCTATAAACACTCAATTATTCCTTTTGTTTAAACGGAGTTAAGTGAGTCATCTAACTGTTATTCGGATTACAATCTCATTGAAATATTGCTACACCAATAAAAATTTTAGCAGGATACCAACAGCAAAAAAGGATTATGATTTTTGTAACTCCCAACCTGTCAGTGTGTGAATCAATTTTATTAACTTATGACAAATGTAGGATCAAGTATGCTTTCAAGTTTATCGTTATTTTACTTGTCATGTATCTTAACATCATAAAACCGATTTTATGTCCGCGCTTTATCAGGATCACCTTTATATAAATCTACATCTACAACCAATATAATTGCGTCTATCGATGTTACCAAAGAAGCATATATGTATGTATTTGCAGCTGCAAAACATTTACGACTACTACAAATAACCGCGGCACTTTTATTATTTTACTTCACCATACTTATTTTGCAGATGTCCTAAGCCACAAATATTCTGTAGGCTCAGCTTTGGCACATGTCACAGAACCGTTGGTCGTGTCACTTTTGCGTCGACATTCGCTACATTTGCACTCAGCATTTTAATAAGCTTAACGAGACTTTACAACATATAGCTACAAGTATATGTTATTTCAGACTCGTATTTCGGTACTATGTTCATTCACAGTAAAACTTTATTTATGTTTTCTAATTTTTATTGCTCATCGCCGTCGACTACTTAATGACTTGACGCCTCTGTCCACAAAATTAATCTGTGCGGTCCCGAAAATAGATGCAGACTCGAATTAGGAAACAATAAAGTTGAAATTAAGTATGGAGCAGCTGTAAAGACATGTTTGGTAATGTTTGGTTAGTGTATTCAAGCCACGGTGAAGGAAGTGAGGAATAAAGCTAGCAGTCCGAATATAAAGCTGGACAATAAAAATTGTAGGTGAAACTTATTTATTTACATTATAAATTTATTTTTACACATTGATTGGTAGTCATTTTCTGGATTTATAGGCGGTGGAACTAGCAGCCGCTTTATTGCTTTCTTTATGGCCCGTTTTTTAGGAACTATAAATTTTACTTCTTTTTTCTAAATGGGGAATGAATTTTAATCCGTTTAAAGCAAACTTTAGGAATGAGCTCGACATGTGTAACAGGATTCTATCTGATACGTTATTTCTTTGACATTTCTATGGTGGACAAAAGTTTTAGACAACTTTAATGGTATTTTGATAGCTGTTGTAAATAAAATATTATCATTTCGGTATATTTGTTTTTGATCAGTCGTTTTGTCCGATCTGGTTTGACAGGAAGTCAATAATTAATGTGAAACTAGTGGCTATCATTGGTTAGTTTGGAAGATACTTTAATACTATATTTTTATATCCATTTTGAACTCACATTTTTTTTTTGCAATCATGGTAATATTTGAAATCAAATTAAAATATGTTATTTCACATAAACCTACATGGGCACTTATGAAACGTTATAAGCTACGCATACGGTTCCAACTGGTCGTTTCCTATGGAGAAGAACCGGCAAGAAACCCCACGGTTACTCCTTTAAAAATAATTGGCTTCATTTAAAAGTTACAAACTAATTTACATATTAAATAAACTGAAAATCTTTATTTATTCTTGCTGCTACTTCGTCAACCACTTATCTCAATCCGAAAAAAAAATTACTTATGTAGCTAAAAATTCACTTCCAAAATACTCATTTACTTTTACAATACGATGATGGATCACGGCCAAGTCTGAGTGCGTGATTTTTATTGATTCTCGTCTATATGACTGCGATAAAACATTTATATCAGTTATTTATTTGTTCCCCAAATAAACCACTTTCAGCTCGCTTTGTATAATTTTGTCTTCGCTTTGAAGGACAGGATGAGCAAGAAGAAGGAGGAAATAAGTAAGACAAGAACTTTGACACTGAAGTCAATAGTCCCTAAATTGAAGCAAAATCGTGAAAGTAAAGTATGCATAACTTCAACTTGAATCTCCGACAATATTGACAGTCGTAACAAATGCGATATTTCAAAATATTTGACTAACAATACAGAAAAATATGCCGAGTGTTGTGACTGTAATCTTAATTAGTGGAAACAAAGTTAAAATGGACAGCATGACTAATTAGACAAAAGTGTTGAGGTAACCGAACGGAGTATTGAAAGACAAAATCTTCGTTTTTACAAAAACTTTCGTACTAAAAATATTGGTTTTATACTTACTATAGACACGTATAATACAATGAATGGATGAAAATACTGGCAATAGTAGTGCATAGCAGTATTTTGAAACTATTGAGTGAAAGGAGGTGTTTTTTTTTCGGCCAAACTTGTACCGAGGTACAAATTAAAAGTTAAATTCCTTGCAATAAATTGTGTTATTAGCAGTATTTATAATCCTCCAATATTTGATAGATTAAGAAATAAAAAATCACTACCTCACATCGTAACTGCGTTCAACGAAACGTTCATAACAGCAGTGACAGCTGACAGCTGTCAAATTAAACTAAATAAATGTCAAGTCTAAATGGGTAATCCAGGTCGTCAAGATTTAAGAAATAAATCGAAAATCCAGGGAAGAATAGACAAATCAACAATTATGAAATCACGCACGAAATAGCGCTCCAAGAGACGGGAAACCAACGAACAAAGGCGAGGAACCGAAACGAAATGATGACATTATTGGTACTAATAAGAAAAAATCGATAATTACTGGCCTTGGCCCACAGTCTTTTGGCTTTTCAGAAAGCTAACCAAACGCATACAATAATCTGAAAAATAAATGTATTTTTTAACTCTTGTTCGCTAAATGTTTCACAAAAATAATGTCTTATTTATGCAAAAAAACTTTATTGATACAAAAATAAGACAATAATCAGTATATTTTCAGGATAATTTCTTTATGTTACATTTACAAAATGAAGTAACGAAACGCATCATCGGAAGCATGTATCATGAGATTGCCAAATTAATTTATGGGTTGCAAGTTATTAACATCTTTGAACGACAATTTCATGTGGTACAAATGTATAAATAAATCCAATATATTTTTTTTCAGAATCTGCGATTTTTTACCTGTATTTCAGTACTTTTGTTCATAAGGTACATTGTTTGGCCATAAATGTATGAAAGAAGAAACACCTCCTTTAACATTGAATTTAAAAAATATATATTCAAACAAACTAAATAGTAGTGACGGGCCAACTATGGGTTTTGCCTGCATTTTTGTATGCACATTGGGGACGTCTTATGATATAGATACGATGTATAAATATTGTAATATCACACTTATAGATAGCATTTAATCGAGAAGAAGGCATGATAGTGAAAAAAATCAGATACATCCCATCCGAGGACTACAAGAAGAATCACCAATTCCGAACTCGAATGGCTTAGAAACTATAAATCCAATTTGTCCTAATTCCATTAAAATCCAGGCCAAACATGCACAAGCTTTTCACCCTGACGTTGATGTAATCAAATCAATTACTAATTCAATGTATGAAGTGGTGCTGGTAGGAGAAAATTTACGACTTAACGGAAAACTGATTACATTCAAACGACGTCTAGAGGTGTCCCCTGAATAACTTGAATTATACTCCTTGAACATACAGATAAGATGTATCGTAGGATAAGATTTATTAGCTTTTCCTTTTTGGTGGTAACGTTTAGGGCACTAAGTAGAACAGCTCCTTGGCAGGAGCCAAACACGACAATTTATTAAAAAACATGACACATAGGAAGGTTTTAAGGTCCCTCACACAGGCGCGACGCGACTCTAGTAGAGCAATTTCTATGAAAACTTTCTGGAAATCGTTCTATCAAAACCGCGTTGCGCCTGTCTGCAGGAGCCTTTACAAATTAACTTATGAATTCTGGAGCAGAAGTCTTTTAAAAAAAAATGGAATCACAGCCGATGAAGAGATCCTGCTTACTAAGCCAGTGGATGAGACGAAGGTATATTATGTACCTAGATGTAACGCCAGATTGTCATTTAAGAATTTGCTGACGCAAAATTTGGGGCTAAGATACTAAATTGAATGACTCGCATCTGTAATTCATCAGGGTTTAACAGTACGACCTACCTTGGTGAGGTGACCAGATGATGATAACGTTTGCGCAAACCCCGAAAACGTATACGACAAAAATTTCGCTATGCGATAAAACAACCACGTCCCGCAAATTAACCCCACTACAGGCCACACATTACAATTATTTCATTACAACACACGCGCGGCATCCACAATGAACCCATTCGATTTAAGAATCGAGAACCGAAAAAGATCGATGTTTTGAATCCAAAATCGGTTCGCATACTCAGACGACAGGCGGTAAAGTGGTGATAAATAAAATTTTTCATTGTCTTAGTGACGTCCGAATTATATGCGATGCGTATGCGATTCGATGCGGAGCTGCAACTTTAATATAGTGTGTGTGTAGTTCCTAATAATGAGTTGTGTTTTGATTTTCAATGATTGGTGAGTTTTATGGTGCCCCATCGTTATTAACCTATGTATGAAATTCGATTTGATTGAGCAACATTTTCGACCAATTGTCTTCTATACAAAGTCAAAGAAAGAAATGCGGCAGATGTCTGCCGCATTTCAGCCCAGACCAGTCCCACTTAAGTTTAGCGGCCTTCTGGGTAATAGTACGATAGCCATTTATCAGTTCCTAAATCAACGGTGCCAATAGAAAATGATAAAGCAACAGACAACATAATATATTGAAGAAAACCACCGATTGGGTACTAAACGACCCACTAAACGCACGACGCGACGCCATCGCGGTAGGCCGAGACGAAAATGGCGGGAAAAGCTTGACTCCTACCGAAAGGACTGGCCGGATTCACAAAAGGCAGAATTTTATGGAAAAGGGAGAGGGAGGCCTTTGCCCTGCAGTGGTAGGTACAGGCTAGTTTGATTAGATAAGGCTATTAATGCTAGTTATGGCCAGTCTTTAAATCTCAATCGAAATAATACAGCCTTTTCTGCATTAAATAGTTTAGCATCTACGTTACTATCTTTATCACCCACGTTGGCTTTAGTCACAGTAATATTCTAATTAACCCCAGTAATAGAAGTAGGTTCAGCTTTGTAGTTGAACAGGTCAGGGTTTGATCTCCTGACTTTGGTCTGCGATAGATAAATTATAATCTACAAGTGCACGTGGGTAATTAAGATTGGTACCTACTTGATGTAATAGCTTAATTAGTAATGACCACCCAATGAGGAAAGAGAGAGAGAAAGATAAAGAGGTCAATCGTCGAATCCGACTCGGCTGGGCAGCGTTCGCGAAGCTACGCAATATCTTCTCGTCCCACATACCGCAGTGTCTCAAGACGAAAGTCTTTGACCAGTGCGTGTTGCCAGTGATATACGGCACTGAAACGAGGTCGTTCACAATGGGCCTTATTAGAAGGCTAAAAGTCACCCAAAGGGCAATGGAGAGGGCTATGCTTGGAGGAGTTTTCCTGCGTGATCGAATCAGAAATAAGGAAATCAGCAGGAGAACCAAGGTAAGCGGCATAGCCCGAAGAATTGCAAAACTTAAGTGGCAGTGGGCAGGGCACATTGCTCGCAGAACAGATGGCCGATGAGGCCGAAAGGTTCTGGAGTGGCGACCGCGTACCGGAAGACGTAGCGTTAGAAGGCCTCCCACAAGGTGGACCGACCACGCTGTGAAGGCCGCAGGAACCCGTTGGATGCGAGAAGCACAGAACTGGTCGTTGCGGAAGTGCCTATGTTGCGGAAGTGCGGGAAGCCTATGTCCTGCAGTGGACGTCTTTCGGCTGAAATGACGCAATAAGGATTATGGCTAAATGTTTCAGTATCTGGCATGACAGGAGATAAACTGCCTATAGAAGTAATGAAGATGAAACATAGACAGCAGAGGAAGTACATCAGGCAGACCAACCCCGGCTAAGGCCTGATAAAGCTTATCATAAAGATAGAATCTAAAAATCTAAAATAATAATCTAAACTTTTAAAGAGAAATAATTTGATTTTTGTATGTTTGTATGTGCTTTCACGCTAAAACGGCTAAACCGATTTGGATAAAATTTGGCACAAAGACCTTGACCTTGAGAAGCACATAGGCTTACTTTTCATCCTGGGTCGCACAAGTCGCGGGCAACAATTAGCAGTATTATAAAGAAGTAAAACTTGTAAGATGAAGGGTAATCTTCGGAATTACTGATCCCATTCCGAAAATTATTTCACTAACGGAAAACCGAGTGTCATAGGACATTTCACGCGGACAAAAAAGCAGACAGAAGCTAATGCTAAGTAAAAAGACTAAAGAGAACACACCCAGGCCATAAGATAATCTAAGTAAGGACTGTAGAATGTACATTACGTACTATATTATTCTGTGCGTGCTCTTACGTGCACTCCCAAAAAACCTCATTTGCGTCACTGTATTACCGACTTATCATTCCAAAAAGCTACAGTGCTGCTCTTACAAAATAATCCAACACCACTTGATCAACACCTTTAAAGTTCAAACAAATCGAAAACATTTGATCTCCATTACTCCTGCACTCAAGCCTAACAGAAAACCGCACAATACAAATTACGCGACGCGTGCGCAAGTTAGCTCTGCGGTTAGACTGTATTCTTTTATTTCTAGTTCTAACTCAGCGTGAAATGTTTGACCGCAAACTGTGGACTGTGGCTCGATAACAATAGAGGAAGAATTGTTTTGAATTTCAACACTTTCTTCTGGTTGGATAAATGATAAAAGCTGATGCAATTTTGAAAACTTATTTGATAAATGATAAAATAGTTTTAATTTGTCTGGAACGAATTTTTAGGATCTTTTATTGTGAGTGCATTTATGCATTTGAAGAAGCATACAATATCTTTATTTTGTATAAAATATAGTACATACAAATTATTACTTATTCAGCCTATAATGTTCCCACTGCTGGGACACAGGCCTCCTCTCTTCGAAAGGCAGTGGGCTATAATCTACCAAGCAAGTTGGTAGATGTCACATGTCTTCGAATTTTTGGTTCTATGACATGCCGGTTTCCTCACGGTGTTTTCCTTCACCGTTTTGAGAGCAGTGGTGATGAAATTATTTACTTACACAAAGTAAAGCGCTTGCCTAGGTTCGAACCCACGATATAAAACTCGTAAGTCGGGGTCGTTGCCACTGGGCCACTACCTACTGCTTTCTATTATTATATTATATTTTTTGCATGTTTAAAAATTCATAAACATGAAAAAAATAACTTAAAATAAAATTATAAACAGATCAATTAGTAGGTAGGTACCTACTACTGAAATTAGATACTAAAGATCGCTTACTAGTGATGATATCGACTATACAACTGTCACTAATGACATTGAGACACAAACTTTTTCTATTGTTACCGAACTTAATAAGCTTGCCTAATAAACGAGGGGGGCTAAGGTACGTTTGAGGCATCTTGAGCTATCAGTGAATGTTTTTATCATCCTTATTGATGACTGCGCTAGAAAATCTTTCCAATACAGACATCATGAGCTAAAACTATTGCATAATTATAGTTCATGCAGACACAAGAGAAAAAGAAGACTTGCTGCGGAGAAGACTTCAGAGAACTGCAATGTGTCAGATGAATTTAAATAAATAGAAGAATCAACGTTCAAGTGCTTCAAGCTTATTAGACCCTGATAAAAGTTTTTTTTGTATTAATTAATGAAAACATTAACTTTTATAGCTGAACTGTGCTAAAAGAGCCAGTATTAATAGCAGTACTCATTCCAACCATCTGCGAGACATATCAAGAAATATGACAGCAATGTAATTCAATAAACATTTTATTAAATGTATTAAATAAAAAATATAAGGCCAAAGCGATAAGGAAAAACAGTCAACAGTGTGTTGAGTAGCATGCGGCCTCCATGTCAAAGGTCCCAGGTTCCTATCTCGATCGAGTCACGCACCATTACCTAAGGACCTACTGCCACCGTTTGTCATGCAGACAATTTTCTTGATGATGTTGTTATTTTGTTTTATTACTGTGAATTCCTATAACTTTTACGGTAAATTATGGTGCTGACAAGTGAATATTTTTTCACTAAGAATATGTATAGAGAGCAGTGGTGGCCAAGTGATAACGGCCGCGACTTACGAATTGTAGGTCGCAGGTTCGAACCCAGACAGGTGCTTTACTTTGTGTAAATTATTTCATCACCACTGCTCTCAAAACGGTGAAGGAAAACATCGTGAGGAAACCGGCATGTCCTAGAACCAAAAATTCGAAGACATTGTGACATCCACCAATCCGCACTGGGCCCGCATGGTGGATTACGGCCCACTCCCTATCACATAGAGATAGAGGAGGCCTGTGTCCCAGCAGTGGGAACTTATAGGCTGATTATGTATGTTATGTTATGTATGTATAGATAAAGCGGTTTGGATCGAGCGATTGGGTTCAATTTGTCCGTAAAATGTGTTAAGACTTTATAAAAAATTAATTGTATTTTGAACAAGCAAATAGGCGATATTCTTGAACATTGTATGCCAAACTTGTTCCCAAGTCCCAACGTTGAGCAATACAATTAACATAATGTGTTCATTTAATATTTTTAATCTGACTTCTAATACT
This sequence comes from Oligia fasciuncula, assembly GCA_963082905.1. NCBI lineage: Eukaryota > Metazoa > Arthropoda > Insecta > Lepidoptera > Noctuidae > Oligia > Oligia fasciuncula. Next base: position 8,279,504 of record OY720411.1, read on the forward strand.
TCCTCATGTACAGTCACCAAAAGAGATAAGTACACAGATTCGTTAGATATAGTTGAAGTTTAGCAAGAAACCGACCGATGTTTTCGAGTGTTTAATTTGCCAAATGAGCTGCTTGTTTTCTATTAATTAAAATAAATTTCATTCGAAAACATACATCGATTTCTTACTAAACTTCAACTATATTCGACTACAACCTACTATCTGGTCACTTACCTCCTTTGGTGACCGTACCTACAAATATTCAATACACACACGTTAAATTCAATTAATCAAAGACTAAACCAACAAAAAATTGACAAGTCAAACCAGGATTACAATATCATCCGACAGCAACAAATACCTAGCATTACATAACATTTAAAACTACCGTCAAATCTCATACAATAATCCAATAAAATATAGGCCCTAAGTTATTTTACAAATGAGTATACATAGTACAAAAAGTATGTAAATAGTTAAAAAAACACAATAAATTGAGTGTCGCCGGCGGTTTTTATCTCGTTTCTAAGAAATGGTCCTAGCGGTTGCGCCTGCGCATACCGAACTCGGTCTCTTACCTGATTAAGGGGATGGTGTGCACCAAATGCGGAGGTTGAGGAATATATTATGATAAATAAATAATAAGTGGTGGAGAGTTATTTAGTTTTGTATCTGGTTGGGTGCGGAGCTTTAAAGAAGATGTAAAAAGCTTTTCTGTTTTACGGATTATTGATTAATCATCTGCCTGCCTTTTCCCAACTATGTTGGGGTCGGCTTCCAGTCTAACCGGATGCAGCTGAATACCAGTATTTTACATGGAGCGACTGCCTATCTGACCTCCACAACCCAGTTACTGGGTAATACGATACCCCTTGGTAAGACTGATTGTCAGACTTTCGGACTTCTGACTACCCGTAACGACTGTCAAAGATCCACGAATGACAGCCGGGACCAACGCCTTAACGTTCTTTCCGAGGCACGGAGGGGTCACGGTATGTAAAGATGGTCACCCATCCACAGACCAACCGCGGAAAACGTAGCTTAACCTGATCGATCGACCTGTGCGGCTGTTATTATTTAGCCACGGGCCCCTCGGATTATTTATTTAAATATGCTCATTGTTCTGCATTACTTTTAGATTCGCTATCACATACTGAAAAAATAATAATCAATCTAGCCACTGAAATTTCCGGCGGACGAGAGACATATTGATAGTGAGAATTTCATCTACACCAAACACACTAGCTAGCAGAGTAGAAAACCAGGCAAAACATGTTCAATATATGACTAAAAACCTTCGATAAACTGTTGTTTCACATTGCGTCTAAAGTCATTTCAATAATCCCAATTATTGTCTCTGAACCTGCATACACTCCAACACCTACACTGCGGTGCTATTCTGTAAAAATCTCACCGTGAAAACTTAGGTGAAGTGAGCGTGGAGTGAGCTGTCAATAGTGTCAATTCCTAGCAAAAACAAACTCACTTCACCTAAGTTTTCACGGTGAGATTTTTACAGAATCGACCGGCTGTTACTGTAAGCCAGCATCATCTCGCTGCATAGCAAAAGCTTCTCCCCATGACTTCCAGCTCTTTCGATCCAAGGCTAAAGTGGACCACTGGTCGTTGGTTTTCTCCAGCTCGTCCCGCCATCTTCTACGGGGTCTGCCGCGTCGCCTTCTAGTTGTATCAGAGCTCTACGTAGTGGTTATTTTTGCCCACAGCTCGGTGGGCATACGGCACGTGTGACCAGCCTAGTCCCGGTATGTGGGTACCTAATTGTCTCACTATTGTGAGTGGGAAAACTCTTCTAAATCAGAGACAAATAGATAACAGTATCACACTAATATTATAAAGGCGAAAGTTTGTGAGTGTGTGTGTTTATACGTTTGTTACTTCTTCACGCTCAAACGGCTGGACCAATTTTGATAAAACTTTGTATAGAGGTAGCTGACACCCTGGATTAATATATAGGCTACGTTTTATCCCGATATTTCCACGGGAACGACATTTACGCGGGTCAAACGCGGTTCGCAGCTGGTTGATCATAAAACTTCCTCAGAAAAATGATTTTGCCTAGTGCTTGCTTCGCCTTAACCTCCACATGCGTGGCTACGTTAAGCGTGGCTCGACCATTTGTTACTGGATTATAATAACACTGGCCCAGTACATGTTCTACTACACATAGTACACATGACATGCTAGTTATATCGGATTTCTATTGAGATTTTTCTATTGTAAAGTATTGGATTTGAGAAGGCTGGGATAAGTGATGTTTTTTTTTTCAGTATCGAATCGAGAAGTCTATTATAATGTTCAGACTTGGCTTGGCTATCTATGTGAAGTTATGGTTGATTTTCAATATCCAGAAGTCTTTTATAATATTCTTTACTAGCTGTGCCCTTGGCTATAAACTCGATAAAAACAGAAATCATGTGAGTATGTCGGATATTTTGTTCTCGATTTAAACGATCTTTAAACTTATTACTTTTTACCCGATTTCATCTTATTTGTATTCCAATTCAAGCCATAGTTTTTATTTAAACCAGGTCTGGAGGTATATTCTGTAAAAATCACACCGTTTAAACTTAGATGAAAATGAGCTTGAAGACAGTTGTCATTCCACTTTATACTTGAATCACACCTCACTACACCATAGTTTTCGCGGTAAGATTTTTACAGAATACAAAACAGAAGGCCAATTCTCGTAGACGTTCAAAATCTAGAAGCAGTCTCATCTCGGCAACAAAAAAATATCAAAAACTTGTCAAAAATGTAGAAAAATTAGAGGTATTTTTGACAGATTGAGACTGCAGACAGTAAACGTTCTTAAAATTACGAGAATTGCCCTTATGTTGTGTCAACATCAAAATTTTGGTTTGCGGGAAACGTCTTCTTTCTGACAACATTTCACAGCGTTTGTGTGTGAAACATGTTTCAAACAACACGAAATGATGTTGCTGCAACAATGTTGTGCAACTTTTGTTCACCACGAATAGTATGAATACGGGTCTTCAGGACCAACTAACATACCTAATTTGCGTTCTTTGTTTCCAATAAGGTAAACAAATATGTGTTTTGGAACATATAACTTTAATACCAAGACATAAAGTTGGCTAAACAACTTCAATATTTTTAATGTAATTTTCAATGGTACTAGTCATTCTGAAATCAACTTAATTTACACTAGCAATAAGTGGAAATTTGTTACAGTGGAAACGACATCAATTGGAAACAAGGACTTGAATATGAAACAGTCCCTCATTTCCTCTAAAGTTAAACATCTGAATAAAACCGTAAAACCAATGAAAGCAAGAAGACAGATAATGGAAGGCGACATGTTGATCGAATATGTCCGTCTGTTTGTTTACACGTCCGCAACGGCTGGACTTGTCCAAACATTTGTAATATACATGTCTGAATGTTTAGATTGAGTTCATTAAATGCGATTATTGGAAACAGGGTTTATATTTAGTCTTTGGATAAGAATGGATGTTGTATTTTAAGAACGGATTAGTTAATTTTAACTGTAAATTAAAAACAAGTAAGATGATTTTCAACGTTTTCCTGCCTACTCATAACAATAATCAATTTGCTTACCCAGAGCGTTGATTAGGGCAATATTCCTTATTATTCTCGTGCAAGTTTCTATGTTATGGGTTTGGTTTCCGCACTTAGTCCTTCAGTGGACCATTGTGCGTGGGCCATGGCGGCCGTCGGTGGTTATTCCAACCAGCCCACCTCCCTCCAGAAGCTGATCAAATCTCCTGGTCTGTTAAGAACATCTGTGTACGATCTGCGTGTCCCGATGGTTTCTGTCCTTATCTGGGTGACGCCTGTGCACTCAAAGAGCACATGCGCAACGGTTTCATCAGCCTCCATGCAAGCCCTGCACAGGGGACTGTCTGTTATGCCTAATGTGTAAAAGTGTTTATTTAGTGAGCAGTGTCCCGTGATGGTCCCCGTCAGCAGGCGCAGACCTTTCCTGGTCAGTCTTAGTAAGCGCCTGGTTAGCCTGCCATCAAATAACGGCATGGTGCAAGTTTATATACATTAGTGTTCATTTAAGTCCTATGTAATGGTTTCAGTTAGCAGTTCGATGCCTGAAAAATGTCACTCAAATTTCCTAGTTCTGATATACACAACATTATTATATGGCATAGATTACCCCTATCTATGCCATATAATAATGTTATCGTTAACATTTTCATTTAAAAGGCGACCCAAACAGAATAGAATACAAGGACATAATCTTTTGCGGAGCAGGTCAAGGTGATAGTTTCTGTTTACATCGTATAAAATCGCATAGCAATTCACTTTTCATATCATCACGCCTGCGTTTCCCGTTAAGGCTAGGCAGAGGTGTACTTACCGAAATGTGGGTGTACACATTCGTGTAGTCAACAACAAATCTATAGTTCAGGCTGGAGTTGAAAAATTCCTGATGGAAAAACAATAATGAATACTAATACTAATTCAGTTACTCGTATTGAGCAATATATTTGCTCAAAATTGCAGCAGAAGTCATCATCTGCCTAGCCTTTTCCCAACTATTTTGGGGTCGGCTTCCAATCTAACCGGATGCAGCTGAATACCAGTATTTTACATGGAGCGACTGCCTATCTGACTTCCACAGCCCAGTTACTGGGTAATTCGATACCCGTTGGTAAGACTGGTTGTCAGACTTTCGGGCTTCTGACTACCCGTAACGACTGTCAAAGATCCACGAATGACAGCCGGGACCAAGCAACGGCTTAACGTGCTTTCCGAGGCACGGAGGGGTCTCGGTGTGTAAAGATGGTCACCCATCCACAGACCAACCGCGGCAAGCGTAGCTTAACCTGATCTATTGTTATTACGGGCCCCTCTCAAAATTGCAGCAGAAGTACAATGCAATTCTGAACAAATATTTGGCTCATTAACCGAGATTAAAAAACTGAAGAGTTAATCGATTTTTGTTGCTGAACGTACTTTGTAAGCGTGCTTTATCGTGTCTTAAGAATTTGTGATCGAAATGATTTGAAGACTATTCAAAGTTTTGTTTACTTATTAGGGGACTTACCCAACACTTTTAAATGTCAGGAAATTAGACGGAAACTGACTTAGGTAGTAGATTGCCTCATTGGTCTTGTGGTCGCAAGCGCTACTGCTGATCATGGCACCTGGGTTCGATTCCCGGGTCGGGCAAAATGTTATTGTGTTTTCCATCTGGAATTTTTCAACTCCAGGCTGGAGTCTAGATTTTTTGTTAATTGATACATAACTAACGAAATGTGGGTGTACTATAGGTGAGTACACCTCTGCCTGACCTTGAGGGGATACAGGCGTGATGATGTAGCGGTATCTGAAGTGTTAATATTTTGCTCAATAACTGAGATTAAAAAAACTGAAGTGTTAATCGACTTTTGTTGCTGACTGTACCATAGACTTGGTACGGTCATTCCCATACAAAGCGGATGCAATACAATTTGTTTACGTTTGCAGTCGGTACGGTAATGCCAGTTTTTGTTGAATCCATTTCCTTTAGAGTGTAATCAATATTTGTAGTAAGTATGTGATTCTTTTCACATATTACCTACTAGCACTTTGCCCGCGACTTCGTCCGCGTGTATTTCGTACTTTCCTCTAAAAATTTTGGGTTTTGGTAAGGAAGGACTGTCTCGCCACAGCTTCAGTCTTTCTTGTGATGGTTCACCAGTGAGTGGGACGATACACTTTAAAAAATTGTTTTGGCTTTTCAGCCTTTGTGGCACAGGCACAAGGATGTTGTCGTGCAAAGGGTCGTGTGTCGGAGACCATTTTGGCTCTTTCGCTGAAGCCAGTGCTCTGCGAAACACTGGAGGCGCTATTCCTGCTAGTGGATACAGCATTTCCTACTATATTTCCCAGCAATCCACCCCTTAAACTTTATTACCCTTTTCCACCTTGGTAGGAGTCGAGTTTTGAAAAACCCTAAAAGTAACTACACCTTTTCACCCCGTTAGGGGTACATTTTCGAAAAACCCTGATACATGTTATTTTTGGTCTTAAGCATAAATACTTACCGAGTTTCGAGTTAATCGGACCGCCCGTTAAAATTCTTCCATACAAATTTTAACACCCCCCCAATCCCCTTTTAGGGGGTAGTTTAGAAAAACAAAAAGTGTCAATCTTCATAATTTACTTTCGTGCCAAGTTTCAAGTTTATTAACCAAATGAATAAGATTTTTCATATAAACTGTATCCCCGCTTTTCACCCCCACGGGGGTGGAATTTCGAAAAATAGTTTGTGATGTGTTCATTACTTGTCTCAAAGATTATTTATACCAATTTTCGACTTAATCAAGCCACGCAGTAAAATCCTCCCCTGTAAAATTAAGTACACCTTTTCACCCCGTTAGGGGTAAATTTTCGAAAAACCCTGATACGTGTTATTCTTTATTTTTGGTCTTAAGTATAAATACCGAGTTTCGAGTTAATCGGACCGCGCGTTAAAATTCATCCATACCTACAAATTTTGACACCCCCCAATCCCCTTTTAGGAGGTAGTTTAGAAAAACAAAAAGTGTCAATCTTCATAATTTACTTTCGTGCCAAGTTTCAGGTTTATTAACAAAATGAATAAGATTTTTCATATAAACTGTATCCTCGCTGTCCCCCCCCCCCACACAGGGGTGGAATTTCGAAAAATCGTTTAGGATGTGTTTATTACTTGACTCGAAGATTTATTGATACCAATTTTCGACTTAATCAAGCCACGCAGTAAAATCCTCCCCTGTAAAATTAACTACACCTTTTCACCCCGTTAGGGGTAGATTTTCGAAAAACCCTGATACGTAGTATTTTTTATTTTTGGTCTTAAGTATAAATACTTACCGAGTTTCGAGTTAATCGGACCGCGCGTTAAAATTCTTCCATACAAATTTTAACACCCCCCAATCCCCTTCTAGGAGGTAGTTTAGAAAAACAAAAAGTGCCAATCTTCATAATTTACTTAGATAAGTATTCGTGCCAAGTTTCAAGTTTATTAACCAAATGAATAAGATTTTTCATATAAACTGTATCCCCGCTTTTCACCCCCACAGGGGTGGAATTTCGAAAAATCCTTTGGGATGTGCTCATTACTTGACTCAAAGATTATTTGTACCAATTTTCGAGTTAATCAAGCCACGCAGTAAAATCCTCCCCTGTAAAATTAACTACCCCTTTTCACCCCGTTAGGGGTACATTTTTGGAAAACCATGATACACGCTTTTCTCTATTTTTGGTCTTAAGTATAAATACTGAGTTTCGAGATATTCGGACAACCCGTTAAAATTCTTCCATACAAACTTTGACACCCCCCAATCCCCTTTTAGGGGGTAGTTAAGAAAAACAAAAAATGCCAAACTTAATAATTTACTTAGATAAGTATTTGTGCCAAGTTTCAAGTTTATTAACTCAAGGAATAAGATTTTTCATACAAACGAAATCCCCCCTTTTCACCCCCTTAAAGGTTGAATTTCCAAAAACCCCTTCTTAGTGCTCCCCTACATTATAAAAGGAAGCCGTGTGCAAAATTTCACATTCGTAGACCCAGTAGTTTCGGCTGTGCGTTGATATGTCAGTCAGTCAGTCAGTCAGTCAGTCATTCATTCATTCAGTCAGTCAGTCAGTTTCTTCTTTTATATATATAGATAGATAGATACACATAAACGTGTTGTTGGCCTGAGAAAATAGTGTTTTTGAAAAGAATGCTAGTAGCAGTAGAAATATCATTTTACAGCTTCTTTAGGTTCTTTGACTAGAACAACACTGATCTATTCTGAAAACTTAACACTCCATTTGGAATAAGATTAGACATTTAAATAAACCTGGTTTAAAGTCCGTTCAACCGATTTTAAATTTGTGGCATGACCTATGGCAGCTGCAGTAAATAGTTGGTATCCACTTTTTTGCTTTTAATACCATCCTTATGCCTACGGTATAGAAGTCAAAATCGGTAGAACGGACTGTAAAAAGGTTTATTTAAATGTCTAATCTTATTTCAAATGGAGTATAGGTGAAGTGAGCTATCATTCCACCTGCAGGTCGATTCTGTAAAAATTTCACCGTGAAAACTTATGTGAAGTGAGTTTGTTTTTGCTAGGAATTGACACTATTGACAGCTCACTCCACGCTCACTTCACCTAAGTTTTCACAGTGAGATTTTTACAGAATAGCACCGCAGATTGGATTGACACTATTGACACCTCACTTCGCCTAAGTTTTGCGGTGAGATTTTTATAAATCGGTAGCTTTCTTTCAAGGCAAGGATCCCGGCTAAACCAAGAAGAGAAAAAAAATTTGAAAGGAATTTTTCAACAAGTTTCACATGAAAACTAGCAAATCATTTCCTTTTCCCAACATATCAATGTAACTTGCCTAACACAAAAGCAACAACATTCCCAGTACATTCAACCCTGAATAAGCTCCAACAGTGGTACACTTAATCCTTTATTCGCTCATTGTTTTCGCAAAACCAACACAGTACGAGTATAATGAATTTCTCTAAAGTTTGCGCCCATACGTATTTTTACTTCTGTGCCTGTGCTAAGTCCATCTTACATTGTAAGAATGCTCTTAAGTCACGCACAAGATGCTTTATCGCTGTGTTTACCAAATTAAACCAAGCTTTTAATACTTTTTGTGGACTTAAACAGGTTCGCCACAACTTTCTTTTATAGTTTCAGAATGTAAACAGTGATTTATAATAACATGGAACAAGTTATGCTATTTTTGTTATTGGATTATGGGAAATTTCATGTTTCATTGTTGTTTTTGTTTAACAGAAAACTATTTTATTATTAAGGGTTGAACTTTTAACGACTTTTAATCAATATTTTTAGGGTTGCTTCTTCTTCTTAGCGTGGCGATAGCAATCTAAATCTACTCGGCCCAGAATTCGGCTACTTGTTTGACGCCTTCCTGTAACGTGCAGCTGACAGGACACGCAGGACACGATATTAAGTGTCCCATCGTTTGTGGAAAAGAAGTTCAAAACGTTTTGTTGTCATGGGTAGTTTTCTCTGTGACTTCAAAGTGAAATCTTAAATATTAGTTTTTTTTTTTTAGGTAGAGTGGGTTCAAATTTTTTTTTTCTTTAGCCATTTGAACGTACCTACCTTAAAATATATTTTCTCAATATTACGAAATATACTGACTTACCGAGCAAAATTTACGACATGAATTTAAATCTGTATTACAACAAGCTAAATTCGAATTTATTGTCAATAAAACCACGTTTAAAGTTGTCAAATGACATTTATGTGTTCGCGAATATTATGATCTCTTTATTATTATATTATATAGAGCTGTTTAAGATCAGTAAAATTTTAATAGCTCCAATCATCTTGTTAGATTTTTGCATGATTTTAAAACGTTTAATTTATTCGTGGTGAACATAATATTTTTTTAGTGTCCAATAAATCCACAAAACATCATTGTCACCTGTTTGACTTTTTTTGTATTTTTAGGATTCCGTACCCAAAGGGTAAAAACGAGACCATTTACTAAGATTCCACTTTAAAAAAAAAAGCACTATGCAACGTTACAACTAAGGGACAGTTGTAACGTTGCAGTTTTGAGTGATTTCGATGAACGTCTGTCTGTCACCAGGCTGTATCTCATGAACCGTGATAGCTAAGACAGTTTAAATTTTCACAGATGTTGTATTTCTATTGCCGCTATAACAGCAAATACTAAAAACAGAATAAAATAAATATCTAAGGGGGGCTCCCATACAACAAACGTGTTTTTTTTTTCGGCGTTTGTGGTACGGAACGGGGAACCTTTCGTTTGCGAGTTCTAGTCGCACTTGGTCAGTTTTTTTTCAATAATTACATTCTAAATATATATATTTTTTTATTATTATTATTAATTAATATATTTTTATTATTAAAATTATTATTTATATTATTATTTTTTTTTTAATAATTTTTTTTTGTTATAAATAAAAACTCCAAAACTTTTTGGTTCTCCTAACAATTTATAGCCAAACCATAATGAAGCTTTAAAACTAACTAAACCCACAAATATATTATGCTATGCCCGCAGGGATCCGAGCAGGTGTCTTCAAACTACGTAGGTACTAAGTGCCAGCCATCAATGGGAGCTAATTAATAAAATTACCATGTTTACAAAGTAGGTTATAATTGATACAAACTCCATAGGGTGAGCTGTTCAAGTGATAACTCAGCCATTATTCTGCCATAATGGATGACTTTTTATAAAAAAAATATTATGGCGAAAAATGGGTTTTATTTTATGTTTGCAAATGGCTACTATAGTTGTCGCGTTTTAGCATGGCACCCACCTACATTTTCTAGCAATTTTTGTAAAAAAAATAGAAATAAAGTCTTTTAACCGTTTTGAATTGGTGGAATCGAGGTGGCTCTAGAAAAAAGATGCCTGGAAGGATTTGGGGGAGACCTTGGCTCAAGTCTGCTATTTTTATAAATTCCAACACGATCCCATTGTCATTTTACTAAAAGTTCGTAATCTGCTAAATTCATAATGGTCGACCATTTTGGTCGGTCAATGGCACAGAACATATACGATACTCGTAACGAATAAAAAGCAATGACTGCACAATGACGTGACGTTCTAATGGTAGTTCACTGATCAAAGGAACTGTCAAAATTTTTGCAGATTACCGCCTAAGTCAGTCATTCATTTTTGGCATTATGTAGGTACGAGATTACCATTCTATGCCATTTCTTTCAATGGAGTGACAGTGGTTAACCATTGGAAAATCAGATTGACGCCCTAATATTAGTAGATTACCAAACTTTTCAAAATCAACAATTATGAAATCAATGATAGACCATTCTGACACTATTCTAATAGCAGACTTGAAGCCCAGCAATGCGACAGCGTAGGCTAACGTAAAAAAACCGTTCTGAATCAAAGTGGTCTTCAACATGTTTCAATAACGAAACACCATACATCGTTTTTTATTCGGGCTCTTAAGAAGATAAGGCTATTGGCAATGACTGCTATAAATTGCCATGTTTAAATGCGACAACTATAGTTTTCTAGATTATTATTTTTGAAGATCCTAGAATTCTAGTTACCTACTTTGTTTGATAATTTTTATTCGTTTTGCTAGAAATGAAAGATATGTAAGGCTGGTTTTTACAAAGAAACATTTATAAAATGAGAAGTCAACAATATTTGTGGAAAAAAGTAGATTATCTCATAAAGTACTGTATACACCTGCCTTTACCCTAATAGTAATGGCGTCATAATAAATGGTTCCGTTACTAACAAGATCTTAGAAATAAATTAAAAGTCTTTAATAGACTTTCGTTAAAATAATAGGCCATTATATCTATAAACACTTTAATAAATAAAATATCTTTGCGTGACTAACGAAATAATTAAAAAAATAAATTTACTAAAATTTAAGGTCACTCTTATTAAATGTTAATAAAAATATTAAGAAAATTAATATTCTTGTAAAATAGCCACGTGAAGTATTTATTGCTAATATAGCATGTCCTAGGACCATCAAGTGTGTTGAAAATAATAGACTTATAAATTAACTAGTGTTATAAAAGTTCATTTTGTATTAGGTACTAATATGTGAAGTCTTCGTTATTATTTTATTAAACTGGAGGCCTTATATTCATAAAGTGTCAAAAGTAGCATAAACCAATAAAATATTCATTAATATTGTAATTTACTGCCTCTCAGAAATGTGAAATTAAAAGTTTAAAAAGAATTTACTTATAAATAAATGCTGTACATACAAATTATAAAAAAGTAGGTAAGGTCATAAAAAATATCATTGACCGTATTAAAACACAAAAAAAAACCGGAAAAGTGAACTAACAATTAAAAATACCGAAAAAGGATTCTATAATTGAGTACCTAGTTCAATTTGTAACAGTTGTCTTAAGTTCATGTCCAACTGACTAGTGTTAATTGTTCCAACTAATAACGTGCATTAAGAATATAGTAATTAAAACATCGTTGCTTACAAAAAATAACTCACCAGTTCAAATTGCTACCAGCAACAAACATCTGCAAACAAAAGTAATGAATTTATAATCGTTTGCTACATTTGCACAGTAAAAATAAAGCAATTTTTTACAGATATTTTTTTGAGGGTTTCGTACCCGACGGGTCCACATATTACTAAGATTCCGCTGTCCGTCCGTCCGTTCATCCGTCCGTCTGTCACAGACAAGGCTGTATCTTTTAAACCGTAATAGGTGGACACTTGAATTTTTTTTATTCCCCCACCCCCTGACGTGACGTCGACGTCGAAAATTTTGTTACTAACAAAAATATGTAAATATTGTACGGTGCTACGGAGCTCTTCGTAAGTCCGACTAGCTCGTGGCCGCTTTTTTTTTATTAGCAAAAATGTTAAAAATATTGCCTTAGTCAACGTAGACTTTCCTTGTACGTTGATTAAGTGTGTAAGAGTGGTCTCACCAAACATAGTGTTTTTTAATATATTTGAGTCATTTCTGATTGTCTGTACGTGTGTTTAAATTCGTTTTTGGTAAGTAATTTATTGTTTTTACACTGGATGCTGATTACTATATTTATATCTGAGGTGTAATGCATCGAGTTCGAGTGTCGAGGAAATTGTGTTTCTGAAATTATTTAATATCATAATTTCCTACATTAACCGTGTTTTATATTTAAGAAATATTAAACTTTTATCATATTTTTACTACACCATAAGGCAGTTAAAATAAATTCCATGCGACCAAAGAATTAAAAAAAATATCAAAGTAAACACACTAAAAGTCCGACAGGAAAACTAAACAAAAAAAAAAACAAACGGTGACCACAAACGTCATTGGCGTTAAAAATTAACGAGCGTACAACGGTTACAATTAAGGGACATTTTTTTACGCTCAATAATAATTATTTGTCCCGAGTTTTGTCCTCGCAGGGTGTGCACCGGTTGAGACAAAAAAGCTCTCACGCGCTCTCATCAACTTGGACCTTTCGATTATTCATGCGCTACGCTGTGGCTGTAGAGTGATATCTCTATAGAGTTGTTAATACCGGGAGTAGTAGTATTTTTTTTTCAAATATTTTTTGTATACTGCCATTTGCATAATGGAAAAGTTGCTTTTTATAATTCCGTATAGTTTTATGTTTAGATAGTAATTAGGATAAAGTGATTAAGAAGGAACACTAGGCTTTCAATAAGTTTCGGCTCTGTAAAATGAAAATACAAACTAAATGAATAATAAATCAACCGCATATCACTAATCGTTAGTTATATCAAAACTAATAAAACACAATTATAATAATGTATTAGAAAATACGAACTTAACAAAAAACCAGCCTGGGGGGCTTAACCACTCCACACACATCTGCGTAATCGAGTGACGGCTGATAGAGTCGGCTGAGATAATGACATCTGCGGTAAAAACGCGGACACTCGGTTATTTATCATCCGCTGGCCTCTTTAATTATACGCTGGGCTCTGTGTGCGCCCGCCTTAACGCGGCGCGGTGTACCACCGGCTTTATAAAGTCGTCTCACCTTATGAGAGGGTGAGTTTTTGACAGTTCCAATTTGTTTTTTTTTAGGATTCCGTACTCAAAGGGTGCCTACGTGGCCCTATTACTAAGGCTCCGCTGGTTGTCCGCAAGTCTGTCACAGGGCTGTATCTTTTGAACCGTAATAGGTAGACATTTAAAATTTCCAGAGTGTGTACTAACATAACTGCAATAACAACTAATAATCAAAATAAAATAAAGTTAAAAATTAAAGGGGGTGCCCATACGAGAAACGCAATTTTTTGATCGTTTACTATAGTATAAAAAAATATATCTTATGTTAAATATTGTACGGTGATACATACGTGGTATGGAACCTTTCGTGTGCAAGTCCGACTCTCACTTGGCCGCTTTTTTCGTTAATAATTTTCTCGTGTTGATTATTGTTGTATGGAGCGAAGGATTATTGCGTTTTTTTAACGAAATGTTGATTTTTGTCGCTGATAAGGTACTGTCAATGGCGGTACAGACGCCAGCACAAGTTACTACAATCTGTCAAATTTCTTTAATAGATTTTCAACTTTATCGCTAAAGCATAAGGTTCATGGGAAAATTTGACAGTTTCGGGTAGCTTGATGTGTTGGCGTCTGTACATAACATAATGACGTTTCCAAATGTCTGAAGTTATTATTTGAAGTCTCAATCTGCCATGATTGAGACTTCAAATAATAACTTCAGACATTGTTGTGGTGAGATCGTAATTGTATTTTTTGTGTAGTTTAGTAAGATGTTTATCACTTTGATTGTAAGATTGTAAAAACAATTTTAAATGTGAGATCTTAATCGAAGCTATAGAGTAAATTGCTCGTCAGATGCCTAGGTAAGTACCTATATTATGGTTAATATTATTAAAATTACAGGACTGGATTTATTCTTATCTTGTGAAACGTAAGTAGGTACTTCCTTTTCATTTTTTTCAGTCATCAAGTCGTAAATTTTGGATACCTATATTACGTATATTTTGTGTATACAGGGCTATTGGTAAAACATTAACAACCTCTTAAGAGGTCATTGTACTCATCAATACGAACAACTTTTACTATGGGACCAAACCTGAAATCGCGAAAAAAAAGTCAGCTGTTCCCTACATTTTGACGAGTTATACGAACATAAATGTAGGGAACAGCTGATTTTCTTCAGTTGTTGGCCAAAGAATCAGCTTTGATATACAACGTGGCAATGCTGTAGTTTTCCTGATGACAGCAATGAGGAAGAATTTTTATGCCTTATGATTCTTTTCCCTGCTTGTTCATAATATTATTTTAAGACGGTTACCTTTTTAATTATGTTATCTTGGAAATCGAAATAAAACTCCAGTAATAAAAGTAACATTTCACTAAACAAACTCCCAAAAACAAATCAATCGACTCAATAATCGAAACTCGATACATTTTTAATCGATATCGTTACTTACTCGAATAACCTGTTCAATTAAGACCATTTTTTTAATCATTCTATATATCAATTTAACCCCGATATGAAATCGATTTTGAGAAACCGGTGGGTCACTCGAGGTACTATATCACAGTGACATGCTCTCGAGTGAGTGCGATAAATCTTGGGAGGGTTAATTAACTGCCAACACAATGGTTTATAAGTGTTTAAGGATGCATGTATGTGCGACCGAGGTGCGCGGTTGCAGGGTTAAGATAGGGCGGGGACAGTTTTACCTTTAGAGTGAGCTTAGTTTAACCTTAATTAATTTTAGTGACAAAAATGTCGAATTCCAAGTCAATTAATTGTACTTTTGGGTTAATTCTTTGGTTAATTTCACCAATTTTTGTTTTGCAAATAAACTGTAGGTTTATGTGATTTTATATCTAACTAGCTTCACCCCGCGGTTTTACCAGCATAAGTCTCAGTCCTGTGGGAACATCGAGATAAGTAAGTAGCCTATGTCTTAATCCAGGTTACGGTCTACCCAAGTGCCAAATTCCATAGAAATTCGTTCAGCCGTTTTAGCGTAAAAGCGTAACAAACAAATATATAAAAAAATAAAATCTTTTATAGTTTATATAAATATTACTGTTCGTTTTTCAGAAATAATTTCATAAAATGTCCTCAAAGTACTTTGATGTTTCTATTTCTGGTTTAGTATAACTAAAATTGGAAAGCAAAACTAACAAAATTTACCCAACTTAGTCGTTCCTAACTTGCACCAGCCTCCAATGGCCGCGCTAATACATCTGCCGATTAAGATCTTAGCAGGAACTTGATACTACCCGCTTTATCCGGCGTCATCTAGCGGTAACATCGCGCCTAGGCGACAAGGGACCGGCTAGAGGGGATAAAAAATGCAAATAGTTTAGTTCAGGCTAGATAGAGAGATAGATAGAGAGATAGAGATAGATAGAGGCTAGATAGAGATGTGAGTAAGTAATTATAAAGAGAATTTATAGGTTTAGTGGTCCCATCCCGCAAGTTTGGTTATTTGATGAAAAAAGTTAGTTCTCCCAATTGTGAAACATGCGGAACGGTTGAAGATGTTCACCATCTACTTATGGAGTGTACTAAGACAAAGAAGGAAAGAGAGACACTGTTCGGTAAAATAAAAATAAACAAATATGACATCGGTCCTTATGTGAAAGTTTTAGCGCAGCCATCACCCGAGATAGCAAACCTACTTGCGGATTTGTTCCGAAATTAACAATGTATAGGTACCTATACTCATACTTTATTACTGTAGGTACTTATACTTGTAGATGTAGTTTAGAATAGTTTAAGGTATGATGAGGCTGACATGCCATTGTGGATAAAAGCCTCTAATAAAATCTAGAATAAAAAAAAATAAAAAAAAAACGGTTTAGTGGTGGTTTGGTGAGGGTGAATTATGGTAAATACTGGTTGTTCTTAGGGCATGCTTATGTACAGACGCCAGCACATCAAGCTACTCGAAACTGTAAAATTTTCCCAACAGCGATAAAGTTGAAATCTATTAAAGAAATTTGACAGATTGTAGTAGCATGATGTGTAGGCGTCTGTACCTTTAATAGTAAAACTATCTACTGTTTTTTTTTAAATAAAACTGTGGTTTAGTTTCGACAGTTTGTTCTTCTATGTTGGGGTCGGCTTCCAGTCTAACCGGATGCAGCTGAATGGCTGAATTTTACATGGAGCGACTGCCTATCTGACCTCCACAACCCAGTTATTGGGTAACACGATTTAACATCACTCTAAAACTGTTAGGAGCCGAACAAAAAGAAGAAAAGTCAGAAATAACGCTAAGCGAAAACAAAGTAATAATGGCGGAGAGCGATGCGATGCGACGGGGTGGGTCGGGGGAACAAGAAATTTCACGCGGACGAAGTCGCGGGCAGAACCAAGTTTATAGATAAAACGTAAGTTTAGTTTCTACAGTTCATTTATTTTATTAACTTAGTTGAATATTTCTGTAATAAAAACCATTAAATAATTAATAGCCCATTATGATTAGGTTTTATTAAAATCTATAATGAGTTCTCAAGCGTGGGCTAAATACCTACGCGTTTAATCTAACTTCTGCTTGATTAAACTTTGCAACACGTTTCAAAGTGTTATTAATACTCCTAAACCAATCCAACCGCAAAGCAATTCCTCAATCATGACCTCCTTTATATTCATAATACGACTTATTTACGAACGCAGCTAAATAATTAATCGCGTAATTAAAATCCTCTACATCACTACTTGTACTTCAATTACAAAACACTAAATCAAGTCCCAGCACTAATAAAACCGCAATATGCGCTCAATATTATACTCGTACCACTTTATATTATAAATCTTAATGTTGGACATGGCAAATATGGCGAGAACGAACTAGCTGTGGCGTTGTCATCGAGCGTATTCGCCCGAGATATCGGTGCATACGATCTGACGACCACACGTGACGTTATTCGATAATCGCATGAATCGAATGAGTCAATTGCATTCGGAGTGACACTAGCGCGGAATTGTAAATGTCAAATTGACATTCTGAACTCGAATTTACTTTTTATGACTAAGGACAAAATGTAGGTACGGCCTAGTTGACAGTAGTCTCATTGTTCTGATTTTAAAACATGCATTTTGTTTGTATCCTTTTAATTTGTTACTAGTCTTTTAATTTTTTTTAAGCATACCTCTTATGTATAAGTGTAGGTACCATACATAATACATATAATCCATTATAAATCCATAGGTAAGAACGATGAGTAACATTCCTTTTCATTCTTTATCACGCTGTATCATTCATTGTGAAGTTTTTTTTATCTGAATACGTTTTATAATAGGGTCGGGTTAACAAGAAATTTTATAATAGCAACATGATTAAAAGAAAGACCAACAATCATGCCTAATCAACCTATTGGGTTTCTAAAACCACATCTCACTGCCGTCAAACGGACTAGTGATGGGAAAGCTATTCTAAAAAAACATCGATACAATTTTTTTCATTTTAATAAAAGTGGTTCGGTGTTCGTAAAGGTGATGGGAAATAAAAATTCTCAGATATCGATAAAATCGTAGGGTATAGCGAGCCGGCCACACGGAGCGTGGTCGTGTGCTGGCGTTGCATGCCGGCGATTATTAAGTAGTGTACATTTCAATTGCTCGACGTGTGCTTACTATATTTATTGCACCTTTTCAATGGGTGAATAGAGATAAACACCAGGTTGTGCGCAGATTAATGTTGTTTTTGTTCACCAAGAATAAAAGACTGTGAACAGTCGTTAGTTACACAGTAATCTGCAATAAAAATCTGTCTTTAGTGGTTCGAGAGGAACCCTTTTTGTTTTCTTCATACTTTAACTTGAAACATTAATAGTTCTATAAGAATTATTATGCGTAAATGAATGGTTGTAAATTGAATCATGATTGTGAGTAATAGTTTTTTTATAAGGAGCTTTATTAAACTGAAGCTCGGGGCTTCGATATGATGGATTTAATAGGCTTTATTGCTATGATTTTGACTGAGGATTGAGAGCTATTAATTTCTAAGAGGTTCAGCAATGATTGGTTGACGACTGTTTTGTTCTACACGACCAGCGGTTAGTTTAAAAAAATGTACAATTAATACAACTATCTAAAGTAAATAACGTTCTCATCCGTGAGTCGCAACCCATCTCACAGCTTCACTTAAGTGATAACAAATTATCGATTCTGCGAAACTATACAACGCCAGAAAGCCGTGCCTAATTACAAGGCGCAAAAACAAAAAACTTCAGCTTCGAACCAGATACTAAAATGAGAGATTGGATAGTAATCATTCAGCGAATTTACGAGGGAACCTGTCATTACGTAAGACCCAATTGGAGACCCCCACGATGGAAACCAGTGTGGTGACATTTTCATCGATAAATTAATTTAGTATCAGTTTCCTAATATTATTGAAATCATTATCTTTTAGAATCGTGCAAGGAGTTACTCCCTCATCGCCTTTAAAAGGACAGAGTATAATAAAGATTTCGTTGATAAACCAATTATCGATGATTCGCTTAATTTGGGACTTTTAAGTACTCAAATCCACGTTATCATCTGACATTATACCACTCCCTAATTTAAAACCCTCCCATTTTAATACAAACCTCAAATTCCACCTCATTTTATACCGAATACCTGTATCAATGAAATTTTATGCCACCAGTTAAGAAGCCACTGGAATTCAGAATCGTGTTACGATCACAGAATCATCTCGTCCAACAAAATTGCAACACAAGAGCTGTTTAAAAATACACGAAACTGAGCACGAAATTGCGTAATAACTCAGGAACGATTACCGAAGCGATCTCGATTGGGGTATCATTATGTTGCTACTAAATCTGCGAAATTTCTCCAAAAACAAGGAAGCCTTAAGCGTAGGAATTAGAAGGAAGAAGATTCACAACTGTGGGCTCAAACAAAATAATAATATTGTATTCAATTATTCATTTCATGACTGCCTCGTTGGTCTAGTGGTGGCAAGCACTACTGCAGAGCATGAGATCCAGGGTTTGATATCCGGGTCGAGCAAAGTGTCATTGGCTTTTTTCTATCTGTAATTTCTCAGTAGCAGCCAGAGTCTAGATTTATTCCCGGTTGATGGCATTAGGCTCGCCTCCTATTACATGGGACTTAAACATAACTGGCGAGATGTGGGTGTACCTACTATATAGGAACACCTCTGCTTAATTCTTCGGTGAATAGAGGGGTGATGCTATGTTATTAATTTAAAGATTCTCATTAAAATCTCTTCTTTTAAGCGCACCGTTCTACATTTCCACTACGACCTCGATCTAGCCGGGTTCCACTTCAGGTTTTTGCTCTCAGCCCCCGAGTTTCTTTCCTGAGATTCCGAGTGTATAATGAAGCCATTACCCGCAAGAACAAGCTTGGGCGAACGTAACTCGTATGGAAGAAAAAAAAATCCCAAATCGCCCCGGGCAACACTCGTGCGCCGACATGCTGTCTTGCCAGTATAGAAAAAGAATTAAAAAAAAAACATTATTTAAGTTCGTTAGGACTCGTTTTGCGGTCCTGCTTTCCAATTCGGAATTTATTTTGGAATAGGTGCTTAACGATCTACGTTAAGCACCTATTCCAAAATAAATATATTGTTGTTTAGAGCTAAAATAGCGAGTTCGTTAATCGGTCCTAGAGCGTCTGGTAGCCACATGTAGTGTGAACAAGTCTGGTTTAAAGATAGGAATAACCAAGTTTACGACCAACCAATTTCCCTAGCAGACTTTTACGAGTAGAGCTGAAAGGTAAACAACCGGTACACAATATCGTCCTTCATTTTCAAATGACTTTTAAATAGGGATGGGAAAGGCTTGAAGTGAGATCTCGAAAAGATCGGCATTTTAATGACGTATTCACCATTCAATTGGAGGTTTATAAAAGTAAAAATATTAATTAATTACTTCCCAATAAGGAAAAGGCAACTCACTTAGTCATTAGTGTTGGCTTCTAAATTAAAAAACGGAACATGACATGGCAAGTCTTGGTTATATTTAATAAGTTATTTCTTAATCACCCGACATCCGTTACAAGGAATGCATAGACACCGGGAGAGATCTATTGTTATTTCAAATATGTATTCTAAGTACTTGTTAATATAGTTTTATTTAACTTGCTACGGCTTTGATGGTTTTAATGTTGTTATGATTACATGCGACAGCGGAGTCCTGCACTACATTTTGTAAAACTTATGTTTTTTATTAAATATTGTCAGAATTCTATTGGTTGAAATTGTTTTCTGCTTCCATGGTTCAGAAAACGATGACATGAAAATGGAGACAAGAATACGGCAATAAATGATAATGCTGGCAATACTAGTGTGGTTAGGATTTTTTTTTAATTTCAAATAATTCTTAACACCGATTTAAAAAAAAATATTTCTTAAACAAACAAAATATTAGTGATGGGCCGACTATGGGTTTTCCCCATCTTTGAATAGCTATAGTTACTAAACTATTGGATATATATGTATATTTGATTGAATTTTCGTATGCAGACTGGAAACGTCATCAGATTTAAGCAGTTTAATTTACTGTCGTTCCACCTTATATGTCAACTAAATCATTCAGAATTTCCCATCAATATCACAAAAACAACTCCAGGCATATAAAAACCTGATTAAAATTCAAAATCAAAACACAAAATTCAGCCTCGTCATCACCATCCCATCATATCAGAGACGTCAAATAGTACGGTCACGTTAATTCTGCTCTGTAACTTAAATTCTAAAATCATAGTAAAAAGTTATTTTACGACTGCGTGCTGTCTAAACAATCATAAACGGAACCCTATGGGCTGCAATTACATAATTTTAAACGATCAAAGTGTCCTAAATGTGATAATAGTGACCACCAAAGTGTACTGTGGCGGTGATCTAACAAAAGTTATTTTATTGAAAGTTGTCACTATAAAATTATTTTTAATCTACCGCCTGTTGTGTTAACTTTGTTTTGTCACTGGACGGGATCCATAATTTCGTGTGTCACTCTAAAGTACTGTTGGCAGTGAATGCTAACGTGTGACATGCGAACATAGAGTGTCGTGAGTTCGCGTCCGACTAATCACACCTTGTCTTTTTGGATTTATTGTATTGTTTGGGAGATTGTTTCTGTACTTTGAAAATGTCTAACTGTGATACTTGTGGATTACCAGTTAAACAAAATGAAAAAATAACTTGTTCTAATTGTGATAAATTCTTTCATCACCTGTGTGTTAATCTGAGTGCTACTGCGTTTAAAAGGCTCAATAAAGCTGCACGTTCTAAGTGGAATTGTCCGAGCTGTTTATCTCAACAGGAACATAATAAATCGACGTCTGAGACAATTGAAGATAGCTCCGAAGGCGAGGAGAATAAAGTCAGCGATATACGTCTTGTTATACGGGAGGAAATTCGTAATACATTACGTATTGAGGTTAAGAATATGATTAGCGAGCTTAGGTTTGAAATGGAAGATTTAAAGAAACAGATCGATGAGTTAAAGTTATCTGGTTCCTTTGATATCTCTCAAGTTGCTGACTTAAAAACTGAACTCAAGAATGTGCAACGTGAGAACACTGAACTTCGTTCACAGAACTCAGATATGCAAAAGACTATGGCTCAGCTGAAAACGCAAATAAACACCCTTGATCAGAATATGCGGGAGGCGAATTTGGAAATTCACGGCTTGCCTGAAAATAAGAATGAAGTGTTACCGACAGTCGTTACACAATTGGCTAATGTTGTGTCATATGCGTTAAAAGACTGCGATATTATGAAGTGCGTTAGAGTGGCCAGTATGAACAACAACAAGTCTCGCCCGCGCTCTGTAATAGTGAAGTTGCGTAGTCCTAGATGTCGCGACGAATTGTATTCTGCAATTACTAGATACAATAAATCACACACTGATGATAAATTGAACACGACTCTTTTGGGTTATGGCGGTAGCAAGGTGCCGGTTTATGTATCCGAGCACCTTTCTCCAACATATAAATCTTTACACGCTGCTACACGTCTTAAGGCCAAAGAAAAATCTTATAAGTTTGTCTGGGTTCGCTATGGTAAAATTTTTGTATGCAAGAGTGAAAATTCAGGTACTATTCTGATTAAAGATGAGCAGTGTTTAGAAAAAATTGTATAATTATTTGAATTGTTCATTAAGTTTCTATTGGTCATGTTTACTTTGTTTTTAGTCCAGTGTATAGTATTTCGATTTTTTATCAGAATGTTAGGGGCATGAAAACGAAGTCACATGAAATTCTAATGTCAATCTTAAGTTCCGACTATGACATAATATGTCTGACTGAGACTTGGTTGGATGACTCGTTCTTATCCTCTGAATACTTTGATCAGAGATATACTGTTGTGCGCCGTGATCGTAGTGCACAGTATAAGGATTTGTACTCTAAAAATTATGGTGGTGGGATATTGGTAGCTATTAGTAATAAGTATAATTTTGTTAATAAAACTGAGTGGCAAACTTCCGTTGAGGACATGTGGTTGTGTATTAGTGCTGGTAGCGTCTGTATGAATATTTGTGTTGTTTATTTACCGTCTTATATACCTTGCCATATCTTTGCTCAGTTCTTTGCCAAGGCTGAAGAAATTTGCTTGCGTTATATGGATTGCACCACTTTGATTCTTGGTGATTTTAATCTTCCAAATGTGAAATGGCTTCAGTCTAATGATCCCTTTCTAGGAATTAGTGACCCTAAGTCCTCAGCGTTGAGGGACTTCCTAAACATCACCGGCTTTGTTCAAATGAATAACATCTGCAATGAAAATGACAGTATCCTAGACCTCGTCTTGGTGGATGAGAACTCCAGTCTTTCTGTTTCTTCCGCACCCCCCATCAGTAAACCAGATATACATCATCCGCCGCTAGAATTAACTCTTAATAAAACTTCAATTTCTAATTTAAATTATAATATTAAACAGTCTAAATATATTTTCACTAAAACAGACTATGAGGCATGTGTTCGTGATCTACTTAAAGTAAATTGGGGGGATTATTGTCATTTGAGTTGTAATGATTATGTTCTGACATTTTATAATATACTGTGGGAAAATATAGATAAATACACTCCGAGGGGTAAACCTAGAAATAATTGTTATCCAGTTTGGTTCTCAGCTTCGTTGATAAAAGTTCTTAAAGAAAAGCATAAATACAGGATTCGGTTCAAACGGTACAAAAACCCTCGGGACTACGATACTTTTGTTGCCCTACGGTTGCGGGCTGGGAGAGCTATGGGTAACTGTTTTAGGGATTTTATAGAAAGAATTGAGAGTGAATTAAAAACAAATGTAAAAGCTTTTTGGCGTTACGCTAAGTCTAAGAAATCTTTCAGGGGTATCCCTGACCAGGTTTCATGGGGTGATCGTGTTGGTGAGGGTGGTAGTGGTGTGGCTGATCTATTTGCAGACTATTTTGCATCTGTGTATGGTGTTACTCAACAGCCTAGTAACTTGTCTCCAAATTACTCCTCGTCTAGTTATAGTCTGTCTTCTATTAGCATTACTGAAAATGACGTTAGTGATAGCATCAAAAAGTTAGATCTTAATAAAGGAGCTGGTCCGGATGGACTTCCTCCTATTTTTATTCGTCTTTGCATCGATGCTCTTATTACACCACTGCAGATAATATACAATAAATCCCTTAAGGAAGGTACATTTCCTGATTTATGGAAAATCTCACACATTATCCCCATACATAAGTCTGGTAGTATGAACGACGTAACTAACTATAGACCAATCTCTATTATATCACAATTTGCAAAGATGTTTGAGGGTCTCATATACAATGTAGTTTATTCCCACTTTCGTCATATTATTAGTTTGAAGCAGCATGGTTTTGTGTCCAACCGTTCGACTGTGTCTAACTTACTTATTTACACTACTTTCATTAGTAACACCTTTGAAGCTAGGGGTCAGGTTGACGCTGTTTATACAGATTTTGCAAAAGCATTCGATCGCGTTGATCACTCAATTCTTTCTATGAAGTTGAACTACGCTGGTATTCATGGCTCTCTGTTGCGGTGGTTCGAGAGTTATTTAATTAATCGTTCTCAAATAGTTGCCTTGGCGGGTTATGAATCTGTACCTTTTTCTCCTGGTTCTGGTGTTCCACAGGGCTCTAAGTTGGGCCCTTTGCTTTTTTTGATATTCTTGAATGATCTTTTAGAATTAATAAATTGCAATTGTTTAGCCTACGCTGATGATTTAAAGATATACTGTAGGATATTGGACCTAAGTGATTGTATGAACCTTCAGAGAGATCTTGATGTCCTTCAGGAATGGTGTTTGAACAACAGAATGACGCTCAATGTTAAAAAATGCCAGACAATTACATTCACGAATAAAGTGAAATACATTAAATTTGATTACCATATTGATGGATCAGTATTGAGCAGAGTGTCGGTTATCCGTGACCTAGGGGTTCTCTTTGATACATCACTATCTTTCCGCAATCATATAGATGGTATAGTGACTAAGGCTAAAAGGATGCTTGGCTTTATAATCCGTACGGCGAAACCTTTTCGTAATTATAGTAGCATTGTTTTACTTTTCAACGCACTAGTAAGGAGTTCCTTGGAATATTGTTCTACTATTTGGTCTCCCTATTACTCAACTTATTCTAATAGTGTTGAATCTGTTCAGGCCCGTTTTGTTAGGTATTTATGTGTGAAGAATGGGATCCGTAAAGCTATACCTGATTACAATGACAGGTTAAGTCACTTTAAAATGCTTAGCTTAAAAGAAAGACGTAGCCATTCTGACTTACTAACACTCCATAAAATTATGAACGGTTCCATTGATGCACAATTGGTAAACTATTTTAACTTTAGGTCTAGCCAACGTAGTAAGCGCCATCATCGTATTTTTGAATTGCCTACATCCACCCTAAATACCACATTTAATAGCCCACTGACACGTATGGCAAGGCAATATAATGAAAGGTCCAACTTGACAGATTTTCCTATTGATATTTTCTCCATGAGTTTCGCTTCATACAGACGTTCCCTATTTAGACAGAGTGTGGAGTGCATGTCTATGTAGCTCTAATCGGTTTGTTTTTTGTAGTGTTCTAGAAAGCTTCTAGACACACTTTTTATTTTTCTCTTTCGTCTCATATATTTTTTAATTTAGATGTTATGCATACCTGTTATTTGCATGGTTACTGAAATGCTAATTTTATATGATATTTCATTTGAATTGTAAGTGACTGTGCTGTTGGTGTGCTTATTATAAATTATAAATAAATAAATAAATAAATAAATAAATATCACCGCAACATGTTAATCTGTGATCATTAACCATGATAAAAGACACGCCGTGATTACCCTACAATGCCTCACAAAAAATACCATAATCAATTCATGGGGGACTATAAGAAAGCGACAAACTTACGCCCACAAGCCCACGATCCGGGACGAAGGACCAAAGAAAATAATAAGGCGATTTGTATTAAAAAAATCGGGTGTGACACTTAATTAAGTCGACTGTCTTTTAGTATGCTTATGGAAATTCTACAGATTCTCCTTTGATAACTTTTAGTGTGACTTTGACCCTTTGAAGCAATCAATTGAAGTCACCGTACAACTTGTAAGTTAATGTCTCAAAAGACTTGGAATAAAAGGACATGTTAAAAAGAGATGTACCGGTTTTATACTGTCTTGACTTGAATGATAAATAAAAGAATAAGGATGCAGCGACATCCATTTACATTGATGACGACTTGGAGTGTATTTATCCTGGTTTCACTGTTAAACATAAAGTTTGCCATAGATGAAATGGAGAGAAGCAAAAGGAGTATGCAAGGGTCGTAGCCGGTGGTGTTCTGCAGTTTCTGCCTACCTCCATTTGAGGAAGGCGTGAGATTATGTGTGTGTGAAATTTAGACAAACTCGAAATTAAAGTACTCATCAATTTATATCCTACGGTCCCCATAAACCAAATAATTGAAACATAACTCGAAAGTGCAAGAACACAAAAGGTCCTTGAACTCAACATGTACTTAAGAGCAGTTCACAAAACATCCAAGTCACTAAGAATAAACAAAAGCTTTATCAAAAATGTTTTGTCTTGCGCAACACGCATTAAGTTAGAGAAAAATCTTCATTAAAAACGTTTAACATAACATTTCCACCTACCCACGCTTAAGCTTCGTTAAACACACTTCAATCCGTTAATTTCGTCACAGAAAACATAAAAAGACATCTTAATTGAGTTCAAATCTATCGTGATACTCAAATTTCTGTCTGACCGTATCAAAATCACATTAAGACGTCGAAAAAGCCGCTCACATTAAACCAGCATTGGTTTCTGGTATCTCGAGACTACTAATAACTCAATTCTTACTAAATTATATACGGCCGGGAGAGGCACATCACTATCATTATTGCGCGCGCGTTACGACACGATGCGTTCTTTTTGGTCACGATAATAAGAGCTTTTCGAATGTTTTTCTGTCATTGCTTTGAAAATACATTATTTTCTTTTAGCTTTTGTGAAGTTTTGTGATGAAAGGTACCTACGCTTTGGAATGGGCCACTAGCTTCATATTTTCTGACTGTCCGACTTTTTGACAATTCAAAAGTGCCTGTCAATGGTTTAATTGAAATAAATGCTTTGAGTTTGAAAGTTTTCAGTTTTTATGATAGATTTATAAGCAATTTCTGTGACCAGCCTATGCATAAATTCTAGTGTTAAAATATGTATTGCTTCAATTTAATGTTATGCTAAAAGCTACAAGCTTAGTTAGCTTAGGTACTATTAAATCATGAAACTCATTTCAAATGATGACTTAGACGAGTAGTTAGTAACTGGTTTAGAAAAGTTAATTTATGTATATATTTCTCATTAATATTAATTTTAATTCCGCCTGAAGCGTTAATAGTGTTTATCTGACTTTGTTTCGGAATTTCTTCTCGGGGATCAGTCGGCTAGGAAATTCAAATTCGCCATCTTGTTTTTTTTTTATTGCTGAATGGGCCTGCTCTTGACCTCGATCACGCCTGATGCGATGGATGAGGTCTATGATCGAACAAGCGTGCCCAGAAGGTGCCAAAAAATTGGCCAAAATTTTATGTGTTTTAAAAAATTGGCCAAAAATTGACGTTTAAATGTATATTAAAGGATCTACTTGCAGAGACATCATTTCATAAGCTTATCACCAGCATTATATTATTAAATCATTATTTTTTTGAATTTATGGAATAATTGTAAATTTTACAAAAAGTCATGACTGTATCGTGGTCACCTGTGATTTTTTTTTTATTAACGTTGTGCAAAGCTTCTGTCTGTTTTTCCATCTGTCCACTTGATCACTCTTAATCTTCATTTCCATAAGATTACGGAAATCAAAAGATTGTAACAAAAAAGAAAAATGTGACTTTAATAATAAGCATATTAAGATGTTTTTTATGAAAATAAGTAGCGACCAGCCCCTGCTTCGCGCGGTTTTTACAACTTGACAAAACGTCGAGATTTCTTTATAATTTGTAAGTTGAATATTAATTTATTATAAATTTATAACCTTCCGGTCTAACCTCTCTAAATAATGATGGTATCAAAACCCGTTGCGTAGTTTAGAAGAACAACGCGATCACACATACAGACACAAAAAGAATTATCACACACGCTTCGAAGTCGCTTTTCCAAGAGGGTAAAAAAAATAAAGAAAAAAAAAACAGATACCATATTCCTCCCCTCCTAAGCACGCCGCCTACTTTACTCTGAAAAACTTTTACGCCTTACATTTTTAGTGACGTCACGACCCGCACTATTGCACATCGCATGTCTTTTACACGTACTCATCACGTAATAATAACAATATATACGCGTTGGTTCGTTCGTTTTGTTGTGGCCAATGTACCACGCCCCGGCCATTATTATGAGACCGACTGGGTTTTCTGGTTTATCGATAAGTAACGGGTACTGCACTAGTTCTTTTGCGACGGAAATAGAATTGAAGGACATTTTTTATCTGAAGATAAAATGTAACTTAGGATTTTACCGTTGTAAGTACTAATTTAGATAAAAAATAAGGAAAAGCATATAATTTTTTTTTATTGTTTGATATCACGTATAGTATAATTATTCTCTTGGCTTTGAAGTTTCTCTGAAATTCACTTTAGCACAATAACAACTCCTACACAGCTTCAGCTGAATCTCATGATGGTACGGAACATTTTATTTATAATCACACTAATATTATTAAGGCGAAAGTTTGTGAGGGGGGGTGTGTGTGTGTGTTTATATGTTTGTTACATCTTCATGCTCAAACGGCTGGACCAATTTTGATAAAATTTGGTATGGAGGTAGCTGACACCCTGGATTAACATATACGCTACTTTTTATCCCGATATTCGAACGGAATCGACATTTACCCGGATGAAACCGCGGGGCCCAGCTAGTGTAATATAATTAAACGCTGCTGTTACGCTTTGCTCGGAAGTATGTATATTTTCTAAAATAAAAACGACATTTCTGAGATTGTATCCTCACTTTCCGGACCGATAAACTTCGACCGTATTAGGTACTTCATGATATCACAATTTACTTTCATCGATATCTCTAAACAACAACACTACACGAAGACGCTGCGCCCGCGCCGCCTCTTGGAAACATGCGGCGACTTTATCACCCACCTCACAGACATAACAAGTACAACACACACGAACATACAGACATATTCATACGTATTACTTACTCTCTTATATGGAACATAATGTATTTTCAACATAAACAATCGATGAAACGGTCTTTATCGACTTTTAGAATAATTTAACAAGCTACAACACTATGATTAAGGCTCCCGCAGACAGGCGCGACACGATTCTGGTAGAACAATTTCCAAGAAGTTTTCATAGAAATTGTTCTACTAAAGACACGTCGCTACAGAATAGTTAGTCAAAGTTAAGCATTAGTATTTAATAATAATATTACCTATGATAAATGATTTTATTTTTGTAAGTAGGTTTGTACAAACACTTTTACACGTCAATCATGTTTTTTTTTAAACTAGATGAAGTCGGCGTTTCCTGTCTGACTACTCTGAGAAGAAAGGCCGAAACAAACTCAGAGGTCACAGTCTCTTATAAAGTCCAGACATAATCTTGGTCAGGTTATATGAAGACCATGTAGATCGATGTCTGAGGTGGTCTTTTGAGGAAAGAACCACACAGATTGAGAGGACTGTCCAGTCACAACAAATAACTGTATGCGTATAATATTACTAACTTGTTTGTATGCGCCTTGGGTTGACCTGTTATGGGGCTTACAGGACCTAAATACAAAAAACGCAAGTTTTAGAAACAATAAACGTAAAGATCGATTACAGTAAACAAAATCTGAAAAAAAAAATATATTCTTCAGGATATATGCTAGGTAGTAGAACTAATTTGATACGATAGAAAAAAAACATGAAGATACCTCTACAAATTTTATTTTTACAATAAAAACCATCAATCATTCTGATTCTTTGTCAGATTATTCTACAACATACTAAAATACTAGTGTTTTAATTTTTTAGTCCAAACAATAGATTTTTTGTAATTAAACATCAACCGAGCACGAATCCAGACTCCGGGCTGCTGACAGAAATTCCAGAAAGAAAAACCCAATTACACTTTGGCCGACCCGGGAATCGATCCCAGGACCTGAGGCCCAGCAGTAGTGCTTGCGGCCTCTAGACCATCGAAGCTTGATTTGCTGTCATATCTTGTGTTATAGACAGTCTTACCAATGTGTATCGTATTACCCAGTAACTGGGTTGTGGAGGACCATGTAAAATAGTTGTATTCAACTGCATCCGGTTAGACTGGAAGCCGACCTCAACATAGTTGGGAAAAGGCAGGCAGATGATGATCTTGTGTTATAGACATTACTGTGTTGGACAAAGTTATGTTGTAGAATATGACTCATGCTTTGTCAGCAAGAGGCAGTATTCTGCTACTTAGACACCGTAAAGTGCAAGTTGCTTCACTTAAACATAGTTGCAAATTTCATAACACCATAACAGTGTTAAGCATAGTGTTTATTACGCTATTAAAATAGACTCTAGTTTTATTAATATTCTGCAAACTGGTGCGAAATTACTACCGTTTTCGAAAGCATGTTAATGTTTCAAATCTGTTATTTCTGTGCACTAGATTACAGCTAATAATAATAATAATATGAGATTTATTTAGTTATCTTATTTTTATTTTTTTAGGTCAAAGGTAATCAAAGGGCATCAAAAAATTCATCCGCATCGCTGTCCACAGGAAACGTGCCCAAAAGACTGGCAGCATTGCCACGTTGTATGGCAATGCTGATTCTTTGGCCAAAAAATAGGCCAGCCCTCTGGTCACGTGAAGAGTCGACCAACCGCTTGGCGATGTCTCGAAATACTACGTGGGCACTCGGGCCCCATGGCCCTAGAGTTTCAACCCCAAACGGCTCAAACATATACGTTCCAAAGAGATTGGAGTATTTGCGCCGTTTGAGGTTTTCCGCACCTGCAGCAGCTGCCCCAGCACAGCTCACCGTGCTTGGAAGATGGGATGGCGCAAGGGTGTCGACACACGTTGCATCCCACACCAAAGGCCTACCAACCTTCCAAGGCATTATGGTCATTCCGTCTGGTCTCTTCCCATCGTCGCGTGCCAAGCCATTTCGGTTCTAAAACAGCTGGCACCCCGGCGGTGACAAGAGCACGACGGATGATGTCATTGATGCTAGCATGCCGTGCTATCCGGCCTGCGCTTTTACTGCAGGATAAGCCATGGTGTCCGAGGCAGTCGACACCTTCACCGCATTTGCAGCGATGCGGAGCCACGCAAGGGGCGCCCAGACGCAGACAAGTAGCGAGCCGGAAAGTGGAATCACCCAGCAAAGTGCCTATGTTGGGTGACGGTAACGCCTGAAGCCAGAGGCCCGACTCCCACTCACCCACAGCCAGTAGGCGGGCACGCTCAGCAGTATTGGTGGACGTATTAATGAGATTATTCCGTACCAACCTGCAGAGCGGCTCATCCCACTGCCTCTGGGTAGATGGGTTCGCGGGCCGATCTGTATCCGGGCAAGCCATTTTCCAGGCGTTCACCGCGTCGGCCAAGGTTCAAGCTAACGGTGATAACGGCTCCAGAGACAGGACCCTCTGCACAATGCGAGCCGTATCGAGAAGTACTGCCTTCTGAATCAGGCCCTTGATCCAACCGCCTAACGAGAGCGTCGATAGATGTTACAAATCACCAATTTCATGACCAGTCTTTCAAGGACAACGGGGATTTTTGAACTAGCAGCGCCCCGCGGTTTCACCTGCATAAGTGTCGATCCCATGAGAATATCGGGATAAAAACTATCCTATGTCCTTTCCCGGGATGAAATCCGTTCAGTGATTTAGGCGTGAAAACGTAACAGACAGACAGAGTTACTTTCGAATTTATAATATTAGTATGAATTTCACCACCACTGCTCTCAAAACGGTGAAGGAAAACATCGTGAGGAAACCGGCATGTTCTAGAACCAAGACGATATGTAACATCTACCAACCCGCACTGGGCCCGCGTAGTAAGATACAGCCCACTCTCTCTTGAAGACAGGAGGCCTGTGTCCCAGCAGTGGGAACATTATAGGCTGATAACTCAGTTGACGCCCCTTTCTAGCCATATCACCGTTAATATAAACCTTCATGATAAAAAAATCAAACATCACTTACCGCTCTTATTTCCCATAAACCATAAATTCCCTTAGTCCATTTAGAAGTATCATAGGCGCATGATCGCGATGCGGACGGGACACAAATGTTGACACACGCATGCGCGTGACGCGTCGTCGCAGCTTACTGCCAGCGTCAATATTGACCCTGCTGCAAGCGCGCGTGCAACTAGGGTTGGGACAGGTGGAATTTACTTTTAAATAGATTTTTAGTTTTATGTAGGTGTTTGAAAATTATAAAGTTCAGTTGACGCAATTTATAAAAGTTCTTAAGAATTCTTTCAATTTGAATTATCTATGCTGTTTCTAGAATAAATTAAGTTGTTAATTAATTGGTTAAAAGCTGCCTTTTTATTAATAATTTGTTTAACATTTTAATTTCTGATAAATATATGTATAACAAGCTCTATTTAACATCACGCTAGGAACCTTAGGAGCCGAGCAAAAAAAAAAAGTCAGAAAGAACGAGGCGATGCGATGCGACGGGGTGGGTTGGGGGAACAAGAAATTTCTCGCCTACGAAGTTGCGGGCCGAAGCTAGTAAAATATAAAGATTTATATTTATGTAGTGGCAGCCCTACTTCAAGCTGTATGACTGGAAGCTTTTGTAGAGCAAACTTTACAATGATGGGAACATCATAAATTCACATTACATCGCTAGCTTGGAATCCAAATTATTTCCCTCGTTATTTGAACAACATCCAATGGATTAATACATAGCGATGTGATACGGTGTGTTCAACAAAATGTAGTTTTTATTACATTTTGTGTTGACATTAATTTTGTGGGAGCCCTATTTGCATAGGTGCGCAGGAGTTTAACTTAAAACAACATTTGTTTTACAATGTCATCTTTGCTGATCATCTTTTTCTTAGATAGATAAGCATGTAATGTATGTTTGTATAGTAACTATTAATGATAAATTCCAAAGTAAAATATAAAATACCTACTTACCTATGTTTTTTGTACCAGTAAATCGAACTAAACTAATCTAACAACTATTTTACCCATGTTTAAGCCAATATAATTTATTATACCTGTCAAATAGTTGATAAATGATGCGTCAAATTATATTTGACATTTGAAATAATAATTTTGACCACAATTTTAACAGTCGAGTACCTACCGAGTAACATTAGCAAGACTATTAAGGGGGAAGCTCTAAGGTGGCCCGCGAAATTCAAATTTTCTTACGTTTTTTGCAATTTGCTGGTCAGTATTAAGTTGTACGTTGATTAAAATATGATTCGCGGTCGTAACAAATATGTATTTACAGAATTATAATCATTAAAGTCATCAACACAACTCTCTAAGACCATGTAATCCCCAAATGTCAAGATTTCATGAAATAGTCATTCTTGGGGATTACATGGTCTTAGAGAGTTGTGTTGATGACTTTAATGATTATAATTCTGTAAATACATATTTGTTACGGCCGCGAATCATATTTTAATCAACGTAAAACTTAATACTGACCAGCAAATTGCAAAAACCTAAAAAAAAAATTGAATTTCGCGGGCTACCCTGGCGCTTTCGCCTTAAAGGAATGTGCTAACAATTTTTGACTTAAGCCATTACCAACAGGGTAGGAGCGTTTACGACGTAGGTACGGCATTTCATACAAACTTTCAAGCCCTTGTTTTTCGAAATGAATGAACCGATTTTAATGAAACTTCAAACGCATAAGCAGGATATAAAGGTCTAAAAAGTTACTTAAGAACATTTTCGAAATATCTTATTTAAAAAAAGAAAAGATGACTGTAAATCTCTGTTTCTATGGAAAATTTATAATCGGTCTAATTTGGCTGTAACACTATTAGTTGAAAATGTTTGTCGAAAAACAAGGGCTTCAAAGTTTGTATGAAATGCCGTACGGCGTAAACGCTCATAACGTTAGTAGTACAATTAAATCATTTATTAGTTTGCAATCACGGGTTGGCACCAACCCGCATTGGGCCCGCGTGGTGAAGCCCATTCCCTTTCACAGAGAGGAGGCCTGAGTAGCATCTCTTCAGTTCCCAATCTGACAATTAGAAATGCTTAACTCAAGTAATTTAAATGGCACATTATTTATCGATAATAATAATAACTTACAAATTGACACACCCTTTATGACGCTACTTCAAAAATACCATATCAGGAATACGTATTAATGACGGTTATGTGAGAATATTTTCTAAATCCTCAGAAAACCAATCAACCCTACACGGTCAAAAACTGGTTAGAACCAATATTTACCAGAACCAGAATCCAAAATACCAATAAGCTACTGTACGCCCCCCGGCCTCGCTCAGTCAATATTGAATATACTTAAAACATGTTCCAGGAATCAGTTTTAGTGCTACAGTGAGATATTGTAAGTAAACTCCTCTATTTAGATTTAGCTGATCCTAAACCAACATACACTGACCTCTGGTCCTTCGTCCTAAGGTACGGGAGAGAGGTCTGGGTAGAAAAGCTGCATGACGGAGTGTAACTCATACTAATTGATATGTAGGTGTAACATAGTTCAAAACTGAAGCCTATTTGAGCAAAACTATTTATGTGCAGGAAGTTGAAAGGACTCGGAATCAGTTTGTGACTGATGGATTTTGTGGTCGTACGGTTCAAAGGGAAGTCATGTTCGCGCCTTTATGGATAGAGGGTGTTAATGTTTACTAGAAATTACTTTACGCTAAAACGGAAAATTGCAGGCTAAAGGACCAGCTGTGTTAATGACATCCATACTAATAATTATTATAAATGCGAAAGTGTGTCTGTCTGTTACCTCTTCACGCTTAAACCGCTGAATCGATTTAGATGAAATTTATTATAGAGATAGTTTTAGTCCCGACATAAGATAGCTTTTATCCCGATATTCCCACGGGATCGACACGTAGGCAGTGAAACCGCGGGGCGCTACTAGTGGTTTATAAAGAAATAAGAAAGATAATAAATTTATTTAGCACAGACTAAAAGACACACAAGACACCAGATACATACAATATCAGATAAAAACAAAGATCAAATAAAAAGTGTAATGTCCGATCCGATGTAAGAAATTAGCAGGAAAGAGTGCTTCACGGCTACGCAAAAAAGGTCCAGCCAGGAATGTTCCAGGAATGGTCAAAACACACAAAAGATATTCTAGGAACATTTTATTTAATGTAACTTCTCCTAACACGTAAGTCCTAGGCTGCCTAGTCGGGATGGAATTAGTCAGTAGCAGACCGGAGTTTGGATTTGTTTCCGGTTGATGGCAATAGGCTCGCCCCCCATTACATGGGACTTGATTGGACTTAAATATAACTGGAGAAATGCGGGTGAACTATAGCTATAACTCTGCCTTACCCTTCGAGGAATTACAGGCGTGATGTTACGTTTTGACCATACTTAGATTCCGAAAAAGGGAGGGGCTTGTGGCTAAGTCATAACAGCCGCACGGGTCCATCGATCAGGTTAAGCTACGCTTGCCGCGGTTGGTCCGTGGAGTGTTGACCATCTTCTTTGGTAAGTACCAAGACCCCTCCGTGCCTCGGAAAGCACGTTAAGCCGTTGGTCCCGGCTGTCATTCGTGGATCTTTGACAGTCGTTACGGGTCGTCAGAAGCCCGAAGGTCTGACAACCAGTCTTACCAAGGGGTATCGTATTACCCAGCAACTGGGTTGTGGAGGTCAGATGGGCAGTCGCTCCATGTAAAATACTGGTATTCAGCTGCATCCGGTTAGACTGGAAGCCGACCCCAACATAGTTGGGAAAAGGCTAGGCAGATGATGATGATGAGATTCCGAGAAAGGAACATGTAATTTGACTGCTCATAAAACATACGTCCTAAAGCTGTTAAAACACTGAAAACAAAGACTTAATATTTATGAAGCAGTGCAGTAATGAGTACCTGCCTGTCTTAACTATTCTCATTTATCGTGGCTCATTTATTCTCCTAAAAGCACTAAAACTACTAATTACATCAGCGTAAAGTACTTCCATTAACACCTCTGTTGGCTGATTTAATAGCAAAAGCTACAATTTTGCTATCGCTGTGATAGCCAGAGAACATTTCTACACCTACAGGAAAAATATCCAGCAATGATGTTTCTTAATAAAATGACGAAATCAACACATTTTCGAGCGCCCGCCATCTTGAATATTACCAAGAAGGGATTCTCAGCAAAACTCTCTAGTCTTAATTTGCCTAGATTTATTACACTATCCATGTTACTTAAGACATAGAAGCCAACTTTAAAGTCATAAACACGGTCTTACCGTACCCATATTATTTCCTAGCTTAGAACACAAAACCAACAAATAAATTACACTGAAATATGAACAAGCAAAATCCCGTACACACTGCGCTTCTTGAAAACAAATACGCGTCCTGAAATAACACAAGACTTGAAGTCCAACTCACTAATAGCACCACAGAGTAGTGAAAGAACAGAGACTACAACCAGAAAAGAAAAAAAACAAACGCGTGGATCCCCAAAAAAATAAAAGAGATCCCTCGTCAATTTCCAAGTACCTTTCTTTTCAAATATTAAAACTTATAATTTTCACAAATCCTCGCTTCCCATTGTTATCGTATCCATTTAACCTGTCATACACCTTTCATGGGGTTCTATGGGACAATGGGTAGTATTCACCATATCCCAGTGATGAGTAGCGACCACTTGTTCAAACAATTCCTGTATTTGGGATTAAATATATTTAATCTGTATCATTTGTTGAACTGCTCTGTACTGCAAATAGTTGGCACGATGATTTCAAGTGTTGAAGAGGTATTTTGTTTAGGGTCTTTAATAAAAAGTGGTGACATGATAATACTGGTTATTCTTAGAAATATTATGTGCGACAGATTTTGTCTGGATTTTTAGGACTGGAATTTTAGGAGGATATTAATCCTATGGTTAGACCAACACTAAAAAGCGATGGTACACACACAGAATAAATAGCACCAGAGGCATAAATAGATCTACATAGTTAGGTTCAAAAAAAATCTTAACAACTAGAAATTTTTTCGACTGAAACGGCAAGATGATGTAGACCCTTAACTAATCCATCCAACCTAATTCATGACCAAACTAAAACACCATCCTGTCTCGAAGGACCATAATACCCTTTCACCTGTTCCAAGATTTTATTCGCCCAGTCCACTCGAAGCCCTAAATTACGACCAGATAAAAATAGGTCTGGATAGTTTTATGTGGTCCACCTGGGCCAAACGAGGGCCGAGCGTTTCTCGCCTCGTTACCAAAGGGCCGAGGGCTGGAGCATTAATTACAGCTTTTGTGTTTATAGCATATATATTTAATCGTAAAATACGGCCCACAGACACCATATTTATGTTAGTTTATGATTGCGAGGGCTTAATTGCTGATAGGATTCGATTTAGTTTCGGTCTTTCGGAGTCTAGGTTGTCTGCTGTGATTCGGGATTAGTAGATAAAGCTGGTTGGTTTATGCCCGCGTTCTGTGATTGGGTAATTTGAATTTGTAAGACATGGAAGCTGATAAGATTGACGTTGGTTTGCTTAGAAATTGCTTTATTATTGTAAAACTTGAAACGTTAAGTCGGGTTTTGATAATGATCCGACATTATACAATAATTACCATTGAAGATTTTAATCTCAATATGATTGCAACAAATCGGTTGACCAAGTTGTGTCTTTTGGCAAGATTTTGGTGTATTGAATTTCGGTTGATTGCCATTATTAAATATTTTAATAGCGGTCTTCAAAGACATCCATTACCTGATTTGGAATAAGATAAATATGATACAGAAAACGACCAAAAATTTCAAGCTTGATTTAGTTTAGAATAAAGTGAAGCAAAAGATTGAAATTCTTCAAGTAACTCTTGTCATAGACAATATTAGTTCTACAATAATAAATACACCCATGCAAACCCCATTGAAGTTCCATGTCCCATAAACAAGAACAATCTAACGCTGGTCCACTTTACCGTAAACAAACCAATCTATGGCGTTACGTCACAATAGTGTCCGGCCAGGGAATCGAACCGAACGCCCACTCGCATTCCTGTCGAAACTGGTTCTGAGTTAACTGCTTATTAGTACTTTGCGCGTTTTACGGGTTATCCTAGATGTTATGGTGTTTTATTAAAGGTATTACTATGTGTTTATTGTTCGCCAATTTATTGGATATTAAACTGTTCGGCTAACTGGGCAGTATCTCCGTTTTTGGACAGGTTTATGCT
The DNA here is from genome assembly GCA_963082905.1 of Oligia fasciuncula. Lineage (NCBI taxonomy): Eukaryota > Metazoa > Arthropoda > Insecta > Lepidoptera > Noctuidae > Oligia > Oligia fasciuncula. The sequence continues at coordinate 8,317,834 of OY720411.1, forward strand.
TATGTCCAGATATGGCTGGACGGCCATTGGCTGTTTGTGAATTATGCTGCTGATTCGAGCTCTGCTAATTAATAAAAGTATCCTAATTTTTTGTTTATTCAGTGGCTCATTATAATCACGTGTCATGTTTTCAATTCAAATTACTGAGATCAGATAGATACCTTGAAATTTGAAAGTGAGATCTCATAATGATATTTTTATGTAGACGATGATAAATAACTGAAACTTAAAGTAGATAAAGATACTTACTGAAAGCAGTTTATTTAATAAATGTAACAAAATAAACAATATCAAACCAAACAAAGTAACTCCTACTTCAAGAATTCCAACAAATCCATTATCAGATTGCCCAACAGAACTTGTTTTCAAAAACTAGCAACGTAATCCAAAACTCACGCGCCTAAACCAACTGAAGATAATAATGTCCAAACATAGTGAAACAATATTGGGGCGAGGGATGCGCGGGCGCAGTAGCTCGCACCGCCATGTTAAATGGCGGCGCAAACTGTCATTATCACCTACAAGTCGACGGTAATGCGTTAGCAGTTGCTGTTGCCTACTGGATTTTTATGTGGTAAGGATGTGATTTGGGATGGGATGTGGGTAGTTCTGATATTTTTGGGAAGCATGAAAATTGAAAAGTTGAAAATCAATTAGATATTAAAATTGAGGATAACTAGATAAGAAAGTTACTGTGGTATTTAAATAAGGAAGATAAGAAAGGAAATGTGAGTGTCACTGCAAGATGATGAAAGAAAATTTGGAAAACAGTTTTTGTTCCATTAGCCGACGACGGTTTTTATCAATACAAATATTACATAGAAAGATTACAAAATTTCGATACCGTAGATCATTACTCTATAGGTATATAGATTGGAGCGTTAAAAAGAGAGCAACGGATAAAAAACATGGATGTCAAACTTTTATGAACGAAATAAATTATCTAAAATAGAGTAATTAACCTAACCATACACACAAAAAGCACAATAAAAATTCGACAGAACAGAACAAGAAATTACAACTTCCTGTAGGTCGCACCGTTACAAAGATGTTATCATAAAATCAGCGCGCAATCTGAGATTATGAGATTAATGTATGATAATTATAGTCATTACGCACAATTATGTACCTATAATATTAAACTGCGGCTAATAAACCAATTTATCGCTAGATAGCATTTAGTCTAGGCGTTGATTCCGACACTTTGGCAACTTGTTTCTGAAGATATTGAGTCATGAACGGTAACACAGCTCTGCTTGGTGATAAAATAGTGCCTTTTAATACTAAAGTAAACTTTGACAATAACTATACAACTAGAAGGGAAGAAAAAATGAGCAAAGATAAGGGTAAGAAGAGTAATAGACAATTAGATGATGTAAGATATGCTACAGCTTCAATATACAAGACAACAAGTACAGTCGGTATTACATTAAAATAATCTCTTAAATTCAAGTACCTTTGAAAATTATTTGGACTAGATTTTAAGACAGAAATAAACGGGTAAGACGGCGTTATCTGATTTAAAAAAAATTGAGTCTATTTATAATAAAGTAGACATTGACAATATTGATACAACTAAAAGGGAAGAAGAAGTTAGCATAGATAAGGTTATGAAGAGTAATAAAAATCAATTAGACGATGTTGGATATAATAGAGCTTCAATATACAAGACATCAATTACAGTCGGTATTAAGTTAAAAGAATCTCTCAAGTTTAAGTCCCTATAAAAATTATTTAGACTAGATTTTAAGACTGAGACATAAACGAGTAACACGGCTCTATCTAATAACAAAATGGTGGCTGTTAATACTAAAGTAAACAGTGATAATAACGGTACAACTAAAAGGGAAGAAGTTAGCATAGATAAGGGTGAGAAGAGTCATAAAAACTAATTGGACGATGTCGGATATATTACAGCTTCAATATTATACAAGACGTCAATTACAGTCGGTATTGCATTAAAAGAATCTCTCAAATTGAAGTATGTTTTAAATACTATAAATCATTTAGACTGGCTTTTAAGAGTTAGATACTCGTCTAGTCATCTCGTTGAGTTGTTGACCTCCAGTTCATTTTATGCTAGGATGTATTCGTAAGTAACTATGCAAGGCACTTAAAATGTTCTTGACCGTTACAAGATCATGTTCAACTACCTTCATGTTTACAATTTCTAATACATATTTCTTTGTCTTTGTTTATTTATTATTATTGTCACTTTTATGTAAAGGTTTTTTTTATTGTTCCATGTCTTTAGCATCATTGTTATTGTGATCAACTCTTTTATCAAGCAGTTTTACTCATTCCTCCACTTGGGATCGGCATTGGGGTCGGCGCAACATGTCTTTTTCTTCCATACTACTCTATTAGTCCGAGTCATCATCTCGGTAGTCACTCCCTTTCTAACCATATCATCATTCACAAAGTCCATCCATCGTTTCTTTGATCTTCCCCTACTCTTATAGCCATCGATATTTATATTCAAATCTTCCTCATGACATTTTCCTCATTCCTCAGTATCACATACCATTCCTCCACTTCATTTACTGAATCAAATTCCCTCCTTACTATTTCTCTCGTCCCTCCAGAGGACAGCAATTGTCATCCCATATCAAATTCTCTCATAACATTAAGCAATCAAGTTCATTCGTTCTTAACAAGTGTTTGCTTCGGGATTCGTCTGTCAGTCAGTTGGGAGCTAACGCGAGCATCCTGTCTGTCTGTCCGTCCTGATAAGATAATACTTATACACACAGCATTGCTTGATTGTTTAATACTTGAGTTATTATGATTTCCTGTGCTTGAAAATTCGAGATAATGTTAAGTCTTGGCTTGATAGTTGAGCAAAGACGGGGAGGCTTATTAGTGTGGTAATTCTAAAATTTAGGGCGCATTGAGTAAGCGAGAACGTTTTCAAGATATTGGTAGTATTTAATTTAATGATCTGTGTTTCGTACTGTTAATTATTTTGCAACTTAAAGCTGCCCGGGAGTTTGTTGCATCTCTTCTTCTTCCCAGCTAAATTACTAGGAAGTGGTGAAGGGCGGGCGTTTTCGGGGACTGCCTTATGTAATTTTGACGTTTCTTTTGGACTTTTGGTTTTTATTTAATTTTTAGGTGCTGTTATTTTGCTGATTCTCAGCCTAGTTTGAATAAATGACTGTCGATTTTGATTTTGAGCAACAAGATACAGCGAATAAAACAAGTGTAAATTGGTTTGATCATGTTCTCAGTGTAATGTGATAAATAAGCAAATCTATACCAAACACAACACTCGCTTGTAAATATACACGGAATTGGAACCGAATGAAGTAAACTAACACTGCAGAAAAAACATAAGCACAAACACCTCTTATTTGAACACGAAAAACACATAAAACTGTAATGTCAAGTCACCCAGAAGTCTAGTTTACGTCACCTAACACGTCACATAACGCTTTAAAAGTATAACTTTCATTGAAACCATCACGTTTCGCCTCAAAATCGTAAATAACACCTCATTTGACAGCTGGAAACGCACCTTCATCTTTTTTCTGCTAAATAGACCACGTGGGTTCGCAGAATTCTAAAGTTACGACCTCTCAAATGTGCCGAAAATCATTAAAAGTACCCCAACAATGAATGTTTTGTGTTTCGGGAACTAGTTTCACAGATATAGTCGAACAAAAAAGTGTATTTTGATGTCTAAATAGACACATCATCGGCCAGGTAGAGGAGCAAGGTAACCGACACTGTTCTCGACCGTAGTGAAAGAAATGTCATTAATTTTAACGGTTGCCCGTCCGGAGAGGTGGATTCTTTTTTTCTTCATAATTTCGATAGCTGATTATTTGGAATTTGATCAAGATGTAAATGTAATATGTGTTCTTTGGTTGTTTAAACTTTTTTTCTTGTATAACGTTTAACCCAATATTGGTTATATTATACCAGTAACGATATCCAATTTCAAAGATTTCTCTATGGATTTTTGTATCGATAAATCGTGCGGAAATAAAAAAAATCGAAGTACAGTCGGGCACATAAACATTGAGCAAAAAAATATAGCGTTCACCGAATTTTATTACTCCTAAAAATCTTCAAACATTACAATCCTAATGGTAGTCAACAAAGGGAATTTATTCTACCTGACCGTCTCCTGGTCCATTGTTCGGCAACAAATCTGGTGCGCATTCGAATCTCTCGACTTTTTTTCTCAAAAATCCCTTGTTAGCAAGTCCACGGATAGATCTCTTTTGTGAGGACAATGGGGGTTACATATTTATAAGTGGGTAGGTAGGCGGAGAATACAGGTGTTTTGTCTAACTGCGCCGCCGCGCCGCTCCGTATCAAGTATATCTAACATGAAATAGTTATAACTTTATTCCTTGATCGACACACGCCACGGATCAGTCATCAGACAGTTGTCAGGTTTTTAGGGTTCCGTACCCAAAGGGTAAAAACGGGACCGTATTACTAAGACTCCACTGTCCGTCTGTCTGTCACCAGGCTGTATCTCATGAACCCTGATAGCTAGACAGTTGAAATGTTCACAGATGATGTATTTCTGTTGCCGCTATAACAACAAATACTAAAAACAGAATATAATAGATATTTAAGAGGGGCTCCCATACAACAAACGTGTTTTTTTCGGCGTTTTTGCCTTGTGGCACGGAACCCTTCGTGTGCGAGTCCGACTCGCACTTGGCCAATTTTATTGTTATATTAACCATGCGTATTATTATGCCGTTTTTATAGCTGTTGCCAAATTTGGCCTTTTATACTTTTACCGTTACAAAATTATTTAACTGACTATTCTTATCTAAATCCTCTGCGTCACGCCGCATATCTTCGTAGAAAGTTATTTCAAGTTTATAAATTCCAATTTTATTGTAAAAAAAATAACAATCATGCAACTACATCAAAAATATTTGTTCAATCCGTATATCAAAGAGGCTACAGCGGTCAGTACCGTCATTTTTTGTCCGAAACAACCTCACGTTCCCGCTTCGGACATCAAAATAGTGTTACGAGTTTAACAAATAACTTTTTTAAGGTATAAACCAACGAACGCCAATTAGTTCTACCAAGGAGAGATGGCTCTTTCGACGTTCATTTTACTCGTATTTTTTGTGGGTCTGCCCGAAAAATTTTATTTAGTGAACGCGGTGATTCGTTTCGCTTCTGTGTGTTTATTACGACGCTGACTGTACAAATATTTTGTGGTCGTATTTTCTGGTCGTGTCACGCTGTTGCGCCGCCGATTGATTGTAAATAACAGGGATGTTCGGCAAATGTAGTGATTATTCGCCATTTTTGTGATTAGATACTTTGTTTGGTATGGTCATTGTGTGGAATTATAGTGAGTGGGTCTTGGAAAGGTTTTATAATAACAGTTTGAGAGCATCATCAATTTGATGATAGCATTCTGATTCTGTGGCGCTAAAAATCTGTGGAGCGGTTTTTTTATAGTTTCAGTACTATCAACTAAAAATAGGAATCAATTCAAAATGGGTCACTCAATAAAATGTCCAGTGTCCAGCGTGTCCTGTTGTCTACACGCTACAAGAGCTGATGGACAGTTGGACACTACTGAAGGTGCCAAGCTCGTAGACAAATTCTGGGCTGACTGTATTTACATTGCTATCGACACGCTAAGAAGAACAATTACCTTGTTTATTTAACGCTTTTCGTCAACTAAGTATGTAAAATATGTGAGAAAAAAAAACGAACGAATGGCCAAATAAATCTGAAACATAATTAACATTAATTTAATTAACACAAAAAACATGTCATGTAAACATTAAACGCTTAGTTTACCAACATACAGACGCTTCCTAATTTTCATATTTACATCAATTAAATTACAAATATTTACCTTTTTTGTTAACAGTACCTACATCTAAAAAATGTTCTTTATCTATTAAAATACCGAATCGGGTTTGTTTGCTATCAAAAAATCAGTAGACATGTTTAATAAATAGAAAATTTCTCACTGACACGCTAATTAAATAATAAAATTAGGATTTGAGTGTCGGTTTGTTGGTTTACAATAATTTAATGTTTGTTTTGAGTTTTTTGTCATGCCTGTAATATTATTACCGACTTCAAAAAAAAGGAGGTTATTTTGACGATAAATGCTTGTCAATTAGTGCTAAATAACAGTATTGTAGAAAGAAATTTGACAAATTACTTTCATTTTTACTCAGTTATAAATGTTAAGATTTTATGCATTCCATTTCAAATATATTTAACAATGGAACATTATGACAAATGCACTTCTCCTAAGTTACATTAACTTGTTATAATTTAGGCACTTTATGAGGCTACTGATTGTGAACCTTTCAGCTTACGACAGATATGTAGGTAGTCATAACTGCTTACAACATACCTACACTTTACACACAATAATCATGGTTAGGTACAGTCAACAAAAGAGATACCTAAGTATGCAGGATCGTCGGATATAGCTGAAGTTTAGTAAGAAACCGATGGATGTTGTCGAATGAAATTGAATTTGATAAATGAGCTGTTTGTTTTCTATTAATAAAATTAAATTGTATTCGAGAACATTATATTATATACATAATTATATTATATCGGTTTCTTACTAAACTTCAACTATATCCGACGATCCTGCATACATTACTGATTGCATTTGCAAAGTATAACAAAGATTTTATTAATATTCTCTGAAACAATCATCGTTTTTCTAGTTTTTATAATTTCGATTTTATAATATTAAAAATAACTGTAAAACCGCAAAATGGCTTATGTCAATGTCGCACATAATTAACTCTTTACATTTTCATAAATAAAAATCGTTCCTCAAACAAAAAGAAACCTAACTCATAAGTTCATAACACCACTCCACAGCACTGCTGTACTGCAACCCGAATGTCTTCATCTAAGGCCGTGACCGCGCTTGACCCGGGTTGCCCCAACCAGTTCCCGAGATAGCCCGGGCCAAATAACTAAACGACTTAACGATATCAGCGAAATTACACCACGAGGGGTACATTTTTTATTTTATTTCATCCTGCAGTGCCCGGTTAGAGTTTATTGCACTTGGGTGTAAAAGCTCATGGTTGATAAGTGAAAAATAACTCTATTTCTTAGCAAAGCTTGGTTCGCTAACGAAAAACTTAAGGGAGTACCTTTTAAAAGGGGAAAAAATCTGGATTATAGTTTTTGGGTACCTACTCCACCTGACAAACCAAGAATTATTTATAGATAATAAACAAAGAAAAGAAAACGTCAAAATTATAATTAAACCATTTATTGATGCAACTGACAGTACTACACCTAAACATCTTTGTAAAGTTACAAAACAAAGAAAGTATTACAATAAATCTAAAGAGACTTACAACGGAGAAGCTAAGTAAAGTAAGTAAAGCGTAGAATATGAAAATGCATAAAGTTTGAAGATAAGTTCAGTCGCAACAAAACTTAACTCCGGGAGTCCTAGTACTTATTTAACTTTATTGTCTTTAGAATAAATAAATTCGTTCTCTGGCATCTAAAGATGATCGCTATGAGATAAGGTGATACAGATAGCGATGGAAAAAGCAAAATGGTGCAGCGATAAATGTGTGCTGAACTGGAGACTTAAATGGTGTTAAATGCCTGGAATATTTCTGATAATTTCTAATGAACTGTGCAAGATTTATAATTGAAATTCTTGCTTTTCCAGGTTTTGTTACTGAGTGAAAATTTGTGGTTGGTTTAGCTAATAAACATAGAAAACTAGCTATTGCGTGTTTTAACATAAAACATATCCTTTGGCAATAGCGTAGCTTTTTATCAGTGAACCACTTTTTCAGAATCGGATCCGTAGCGGATCCGTAGTTTGGAAGATTACCGCCTACATACAAACTCAAAAAAATATTAGTATAGAAGTATATATTAAGTACATATTCACGGATACTTCTTATCATGACATGTCGTATTACTTTGAAAATCAACAAACGTTTAAATTTCTTGGATATCTTACTAGACAAGCTTGTTTCTCAGATTCTACTTCTCAGATTACATCTTGAAAATTAATTAATGATGTTATTAAAAGGGTCTTTAAGATGCTTTAAAATCTCATTTTTTCTAGACCTTCAATGAAAATCTTCATTGTACTAATAGTACCTATGTATTTAGAATTCACAAGCTTTTCTGATTCATTCGCTTTCCGCTTGCTTTTTGATTTCAATATTAGTGCAGGACATATCTTATAAACATCGATTTTATTAAGTGTATCTACTGTGCTTCGATTTCATTCCTCACACAGTTTATTGATTTTATTTAAATACTACTCTCCATTATTTTAAATGGGCATTATTGGATATTATTTAGTGGTACTTATCTTTTATTTATGTTTAATCAAGAAATTATTATCATTGAAGAAATGTGTCGTAATATTGTGTTTCGAGGGTTTATTTAGGCCTAACATTATTTAACTTTCTTTTAAATGTTTGTACATATTTGCCAGCGAAAATATATAGGTACATTCAGACGGTATTTTCCATCCGTTACAAAAAATCTCAAAGAAATCTAGAAGTAAAAACATTCTTACTCCACATTTTTATCACAGTCAATCTATCATTATCCAAAATAGATTTACAGCATGGCAGGTAATCATCAATTCGATAGTATACCGTGCTGATAATAATGAATAATGTAAAAATCAATCAGCATTACGACTATAACAATTTACGTAAACACCAATCATAAAGGAAGAATCCATCCATTACAAAAAATAATAACTACACAAAATGATAGAAGATTCGTATAACGGATATGATTTATAGGAAAAAAAAAACCGCAAGCGGCGCCGCAGGGCATTCGTAGATGAGGAAACGTGTACTTTCGGTAATAGCTTAATCAACAAGATCCGAGATCGATACAGAGATGGAGGCATGTCGACGACCGATGCGCGTGAGTCGATGGATAGACCAATAATTGTTACAGACGGGCACGAAGGAATTCATAATGGGCAATAGCTCGTAATTTTTCAACTTATTGGATAACTATTATGGAAATTTTCTTAGAGTATAACCATTTATAATGTAATTGAAGATATTAAAATAGTTTTGAGTAAAATAGCTATTAAGTGTCGTTAGATCTTGCAGTTAATAAAATGAAGTTAACAGGGAAGCGACAAAGTTATTTTCTATTGGTGTGCAAGTAATAAAGACTTTGTTAATGTTTTATGGTTTGCTGAATGAATGTGGGCATCGTCCATAGTGTCACATCTATGGAAAGTTTTGGTTTTGAAACAGGTATCTCTGAAGATATAGCAACGCCAGAATTGAATTGTGAAAGACTTCATTGTCTGCTTCATTTAGGCCATTTATCTTTTTTATCGCTTCTTCTTCTTTTAACTCATTCTTAAGTTCCTTAATCAGGATTAGAAACGTCATTATCATTAATGTTGCCCACGATACAGACTGTGCCTAGTTTGGGACCAACGATAACTCCATATTGTAATATAGAAATTTGAATGTAGATTCGAAATAAGCAATTTTTAATTTACTTTACTTTTCACTTTACTTTATATGTGGTTTTCGGATATGGTCTTAAACTTATTATAATATCTATCCCTTTCTGTGATCCTCTACAGTACCTACCTTTATTAATTAATTCGATATGCTCATGATTCCACAGCAATTACATCATTTACTATCTTACATATCTCACAACGATAGCTCATCTCTATGGGATTGATTGTAAGCAAACAAATCATTACTCTATCTCTTATAGTCGTGATCAGGACGCAGGTCGTCGGGGCCGTTCGGGGCGGATCGGAACCGTTCGTGCACCTCCGCCATTGCTCGTGAAATGTGAGCATTATGAAGTTATTAATGGTGAAATCTTACTGTTTTACATTATAATGTAACGGACCGTACTTTATTTTGTAGTAAAGTTAATGGCGCTTTTGATGTTTTGATAACAATGGAAGTGTTTTGACTATGAATAAAATTATAAGTTAATTAGTTTTTGTTAACTACGTTTAGAGGGAAATAAAGTTTTGTAACTTTTTCACCGTTTTCAGTAGAATCAATGCATTTTAGTTGTGTAAGTGTAATTTTAGTATTATACAGAAATGTTATGCATCATCTTTTTATTGTAGTTGGGATACTAAGGCATTCAATTAATTTATTTTGTTGTCTCGCAATCAGTTAATAAACTTGCTCAAAGAATTTAAATAGTTTGCTTAAGATTTTTTCTCCAGGATTGTAAAAAAAAAGTTTCATCATGAGTTCTTCTCACTTCTCCCTAAAATATACCCATAGGTACTTAGGTAATTAACTGTTTTTATTACGCTATATTTTCTAATAATTGTTTTTCTTTGTATCTTCTATTTAACAAAAGGTCGGAAATCGAGAATCGGAAATCGAGTTAAGAATCGTCGGAATTATGATTTTCATTTCACTTTCTTTCTTTATTTACTCTAAATAATGACGACATCTAAATTAATTTCTTGCTTCTACTGTAAATAATACATTACGGAACATCACGCCTGTTCTTCCGGAAGGGTTAGGTAGAGGTGTTCGTTGTACACCCACATTGTACACCTACATTTCGCCAATAGGGGGCGAGCACCGGGCACAAAACCAGATTCCGGGCTCTATTACTGAGAGATACCTGCTGGAAAAACCCAACAACATTTTGTCCGACCTGGGAATCAAACCCAAGCTTCATACTCAGTATTAGCGCTTGCGACTAAGCTAACTAGGCAGATGTTAGGTAGTTAGTATTATTAAAACAAGATACCTATATTGTGAAAGTCATAATTAGAACTTTAAACAACCTCCATAATTTACAAGCCTTTAATTAAGTATTCCATTAATTCATGACATAAAAAATATTTTAATTAAAAAAAAATTGTCTGACATTAAATTAAGAAAAGTAGGTAGCTAGTTAAAAAGGTGTAACAAATTATGGAAAACAGTGAAAAGACGCCATGTAAAGTAATTTAGTAGCTTAATTTTACTTAATGACACCTAACAAACATTTCATTTGTATGAAATTAACTTAAAAGGTACTTTTATGATGCAAATAAAGTTATTATTATTAATATAACTACTTTAAATCGTCGCTCGCGTGCCTAAAAGTCCTATCTCATTTTTAGGGTTACGTACCCAAAGTGTAAAAACGGGGCCCTATTTATTACTAAGACTAAGACTTCACTGTCCGTCCGTCCGTCTGTCTGTCACCAGACTGTATCTCAAGAACCGCGATAGCTAGACAGTTGACATTTTCACAAATTATGTATTTCTGTTGCCGCTACAACAACAAATACTAAAAATAAAATAAATATTTAAGGCTCCCACACAACAAACGTGTTTTTTCGGCGTTTGCAGAGGTGTACCTATATTACACCCACATTTCACCAGTTATGTTCAAGTCCCATGTAATAGGGGGCGAGCCTATTGCCATCAACCGGGCACAAATCCAGACTCCGGGCTGCTACTGAGAAATTCCAGATCGAACACCCCAATGCCACTTTGCCCGACCTGGCAATCGAACCCAGGACTTGATACTCAGCAGTAGCGCTTCCAAAGAGACAGTCAACTCACCTAGCCCTATAAGTTTATTTTACTGCACTGCCTAATTTTCAAAATATTATAAATTCGAAAGTAACTCTGTCTGTCGGTGTGTCTGTCTGTCTGGACAAAGGACATAGAATAGTTTTTTTTTATCGACATACCTCGCGGGCAAAGCCGCGGGCGTAAGCTAGTAATAAAATAACCTTGCATGGAATTTTAATGGTAGATAATAAATTATTAAAGATACATAAAATAAAATACACCTTGCACCTTATATGTTGGTTATCATCTCAGAAACACACTTCTTTTCTGCAGCAATTTTATTTTTATAACTGCCAAAACTACCCTCATTTTCGTATCTTTGTTTTGTTTTTATTTTTAGGCTAGAAATACCAGCTAAAACAGCTGTAATAAAAATATATGGGTGAGAAGAGAACAACATGGCTAGTACTATGGTTTTTAGTTCAAATATGTCAGGAATATGGTAATCCTTACATCCGATGCAATTCTCAGAAAACGTCTGTACTTGGAATACAAAATTTCTCATAATATATTAATAAAAAATGCAACTCCTGGCGACGGTCGCCGGGTGATAAATAAAAATCCCAGCAATTCCCGGGAAAGACTAAAAACGTGACTGCACTGCAACACCGGACGACTCCCCGCCGACCCGACCACTTCTTTGTTTTTAAACATACAAAAAGTCAGCCCCTTCATTTCATTCTCAAGAGTCAGGTACAAAATACTCTTCTGCCCACATGTTCGAAACTGACACCGAAAATAACAACTTGCAAACTTTTAAATATGACTTAAACTGTAAAATTGTCGCCGCACAAATACTAACTATGACATTTTTTAAAACTTCCACAACGCTTTAAATTGTAGCAGTTTTTTTTTAATAATAATGTGACATATTATTTACTTACAGTTGATATCTTAATTGTTCAGGTCATCTTGTGTCAAACTATATCGCCGGTAGCAAAAGCAATCCATTCGCATAATAATAAATACGGACACAACACATGCTCACTTGTCAATCGTATGTTAATTAAACAATTTTTGGTCACAACAGAAAAATATAAAATCAATCACTTGCACACAAATCCTCGCACGAAATGTCAATGTTTTTAATTTAGAAAAATAATAACGATTGTCAAAGTAAATCACGAAATAAAAAATAACGCGAACAACGTCTGCCGCGGCTGCACTACAGGCCGATATAGAATATTAATAGCGGGTGGACACGGACGAAACGCGCCGACGGCGATTTCATCTCAATCTTGCCCGTCGAAACGAGACAGTAACATGACAATAAACGATTGTAAAACGTCTAGAGAGAAAGAGACAACACTTTTCTCATTATGCGCCCGTCGAACCTGACATTTCAATCGCGCCGTCTCTTTCACACGGAAAGTTATTTCCGTACAAATTATATGCGGGCGTATTTGTGCTCCGTCCTGCTCGGGCGCGGATAGTGCTAACCAGATAATGTCTTAATCGCATTTTCTTAGCGCTATGCTGACTGATGCACTAACATAAACAATGATAATTCATGGATTTGCATGAACGATACAGGGTTTTTATTGAGTCCACATCGACGGGTAAGTAAATATGGTAGGTGGGAGGTCTAGATGCAATTATGTAATTATAACCTTTCAGTGCGGAAGCTGGAATGTTTTCCTTTGAACTGCAACAATGCGGATAATGTCATGTGTAGTCTAGAAAATACTTATAGGTACAGTCAGTTACTGCAATTAGCTGTCAACCTTTTTTAGAAAACGAATCGATAGAATTTTATAATTATTTTATATTTTATTTACTTTGCTCAAATAAATAAATACACAACATTGATACGAATTTCCTGACATAATACTGATTTAGAACTTTTAAGAGTTAGTAAAATTATTTTGTTTTTATGGTTTATATGGTTACACACCCCACTTATGCTTATAAATTGATCGAATTTTTAGGAGCAAGTGCAAAAAAAAAAGAAGTATCAATCAAGAATAAAGATATATGAAGAAAAGAAGGTTGTAGAAAAGAGAATACTTCTGCTTACTTTGGGTTAAAAACTGTATTCGAGAAGTAGGTAAGAACAAGCGTTGACAGCTAAAGCCAAAGCTAAGAATACGTAAAGTACTAACAAAACAATACCACACTAGTTGTTGCCAGTCTGGGGGCCTAAAAAGACCACTTTTGCAGAATCATAAAAGGAATTCATCAAATCATTATAAATCATAATAGACAGTTAACTGTTAAGTTAATCGTATCAAATCCCATTGGTGAAGGATTTTTCAGTTATTTTTTTTTGTCTGTGCTTAAATACCAATCCAAATGCAATCCCAATCTCTTGCAACGAAAAAAAGCAAAATACGTTTATGATTCTGCCAAAGTGGCCTTTTTAGGCCCCCTGATCTCACACTTAACGTTAAATAGAATTGTACAGATTACAGAATCGAAAGGTCAAATAACACAATAACTACAAAACGTTGAAAAAGAAACAGATGATGACAGGATAAGTGGAGCCGAAATTCAGAGTGATATGAATGATTGATAAACTAATAAATGTCAGTGATCCTAATAAAACACCGGATACGCTGTTTTACGTGAAAGTTACACCAAATTAATGGCATCCGAATAAAGGTTTTCTGGAGCATGAAAGACGAAACTAAATGGTTTTGTGATATAATCCAGGAAATAAAATTCTTATAGAAACTACATATTGGCTACAAATTATACAACAGCAAGTAGACGAAGGAACGAAAAATGTATGTAAATCATGAATTCGTGATATTAACGATTAAAAAGTCATAAAGCAATAATCATCACCTTTGTACCTATTTTTCTGTTCTGTGTTATATGTGTGTAAATAGTACATTTAAACGGTTAAATAAATAAATAAGAAGTTATCATAACCTACACATAGACGGGGTATTGATGTAAGATTTAAACATAACGATATTAATTTCTAAATCATAACAAAACCTCACCAGAAAACAAAAACAGAAGCTGAAACACGACTCCAAATAAACTCACCTGAACGCGGTCACACCGTCTGATAATCTAAATTTACCATAACGCCAACATGAAAAATGAATTTCAGAATAAGAAATTCAATATCGAAATGTGGAAACAGACTAAATAATTATCTATTTGTGGAGTGGAAAGCAAATACTTGAAGGCAGTATATTTACTGTGGTGACTACTGGTCAAATGTTTGTCCAGAGATGACAACTTGCTGACGACTCAACCAATTCAGGCGTTCTGAGAAACTATAGAAGTATTCCTTAATCACACACTGACTGGACTACTTTGAGGTCGGAACACAAATATGATGAGGGTCCAACTAATGGGGTTGAAAATGAAAAGGTCAAATTAGGTGTGACGTGGAATTTGTGGGAGTAAGGAGTGTAATCTGTTGTGGTTGTGGGATTGTCATCAGTGGAACAGGAATGGTTAGGTTTGGTAATTGAGGCATGGCGTGATGATAACATAATGATTGAAGTAATGAGGTCTAATAGGGATTTTACGGAAATTCTACTTGAAAAGGCAATATGAACCAAGGCCTTAATATTTAGTGGGATTTAATCGTCATAATTATGATTATGGCCCACTCTCTCTTACAGAGAGGAGGCCTGTGTCCCAGCAGTGGGAATATTATAGGCTGATTATGATGTCATGATTTATACAACACTAATTTTGATAATATCATTGATCATAATTTCTGATGTTCTAACTGCCAAGCTGCACGATTCTTAAGCAGTATTATTATCATTAACAATGAATAATTTCAAATGAACAATGCGAGAAATAAAATCCAGTGTTTAGCTCTCGACTAACATCTCAAGTACCTTGAGCAATTCAACAAAAGAAAAACGCTAAAAGTACTAAACATAACTTACAAAAGAATGTTTCTGTCAAGTGCGTGCGTGAAATCGCGTCACTCCCAATAGGTTCCGTATGAATCATGTATTAGTTACCCGAACTGGCCCTCGGTAACCAAACTGAGTGCAATGCATGTCTTAATGCACTCACAATAAAAACACCACATATCGCATCGTAGAATGTGACAGTAACATCTTCACGAGAACGTATTAAACTTTACATTGCAATCAACGAACAAGCAAAAAATTATCTTAAAATGGACGCACCAAAGTCCATTTTCAGACAAAAAGACCATCTTTAAGGATTTCAGAATCAAACCCGTTTGGTTACGAATGAAATGGACAGAGAAAAGGGACAGGGATACAAAAAGCAATCGCGGTTAAGCAACTAAACTCGAAAGCTCAAAGGACTTGTGCTGTATTTTGTTTTGTCTGAGCGAGATAACTTGATCATCGTCGCGAACTACCAAATGTAGGAAAAGAAAAATTTTAATATAAAAACGAATTTTATATCAATAGAAATAAAGATTAAATTCGTAATAATTCATCTTGTATAAGACCTTTCGTCCCGGGCATAACGTAAAAAGAACAATTTACAAGTTCGTCTGGCACGGAAAGAGATGGCGTATAAAGTGTCGTACGTATGAAAGGGAGAGGAGACAACCGGAGTTGGAGGCTGTGTATTTTTTCTGAGTTATTATGCCGGTTCTGATCATTTAATTAAGACATTTTGTGCATTTATAATGAAATAACAATATGAGTCAACGTTACCACCACCTTTTAAAGATGACGTTGAAGTTTGACCTGATGTTGAATTATTTAAACGGTCAGTTTTATTTTTTATTAAAGAATATTTCTGCTGAGCTGAGAACGAAAAAAGACGTCGTGCGGGATGATAAGGAGTATCATCCCGCGTAAGTTGTAACTTGTAGGAGTATGGGAACTAGAAAACAGTAAAAACAAACGGGTTCTGGATTAAAAGGTTCGCTCATTTGATTCGTACTATACAATCTTGTAAATGTGTTTATACAAGTATCATGGAAGGAAGCTGCAATTATTTTCGCTAAGAGTTACAAGATGAATGCATTACACAGAACGCAGAAGTCCACGACTAGGCTTGAGAGTCGGGACTTCCCCGTAGGCATCCCCATGTCACGAGTATGGAATTCAACCCTCAAAAGCCAAATGTAAGAATGACAATTTGAACAAACTATATCCTCCAGTATCCTCATATCCTATTATGACTATGTCCTATTTGTAAAGAATTTAATTTAAAATATCTTTTCATCACCATCATTTTAGCCGACAAACGTCCACTGCTGGACATAGGCCTCCCCCAAGCACCGCCATCGACCGGTTCTGTGCTTCTCGCATCCAGCGGATTCCTGTGGCCTTCACCAGGTCATTGGTCCACCTTGTGTGAGTCCTTCCAACGCTACGCCTTCCGGTACGCGGTTGCCTCTCCGGAATCTTTCGGCTTCATCGGCCATCAGCTGTTCTGCGAGCAATGTACCCTGCCCACTGCCAAAGTTTGGCAATTCATCGGGCTATGTCGATTACCTTGGTTCTCCTACGGATCTCATCATTTCTAATTCGATCGTGTAGGGAACCTCCAAGCACAGCCGTCTTCATTGCCCTTTGGGTGATTTTCCGCCTCCTAATGAGGCAAAATGACATTATTTACCTAGGTAAATAATGTCATTTTACCGACTTCAAAAAAAGGAGGAGGTACTATGTTCGGGTGTTTGTATGTTTTTTTTTTTTTTTATATTTGTTCATCGAATACTCCGCCAATTGTCGACGGATTTTCAAAATTCTTTTTTTGTTCGAAAGTAGATAGTTCTGAGGTGGTCCCATTGTCACCAAGTTAGGATCTGATGATGGGATCCTAGAGAAATCGAGGGCAACCCTCAAATTTTAAAGGCTCACTTATTGTTTTTCGCATATTTTATGAAGTATCTTGTGTATTTGTGTATGGTTGTCACCATCTCAGGTAGCTGGGCTGATGATGGAAGGTACAACTCCTTAACAGTAAGAAGTTACTCGAACAGGCAAGGACAGCTTTAGTAAATTGTTTTGATGTTTGATTGGGCATTTGCCACATTTGGTCTCATGATCATCAAGTCATGACCTGATGCTGCAGTCAGGATAGTCTGCAGAGTACCTAACTCCTCGACAACTAACAGCAGATATATCGTGTTTAGGCTCATTGAAAAGGGCTCGATGTGTGGATAAACGTACTCTGTTACTGAGGAACACCGAAGACCTGATGCTGAAGCCAGGAGCATCAGAAAAAGTAAAAACCTTGAAATTACAGCACCGTAGTCGTGTTTGGGCTCATTTTAAACAGGACTAATTTTAAGTTCAATGCAATGTTGACATAAGTCTGGTCTGATGCTGCAGCCAGGATTATCAGCATCTAATCTAAAAACTAATAAAAGGAGAACTCCTCAACAATTAACGTCCCTGCATCGAGAAAAGGAATATTTTATAAAAAGGCGATGGGCAAGTTGACATTAGGCTATTGTAACTTAGATAAATTATAAATAGACCCACTAAAAAGCGAGAAATAAAAACTTTTTAACAAAAAAAAAAAAGACTTCCAAAAAAAAACACTACAAACTGAAAAATAACTTTAATTTCGGAAGTCGGTGGCAAAAACTAAAATACTGATCCCTAAGACACCGACTTCCGAAATTAAAGTTATTTTTCAGTTTGTAGTGTTTTTTTTTGGAAGTCGGTTTTTTTTTGCTCACAATGGGGGGTGTATTGTAATTTACTCTAGAGTAAAAAACAGAAATACCTGGAATTCGTGAAGTAACAAACACACCCTCATATTATAATAAACCTAAGTACGTACGTTTATTTAAAAGATGGCAGTTTTTTCTCTTACAAGAACGTTACTGAGCGAATCGTTGTTGCGGTTACTATATGATATATTGTTATTGCTCTGTCATAACGTTAATATCTAAAAATAAAACACGCTGCATGAATGTATGAAAGAAATCTTTGTGCCAAGAGCGTATGGTTTTTGTTAAACTGAGTTGATTTTATTTAAAAATATAAAATCACAGTAGCTGCATATTTTTCTGAGGTGACACCTTGAA
Organism: Oligia fasciuncula; assembly: GCA_963082905.1. Lineage (NCBI taxonomy): Eukaryota > Metazoa > Arthropoda > Insecta > Lepidoptera > Noctuidae > Oligia > Oligia fasciuncula. The sequence continues at coordinate 8,336,338 of OY720411.1, forward strand.
ATTAAAGAAAATTCTCTAATCTATACATACAAATTAATAATTAAGCATCTGTTGGTAATGTCAAAATAACAGCTTTTTACTAAATGCATAAGACACTAAGCGGTATGTACAAATAACAAAAAAAAAGTCTGTCTGTTTGTTCCTGCTAATCTCCGAAAAGGCTGTTCCGATATTGGTGGGACTTCACTGGCAGTATGGAATAACATAAGCTACTTTTATTTTAGAAAAATTAGTTTGGCAAATGAAGCCGCGTCTGATGGAGAATTTTAAGCTTGTCCTACCATGGCATACTGAACTTTTACCCCTAGTTAAAGATTCAATCCTGGTCAGAAAATTTTGATAAAATATCTCTAAGGAAGGGCATTTGGTACAGGACGATTCAGACATCGCTTCCACGTATGCTTTAGTTCAGCGAGGGCAGGTTGAATAGGCAAGAAGTCGTAATAGCTTTGAGACTCCGATCCGGCCATGTTCCTCTCAATAGTTTTGGTTTTATGATGCGCAGAGTTGATTCACCCAATTGCGCTGTCTGTGGAGTCATAAAAGATGTGCATCACATCTTGACGGAATGTAGTCGTATTGGAGTCCAAAGACGTCAAGCTTTTGACCATAATTTTAATGTAGGCTATTATAATAGCGTCCTGGCCTCACCATTGTCAGACGTAGGTTAGGTTAGTTTGTTATATTTATTGTACCTATTCAATAATCGGGGTGACATATTCTTTATAGAAAAAACCATGTAAATAAATAAAGTAAAAAAAAAGAATTAGGGTTCCGCACAAAATAATTAAAACTTATGAAATTTTAATTACTTAACCTGGGTCAAATAAACTTTTTTTTTTTAATGACTCGAAAGACATGCCAGTAGCTGGCACAAAAGTATGCAAGTAGCTTGCATGTCATTATGGTATTCACCAATCAGTTTGCTTACCGTGTGCCATAACCACTTCTGATTGGTGAATATCATACTGGTATATCAGCTACTTGCATACTTTTGTGCAAGTTACAGGCATGTGTGTGGTAGACCTTAAGCGAACCAGGGAGAAGCTAGGAATTTCGGTTTTTAAAATATCGAATTTTGGAAGTATGTGCGGTCGTGGGACTGGCCGCACTTGATGGTGGAGCCCACTAAGCATGGCGAGCTGGTACCAGTCGGGGGCTGGTACCAGTGCGGCGAATGTACGCGTATTTCCCGGGCCCACGACTCATGGTTGTAGAAGGAACCGTGGAGTTTTAGTCGGTAGGACTCCGACATAACCCCTACTTTCTCTACAGACGAAGAGTATTCATCCACAGAGAAAAAGGAACTTCTTGAAGTATAAGAATTATAGGATTTCTTACGTGATTATCGAAAATATAAACAATTCATTGACAAAGCTGGATCATAATTTATAACAGCTCAGCCATTACTGTCCCCACAGCTGGGACACAGGCCTTCTCTCTCTCCATGACAGCGAGGGGGCCGTAATCCACAACGCGGGTGCGCCATGCGGATTTACAGATGTCAAATGTCTGCGAATTTTTGGTTCTAGGACATGCCGGTTTCCTCACGATATTTTCCTTCATCGTTTATCGAACATGTTCGATCATAATTAAATGGTGACTAATCAAAGAAATTACCATTTACCTACTGATAAATCAGATAGACGAGTCCTGTGAGGCTGGAAAAAAAGCGAAGCCCTAAAAGAAAAAGATTACAGGAGATGGACAAATGGGTCCATCAAAGCATTCTTCAAAGTAAGTAAAAAATGTAACTTGTACAGAAAGCGTCACTATGTCCTAACCCCTCAAGTTTTAAAATGTTACACTGCTACAACATTGAATTCCTTACGAATAATCTAAAGAATACTTCAAAAAGAGTCCATTGTGTTGACTCGGATTCGAACCATCGCATCACCGAACGTCGTCATACTCATACCGGCAGTTTGACGAACTAGCCAGCGAGCCCATATGAATTGCGATGAAATTGTTATCTACTATCGGCTGAGTCATTATATCTTTAGGTCCCTGTCTAATCGAAAGATGTTATAATTTGAGGGTATCCATTAATTTTACTTACTTACGTTGTCTTTATAAAATTAATCCATACCTTCAAGTTAGAACTTTGTATACGTTCACTTAAAATGGCGAAGAGTAAACGACTACTATTTATCAATTATTTTTTAAAATGATTTCTGATATTATGAGAACTAAAATAGTTGTTCTGTTTGTTGTAAAATAAGATCATAGTTTTGTTAAATAATAGCAATAATAAATATTATTAAATGATTAATAAAGTATTTTATTTTTCTTGATTTTTTAATTCTTTATTTTATAAATAATTACTACTTAAAACAAAATAGAAAAATATATCAAAATAATATAATGAACAAAAAGCACATTTCGTGCCTATATAGGATTTGAACTACCAATCTTATGCACGGTAAGCGGTCTTGAAACCTCCAGTCTATTTAGACGATGAATAAGTTGTCGTAAATGTTAACCCTATTATTGTTGCTTGTCGTCGCAAAAGTATTGTTTTATTGAAAAAAACAATAATAAAAACAGAATTTGAAAAAAAAATACTTACTTAAACTTATTTATTCACTAAAACAATACATTATTTAAAATAAAATGTTTTTGCAAAATACAAAAACCAACTTGGGCCTATCACGGATTTGAACGCACATGTCTTTTGGTGGGGTAACTAGTTAAAGGAGCTGTGTGTACATTAAGTAATGCCTTGCAAATAACTTTACAGAATCAGCTAACACCTGCAATTCTGCTGACGCCGCGCTAGAGACGATGAGTATCGTGGGACTGTTTACAAGTTTACAGATATAAGCGGACATTGCTTAATGTATCAACTTACATTTTAAATAATACATGTTTAATGAATCATTTATTTAGAATAGATAGTATTACCGTGATTTAGATTAGGAGCTTTGCGTTTAACACATCACACTTCACATCATCATCTGCCTAGCCTTTTCCAAACTATATTGGGGTCGGCTTCCAGTCTAACCGGATGCAGCTGAATACCAGTGTTTTATATGGAGCGACTGCCTATCTGAACTCCACAACCCAGTTACTGGGTAATACGATACCCCTTGGTAACACTGGTAGTCAGACTTCAGGCTTCTGACTACCCGTAACGACTGTCAAAGATCCACGAATGACAGCCGGGACCAACGGCTTAACGTGCTTTCCGAGGCACGGAGGGGTCACGGTATGTAAAGATGGTCACCCATCCACAGACCAACCGCGGCAAGCGTAGCTTAACTTGATCGATCGACCTGTGCGGCTGCTATTATTTAGCCACGGGCCCCTCCACATTTCACACCAATATTATAAAGGCGAAAGTTTGTGAGGGTGTTTGTATGTTTATTACTTCTTCACGCCCAAACGGCCGGACCAATTTTGATAAAATTTGGTATGGAGGTAGCTGACACCCTGGAATAACACGTAGGATACTTTTTATCGCGATATTCCCACGGGATCGACACTCATGCGGGTGAAAGCGCGGGAGCTACTAGTGTGGCAATTAAACCATTTTTCTTTATTTCTTTAATTTTGACTGCCTCGTTGGTCCAGTGCTCGTATAGAGGTATGAGGAGCAGGGTGTAAAATTCACTCATCCTCCATAGAAAAGGGAGGATCCTCCTACGAGACGGGTGTTGTGTCTGGTGGGCAACTGCCCAATGATTCATGTCGGGCCATTGTAGGTATCTATCTATGCTAGTTGCGTGGTAAAATCTGCTTGCGCGATGCAGGATTTCAATGACGCGTTGTTCGCATGTGGCGTTGTAGATACCGCTACACATGCGTCACATCCATGAAAAACATGCGTCACATCCACGCAAAACATGCGTCACATCTACGCAAAATGGCACACGTTTTCTTCTTCCATTCTCCCCTGTCTTCAACCGTCACGCTATCATTTACTGTCTTCTCTTTTCTAACTTGAAGTTTTGAAGTTTTCTGCACCTGCAGCAGCCGCCCCAGCACAGCCCACCGTGCTAGAAAGATGGGATGGCGCAAGCGTGTCGACACATGATGCATCCCACATCAAAGGTCTGTTGTAGTCGCGTCTACGGCTAACGCCGACAATTATTGTCGACGGCGGCAGATCTCTGCTGTTGACTCGAGTGCTCGTGTGTATGAACACTTACCTACATAGTGCTCACCCAAAAACGGAAAAAATGTTGGTCTTAATTTTGAGTTTATTTCTTTTTGAAGTCGGTTTAGGTAATTTTTTTAAATTACTGTTTTATTTTGTAATTTTTAGTTTTAAGTAAAAACTGGAATAATTGTTTGTAATAAGTAGGTAATAGTTTTGTTTTAAATGTTGCACTAGAATTTGACCAAGGTTTTAAGATGTTTTCCCTTTGACACTACACCCGTAGCTCGTATCAATAAGTCAGGCCGTCACACTTACACGTATTAGTCCATATCTTGAAAATAATACTGAATCGATTTTGATGAAACTTGCACTGTTCCCTAAGTTGAAGTAAACGTAAGCCAATACACAAAACAAACATACATACATACGTCTATAAAATGTTGTATATTTGTTTGGAAGCCCTAATAGATTGTCATATGTGAATATATAATAGAATAGAATAGAATAGAATAGAATAGAAATACTCTTTATTATGTACACCAAATAAATTACAGACATAAAAATAGAAACTGTATATAGGGTGACACAATGGGCGGTCTTATCGCTAAAAGCGATCTTTTAAAGACAACCTAAATACCTGAATACCTGAATATAATGCAATTCCAATAATATTACGTACATACATACGTGTCGAATTGATAACGTCCTTTTTTTTTAAGTTGGTTAAAAGCACATAAATTCGCATTTTGTTAGTGTTGTTAAAGAAGAAAAGCATGCAGTCAGAAAATCTATCATATTAAAATAGTAAAGAAAAGGCAGTTGATAGAATTATATTTTTATTTGGAACGGGAACTGAAAAATATCCCGTTAGAATCATGGGCTATGGAATTTATGTTAATCTGACGGGACAGGACATAAAATAACCGACTCCCATGAATTCCTTTAAGAGAAGGGTGATGTATAGGTATTTCATATTAATTCGTTTGACAAATAAACGCTGGGGAAAGGTATCGTGTTTCGAAACCTTTACCTTTGTACAGACGCCAGCACAACAAGCTACCCGAAACTGTCAAATTTTCCCAATCAACTTTGAACCTTATGCTTTAGCGATAAAGTTGAAAATCTATTAAAGAAATTTGACAGATTGCAGTAGCTTGATGTGCTGGCGTCTGTACATAAACAATAAAAAAAGTATCAGCATATCTTTCGAAACAAATGCGAGTGAACACGAAGAGTTGATCAAAGACACGAAAAACGAGAAATCCACCCAGTTCTCACACCACAAGTTGATATTGAACTTAATTAATCTCTAACTCAAAATATCACGTCCTACAACCAAAACTCGTAAACTAACATTAATTTGACGGGCAATATTGTCCCGAAGCCGAAACTTTAGTTAGATAAAGAAGGTTCTCAGTTTAGGGTTGACCCACATACAGCCAGAATCTACCTACCTAATGGGCCACGAAAATAACAATGAACATAACATCACGCTAGGGAACATAGGAAGAGGAGTTAATTTGAAGTCCCTTTAGGGGCTTACATTACCTAAAGCGCAGTCACTGTCGGACTGAATAGAAAAGAAAGAGAAGCGCGATGACACAACGCTGGTAATTTATTGCAAAATATGAAGCAATTATTTATTTACAAAAAATCTATTGTTTGGACAAACAAATTAAAACACTAGTATTTTAGTATGTTGCTTGTAGAATAATCTGACAACAAATCAGAACGATTGTATGTATATTAGTATGGTTTTTATTGTAAAAAGAAAGTTTTTAGAGGTATCTTCATGATTTTTTTCTATGGTACCAAATTTCTTGTAGTATGTTTTCAACACACTATCTACCTAGCTGATCATCATCATTTCAGCCGAAAGACGTCCACTGCTGGACATAGGCCTAGCTGATATCCTGAAGAATATCATATATTTTTCTGATTTTGTTTACTGTAGTCGATCATATACTTTTATTGTTTCTAAAACTTGCGTTTTTTGTGTTTAGGTCCTGTAAGCCCCTTAGAATAGGTTTAAAATCCGGGTTGCTACTGAGAAATTAACAATGATAAAAGCCAAAACCACTTTGCCCAACATGGGTGTAGAACCCTAGACCCTTCAGCAGTCACACTTCCGACAGTTCCGACTACCAAACCAACGACGCAAAGACAAGACAGACAATATTTTTCCTAAACAGAATCTTTAGATAAAGACGGCCAACATTTTAGGGTTGAGCCACAAAGAGCCACAGAAATGACAAATAACTTCTTAACCCGATAATGCTGTGAGTAATCGATGAGGTACCAGATATAATTAATAAAACATACTATATTGATATACCGGTGTCGGATGCCTCCGTAGGGTTCCCAATAAAGCCTATTTGAATTTATTGGTGAGGACTAAATGTACTGGTGGTTACGGAAATGCTTTGAATTCTATTTTAGTTTATTAATTAATTAATTTTGATAGTTTACTTAAAATACCTTTTAGGTAAACTTTTAAATTAATTAAATAAGGTTTGCAGGGTCAACATGGCCAGACATCGCACAAGACATAGGTTTGGAAGGAAAAAGGGGAGGCGTTTGCCCAGCAGTGGGAATCAACATAGGCTAACAAAAAAAAAATATCTAAGCAATGAATTATTTAGTTTTGTTGTGGTTCAAGGTTTGAAAAAGAGAAAAAAAAAAGTCAGAAGTTTGAATAAAATCATTGTGACACGAAAAAATACTTAGTGTGACCAATACCAAGTGATTTTTGGTGTCGCAATGATGAAAACAGTAGGTACCAGGTGTCTAATCACACAGGATCAATTTAAACGACGATATACTTATGAAAGTATATACACTTTGAAAGCACGTTTTCCTCACAATTTCACATAGGACCAAGATTAGAAAAAACTAGGTCAGTTAATAAACCCTATTCGATTCTATACTTAACCTTTCCTCCTTATATCTTCTCCTCCACTACTTCACTTGGACTAGAAATAATGTGATCAAGGCTACCATAATAAAACTGAAAATATACCTTTTATTTAAAGTGTTAAACAAAAACATCATCAATAAACATAAATAAACACTGCAAACCAAGCAATTGTGAAAGCAACAAGATGACAACCCAAAACCTGAATTCAGAAGCCCAAAAATTTAAACAATATTGTACCGTTTCATTATAATAAATTAATCATGCTTTCTTCATTATTTTTTTCTCGCGAATTGTCCAATCATAAAAAAAACATGTCTGTCTCAAGGACTGGAACCGTTCGCCATCGGCAGTCCAATGACTTTCATAAAAATAAAATGTGTCTTCCAAGAAATGCACTTGTGTTCGCGACTGTATTTACTCGTAAACGACGCACAGAACTTCGTTTTTGGAGAAAAAAGCATCGGGTAAGAATCCAGCTGCGCGATATTTATGACTTTATATCTTTCCGACTCTCTTACACACAGCTTCAGGGTATATCTTCGTCTCTTTCCGACAATCCGCCCGCTGTTATCTACGATTGCGTTTCGACTCCGGAGCGTGAGTATATTGGTAATGGATATTTCAAATTTCGAGATGAATCAATAAAGATATCTGTTATTGTACTTTTGGAAAAACATCATCATCATCATATTTTTGGTGTCAAGATCTTATTTGGCGCTTTGTGTCGCCCACAGTTTTGGGTTCACTGTGATCTTATTTCGACTGTCTCTTCGACTGTATAATACAATACTTCAGTAAATCTAACTAGCCTGTATTGTCAAAAAACTCCCTCTCCCTTTTCCACATAATTCTGTCTTTTGCTAGCCGGCCAGTCCTTTCGGTAGCAGTCAAGCTCATCTCGCAATCTTCGTCTCGGCCTGCCACAATGGCGTCGCGCGTTTAGTGGGACCCAATCGATGATTCTCTTACTTAGTCCAATTGTCATCTGACATGCGGCAGACATGTCCTGCCCAGTCCCACTTAAATAACATCCGTGATGTTGGTTTTGGCGAACCAGAACCAATATGTTGCAGAAAATAAAAATAACTTTTCTAACAGGTGGAGTTTAGCTGCACATAACGAGTGCATGTAATATGCTCAGTAAATGCGCAACAAACGCAAATAAGAAATAAGTAATGTAAACTAAGCAAATGAAGTTTAAATGAGTTCTTGTTCATATGCGCACGCTCTTGTAGTTCGTTATGCGCTGATATTGGATGGTATACGCATAATGTGGCGTAGACTTAGGAAGGGGCATATTTGGCAAAAGTTTAGTGTCATGTTCCTACGATACCCATTATTATTTACTAGCTTTCGCCCGCGACTTCGTCCGCGTGAAATTTCTCCAGTCACCCTCTTAGGGGTGGAATTTCGAAAAACCCTTTCTTATTGGATACCTACTCTTCACAAAGAACACACCCTCCAAATTTCATGTCTCTAGAACCAGCGGTTTAGGCTGTGCGTTGATATATCAGTCAGTCAGTCAGGACTTTGAATTTTATATATATAGAAGATTAAGCTGTGTGCCTGATAGGACTTCCCACTTTCAAAACGCACATTTCACCCGTTATGTTTTAGTCCCATGTACAGTCAACAAAAGAGATAAGTATACAGGCTCGTCGGATATAGTTGAAGTTTAGTAAGAAACCGATAGATGTTGTCGACTGAAATTTAATTTTATAAATGAGCTGTTTGTTTTCTATTGAAACCTTCTAAGTACAGATGAATGTGTTACTAATTCCCTTTATTGAGCGACTGTTTTTAAAGAATTTACCTAACCTGAATGGGACACAATCAATATCAATTTGAATATTTTTTAAGGATATTGTTAATCCATTGCTTCATATGTTCGAAAAAAATCTCTGATCAACAACGGAAATAGCGCAATGAATGTTGTTGAACTGTCAAAATGGAAGCGATTGCTACTGTTAGTGTGTTAGGTACGCAATTACCCCGCAAGTTTTTTTTACACTTCTATCAGATACTTTTAGTACAAACTATAGTATAGCAGGTGTAGTCAGTCAATAGGTATACCATAACCATCATCCATACATCCCCAGGGATGTGCCTTACAGGCGTTGCACGGGGGGGTGCCGGAATTGGTCTTACCACCCCTGATCACCGGGGTGGTTTTAGTGAGGTAAAAATCCCACTCTCCCCGACCTCCCTCCCCGGAGGTTGGGTGCCTTTTGAACCATAATTATTTGGAAACCTAAAGCCTTACCTATACCTAAATCGCAAACAAGCTTGACTCTTGACATTTTGCGCAAAATTCTTCCGGTTTGCATTTGAGTCATAACTTCATAAGTAGAACTTCGTGTTCCCTTAGATATATTATGGTCTGTATACACTGTACGGCCGGCGGCCTGGCCCGGTGAAATCACGATTGTTGAGGTACTGTTGAACTGAAACAAGACATTCATTTAGTCAGTATAGGAAACTCAAACGTTCCTTCTAAGGAACCTATTTTCTGAATAATCAATAGCTTAACCGTTTGAATGCCGTAATTACAGAAACAACAGTTAAAAGCCATTGTGTCTCGCGTGGATCTACGTTCGAAGTGTTAAAGTGACCCATCTTATCTAAAGGGGTATAATCGGTTGGTAAAGTATCCTTTTCTTTGGTAAGAGAAAAGACTCTTAGGTACCCATGAAAAGCTATTATGTAAGAAAGTGATCATTTTTGACAGGAGCAGCAGCCTCGTATTTGGGATCACAGGAAAGTACTGCGATCACCAAATCTTACGCGTAAACATGATATTGAACATAACATTGAATTTAAGAAAGAGGCTGTCAGTCTGTCACCTAATACTTGCACCCAAGCATGAATGATAGACACCTAGAAACCATTATTCCAGTTGCTTAACACGTTATCAATCGCAATCCGAAGGATTTTGAAGAAAATTCCTAATCCATTGCTTTAAATAGGTATTTGAAAAAACTGTCGGTTCGACAACGTAAATAACGCAATGAATCTCCTTGAACTGTCAAAATGATTGGCATTGTCATTATTGTAAGTGTCTCACGAAATTTCCCTGCAGCTCTACAAATTCTTTTTTTTGACCTAAATGTTACATTATACTGACCTACTGTAATAATATGTGTCTCTATGTAGAGACGTAGTTTACGTAGTAATGAGATATTGAAGACGCTATGAGCTACGAGGTAAACACATTTAGGACCTTCTTTGTACGCCCCGATTCGTGCTGGTGTGGTATCCCCGTGAAAGCACGTTAAGCCGTTGGTCCTGCACCTGATCTCTCTCCGGACTCTGAGGATCTATCGGACTATGAGAGTGAAGGAAAAAAGGCACCTGAACCGGTCTGTGTATACACTTGTGCACTACAATATCTCTCGCGCCGAAGGCTAGTCTCCATTCACATTGGCCGCCTTGGCTGAAATGGAGTAGGTACATTTTCTGCCGGCAGCTTCAGTGGACAGTCATGATTATTATAACTCAAAGTACCTACTTATACATCAATAACTAGTAAGATAAAGATCTCAATAATAATATCTACACTGGTAGTGACAGGTCCAGCTCCTTGTCTAAAGAATCAATCTCTGACGTGTAAAAAAGTTAGAGGACAGTGTTTGTTTTGTACATTTTGTGACCGTCATGTATGAGGGTGTATATTATGATCGTCTTTGGCTATCTCAAGTTTATACTAATTATATCTTCAGATGAAACTGGAAGTTATGATTTACTGAACTAAGTTTCCATCCTTTTGAGATTAGAGTTCAAAATACTATGGAATCTCTAAAATTTTACAGTCAGTATCTAGTAATATACCTATAGTTGTGCTGCTGGGCAGTTTGTTGAGCCACTTCTTTATCCCGGGTGAACCCCTAGGAAGTGGTGCAGGGCGGGCGTTTTAGCGGACTGTCTTATGTAATTTTGACGTTCAAAAAGTGCTGATTCTCAACCTAATTTGAATAATATAACAAAACCAGTTAAACCTGGCTTCTTATTCTATTGATACTTCGTACTACACTAGGCCAACTCACAGTCAGAATGTTACACCACCGACGCCATGTGCGGTCGACTGTACAATTTTTTGGGCAATCTTGTAACAGTATGTTTGTGGAATATTAAAATTGTGAGGCGCCTCTAATCATTCAAAAGTCTATGGCATCGTCCTAATAGAACGCGAATGCGCGATCATCGTAGGTTCGCGCGAATTTTACTCGTACGAACGCGCGATCTAACATATTGAACTCGAATATAGGTGTCCTATCCTAACTGACAATCGCACGACGCGGTCGCGCGACTCAAATGTTTGAAAATCTATTCGCGCGAACTTAGTTCGTACGAACGCGCGATCAAACATATTGAATTCGAATAGGTGTCCTAATTTTGGTACCTACCGACCGCGCCAGTGCCAAACTAGGTACTCCACGGTCCCTCGCGCCGTAAATTCGCGCGATGATCACGTATTCGCGTTCTACATATAAAGCCGGCTCTACACTCGCGGCGCGAACGGCCGCGAAAGCCCGCGACAACTGCGAATCACGAGTGTAGATGTTGTTCACGCCTTCGCGTTCGCGCTTCGCGCCTTTCCCCGATCAGTGTCGGTTTTTTAGTCCGCGACAAAGGGTTTGCGGCGATGCGACATCGATGTCGTCCATAGTCACGAACAAGACTGTGAAGATTTGCGAGTGTGGAGGGACACAGTTCACGCGTGGATCACGGCATACATTCACGGCGTGAAATAACGGCGCGACTTCACGTTCGAGTGTAGAGCCGGCTTAAGGACACCCAGTTTTTGCTATCGCGCGAACACGCGATGATCGCGTCGCTTACTCGCGCGATGATTGCGCATTCGCGTTCTATTAGGACGATGCCTATGTCTACGTTACAATTCTTTACTGTTACTATTTTAGTAAAACTAATCCTGCACAGGTGCTTTGCACGACCAGGAAATTTTATTACAAGTAGATACTAAGGCAAGGGTATTTAAAATGTAGCAGTTTATTCTTAGTTTCTAGATGTACCTATGTAAACTAGTTTCGCTACTAAAATAACTATGCCCGTAGCCTACTTAGGAATGAAATAAAAAGATCTTGTTTCTTCGACTAGTTCTGACAATGTAGGTACAGATGCTAAGATAGAGGTCCCTAATATGCTAGTTGAGATTTCTGGGGGAATTTTACACCTAGCCCAGGTAATTTGGCATCGGTACCTAGGTGTTTATTCCATTTCTCTTGCATAGGTAGCAAATTAATTAAAGTCCTCCAGAGTCTCAAGTCTGCTATTACAATAGTGTCAGAATGGTCTATCATTGATTTCATAATTGTTGATTTTGACAAGTTTGGTAATCTACTAATATAATGGCGTCATTATGACATTCCAATGATCAACCACTGACACTTCATTGAAAGAAATGGCATAGAATGGTAATCTCGTACATAATGACAAATGAATCACTGATTTAGGCGGTGATCTGCTAAAATTTTGCGACCAATGGTCGACCATTATGATTTTAGCAGATTACGAACTTTTAGCTAAATGACAATGGGATCGTGTTGGAATTACGAATTTATAAAAATAGCAGACTAGGGCCCCAGACCGTATTTCGGCCACGGCGGCGGCGCGCGGCGGTCAATCTCAATGGAGACTAGCCTTCGGCGCGAGAGATATTAAAGTGCACAAGTGTGCGCGCAGACACAGGTGCACTCCCTCTTCCCTCACTCTCATAGTCCGATGGGACTGCAATCCGATGCGACCGGAGAGAGATCAGGCGCAGTACCAACGGCTTAACGTGCTTTCCGAGCCACGGGGGTATCACACCGCCGTCTTCCAAACTCCGGGCTGTTACTAAGAAATTCTTAATGGAAAAACTCAAGAACTCACTTTTCCCGACCCGGGAATCGAACCCACGACCTCACCGCTCAGCGGGGCAGTTTAGGCAGTAAATACCAGATAAACAGTACCTAGGGATTAAATTTTTATTCAGATAGATTTGAAATCCAAGACTTCCCCTCCCCCTCGGGCAAGTTTTGAAGAATTCATTACTCCACAATAAGGAAGGCGGGAAACAGTGGGGTAATTGCGTAACGCATACTTATACAATGGCAGTCGATCGCAATGCCTTTAATTTTGACAGTTTAGTCACCTTCATTTACCACCTATAACTTTCATTAAAAGCCGACGGTTTTGAAGGAATTTCTAATCCGGGGCTCGAAAACTTGATCTGCTCAACAACGCAATTAATGTTGTTGAATTGTCATTGCAATTGTTAGTGTTTTACGCAATTATCTACCCTGCTGGTCCCTATGGACACCTACAAAGTGCCACCCCATAGCCCAACCATTATAAAAGTGGTATTAAACCAACAGCTTTCTATAAACACTATTAGAAAAACGTGTTTGTCCGTGACGATGTATCCGACCTGGCTATCGACTAATTATCACGTCCAAGGCGGCCGATAGAGATATTTTTGTTTTTTTACTGCTTATCCACTTAATAACATTCTTCACGCTGTGGAATATAAAGTGGTGGAGACGCTATGATACTGACACATTTTTCTGAAAACTGGTAGCCTTGATAATTAAATTTTTGAGCATAACCACGAAGTTTTTTGAAGTGCAACATAATAGGCTGCGGTTCGATAATTGGACTAAAATTGAGGTAAAATTTCAAGAACGCGTCACCTATAAGAACATTACGTTCCATTAAACAGCTATTAAAAAAATTAAAACATCTAACTAGTTACCTACCTATTTTGAAATTGTGAGATCAAGGGGCCTAAAAAGGCCACTTTGGCAGAATCATAAAAGGATAACAAATCGTATCAAATCCCATTGGTGTGTCCAATTTTTCAATTTTTTTTTTTTTTTGTCTGTGCTATAATACCAATCAATCCGATCCAAATCCAATCCCAATCTCTTTTTTTTGCTCTCGTAGTGCAGCGAAAAAAAGAAAAACACGGACACTGACTGGACAGGTCCTCTCAATATGTGTGGTTCTTTCCTCAAAAGACCACCTCAGACATCGATCTACATGGTCTTCATACAACCTGACCAAGATTATCTCCAAAGTGGCCTTTTTAGGCCCCCAGAAAACACATCAACGAAGACAATCACGCATTGAGCTGCACGATTTTTGACAAATGCGTGCACTGACTGGACAGGTCCTCTCAATCTGTGTGGTTCTTTCCTCAAAAGACCACCTCAGACATCGATCTACATGGTCTTCATACAACCTGACCAAGATTATGTCTGGACTTTAAAAGAGACTTTGACCTCTGAGTTTGTTTCGGCCTTTCTTCTCAGAGTAGTCAGATAGGAAATGCCGACTTCATCTAGTTTAAAAAAAAAAACATGATTGACGTGTAAAAGTGTTTGTACAAACCTACTTACAAAAAAAATAAAATCATTTCATTTCATTTCAATCTTTTAGACGGCGAAGTAGTAGGTAGGTATGCAGGTACTTTCTAACCTATCCAATGAACATCAATTAATTTTAGATCCACTTTTGGAATTCTTGTATTATTATGAACCTAGCAGCGCCCCGGTTTCAACCGCATACGTGTCGATCCCATGGGAATATCAGGATAAAAACTATCCTATGTCCTTTCCAAACTCAAACTATCTTTATACCAAATAACTAAATCGGTTCAGCGGCTTAGGCGTGAAGAGGTAACAGACAGACAGACAGACACACTTTCGCATTTATAATATTAGTATGGATAAGTCAGTTTCGCATTTATAATATTAGTAGGTATGGATAGTATGGATAAGTCAGCATCAGCCAGAACCAGGACTGAACTTATTTCTTAGATATTAGACAATCAGCAGGATTACTAGCATGTCTGCAGGGTGGCAGGAACGCCCAACCTGTTACCAAGGATTCAGTACATCATCATCATCTGCCTAGCCTTTTCCAAACTATGTTGGGGTCGGCTTCCAGTCTAGCGACTGCCTATCTGACCTCCACAACCAAGTTACTGGGTAATACCCCTTGGTTGTCAGACTTTCGGGTTTCTGACTACCCGTAACGACTGTCCAAGATCCACGAATGACAGCCGGGACCAACGGCTTAACGTGCTTTCCGAGGCACGGAGGGGTCTCGGTATGTAAAGATGAACCCATCCACAGACCAACCGCGGCAAACGTAGCTTAACCTGATCGATCGACCTGTGCGGCTGTTATTATTTAGCCACGGACCCCTCCAGGAGGAGGATTTCAGTACATAATAGGCTATTTGACAATGTAAAAAATAAGGTCATAATTATTGACACTCGTATAGATTATCGCTTTTAAAATCGATTTGCATTAATTTTACTACAAAACAATGTATTATTTATAAAAAAAATCCCGAAAAAACTTCATCTTTTTAAATCTGGCGCCACGTAATCGAAAACGGTCTGGATTGGCTGAACTTAAGATGACGTCATGATGTAGTAAATTTTTGTCTATCGTTGACAGAACAGATGACTTTTGTCTAGTATCTCGACCGTTTCAACGTTTGTTTACGGGAATCGTGACGTCACGACGCCATATTGTTAAAGATAGCGTTTTGGCGGCTTATTTAAACAGTACATTTTTATTTACTATTTTTTAAAAGAAATACATTATGCAATTTGAAGTTTTTGTGGGCTCGTTAGACACCATTAAATAATCTGAGATGTTTATCAGAAACCAGTCAAATAGCCTATTCTGAATTGCCTTGAAATTTTTCGTTGGTTATTTTTTTTAAGTTAGATGTTTCAAAATGTTGACCGCGTATTGAACTTTTCTATGAAACAGCAGATTTTTCTTTTTGATAACCGACGACAAATTTCTACGCTACGGAGCCGGGGGGTCTAGAATCAATTGTGCTGAATCCGTGGTAACAAGTTGCGCGACATGTCCCTGCCAGCACCCTCATTGCGTAACACACTATCGATCTCAATTTGAAGGATGTTGCCAATCCATTGCTTCTTAAGTTCGAAACATGTGTCTGCTCAACAACGTAAATGTTGTACTGTCAAAATGAAACCCATTGCTACTGATAGTGCGTTACGCAATTACGTGGTACCTAAAACATTTAACAGTAATGCCTATTAAAACAAAGAGAAAAAAATGTTCGTCTTCGACTCCATGATTTCCCTGTCCGCACCCTAATGCCCTCGTCGCCAGCGGTCATCGGGCGGAAGTGTACCAAAACCGTTCATTTCGAGCTCCGAACCAACTCCCAGATTTTTTTTCCACTCACCTCTTCCCAGAAAGTTTATGGCTTTTAAAAAAGCAACACAAAAAATCTGATCTCCATGCCCTCTTTCTATAGGAACGCTTCCTTTTAGAAGTCGAAATGTGAATTTATTTGGTTTTTTTTTTTTTTTTTTATTTATTAAAACTTTATGCACAAGTAAAAGAAATACTGTACAAAGGCGGACTTAATGCCTGAGGCATTTTCTACCAGTCAACCTTAGGGTGGTGCAGAGACAAAACATGGCAGGTGCAACATACGGGATAAATAGCTAGGAAATGACTACTTATAAAATACAAGAATAAATACTAATACATAGATAGATAGATACATACATACATACATATAAACAAAATGAACTGTGAGGAGAAAAAAAAATATCGGTAGAGCAGAAAACGAAACCAGCAAATCAGCGCTGAGATGCTACAGCCAACTTTTGACGGATATGTTCACGTGCCTTCACTTTAAAAGATAACCGACTGGTTGCCGTCCTGATATTCAGAGGGAGCGCATTCCAAAGAAAGACCGCCTGGACAAAGAAAGAAGAACGAATGAAGCCAGAACGATGAGAAGGACATCGTAGAAGACGATTGTTAGTGGAACGAAGATTTTTAGTATGGGCAGAGCATAAATATTGAACTTGGGAAGTCATGTAAGAAGGAGCAGTGGGGTTATCGAGAATACAGAACAATGTATTCAAAGCCCTCAACTCTCTGCGCTGGCGAATGGGTAACCATTTTAAAAGCAGCCGATGCTCGGATACATGGTCATACTTACGAAGATTGAAAACGAATCGAATGCAGTTATTCAGAAGACGGTCAAGTTTATTGAGGAGATCTGCATTCAGGTCATAGTAACACACATCACCATAGTCAATTATGGGAAATATTAGGGACTGTACAAGCATTGCCTTTATGTGTGAAGGAAGAAGGTTTTTCAACCGATAGAGCGACCGCAACGTTCCGGTGACTTTATTACTTACAGTCGTGACCTGCTTTCTCCAGTCAAGACAAGTGTCGACATGCAAACCAAGATTCTTAACATCAGAGCTAAACGGGATGACTGACTTGTCGAAGATTACAGGTGGCACAGTCAATCCATTCAACTTCCTCATACTGTAGGGGCTGCCTACTATGATAGCCTGACACTTGGTGGGGTTAACGGCCACCCCGAATCGGTCAGACCAGTTCTTAACGAGATCTAAATCCCGGTTTAGCTCGTCAATCGCATCCGGTATGTTGTCGACACCTGCCTGGCAGTAAAGCTGCAAGTCGTCAGCATAAAGATGATACGCAGTCCGAAGCTCGGTAGTAATGAGATTAATAAAAATTGAGAATAAGAGAGGAGATAATATACCGCCTTGCGGGACGCCAGCTGCAAGTTCACACCAATTTGACGAAGAGTCTCCAGTATAAACAGACTGCTGACGTCCCCGAAGATAGGAGGAAAACCATTCCAATACCCTCGGAGAGACCATAAGATAGGACAGGATGGATAAAAGGACTTCGTGACTGACGGTATTAAAAGCATTGGAAAAGTCAATTAACACTAAGACTGTGACTTTAGTGTCTTCCATTCCCCGCCTTATATCGTCGGTCACGTTTTATCATTGTAATAAACTTCGATCAATAATAGTAATTGATCGAAGGTAATAAGGTAATAAATAAATGTGGATGGGTAAACATTGTTTTTGAAATCAGAAATTATGTGAATTAAACTTCGATCAACTATATTATTGATCGAAGGAATTAAATTATGAAGCAAACAACTATTGTAGCTAAGTACCTATTGGCTACCTATTAAATTGTCTTAGGTACTGAACTCCTTGGTCCTGTAGGTACCTACGCGCCCGCGCCCCCGTCCGAGGTCTAAATTACGATCTTTCACTACCTACCAGCCGAATTCAAGTTGCATTCAGCTGGATTGAATAAAAGTGTAAGTAAGTTATTGAGTTGAGACTTGAGAGAAAGAGTGTGCTTTTTAATAACTAATAACACAATATAATTTTTTGAAGCGCCATCTATTACCACCCATGCATAACTCTTACAAGTTGAGGTAACCACTCATCATAGAACTTAGCGTTCTACTCGATAGATGGCAATGCAAATAATTTTACTGATAATTACAAGATGGCGCCACGCACGAAAAAGTGTAGAATTTGAAATACTTAAAGTTTTTTTCCCCGCTGATAGATGGCGCTAATATTATACGGCCACACAAAAAGTATGGCACTCGTGCAAGATTGTAGCGTTGTCAATGTCACTTTCAATTTAGTCGGTTAGTAGTAAAAGTAATGGAGTCAATAACAGACAAAGCTCGTGTCTATGGCCCAAACGAATCCGTCTGGCAGTCTGTTGCCGCGTTTCTATGAAAGGTGGATGTGTCAGTTGTCGAATCGGATTCATCGTGAAAATGCTGTGAAAGTGTTTTTACATAAATTGGTGACTGAAAATTGTATGGAATAATAAGTTTGAAAGCTGAGAACCAAAGTGAAGTGTATATTTGTGATTATTAGTGGACATTTATGTGTTAAATCGTGACGTAAAGCTGTAGATTGATGCGATTACTTCGAGTTCGCCGGCTTATCGTGTTGTGGTGAGTGTATGATCGATATTTACCCCCTTTTATTCTTCGTTTGGGTTCCTTTTTGTTATAAAAACTCAATGTCCCACGTTTGTATTAGCATGTGATTCAAGTAAATTAATTTAGCTAAAAAGTTTTTGGTCGTTATTCTTTGTAATTTCAAAGTTTTAAACGGTATTCTTATTGTAACTGAGCTTGCTCCATGTTTCGTAAAAGAAGCTCGGGGTATTGTTTATGTAGCTGCATTACTTTGTTTTAAGTTCCGGCCAATTAGATGCTTACTGGATATGAATTTAATTATTATGCATTTTAATTTGTTTGGACGTGTCAAGTCTGTTTACATGTTTGTTAGTTAAAAAATCTTATGTGAAGTAAGATGGCTGAGTGCATGATTGCTTGTTTCTTAATTAAAATCGTTTTGATTCCATAAGATATCATACTCGTGCAGAAATTAGAACAAATATTTTTCAATATTTTAGTAAGGACTAATCATCATAAAATTTGGCTTGGTAGTGCATATACTCACCTATGTTGTTTATTTGAGATTAGATTAAAGATCTGTGATTGTAACTTGTAATAGGTAAAACCCATGAGGATTTGGGTAAATTGTATCTTGGGACCAATTTATTCTTTTAAACTTTGGCCAGACAAAATATTAAGTACTTAGGTACTTGGCTGGCCATAATATCTAAACTGAAAAGTTATTACAGGATATTTAGGTATCTTAAAACTTCATAATTTTAACCATTTCTTTAACAAATTAAAATTATTATTGGCTAATCTTCAAAAGAACTGGCACAAGGATTGAAGCAGTCCTTCAGTCTTCTTGGTACATGACCAGGCAATACAGATAAGGTCATAAAGTTCTACGGCATCCAAATACTTAATATTGAAACCATTACAAATAGTGTTTTGATCATATTAGTTTTTAATAATTTAATTAAGTAAACCATTTTAGGCCTTATTATAGAGTAAATTTTTACTTGCTTAAGTACTTAATTTGTAACTTACCTACAATAAAACTTAGGCCTGATTTTTCAGACCTAAGTTTTTCTTTTGTCAGATAGTTTTTACTTGTGGAATAAAATTGATGTCTGACAGATTTTGTATGGAAGAACTGTCAAAAAATAAAAATTATTCCTCGGATAAAATTATCTGGCATTGGAAAAATGAGCCGTTACACATATTGAAATAGTTAATAAGCTGCATTAAGTCAATCTTCAATAATAAATCCTCCTTACATAGGGAGACTTTGAAATGGAGCTGTCATCAGAATACATGTGGTTGTTTTTCTTAACACTCTCATTCATTATATGGGGTGCTACTCTCAGAGTTACTTATAATTAGATCAAAAACATGATTTACTAGGTGTAATTAAATATGTAAGTGGGTGAGCCAACAATGATGAATAGGGAGTTATGGCGTTTGATGATTTGAAAATAATTTTATTATTATTATTAGTAAAGATATTTTTCATGACACAAGAAGGCCAATTCTCGTAATTTAAAACGTTCAAAATCAAGTCACAATGTCATCTCGGCGACAAACGAATGTCAGAAAAAAAAAACATACCATCGAATTGAGAACCTCCTCCTTTTTTGAAGTTGGTTAAAAAGTTGTTAAAATGTAGGGAAATTAAGGATTTTTTTTACAGATTGAGACAGATCAGACTGTGAACATTCTTAAAATTACGAGAATTCCCCTCAGGTCAATAGTTTTCATAAAAGATGCACTAAGTAGGTATGTTTTTACTATAATTTTGTGAAACTGAATTGCTCGAAATACAAAATTAATAATAATATTTTTGGCTAATTTCACACCACACACTGGTGTGTTTGCCATACTTAGTGTATTTTTTATTTCCACTTATTTACTGAAAAAATAGTATTGAACTAGGTACCTCTACTACCTACATGCAAAAGCGGTTATTTAAATGTAAAAAGTTAATTTTTTTAATTTTTTTTTTCTTTCCTATAAACTCACGTAATGCTGTGCCCAATCTAAGAATCAAACCTACGCTCAAGCTAGGTAACCAGCTACCACTACCACACTTACAATCTCAGGATCGACGCGGAAAAGTCCATTCGTTTGATATTCGAAGCTTGCTTACATTACAACAAATGTGATAATCAAAATAGCCTGCTTGCTAGACTTGAAATTAACACCTATGTTTACGTCATTATTGTCTATGGCAAACAAGCGTACACGCACGAAGTTAGGTAAAAAATGACTCGTATGAGTAAATATGTAATGTCTACTTGGCGCCGCATGAGTTGTTGTCAAGTGCCAACATATGACTCAAAATGGATTAAAGCTTTAAAAGTAGTTCAAGCCATTTACCAACGACTAGCTTCTGTCCGCGGCTCAGTCCGCGTGAAATTTCTTGTTTTAACATAAACAGCGGGGTAATTGAGTAACACAGTATCAGTAGCAATGGGTTTCATTTTGACATTTCGACAATATTCATTGCGTTATTTACGTTGATAAGCAGCCACATTTATCGAACATAAGTAGGTATGAAGCACTAACTATTAGGGTGCTGTATTGCCGAGTGTATTTAGTACTCAACAATACTGTAGCTTCTTATTAGGTACCTACTTAGTGAAAGAATTTTCGGAATCAATTCAGTAGTTCCGAAGATTACCCCCTACTTACTTGCAAACTCACAAATTTAGCCTCTTAATAATATTAGTTATAGATAACTTTAATTAGGTACATTTAAATGAAGAAAAAGTAATAAATCACCAACTCATCAAAAGTCAACTACTGGATGTCATCTGCCTTCTTTTCTCATGTCGTCATACTGTGGCACAGGGGCGTGCCTTTCACTAAAGCCGAAAAGCCCGGCTTTCAATCTAACGTGAGCCTAACAAAAAAAAACTACACAAGTAAACTTGTAAACATGTCGCAAGAATTGATAAGAATAATAATAAAAAATGAACTCCGCGCGTCCCGGCCGTTCGCTATTCCTACGTTTGCAAGGTTGCGAGGTTTACATGTCATGCGCAACGTTGCCAAATATCTCCCATGCACTGCTTCGCGAGAACGCAAAAACAAATATCGTCCCGTCTCGCTCGCACCTAGCTGGCTTCAGATTAGGCTTCTGGATCTCGGACGATTTGTATAGAAATTGTTCACTTTCTTGATATCATTAGTATGTACTCATTTCGAAAATTGTACTGATTTACAAGCCTGGCTTTTGATTTTTTATGAATGAACGTGTAACGAAGCGTGTGTGTGTAAATAATAAGTGCGCGATTCGCTGCGCACAAGCTTGAATTTCTCTATAATGATGATGCAATAATGCAATTTCAAATTAGTTTGAATTCGTTTTGAGCGGTTACTGGTGCATTTTTTTACTTTGATTTTGTTTTTCTTCATTTTCTGTGAAGTTAAGTGTTGTGATTAGTTTTTGCGGTGATTACCTTTGTTTTAAAGTGATTAAAAAGTTTCTTATCATTAAAATGAATTCGGAAACGCATGCAATTGTTCCTTGTGATGGATTAAAGTGTGTGCAATCGTTACTCGGAAAGGTAAATACTTTGAGTTTTACAGACAAATATAATCTCATTACTTCACCTAACCTAGTCCCGATTTGAGTATTTCTCAGAGATCTAAATCACGTAATAGGCATTTTAGTCGATCAGCGTACAATACTCATTGGATTGTAGGCTGCTCTCATATTAACAAATTATTCTGTTGGTGTTGCATATTTTTCTCAAAAGAAAATACCGCTTGGAATACATCAGGTTACGATGATTTAAGTAACTTCGCTGGTGCCAGTAAAAGACATCAGAATTCTCAAAAGCACATGAATGCTGTTATTTCATTCTGTAGTTTTGGTAAAACACGAATCGAAACTTCTTTATCTCGTCAATTAAGTGACGACATTTCCAAATACAATACGCGTGTCGATCATAATCGCGCTGTTTTTCAAAGGTTAGTTGATATTGTGTGTCATTAAGAAGCGAAGAATGAAGAGTTATGGCTGTTCGCATTGTGAGTAATTCAAATTAATAAATATTATCAACATCGTAAACAATTGTGTAGTTAGAAATCAATCAATTTTGTTTGTGCGCCATCTAGTGGCCACTCGGCCAGATTGTAATATTTTACTTATAGCGACTGTTGCGGGCGAGTGAAATATGAACTAACTCGAAGGGCTTTGTTGTGCCAATATTGTTAATAGATGGCTCTTAGACATCTTCTCAGTATTGTAATAGTAGTCTATGTCTCATATTTTACGTGAAACTGATAACTCGAAAATGAAAAGTTACGATTTTGTAAAGGATTACCATTAAGCCATTAACCAATACTCTTAGTAGGTATTTAATTTATAAAAGAAAAAAATAGTGCTATTAAAAACATTCATTTTAATAGATATTAGCAAAAACCTACAATTTATGAAATACACATAGGTATTAGTACTTACCTAAGAACTAAAACGACTCGGTCGACTCAACTTTGACAGGCGATACGGTAGGTTTTTTTTTTTTTTTAAGTTGGCTTGCCCTAAGTTTGACCCCTAGGCACGCCACTGCTGTGGCACTAGTGGTTTCATTAGCCAGTCGATTTGGTTACGCCCGGTAACTGCTCAGGGTGCGTCGTAAAGCGCCTTTTAATGAACACCATGATTGGGTCTTAATCTCGTAGTCCGACACGAGACACGTGAGAATAAACAGTTTCCAATACTGTTATCTTCCTGACTTAAAATTATTAATCGCCTTTACAACAATAACGGGTGGACGACCATTTTATCAGAAGCAACACAGAACACCAGAGATACTTGAAAATTCCTTCATTGTCAACCTTGTTCCACCCACTGCAGAGCATAACCCTCGAAAAGTCCTCAAAAGAGGCATTAAAATTCCCTAAAATGTAACCGCCTTACTAGTAAACATATTAGGTATATATCAGATGAATTGATGGTTGATTGATGTTACACACCGATTTCTCTCTTTCAGTCGTCAGTAATTTCGAAAGAAGAAGACAAAGCGTTGTGAACTATACAGACGCTATACAACGTTTATTAGTAAAGGGGTAAGTAAATAAGTACTTAATCATTTTCTAAATGTCTTAATCATAGATATTCGATATCGATATCCGTGGTCTTAATATTTTTTCGTCTTTCTCGGAAAACTTTTCAACCATTTCTTGGCGAAGTTTTATGCCTGTACCTCCGTCTTCTATAAAGACAGGTTGTGTATATACCTACTTAATATTAAGCAGAAACTGCCACATTACGCTGAACACGATATCTAAGTATTATTTTCAATAAATTCGAGTGCCTACATCAAGTTATTGTAACCGAGAGCTGTGTCCCTTGAGAAATATGCAGAGAAGCAGGTGACAACTATAATGTTTAATAGATGGATAGTCCTTCTTCAATAAGTCTTCGAACACTTCAACATGATGGAAAGTGGAATTTTTGAGCATATTTTTATGGCATTCGTGATACAGGATAATCCTAGTGCCAAAGCACTCCTTTGACGATTTTTAAGGAGATTTACTGTACCCATTCCTCTAGTAATAAAGATGTTTATCTATTTATTTTTATTTATTTGTGGATCAAGTTTGGTCGAATTGGATTGAATCATAGAAATGTAAAAAGCAACTTCTTTCTTATATCCACGGATTTAACTAACACCATCATCGTCGTCTGCCTAACCTTTTCCCAACTATGTTGGGGTCGGCTTCCAGTCTAACTGAGTGCAGCTGAATACCACACACACATGGACCGACTGCCTATGTGACCTTCACAACTCAGTGACTGGGTAATACGATACCTCTTGGTAAGACTAATTGTCAGATTCTGACGACCCGTAACTACTGTCAAAGATCCAAGAATGACAACTGGGACCATCGGCTTAACGTGTTATCCGAGTCACGGAGGAGTTTTGGTATGTAAAGATGGTCACCCGTCCACGGACCAACCGCGGCAAGCGATCGAACCGTGCGGCGGTTATTACTAAACCACAAGCCCCTCTATTGAACTGACACCATCGTACCCTCGTAATATTAAACAGAAGATTTATTACTATCGTAGTTCGAAATTATCATGAAACCATTTCGTTCTTCACAAGCAGTTCCATGTAAACACGCTATAAAAGTAAGGGTCAATTTAAACGCCCAGAGTGATGGGAAACAAACCGATCCGTTTGTGGATCGAATCGAACACGAGTTTATACTCCGTTTAATCCTATCCATTCAGCCGTATCATCTGTACCTACAGCTAACCCTACGCATCACGGAATAAACAACAAGACACTCATTTATCTGGATCTGTCCTACTCATTCAACCATCATTCATCACCCATCCCACTTCAGACTTTTCATTGAACCCACTCCTTAAATCTGTTCTATAATAAAGTCTAAACAAAAAATACTGTGAACCACATCAAAAGATCACAATCTCGATACAATTAACTATTCCTAACATGTGCAGGGCAACGCCCTACCCCGTTCACAATTTTTTCCCTGCGATCTTTATGATTCTTTAGGGCACGATCACACATGCGGCGACCACGTCATAAATACGCACCCAAACAATGCTATCGACACATCTGGAGCGTCTGAACGCAGTGACGTAACGACACTATAAAACATGGGTATCTTGTGTACTTTTCTGTAAGGAAACTGACGCACTCGGGAATGGTGACATGGCAATTTTATGGCGACGACGGCGGCGGCGTTTAGGTGTCGAAATATGGAAGAGATTTTCTGCAGTGTGGTAACGTTTTGACGAAACGTTTATTTGTATCGAGATTTTTTGCTTTGAGCGCAAATAAAAGAAAAAACCGAGCAGTATTTCCGTTTTTTGGGTTAATTTAACACCGACTGCGGAAAACACTGATCATCTTGAAAATAGGCATGCAGGGACCTATTTATTATTTTAAGATTGTTGACTAAAAGTGAATCAGAGCGGACATCCTTTTGGAAGTAGGTAAAAATTGATGACAAATAGCAAATACTAATAAACTATACCATCTGAGAAAAACAAGGCCATTACAGGGTTTATCGCGCTGGCTGACACTCTTGAGAAAACAAAATCATTTCGTAAAAACCTATACGGCTAACGTT
The DNA here is from genome assembly GCA_963082905.1 of Oligia fasciuncula. NCBI lineage: Eukaryota > Metazoa > Arthropoda > Insecta > Lepidoptera > Noctuidae > Oligia > Oligia fasciuncula. The sequence continues at coordinate 8,362,248 of OY720411.1, forward strand.
CCAGTTTACTAACTTAACAGTATTTGCTTACCGGAAACTATTTGTACCATTCGTGTTGCAAATGATGTGTCCTCGACCATAAGAAAGAACTAACTGAATGAAACAAGATACCTTGAGGTACTACCGTATCCTAAAGCGACCGTAAGCAATGAATCCATCAACTCCCAGCAGAGTGCAATGCAATGTCTCAGTTTTGACACGAACTTTCGATTTTGATCCCGGCTTTTTCCAAATCGAAAATGCAGTTTGACACACTGAAACGTGCATCGTTTCGAAACGATGATCTCAAAGGAGAAAAGGATTGAAATCTCGGTCATTGTCATTCAGAACGGGTCATGGTACAGCTTTTACCACCGTCATCACGGCGTAACGTGCCGTACATGGGGAGACAGTTGTAGTAAAGTTTGTTTGTCCAATGTATTACGTTGTTCTTCCATTTAGGCAAGATGACTTCATTGGAGGTGATAATTTGAAAGGTTTTGACCACCAGGGACTTTTATGGTATCGGTTTGAATTAAGTTATGGTCACATAACTCACATAACTTGACGCACCGTGTCTAGTGCTAACAAGATTGGTCCCTTTATGTGCCTGCGATGATATTGGTCGGTCAAGTCATTGTATCAAGTGGATCAGCATTGGGACTTCAATAACATCAAACTCCACTTACCAATCTGTCTACCGAACGTGTTGATTTATTTACCCGCAACTGTCTTTAGGGGATCACCGTGTTCCGCAGTGGAGTCAACCGGAATGATGTCGAGGGTTATCGGGAACTATCGCTCTTGGAAGGAGAATTTCTGATTCTAACCGGCCGTCAGACAAAAGCCTATTTAGTTACACAGTAACCAGGCCTTTGTTTACCAGATCTTTTATGTCATGTTTTGCGCAAGTAGCTCTCGTATTTTAACTCGGCCATATTCATAGGTCGACACGACAAATAAACCGTTCATGTGGAAATTAAACGCTAAACGAGTCAGTGAACTCGAATAAAAATGGAGAATGCTAGTTGAATGAAAATAATGCGTTTATCAATGTTGTTTTTACTGATAAACGTGCTGACTGCTGAAGAATCTGGGTCAAATTGCTGGAAAATCAAAAGGTAAACCACAGCGATAAATATCTGTGTTCTTCATATTTTGATAAAATGATTATGATAATCAAAGTTTTAAAATAATTATGATACAATCTGAACATAAAAATAATTTCCGAAAAATTTTCACATCAAAATCACAGCAAAAACTTATGTGAATCACAACCAAGAAAACAATAGAATAGAATCGGCACAATCTTGATAATGTAACCTCTGTTTTCTGTTTCTGCGAAACAGGCCAAGTGCAACAGTAAACGGTGCACATCGACCAGCGTAACATAAACCCTGGGAGACATTGATAATGTTCCTGATGCAGAAGAACACGTGGGAGGCATCGTAGGTCAAGCAGAACTGGGACAGGTGTTTAATGTGACCAGTCTATCAAGATCCACTGCATTTCGCCAATTTATTCTCATTGTTATAATCAGGGGGGATCTTATAATGATGGTGGTCGTTGACAATAAGAATACTGCAGCAGCAGTAATGGTAATGACTGTTGCATCACGGGTCATTCAATTGTTAACGTTTGTTGTTTGTTTAGTTGGGTGGCCCATTCATGTACAAATTGGTAAATTACCACATAATTGGAGTTGTGGAAAACAATAAGTTTTGTGGAAAGCGTCATATTTCTGTTTTTATAGTTTGTTATCTCTTTATTATCTAACCTTTTTATCTCGAATGACTCTTTCATGAATCTGCCTGTTACTCTCTGTGTTTTTGCGCAACTTCTTAATAATATTGTTACAATTTTAATACAATTCTGTTTTTAATATAAATTCTATTGAGTACCTACTTACCTATTTGAAAATCTTGCATGCCGTAAGGTAAAATGTATCGGTACTATTATTACGAAAATCCCATCTTACATGTATTCCTACATTCTAAGCAAATAAATGATTTCTTCTATTTTTTTTGTTCCTCTGTCCTCATCAGAATTTTAATATATGTTCAAATTCTACGCTTGCTAAAGCAGCTTTGGCAATGAATGCCTGTGAACATTTACAATGGAAGATGGCTCTTCTGTTCAACCGCTACTCTAAACGGTCTAGATGCGACACGGAAATTGCATGAGGCGAAATTCTCGTGCGAAAACCGCATTCCAATTGCACTGCAACCAATATTGCCTCAAGCGCTTTAAGAATTCTTCTCCCGTGCCTTATTGGGTGACGGTTTGATTATCAAACCCCTGATTCAAAAGTTTTTGGTAACGAATTGAATCGATAAGAAGTAATTATGGTTTACTACTGCCGGGAGGACACGGCGTGGCATACGCTGGCAGAGTGTGCCGCTTGGGAGGAGCCGCGCCGTGCCCTCATCTCAGAAGTAGGCAGTGACCTGTCGCAGCCGGCCGTGGTCGAGTCGATGGTCGGCAGCGAAGAGTCCTGGGACGCGGTGGTTTCCTTCTGCGAAACGGTCATCTCGCAGAAGGAGGCTGCGGAAAGGGAGAGGGAGATCTCGTCCACTCACCCGGCCCGCAGCAGGTGCACCGGGCGTCGGCGGAGGGCGGACAACGCCCTCTTCCAGCCCCCCTAAATGGGTCCAGGGGCGACGGACTCGGGGACGTCCGTCGCCCCCCACACACCAGGACCCGAGGTGGCGGCGCGTAGTGTTCCACGCGCGCCCCTCTTAGACGTCACGGGGGGAGTCAAACACCTCACTCCCCCCCCTGACCCGACGAGGCCCGCAGTGGCGGGCCGGCACCAGTCGGGGGTTGCGGAAGGATCGTACGTTCCCGCGACCCCCGGCGTAGGTGTGGGACGGAACACCGGGGTGGTTTTTAGTCAGTAAGAGTCTGACAGACCCCGTCGCCCACCCCAGGGCGGCGGACATCCATGAGGATTTTCCACCCCGGAACAAAAAAAAAAAAAAAAAAAAAGGACAATTTGCCTGATACTCCTAAATTCCTATCATGTTAAGACCCAATTTCTTCCTCCCAAACTCCTTAACTTTTTACTACCTAGCCTTACGAAATCGCAAATTAAGGTCACCAAACATAAATTACCAGTGGTTGCTGGGAAACCGCTGATCCTAGATAACACATTGTGACGTAAGCTACGTAGGTAATAGATACGCAATAATGACGTCACAGTGGTCAGGATACCCTGATTGTGTTCGTTCCAATGACCATTTGGAGCTGCTCTGATGATGTTTTCAATTTATGGACATGTGATTAACGAATTATTGAAATGTTTAATGGGTCTAACTAAAATAGGTCTATTGTCAGTGCTGGTGAATACTTACTGAAAGTGAAAATAAAAATTACAGTTTACGAAAGTGATGTGAAATGATTCTGAAGGAAGTGACGACGAAGCCGATGAAGATCGACAGCTAAGGGAAGAAAAGACGTGGTGCCACCGACCACAAATTTATTGAAGATACGGAAGAATGGATAAATGACGTGTATACAAATAAATTGACTTTAGAGAATTCAGGCTCTTTGTGGTCTTGTGACATTCATAACCATAAAGAGCCCGAACTCTCTCAGCTCTCTCGACTTTCTCCAACGCCTCATCATCATCATCCCGACTTCACCTACTGCTGGTCATAGGCTTCTCTTTTCTCGTGCCAAACCCCACGCTCACGTGCCAGACTCATCCACGTTCTAACCGCAATGGCAACAATATCGTCCGTCCATCTCGCCGTCGGACGACCGACACTTCGTCTTCACTCCTTGGAGGCCACTCGATCACTGCCTCAAGTGCCTCATTCCAATTCCAACGCCTATGTATTAAATTCTATACGCATTGTGTTAGTGAGATCGCCAGCGGCACAGCCAGCCTATTGTCATCGGGATCACTGTTGTGCGTTCCTTATTTGAGCTAGCAAATTGTCAGGATATATTTTTTTTTTTTTTTTTTTTAAAAACGTTGCCCCACACTAGGAATTTCTCCTGTATTGTGGGTGCGTTTACAAACATTTAAACTCACATACACAAACAGCCAGACCCGGAACAACTACTTGTAGGTCATACAAATATTTGTTCCGTGCGGGAATCGAACCCGCGACACGCAGCGCAGCAGTCAATCGCTTAACCACTGCGCCAACCGTGCCGTCATATATATATAATTATATATACTCAATCTCGGTCCGGGCAATGTCTCATTACTCAAATTAATGCATATTTGATTTGTTATGTTCAGAAACATGTAATAATATTAGTTAAGGACTACTTTTGAAGTTTATTGTTTATTATACACATACAGTTGCCTCCAAAAGGTAGTTGACATTTTTCTACTTCAGCTGTGTGCTTCAAAGTGATGTGTCATCATATTATGATTTCGAATTCCAGTGATCCAAATGTTTAAATTGTTATAACATTCTGATTGACTAATTTAACTACCTTTCACTTATCATAAAAAATAATCAAGTAATCCCTTAGGAGTCCCTGATTAAGTTTTTATTTGAAATCATAATGTGGCATCACAGCTAAAGTGGAAAAATGTCAACTAACTTTTGGAGGCCTTTGTACGTAATAAAGAGTATTCTATTCTATTCTCCTATATTCATACTTGTGTAACCTACTCCTAAATCTCGCATTGACAGAGTTAACACTGCGAAAATAATATTTACATAATTATTCATATCATTGCGAAGTCATTATTAACAGGTGTGAATTTAAAATCTATCTTAATTATAGGCTTAACTGATTACCACGTTACCACGCTATTCAAAACTGCATTAATGCACATCGTTATTAAATGCCTCTAACAGTGGATTTCCAATCCACACACGATATATACCAATAATGACTATCTTCACGTTGGGTGGACATGGTTACGCGTAACGCTTAGTAATTAGAAGTTTTTATAGGAATGGTTCTGTATCTGTGAGATACTGTGCGTAGATTTCTCGTTTTCTTGTCGGTTTTTATAGGTTCTTACTTTTAAATAGTGTTTATGAAGGTAGCATGAGTGTTTTATGAGCAAAAGAGCTCCGTTGCTAGTGCAAACATTACTTACTCAAGTTTTTGGACATTACAAAGTTTTCACAAGTAGGCCGCTGTACAATTTGTCGAATTGAGGGATTACTGACCCATCCAACACACAGTGCGAGTGCGATGCTTCTGATCAGACCATTCCCCACTTGCTGGAATGTCACCTCGGATGACCTAAAGAATGCAACTGATACCGCAATCAACGTTGCTACCTACTGGACTCAATATAAAAACCACGTTATTTGGTGAATCCCCGAAACTTATGATTACATTACCACTTCGAGAAAGGTACCTAATCCAAATTGTAGTTTTTGGTCAAGTATTGTTAGGTTAGGTTAACTTTGAATCTGCAAAATTTCTACTATTGAAAATAAATATCAATTGATATACAATATCGTATAGTATATTGATATGTAGTAGTACTGTTATCAGAGTACTGAGATCAGCTAACCCTGATAAAAACAGCGATGAACAGTACCATCGACATGAAAATAAGAAAAATAAAACAAAGTACTCTTACCAACGAAGTAAAGCAGGCTTTTGTTTTTCATATAAGAGCGCTTAACAATAACCTTCTTCATACTTTAATCTGTATAAACAAACGACAGTAAAAGGACTCGGATGGACATTACAAAAAAATTAAACCCGAGCCACGCAGAAGGCAGGGTCAGAAATTGCCTAAGTATAAAATGTGACGTCCATTAAAAACTAGCGCCGGGACTGCTAAGTAAACCATATGAGTAAGTAAACACACAGTATGCGGCAGGGGTGGCTAACTTATGTAAGATGTAGCAACAAAATTGCAGGAATATTGTGGAAAGAAAAGAATTAAAATCATAATCAATGATGATATGATAGTCTAAGATAATAATTATAAGCTTTAACTCATTGCTAATAATGTATTTAAATTTGCTAAGTTGCATCCTCCTTTTACCTTATCCCAAGAAGTATTTAAGGTTGACGCCATAGAATCCGTGGTCGACGCAGTACAGTACGTCCTTAAGGCTACACCGACCGCGCAGTGGCGCCCTCATCGTTTGTTTGGTTATTTCTTTTATTTTAGAATGCAAATGCAGAAATAGGCACGTTAAGTTGTGCTCCACAAGATTACACGTCAATATTATTATAAACGGTAGTTTTACATTGTCTAGTTTTATTATAATCACTAAAACGGATAATAATGGCCACTATTTTCCGTTTTAGTGATTATAATAAAACTAAAGAATGTAAAACTACCGTTTATAATAATATTAACGTATAATCTTGTGGAGCACAACTTAACGTGCTTATTTTCTGCATTTTCATTCTAAAATAAAAGAAATAACCAAACAAACGATGAGGGCGCCACTGTGCGGTCGGTGTAGCCTTAACTTCACAGGTCTTCTTCAGCAAAGATCGCATAGTTTCCTTCCTTAGATATTCATCTTCACAAAATCTACAACCATCTTTTCTTTTGATTATGAAATCAACAAAATCTTTTCGTTCAACGAAATTCTTTTAATCGCTTTTCTTACCAAGCTGTCTTGCACAGCTGTTATTGTCTACGTTTTTTACGGACTTCGCTCGTTCCGGCTAACGGGTTTTTGCATCAAATGCCAGTCCACTAGGTATTGCACATTCAACAAGCATTAGAATGAATAACGGGGAATACCAAACCCGAATCCAGGAGTGCATTCCCTATAGTAGCAAATCGAAGTGCTAATTTGAAGGTCGAAGTTAAACAATTTATTTCAAAAAGGCACGTTCGAACGTCAATTTTTTTTAAGAAAATAGAATTGATTCAAGTTGGTAGTTTCGGGGGCAAGAAACTCCATAGTCAATTAATTACTCTTTTAAAATATTTTACATGCGTTAAAGGCCAAGCGGCAAAGCGTTTTAGGCCCATCTTGGGCGACACCCGAACTAACCAAAAAGCGTGCGATGCTGGAGCTGGAAGAGAGTGTCATAGTAAATTTTCCGCCATCCCTGGACCTCGCCAAAACTAAAACACGGCGCCCGAATAAGGAAGAACATAAGTAAGTCTTAGTTAATGTGCACTTAGTTTTTCCCGCGAGCCCCGACACTAAGTACTCATGAAACTATTTCTCGGAACTCTTCCCAAGCTATTCATGACTTTTGCAACATTGAAACTAATGTTTAAAGTTTTATGAGTTTCTGAGTGGAACTTTTGTTTAAAGATATCTGGTATTTTGCATCTTTAGACGTATGCAATGCTCGTTTAAAGTTAACTGGCTTGTTTGTTTATGTGCAGAAAGTGAACTTTATTGAGGTGCGCTGATTCTGGTTGGAATGGAGATTAAATTCGAGAAAGGAGCCGGTATATTTCTTACGTTTATTTTCTGAAATCTTGGGATATTTTGTGATTATTTGATTTACTTTGTTGACAACTACAACTCGTAATAAATGTAAACTTAAGCCTATACTGCACCTTTTCCTTGGCCCTGAAATAGTTGCCTATGTTTTTTTCTGGGAAAATAGTTTTCCAATACTAGAAGTTTTTCAATATATTCAAATATCCTATAAATTCCTAATGCACTTGACACTGTTTGATAAAGATTCCTTAATCTTTACCAAGTTCTTGAAATGGTAAGTTATTTCAAACGTTGACACAGAGATATAAATGTGTTATCGTCAATGGCACTTATGGCACCACATACTTAAGGCGTGACACGCGACAAATCGACAGTTGAATTTCTACATCGTGATTTCGTCGCTCCAATGGCGCTTACGGAACCATGAACTATTGTGAGGTAGTCACTTGTGGAGGTGTTTCGTTTAGACTTCTTCATGTCTTCGATTTGGGGACGGTCTCTACAAATTGGTAAGTATGTCTAAAGGACAGTTACTTGTTCTTCTTTCATATAGAACTTATGTGGCTTTCAAGTTAACCATACCTACTTACTAAAGCGGAAACGTGACAATAAGAGAAAAATGAGTTAATTCGTGTTTTTGTCCTTCAAACCGAGTAAATACTTTTACGACTTTTCAGAAATAAAAACTTCCCTATTGGTTAGTAAACGAATAAATAACTCGTAAGTACTTCAAAATCTAATGAACTTACCAAAATAAGGAACAACTTGCTTTTATCCTTCGCCTGGATCGCCTTTGCTGCCCAGCCTTGATTAACAACTAAAGTAATTTATTCATCACGTCAAGTCATAAATTTTAACGCTCAAGTTCATTAATTAAGCACTGAAATGTCCACACAGAGAATACATTAATTATTAATCTTGAAAATTAATCAAATATTCTTCTACATTTGTTAATAACTTTTAAAATAAAGTACGGAATTGGCCAGAGGAAGAACAGCTGCGTCATTCTATATGCTAAATTAACTACAAACTAACAAGTAAACGCGAATCCTTTAAACTCCCTTGTAGCAGCTATTAAAAGTCTAATCCAGAAGTGGAAAAAGGAAGAGCATCTAATCACTAACGCGGTGGTTGCACTTCAGCAAATAATGTTCCAGAATTTCAAAATTCGCAGGTGGATCTCAAGAATCGTATTGGTTGCATTTTTTGGACACCTTTTCTGGCCGGACTGCGAGTGTGCAAATGATGGCGTCACGGTTAAGAAATAAAGTCGCAACCAATCTACCAAAGAGACGATTAGTAAGAAACAATAGACCAATGATACGATCAAAAAGAAACATTATTACAATTTAATATGTTTTTAAGCTTATTACGTAAAGAAGTCGACCGTGGTGCCAGGCCGGCCGGCAAGTGTTCGAAATCAGATTATTTCTCTGACGAATTTAACGACCCAAAAATGATTTCGTGAATTCGTGACACAAGTAAAGCATTTTATTTAATTTGAAAGGCAACGCTGTTAAGCGCTTGTGGTAAAGTGTGAATTGATTTGTATTTAAATTCGTTATTTAGGGTTTTGTTGAGTTAAAAGGTCTCGGTTTATTTGATGTGTTGTTTCTGCTTTGGCTTACTGTTCTTTGTATTTCAAAATTATTTGGTTCTTTTAAATAATTATGAACGGTAAATGCGAGTCATCACTAATAGAGTGGGTACCTTGTATGCCTGTGCCGATATCTAGATTTTCTGTTATACTTCAGGTTGAGGTTATTTACAGGTTTAGGGAGTCTAGTCTTAGTCAGCCAAACGACAAATAAGTAAAGTATTTTTGAATATTTAAGTAGGAACTCAATGTCAGTATCGGGCGTAAAACTTGTAAATTCGGGTTAAACTGGAAACTGAAATGGAAGTTGAAAAAGAGTTATTTTTTTAACGAACAAAGTAACAAAAAAGGCGTTCTGTGATGTTAGTGTAACGCTGCCGAGTACGTTTGTCCGTCCATTCCATCAGCTGCCGAGTTTCTACATGCAAATATGCGAACAAAAACTAGAGCTCTAACGGTTTGATGCAGACACCAACAAAGCATTTGCATTTGTTTAATCACGAATTCATGATAAGAGAAGTAGGTACCTATCAATTACCTGCCTAGCTTTGATGAATATGTCATTTTGAGGACTCAAGTTTAGCAGGTTATTGTTAGCCTGCATCACCCCACTACTGGGCAAAGGCCTCCCCGTGACTTCCAGCTATTTCGGTCCCGAGCTAATTTAGGCCACTCCTCTTTGGTTTTGTCCAGCTCGTCCAGTTGTCTTCTACATGCTTGTGGTTGTATGTATTACCATCAGCTCATCAGGTATACGGCAAACGTGACTAACCCAGTCCCATTTCAAATTAGCTATGCAACTACAAACTCTACAGTACTTTATATGCGGGCCAACATTTGATTAACCGTTTCCGAACTATGTTGGTTTTGGCTTTGATCTAACTAGATGCGCCTGACTATTAGTATGCTGAGAGACTACAATCCGATCCGACCTCTGCAATTCTATTCCTTTGGAAAACCGATATTTATGAGGTTAGACTGATCGTCGGGTTTTCGGGCATTCCGCATATATAGCACTTAGGATTGTCAGGAGACAAAACATACGCTTGTTCTATTGGAGCCATACAGCACTGTAAATAACGTCCTTGCAGATCCCAAAGATAACACCCTGGATAAGAATCCGCTGTAAAACCAATATAAACTGTGTTCCTCTATTAATCCACATTTTCCATGCGAGTATTGCAGCTAACATGTGCAGTAATAATTGCAGTGTTCCGCAGTCATTATAGCGAAAATGTTATCACATTATGAATAATGTCAGCCGTTAACGCCTTATCTTTATGAACTTCGCACATTATTTAGCAATTTGTATGTGTGGTATTGATTGAAAAGCCATTATCATGGTTAATGTTGTGAACCGGATCGAATGGGTGGATGTGACGAGGTATGCAGATGAAGGAAGGTTTGTATGTAAAGGACCGATGCTTGATCGTCGAATAGTGCCTTTCGTTTTGAAGATACCAGAGAAAAATACAAAAGTAAGAGGAAAACTGTAGTGATAGCTAGCGGATTTGATTAATTAGTGGACTGTAAAGATGAAATTATAGAAACACGTAGGTATAGGTATATGCCATATTATAAATTTATTAAAAAAATATTAAGACAAACTGAACCTGACCACCGCTCTGACCTGACATGAACAACATAAAAAACAAAATACTGTATTTAAAAAACATGACATATCTACAGAAAAGGTCGCACCACAGACAGTCGCCAACACGTAGCGATCGAGTTCCCAAAACCTATTGAATTTTTAGACGTCGTATTTTTGGGCATCAAGTTTTCTCGTTATAGGGATAAAGGGAAGGAAGATTGGGTTTAAGTCTGCCACAATATGGTCAGACAAGGATAAACCGAAGCAAAACCCAAAAATAAAATATCTGGACAAGGGAAAGGCTTGCATAAACCAGTATCGACATTATTGGCAGCCTGCCAGAACTGCACCACATCATCAATATTTAACCCACCATATTTACGCCAAATACTATGTTAAGTAGTGCTTTAACACTAATTGTACACACACTGCTTAAGGCCCATGAGCGTAATTTTATGTATGTGTGTTAAGGACAAAAAAGATATAAAAATAAATTACTTGCGTGACTTCTAATTACTGTTCAGTAAACGTAACATCGTAAAACATCGTGAGGAATCCGGCTTGTCTAGAACCAAAACATTCGAAGACATGAGACATGCACCAACGTAGTGGTTTATGGCCCACTCACAGAGATGAGGCCTGTTTCCCAGCATTGGGAACATTGCAGGCTGATTATGCTCAACGTAACATCTAAATGTGCTATGAGTTGTGTTCGTATTAACAACTATGATATCATGTCGTCTCCGATCGTTATTATGATTGAATGCTACTTAGCTTTAATTATTAGTACTATTACTACGCAGATCGTTATTTGAATTCCCAACTACTGATCTTGCAATATTACATTGCACTTTAAATCAACCTTCACCGTGCAGTTCATTACAATAACTCTTTACAAGGCGGTGAATTTTCATTTCTGAATCATTGTTGTTTAACGCCTTTAACAGTTACTTGTTGACTGGTGAAAGTATCAGTTTTTGCAATCTCAATCTCAATGACACATTTTGTTACAAAAAGAAGTACTTACAAGTAACTAATACAAGTCTCTTTGTCTCGTCTTGGTGATAATTCCCGATCCCATCTCCGAAAGAATTGGTGGAAATGTTCGATATCTCTAAATCTTCAACAAATCCTGAATGTACCCGTGGCGGAGTTTAATCAAGCGTAAAGACCGGTTACATACCCTTTTACTTCTTCCATTTGGCTTCCAGTCAATTCTCTTTTAGACAACAGTTTAGGTATCGAAACCCCAAAGTCTATTGTGGGACTTTTCTTTCTATGGTAGGTATTATTTAAAACTTCGTACTTAAAGTTAATTTACCCGTGTTTTATTAAACATAATTGCTTAATTAACATAATAGCCAGGCATAAAGCCTTTAGATAAGTACCAATTACTCCTTCTGCCAAGTTCACTTGCGCGAATTTGAATTTGAGAAAACGTTATTTAAAAACAGTAAAGTTATTGTTCAATGTCGACCTCGGAAGTTCCGATAAATCGTAATAAACTGACAATGTAAACTTCCTACTCTAATAAAAAATATATGTAACTGTAATATTAAGGCCTGGCCTTAGACTAAATCCTTTCAGATCTTTTCAAACTGTTATAAAAATAGCAGTTACTTTCGCCGTAGACATACAAAATCCATTCCAGCTTTCTAAGATTAAACATTTTTTTTAATTTCATCATTTGATTTTGAAAGTTGCAAATTCGTTTCACACATGACTCGATCCCCAAACGGATTCTCCAAGTTGAATTACATGAACTGTATCTCCTAAATGGCTATTACAAATCATAAAGCCATCAACTCGTTTTAAATGGTGCATAACATATTACTTCCATTTAAGAAGTGTCTTCAAATATAGTATCAAAAAATGACGTATGGCCATTCGCATCTTCGTCATCATCTCGCAAAAAGCTCAAATCTGTTCTTCGCGTTGGTGCTTCCATATTTAGCTGGCTCGCTCCCACTGATACTTAGCGTAGCGGTATGCTGTCTAAAATACATTTCTAATTTTTGACTAAACTGGAAACTGCGTTTTAACTGATATTCTTCATTCAGTCCTTTAAATGTAATTTTATCGTCGTTTTTGCTTTTTGAAAACAGTTTTGTGCTGTTCTTTGTTTCGATTGAGTTAGTAAGTAGGTAATAGTGTTATCGATGTTTTAGGAGATGTCATTAAATTTCAACCTATCTAAGCTAAATAAGTATCCTTACTTAATTAAAACAAAAATTTTCATTGTTTCCATCACCAGCCCAATATTTAACAACCCACACAGTAAACAAATTCCTTTACCAAAACCCAATTCTAAAAATGCACCGAATCCTATCTCCCCATTTTAATTTGTTACCAAATACGATAAACACGGTTCTCAGAAAAACGAAAAGCGTAAAACTAAGCCGCATAACGTATGCGATCGCGGTCTAATTCGGTGGCACCGCTGCGCAAGCGCATGCACTTGATAGATGAGTCACGGTCGCATACGGCCACTGCACTCCGACTGAGGTTTTGTTGTGATTGGGTATACTGTTATACGCTCGCGCTGTTATGTATGTTACTCGTATCATCAAGGACCGTTCATTGGTAGGTTCCTGTACCTACGTGTTCTTCCTTAGTGTTGTCGAGAGATTGATGATTAATGATGTTCTTACCATCTTTGTTCGATAGTTAGTTTTTAATCGACACGATATTCTATTGTTCCAGTTTGAGAAATTAGGAATAAAATTGTTATTTTTAATTCGAGCTGCTTAACTTTTATCGTTGCGTAAAATTCTCCGATAACATTCAACAGATATAAAATATGGTGAAACCGTTCATGTTTTGAACTTACATGTTCACGCATCGGCTGTTCATCTCCCAAACAAAACAATATAAAAATAAACTACGCTTTTTTAGGTTACAAGTTTTAGGTTGCTATTAATATTCTGATCGAAGCAGAGCTTATAATCCACTTCGACACTCTTATTATTCCTCATTGTGTCTTCATTACGCATTCAAACTCATGCTTCCAACGACGATCTACTTAAAAGATTCTTTGTCGTTGTAATAAATTCTCTGAGAATCCAATTTCACAGTCTCTTACAAAGATCCAAAATTGTACTGATTGGGATTCGTCTCGGTTGATAAATAGTAAAAGGCTCACTATAAATCAGTGGTTATTAGAAGCGGAAGTATCTGGATTCGAAGCGACACTTGATAGAATACATGAGGGTCGGATGATAACCGTGTTAAAATAAAACGACGCCCAAAGGATTGAATTGATTCTGAATCGTGATGCTATAAAGGATATTATGCTTCGTTGGCTATCAAACTAAATGATGTAAGGAAAATAATTTTATCGGACATATTGCTTTCAAAAGGCTATAAAAGTTTCAAAGCTCATGTCTGTTGGAGACATTAAGGGAGTGCGACTTAATACTTAGATAAAGAACTATTTTGACGACGAATTTCGGAACGTTCTTCCTTATTATTACAAACGGTCAAAATCTGTTTTGTTAGAATTCAGTATTTTTTAAATCCAGACGCAATTGTTGGTTCCCCACGCAGTATTGTCTGCTTATTGCCACTCCGTTTAGCTTATCCTAAGAGCTATGGTGAGCTTATTAAAGTTAAAGTACTGTCAACATCCCAGTCCACAGCTTGTATAGTTTCCTTATGATGATAAGCGGCAGCTTTCTGAGTTGTCCCAGTATTTTCAGATCAGCGTGAAAGTTACTAAATATTCAAATGTATTCAAGAGAAGTCTGTGTTGCAGCCCGACGGAATTCCCTTGGAATGTCTCCAGTTAAATCCAAGGCCTTTGTTCGTACTTTGGTATACTTTTCATAATAATGACCAATTGACCAAATTGGATGACGCCATTACTGACATATTATGGTTTTCGGACTAAACACGAAACAGTTCCTCTCCATTACCCAAAGACTGACAAGGACCTCTGCTATAATATTAATTAATAGTTCCCGAGAGGCGAGCTGTCCCAAATGTCAGATGTTTTGCTACACGTGTCTACGGATTACTCAACGGTTCAACAAACTATAACAGCGCGAGTAAAATCGTGTTCATTTTGTAAGCTAACATCATCTGATTCTCTTCGGAATATGTATGTTCGATATTGATGATATAATCTAAATACCCTATGCATATGTATAGAAAAAGTAGACAATTACTTATATATTGCTTGCTCCTCAATAATGGCGCTGCAACGATTGTAATGATAATATTTGTACTATAAATTGATTCTATATAGGTGGGTAGTTGTTTTAGGAACATTTTGAACATTCGCAGTCCATGAATAAATAAGCCAAAGTAGAGAAAATATTTTGGGAAAATCTGCACTGCACCATATTTTAACAGCAGCCAAAAGTAAGTTAAGTTCGTTTTAATTAAAAGATCCCAGAAAGGTCATTTTAATTATGCGTCCTGCAAATTTTATTTTGCACTAAGAGGAGAGAGGTCGTGGTCCACGGTTTTACTGAATCAAAAGACTAAAACTGTCCTCGGTCCTGTCTACCGCATTGGATGTTGAATTTGCATACATTTTAAATTTCGCTCTGAATTTCAACTTAAATTCAGACTTAGCCAGCAGTATTTTTATTACGTGTCATCTGGGTTACATTTATAACCGGGTATTCGAACACTTTGCCTTGACTTTATATTAAATTTTTATCTTGCCATGGCGAAGTTAAAATTATTTTTGTTATGAACGTAACTGTTATTGAGCCTTGTCTGATTTATTGCGCAAGTTCCGGCAGAATGAAAATTCATTTGTAAATAATGAACGGTTTGGAGGAATATTTTATGGCTACCAAATAAAACCAAAGATTCTTATTGGGCAATAAGCCTAATTGAGAACGAATCCAAATATAAAAGTGTCCATCTAAGGGAGAATTTTCGTCAAATTCCCGCTTTTAGAACGGGAGGACAAACAGCTAAACAAAAGACCCTCATGAGCCTCAAATTAGCCGTGACACTTCTCTGTCCAGTTTCCCCTCAAACATTTAGCCTTTTTATTTGTATAACCAAACAATGAAATTACAAGCTTTGAACAGACTTGATTGCCAACACAATTGCCGTCAAATTAACTCTCAAAAACCAATTTGAGTCCTGCGTGCATTTTAAAGTAAAACAGATTGTTTGTAACGAAGTTCTGTGTTTGAATATCTTTGAAAACGATGTTTTATGAGGGCATTAACGGCACTCAACAGTATTTATTGACGTTTGTTTTATTAGTTCAAACATTGAAACTAACGTCAGACCAGTGAGTGTCAAAAAAGTTGGGTTTGGTCGTTGCCCTCGGCTGAAAATCGATAGAAGTTCATTGAGGGGAAGGCCAACTTGTATTGTATTACGTTATGGAATTGTTTTGCGGAATGCCCAGCCTTTTGTTTGTTATGTTTTAGTTGGATTCGATATTGTGTGTGCGTAGGGTTATTGACTTATCGGCTTTGATAGGCTGGCCATTTAGTTTAGGAATCGGCTGTGATAGGCTGGTCATTTAGTTTAGGAATCGACGCATTACCAAATTAGTTGTATCAATGGTTTTTTGACGTGGTTAGGATAAGCTTCTGTTATTAAGTTTGTAACAGTAGTTTCTACACACGGATTACGTTATAAAGTTTCAGTTTCACAACGCTCTTTCTCGGCTTTGTAAATCAGTCCATAGACTTTAGTACTTCGAAAAGGATTCCTACGTCTCTTGGTGAATCAGTTAGCGTTAGGCCAAAATGGTAGCAAGAAACCACGTAGTTCATATTGCTGACCTTATACCTACTAAGTAATTACAAAAAGAAGCTACACTGGAAATTGTTAGGACGAAGGAGCTGACATCACGTCACCACAGTGACTCAAAGCTATAACATGGCGAAATAGCAAAGTAATTAGTCTAATGTACGCTCACACGGACTTTATCACAATTATTACCGAAATCAAGCTTTAGTTTACAGCAGTGGATTTCTCTGAGAATTTCCTAAAGCCGAATTATAATAACAAACAGAGAATTGCTACCTCTCCGTTACAGCTTGTGGGCCATGTAATTATTATAATGTCTACTCTCCCTGTTGCTAAGAGTTCGTAATATGTTTAACCTTCAATGTAATTTATTGCTCAGTTTTCCATTTAAATGAGAATTAGAGCGTTATAATTTGCTTACTGCATGTTGTTAAAATTTTGGTGTGTTGTGAATGTCCAAAATTATTCTAAATGTTCCGTGTTTGTCTTCTGCTCATACATTAGCTACATTAAATCTAAATAGTATTGCTAATAGTGTTGTTTTATCTTTGTTTGCTACTACAGCTTGTTTTAAAGCAACTAACTAGACACCTTTCATGACCTTTACGGGGAAAGCGAATGTAGCTTTATCTACTAGGTCTATACGACAATCATTGTTGCATGGAACTTCAAAGGTTATTAACCTTACATGTATTCCGGAGTCAGCAAAGCCTGTTGTAGTACCTGACAGTCATCTTGATGAACGCTTGGCATTCAATTGATCCATAATACTCCAGCTATGTCCGATACTCAGCCTGTCACCATTCCAAGTACGTTTGACACTGTGGCTAATGGAAACATTTAATAATTAATGGTGCGAATTATAGTTCCATCATGCATTCAGGACATAAACTGTATGATATAATTCTGGTTGCTTTTAATTTTGATATATACTAAGCAATAAGAATAGCCTTGTCCTTGTCTTTATAAAACCTACCATCTATGTTTACAATGTGGAAAGTAAAAGAAATGTTGAGTGTTGCATTAGGACAAGAAAAATAAACCAGTTATCTCACGCGAAATTAATCTAATAAGAATGTGCCATTCAGTATAATCTTTGTGCCAATTTCACCCATTCTTTAAAAGCTCTTTTCACAAGACTGCCGTCAATAGAGTATTGTTCCAATTATCCTATGTGACTAGCCCTAGTAACAAAGGATATTTGGAACAATACTCTATTAATCGGGAATTTAGGTGATAGCAGCCCTGCTATCACCTAAATTACGGACCCCGGATAAAAACCTCGGACATTTGGGTGAAATAAAGATTTCTTCCCGGACTCCCTAGAAAAAAAAATACAATAAAATATATCATATAATTTTTTCTTATAGTAGGTAGTATAGAAAATCAACTTAAACCTCAACATTACAAATGAAACGCTTTATTTACTAATCAATTATACACTCTTCTCTATGTGAGAGGTATTCCTGTAACAAAAATAATTAGGAACGCTCTTCTTTTTAGCATCAATAAAATAAAAATAAAAAATTGTAAAGCAAAATCAAATTATGAATTGTCATGAACGCACGGGTATATTTGCCGAGCGGCGAATTTTTAACCATGATTTATGCTTTAATTTATTGCAAATCATTCAAAGTCGGATTCCCCTAACACAGAAAGTGTCCGGGTTAAACCCGGACACTATTTTAAGCCCGGACGCTCCCCGGACGCCCTCCGAGCTAGGACAAATCCGGTGAAACCCGGACGGATGGCAGCCCTGTATGTAAAGCAATATTTACAATACATGCCAAAACACATTTCAAATAAATAACACTTCAGTCATAATATTAAAGACGTGATATATTTACAAATATCTAAATGTCGACAGAAATCGATATTCTCACCAATTTACCAAAGTTACCAATTACTGACTAACCGGGAACCCGAATATTTCGCAGCTCTATCGATCCGCTGCACCCAGCACTTGCATTGCTTGCAGTAATTTATAGTGGAAGGGGACTTTCATATTGCAGTCCTCTCTTACCATTATTACCACCCTTATGGTAACACTAGTAAGGTCTATTATTGAAAGTTAAAGGGGGTTTAGGTAAGGGGTTTGACCCACGTGTTACATCCATTATTGCGTGATCCCGTTTTTTGTGGATGTTCAATGTTGTAGGAGGCGCCTGTATAGTCAATTGAATTTCATTTTGTTCAAAAACATGGTACAAATACGAATTATTTCGATCTGAGCGATCTATTTTTTTTCATCAGATTTATTAAATTTACTTTTGTTAACATGTTCATTCTCTGCAGTGAATGATCTCTTGTAATTCTCATACCTAATCTATATAGTTGTTTGTTGTGTTTGTATGTTTCGTTTCCTGCTTCTCTTGCCATTTCCTCGTCGTTGGCTACTTTAATATCCGTTTATCATAATACATGCGTATGCGAAGACAACAATCATAGGCCATGTTCGCTTTATTTTTGGAGTTAATATGCTAAATTTAGTTACTGAATTCTTGGTAAAGTTATCGAAACTATCTGATGACACAGGAGCATAAAATCATGTCTGTTAGAGAAACATTTTTTGTTTAAAAAAATACGTTATTTACATTTTCACCAACAGTCATAAAATACTCGTCCATTCTGGGACGAAAGTTTATCCCAAAATCCGAGGATACCTGGATTCAATTTGACTTCGAAATGTGTGCAGGTGTAAACTGAAACTTTCCATAAATCTACTCCATGTACGGCTGGCATATATCGGTTTCTGTGCTTGAAGTGCTAACGAGGTATTGTCCGCTATCTGACAATTTGTATACACGAATATTCTGCTTTCAGTTTCGAATCTGTTTCGTAACTAAGTAGGTATGATCCACATAACAGAAAAAATAAAAAGTTAGAAACATTGTTCAGTCATCATCATCGGCCTACGGAAGCACTGCTTGTCAGACCTGTGGTAAGTGGTTGCAAATTTCTTCTCAATAATTAAGAAATCTTCATTATTATAGCCTTTTCTGTATATTTGTCTATTATAATGATACAATTTCGGCTACATTGAACCATTAACATATTATTATTTGCCTTGTTATACGCTACTCGAATCATATTCGTGTACGCTACGAGGCTACGACCCCCACAATACTCGTTCTCTTCGCTTATTATACAAATATTGCCGTGAGCGGCACAACCGAATCAGACGTTTGGCTTATTGTTAATTTAAATTCATCTGCTTTTATTGACTTAACATTGTACGTGTATGTTTTATGTTCAACTATCATTTTGTCCTCTGTGTTCATCAAATTTTCTGATTGCTGTTGTTCTGTTGCAGGAAATGCTGTTCGACTTCTTTCGGTAAGTTTAATTTTATTTATAACTCGTCTAATTGTAGTAGGGTATCGAATATCGTCTTAAATAATCACTCCTTAATTAATAATTTCCAACAGGTGTCCCAATTACGTTATTTAATTACAAAAGGTAAAACCTTTTAATTAAAACCGAGCAGCAACTAGCCTCTAATCTTCTTAATGTTTACCCCAAGAATGCTTCCTAAATTCGCTTTGAAAATTTATACAAATCTGATAAGAATTTACACAAACAAATCTCAAATTGTCGGAAGCTCAAAATCAACTCTGGGCTGCTCCAGATAAATGTTTTTATTTTATTTCTTTGTTTTAAAGTAATCTTTTGATTTTAATGATAACCTACTGGGCAACAATTAGGTCCATCTTTCTGCCCAATTTGATATTCAAATTGTTCCAAATGTAGATAAAGCTAATATTAACTTTGAATGTTACTTTAACAGTAAACTATCTGAACAGGATCATGTTCAACAAGCTAAAGGCTTGGAGGAATGTTACCGTTTTCAGTTAAATTAAACTTTATGTACATCTTATCCTATTGCTATCATCATCGGGCTGTTCTAGTCTTTTATCATAATAATCATGTATTTCACTGAACATTCACCGCATGGCAGGTTATTTTCTGTTCGGTAACTTGCTTGGTTGTTCCATTTCGACGAAAAAACATTACACCGCCTATACCTATCTGTTTACCATCAATTTGTTTCGCCTCCTGCGGGCACGCCCCTGTATCGAGAATTTTAGACGCAATTTCTCATAACTCTCTCTCATACTGTGACTAATAAGCGCTTCATTTATTGTTATACGTTAATGTTCTTCGAGCATTTTTGTGTCATTTCGTCAATTATGTCTGAATAAGATCGATCGATCCATCATTTGTAAGGATTCTTCTTACACTTGCGCTTATATCCTTTTAAGTTGTATAGTACGAATGTCTTCATCTACACCACATTCTACGTTTGTTCTTAAAGAACTGTTATTTTCTAGTCCACTGGACCTCAACGATGCTTAGCTTCCGACTTGGAAGTGTTAGTAATAAAAAAAACCCCTCACTAGCTATGAATGACTAATTGATAAAAGGGGAACAAGTACTTCTTCAGAACCGGTGATTTTGTGTAGGACACACATGCACAATGTTCACGAAGACAAATAGTGTTTTAATTGGGTAATAAGTGTGCTGTAAAGTTTGTTATACATATTATTATGGGGGCACTGATGTCACATGTCTTAGACCCCATTATTACTATAACATTTACAATTGATAAATGAAATCTATGTTTGTAGAATTTGTTCGATAAATTCTTTTTCATTTATGTAATAAAACATTGCATTTGTTTCCGAAACGTGAAGAATTTTCTCAACAAAACGAAGTAATAATGCAATTCGCAATCCCATTTAAATTTCCAAATCCTTTCCACGAACATTTAGCCGGCTTTAGAAAGCAACAAACATACAGTTTACTTAACATCTGTGACCATACATACGTTCTGTTACTTTTATATGTGAAATTTATTCAAATAGAAGTCAGTGAGAATGTGTCCAAACAGTAGCTTCAATGAATGAATCGCTGTTTTTTTTTGTTACCGTTGGTAGTCCCGTAACGAGCATGTTACCATTTCCGAGATACTATTAAGATTGCCTTTGTGATAACTTATATTATGTGTAGTCTTTGATACTTTTGTAGACCAGCAAAGTTTTTTGGCCTCGCACCAAAATGTATTTGGGCGTGTCCCTGCTATTCCTACTTTAGCTTTGTTACATAACCTCAGATAAACAATTTGTTTCAAAAAATTTCCGGTGTAAAATTCGAAATTCTTTGGGAATTCGAGATGGAATTTATTTGTGTTTTCCTCGTTTAAGTAGTTGTGGGGGGGCGCTCGACGTTTGAAACCTTTTGCACCATTTTTAACGTTAGATTATACTACCTTTTGGACAGGTGTTTTATTTCGCAACTGTAAATGTATTTTTCCTGCTAAAATAACGTAAAACTTTATATTACCTATCTCGTAACAGTGATCCTAATCAGACAGGCTAAGCAGAGCTCCCAACAGATAAATATGTATCGTATAGACTTGTTAACTACCTTCGTACTCTCCAATGCAAACCTGAACTTCAGTAGTAACCTCATACTAGCCTCATTTTGTATGCACAATGCAGTATTCTGCGTGCATTGCGTCGAGTGCTCTCCCAAACTATTGATTCCAAATTCTAGTACCTACTATTTCGACTTTCAATGGCTCATGAATTCAATATGAGCCACGCTTGTACAGAATCATGAATATTCATTTACTTATTTATATGAGGCAGTGATTTGCTTTGTCCATCATCGTCTACATTTCTGTCATCAATAGACTTCAAGAGACTGTCTTCTTAGAATCGAGGGTAACAATAATACATTTTCCGCCATCATGTCAACTGCCTATAACAAAGTAAACAAAAGCAGTTTATCAACAAGGAAGCAAACTAAGCGGGTTTCTCATTGCGAAACTGAAACATCATATAGCACATGGTTGCTGATATAACATGGCGTCGCGTTCAAAACAATGGCTTTTTAGTCACGCCTTGAAAACTTTTCAAAGCGCTATACAACGTTTATGTTGCGGTAAGACTTGGGCTCACGTGCGACTTTAAATTGATGTTACGTTGGTGGTTTTGTAATCTCTGTTGGCTAGAAAGATTATTAATTTATTAACAGTATGGTCTTTAACGAGCTTTCTATCAAGAATAGATTTTATTTTATATTGTTCATAATTATACTTGAAATCGTGCAATGAAATAGTTATGTTTATGATTGATTTTAATTAAACTCCACCAAAGCATTATATTACAAGAAATTAGAAATGTTCTAAGACTTATTCAAGTTTTTATTTTTTTTTTTGATAATTTAAAAGAACATTTTTTTTTTGTTTAAGACATTTATTTCTCAAAAAGAATATAATTTACTTATCATGAGAAAAACAAGTTTACACGAACTTATGTAGAACGGTAGGTACTCGTAAATAAACTAGTAAGTAATAGATGCACATATCGGTAACAAGAAAAAGTTAGGGTACCTACACATATCGTTTCTTGATGGCAAGTCATAGCAATTACACATTGTTAATGCCTAGTCGCAAGCTATCACTATTTTAATTTTTTTTAATGTTTAAATATGTGTAATACCTTGGTATGTTTTTGGGTCAATGGTTCCTAAAACATATCGCATCATGACTAAATATCTCAGACACAGTAATCGTTCGTTCGCGTTATCTCTAACAGTATATTCGCACGCCAGTTTTCGATACATTAGACAGAAAGGTCGGAATCGAAACCCATTACTCAGCAGTCAGCACTGACCAAGGACTATTCAACTGTGGGTAAAGAACTTAGAAAATAAATTCTGATGTGTTATGACGAATTGGATTTCTCTACAGATGTGTTAGAAGTGGTTTAACAGGTGTTACACGAATTTATGTGGACCATAACTATTATGGCTCTTAAATGTCCACTGCTGGACGTGAGCCTGACCACTTGAATAAATGTTCCTAAGGGAATAATATATTGCAACGGACTTTTATGCACTCGGTAGTAATTATCTGATTGTTTGCTGGATCAATAAACACCTGCCGAAGTGTCTAAATAAATATAGCTAGTAAAAATTGGTTGTGTTGTGTACTTTGCCAAATGCAGCCATTTATTTAATTTGACACACCAATGAAGCCTTTGATCTGCGAATTCAACTTCGTTTATGGAGCTGCGAATTTTGATTACACCATACTCGAAAACGAAATGATAAATTACGTTTCTAGTAACAGCATTTAAAACTGTAGCAGTCAACTAGTAAGGCGCCAAAACACCTCTAAAACTCACGCAACAACCCTCAAAATAAAATTATTAAAAAATAAAAGTTATATTGCGGTCGCCGTAAAAGATGATGATCTGATTTTGATAGCGGAGTCCAACAAAAAAGTAAAACACAAAACTGAAGAACGGGCTGTTGATGATTCTCAACATTTTAATAGTCTGTGCAGTGGTTCGATATAAAACGACGATAAATTCTATAAATATCGCCTCTGTTAGCTCCATCGGCCACCCTCTGCGTGGTTGGTGACTCATACATAGGGGTAGATCCAGATATATTAATAAAGGAGCCGTGTCTGATATTTAATATTACTGGCCTTTTTATGACCTAAGGTTGTCTTTGGGCTGTGTAATCGATTCCTTCGGCTGCAATTACATAGTCTGCTGAAGGATCCTCCAAGTCAAGTAATGTGGCTTCTAGTTTCGGCAGCAAAAATACTTTAAATAAGTCTAACTCTCAAATCGATCGTGTTGAAGCATCGTCCACCAGAATTAAATTCTAAACTACCCCATCTTACCAAGATTTTCTAAAAAAATAACATATTGTATAATCCAATACATTCGCCTAAAATGAAAACTTACGTGCCATGTCCTCATAAACTGCCGACCTCCATTTCCTGAATAGCTACTGCACCTGTACTATTGCCAATATCGAGGGCTACGTCATCATTTCGATTATTCAAATGCTTTTTATACGAGGGGACGTAAGGGTAGGTCCGGGGCTTGACAAATTGCCCTAAAGCCAGACAGGGGGCCGTGAATGTGAGCGTGCTAGATATGTAAGACTGGGGGTCTCTATAGCCTTAGGGAGTGGATTTCTCGCAATATTTATTGGATTTAATGGGACTGCTACCGCGGGTTACGCAGTTTTGGGGGTTTCTTACAAGATTTATAAAATGAAACGAAATGTTTTGAAAGCTTTGAAGAACTTTACCTTGTTACCAATACATCAACTTTTTATATATATTTACACCTAGCAACGCAAGCATGTCGTAAATCTATCGAGTTTCTAAGCAAAATTACCTTTAAGAGCTCAAGTTACAATAAATTAAGGCAAAACCAACTTTTATTTATTGCTCATTCTGTTACTTACCACAACTTTGCTCTCGCCAATAACTTCTTATCCAACTCTCTTCGGTAAATTTTGTTTACGAGGTTTGTTCGTGCTAGCTAAACAAAAGCCTTTAGTTCTTCACTCCAGACTGTCGCGACGACTTCAACCTTCCCTGTGTTGCGTTCCCGTTTTTCAAGGCCTTACTAACTCCCCCTGCCTAGTAAACATGGGCCCTTTCCTATTAGAACTAACAACAATATCGACTCTTTCCAGTTCATGTACAAAGTTCATTTTGCTTTAACTCCTAAACGTAATCACAGACATTGACGCTAAAACAAAGGAGGTTGATCTTTAATGTAATGATGTTTAGGGTTTTTGTCTCGCTCTTACAGTCGTACAGAAAACGTAATGGAAAATTGGTTTAGGTGCGCCCCGCGGCCCCACGTTGGGCGCCATTTATGAAGTGTCGAGGGACAATGTGTGCCTGAATGTTTGTTAACACTTCCTTAGCAACGACTTGGTTTGGTTTATAACGGAAATGATTGAAAACAGCTGTTTCGTTTAACTTTGCTAAAGAGCAAAGTTAAACGAAACAGCTTCTAAAGACAAAAGTGTCTTTAGAAGTTAAATTATCACTGGGACTCAATTTGTAATGCTCGGTTCGTCGTACATTATGCGCTACAATTGAATTATTCCAACGGTTTTGTATAGAAAGAGTGTTATTTAATCGGTATTCAAAATGGTCCAAATGTGAGTGTTTAGTGTCAAGTTTTAGTGAATTCTATTTAACTAAATTGAATGTTACGAAACAAGTGACTATTTAGACAGCAGGTTTCTCTTGAGGAGGAGGTCTACTTTTGTATTTCCTTGTTTCTTTACTACTTGTTGCTCCATCTAGTTTCAAATCTGTTTAAAATGATTTTAAGTTTATTCAAGTGCCTTACACGTGACAAGTCCCGCTGCCGCTGGCTTAAATATTTCTGTTCGTAAAAGTAGCAATAAAAAATATTTAATAACGTTTGCAATTTATATATTTCCTTAACATCGATTCCGAACGCCTTAGGTTAGTGTTCTTGGAACACTTGGGGTTGTGGCCTTGGGTTTTTACTGCCCTTAAATTCTTAGAATTGCCAACTTCGCCAAAATGCGTGTTATTTTAAATGAAACTTGAAAAAAAATTCTTGAGTGCAAGTGAGAGTATTAAAGTTCGCTTTGATCTTGTGATAAACTTCCTAATGGTTCGTATAAGTTTCAACTGATATTGAAAACCACTGCGTGGATTTTGATAAAGCTTTTTGACGCGTCTCAGAAAGCGGTTACAGATTATATACGTCAATAAGTTCTTTACATACTTACAGAATTTGAAATATAGTTTCAAATCCTGCTTCATAATACCCGCACCTAACACAACTACTTTCATACAGGTGCACACGTTGACAATTTTGAACCTGCACAGAATTGTAAACAGGTGATATATTTTGTATTCCCTTTTCCATCCTGGAACAGAAACAAATACGCGAATGAGCATAACTTAGTTTTACTTGAACGACTTACATTTTCCTTCTTTGAAAACGTGAAAATTATTTAAGATGACATCTAGATAAGTACTGTTACTGTTACATTCAGAAGGGCAATTCTCGTAATTTTAAGAACGTTTACAATCTGATCTCAGTCTCATTTACCTCATCTGTCAAAAATACCTCTAATTTCCCTACATTTCTTACAGGTTTTTGACATGGATTGTCGCTGAGATGAGATTGCGACTAAATTTTGAACGTTTTTAATTACGAAAAACGAACGAATTGGCCTTCAGATCTTTGTGGTAATAAAACTTCATCTGGTGAAACGCCAACTCCATATCTAGTATTAAGATTCTTTACTACAGTCATTATTACTCCTTTACCACACCCTCCGTATATCCCAAACGTGTCGTAAATACTTCTGTTACATGGGTTTTGTATGTTTTATTACAAAACCAGGACATGGTTCAGATAAGTCATCCGTTTGTCGAACTAGATACACTTCAACGCTTTGATTGTTAGACGTTAGGTCGAATGTAACATTGTTTGTAAAAAAAAGAAATTTAAAAAAATTAAACCGACTTCAAAAAAAATAACTCAAAATTATGAAATAACTTTAATTTCCGAAGTCGGTGTCTTTGGGATCTGTATTTTATAGATATAGTTTTTTTTTATAATCATTACAAAAGATGTAATGTTCTTATAGTTTTTTTAATTCTTTATTCAGTATCCTTCAATCTAAAAACGGAGCGCAAGCGGCCACTCTTTTGAGTCCTAATAAATTATTCAATTCTATGACCCGCATTGAACATCCGATACTAACAAGATTATAAAAATATGCGTGTTAAACTAGAACATTATATGTAGGTGTATTTA
This sequence comes from Oligia fasciuncula, assembly GCA_963082905.1. Taxonomy (NCBI): domain Eukaryota; kingdom Metazoa; phylum Arthropoda; class Insecta; order Lepidoptera; family Noctuidae; genus Oligia; species Oligia fasciuncula. The sequence goes on from OY720411.1 coordinate 8,389,137, forward strand.
CATATTACCCAATATCAGTCAATAGCACAATAAAGATAACTGTTTCAAGATCAGGATAAGCCTTGATATGACGATCAAGAGATAAATCCAAATAATCTGCTGTTATGCAAACATCCGAAATTTCCATAAAAATATGATGATATTATTTGTTTGATCTTCATTCAGTGAAAATAGGCAGATGAATAAATAAGTGAGGTTAGCTAGAACACTTGCTCTTACCAGTACAAAAGTACTGAATTAAATCTTATCTCGTAGCTACCAGAAAATAAACTTGATCTATGTAATAAACCAGCTTATATTAAATGCATGTTCCACTTTAACGTAAAAATCCTTGTAAAATTTAATACTCAAACGGCCTCTTCCAACCGAGAATTATGCAATGCATACGACATTTTTCATCCAATAAATTTATGAATGCGAATTACATAAAATTTTCCATACGGACGGTAGTCTACTAATTAACATGCCCGCAATAAAATGTAACACCGCGTTAAAACCGCAAATAAGTGAATATTACCTTGTTTATTGGTTATTTCCTGCTTTGCTCGGGATGTAGGTGAACTGTGTTATTAAAAGTGCTGTATTTTTGCAACCACATGTTACACAAGGTGGAGACGACAGTGCGACAATAAATTAAACCGAATATATCTAATGAAGTTCCCAATCTGCATAAAAAATTCAATCAAATATATTCAATAGTTTAGTCCCTTCAGCTGTACCCATCACTACTATTCACTAAGTTAGTAAGGAAAAAAGATCTTTTAATTTTAATTTGATAGCTAGGGACTAAACAATTTGATTTATTTGATTGAAGTTCATCAAAACTCCTATATGTATTAATATTGCCGGTGTTTTCATTTACTGACGTATTGTCGTCTCCACATTGTATAATACTGAATAGTCCAGAACCACTTGCTTTGTCCACGGGCCTGGTTTATTATTTTCAGACCAGTCTGGAGGGGTTCGGTATTGATCATAGGCCTAAGCGCTTGATTTCCATAATAGGTAGGGTGCCTTGCATCCAATATTAAATCCATCCTCTAGTATCAATTATGCTGTAAAACGATCTGGGTATTAACTAAGATAACCATCGTCAAGGTTCTACGCTTGACTCCAATAAGTTTCACCTTTGATCGTGACTGTTTTGATTTTCTTACTCTTTAAGTATTCCATTCGTCGTAAACAAGTGATTTATTTGGAAAATGCTTCTTAAATCTCTAATTCTTCTGATAGTTTACTGCGAGCAAAGTAACATAACATCACGTCTAGTATGCACCCGCAAATTTATTTTCGCTTACAGAAAAGAGAACATTATATTAAAGCTTTGTCTGCACAGTATTTCACTGTCACATCTGGTCGTTAAACTCCAATGCCAATCAAATCAATTTCACTTAAGCGTATCTTATCTTCTTACAATTACACTGGTATCCGGTTTTAATATATTTTGTCTTTTATTGAACTTTTTTTTTTCATCTGCTGTCCTTTCTGGCCTTCGAAACGGGGCGATCTGTTATTTCCCATGGGTGTCGTTTGAGAAGACTAACGATTTTATCAGGTGGATCGATTGCAGACTGAATGATGTTTGAAAGATCTTTGTTTTCTATACGATCGCAGTCATGATAGTGTGTATTAAACAATAGGTTATCTATGTATGTTTTGAGTTGAATGAGGCCTAATGATTATACCATTAGTTTTCATCTACATGTGGCTATGCTGGTAAAAGGCTTTCAGAAAATCAAACATTCATAGGTACCATATCATCTAGTTACATAACCGTCTCCATTTTCTTCTTCATGTGTCTAATTCTCCACTATTATGACTAATAATATATTCGTAATAGATACTATGTATTCACACAGCGTTCATTTAATCTTTACATGTTCATAAATTGTCAGACATTACACATACTCCATTTCTCTTATGATAATTTGAATTACTTATAAGTTATAATATGTCATTTGCAAAGCACGAAAGTGGAAAGTAGTATAATCTAATTGCTTATTTGAAACAGTCGTAAAGGCTTGTCAAGCGAACTTGGGCTTGAAAAAGAGCATATTAAAAACGTAGTTTTCCAAGGCGAAGCGATAGTACCTACGGAGTTGAAAAGAGTACGGTTAGTAGAAATGTGCTCTGTCCATAACGTTTTAAAAATATTCTTTGCATTTTAATTTCTTCAGCAGTGATCGGTGGAGTGTGAAAAATCTATTTTCTCTCGGTTTTGCTGACGTTTTTATCAGCTCTGATCGTTTTGACATATTTATCAGTATGTCAATCATTCTTTTGAGAGTTTGCTGTTTAATATTGCTGCGTGAAGTTTCACTCATGAATTCGATTTTAAAAATGGAAAATTAATCACCTCATTGACGCTATAAATTCTGCTCTCATTCGGAAGCATAAAATATTTATTATTATAGCCTGTGATGTCCCACTGCAGGGCAAATCCCTATTATACTCTCTTTCCACGTCTCTCTGTTCAAAGCTACTAAAGACCAGTTCTTGTTGAAGGAGTCCAGCTCATCCCGCCATCTCCGTCAAATGTACGGTGATCTCAAAAGTACATTCTATTAGAGAATGGCCACTGTGTGGTGTGAACGCGAAGTATCAATTTTGATCTGGCTTGAACTTGTATTGGCAAAGTGTCTCTTGTAGTTAGTTCGGAACTTCCGATACTGTGACTTCCCACTAAAGCCAATTGCTTAAGTTGGTAGTTAGAAGCTGAATTCTGAGAAGTTTCGAAATGCACATCTTAGATGCAAAAGTTCAACCAATCTTTATTAAATCTTGTTTTTAAGCCTTACCTAAAACAATATACGAGAGATATATATGCGCAGAGGCGATGAAAGTCTGGAAAAATTGATTGTGGTTGGGAACACCCAAGGCAAACGATCGCGCGGTCGTTCACCAACACGATGGACCGATCAGGTGAAGGAATCATCGTCCACAAAATTTTACACGTCGGTAAAGGATGCGCTGGACAGAAACCGGTGGAGACGGATCATCCGCTCCAGATGTAACTCCGAAGCTGACCACGATCCTCAGACATGAGGGACCGACTACAGAGACAGAAAACAATAAGTTAGTTAAGTGTTTCCTAAGGCGCTAACAAAGACATATTTCACGAAGCTAAGGCAAAAGCTCAGAAATTGCCAAATATTCTAAAACTCGAACATAAAAGGATAACATTGATCAATAAAGAAGTTACATGTGGAGGTGATAAAATATTCCATAAAAACACCGAAAGCTATTTCTGTAACCACTTTTTCTGCTGACTACCGCCCGATGACCCATATAAAGTGGAGACAGACTCGACTCATATTGATTTTTCCTTGGCCACGTGTAATGTACTTTTTAATGAACACATTTAGCCCTCCTGGGATGTAATGACAATATTCAGCCGTAAGGTAGGCTGGAAACAGACCCTAACAAATTAACGAAAGGACTAGGCCGAATGGTTCAATTGGCTTATTTGCGAGCGTACCAAAGCTGATATTAAAATATTTTGACAAAACAAAATTTGGATATCCTATTGAAAATATCTCAGTCACATTTGATTTTTGCCTAAAAATATTGCTGTAATCTCGTCTCGCTTATGATCCATTATCATAATTAGCTCAATCCTTGTGTCGTTATTTAAAGTTGATGTTCTTCCTCAAGAATTGGGTAATCAAATGCAAAATGACTTTTCATAATTTGACTGGTAGTTCCAGAGATTAGCGCGTTCAAACAAAAACAAACAAACTCTTCAGGTTTATTATTTAGAAGATAGATTATAAGTAACAAATCCATAAGATACTTTTTTTTTTGCGGATGGGAAATCATCAAATGACCCCTCCCGCTCTGGGTGGAGCGGAAGGGAGTGTCAGACTCTTACTGACTAAAACCCACCCGTGTTCCTTCCTTAGCCCTTTATGTTCCGGGCCAGCGGTAACCCTTTCGGACTATCCCGCTGACCCGGCAGGCTTCGGCCCTATGGGGCCCCTCCTCGATGCTGACATCTCTTTGAGGCGCGCGTGGAACACGTACGCGCCGTCCGGCACGGGCCTGGTCCTGATCGGACGGTGAGCTACCCATTACTCTCCGCCCGCAGGCCCGCGCCTACGGTGGCCGGGAGTCGTCGCGCGGCTCCCGACGCCCGGAGCGTCTCCCGCGGCGGCTGGGACGGGAGGCTCTCTCCCTGAGCCGTCCCGCCACCTCCTTCGCTAGCATGACTGCTTCGCAGAAGGAGGTGACTGCCTCCCACTCCCTCTCGCCCCGGACCATGGCTTGCACCAGGGCCGGGCGCGAGAGGTCGCCGCCGCTGCCGATCGCCTCTACGAGGACACGGCGGTGCTCCGCCCAAGCGGGGCAGACCTCCACCGTGTGCTCCACCGTGTCCTCTGGGCGATCCTGGCAATGGTGACACCCGGGCGTTTCCTCCCGCCTGATGATGTGCAGGAACCTCCCGAAACTTCCGTGTCCGGTGAGGACCTGCGTCAGGCGGTAGGTGAGGGCGCCGTGGCGCCTCTCTAGCCACTCCTCAAAGAGGGGTCTTATCGCCGCTATCGCGGCGTGCCCTGCGCTAGGTTGCGACAGTCGTTCCTTCCATGTCGCCATGAGATCGCGCCGGAGCTCAGTCCGCTCCGCAGCGATTTGCCGCGGAAGCGGAACTTCCCCCCGGCTTATTGCCTCCGCGCGCCACTCATACAAGCGCGCGAGGACTATATCCATAAGATACTTGACTTGATTGTTGACAGGGGAGAATGTAAGAAGAAAATGTGTTGCGCAGATCCCAAGTAACATGGGACAAAGGCAGGAAGATGAAGTCCATAAGATACTTGTCAGTGCTTCAGCTCCGTCTGACATTGACACCTCACTCACGGATAACCTAGACAGAAGTAATCATCCATCATCATCAGCCATCACATCAGAACTTTAGCCTACTAAAGCTGACAACATTTTATCTAAACGTTTTGATATTTAAATTTTAACAATCATTTCCTTTATTCAACCGCAAAATCAGGTCATGGTATTATGTTATGTAGGCGTACACGAGCCAGGGATAAGCCTTTATCCCCAATAATTATGTCGGATACGTGAGGTAAATACTGATGTTCAGTCTCTGAAGTCTGGTTAGACTAGAAACCGACTGTATATATTATCTTTGAGAAAGAGCTAGAAGAAAAGATGATTTATGCAGTCATATGTTCAGATGAATGCAGAATTTCACGTTCATTATGAGAGTGTGTTCTTATCCGTTTTAGTTTTTCAAATCTTCTTTCGAATTGTTGCAACGATTTCTTTTTGACAATCGAAATCATCAAAATTTTCCTAAAGTTACAGAATTTTAAGTTCCTCTTCCTAGTTTTTTTTTGCTGAATGGGCCTCTTGACCTCGACATCGCCTGATGGAAACCGATGGATGAGGTCTATGATGAAATGAGCGTGCCCAGAAGATGCCTGTTCACTCTTGCTTTGAAGGCAAACTTAAGGAACACAGACGCTGGCAGAGAGTTTCACACTTTGGCTGTGCGCATAATAATTGTGGAGGAGAGGCGCTGAGTACGACTGGTTGGGATATCAACCAAGTGTAGACAATATTCTGCAGTACGTCTGGTAGTCCGGTAGTCAAAGTTTAAGTAATTTGGTCAATCCTAAACTGCACCATCCAGCGTATAACAATTTACTTCATCATTTACTTTTCCAACGTTACGACCTATATCTAAAAGCATAAGAAGATAGTTTTAAACATGAGCATAATTTTACTTGTTTCTTACAACTTACCTTACCTTACTTACCATGTGTTGTGACCTCTTTACTTCCAAATGTAGCATTTTACCTGTTGCTATGCCTTTCAACAGACTGAAAGCAGTATGAATGATACACTGAAAAGCTGGATGCTTAAATTACTACTTATTCATATCTTCAATAAGATGTAGTCAACGTTCTTAGAGTTTAAACCTTAATGATGGTGTTCAAACCGGCCTCTTCAGTAAATGTTTCCATTTTTATGCTAATCTGAGAACGTTTAGACTTAGGATTAACCAGCAGCCTTTAATCTATCTATACTAATAATAAAGCTGAAGAGTTTTTTTGTTTGAACGCGCCTATCTCTGAAACTTCCAAACGGATTTGAAAACATCTTTTGTAATTGATAGTCCAATTCCTGAGGAAGGCTATTTATCTTAGGAGCCGAGCAAAAAGAAATAAAGTCAGAAGCAAAACGAGGTAATAGCGCGGGCAGGCGATGCGATGCGACGTCGGGCGTTCACATGATCTGACCAAAAGATTAAGATTATGATTTCAAGACTATGTCTGGCCTTTAATAAAAGAGAGTGTGACCTCTGAGTTTGTTTCGGCCTTTCTCTCAGAGAGTAGTCAGATAGGAAAAGCCGACCTCGTCTAGTTTAAAAAAAAAATATGATTGACTTGTAAAAGTGTTTGTACAAACTACTTACAGAAATTAAATCATTTATGATTTATCATTTGACGGGGTGGGTCGGGGGAACAAGAAATTTCACGCGAACGAAGTCGCGGGCAAAAGCTAGTAATATTATAAAGGAGTAAAATTTGTGACTTTATATCGATAATACTATCGATTCGGAGATACTGTTCGGATTCGGATTATGAACATTCTTCAGTATTGGGAAGCTACAGGATTGCCGAGTGTATAGGATATATTCTATGTTAACACATGAAATTTCAGGCGAACAGAAGCTGGTCGCGTAATACAATCCTAATGACAATCGCCTTATATGGCTATTGATGAACTGTCAGTTTATCGTGATGTGAGGGGATGAAGTTTTGCAAGGCAAGGCAAAATCTTAATTATTTTAATGGTTAGCTGAGATTTTAACGACCTAGACGCGTACCGCAAGGGTTGAATCGAGTGGCTCTAAAAAGGGATGCTTGGCAGGATTTGGGGGAGGCCTTTGCTCAGCAGTGGGATGGATACTTTTGCTTGTCGAAGTAAATAGGTACTGTAGCTGTACACGTACCACTCACCATTTTTTTTTATATACTTAAAAATATCTGTACTTAATAAACAAAATTATAATAATTTATGAACCATCATAGACAAACTATACATTAACGTGAACCTTATTTGCTTATGTAAGATACCTTTAACACAGTGGTAGCACAACATTATTTTTTATTTTTTTATTTTAATAGAATTATACCTTCCAAGAATTTGAAGTCTTCAATTGCAATTTAAATAGAATTATACCTTCCAAGAATTTGAAGTCTTCAAAATTCACTTGGACATTGCATTAACAAATTACATAAGTTTCCTTTAACAAATACTCTAAAATTCAAGCGACATTTTACCTGGCAGAGCTATGAGACGAAAATTCAAGAAAGCAGCTTAAAAGGAATTGTAATGCACCTTTTTGTTTTATCTTGCGCAAGACCGCCGGTTGTATAACTCCAGAATATTTCGTCTCCACAATTTCATGAAACCATTCTCCATTTACTTCTACTTTATACGTCTCCCTTTAAATCTTTATAACATTCACGACATTTTAAAATATTATCTATTTCTCTGAGGTATTTGAAATTTGTAACCACCCACCAGGATCCTCCCTGTACCTAGCGAGTTTTGTGGGTGTTATTGCACACACAATTTACATATACAAACACCGATCTTCAAAGTATATGCGGAGTTGCGGACCATACAAATATTTGTTCGGATACGGAAATCGAACGGCAACCCGAGCAAGGTATTATGCTTGAGGTCTCATTCCATTTCCGCTGTCACCGCCATTGAAGATGTCATCCTGTTCAAGTAGGCAACTAATTTGGTGTAGAACTCCCCCTGTTACATCATGTCAAAGTAAAGCATTGATCCAACTGAAATATTGGCCTGAAAAGCCTGTACTGTTGTGCTGTCAAAAACTCACCATGAAAACGTTTGGACTCTAGACATTATTGGCACTATTGATAGCTCACTTCACCTAAATTTTCACGGTGAGATTTTTACAGAATAAACAGACTATCGTTCCGCTGCTGATTGGCTTGCTCTTTCTCAAACAGAGGGACCGAGTATAGATCACCATGTATGCTCATTGCATAGATTGCATAGGCTCCTAGTTACTGGATAAGCCACCCATCACCTGCATAGCCTTTTCCCTACTATGCTGGGGTTGGCTTCTAGTCTAACCGGATGCAGCTGAATACCAGTATTTTACATGAAGCCACTGCCTATCTGACCTCTACATCCCAATAACTTGGTACAACGATACCCTTTAGTGAGACTGGTTGTAAAATTTTCGTGCTTCTGACAACCCCTAACGACCTTCAAAGGTCCACGGTTTAACGCGCCTTCCAAGGCATGGATGGATCTCGGTATGTAAAGCTGGTCACCCGTCCACGGACCGACCGATAGAGTAGCTTAACATGATCGATCGGCCCGTGCCACTGTTGTTACTTAGCCACGAGCCCCTCCTTCACCGTAAGTTCTCTGGTGTTTAAAATTAAAATGGCAATCGTTTACATGACTAAAGACGTGACTAGAACAAAGTAATATTAAAACCACGTAATATAAATTAGCGTCCAACAGTAGCAGTAAAACAATAACGCAGTAATCGCTCAATCACAACCTGGGACGCAAATTACCCCGTTGAAACCACAGTGCGTGTACCGGCGGCGCGCGCGCCGGCCATGAAGCAATTGAAAGATTGCCCCGGGGTCTCCTCTCGAAATTGAGCGTGCAGTAGTTCCATTCTGTCTGAAGGGCTTCAGAGAGAATGGTACTAATGAACTTGCGCTTAATGTTGAACAACAGATAGAAAACTAAAGCTTTTAACTTATTATGGTGTAGAGGTGAATTATATATTTGATCTATCACACTAATATTATAAAGGCGAAAGTTTGTGAGTGTGTTGGTTACTTCTTCACGCTCAAACGGCTGGACCAATTTTGATAAAATTTGGTATGGAGGTAGCTGACACCCTGGATTAACATAATTATAGGCTCCTTTTTATCCGGGGCGTTTTAGGCGGGGCGCAGCTAATAAGCAGTATAAAATAAAGTTGCTTTTCGTATCTGTGTGACCGCCCTTAAATCTTCTAAATTACACAGCATATATTCCTAAAGGTTTATTTGTATCAAATAGTTAAAGCTCAGAATGAGGAGTATTATAAGAATGGTAGCAGGTCGCGTTCTGTAGTTTCTGCGAAGAATGCATGAGCTTATGTATATACAGGTCAGAAATCGCTGTTTTGACATATCGCCATTGCATCCGTGTGAAGCAGAATCGGGTCGCTAGTTAAGTAATAATGTAGGTTCGGCTTTGGGATATGGTTTATTAGTACCAACTGGTGACTTCACTAAGAGCCAGCTAATCATCATTGATGAAAAATCTCCAGAGCTATGATAATAGATCTTCTTTCTTTAACTCCATGATGTCGTATTAGCTGGAATTTTACTAGTTTAAACGGTGACATGATATGGTTTAAAGTGCTCTTAATGGTGTGGGAATTAAGAATTTGGGTTATTTTTAAACCTACGAAGTTAGTCGAAATGTTTGGTAAAGTAAAATTTCTACCTATAGATGATGAGGAGATCGGTCGCTGATTGAACATGCTGTAGGCGAACAGGTGTGCCTGGCGTATTTTCGGATTTTCATTAACCCAGCCCTCTATAGTCTATCAGGGCATTTTCCGATATTGACGAACTGAATATCGTAAGTAACGACTACAGAAATCGGCTACATATATCGCTAGAGTATATATAGCCAATCGTCTACATATAAGTACCGTTTTAATTTAAAGTTTTCGATGATTGTTTTGTTCTCCTTTTTCCTTAGTTATAATATCGTCTTAAAACTTATTTCGCTTCTTAAAGTTAATTAAAAGATGCTCCAATAATATTTGTTAAACTTGTGCTTCTCTTTATGAAGTCAGTAAGACAACAAAGTGTCTATAATGTAGCCGTATCTCCCGTTCCTTTAACTTGTTTTATAAAGCCGAGGAGCTTTGCTTTAAATATTATTGGAAGCGTTGTTAAGTCTTAATCCTCCAGTTAAGTTAAATCTATATTTAAACCAGTAGCTTCTAATAAATTTCCGTAAGCGCTCGCACCGTTCGTTTTCCTCGATGATATAATGCATCTGCTGCTGACAGGGATTCTCCTTCGAAAATACGAATTCTACTAACCTATAAGATGGCTTTATTATCCTTATACGATTTATTTTGAGATATAAAACAACAGCAAAATAGAATAATTTGTCCATTGCTAAATTCTGAAAAATGTAATGGTCTTGAAACAAAACATTACTATTATATAAATTTTAATGTTCTTTTGAATATATCCCACTCATACCACACCTACAGCTATAATCGAAAACATATTCCAAGTTGAATTATAAATATGAATACGAGCATTTAAAATATTTTTTACTCTGATTTTGCTTCATAAATATTCCTATCAAATTCAGTTACAAATACAACGGCCAAAAAATATACTCATTGTTTTCACATTTACCGGGTTCCGGATAAAATTGATGGGAGCCGGTTCGCTGTCGCTCAAATTGACCGGGACCCTGGCAACAAAAGTGTTTACTCAATTTTGCCGATATTCAAAGCTGTTTTGTTCCAAGCAATCTGAAATAAACTCGCCCGATTGACCACTGTTTTTATGAATAACTTGTTTACTTATTGATATATATTTTTCCCTGTTTTACAGGGTAGGATATATTTTTCCCTGTTTTACAGGGAAAAATATATCTTTGTAATGTAGCCTGTTGACTGTAGAAGTTTGAAGTAGCTTTCTAGCAATATTGCTACCAGATTACATTTTAGTTTTCCGCCTTTCATAACTTTTTTGAAGGGACTTTCCTGTCTAACTCTCTACTCTACGACTATTTCTTGTTATATTGAAGAAGTAAATACCAACGGCAAGACTTAAACTTTCATTTTATTGTTGCATAATACATACTTCAGAAGATGTTGAATCCCACTACTGGGGGCATAAAAAGGTCACTTTGGCAAAATTATAAAAGGATAACATTATGAATCATAATATGGCGAAGACAGTCCGTGTTTTTCATTTTTATAATCAAAGAGATTGGGATTCGATTTGGATTGGATTGAATTGATTGGTATTTTAGCACAGATAAAAAAAATAGCTGAAAAATCCTTAACAGTTAACTGTCCATTGTGATTCTGCCAATTTTTTTAGTCCAAACAATAGATTTTTTGTAATTAAATAAAGGCCTCCTGAAGCAATTATTTTTCAATTATTCGGCTGAAATGATGAATTGCTTCATATTTTGCAATAAATTACCAGCGTTGTGTCATCGTGCTTCTCTTTCTTTTTTTTTCTATGCAGTCCGACAGTAACCCTTTAAGTCATATCACTATCTATCTTATCTATGCACTCATTCAGCAGTTCGATTGAGCCCCACCTTACAATACTTTGGCCTCTTTTCCTCCAATCTTACAAAAAAGGCACTTCATCGTTATATTAGAAAAAAATAGAAAAAAACTAGTAGCTTATCAGTCTAAACTGTCCAGTCGTGACGTAATGTGGGTTGCGTCTCGTGGGCGGGGCTCGGTTCTCGACCTTATTACTGACGTTGTTTTGACAGACAGCTGTAAAAAATACTCATGGCTCCGTTAGCGTAATACCAGTGTTAGAGTGATTGAATGAATGAAAGGAAGAGTGAACGATTGCGGAGGAGGAGATGACTTTAAGTGGCACAATGTTTTGTATTTGTTGTTTGGAGTAGGTGGGTTATTGATGTTTCGTTTGCAATTAAATTAATGCGTCTATTTATAAGTCGGTATTTTTTTTTGGATATACATAATATATTCTTGATAGGTGTTATAGACTCCTTTCAATAATCGAAATTGGTTATTGAAGAAAAATTACTTCTAAAGATTTTTCTTAGCGCTCTAGCTAGTCAAATAATAATAATACTTAAACTTGGTTTTTCTAATATGATCGTCCTTAGCTTATGTCTCTAGCAGTAGCCACTTAGAACAGGTTACATTAATCTTAACTGATGCTAAGTATCAACATATATTTTATTCTCCACTATATCAAGTGTGCTAACATTGTGATGAGAATTTTCAGTTAGAAAAACCAACATAGAGAACACACCAAGTTCTAGAGTTACAAAAACCCAACACCAATCACTTAGCTCCACACAGTATTCCCACACTGAGGCAACAGCTATCCCACGTCATCAACAAAGTCTCCGAACAAATCGCGACGTACGGAAACGCACCGTTACTTGATTACCGTATCCGGTGAAACATTACCGACCACTTACATTAACTACGAATCGAGTAAGACCTTTAAATTACACCTGTTTGGCGTTTTGAAAAAAAAAAAAAACTAATGTTACCCTGCGCACACGAGTTTTTCGAATAATTTTTGCATTGCAACTCTGCCACAAACAGCAATTTATTCACGTTCATCTTCAAGTATTGTTGTATCTCTGACGTCATGAACATTTGACACACTCGACGTAACACAAAAATGTTTTAGAAACTGCTTTCGTAGTATTTCTCTCGACTATATACAGTTCTGAGAACCAACGTACGGTTCTCCTTTGTATGTAAACAGAATTGTTCGATTTTTTACACTCGTCCATCAGTCTTGTCATCGGCTGTCAATACCGCGCGTCGACACGCCTAGACATGCGTGCGCGCAGTTCCGTAGGATATGACGTAGCTACCGCAATAGCGGTACGGCAGCAGAGCACTGATCGTGATCGTACGTAGGACTGATTATGTGCTCGACTCGCGTTGTGAACGGACGTGTTTGATGCATGTTTGGTTACCTATGTTTTCTGTTTCGGGTACTACTTTATTAATAACTAGCAGCGCCCCATGGTTTCACCCGCGTAAGTTTCGATCCCGTGGGAATAAACTATCCTGTCCTTCCCTGGGAATGCAATCTATCTCTTTGCCAAATTTTATCAAAATCCGTTCAGTGGTTTAGGCGTGAAAAGGTAATATACAGACAGACAGAGTTACTTTCGAATTTATAATATGAGTATGGATGTGATTTTATATGGCAAAAGTAATCTTGCCCCTGCTTGTTAGCCCCTTTTTTCACATTCACGTTTTGCTTGCTTCGCTGTGTGTAACCACAGTCGTCAATGTTGTATGGATCACTATGAAAGATTGTTGACAGACACATTTTTTCTGCGGCGTGGTTTATACGCCGTACCGTAACGAAATCGTGCCGTGTACGCACGACGAAATATCAAAGTATAAATTTCCAGTATAACCTGACTTTTCATTGTACGAAAAGCCTCTAATACAATGCGAGGTCATCTAAAACTGGAAATGTATTGCTTGATGTGTCGTCGTGTGTAAAGAGCCTTACCGGTTATCGTATTATTGCCTAATAGGAATCTGATTCAATATAACATATAAATAGTTTGTATAACGTTGTTATCTATCTTTCAAGAAATTCTAAAGTTAATATTTAAGCTCGTATAAAAAAGGAAAACATTGAAAGTATTTGTAGAAACGACTGTTTGCATGTAGTACTTGACATATTTTAAAAGTGACTAATGATTGATCAACTCGGCACTTTATAAATTTAGTAATCGACAACATTAACACACTTATTGATATATTGATATCGCCCACATGTGAAATGAGTTATCTGTCTGTCTGGTCCACTGTGTGTTACGAGGTCAAGATTGAACGCCCACAAACTAAAAGTTTAATAATGACCATTACACATTGTTAATTTTTCATCGAATTTTATGGACTGTTTTTTTTTTGTTTTTGGACTCGATTTCGCGAAACTTTAATTCTGTAGACCTTATTTCTTTTTTACACATTTTGTAAATCTGAAGTATCTCATGCGTATTTATTTGAACAAGTTTATTTCACACCAGAGATGATTCTTTTGTATCATCGTTGCATCCACAGACTCTAATCATCATCATCATCATCATTGGTGAACTTGTTGACCTTCTGGTGAGTATCGGCCTCTTCCCTTTATTGCCATACTTTTCTTGTCCGTGCGAGTCTCATCCAGGTCTTCCCCGAGATCTTCTGTAGGTCGTCCACTCTCCCGGCCGTCGGTCTGCCAACGCTCCTACCGTCTCTCGGCAACCATTCCGTTAGAGCCCCCTGTTCCACTCTCGCCATCACCACGTCTAACCAAGTGTCAAATCTCATAATTATGCTAAAGCACATTAATTTCGCAAGTCTGAAATATCTTCAGATCATAAAGCCGGGGGGATACACATGCCAGTAAATCGGGAAAGTAGCTGACATGAAAGTTACTGGCATGTACGAGTAACTGGCACACTGCGGATATATTTGCAAGTAATACTGGCATGCAAGTTGTGCCCTTGTATGCCAGTTTACGATCGCGTCGCACAAAAGTATGCTTTGTCAATCCGCGCGTCCCCTCGCTCAACAGGCATGTGAGTAAATCAACAGTAGCTACTTGTATGCCAGTTACAGGCATGCCAGTTAGCGTATACACATGACAGTAGCGGGCACGTGCAAGGAGTTGGTATGCTAGTGTGCAAGCTACGGGCATGTGTATCCCCAGCTTAATACAGACACTTTACGGAACAACGTACAGTGTCATGATTACTGCCTCATGGATCTAGTGGTCGCAAACGCTACTGCTGAGCATGATGTCCTGGCGTCGATTCCCGGATCGGGCAAAGTGTTATTGGGCTTTCCCATTAGGAATTTCTCAGTAGAAGCCCGGAGTCTGGATTTGTGCCCCATCGATGGCAATAGGCTCGCCCCCTGTTACATGGGACTTAAACATAACTGGCGAAATGTGGGTGGACCCTATATAGGTCACCTTTCATGGAAAACAGTCGTGATGTTATTTTTCAGTATCATAATTATTTCACATAACGATATTAGTTTGTAAACTTTACAACTATCTGCACGCTGATTGCGTAACACTATCAATTTCAATCTGAATCATTTTGAAGGATATTGCTAACCCATTGCTTTATATGTTGGAAGGATTTGTCTGCTCAACAACGTAAATAACGCAATGAATGTTGTTGAACTGTCAAAATGAAAACTATTGCTACTGATAGTGTGTAACGCAAGTACCCAAACAAACAGACAAAACTATTTGATAACTAAGTAAGTACGAGAATATGTAGTATTGTAGTATGAGAATATGTTACATACCACCCCTCTATATCCTGCGGATAATATGGTAAGATACAAGTAAAGGACTGACTATCTATCTTTATAGAGTCCATTTAGATAAACGTCTAATTATCCTGTGTAGGTACCTAGCAGTTACCCTAAAGGCTCGTCTAGCATTATAACAGTTTGTCATGATTTGGGCTAAAATTTAATTTTATCTAAGTAGTAAGTCGCTGTTGCCCGCGACTTTGCCTGCGATCCAGGATGAAAAGTAGCCTATGTGTGTGGGAAAGGACCAAGGTCATGGTCTATCTATGAGGAAAATTTCATCCAAATCCCTTCAAACGTGACAGCCTAACAAACAAATTCACTTACGCATTTATTTGATTAGTTAGGACTTAACAACTTATTTACCAAACATTAATACAGTTTTGGTAATGGTGTATCGGTCAGTTATTTCTAAAGCTATCCTAAAAACTGAAAGTTCCAAGAAGTTTCGCATTACAGGAGAAAGACTTTCATTTATACGACAGCCAATTTCAATAAAGTTCATAATATCGGAAACCGTTAAAGGTACAAGATTCGCGGAATCGTCAATATCATTGGCAATAATCCTTGAAAACGTAACATCAACTAAACTTGGGAGTTTCAACCAATAACATGTTTTGAACTGCGTCAAGTAACGATGGAAACCGTCTGGAAGGTGGTTGAGGTGGCCTCCTCCCCCATCCCCCTTGTACCCCATACGACCTTTGTCTCGTGCGTTTCCGCGTTTCGTATCCTGCTACGCATCCTGGATCGTTATAGAAATTCTGTACGTTGGAAATTTTAAATTTTATGCTTCGAGGTGTTGGTTTTGTTGTGCATATATGAAGAGACTACCTTCCGCCCACGGCTTCGCCCGCGAAGTATGTCGATAAAAATTATACTATGTCCTTCCTCGGGATGCAATCTATTTCCCTGCCAAATTTTATCGAAATCCGTTCAGTGGTTTAGGCGTGAAAAGGTAACATAAGGCAGACAGAGTTACTTTCGAATTTATAATATTAGTAAGGATATACATAGCAGTGAAGGTTCTACTAGTTGCTAGTTATCATCATCATCTGTCTAGCCTTTTCCCAACTATGTTGGGGTCGGCTTCCAGTCTGACCGGATGCAGCTGAATACCAGTATTTTACATGGAGCGACTGCCTATCTGACCTCCACAACCCAGTTACTGGGTAATACGATACCCTTTGGTAAGACTGGTTTTCAGACTTTCGGGCTTCTTGTAACGTCGCGCGTCGCCTTAATAGTGTGTATGTAGCTTTCAGTATGCAAGGCAGAAGGTACACACCTTATCTCCCCTCACACGTTGCCAGTGTTTACTCCCCCCCCCCCTCCCCCCCTAGTCGCTATTCTCTAGTAACAGATTAAGCAAGTTCTAACTATTTAGCATTATCTACTACATCCTTATGCTCTCCTAGTCCATTGTTAAGAATCATTTTACTGGAATGAATTGATAATACACCAGTAGGGTTAGTACACACGACGGCATAACAAGCTATAGGTACATTTCCAGTTTTAGCTGACCTCGTATTGTATAGGCTTTTTGTGCAATGAGAAGTCAGCTTATACTGGAAATTTATAGCTTGATATTTCGTTGTGCTTACTTATTTTAATATGAAAAGGAACTGCCAATAATGGCGCTAGCTAAGTTAGTTCTAAAAACAAGCTTATCTATGTATAAATCATAATCAATGTTTGTATGTTTGTCCTCTATGCGTTCCGAAACTTTGGTAGGGTGTTCTGGGAACACCCGTGAGGGTTCCTTATTATTAAAACATGGGAAAAAATAAGAAAAAAAATCTGAGGCGGTACGAAGTTCGCCGGCCGGGTCAGCTAGTAAGTTATAAATATAATACGAGCACAAGGCGCGGGATGATTTATTTTATTTATGCGAAAATGACTTGTTGGTGTTCCTAAATACTCCTAAATTGGAATCCACCACTCTCCGAAAGACCCTGAAATCAAAAATAGTAATTTCAAGCAATTAGTTGAGTTTTTTTTTTTTTTTCAGATTAAATTGAGGATAGTTCGGAAACATTTTGTAGAAAGTGATTACGACGAAGTGAGCAATATCAAAGGTTTTTAATTCTGACACTTTGCATGTCAAATAAATAATTGATTTAAAATATTGAAATCACCGAAAATAGCGAAATCCATATTAATATTATAAATTCGAAAGTAACTCTGTCTGCTGTATGTTACCTTTTCACGCCTAAACCACTGAACGGATTTCGATAAAATGCAAAGAGATAGACTGCATCCCGGGGAAGGACATAGGATAGTTTTTATCGACATAAGTACCTCGCGGGCGAAGCCACGAGCGGAAGCTAGTAATGAGTAAAACCAAACTCATACACAAACTGGAATAAATTGACAAAATGTCAAAATAGGAGGCCGTAAGGTCCGAGCTATGGTCACGCCATCTACTACTAACCTTCCCCATTGAGGAATGAGAAACAAGTGATAGTCTGTCTTCCACAACCTTCGAAATCAGAATTAGAGGAACAAGATTGAGGAATGGTGTGAAAATCTATCGACACCGAATGAAGGTTGTTACCGTTTGCGGAAATCTGCTAGTCCCCAGGGCAAAAGCCTCTTCAAATAATCCCTTAATCGTCCCTCACGGTACCCTTGGGAAGGCTTACTTTATTTGAAGGCAGTATATTAAAGTCACCTTTAAAATGATGTGTACTAGTCCAATTTATGCTTCTATACGAGTACTAAATTGGACTAATTTTGTACAACGCAATTTGACGCAAGATTGATCAATTATAATTTTATTTAGGTACGTTTTTGGAATGTAATTCTGTAGCGTAGGTAATCAGACGCGTAATACTTAAAATTGCTATGAGTAATATTGTTTATGTAAAACACTAGCTTCTACGGTTCTAACCGTCACTTCGTCCGTGTGAAATTTCTTGCTCCCCCGTCCCAACCCGTCGCATCGCATCACCTGTCCGCGCTGACACTTCGTTTTCGCTTTCTGACTTCTTTTCTTTTGCTCGATCATAGCGTGATGTTAAATCTTCCTGAAGAATAGGGCTATCAAGTGCAAAAAAATATTTTTGCATTTGATAGCAAATCCGACTGCTAGTTCCAGAGATTAGCGCGTTCAAACAGACTTCTCTTCAGCTTTATTATTAGTATATAGATTATATACTATTATTATTTATTATTATATCTGTACATATCGAGACCCCTCCGTGCCTCGGAAGCACGTTAATTTAAGCCGTTGGTCCCGGCTGTCATTTGTGGATCTTTGATAGTCTTTACGGGTAGTCAGAAGCCCGAAAGTCTGACAACCAGTCTTACTAAGGGGTATCGTATTACCCAGTAACTGGGTTGTGGAGGTCAGATTACTGTTATTAAAATACTGGTATTCAGCTACATCCGGATAGACGGGAATCCGACCCCAACATAATTGGGAAAAGGCTAGGTAGATGATGCTGTTAAATTAAAATTTAATTTAATTCGCGTATTTATCAGCTTGTTTACTCATTATTAAAAATGTCGCAACAAGTTGCTCCTAGAAATATTAGTACAAAAATGTCTTGCTTCCTATTCAATTGTCTTTCAGGTTTCAAGTCTTATCATTTTCGCAATTTTTCTTTAGTTTTCCTTGCCTTGCAAAAAATTGTTTTATTTGACCTAGTTTTTGTCATCTTTTGTCTTGTCTTTAAGCCTCCCGTTAAAGACGGTAAGTTTCTTAGTGGGGACAAAAGAGATTTTTTTTAAACGTTGCCCCACACAACCAACCAATTTAGTAATTAAGATCATTATAGTTTTAGATATAACAATTATTATAATAACCTTTAAAATTTCCAGAACGTAAGTAAGTATGGGCGTTCTAATGGCTTATTAGTCGCCTATAGAAAAAAACAAAAATTTTAAAGAGTCGATTCGCCCGTTACGGGCGAGTACATTTGTGCAAATCGACTAATAAGCCGTTCTAATTGGCTTGACGAGTAGATTCGCGGTGGCTTTTCACTAATTTATGTTTTTAATAGTCCGAAATATGTGCCCAACTCACTATCATCCTTTTCTTACGTTGATTATACCTGTTGAGTGTGTTGTGCTGATTACGACCAGCACCCAAAATTGCGTAACACAATTTCTTTCAAAATTCGTCTGCTCGACTTCGTAAATAGTGAGCGAAATTATTTATGTGGAATTGTCAAAATGCCTTATTGCAATTGTTAGTATGTCACGCAATTACCCAGCAGATGTTTATATGACGCTGGATTACTTTATTCAACATATAATTAACCTAAGAGCATTCCAGAGTACCGAATCAATGCATCATAAAGATTTTCTCGTACACGTTCCATGTTGCACCTTCCTTTCAAGACTGCACGTTAGGTGCTAAGGAAGCCAGTACGATACTATAGAAATTGGTTAAATGCGTTATCCGTGCGGCGTGCACACATCTGCACACCTAATCTTCTTAGCAGTGTGATCAGATCCACGCTTTATGGTGTCTTTAAAAAAGGTGCACTTAGACTTAGAGACATTCAGCAATGGTGGCTTACCGAGTTGTAGGTCATAAATTCGAACTCAGGCAGGCACTTTACTTTGTTCTGTAAAAGATTTCATCTCACCTGGGGCCCAAGTCTGCTATTTTTATAAATTCGTCATTCCAACACGATCCCATTGTCATTTTGCTAAAAGTTCGTAATCTGCTAAATTCATAATGGTCGGTCAATGGCACAGAAAATATAAGATACTCTTAACAAATTAAAAGCAATGACTGCATAATGGTAGGTCACTGATCAAAGGAACTGTCAAAATTTTACCAGATTACCGCATAAGTCAGTCATTCATTTGTCGTTATATACGAGATTACCATTCTATGCCATTTCTTTCAATGGAGTGGCAGTGGTTGACTATTGGAAAGTCATAATGACGCTATTATATTAGTAGATTACCAAACTTGTCAAAATCAGCAATTATGAAATCAATGATAGACCATTCTGACACTATTGTAATAGCAGACTTGAGGCCGCTCTCAAAACGGTTAAGATAAACATCGTGAGGAAACCGGCATGTCCTAGAACCAAAAATTCGAAGATATGTGACATCTACTAACTTGCAGTAGGCCCGCGTGGTGGATTACGGCCCAGTCCCTCTCATAGAGCCTGTGTCCAAGCTGTGGGAAGTGTGGGAACATGCTTATGCTAAAGACAATTCCATTTTTCTCTCGAGTAGTGAAGACTTAAAAATAGTAAACGAATTTTACCCAAAAACGGCAGGTAGGTTTTAGCATAATTTAAAGTGAACATGTCAGTCAATGTGTTTTAGAAGGTATCCTGGGTTAGGGGATATAATGGATTCTGGGATAGTTAAATACATAAGTAGACAACTGCCGAAACACTAATCGACATTCTAAACGACGAGCTTTGTCCCTAATGGTTTCAGAGTCAATTTATCTTCGCTTTCTAGAAACTACTTTAGGCTCAAAACATTAAACAATATAATCCTTCCCCTTTCAGCTAGCAACGAAATAAAACAAAAATGCCGAAAAATGCCGAAATAAAACAATCAATCTTGCTAATGTCAAACAAATATCCGTAGTGATCAGTTAATATAACTTGAAATTCGGAAGCAAAATATTTGGGTGCTGAATACGCGTCAAGCTAACTTGTATCAAATAAAACAATCGATTTGAAACACCCTTTGGTATTCGAGTAGAGGAATTAAGAAAATGAGCCAAAGAACTGATTGCAGGACTGAAAGTACTGAAACTCAAGAATAACAGTAACTGCAAAAGAATTGCAGAAAATCTTTGCAAAGTAAATCCTACAGTTTCACACAGCTGCTTGCGAAGTTGAGTTGTTGATTTTAAAAAGATCGGTCTTGGACAAAGTCATTACGTTCCTACTAATGAAGACGTAGAAGAAAGATTATACTGGCATTTGTAGTAGCAATATTTCAAGCGAAATCTGAATAATTCCTGCTTCACCAAAAAAATACTTCTCCAATTTTGTAAGCCAAAGGTATACTACGAAGGCGTTTTACATAACAAATTAAAAAGTAATATCTTATATTCCGTCTGTGAAACGAATTATTGTAATATAACTTATTAGATCTAAGACCGCCCATTGTGTCACCCTTTGTAAAATTTCTATATGTATGTCTGTAATTTATATGGTGCAGGTACATAATAAACTCGGAATAAATACACACTACTTTAAGAATTTCTTTGATTTACAAATTATTTTGGTATTACATTACGTATGAACTACGCATTCTCCACCGGCCCCTTAATGCTACCTTGATTGCTTTCAGGAGTAAAACCCCGTTTATTCCTAGGTACACGCCAGCACATCAAGCTACCCGAAACTATCAAATTTTCCCAATCAACTTTGAGCCTTATGCTTTAGCGATAAAGTTGAAAATCTATTATATAAAATTGACAGATTGTAGTAGCTTGATGTGCTGGCGTCTGTACCTTGTACAAGTGTATCGTTTCGATGGAACCATTCATTAGAGCTAAGTTCTTTCTAATAGATGCTGAGACTTGGTAGATAAGCATTGTCAGCTACTTAACAATTCTTATTGATGTAGATTCTTTTATTTATCTTCTGGATTTCACCAGCTTCTTCTGAATGTCCTCATCAGGTTCTCTTCATTCTTCTTAATATTCTTGTGACTCTGTTCTTGCGGTTGATACTTAGCAATAGGCTCGCCTTCTATCACATGGGACTTAAACATAACTGGTGAAATGTGGGTGAACTATAGATACACGTCTGTCTCACCCTTCGGAAAATACAGGCGTTAAAATCATCGTGATGTATTGATTGCTCCCAAGTCCCATATCAAATTTTCTCGTTTCCATAAGTTTCGTTGCCAAAGCTTCGTTCTCGAAACAACTCAACGACCATTTCAGCTTTACCCGCTTCGTTATTGACACAATTGAAATTTGCTTTGAAAAGCTGGCGTCGATCCTCGAAAGACATTCCAACAACACTATATTGAAAATTGATACTTATAGTATCATAAAAGAAGAAATAAAGTGCAAGACGATTGCAATTCGACTCACCTGCACTTAGAACCGAGGCTTTTGTTAGAAGAAATTACGGACTAAGAAAGGAACAGGGACACTGCAGCGTTCCGGAACGTCTTGAGATTTTCTAATCTGGCTCTTCAGGAAAGGAATCTTTATATTCTTTATCATGTCCAAGATGAAATACCTCTTACTGTTCAATCAATTTATTTTCGGCTAGTAACAAGCCAAGCTCAACACAAATGAACGAGGTATTCCACTCAGAGCAGATTTCAACGACCTCCGATAAAATTTTGCCAGTTTGACACCAAAAAACAAGACGTTTTCGCTTTTATACAGACTGTTACTATAACAACACGGTAGTAAATAATACTTTGACTTATTGACATTATATCATGATATCCAATATATATTGTAAGGGGAAACAGGCAATATATCACGAATTCTGGCAATAAAAACGATAAATAGCACTTTGTTTTGTAGCTATAGGAAGATATTGAGACATCTCATAAATGTTACTCTTCAGTATAATGCCACAAAGGCAGTTATATGACTACATAACACATAACATAACGCTTGTATTACCCGACGGTTTAGGCAGCAGTGTAGGTACCTATAGTATCATCCACATTTCGCCAATTATGTCTTAAGTCCCATGTAATAGGGGGCGAGCCTAATGCCATCATCATCATCTGCCTAGCCTTTTCCCAACTATGTAGGGGTCGGCTTCCAGTCTAACCGGATGCAGCTGAATACCAGTATTTTACATGGAGCGACTGCCTATCTGACCTCCACAACCCAGTTACTTAATAATACGATACCCCTTAGTAAGACTGGTTATTAAGCCTATGCCATCAATCGGGCACAAATTCAGTCTCCGGGCTGCTACTGAGAAATTCGTTGGAAAAACACTGACAATTTGCCCGACCCAGGAATCGAACCCAGGCACTCATGCCCAGTAGTAGCGCTTGCGACCACTAGACAGTTGCGTGCCTACCTGGAAAATGGTTTCATTTGATGTGGACATAAATATATAGAACGGGAAATTTAGTTCGTTTCCGACGGACATAAGAACATATTTGTGTCATTATACTGTATAGAATATTTAACTAGCTTGAGGTTGAGATCCTCCTCTTCCTTCGAAGGCGGTAGGTGGCTTTGTCTTGGTCCAGTCCAGATGCGTTGCCAACCAATTATCTAGAATGGATGGGATGCTAGTCTAGGAGGCAGTCTGCCTGGTTACTAGATTTGTTTCAGACAAGAGCTTGGTTGTCTATTTCTAACATTTGTTATCTTACTTACTCATAGCTTTTTTCCTTGCCCACACAATTGTTTAGTTTCATGAAATAAAAAATCTTTGCATCGCCGAAATTTACACTTTCAAAGTTAAGCATTTTCATATCTTTTGCTCCAACTGTAGGATTCACCCTATCTCTTGCAAGAGCCCTCGAAGACTTATCTTGCCTCAATTAAGAATGTCTTAGTTTTAGAGCTTAGTATGGCGAAACTGCATTGGTCATCACACTAATATTATAAAGGCGAAAGTTTGTGAGTGTGTGTGTTTGTGTTTATATGTTTGTTACTTCTTCACGCTCAAACGGCTCGACCAATTTTGATAAAATTTTGCATGGAGGTAGCTGATACCCTGGATTAACATATAGGCTACCCGATATTCCCACGGGATCGACACTTACGCGGGTGAAACCACGGGGCGCAGCTAGTTATACCTAACTAAAAGTACCACCTTATTTTTTGTCGTTTCAATATCCCGTTGCTAAGCTACCGGAGACGCTTTTAAAATAAAATAAAATAATCTTTATTTCGGATAAGCAGCATCCATATGGGTTAGTAAACAAAAGGATAACTTATATCTATGTTAGTAAACTTATTATCTATTTGGAAACAAGGATGTTGTTCGAAATGCATCTTCGAACAACATCACCTAATAGCGGAGACTCGCACCTCCCTGCTATAGTCTTCAGGATGGAGTTGGAGCTCCCCCGCACTCTGCAGAGCAAAGAGGCAGATTTCTGTCTGACGATGGCGTGTAAGCCATCGACGTGTGCTTGTGCAAACATACCTGATGCACTGCAGAAACTGGGCAGCCCCATCAACATCCTGAACCCGTTATTATATTGGACACGTAGGGCGCTGATATCCCGCTGAGTATAGTTGGTCCACAGACTGCACGTGTAAAACACTTGGCAATAAGCTTTTGAGGATGGCGGAGTGGCCTTGAATGCAATGCACTCTCTCAAGTTCAATTCAGACTAGGGTGCTAAAATTAAAAAATAAAGTAAGGCTCGCCTTGGAAACAAATCAAAATGATCTTTCTTAGGGCTTAGTAGAAGTCTTATCCTGCGAACGAATTGACAGCTTTTCCACACAAAGACACACGTCAATTTTATTCCACTGATAAAAAGATTATATCTGACTTTGGTAAAATCAGCCCTTAGTGTGTTGCCATCAAATCCCATTGAAAACTTTCAACCAAACAAACATGTTGCATGATTTATTTACAACATTATTTTTAGTATACTCGTAATATGCGAAACCTGAATATAGTTTGTTCAGAATAAGTAACTGAATCGATTCCAATAATTTTTACCCCATGTTATATTTTGTCCCAAAAATATTTCTAATAGCCAATAGGTATCTCCGCGCCGACCGGTTAGGTACCTAGGTAATGTTATCAATGAGCGCAAGACGGCGCGGCGCGGGTGAGCATGTTTTTGTACGGACAAACAGGTAGGTAACTTAACAAGCTTATAACTTTGTGATTTTTCATGATACAGTTTTGAAATTTTGTACATAGATTCTTTACATAAAAATACTAGACACGTGTTTCGGGTTTCGCATATACTAAAAATAATGTTGTATAACCCTACAGTGAGTGCCACCTAGTTGTTGTGATAGTACGTATTCATAACATTCCTTTAAAAATATAACAGCACAAATGTCCCGTATTTGTGTTACATATGCCCTGTACGACCTGTACGTGTTTCAATGCTTTTCCGAACATGTTTACTCAATATTATCACATTTTTGTATAGACACAGAACTCGTAAGGCGTCTCTTCAATAAACAGAAACTAAAGGAATCGAAGGACGAGACACTAGCGCCATCTGGCGGAATTTATTTGAAACTGCAAGCCTTTAACGCTCCTCGGAGTTTCGCAATAACTTTGCTAAATATTTGCTAGTGACGCCACGTCTATGTTAGTGACATCTATTAATATTATGCTTATAACTTTTAAGAGAAGTTTCAACATTGTCTTTTCCAGAGCACCTAAGTGTGTAACTCCCTTTAGTAACCGACTTCAAAAAAGGAGGAGGTTCTCAATTCGACGGTATGTTTTTTATAACATTAAACACAACTGGCCCCATCCACACGAAAATCTTTTGAACCATTCAGTTTCAGCTCATATTGAGTGACCGTTAAGATTTATAAAAGCATTATACTGGGTTCAATGTCTGTTGCAAGGAAACGCGTTTTTTTACACATTTCTTTGTTAATATTGGCCTTTGTATAGGTTGAACGTTTTACTATAAAATCAATGCAAGCGAGTGCAAAAATACTTAAAATCTTACCCTAAAAATGTGCATCCAACCGGTTATCAGTAATAATGTCCAAATATGTATCACTTACAATTCATAATCTACCCTTTTAAACCCGCAGACATGTTTTATCCCTTTCTTTTTATCTGCAGAAAACACGTGAGGTCAACGCGATTCGTCACTTCAACCGGACCAGGGTTAATGTGTAACAAACCGTGAAATTTGTTTTTGAGTATTATGTTATTTTATTTGCCTGTTTAAATTCGTATCTGGTTTGCTTGTTTGTCATTTTAAGCTTTTTGGAGGGTAATTTTGATTTAGTAGCTTGTATTGCAAGGGAGTCTAAACAGCCGGATTGCAACTGCAGGAAATGTCGTTCTCTCAGATTATTATTAGGGTCCCTAACTTCCTAATATTATTTTAGTTTTATTTTAGTTTGTCTAAGTAAAGGATTTTTTTTTGTATTGTTCATATATTGCAGTAGGATGGGTATCACACAATCCATTACTCTGAAAAACTACCTTTTTTACTTAGTGTGTAGACCGTAACTTAGGATAAAAGATATCTTTTCCAAGTATCTTCCTTTTTCTCCAAAAAAGATTTGCTCTTGTGTTACTTACAGCGGTGTTAACCTATAATTAATTGTTGCACCCGCAATTGTGTCCTATTATAAATAATAAGCTGCTAATGTGTTGGTGTAAGCAATTGTTGGTTATCCTGAATAAAATAAATAAATACAGTATTATTTAATTTTATATCTCACCATTCCATACCTACTTCAATCTAAGCTTCTTCTTCTATTCAGCTGCACGAGCTCCGCTCACAGACGCAGTCATAAGTCATAGAACCTAAGCTACTTTTAAGCCAAACACAATCTGGTTTGTGGAAAAGTTTTTCCACAAATCTCGACTTGGCTTACCTTCCCTTCCCGGATATAAACCGTAACGTAATATTTAAATAACCATCATCTTTCAACCCTATATTCCACATAATACCAATTTAATATCACGTTCCATCTCAACGCGGTATAGAGCATTATACCTATAATTAACGCCCGCTGGCTGTAAACCCCTAAACTCCTCTGCATTATTAATTACGTGTTTACAAAGCCAAAACAGACTACGTAAATAGTCAGCGAAACTGCCGATTCGTAATAGGCTATTTGACAATGTAAAAAATAAGGTCATAATTATTGACACTCGTATAGGCTATCGCTTTTAAAATCGATTTGCATTAATTTTACTACAAAACAATGTATTATTTATAAAAAAAAACCCGAAAAAACTTCATCTTTTTAAATCTGGCGCCACGTAATCGAAAACGGTCTGGATTGGCTGAACTTAAGATGACGTCATGATTTAGTAAATTTCTGTCTATCGTTGACAGAACAGACGACTTTTGTCTAGTATCTCGACCGTTTCAACGTTTGTTACGTGAATCGTGACGTCACGACGCCATATTGTTAAAGATAGCGTTTTGGCGGCTTATTTAAACAGTACATTTTTATTTACTATTTTTTAAAAGAAATACATTATGCAATTTGAAGTAATAGGTTTTTGTGGGCTCGTTAGACACCATTAAATAATCTGAGATGTTTATCAGAAACCAGTCAAATAGCCTATTTGATAACAGTGATATTAGGATAAATATTGCAGTAACAATCGAACTAACAAAACGTAAACAATCGGCAACGTATTAAAAAAATAGGCCGTATGAAATTCAGTAAATTTTAGTATGAAAAAAAGACTTAACAA
The DNA here is from genome assembly GCA_963082905.1 of Oligia fasciuncula. Lineage (NCBI taxonomy): Eukaryota > Metazoa > Arthropoda > Insecta > Lepidoptera > Noctuidae > Oligia > Oligia fasciuncula. Next base: position 8,416,575 of record OY720411.1, read on the forward strand.
TACTTATTTATCGTATAGGTACGTAATGTAATTAGGTATATACAGCGAAAAGTACTCAAAATCGGGCCGAGACTCCTTTAAGTACTTTTCGCTATTACTCATAGTTTCGGGTTTGGCCATCCACGGCCACTTGAAAAATTCACCCTGCATAATTATATTCATAGTTTTAATAGGTTTACGCGTATCTTTATATTTAAAAATATTTATTCCTGAATTTTCATGATTCCCGCTGTTTGTCTCTGCATAACCTAAAATGACTGGTAGAAAATGCATATGGCATTAAGTTTGCCTCTGTACATTTGTGTGCATAAAGTATTAAATAAATAAATATCTTAATCTTGAAACACACCTTTATCTTGAAACAGCCCTATTTGCATAAACAACACCTTTAAATAATATAAATTGTGTAGCTAGCGCTAAAGTTTAACTGTTAACGCCATCTAGCAGGAATGACGGGAACTATCAAATTAATCGAGGGTTGCAAATGTTGCAATAGTATGCACCCTGTATTTGTTTATGATATTTTACGGAATTTACGCGTAGCTACGGGATAGTAATTCCAGTATTGGTTACTAGATGATGCTGTTATAAAGTTAATAGTTTTGGTAAATAAAGCTACTAGTTGTAATGTAATTCATCATCTGCCTAGCCTTTTCCCAACTATGTTGGGGTCAGCTTCCAGTCTAACCGGATGCAGCTGAATACCAATATTTTTCATGAAACGACTGCCTATCTGACCTTCACAACCCAGTTACTGGGTAATACGATACCCCTTGGTAAGACTGGTTGTCAGACTATCGGGCTTCTGACGACCAGTAACGGCTGTCAAAGATCCACGAATGACAGCCGAGACCATTAACGTGCTTTCCGAGGTACGGAGGGGTCTCGGTATGTTAAGATGGTTACCCATCCATAGACCAACCGCGGCAAGCGTACGACATGTGCGGCTGTTATTATTTAGCCACGGGCCCCTCGACATGTTGTAATGTAATTATCAGTCATTTATTTATGAGCTTTGAGTTTGGAACTGACGAGACAAAGCAACAAAAATTATATAAGTAGTGTGGATATGACAGAGGTTAAAACAGAAGACGAACTAGCAGGGGATCGAGGAGGGGGAATAAATCGTATATTCAGTCATAGGACTTTCAGCTAAATATATAATTTTCCGCTACATTATTCAAAGACATACAGTGACCTTATTGGTGATGTTCTTCAGAAAGGTTAGGTGCGTAGTGCTCTCAACCGGCGTGCGTCTATGACCAGTGCAGCGGGGTAATTGCGTAACACTCTAACAGTAGGAATGCCTTTAATTTTGATAGTTCAACGACATTCATTCAGCCATTTACGTTGTTAAGCAGGTAAATTTTTCGACGCTGCGCCCCGCGGTTTCACCCGCATAAGTGTCGATTCCGTGGGAATATCGGGATAAAAAGTAGCCTATATGTTAATCCAGGGTGTCAGCTACCTCCATACAAAATTTTATCAAAATTGGTCCAGCCGTTTGAGCGTGAAGAAGTAACAAACATATAAACACACCCCCACTCACAAACTTTCGTCATTATAATATTAGTGTGATTCAGATTGTGATTCAGATTGTGATTGATAGTGTGTTACTCAATCAGGGTGCAGGCAGATGTATGAACGTAAACGAAGCAAAAGCAGTGTGTAAGAATCGTAGCACGTGGCTTTCTGTAGTTTCTGCCTACCCCCATGGGAAGGTGGAGTTTATGTATGTATGTATCGTTCAAGGATAAAATCAAAGTCATTTATTCAAACTAGGCTGAGAATCAGCACTTTTCGAACGTCAAAAGACAGTACCCCAAAACGCCCGCCCTTTACCACTTCCTACATAGATACAGAAAATCGATAACATCAGTGCAATTATACAAATCGAACTAACTGGTCACAAACTTAGTCTGGCAACTAAGTTTGCAACCAACAATGCTTTACCTCTAACGTTGCTTAACACTTTACAGAACATTATTGTGACGCTTCAAAAGCTTTACTTAACCCTTAAGTTACACACACATTTACGGCTTCTTGCATGTAGATTCACATAAAACGCTCATTTTACGTTTATCATCTTCAGCATAAGCATAAAAGCTATAGTAATCTTTGTACTGTTTCCACAATATCCATTGAAATCTTCAAGGTGTAATGGGACAGTAATGGCCATGTATGGGAGGGTTTAAAGCTTAAGGAATGCAATTTGACATAACTCAAACTATTTTATGAACGGGTTGGTTTCATATTATTGATATTAAAGCTCTCAGTTTATCAAACATTTTTGATAGACGATAATATACGACTTCGGGTTTAACGTAAACATCTTAATAGTGAACATAAAGAAAATTCCAAAATATCGTCTCATAAAATCAAATTATGCCTAGCCATTTATTTTAACAAGTTTTTATTATAACAATTATTCAATTTATTGCCTAGAAAAGGCTGACAAGGCATATGTGTTGTTCTGTATTCTACATTCGATAAACTTTCAGGCTATCAAGAAAAATGAAAGAAAAAAACACTATGATCTCATCGATATAAATAAGACAAGAAAACGGATCGCTAATAAATTTTAACGTGGATAATTTCTTGGGGATGTAAGTGGCACCTGCTATCTCGGATATCATCTATAAGTGACACCTGGATACATGCCATGCATTAACCATGACGGTTCGCTTTATTAGTTCTCTTTTACGCTGCGAACGCCTATACGGTGAAACAAGTTTCGTAAATCTAGAGTACCTATGGCATTTTGTTCACATTTGTCATAAATCATAACTTTATCAAAAGACAGTTGCATAACCTAAAAAGTAACAGCGTTTTATTAAACAATAGTACACTGTTCACCAAGGGGAGAAAGTGACCTATTACTAACGAGGCCGCGAGGGTCTAGTTTAAGGCCCGAGGCTCAGCCGAGAACCTTAATACACACGAGTTGGGAATCGCACTTTCTTCCGAGTGTTTATATTATAGTAGGTATAGTATAAACACTATGTATCACTCGTTCATTATATCATTCATTCATTTTTATCATTTATACATTAACATTTTTTTTAAAGTGAAGTTTATGTTAAAATTCTTACAATTATTTAAACTCAATGTAATACTTTTGCCAGGGAGATTAATATTGGTTTGAATGATCAGAAAAAGAATGTGGCCAGTATAATTTTGCGCTTGGTGATAAAAACGTTTGGTCTTTTGGCATATTAGATATTATATTTAACTAGGTTAGCTAGGTACTGAATTGCCCTAAATTAAAAAAAAAAACAGCACGCAATGCATTGTCATAAACTTTTTCTGTACGCTCAGCACGTTAAAAATAAACATTTTCATGCACTTTTTCAACCCAAAAACCCGCAAATTTCTACAACAGTAATGACGTACTTTCTGCCTCATTTAAAAAAAAGTAATAAGGTACTTTCCGGGCAGGTATAATATAAACAGATAGCCGTTTGTCTACTGTTTCAAACACAGAAGAGGAAGACATCATAACAGAATAAAACAAAAGCAGATCATCAAAAACAACAAAAACATCAATATTAACATGCTACATTACAAAGACTCAAAGGAAACTTCAGGAAACATTGTAACGTGAACTATAATATTCAATAATTACAATGTCACATGCAGACATATCGAAATTCAGAATTCAGGTCACGATGAATTGATAGACACAGCCTCAGCCACATTGCCAATAAATGCAGCCGACAGGTAATTTGTGCAGTCCAGATTCACTGAACAGCCACAACTTGTGCCTTTATAGGGTATAAGGCTCTCTTGTTGCGGTGAAATTGCAAAATTGAATGGTTTTGTCTACTCTTGCAAAAGCTGTTTAGTTATCTAGAATTGTTTTTTTATGTCGGTGAAGAGCAAACGCTGGAATAATAGCTTTGTTTGAATTGGTTAATTGGTATTCTAAATTGTTTCTGAATTTTGTGTGTTGTGAAATTCTAGAATACGAATGGGATTTTATGAAAATATTTGGAGAAGTGATTAATTTTACGACGTTAATTAAACGTTGTAGTACACTTTACTTATTATAAAAAAGGTCTAAGGATTATAAAAAAACTTCCAGTATTCAAAGTCAATTTTGAAGGTCTATTTATTTTGCGAAAATCGTTCAGATTTATCGCGACTGCAGCTTTATTAATTAAAAGACAGGGAACAGCCTCTTCATATCATAGTCGGGCTGACCTAACTGTCCCAATTTCTGTCATTAATAAATCCCACCAAAAACATTTTCATGTAAAATGTTGCCAAGACGAGACCACATATGGCTCGTACTGCCAAAAAGTTATCAGATCTCATGTAGAGCCAAGCTTCTAACTCTACACGCCCTAACTTCACAAACTCTACACCTTAGTCAAAATATGAGGCTTGGCCGTTTCGTTACTACAAGAACTAGGTATTGTATAACAGAAAAGTAATGAACAGTGAATAAATTTTTCACTTTACGCCCATGTGATGGTAGCGATTAGACCAGATTAAACTGTATGCAAACAGACTAACTAAATAGGTACGAATAATAATGGCTTACTATGACGCTTGGTTGGTTTAACATAGCAACATAATATTGTAGATTATTGTGCAATGAACGGTATTGGTTTATTTGTGCATATTTAGAAAATAGAGCAGAAATAAAACTTCATTGTTCACAGCATTTGAATAAAATGGGACCCTAATGAAGATGGACAATGGGCGGTTGTATCGCTATCAATGATCTTTTACAGGCAATCTTAGGCTGGACAGGAAGGCTAAGAGACACTGAAATACCAGGCAGTCTATGAGTAGTTTTCGTCTACTTAATAAAAATCTTAAATTCACAGTCAGACAACGCACAGCCCAAACCACTCGGTCTAAAAGCATGAAATTTTGCACAAAAGTTTCATATAAAAGTCAAAGGTGAGAACTAAGAAAAGATTTTTGAAAATTCATTCTCTAAATGTACTAAATAGGGGATGAAACTTTGTGTAGAATTTCGTCAATTTTGCCGATAATAAATCCCATCGGACACACGGTTTGTCCTTACATAAGTAGTAGAAATTCAGCCTTTCCACTTTAACCTTGCTGAGATTTTAATCTGCCTTGACAAAAAGCTTTTCGTTGCTTTTCGGCTTTAAACCAAATCCATCAGATTCACCGAAAAACCTTGAAAAAAGTTTAAAGTAGCGGTGAATACTGCCAAAATTTCACCCAATAGTTTCCGGGATTAACCCAATAATGCTGCGTTTGTGAACTCTATTTCATATTGTTCACTTGTGAGCCTCCAAGAATAAATAGGTTAATGTAGTTAACGACTAGGTCTGTCTGTCTCGATGCGGAGCAGCCTAGCTGTTCTAATTTCCTTGATACTAGGTTTAATTAAAACAAGTGGATTATGCTAGGATAGAATACCAAGTTTTGAGTCAGTATAGACAGTTGTAGCATTAACAATTTCTTGTCCTCACAAGGAATATTAATGTCGGTTATATAAACATTGTTGTTTTCAACAGTTATTTCTACTTTTTACAAAAGAAGGCCTCTTATAATCTCTTTTAGCGATGTCATTACCATTCTATGTTAATAGTAAGACAACAACTGACTCATCTTCATTTTCTAACAGGTCCTTTTTATGCAATGCCTTTGCTTTAGTTATAACAATAAATAATAACAGTTTTCTTTTACGTATTGTATATCGCCTAAAACGTTACGCAGATCCTTAAATTAAATAATTGTTACCCTTACGAAATTTTTAACTTCTTTAATCAAATTGAGAATGTCTGAATAAGACATTAGTCAGTGAATTCAGCATTAATTATACAGCATATGTCCAACTTTTCGTACGTTAAATTGTTCTTTCTCTTTTAGTCTATACTTAACACTTAAACTGGTAATTATTCACATCAAAAGAGTAAAAATTCTTGTTATAAAACTCTAGCCTTAGGTTTCATATGCATATCTTGCCAAAGTGCTAGGTACTCCAAAAGTCTTTTGGCAGAACACTAGATATAAAGCTGGTGAAATTGCAATACATTGTGACATGCTGCCAATTTAAAGCTCGCCAGTTTAAGTAGGGCTGTTTACTTAATCCTTTTGAAAAATGTTTGCTGTTCGTGACGTTGTTGCTCGCAGTGTATTTAATTATGTAGCATATCAAACAAAAGATATACATATACACAATACATGACCCATAAATAATGGACAACATTAGGTATTAATTAAGTAAGTGTACCTACTCTTTCACTTATAGGAGACTACATCATGCACGATAAACTTAGGGACTAACAAAGTTAAAATATTAATAACAGTTAAAAAGTTTAAAGAAAAATTGAATAAAAATTGGTGAAAAAGGTTAAGTAATAAATTTTTAAAGAACATTAAATTTATAATTTAAAGAAACTTAAGTAAATTAAACAGCCAGAAGAATCAGGATAAACCTAGCCATGGATCAAGTTAGATGCCGTGCAATTGAATAGACGAGTAATTCATCAACTCGTCCTACATGCCTACGGCCCATTTAGGACGACTTGCAGAAAATCAAAATAAATTATATTTTCAGTCTGCAAGTCGTCCCACTGTCCAGCGGTGAACTGTTATAGGTTGTCCATGATAATAATGACGTTATCTGATCTACTACAGATTCATGAATGCTACAAGGAACATGAAAGCCATGTGACTAAGCAGGAACATCATAGACAGTTAATAATTTTAGCATAATCTCTAATCAAAGAACAAATAAATCCTAACATATCCTTCGTATTGACCCTAATAGTCGAGGACATTCTTGTAATAGTTCCAAGTAAAATCAATAAATATGAGTTCAAAGCCAACAATGATGATTGATGTTATGATTAATATTATTTTCTCTTTTCCAGGTATGTACACCATAATCAACCATGAAATAAGCGATAAACTTGAGCACGTGAGTTTTATGACTTCGACGACTGTAATCTATTAACGTGCAGCGAGGAATTGCGTGCGAAGTAATTTTGCTATGATTTAGTGTCACAGAAAAATATTTTCTACTGCTCTTAACTGTTTAGATGAAGTACAACATTGCTGAATGCTGAAATTCTCGCTTTAGATATAGTTAAGATACTTCGCACTTTGCGTAGTTTTAAGGGTGTAAAGATACTCATAAAATGACAAGAGTTAGTTCTGGGTTATCAAAACACTGTAAGATCATTGGTAGAATGATAATTATGAACAAGGTAGCGATGAGGTGAGTTAATGGTACCATTAATCCTATGGAAACGATTACATAAGCTTACGGCTAAACTTCATGATTCAGGTGTGTCGAAACAAGGCAACAAGATTAATAGATGAAAAATTCGATAAAGTTAAAATGAAGCAAAAAAGGTCGTGTCCCTGAAAGGCTTTCGTGGCTTTATGAACAATGATCTTCCACTTCGTTCGGTTCTTGGATTATCTCAGGGCGGTTGTAACAAAGAGTCCAGTGAGGGCGGTTACTTGGTCTGACTAGTGGTTAGGTAACCGGCTGCGATGTCTTTTCCCATCTACCTTGCCCATCACCACCAAATTTTCAAGGTTATCTGGTTCCCGACGGGGAATGTGATCAAAGTAACCTAGAATCCTTTGCCATTGCTTTAAAAAATCAGATAGGTACTGAAAAATCCGTAAACCAAATTCAGTTCTTATTATAAATCCGCAATATCAGTGACATATAGGAAATGTAATCCAAATCTCCGAAATTGATCGTACACGTATTGTGTTTGAGCTGAGTCGGGTTTGCGGTTGCAGCACAGGATCGAAATTGGTGTGACAATATGGCTCAGGGTAGATATGGTGTTGGTAGTATACGCAGACATGTGTAGCAATGTGTAAGAGTAGGAGAAGAAAAAAGAAACTATGGATCGTGTGAAAGATGACACGACCAGAAATGGAAGGGACCAGAAGGCCAATTCTCGTAATTTAAAACATTCAAAATCTAGTCTCAGTCTCATCTCGGCGACAAACAAATGTCAAAAACTTGTCAAAATGTAAGGAAATTAGAGGTATTTTTGACAGATTGAGACTACTGAACGTTTTTAAAATTACGGGAATTGTTTGGAATGCTGAAATGACGGCTGATACAGTAATTGAAAAAGATAAGAGATGCTGCACCGATCCCAAATAAAATGGATGAGAATAGGAAGGTATATAATGATTGTGTGCATGGTGGCATGAAACAAGGTTCAAAAGCGAAAAAGTCTTAACTTGGAAGTAATTTGACCTTTAGTTTTTTTTACAAGTCATTACTTAAAGTAATTGATACAAAGAGTCTACGTTTTTTTCCCTTTTGTCCTCGAACTCGCCTGATGGAAAGCGATGGATGAGTTCTACGATGGAACGAGGTTCATTACTTATTCACACCAGTTCTTTACGTTAATTGTTTTCCACTTCTCCTCATCTGAGTGATAAGCACATTACGGCTCTTATTATGGAACATGCTAACACCTCTGGTAAATAAATTGACCTTTAGTTTTTTTTACAAGTCATTACTTAAAGTAATTGATACAAAGAGTCTACGTTTTTTTCCCTTTTGTCCTCGAACTCGCCTGATGGAAAGCGATGGATGAGTTCTACGATGGAACGAGGTTCATTACTTATTCACACCAGTTCTTTACGTTAATTGTTTTCCACTTCTCCTCATCTGAGTGATAAGCACATTACGGCTCTTATTATGGAACATGCTAACACCTCTGGTAAATAAATCTTCGGTGTAATCAGATATCCATAAATTTACCCAGGGTAAAGTAATTTCCACAAGTTACTGCTGCAAATGCTCTACCTTTGGATAAATTAAGTTAATGATTCACATCCAACTTTAACCCAAACTTACCAAATGAATGGGTACAGGGGAAGAAGTTCTTTGCGTAAGATGCGACAAATCCAACTTTTTTTTTAAGTTTGATGGAAATATGCCAAAATCTAGTATATACCAACGGTATCCATTTCCATTCAGCATTCCCCATTACCCTTCAGACTAATGTTCCTTGATGCGCGCTTAATTAACTCGTATTATTTTTGGAAGTGCACAAAAATAAAGCCGTTGACGTGACAACGCTTTCACGCGGGGATGGGTTGCGGCCAATTTTGCGGCCAGGTGTACATCAAAGGCCCGAGTCCGGCCCTGGCTGCCTCAATTTAGTACGTCCTCAAAGACAGCTTTACCTGGTTGTTAATTACTATTCAAATATTCAGTGGGTAAACGCTTGATTTTTTAGACATATGCTAATTTTATTTTATTTTTGGGTGAATTAGATTATTTTTGAAAACGTTCTAAAAGCCTTTCTTAATTTATCTTTTAGCAAACAGCATTCGTTTGAGTAATTGGACTATGTTTCAAGGTTTACTGACTGTAGTAGCTAACATGGAAACGTCTTGATTAAAACAAACATTTGCGTAACTTGCAGTTCTTGCGAATCAGGGTGTTTGTGCATGTAGGATTCATATATGTTACACACACGTTCAGTGCAATGGAGGAGACTTGACTAGTGACTTACTAACGTTTCTCCAGCTCACCCCGGGCGGTCAACTTGGCTACCAAACAGCTGATGGGGGTATTCTTTTTAAATCGCTGACGTCATCCCAAAAGCAGCCAAGCTTATGTGGGACTGGGCCGGGCACGTTTGCCGCATGTCGGACGAGTCATAGGCCAAATCTACCACTATGTGGGGTGGTCCCCAAAACAACACAGGCTAAAAACAATTAAAAATAAAATTAGCTACTATTTTTCTCCCAGTAATTGGGTTGTGGAGGTCAGATAGGCAGTCGCTCGATGTAATACTGGTATTCAGCTGCATCCGATTAGACTGGAAGCCGACCCCAACATAGTTGGGAAAAGGCTAGGCAGATGATGATGATATTCTTCTGACACAATAGTAGAAGAAGTAACCAAAATTGATGAAAAAGAAATGAGATGAATTCGTTAATTGAAAAAGAAACAAATAAACTACACATACACAAATACATAATATCATCGACTACAGATGGATATACATATATTCTGAATTCATGCATGACATAGTCTTATCATTTTTGTTTTATAATAACACCTAATTAATAACTGATTTGTCCACGCTTGGAAGGCCAATCCCGAAAAACAAAAAACCATTTGAAACTCACCATAAGCAAGTATTACTTGTCAGATTTTACTACTCAAATAACTTTAAAAGACTTTAAAAATATGTGTAAAAATAAAACAGTGCAGCCTCATCGTCATCAACATTGGCACTTGTTCCACCCAGCTTGTACCATTGGGTACTAAATAGTCGCAATGCTGAGGAGCATTGCTACTATTTAGTGCCCAATGTACCGCCGGATTAGGGCTCTTGAGTAAGGAACATCTTCACAATGCGCATCGTCTCAAGAGCTACTCCTGTCTGTTAATACCTCAGTCTTAAGCCACCGTCTTAAAGTACCGTCCTCTTGAGGTCTTGATCACAGCTCTTTGTCGGTCGACAAAACCTTAGTTTTAACAATTCTACACCAAGATATCCGAGTAGGTATGAGAAAATGCGCCAAAATATTTCAAAAATTCATTTAAGTTGTTTTTTTTTGTATAACGTTTATCAGTACATAGGTATAAGTAGCACATAATGCTAAGGATACAACTATTTATTGTATACTCTACCCATATGAGACACACAAATCAATATCATCAACTTTAATCAAAATAAAATGACAGAATCACATAAACATACTCAAAAAAAAAATAGGTTTCGTGTAACTAGGTACAAAAAATATATCTGGGTATCTTTATCATCTATGTAGGTGGTTGCGAGGGGACCAATAAATCAATAGAACTCGTCCTACGCAGTTGGTACCTTGCAGCTCTCTCTATCGCTGCAAGGGGATGAGTTGAAATTTCCAGGAAAATTTGTGGATTCAATGCGCTCCTGTACTATGTGAAGCAACTAGTGTCGAAGCGACGCGCGTACCAACTCCCAAGGGACTAAAGGCTCAAACTGCATACATATTACAAACTGAAAACCAACTGTATTTCCAAACACGTAAGGTTTATTAAGTTTTGACGGAGAAACTCCGGGTCCCGGATGACCGGAACTCGCAGCTCGACCGTGCAATTATTAAGATTCATTCACATTATGCGGATGTGATTTATTACAATATGGAAAGTTCTACCGGAACTGTTATTTTTCGGTTTTGGTTTTGATTTTCGCTTGTGATTATGCATTTTTGTCATTCTTGGTTGCACAGCAAGCATTACAATATTTAGAATGAGCTTCATTTCTGTCATCTATACAAAAATTATTTGTTTTTAAGTTTGTATGTAGGGGGTAATCTCTGGAACTACCAGTCGGATTTGAAAAAATCTTTTTGCATATGATAGCTCAATTCTTGAGGAAGGCAATATGCTATGTAACATCACGCTATGAAGCTTAGGAGCTGAGCGAAAAGACAAAAAGGTCAGCAAGATCGCTAAGCGAACATAGTGAGACCTGTGATGCGATGCGACGGGTCGGCCGGTCGGGGGAACAAAATAAAACACGCGGACGAAGTCGCGTTCAGAAGCAAGTTGTCAATATTTTGCATATTCTTACGATTGTCTTAGTAGCCTTTCAATAGAAGTATTATATTCCTCATTGGATGTGTCTTCCAAAACCTTACTTTCCTTCCTAAACCTTGTCATTAGTGTCTGGTTTGACATAAGATTTTCAAGTTACAAACTGAAACGCGAGTGAAGTTACACTTTGTGTGTCAGCGGGATTGTCCGGTCAGCGGGATTGTCCGAAAGGGTTACCGCTGGCCCGGAACATTCAACAACAGAACATAAAGGGCTAAGGAAGGAACACGGGTGGGTTTTAGTCAGTAAGAGTCTGACACTCCCTTCCGCTCCACCCAGAGCGGGAGGGGTCATTTGATGATTTCCCATCCGCAAAAAAAAAAAAAGCTACACTTTGTGTTCGATGTTTCGGATGCTCTCCATACATTTTGCATCGTTTTCAGTATGTTCTCTTTGATTAATAATAGTTTTTCTTTTGTCAAAAACACCTGTAAAGGCTGCACGTGCTTGTAAATTTATGAACCTGCAATTAGGTTGGGTTATAACACTTGCTTGTCACGACAGTGTTGTAAAGTTTCATCGTTACTCATATCTTGAAAACTTGTTGAAGCGTTTGTTGCAAGTTACAGAACTTCACTTCACTTAACTTCAGTCCTTGTATTAATTGTCTTTGCTGAACTGAAACTTTTGGTGCATTTTAAGTCAAAGGATATTTACTTTTACGAAGAAAATTTTCACTATATTTTGATGTTCCATTTCATTAAGTAGATTTGATTAACTTGTTGCTTATCTAACGGTTCTCAATCTGTTTTTTTTTTGTTTTTTTTTTAAATATTTTGTTTCGGCGAATCCTTGGCTAAAACCCTAGCCCTAGGGATCCGCGGAGCACAGTTTGAGTATAATTGGGTCCAGTGTAGGGCGTAGTCAACTACAATTTTGTAATCTGGTTACTGATTACGATTAAAAGTAGTTAACTACATGTAGTTACGATTAAAAGTAGTTAACTACATGTAGTTATGATTACATGTAACTTAACTACAATAATCAAACTACATTAAGTAGTTGTTAATTTGATTGCTGCAATCTAGTAGTTATAATTACTGATTACTTAAGTTTTATGAACTTATATTTTGCAATTAAATAAACATGTAATGTGTAGTAAGTAATATATGTTTTGGAATATGGCTGCATAAAGAAAAAACAGTTTATTGCACATACCTATGTTTATTTTCATGAATAATCAAATGCAAGGATTAAAGTCGTAGATATTATGTACCTATGCTTATCAGATCTTAATTACTTTTTATTGACATGTAATCAAAAAAACTGGCCAAGTGCGAGTCGGACTCGCACACGAAGGGTTCCGTACCACAAGGCAAAAACGCCGAAAAAACCACGTTTGTTGTATGGGAGCCCCCCTTAAATATTTATTTTATTTTAATTTTATTATTTATTATTAAAGTAAAAATACAACTGAGTATTTTGTGAATATTTCAAGTGCCTACCTGTTGCCATTATTGATATCGAGCAATAAAGGGCAAAAAAATCGCGTTTGTTGTATGGAAGCCCCCCTTAAATATTTATTTTATTTTTAATATTTGTTGTTATAGCGGCAACAGAAATACATAATTTATGAAAATTTCAACTGTCTAGCTACCGCGGTTCTTGAGATACAGCCTGGTGACAGACAGACGGACGGACGGACGGACAGACAGCGAAGTCTTAGTAATAGGGTTCTGTTTTTACCCTTGGGGTACGGAACTCTAAAAATAAAATCACTCGGCAAACATCAACTTAATTCAAATTATTTGCGAATCAAATAATAATTGTACCGACATGCAGCGAGCGAAAGCGAGAGCGTGCTATAGTGCGCTCTTGCTCTAACACACGCGACTAAAACGCGATTCTCTAACTACCTACCAAACGACAAGTCGAAACACGCGCGATAGTCGTTCATGTACTTACATGAACGACGCGAGCGCGTGTGACGCAACTGTAGTTATAAAAAGTAATCAAGTAATCGTGATTGCAACTACAATTTGTAGTTAGTAGTCAAAATTTTTAACTACATTTTTCGATTTTTTTATGTAGTTTGTAGTTATGATTACTAACTACTTTATGTAGTCGTAGTTAGTAATCAGTAGTTAGATTACATTTTGCCCAATACTGATTGGGTCTATATGTATATGGTTTACGATGTTTGTTTAAAGTTACATTGCATTTCAAGCTGCATACATATAGCGTGATTGTTTTTACCATGTTCAATGATAATAATTAGTTCAACCAAAATCATCAGCTCATAACCAAATTGTGATAAATTAAAACTTATGACGAAACTAGCCGTAGGAACTTGTATTTAGTCTTCTAATTTCTTTTTTATCCGTTTCCGGTGTTTCAAAACATGTCGTGTCATTATTGCGAATGACAAGATGTCTAAAATAATTGGCACGTGGGTATCAAATTTCCCAACAAAATTTTTCCTTCTTTACTTACCTCGTTCGTAACAGTTTGGGGCAGTATGCACGGACCCTTATTTATTACAGTGTACTGTGATTTTCGCTATGATACATTGGTACAAGGTGCGTTGGGGGCTGCATCGAACGGCCCAGGCAAAGCCTTGCAGGCCAGACAGCCCCCGGGACTAATAGCTCACTAACTGTCGAACTCACCTGACGTGTGCAGTGCTCAGTAAATATTCATAAATTAATTTTCATAAAATATCACCAATATGACTTTAGATTACCTAAAGTGATATTCTAAATGGGACGTAGTGAAAATGTGCAGTGATTTGTGCGTTTTTCCTAAAGTTTTGGTGCGGTTAAGTGTTTTTTTCCCTTTCCTTTTCGAAATAATGTTCCACAATGGAACATAAAAAAAGCACTTTTGTCTAGTTGACAAAGGTTGGGCTCCACTGGTTGGAGCAGTGGGCCCGACCTGTTTTATGTGCAAGTAAGTTAAACAATAGAAAATTCGTTCATCATTGTACTGTAAGTATATTTAAATATCTACGTTGTAAATCTTATCACAGTAATGAGTCGCCCATTAATAAGAGCACAGAGAAGTTTCTGAATTTTGCACAGTTTTGCGCGGTGCACATACCATCGGTTATCGATAGTGTCGCTTTAGGACTTACGCAATTTAATTTTTTTATTTGGAATTGTGCAGAATTTGTAGCTTTTTTTAGCATAGGTGTAAAATGTATAATCATATTTTACTTTGTATTAAGTATTGTATTTTGGATTCCTTTGTCTAGTAACCAGGTTGTCAGTGGAAATTGAGTCTTGGCCCCGTTGTAGGATTATAATGGTCTCACCAAAAAATCGTCAATTATTCCGTTTTCTGAGTCGTCTTTCTTTTAGATTACGTAATCTCTAAAACAAAGAGCGGCGAAGAGCCTGGAATAATCTGTGCGTCGCGCAGTGAGCTAATGCGCATTGCCCAGGCTGAATCTAGGTCACCTAGATTGCCAGGACCAATAGGAGGACCATTTATCACCGATTTGCGCAGTGGTTGCTAGTGCCTTAAAAGCCTGGGTCATGGTAGGTCAGTTAGCTCGCGGACACCATTGTGAGTGCCTGTATTATTAGTATTATTATAATAATATATTAGTATTTATCTGTCTCATCTAGCATTAAGTAGAAGCATATTGATTTTAGTGCATTGGACATGCTTGCAATATTAAACGATTTAAATTGAAGCAGTGTAAGTACATAATCTTTAGAGTGATGTCGCATTTTTAATAAACTTCTTTGTGTAGTTGTTATTAATTATTATTACAGCGGCTTCATCTTTAATCGGTACTACGTTACGAAAATCTATTCTTAACCTTTTCAATTATTAAAATTAAAATTGACTAAATCATAGACTAGATCCGCGATATTTTCTTACGGTGACTAAAAGATTTAGGATAAACTAAAAAAGTGTGAAAATAGCCAGAAACGTTTATTTCTCTTTGTGTTATAGCTACCTTTCAGGATTCTTTTAAGTAGATGGCGCTACTATCGCTACGTCCACGGCGCCATCTTTTCCAATAACCTGTCGTATTGCGCATTGATCACTGGTGCACTAGGTCCGCAATTTATACAGGTCACACCTACTACACACTTGTACAATAGGAGCGTGGCCGCCATTTTGTTGTTTATTTGCGCAATGCGCAGTAACTTCTTTGATTCTTTGTACACTCGGCTCGTATGTGCCAGGTTCTGTCTCAACCGTTCGTGCTTAATAATATAAGCAGCACTTTACACATAACCCAACGCTGACATATTTATCTAGCAACGATTTGCATTACAAAGCAAAAAGTGCAAAAGATCTGCTGTTTTTTTTTTGTTTTTTTAATGCAGATTTATCGAGTTTGTACAGATCCTGTGCAGCGCGCAAACTACAGTAGGTACAGAGTACTGGCAGTGTTGCGGCTGACTGTCCTGGGGGCCTAAACGGGCCACTTTGGCAGTATCATAAAAGGATAACATTATGAATCATAATGGACAGTTAGCTGTTAAATTAATCGTATCAAATCCCATTGGTGAAGGATTTTTCAGCAAATTTTTTTTGTCTGTGCTAAAATACCAATCAATCCAATCCCAATCTCTCTGATTATACCTACGTAGTGCAGCGAAAACAAGAAAAAACACGGACTGTCTTCGCCTTAATAATTATGATTCATAATGTTATACTTTTATGATTCTGCCAAAGTGGCCTTTTTAGGCCCCCTGCTACTTTGCTTCTTTGTGAGTTACCCTGTACGCAAATAATGCGCATTCACATTGATTTTTTTTATTTATTGCCGTTGCACAGTTTTGGGGCCAACCCTGACAAAGAGAATACCAATCGCGAGTTTACTTTAGAAAAAAAAATTAAGATTTGGATCAATATGGCTTAACCAATCGTTATTTGAAATAAGAAAGTCTTCGGCTTTTTTTAAGCAAAAAATATTAGCGATTGAAACTGGATGGTAGCTAACTAGCTAATAACAATAAAATATATTAAAATAAAACAATTTTGTTTTTTGTTTAGCCTATACTGTCTCACTGCTGGGCAAAGGCCTCCCCCAGGAACTCTTTTCCTGCGCCGCCTCGAACCAGCCCTCGCGGTACGCGTCCAGGTCATCTCGCCAGCGCTTTCTGGGTCGACCTCGGCAAATAAATAAAACAATTAACTTATAAAAAAAAAATGTATATTTGCTCATTAGAAAAAAATAACAGTTTCAACTTAAATTTAAATCAAATCAAATCATTTATTTGCTTCAATATGGGTAGGTATACATGAATACATAATAACAAAAGTTCTTTAAAACATACCATAACATGTCATGTGTGCAAATACCAATTATAATAATAATATTTCTTAAATTAATCATTCGGTTATTTATCTATTAATGTTTTTAGTCTTCTATAATATCAAACACCTCCTGTTCTCACAATTTTCAAGTCAATTATGTTTATGACGATAAAATTTATAATTCTCTAGACAGACAGCACTGTGCTCCAGGTGCGTTCATACAATAGGTTTGTTCAAAATATTATCATTAGCTACATACCGTTCTATTTTTCCCATGTTTCACGTGCTTATGTCACATACAAGACATAATGGCGCCGATTCCCTTGTTCACAAACTAAACTAAATTTAAGTTCAGTGCATCTTTTGCTTTCTATTACATTAAGAAAAGGACAGAAGATAAATATTAGTTTAGTCCTGTCAAATTTTAATTAGACAGCGCTTAACGTAAATTGACGTATTTTTAGTAGCCATGTATTTAATCACGTACGGCATTTCATACAAACTTTCAAGCCCTTATTTTTCGAAATGAATGAACCGATTTTAATGAAACTTCATACACATAAGCAGGATACAAAGGTCTAAAAAGTTAGTAGAGAACATTTTCGAAAAATTGTGTTACAGCCAAATTAGACCGATTTTAAATTTTCCATAGAAACAGAGATTTCCAGTTATCTTTTTTTAAATAAGACATTTCGAAAATGTTCTCTACTAACTTTTTAGCCCTTTGTATCCTGCTTATGCATATGAAGTTTCATTAAAATCGGTTCATTCATTTCGAAAAATAAGGGCTTGAAAGTTTGTATGAAATGCCGTACGGCGTAAACGCTCTTAACTTGCTATGAAGTATCTTAATTTGACAGGACTAAACTAATATTTATCTTCTGTCCTTTTCTTAATGAAATAGAAAGAAAAAGATGCACTGAACTTAAATTTAGTTTAGGTTGTGAACAAGGGAATCGGCGCCAATGTCTATCTATTTAGCCCGTAATAGGGAACACTGCTAGGCAAATGCCTTTATTTATTTAAACTTGTTGCACACAAAAAGGTGCAAAGGCGGACTTAATGCCTTAGGCATTCTACCAGTCAACCAAGGGTGGTGAAGAGATTGGATGCCTTTCCTTTTTTCACATTCGTCTGTCCATTGCCATCGCGGGCCAGGCCTTTCGGTAGCAGTCATGTTTGTCCCTCCATCTACATCTTGGAGAAATAAAGGAAATGATGTTAAATTAGTCTAACACAATCAAAGTATTCACAGTCCCAGTGCCATTTGGACAATTCAACAACATTCATCATTCATAAAGTTATTAACGTTGTCAAACAGACGATGGATAAGACAGATATTAAAACAGAAGTCGAACTAGCAGGGGATCGAGGAGGAGGGGGGTGGAGGGGGGTTCAGGGGATCAGACCGGAATAAATCAATTTTTCAAACATATAGAGCAATGGATTAAGAATTTCGTTCAAAATCCTTCAAAATGTGACAGAAACTGCGTTACGCATTTGGAGTGCTGCACCCTAATTTCGTAACACACTATCAATCAGAATTGATCATGAATCAAGATACCTACTGCTTCATATTATCTTCCAAAAATCTCTCTGCTCAACAATGCAAATAACGCAATGAATGATGTTGAACTGTCAAAATGTAAGTCATTCCTACTGTTAGTGTGTTCCGCAATTACCCTTCTGGTCTTACAATTGATAGAAAACTTTAACTCATAAACTACAATTTAATATCCAACAAAATGGCAAGAAGACCATTCGAGGACTTATAAAAGCTCGCTTCTTAGTTGTTCGTAAACTTAATTTTGCTCTGCAAGCAATAAATTTGCAAATGTCTAACTTTAACTTAACTCCAAGCAAAAAGGGATAATATTTCATCATTTTTCCGTCCCTTATCAAACTTACACGAGGACCAATTACCAAAATAATATGATAACAATACTTTGACTCTGTGAATTATACCTAAACCCTACCATCGCTAATTAAACCATAAATACACATATACCTACAGAACATAGTAACTCACACATACTATTAAAAAAAGCAAAAGCCTCCCTTCCCTCTTTTCACTTTTCCTGGTCTGTGTTTGTGGCCCAATCCTTTTTAAGAATGAATTGTACACTTAGCTACCTTCATTCACCGGGGTTGAACAGTATACAGCCTAGGTTTTACTTATTCATTAGGTGGGTTTTAGTCCGTATAAGTCTGACACTCCCTTCCGCTCGACCCAGAGCGGGATTTCCCACCCGAAAAGATTTTTTTCACCTCTGACGTAGCTAGCTTTAATCTTTTGTTCACACTAACGTACCGTCGCGTCGTAGTACCGATTACTAGATCTCTCCCTACATATACAAATGAGGTCTCCTATAAAATATTTCAGTTAAATCTATTCCCGAGTAAGTGGCATCGCTCCACGATTAATAATATCAGCCTATTATTTATTGTCCCTCGGCAGGGCAAATGCCTCTCCTCCTACAGAGAAGGCACGAGCATTGATCACCACGCTTGCTGAAGACGGGTTTCCCCACAATGTTTGTCTTTCGTGCTAATATTATGATTGTAAATACCTATGAATCATAGTGTGATAATATAATGATAACGTGTTCTAATTATTTCATTGTTGGATCTTAATCTCGTGTTTGTACTAATTAAGTCTATGCTAAGTAAAATGTATGTTTTTTTTTGTTTTACATGATGTTTTAAAATCGCCTTTGTAATAGTGTTATACAAGGTGGAGACTGGAGACGACAGTAAATTAAACTTCATTTATTTATTTATTTGGAAACTCAACAGCTTATAATTAACTTACATGAGTTATGAATGTTCACCCCACTATCACTGAACATTTCAATGCAGTTGCGTCAAAGTTACAGCATCTTACAGTCTGCATACACTGCTCAGTGATAACGAAATGATGACAATTATCACTTAAGCCAATAACAGAGTTTCACGCACGCTATGGTTTCACGGCATTGAAAAAGCTAGGGATTCATATATCTAATGACGTTCCCAGTCTGCATACAGACATTCAATCAAATGTATCCAATAGTTTAGTCTAGCTAGTCAAAGATGGGGAAAACCTATAATCGGCCCATCACTACTTTTACTTTGAAAAATCACGTTTTCAATTTCGATGTTGGGATTTATTTGTTAGATTCAAAATAATCCTATGCATTAGTACTATCAGTGGTTTCATTTATTGTCGAATTGTTGTCCACACGTTGTATATATAATATTATGTAACTGTCAATTCTGTAATATTGAACTAATTTATCATAATTATGCATTGATTACATTAACATGTTTGATACAATATTACCCACTTTAACTCAAACCTCTTTGACAGTCGTTACGGGTAGTCACAAGCCCAAAAGTCTGGCAATCAGTCTTACCAAGGCGCGGTATCGTGTTACCTAGTAACTGGGTTGGGGAGGTCAGATAGGCAATCGCTCCATGTAAAATACTGGTATTCAGCTGCATCGGGATAGACTGGAAGCCAACCCGAACATACATAGTTGGTGTAGTACTCCTAGTACCACGGGTCTTATTGTCGGCTCACTCACTCACTGACGAACCATCACAAGAGAGACTGAAGCTGTGGCGAGACAGTGCTTCCTTACCCAAACCGTTCGTCCCACCCGCTGAAGACCTCCCACCTGGACATGAGTTACCTTGGGTAACCTGGAAGTCTTCAAACAGACTCCGAACCCCGGTTGGCCTAAGCAAGGAAAACCTGTTCAGGTGGAGATTCATAGACGACTCCGCCTTGGAGTGTAAATGTGGTGCTGTTCCACAAGCGATGGGACAACAATGGCAAACAATGATATATATGTTGTCATACTCGTCAGACTTCATGTCTTAGTATGAATTCAGCTGTTTCCAAACTAGCGATAAAGTACTTATTCCCGTCCCTTTAACCAACTGTTAAAACATGACATTTTGAAAATAAAACTTCGATATCCGTATTGATTACGAAATCTTTTAATACAGGTTAATTGCCAGCTTGTAAATATTTATTTTTTATCAACGTAACGCAATCTTTAAGTAAACAAAACTAAAAAATGTTTATCCTCCATTTGAGAAAATCGGTCAACGCGATCACAAAACTATATTTATCCTGCGTTTGTAATGTAGGTTCCAAACATGTAAACTAATTATGTGTTTTTGGAAAATTAATATTCCTAAAACACATTAGTTTACATACCCACACATAAAGTTCAGTTCAAAGCGCTACCACTTAAAAAAAATACATTTAATAGTACGTGTCCATCTGAAATTAACATTAATTAACAAGGGCATAAAGTTGATATTAGTTTAAAACATCAAATTGGAAACGAAAATTTGAATATGGAATATACATATCTGTACTATTTGTGAATTCACATGTGCCGTCTTCGCCACGCCAGGTGCGCTCGCGCATCTGCCTGTTCGCGGAGATCGCACGTGCGAGTTCGCCATTGTACTGGACATTTTATGTTACACCGTGATCTTATACAAGTATGAATATATTGTGCAGTTGTAAGCATTCTTTGTTAGTTGGTGATTTAAAATGTAAAAACAGGTATGGCGGTATCTGTAAGGCAGAATAAAAAAAGTTCCATCAACAGTGCAGGAAACAGATAAAAACATTTCAGAAATCATAATATAACTAAGCTACATAAGTCATTTAAGCAATACAATTTTCTACTGGTACCTACATTAATAATTTAATTTGTACACAAATAACTTTCAGTACAATGTTAACAAGGCCGTATCAAAGCGTGGGATGCGCCATTACATTTATTTTTTTAACTAGCTTCTGCCCGCGACTTCGTCCGCGTGAAATTTCTTGTACCCCCACCCCGTCGCGTCGCAACACTTCGTATTCGCTTACCGTTCACTCTGAGTTTTTTTTCTTTTTGCTCGGCTCCTAAGGGTCATAGCGTGATGTTAAATAGCCTATAGCCTTCCTCAAGAATTGGGCTATTAAATGCAAAAAGAATTCAAATCTGACCGGTAGTTAAAGAGATTATCGCGTTCAAACAAACAAACTCTGCAGCTTTATAATATTAGTATAGATGTAAAAACTCTATGGCCCATAACTCCTTAATAGGTACGGACGCCAGCAGGTCAACCTACCCGAAACTGTCAGATTTTCCCAATCAACCTTGAACCTTATGTTTTAGCAATAAAGTCTAGTCTATAGCATAAAGCAAGAAATCTATTAAAAAAATCTGACAGATTATAGTAACTTGATGTGCTGGCGTCTGTACCAACTCATAACATCTTACACACGTGATAACTTTTAAACGAAATATCCGATTGAGATGAAACAAAAAGTATTTTACTTCTTCATAAATACTCTTGATAACATAATGCTTAATTTCGATAAAGATTAATATTACGATACATATTTAACGTAGTTTTTTTTTCTTCAGACGATTTAATCATTATTTTGAACACAAAATCGGTTATTGTGATTAAACCATGATAGCTAGATATATGTTCTCGCGGACTTTTTTGTAGGTCTTAATAGGCTCTACAAACCCGTAGTACATTATTTTGTTCTATTGTCAATAGTTTTTGCAGCGCACGCAAAAATAGGTTTTCGATTTTACACCTTGTGTTACAAAATAGCAATTTTATTACGGATCCCTAATTTTGAAGAAAAAAAATATAGCCTATAGCCTTCCTCGATAAATGAACTACCCAACACTAAAATAATCATTCAAATCGGACCAGTAGTTCCAGAGATTAGCGCGTTCAAACAAACAAACAAACAAACAAACTCTGCAGCTTTATAATATTAGTATAGATAAAAAAGATTTTGTTTCTTGGTTATCTGCGGCTGTCCCAAAAAATCTCATTTTCATGTTAGTTTCTAAGAAACAGATATAAAGGGCGAAGGTAGAATGATTTCTATTTTCTAGCTATTTAAATTACTTAATTGCTTCTATTAATCCTTTACATGAGATTAATCAGGAAAGGAGATAGATAAAACTGATATTTTTTTGGAAGTGTTGTGTGTACACTTATTTCATGTTTGACAGATGTCAACAAATATATTTTAAAAACAAACTTTTGAAATCATTAGACAGCTTCTCAGCCACTTTAATATTAATTTCCCAATTTGCAAATAGCCAAGTCAACTAACAAAAGTCTTGTTAAATAAAAACTCTGTTCTTTAAAAAAATATCCTGATGAAAAGGGCTCTGTTCGCGTTTAAATTAAAAATCGATACCATAGGTATTCACCTCCTATAGATTTTCCAGTCTAGTGAATCGGCACCATAACAAACAGACATTAGGGTCGACGGACTCGCGCGTGCCATAATTAACGGTAACGGTTGGCGTAGTGGTTAAGCGATTGACTGCTGCGCTGCGTGTCGCGGGTTCGATTCCCGCACGGAACAAATATTTGTATGACCTACAAGTAGTAGTTCCGGGTCTGGCTGTTTGTGTATGTGAGTTTAAATGTTTGTAAACGCAAATACAGGAGAAATTCCTAGAGTGGGGCAAAGTTAAAAAAAAAAAAAAAATGGTCTGGACTTTACTTTACATAATTGTTTTGAGTCGGATTTTTCGTTTGATATCTCTTGATTCTGTTCAGTAATAAATGTAGAAGAAATCTAACTTAATTTGTTGCACAAAACTTTATAAGTGGAAGTCCTCTTTTTTTATATGTAGTGTCGCAAGCTAATCCTGAGTGTTGAGTGTGAACGTTTTTCCGTTCTTCAATTTAGCTTTAGTTAGTTTTATTATTCTATGGCTATAGTTTTAGGTTTCAAGTTACAGTTATCCGATGCATGTCCTCTGTACCATAGTTTTTAATCTGTCCGGTAATTGATCTATTTATAAAGAGAGTATACTATTTTCTTTTTGGAATGTTTTTTCTTAATAATTACATCATCCAAATATATTTTCTCGTCTTTAATGACCTTTGTACAATGCATGTTTTCTGAACATTGTGGAAAAAAAATGCATGTTATTCTATCTTGTTCTTGGCAACGTCACAGAAGTCTTACTTTATTGTTTGTACAATTTTATATCCTGATATTCTCCAGCCAACTGATTGTGACCATCTGATTCCAATTCTAATGATCGATTAATCGTTTCTCCGATCAGCACACGTTTTTGTTTAGTCTTAATTACATAGTAACTCTGGGAGCTAAAAGTATTACCCATTACCCGTCTCATCAGAATCATAAACAGCTTGTTGGGGCATGTCTCAGTTTTTAAGCTATCTCATGCTTATGACGGGTATTGTTGCAACATTGCAATTTGGTAGCTGTATATTCCTATTACAGTGTTGTATCAACATTTATCATAAGCTACCTGCTAAACTTCGTCTTCGTGTCTCGTATCTCTGGGCAAATATAACACATAAAAATTCAAATAATGTGAAAGTATTTTGAATCTTTTTGTGTGGTATTCTGCCTGATACAGTTGCATCAGTATAAAGAAGATTATAATTTTGTTATCGAGTAGTGATCTGGAACCACCAGAGGAAACGTTAAGTAGTTGATGTTTGTACCTATTCGTATTTGTGTTCACATTGAGTACTTGGACAGTAGTAAAACCAGCTGCAATCCAAACTCAATAGTGAACTGAAACTCCAACTTTTGTAAACTATAGATCATGAAATATAACATTTACCTCTTTCTTTGAACTGTGCTTTATCATACATTTCTCTATATGACATTGCATCGATACTTCTCAGCTCATGGTGTTCGGCCACCATGATGTTATGGCGCTGTTCTCTAAAGTTTCGTCATCACATCATTGTGAAAGATTCAACATGACGCGCAGTCATCCTGGAGAGGCGGTCGTCGTCTTCGTTCAAAATGAGCGTTGTTAGGTTAGCTAGATGTAGGGTTCTTTGTGTATTGGTCCTATCAGGTCTAATAGTGGAAGCTTAGCAAGCTATATTCGCTTTCAGCTGTCTCTATTTGACCAATAATGATTTAAATACTTGTCTTCGGTTGTGACGTCGCCAAGGCTCAGTAGTTTTAATTTCCTTCGAAATTGTGTATATTTTTTGTTACAATAACATGTTATTGTAAAAATATTTATACACATTCCAGATCCTAATTCGGTTTCGCTAGCGTAGGTATAATTCGTTTTACTGTACCTGAAATAGCAAAACCGTTTGATATATATTTTTTTAAATAAATTTGCATTGTGATCATTTTGCCATATTCCATGTTTATAATTATGTTCCTTCGTGTTCCTTTAGCTAGTGACATTTGCATGTATGACATTAAAGTTTTGTAGTGATAGTCTTATCTCGTCGTTATCGTAGATTGTATTTATAGAATTTTCTACTGTTAACATATTTTTGTTTATAATCTTTTTTGGTTTTTTGGCATCATAATGCAGGCATTATGATGCATTTTGTCCGTTTCCATCTTTACAATTCCTTCTCGTTCGTTTAGATAGATTTTGCTTCCATAACATTAAAGTTTTGTAGTGATAGTCGTCATTGTAGCTGATATTTATAGAAATTTCTTTTTATTTGAAATTGCTGTTTTCAAAACCGTTTTCGTCTTTGCCCAAACTCCTTCTTTCGTACCTACATATCGTCATATTTAACTTGCCTGTTTCTGAAGTTTTCTTCTGATTTTAATTTTCGTTTTATTGTTTTGTTCAGTTTTTGGCAACATTGCCGTTTTTTTTTAAATTGTCTACGCAGTCTAGTATTATTTTGGTATGCTCAATATATTTCACATGCATGCCTTTTGTTTAACTCACACTCAGGGTATACGGGGTGGTAATTTAGGAAGGGGCAATAAGGGGGCTCCTTAACCGTTACAGGCGTTCTAGCTATAGGACACGTGCTAAGGAGACCATACCTAAATTGAAGAGTAATTTATCAACTGCATTTAAAGATTTTGGAATAATGGTACTGTCAGCTTCAAAAACAACAACTATCAAGTTTTATTTTTAAGATGCCAATCGATGCAATTTCGTGTAATGACTTTGCTTATACTCTAACTTCTGATGGTCCATACGAAGATGGGTCGATTGTCATCATTAAAATAAAATAATAATGAGAATTGTTCTTTTTCTAGCACCTACCAAAGTTTTTTCCGAAATCTGGGCATGTAGCAGGTAATAATTATTAAGTAAGTTAAGGATAGTCTCCTTACGTTTCTCTGTAGCTGCAACAGTTAAGGTTTATTGTCTTATCTCAAATTACCATGTATTTTGATGACTTGCTTACCGATAAAGAACAGTGTATTAATATTACCTGAACATAGGTAGTATCATCTATACATATATTATTGACCAAAGGAGCAGCATCGCCATTCAACGTGGCAATGCTGCAAATTAACTTTTTCGTTTTACTGCCCTATGAACATGAACTGTTCGTGATCTGGCAATAGTAGGGTATCTTAGTACTTGAGGAACCTACATGTTTTTCTCATATTGGTTATGTAATGATCGGGTTTGTATTAATTAATAACTAATGCGATTATAAATTCCAAGTTCATTGTGTAAACAACATTGAGATGATTTCTGCCTTCTGTAGTGTTTCACTCAAGAATCCGTCTTTAAATGATTTTTTTTTGAGCCCGGTCGATGTCAGTAAGCTTGCCCCTATTATATGGGACTTAAACATAACTGGGAGACGTGTGGGTGTACTATAATAGGTACACTTCTGTCTGACCATCTAATGTTTGTTATGTTAAACTTTCCAGGACTTTCATTCTTAGTCTTACCTATATGTTGAGGTTATCGTTATTTTACTGTTAACCAAGACTATTAGGTAAGATTGAGATGGTTAGATACTTCGGAATATGCTCTAAGTATTTTTTACCCGACTGCGCGACGCAAAGGAGTGGTAATGTGTTTATTTATTTGTCTCTAATGAATTGTCTGCTTGCTAATCATAGTTGCTTTGTAATCAATCATAAATATTATAGGTATTAAATAACGGTAAAGGTTTCAAGGCCTGTCCTTTGTTGATGTTCCTTGAGGTTGACTGACCTCGGGCGGTACCTAGGCGCCGCGGCCCACGCCCTCGTCACATACCTATAACTCTGGAGTGGATAAAACCGAATCGCAACTTTTTATTATTATACTCATTTGCATAAAATGATCGATTAGTTTTGTGATCTTCAAGGTCCATTAGGCGATTCGTTTTTGTCTCTTTATTAAACTGTTCCTCATTGAAACTGTTGGTAACTCATTACTGTGCATAAGTTTAACTTTTTGTAGTAACTGTACAAGCAAATGTATTTGATGCTCGAGTAAGCAAAGCAGATAGGTTGTCATGGTGCTTGGTTTTGTTACACTATGGTAAGCTCTTTGCTTTACTCTTTAACAGATTGAGGGTAATATTTACTTTGTTCATTGATGCTTTCAAAATTGTTACCTAAATTCACATTTGTGGTTCCAATATTCACCATATTGGCACCACCTACAACTCAGCTTACCTCCAACTAAGCTGAGTTAACTATATAGTTTTTAATACTTTATTATGTTATAACAGTAAACGTAGTAGTGTATAATATAATATCATTGAGTATTAAAAAACTATGTCATTTTGCTTCTCTCAATTAAATGAAAAGAATTGAAGTTAGGACCCCGCTGAGTTTCTTGCCGGATTCTTCTCAGTTGTGGGTAGGCTTACGAACCGGTGGTAGAGTCTTAAAACAATAAAGAAAACAAGATAATAAATGATTTTAACATGAACATGTTTGTTTCTTTTAAATCATTCTAGGCATCCCCACTGGTTACATTATGACAGTAATTGAATAAGTAACAGATACAACGAAACACGGACACAAAATAACATACAATCACAATGTATCACTAGGTACACAAGATGTTTCTGTATCGCAATGATATTATTCATTCTTGTGTTCATAAGGCTCGCTGTTATTACGGCCAACCTAACAGGCTGGCAATTGGCAATCTCATACAATATTTTAACTAAAGCACAAGTATAAGAAAGACGCTTTGAAAAACGAGGTCATATCAAGAATTTTGGCTCCAGTCTACCACTGAGACAGCTTAGGCATCGTATTCATGATCATGATCATATATTATATATGCGACACAGAAAACAACAAGACAATAAGGAAAAGCGAACTCCTCATATTCCCAAAAGATCCTCGCTTCTCAAACAATACAGACTAATAACATTATGCACATTTATAGACTTTGGTTGTCTGACAGGAAAATCAATTTCTGCCTCCTAAATGTTTCCTGAGCTAAAAGAACAGCTCATGACTGGTAAAAATATTGGTCTAGTCTTACCAAGGGGTAGCATATTACCCAGTAACTGGGTTGTGGAGGTCAGATAGGCAGTCGCTCCATGTAAAGTACTGGTATTCGGCTGCATACCGTTAGACTGGAAGCCGTCCCCAACATAGTTGGAAAAAGGCTAGGAAGATGATGATGGTAAAAATATTGGCCTGCGGGTCAGCAAGATTGGTAGCGGGCTGTCTACACTGGGCGGTCTGGAGTCTGGAGGAGAACTGGATCGCCACTGGATCACGACTGGAGTAAATGAAGGGAAGTATTGGTAAGGTCGTTTAAGTTGACTTCTGATTATTTTTCTCCTCCCGTACGTATGTGGGGGTCTACTCTTTAAGTAGTTCAAAAGTAGTTGATCCGTCTAAACAAGTGACAAATTCAATTTTTCGAACGCGTACGTACAGTCAACAAAAGAGATAAGTATGCAGGATCGTCAGAAATAGTTAAAGTTTAATAAGAAACCGATGATGGTGTCGACTAAAATTTAATTTGATAAATGAGCTGTTTGTTATCTATTAATAAAATAAAATTTTATTTGAGAACATCCATCGGTTTCTTAGTAAACTTAAACTATATCCGACGATCCTGCATACTTATCTCTTTTGTTGACTGTACATACTTCGCGAGTAGCGACTACTGTCATATCATATTTTGTCATTAATTCTTAGTTCGGGCTCAGAACTAATCTTATGTCTATAGGTGATATGGAGTAAGAAACGTGATTGACTCATATAACCCAAGTCATGACGAAAATGATGACTATATCTCAAGTAATGATGAAAAATTTGCCAACCAGTAAGGTGGTCTAAAGAGAGTCAATAAATAATGAAACACATAACATATATTTTACATAATTACAACATGCTATTAAAATAAATCGCCCTGGAAGGTTGTTTGTACTCGTAACTAACCCTTTATCTCAATTAATTCCCTGGCTAATGGTAAATTGTGCAGTGTGGGATCATTGGTAACCCCACACCGCAAACTGTAATAGTTAGTGCTTTTAATTCACCTGGATATTTGTTTATTTGGGTTCTGGTTGATGGTTCTTCAGAAAGGTCAGGTGCGTAGTATCTCCCACAACCGGCGTGCGTGTATGACCAGTAGTGCTATTCTGTAAAAATCTCACCGTGAAAACTTGGGAGAAGTCAGCGGTCATTCCACCAAATTTTTTTATTTATTTATAGGGGCTTTTATTTTGCTAAGAGGGAAGTGTGGTGATGCACTAATGGATAGAATAAGAAATGAGTACATAAGAGGAAGTTTGAAAGTGGCACCGGTAACTGAAAAGTTGTGTGGAAATCGGTTGTCATGGTATGGGCATGTGTTACGGAGAAATGAGGAAAATGTGAGGAGAGTTTTGAGGATGGAGTGTGGGAAGAGTAGGGGAAGACCAAAGAAACGATGGATGGAATGTGTGAATGATGATATGGTAAAAAAGGGGGTGACTACCAAGATGACGACTAATAGAGAAGTATGGAAGAAAAAGACATGTTGCGCCGACTACAAATAAATTGGGATAAGGGCAGGAGGATGATGAAAGAGGGGCTTTTACGCATAGCGTATGCCAGTCCCATCGTTTCCTTTCCTAAACAATTGTACTTTCATCAGATCTAAGTTTTCACCTAAGTTTTAACATTGAGATTTTTACATAATAGCTCTACAGATGTATGAACGTAAACGAGGCAAAACAAGGAGTATGTAATGTAAGTAGGGATCGTAGCAGGTGGCGTTCTATAGTTTCTGCCTACCCCCGTGGGAAGAAGTCGTGAGTTTATATTATATATGTTTCTGGATGTCCAGTTCTTTTCAGCAAATGTATTTAGGTATACTTTAAGGCTGGTCACGATAGCTAAAGAAAAGCATATGAAAATCTATGCCAGGCAAACAAATTAGAGATTTTAAAAAGAACAGTATTTTATGAGTTAAATTCTTATGTAAAAAACATTTGTTAACGAAATATTTTGAAAGCGTTTTCCTCAATTCATCACTAGGTATCCAAAATACTCGGGACTCTGTCCGCCCACCAAGTGACCCCAGGGAAGACGGTGGCACAGTGATCGCGTGCTGCCGTGCATAGCGAGGCTCAGGGGAGGCCCCTTTACAGTATCCTCAGGGATGTGCCTTCAGGCGTTGCACGGGGGGGTTCCGGAATTGGTCTTTTAAGAGGAACCGGGACCACCCCAATGTGCTGATGGTGATCACCGGGGTAGTTTTAGTGAGGTAAAAATCCCACACTCCCGGCCTCCCTCCCCGGAGGTCTGGGTGCCTTTTGAAGGTTTCCCCCCGACAACAAAAAAAAACAAAAAGGTATCCAAAATAAATAAGGAATTATCTAGCTCTCCCCTAAAGTAAAATACTTGTTTAAACTGCAATTCTAATGTTCAGGTGAACTATACACAGGCTGGTGTCAGTACTCGTTTACCCGAGAGTTAAGAAGATCAAAGATGTCAGCTCGCTAAAGACATTTCAAATGCAAATGAATTGCAAGAAGTAGGTACTCGTACTGGTACAGTTACATGACACTGACAGTGATGAGCAAAGGAGGATATATTATTTCGGTCTTCACTGGAAAGGTATTAATACCATTAGCATCAGGAGATTACAGACTAAGTAAGTTGATTGTTTGAGTACTCTGTCTAGACAAAAAACTGAAGTTTCGTCAACTTTTAGCTCCTCCGTATGACGAATTTTATGGCGTAGACTATCTCACTCTTTTCGGCCTATATTTTAGAACTAGCTTCTGCCCGCGACTTCGTCCTCTTGAAATTCTTGTTCCCCGACCCACCCCGTCGCTTCGTATCGCCTAATCGCGCTATTACTTCGTTTTTGCTTATCGTTCGTTCTGACTTTATTTCTTTTTGCTTAGCTCCTAAGGTTCCTAGCGTGATGTCAAATATTCTATATCCTTCCTCAAGAATTGGGCTATCAAATGCAAAAAGAATTTTCCCAATCTGACTGGTAGTTTCAGAGATTAGCGCGTTCAAAAAACAAACTCTCCTGCTTTATTATTATTGATGATGATGATTATTGATAATATAATATCATACCAATCTCGACTCATAATTCTCGACTTCTGTTTCTATCCTTCGAATTTCTGAGCAGTAATCTAAGAAAAAGTACTAGGCTTGCATGAATTCACGATAGTATTTCAAACATTTGTATTATGCTTTAATATGATTTGGATGAAATTTAGCACACTTTTATTAAAACCTGGATTAACACATTATAATACTTTTTATCTCGGTAATACGTTTCCGTGGGATAATTTCCGAAGACCACGCGGGCGAAGCCGCGGGTAAAAGCTAGTATCAAATATTAACGAGCCTATATTCCATAATCGTTATGATAGATATCTTTATTAAAATCACAGGAAATATTAAACCATCCATGTCAATATGTACGCTATTACTGGTCATCGGAAATACATTAATCTATTCATCTATTATTCTATTGGAAATTATCAAAGAAACGAACCCTCGTTAACATTCACAGTAAGTTAGATGCAAAATTAAGTCCTAATTAGGTATTATAATAGAATCGGATGCCAACATCCTTTTGTACGTTTTATTGTTATGCAAATTGATCAATAGATAAAAGAATTGCTAACAAGTTAGTCTACACTATGGTCTACGCCAGATTTCTTACTCACATCGAAAACTAAAGCGTATTTAGTTTATAGCTTTTGTCTATCTATGTAATTTTGTTTTGTTAGTCTATCTGTCCTACTACTGTTCCCTTCCCCAAATCGTTCCAGGGTTTATTTTCCCGCGACTTCTCGAGTCAGCCCTCGTGGTACGCGTCCAGGGGGCCTAAAAAGGCCACTTTGGCAGAATCATAACAGGATAACATTGTTAATCATAATATGGCGAAGACAGTCCGTGTTTTTCTTTCTTTCGCTGCACTACGTAGGTATAATCAAAGAGATTGGATTTGGATTCGATTGAGTGCTATTTTAGCACAGACAAAAATAAATAACTGAAAAATTCTTCACCAATGGGATTTGATACGATTAACTTAACAGTTAACTGTCCATTATGATTCATAATTAATTGATTGGGAATATCGGGATAAAAAGTAGCCTATATGTTAATCCAGGGTGTCAGCTACCTTCATACAAAATTTTATCAAAATTGGTTCAGCCGTTTCAGCGTGAAGAAGTAACAAACATATAAACACACCCCCCCACACACTCACAAACTTTCGCCTTTATAATATTAGTGTGATTTTTTGCCGTTAATGTCCAAAGGGAAAGGCCTCCCTACTCTCTTTCCACATCTCTCTGACCAGAGCTGCCCAGGACCAATCTTTATCAAAGGAGTCCCGCTCAACCCGTCATCTCCGTCTGGGCCTGCCGCGATGTTGGACCTACTGGGTCGTATCGTATGTTTGGCCCATTGATCGTCCGACATGCGGCAGATGTGTTCAGCCAACTCCAATTAAGCGTGGGAGCTTTCCGAGTGACATCGTTGTTTTAGTGATGGAACGGATTGTATTCTTAACCCGGTCCACAAGTTTAATAATTTACCCAGAATACTTCGTTCCCTAACTCAGCATATCTAAAAATGCGTTATTACGACCCTCCCAAGGGGTATCTTCTTTATAATACACAATTAGGTTAGAGCCAAGTGGCTAATTCGACCGCCCTATTTTGTTGATGAGTCTTACGGAAAAAAATCTAAAGCAGATTGTTTATTACCTAAGTACTTTACTTAATATATTTTGGTAAAATGTCGAAAACTTCCAACTTGAGGAAGATTATTCGGTATTAACTAAATTAAAAACTAAAATGTTTTGGTACTTCTTAGCTTGTCGCTGGCAATCTAAATGAAGTCTTTGGCCCATCATTAGCGTCTATCAGCTTCTATAACGTGCTGGACACACGACACACACACAGGACACGATATTAAGTGTCCTAACGTTTTTGGAACAGCACCACACACTCCAGAGCGGAGTCATTTATGAATCTCCATCTGAACAGGTTTTCCTTGCTTCAACCAACCTGTTTCTGGAGTATGTTTAAAGACGCTTTAGGTAAGGCTCATGACCAGGTAGGATATTTTTAGCGGATGGAACGAATGCTGGCGGGCTGGATGGAATCACCAACTACGGCCGCCATGGCCCACGTGCAGTGGTCCACTTGAAGGACTAAGTGCGGAAACCAAACACAATCATATAGAACATGGTATGGGTAAGGTCACTTGACTGTCTCGCCATAGCTTCAGGTTCTGACGAAGGAAGAGAACTCAAAATGACATTACCATCTTTTCGTTGTCTATCATTAGGGGTCAGAGCACTCAGAGCTAGAGTAAGATCTAGACAGCTCATTGTTCTGACCAAATTGATTCAATGAATTGGGTCAGCTAGGTAATACCTTAGTGCACAGTATTATGTTTGTAATAGCGGTACACCCACTATATTATTGTTGTTTATATGAACAAGCTCGTGTTGTTGACAAACAATGAACAATCAATGTGTGTGGACAATTAATTCATAATGATGATAATTGAATTTGTGAACTGTAGGGATCTATTATATATCTATTTGCTACTGCTATCTACTATATGCATAGAAAATCAATTGCCGTGCGTTAGTCTCGCAAAAACTCGAAAATGGGTCGACCGATTGTGATGAAACTTTGGTAAGTTGCTGTGTGCGCGCCACAGAAGGATCCTAAACAGCGGTGGGTATTAGCTAAACAAATAAGTATATGTGATTATCCTGCGGAATGCATTTTTTAAGAGTTCCAATTTTTATTACGTGACAAAAGAGTCTGTAGCGCGTAGTGTAGATATACTTCGGTTAAAAACTTATTAGAAGGAAGAAGATCATTAAACGATCAAACACAAATATACCCAAATGAATACCTAAAGCTGACCGACATTACACCTAAGACAGAAATCTCAGTGTTGCCAATCTAAAAGTACCTTAACATGGACATTTAATCAGAATTAGTAGTCCTCATTATTCAGTTCCCATGTGAATTTAAAGCTACCTTTCATAATGTTAGTGAGAGGAAGCTCAAACACAAGATATATTATTATAATCTAAAGACCACACAAACTAATATCCTTTTACAAACTGTGTCAAGTCATCTACATAATATGCAGCTTTGTAATATCCAAGCTTCACAGCACAGCACTGTAAATGAAATCATAAAATCTGTGAAATATTTGATTTGGATCGCAGATCATTATTACTTCTATAATTCTGGGAAAATATTACCAAAGGAGTTGATGGTATCGGAGGAACTACAAACCAAGCCGTCTAGTTGTCAGATGAGATGAACATATTATATTACCAGGGAAGCATAGAACTAAACACGAGGCTTATAAGCTGAAGGTCAAGAAGTTGACATTGATAATGGTGATGAAGCATAGAGTAATCGCCTATAAGGTTCCCACTGCTGGGATACAGGCCTCCTCTCCATGAGAGGGAGCGGGCCGTAGTCCACCACGCGGGCCGAGTGCTAGTTGTTGGATGTCACATGTCTTTGATTTTTTGGTTCTGGGATATGCCGGTTTCCTCACGATGTTTTCCTTCACCGTTTCTAGTGCAGCAGCATGGTGCTGAAATTAAATATACAAAGTAAAGTGCTTGTTTGGGTTCGAAATTACGACCTACAACTAAAGCATAGCATCTTGACTTGCGCGTAAATGATTATTTTCCCTATAACAAATTACTTACCAAAGATTTTACATTATTTGCAGGTACTCCAGAGTTCAAAGCAGCTTAACAAACCGCAGTTCTACGAAAGGCAAGTATGCATTACACCACTTTAATGGCCACTCAATTGAATCAGATTCCCTTGATGCTCGTAAACCATTAAGGTAAACACTTGACTGCTCAGAATTACCGCTAAGTATCAACAGATTGTTAAAGCCACATTATTTTTATCGCCAGTTCTTAACCACGATAGTAGTAATGGTAAACAACGATTTGTAGGACAACAGGTTGGTAATGTTTAATCTTATTGTTCATCTAATGATGGACACTTTTTTTAATGAATGAACCTCTAAAATCGTATGCACTTCTAATGATGCCCATTTAAAAAAAATAATTAACCGACTTCAAAAAAAGAAGGTGGTTCTCAATTCAGTCGATTTTTTTTTATTTTTGTTAGCACAGAACTTCGTTATTATAAGCCGATTTTTGAGGCTCTGTTCTTAAAATTGAGCTTTCTGACCTTTTCTCACAGTTAGTCGCAGTATTTTAGTTAGGGTACCCCGGCCAGACGGGCTAGGTCAGGTTGGAAATGTAACCAACCACGTGCGAGCAGAATTGGTCTCAGTAACTGAGCTGGAGCACCCATACCAAATGGGTTAGGTTAGCTTAGAACTGTGACTGTGACTAACCGCGCTACATTCAAGTTGGTCGCAGTTACTTGGATATTTAGTATTTTTAGGCCCCAAAATAGGAATAATTTGAGGATCACAAAAAGAGGCGCAATCATTATATTAGAGTGTTCAATAATATTTATAGGAAAGCAAAATGGGAGTTATTTGAGGTTCGTTTAAATATTGCCATATTTAAGTGTTAAAAGTTTTCAGGGTCTTGTGAATCTGCAATTGAAACTAAAATTAAATAGTAACTTTGATGAAGTGTATAGGAATGTGATTTATCATTATTTAACATGGTGATATGAAAACCAGTTCATTACATTGACGTTTTCGTATGTAGGGAATAAAATGGGCAAGAAACTACATACTCTCCAAAATCATCTCGTCCGGACTATGCCAGAATGTTACTATTGAAAGAATAGATGTTCCATCTATCTGAGAAAATAAATAGAAAAAAATGTTATTTTAACGATGATCTAAATAAACGTAGAAGCTCATGCAAAAAAACTCTGTTTCAAAGTCTATTTGTCGGTTATAAAGTTCGAAAGACCAGTAATGGCGGTTTCTTTATAAATGAGATGTGATCGATATCCTACTTATGAGATGATGTCATAACTGACACCGGTTTGTAGTGCCGTGTAGCGTTGGCTAACGATAGAACAAGTTACCTCCTGTCGTGACTGTCTTGAAGCCATGAAGATGGTCTAACAGAGTGACAGGGACATCGACGCGCAAACTGTAACCATGAATTCAGCACATGATTCCTTGGAGCACCCCGAAGACCCCTTGGACCCTTTTTTTTTTGGGATTCCCATCCCCAAAAAAAAAAATCCAACGACCCCTCCCGCTCTGGGTGGAGCGGAAGGGAGTGTCCAGACTCTTACTGACTAAAACCCACCCGTGTTCCTTCCCTAGCCCTTCATGTTCCGGGCCAGCGGTAACCCTTTCGGACAATCCCGCTGACCCGGCAACCCCTTGGACCCTAGCGTAGAAAATTTTTGTCTGTTATCAAAAAAATTTGCTGTGCCATAGAAAAGTGC
This sequence comes from Oligia fasciuncula, assembly GCA_963082905.1. Taxonomy (NCBI): domain Eukaryota; kingdom Metazoa; phylum Arthropoda; class Insecta; order Lepidoptera; family Noctuidae; genus Oligia; species Oligia fasciuncula. The sequence continues at coordinate 8,452,996 of OY720411.1, forward strand.
AGTTTATTTTTATAACCATTTTTCGATTCAGGGATCTGTTTGTGAAATATTAAGCTTTAAAGTGCTAAATTTTGTTAGAGTCCAGTGTGTTGTGGTTGCTTTTGGATATTTAAAAAAATATCCGGCAGTACTATATATAATGTCGCAGTCGGATTGTATAATCCGCCATATTACATTACGGCTAGCCGTTATCAAAAACAGGATCGTTTTGAAATCCGGCGGTTCAACGATTAGCCGGATTGTCATTGCGATACGTTCTTCAATAAGGCAGCCACGTTTAGCCGCATCGTACTACTACTTAGATTGTAGGGTGACTATGTGAAGGGTTTAAAGTAACCTAACCAAACCGAACCTCGGGGTGCCCTTCGCTCGCTCTTGCATCCTATGTCGACGTAGTTCTGTATCCGACGGCATTGTTGTTGTTATGTCACGCAGCGCCACGAGTGAACCACGAATCGGAACTGCCAAAGAGGCGGCTAATGTCTCGCTGTATTACATTATGGCTAGCCGTGTTGAATAGCGTATAGCGGCGAATACATTCCGGCGGTTTTTTATTCAGCTGCATTCAATCCGGCTAATCGTTGAACCGCCGCATTTCAAAACGGCCCTGTTTTTGATAATGGCTAGCCGTAACGTAATATGGCGGATTATACAATTCGACTGCGACATAAATATAACGAAATTAAGAGGAAAACTATCACAGCTAAGTAGGCTTTACAAGTTTACGAGTAGGTTATAGTCGACCAACTTAAATTTGCAATTGCAGTGTATGGGAGAACATGATTTTCAACTACAATGTTACGTTTGTTCTTGGGATAAATTTATTCCAACTACGGAACCCTTCATTGTGCGTGGTCCGACACGCACTTGGCCAGATTTTTATGATAGCCGTCACTGCGGTTACCGATCTTCTTTAAACCCTATGGCGTTAAACTAGCTTTCCATGTGATAAGCGAATTAACTTAGCAAGGGTTTCTAAAAAAGATAACAAAATTGCGATACCAAAATAGATTTTAGCTTATAAATTCCAAGACAGTAAAGCTAAATCCAAAACAAACGAAACAATTTGTTATTAAAATCACAGTTCTTTCACCAATAATAAACAACCCTAAGTAGAGAGGATGTCTTTTTGTTTATCTTTCATATCAGACGTTATAGGCTTGGTATAGTTAACCACACATCAGAGGTACGAAAATCACCTTTACTGCTACGACATAAAGGCGCTGTGTCAATGTCAAATTTTTACCACTGAATGTACGAGAAAAAACATTGCTGATTGTATAATGAAAACGGAAGCGCTGGTAACGTTACAATTTTATGAATTTTACCACCGCATGGTTGAGTACCTTTCGGCACGTAACCTTTTTAGACTATCTAATGTGGAGGTTGTAGAGCAACTCTCAAGGATCTCTCGCGTTTTTGGTACAAGTATTTCTGAAGCTTTATAGACTGTTTAGTGTTTGTGGTTTGAGAGGACGATTTGAGGTTCTCTTGATATTTTAAATACATAATTCAATTCATATTTACTGCGCTTTCTAAGAATTTAGAAAACTTAAGTTAGTGAAGGAAAACTACTAAAGGAATGCTAATATGCAATTGACTACATAACTGGTGTGAATTGTTGTCGCAAACTTATGATGAGGGGTGGTGTTCAATGCTTGTTCGACGTTCTATAAAAACGAGAATTATGTTTAAAACATTAAAAATATTTATTTGACACTAAGAATTACATGTTACAAACCAGTCATCATAAAACAAACACGAATGATTGCCACAAAACTGATCCTAACCCCCAAACTAGGCCTGGACCTGTATTTATTTGTTTCGACGTAGAGGAATTCTGATCAGATCATATCATCTGCCTAGCCTTTTCTCAACTATGTTGGGGTCGGCTTCCAGTCTCACCGGATGCAGCTGAATACCAGTATTTTACATGGAGCGACTGCTTATCTGACCTCCACAACCCAGTTACTGGGTAATACGATACCCCTTGGTAAGACTGGTTGTCAGACTTTCGGGATTCTGACTACCCGTAACGACTGTCAAAGATCCACGAATGACAGCTGGGCCGAGGCACGGAGGGGTCTCGGTATGTAAAGATGGTCACCCATCCACACACCAACCGCGGCAAGCGTCGCTTAACCTGATCGATCGACCTGTGCGGCTGTTATTATTTAACCACGGGCAGGGATTCTGATCAGATAATGATAAATAATCGCTAACTGCAGTTGTCTTTGAGAAAGATCTTGTTTCTCAGTAGACATAACACATAGCACAATGAGATATGATTAAGATTTGTATGCTTACTTAAGATTCACATTTCACCAACATCTGCTAGCTCCGACAGATCTCATAAGCATGATATTACGTTATGTTCTGAATGAATAATGTGCTACGAGGTAGGAAGCGAGAATATTCTATTCCTTCTAAGTGTCAAGGGTCATAATCTTCGCGGAATAACGTCTACCTCTAGTTCTATCGTTTATCACTGTCTTCACCTTCACGAAGAGATTCGTCCTCATATGCAGTAGATTCGCCAACATCCGCTTAAACTGTAAAGTCAAGATTTTGCTCTACTTTTATCTTAAAGATTCGGATCGTAGGAAGTCGTTAACGATAGTTCCCCGGTATAGAGAGTGGAAGAAATCGTGTAACTTCAGATCGTGAATCGTGTGATTTCAGGCACATTCGAATTTATAGAGATTTTTCAATCTGAACTCATTCATCGGCTCTAAAGTTTGAAAGTTATTTTGAAAACTAATGTTATTTCTAAAGCATACTAAGAAGCGTCTCTGGAGATTAATACAAAAATAATGAAATATGAATCTGGCTAATTCGAATTACATATAACCCAAGACAAAATGTCAAACTCAATTAGAAAGCCGATCCTTGCAAAGGTCAAGAATAAAACACCAAACATTGGTCTGAATCGCAAATTTTACACTGCCATCTTTAATTTGTCGAAAGTGAAACAACACGGAAATAGAAACACTACACTAGTCAGTAATCCAGTCACAGCTCCCAAACGTTTGAAGCATACCGAACACCATAATGGCGATAAAACTCCATTGTTGATGCCCATAGGGTCCTCTGTATCACCATACATGTGATGCGGTGATTAATCGCTGGTGACACACCTGAATATATTGCGATGATTGACTATTGTTGGTAAAGTGGCGTTTGTTGATGGATTATGATCCAGTGCACGTGAGAATGATTCATCTAGTTTAATAGCTTCAATTAGCATCAATTTACCTTTGGTGCTACTTTGCAGTTTAACTCTGATATAATAAGGAACTGTGTAATTTTGTAAATGATCAATTGTTTTTCCTTTGTTGTTGTCTGACGTGGACGTTACGCCATCAATTTTGCGTCTATTACATTCGATACTTGGGTCAGCTCAGATTGCACGATAAACTAATCTGGTGAAACGTAGATTTATGAACCGACTAACTGGATGAACCGGAGTGATGGCTCTAAACGTCTATGTCTCATAATTAACCCTAATGTGATATCAAATAATAATTTAGGATGGATTAAAATATTTAGAAATTATACCTAAACCAACATCTACCGAGTGACACTTATCATAACAAATCATGAAACCCAAAAATTAAACAATACAAATGACTTTATACAATCTAATTTAAAAGCAATAAAAACAACCGATTCCTAACTGCCCTTACAAATTACTAGCAGCGTGCCACCGCACCGGTAGTAAATCACGGCCATCTTGGTATGCCAGTCGCGGCGAGTGAAAACTGCGTCCGCGCCGCCACTGTATTAGGAATGCGAGTAAAAGTATCCAGACGCGACTGTAGAGGCGCCATGGTAGTGTAGAGTTGGGAGACTGTCCTATACCATTGAGTAATGAAGAAGATATTGCTAATCCATTGCTTCATATGTTCCAAAAATTAGTCTGCTCAGCAACGTAAACGACGCAATGAATGTTGAACTGTCAAAATGAAACCCATTGCTACTGATAGTGAGTTACACAATTACCCCGCTGGTGTTTAATTGGAGAATTATCAGCAAAACGAAAACTCATAAAAGTAAAGATTTAAGTACTTAGCTGAAAGTAAGGCCAAAGAAAAGATGAGTGGATTGTATGAGGAATGATATGAAAGAGAAGGGAGTGAATGATATCGTGACGGTTGACAAGGGAAAATGGAAGAAGAAAACGTGTTACACTGACCACAAGTACATGGGCCAAGGGCAGGAAGACGATGATGAAGTAGCTAATGAAATTATGAATTGAAACGAAAACCCTAATTCAATTGACAGCACCAAAATTTCATAGCACCCAAAACAATAACCGTGTGATTCGTTCTGGTTAGTTAATCTTATTGTTTTATTTAATAAGGGCATGTCAATTGATACGTAGCCTTGAACCGCTCAATTCGTTTTTGTAGGTACACGATAACACGAGTACACCAAGCATCGCGTGCGCAACCGATATATCAATTAAATCCGTGTTAAACTGACGTAAGCACATCAATTCAATTATGACATGCTGTGCTATATTTGAGGGGAATCATTTGCGAAGATTGGCTTACGTTTTGGATAGGTATTTTTATTACCGGATAATGGAAGAATTTTCCGTGTGGTGCCACCCAAAAGATTGAAAACATTTTTTTCGGGAAGGACAACTTAATTTTTTTCAATGGAAATTCTTCAATGCCGTAATAATTATTTTACTGTCGGTCGTTATAGCGTCAACGCCTCCAATTTCAAACATTGCACCCCATGAGTCTTCATTCTGAGTCCTTAGAATCCGATCCCAATCCGATCATCAGGACCATGATAATCATCATCATCATTCTCTTGCCCTTATCCCAATTCATTTGGGGTCGGCGCAACATGTCTTTTCTCCATACTTCTTTATTATTCGTCATCTCGGTAGTCACTCCCTTTCAAGCTATATCATCGTCATAGAGGTGGTAATCAGCGTTCTGAAAAATAGTTCCTAACCTGGAGACTTCAGTGTTAAATCAGGACTAAGTCGCAGTCCAGTCAATCAATGTCACTGTACTTATAAAACAATACACCAAGGATTATGTCATGTTATTTTTGCACCACACTTACTTTCTTTCCATTGAATATGCTGAGAACACGTGCTAATAAAATGGCTTTGTGTCTTGGTTAATTAATTTTCACCACTGCCTACAAATATAAGATACTTGCTTCCGCCTGCGACTTCGCCCGCGAGGTATGTCGATAAAAACCTATGTCCTTCCCCGGGATGCAATCTATCTCTCTGCCAAATTTTATCGAAATCCGTTCAGTGTTTAAGGCGTGAAAAGGTAAAATACAGACAGACAGACAAAGTTACTTTCAAATTTATAATATTAGTATGGATATTATAGTACGGATGCTAAGTGCTAAGATTAATGATCAGTTGATGATCACCACAATTTTATAATGTGTTCAAGACTTCACGATAACACTTAAACTGGAATCCTATAAACTAGCTAAAATAACAATTAAGTCTATGTGTGGTCGCTTGGTACGACACACCCATTTATAATATTCATAGAATAGACAAATCCAATTTAGTCTCATCTACACCTAAAAAAAATCCTCCAAGAAAAAAACTATTAATTTCAAAAGTTCAAAAAAACCATTAAAACAAGAAAAGTGATCAAAGAAAAGAAAGTGCCCAGCACTTTTCTCAAAACTTTAGTTGTTACTCAATTACTGTAGCTAGTAGAAATAAAAATTAACTATTAATTCGTCCGTGAATATTGTATGGCCAATCACGTGGCGTGCAAGTAATTATTAATTGGGTCGAACGAAGTTACTGTGCATTAGTGTGGGAAGGTTCTGAGGTTAAAAAACTCGTTATTGAATTTTAATTAACTTTTTACAAGCTTGGTCTTTGCAGGGATGGAAATCAGTGCAAGCTTTGTATATTACAAAGAGCATTTAGAGTTACACACGAATCACGATGTAACTGGTCTACATCTCAAAAGGCATCTCAGGCAACCTCTATAGGTAAGCGACCGCTTTGACGAGGATGTAAAATTATGAAGTGACAGATGGAAAAATTATAACCAACCAACTTACTATTATTCCTAGTACAATATACCATTTTACCAATCAGCGACAGCAGCTCGAGAGTATTGGTTCTGCGGCCACATAACCTCATATCCTGCCTGATGGAACCATTCTGACCATACCCTGGATTTTAATTACGAAGAACTAAGTAAAAATGTTATTTGATTGTTTCATCCAACTCTAAAGTGCTAATAGCTACAACAAAGTTTCCAAGCTCAGCTTTAATAGACCATTCAGCTGCTTCTAGAACGAATAGTTAATTACTTCCAGTGTTGCTAACGTTTCCTCTTAAGGCGAAAGCGCCAGGGTAGCCCGCGAAATTCATTTTTTTTTAGGTTTTTTGCAATTTGCTGGTCAGTATTAAGTTGTACGTTGATTAAAATATGATTCGCGGTCGTAACAAATATGTATTTACATAATTATAATTATTAAAGTCATCAACACAACTCTCTAAGACCATGTAATCCCCAAATGTCAAGATTTCATGAAATAGTCATTCTTGGGGATTACATGGTCTTAGAGAGTTGTGTTGATGACTTAAGTGATTATAATTTTGTAAATACATATTTGTTACGACCGCGAATCATATTTTAATCAACGTACAACTTAATACTGACCAGCAAATTGCAAAAAACGTAAGAAAATTTGAATTTCGCGGGCCACCTTAGAGCTTCCCCCTTAAAATTAAAACTTTTTGCAATACTTACTTGAACATTAGTTTATGTGTTTTGAAAGTTTTATAGCTTCATTAACGTTTATTTCTGCTAAGTAACGTTCGTTTTATTTAAATCTATCGAGATCGCAATATTGTTGTTGGTCATTATTCAAGATTATCTAATCGTTTGCTAGTACATTATACTGTGTGGAATGAGAATAAAAATCGATTATTTTGCTTCTTTACCTGCTGCGTCAGTTGCAAAATTTTGATTCAGTAATCCTGATTTGTCTATTTCAAAAGGTTCCCAGCAATCCGGACATGTGTCATGGCAAGTTAAGTTTGACTTATTGATCAAAGAAAGCTTTGCACCACTTGGGAATATGGCTTACTTCAAAAACTTTAACGCTTGAAATTAAACGCTGTTGGTTTCACATCCGACACTAATCATGCCTCTGTGATTTTGATTCATAGTGATCATTTCAAATTATTTAGAAAAGTAATTAATCACAAATTTCACAAACTAAACCTAATCAAAATCAGCAACGCTTCCATTAAAACTTATATCGGAATTTCACATCAAATACAAATTTTCGCTGGAACTATAAAAGCGTGTGTTCCTGAACACTTGTTCCAGAATTCTACGTAGTTCAACTGTGTTTACTTTACCGACCGGGAAGTGGGTGGGGGGGAAGAGTCTACCCAATTTCTCTTTTGTACCTGGTAGATGGAACTTTTTTAATTGGTTCTCGATCGAGAAGGTTGGTTCGCTGGTCGTGTCAGCCATTTTTATATTTGTGGCCTTCGTGTAGCTACAGCATTTTTTGTTTGACTAGCCTAGATTAGTTTTGATCGAATCGGTTAGTTTTGCGGGTATGCTAGTATTTTTTGGTAGAATTCGATTTGTTGGAGGTTGAGCTGTTTTGTACGTTTCCTTTTCTGGATTAATTGGACTTGGTTTACTTTTAATTTCGGAGCTCTCAGTGATACTTTTCTTATCTTGTTATTTTAACTTTTCCTGTGTAAAACGGATTGACGAAATTGGACATTTAAGCTGTCATTGTGCTGATGGGAATTGACAATTTTAGAAATGAAAATATACGAAATACAACGATGTTAAAAGTAATAGATACGGCTGACACAAAATAAACATAATCCGATTACGAATATAACTTTGATAAAAATACAACATAATCATGTAAATAGAAATACTACAGAAAGGAAAGTTTATTTGTTTGTTTGTAAAGAGGATCTCGTTAAACCGGCTTACTACCGAAGGGATCAATCGGTCATGAGAAGCGAATCCCAAAGGGTCACTTGTTTAAAGTAGTCGGGGCTACTGAGTCTTGACTGACGGCGTGTAGCGGAACTGAAATGTAATCTTCTCTTCATCCGTTACGAGCTATACAAGAATATTGGCTTATTATAATGAGCCTGTACTGTCTCACGGCACGGCAAAGGCCTTCCTCTTCTGCAATTTTGGGCCAGTCCTTAAAGATTGAGTGTAGATAGTCCCGCCATCTCTTTCTATGTCCATTGGCAAGTGGTAATTTTTGCCCACTGCTCCTCCAAAATGCGACATCAACGTTACTAGCCCTAACTTCTTATTTATTCAAAATTGACTTACGCCGTTGCAAAAAGCTGGTTGGTAATGCAGCTGACTGCTCAAGATGCGCTGAACAAACTGATGTACTACATCATCATTTCAGCCGAAAAACATCCGCTGCTGGACATAGGCCTCCCCCAAGCACCTCCACTGCGACCGATTCTGTGCTTCCCGCATCCAGCGGATTCCTGCGGCCTTCACAATGACATCGGTACACCTTGTGGGAGGCCATCCAACGCTACGTCTTCCGATACGCGGTTGATGTACAGACGCCAGCACATCAAGCTCGGGTAGCTTGATGTGCTGGCGTCTGTATTTAAATGCAGTAAATTACACGAAATATACATACATAGCATTTCTAACAGTGCCAGCAAGATCAAAATATACTGGAGACTGGGCAGAGCCCTATACATATATACATAGTTAGTAAGTAAATAATAATATGCTGCTAAAGAGGAAGACGTTGATGTTGAGTCCAATTTATCTTAGCTTAGATCTCTGATTAAAGATATTATATTATATTATCTCATGTTTAAGATTAGGTGAGGCAATTTTATTATCTTGCTAGGTACTTGCTAGACAGTTTTATTGAGACAATAACGTTAGATACTTAACAATAATTTATTCATGTTTTTCTCATGTGTAATAAATACTGTTTACGTCAGATTATTTGAAAAATAATAGTAAAGATAGGGACTTATTCTGTATCAGCAAAACTATTTGATAAACACGAAGTACTTCAAAGCCTGTTAAGCGACCGGATGATGAATGACGTAAGCTAACCGGACATCAAGCTCCCAATGTCAACTCCTCCACTTCCTAAAACACACAAACAAGCCAATAAAAATCCCTTACATACTCTGATTCAATCTTTCTTTCCTAACAAATGTCCTAACTGTCGTATATGACTCAAACAGCACGACTAAGTACTAACAGTTTTACTACACTTCCCACGGACCTAGTAAATAAATCTCAGTTTGACGTTTATTGATAGCTCAGTACCGCTAGCGACATCTGTTAGCGTAACACACGTTCACTTTCATCGTACCTATCAGCTGATCGGCGCGCGGGCTGCGCGTTGTCGTAGATCTTTCATAGATGGCGTTAGTAGTTGCAATGATCTGAACATAAATATTTAGGACTAGATAATTATGATGAATCTTATGATTCATTGGGGTAAGAAGAGCTGCTGAAATGATTGTATGACCTTAAATGTGTGTTTATGATAACAGGCATTTAGTAGTGCACATAATTGTGCAGGATTAATTTTATGATCATACCTACTCATGTAGTTTGGCCTTCCACAAGAGCCCTTCTTAACCTTGTAAAGACCGCAGGAATCGGCTGGATGCGAGAAGCACAGAACCGGTCCAAGTGGCGATACTTGTGTACTATGTCCAGCAGTGGACTTCTTTCGTCTGAAATGATGACTCATATGGTTACTTAATGGTATTCAAACACCAGTCTTGGAATCCTATATTTTCTTTCTTGTTGTTCATTTTAGTCTAACAAATATCAATAATGTTTTACCACATCATAAACCCGGCTACCAAACCTAGGAAGCGGAATATGCATAACATTTTGTCTTACATTAATTAAATAAACTCCCTGAAACTTTGAAACATCTGAATGCTGCAGCCTGCAGTGCACCATTTCTTAATATCCCTTATGTATCACTCCCCCTGTCCTCCCAAATATAATTACAGTTGCAGCTTGTAAGATAATTTCATTAGCAAGGCGTGTAACCTGTTAAACTGAATTAGCTCCTATATTTATCAGGGTAACGTCTGATTTGGCTTATGCTTTTGTAGCTGAAACAGATTTATCAATTAGAGAGACGCTTGGCTTAATACGAATGGCGGAAGAAAATCAAGTTTGAGCTGGTAACCGCTGATCAAAGCAAGATTGACAGAAAGTATATAATGAAGATGTAAAAGAGAAAATAGAAGTTAAATATTTATTTCTTCGTGATGATTTTTTTTTTTGTCAACTTCATCTGCCTATTGAAACCAACACTCTTGGAATGCTATGTAAGAACAGCATCCTTTTTTTCAAACGTAACATTAATCCATACTTACCATAATATTATAAATGCGAAAGTGTGTCTGTCTGTCTGTTACCTCTTCACGCTTACACCGCTGAACCGATTTAGATGAAATTTGGTATAGAGAAAAAAAAAAATCTAAAACTATCCTATGTCCTTACATAGGATAGTTTTATTCCGATATTTCCACGGGATCGAAACTTACGCGGGTAAAACCTCGGGGTGCTGCTAGTGCTTATGTATTTTTTTGTTATTCTTCCTTGAGGTAAATAAACTAAAGCATATTCCGTCCATGCAACTTTGTTTTGTTGCTACTTGGTACATATTTTTTTATTGAGAACAGTGGTGGCTCCATGTGGTAACTGCCTCGACTTACGAGTTGTAGGTACTTACCCAGGCAGACGCTTTACTTTTTGTACCTACATAATTTCATCACCAGTCTCAAAACGGTGAAGGAAAACATCGTGAGGAAACCGGCATGTCCTAGAACCAAAAATTCGAAGACATGTGACATTTACCAAATCGCACTGGGCTCGGGAGTAAGATTATAGCCAAATCTCTCTCGAAGCGAGGAGGCCTGTGTCCCAGCAGTGGAAACATAATAGGTAGTCTGATTATGCATATTCCTGTCGCCAGTTGCCTGTTGGTCAGTAGAAAATAGACCAGATTTTGTTGGATTGAGCAGATTCCCCACTGCCCCTTGACACATCTTCTTTATTTGATTCCTCAATGATGAAAACATGAACTTTTTTGCCTGACAATTGGTTGAATCACTTACATATAAACGCGGCTTCACCTTCCAGACGTGATTGGGTAACGAGATGGAAGATGAAACCTTATTTGGATTTTCACATAAACACCCCACGGAACTGCCTATCCGGGTTAGGTTAACATATTTTGTATGAGTACCCTTTCCGTTCTTTGTGCAAAGTTTCATCATCCGTTGACGTTGTTATATGTATTCAATGAGACTTGAGAGCATAAATAAAAGTTAGTCTTATTGTACGGATTTCGGTAAACTTGGTCTTGTTGATGTCGTTTAATGATTTTGGTGTTTTTACAGTTGTGTGAGCATCTTGATTTTCTGTAGCTGTCTATTTACCATTCATTAGTTTTACTCTTTTCTATGTCATTTTATGACATCGCATTTCGACACATTTCGATTACCAAAGCTTATTTTGGTACTTATTCATAACATCTCATTATCATCACCATGTTTAAAATCACTTCTGTCATAGCTAATTTATACAAATAAGTACAATTTTAGTTTAGTGTCTGTTTGTAATGTCAAAATAACAGCTTTTTACTAAATGCATATGAAAGTACATATACGATATCTACTTATAACAAAAAAAAAACAATTTTTAAAATTGTTGTCTGTCTGTTTGTTCCGGCTAATCTCCAAAACGGCAGGACCGATTTTGACGGGACTTCACCGGCAGATAGCTGATATTATAAGGAGTAACTTAGGTTACTTTTATTTTACAAAGATAATTAGGGCTCCGCGCAAAAAAAATAAAACCCATGAAATTGTAACATTTCGTTAACAAACTCCAAAAACTCAAATTTTTTACTCCAACCAGTGACAATTCCTCCAGCAAATGTAGAATTAACTCAGACACAGGTGCATAATTAGTTACCAAAACTAACTTTATTAGCAAACTGCTGTCGCCTCTGAACATTTACTTAATTAAATCACGTTTTTCTCTGTTTTCAGTAACTTTTCTAACTGACGATCCATTAAAATGTATTTTTAGGGTTCCGTACCCAAAGGGTAAAAACGGGACCCTATTACTTCGCTGACTTCGCTGTCTGTCCGTCCGTCCGTCTGTCTGTCACCAGGCTGTATCTGAAGATCCGCGATAGCTAGACAGTTGAAATTTTCACAAATTATGTATTCCTGTTGCCGCTATAACAACAAAATATACTAAAAATAAAATAAATATTTAAGGGGGCTCCTAGCTCCCATACAACAAACGTGTTTTTTTTTCGGTGTTTTTGCCTTGTGGTACGGAACCCTTCGTGTGCGAGTCCGACTCGCACTTGGCCAGTTTTTTACATATCTCCTTGCTAATTGGAAGTTGGACTAACTACGTTGATTCAATTTCAAAAACGAGCAATGAAGCGGATTGGATTTGTTTTCCTGTTTTTGCTAACTTTAACAATCTCTATAACGCTGTTAGGTAATGTAAGGATCTGCAAAAAGACCAAGTTCATTAGGTACTTAATTTTTTCCGCTACAAGGACCAACATCATTTGTTATGATAACGTTTCCTGAAGGAAAATATCGAGAGAAAATGTGAACTTAATTGTCTAAAATATTCTACATTACATTCTACAAGCAAGCTCCTTCACTATATGAAGAGTCCTGCATTGCGGCAAGTTAGAGTCACACCCTTCTGCCGTTCCGTCAAGGTAGCCCCACTTTACCAGGTTGGACTTACATCTTCCCACTTGTGTCCGGAGACGGTTCAGAGATTTCCAAGTGAGCCACGGAAGGGTACACCCTGCAGGGAGATGCTCCTTTGGTGGTAGGTAGTGAGTAGGAGGGGGAAGAGTATCCTGCCACAGTTTGCAACGGGCGTCGTCGGCCGGGTTTACTGACAGAGGCGCAACAACAACTTCATGAGAACTTATTAAGGCTCCTACAAACAGGAGCGACACGCGACGCGAATCGCGTCTCTCCTGTTTGTAGGAGCCTTTAGCCCTTCCCGAGCCGCGAGATTTTTTGCGCGGTCCGCGTCAGCCGGCACGGAACTTCGAGTGGTCGCTTGTGATAAGGGCGCGTGTCATTAAAATGACGATATCTCCGAAACATCGTCGCTAATCTGACTAACTGACGTATCTGACATTTTGGACTAAACCGACCTAAATAGAGTAATTTGATACATTTTCCAAGTCGAATCGATCTGTCTAATCGGCGTATCCGTGTGCCTTACCGTTCCCATGATAATGCAAAAATCGAGACCGATGTATCTACAGTTTACAAAAAAAAAGATCATAATAAGGGACCTAAGTAACATAGGTCTTTTAGTGAGATTCATAAAAATTCAATTGTTACTTAAATTGGGGTCATTTAAGTGACTTAAGTCGTTTAGTATCCCTCAGCTTTCTATTAAATCGTGATCAAAAGGGCCTGAAGGTCACTTATTTTTTCGCTGATGGTTGCAGTGGTCAGAACCGCAATTCAATTGTGGCTTCAATGTTATTTTATGCGATTAACAATGCAAGCAATCTTATAGAGATCACATTACAATTCTCTGTGCCAAACCATAGTGCAACCGGCTATACTTTAAAGAAAACTGGAGATGTTTTTGTGCCTTCTCAACTAATTTCAATATTTAAGTTGGCACGAAGAAGTAAACTTTATCATGTACTTATCGGTTTTTCGAGTTTTTCGAGCTATCTACTGATTTACATCTACTATCGGTACGAAGTGATGACCAAGGATTTCCAGTGAAATGGACCAAAATGACAGCATTGTCTGTTCGTAAAACTACGACTACTGTTCGTGACCCTACGACTCTGTTCTTTAAAACTAGTCATACCGAAGAATCGTACAGGTCTTTAAATCTGAAACGTCAAAGATCTTCTTTTCTGCACACGGAAATTCGTATTTTAAATGAAACAACCGAAAATAGCCAAAGAAAATTATGAAGACTTAGTTTCTTTAACTACTAGTGCCTGTACCTGTGATCTGGGGGCCTAAAAAGGCCACTTTGGTATAGAATCATAAAAGGATAACATTCATCATCTGCCTAGCCTTTTCCCAACTATGTTCTGTATGTGTCTAACCGGAAAATAAATAAAATAAAAGGATAACGTTATGAATCATAATATGGCGAAGACAGTACTCTTACTAGTAGTAGTGTAGTAGACTTGTACTCTTTTATAAAGAGTACGAGTACAAGTTCGAAGAATAAAAATAAATTTGTTCTAAATCTGTTTTAAGTAAAAAGTATAATTGTGCGAGTTAAATTTATTGCTAATGTTGAGTACTTACAAGTTATATGTTTTATGTGATGATTAAAGCTGATTTTCCAATAATACTGAGTTTTATTTTGACGTGACAACGTCTTAAATTAGGTTGCGACTGGGAGTCACTTATGAAAAAGTGTAACGCTCGGTAACGTTACGATGAGTCACCGAACGAGAGAGAGGCCCGCCGAATGCCTTGCGTCTCTCTCCCACTCAACTATGATCGGATGATCGGTCGTTGTCACGTAAAATCTTCGCCCGTAAAACCGACTTTACAGGCAACCATTTTTTTTCAATTTCTTATGAAAGTGTCCCGTCCTATCTGATCATGTATTCCGAACAAAATAAAAACAAAGATCTCACGAAGTGACGTATCTGTTTATAATATTAATTATTAAAACAATATTAACACGATAACAATAGTAGTAATACCAATATAAAGATCTTAATCAGAACTACACACGTACTGAATTTTGTATTAGTAGAATGTATATAGAGCAAGCTACCCTCAATCATAGGTACCCCTCAACTGCAAATAGCTTGCCCTGTAAAATATGCTTCGAGTCAGTTACGTCAGTTAGTCAGATTAGCGACGACATATGAAAGAAACGTGAAGAATCCACAAGGATGGAAAGTAAGCTGACCTTTTGTTTAAAAGTTCAATATCAGAAAGACACAAAAATTGCTCATACGTCAGCAGTTTGTTACGTTAATTATGGTTTCTGACCACAGGTTATTGACCTCAAATTGCTAAATTAACTGCGCGAAACACCACACTTCTTGCTTTTCAATTGTGATTCATGACTTAAAAAAACGATTCTCACGAAAAGTTAAAGGTTTTAAATCGGAACTTTTAAATTACTTACCTGTTGGAATGATTAACAAACCTATTATTAGAAGACGTCTATACTTATTTTTACTTTCCATTGAGTTGTGAGAGGGGAGGAAGGACTGCGATTGACCAAATCGAGTCACTTCGAATCAGTGTCAATTTTTCGACGGAAATGGACAATTATAGTTAGTAGGGATAAAAAGAGTGTCGAGAAGCCGTGACTTCAAAGCCGGGAGCAGACAGGCGCGACGCGACTACAACAATTCTGAGTCTTTAGCATCCACACTAATTTCCAAAAGTAGGTATTAGATATTTTAGTTCCAAAGCATTCCGTCCCTGCTATTTTCATGAAACCCTCAATTTTAAAACTAACATTAAGTCATCTAAGATAAGTTCGAAAACCCGGGGCTTTAAAGGGGCAGGAATGAACGTGCCCTTTTTCGGTAAACTATACAGGTCCCAATAACAAAACCTCTT
This sequence comes from Oligia fasciuncula, assembly GCA_963082905.1. Classification (NCBI taxonomy): domain Eukaryota; kingdom Metazoa; phylum Arthropoda; class Insecta; order Lepidoptera; family Noctuidae; genus Oligia; species Oligia fasciuncula. Next base: position 8,468,645 of record OY720411.1, read on the forward strand.
AATATTAGTCTTCTTTACACTGTTTAAATATCATTTTCGCAGATCAACAAGCAACACGATCACGCCCGCTTTGCCCGGAGTCTGAATTTGTGCCCGATTGACGGCTATTACATGGGACTTAAAAATCACCGGCGAAATGTGGTTGTACTATTAGCTACACCTCTGTCTCACCCTTCAGATTAATCACCATAACATCACGCCTTGTAATCTCTGAAGGTTTAGGCAAAGATGTAACTACGTATAGTACACCCACATTCATCCAAATCAATTAAATTGAACACTATTATGCACACCATAATAATAATAATATACGTAGCATCGCATGTGACTGTTCCTAAATGACCCTAGGCTGATAACATTTTAGTTTTCTTAGCATTTAGACCGGTTTCCCCATAATATGTTTTTCTAAAGAAACAACTTGTAACAAGCGACTGTCGCGCCACCATTTATCGAAATCGAAAGTGAAACTTCTCGAATTCGTCTCGTCGAATCTTCACGCGCATTACCTCCAGAGCGATGTTAATTCCAAAATTAAGTAATTTCTCAGTGACTGTCAGTCGTCGACTCATTCATCTGGGTCCGGCCAAGGCGAACTGGCGAATGACACCCGGAATCAAACAGATTGTATGGTGCAAGATGATAATTGCAGCGATACTTACTTTTTTTTATTTTTTATTTACCATGAATGTCTCACGAATGCACCCGGAGAGATGGGCATAGATCGTCACTCACTGGACGCCTGAAGCAGGACATCGCCATCGAGGTAGACCAAGGCGAAGGTGGTGTGACGATCTAATAACATTCGCAGGGCCAACATGGCCAGAGATCGCACAAGACAGGGAGGTTTGGAAAGAAAAAGGGGAGGCCTTTGTCCAGCAGTGGGACACAAAATAGGCTAACAAAAAAAAATGAATTTCCCACTGCTGGGCAAAGGTCTCCCTACTCTCCTTCCACCTCTCTCTGTCCAGAGCTGCCAAGGACCAATCTTTGTTAAAGGAGTCCAGCTCATCCCGCCGTCTCCGTCTGGGCCTGATAGTTTTTGTTTACTTTCGGTAAAACCTGCGTTAATCATTCGCTGCTCAAATGCCTATGCCCATCCTATTTCGTGCAGCCGTAAATTAGGCTAGGCTAGGCTAGAACTCAGTTTAATACCTAGAGTTCTAGATAGACCTAGATACCATTTCAGCCATGCTATATTATATAAAAATGTCAACAATTACAAAATATTGCTACTACGTGATTGTTAGATACTGTAGACAAAACTTTTTAGTTTCCTTTCGACATCACGGTTGCAAAAAGTATTTGAGTAAATTACGACCAAAAACGATCTTCATGCATGCTAATTTGTATCTAAACCCGCACAACGATGACAACTTAAAATAAATCGATAATAATAAATTCGAAAGTAACTCTCGTATGTATGTTACCTTTTCACGCCTAAACCACTGAACGGATTTCGATAAAATTTGGCGAGGAGATCGATGGCATGCTGGAGAAGGACATGCTGTTTGTCCCAGTAACACGTTCCCGTTCACGTTCACACGAACGAAACGAAATCGCGACCATAGCTAGTATCAATACTATAATATTATACATTCAAAAGTAACTCTGTCTGTCTGTACCTATGTTACCTTTTCACGCCTAAACCACTGAACGGATTTCGATAAAATTTGGCAGAGAGATAGATTGCATCCCGGGGAAGGACATAGGATAGTTTTTATCGACATACCTCGCGGGCGAAGCCGCGGGCGGAAGCTAGAATATATAACCTTACAGTTATCGCTTAAAACATATAACTTGCACCACGACAGTTACATTTATCACGTATTCTTCCGGCCGGCGATGTAACTGATGCGTCGCTAACCAAGTTAAGAGAGAATTAATTATAAAATCACACTGACGCGGACGACTAGATTGCGGGACTAATTAATAGCTGTCTCTTACACTAGTGTTAATGTTTGGAACGAATTTAGTTAGTAAATGCATTAGGAAGTCGTTTTTAAAATGTTATTGTAAGTAAAAGAAGTAAGACCGCCCATTGTATTGTACGCATAGCAGCCGCACAGGTCGATCGATCAGGTTAAGCTACGCTTGCCGCGGTTGGTCTGTGGATGGGTGACCATCTTTAGGTACATACCGAGACCCCTCCATGCCTCGGAAAGCACGCTAAGCGTTGGTCCCGGGTGTCATTCGTGGATCTTTGACAGTCGTTACGGGTAGTCAGAAGCCCGAAAGTCTGACAACCAGTCTTACCAAAGTGTATCGTAAAGGCGAGGCTCGATGCTCTTAGGCGGTTGTATCGAGGGCCTGATTCAGAAGTCAGTTATACTCCTCGATAAGGCTCGCATCGTGAGGAGGGTTCCGTCTCTGGAGCCCTAACCACCAGTAGCTTGCTCCCGACACTGGCGAAACACATTTTTTTATAAAAAATATATTTAATAAGTAAGAAAGTAAGTAAACGGACTAATAAACTTACGACCTTTCTCTTTTACTTATGTAGGTATTTATGTTACAAGCCGAACTCAATTTTAGGTTCTAACTAGTTTAGCGTAGGCAAATTTGGTCCTAAGTTACTAACGCTTTTCGGAGGAACAAGTTTGGACTAAGACAAACTAGTTTATATCCCAAAATCGACTTTTGTTTGGCTCATGGGTATGCAGGGCCGTCTTTAACCTATTGGAGGCCCTGGGCACATAAGGATCACGGGGCCCCTGTGTAGATAAGAGACAGTAAGAGAAACATACTAATATTTCATAACTGAGGGCTACAAACTTATTGTAAATCGCACTGCAAATAACTTATTTTGTCATTGAATCTGGTACTAATAATGCGTAGAATGGAACGGTGGCTGCAAAGAATGTTTTTTATGAGAGCAGGCCGGGGCCCCCGAAGATCGTGGGGCCTTGGGCACTTGCCCAGAGTGCCCAATGGTAAAGAGGGACCTGTGGGTATGGCAGCTACTTACATTTAAGTACCACTAGATTTTCAAACATTAGGCAGGTTATTCAGCGATATTGCTAACAAAACACAGTCCACTATAAATCAGGAGAAAAAATGTTCTTTCGATTAAAGTAATCTAATGTTTTATTTCTGTACTTCGTAAGCCCCTTATAAAGCTGATATTTCATTAAAGCCCTTAGCATGATCAGCGTATAATGTTCTTACTGACACAGGTCTCCTCTCAGTGAGAGAGAGTGGGTCGAAATCCACCACACGGCCCCAGTTCGGGTTGGTAGATGTCACAATTTCACGTCTTCAAATTTTTGGTTCTAGGACATGACGGTTTCCTCACGATGTTTTTCTTCACCATTTGGATTAAAGCCTTTAGCACAACCGAATTCGAAATGTGTAGAAAATGTCATGAAAAAGAAATATAAAGGGGACTTTCTGATGTCATTACAATAAGTACTTCATTTGTTGATATTTTAATCTGAAGGCCAATTCTCGTAATTTAAAACGTTCTAAATCTAGTCGCAGTCTCATCTCGGCGACAAACAAATGTCAAAAACTTGTCAAAATGTAGGGAAATTAGAGGTATTTTTGACAGATTGAGACAGATCAGAATGTGAACGTTCTTAAAATTACGAGAGTTGCCCCTCAGGTGATAAACAATTGATTAAGTAATTTGTATGAGGACATCCTGAATCCTCATTAGTCAGCTAACTTATGGAAATGACCCGGTACATTAGGTACATTTTAACGATGGGCAATCAACACCCAGCCATTATTTATGCGTTTTACCATAGTTTGATGTTATTTGATTGATGTTTACTTGAACGCACAATGTTGAGTCACTTTTAGGCATATTAGATAGATAAACCAAAAATAAAACAGATAATGTTTTTACAAATGTCGTTTATATTGATGAATCACCAATCACGTCCTATTTATAGCATTTCAAGTACTTTACATACCAACTTAAACAAAAACAGCATATATTATGATTCAACGCCAAAAATAAAATTCGGCAAACATGCAAAGATATATTAACTTACTCAAAGAGATGTAAATACACGTCTACCTTTGGGATCAAGCAAGACCGGATTATTACAAACACGCCTTTACCATTCGCTCGGGCGCAATAAAAGAAAGTTATGTAAAGAAACAACTATATCTGCTGTAAACAACCAATAAGGGAGAACAATTTCAGTTATTCATGGCGCTGTATTATCATGCTCCGCGTGGTTGTAACTTTGTACGCCTGCCATTGTATTCCGCTCAGTTTATGAACTGAATATTTCGGGTTCTCATACCAACAGAGCAATTTTCTTTTTCGCTCAGCCCTAACGGAATGATTTATTGTTTCAGATGCCAGCGATGTAGACTGAGCGAGTTGAAAACATTGGAACGGTGAAAAAGTTTGACGTATTTCTGCACAAGTGAACATTTTCCAAATTCCCATCCTTGTTTGTGTTGTGACGTGAGCGTTGAGTGATGTTCCAAATTTGAAATGTGCGATGGTGATTGGCTTTTGCGCCGAGTGTCATTGTGATTAGTGATGTGCTGTGTCGATAGTGGCTATCGTTAGTCATCAAGATGGCGACGATGGATCTCACCAATGAGGTGGTCCGCTTGCGGGTTGAGCTGGAGAAGGTCTCCACAGAGCGGGACATGCTCCTCTGTGAAGTCTCCAACTTGAGGCGGGAGCTGGAACTGAGCGAGTTGAAACACTTGCAAGATGACGTCAGGTGAGTCATGTTAACAATTATTTAATAAAACGGTCTCAGAAGGTAACTTTACATAGAAGATAGCGTTCCACATACAATCTTTGTACATAACAACCGTTTCCGAGCAAACAAAGGGTGCCTACGTCTTGTAGGTCCTTTCAAAAGCTCGACAGTTCGTCGGGGACCTCTCATACCACAGACAATGATGAGGTGCAAGTGAAGCACTGAGAGACATCTTCAACACTTAAGTATTAGCACACAATAACCCAACAATAATTTTCATGCGCATTTACATCAACAATTTAATCAAATCATGTTTAATGAACTTTAATGTTCTTTGTATTTTCTGGAAAATTATCGAACTTTTAACCTACTGGTATTTATAATGATGCTGACGTTATTAAAATATGGTACTTACATAAACAAAAAAAAAACAATATTTTTTTAAATTTATCGATCAAAGAAAATCAAAAACCGCTCTCCAACACTACTTGCACCACTTCCACACGCGTGCCTATTACTCCTATTGTTCGGGAGGTTTCCGTCGACGCGCGACGGTGAGTCGGTGACGTCCGAAGGTCCTCTGCGCTCTTTCAAAAGACCCTTTTACACGACACGACGTCGAGCAGCGTATAAGGCTCAAATCACACCGAGATGGAAGCGAAGCGGAGCGCAGTTTCAGTGTCATATGAATTTTAACTTTATTTTCATTACTATAATACTTATTATCGCATGAGAAACTTGAGTCATCGGAGAGCACGCGGCGCCGCGGGCGGCCGCGCGACCGTTCAAGTTTCTCAAGCGATACTATGTATTATAGTAATGAAGATAAAGTTTAAAATTTTATGACACTGAAACTGCTCGCCGCTTCGCTTCCATCTCGGTGTGATTTGAGCGGAGACGTTGACGCGACCTGAGTATGCAGTGAGAGCTGTATTCGGAAATATTAAAACGACATGATTTATAAATCTGATCGTGAGTTTTGACTGATTCGTGCGACTTTTTGAGAATAGCGGGGTAATTGCGTAACACACTGACAGTACGAATGGCTTTCATTGTGACAGTTCAACAACATTCATTGCGTTATTTACGTTGTTAAGCAGACAAATTTTTTGACCATATGAAGCAATGGATCAGCAATATCCTTCAAATGATTTAGATTGTGATTGATAGTGTGTTACGGAATTAGGGTGCAGAATTTTAATCGGAGAAAAGTACTTATTAGGGCCTTAATTAAACGGCTGTTTTTTAAACGCACTTTTAAACAGTGTCGTAGACGCACAACGCAGGAGCGAGCATTGTGAATATTTTTAGGGGAAGCTTATTTTCAGAAATGACGTCTCTCGGCTTATAATATGATGATGATTATAAGGTTTTTTTGTTGACGATAATGTTGCAACTTATTTGCCAAAAAAACACTGATTAGATACACTAGTATATCTAGGCATATTTAAGAAAACTGGACCATGTTCGTAATGGTCCAGCGGGGTAATTGCGTAACACACTAACAGTACGAATGGCTTTCATTTTGACAGTTCAGCAACATTCATTGCGTTATATACGTTATTGAGCAGACAAATTTTGTGAACATAAAATATTATGAAGCAATGGATTAGCAATATCCATCAAAATGATTCAGATTGAGATTTATAGTGTGTTACGCAGACAGGGTACCGTAAAACTATTTTGTAGGGCACAGATTGCTTGTTGCTTTTATTTTAGATTTAGGGGCCCGTGGCTAAATAATAACAACCGCACAGGTCGATCGATCAGGTTAAGCTACGCTTGCCGCGGTTGGTCTGTGGATAGGTGACCCTTTTTACATACAGTGACCCCTCCGTGCCTCGGAAAGCACGTTAAGCCGTTGGTCCCGGCTGTCATTCGTGGATCTTTGACAGTCTTTATGGGTAGTCAGAAGCCCGAAAGTCTGACAACCAGTCTTACCAAGGGGTATCGTATTACCCAATAACTGGGTTGTGGAGGTCAGATAGGCAGTCGCTCCATGTAAACACTGGTATTCAGCTACATCCGGTTAGACTGGAAGCCGCGACCCCAACATAGTTGGGAAAAGGCTAGGCAGATGTTGATCTGTTAGATTATTATTTCCTTTTTTTACTGAAGAAGTAGGTAGTTAAAATAAACAATAACAACAGTACAATAATAATTACAGTAATACTATGTAAGTAAAGGTCATAGTTTAAAAATAATAACAGCTTGTCACTTGTTAATTGAGAGTGATTTTCCTCAGCTGAGTCATTACCTATTGCATGGGAGAATACTGCATAATAACATGCATTGTGGTTCTTCCTTTTCAGCTTAAAATAGCTCTACTGTTAATAATGCTACGTAAATAGGCAGATACTTAGTTACCCATGTACGAACTTAGGTAGAATAGAAATTAAATTACACTAATATTATAAAGGCGAAAGTTTACGAGTGTGGGGGTGTGTTTATATGTTTGTTACTTCATCACGCTCAAACGGCTGGACCAATTTTGATAAAATTTTGTATGAAGGTAGCTGACTTCCTGGATTAACATATAGGTTATTTTTATCCCGATATTCCCACGGGATCGGGTCCTTTTAAATAATCCAGACTAACTTCTGTTTGCGACTTCGGCCGCGTGAAATTCTTATAGATTTATGGCACTCTAATGTCTAATTTCTGAGCCTTCGCGATCGTTGTTTTTTAAAAGTAGTAAGTATCTACTTACCCATTTATTTTGAAAGAAAATCTTAGGCCGCAGTGCGGTTAGTGGAAGTACTCAGGTGCGGTTCGTCCAAGTGCGGTTTAAATCCGTGCTCTGAGTGGAATACCTCGCTAGAATGGTTTAGCATAAAAGATAATTATCATTTAGAAGCGTTTAAATATACTTAGTCAATTTAATTTGTCTCAAAGGACCAATTGGGCAAAGTTATATACCTAAATGTTATGGTTACAATCACGCAATAGCAGTTACGTAATAGCATTATTAGTCTGATATATCACACTAATATTATAAAGGCGAAAGTTTGTGAGAGTGTGTCTTTATACGTGTTTTATGTTTGTTACTTCCTCACGCTCAAACGGCTGGACCAATTTTGATAAAATTTTGTATGGAGGTAGCTGACACCCTGGATTAATCCAGGAAATGATCTATCTATGTATGTGCCAATTTTCATCCAAATCTGTTAAACGGTTTAAGGCTAATAATCGCGCGCGACACAAAGGCACTTCTGCTGGTTGCGCGACTTGCGGTGCCTTTGTGTCGCGCGCGATTTTATCGCGTGTCGCGCCTGTTTAAAGGAGCCTTTACACGTGATTGAATAACAAACATCCAAACATCTTCACAAACTTTCACATTTATTATATTATAGGATAAACAAAAATGTGTATTTCCGATTCCCACCTTACATCGTCAAAAAAATCACTTCCCTTCCCCCATCAAAACACGTAAACCTGCAAACATTCTCAACATGTTTTATAAACTCCATTCCACTTCAATAATTTCACTGTACAACGTACTTATGTGTGTATATATTGCACGCTTAGTAAAGTTGATTGCACACAAAAATGTCAGCTATGCCCCATTACCGCTAGTATTACGTGACTGCGCAAGATTATCGGTCGCTATAAAGAACAAACAAAATCTTGGTAACACTAGATACCTACTTATACGGTCTTCGGTAAATATTCTGTAATCTGCGGTGCTATTCTGTAAAAATCTCACCGTGAAAACTTAGGTGAAGTGAGCGTGGAGTGAGCTGTCAATAGTGTAAATTCCTAGCAAAAACAAACTCGCTTCAACTAAGTTTTCACGGTGAGATTTTTACCGAATCGACCGGCTGTATCTACATAGTTAATCTGGGCGTCAAAATTAATCTCATTATAATGCTTACAATCGGCCATATTAGCCGTAGATCCGATGACCGTTGGCGTAGGCGTGTTCTTGAGTGGTGACTGCGAATCAGCAAACTTATGATAGGACGCCCTCAGGCTGGGTGGAGCCACGATCTCTGTAGGGTAGCAGCTGGATGAGAGTTGCTGAGAGGTTTTAAGCTGATGATGGTGATGATGATGAATGCTTATGACATGGTTATGGTAGTTTTTACAGTTATCGATCATTATTGGCTAAAATCGAGACACGTATAACCAATAAAAATCGAGCTTTGTCAGCCCATTTTTTTATTGTTGAATGGGCCGGCTCTCGATCTCGATCACGTCTGATGGAAAGCGATGGATGAGGTCTATGATGGAACGAGCGTGTCCGAAGATGGATGCCTAAGGCACTGGAACTCACACGCATCGACGAGACACAGCAGGCTGCTTGACGCCGGACTCCAGTAGGAGGATGGTCGCAGTGTCACTGACTCTGGCAGAGCCACCATCAGGGATTTTAATTTTAAGGGTCAGTTCACACCGAGACGCGACGCGACGCGCAGTTTTCAAGATAGAAATACAATTACAGGCCTTATCTACTACACAAAAAGGTACACGATTCAGTGAGCTACGCCGCGCGGCGGCGGCGCCGCGCTGCGTAGCTCGACGTAGCTAGTAGACACTGAATTTTGTACCTTTTAGTGTAGTAGATAAGGTCTGTAATTGTATTTCTATCTTGAAAACTGCGCGTCGCGTCGCGTCTCGGTGTGAACTGACCCTAATAGTACAAAAAATTAGTCTCTAATTAGTCGAAATTTGTCGCCAAATATCAGAATTTGTCGGTTACTGGTTCAAAAGTTATAAGGGTTTATAGGTGGCCGATCTGGAGAGAGTTTCCCCAGCAGGGCCACATTTATATCTCAAAAACTAGGGCACCTAGCGAAGATCTGTTTTCTCCCATATTTAGTCGCCAATTAGTCGGGATCAGTCGCCAAGTCACAGATTTAATCGGGTCTTAGTTTAGGAGATATAATGAATTCAATTAGTAAGGTATAGTCCAAGAGCTAGTCGAAGTTTTTTCGTGAACTATTCGATCTAGCTCTTGGACTATACCTACACATATAAACCCTAATATCTTTTGAACCAGTGACCGACAAATTCTGATATTTGGCGACTGATTCCGACTAATTGGCGACTAAATACGGGAGAAAACAGATCTTCGCTAGGTGCCCTAGTTTTTGAGATATAAATGTGGCCCTGCTGGGGAAACTCTCTCCAGATCGGCCACCTATAAACCCTTATAACTTTTGAACCAGTGACCGACAAATTCTGATATTTGGCGACAAATTTCGACTAATTAGCGACAAATTTTTTGTGCTATCAAAATTAAAATCCCTGATGGTGGCTCTGCCAGAGTCAGTGACACATGGTCGCAAACCAGGCGGGCGTTAGCTCTACCACCGCAAGGGAAGAATTGGCCAGTTAATTAATAAGGTGTTGGGTGTGAATGTCCAGGATGCGCCGAGCGCTCGGTTCAGTTGAATAACTGGCGGAACAAACTGCGCTACACGAGGAGGCTTCTTCATGCATCCCAAAAATTATTATATATTTTATCCTCTGACTTTGCTTTCAGTGTAATTCAGCTCTGCAGCTACTTTATTACCCCAAATACAAAACATAAATCATGCCTGTAATCTCCGAAAGGTTAGGCAGATATGTACAAATAGTACCTACACCCATGTTTCGTCGTCCAGTTATGTACAAGTCCCAATGTAATAAGGGGGAGCCTATTGCCATCAACCGGGCACAATTATCCCTAATTGTGTTAAATTTAAACTTTTAGGAGCTACCTCTTTAATTGCATTAATTTTCATATTAGTGGAAATGACTTTGGGGCGAATTAAGAAATCAAATTTCGGACCAACCTAGCTTGAAAATGTTATTTCATTAACTGGTTTGTCTAACTAAACAACAGCGATCGCGATTTAGATAAGTTTTTAAAAGCCTCAACTGTTTAACCCGCGCCCCGCACAAGTCGATCGATCACGTTAAGCTACACTTGCTGCGGTTGGTCTGTGGATGGGTGACCATCTTTACATACCGAGACTCCTCCGTGCCTTGGAAAGCACGTTAAGCCGTTGATCCCGGCTGTCATTCGTGGATCTTTGACAGTCGTTACGGGTAGTCTGAAGCCCGAAAGTCTGACAACCAGTCTTACCAAGAGGTATCGTAATACCCAGTGACTGGGTTGTAGAGGTCAGATAGGCAGTCGCTCCATGTAAAATACTGGTATTCAGCTGCAAACGGTTAGACTGGAAGCCGACCCCAACATAGTTGTGAAAAGGCTAGGCAGATGATGGCATATTTGTTTAAATAAATAGTAACCAAAGACTTTCTACCACCATGTGCACGGCCACTGATTTGCATAGCCACCACGTGAAAGTGAAACCATGGAGTTTTGCTACTATATTACCTAATATGTCACTGTACAAATGGATATTTTAAGAGTACTTCACGTGTAACTGTCGTCACGGTAGTTATACCAAGAAAGTGTTACAAATAGGAGCGTTTGAGCAGTAATCATGAAACGTTGATATTTTTCTCATGGCATTTGTAGTAGATCATCGTTGTCTGAGATGTAATTTATTCAAGGAAGATCATTCTTCATGTAAATAAATACTTAAACAAAATATTTTTTTTAGAGAAAAAAGGTAACAACGTCACGCCTGTAATTCCCGAAAGGTTAGGCAGAAGTGTATCTAATGGTACACCCACATTTCGCCAGCTAAGGCTCCTTCAGGCACGACACGCGATAAAATCGCGCGCGACACAAAGGCACCGCAAGTCGCGCAACGAGCAGTGCCTTTGCGTAGCGCGCGATTATATCGCGTGTCGCACCTGTTTGTAGGAGCCTTTATGTTTTAAGTCCCATGTAATAGGGGGCCAGCCTATTGCCGTAAACCGAGCATAAATCCAGAATCCGGGCTGCTAGTGCTACTGAAAAAATCCTGATAGAAAAACCCAATAACACTGCCCGACCTGAGAATCGAACCCGGGACTTCATGCATAGCAGCGCTACTAGACCAACGAGGCAGTTTGACATGAAAAATATGAAGTCAGTTTTTATCATGAATTATGCATTTATTAGTGTGATGCCTGAAGTAAAACTGTATTCGATGATACGGCTTTCGCACTCAAGTAGGAATTCCCTCAACAGGAAAGAAAATCTAAAAGTATTTTCCGAATTATTGACACCTGTAATAAATTGGTCCTTCGGTACAGAATAGAAGATAAATAGGTCAATAAATTGCCTTAAATATTGAGACATAAATAATTTACAAAACCGTGACATTTTGGTTACAAATATTGCTCGACCATCCATAAAACCTTTAACGTGGGTGTGTATAAGCAATAAAATTAATTCGACTACCCACTTCTGAACTGATAGACCTGTACTTATTGTGGAAACGAGAAAGATAGGAAACAGAAGGTATACCTACCCGTCATACTAGATAGACAATGCGTTTATTGGCATAAATAAACACAAATGAAAGACCTAAAAATAATCTAAAAAAAGGTTGTTTGCCAAAAGTCCACAAGCTTACGTTGATTTTCAGCTAATCATCCAGTAAACGGTTATCACTTGGGAATGATAAGTTCTACAAACAAAACGCCCAAGTAGTAGAAGCAGATCTGCCGGGTTAATTGTTGTCGTATCGATTGATACCCGGGACCCAGTTGTCCAGTAGTAGGTGGTCACACTGATGGTAGCGTTCTTTATGTCCTCAAAAGTGCAGGTAAAATGTAATCGAAACGACGCGATGGTAACAGAAGAAACAAATAAACAAATATTTTTTATTTTATTTATTAAAACTTATGCACGAGTAAAAGAAATACTGTACAAAGGCGAACTTAATGCCTGAGGCATTTTCTACCAGTCAACCTTAGGGTGATACAGAGACAAAACATGGCAGGTACAACGGGATAAATAGTTAAGAAAGGTTTTTCACTTTTTCCTATGCGATTGACTCTTGATTTTCTGGAAAATTGTTTCATACAAGAAGCTATCGGAGCTTCGAAGGGCCTTGTTACCTATGTGTGTGGCGGACCGTTTATGCCTTCTGCATCCTTTTTGCGTCGTGCGAATACACATTGTGGTAACGAGACCGTCCGCCCCCGAGCATGACGTCATAAGGCTCGTTCAAAACGTGGGCAGGTTACTTTATTGCGTCATTCGTTACGACCTTGCTGTATTGGTCAGTTGGATTGCTTTCCGATGATTGATTCAGTAACATGCAGTTTTGTTCCGTTTAACTATTGAATTTATTTTCCAAAGTTACTACCAACCACTAGAATTCCAATAGTTATTGTCATTTGGCTGTTTTTCACATAGGTAACCCTAACTCGAGACTTGACTTTATAACTGTCTGGTGGTTTTGTGTATTTTGTATACAATCCTACGCAAATGTCCGGCAGATCTGGTAACGTCGTGTGACGAGTCGTTTAGCTGGCTAAAATAGGGTTGGGTTGGTTGAGCTATGAGGCTTATTTGGACAAGTCAACTCAAAGCTACAATGGCTCTTTCTTCAAAAGGCCCTTCCAGACATGGCCCTGCATCGAAGACTCACATAACATCTTAATAATACATGTTTGGACTTTAAAAGAGACAATGTTTGTTTCGGCATTTCTTCTCAGGGTTTAGTCAGCTAGGAAATGATGACGCCATCTTGTCTTAAAATATTGACCAACAAAATATTGTCGTTTAAAATTGTCTTAAAAGATCTACCTACAGAAATAAACTTTCCATTTAATTTCAGCACACATAACTCAGAATTTTCGGTTTATTAAAATTCCTATTATTTTTTTCTGAAGGTTCTGATTTATGGCATGACGATACCAAATATTTTATGGCGTATTTCGGCTCTTAGGACTACGTAATGGGATTGTTTAAATAGATTATAGAATGATTTCATAAAGCCAAATATTTTGGAGTTCTGAGTTTTGGAGACTGCATGTTTACGTTTTGTCATTAATCACGATATTTTATTTCTTCAACCTGTTTTTTTTCAACTGCTGGGTAAAAATCTCCCCACAGCTTTCCACTCTTCCCTGTGTGTTGTCTTCTCCGGCCAATTTCCCAAAAACACCTTTAAGTCATCACGTGAGCATTTCCTCGGCCTCCCACGGCGACTAATGAATAGATAAATATAAACAACAAACAAAAAAAAAAACATTGTTTAAAACAACAATAATAATTAATTTATTTATTAATTTAAACATTATTTTCACTGTTTTATTTTGTTATTTATTAATTTAAACATTATTTTCACTGTTTTATTTTGTTATTTGTATTTTGTGTTTCACGAACTGTCTCCACTTAAATGTTCTATTTTCTTGCTTTCTAATAAATCTGACAGGACCAAAACACTAAAAATAAAGCAATATTGATTTTAGTTACTCAACAATAAGACGACGGATAAATAATTGTATGACCTACAAGTAGTTGTTCCGGGTCTGGCTCTTTGTGTGTGTGAGTTTAAATGTTTGTAAATGCACCCACAATACAGGAGAAATTCCTAGTGTGGGGCAACGTTTTTTTCCCGTTTTTACCCTTTGGGTACGGAACCCTAAAAAGAAAAGAAAAGAAGCCTACCCAATTATCTAAAAAGCCACAATGTTTCATAAAATGTCAATACAAAGAACTAGGCTCATAATTGATGTCTTGTTTCCATTCCTAATAAGAAGTAGCTAATAGGCGTGCCTACCAGATATTTGCAAATATGCCACCCACATGCGACCGACCTTGCGAGACCCCGGCACAGTTTCCCAAATGTAATCACAACTTGAGAATAATTTAAGTAAGTATCAGTGAAACATGCGGGCTCTGACATTGTTTTTCGGAACTGTAAATGACGATAAAAAGGACCAATTTTGTGAAATTGAAAGACTGTTGAAAATTATTGGTCCTTAGTTACAAATGGAACAATAAATTGGCATGCCAGTGACAGACAATATTTGTCATTATTCAGCTAAAAAACGTCAGTTTAACATGCTCGACTTAACATGGCCACTATCTCCAAGCTTCGCAGTCGGATTAGCGCTATATTTTCTTTTATTTAATTTCATAAATCTTAAAAGTCTAACAAAAATCACCTCTAAAAGCCTAAGCTGTACTTAAGCTAGGTTAATTTTAAAAGTAAACAAGAAAATTCATTAATAATTCCAACTCTAATACTATATTGTCGTCTCCCCGTCTTCTTACAAAATCTTAATGCCAGTATCCTATAATAACTGACAACATAGCTTAAAGGCGGCAGACCATTTATTAACGATGCATTAAGGTTGTGACAGGATGTGGCAACTGAGCATCTTTCTACGGTCCACGACCTTAGAGGCACTTGCTAAAGACTGACCTCCACTGTCGTCAGTCTCATCGCCTTTTGTGCCTACCGACCTCTCTGATTTCGCAACGTGGTTGATCTATGCACGGTGCAAATATTGCATTGATTCGGATTATTGCAGGTTAATAAAACTAAAAGCAGTAGGCAGGGATTATTTAACATTTCTGCTTGAGAAACTGCTAAATATTCTAACAACTAACCTTGAAATTACAATATTGAGCCATCTTTATTAATGAGGCGAAAACTTTAGGAGATCTTAAAATCACAAGATGAAATATTCAAGATATCTGTTTTATTTTAGCCGCAACTTATTCTTCTTAAGGCTACGCCGACCGCCTAGTGGCGCCCTCGTCGTTTGTTTGGTTATTTCTTTTATTTTAGAATGAAAATGCAATAATAGTGGCCACTTTTTTCCGTTTTAGTGATTATAATAAAACTAAACAATGTAAAACTACCGTTTATAATAATATTAACGTATAATCTTGTGGAGCACAACTTAACGTGCTTATTTTCTGCATTTTCATTCTAAAATAACCAAATAACAATAACAATACAATAACAAATGGTGAGGGCGCCACTGCACGGTCGGCGTTTGGTCGGCGCCCTGTTAACATTTTCTTGACCTTTTTCTAACTCTAAACTGCGTAACAAATATTGGTTTTATGTTATGTGGAGCAGCTGTTTTCTGCACGCTAAGTTTCCTCAGTATGATGTCGTTTTTCTCAGTACAAAACATACTAGAAATCTTCCTTTTTTTTCTCAAACGTCTCAGAGAAAGACCCAAAGCGTCCA
The DNA here is from genome assembly GCA_963082905.1 of Oligia fasciuncula. Taxonomy (NCBI): domain Eukaryota; kingdom Metazoa; phylum Arthropoda; class Insecta; order Lepidoptera; family Noctuidae; genus Oligia; species Oligia fasciuncula. Next base: position 8,484,363 of record OY720411.1, read on the forward strand.
TCTTCATCATCATCATCGTCCTTTTTGGCGCGTGTGGCACACACTATTTTTGTTTGAAACATTAATTTTATTTTCTTAATTTTTTTTTTTTCAAGATCTATGTCCAAATAAACTTTATTCTTTCTTTTATCTTTTGACCAATGACCACTCAAATCATCCATAACAACTAAAATTCAATCAAACAAAAATCAAAAGTCCAGAAACACGCAGCATCTCAAACAAGGCCTCCATAAATTGCCCAGAGCTTAATAAAAACATTATGTTGCTCCGGACCGGGGTTCGTCAAAAACATTCCCTTGGGCTGCTCCTTTGCCCTAAAACAGGCGGAATAAGCAAGCAGAATGCCCACGCAATCATAATATTAGCTATTGTTTACGGTTTTCTTGTTAAATTAACTTTGCCTAATTAAATGTTTTGTATTCAGGAACGTTATTAGTTGCTAACTATAGTGGGTGGAGGATGAATGTTTAAGTATTTAAGTACATGTTTAAAGAAGTTCTTCAAAACTTGTGAAACTGTTTAGATATTTGATTCAGTGTAGGATGGATTAATAGTGGTAGTTTGCATTTATTATGATGTGGCCTACCTACTTATTTGCCGAGCTGTGGTAGCAATGATAACGGCTCAACTTACGAGTTGTAGGTGAACTTTGATTTGTGTTATTTATTTCATCGCTAAGTAGGTACTGCCTTCGAACAAACAGCATGTCTCAGAACCGAAAATTCGAAGACATGTGACAACTACCAAACCGCGCTGGGCCCGCTTGGTGGATTACAGCCCATTTGCTTCCACAGGGAGGAGGCCTGTGTCCCAGCAGTGGTAACGTTACGGGTGATTATGCTACTTATTACCATTTCATAATTACTTTCATTTTAAACTCCGTTTTTAAACAAACTGTACCTACAGAGAGAGAGAGATTTAATGTTTCTTCTCTTTAGTAATATTTTATTCAACCATAAAAGAGACCAGTATTTGCCTTGAAGTGGACCGATATTCAATATCAGTTCAAATAAAACGGTTTGAAAGATCAAAAAGCCAGTCACTCGTATTAGGGTCAAGCAACTCAAGTAGAACTTCCCCAACCCGTCTGTACTTTAGAAAACAGTAAATAATGACGATACTGCAACAAATAGTAAATAACGTGTTCCCGTTTTAATTAGGACACACAATTTTACAAAAAGGGAAAGGCAATCATATCACTTGGTTTTATTAGGTTTTTGTATTTTATTTATCATTTTGATAGATTCTTATTTTGTAAATATGAGGACTTTGTTTGTAGGCCTTGTAGACTTTAGATCTGTAGACCATTTTTTATTTTATCAAGTACCTGGTACTTGTTGACTACTACGCTGTCCAATACCTACTGTCATTTAAAAACATTGTAAAAGCCAATTATTTTTAAAAAGAGTAACTGTGGAGTTTCTTTCCGGCTCTTCTTCTTAAGAAACGACCAATCGGAACCGTGCACCTAGCTTCTGACGTTTCAAAGTGCCCATGTAGGTTTACGTGAAATAAAATATTTTGATTTTTCTGTACCTTTTTTGTTACCTTTCGGCTCCTATATCGCCTTATAGCAAAAATATTTTGGTCCTTAGAGCCTGGACCACGTCATCAGCAAGTTGACCGTTGTCTGTTGTGCAATTGACCGTTTTGCGTGGATGTTACGCATACTTTCGCCCAACTTGTTATATTTTTGGGTTTATGTTCTTTCTCTGCGTCATGTTTACCACAAATATACGTATTTTCTTTCTTTTTTAATTGTAATACGTCATTTCGTGAGAAAATATTGCATTTTACCTCGTTTTTTGATAAGCACTCATAAGCAGGTATTTGATAATAGGTAAGTACTTACATGATATCATCAGACTTGATGATATCATGTTTACTTGTTAAACTTTTTGCACCTTTTATGTGCATTACCAATTTATAACCAGATCCAGAACCGTGTCTTACAAGAAATCTGTCTAAAGTATTTGTCTTTCCTGCCGGGTCAGCGGGATTGTCCGAAAGGGATACCGCTGGCCCGGAACATAAAGGGCTAAGGAAGGAACACGGGTGGGTTTTAGTCAGTAAGAGTCTGACACTCCCTTCCGCTCCACCCAGAGCGGGAGGGGTAATTTGATGATTTACCATCCGCAAAAAAAAAAAAAATTGTCTTTCAACTTCTTCCTAACAACAATACATCTTCATCAAGATTTAGTTCTTCGCTTTTTATTAATTGTTTCCTTGCATCCATAACTTGGTTTCTTTCAGTTATCGGCTACCATCCATTTTTCTCCGCTCTGCATAATGAATACTCATCCCTCTTCTGATTAATTTTGTTGTTGACGAATGGATCGCTCAGGGCTTTGTCCACTTGGTCAGAATAAATTATGCCAAACAGACTTAATTCATTTCCTGCGTATTATCGTTAGGGATATAGTGTATTAACTAATATCTAAGCATCAATCATCTTGCAGTCAAATAAAGTAGCTTCTGGGTGGGAAGAATGTAGACGGAGAAATGTTGTGTAGTGTAGGTCAAGTACCATCCAAGTTATTTCGTCAATGCCAACATATATATTGAACTGTGAATCTAACTAACTAGCTTACTACATGGCGATGGCTATGTGTTTTACCCAGAGGGTTTATGATTTACTAGCGTCAGCCCGCGGCCGCGACTTAGTTCGCGTGGAAGCCGTGACATTTTTATATAACTCCCGACTCACCGCGTCGTCGCATCATAATTATCACCCGCCTGCGCTATTGCTTTATTTTCGCTTAGCGTTCTTTCCGACTTCTTTTTGGTTTTGCTTACCTCCTAAAGGTCGTAGTGTGATGTTAATTAGCTTATGACGTTGCTCAAGAATTGAGCTATCAAATGCAAAAGTAATTTGATTCATCAAGTTACAGAGATTAGTGCGTTCAAAAAACAAAAGTCTTCAGCTTTTATTTTTATTATATTAGTAAGTATATATATTCTTCAGCACCAGTTATATCTTGATTTTTATTACTTAAATGTATCTTGAGATTCAATATAACTCTATTCAGATTCATAAAGAACTTTAAATATTTTGTAATGTTCAACCAGTGGTTAAAAATAATAATTGCGAAACTACAAGGAACAAATGAAAACTTTTCAGCGGTATGGAATTTCGTACCGGACAATGCGATCGAAAAGTAACTTCCCTCGGAAAAGAGAGCACTAAATTCTTTGGAAGTAACATTAAAGAATTTTATTTACTTACTTTTACGACTTTGAGTTAAAAAAAATAAACTCTTGTTTTTACTGTTTCTCTTGTGAGAAAGGTCTAATGTGCTGTGAAAAATATTATGTGCAGCAAGTCATATGGGCCACCTGACTGGTATCTTTCGTGCGAAATTGTTTAGTATCACTAAACAATTTTACCAGCTGGTTGAGCAGTTAGCATTCGTTTAATCATATTAATTGGCACAAACGATAATTCAACTTTTAACTAGTAAACAAACATCCTTTGAGAAAAATAATGGAATAGACAATTCAAAATAATCCGCAAAATAAACACAATGGGTAACTACTTTTTGATGTAGTGGCCGGCTATTTTGTCATCCATCATTTAGGAAAGATATTTGTTTGAGTAACGAGTGCGTAGTCTTTGACCAGTGCGTGTTGCCACTGAAACGTGGTTGCTCACAATAGGCCTTATTAGAAGGCTGAAAGTCACCCAAAGAGCAATGGAGAGGGCTTGGAGTTTCCCTGCGTGATCGAATCAGAAATGAAGAGATCCGCAGGAGAACCAAGGTGACCGACATAGCTCGAAGAATTGCCAAACTTAAGTGGCAGTGGTCACTGGGCAGGGCACATTGCTCGCAGAACAGATGGCCTATGGGGCCGAAAGGTTCTCGAGTGGGGACTGCGTACCGGAAGACGTAGCATTTGAAGGCCTCTCACAAGGTGGACCGACGATCTTTTGAAGGCCGCAGTAACCCGTTGGATGCGAGAAGCACAGAACCGGTCGATGTGAAGGTGCTTGGGGGAGTCCTATGTCCAGCAGTGGACGTCGTTCGGCTGAAATGATGATGATGGTGATGATTTGTTTGAGTAGAGATCATTTACTTACATAATTTTTCGAATACCTATTTATTTTGGCATAAACTTTACTTTCTTCGTAATAGGACATGTAAGAATCTAGACAACAGGTCCAAAGACATTCTTCTCCATTATCCGTGTACAAAATAAAACGCACATTAAAGAAATGCTTCCATTGATAAGGCTGTAGCATTATCTCTCGATAGGGATCCGCCCACTGGCACTGACGTCTGGACACACAGACACATCCACCCACTTAATTACACAGAGTTATTGATTTTATATAAACCGCCAGTGTTTCCGCACAGTCTAAACGTAATACGGATGCAGGACACGGGAAAACTTATGGAGCTATTCCTGTGATTTCCTACTAAGGAACTGTAGTGAAAATAAACGGTGTATTACTGTGTTAAAGTTAGTGTTAATTTGTGTAGATTTTGTTGTCCATGATAAAATAAAAATGAGTGTACGAAGTATGAAAATAAAAGCGAATAAATCTTTGCCGTTTGTGTGTGATACTGAGGAATGCGAGTGTGGTTATAAAAGGTAAGTGTTTTTTTTAAAATATTTTTAAATGGTTCATGAAAGTGAATGGTAATTTTTTCATTGTTCCTCTCAACCAAAGCACCTGCCATCCAATCTCTTCACCACCCTTGGTTGACTGGTAGAGAGTGCCTAAGGCGTTAAGTCCGCCTTTGTACTTTTTTGTGCGAAAAGTTTAATTTAAATAAAATAAGTAAATAAATGGTGGGAAGGAAATGGAATGAAATGGAACGGTGGGAATGGTGGTTAGTATACGATTGCCTGCCAAAGCTGGAGGACCAAGTGTATTAATTAAGATAATTTAGCTAAGAAAAGACCTTTTCCAGTGTTGGGTTGCATTGCAATGTGTAGGTTAATGAGTTACTTAGGTCTAGAAAAATTAAAACAATAATTGCTGTCACTTTATGGTAAATAAAGAAATATCAGTGTTTCGGTAGGTTCATAACTATTGTTTTTCTTTCGGTACGGATTCAGCTTTCTGCTTTCGCTATGCTTTAAGGAAGAATTACCGCGAAATGTTATAATTTTTGTATTATCAAACTTGAACATGAGAGGCTCTTGGCTAAATAGTAACAGCCAATAATAAAGCCTGCTGTCATTCGTAGATTTTGACGTTTGTTACGGGTAGTCAGAAGCCTGAAAGTCAGACATCCAGTCTTACTAAGGGGTATTGTGTTACCCAGCTGCATTCGGTTAGACTGGAAGCCTGTATGTCCTGTACATACGATACTTTTTATCCCGATATTCCCACGGTATCGAAACTTATGCGGGTGAAACCGCGGGCCGCTCTGCTAGTACTATATAAATCAATCTCTATTAAGAAATAAAATCCGCAACTCTCCGATCACTCGATCACAGCAGTGACATCCAAAACACGCATCTCATATGTTTATTTTCATCACTTCATTTCGGATCTCTGCTTCTTTAGTTCCGCGTAATCTTTAGATCCGTGTAGAAACTTTCTATTATAGTAGTAGCATGAATGTAAAGTAGATAATTTTGTATTTTGTTTCTTCTTGTCGATGTCAGTCTTTTGTACAGAACATAAAGGGCTAAGGAAGGAACACGGGTACGTTTTAGTCAGTACGAGTCTGACACTCCCTTCCGCTCCACCCAGAGCGGGAGGGGTCATTTGATGATTTCCCATCCTGAAAAAAAAAGGGATCGTAGCAGGTGGCGTTCTGTAGTTTCTGCCTACCCACATGGGAAGAAGGCGTCAGTTTATGTATGTGTATGTATGTATAAATACCTTATCTGGGGGCTCGTGACTAAATAATATCAGCCGCACGTGTCGACCGAAGGTAAAGCTACGGTTGCCGCGTTCGTCCCGTGAATGGGCGACCATCTATTACATAGCCCTTGGTCCCGGCTATCATTTATAAAAATTTGACCGTCGTTACGGGTGTTCAGAAACCCAAAAGTCTGACAACCAATCTTACCAAGGGGTATCGTGTTTGTAACTAGATTGTGGAGGTCAGATAGGTAAGTAGTCGCTTCATGTAAAATACTGGTATTCAGCTGCTGGTTAGACTGGAAGTCGACCCCAACATAATTGGGGAAAAGGCAGGCAGATTGAATAAGTACCTAATATCTAAGTAGCGAGAAAATATAGCTTGCAGTTTTGGTCCTAAGTTCCGAAGAACTTTAATATTGCAGAAAGGCATAAAATACCGTTTAACAGCATTTACTATAGTGAGAAAAGACGTAACTAATGTTTTAAAATCCATTCATTACTTTGTAGTCAAACACAATCGAAAGTTTTCAAAAACAAGACATTGTTCGCCGCCATGTTGTTTTAAAGGGCAAACCGACACTCATAAAAACAAATGAATGAGGAAAAACTTTCCGTAAAATGGTTAAAAGATAAACTTGCAGTCGTTTTCTTCTTCATTATCATCAGCCTATAGCAGTACAATGCTGGACATAGGCCTCTCCAATTCTCGGTAACTCTCATCCAGCTGCTACCAGCCACTCTTTGAAAATCATCATCATCACCCAGACTAAAGTCGTCCACTGCAGAACATAACTCTTTTATTTTTATTTAGCGACGCGCTCCTGCTTTGCACGGTTTTTACAACTTGACAAAACATCGAAATTTCTTTAAGGGGGTCCCCCCTTAAAGAAATTTCGATGGCTAAATAATAACAGCCGCACAGGTCGATTGATCAGGTTAAGGTACGCTTGCCGCGGTTGGTCTGTGGTTGGGTGACCATCTTTACATACCGAGACCCCTCCGTGCCTCGGAATGCACGTTAAACCGTTGGCCCCGGCTGTCATTCGTGGATCTTTGAGAGTCGTTACGGGTAGTCAGAAGCCAGAAAGTCTGACAACCAGTCTTACCAAGGGGTATCGTATTACCCAGTTGCTCCATGTAAAATACTAGTACTCAGCAGCATCCGGTTAGACTAGAAGCCGACCCCAACATAGTTGGGAAAAGGCTAGGCAGATGATGATGTATAGATCATATAGATATGTCCTCTCACGTAGTACAATTTACGTAATACAGATTGAAACCGGCTTATACACAACTGGAACGGTAATGTACCCTAAGGTGATATAAGACACGTAACTTAAGTCACACGCCTTAAAGCCTAGTCTACATTGGTAGAGTGAGTGGAGGAGTTCTGATTGCACCATAAGATATAGGATTGACCCCTCCCCTACTTATTTTAAATAAGGCTGGACGGGCTGTTCGAAAAGAGACGCGTTACACCCATTTTCACATAGTGCATATAATAATCATCATTATCTTGCCTGGCTGGGCTGGAGCTGCATCGTACAGGGTTTCTTCTTCTTCTTCTCCCTCATACAGGGCTTCTGGTGGACAGTGGAGCCATCAGTAGGGGAAGCCCGGGCAAGAAGCATAGGGCGGGTAAGAAGAATATTATTTTTCCATAAATATCTATTAGATAGCGCTGTTAACACTTTCTCAAGTCGTGACACGTACGATCGGCAACGCCATGACAGTTCAACCCAAACAATACGCGAGTGCATCTGTTGTAGAATAGGAAAAAAAGGATTTTCTTTGTTTTGTTACGATTTTTGTAAAGGTTTGTACACAAACTTTTTGTACACAAACAGTTGCCTTAATATATGTTTTGTATTTTCAATTGTACGTTTATTTATGTATTATTTGTGATTGTTACTTTTTGTTTACCTACTAAAAACATTTCAAGTCTTGACTTCTTTCTAAAATTAGAGTGTTGGGCAAAATGGATATGGGCAAAACGGATAGGCATTCCGTTTTGCTCAGAGCAAGCATTTTATTAGTATTAGTTACCACTACCATTACATATACCATTTCTGAGTTAGCAGGCCCCAGCAAAACTAAAACTAAAATATCCTCAGTCAACTATCAAAACAAAAATCAGAAACCAAATTTTTACGGTTTAGTGTGCGCTGACAAATACAGTGAACCACCAACGGAAGATTGGATTCAGTGTAATCAGTGCATTTGGGCGCATGAAGACTCCACTTTCTTATGTAGGAGTTGGCAGCTACTTGTGTGATGATTGCGAAGACTGATCTAAACTAATTCTACTTATCCTTTTTGCCCGACCCCACCGGGCAAAACGGATAATTGATACCTATTGTTAATGCTCAAAATTATTATACATATTGTTTAAGTTTTTGAATTTTAATGATTATTTTCCAAATATGATTAAACATAGAACAAATTAAAAGTACAAAGAGTTCTATTGATTATTAGATTGTGGTTTTATTTACACTAACCGCTTAACATATTCGTCTTGCCCGGGCTTCCCCTATGTTGTATTTACTGCCAATGCTATGTTTGAAAGTACTCTATCATCATTCTCTTGCCCTTATCCTAATTTGTTTGGGGCCGACGCAACATATCTTTATCTTCCGTAGTCTTCATCTCGGTAGTCACCCCTCTCTAGTCTATCCATCGTTTCTTTGGACTTCCTCTACTCCTATAGTCATCCACATACATACAAATCCTTCCGCACGAAATTTTCCTCATTCCCCCGCATTACGTGCCATATCATGACTTCCACACGGTGCATAGAATAATAATTGAAAAAAATCACACATTGTTTTAGACTTTTGTCCTTTGTACTATGACTATTTGAATCCTATCTTTCATTCGTAACAGCGCAGCTTGTCGTTGGTTCCTTCAATAACGGCAATGGCGATTGATGTTATTCAGTTCTCTACTCCCTAAGTTATACTGTTCAAACTACGTTTAAAGTAATTTGCCTTTAAACTAGCCTCCACCGCAACATTTACATCGAGTCTCGCCTTGCCGATACTGTTCCGTTCAGCAACTAATTACTCGTCCAATGTAAACTGGGCTTTACGTAATTTATGTCGAGCTTCAACTTTTATCTTAAGACATTAGTTTACACCATAAACGTCGTTGCAAGACGTAATGCCGTCAGAAATGGCAGCTTAACTCTTGTTCGTTTAATTTCCGTGTCGTTTGTAATAAGAATATTGTTGACGGTTGTGTAACAGACTGTTGAAGTGTAGTGAAACCATGAAACTTGTCACGGAGGTTTAAAGACAGGGATTCATTGTCGAGCCTTGTAAACTAAAAATCGACTATTTTTTTTAAGATCATTCCTACATTATACAAAGTTATTTTTAGTACTTATATGCGAAACCTGAATATAGTTTGTTCAGAATAAGTAACTGAATCGATTCCAATAATTTTTACCCCATGTTATATTTTGTCCCAAAAATATTTAAAAAAGGTTAAAAGTTGGACACCGAGCGACACTAAGTACGTTATCCAATCTCCGCGGCGAACGGTTAGATACCTAGGTACTATTTATCAATGAACGCAAGACGGCGCGCGGCGCGTGCGGCGCGGGTGAGCATGTTTTTGTAAGGACAAACAGGTAACCTAACAAGCTAATAACTTTGTGATTTTTCATGATACAGTTTTGAAATTTTGTACATGAGATTTTTTACATAAAAATACTAGACACGTGTTTCGGGTTTCGCATATACTAAAAATAATGTTGTTTACGCGGTGACTCGACCCGCAAACTGTAACCATGAATTCAGGACATGTCTCTAGGCTCCCAAAGCGTAGACTTTTTTCAAGGGTTATCAAAAAACAATCATAGAAAAGTGCAATACCTACGCGGTCAAAATGTATAGAAAAGCAGATTAAAAAAAAATTTAGAGATCGGGAGAGTTCAGAATCATGTACGGTCTACTTAATCCATGGTAACAGATTGCATGCGTCGCAGACGAGCGTCCCTCTATCCTTGTATACATTGCTACTAATGACTTTAACCACAGAGTTTCTTTTACTGCTTCATATAGAGCCATGTACTCTGCTTCAGTGGATGATGTTGCCACTTTCTGCTGCCTTTTTGTTTGCCAGCATATTGTGCATTGATCAAATAATTTATATACCAATTTATATCTTCTTCTTGTGCCACTTCATTATTGAAGGTGAGGAGACTTTCTATGTCCTTCGGCTAAATCAGCTTTTTGATTACCTCCATGTAATCTTTCGCATCGTTTTTTTTTTCTCTCAGTATCTTCTCTGAAAACTATTCACGTACCTACTTAATTTAAGCCTTTGGGATACAGGCGGGATGCTGGCTACACAGTTGCTTCCCTTGAGTATAAAGGGGAAATTAAAAGTTAAGCAACTTGCGATCACTTTTATATGTTGAAGAGTTGTTATTAAGTTAATGTCATAAAGTTTGATCAAGGGACACAGTAGATATTGACGACTCTATTTCCCGTCCCCTAGGAAATGAAAAGTTCAGGAACCGGAAACTATTTTATTGTTTGAAACGTGGAAACCTCGATATATCTTTTTAGAAACAAAACGCATTTTATGGGTTTATTTCATCTAAACAAGTAAATAAAATTGAAGTGTCTGTTTGTAATGTCAAAATAACAGCTTTTTACTAAATGCATATAAAAGAATATAAGGTACTTACTTATATTAAAAAAAAATGTCTGTCTGTTCCGGCTAATCTCCGAAACGGCTGGACCGAATTTCACTGGAGGATAGCTGATGTTAAAAGAAGTAACTTAGGCTAAGTACTTTTATTTTAGAAAGAAAACTAGGGTTCCGTGCAAAAAAATATTAAAATCTTGAAATTCAATTTGTTTTCCGAGATTCACGCGAACGTAGTCGCGGGCACATCTAGTACATATTATACAGTACCTAGAGATACAGTTAAGGCATCAAGTCTATATTCATTTCTTAAAACTTAACCTAAATGTACTGTCAATATTCTAACAGTACCTACCTACTACATCTGAATGTGAACCACAACTTCAATGCAGTCTCACCTTCAAACTCTGATCGAATTTCGATCCATCAGAAACTCAAATGTCATCTAATTAATACTTGAAATTAGATACAGCTCTGTAATTAACGCACGAGTTGTTTCTACCCGAGAATAAGCACACGGGCGTTTTATTAACGCGACGTTTTTTTTACGAGCGTTGCAAATCCTAAAGAGCGCATCTCTAGCGCGTTAAAAATAGCACCGTAAGGCTCAACTCACACCAAAAGAGCGTCGAAGCGCAGCGCAGTATCAGTGGCATATGAATCTTAACTTTATTTTCATTACTATAATACTTATTATCACAATGCATGAGAAACTCGAACGAGTCGCGCGGATGCCCGCGGCGCCGCGGGAATTCCGGCAAATAGCCTTCTCTACCGAGCGGTTGCGATAATAAGTATTATAGTAATGAAAATAAAGTTAAAATTCATATGACACTGAAACTGCGCTCCGCTTCGCTGCGCTTCGACGCTCTTTTGGTGTGAGTTGAGCCTTAGTTTTAACTCGGCGCTAAGCCGCTGAAATGCTAGGAAGTGGTGTAATGCGGGCGTTTTGGGAGACTGTCTTATACAGGATTATTGGAAAAACACCGACAACCTCTTAAGAGGTCATTGTACTCATAATTATGAACAACTTTTACTATGTGACCAAACCTGAAATCGCGCAAAAAATAATCAGCTGTTCCCTACATTTATGTTCGTATAACTCGTCAAAATGTAGGGAACAGCTGATTTTTTTTTCGCAATTTTGACTGTTGCCAAACGTTGCGAATCCAATGCGCGGAAAAAACGACGCGTTTCCTAAAATTAATATATATAATTACGCCAAAAAAGAAAACTTAGGGGACGTGGCGGTGGCAGATACATTACCTATATCGTAAAAAAATATTTGGAAAAGTATCATTTATGGGATAAAGCAAGCAGTGATATGCATTAGTATGGAATGAAAGCTGACGACTACGTGACCGCGTATCCTCCTAAAAAAGCGCACGTGCATACGTAACCAAAATCGATACTTCGAAGTTTTCGTACACAGAATATTTGCAACACTACCGTTGGGAAATAATTAATCCACCATGCCATGTGATCTGAATTTTGATTGTTAGTTACGATCACGAATACGCCGTTCTCGAAGATTCTGTTATTCGAGACAGCATTCGTACAGTTTCCGCTAGGAATTCTTGGACTTTTACACGAATGCGTCGGTTTCGTAGGTGTAATAAAAATGCTTTGACACACATAAGTAGGAAAGCTCTTTTGATCTATAACGGAGGAGTAGTAACAGTTAGTGGCAAGGTAAGTAGTTTAAACTATTTCAAAATAGTCGCCATTAAAAACTCCATAATCAGCCTATAATGTTCCCACTGCTGGGATACAGGTTTCCTCTATGTGCGAGGGAGTTGGTCATAATCCACCACACGGGCCCAGTGCGGTGCATGTCACATGTCCTCAAATTTTTGAGTACTAGGACATGCCAGTTGTCTTTCAACGTATTGAGAGCAGAGGTGATGAAAAAAAAAAAAAATATGTGCAAGTACAATTCCACTGAGGTCTTGAAAAACCTCCCATTTACTGACTCAAAAAGGGCAGAAAAAAAAGTCATGCTCATTTTATGAATTTTCCAGAGAATTTTTGGAAGGAGCCCAAGTTGAATTTGGTCTAAAGACGAAATCTACCTGACCTGGAACATAAAGGGCTAAGGAAGGAACACGGGTGGGTTTTAGTCAGTAAGAGTCCACCCAGAGCGGGAGGGGTCATTTGATGATATCCCATCCGCAAAAAAAAAAAAAAAAGACGAAATCTACAAAGCAAAAGTCGACTTTGAATGATCATAATTCATTAATAATCTTCTAAATAATCGTCTGTCTAAAACTGATAGTCCTTTAATTATGTTAATCACCAATCAGAATTTTAAAGCATATTAGTTTGTATAATATTATTCATAATTAATCTTCGGACATCATTTTCGAAGGGATCAAGTGGATTTGTTAATAATTTTGTAAATTGCTACTAACCTTTCAGTAATAAAGCTTATTTCTATGATAATCTGGGATCGAGAAGATTTATACATAAGGGATTTCTGTATCTCGAAGTTATGTTTTATTCAAACTCTTGACTTCTTTATTACAAAGTTAAATGAGAAATTTTGTGGTCCACAGATATATATAAAGAGACTACTATTGAGATAAATGTTTATGTAGCATTTTAGGGCGCCTTTCTCCATTGTCTAACTTTATAACTTCTTTGAGAATAGCTCATTTTACGGACATCACAGACCAACTACAAATGCACTAAAGTTTTATGCCCCTTAAGACCAAACTGCGGTTTGCCACGGAGCGGAAAATATAGCTTAATCACAGTTGTGTGCTACTGCGGTCAATATTAACTAGTTTTAAGTCATAAACGAGTTAACTAACACAGAATATTCTGATGAATCTACACGCACAGCTTTGGAATTCCCAAGGCAGGTTGCTAGTTAGGAAAAATAGGACGTGGGTGCCAAGGTTCTATTTGAATGTTGGATTGATTCTGATATTGATTGGAGATATAAAGTTTAGGAATTTTAATAATAGGCGGCTTATCTGATCCATAAGTTTCTTAAATAAGATGAATGAATTATCAGATGGAATGGTAGGACATACCTACACCAATAATTGTAGTCCAAGGCAGGAGGAGGACCGACCGGGAGGCTGTTGAACGATCGACGGCCAGTGGAGCAGACGAGTCCTGCACGCTGATGCCAAGTCCGTAGCGTGAACAGAAAACGCTTGGATTTTGCCTAGGCCCCCTGGAGTGGAGACCGCGTATCGGCAGTCGTAGTGTGGAAAGCGGCGAACGTTAAGTAGATGGCGACCGATGACCTTAAAAAGGTGGCTAGGACTGACTGGATTCGGAAGGCGGAGGACAGGGTGTTATGGCGCAACCTAGGAGAGGCCTATGCCCAGCAGTGAACTGCGATAGACTGAGTTGATTTAGAGAGAAGGCAAGAGATAGGTTTTCTCAAATTGTAAGAATGGTGCCGTCCTAGACAGAAATAATATTTTTGGTCGTGGAATATTATAGGCTCAAAATCTCAGTGAATTCAAATTAGCTCTTTATGACTACAGAGCATTTATGAATATTCACAAATACTTTAGAGAAGGTAAACATTTCTTTCATCATTATATAAAATAGGTTTTTTTTTTTATTGTTTATTATTCAAAAAAAGTTACAAAACATTGTTACAAATTAAACATACCGCACAAACCATCGCGGGTTTAACAGTGGTATTATTATGTAACGTGAGAATTTTTCGTTTCTTTTTAAATATGTATATGAAACATTTTAAGAGATAGGTTATTTTTTATATTTCTTTGCTATGCTTTCTTTGCCACTTAACGATGTTTCTCTACAAATATTTTCTGAACGAACAGATAGACCTTCCATTTAAATATTTTTCTTTCTTTAATTTATTTCTACCCACGGGAATTAAAAACGTCTTTTACCTCATATTCTATTAGTCTTATTTCCAAATCAGCAGCTTCTTTATTAAGTTTTCTACATCCAAAACCCATGTTTACTTACTGTCTCCTATCACACTCCACTCCTGGACATAGGGATAGACCTTTCCCAAGATTCGTCACATGGCAACGACACTTGATCCTTGTCTTTACTATGCGTACTATGTGTAAAAACTAGAACTTCCCTGATGCGTGTCGTGTCTAGTTTCAGGAATGTCACGGTTATAAACACAAGGGTAGTATCATCAAAAGGGCACAAAACAGCCCCACAGTAATAGAAGGGTTTGTTTATGTTAAGGCCGACTCAAGAATTAACTTCGTAGAAAATACAGGTGAAACATGTTACGACTATGCGAAAATGTTTGTTTTTGACGTGGTTTTTCCCAGTAAGTTTGTGTTTTTGGCATGTTTATAGATATTTTTCCTGTGTCTGAAAGCTTTGAGTTTATTATGACTACATCATATGACTCAAATCTAGTTAAAGCGTTCCCAGAAATGTTAATCTAATCTGTACTAAATAAAATTGAATAATGGGCGAACTCGATCTGCCATATTTGGTCCTTGTAGTCTTAATTTGAAAGATCAACTCACAAAGATTGGTCTTGCTAATAGAGCTCCATTAACGATTTCCTTGTACGGACAAAAAACAACACTGCTTAATTTAGAAAGAGGTCAATGAGATATTAGACAAACATAAAGTAATGAACAGCTACATAATTAATGAATAGCTGATATGTTAATAATATCAGCTACGCGGACGACATGGTGCTGCTGAGTCCCACTGCAGGGGCGCTCGGAGAAATGCTGAAAGTTTGTGAAGCCTATGCTGAGTCACACGGACTTATTTACAACGTAAAGAAAAGTCAGTACATGGTCTTTAAGGCCGCCGGTAGGTGTCCTGAATCTGTTCCACCCATTACTTTGAATGGTATTAACTTAGATAGGGTGGCGCAGTTTAAGTACCTCGGACATTACCTTACCGACGACCTTAAGGACGATGTTGACATAGAGAGGGAGCGCAGGGCTCTGTCAGTCCGTGGCAACATGCTGGCCCGTAGATTCGCCCGCTGTACGGACCAAGTTAAGATCACGCTATTTAAAGCGTATTGTCAGGGTCTGTATACGGGTAGTCTATGGGTCAGTTATACCAAAAAATCCCTGGACACACTGCGCGTCCAATACAATAACATTTTCAGGATGATGTTGGGACTACCTCGTTTCTGCAGTGCCTCCGAGATGTTCGCGCAGGCTCATACTGACGGTTTTCATGCCGTCATTCGGAAAAAAGTCAGTTCACTTATGACGAGGGTGCGGGGTAGTCACAACAGCATCCTGAAAACTATAGCTGAAGATGTGCGTGCGCCTGTGTTGAGGCATTTCGTTCGTCTGGTGATCTTTTAGGGAGGTATCTCCCTGTTGGTTATCTTGACGGGGCGGAATGTCTCAGCACAGGGGCATTTGTGATTTGTAATGTTTATGTGAGTGTTGTCCTTTGTTATTATATTTAAGTAGGTACTAACAATAGTTTCTAAGTCTTTTTTGTACACTAACCGATGGATCTAGTTGTCCCAAAATAAATAATTTTGAATTTGAATTTTTTTTTTTTGAATTTTGAATAATTACGTTGCACACTATTCAATTTATTCATACATTGCTAATCCATTGCTTCATATGTTCGAAAAATTTGTCTGCTCAACGATGTAAATAAATAACGCAATGAATGTTGTTGAACTGTCAAAATGAAAGCTACTCCTACTGTTAGTGTGATACGCAATTACACCGCAGCGCAGGACTGATGCAACGAAACCCAAAGCTTTCTTCTTCTTAATCGACCCCTTTCGAAATCCCATCAACAAATCAGTCAATCTCAGAGTTCTGGCTCTCGTTAATCAATACTTGCACATAGTAAAAACAGTAACTAAGCATAACACAGTTAAAGGCCTCGTTAGCATCAAAGCACCGCTCGCCGTTAACATACAGCGGTTACCGTCAAGTCCAGTTTAGTGGAACACGACTTGCATGATAAATAAGTGATGGAATTAACTACTGACTCTATGGCTTGATGGTCTTGTAGATGATGTTTGATTGATAGTGATGTAGGGTAACTGATAGTGTTCTAGTTGACTGATACATACATACACAATATGGAGCCTTGTTCCCATAGAAGTAGGCTAAAATTATTGAATGCCACCTGCTACGATCCTTGCATTCTCCTTTAGGTTTAGTTACGTTTATACATTATATACGTTGTTGAGAAGACAATTTTTATTTGTTTTTTTTTTTTTAATATCTTTTTGGTAATGCATGTAAAGCGATACGAATCTACCTCAATCTGAGTCTAAAATCAGACACGTGTAGACAAAAAAATATAATTTTTATTATATTGCTAAAAACCAAGACGCGTAACAAATAAAATTACGCTGCAATATTGCACAGTTTATGTTCAGGTTTTATCCATTATTAATAATATGCATATCCGTCATGTAATGACCAATATGTAATTTAATTTCATTAAAAGAACTGCTAAGAATGTCTTTGTCAATGTATAATCGCGATCGAGTTTTAAATTAATTAAACCATTATTATGTTACAATTGGTTATCGTTATAGTTAGTTGATGCAACGCACTCTTAAAATAAATTATTCTTTTAATTACTTGGGGGCCCATTAACACTTGGGTTAAAATAAAACCACCATAATGACAGTTTCAAGGTTATACAAGCATTTGAACATGTAGTTCAATCGCTCGAGTGAGTTAAAGCATCTTTGTTGTTTTTTCAGGCAGGTGTACCGATCCACCTGCCATTGCTTGTTATAATCAAACGAGTAACATATTTGTAACCAAACTCGTATGAATCCCACTGTCCACCTGTTAGACTAGACAGACAACCGCTTGATCCGTCACGATCTGTACGGTGGCTACTCAAACGGGTAACTGTAGCAGTGGGTCAACCGCAGTCCGCTGCGCCGGCGCCGCATAAATGTTTTCAATCGTTCGAATCACTTGGGCCTACTACTACACTACATCCTTTACATTACTCTGCAAATAACTGCAAGTAAAATTTTCCCAGACCAAAAAGTTTTTTTTTGGTCCTTTCGTCCAAACTAATGATAGTGACGAAATAGAAGTAACGTTGTTGTTAGATGACCTCTCAAGTTCCGCTAATGTGACACAATTGTCTATTGTATCGTCCCACATGTAGTAAGCGCGGGGCTTGATACCCAAATACAGATAAGTAATTAAAACTGGTACCTACTACAATTAGTCGCAGTCAATAAACAAACGAAAATAATTAATAATTATGTCGCTTGACATGATCTATATTGGTCAATAAAATGCACAATATTATTAAAAAGCGATCGCACAGTCGCATTTGGTCAGCACAGGACCGGTTCACAAACGACCTTGCCTCCGCGCACGTTCACTTACTGATCTATAGATTGAGGCTTCGTAACATTTGTTTATTGGTCGTTTTGTACCGATATGGTGACTGGTCTTTCGGTCGCTTTTCCACAAACCTCTAAGCAGCTTAAAATGTTCGGATTATAATATGCTCAAGGTTTCTTCTTTTTTGTTTCGCAAATCTTTTTTCGTGCTTAATGTCTTGCAAATGACCTCCATCATTATGGCGATCAAATGTTAGTGTACGTGCGTGAGTGTCATCAGGCTTATTATCACCGTGCCATTGACCTTCGTAAGCAAACAAATCACCTTGAGGCTCTATTGTACCCGATTCACAGCTGTTCCAGGCTTTGCGTATAAAATGACGCACGAACACTTGCGTTTTGTGTGACAGGTGGTCATACTGCCCAAGTTGTAAGGCTTCACAATTAATGCGGACAGGAAGACCAGATGGCAAACGTTTACAGAGTCGTCTTGAGGCATGTAACTTTGTTATGTGTTGACATAACGAAGATAAATGTAGTGCCGGTATATCTGGTTACCGCTTGCAACAACCCACTTGATTACGTTTCAGACATATCTGCTTTTCCCCTATCAATATGTACGTGTTTACTGTCCATCGAGCAAAGAAACTGACCGTCTCTTAGAAAGCATTTCTTCAGTCTTTCAGCAAAAACAGCGCTTTTAATGCTTAAATCCAACGGTTTTATGCGCAAGAGTGTTGCTTTCTCTCAAGCGACGCGTCGCTGGCTACGCATGAACCAAGCCAGTCGCTCACGGCCGTTCAGTGAGGCCGCACGCGTCGGTGCATCAGAAATCCGCGAATCGAACAGTGTCGGCGGGTCGTACCGCCGCCTTTACGTCAGTAGCCAGTGTCAAAGTGTCCACAGTGCAAAAACAAATATTTTGTGATTAAACACTTGGAACTTACCAAGGTTAGCAGTGTTGTGTTGCAAAAACAGGAGGATCTCAAGTGTATATATTTTTTCTCCGCCATCGTCACGCGCTTTGAGTCGTTTTTATGTAGGTTTCTTATTTATGTGTTTCTGTAATTGTATTCGTAATTATTGTCGATTAACGTAAGGACGTTCCAGTTAGATGATCTCTCGATTCATCATTATCTTTGTTATCAATTTCCAGGTTACTGTCTTTCCGAGATTCTAGATCAACCTCTAATTCAATTTGTAATTTATGACATTTTAGAAATTAAGCTTGTTTTGTATGGAAGGTTGCATGCGTCACTTACCTGCTTAAAACGAGATTTGATTAGGAAGCTGTACCTCAGTACTAAATTACCTTGAGATCCGGTATCACACAAATCCGAACAGTTGAAAGTGAAACGATTTACATAAATCTGTTCATTAACCCAGTTATTATTTAATTGCTAACTATATGATGATTTAGAAAAGAAGTGGCTATTAATGATAACAATGAGAATTCTCAGGAAGGCTATATATAAAATCTGGGCTTGAAGAAACTACCTTGATAAGTAACCGTTGAAGTGTTCAGTTATTAATTACTTTTAGCTACACATAATATGAATTATCATAACATTAATAATGTCACGCAAAATAAACGTGAAACTGATAAGGGAGTCGTTATTGTTTTAACTAATGACAAAGTTTTCCGCGGAGCTCCACATCCAACAGTTAAGATAGTTGTCCATAAAATTTGTCACAAAGTTATCTTGGAGATAAAATCGATATCGATTTTCTCACGGCTTATCACAAAATTTTATCATGTGCCACAATCTGAAATACGTGACCGAAATGATAAATAGAAATACATATTTACACAAAGTTTCGAAAATAGGTCAGTTATGAGATGTAGGAAAGATAAACAAGGAAAGTAAATGATGAAAGAATTAAAAAGTATCAAAATATCAACAATTCTCTTTGATAAAGCGATATCTTTAGGGTGGGTTGTATCAAAAGCTCCGTTATAGTTTGCGTCAAAGTTAAATTTAATCGTAACCATAACCATAACCATAGAATCTACTATCCGCTGTTGCACCGTCATATATTTTACATGTTTTACAGTTAAAGTTAAAAGGGTGACAAGTGATAAGACGTCATATTTCCCCAAAATGTACGTGGGTAATTTTTTGACAAGGGCAACACTTCAAGCTTGTTGTCATCACGCTTTCTTTGTTTGACACTAGTGATGTTACTCAGTCATTAACGGTCAGGCACTCGATTGTCTCTATTATGTAAATTAAAAACACAAGAACAGAATCATAGCAAGATCAAAAATACAGTAACCGTTCTATATTGGTAATGTACCAAGGTGTTTAAGTCAGTGACTGAAGGAAGGGAGGCCTTTGCCCTGCAGTGGGACAGAAATGGCTGATAATAATAATAATTCGGCTAAGATTGGCTTTGTTCGACTTTGTAAAGAGCTTTTTGTCTTACATTCCACTGATTATCAGATTGATCTGATAAAATCAGTGAAGATTTAATGAAAAATTACACTTTATTATCTGACAGCACTAACCCACAGAACATGTATTTTCTCTTATTAAAACTCTGTGACTCTGTACATTACAGTATTATGTATTACCTGGTTTATTATCCAAGAATGATAGTTAACTAGTGTGGCAGTGTTGATGATATTTATCTAATCGCAACTAAACCGAGTGGCACATCGAGAGAAAATGGACTCGATTCTTTATTTTTTTTTATTTGAGTAACGAGTTAAATAAAATCGAGCCGCATCACTATCTGACACTGTCAGAAAGACAAGACGTAAATTCATTTTATTTTTCCGTTTCTTTCGAATTGCATGAAATTGATATTTCTGTTTTCCTGTATGTAATTGAAGGATTGTATTATTGGAAGATGCATTACAGCATTTACTCCAGAAGGATGTTGAGTTAATTGTTCAGTAAGATTGCAACGCAATGTGCGAAAACATTGCCCGAGACTGCTGCAGATGTGCGGTAACTTGAGAACGCATGGATTCACGAACGCAAATCAAATCATCTGTGCAGTTTAACGAAAGTGTGTATAGACAATGCAAGAAAGTATTGAAACTGTTATACATTATGGAGATTTGGATACAGGAATATTTACATCATATGGCGATTTTCACAGCAAACGCATACTGTGCCTGATGAATGCGGGAAAGAACATTATTTTGCAGTGGATTCCAGCACACCAAAAAGAACAATAATAATATTAGTTAGAATACGCTTATAACACCGAGCTGCTCTTGCTGGATGCTATTGCAAGGTTGCAACTGTTTGGTGGGCAGACGTTGGTATAGTTGGCTGTTGTGCACATGTAATGTTGAGCATGCGGTATTTATGTATTTTCATCGGTGGAGCGACCTGCATATTTTTTAGATGAAATATTACCTACTTCTAAGTCGTGTGACGTTGAAATTAATATAAGTAGGTACCTACTTGCAGAAATAAAAATGCTTTGTTATGTACAATTTATGTGTTTTTTTTTTAACGTTTGAAAACACCCTTACTCGCTGAGCAGTGGTGTGTCCGTCGTAACAGATGCGACTTACAGCTTGTAGGTCGTAGGTTTGAACCCAGGCAGGCACTTTACTTTGTGTAAATTATTTCATCACCACTGCTCTCAAAACGGTGAAGGAAAACATCGTGAGGAAACCGGCATGTCCTAGAACCAAAAATTCAGAAGAATACGCAGAAGCATACGCTAGAGCTTAAGTTTCTTTGGCAATTAAAGCAACACACTGAAGAGCAACAGTGAAGCTAGAACTAAAAGTAAAAAAACTGAAATTAGAAATCGATATTCTTAAGTAAAATATTCTCAGGGGTTTCTTGTTTTCAGCAAGGGAGGACCCTTGCTGAAAACAAGAACCCTTGGGAACTAAAAACCCGGAATCTGTCCAAAAATTTATTCTCATCACACTTATGAAATCGATCAATGCGATGGTGATTTTTTTTCTCTTCCTAACTGGCAAATCGGATTCACTGTCACTATCATCGCTAGAAGAGCTTTATTCCCACAATATTTCGCGGAGTAAAGACATACCTAATTTGTTTTAATAGGTACTTTATTCAACAACACAATATTTTTATAGGTTACAACTGCAAAGCAGATGACATTACAATGACACTAACCGTAACTATAGCCCTTAACCGGCCGAATTTGGTCGATTAATGTTATAGTTATGTGTGACGTCATTTTAACAATTATGACAAAACTTAAATCGATGCAACCCGAATTTCGCTTAACCGGAGATTTGACGTCTGTCAAAGCTTTGATTATAGTTAAAAATGGCTTGTTATAGTTATTTATGACGTCATTTTAACAATTCTCAAACCGATGCAACCCGAATTTTGCTTAACCGGAGATTTGACGGCTGTCATGAGATTGGTTATGGTTATAGTTAGCTGATGCAACTCACTCTTAAGGTTTCAACTCAAACAATTTCTGAAACAGATTACAACCACAAAAGACGGCTCCTGCGAGGATTTTACTGCTCCGTTAACTTAAAGATTTGGGGAATAAAGAATCCTCAAAAATATTTCTTTATGGTGCCGTCGGAGCATGCGTAGTTCATACAAACGTAATACCAAAATAATTTGTAAATCAAACATATTCTTAATGTAGTGTGTATTTATTCCAATTAGATTACAGAATATCTTAATATCTAGGTTCCCAAATATATATTTTGAATTAATACTGATTTAAAGACGAGTTATGAGAAAAATAAGTTTTTTATAGAAATTTGAAATTCCTCATATCTCGTCTTTCTGTCAGTGTCCTTTCAAAATTATACATATTTGGGAAATAAATACACACTACCTTAAGCCTAAGCCTTAATATTAAGAATATGTGATTTACAAATTATTTTGGTATTACGTTTGTATGAACGACGCATGCTCCGACGCGACGGCCCCTTATGAGTTTTAATAAAACTTTTTAACAAAAAAGAAAAACCGACTTCCAAAAAAACACTACAAAGTGAAAAATAACTTTAATTTCGGAAGTCGGTGTCTTTGGATATGTATTTTAGTTTTTTGCCACCGACTTCCGAAATTAAAGTTATTTTTCACTTTGTAGTGTTTTTTTGGAAGTCGGTTTTTCTTTTTTGTTAAAAAGTTTTTATTTCCCGCTTTTTAGTGGGTCTGTTTATAATTTATCTAAGTTACAATAGCCTAATGTCAACTTGCTCATCGCCTTTACCAAAATATTGCTTTTCCCGATGCAGGGAAATTCATTGTTGAGAGTTCTCCTGGTATTTCACCATCAGCTCCATTTCACCATTCGCATTGTGACGAGCATAACTTGTTTAGCAACCATAATAAAGTAATCGAATCGCAACCCATGAAATACTTATTATTGAGTAGTTCCGGTGGCCATCTGTGGTCTTCATCATCAGTTCCACTTCACCAAATAGTGCTTTTCGAGAGCAAATGCACGAGTTACTATAAAAAATACCCAAATCGCTATAGGTGTGCCTATAATATTTGAAGAGTTCCTTCGATTTCTCCAGGATCCCATCATCAGAGCCTGACCTGCTGACAATGGGACCACCTGGAAAGTATACCCTTTCAAACAAAAAAATATTTTTTGAAATCGGTTTAGCCATCTTCGAGTAATCGGGGAACATACATAAAAAAAAAAAAATAAAAAAAAAAAAAAAAAAGGTTCCGACGAATTGAGAACCTCCTCCTTTTTGAAGTCGGTTAAAAATATAACGACTGTACTTTAGAACTCGTTAAGAAAGTTAGCGTTACCTTGCTGTAAACATCTCGCTGGTATACTCAGGCTATGTCTAAAAATATTATTATGAATGTATACTTCTTTAGGGATCTTAATTTAACTGTCTGCTTCACAACTTAGTGTCATATTTCCATAAACGAAACATCAATTTGAGAAGTTCTTATCTTTGTCGAATCTCGAGCGTCTTTGATGTCACGTAACTTATTTAAAATTACTGGTATCATTTGTGTTTGGGTTTCGGTCGCGGCTATTACGTTCATGTGACCAACAATTTTCCTCGTCTCTAAAGTCGAAAGACATGTTCGGGATTTTCCTAACAACCCGTTCAATCACCTCTTGGACATGATGTTTTTCTTGCTTGTACGTACTTTCTCGTTGTTTCTCTGCCATAATTAGTAGTTTCCCATCAACAAATTGATGGTTTTTATTATGCTTAGCTAGTGTTTTATGGACTCGGCTCACATATTTCGCTTGTATGGTGTAATGCACCTTGCCTGTTGAGTTTCATATTGCTAATTGATTTATCGTCACGCTCTTTTCCTTTATGGGGTAAGCGGCAGTCTTAGCGGCACCAAGAACCCCGTTATTACTAGAAGTTGTGTATTTATGGAGTCTTGCTCGGTTCCTCCTTAAGGAAAAGTCCATGAATCTGATTTATAGCTCATTATTTAATACCGAAAATAAGTCTCCTTAGGTATATCCGCAATCTATTGAATTGAATGAAGTTGTAGCATTGAATACTTTTTTAGCTTCCGACTTTTTGTTGGTCTCGCCGATGAGGCTGAATGGTTACCGATGACACTAATATTATGATTATTATAATTAATGTTCATGATAATGTGTCATTATAACTTCTTATTAGTTTTTGTGGTGTGCCAAAATTTGGTATTTTTGTTCTACCAACAACAACAACAATTTACGTAATTGCTGTTTTCGAGTGGCCAATTTGGATTAAAACATATTTCATTCTATCCATGATAAGTTTTATAGCATTTCTAGAAGAGTCATGTGAGTTTCGTTGTCTAGAATCATTCATTCCCGACTGTCGCAAAGCAAACATCGAAAAATAACAGCGCAGCGTCAGTGGAGACGGAAATCGTTTTTATTCATTTATTTGCTAGTTTTAAATAATACAGTTTCGTCTCGCTCTGTGGGAGTTTCAAATGGATGCCTTTGGAAAAAATCGCTGTTTGTTTGGACGACAAACGTGACGATATTTCATTTAATTTTGTAACTTCAAATTACGAAATTCACAATGTTTCAAATGGTCGTGTCGTGATTGAGAACTTCTTTGTTTTGTAACTGTTACTTGCAGTAAGTGGGAATAGTTTTATTATAAAATCTTTGAAGTTTTTACTTTGTTTATTGTTAAAATGGTCTGGTCATTTTGTATTAGGAGAAAGCTGATTGTCAACTGGGACGATTGCTATAGATTATTACTCCATTTCTGACATGATCTTATTTTTTTCCATAAGTATTATAAAACAGTTTTTCCTCAGATTTATCATTTTCCGTACAATGTTTCATAAAGGATGATGATAAAATCTCACTCTTAGCCTCAGATTTATTTTTAATACCTCTAAACGCGTCAGGTGTGACGTAAGCCGTATTATAAAAGTCTACTCAAGCTTATAATGATGTCGTCAGCCGCAAATAAACTAGTTATGGCCGGCTTTGAGCGAAAAAGAGGTAATTTTCTGTTGTCTTTTCAGATAATTTGTCGTTATTGTCAAAATTTACAGTTCATTAAATATAATTGATGAATAGATTATAAAATGAGTTACTAGCTATGTAGTGACTGTTTTTGTATACAAAATTGGTATTTTGTATATACATATTTTCATATATGAATATAATTTTGTAACTGGATTACGGTTCGGATTGTATAAAGTTATTATTGTAAAGGTTTTGACGCCCAGTCGCCTAGTATAATCGATTATTCGCTCCTTAAGGCAGCTACCGCAAGACGAAGTGACCTTTTCATGGTTTACTATTCTTAGACATATCGCTTTGACCACATTTTTAAACAGAATATTGTATTATATTCATTTTAAATTTTCGCACAGTTTCTTCTCATTTGTGTTTTACTTTATTTTACATGTCTTAATATTCTAGGCAATAATGACCTAGTTGTAGAGTTCCGTGATCTATGACTACCTTTAGACTTGCAGTTATGCTTGCATCTATCTGACCGTGAACTTAAAATACTTACCCAACAACAGTTGACAATAGAACACCAGCTGCCGTAGGTGTACAATGTACAATTAGTGCACTGTTCATATAGTTTCCGTCTTTTTTGATCCCACTCCTATTATTCTCTTAATCACCGCCATTGTTCTTTTATGGTAAGGCACGTTACCTAACGCCTTTTGAGCCTCGGCTATCAAAATGAGGTTTTATCTCAAAGAAAGTGCCCTTCGTGTTAATTAAGAGTGTTGCTCCTGCCAAGTCCGTCGTTCGCTTTCACTTAATTATATTCATATTTTTATATTAATGTATTTTATTAAACGACTTTTGCGTTCATATATTTTTATGTGAATCGGAATTCCTGATGGATTTTACATAGGCTTTCGACAATGTAATGCATTTTTATTCACGCTTAAAACCTACCGCTTCTATCATTGGTTTGAACATTAGCACTAATTGTAACGGTTTACCGATACGTTTAACGAGTATCGATTGAATCGATACAGCTTTATAGCTCTATGTATGCTATCAGTACCTACGCTTTAGTGCCGATGCAGTTAAATAGTGTCGATAAAACGTATTCGAGTGGAAAAGCACTTATTGAGGATCGACAGTATATCAGTGCTATCGTGTGAATGTTACAAATACCATTGACAATGAAGTGATAGTGATGAACAATACGTTCTGAGTTGAGGTATAAGATTACAGACAAATGCTTGCACTGATTGGACAGGTCCACTCCAATCTGTGTACTTCTTTCATCAAAAGACTATTTCACGCATTACATGGTCCTCAGACATGATCAAACCAAGATTATGTATGGACTTTAAAATAGACTTTGACCCTTGAGTTTGTTTTGCTATTTCTTCTCAGGGTTAACCGTTTTCGATATCCTATTTACATAATTTAAAAAAAAAAATCGTTTTAAAAAATCGTGAAAAACGTTGCTTTGTTCCGAAAAACCAAAGAGCAATTATCCTTTCTGACGGAAAATTGCATGTACCTATTCATCATTTACTTCAAACTAAAGAACATGTTTGGCTCTAAAAGTGTACAGCATCCATTTTCTTGTTAAAGTAAAATGGCTGCCGCTAAGTATTTATGCACACAAACTGACATAAGTATTTAAGACGTCAAAACTTAAACGAAGAGCTCTGACGCAAGTTTCTTGAAGTGTTGTCCTGTTTCTATGTGGAATAAACATTTTATAAGTTTGTTTTAGAGGTTTATACAGGTTTCCTGGTCACCGGGTAAATGTTTATGAAATTCGTAATAAGTGTATGACATGATTTATGATCGCCAAGAACGTAGATGAAGCAAAAGGAGCGTAATATGTATGTAGATGAGGAAACACTCGAAAATGAAAAAAAAAAGTGTTTTCACAGAAACAATTATTACAAAATATATTTACCTCCGCCACTAGTGTATAGGAGAAGGAAACACTGGTAATGCTAGGGCATAGGAGTATTTTGAAACAATAAAATACCCAAACATAGTTTCTTTTTAAATCAACAATCTAAATGGTATTTATAGGTTTTGCCAATAAGCCTTAACTACCCATAGTGACTAGGTTGGATATAATGTACTGTATTTTTTGTTTGTAGAATGAGAACATCATTAGTTAGATATACGAAGTTTAATTTACAGTCTTATTGACGACCCCATCATATACAGATGGCAGCCGGTCGATTCTGTAAAAATCTCACCGTGAAAACTTAGGTGAAGTGAGTTTGTTTTTGCTAGGAATTGACACTATTGACAGCTCACTCCACGCTCACTTCATCTAAGTTTCCACTGTGAGATTTTTACAGAATAACACCGCAGGTTCGGAATCATGTACTGAATCCTTGGTAACAGGTTGCGTGTCCATGTTCCTGCCCTCTTGTATATGTCCATAGCTTTACTCACTATGAGGGCCAGTAAGAATGAAGGACGTCCAATTATGACAACCATGGGCCTCTCCACTGTGTACCTTCACAGTTTAACGAACTATTGTTAGATACAGTTTACCGTGCACATCACCGTGATAAATGTTATGGTGATCCTACTAAGGGAAGCTCATGGAAATGGGGAATACGTGAGTTTTGTCCGAGATATTTCCCTCCTTATGAGGGTAGTTCAAAATTTTTTGGGGATGGAGATATGTTTTTAATACTCGCATTTGTAAAGATTTTTACTCGTTCCGTCTAAGACTGTTTTTAGCTGAAAGTCCACTACGGCTGCCTTGTTGGTCTCGTAGTTGCAAGCGCTACTGCTGACCATTAGATGCTGGGTTCAACTCCCAGGTCGGAAAAAGTGTTATTTTCCATCTAAAATTTCTCAATAGCAGCCCTGAGTATAGCTTTGTAACTGGTTGATGGGAATGGGCTCGCCCCCTTACTACATGGGACTTAAACATGAACATGACTGACGAAATGTGGGTGTATAAATTGAATACATATACATACATGCGCGAGATGTTATTGTCGCTACGGTGGCCACAAAATCAAAGATAAAGATAAAAAATGCATAGCAACTGATTTAATCCATCTGTAGACTTAGGTGCATGATCCTTGCCCATCTGTTTGACCTCTTATCATTCTTAGTAAAGGTGATGTGCCTATGCATTGATAACATTAGCGTATTATCATTATTGTTTTGTATTTTTCCCTCTTTGTAAATAACAATAACATTAATCAGTACTTATTGCATATAGTTTGCTTTTATTTTTATTAACAATGTGTATTCTAACAGACAATGATAACAACAACAGCTTAAGGGCTTGTACACAAAACTGCGAATCGGTGCGATGCGAATTCGCAACGCAGAAAACTGCAACACGAATTGCTGCGATGCGGGCCGATGCGACATCGCATCGCAGTTTTGTGTACAAACCCTAAGAGCGTTACGCGGCATACAAACTTTCAAGCCCTTGTTTTTCGAAATGAATCAACGAAAAATAATAAAACTTCATACACATAAGCAGGATACAAAGGTC
Organism: Oligia fasciuncula; assembly: GCA_963082905.1. NCBI lineage: Eukaryota > Metazoa > Arthropoda > Insecta > Lepidoptera > Noctuidae > Oligia > Oligia fasciuncula. The sequence continues at coordinate 8,513,010 of OY720411.1, forward strand.
TAAAAAGTTACTTAAGAACATTTTCGAAAAATAGTGTTGCAAGTTAGTGTTTCACTTGTATCTATACTTTTGTGCAAGATATTTATGGCTGAACGCAAAAGTAATGTATACCTTGTGTGAAAATTCATCGAGTAGGTCCATTAGTATGGGACCCGTAGGAACACACGCGAGTTGTGAAGTAGAAATGATTTGTGTTACCCATAGATTGTCCTTAGTGTCTTGTGTTGCCTCCGTGATCCAGTTCTGTGATACGTGGTCGCAAGGTATATGTGAAAACAACGACTAGTTTTAAATCTAATGTTTGCCTACAACCAAGAAAATAAATAACGAGGTTTTAACAAAAACGACCAAGGAAGAGTAAGAAAAGTATTAAGGAAACGTAGATACACTGTTACTAAGGGCAACAGCTCTAAAGTTGAAAAAACAATCAGCAACATCTAGATCACCTTGCCAAAAATAAAGGCAAGTATTCCAAACAAAAACTCGCTAAAGAATGAACCTCACTTCACACTATCGTACAAATCTAATTAATAGCACCAAATAAGATACCATCTAGGTTACCAATTGTACCATCATCAGACCGACGCCATCTTAATCAGATGTACCTAACCAAAGGATGGAAGACAAAGCTCGTCAACTGTTTTCAGGTGCTGCCATCTACAGTTCCTTTACAAGCGTCATGCGCCCACGCCCATCGTGGGCATTCGTTGGCCAACGTGGGCGAACTCCCTCGGGAGATACTGACATTTCACGGGTGGCCGACTTGGGCTTAATAGATTTTATAAGCACAACGGGCGTTTTTGTAAAGACTGGTTTGTCTTTAGGGAAATTTAAATAGATGTAGTTAGTTTTTTTGACCTTGTTATAAGAACGCAACCAGCAGTATAATATCCTGCTGCTGAAATTTCTTAAGGCACGTAGAACAATAATCAATTTAGTGAACGCTATGTATGAGCTCGCGTATTGATGCAAACAATATTTAACAAATATCGCCGGTCGGTCGTTTGACAACTATTGAAATGATAATGTAACTGCAAGCACTGAGGAAATGAAGAAACTGACACTAACAAAGTTACGAGGGTTCACATAGTTGCAAAATAAGGAAGCAGGGTGAAAGTAAAACGGTATAAACGTTCTTTTCACAACTTTAAATCCGGAGTATAAAGCAATATATTTAACGACACTATAAGAAGATTGTGAGAATAACGGATATAATATAATAATATGTAACAACAGAAAACATTATCAACGAAACAGAATGTGTTGACGGAACAAGTCACAGGTTCTCAACATACAAAATAAACATAACGTTATTTAAAATTCACGCCATATTTTCCGTGAAAGTGACACTACGGGCATCGCGGGCAAAGACGCTCGATTCCGTGTCATCTGTCTTTCTTTACTTTAACTATGCAAATTGTATTATTATTCGGGGTGCAGTGTGCGTAAAATTTCAGACAGTTCAAAGTCCTTTCTAGACGGAAGACAATAAAGTGACCGGTTGGTGTCTGCCAGGAATACAAATTGTGAATAGCAACGGAGCTTTTTATTCTTACACAACGCACTTTTAAGTGATGTTCGCTGCAATGGAATCGGAAATATTGTCCTCTATACTGTCTATGTAGTTTGTAAACTGCTGTTTTAATATTTTACTGTGCAGGAAGTGACTTTTATGGATTCTCGTTTGTGTATTTTTTTAAGTAAGGGGATCAATAAGTTCTGCTAACTTATATATAAGTAATCTGTGGTCGTTGCAACCGCAAACGCACGGTAATATTAATTATCAAACGTGACACTGTTTCGTACTTCGGTTGTTTAGTTTCGCGTGTTTATATTTCAATAGATAACCTATATTCTTATACCGTAAACGCAGATGTTACGATTGTGACTTGTAAGTTTGTGACACACATTTCAAATATAAATGTGTTCCTTATGTTTATCTGAAGTCTGCAATATGTCCGTGTTAAATAAGCTTGTAATCATCAACACGATGTTAGTTAAGGACTATTAATCACATACAAAAGCTATGACAGCCTAGTCTACAAGCTTGAGACACTCATTAGCCAATCACCGGCTGTTGTAACCCACAGCCAAACGGACAATGGCCGATTTGTTACGTTACGTCACAGCTAGTCGCATAGATGGCGCTCTCACTTTCACCCAACCAATCGGCGGGCGTGATTGGGTCGCGTTCATAAAATATTTTTTTTAAAATTCGGTACCATTCAGTTTATACTTTTTGCAATGATTTCTTCTACTGATGAAAGTTTGTCTTTGCGTTAAGTTTTTCCTTAATTTAATAAAAAAAAAATCCGTTAATTAAAAATTTCATTCCGTGTAATGCGTTTCAAAGGCAATTATTTTTTTATTGTGTTTAATAATTGTTTATTTTTATCGTTAGTAGCTGTTGGTAAATTGCTAGAGACGAAACCTTTGACATTTATGCACGTTTTATAAATCTTAAACATAATTAAGTATCAGCCATTGCATTTATTAGGTATCTCTTATGAGGAAACCTCATCATTTCCTTGTCAGAGGAATTAATTATAATAATATGTAACAACAGAAAACATTATCAACGAAACAGAATGTGTTGACGGAACAAGTCACAGGTTCTCAACATACAAAATAAACATAACGTTATTTAAAATTCACGCCATATTTTCCGTGAAAGTGACACTACGGGCATCGCGGGCAAAGACGCTCGATTCCGTGTCATCTGTCTTTCTTTACTTTAACTATGCAAATTGTATTATTATTCGGGGTGCAGTGTGCGTAAAATTTCAGACAGTTCAAAGTCCTTTCTAGACGGAAGACAATAAAGTGACCGGTTGGTGTCTGCCAGGAATACAAATTGTGAATAGCAACGGAGCTTTTTATTCTTACACAACGCACTTTTAAGTGATGTTCGCTGCAATGGAATCGGAAATATTGTCCTCTATACTGTCTATGTAGTTTGTAAACTGCTGTTTTAATATTTTACTGTGCAGGAAGTGACTTTTATGGATTCTCGTTTGTGTATTTTTTTAAGTAAGGGGATCAATAAGTTCTGCTAACTTATATATAAGTAATCTGTGGTCGTTGCAACCGCAAACGCACGGTAATATTAATTATCAAACGTGACACTGTTTCGTACTTCGGTTGTTTAGTTTCGCGTGTTTATATTTCAATAGATAACCTATATTCTTATACCGTAAACGCAGATGTTACGATTGTGACTTGTAAGTTTGTGACACACATTTCAAATATAAATGTGTTCCTTATGTTTATCTGAAGTCTGCAATATGTCCGTGTTAAATAAGCTTGTAATCATCAACACGATGTTAGTTAAGGACTATTAATCACATACAAAAGCTATGACAGCCTAGTCTACAAGCTTGAGACACTCATTAGCCAATCACCGGCTGTTGTAACCCACAGCCAAACGGACAATGGCCGATTTGTTACGTTACGTCACAGCTAGTCGCATAGATGGCGCTCTCACTTTCACCCAACCAATCGGCGGGCGTGATTGGGTCGCGTTCATAAAATATTTTTTTTAAAATTCGGTACCATTCAGTTTATACTTTTTGCAATGATTTCTTCTACTGATGAAAGTTTGTCTTTGCGTTAAGTTTTTCCTTAATTTAATAAAAAAAAAATCCGTTAATTAAAAATTTCATTCCGTGTAATGCGTTTCAAAGGCAATTATTTTTTTATTGTGTTTAATAATTGTTTATTTTTATCGTTAGTAGCTGTTGGTAAATTGCTAGAGACGAAACCTTTGACATTTATGCACGTTTTATAAATCTTAAACATAATTAAGTATCAGCCATTGCATTTATTAGGTATCTCTTATGAGGAAACCTCATCATTTCCTTGTCAGAGGAATTAATTATTTTTTTTGCGGGAGGAGGTCGAAACATTCACGACCTCGGTTGAGGAGTCATCGTGAATAATAAATCTTTGCCTTGCAGCGAGATTTTAAGCGACTTTAAAGTATTTATCAAGGATGGTTTTAATAAACTAGTTGGTAGTGTACTTGTCGACCTTTTGAATTAATTTATTGATAAACTTGACAATTATTTTTGTGTATTTAAGTTGCTGTAAAGTTAAACAAATACTGGAACACGAACAGTGTTTTCGTAACTCATATTAAGTTACAGACCTATTCAAAGAAAATATCAAATGCGCATAAAATATAATTATTTCGGTTTAATGTAGCTACTGCATGCAGCGGGATGCATACGAGGATAACGCTTTACATAATATATGACACCGATTTGAAATTAACATTTCAATATTTGATTAAAGATTTATTCTCTAACGAAACCCCGAGAAAGTTGACTGCCATTAAGTGCAGTATGCTCTTAGTTTTATCGACGAGACACGAAATTGTATGAACGAAACTTCGTCTGATATTAAAACTGATATTATGGTGTATTAAGGAAAATATTTGCATAAATTAACGTCACAAAATTGGGTCATAATAACAAAAATAATTTTTCTAGCCATCATCAGGAAAAATTACTTTGACAGATGTCAATTCTAAATTCAAAACTCGCAAAAATAGTATCATAGACACATTGTTTTTTTTACCTCCGTGCATGGCGAACGCATCACGTCTCGTCTACACGGAACCATGGTTCAGGTCGTTGCCGGTGTGACCTTCCACGACCTCGGTGGCTCGCCGAACTTCGAAACCAGTTCCTGAACAAGATATGTAGATACAGTAGCAATTGTCGGACCTTGGTCTTGTGGGAGGTGGTTTTTATGCATGTTTACCTACATACATTTTATTGACATCGTTGCTTTTGCCTATACCCAGGAATATGGTTGGTTAATGCGGTATATTTGGACAACTGTCCTGTTAAATAGCCTTTATAGAGGGTTTATGTGTAATTAATACAATAGCTATGGTGCTGTGGACTGTAATGTTACTTTTCCTGTAGGCATTGGTGGGCATCTAGGCATCCTATGTTGAGGTAACATAGGAAATATTGCTTTGTTTCTATTTCCGATATTATAATGGTAATGTATTAACATATTTTCAATTAATCATCGCAACCAAGTATTATGTTCATCGCTGGTAAATAGCCACTCCCAAGTTGTGCTACGGCAACCCATTCTCTTCTACGAGTGAAACCTAAATTGGCAAAAAAAAATTCTCGACCTTTCTTCTAACTTGTGCTCTTACAACCATTAACAATATCTGAACAAGAGCAAGTAAGTCTGGATTTGTGCCCGGTTGATGGCAATAGGCTCGCCCCCTATTACTTGGGAGTTAAACATAAGTGGTGAAATGTAGGTGTCCTATAGGTACACCTCTGCGTTACCCCTCGGGCATTACAGGCGTGATGTTATGTATATATTGTTTACATACATAATTCTATTGTCAGGAATATTATGCCTATGTTATTTCAACTAAAAACAGGTAAAGCTTACCATGTTCATTTTTGTACCATTGTGGATTTAACACTTAATCTTTATAGCATGTTGCTTCAAAATGTTACAAATATCTCGTTTGGAAATCAGAGAAAAAGGCTATCATTATGTGGTGAGGAAAGACAACAGTAAAACTGCTATGATTGACAACTTACTGCAGAGAACAATTTTATTATAGACGTGATTCATGTCGTAGACAGAACTGGTAAAGTGCAAATGTCGAAAGGACTAGAACTATCATAGAAATACAAGAACAACTTCTTACAAAAACTGACTAGTTGTAACACCATAAAGAAATTACATTGTCTACAGAACAGTGTCTAATTCCCAAACTTAAGTGGCAGTGGGCAGGGCAGATTGTTGTTAGAACAGATGGCCGATAGGGTCGAGGAGTGGTGACCGCGTCTCGGAGGACGTAGCGTTGGAAGGTCTCGGGAACATGATGGACCGATGACCTTGTGAAAGCCGCAGGATTCCGCTGAATGCTAGAAGCATAGAACCGGTCGAAGTGTCGGTACTTGGGGAGGCGTATGTCCAGCAGTGGACGTCTATCGGCTGAAATTATGATGATGATGATGACGATGATGACAGTGTCTAGTGTACTTACTACAATAAGTCTAGATAGTAATCCAATATTAAGATTCCTATTGGTGCAACAAAATTGTTTGACATAGAAATTAAACAAGCCAAATAAGAAACCCAAGTGTGCCATATATGCAAAAGTTCCACAGCAAATTCAAAGGTTCCCAACCTTATTCTTGACTAAACAAAACTTTAATATGAGCAGCGTGTGGGTTTATAGTAAATCTACTTATTATACGGATAGCGTGAACGTTAGCTTGTCTTATTTGCATTTCATTTACCTCCATATTGCTAGCATGTTCAGCTATGAAACCTAAATTTAAATAAGATATGCATGTACTGTGCTTCCATCTTTGGTACCTACATGATATGCAATCTGTTGTAGATCAAAGGACGGTATTAAGTTATACATAGATTACAATACATCAATATTGTTGTCCTCATCCTGATAGTGTGCCTGTGTACCTGCGAAGTAATTATAGTATCAATAGCTTAGCAGAATTTATAGAAAGTTGTCATCATCATCATCATCAGTCCTATCTTCTACTGCTGATCGATCTACCTAGTCTAGGAGAAAGTTGTAACTTAGTAGGTGTTCATTCTGCAGAAATTGTCTGATTGTGATCAATCAAACAAGTAGATACCGAAAATGAAAAAGGTATTAGATTGAGAATCACCTCTTGCAGTTTTTGTTGAAAACGATAAAAACAGATTATCGCTCCATTTAGAAAAGCGTAACGGAAACCAAACTGAAGCAAAAGAAAATTTTATTACTCACAGCAATGTAAAATATATTTTGAAAGTTTGAAAGCCATAGAAGGCTTAGTTGATGATGATGAGGATTGCAATAAAATGGCTACGCGTATCAAAGAATAGCGTAGTAATGATTCAGATACATTTATTTTTGTTTCGCCACACTTTCCATAACGGAACGAACATAGTTCTGCGGCTACGAAATTTATGTAAAGCCATAAAGAAATATAAAAATGTGGAACAATTCCATTAAAATTGCGAGGTGAATTATTGTCCGGATATACCTACGTTTCATTTTAATTAAAACACTGTTTATGTATCTAATGCAGTCCTCGGTAAGCCACTTTCATTTCTCCAGAGCGGTTAACGTAAAATGGCCATCGATTGTATTTTAGGGTTGATGCGTACCGAAAACATACTTTTCACAGTTCGTCTTCTATATCTATGTATAAATATTATAAATTGAAGTCACTTTTCGTATCTGTCTGTGTGACCGCGTTGGTTTTCTAAACTACGCAACGGATTTTGATACGGTTCTCACCATCATTTAGAGCATTTATTCTGGAAGGTTTATGTGTCTAATTCATCAATATTAAACTTTGTCAAGTTGTATAAACCGTGCTAAGCAGAAGCGGGTTGTTAGTAATTTCTAAATAATTTAGGATGCAAAGGAACAAACCCCATAGATAACATTGCTCTGTTTATAACAAAAAATCAATACAATTTCCAATATTTCTTCATGAGATTCAAAACCAAGTAAGGCAAGTAAACAAGCACCCATTATAATGAAAACTAGTTTAATATCTGTCGGAATACCAACTTTATCTTCTTCAACTTATTTTTGGCGGAGATTATTTACGGATCTATCCACTTCGTTGGCTTTTATTATTGTTATGTAAGCAAAAAGTGCTTAAAATTTCCTTTGATATTCTTTCTTTCTAACTATTTTTATTTCTTTAGCTGCCCCACATTGGTATTTATCACCTACTTTCGATATCTTTTTGTGACGGCTATGAGAATTCAAGCATTCTTTTCGATTTCTTTTGACAAGTTTATCTCTTCTCTATCTTTGATATCGTTTTCAGTATTTAAGGTTATTGTAATGTTCTTTTGACTATACTTTTTATATGCCAAATATAGTTGCTGGAAAATTCCTCATGATTGTATGGTTGATTATTACACTGAATATATAGAGAGATTTTAAAAGAAAGCAAATTTAGGAAATCCAGCTACGGTGCCTGTTGATTTAAAGTTCGTAAAATCACTTGCTACCTAATTCGTTGAAAATTAAGGGCAAAACAATTTCAGTCTTTTTGAAAACCAAAACAAATGCATATTTCATCGCGCCACCATCCGGTGGTGTTTCTTAAACAACGTGCACCAACTCCACTGCGTTTGATGCAACTGAAAACTGCATTTACGTAAGCATTGCCCAGTTAGGAATTATTTTTATATACTCCATACTACCCAGAAAAAGTTTATTTACGTTAATTCGTAAACCCAAACACGTAATCAACATAGCACCTTAGATTGCGCGCACGCAGGTGCCCGCGATATGGCGTCTAGTGCGCATGCGTGAGATTCGGGTTAATAGGCTGCTATTTCTGTTCTAACGCTCGCCGAGTGCGGACGTGCCGTATTTTGTGCATGGTTTATTTAGCTTTTACCGTAATTCGTAAGGAAAGTGTTATTTAATGGACTACCTGATGTTTATACTTTTTCGTAAACTTTAACTCATTAAGCTTTCACTATCTACGTTTGATTAGGTTAAACTTTGACTGGTGTTGCGTGACTCAGACTTTTTTATGATATTTGAGGTGTACTTAATCATACTATAATGATAACATCTAGAACATACGATCTAGTAAGTTGTGATGACGAGTGTAAATTATAAGAGATCCTGATAGAACTGCTTGTAAAATTTAAAAGTACCTACTTACATCATAAAGCGAACTCACAATTTGTACTGATGCATAGACTTGAAAGGGGACTTGCAAGGCACGTTTCCTCTTTTGATTATTCATAGAATTTCAATTTATTAGTGCCCGCTATAAATCGATTTTCTTTACCAATCTCCAATCTTTTGCCAGCAATTATCAAGAATTTGCATCAGACTTACGTAGCCTAGTCTACCTTTGATCAGTTAGCTAACTAATACCGTCCACTTCCCGCTTCTAAAGTTGCACAACCATATTGACCCATACCTACATACCATTTTACACAACAATAGACAATTTGGGTACTATATTGCTAAATTTAATAGCACCCTGTCCATATTTCTTGTTACACAATTTAGTATCACGAGCTTCTCATGGCTGTTACGCGATTTGCCGGTGTCAAGTGTGAACTAAAGACAATGAGGAACAGTGCGTGTGAAAGGGTCATTATTTTAGTCTTTTAATGTGCAGTTGTTAGTTGATTGTAATCATCGATGTTATCGTTCCTTGAACAATTAAGTTATTATATTGCGAATTTATTATGTTTGACACGACACTTTACACTTGACTTAACATTCTTATCACCCTGATAAAGGTCTTTATTCAATTCGTTACTAAAATCTTTGTTGTTTTTCATGGACCCTCGACGGTGACCTTTGTAGTCAAAGAAACTTCCTTTTAGAAAGCATGGCGACACTGACTGTTGAGGGGACAAGGAACTGAAAATATCATTGACTTATTTAATTGTATTGACACTTATCACCGGATAGATTCAGTGATTCAATATTAATGTTTATTGCATTGACATTTTTACCTTCTTCCTTAGCAATCAAAATTTACTCAAAATTTAATGTTATGCAAAAAATTTTATCGATTAAGATCTTTGTTGATAATTGATTCGACATTTGTAAAATTTCAAACACAAGGCAAATTAGTCCAATTTAAAACAACTATGGGAAGTAATTGAGCAACAAGCACCTATATTATCAAACTACAGGAAACCTACCGTTTTCCGTACATTCAAATTATGAAATCAATCGGCATGCTGTTAATTTTATACTTGAGTAATAACTCCAATAACGTTCTAATTAAATCGATACATAGCTTCTGTATCGATTGCATTAAATCGATCAAATATCTCAGCTAGGCCTCCTTGGTCTAGTGACCGTGGTGCTGTCAGGCGTGACCTGCAATAGTAATATGCACTACTGTAACACGTGTCTTCAATACAGTCGAATGATCATATCATCATATTCTCTCATTGGAGTAATTTGCTAATACTTGTCTTGGCAATGCGATTGTATTATAATTTGGGTAGTATTTAAACGAGTGACTGTAAATTACAATTTTAAGTGTCAAAATTAATTAATTTGGGTTATATAATTACTAAGTGAGCGACTGACTGTAAGTGACGAAAAATCAACAGAATAGTATCTTACAAACATTAATTTGAGTTACTTAAAAGACAAAATGAGCAGCTTCATAATATTTGAGCGACTTAATATTTGTTTGAGTGTCAACGTTACGTCCTGCATTTATTTCAATATTTGGCATTATTTCTGTGTAAAGGGTTTATAGTAACCTAACACAGCCGAACCTCGGGGTGGCCTTGGCTCGCTCTTGCATCCTATGTCGACGGAGCCCCGCTTCGCGGGGCCCCTATTTCTGTGTAAAGGGTTTAAAGTAACCTAACACAACCGAACCTCGGGGTGCCCTTCGCTCGCTCTTGCATCCTATGTCGTGTGTGTTGGAAAAATCGTCTCTATCTTAATATTGAAGTTGCCCTCTCTGTATTTCCAGTCGCTCACTTAGTAATGTAGTCGCTCGGATAAAATTTTAATATATGAAATGGATTTATCACAATCCACTTTTTGTAAGCTTGTTCTGGATTTTATTATTAATCAATATTCGTCGTTAGTTTAGTTAATTTTTCGCTTACTCAAATTCATACCGCTCAAGTTATTAATACAGTATGTCATCATCAGTCGCAAAGCTTTTTTTTAATCGCTCGTTTTATAATTCCCCTTATAATTTGCCAGATGAGATCTATTTGGCACTTCACACACAAAAACTCCTTCGGGATTTTCTGTTTTGAAATTCTCAGCGACTATTTTTGAGGCATCAACTGTGCCGAAGATTCTATCGCGAAAATATTTAGATATCTGTTTCCAAAATTTCACCTCTGTTTTTATCATCAGGAATTTACATTTCATCTGACACCTCGATATGAGCTAGCTTACAGTTTCCTTTATCACGAAAATTGGCGATAAAGTTGCAACAAGCCTCTGCAACATCAATTATACTATAATGTGTGATGTGGCAAATCACTCCCAAGACTCCCAACCTAATCACAAGGCTAAAGTGTTTAAAGATGGGCATTTTGACCACCTTGACATTTCTTATTTCCATGTAATTAACATTATGTAACCTATCCTTCATACAGGCCTCGTGGCTTCAATCAATTTTTTATACTTCATTATGAATTATTGTTTCCACATCACGGATTGAAAAATCTTCAAATATTTTCCCAAGAGTTTACTTAATGAAGCATATTTTGGCAGGTTACTGGAGGGCAAGGCCCTAACTAGTGGTGTCTTAGATGTTTGTAAAATGATTAGAGTTTTGTTTTTTTTTTTTAATTCTTAATTTGATGGCTTATCTGCATCAGTCATTGCAATAAGACACATTTTGAACGTTGTTCATCTCAATTCTCCACGAACTATGAAAAGAACATTGGTTGATATAGAGCAACAATTATTTTCATCTAAAACACTAAACCATTCTGCTTGCTTGTATAATCTAGATACCACCATGACCTTGCCAGAGACTAACAAGTATTGTAGTAGGTTCTATTCAAATAAATGACTCATACCTGCATATGGCACTGAATGAAACATCATACAGCTCCTATTTTGGAGCCGTAACAGAACATACTAAAACATTGGAAACTCCTGCTTCGCCCCATAGTTAATCATTGTGATTTCCCCAATGATAATTGTCAACGAAACGTCATCAACAGCTGTCATTGCTCTGTACGCCATAATGAATCCATTTGGTGTCAACACCGTTCAATTTCAATTAAATGTGATGGTTTTTATTTTAGTGATTCATTTGTTTATATTTTCTCTTGTGATGACTTCTATGGCTTTTGCGATAGCTACATGCAATGTCTACCTACTAAGAAACTTATGTAAACCAGGATTAGGGTGCGTTTCCACTGAAGCGGAGCTGGGCGGAGCGGAGCAGAGACGTGCAGGAATCGTCCAATCACAGATTACACGAGTGACGCGATGAGGATTTCAACCATATTGTGATTGGCGATTTCTGCTCGTCTCCGCTCCTCTCCGCCCAGCTCCGCGTCAGTGGAAACGCGGCCTTAGAATTGCAATATTAATTTCTATTGCACAGACTTACTTACGTGTGTGTTAAGCATTTTATAATGTGATATCAATAAATTATTGAATTGAGGAAACAATCATAATTTAATATTATTGACGACAATTAAATATATAGGAACGTGATTCAGGAAGGGAGGATATTACAGCTGAAAATGTTAAACGCTTCAGTTGTCATTGAGTTGCGTTTCGGTGAACTAAGTTTTTGTCTGTCGTAATAACAATAAAAAAAAGGTTGGTGACATTGTAACTTTTCGAGACTGAATTTCAAAGGATTTTTTGAGTTGCATTGGTGAAACAAGTTATTTTTCGAAAAAACATTTTTTTTTTTATGTTTTTTCTTTGTAACTTTTCGGGACTGAATTTCAAAGGATTTCTTGTTGAATCGGCATGACAATGTAAGTAATAACAACATCATAATTCACATAGTTGTGTACTTAGAATGTACACACATCAAAAGTGTCTAGGGATCAAGCATTTTTATGCGGATTTCTTGAGATTGAGATGTGGCTTTGTAATAAATTTATGATTTTATAAATTTATATGGATCCTTTTTGGTGCATTTCATAATTTGAATCAGGAACTGTGAATCAAATTCGAGTAAAAGATGAAAATCAGCTGTCAATATTTTCCCTATAAAAACATACAACGCATTGAAGACATTATTAGTGCTACTGTTTCCCTACTACTGATTAAAACCAACGTTATTATGGAGCGGCGACGTCATTTAAGCAGGGAAGAAATGCTCAGAGCCGTGGGAATGATAGAAGCTGGTTCCCGGCAACGTACTGTGGCTTTAGCTCTGAATACAAGTCAGAGTGTTATCAGTCGACTTTGGACACGTTACCGAAGCACTGGTACCGTGGCTGAGCGCCATGGAGGACGGTATCGCTGCACCACACGGAGACAAGACCGATACATTCAAACCTTAACTCGAAGAGCTCCAACAATAACCGCCATGATGTTAGCCGTGAGGCTTCATCACTCTTCAGGGAACTTAATTAGCGACCAAACAGTCAGAAACCGCTTGCATGAAGTGAACCTTCATTCCCGAAGACCGCTACGGGTACCACCTATAGCAATGCACAATCGTAGGATTCGATATCAATGGGCTCTTGAACACAGAAATTGGGCAGAAGAACAATGGCGTTTCGTGTGCTTTTCTGATGAGTCTCGTTTTGGTATGAGACCGGATACAAGACGTATACGACACTGGAGAACCCCTGGACGCCAACAGCGATTAAAATCCTGCCAGGAAGTCCATCCTTATAGTGGTGGAACCATCATGGTATGGGCGGGTATTTGGATCGGCGGAAGAACTGAGTTGATTTGGATCAGAGGCAACCTCAACGCTCAAATTTATGCTGAGACGATTGTATCAGACGTCATCGTTCCTCTACAAGTGCAAATCGGTCCCTTATTTCAGTTAATGCATGATAATGCACGACCGCACACCGCAAGAGTTGTAAGACAGACTCTCGCCGCAGCTAACATCAATGTCCTGCCCTGGCCTGCTCAGTCGCCAGACTTGAACCCGATTGAGCATGCATGGGATATGCTACAGAGAAGAGCTCTGCCGAATATGGAGGGTATCCAGTCGCAAGAAGACCTTTTTTTGTTGTTGCAACGAACATGGGCGGCCATTACACAGCGTGATTTGGATGAACTCATTTTGAGTATGCCAAACCGATGTTCTTGTGTTGTTAGTGTTCGCGGTAGAAACACGGATTATTAATTGTTTAAGTTACCCAATAAAATTTTAAAGAAAACTGTTATTTCAGTCTTTTTTTCGAACTTTTGTGTTAGTGGTTCAAATGTCAAAAATCCCTTTATTAGGAAAATGGCAAATTTCTTTATTAATGCAAAGGTGACTTGGTTTATCGTTACTGTGACAAACGAAAACACTTTATTTGATGAATCCTTAAAGAAAATTTTAATTAATATCAATCAGGAGAAAAGTTATTGCAAAAATATATGTTGATCCCTAGACACTTTTGATGTGTGTAGTTAGATATATCGTCAATGTTTTAAAAACCATTTCAAATATAGTTATGGTCACGTTTTCCACACAAGCTTCGCAAATATTGAGCAAAAGTGATGTTTTTACTTGAACATCACGTATTATGAGATAATACCTGTGTTTAAGATGTGACTTTAACTACCTTAGCATACTTTTTGTATTGAGATGTAAGTAGGTACCTACTACAAGTGCTACATATATATCCCCTTACTAATAAACGTTGTATAGCGTCTGTATAGTTTACAACGCTTTGTCTTCTTCTTTCGAAAGTCAAATTACTGACGACTGAAAGAGAGAAATCGGTGTGTAACTATTCATCTGATATAATACGTTTAAGTCATGGTTTTATTGTTTCTGTTTTATGATATTTTGATGCTTTTGGCGAAGTGGCAAACGGCTGACGGTAGAATAGAGGCAAAGCATAAAAAAAAATAAAGTACATAAGTAAATGAAAAAGCAATAACCACAATGAAAACTTTGTAAATTACTTACTAATCTATTAAGATCCATAGCCAAACAATGAAGACGATGCCTTGGCCATTCAATTAGACGGAAAACTACGTACCTTCCATGAAAAACAATCTTTACTTACATTCCACTTCAATAGCAACAAGTCTTCCTGTCCTTGTCACATTGAGCCATCAACAAATTATTTTCGCTGTTTTCCGAATAAGTATCAACTCTGCCAAATACACTTATAATAATTATAACCGAAACGAAATATACTTCACACAATATTTACCACCCGATAATACAGCATACAGTATTCGTATATTTTACACCGGTGTAATTATCAGCCACGTTTTCCCTGCGCAGGCGCACGCGTATAGTCGCGTGAGCGTCGTAGGCGCAGCGATTCGGTCTACTTGCGACTTTCAAGTGTTTACGACCCTATGGGCTGAAATGATGATTGCTGGTTGAGTTATGGGTTAAATGGTTTATGGGTTTGAATATTTATTTGAAGATGTGGTGGAGTAATTATTTAGATGTTAATTTGAGTGGTGTTTGATGCTTAGGCGGGATTTGTGTGGATCAAAATTGGGACCATGGGACCGATTTCTTATGCATAGGATACATTCTTGTTTGAGGGGCTCGTGGCAAAAAAATAACAGCCGCACGGTTCGATTTTCTACGGTTAAAAAACGCTTGCTGAGGCTGCTAGTCCGTGGATGGGTGACCATCTATGCCAAGATTCTCCGTGTCTCGGAAATCACGTTAAGCCGTTGGTCCCGGCTGTGTTTCTTTGATCTTTGACAGTCTCAAATCAGTGCTCTGAGTGGAATACCTCGTTCTGGGCAGTCAGAAGCTCGAAAGTCTGACAACCAGTCTTGCCAAGAGGCGTTGTGTTACCTGGGTTGTGGAGGTCAGCCAGGCAGTTGCTGCATGTAAAATACTGTTATTCAGCTACATGCGGTTAGACTGGAAGCCGGCCCCAATATAGTTGGCTTTCCCCAACTATGTTGGGGTAGGCAGATTGATTGGGGTCATGTTTGTGGTTGTTAACGGTTACCCGTGAATGTTTCGGAACTACCCGTATGTTTCGGACGTCAGCGCGACCCTTATCTGTTCTTATGAACTGATTTCGGAGTGAGAGGCCGTGACTTCGCAACTGACTTTTAGAAGAATCCCAAAAGATACACGTACCTTCTACTTTAAACTGTAAACAATCATAAGAAGGAATAACATAACATATCGTCACGACTGTAATAGGTACCCGAAAGGTTAGGCACAGGCGTATCCAATACACCTACATTTTGCCAGTTATCTATGTATAGGTAAGTCCCAAGTAATACCTAAGAGGCGAGTCTATCGCCACCTCTACCCAACGCGTGATATTATGATAAATTTATCTTAAACTTGCAAGCTTCACAAAAAGCAAACACAAACTTGCTTCTACAGCAACATAATCAGCCTATAATGTTCCCACTGCTGGGACAAAGGCCTCCTCTCTGTGAGAGGGAGTCGGCCGTAATCCACCACGCGGGCCCAGTGCGGGTTGGCAGATGTCACATGTCTTCGAATTTTTGGTTCTAGGACATGCCGGTTTTGCTCACGATGTTTTCCTTCACCGTTTTGAGAGCAATCTTGATGAAATAATTTACACAAAGTAAAGCGCCTGTCTGGGTTCGAACCTACGACCTACAACTCGTAAGTCGTGGCCGTTACCACTTGTCGTGGCTGTTACCACTTCTACAGCAAACCCATTAGCAAATCTCTTGCAGCTTTGCCCACTTTTTATTTGCTTTCAAATAACGAACTCCTCGGTGCGATGATAGTAAGTAATTACAATTTCACATCGCCTAGATCGTTAGTGTATCTACATAAAGATCTTTCACATGCCGCTGCTTGAGAATGTATTATTTGTTTTCATTTTTAATTGCTATTTTCTAAATAGTGTTGGTTGCTTCCTGCAACTATGTTTTTTATCATAACATCACGTCTATGTTCTTCGCTGGGTTAGGCAAAAGTGGACTGGTGAAAGGGAGCGAGCCTATTGCCATGAACTGGGCACAAATTTAGTTTTCTTTTTTTTAGTTTTCGTAATTATACTATCGCTGAAATGTTTGTCAATGTTTAGCGCTTTAGTTTGTCGAGCCAAAATTGTGTCGCGCTATCGTTCGTCGATCAAAAGTTTCGTCCGTCGTCCCATCGTTTGTCATGAAAACAATCAGTCGCACTAACGTACTTACATCGATCGAGATGATGTGCTGTCGCACTACTGATGGTCGACATATCGTACTGTCGCCTAACATTTGTCGCGTATTTGTTTGTCGCAACTTGCGGAGTCACACCGGGGCTGTTACTGAGAAACGTTGAAGTTTTTGTTTATTTCAAGCAAAAGAAATATAATAATTAAGTTGCTATGTGTCAAAATGTTCGTTTGAAATTTTTATTTAGGCCTTGGATCAGACCGGAATAAATCAAAATAACTAGGTACTTTTAACAATGTTCAAATACGTGAGTAGGTACATATCTACTGAGTCTAGTGAAAACTATTACACTCGTTTTCGCTAAACGCAGTAGCAGTAAACAGATGTTAACATCAGTCTTGAAAAAAAAAATAGGTAAGTAGGTCCTATAGGTTTTTCTACAGAAAGTTATTCAAATTTATGTTATTTCAAGTTAAACAAATTTTATATCAACTTTATTTCAATATAGTAATTAAGTTGATTTCAGAGTGACTAGCACTCTTGAAAAAATTATAAAAATATTTGAAGTTGTAGCGTAAACTGAACTTTATTGTATAGGAATTAAAGTTATTTTTCCATAAACTTATATTTGTTTACATTTTTGGCAAATAAATCGCGAATGCAGATTACATATATAAATTCACGCCTTCTTCCCATGGGGGTAGGCAGAAACTACAGAACGCCACCTGCTCGACCTGCTCACATACTCTTCTTGCTTCGTTTACGTTCATACATCGTTAAGTTTTATAATGTTCATTATTTATTTTTATTAAATCCTTGTATCTTTGTGCTACATCACCAGCAATACGCTCCTTTCTAAAGTTTTCCATTACCTACAAATTAATTAAAACCAGTTTACATTAAAGTCATCACACTGAAGAGGTGATTGCACTTGACTATAAATAAACTACTTCAATTCACTGATAAACCTAACGTTAGTTTTATGATAGAGAAAATGAATTAATTCCACACTAAATTATGTTTAGATAAAATAACTTAAATAATTTACGGGTCTATTGCTAACACATTATACTATCTTCGTAACGTCGTGTGTTATAAATAGTTTAATTGATTTTCGATGTCACGGTCTAATGACCACCCAGTAATAAATTTTAATTGTTTTTATTTATTAGTTGTTTTTATACGTTTATTATCGTAAAATTACACGTTGTATTGCATTTAAATTCAATTCTTTTTTTGGCGGCAAAATGGAATACTTAGCATGACTGTGTAATTTATAAATAATGGAAAGCAAACCCATTTTAAAAGTACTTATTAAAATTTACAGCCTGGCTGCTTAGTAAATACCTAATCAAAACAAAAGATAAGATAAGATATTATTATTATAAGTCTTTAAGTGAGGATTTATAATTTGCTTTCGGGTTACTATGGTTTCCTTTTGTGTTTTGTTTTTATTAGCTGCAAGTCCTCCATGTACTGAAATAAAGAAAAAAGATTTGATATTTTGTATGTTTGTTTGTTACACTTTCACGCTAAAACGGCTGAACAGATTTGTATGAAATTTGGCACATGAGTAGACCATGACCTGGATTAGGACAAAATATACTTTTTATCCCGATATTCCCACGGGATTAAGAGGTATGCGAGTGAAACCGAGGGGCGCATCCAGTACAGAATATAATAGAATACTCTGAATACCATAATTATATAAATTAAATATATAAATGTAGAAATTGTAATACATAGGGTGACACAATGGGCGGTACTTATAGTTTTATAGTTTTGACCCACGTCATCAGAATAAAACTGGTGATAAAAGTAAAAACTAAATTTTCACTATTATCGTTATAACAGGAAAACTGAAACGAGTTTGCAGACTCAAAACACGCTACCGACACCATCAAAAGGTAAACAGCTGACTTTACCTTGAAAATTAACTTTGTTCAGCACACCCACGACAAAATTTATTCAACTATAAACCTTAACTTGTACTCATAAGGCATTCATTCGATTGAAAAGGGCTCATGATATTATGAACTGTAACAATAATGACATAACAATCTGTGCAAATAATACAAAATAGTGCTGTGCAAACGAGTCTTTTTTTTTCGCTTGTAAATTAAATTCTGCCAGATTTTGATACGATTAGGTACTTACTTGAACTAAAAACAGCTAGAGAATAATATTGTATAATATATGAAAAAAAACTGGCCAAGTGCGAGTCGGACTCGCACACGAAAGGTTCCGTACCACAAGGCAAAAACGCCGAAAAAAACACGTTTGTTGTATGGGGCTCCCATACAACAAACGTGTTTTTTTCGGCGCCCCCTCCTTAAATATTTATTTTATTTTAATATAAATAATAGAAATACATAATTTGTGAAAATTTCAACTGTCTAGCTACCGCGGTTATTGAAATACAGCCTGGTGACAGACAGACGGACGGACAGACAGCGAAGACTTAGTAATAGGGTTCCGTTTTTACCCTTTGGGTACGGAACCCTAAAAAGTAACATAACATCATGCCTGTATTGCTTGAAGGGTTAGGCAGAGGTGTTATGTACCCATTTATAGTACACCCACATTTCGCCAGTTATGCTTAAGTCCCATGTAATAGGGGGCGAGCCTATTGCCATCAACCGGGCTGCTACTGAGAAATTTTTGATAGGAAAATCCCAATAACACTTTGGCCAACCTGGGAATCGAACCCAGGACCTTATGCTCAGAAGTGGCGCTTGCGACCATTAGATTAACGATGCAGTCAAAAAGTACTCACAAACAAGCAGAGAGGCGTACTTTAATCTATTAGGTAAGGATGCTCCACATAACTTTCATCGTTTAGGTCAACGAAGTATAAAAAAAAAAAATCGCGGAAATGGCGACGGATGATCCTCGAGCTCCGCTAAAGTCAGTGTTAACTGTGAATAATAAAGAGGGTCATGTATTCAAGCATATAGACGAATATACAGTGAGATTTAGATATACAGTGTGAGTCTTCATAATGTTCACATAACGAAATGAGGTAAACATAGCTTAATTTTATCGACGGAAAAAAATATTTGAAAAAATAAAAAAATATTTAGAAAATGTTGTGATTGAGTTATAAACATGGTATTTTTCCGTTTAGAAATCTGATTCGATGGAGAATAATTTAAAGTAATCAAAAAGGGTAGGTAATCGGGGCTTTTTGAGTAATTTTACAATTATTGGAAAAATTTATGAAAAAGTATCCGATTTTTGTTATTTTTTTGTTGTTTACACAGGGGTCACAGCAGCGAAAAAGAATTTTAAAAATGCTACAATTTTTTTTTTTTAGATTGACAAAATATTTTTTCCGTCGATAAAATTAAGCTTAGTTTCTCTCATTTCGATATGTGCACATTATGAAGACTCACACTGTATTATAGCATGTATTCACGTTCTCTTATAAGCACACTAGCTTCTGCCCGCTTCATCGGGATTGAAATTTCGGACCCCGGGTCCCACTCAAACTCAAAGCATTTATTTCAATTAAACCATTTACAGGCACTTTTGAATTGTCAAGAAGTCGGTCAGTCAGAAAATATAAAGCTAATTGCCTACCGCGTCGCATCGCATCACCCGCCCGCTATATTACTTCGTTTTCGCTTAGCATCTTTCTGGCTTTTTTTTCTTTTAATTCGGCTCCTAACAAATCATGTTAAATAGCCTAGAACCTTCCTCAAGATTAGGGCTATCAACTGCAAAAAGAATTTTCAAATCCGACTGTTAGTTCCAGATATTAAACAAACTCTTCAGCTTTATTATATTAGTATATAAGACTATATCACCGACACACAGACAGCCTAAATAAACTTCAAAATGGCGCCGATTGTTCTCTTCAGACGTGAAAAAGACATTCAATGATACGCTAATTTCTTGGTCTAATATGAGTAGTTCCCTACTCATTGTTTGCAATAAATGCTAATTATGCGAAACGATCAATTGGTTTACAGATTATACTTATCTCAAAACGCTCGACGTTGATTTATATGATCGATCGACATTAGCACTTTAAGTATTTGAAAGTCGATCCATATGATATCAGTTCTGTATTTATGATCTAATTATCCAGATAACGGCTTTTACTTTAGCATATACAAACATCCCATTCACACTCGAGTGATTTTAATCGAATAATATTCGAGTTAATCACATCACTATGCATTCATTGCCATGTTTGACCAAGCGTTGACATGTAATTTTACACCTTAACCTGTTTACGTTAAGGTGTCAAGTTGCCTAACTGTGTTATGAGATATCATGGTATATTAGGTGATGAAATGGTATGATTGCCAATACTGTTAATGAATGGGTTCTGATGTTGGTTTTGTTCAACAGCAAGAAAGAGTCTAGAGTGGTTACAGGTTTCAAAATGAGCATGCATCAAACCAAAATATACCGGCAACAGAAATACATCATCTGTGAAAATGTCAACTGTCTAGCTATCGCGGTTCATGAGATACAGCCTGGTGACAGACAGACAGATGCACAGCACAGTGGAGTCTTAGTAATAGGGTCCCGTTTTTACCCTTAGGATACGGAACCCTAAAAATGAGTTTTAACTTTTAAGTTTTAACCCTAAAAAGGAGTACTAACAATCCTACAAATGCAGTCATTGGTGGACATGAGAACTTCCACATGGATTCAAACAAATATACTACTATTGTATAGAATTAAATACTTGGGGAGTATGTTGCACTACTTCTTCCCAGCTAAAGCACTAGAAAGTAGTGAAGGGCGGAAGTTTTGAACGTCAAAATTACATAAGACAGTCCGTCTTATGTAATTTTGACGTTCAAAAAGTGTCGATTCTGAGCCTTGTTTTGAATAAATATTTTTTGAATCCATACTTTAATTATAAATTCGAAAGTAACTCTGTCTGTCTGTCTGTATGTTACCTTTTCACGCCTAAACCACTGAACAGATTTCGATAAAATTTGGCAGAGAGATAGATTGCATCCCGGGGAAGGACATAGGATAGTTTTAATCGACATACCTCGCGGGCGAAGCCGCGGGTGGAAGCTAGTTTAGATATAAAATAGAACTCAAAAATTCAATTATTTTTCAACTACTTTAATAATCAGATAATATTACTAAATCTAATAATATCCAAGTCCGGTTCGCTATATTCATTTTTATTGCTCCATATATCCTTATCTATAAGACTATAACTAGTATTACCATAAACAAGTTTATAAATATTATATCACCGCTATTTTTTGTAAGTCACATAGCAACACTGTTACATAATATCTAGATTAGCAGACTATCTGTCCTGTACCTCAGTGGAAGGTATTTTTCAATTATCTAAATGTTGTTTCTAAAGGTCACAGCTCATTAGAGGCACCCAGAACCCACTCCGCACCGCCTCGTCGCGCGGCGTCCACTCGTTGTCGACACTCGTTGGTGGTCCACGGGTAGACGCCGCGTTATCACCAATAAACGTCGCGCGGTCAACCAGTGAAGCTCGCGTCGCGTATCTGGGGGCACGGGAGTGCCCCCGCCAAGACGAGCCAAGCGAAGCGCAAGGGCACTACCTACCTTTTCTCGAAGCACTTCGTCGTATTTTTGAACCTTCATAACTTGGGTTTGGATTAATACCAGATAAACAAAATTTTCGGGATATGATGTCAGTGGTTGACTTATTAAACCTATAAAGTTTCAATTGCATAGCTCTTATACTTTAGATTTTATTGATATCTAAAATATCACAAACTCTACACCTTAGTCAAAATATGTGGCTTGGCCGTTTCGCTACCATCACATGGGCGTAAGGTGAAAAATGTATTCACTGTTCATTACTTTTCTGTTATACAATAGTTTTTGTAGTAACGAAACGGCCAAGCTTCATATTTTGAATAAGGTGTAGAGTTTGTGAAGTTAGGGCGTGTAGAGTTAGAAGCTTCGCTCTACATGAGATCTGATAACTTTTTGGCAGTGCGAGCCATATGTGGTCTCGTCTTGGCAACATTTTACTTACATGAAAATGTTTTTGGTGGGATAACATTATCGCGTTGGCAATGCGCACTCAATGCAAGGCAAGCATGCGAGCAGCGAGTTGTCGCCGAGTGGTCCACCACCCGTCCGCGCGTGGAGGGCTTACGAACTAGGCGATCGAGCGCATATCCATACAAGTCCATATAAAGAATACTAGCCGCAGGAGGTTTTCCATATAATCAGCCTGTAACATTCCCACTGGTGGGACACAGGCCTCCTCTCTGTGAGAGAGAGTGGGCCATATTCCAACACCCGGGCCCAGCGCTGGTACCAGCTACCAGCACTGGGCCCGCGTGTTGGTGGAGTCAGTTTTCCATATCCAGTAACAAAAAACTGCCTCTACCCATACTTTGGAACGTAGACGATTTTTGTTTACGGTTGAATGGCCCGCGGGCCATTCGGTTTGGGCCGTTCAGACTAAATACTCAAATAAAACTTTTATTAATTGTATACCTAAAACTGTCAAATCAAAAGCATTACCAGTCTTGGGGTTATAAAACAGATGGAGCTGTTCTATGATCCGCTGTATCTAGATTGCCATGGACAGCTGATTGCAGGGACATTCTAAAATACACCTCCTTCTCTGCTACCCTCACATGAGCCTATAATCAATACAGTTCCCCGTAGCAACAGTACCTATGTAATAGTTACACGATACACTTGCTTTGATTTTTCTATAACCCACCACAATATAATCCGCCGCTAAGTTCGCAATAATTACAATTTTAATTAAATCATACTTCACTGAAACGGACAAAGTTTGTTCGAAATTAAAATCTGAAATCCAGTTTGTAAGTCCTAAAATAGATTTATACTTAAAATTAAACCAAGCAAATATGCGACTTATTGGAAAGGTGTTAAATTTGATTATCAATTGCCATTTTGATACGCGACAATGTAAAATAATTTTTATCGGTGATTACGTTTGGTCTGTAAGTTGCACAAACGTGTCCATTGTTCGGTTGTTGGGTTTTGGTCTTTATTGCTGGTTGTGTAAGGTGTGTTTTGAGTTGGTTGTGTGCTGTGTAAGGCGGCGACATCTCCGTTGCGGCCAGTATCGCTCTACCTGATTACACTTCAATGTGACATAAGCTAAGAGACTCCAACTTATAAGCGGAAGCGATTTTTTATCACTAGCCGCTTTCAAACGCGCTTATTTGTTCCAATAACTCGTCCATTGCAGAATCCAATAGCTGTCATATTGTCAAAAACTTAAGTTTCCTTCATTGCATTCGGGAAAATTCGAGAAAGATTTAAAAGAGGTAGACTGCAACTTTACCCCAAGATTTCATACAAGATTTTTTTTTTTTGGATCCAGAAAAAATATACAGGGTTATTGGTAAAAAATTTACAACCTCTTAAGAGGTCAATGTACTCATCGTTATTAACAACTTTTACTACGGGACCAAACCTGAACTCGCGAAAAAAAATCAGCTGTTTCCTACATTTTCACGAGTTACACGAACATAAATGGAGGGAACAGCTGATTATTTTTTCGCCATTTCAGTATTGGTCCCATTAGTAAAAGTTGTTCATAATGATGAGTACAACGACCTCTTCAGAGGTTGTTAATGTTTTATTAATAACCCTGTATACAGGGTGGCATACATCAACGCGCAAACTGAAAGTGCAATACCTACGCGATCAAAATGTATGGAACAGCAATTTTTTTTTTATTACCTGGCGAAAAATTTAAACGTGTTCAGAAACATGTACGGAATCCTTGGTAACAGGTTGTGCGTCAATGTCCCTGCCTGTATTATAATTGTTTTTCGTGACTGGCAACTTGGCTCACGTGTATACTCAGCAGTTGACTGCTACATACTAAGTGATTGATTAACAAAACATTTTTTTATTACAGCCGCTACTCTTTACGGCAAATTGAGCACATTTTTCACGCTTACAACTTAATCCAAGACGAAGTGAACCTTGATTACTTACGAAGGCCGGTTGCGAGCCTTTGGCACAATTGAACCTTTGAGTGACACTCCGGAATAGTGTTGGCGAAAATTATTTACTTAGTAAATTTTTATTCGTTTTTTTTTTGTGTGAAACGTAAATAAAGTGTTTGTAATAAAAAAAAAGTTACGGAAATAAAATTCAACAAGTGTCTAATTAAAAAAAAAAGCATAAGTTTGTGGAACAATAAAAAATCGTGCAAAACTGTTAGCAAAAACAATAAAAATAAATAGTGTTTCGAAAAAATAATGGTGATAAATATTAAAATATTTTTTGTTCCGATCATAAAAACACTGTTTTCCATTTCGAGATTGTGGTTATATTATTTCAATACTTACTCGTAGCAGTCGTAGCATCCACGTTACGAGGTCAGTAGTATTTTGAATAGATGAAGAGAAACTGCATCTCGATTTTGGCCGTCAAAACTTTCGTTTAGTCTTATTGCAATGACATGATTTTCTATCACTTCTATAGATTTATTTCAATTAATAAAATACTAGCTTCTGCACGCGTCTTCCTCCGCGTGAAATTTCTATCTAACACTTGTCAATACTACAGCTTTCAATTAGCGATAGAATCGGATCAGTAGTTCCGAAGATTACCCCCTAAATACAAATTCATGAAGTGTAGCTCTTTATAAATTACTAGCTTCCGCCCGCGGCTTCGCCAGCGAGGTATGTCGATAAAAACTATCCTATGTCTTCCCCGGGATGCAATCTATCTCTCTGCCAAATTTTATCGAAATCCGTTCAGTGGTTTAGGCGTGAAAAAGTAACATACAGACAGACAGAGTTACTTTCGAATTTATAATATTAGTATGGATTAGTATAGATTGCTACCAAATACAGTGTTTATCGTCTACTAGCAGCGCCCCGCGGTTTCATCCGCATAAGTGTCGATTCCTTGGGAATATCGGGATAAAAAGTATCCTATGTGTTATTCGTTTCGTTTCAAAGTTTCATCAAAATCCGTTCAGTAGTTTTTGCGTGAAAGAGTAACCAACATCCATCCTTCCATCCTCAAAAACGTTCTAGAGTTATTTATTTATTTAATCAGTAGTACACATACAATTTATACATTTAAGTTGGTGCCAACATAAACTCATTAGAGTTTTACCGTGCACCAAAATCATCGACTACATAATTTAGATAATAATAACCACTTAAGTAGGTACTTAGACAAAGAGTAACAACAGAAATAAAAAATTTATCGGGTATAAGCGAACTATTAGCTAAAACTAACCAGTGCACATCGGTGACCAATCCGGCCGTCCATCGTTAGAACAAAAAGTGGTGGAGAGTTTTTGAATTGATACAGGTTGTTCCTCAGAGTACTTATAATGTTTTAAGTTAAAGTTAATTTTAAATTTTATTTTTGTTATGATATTATTGTTAGGTATTATTTTTGCTTTGATATTGTTTTAAACTATTTATCTATATTGAATTAGATAATAATACATTTTTATTAATGTGTGTGTGTGTGTGTTGTGTTTGTTTTTTATGTGTTGAGTGTTGTGTATGTGTGTTTTGTTTTTGTTGTGTGTGTGTGTGTTGTTTGTTTGAGTGTGTGTGTGTTTGTTGTATGTATGTTGTGTATATATATTAGGTATTTAATTTTTGTAGAAAATGTTGCTTTAATTTGTATTTTATGTTTTCCTGAGTAATTTCGTCCCTCAATGATATAGGTAGTTGATTAATAAGGTAAGGTATTATATACTTTAACGATCTCTTGCCGTGTAGATTCGTGTACTTTGGAAGTAGTAGCTGAGCATTGATGACGCTACGAGTCCTAATTTCATTACAATTAACGTTTTTTGTTCTCTTTAGACTTTCATTAAAAAATTCTTCTTTTAGCAGTGCAAATTTAGTTTTTTCATGTATTGGTTCGTGGTTCGCGTTTATAATATTAGTAGGATTAAATGGATAGTTGTGTGAATGATTGGAAGTTTATTAGTTATGGCTTCAGACATATTTAAAAAACGTTACTGCTTTCCAAATTTCCAATCAATTGAAAATATTTTATAAGTACTTTCCTATCTCAGCTGTGTTTATTGCTATTTCATTCGATATCAATTTATGTATCGTGCAAATATATTTCTTCGCTCTCAGTAGTCTCAGATGACCGTTGATGTAATATGATGGGTTTCACTCTTCGGAACGGTGGATCCACGCGAGACACAATGGCTTTTTAATTGTTTCTGTAGTTATTGCATTCAACCGGTTAATTGCAGTATTTTGTAACGACATGTAATTAATACTATGGATGACAAAATTTCTATTAGGTAATTTGCGCTGCACTCGGACCAACTGTCTAAACAATTTCAATCGAGTTATTCCGGTCTTGTCACCTGATCCCCCCCTCCTCGATCCCCTGCTCCTTCGTCTAACCATTGTATCCATTTCAAATCAAATTAAAAGTCATTTATTCAAACTAGGCTGAGAATCAGCACTTTTCGAACGCCAAAATTACAAAAGACAGTCCCCCAAAACGCCCGCCCTTCACCACTTCCTAGTGTTTTCGCTTTCGATTTAATAAAGGATTCCAACCAGATCCACCAGATTGAATCCATTCATACTTAATATTATACATTCGAAAGTAACTCTGTCTGTCTGGCTGTATGTTACCTTTTCACGCCTAAACCACTGAACGGATTTCGGCAGAGAGATAGATTGCATACCGGGGAAGGACATAGGATAATTTTTATCCCGATATTCCCACGGGATCGACACTTCCGCGGGTAAAACCGCGGGGCGCCGCTAGTAATGGAAATAAAAATGGAAACCAGAAACACCAGCTCATAATTAACCAAAAACATTGTCACGCTTTGCAACCAAAACAATCTTATCGGCCATAGCCAGTTCTTTTAAATTAACCCTGACTTTCTTACAATCACGTTTCTACACGTGACTATAAAAAATGAAAATGGCGATCAAGTATCAGCTGATTGAACAATTGACATAACCCAATGGCCTTGCAGTAACTTCCCCGTTTCACTTGGGTCATTTTGATCTGAATCTGGCTTACTTAATCATTGGAGGTAATTGACACGCGATTTTGTTTTGTTTTTGCTGCTGACCCTGTTTCTAGTATTGCGCTAGTTTTTGGTGTTAACAATGCGTTATGCATGTTAGTAATAATTAAGATTTTATCAATTATCGCTGCTGTAATAGCATCAAGTACCTATATTTTTAAAGGCGCAGGCCTTTGTCAGAAGTGGTCATCGTAGGTTCAGTAGCTTGAATATCATCATTCTGTGTGATATAGCAGTTCGTTGTGTCCGTGGTACGACAGTGGCTCTCCTGACATCTGACATCATCTCTTTTATTAGAAGACACCCGCAACCATCGATCTGACTCCCTCCTCCTCCTCTCTCTCTCTGCTCCCTTTGTGCAGTTTCTATAATTAGGTCTGTAATTTATATGGTGTACATAATAAAGAGTATTCTATTCTATTCTAGAGTGACAGTCACCAGCCAGTGTCAGTCTTATCCGACCTTTTCGGTGATTTCAGTAACTTCGTAATAAAACTAGAAGGCGCCACTTGCTGTGCCGTCATATTTATTAACATCAACATTTTAAATTACGTCCTCTGCTTGCTCTAGTTCAAACTTCCTTCCTCCAGTTTTTGTAAAAGCTATGTGGCCCTTTCATTTAATGTTTTTATATTGCACAAACTTCCTCCATAAACTTTTATCTTGAGCGAATATATTGCACTTTATATATTCAGTTATTTAATGGCTTACAAAGTCAATTAAAACTTTGTGGGTAAAAATAGTATTTCTCTGTCTGTAAGATCAGGTAACTTTCTCGTAGAAAGCCGACCACATTCCTTGTGTAGATCCTTTCCGTGTATCTGACATTTCTAGGAAATCAATATCGAGAGTTATTTCTAGAATCATGTTTTGTAACAGTTGTACCTTTAAAACATCATTTCCTTTGATAAACGCTTGAGGAGTTGGTACTTTGGTAGCCCATTGTCTATCTGTTGCCTCATCAAAGTGCTCGTATGAGTTTTAGGTTTGCATAAATTTACCACTGTTAAAGCAAACTTCTTTATTAACTGAAGGCGAAATCTCGTAATTAAAAACGTTCAAAATCTTGTCGCAATCTCATCTCAGTGACAATCAATGTCAAAAACTTAATGTAATTAAATTAAAGGGATTTTCGACGAGATTCAGACTATGATTAAAATGTGAACTTTCTTAAAAATATGGGAATTGCCTTCTGATATTTTTGTAGTCAAATCATTCTATTTCGTCTTTAATGTGCTAAAAGGTTTGACAGAAATGAGTACTAATAAGTGTCCAAAGCTTGAACTATAAAGGAAAACTCGAAATCTAAATGGGAGACGGTATCAGCAAGAATCTCCTCTCGGAAAGTTAAGACCCTCATTTACAACCAGTATATTGTCTCTTTTCTCTACAGGCACCCATTAAGTTTTCAAGACAATAGTGTCGACATTACAGCAGATAAGGTTACTAAGAAGCTGATCAATAACGCTAAATATCTCAAGGAATGGCTATTGAGGTTAAACAATTCTAATCACAAGTAGATCCTGAACTATACACGTCTCAGATTTGCAAAGCTAAACAAAATTAACACTTAAACTACAAAGCACAATGTGCAAATTGGATTGTTGAGCAAAAGAGATTTGCTCCATAACAAGACACCGTTGAAATATACGGTCGGTTTTACGAGTAGCGAGTGGTACATACCTGGTAGATTTGATTTGGGTAATTGTGTCTGTGACGAATCATGCATGTCCTCGATTGGTGCAGGCCCAGTCTTGTCGAAATGTGGGTAGCTAAGCTTGGATTTGGTTGTAACGTAATCGATACGTTTGTGATCTGCGAAGGTTGATTAAAGGCGATTGTGGGCGATCTTAAAGGATTAATAGAATTGAGCGAAACTGGATATTATTTCCAATAACCCAGTTCTAATCTTTTAACTGTCGGGAACTGGTCTCTGATTATCAAGGTCTACAACCGTTCTTGTTTCCAAAAACTCATCCAGTTCTTTTCCAAAACATTCAGCACCATCCTTTCCACCCCAAACCTTGTAAATCACTTGTTTTACTTTATTCCCACCATATTGGATTTCCAAAGTATCCCAGTGAGTGAATACTAAACCGAATCCAATAGTAGGCCATTTGTCTAAATCGTTTCAGCCATTTTGGAAGGCGGTAAAATACGCCCGTGTGTATACCAAGGCGTAAAACATTGCCATTCTTATAGCCTTCCTGTTGCTGCTTATCTGGTCGGATGTTACCCTGAATTAGGACTGCGAAATTGACTAGATTAATGACGTTTTCGCGTTTATTGATGGATTTTGGAACTATTTCGGTGTGTATAGCCGGTGAGAGATGAGAACGTAAGCGAAGCACAAGAAGTATGTTAGGATCGTTGCACGTGGCGTTTTAGAGACTCTTCCATCAGGCATAATAAACCATTTAATGGTTATTATATGAAACAATGATCATTGAAGAA
Source organism: Oligia fasciuncula (assembly GCA_963082905.1). Classification (NCBI taxonomy): domain Eukaryota; kingdom Metazoa; phylum Arthropoda; class Insecta; order Lepidoptera; family Noctuidae; genus Oligia; species Oligia fasciuncula. Next base: position 8,543,234 of record OY720411.1, read on the forward strand.
ATATTATTACAAAAGCAACGGGGTTCTAGCAAATAAACGTGCTGGATATCACAATATACCCAAATGTCATAACAATACATGACATTACGCGTACACAAAACATGACAAACAACATCGAAAAGACCTTTGTTTTGGACATAAAAATAAAGAACGACAAACATAAACAAATGCACTAGGTTTCCCTTTCAAATTTCGCCAACGAGATACGACCTATTGTGATCATTCCGTTTCACGCGCCGCTGCTCACAGGTCAACAAACTATCAAAATGGAGTAGGTACCACTTTTTATACGGGTGTAATACTAAATTCCTGTTTTTTACTGAATCTGCAGTGCCATTCTGTAACCATCTCACAGTGAAAACTTAGGTGAAGTGAGCGTGGAGTGAGCTGTCAATAGTGTCAATTCCTAGCAAAAACAAACTCACATCACCTAAGCGTCAGCTCACACCGAGACGCGACGCGACGCGCAGTTTTCAAGATAGAAATACAATTACAGACCTTATCTACTACACAAAAAGGTACACGAATTCAAATGCCTTTGATATAACTAAACAGAACGGAGATATTGATTTATTTTTACACAATAACGAGATATTTCATAATAATATCGACGGTTAAGAAAAGAAAAAAGAAAGACCATTATAAGTACATAGCATTAATATTAAATGAAACATCCTAAGAAAAAAACATTACTTTGGCCTCAATCCAACAACTACACGCCTTAAGGGTTCTGAAATATTATTATTTCCTAATGAGCGGTAATATTTATTGTAAGGCCAATTGTCTACGGCGCGGTTTCTTGGCGGTACGGCGTATAAACTGCGCCGTACAAAAAACGTGCTTGTAAACAAGCTTCCACACTGGTCTATACAACACAGACGACCGTGACTACACACGGCGTGTAATCCGCGTTGTAGAAAAAACGTGTCTGTCGACAAGCTTCCATAGTGAACCATACAACACTGACGACCGTGACTACACACGGCGTATAAACCGCGCCGTAGAAAATACGTGTCTGTCAACAAACTTCCATAGTGATCCATACAACACTGACGACCGTGACTACACACGGCGTATAATCCGCGTCGTAGAAAAAATGTGTCTGTCAACAAGCTTCCATAGTGATCCATACAACACTGACAACCGTGACTACACACGGCGTATAAACCGCGTCGTAGAAAAAACGTGTGTCAACAAGCTTCCATATTGATCCATACAACACTGACGACCGTGACTACACACGGCGTATAATCCGCGTCCTAGAAAAAACGGTTTCCGTCAACAAGCTTCCATAGTGATCCATACAACACGGACGACCGTGACTACACACGGCGTATAATCCGCGTCCTAGAAAAAACGGTTTCCGTCCACAAGCTTCCATAGTGATCCATACAACACTGACAACCGTGACGTGACTACACACGGCGTATAATCCGCGTCGTAGAAAAAACGTGTCTGTCAACAAGCTTCCATATTGATCCATACAACACTGACGACCGTGACTACACACGGCGTATAAACCGCGCCGTACAAAAAACGTGCTTGCTAACAAGCTTCCACTGGTCTATACCTACAACATTGACGAGCGTGACTAAACACGGCGTATAATCCGCGTCGTAGAAAAAATGTGTCTGTCAACAAGCTTCCATAGTGATCCATACAACACTGATGACCGTGCGTACCTACACAGGGCGAATAAACCGTAGTTTTTCCCGGCAAGAAAAGCGTGTGTATACCTACACGAGGCCCAACTGTCACGTTTATAGGTTTTTCTTTGGTAGGGAAAATTCCGTTTTTGTTTGTCTCGGAATGTCTGGATTAGATTGTAATATACGCCCGTCGTTTTGGTGATCGGCACTGTTGTGTTCGCACGCTCAACGACCTTTCCTGTTCCTCGTTTATTGGATACAAATGTTTGTAGACTACGTAATGTTGGCAGAAAAATTGTTTTTGATCTCCTTCCTTCTAAACATTTTGGTGAAATCTTAAATCTGCTTAATGTAACTCCTGAAACAGTAGTACTAGGTATATGTTTATTAAGCTATAAACAACGTTGTGAGTTAAATGAGGAAGCCCAAATTAAAACTGGAGAAAAAAATACCCGTGCCGTCAGTCGTGCGTCAACACATCTAAAGAAGGAGTATTGTTATTCATATTAAAAACCGTTTTGAAACAATGGAACGTATTCATTAGTAACACAGGAGTTTGGGCGTGCGTAATCTTCTGTGTGAAGTCAATTGAAACGTGTTTTATTAACTCTTGTATTTGTTTCAATAATTGTTGCTAATTACCTTGTTTCAAAAATTATTGCACTACTTAGAGCAGTGGTGGCCAAGTGGTAACGGCCACGACTTACGAGCGAATTGTAGGTCGTAGGTTCGAACTCAGATAGGCGTTTTACTTTGTGTAAATTATTTCATCACCACTGCTCTCAAAACGGTGAAGGAAAACATCGTGAGGAAACCGGCATGTCCTAGAACCAAAAATTCGAAGACATGTGACATCTGCCAACCCGCATTGGGCCCGCGTGGTGCACTGGGCCCTCTCACCGAGAGGTCTGTGTCCCAGCAGTGGGAACATTATAGGCTAATTATGTTTCAAGAATTATAGGCCCGTTATTTCTTTTACTACATAAGCTGCTGCCCGCGACTTTGTCCGCGTGAAATTTCTTGTTTCCACTGCGTCGCATCGCATCGCCCGCCCGCGGTACTGCTCCGTTTTCGCGTAGCGTTCTTTCTGCCATTTTTAGGATTCCGTCCCCACTTGGTAAAAACGGGACCCTATTACTAAGACTTCGCTGTCCGTCCGTCTGTCTGTCAACCGGTTGTATCTCAAGAACCGCGATAGCTAGACAGTTGAAAATTTCACAAATTATGTATTTCTGTTGCCGCTAAAACAACAAATATAAAAACAAAATAAAATAAATATTTAAGGGGGGCTCCCATACAACAAGCGTGTTTTTTTCGGTGTTTTTGCCTTGTGATACGGAAACCTTCGTGTACGAGTCCGACTCGCACTTGGCCAGTTTTCTTTTTGCTCGGCACCGAATGGTCGCAGTTAAATAGTCTTACCTTCCTCAAGCATTGGTCTATAACATGGTAAAGATTTTTTAAATCCGACTGGTAGTTCCAGAGCACCATTTGCGCATTCAAACATACAAACAAACTCGTCAGCTTTATTATATTAGTATATAATAGAGATAGTCGAACACTATGCGGCCTAAAAAAAAAGAAAAAGTGTTTGAGAAAGTGCAACCTGCGCACTTTCATATGATACCCCACATGCCCTAGTAGCCCCACTTCGAATTTTTCAGAACCCCTTTCAGTCCCTGTTGCAAAACAAAAAAAAATCTTATTTGCAAAATAGTTGGGCAAACGTCATCTAAAACTATTCTAAATGTCAAGTTGATAGCATTAGTAGTTCTTGAGATATCCAGCTGTGACAGACGGACAGACAGACAGACTGAGTCGCACCATAAGGGTTCCTTTTTACCATTTTGGTACGGAACCCTAAAAACTATAAAACTACTAGCTTATGCCCGCGAGGTATGTCAATAAAAACTATTCCATGTCCTTCACCGGGATGCAATCTATCTCTCTGCCAAATATCGAAATCCGTTCAATGGTTTAGGCGTGAATAGGTAACATACAGACAGACAGACAGAGTTACTTTCGAATTACACAAAAGGCAAACATATACCACAAAAAATATGAATCCGCTTATGTATATTAAAAGGTTGGAGAAGAGATGTAGCCTAATCTTTATCAATAATGAAATAGCAATTTTATTCAAGGCCAGCAAATCGCAACTGAAAGAACCAATGAATTGGAAAAAGTTTTCTGAAAGTCAGAAACATGTAAGTACTTACAATAATTCTAATCCTAGTCATTTGTTACCGACTTCACAAAAAGGAGGAGGTACTATGTTCGGGTGTTTGTATGTTTTTTTTTTTTTTGTATGTTTGTTCATCGAGTACTCCGCCAATTTGTCGACGGATTTTCAAAATTCTTTTTTTGTTCGAAAGTAGATAGTTCTGAGGTGGTCCCATTGTCACCAAGTTAGGATCTGATGATGGTATCTTAGAGAAATCGAGGGCAACCCTCAAATTTTATAGGCTCACTTATTGTTTTTCGCATATTTTATGAAGTATCTTGTGTATGGTTGTCACCATCTCAGGTAGCTGGGCTGATGATGGAAGGTACAACTCCTTAACAGTAAGAAGTTACTCGAACAGGCAAGGACTGTTTTTACCGACTTCAAAAAAAGGGAGGTTATCAATTCGATACGTATGTATGTAATATTATTGGAATTGCATTATATTCACACATAGAGCAACACAGGCCACCGGCGGTTCGCCGGTGGCCTGTGTTGCTTTATGTATTCACATAGTTGATCTATTAGGGCTTCCAAACAAATATACAAAATTTCATAGACGTATGTATGTATGTATGTATGTATGTTTGTCCACGCATATCTCCGGAACTATTAATCGGATCGTGAGCATTTTTTTTTATTGGCTTACATTTTCTTCAACTTAGGGAACAGTGCAAGTTTCATCAAGATCGATTCAGTAATTTTCAAGATATGGACTAATACGTGTAAGTGTGACGGCCTGGCTTATTGATAAGAGCCTACGGGTGTAGTGTCAAAGGGAAAACATCTCAAAACCTTGGTCAAATACTAGTGCAAAAACTAAAAATTACGAAATAAAAAGTAATTTAAAAAAATTGAGTTAATTTCTTTTTGAAGTCGGTTTAATTTTTTTAAATTACTTTTTATAGTAAATTGTTTTGATGTTTGATAGGGCATTTGCCACATTTGGTCTCATGATCATCAAGTCATGACCTGATGCTACCTTACTCCTCGACAACTAACAGCAGATATAACGTGTTTAGGCTCATTGAAAAGGGCTTGATGTGTGGATAAACGTACTGTTACTGAGGAACACCGAAGACCTGATGCTGAAGCCAGGAGCATCAGAAAAAGTACAAACCTTGAAATTACAGCACCGTAGTCGTGTTTGGGCTCACTTTAAACAGGACTAATTTTAAGTTCAATGCAATGTCCTCAACAATTAACGTCCCTGCATCGAGAAAAGGAATATTTTATAAAAAGGCGATGGGCAAGTTGACATTAGGCTATTGTAACTTAGATAAATTATAAACAGACCCACTAAAAAGCGAGAAATAAAAACTTTTTAACAAAAAAAAAACCGACTTCCAAAAAAAACACTACAAACTGAAAAATAACTTTAATTTCGGAAGTCGGTGGCAAAAACTAAAAGACTGATCCCTAAGACACCGACTTCCGAAATTAAAGTTATTTTTCAGTTTTTAGTATTTTTTTGGAAGTCGGTTTTTTTTTTGTTAATTTTCATTTTCCATTTAGTGTCTCAAAACGGATCTAGTCACGTGTAGGATTAGAAACGTAGAAGACGTGAATGACATCACTCACTTCAGTTATATTACTATTTACAGTACATTTTAAGGTAAAAGGCACGGAATAGACGATAACTGTTGAACAAATACAATTTCTAGTCGACTATTACGTTTGAGTATAAAGGACACTCGTGAGAAAAACGTTTCCAACTTCTATACGCTATTTTATCAAGTAATGTTTTTTTATTCGATTGTAATGGGACACTTCAGAAGAGAATTACAATAAATTGAGAATAGGAATATACAGGGTGATTGGAAGATGGGTGCAAAGCTTTAAGGCGATGATAGTACAGGCAATTCAGAACCATTTAAGCCATGGTAGTCTTAGACGAAGTCTTACCACTTTTTTTTTACCAATTTCTTAAGATTTTTTTCGAAAATTCCCAAAGTTTTAACTAAACTACTTATTTATGGCCAAATTGAATGATAAACGAATTCATTTTTATTGTATTTAATTAAAGTAATGTGTAAGCAATCTAGCAAAACATGTTTTAGGCCTCTGTGTCGTTAGACATTTTTTTTACAGATATTTAAAGTTCATAACAAATTTTAAAATTTATAAATACTTTTTGTAAACCTTATTTTAAAAATCACGGAGCGTGCTTTTTTTGTTCAAACCTTTTTGAAAACATGCTTGGTAATCGCTCTTTCTTTTGAGGTAACATTTACGCAGATATCTTACAAATTATTGAAATTAGGACCTAAAAACCAATTTAAGGGAGAAATTTTAAATTTTAGGCAGTCTAAATAAAACAACATTTGAATTAAATTTATTTATGTTTCATGGTCAAAATGTTGTCCGTGATTCCTAATACAAGCACGGCTCCGTCTTCTCACTTCTGTTGTTGTTATTTTCAACATCATCTCCAGCTTCATTGTTTCAAACTCTGAATTCATTCTCTCTATCAGTTCTTCTCTCGTGTTTATTTCAACATTCGTATACACCAGCTCCTTGGCCCGGCCCCACACGAAAAAGTCCAGCAGGGCCAGATCTGGTGAGCGAGCGGGCCAAGGGATGGGTCCATCTCTGCCAATCCAGCTGTCAGGAAAACAATTATTTAAGTGTTCCCTTACATTTAACATCCAATGCGTTGGACAGCCGTCTTGCTGAAAGATGACTGTACTGTCTCTTGCGAATATCGGGACACCGGTTTCCTCTATCAGCTCTGGTAAATCCACTTGTAGAAAGTGCAAATCATTTTCACCATTGAAAGTCTCCGGTAAGAAGTGGGGCCCAATCAACGTCCTGCAAATTACTCCAGCCTCCAGAATTTCCTCTGAAACGACACCTGCTTCTTAAAATGTGGATTGTTGTCTTTGGCGGCCCATTCATGAAGGTTATGAAAGTTTTTAATGCCCTCCCTAGAAAACTTTAATTTGAAATCAATCTTGTGGACGGATGAAAGCAAATTTTCTAGGGCATTACAAACTTTCATAACCCACACAACACATGGGGAACATTTAAATAATTGCTTTCCTGACAGCTAGATTGGGAGAGATGGACCCATCCCTTGGCCCGCTCGCTCACCAGATCTGACCCTGCTGGACTTTTTCGTGTGGGGCCGGGCCAAGGAGCTGGTGTATACGAATGTTGAAATAAACACGAGAGAAGAACTGACAGAGAGAATGAATTCAGAGTTTGAAACAATGAAGCTGGAGATATGATGTTGAAAATAACAACAATAGAAGTGAGAAGACGGAGCCGTGCTTGTATTAGGAATCACGGACAACATTTTGACCATGAAACATAAATAAATTTAATTCAAATGTTGTTTTATTTAGACTGCCTAAAATTTAAAATTTCTCCCTTAAATTGGTTTTTAGGTCCTAATTTCAATAATTTGTAAGATATCTGCGTAAATGTTACCTCAAAAGAAAGAGCGATTATCAAGCATGTTTTCAAAAAGGTTTGAACAAAAAAAGCACGCTCCGTGATTTTTAAAATAAGGTTTACAAAAAGTATTTATAAATTTTAAAATTTGTTATGAACTTTAAATATCTGTAAAAAAAATGTCTAACGACACAGAGGCCTAAAACATGTTTTGCTAGATTGCTTACACATTACTTTAATTAAATACAATAAAAATGAATTCATTTATCATTCAATTTGGCCATAAATAAATAGTTTAGTTAAAACTTTAGGAATTTTTGAAAAAAATCTTAAGAAATTGGTAAAAAAAAAGTAGTAAGACTTCGTCTAAGACAACCATGGCTTAAATGGTTCTAAATTGTCTGTACTATCTTCGCCTTAAAGCTTTGCACCCATCTTCCAATCACCCTGTATTTTTACCCAACAAGGAACTTCATATGTAGCCTATAATGTTCCCACAGCTGGGACACAGGCCTCCTCTCTTCGAGAGGGAGTGGGCCGTAATCCACCACGCGGGGCAGTACCGGTAAACAAGGAATTTCGTCAGTCCAATTAATGACTGCGAAACAAGACATACAATTGAGAATCATCTAATTCATTATTCATCCTTATACCGATACATATTCCCTAGGAGCTCGAAATCTAACGCAAGAAAATCACAATACATGTGGAAAAACGAAAATCCTGATGAAGCCAATTAATCCAAGGCACTGCCTAATCCGAAAAACGGATATCGGTAACTTTATTTACGCCCTACCTGTTTCGGGGTACGACTTGAGGTTTCTTAAGGCTCCTTGAAAGCCTCCAAGGGTCCAACAATGCTTCAATTTGCATTATTTTGTTCTTTTATCTTTTTCCTGTATAATTTCCATTTAAAGTATGCGTTTCGTTTTATGTAATTCTTAGGAGACATGTTTTTGAGAATCTGATATTATGTAGGATTACAATTTTCATAGCGGTCTCTGTAGAAATTACATATAGTAACATTGAAGTTTTCCAAAGAAATAAATAAGATTATGGTGTAAATATGGTGGGATAACACTGCTTCCAAACGCATAAAGGAGAGAGTAGACATTGTAATATATCTTAGTTGCAAACTTTGCATAAATTCCAATATCTCGAATAGTGAAAACATCTTTCGATAGCTATACATGGGTCATTATTGTAATGTTGGTCAGTATTTCATGCCAGTCATATTTGCTGTATGGTAATGCTTAAGATGAATGTACGCCTTTCTGTATTATTTCTATTCGATAATGTAAACTTGATGTGTTGACGTCTCATTGTTCGAAGTTCTTTGATATTTAATCCATGTCTAATATCATGAGTGTTTTGATGTTGCACTTCTAGAATGTAGGTTATAGTTTCTACTTGGACTTTTGTAAAGAGTTTTGTATTGGTTTCATGGTTTTGTCTTCACGAATTAATTCATCTTCGGTTACTTGTTTGGTTTCTATATTATATAGAAAGTTCTATTGTTGACAACCTTTTTGCATGACATAAATATGAACACCTCTTCAAACCAAAAATTCATTACCTCATCAGATCGTAACCACAAATGGTATTTTCAGTTTATTATGATCGTTTGTTTCGACACTCATTACGAATACAATCGCGTTTATCGCTAGCAATATCAAGTTATGACCTTCGCGTGTCGATGACGTTAATTACACCATTTTATTTCATTTTTTATAGATCCATTATTAAGAGTGTATCTACAGATCGCAAACAGTGTACATCAATTTGTAAACTAGTGAATACTAAATAAATAAAAGCTTTGGCAGTTCCGACTAAAGCTACGTTTGAAATCAAAAATAAATCGAAGAACGACTGATGGAAGTGATTTAAATGACAATATAGTGTACAAATAGTTGCGTTTTGTGGGCGATGTGCGTTTGATGTCCAAAGTGGCGAAATCAGAGTCGCGAGTTGTGCTCGTGGGTGATGGAGAAGGTGATGGATGCTGCTCCTGCGCTGGCATGAGGATCGGTGACCTTGGAGGCGTGTTGCTTGAAGCTGCGAAGCTTACCAGGTCCTGGTTCTGCCAGAAGCCTGGATACGGGTGAGTTGTCTTGTTTATTAAAACGTAGTTTTATTGATCTTGATTATGATTAACAGTTTCAATGGTAAAAGGTGTTTTGTTGGTATAATACTCAACGAAATAAAACCTCGATCGTTTTATTAGTACACGCGATAATAGCCTACTAGTATTAAAAAAAATGTCAATGTCAAATATGAATTTTGCAGTGACAAGTAATCAAATTGTCATTAGATTTTGTGTTTTTTGTGGGAACTTCAAACAAAACGTGGAATAATGGTATTTGTAAAAACTTCAACGGGCCTTGTGGGCATTGCCGTACACCCAAACCCACATCACACCCTGACGTCCCTTTATGGAAAAATTCTCAGGACCCTAAAAAAGATGCCTGAGGGGGCTGCTTACCGCAAATTTACTGAAATGATTGTCAAGGAGAGGGTTGCAGTCTTGAAGGAAACCAACAACACTTTCGATTTAGAAGTGAAGATGAACTGTGGTCAAGCTGAAGAACTGATAATCCAGGCGGAGAATGAATTGAATTTAGCTAGAAAAATGCTGAATTGGAAACCATGGGAACCACTGATTGAGAAGCCGCCGGAGGGCCAGTGGAAATGGCCTCTTATTTAGGGTGTATAAAGTTTTCATTATTATAACGTTTTTATTTATTATTAAATGCTCATTAAAATTATTGGTCTATATCTTTCAAACCTGTAGTGTATCTATTTAATAGATGTGTAAACTGTCTCATTCACACAAGCGGGGTAGCTGCTGTCACCTGTCACTAATGTCATCTGTCAGTCACCACGAATGGCGGGAAACAGGAAAAGTGAAGCAGGGTTTCTACGATAGCGCTACCACACGGTAGTGAGCCAGTGAAGTGATATATTACACTAATATTATAAAGGCGAAAGTTTGTGAGTGTGTTTGTTACTTCTTCACGCACAAACGGCTGAACGGATTTGGATGAAATTTGGTACCTACACAGATAGTTTATAACCAGGATTAACACATGATAGTTTTTCAGATCGACATTTATGCGGGTGACACCGCGGGGCGCAGCTAGTTCAACATAAATATGAAATCAACAGGATTCTACAACACCTTATAAAAAGATCGTTCAGTTTGAGTGGACTCCTCTAAAGGGGTAATATGGCCTATTCTTTCAAAAACACATCTATTATTAGCCGAGGTACCAGTGATTCCAATAGGAACCCAATGAACTAGCGTACTCTGTGGATTATTCGAATTCCTTTCACTCGAGGTTTCCGAATTAATATTATTAGCAAACTGACTAAACTGAGCTAATCTGGATATTTCGTTGAGACAAAATGAATAAAATTCGGAAACTTGGAGAATCCGAAAGTTCTTTACCAATGACAGGGTTACCATCTTCTTTTCACCATGTACTTGGGAAACTTTAATTAAACCTCAACTTCAAACTTGGCTAGAAATGCCTCAAAGGAAATGAAATTGCAATTTCCCAGTTTTTATGTCTAGATGTCTCCATAACTTTGTCTGCTTGAAGGTGACTTGAGCAAAATGAACAATCTACATATTATACCTATAGAGGTATGAGGAACAGGGTGTAAAGTTCACTCATACCCTATAGAAAAGGGAGGATCCTTCGACCAGACGGGTGTCGGGCAACTGCCCATGATTCATGTCGGGCCGTTGTAATGTGCTAGTTGCGCGGTAAACTATGCTTGCGAGATGCAGGATTTTGCGTGACGTCAGTTTACTCGTTGATCGCATGTGGAGTTGTTGATACCGCTACATACTTATTAAAATGAAACTTGTACAGATATCCACTGGCGTACTTATTATTTTAGGCAAAAAACCCTCACAATGCATAATCAACCTATAATGTTCCCACTGCTGGGACACAGGCCTCCTCTCTTCGAGAGGCAGTGGGCCATAATCCACCACATGGGCCCAGTGTGGGTTGGGAGATGTCACATGTCTTTAAATGTTTGTTTCTAGACATGCCGATTTCCTCACGTTGATTTCATTCCCCGTTTTGAGAGCAGTGAAATGATTTACACAAAGTATAGTGCCTGGCTGGGTTCGAACCCACGACCTACAACGCGAAAGTTGGGGCCGATATCACTAGGCCACCACTGCTCAACAATGAATGATATCAAATTCGAAGAGAAAATAATAAAAAAACAAAATAATCATATTTTCCTGATCCATAACAGACCTTTCAAAACACTTTGTTCTACAAAATCCTCTTCAAAACATAATTATCACTAAGCCTTTGTGAGGATTACAAATGTTCCAGCATTTTCATCTCCCGCGATCCATTAAAAGAAATGTGAAAACGTAATAATTTCAAAATGGCGCGTGGTGCTCATATCTTTGTGCTGGCAGAGTGCATTATGTGCTCAGATACTCGTAGAGATAAATGCACTATCATAATTCAACACGGATGATATCGTGCTGGCAATATAAAAATCGATTAAGATATTCTGAAGAGCGATTATGACACCGACACGAATCGAGAAAGAAAATGGTGTTTATAAGTTTAATTATTTTTCCGTGACGTAATACCTCAGCAGCTCCTACTTTAATATTCCCAGTATCATCATCATCACTATTGACAGCCTTTATAAGTTTAATTATTTTGCCGTGACGTAATACTTCAGCTGCTCCTACTTTCATATTCCCAATATCTTGACAGCCTTGTTCCTTCCTCTTACTGTTGAGTATAGGGCTCCCCTTTTCTGGCATGCTACCCTGATCTGTGCGAGTCTTATCCAGCACCCTAATCACAATCCGAAAGATTCTGAAGAAAATTTCTAATCCATTGCTTCATGTTTAAAAAATTCGTGTACTTAACAACGTAAATAACGCAATGAATGTTGTTGACCTGTCAAAATGAATGCCATTGTCATTGTAAGTGTGTTACGCAATTTTCTCGCAGGTATTGCCCGCGGTCCTTTGTAGGTCATCCACCTGGCTAATGGTCTGCCAACATAACTACTGTTCTTAATATGTATCTTTAATATGGCTAATAACTATTCCCATATCAACACATCCTAAATTCAAGTTATATTCCAAATCAAAAGTTGGCGTTAGGCCATAGCAAATACATCCCCAGAATAATCTTAAGTAATAACCTCAACCGCAGTACAAACACCCAGTTTCCTGGTGTAATATTTAAGACAAAAACTTGGCAAGCGTTTGAACTGGCTGCTAAACATGTTATTACAAAATCAGGAAAGATTTCAAGAAGCGAACTCGACGCCTTCAAAGAGAAACATTATTGCCTCTTGTAGTCTGAAATCGCATGGTATTCACTTTAGTCTAACATGAGACATGACCCAGATTGGCACATGTAGCCAGTGTCGGATTAAGACTTATTTGATGCCCTAAGCAATTCACGCCTGTAGGCCCTCCTCCACTCCACTAGTCGCCTCGTATTTTTTCAAAACATCGACGAGCGATTTGTAAAGATTGGCGCACATCTCTAGCTAGTGACTTTTGGGTCTTGTAATATCTTGCTGATAAACAGCTTGCCTTTCATGTGCTAGCAAATACTGTTTCGGTGCTGTTTCTGCCTGATGGTGCCCCCCGAAACCTGATGCCCTAAGCAATTGCTTAATTTGCTTATGGGCTAATCCGGCACTGCATGTAGCTCTCATTTCGATCTGGTATTGTAAATCCACTCTGACAAACCAAACCGCTTCCCAGAAAGGCTTAGTTTGCCTAGCAGTCTGGACGCGTGCCAACGAACGCAGCTAAGTTTTAAAATTTCATGATTTCACACGGGAAGCTGGCAATTTATCGTAACAGCTGAAGAAAATTCAACGAGGACTCTTCGGAAGTTTGAGGTTTTTTCTTATCTATTTTACTTGAAAGTAGTTAGTAATATTTATTATTAATCATTTACTTTGTTCTCATCGTATTTGGCATACAAAAGCAGACTTTCAAGGTCCTTATGTAAACAGTCTGTGATATAACCGCTGAAATAACGGTCACAATACGTCCAAACCGTACGTCAAAACCATACACCGAAATGGCCAACTCAATAAATATTGATTGTTCTCCAAAAATGTAATTGATTGTATAAACAGCGAAAACAATTACGGAGGATTTTAAAATTCACACTCGCTGTATTGTGCTCGGTTAAAAGGCGGATGATGAAAGCAACAGCTCCCATTTTGTTTTTAAAACCGCGCAATCTCGGCCTCTCTCAGGCATAGGCAGGCATTGCCCAGTCTAATAACCTACAATTTTTCGCTGGGCCCAGAAACTGGGTCGTTGCTGCAACGAGCGCGCGCATTCAGGCGTATTAATCAAGTCGGTGCAACTGAATAGAGGATCCCCCAACTCCCCCCGTTTCCCCCTTTGTGACAATGGGGGAATGTCGCGCTCCATTTGACAAATAAACTGCACTTGAGACACTTAGTGCCCCCGCAGTTCAGCTAGTTGGTAGTTTGAAAAATTATTGTTTTGGGAGTCCGTTCGCTCGCTAATGACTTGTGTAATTTGTAAGTTGAAGCGCTTTGTTCTTTGTTTCTTAGAATAGCTGTTTCATTTCAAATTATCTTCCTTTTTCGGTATTTAGTTACCTTGGACTGACTTGCAAAAAAAAATAAGTATCTACTTCCAAAAACGTTCCTGACATGACGTACGGTTTTTAAGATGTCACGCATGCTGCTGACACATAAAATCTCCTCGCAAGCTGCCGGTCGATTCTGTAAAAATCTCACCGTGAAAACTTAGGTGAAGCGAGTTTGTTTTTGCTAGGAGTTGACACTATTGACAGCTCACTCCACGCTCATTTCACCTAAGTTTTCACGGTGAGGTTTTTGCAGAATAGCACCGCTGTATTGTAAGTAACTTCAGAGATAGTTCCAAGAGGTAATACTGGCGGGGCGCCAGCACAAGAGAGCCTAACGGACTAATTGGCAAGCTTTATCGCGAAAATTAAACGTACAATAAAAAATTACGACTATACACTGTGCCGCTCGACACTGAATGGCAAATCTTTAGGAGGCATTCCGTTTTTATTGCAAAAGACCGTAAAATTAGTCGTTTATATCCTTTAAAGCTTGACTTCTGAAGGTATCTAATTTCCTTGGCAATTTCGCTTAGTGTTTCAACTTGGCCAAAATTGAAGTTGTTTTCCAACAAGTGTTTATGACTTACTCTTATTATGTTGAACACGTATGTACATACATAATGTTGACTGTTTGTTATTTCAGAAATATTTGTTTGGCGCAAATTTAGCTGTAAGTGCAACGTCTGGAATTATTAAATAAAGCCTGTTTGTTGATTTTCGAAAGACAGAGATTTCTTAGGAAAATGATAATGAAGTTGATTATTGATCTTAGATGGTTCTTGATATTGGGATATCAATGTAGGATCTATTTCCTTTATTATATAATACGTGTATGAAAAATGAAGATCTTAGTGTTATTATGCTAAACCGTTTAAACAAAAATACGATTCTCAGACTTCATAATTAAGAACGGAAGTAATTATAATATTAAAATTAATTTAAATGAGGCAACTAGTTCTCTAGCTAATGTTATTCATAGTTTAGGTTTATCATATAAGATAATTTCACACATAATATCAAGACGATTCGCTCTTATGTGTATAATAATAATATGTGATTTTAAGAAAACCCGAGTTTTAGAATTTTTACAGAAGGATTCAAGACGTTTGTAATGTAGTTTCAGGGTGGTCTTTTCACAGCTGCACACTGTTGATTTTTCACAGCTGTTGATTTTGCTTACCTCGAAATAATAAAAACAAATGAGACTCAAGCAAAACTATAAGGTGTGTAATTGAAATACTGAAAACCGCAATATACAAAAGTAAGTAAAAAGTGTAAATTTTTCAGTTATCTATATACATATAAAATTCAAAGACCTGACTGACAGATATATCAACGTACAACCTAAACCGCTGGCCCTAAAGACATGACATTTGGAGTGTGTGTTCTTTGTGAAGAGTAGGTCTCCACTAAAGGTTTTTCGAGACTCTGAAATTTCACGCGGACGAAGTCGCCGGCAGAAGCTGTCTATTATGCATTTATGCCTTGCATATTCTACTTAATAAAAAAAAAAAATGGTTGCCTGTAAAGTCGGTTTTACGGGCGAAGATTTTACGTGACAACGACCGATCATCCGATCATAGTTGAGTGGGAGAGAGACGCAAGGCATTCGGCGGGCCTCTCTCTCGTTCGGTGACTCATCGTAACGTTACCGAGCGTTACACTTTTTCATAAGTGACTCCCAGTCGCAACCTAATTTAAGACGTTGTCACGTCAAAAAAAATTTACTAACGGTCAACGCTCAGTCTAAACCGCTGGATCGAAAAGCATGACAATTTGCACAAGGGTTCCCTATAAAGCGAACGTGAGCGCTGAGGAAGGATTTCTGAAAATTCATCACCTCAAGGGGTTTATTACAATGATATTATAAAGGAAAGATACGCTACGTTCATACTGAGCGACGTTCTGTATTGTTGCGTTGTTATTACAAAGTACTGACTGCGATAGATAATACGGAGCGTATGACACAGAAAGAGATAGCTATCTGTAGTGTGTGTTGCTCGCTGCTATTAGCGGACTAAATGAAACTACAACAATTGTCTGAATTTGTCTGCAACAATTTGCGCGCGCTAGTGCCATATCTACCTCTTTATTATAATATCATTGGTTTAATAGGAGATGAAAGTATGTGCGGCACACGGCTTTTATGTAACAGAAAACTCAACCATTTCTACCCTATAAAGCCGATCCCACTGTACCAACTTTTGGAATTCTCAATTTCCAACGTTTACTTCTGTAGAAGTTTCAGTAATGAAGTTTACCTACATGTTGCATGCGGAGTGTCTATTTCCATTACCTCTAGCTAGAGAAATGTTAGAAAAGCTATCTGGTACTAGAAAAAGCGTTTGATGTTGCGTGCGGAGAGTAGTTATGTTTTCTCTGTGGTTAGGATATATTTGTGGCATACTTACATACATAATGTTCCTACTGCTGGGAAACAGGCCTCCTCACTTCGAGAGGGAGTGGGCAACTGGTGAGAGGCGAGAGGGTGTGGACTTGTGGAGTGTGTTATCTGTGGCATTGGGTTAGAAAATTACAGACACTGCGACTTTTCAATGAAAATGCGTACCTATACTGATTGTGGCTTCGTGTGTAAAATCACGATTGCTTTGTTGCAATTGTAAAAAAAAGGTGTTTGGGTTGGGGGATCCCCGGCAGGAACGAAGTTCAAAATGAAAATCCCACATGAGAAAAAAAAATGGCAGCCGCCATTTTGGATTTTTATTTTGACCTCACTATTGGCTTCAGCCTCCTCGAAAATCATGAAAACTGTCTCTCTCTCACTTTCTATAACATATATGTAGATAATAAAAAATCGATAAGGCCTTTTCGTTAGGTATGTATGTGACGATTTCTATCAGTTTACTCCTACCGTACCTAAAGAAGAGAGGTGTCGTAGGACACCCCGTTGGAACGAAGTTCCTTTCGCTGTATATTATGTATTCAATATAAGGCACTATGTAATAAATGAACAACTTTTGAGCGTTCCTAAACGTAAAAACAAAGTGTCGTGTCGGTCAAAATGTTACACTTTTTTGGTCTTGCTCTCATTTGCCAAGGTGCCGAGTATAAGGGTCTAAACAGACGGACTGCATTTGAACTCCATGCCAGCTGCAACATCGCAGTTTGGATGCAGTTGACATAAGTTGCAGTTGAAATGCAGTCCGTCTGTTTAGTTTTTTTTTTTTTTTTAGTGTGGAAAGTCATGAAATGACTCCCTCCCGCTCTGGGTGGAGCGGGAGGGAGTGTCTTACTGAATAAAACCCACCCGTGTTCCTTCTTTAGCCCTTTAGGTTCCGGGGTAGCGGTAACCGTTTCGGACAATCCCGCTGCCCTCTGTTTAGACCCTTACGTGCGTTATGGAACTTCGTTCGTGCCTTCATTTTCAAACAATGGTAAAAAAGTATCCTTACCACCTTCGGCTTCTCTATCTACCTAGCCCAGAATCCCTAAAGCTAACCAGAGAATTCATAAGCGTATCTTAGCTCGGTTATAAGCGCGCTAACCGAACGACAGCAACGTTGCATTTTATAGAAAATTCAAGAGTAAGGATTTTCAGATAATCCTATACGTAAACTAACGTATCTAGTTGAAAATCTCTCGATTCCCAGTCGGAACCGAGTCGGTTCGCCTGCCAGGAAATTGGCGCGTCTCTACATCGGTGATTTTCGCGGGAGCTGTAGGAAACCGCTACATCACTAATACCGCTCGGAGCGTTTAGTTTTCCTACCTACTAATACGAGTGTTTCTATTGATTTTATGCACGAGGCGTTTTGTTTACTGCAATCGTAGTTTCGCAAACGTTTTCATTTTGCGTTGGTGGTGATAGTTTGATACGAGTTTTAGACGGTTTTCCTCATCAGCACCATTGATCAGTAGGTTAGCTACCTATTTGTAATGTTACCGGGTATTTTTTTGTTATAATATTTTCCTTATTGTATAGCATTTGTTGTTTCCAAAACTTATGCAAGTGACAGGCCTAGTAGGTCTGTGGTTTATGCGTTTTCATACTGACAGTCCCTTTATATGGTTGCATACCCAAAGAGTGCCAACGGAACCATATAACTAAGCCTCCGCTATCCATCTGTCCGTCTGACTGTCAGCGGGCTGTATCTCATGAACCGTAATAGGTAGACAATTGAAATTTTCACAGAGTGTGTATATCTATTGCCGCTATAATAAAAATAAAATAAAATTAATAATTAAAGAAACGTGTTTCTCGGCGTTTTTTGTCTTGTGGTATGTAACCCTTTGTATGCGAGTCCGACTTCTACTTGGTCGGTTTTTTTAAGTCCAATCAAGTTCATCAATAATTTTCTATAGTAAGTAGTTCATTCAAAATGATGGTCCGTCCAATAGACGACGTGGTCCTCGACTCCGGACAAGTACCACCTTTCCCGTCCTCAGAGGCGCTTGAGGGTTTTATCAGGTGGGACGAGTAGGTAACAAATATTTTTACAGACTTCATCATCTGCCTAGCCTTTTCCCAACTATGTTGGGGTCGGCTTCTAGTCTAACCGGATGCAGCTGAATACCAGTATTTCACATGGAGCGACTGCCTATCTGACCTCCACAACCCAGTTACTGGGTAATACGATACCCCTTTGTAAGACTGGTTGTCAGACTTGGGCTTCTGACTACCCGTAACGACTGTCGAAGATCTACGAATGACAGCCGGGACCAACGGCTTAACGTGCTTTCGCCACGGAGGGGTCTCGAACTCTTGATATAATTATAATGGATGGTCACCCATCCACTAATCGATCGCAGCAAGCCTAGCTTTGCCTCCGATCGGCACGTGCGGCTGTTATTATTTACCCACGAGCTTGTGTATGAAAGGTGAACGTGTAAATAATCATATTACGCAGGAAATAACGATAAGGTTGATAATGGTTTTTCGGAGCTGCATTCATTAGCAACGGTATGCTGCTACAACGGTAACTGCTACAAGCAAATACACATTGTGTATTTGCTTGTAGCAGTTTTCAACAGTTGAATGTATGAAAATAATTCCTAACGAACGCTAGTTCGTCAGGAGTCCGATGTCGTCATTGTATTTTCATATAAATTCACATTTTAGTTTCATACTTGTTTTTGGCAAATGGTCTTTTTTTGAGTGTCGAGTTTGGTCCTTTGTGCTTTGTGTTGCGATGTAGAAGTTTGGGCTTGACTTTAGCGTGTTTTGTAAAACATAGTCTGCTTTTATTTTCATTTTTACACGCTTTAACTATGGAAATTCTGTTCTTTTATTAAAAACAAACAGTTTCATCTATCCAATTCCTCACTACGATGTTTAGTGTTGTGTGTTGTGATATTTCTGTTCTTTAGTGAGTGGCAAATAAATCCCCCCCTTAATCCCTTCAATTTACGTAACTGGCGAAATGTGGGTTTACTGTATGTACACCTGCCTAACCCTTTATAGAAACAGGCGTGATGTTATTTTATGTTTTTACTAAGTACATCTGCTTATTTACCAACATAAATAACAGTGCTCACGATATTTACTGCAAATAATACAGCGGTTGTCATAAACTGTCATGGCGCTCTCTTCAAGCCGACTTTTCCCGCCTCAAGCGTCAAATTGATAACAATTCTTCGATACCACCTCAATTATCACGGTTCCGGTTCAGACCTATGTTCCGTTTTCTAACCACGCGTTTCAATAGCTATTATTTAGTTATTCAGCAACCTTAGATATCTAACTATACAAAATTGTGGTGTTTCTCGAACTTTCTCTGGGTTCGTGACGACCGCTGATTGATGTACCTAGGTACTCTGGTGCTAAACGAAGAAACACGACGATTTGAACGTGAGTTCCTTGTCATACAATGCTGTTGTGTGAAAGACTGATTGATTTGTGCTTTTGTTAGGATATAGTCATTAGAACTTAACATAGATTTGTTAATTGATGTGCTAATCTTGTTTTCCTTGTAGGTTTTTATAGTAAATCATAATCGCAGTGAAGAATTTGTGGATTTTTATTTATTTTATCAGCATAATCAGCCTATAATGTTCCCACTGCTGGGACACAGGCAACCTCTCTTCGAGAGGAAGTGGGCTTAATCTACCACGCGGTCCCAGTGCGGGTTGGTGAATGTTACATGTCTTTGAATTTTTGGTTCTAGGACATGCAGGCATTTTATCATCATAGGATTAATGGTGTCCGTGTAGTTTCTTACCTGTTCATCTCTACCTACTACGCTTTGGAATGGGCAACTAGCTTCATCTTTTTGTTTGATCGATCCCTTGGCAATTCAAAAGTGCCTGTAATTGGATATTTGAGATAAATGCTTTGAGTTTGAGTATTAAGATTAAGAAAGAAATAGTTTTCGTTCTGTCATTAGGACCGTAGGACCAATATTTTATAGGATTTTCATCACCAGAAGTTTATTGTCTGCCTGAATTAGTAACCTGTATTAATGTACTTTTACACTAAAAGGAAACAAACTATTGCCAATATAAACATGCTAACACTTTATAGCAACCAGTTTTTTTATCAGGCGTTTTAATATGTAATTGGGTTCAGCGTTCGACATAACAATTTAGAAAGTGTATTTTATATTATCATTTTGTGTTTACCGGAAATTGGAATTGAATAATACTGAGTTTATCCTTGTATTAGGTAAGAAAATACTAGGACGGAACATCGCGTTTAGGAGATTTATGATCGAAACGTAGTCGACATCTACGTTTTCGAATGGGTGACTGACTTCAACTTTCTGCCTCTTTGACAATTCAAAAGTGCCTGTAAATTAATGGTTTAATTATTAAAATTAATGCTACGAACTTGAGTTTTTGGAGGAGAATCTAAGTGTCGTTCTTAGAATGTTAATTACTTCAAGAATTTTATCATAGCATAGTCTTTTGTTTGACTACCTGGATCGCGACGGCCTCTTTTCTAGATATTTCATGCATTTTATATGAGATTGACGCATGTGGTAGCCGGTAGCGGCCACTCGCTAAGTAGCCTAAGTGTATGAAAAAGAGGGCGAAGGGCGCGGGGACTTTCTTATGTAATTTTGACGTTCAAAAACTGCTGATTCTCAGCCTAGTTTGTATAGATGACTTTTGATTTTTGAAAATTCTTTGTCGCTAACTACAAGTGGCCCATCATGAGCGAGTGCTCTTTCTCATTAAGGGTCCTTCAAACAGGCGCGACGCGCGATAAAATCGCGTGCGACACAAAGACACCGCACGTTGCGCGACTTGCGGTGCCTTTTTGTGTCGCGCGCGATTATATCGCGTGTCGCGCCTGTTTGTATACTCGCATTGCTGCCAAAATAAAAACATCTTATCTTAATAGTCAGCAGATTCTACGTAATAAATGAAAACACTTATAGTAATACTAATACTTTAAATATTGATTGCTTGTATATATTTTGGAGTACTTACCTAGTAGTCAGAAAATCAGAAGCCCGAAAGTCTGACAACCAGTCTTATCAAGGGCTATTGTGTTACCCAGTAAATGGGTTATGGAGATGAGATAAGCAGTCACTCTATGTAAAATAATGGTATTCAGCTGCATCTGGTTAGACTGGAAGCCGACAAAATTAGGAAAAAGGCTAGACAGACTTACGTACCTAGACATATATTTCTGAAACTAGCCTATAATGTTCCCACTGCTAGCTGGGACACAGTCATGATGACACAGACACGGTCAGAGGGAGTGGTCCGAAATCCACCACGCGTGCCCAGCGCGGGTTGGTAATGTCACATGTCATCCAATTTTTTGTTCTAAAACGTTTTAAGAGCAGTGGTGATGAAATAATTTACACAAAGTAAAGTGCATTCCTGGGTTTGAATCTACGACGGCCATTACCACTGGCACCACTGCTCAGTCTCTACATACTTGTACCTAAAGTAAGAGAATAAACAATTTCCACAACAAACATGCAGCCACTTACCCTCCTAGTTACCTTCCTAACTGCTTAGTAACTAGTTAACGTAAACTAACAACTAAGCAGTGAGCAAACTATCTAATATCATAGTTAAAACAAATTGTTTGTCTTCTGAACTACCCACTTTCATTACCCTACAAATTAGAAACTTTAATACTTACTTTAATGTCTTATTATTATTTTTTTGTCCATTTTGTGTTAGCATTGCGTGCTAAGTTAGGGATATATTTTTAAGCTTAGTAGACGACGAAGAAACACTTCGTTGTCTCGTCTAGAAGATTTATTTAATCCAAAGCCTCACAGGCGCGTTTTGTTTGATAATATCTGATGCGTTATTGCGATAATGCGTCCAGATTTCTTCTCACACCGCTGCGTTTTTATCGTCCGATATTTCTCTACACGTTACTAATGAAATGAAATGATTTAATTTTTTGTAAGTAGGTTTGTACAAACACTTTTACACGTCATGTTTTTTTTTAAACTAGATGAAGTCGGCGTTTCCTATCTGACTACTCTGAGAAGAAAGGCCGAAACAAACTCAGAGGTCACAGTCTCTTTTAAAGTCCAGACATAATCTTGGTCAGGTTATATGAAGACCATGTAGATCGATGTCTGAGGTGGTCTTTTGAGGAAAGAACCACACAGGTTGAGAGGACCTGTCCAGTCAGTGCACGCATTTGTCAAAAATCGTGCAGCTCAACTACTACAATTACAACTAAGTTATTAACGCAATTGTGTGTAAGTTCGTTTGCGTCCTAATACAAAATGTACTGAAAACATATATTGCAATAACGCATCCGACATTATCTAGCGATAAAAACGTGTCTGTGGGGAAGAATCCTTATTTGTTGAGCGGTCTGCGGCAGCTAGTGGGATGTAGTGTAAAGACTTAGAGATATAAGTAGGGCGTTCTGAGATAAACAAAAGCAACAGGGTTATTGGGTTTATATGTCGGGTTATTTGGCAAGCTGGTATTACCGATGATGAATGAATTACATCATTCTCCTGCTCGTATTCCAATTTATTTGGTGTCGACGCAACATGTCTTCTTCTTCCATACTTCTCTATTCGTCGTCATCTCGGGGGTCACTCCCTTTCTAGCCACCTTTCATCCAGTCCATCCAGATCCATTGTTTCTTTGGCACCTCTTATACTCCCACATTCATGCTCAAAACTTTCCTCACGGCATTTTCCTTATTTCTCCGCATCACATACCCATACCACGACAACCGATCACAACACAACTTTTCAGTCACCGGTGCCACTTGCAGACCTCCTCTTATGTAATCATTTCTTTTATTATTTATTCAATGTATGAATTACATGAACCCTGATACCGTTATCAGAGGATACCTGCCGAATCCAGTATGGATTACTAACACTTGAAGTCCAAAGTCTTCTCGTTTGAGGTCCTCTTCAAGTCCGTTTGAAGTTTTATCGGCGCCATTCCATCTTAGATTTGAGCGCGATTATAAGTGTATGAGCAATCAATCGATGATAATATAAGGGTATCGTGATGATTCATAATAATATTATGATAACAAATGATTTTTTTTTTTTTTTGTACAATTACAACGATTTTGTTTTGTAACAAAATATCGGTTCAGGTGACTAAGAGAGCGCCTACCACCGTATTATACACTTGATCCTAAATGATCTTCATTGACCTAATTCAGGACAAAAACATTCACAAACTTAAGCGAAATAGACAATCTTCCATCTCTTTCGCTCTTAAGACGAACGCTCTATTTACAGGAGTTGCAAAAGCGTCCCAAAAACGTCGGTGTAAGCAAATATTTTACTAAGATAGTGATAATATTTACTAGAACGAGTTACAAAAGACCGGGATAGCTACGAGGAAAATGTTGACTATCTCTGATACTTGAGACTAGCCTTTTGAACTGGGATGTCGTTATTTTGTATCTTTTATAGAGAAGGAAAAGTAATCTTGTGTTTTTATTTAACGAAACGAGACAATCACAGCTATGCCAGGTTATACTGTGAGACTTATCTTAATGTATGTGTTTCTTATGTAATCTGTATCTTTGTATAAATAAATACGAAAAAAATTAGATATTCTCATTCTTATGTTCTTTTTAAATTTTGGTCCTTCGAGCCGACTCTATACTATTTTCCAAATCAACTTCTTTAACCGATTCTTTCTTTGTCCACAGCTTCTCTCAGAAGGTAGACGAAGAAGAGGGGACGGGTGGGGTGGCTCTTCATCCCCCCGACGGCTTCTACACCCACCAGCACTCGATCCACGCCCATCATGCCCACACTGCGGAACCCGATCGAGGATACATGGAAGGCAATCGATATGTCACTGCAGTCCATCGACCATTACCTGGTAAGTATTTGAATAACCAAACAAATTTTTTTTTCTGAAGACTACTGAAGAGTATTAAAGCTCCTTGGAATTTGTGAAGAAATTCGACATGATTTCTCTCTTTATGATAGTGAAATTTGCACAATAGACTACAAATTTGTGGCTAATAGTCTAAAAGGGCATCGGCAATCGGTCCTAGTGCTGTATATGTCTTAAGAACCACTTTTTAACAACTGGACCGTTAGCATGTTTGATAAATCTGTATTGTCCAAAGTCACAACGCCAGACAAGGCGCTAGGTGACAGCCAGCATTGAAATAACATCTCCCAGACTTGTAAAACCTCTGATCTACAGTGTACACTGACTGTCCTTTGTTTATCTTGTCTTTCCACTGTCTTCTTATTTACATACATATGTTATTAGGTTTTTGCAGCGGCTTCGCCCGCGTGGTTGTCGTAAATTGTCCTACGGGAACGTACTACCGCGATAAAAAGTATCCTTAGTCCTAACCCAGGCCATGGTCTATCTGTGTACCAAATTCCATCCAACTGCGTTCAACCGTTAAGGCGTAAGAAGGTAAAATCCAAACAGTTACTTTCGCATTTTAATGTAAATATGGATAATATAAATGAATCCCATATAACGTGATTCCAGCTCTAAACCACTCGAACTCGTCATGCTCGTCGGCGTCGAACGCGTCCACAGGGGCGGGGCTGTGCGTGGGCGCAGCAGAGCCGGCGCCACCGCTGTACATCGCCGCCCCGCCAGAGGGCTTCGGACACGCCGTTCATACAAACAGGTCAGTGGAACATAAACACGGCGGTGTAGTCGCTTATGTGAATATTAGAGGTACGTCAGTTGCATTTGTATGTATTTGTAAATATCTTATCTGGGATCTGGGTGTTGATTTTAGAGATTTGTCCAGTATTAATATTGTCACGCATTTTGTTGCAATATCTGTAAATGATTATGTTTGTGTGTAAATATGGAATATACAGGATGAAATTGAATAGGTGCGCCACATTAAAATATCTAATTCAACGTGTTATAAAGTAAATTTAGAGCATGTCATTAAGGAAAAGGGATGCACAACGTGCCCCGCGTCGGCGAGTGATTTGGCAACGTCGTCGTCGCGCGCCCAAGTAATGGTCAAAATTAGGTGAATACTGCTAGTTAAACGTGTTGTCAACTTGCTTCATGTTGTTAACACACTGATGAATGGATTGCTTATCGGATGCGCGCTAAATTTGATGGTTTAATTTTCTTATAACTTTTCATAATTTTGAAAAAAAAAATCTGCCATCACGATAATTATGGTCTAGTTGAAGACAATAACTTAGTTTGCACTATCAAAGGCGATAATTACACGATTTTTTTCAAGAATTTATATTTCAATTTATAATGATTATTGTAACAGTTACTGCACCTCCTTTTTCGATTTCTCGCAAGTTTTCAATTTCATCCTGAATAATACCTAAGGGAAATTGTGGTTCTTGGGGTAAATGTGAATTTGGGAAATCAGTGTTACTAACAATGTGTATTATGTTTTCTTTACTTTTTCATTCCTTCCATAGGCGAGGCACAGATGTGTCCATCATGGGCTTGGGTTCGTCGGGAATGACCCAAAAAGATCCCACGTTACCCCAAAAAAGGGGTAAATTGACTAGAGGGTATGTCGTGAACCTCAGGAATGCATATTGTGTGCCCTTTAACACTTAGATAACACTTAACTCCTCTAAACATTTAAATAAAACTTCCTGCTCCTTCTTTCATAAAAAAGTGAAAGATCGTATTTCTTACACCACTGATGCAAATTACATGATTAGGTTATGTCTGTATGCAAATGAATGCAAAAAAAAAAACAGTACTTGAACTAGATTCATTTTAAAACAGCCTTAGTTAGCTAAGAAGTTAAGTTAGATGGCTAAGTAGAACTGACAGTTTATCAATAGGAACTATTTCGAAAGGACCTCTTAATATTTCCTAAGCCCAGGTTCATACGGGCGCGTTTCTCACGCGGCGTTTTTTTTCGCGCACTGTATTTTCAACTCACTGCTTAGCGCCGAGAGTTTATAACCCAACAGTGTATTTTTTTGACGCGCTGGGATGCGCTCTGTTGGATTCTCAATGCTCGGCTCGACACCGAGAGCTGAAAATCCAGTGCGCGATGAAATCCCGCTGCGATATTTTTACGTCCGTGCAAACGTGGGCTAAGCGTTGTCAAGCCAATCATTATCTATGATTGGCACTTAAAATATTACACTGTCTCAGTTATCACG
Source organism: Oligia fasciuncula (assembly GCA_963082905.1). Classification (NCBI taxonomy): domain Eukaryota; kingdom Metazoa; phylum Arthropoda; class Insecta; order Lepidoptera; family Noctuidae; genus Oligia; species Oligia fasciuncula. The sequence goes on from OY720411.1 coordinate 8,569,653, forward strand.
TGATCTTCAACTTATAATTCTAAAGGGTTTCTCGATAACGACAGCCAATTAATAATTGGTCCTTCGATACGAAACTTTTGGTCCTGTCAATTATATTTTAAATCAGATAAATTTAAGTTTGTTCTCAATGTCGACGTAGCCTTGTCCAAAATGTAATTTGTAGCAGCTCCTAAGTAATTTAATACTTTTGACAATTACCTGTTTCATTCAAGGCATGACTTTTAAGAATAGTTTTGAGTTCCTGGTCCACTTTTACACATGTTTTGAGTGCACTCAGGTCAGTTTCACAAACATTGTGATAAAAAGGTGTCAGGAAAATTTCTGCATTTTTGTTTACTACCTACCTGTCACCTGTACCTACCTCGCCTGTCAATTGAGGCTTACTTTTTGATCGACTTCAATAAAAGTAGGAGGTTCTGCATTCCATGAGTTTTGGTGTAAGAATGCATCGATTGCAGATTCACTACCTACGATGATTTTCAAAATGAATAAAGAATGAGAAACCATTAAAATGACAAACGATATTTATTTTTAGAAAATATTAATAGCAATATTGTCAAAGGTCAGACAATGTCACTGAAAATAACTGCGTTCTCTCACGATTTACTAGAAACAATATTCGTGATAGTAATTTTAGTTTCTTGAATAGAATATTACTGTGCAATAGCGCAATGACGGTTACTTATACCTACACCTCTGCTTGTCCTTTCCAAGAAAAGAGGCGTGATAATTCTTGAATATTTTTTTTTTGCCATGTACAGACTCCAGAACATCAAGCTACTAAAATCAGTCAAATTTCTTTAACACTTTGACTGCCAGACCACAGACACAATAGAAAATCACCGGTGACCGCGGTGGCAGTCAATGCATTAATAGATGTTCAACTTTATCGCTAAAGTATAAGGTTCAAAGTTGATTGGAAAAATTTTACGGTTTCGGGTAGCTTGATTTGCTGGCGTCTGTAGGTACCTCTGTCTTCTATCAAATACATGGTGACATACATGGACGTGCAAACTGTAAAGAAAGTTTCCGTTGGTTATCAAAAAAAAATCGGCTGTTTCAATGCCTACGTGATCAAAATGTATGGAACAGCAGTTTGTTCTGAATCCACGGTAACAAGTTGCGCGGCGATGGAGTCCAGCCTGTATATCAAAACATGTAGTTAAAGTGGACCTCAACCAGGACCTAAGTTAATACAATTTTGCTAATTAATGAACTTCATCTTCAAAGTTAACTGTTAACAGCATGTAGTACCTACTAAAAGTTTAACACGTAATTTGATATTCTTCTAGAATTGGATTCATTCATTAAATTGTCAATCACTGTCTTTTTCCAAAATGATACTGTCTATTAGAGTTTGGTAAAAACTTCATTAGTTAAATCGTTCACTTTTTACACGAAAGTAAAGTTACTTAAGTACAAGGTTTTAACTAAAACTTTCTAAAGCCTATAATCTTCTATTCAAAAAGTTGAAACTTTCTTACCAAAAAACTATCGACTGTTATAAAAGAAATCCTTGATCTAGAAATATTAATTTCTTTTTCAAATTAATTATTCAAAGAGTATTAAAACAAAAACTTAACCCTACATACAGGAACCTAATCACCTGATTGAAACATTAACATTTTTTCAACCCTGCTTTAACGGTAAAATGAACATCAGTTATTCAAAACCCACCATATTGCAAACCACAAAACCGTTCTAGTAATCAAACAACTGTATGACCAATCGCTGCAAAATACACAACATTTTTATTAAAAAAAAAACCTACCCTTTCGAAGCAATCAATCACAACATTCCACCTTCATTGTTTACTTGATCACAATATTTAGAGAATCGATCTTTATTCTGGCACGGACCATACCGTTAAAACCCACCTTGGCATAACCTTGATGTTCATTTTACCCTCCCACTCAAAACCCACTCCATATTCACGGGTAATTCCACCTTCCAGCCGTTATGAGATGTCCCAAGACCTCCTGGATAAACAGACGGAGATCTTAGAACGAAGGTACGGAGGATTAAGAGCGAGGAGGGCAGCTGTCACCATCCAGAGGGCGTTCAGGAGACGACAGCTGTTGAAGAAATTCAGTGCCATCACAGCGATGGCGAAAGCGGCAGACTCTAACGCGAGGAGGATGCAGGATGGCCCTGATCATGGGCAACTAGTCAATGGTAATTATTTCCATTCATTTTCGTCTCGATGTAAGCAGAATTTCCCAAAAAAGAAAAGGCACTCGTTCTGACTGGAGGACCATTTTCTCGCTAAAGACCAAAAGCCAAGAAGGCCCTTTAATATTGTGGAAGAATAAAGTAATTTTGCGAGGAATACTGAAAACATAAAAAAAAAAAGTGAATTGTGATTTCTGTACAAGACTGACCAACTAAATCTTAATTCCATGTTTTATATTGCAGGTACAGATATATACGGAAACACACTACTACAGAAGAGTCCTGGTGGTGCTGAGAAGGTTTTAGCCCTCACCAGGCCCATGCGTTCCATGTCATTACGGGAACGACATGATGTGATGGACATGAGGTGAGGATCCTAAAAATCCCAGTCTTTGGTCAGAATCTTCTGCCTGAAAATTTTCTAGCATTGTAGGTGGGTTAGAGGAAATTACTACTGCTAAACTAGAGACGATTCTGGAAAGATTGATTGTTTGAACAAATGAGGTGATGCTAGAAGGCAAGAGATTTGAAGCTGTATTATCTTCGACTACTTTAAGGTGGATGTGGTCCTTTCATAGCTCTCCGTAATGTTCCTTAGAGACGAACAAGAGATTCAACATTATTTTGGTCCTATTACTCCTTATGTCAGAGATATAGATACACCTAGATAACGCAAGAGCGATTACTTCGCGTAACAAAAATCGCACCAGCTTACGTACAAAAATCGTAAGCCGCCACTTTCGCGCTCAGTCCTGAGTACTGCTGGCTGGGTGAGCGTGACGCTGGCGCTAGGCCCTGGGGGTGGGGCGAGACGGGTGCCGCACGCGACGCCGTCTTTGAATCGATTTGATTTTCCCATCAATAAATAGTGTTTGTGACGTCATAGTAGGTAGTCAAAAAATGGCACGCTTGGTTTTCATACAGATCGTGATACTTGCGTTATCTAGGTCTATCTATATCTTTGCATTAAGTCGATACAGATTATAGGTAAAAAAAATTCACCAATATTCGTTAAAGGTCTTCTAAGCAGGTATGTTACGTAAACAGCTCATAACACGAACCGATCTCATGGTTTTCTCTCCGGTCACCATGAATACCAAAATACAACCACTATTGCCTAATGGGCGGTTTACACGGGCTTCGTAGCTAAGCGCTTAGTACTTGTCACTAATACTAAGTCCTCATGTGTAAACACGCTGATTAGTGCTTAGTATTAGTATTTGTGAATAGTGCAAGTGAATAGAAAACGATCCTATTTACTAAGCGAAAAGTCGATACCCCCACCCCGACACTTGTCGGTGTGGGGGTATCGACTTTTCGCTTAGTACTTTACTAAGCACTTAGCTACAAAGCCCGTGTAAACCGGACATAATACAGGTATCAGGTGTCTTGCTCGATATCTTTACTGACTGAAAGTGGCGGACACATTTAAATAATTTACCTTCATAGCTACTTACAACTAATTTAGGACTTTATTTTGTGGATAATAAAGTTCGATTTAGTGTGACAGTCATTATTACTATTTGTTTCGCGATTAAGTTGGTAAAAAAGTGTACGTCTTTAGTTCCAAAGGAAATTATTGGGTTTTTTCAGGGGTTCTACCAAATTTTTGTGTGCCTTCCAGAAATTAGTTGTTAGATTTTCAGATACACCATAATAATATTTTCTAATATAACTTGCTTCTATTTTTTTTCCAGCAACCACATGGTATGCGACCCTCAGAGTGAGGTGGAGGCTATGGTAGCCAGGGTACAGCAGTCGGCCCATCAGATCCACATGATTGCCGCTGATATGCCGCCCCTACACCGTGGGGATGCCGACAGCGGAGTAAGAATTATTTACAAACAATTTATTAAGGCGAAAGCGCCAGGGTAACCCGCGAAATTCATTTTTTTTTACGTTTTTTGCAATCTGCTGGTCAGTATTAAGTTGTACGTTGATTAAAATATGATTCGCGGCCGTAACAAATATGTATTTACAGAATTATAATCATTAAAGTCATCAACACAACTGTCTAAGACCAAGTAATCCCCAAGAATTACTATTTCATGAAATCTTGACATTTGGGGATTATACTAACTTAACAAGTTGTATTACTGATTGTAATGATTATAATTCTGTAAATACATGTTTGTTACGACCGTGAATCACATTTTTATCAACGTACAACTTAATACTGACCAGGAAATTGCAAAAAAACGTAAGAAAATTTGAATTTCGCGGGCTAGCTTAGCGCCTACCCCTTAACAACACTTTTACCCTTGTTCTTCTCTATGGGCTCAAGCTGTATCTCTCTTAATACAAAACGAGTTCTAACATTAGTCCAAGGTCAAGCCTTCGAGCCAGTTATTGTATTTTGAACTTTATTTAGAGCACGGTAAGACCTTAATACAATTTTTTTTTCAGATTTGACGTCCGCTTTTGAAATTAGAACTTTAACTTGTCGGAATAGAGTTCAAAATTCAAAATGGATTGATGGTTTAAACCTGGGTCTGTGAAAATAGGTGGTGGCAGGGTTAGCTGCCCAAAGTACGTCGGAGGTACGTACAGTCAGCACTGAAAGTGGCTAAAATTGACAGTTTTTTTTAAACGAAAAGGATGGAAAATAAATCAAAATGTATTTATACTTAATTAAAACTTGCTCAGCATTTCTTGTGAAACTAAGAGTTTCTATTAACTCATAGCTTTCACAGGAAATGCTGGAAAGTAAACAGTACATCGAATCATTTTCTGTCAATAGATGATAAAACAACCTAAAAGTGACAGTATCATTCGACTTTCTTTGCTGACCGTACGTACATCTAGGTGATGATACTCTTGGACACTATTTCACAAACTTTTGCACTTATTTATATCCTAGCAATGTAAATAATCATTGTAGTGTATTGGTGATGTCAACACTAAGCCTTAATTAAAGAATGTTAGCAATGCACAGATTAGATTATAATATTTATAATGGATAAGTAGTCAAGATAAAACATATATTATGTAGATAAGTAGTCAAGTCATAGCTGATATCATTCTTATCAATTATCTCGGCGCCAAATCATATTAGTGATCGATTAACCTCAGTACTTACAAAACGGTTATCTACTCATACGATAAACCGTTTTTTTTTTAAATAATTAAAATTTAGCAAGTATTTAAGGTTTCCTGGGAATTTGTTTCGACGCTTCTTCCTAGCCCAATTATAAGGAAGCAGTGAACGAAGCGCAAATATTATTGCGTTAAGTATCTTAAACCAGCAATTTATTTTTTTTCCACTAAAAAAAACATCATTTTGTAAAGTATTACAATCAATAAATCAAACACAATCTTCCGCGAGTAATGAATAAAAAAGTATTTTCGAAAGTCATTCATAATATTTCGTATCATGGTAAGTAAATACACTGTTATTTATCACACAGCTGATAACACCTTCTATAAAACAACATTGCCTAAGTATTATAAATTATCTGATAACACCTATCATTATTACTTTTGGCGTTGACTCGGAACAACGTCTGTGCGAAAAAATATTACAAAAATATTAGAAGAAACATTACCCTTCTTTGGGGCAGTGGGGTCAAAATGTACCAGTCCAGAACTAAAGACATTCTTAGGAGTGTAGTGAAAAATAGAAATGTTATGTTGATAAGAGTGAAGAAGCTGAAACTTTGGGGTCTCACCGGGAAGTACAAAGTGTGTGTATTCTACTTAATTAAGATAAAATATTAGTATGAGTAATAAAATAAAAAAACCGGCCAAGTGCGAGTCGGACTCGCACACGAAGGGTTCCGTACCACAAGGCAAAAACACCGAAAAAAAACACGTTTGTTGTATGGGAGCCCCCCTTGCATATTTATTTTATTTAGTATTTGTTGTTATAGCGGCAACAGAAATACATAATTTGTGAACATTTCAACTGTCTAGCTATCGCGGTTCTTGAGATACAGCCTGGTGACAGACAGACGGACAGACAGCGAAGTCTTAGTAATAGGGTCCCGTTTTTACCCTTTGGGTACGGAACCCTAAAAACCACTTAATAAAAATCTCAAATTCATTCATTCATTCATTCACTCACTGAAAGATAACGCACAGCCTTTAAGCTGGGTCTAGAAACATGAGATTTTGCACTAGTGTTCATTTTGTAACTAAAGTGAGCACTAAGGAAAATTCATCCCCTAAAGGGGTTAAATAGGGAATGAAAGTCTGTATAGAAATTTCGAGTGTTGTACAGTAGCCAGCACATCAAGCTACCCGAAACTGTCAAATTTTCCCAATCAACCTTGAACCTTATGCTTAGGGTCAGTTCACACCGAGACGCGATTTATATCTTGAAAACTGCGCGTCGCGTCGCGTCTCGGTGTGAACTGACCCTTAAGCGATAAAGTTGAAAATCTATAACAGAGTGCAGTAGCTTGTTATGAGAAATTTCAAACTATAGATAACTTATTTTTCTCATAACTCGTCTTTAAATCAGTGTCCATCCTAGATATTCTGTAATCCAATCGGAATAAATACACACTACAAAGAATATGTTTGATTTAAAAATTATTTTGGTATTACGTTTGTATGCTCCGCCGGCCCCTTAACAACCAGTTAAAGATTTTCTACTAAATCATCCTCTCTTAATAACTAGTAATAACGTGTGTCTATTACAGGTGTGCAGCTGTTCCGTGAGCGGCTCCGTTACAAACATATCGACGTCATCGTCGCACAATGAATCTCTACACAACCACCAGTTTCTGAATAATACAGGTAACTAACTAGCTATTAACTTACATACTCCTTAGATTATTTGAAAGTCTCTCGAGATTCAATGAGATACGAATATGACGAATATGTACCTTATTTTAAGCAAATTATAGTTTATATTCATATAAGCGAAAGTAGCAAGCGTTTCATACAAATATAAGTCTTATTTAGTTAAAATAAGGTCTTTATTCGTTTGAAACTCTAACTTTAAGTTCTTATGAAAGTGAAATAAAGGTGCGATTTGTGAATGTTACTCTTAGAATCAGTTATTAATAGTCATACAAGATTCTGCGCTTAAAATCTTATTTTATTTCATTGTGTTTAGGTGGTTTAAAGCTAACAACACAAAGGTAAAAATTAGGTCATTCACAAGCTTCCACATATAAGTTCTCTTGGTCTGTTATCTTGGTTGGTCCAAACCATCATCACGATTATTTAATAACTATTGTAACACATAAACTGAACTGTCTCGTTCTCTTTTTCGTACCGACAAGTCTGACTTGTTAGACCCAGTTAAAAATGGCTCCCCCGATTTGTGCTACTTTAAAAAGCCTTGGCTTTACAAAAAGATTACCGACATCCGGGGAAACCCCGTCGTTACCTTCGAGAACAGCCTATCAATTGCATCATACTACAAAAGATAAATAATTTGCTTCCGTTACAATAAAACTTAATCTCATTTATTATAAAAAGCTGCAAAAATATTTCCTTGTTTATCTTGCCAAATACCTTGCCATTTTGGAACGAAGGTCTTTATCACACGTTATACTTTGCGCTATGAGAGCTAGACCGGAAATAGTGTACTTGACATTTTGACTGTCACTTTTTTAGGGTTCCGTACCTCAAAAGGAAAAAACCTATAGGGTACTTCCCGTTGACCTAGAATCATAAAATTTGGCAAGCAGCAATGTCATGTAGCACAAGCGAAAACTGTAAATTTGTAGTTACATTACAAAAAATAATTTTAATACTACCTACTAATAATAATTATAATACCTACAAATTTGTACGAAGCCCTCGGTGCGCGAGTCCGACTCGAACTTGACCGTTTTTTTTTTCATTTAGGTCTCAAACGTTGGTAATTTATTTCATAGTGCCTGTTTTATTTTAATACATAATATACCACAGTAGTAGTAGTTTAATTTTGACAGTTCAACGACATTCATTGCGTTATTTGCATTGTTGAGCACACAAATTGTTCGAACTTATGAAGCAATGGATTAGCAATATCCTTCAAAATGATTCAGATGTTACGCAATTAAGGTGCTGAGGCCTACGACACCTCTCGACTTTTTCTTCACAATTTTCCGCAATATTAATCGTCATTCTAAAATAAATATTATTATCGTGGGAGAATTTTATCTTGCGCAGACGTTTTCTCGAGAGCTAGGCTTGTTTACAATTAGATATGTGATAAAGTAAACAACTCTACCATAAGTATATCTACCAGTGGCGTAGCGTGCCTTGGAGGAGCCCTGTATCAAAGTTAGTTGGGGGGCCCAAATGAAGGGTAAAGATGTCTCTCAATAGAAACAAAAATGCTTGCATTAAATTAAAATAAATATTGATTGATTATAAGTTATCGCTTCTTCCTAGAAATTGAGCTAGCCAAACAATTCAAATTAAATATACACTTTTCTTGCCTTTTTTTCGACAAGTTGATTTATTAAATCATCTATCTACCTATTAGTTGATGACGATTTCAGTTTTCCTAAAATTTCTGCTTCGATAGGCACGTATGACAGTTTTTTTTATATGTTTTTTTCCCGGGAAGCACGAGATTAAGTGACATTGTGGATAACATTTTACTTATTTTTGCTTACACACGTTAGGGGCCTCTATAGCCCGGGGGCCCCGATTCATTGATACGGCGGTAGCTACGCCCCTGATATCTACATCGTGACATCTAGGCATTTCCATGCTACGGTGTTGTAATGACTGGCTATTGTATGGAATCAAGTTCTTCTAACTGAACAGACAGCTGTGCTGTGCAACAAACTTCCCAGGGAGTTCGCCACTTCTTCCCAGCTAAAGCACTACGAAGTTGCGGGGGACTGTCTTATGTAATTTTGACGTTCGAAAAGTGCTGATTCTCAATCTAGTTAGAATACGTGACTTTTAATTTTAATTTAGCTTTTTACTTTCGAATGGAAATAACCTGAAACATAAGCCAATTTAAGGCTCCTTCAAACAGGCGCGACACGCGATAAAAACGCGCGCGACACAAACGCACCGCAAGTCGCGCAACGAACGGTGCCTTTGTGTCGCGCGCGATTATATTGCGTGTCGCACTTGTTTGTTGGAGCCTTTAATCTGTCTCTTTCTTTAGCGTGTCGATGGCAATCTTTATTGGGTTAGAAATCTCTCACTTAATAAAAACAAATAAGCCATGTGTTTACCGACATGTCTGTTATTCCCAGAAATGCAGGCATGAATTTGTTTGTTACTTTACCTATCGTATTTTTTGAGATTATTTTTCTGTTTACCCAAAAAAAAAACATAACTTGTGCAAATTTTTTTTGTTTCTGATCTAACTCCTAAATATTTTTCCAGGTCCAATATACGGCAACCTACTGTCATCGGGCGGCAAACCGCTGTCGTCACCGACGGCGCGACAGCAGCAGCAACTGGCGGCTATACAAGCCGCCAACGCCAGGCGGCTGCCACCAGAAGTACCTAAGAGGACCAGCAGTATTACACTCAAGTATGAAATGTTTGGTTTAAAGGGTATATAAAGGTTCCTTAAAGTTAAGAGACGTTTAAACGTTAGAAATCTATGGTTCAACAGTCGTTCATCATTACTTAACTGTAAGCAACGTTTATAAATAAGCCCCTTGGTCTTCATTATCATCATCAGCCGAAAGACGTCCACTGCTGGACATAGGCCTCCCCCAAGCATCTCCACTTCGAGCGGTTCTGTGCTTCTCGCATCCAACGGGCCCCTTGGGGTTTACCCCTAATTATGTGTAAGAGAGGGAACAGTAATCTGGTAAGTAAGCACCGATTTCTACTGAACTCCAGAGTTTTCCACTTCTCTTTATTCAATGCTTCTAAGGACCAGTTCAAGAATCTAGCTCATATCGCCATCTCCGTCAGGATTTACGAAAAATAAAAGACTAGCAAGCAGGAAGCAGCTTGTGTTTTTAATAAATATGCAAAGTAGTACCTATTTACCAATGAGTTATAAAAAAAACGGTGAAGGAAACATCGTGGGGAAACCGGCATGTCCTAGAACCAAAAAAAAACTGAAGACGTGTGTTATTCGCGACGATGGTATATATATATTTTTATATAGGTAGAGAGTTACATGAGTGGACTATATAAATATGATGATTGTATATTCCGATATAAGACTAATAACATTAAGTATTAAAAATGGTAAACAAGTAAAAGGTTTAGGATGCGCGAGCGCGAGCGCGACCGGTCAACGTAGCGTTTTGTTGAACACTTCTTAGAGAAAGAAGGGAATCCGGCTCGAAGGACAAATGTTCGCGACGATCATGTTTATACAGTCCACTCATTTAACTCTCTACCTATACATACTATCGTAGCGAACATTCACCAACCCGCACTGGGCCCGTGTGGTGGATTACGGTCCACTCTTTCTCACAGAGAGGAGGCTTGTATCCCAGCAGTGAGAAGATTTAAGGCTGATAATGCATATGCTATCAAAATAACATAATCTTTTCTCCCTCAGTGCCGAAAGTCCCGTCTCCCTGCGTCGTGCTGAATGCGGTGGTGCCGTCGTGCGAGGCGGCTCCATGTCCTCAGTACAGTCCTCATCGTCGTCCTCCTCGCAAGAACACCGCCATCATTACCATCAGCCCTACCAGCCTAGGGCTCCGGTTAGTAACATTATCTTTATTATACTTTGTATAAAAGTTAATTAAACATTAGTAAAACATCAGTAGGTATAGATGTCTGGAAGACATTTTTTATTATGGTAAATATAATGAAATAAAAATTAAACAATCCAGTATTGTCATCAAAATCAACATGAACCACGGCACAAAATAATCCCGCATTTTGGAATGATTGGCATGTACCTGGCAACATCTATATTATTTCGTATGAGTGAACCTCCAACATCAAATTACTATTACACAACACGTTATGGTTAATCCGAATTTCTCATTCCTTTTAAAACCTGACCCTTATTCCGTAACACAATTCACAATCAGAATCATTTTAGAGGACATTGCTTCATAAGTTTGAAAAATTTGTCTGCTCAACAATGTAAATAACGCAATGAATGTTGTCGAACTGTCAAAATGAAAGCCATTCCTACTGATAGTGTGTTACACAACCACCCCGCAGTTTTTATGAACTATCTCAAAGCTAGCCTGACCACAACTTGTCGTGTTTTTGAATGCCAAACCTGGGGCAATTACCATTAACTTTTAATTACTCATTCATCAGCCACAAAATGAAGATTTTATGCAACTAAAGTTACACCACTATAGATCCACGAGTAATAACCATAACAGTTAAACTTGCCTCATCCTGGAGGCTTATAAGTTCTTCTTTTCTTAATTTTACCCACTAAGTTATGGGTTGCAACTAAAGCATTGTTCTATAATCTCAAATCATTTACTTTCCATCGCCAATTAATCAGTTATCTACTTTAGTGAAATCTAAGTTGATTTTTGAGTGACCGATTGTAACAAAAAGATCCTAATAAGTTTTTGGTTGCAATGGAATTTGAACTTTGTTAAGTATGACGTTCAGTTTGTTATTCCGTAACTTGAAAATAATCTCAAATTCCTGGCTCTAATATAAGCATCATATTCCTGGTTTCTTGAGTGACCAGTCAGTCAAAAGTGATGACAGCAGTAGAAGCCTTCTCTGTTCGAGAAGAGGTCTTTAAACTTATAAATATGATTAGTTATTAAAAGTTTCCGGTAACCCCTACTCCCGCCCCCTCCCCCAGGAGCCGCACGCGCACATAGGCGAGCCGTACGCGCACGTGCGCACGGCGTCGGCGTCGGGCGGCTACGAGGAGCGCTACGCCGTGTGGAAGCGCCAGGACGCGCCGCCCTACTACGAGGCGCCGCCCGCGCCCGCGCCCTGCTGCCGCCCTGCGCACGCGCACCCGCCGCTCAAGGTGCGCACGCTTAGCTGTTGGTGACCACTGTTAGGTCAAAGTGGAACCCTAACCGACAGACAGGCGCCGAAGTCAGCCTGCGTCTGACTATTTTTAAACGATGGATTTTGAAATATTATTATTATTAGCAGAACGGTATCTTGCATTATGGAATCCTTTCCCGAAATGTTATTAAGAATTGTTTATCCCAATGCAACCTGATTATGTCCGAATGTAACACTACGTGTTCCGTCTTCTCTTTGCACGTTTTCGACTGCACGATGGATCTGCATCAATCCTACTTAACCTTTTTTGCACATTAAACATTACTATAAGTAATAATATTCTCTCCAAGACTGACGTTATGTCTTAATCTATCATCTGCCTAGCCTTTTCCCAACTAAGTTGGGGTCGGCTTCCAGTCGAACCGGATGCAGCTGAATACCAGTATTTTACATGGAGCGACTGCCTATCTGACCTCCACAACCCAGTTACTGGGTAATACGATACTCCTTGGTAAAACTGGTTGTCTGACTTTCGGGCTTCTGACTACCCGTAACGACTGTCAAAGATCCACGAATGACAGCCGGGACCAACGGCTTAACGTGCTTTCCGAGGCACGGAGGGGTCTCGGTATGTAAAGATGGTCACCCATCCACAGACCAACCGCGGCCAGCGTGACTTAACCTGATCGATCGACCTGTGCGGCTGTTATTATTTAGCCACAGGCCCCTAATTATGTCTTAATCTATACATATTTTTTTTTTTTTTTTTTTAATATGGAACTAACATTGACACACTGGCTTTTTGCTGATACAATGGAAATCTTTAGCCTAAAATAAAATACAATCGCAATCATTCTCACCATCATTTAATTCCAGGTATCCGAAACGGTCCGCAAGCGTCAATACCGCGTGGGTTTGAACCTGTTCAACAAGAAGCCAGAGCGCGGCATCGCGTACCTGATCTCCCGCGGGTTCCTGGAGAACTCCCCGCGAGGTGTCGCCAGGTTCCTCATCACCAGGAAAGGGCTGAGCAAGCAGATGATTGGAGAATACCTCGGAAACCTGCAGAATCCATTCAATATGGCTGTGCTTGAGTGAGTTTCGTGTAGCGTGATGTTTTTGTTTTTCTGTTGTTGTAGTACTTATTTAAATTAAGAAGGCTCAAATTTTTTAAATTAGGTTTCTTTATTTATGACTAAATAAGTTTCACAATTCTATAAATCAGTCTGCCAAATGGTACATTCTATAGACTCCGAAGTTCGTGCGTAAATACTGCTTTACATAGTGAATGAATAGAATAGATTTTATTTTCTTACCACAAATTACAGCTTAAAGTAAAATTAGTCTACAGTACAGATACAATTTTGTACCAAGAAAAAGAAAGAAATTCCGAGCAAATTTAGTTTTAACTGGCCTAGATTGGCATACGTCCCTTCTTCTTTTGCGCACATCAATGGATTCGCGAATGGATTTCAAGAACGCACTAATATGTTGATGCCAAATCCGAGGCCATACCTTTTTTTTTTTTTTTTTTTGCGGATGGGAAATCATCAAATGAGGGGTCCCGCTCTGGGTGGAGCGGAAGAGAGTGTCAGACTCTTACTGACTAAAACCCACCCGTGTTCCTTCCTTAGCCCTTTATGTTCCGGGCCAGCGGTAACCCTTTCGGACAATCCCGCTGAGAGGCCATACCTTACAGTCCAAAAAAAAAAACGACGAAAGAATAATTTTTGGACTGAGGCCATACCTTACAGTCCAAAAATTATTCTTTTTCATGACATGACACATTTTAGCAAAATTGGTCCAGCCGTTTGAGCGTGAAGAAGTAACAAACATATAAACACACACACACTCCCAAACTTTCGCCTTTATAATATTAGTGTGATGTTTTATTGTACTTACACCATAGACACAATAAAAAAAAACTCATAGAATATACTCTCTTTCCCTCAAACTTTTCGTTGTCTAAAGCATCAACTGCCCTCCCGACTTATTCTAAAAGTACCTCATTCCTCACAGGTGCTTCGTGAACGAGCTAGACCTATCAGGCATGGCGGTAGACGTGGCGCTCCGTCGTTACCAGGCGCACTTCCGTCTGCCCGGCGAGGCTCAGAAGATCGAGCGGCTGGTGGAAGCCTTCGCCAGGAGATACTGCGTCTGTAACACTGACTTCGTGCAGCGGCTGAGGACTCAGGATACGGTAAGTCTGACCTAGAAGGTTAATAGTAGAACTGTTTGGTCTCGTCCGGAGGAGTACTTATTAGACTTATTACCACCCATAGACAATGATAGAATCCAGACCAAAAAGTACGAGTGAGACAAAGCGAATGTGCGTCCAGTGGTTGTGTATTGGTCGCACAGTCGCTTTGTTTCTTTCTAGTGTGTGGTCACTTTTGAAAGGCTAACGCTCAGTCCATTCTCTATGTCTATGCTACCACCACACCTATATAAATATCAACAACCACCAACCACCCTCCTCCCCACCGCCTCACCACCTATCCCCTCCTCCTCACCACCAACCACCCTCCTCCCCACCTCCTCACCACCAATCACCCGCCTCCCCACCTCCTCACCACCTGTCCCCTCCAACCCACCTCCTCACCACCAACCACCCTCCTCCCCACCTCCTCACCACCAACCACCCTCCTCCCCAACTCCTCACCACCTATCCCCTCCTCTGTCTCCTTATCACCTATTTTAATATTTAAGCGCGTTGCTGTGTTCTGGTTGGAAGTAAAAAAAACTGCGGGGTAATTACGTAACACACTATCAGTAGTAATGGCATTCATTTCGACAGTTCAACAACATTCATTGCGTTATTTACGTTGTTGAGCAGACAATTTTTTCGAACATAAGAAGCAATGTCTTTTAAAATGATTGTAATTGACAGTGTGTTCCGCAATTTGGGCGCTGGTTGACTTTGAGTTGGAATAATAGAGTTGCTCTTCATACTCATGAGTGCTTCCACTCTATGAAATGAATAATGCATGACTTGCTAGTCAACATAATGATAACAGTCATAAGTCGAAATTATTCAAAGTTTAGGGTAATATTATCATGAACTATTTGAGCGACTGATAACTACTCTAGTCTTTGTGTAATGTAAACAACTTGTTTTCGAAGTTACTTACGAGTAAATTTTAGCACAGATTATACTAGCAGAAACCAATGATCAACTATCTACTTAATGTAAATGAAACATTAGTTTGAAAACGAATTCTTGTTAATTTCTGTAACGGAAGGCCATTAAATAGCTAACCATGCTTGACAAACGGATATCGACGATTGCAGTGTCCTTAAATACCAACACACATGGATCTAATGCTCATTCTCTTAAAACATACTCAATTAAATGCTGCGGCAATAGACTGCCCCGTTGGTCTCGTGGTTGCAAGCGCGACTGCTGAGCGTGGGGTCCTGGGTTCGATCCCCGGGTCGGACAAAGTGTTATTGGGTTTTCCATTAGGAATTTCTTAGTAACAGTCCGGAGTTTGGAAGTTGGCGGTATAATACCCCCGTGCCTCGGAAAGCACGTAAAGCCGTTGGTCCTGCGCCTGAACTCTCCCCGGTCGTGTCGGATTGCCGTCCCATCGGACTGTGAGAGTAAAGGAACAGAGAGTGCACCTGTGTTAGCGCACACACTTGTGCACTATAATATCTCCTGCGTACCTGGCTAATCTCCATTGAGATTGGCCACCGTGACCGAAAACGGTCGGGGAGGCTATTATATTACTCAATTAAAAAATATTCTAGCACCACCAAATAAAAGGAGGGTTCTAGCTAAAATAATTTATTTTCCTCCACAGATATTCGTCCTAGCCTTCGCAATAATAATGCTGAACACGGATCTCCACACTCCAAACCTGAAGCCCGAAGCCCGGATGTCTCTGGACGACTTCGTTCGCAACCTGCGCGGGATTGACGACTGCGGCGACATTGACCGGGATATGCTGTCTGGCATCTATGACAGGGTGAAGTCGAGCGAGTTTAGACCCGGCAGTGACCATGTTACTCAGGTAAATAGAACTTAGTTTACACTGGTTTTTATTTAATCTGCATTCGCAACTTATTTGCCAAAAATGTAAACAAATATGAGTTTATGGAAAAGTAACTTTAATTCCTACACCATAAAGTGCACTTTACGCTACAACTTCAAACATTTTTATAACATTTTTAATAGGGCTAGTCACTCTGAAATCAACTTAATTACAATTGAAATAAAGTTGATATTTGTTTAACTTGAAATAATATTAATTTGAAACATAAGTTTGAATAGACATTAAGTTGAGATTTAAAGGTCTCTAAACAACTCACATTCAGAATTTGGGAAATACCTGTAAGTCTGATGTTATCTCAAAAAAACATAACACTCTGGTAAAAATGCGATTTTTATTATATCTGACCTTTAATTGCGATTTATGTTCATAAGCTATCTAATCTGCGTTCGCGATTTATTTGCCAAAAATGTAAACAAATATGAATTAATGGAAACAACTTTAATTCCTACACAATAAGTTCAGTTTGCGCTACAACTTCAAACACTTTTATAACTTTTTCAATAGTGCTAGTCACTCTGAAATCAACTTAATCGTCATTTAAATAAAGTTGATATTTGTTTAACTTGAAATAGGGTAGGCAGTCTGCAGCACGGCGCACTTTTACTATAGGACTAATGATCTATACATGGTTATTGGTAAAACATTAACAACCTCTTAGGAGGTCATTGTACTCATCATTATGAACAACTTTTACTATGGGACCAAACCTGAAATCGCGAAAAGAAATCTGCTGTTCCCTACATTTTGACGAGTTATGCGAACATAAATGTAGGGAACAGCTGATTTTTTTCGCGATTTCAAGTTTGTTTCCATATTAAAAGTTGTTCACAATGATGAGTACAATGACCTCTTACGAGGTTGTTAATGTTTTACCAATAACCCTGTATAAACTGCACTAAAAGAACGACACTGAGCTTGATCATCGGCTACTCGAATCCATATATTACCAGACGCCAAAGATTATCGCTCCATCAAGCAATATTAGTGAATCTTGTTTCTCCACTTCTTCTTATTTTCGTTTCGACGGGGTGCAAGGGTGAACAGACATTTGGGACACTAGGAGATGGGACATAGTTAGTTTACTAAAGGACATGTCTGTAAGAAGTATATTTTTTTCACTTTGCTTAATATTATCCTTAATTTTCCAGGTGATGAAAGTCCAAGCGACAATCGTAGGCAAGAAGCCGCACCTGGCGCTGCCGCACCGGCGCCTGGTCTGCTACTGCCGCCTGTACGAGATCCCCGACATACACAAGAAAGAACGTCCAGGTGTGCATCAGAGAGAGGTACGAAATAATAAGTTATATAATTATTATATGCAACTAAACAGTAGTTATAGGAACTGCAACGAAAGATCAGAAATAATCATATTTTATTTTTGTGAGCCTGGATTGAATCCGCAAGACAAAGCAGGGCCATTTTTTGACAAAATAATATAAATCAATCAGCTTTAATAAATAAAAATATAAAATAATCCATACTAATATTATAAATGCGAAAGTGTCTGTCTGTCTGTTACCTCTTCACGCTTAAACCGCGGAACCAATTTTGATGAAATTTGGTATTTATATAGTTTGAGTCTCGGGAAAGGACATAGGATAGTTTTTATCCCGATATTCCTACGGGATCGACACTTATGCGGGTCAAACCGCGGAGCGCTGCTAGTAGTAAAATAAAAACTTTACTCAGTTCAGAAAAAACACGGTACATTATTTAAAAAAAAACTAGTAACAGATTACATAGGATACATACACTAGGATTTGCCTGTGTCATGGGGTAAATGATAAATGCGCTTAAGGTCAGTCTTTTTAATTAGAAGGACTATTTACTAATGTATCCTGAATTCCTGACGCCAGTAAAACAATGGCAATCACACTGTAAAATTATCTTTAGAATGTGCACAGCACCATTCCTGTCATACAAAGTGTCCTGACTTTGAACACAACTGTCAGTCGTCTCGACACGCAGTCTTCATCATTCGCTAGGATGTTGAAACCTTATAATTCAATATTTTAATGTCCATCTTTATGAATATAATAATAATTCTATCGTTACTTTCCCAGGTCTTCCTCTTCAACGACCTGCTGGTGATCACAAAGATCTTCAGCAAGAAGAAGTCATCAGTGACGTACACTTTCCGGCAGTCCTTCCCGCTGTGTGGCATGATCGTCAACCTGTTCTCAGTGCCACGTGAGTCATCATCAGATATTCCAACCTAGCCTAGCCTATACAGTATGGAAACCACATACTTGTTATCGCCTTTTCAGACGATATACAAAAAAATTACCGAAATCGGTCGCGAAAAAAAATCAGCTGTTCCCTACATTTCGCATAACTCGTCAAAATGTAGGGAACAGCTGATTTTTTTCGCAACCGATTTCGTTCGGGACCAATGGCATAACGTGCTTTCCGAGGCACGGAGGGGTCTTTGTATGTAAACAAAATGTCCGCCATCGGAGACTACCGGGTGTTTTGTAGCCAAAATAAACTGTTACATTGAATAGTATTCGTTACAGTTCCATTTCAGGAATATTGACTGGAAAAATTCGTTTCTCCTAGTTTTTTCCTGACACGGACCTGCAAATTGCAAAGAACGTAAAAAAATAATTTCCCGGGCTGCCTGAGCGCATCACGTTCCTAAATGATATTATTGATATGGTTTCAGTGAAACCTAAGGACGACCCTTTTCATGTGACTATAATGTCTAACTCAATGTATTTTTATATTTCCAGACTACCCCTTCGGTATCCGCCTGTCCCGGCGAGTGGACGGGCGTCGCCTGGCCACGTTCAACGCGCGCAACGAGCACGACCGCTGCAAGTTCGCCGAGGACCTGCGCGAGAGTGTCGCCGAGATGGACGAGATGGAAGCCATGAGGATCGAGGGCGAGCTCAACCGGGGGAAGGGCCGGGGCACGGGGAATAATGCACGGAATGGTCTGTGTTTTATTTAGAAATTACCTCCAGAGGAGCAATTCTCGTAATTTTAAGAACGTTGACAGTCTGATCTGTCAAAAATACCTCTAATTTCCCTACATTTTGACAAGTTTTTGACAGTTCTTAGTCGCCGAGATGAGACTGCGATTAGATTTTTAACGTTTTAAATTACGAGAATTGGCCTTATTGTTGGCTCCTTAGTTGGTACACGTTAGTCTGGTTCCGGGTCTAGGTCTGGTGCGTCACCAGACTGACGCACTCGCTTGCAACTTGCTTGTAACTATACTTGGGATTCCGATGTTTAGAACGTTCATTGCCATTCAACTTTTACTATATACCGTAATGTAATCTAAGTTGATTTTTAAGTGACTATATAAAACAAAAATATCCCAAATACGGTTGCAATGGAACTTTAGTTTTTGGTTCCAAAACTTGATAATTATCTAAAATTCTGATTCAAATATAGTAAACTAGCTGTTGCTCGCGATTTGGCCTGCGATCCAGGATGAAAAGAAGCAAATGTCCTTCTCCTGGTATGTGCCAAATTTCATATAAATACGTTCAGCCGTTTAAGCGTGAAAGCGTAACAAACAAAGTTACTTTAGCATTTATAATATTAGTTAGGATGCAAGGGATTTCTCCTGAGCTAGTGACAGTGGCCATTATAGTCGAAAGAGAATTGTTTTACAAAATTTTGGTTAATTTTGCGAATAACTCTAGTGTTTTTGGGTGGTTAGCTTACCCACTTTATGGACTAGTTCATTTAGTTAATAATAATAATTTGGTTGTGACCTAGTCAAGTATGTACAAAAGTATGCATACACTTGGCTTTATTCAAAGGCGATTTTCTCCTTTATTTTCGAATAAAATTTTATATTAGTAGGAACCTAGGAACATAGTATTTTCGAACCCATAGGTTTATGTAAAGTGTCGTATTTCAACGTTGCATTCGTTATTTCGTGAAAAAAAGCAATTTAAAGTTGCCAAGCGTTGACATATTGGTGATCGTGACTGTACAAGTCATTTAACCTATACTAAATATGATTTTTTTCAACAGTGATGGAGAACAGAGACAGCGGCGTGGCCGACGTCGAAATTGATCACCAGCAGTGCATGGACCACGTTCATTTGCATGGGTAGGTACACCGAGATGTCTGTTTGTACTACAGCGGGGTAATTGCGTAACACACTAACTAACAGTAGTAGCCGCACAGGTCGATTGATCAGCTTAAGCTACGCTTGTCGCGGTTGGTCTGTGGATGGGTGACCATCTTTACATACCGTGCCTCGAAAAGCACGTTAAGCCGTTGGTCCCGGCTGTCATTCGTGGATCTTTGACAGTCGTTACGGGTAGTCAGAAGCCCGAAAGTCTGACAACCAGTCTTACCAAGGGGTATCGTATAGGTTGTGGAGGTCAGATAGGCAGTCGCTCCATGTAAAATACTGGCTCAGCTGCATCCGGTTAGACTGGAAGCCGACCCCAACATAGTTGGGAAAAATCTAGGCAGATGATGACTGACTAACAGTAGCAATGGCTTTCATTTTGACAGTTCAACAACATTCATTGCGTTAATTACGTAGCTGAGCAGAACATTTTTGGAACATAATGAAGCAATGGATTAGCAATATTATTCAAAATGATTCACATTATGATTGAAAGTTTATTACGCCATTATAGCACCCTATAATGGCGTAATAAACTTTCAATCATAATAATATAATAATCTTTTGTTCCGGCAAACAAGTAGTTAAGTGATAAATATGCAGAGGTTACTAATTAGTTGCTTATGTTCTGTAATGCAAGAGAATTTTGAACAAGCTATGAAAAATATATTTTCATTTAATTTGCGCTTTGAAACCTTACAACTTATATTTTTACCTGCACGAAAGGGTCGAGAAGACATGGAATTTTAAATTGAAAACTCAAAAACTCAAAGCATTTATTTCAATAAAACCAATTACAGGCACTTTTGAATTGTCAAGGGGTCGGTCAGTCAGAAAGATGAAGCTAGTTGCCCATTCCAAAGCGTAGGTATACTTGAAATTGACAAAACCACGATACATCTTATTTTGAGACTATTCTAGTTCCATTTGAAGTACAGATCATTTAACTTACGTCTTTATTTTTTATTTCAGCGTGGTAGTCCCACCTCCGCCATCTTGCCCAGCCCCGGCAGCCCCAATGCGCTCCAACCCGCCTCCCACCAGCATCATCAAGAGGAACGTGCTCAGCAACTCGCTCGTTGACATCAACGACCCTGGTAAGAAACTAGTTTACTATTTTTAACCGACTTCAAAATAGGAGGAGGTTTCTCAATTCAACCGTATATATATTTTTTTATGTGTGTTCGCGGGTAACTTCGTCGTTTCTGAACCGATTTTGGTTATTCGTTGTTTTGTTGGAAAGGAGATATGCCAAGGGGGGTGGTCCCATGATAAGGAAACCAGGATCTGATGATGGCATATCCCAGTGAAATCGAGGGGAACATTCGAAAATTGTAGGAGCGACTAGTGCGTTTTTTAATGTTTTCATTAAGTATTTTAAAGCACTACAATTTAATGAAGGCCTGGAGTCGATCTGATGATGGAGCCGAAAGTCATTCGAGGGGACTCCTCAACGATTTACAGCAGTTACCTTGTGTTTGGGCTTGATTAATTTGTATTGATGTTAACTTTACACCTACATAGTTGTGACTGTCATTAGGGGTCTGATGATGAAGACGAAGGACAGTTAAGGGAACTCCTTAACAGTTTACAGTAGCCACCTTGTATGTGATACAATGGATGAACATGGTCAGTGTTTAAAAAAATGAGAAGCCTGCAAATAAAAATCTAAACAGTCTTATCACTAAATATGGCTAGATTAAAACGGTCCGAATAAAACCCGTGTAAAGGAATAAAAAACAGCTTGAAAAGATGGCAAAAATTTCCTAAAGTTTTTCATTTCAAGTACTGACTTGAAATTAAAAACTTTCACTTTAGTGATTTTTGAGAGTGTTGAAGATTTAACAAGGAATCGATTAAGGATACAGCAGTGCGATTCTGTAACCATCTCACCGTGAAAACTTAGGTAAAGTGAGCGTGGAGTGAGCTGTCAATAGTGTCAATTCCTAGCAAAAACAAACTGACTTTACCTAAGTTTTCACGGTGAGATTTTTACAGAATCGATCGGCAGGTTATGATTAGAGAGTTTTGTTGTTGTTAAAAGTGGTTTATCTGGGTCTGGTATTATAACTCGACTAAGGTTAAACTTTTCTTTCGTAACAAAAAATGTTCTAAAACTAGTTCTCCTATCATTTAGCCATAATCTATCTATCTATATAAATAAAACAAAGTCGGGTTAGTTTTACAAAAATTCACAAAAAATGCAGAGTTTTGTTTCTCATATATTTAGGTATGGAACGGCTTTTTTGATGAATAAGTTAACACAACTGTTATTGATTCTGAGGCGGTATGAAGTTCGCCGGGTCAGCTAGTATGTAATAATATAGAGGTGTGAGGAACAGGGTGTAAAGTTCACAAATACTCTATAGAAAAGGGAGGATCCTCCGACCAGACGGGTGACGTGTCTGGCGGGCATCTGCCCAATGATTCACGTCGGGCCGTTGTATCTATGCCAGTCGCGTGGTAAACTCTGCTTGCGAGATGCAGGATTTTGCGTGACGTCATGATACCGCTACAATAATTATTTCAAATTGTATATCAAACATTTCCTCTTGTCATTCCAGTGGCATTAGCAGCAGAGCGTCTACAACGGCGCGGCTCGGTGGGCTCGCTGGACAGCGGCATGTCGGTGTCGTTCCAGCAGGGCAGCCGCACCGCGCTGCACGCTACCTCGCCCAGGCATCCTAATGAGCAACGCTCGCCAGGTAAACATTAATAGTAACATAGCATGATCAGCCTATAATCTTCCTACTGCTGGGACACGGGCCTCCTCTCTGTGAGAGGGAGTGGGCCGTAATCCACCACGTGGGCCCAATGCAGGTTGGTAGATAATCTCTAAATCTACTTAATAAAAATCTTAAATTCTCTCACTGACACAGACATAATGGAAATTGAAAGTTTACATTCACTTTATAAGTCTACGAAAAAAGAGGTTGTTGATTGTTTTTAGGGTTCCGTACCCAAAGGGTAAAAACGGGACCCTATTACTAAGACTCCACTCTGTCTGTCTGTCACCAGGCTGTATCTCATGAACCGTGATAGCTAGACAGTTGAAATTTTCACAGATGATGTATTTCTGTTGCCGCTATAGCAACAAATTAATAAAAATAAAATAAAGTTAAAATTTAAAGGGGTATAAAAGAAACGTTTTTTTCGGCGTTTTATGCCTTGTGGTACGGAACCCTTCGTTGCGAGTGCGACTCGCACTAGGCCGGTTTTTATTATACCTACAACACTTTAACTTCTGACTTATTGGTTTTAAACATATATTTTTCATTTTTCCAGGTCGCCTGTTCAGTGGAATCGGTGGCATCAGCGGCATATTCCCCGGACGTATACGTAAACTAAGCGCATCCGGAATTCCGGATCCAAAACACGGACAAGTCGGCAAAAGCACCGAAGTCTAAACAACACAACCCAACGGTATACATCGTTATATTTTGAATTTTGAACTCCCAACGAATTCCGAGATCCTGATTGGTCGGATTCAACCCGAACGTGCACGAACGCATTCGGGAATGATCGTTTTCTTTTCTTTGAATTGTATGGGATTTTGAGCAAGGCTTGCTCTGAAAGGTGATTGTCGAATTCTTTACAAATGTAATAGGTTGATTATTTAAATGGTCGGGTACCTCATTTCTAAGTGCCATCTTTATTTTCAAAGCACTCTTTATTAAGTATGGGATTGAAATCTTCGTACAAACTGATTTGATTTGTTAAGCTGATATAATTTTACCTTGTAATGATATTCACAAATGATATTATGCATATTATTATAGAAGGGTTTATAGTTGACCCGGTAAATTGGAGAATGTCTTAGTTTGTAATACATTGAAAAAAATCTTCAGAAACTATAATATGATACTAGTTTCCCTGAAGATACGTACATAATTTTAGCGTAAACTCCTTTGTGAATATTGAAATATTCGTATCAATGCCTAAGTATGGCATTTTGAGCATTATAATTTTTACACCAGTAAAAATCTCTATCAATGACTATAATTTTCGCCCTTACCACTTCTTGAAGACACATGTAGGTTTGATTTTGACTACATGTGACTAAGCTACAGGTGACATTATTGGCTACAAAACACATTTAAGCTACATTTTAGCATTTTGTATTCTTCTGGTTCTGCCAGAGTAGGTTACGGTTGTTAGGCATTGGGGTGGTTTTGGATAATTTGTATTTATTATGCAAAAAGTGCCAATTTAAATATGGTACTCGAATTTACTAATATAACAATGATACATTTGACTACGATACGGACACGAAATAACATGGAAAAAAAACTAAAAAAAAATATGACGTTGAAGAAATTCTTCATTATAATGGCTACTTACATTTGTTTATAATAGCCTAAATACAGTAAGGCTACGTACGCGCTGGTAGGTGGCTTGCTAAGCGCTTAGAGGCTAACAAGTCACCTGCGAGAAGCGAATTCAAACGAACCCTCTAGAATTTTCGTAACCGGCCGCACTGCGCGCTTGGCGCCTTCGCTAATCGTCTAGCGTGTATCGAACAGATGTTAAGCCGCTAGGCTCAAGGCGTGCGTACATAGCCTTAAAGTTAGCATATTTTTCTTCAGAAATAAAAATAATCTGTAGCATTTCAAACAATATATTACGAATGAATGACATTTGTTTCATAGGGACATTAGTAGGAAAAACAAGGAATTACGTAATTCAGAAAAGATAATAAACCTCATTTGTAATAAAAGAGGTATTTATAACGAAAATGAAAGGCTTTTCGTATGAATCGAAGATAATTTGGGTCCACATTTGGGATGTAGGAATATTTCTTAGATGTTGGAGAAAACCACGCACTATTCCTGCGGCGAATTAAGATTTTTTCTTAAATTAATATCTTATTGAAATTATTAGTAAATAATTTAGGGTTGCAAAGAAACGTTAGCAAGTTTTGCGCATAAATAAAATGATTGCAACGAAATTATGAAATTGGCAAGTATGCAAACTATTTTTCATAACTGGCAATGTTTAGTCAGATTTAAATTACTTATTACTTTCTAGTATATTTAATAGTGCTTGGGAATAGTGAAGTGGTTTCGAATCTAGATAGAGTAAAATGTGGAATTACCGGACGGTTTACTGAGAGATACTATTAAGACAATTTATTAAATTTTAAATTGCGTCAAATCAATATTCGCTTATTAGAATCACGTTAAAAAAAAACCTTCATTGCATGTTACCAACCGAAAAGTATTATAAAGATTACTTTAATAATAAAATAAAAAAGAAAATTTTATCTTAGAATTCATGATATTTTCATTAGAATAATAAATTGTACATACGTTTGGAATAGCGAATGCAATAGAGATTTTAAAGTACACAGAATATTATTAATTTCAGCACAAGAGCAATACCTACATAGACATCACAGTTAAAAATATATTTATAATAAAAATACGAATTTATTCACTATTGTTGATGAATTTTATTAGATTAGGTCATTTGAGAAATTTTAAAATAGGCTAGTACCTTTTGTCCCCTGGCGTGAAGAAGTCTAGTCGTCGACTTTGGTGCATTTTCAATTGTGTCCATAAAAATCTATTAAAAAGAAAGTATATAATAATAATAAGAATTACATATATCTTCCAAAAATATGTACGATTTTCTGTATTCGACTACATTTAAAGGCTGCTTTTGATTTTATTTTATTGTACGAGTGGATTTACATTGTATTATGTATTACCTAACGTTACCGATTCGACTTTCCTTGGATTTTACCGTAACTTATAACTATATAGTAATAAGCGTGTAATGTTATTTGAATGGTCGGCCGTATATGCGCGTGCGCAAGCTTCTTTCAGACGGTTTTGAGAAATGCAGCGTGTTTTTTTGGAATGAAATTTTAATTTATTTTGTATTCAATTGTCTTAAAAAAAAAAAAAACTAAGACTCAGACTTTAAAAACTAAACTATCCAAAAGTTTAGGATCTTTTATTTAGGTATTGTTAGGGAAATTCTTGTTAATTAGCAAATTGCCTAACAACTTAAATTGCCCGTATATTCAAACCACAACTGGACAGTTGCATAACACGGCTGGAACACTGTCAATTTGTTTAACAATTGTTTTTTCTAACTGTTCTTTTGATTATTTCAATGAGTTTTTAATTTCCAAAGCACATGCTGTATTTCTTTCGAACCGTCTTTGACATAGGCTGAGTAAATCTGGAATATTATACACACAACCGAAATTAAACCGAAAATCGTGCCCTTAGGCATCATAATCCATCGATTTCAAAATTCCAGATGTATTCAGCCAGAATTTCTATCAAATTCTAGGCGAGCCATGTTAAAAAATGTTGACTAATCTAATGTAGCTACTGTTGACTTTGTACCGGTTATAATATAGGCTTGTTGTTTCTACTATTTGATACGAGGGTAGATAGAGAAAATTAAAACGACTTGTTATAAGCGGAGGAAATGGAATATAACGGACCTGTCTTTATTGAATAGTCTTAAAAAATGACCATGTATGGTTAAAATTAATAACGATGTCACTAACAAATTATACAGAAAATGTATTTGAAAGATATTTAAATTGTGATATCGATATTAAGCTTAATACATTCTTAAAATTCGATATATCCAGAATTAAGCTGTCCAATATATTTGATTCTGAATCTCTAAATTCATCATTATTCTTGTGTTTGTTCATCATTATATTATTTATATCTAAAGTACAGTCGAGCACACTTTAATTTTTTTTTATATTCGCAATATTTTTGGTATATAACGCCTCCTGTGTTGTGAGGTTCTTCGAATAAATCTTTTCAATATATAAAATTTTCGGATAACTTGTGCGAACGACTGTACCAGAACGTATTCTTCACATCTTTCCTAGTTCTTAAAAAAATAAATGTAATGCATGACAAATTGAAAGGAATTGATGTAAAACGTTTCTTCGTTGGATTTTGATCCTAATGTGTATTGTATTAACGATCTTTTTGAATTAAAATAATTATCCCATAAAGTTTCGTCAAGAGACTCGAATGTAATGTTTGTAAGCGTATTTCAAGCGAGGTGCGTCTTTATTTTAAATAGGGATATGGTATGGTTTTGTGGTGACGTGGTGTATTTCTGTAACTCTATACTTATTGAAAAGCTGAAAAGATTCTTTTTTTTTTTAAAGCTAACTTAGTTTATTATGCCATAGGTACGTATCTTGCAGATTCTATCAAATCATATTATAAATCTTACGTAATTATAGTAGGATACATTTTATCCCACAGTTTTAGTTAGTCTTCATAATATTGCCATATAACAAATATCTTAAACTAGCTTCTGCTCGCGGCTTCGCATGCATTATCCCATGGGAACGCGTTACCGGGACAAAAAGTAGCCTTTGTCCTTTCCCAGGATGCTATCTCCTTGCCAAATTTTATTGAAATCCGTTTAGTGTTTTAGGCGTGAAAATGTAACAGTTTTATTTCTAAAGAAATACATCACGTATCGTTTGTGTGACAAGATAAAATGTTCGAATCGCTTCTGTAGATTTCGCTTGACGCCAAAGATGTTATAATCCTTGTGTTCAATCTCGGTGAACGTTAATTTTAAACAATCTTCATATTATATTGTTTTTAATTAAAAATAAATAATTTTCGAGTTATTCGCCTCACTATGAATATAGTTCTAAGGCAAGTGTAGTTTTATTCATAATTATGATTAAAAAAAAAAAAAAAAATACAATATTTAATTTTGATTAGATTACAAAATATTTTAAGTGATGAGTATTTTATTTGATTACAAAAATTTACACTTGATATTCATTGCGGATTATGTCAAACATCACTTTAAAATGTAATTGATGAATAAAACTATACAAATCTTATGATAAGTTGTAATAGATTTAAGTGGTTTTCCGTTCTTGTAACATACACCTACTAACTTATTTCTATGTATGTATATTGAAGAGTTTTTTCTAATATATATTCTTTAGTTGAAAGTTGTTAAAAAAACCTTAGATTTTAAGCAATAACGCGATTGCGTCTACATGTTGTATCATATTAAAGTTGTTGAGAGTTGCTACAACTAAGTCACTTAATAATAGTTTTATTTAAAACATAAAACGATGAGAATGTATTTATTTATTAAATATGAATTAACATTCATGAGTAATTTGCTGTTTTATTTCTTTTAATTTATTACAACCCTTACAAACATAAATTAAGCCACAAAATCAAAGACACATACACACACCCGGGCTCGCCCTATAGTTATCTATACTAATATTATAAATAGGTAAATTTTGTAAGTTTGTATGTAGGGGGTAATCTCTGGAACTACCAGTCAGATTTGAAAAAATATTTTTGTATTAGATAGCCCAGTTCTTAAGGAAGGCTATAGGCTATTTAACATCACGCTATGGCCCTTAGGAGCCGAGCAAAAAGAAAAAAAATAACGCTAAGCAAAAACGAAGTAATAGCGCGGGCAGGCGATGAGATGCGACGGGGTGGGTCGGGGGCAGAGTTGGGCGTAATCAACTACTTTTGTAATCGGATTAATAATCTGATTGAAAGTAATCATGAATACATCAATCATGATTACTTTTAATCTTGATTACTTTCAATCATGACTACATTTGTAATCATTAGTTTTGATTACAATAGTCAGTAATCTTAATTACATGGGTAGATTTGATTAATTTTTTAAGCATATTTTTAATAAATGCGGTTCTATATTCAATCAGTATGTATCTTGTATGTCTGCGTTTTTCTAAAAACTTCTGATCCAATTTGGATGTCATGGACGTTTTGTACTCTTTCGTTATTTAAATCCTTAAGTAAATTCGAAAAAGAATTTCTGCGTGCTCAATTGCATTTCGAAGATACGGCACGCGGGGTGCGGGAGTGGGGTGGGGTACGGCCGGTAAGCCAATCGTCCGCCGCCTGCGCCCCGCTTCTTGCCATAGCGCAAGCAGTCAGTCAGGGGGGAGACAGTTAGAACAAGCACCACTTCAGTAAAGAAAGAGTCGCCATCTACTTTACTTAACCGAGAAACTATTAGTTTCATAATTAATGCTAAATCGATACCCTGAAATTAAACGTGTTTTTAAAAAATATAACACACCTCTTCCGTCATCGGGTCCTGTCGAAAGACTTTTCTCATATGCGACCATGACCAATTTACCTAAATCACACAGACTTTCAGATGAGATGTTTGAAAAGAGGGTGCTTTTAAAATCTAATTTAAGCCACACATAAAAACAATTCTTGATTGTTTTTTTAAGTATAATAATTATTAAAAAAAATTAATTCATGAGACTGATCAAAAAATAAAGATGATTTACAATGTTAATGATTTTATTTTTCGAATTCCTAAATGTAGTTAGTATGCATCAATCAAAAAAGTAATCAAAATAACGATTACAAACTAATAATCATTAATCACCGATATGATTACTTTCTTGATTAATTTCCGTAATCTGTAATCTTGATTGATGATTACAAAATGTAATCGTAATCCTTAATCATT
Source organism: Oligia fasciuncula (assembly GCA_963082905.1). Classification (NCBI taxonomy): domain Eukaryota; kingdom Metazoa; phylum Arthropoda; class Insecta; order Lepidoptera; family Noctuidae; genus Oligia; species Oligia fasciuncula. The sequence goes on from OY720411.1 coordinate 8,599,303, forward strand.
AATCTGATTACATTTTGCCCAACTCTGGTCGGGGGAACAAGAAATTTCACGCGGATGGAGTCGCGGGCAGAAGCTCGTAAATGATAAAAATGATTTTAATTTCTGTAAGTTGGTTCAACAAATTCCGATATTTGGCGACAAATTTCGACTAATTAGCGACAAATTTCGACTAATTAGCGACAAATTTTTTGTGTTATCAAAATTAAAATCCCTGATGGTGGCTCTGCCAGAGTCAGTGACACGTCGACGTGTCACGTTAGACTAGAAGCCGCGGCTTCTAGTCTAACCGGATGCTGCTGAATACCAGTATTTTATATGAAGTGACTGCCTATCTGACCTCAAAAACCAAGTCACTGGGTAAATCGATACCACTTGGCCATACCTTTCGATTAGTTTCTAAAATTATAAGGAAATTCTTGTCTAGTAATTTTATGACCAAAGTTGCTTCGGTCTTTTAAAAACTTCGGAGAAACGACATTGTCTAAAGAAAACACAACCCTCCTTTTGGGCTTTGCCGCAGTCGGGTAAAAATGGTAGGTGCTGATAACCGGACAAAAACATTTCTAGCAAAATAGAAAATGATATCTTAGTGGGTAGGTATTTACAAAACAAAAATAAAATAAATTAGAATTTTCAACCAACCGTTTTCGAGGTACCTATACAAATTCGGAATAATTTTTTTTTAATCACACTAATATCACAGATATAAAGGCGAAAGTTTGTGAGTGTGTGTGTGTTTGTATGTTTGTTACTTTTTCACGTTCAAACGGCTGGCCCAATTTTAATAAAATTTTGTATGGAGGTAGCTGACCCCCGAGACTAACTTATAAGCTACTTTTTATCCCGATATTCCCACTTTACGCTTACGCGCTTGAAACCGCGTGGCGCAGCTAGTGTTTAATAGGATTACTGGGTAGACAGCATTATTGAAAACTACTCTGCATATCACAAATTACCTGACTTATTTTCTAACACAAATCATTTCCCCCCATTCGCTCGAGCATCGGAATGTATAGGTCTGTAAAGCCGCAATAGATCTGAAGCGACACAACAGCACTTGTGGGTACTCGCCCCTCTAAGCCGTGCTTAGCTCCGGAACGAACCTACGACCCGCGGTATACGTATGTCGGTAATAGTAAACGTCATGAGTTTTCTAGGCAGGTGAGACAAAAGGTGTAGAGTTGAAAAATTGTATTAAATTAACAACAAGTAATGGTACACCCAGAATAGATAACGTTTATTAGTTCCTCTTATAGATAACAGCATACCTCTAGACTAGAGATGTTACTTTGGAAAGTAGCCTATAGGCATAGAGCCGTTCCAGAATATACCAACACTTATAATATATATTCTTGGGGTACAACGACGAAAAAAAAATTGCTGTTCCGTAGGTACATTTTGACCTCGTAGGTATTGCACTTTTGTAGGAAACAGCAGAGATTTTTTACTAATCGACGAAAAATTTCAACGCAGGTGTTTTTATAGATTCTAGAATCATGTACCTACTGAATTTTTGGTAACAGGTTGTGCGTCATGTCCTTGCTAGCCTGTATTTACAGCGGGGCAATTGAGTAACATATCAATCGGAATCGGTTTCATTTTGACAGTTCAACAACATTCATTGCGCTATTTACGTGTTGAGCAGACAAATTTTTCGAGCTTTTGAAGCAATGGATTTGATAGTGTGTTACGCGATTAGGGTGCAGGTCTAAGTTATGGTAATTTCTTCCATACCTCAAAGAAACGACTACTTTTCAGTTTTCACGACTTTTTAGCAGCTTCAGTAGTGTGATAGGATCACTTGAGCCGTCGTCGCAAAATCGATTACTTTTTGCTGGCGTTTAGGCCAGAGCGCGAGTAGAAGGAATTAAACCACTTCAAGAATAGTTTATTTTGTTTATTTGGTATTTTCAATTCATATTTATTAGTATATGAATTGAAAATACCAAATATAAGTACAAAAGAACAAACGAAACGAAGATTGTCTATAAAAACAACAAATTATTAAAAAAAAATAAGAACAACAATTATATCATTGACACTCGACAGCTCTACAGTTTTCACTGTTCTATACAGCTAAGCACTTCCCCCGTCGTTCAGTCCAGTACAAGTGACCACGTGACAATAGTTACAGCCTTCAGTGACAACCGACTATCACACTAAATTCAATTAAAAAAACATATTTCAATGTGTCGATGAAAAGTGGAGAGTTTTCTTGAAGGTAAGTGTTGATAGAATTTTTTGCGTTTTATTTTTCGTAATTGGCCAGGATTTTTAAGGTGAATATGTGTAGGTAGGTATAATGTGCTAAGAGTTTTGTTAACTCCCACTAGATCAGCAGTACCTAAGGGTTGATAAAATTATAGATAGGTATATTTATTTTGTTGATATTTCGGATGACTTAACATTATTTTATTATGTTGAAATAAATCTCCAGGCCTCAAATATCCGCTTAATTTTAAATGTGCAAGATTTGTCTTTATTTGTTGAACAGACATTGTAATGAATGCTGAGTTAACATAAGTACCTCTTAGAACAATATCATTGTTATTGAAACGTCATCATTCTCCAGATTCTCGTGCCCTTATCCAAATTTATTTGGGGTCGGCAGAACATGTCTGTTTATTCCATACTTTTCTATTACTCGTAATCTGGGATAAGTAGTCACCCCCTTTCTAACCATATCATCATTCAAATAGTCCATCCATCATTTCCTTGGTCTTCCCCAATTATAATTGTTATTGAAATGTACGATAATACTAATGTCAAATTATTCTCAAACACCGAAATTCAAACAAATTCCAGGAAGCTATGTAAAATCACAATTTTATTGATTAAAATCGATGTACGTTCCTTTGTGTTAACCTCATTAGTAAGACGAAAAGACTTGTATTTTTCAACAAAGTTGAAAGTTGTTTGATCTGTGCTGACCCGTTGCTGAGAAAATTCTCTTCCCTGGTGCTTCATAGTCATACCTCTCTTTCAATGCTCTTATCTCGCCACGAAGGTTTTTTAAGAGTCATCCTCTGTCACCCATTGCAGCAATCTCTACGTAGCTTTCTGATTTACAAAATATGATGCGCCTAGGTACTCGTTTTATTTTCCACTGGGAGTTATTCTTTGGTTTTGATTATAATCGATTTGATTATTTTTAATGTTTAGGCCTTGTTAAGACACTTCGTTTAATGAAATGAACGCACTCAAAACATTTTCACTAAAACTGCTGTTAAAAAACATCATATTATTATTTTATGTTAATTAGTCTAAAAACGCCACAATTTAAAAAAAAATTAGTTTGTTAAAAAACAAAAACGTCAACCACTATTAAACACCAATTTCCGAACGCATTTCCCGCGAATTTTTCTGTCAAAACTAAACTTTTCGGCAGCAAAATGGCGTGCTTACGACGCGAACAAACCGTCTCGTTGCAACAAGTCAATAGGAATACAACACAAATTATACTCATTTAGTGGTAATTTAATAAACTTAACTAAATTATAGGCATTTAATTCAATTTAAGTGACTCGGCGACGGCGAGGGGAGGGTCATCAACCTTGCTGGAGTATTGTGTTACTTCCACCCCGGGTTATTAATTCGATAATATGATTTTCTTTGAATATGCTTTAAATTGGATTGCTGGATACTTATTCTGATTAGCTTGCACTTTTAAATCATAACTGTAGGTACCTTATAGGTAACTACGCCATGCGATGATCATAATTCGATGCTCTATTTTTTTAGAAATTCTAGTCAAAAAAAAAAAAAACTAAGTATTAAATAATAAAAATTGGCCTTGTTGGTGTAGTTGGCTGAGCATTCTTGGTCCCGGGTTCGACTCCGAGGTCTGGCAAAGGGTTATTCCATCAAAACTTCTGAGCAGCATTCTGGAGTTTGTGTCCAACTGGGCTAGCAAAAGACTTGCTCAAACTGTAATAGGGGTAGGTAACTCAAATGTACCTACCTACTTTTGAGTTGTCAAATCTGGCGAAATGTCGTTGGACCTCTTAATTCATCTGACACGCGTTTGGCAAATACATAAATAAAGATAATCAAGTAGGTTTCTACAAATTTTCTCACGTCGACCCATTTTAAAGCTATTTGCACAGGCTCATCATATGCAACATTAATGAACTCAGCCTCAGCCAACTAGCCTTGTGTGCTAACGCCTTCTAGACAAAGGGAATTCTAAACAGCATGCTCCTTCACCCTTTTTTTTAGGCTGTTTAGTTTTTATTAAGAAGAAAAATTCAGAGCTAGGTATTTATGTACCTACATGGAGTTCTTGTGCGGAATTTCCATGTTTTGCTGGGATAACAGCTTTAACATTTGTTTACGGGCAAAATTGTGTATACCTACAGCTTCAGTCTGGCCGCCAAGAGAATGCATTCCTGACACGTGTTAGTGCAACAATTCTAGTAGGTAACTAATAAAGATCAAATTCGCAACACATGTATTCGTTTTTTTTTATTGCTGAATTGGCCCACTCTTGACCTCGATCACGCCTGATGGAAAGGCGTGCCCAGAAGATGCCTAAGGCACTGAAACTCCCCCGCATCGACGAAACACAGCAGGCTGCTTGACGCCGGACTCCGGTGGGAGGGTGGTCGCAAACCAGGCAGGCGTTAGCCTTACCACCGCAGGGAAAGAATTAGCTAGTCAAATAAGGTGTTGGGTGTGACTGTCCAGGATGCGCTGAGCGCTCGGTTCAGTTGAGTAACTGGCGGAACAAACTGCGCTACACGATGAGGCTTCTTCCTGTATCCCAAACTGACGGCCGGACTGTAGTTTATATTAGTCTGGGCTAGTCAGTAGGAACACCCCGTGGGAGAACTTAAATTTAACTCTTCGTATCTACTGCGTCAGAAGGCGTCACGACACGCCACGAGACGTAAGTATGTTTCCGCCATTAGCCAATCAACAATCGTTGTAATTTGACGTAGTCCTGAACAGATTCGTTTGATTGGTGTATCCCGAGTCACGACACAACACGACACAGTAATGTGTCTCTGGCTTTAGCCCCAAATATTTTCGTGGTACATACATCTGAGGGCTATAAATGCGTAAGCGATACTTCACGCGAGAAATCTTAGCTAATTCCTAGCCGGGATTTTTCAATATAACGTTTAATATCACGTTTTTATTTTCCACGCCACCACAAGATGGAGGAATCATTGGACGGTCGCGAGGGCGGTGCAGGCGCAAGCGGGTTTGACTCGGCAGCCATCTTGAATGATGACGTATCACCGACCACCAGCTTCTGCTACAATATACCGAATCTGTTCAATAGGTAAGTTGTAATTAGTCGTAACTTTATTTTTATTTCTTTCACCTATAATTTAGCGATGGGACGATACCGTTGGAGCAGTGGCCGAGCGACTGACTGCTGCGCTACGTGTTGCGGGTTTGATTCCCGGTCCCGCACAGGAAAACTGTACACCGTGCCACTACAATCGTGACATTAATTTAACACACGGTTAGGGCTAGTGGCCAGTAATCATAAAAATTATAAACACCATAAAATAATTCGTAATTTGAAAACTACTGCCTGCGCCTCCTTCCTTCAATTCGCCTGCTCTTTGCACGTTGCTCGTTTTAATTTCATTGATGCGCTGTTTTTTTCCATGGCCCCGGCAAATGACCCTTTTTTGTTTGTTTGGTGGGTATCATCAAATAACCCCTCCCGCTCTGGGCGGAGCGGAAGGGAGTGTCAGACTCTTACCGACTAAAACCCACCCGTGTTCCTTCCTTAGCCCTTTATGTTCCGGGGCAGCGGTAACCCTTTCGGACAATCCCGCTGCCCCGGCAGGCTTCGGCCCTAGCGGGCCCCTTCTCTGTTGCTGACATCTCTTTGAGGCGCGCGTGGAACACGTCAAATGTGGCAAATGACCCCTGCGCTACAGTTCTCTAACTACCGGTTGCTCTAAGACGCTATTTTAGAAAATTGTAAATAAATATTAACATTTAATGATTATTAAAATATGTTCCTAAAATGAAAACGCTAAATCGTATACGTGCGTTAAATTACAGTCGCCATTAAAGCGGTACGCTGTATGTTTGTGGTACGGATATAATCCCAGAGCAGTTGTTATTGGTTTGGCTGTTTCAAGCGTATGCGAGGTGGTTTGTAAACGCACTACATACTTCAAAAAAGGAAAAATACCTACTGTGGAGTGGTGCAGTCTCTCTGAAAGAAGGAAACACGTCTGACAATAAAAATATAGGCTGGCAGGACTGGCAGGGAAGTCGAAGGTATTTCCATTCTATACAAGACCAGAACGCAAGGGTGTGAAACTAATCGCGTATGGGTTGGAAATCACTTTTTTACTAAGGTCTTCCAATCTATACAAGAGTAGTACGCAAATACTCGCGTATACTTCGTAGTGACCTAGCTAACTACCTTATTCCGTAATATACAGTGCCAGTACGCATACGGACTAATCGCTAATCGTGTATAAGAATAAGCGCGCCAAACTAGATTCCAATCTATACGCGAGCAATTGCATGCTCGCCATTTTGATTTGTTGACCTCCACATAACAATGCCCCTCGCGCGGGAAGCGTACATGTGAGTGGATATGTTAATCCAGGATGTCAGCTACCTCCATACAAAATTTTATCAAAATTGGTCCGGCTGTTTGAGCGTGAAGAAGTAACAAACATAATTATAAACACACACAAACTTTCGCCTTTATAATATTAGTGTGATTATATACTCCGTATATTAGTATATCCGCCTTCTTAAAGATTACGTAATATCAAACATAATCTAATTTCTTAGTATTTTTTCCCGTAAAAATAAACGGGATATTATTAATTGCACATCAAATAAACAATCACCTATCAATTTATTTCCATCATTTATATACTTTTCTACATAAAAAATACGACAATCATATCATAAATACTGACTGTAAAGCAAATTAACCCCGAGCGTAAACGAGGGCCCACCCAGCAGGGTAATTGCGTAACACACTATCAGTAGCAATGGGTTTCATTTTGACAGTTCAACAACATTCATTGCGTTATTTACGTTGTTGAGCAGACACATTTTTCGAACATATGGAGCAATGGATTAGCAATAGGTTTCAAAATGATTCAAATTGAGAGTAATAGTGTGTTTCGCAATTAGGGTGCCGGGTATCAAGAACCTAGCTGACACAAAGCAGCAGTGCGATTCTGTAACCATCTCACCGTGAAAACTTAGGTGAAGTGAGCGTGGAGTGAGCTGTCAGTGTCATCCCACCTGATACTAGGGATTGACCAAGCATACATTTACAATCATAATCGAGATTTTAATAATATTTTTTATACTAATCCTATTAAAAATATTAAAAAAATTCAAAGCTAGTATTTTAGTTGTCAAAATTACTATTTTAGGGGGGGGGTTTAAATAAAATAGCAAAACAGAAACTTAGTCAGAAACTCAACGTTGTTTTTTTTCCCTAAACTAGTCCTATTATAGACTAAGGCGCGAGCGCGTCACGCAAGACCAGTAAATAAAATAAAACATTTACATTTAAGACATAGACTAGTGAAAATACGCATCGACATTGTTTGTTATTATGAGCGATTGTAGATCGAGTCTAGTAAAGACTGCAACGATGTTCAGCGTTGTTATTAACCCAAATCTATTCAATTAGAAGAGATAACAGAGTGTGTCAAGTCATCGAGTGCTAACAGTGTGCCCGGCTGACGGACCATAGAATTTAATCCCACGTAGTTTGTGTGGCGTGATCACATAATTCGGAATAAGCCAGAACTCGCTCAGCCTCAGCGCATGCGCGTTACTGACGTGAATCGGGTGAAGTGATCACTTCACTCGATCCACGTCAGTAACGCGCATGCGCTGAGGTGAGTTCTGGTAAATTCCGAATTATGCCATTCGTATGTGAGCGCTGTGGGCGATGATGGCATAATTCGGAATTTACCAGAACTCACTCAGCGCATGCGCGTTAGACGTAAATTATAGTATGTTAGCGCTGTGGGCGATGATGGCATAATTCGGAATTTACCAGAACTCACTCAGCGCATGCGCGTTAGACGTAAATTATAGTATGAGTGAGTTCTGGTAAATTCCGAATTATGCCATCATTGACTTGACACACTCTGTTATCTCTTCTAATTGAATAGATTTGGGTTAATAACAACGCTGAACATCGTTGCAGTCTTTACTAGACTCGATCTACAATCGCTCATAATAACAAACAATGTCGATGCGTATTTTCACTAGTCTATGTCTTAAACGTAAATGTTTTATTTTATTTACTGGTCTTGCGTGACGCTCTCGCGCCTTAGTCTATAATAGGACTAGTTTAGGAAAAAAAATCAACGTTGAGTTTCTGACTAAGTTTCTGTTTTGCTATTTTATTTAAAACCCCCCCTAAAATAGTAATTTTGACAACTAAAATACTAACTTTGAAATTATTTAATTTTTTTTTAATAGGATTAGTATAAAAAATATTATTAAAATCTCGATTATGATTGTAAATGTATGCTTGGTCAATCCCTAGCATCAGTGGGATGACACTGACAGCTCACTCCACGCAAGTTTTCACGGTGAGATTTTTACAGAATCGACATACAGAGCGCGAGCGGCGACATGACTGACAGAAAATTAGAGACAATTCAATTACGAGCGAAGCGATCGCGATCGCGACGAGCAGAGGACCCAGAACAAAATATTATTTTATTAAACTATATCTCAACTCTTGTCAGGCGTAAGTGATGTAGTATAGTTTGGAACCAGGACGCTCGCCATCACGTTACAAACTATACACGAGCAGTACGCCAAATTCCTGTATACATTGTAATCGCAGATTAAAAAATAGCAATACAAAGTATACGCGAGCAGTTTCCTATGGCTGCGTTCTGGCCTTGTATAGAATGGAAATACACATCGACGCGCGGTCGGTTATCATAAAAAATCTGCTGTTTCATTGAAAAGTGGTCAAAATGTATGAAACAGCTTTTTTTTTAAAATAACCAACGAAAAATTGAATCCATGGTAAAAGGCGATAACAAGTATGTGGTATCATTATTGCATTTATGTGGTTTCCATACTGTATATTTGACGTAGTGTGCGGGACTATACATATTTTTGACAATCTTGCATTTACAATATTATTGTGTGTATGCAGCTAGCCATAAAGAGCTGCTATTTTCGTGAAAATCATTTACCAATATTTGCGTGCACTTCACTTCAATTTGCCCTAATACAGTACGTTCTGACTTATTTCACCTCAAGTCTCTTTTGCCCTTGACTTTGAAGCTTGCACGGTATTTTATCATTATGTGCCTTGAACTTTAGGTTTTTTCTATGCCCTTAGCTTTTACTAGCAAATAACACTATGGGCCTGTTCAAAATGCTTATAAGAGGAATTAATTTGGTCTGAGAACTTTCTAGACTAATCTAGACAAGAAATCTGTATGAGTATAGAAACTTTTGTCTATCTGCAAATCATGAAAGTCGTTCTTATTTTCGGAATGCCTTTGTTAAGCATATTTTATAGGATGCCTTCTTGTGAATTTCCTTTATAAAGATATGGAGAACAGGGTAGGTAAAATTCACTCAACCTCTATTAAAAAAGGGGGATCCTCCGACCAGTTGGGTGTCGTGTCTGGTGAACTACTGACTTACGATTGATGTCGGGACGTACCTATATACGAGTATGCTAGTTGCGCGGCAAATTCTGCTTGCGAGATGCAGGATTTTGCATAACATCAGTGTTTTGTTATATACATATAATTATAGATATAGACAAACCAATCTGGCACGGAATGAGGAGCAGGTTCAATGGAATTCTATGGTTAAGATAACTTAATATTAATAAAGGAGATTGGTCTTTGCCCTGAAGCCCAATAGCCTTAAAATATACTCCAATTGGAAGAACTTTTCAAGTAGAACCTTTGCTTCTAACACGATTTTTGCCAATTGTTAGTCAGTACGGAGTTATTAATGATCTATGCCCGGTGTCCATTCTCCTTTAATTTGGGATACGTTTTATCTACCTCGACCAGTAACTAAGCAACTTTCACCCACTTCATCACCTCCTTTAATTCCAGCTTGGGTCCCGGCTCTGTGCTATGTGAGCGTCCAGATACGGAACCCAGCGAGACGTACACACCGAACGCGGAACCCACGGAGGAGACTGCTGAACATCAGCAGTATGAAGATGATGAGGAATATTCTCCAAAATCTAGTGAGGACATTTTTTACTCTTGTATAATACATTCTGACAGTCTGTGCAAGAAGAGAACTTTGCTCGGCTTTGTTAAGTCAGTAAACTATTAAGAGTTTCTCAGTGGACCTCAGAAACTGAGGCCTCATGAAGTTGAATTCTGTATTTCGTTGAAAATTCCGTACCTTTTACCCGTTTTCACTAACATCTAGAACTAGAGGAATGCCTAAATGAAAAGGTATGGTTGAGCGCTGCGCGTTCTATTTCAAAATTAGATAAGCGTATAAAAAAATGTTTAGGACAAAATTTGTAGAAAATTTTATGCTTTACAATTTTTTGAATCATTGAAACCATAGGAAGCGAGATATAGGCAAAAACTGTTTTTGTGACCTTTGACCTTGGATATCTCAAGACTCGTGTCTTGAGACCTTCAAGGTCAAAGGTCAAAAGTTTTATGAAATCTCGTGATTTCATAAAACTTTTGAAAGAAATTTTAGAATGCCAAAATGAAGGTCTATACAAGTTTACATCTTATTATCTCTAATTCCGAGGTGAACCACTAACAGTGGACTATTCTATTTCGGCACTGAGCCTAGAGCCAGTGTTAGTCCGTTTGCACTCACACTTTAGTGTTAAGTTTTTCATAAAAAAATATCCATTTTGCAGATGCAAAAGGAGACATACCAAAACGGAAACAGAGGCGATACAGGTAAATACTTTAATTAACCTTTTGACCGCCACAGTAATGTTTATATGACAAACCAAAATGTGTCCAGCACGCCATGGTTCGGCTACATGACAGACTTTGACGCCGAGGGCACGTTTTTGATTTTTTGACGTGTGGCGGTCATAAGGTTAAACCGAACGGTAGAAAATATCTAAGAAATATATTGTATTCGTATAACCCACAGATATAGATAGACCTAGATAACGCAAGTATCACGAACTGTATGAAAACCAAGCGTGCCATTTTTTGACTACCTACTATGACGTCAAAAGCTCGCGCTCTCGCTCACGCTTACCCAGCCAGCAGTACACAGGACTGAGCGCGAAAGTAGCGGCTTATGATTTTTTATCGTAAGCTGGTGCGATTTCTTGTATTAACCCTTACATTGTAACCAAACATCAGACACGGTGTTATGAACCCGCTACAATTTTAATTTAAAGCTTGTCCACCGCATTCCAGTGTGAGCACGATTTATTGGTGAAGATCAGCATTATTGGTGAAGATCAACATTATTGGTGAAGATCAGCATTATTGCTTGAATCTACAATTTGCAGTTTATCATTAAGTAATTTAGGATCGCAAGCTTTGTTATTGTTACTTTTCTGAACAGTTAGGTACTTACATGGCTACAGGAAACCATACCTACATGATTTAATTTAGATGTTTCTATTCTAACGCAGAAAAATCTATACCTATCTGTAAACGTGATATGTCCACAATGCCAAAAATGAGATTATGACCAAAATAACGTAACTGCACACAAACATTACGCAGCTCTTGTTTGTTTGTTTTATATATACGTAGGTGAGCAAATTGTTAATTAGTTAACTGTTGTAAAACAGCAAAAAATATTATAATTGTTTTTTTTTGTGTAAGTTAATTTTCATAATCTCTTAACTATTTACACTAAATAAAAAGACTGACTAACTATATAAATAAATTAAAAAACAAAAGGATATTTTGGCGTCGTTTTACTCGTCCGCATCGCTGTCACCCAGAAACGTTCCCAGATGACTGGCAGCATTGCCACGTTGAATGGCAGATTATTTTTTCATAATTTGATGCAATATCTTGAAAATGACTCGACCGATTGTGATGAAACTTTGGTAAGTTGTTGTTCACGCCGGAAAAGGCAGAACAAAAAAATATACGAAAAAGGCATTGCAACGCATGGCCGGGAATTACCTAGTAAAATAATAAAAAAAGATTTTATTTATGTAAGTAGTTTTGTACAAACACTTTAACACGTTAATCATGTTTAAAACACTGTCCAAGTGCGAGTCGGACTCGCACACGAAGGATTCCGTACCACAAGGCAAAAACGCCGAAAAAAACACGTTTGTTGTATGGGAGCCCCCCTTAAATATTTATTTTATTCTGTTTATAGTATTTGTTGTTATAGCGGCAACAGAAATACATCATCTGTGAAAATTTTAACTGACTAGCTAACACGGTTCACGAGATACAGCCTGGTGACAGACAGACAGACAGACGGACAGTGGAGTCTTAGTAGTAGGGTTCCGTTTTTGCCCTTTGGGTACGGAAACCTCAAACGACATTAAGAATTAGCATGAAACTGTGTGTAATACGATTCCTACTAGAAACATTAACATAATCCCTGTTTCAGGACTACGTTTTCCAACGTGCAACTGGAGCAGCTTGAGGCGGCTTTCCACAAGACTCACTATCCTGACGTGTTCTTTAGAGAAGAATTAGCTATGAGGATAGATCTCACTGAAGCAAGAGTTCAGGTAATTGTTATTAATATTATTATTTTATAGTTAATATTGTTATTTTCGCCGCTTGGAGAAAGTTGCAAAAATTAAGTCGCATCACTTTATCATCGCAGACTTCGCCTCCGTGGAGGCCGGATTGAAAAAAACCTGGTCTATGAAAAAGTACGTACCTATATACCAACTTCCATAGTAACCGGTCAAACGGTGAACTTGTAGTTTATCAATCTCTTATTACCAACATCTATTTTTTATATTAGACTAGCAGCGCCCGGTGGTTCCACCCGCATAAGTGTCGATCTCGTGGGAATATCGGGATAAAAAGTATCATAAGTGTTAATCCAGGAAATGGTCTATTTATGTGTCAATTTTCAACCAAATCTGTTCACCGGTTTGCGCGTGATTGAGTAACAAACATCCAAACATCGTTACAAACTTTTACATCACACTAATATTATAAAGGCGAAAGTTTGTGAGTGTGTGTGGGGGTGTGTTTATATGTTTGTTACTTCTTCACGCTCAAACGGCTGTACTAATTTTGAAAACATTTTGTATGGAGGTAGCTGACACCCTGGATTAACATATAGGCTACTTTTTATCCCGATATTCCCACAGGATCGATATTTACGCGGGTGAAACCGCGGGGCGCAGCTAGTCTATAATATTAGTAGGATATCTATTCGAATAATAGAGCTGAAGAATTCGTTTTTTTGAACGCGATATATCTGGAACTGCTAGTTGGATTTAATAAAATCTTTTTGCATTTGATAGTGCAGTTCTTGATAAATACTACTAACAGTTGCAGAGTGTGTTGGGTATTAATAGACGGCCGTTGAAATTGATCCGTTTTCATTCTGGGAATCTATGCAGGACGCAGACGCCAACTGCAGGGAGTTGTCAAAATAGTCAGCTCCACAAATAACTTATTTAAAGCTCTCGCTATATTTTCAGGTCAATATGGGAGTGTGTATGAAATGTGAATGGTTTTGACTTCTCTAGATTTGGACGACCATTTCTTATTGACGTCTAATCAATGACTGTTTTAGTTATCGGTATTCGCGTTGCTTATTTTAGAGCAAAACAAATTAAAAAAAAAATCGGATACGCTAATAAGAAATGCTTCAACGAATTTACAATATATATCTTTACTATTTAAAAGCTTCGATTTTGTGAACGAGTTTTAAAAGAAAGTATTATAACTTGAAAATAGTACGAAAATACTGTACAATTGTAAACAGACCATATTTTATAGCTTATGCTCAAAAGTGTTTAGAAGAGAAAGAAAATACATTTATTTAGCACAGACTAAAAGGCACACAATATAATATATATCACATAAAAAAAATACAAATAAAAAGTGTAAATTGCAATGTAAGAAATTAGCAAAGCAAAGCAAAAATGCCAGACAACTAGTGCCTGACGCTGGTTTTCAACTGGACCTGATGTGTGAGGTGATGGTGACGGATATAAATCTGTTTTAACAGAACCATACATTAAAAATAACCTAAACATGCGGTTATTTTCCTGGCAAATCGTATGAGGCAAAAAATCCGAATTGGATACAGTCTAATGGCCATCTTCGCCCACACTTTTTATGTCTCCCTTTTTCTATACAGTGTGAGTCTTCATAATGTGCACATATCGAAATGAGGGAAACATAGCTTAATTTTATCGACGGAAAAAATATTTGAAAAAATAAAAAAATATTTAAAAGGATCTTTACCTGTTAAAGTATGATGTTTGCAGCGCCTTTCTTTAACAGTTGATATGAAATGTTGTGATTGAGTTATAAACATGGTATTTTTACGTTTAGATATCTGATACGATGGAGAATAATTTAAAGTAATAAAAAATGGTAGGTAATCGGGGCTTTTATTGAGTAATTTTACAATTATTGTAAAAATTAATGAAAAAACATCAGATTTTTGTTTAAAAAAAATTCGTGATTCTCAATTGAGGGGCTATTGCTGGGGTGCACGTTGAAGAGCCTCCACGTGGCGCACCCTGGGCAACGTCGGCTCCAATTGCCCACCAGGTTTGGGTGGACAATTGGGGCGGGCGGCAAATCTTCGACAGGAGGAGAAGGTCATGGTTCCAGTCACCGATCATCTTTGATGGTCGGTGAAGGGAACCGGGCTATAGACGGTCACGCGTCTACTCCCCCTCTGCTTACAGAGGAAGGTGAGTTGGCGCGGACCGTCGCGGGGCGGTTAGCACCGCGGTACCCACGAGAGTGTGGGTGGTGGAGGGTGTCCCATGCCCGCGCTGCGTCTGTCCGGCATCCGGCGGCAGCGTGGGGACGCCGGGGCGGCGGTTGGGTCTGTCCAGCCGTCGGCCACCCCGTAATCCTGAACTGACAGGACCGGGGGTCCGGGCCACTGAGGCCCGGGCCGCGAGGTAGACAACCTCTATAAAAAATTACCCCAATCCCAAGGTCTAGCGTGCCGAGGGGATGAATGGCCGGAGGGAATCCGGCCGTTAGCGCGAAAAGGGACCTCACCCTTAAAAGGAACACAAAAATGGAACAGACAGACGGCAAAAAACTACCCCAGGGCGGTACCGGCTGCTCAGCAGTCGGAGAATCCGCCACGTTCCCTTCGGGAACGTCAAGCCCCCACTCGTATTCTGGGGGGGGCAACGAATGTCTACCACTTGCCATTGGCAACAAGAGCCGAGGAGGCTCCTGTCCCTCAGGGGACCAAGTAGAGGTGAGGAGTGATGCGGGGTCGGAGTCCGACGCCGCATCTGGAGGCACGAGCATGGGAGGCTCAGAGAGCCCCTGCCGTGCCGGGGAGGAGGCCGCGAAGACGGGCAAGCGGCCAAGGTCTGGGGACAGCCAGGGACTGTCCTCAGACGGAGAGCAGGCCTCGGCCCGAAAAATCCCCACAAGTAGGCGGGGTGGGGTCGCAAAGCGAGGCAAGGGCAGGGGGCTCACTGCCCGTGAGGCGGCGGAGAGAGCGGAGGAGCCCGCAAAGGAGGGGGGGACCGGTCGCGCGGTCGCTTCGGGACCCTCGAGCGACGAGGCGGGTGCGGCTGACGCCCCTGACCCCGAGGCGGACTGCATGAGCAGGTTTGCGGCGGTAGTGGAGGCCGCCATCCGGGACGTGTCCTTGAAGAAGTTACAGACTTCCAAGAACAGGGCCATAGTCTCGGCGACGGCCTCCATCATGGCGGCAGCGGAGGCGGCCAACTACACCGGCCCTTCGGCCGGCGAAGTGGCCGAATTGCGGGCGGAGGTCGCCCGCCTGACGGCAGCCACGGAGCTTCTCCAAAAGGAGAACGGGAGGCTCCGGGCAGACCTGGCCGGCCTGCGGGCCACCGGGGGAGCGCAACCACCGAGCCAGCCCGTCCCGGTGGAGAACCAGGTCCTCAGCCTGGTTCGGCAGGAGCTGGCGGCCTTCCAGGCGCGGTTTTCCGTCCTGGAGGGCATAGTCCTGCGCCCCCCCCTGGCGGGCGGAACGACCCCGGGGCCAAGGGCGGCCTCGTACGCCGCCGCTGCGGCAGCTGCCGCCCCTAAACCCGGGCCGTCGGGCCGGGCCCAGGCCAAGCCGGCGTCGGCCAATCCGGCGTCGGCTAAACCGGCGCCGGCCAAACCGGCGTCGGCCAAACCGGCATCGGCAGGAGGAGCCGCGGCGCCGGCGCCAGCTGGCGGGGCCCCGGCGCCTACGGGCAATCCCCCGGCGCAGGGCCGAAAGAAGAAGGGCAGAGCGGCACGGGAGGCGAAGGCCCCAGAGCCTACGCCGCGCCCCCAAAACTCCCCCACTTCTCCCACGACCGACGCCCAATGGCAGGTGGTCGGGGAGAAGAAGAAGGCGGCCAAGGCGGCCAGAAAAAAGGAGCAGAGGCGGCGTCGCAAGGAGAGAGCCGTCGCGGCTAGGCTTCGCGCCCCGAAGACCGCGGCTGTAGTGATAACGCTACAGCCGGACGCGGTCAAGAGGGGCGTGACGTACTGCGACGTGCTCTCAAAGGCGAGAGAGAAGGTGGACCTCCGGGAGCTGGGGATCACCGGGGGCCTCCGGCACAGGGTGACCGCCACTGGCGCCCGCATGCTGGAGATCCCCGGTGCTACAAGTGGCCCCACCGCTGACGCCCTAGCTGAGAAGCTAAGGGCGTCCCTCGCGGACGAAGCTCGGATCACCAGGCCCGTCAAGTGCGCAGACATGCGCATACTGGGCCTGGATGACTCCGTGACGGAGGGAGATGTGGTGGCCGCCGTTGTCAGGACGGGCGGGTGTCTGGCCGACCAGGTGAAGGCGGGCACCTTACGTCCTGACTACACGGGCATGCGAACCATAACGGTAAGCTGCCCCGTGACGGCGGCCAGAACCATCACGGAGGGCCGAAGGCTCCTGGTGGGCTGGGTCTCAGCGCAGGTCAAACTCCTGGACCCCAAGCCTCTGAGGTGCTACCGATGCCATGTGGGGCACCACGTTGGCATCCAGTGCACCTCCGAGGTGGACCGCAGCACACTGTGCTTCCGCTGCGGTCAGCCCGGACACAAGGCCGGCTCGTGCAACGCCGCGCCGCACTGCATCACATGTGCGGCTGCTGGCAAGCCGGCCGATCACCGGGCGGGGAGCAAGTCCTGCGCTCCACCCGCCGGAACCAGGAGGAAAGGCAGGCCCTCCGCCGCCGTTGCCACTCCCACCGTCGCCGCCGCCGCCGCCGCCGCCACCGCCGCCGCCGCTGCCGCCGCCACAACCGCCGCCACCGCAGTCGCCGTTGCCGCCGCCACTACCGCCGCCACCGCCGTCGCTGCCGTAGTGGAGCCCTCGCAGGGGGCCCGGGAGGGGGCTGAAATGGAGGACTAATGGCTCCATTGCGCCTCCTCCAGGCGAACATCAACCACTGCGCCTGCGCTCAGGACCTGTTGCTCCAGAGCGTGGCGCAGTGGTCGATCAACATCGCCGTGGTCGCTGAGCCGTACTTTGTCCCGCCCAGGGATGACTGGGTGGAGGACCTGAGCGGCTCAGTGGCCATAGTTTCGTCGGTCGCCGCCGGCACCCCGTCCCTGGAATGCGTCACGAAGGGACAGGGGTGTGTAGCAGCACGGTTCGGAGAGGTTGTAGTCGTGGGAGTGTACTTCTCTCCGAGCCGAACTCTCGCCGAGTTCCACAACTCTTTAACAGAGTTGAGTGTCGTCGTCGCCAGGAGCCATCCCTTCCCCGTGCTAGTGCTCGGGGACTTCAATGCCAAGAATTTGGCCTGGGGTTCCCGTTGCACGGATGTGCGGGGCAGGATGGTGGAGGACTGGGCTCTGGAAACAGGCCTGGTCGTCCTAAATCGGGGTTCTGTTCCCACGTGTGTGCGGATGCGGGGTGAGTCAGTGGTGGACATCTCGTTCGCCAGCCCCGCTCTGTCACAGCGTGTCATTGACTGGCGCGTCATGGAGGAGGTGGAGACCTACTCCGATCACCGGTATATCCGGTTCGACGTCTCCACCCAGACCTCTAGCGCGCTGGTCCAACAGGCCCCGAGTGGTCCGCGGTGGGCGCTGAAGCAGCTGGACCGGGAGCTCCTCCTGGAAGCCTCGATCGTGCAGGCCTGGGTGTCATCACCGGACAGGCCTGCCGATATCGACGAGGAGGCGGAGTGGTTCCGGGAGGCCATGTCCGAGATTTGCGACGTGGCAATGCCCCGAGTCCGGCCAGGACGCGCCCGACGTCAGGTGTACTGGTGGTCGCAGGAGCTGGATGCGCTACGCAAGGCGTGCGTCGATGCGCGACACCGGTACACCAGGCACCGCAGGCTCCGCATTCGTCCTCCGGATGCGGAAGCCACGGAGGCGGAGCTGTACGAGGGGTACAGAGCAGCGAAGACCGCCCTCCAAGAGGCTGTCCAGCGGGCCAAGGATATGGCCCGCGAGGAGATGCTGGAGACTCTGAACAGAGATCCGTGGGGGCGCCCTTATAAAATGGTGCGGAATAAACTCCGCACCTGGGCCCCCCCGCTGACGCAGAGTCTCCGCCCCCAGCTGGTGGAGGAGGTGGTGAGCGCTCTGTTCCCTTCACGGGGGGTGCACACCCCCCCGCCCATGGCTCCGCCAATTGCGGTGCCCGAAGCGGACCACGCGGACGACGACGACGACATCCCTGAAGTGACCGGGGTAGAACTGAGAGCGGCGGTAGGAAGGCTGAAGGCCAAAAATGCCGCCCCAGGACTCGACGGCTTGCCGGGTAAAGCCTGGGTCCTGGCCTCGAGGGCTCTCGGGCCTCGACTGGAGGCGCTCTTAAGCGCATGTTTGGAGAGAGGCCAGTTTCCACTCCGTTGGAAGACGGGGAAGCTGGTCCTCATTCGGAAGCCAGGGCGCCCTGCGGACTCTCCGTCCGCATACCGGCCCATCGTGCTGCTCGACGAGGTCGGCAAGCTCTTTGAGAGAGTGATTGTGGGCCGCCTCGTCGGGCACCTGGTGAGGACGGGGCCGGATCTTGCGGACAGCCAGTTTGGTTTCCGCAAGGGGCGCTCGACGGTAGACGCCATCATGCGCGTGAGAGCCCTCACGACGGGGGACGCGGTGTCCCAGGGTGGGGTCGTCGTGGCGGTGTCACTCGACATCGCCAACGCGTTCAACACCCTGCCCTGGAGCTGCATTGTGGAGGCACTCCGGTATCACCGGGTGCCGCCCTACCTCCGTCGAATAGTCGAGGCGTATCTGACGGACAGAGCCGTCAGCTACCCCGGTCGCGATGGGGAGTGGAACCGGCGAGAGATGTCGTGCGGTGTCCCACAGGGATCGGTCGTGGGGCCGTTCCTGTGGGACATCGGCTACGACTGGGTGCTGCGGGCCGACCTCCCTGAGGGCGTCAGCGTGGTTTGCTACGCTGACGACACGCTGGTCCTGGCGCAGGGGAGGTCGCATCAGGCGGCGGCCGACGCGATGACACGCGGGGTTGCGATAGTCGTGGAGAGGATCCGGCAGTTGGGTCTCGAGGTGGCATTGCACAAGTCCGAGGCCATGTAGTTTCATGGGCCCCGGAACGCGCCACCATCGGGATCCCAACTAACGGTAGGAGGGGTTCACATCGGCGTCGAGACAACGATGAGGTACCTGGGTCTCGTCCTCGACAGCCGGTGGAACTTCGTCGAGCATTTCCGACGTTTGGCCCCCAAACTGGAACGGGCCGGGGCCGCCTTCAAGCGGCTCTTGCCCAACCTGAGGGGGCCAAACGCCTCCTGCCGGAGGCTTTACGCGGGGGTCGTGCGGTCCATGGCCCTATACGGGGCCCCGGTGTGGGCGCGTTCACTGCGGCGGCGAGCCGCCCACTACCTGAACGCGCCCCAGAAGGTGGTAGCCATAAGGCTTATCCGGGGCTACCGCACGATCTCTGGCGAGGCGGCAAGCCTCATTGCCGGACTGCCGCCATGGGATCTGGAGGCGATGGTCCTCGCGCGCGTCTATGAGTGGCGCGCGGAGGCACTAAGCCGGGGGGAAGTTCCGCTTCCGCGGCAAATCGCTGCGGAGCGGACTGAGCTCCGGCGCGATCTCATGGCGACATGGAAGGAACGACTGTCGCAACCCAGCGCAGGGCACGCCGCGATAGCGGCGATAAGACCCCTCTTTGAGGAGTGGCTAGGGGGACGCCACGGCGCCCTCACCTACCGCCTGACGCAGGTCCTCACCGGACACGGAAGTTTCGGGAGGTTCCTGCACATCATCAGGCGGGAGGAAACGCCCGGGTGTCACCATTGCCAGGATCGCCCAGAGGACACGGTGGAGCACACGGTGGAGGTCTGCCCCGCTTGGGCGGAGCACCGCCGTGTCCTCGTAGAGGCGATCGGCAGCGGCGGCGACCTCTCGCGCCCGGCCCTGGTGCAAGCCATGGTCCGGGGCGAGAGGGAGTGGGAGGCAGTCACCTCCTTCTGCGAAGCAGTCATGCTAGCGAAGGAGGTGGCGGGACGGCTCAGGGAGAGAGCCTCCCGTCCCAGCCGCCGCGGGAGACGCTCCGGGCGTCGGGAGCCGCGCGACGACTCCCGGCCACCGTAGGCGCGGGCCTGCGGGCGGAGAGTAATGGGTAGCTCACCGTCCGATCAGGACCAGGCCCGTGCCGGACGGCGCGTACGTGTTCCACGCGCGCCTCAAAGAGATGTCAGCATCGAGGAGGGGCCCCATAGGGCCGAAGCCTGCCGGGTCAGCGGGATTGTCCGAAAGGGTTACCGCTGGCCCGGAACATAAAGGGCTAAGGAAGGAACACGGGTGGGTTTTAGTCAGTAAGAGTCTGACACTCCCTTCCGCTCCACCCAGAGCGGGAGGGGTCATTTGATGATTTCCCATCCGCAAAAAAAAAAAAAAAAAAAAGGGGCTATTGCTTACACAGGGGTCACAGCAGCGAAAAATGTTTTTAAAAATATTACAATTTTTTTATTTTTTTAAATATTTTTTCCGCCGATAAAATTAAGCTTAGTTTCCCTCATTTCAATGAGTGCACATTATGAAGACTCACACTGTATATTCAGCATAGCCCATTGTAGCTCTAATTTGTATAAAATTACTCCCTCCCGTTCTCAGGTCTGGTTTCAAAACCGTCGTGCAAAATGGCGTAAACAGCAGAAGGCTGGTTGTGAAGGATATCCTGATGCTCCGAGGGGACCCAGGTCTCCTGACGAAAGATCACCGTCAGCTCTGGCACTGGAGATGAGGGATTTCATCACTATACCTGGTAGGTTATCTGGATAATATTAATTAAATGGCCATTATAAATTGTACCACAGAATCGCAGCAGACCCAGGCGTAGATTGCGGGACGAGGTTGACGCATATTGGCTGGATCGAGTTGGGGTAAAAAAAGGAAAGGGAAGCGTTTGTCGTGCAGTGGAACAACACAGCTTATTATTATGATAAATCGTGTTTTGACTATGAGAGAAAAAACTGTTAAAAATATTACACAATCCCTTTCCAAAAGTTCTTTTGTAAAATTAAATAGCTTTGTAGTTTATAATGTTTTTATTACACTTTGGCGTTGAACCAAAAAATCTGTTTCAATGAATTGAAAAAGTTTCATGAAAAATGAAAATATTTTTCCGACTTGTTGCTCACATCGTAAATTATATTTTTGTTACTTTGTTGTGAATTTTGGTGGTTTATACATTAAAATTGTTATATTTTTTGCCTTAATTGTCGTTTAGACTAATAAATTACAACTTTTTTTTACAGTGTCATCAACACAAATGATAAATTTAAGCGACACTCAAACTCAAGTATACGCAACAAAATCGAAGCCATCCCCACCAGCCATCCACATTTCAGCACTACCAACGAGACAGAACCCCCAGATCGATCTGCCATCATTTTCCATACCTCTGCAATACAACCTAGGAAGCTTTAAGAAGATTGGCGAAGACGTACACTTAGACCTGGAAACTACAGACCAAACAAACTGGGATACTAGAATGATACCTAACTTCAACCTGATGAATCTAAAACCTCTCATAGAAACAAGGGACAACGTTGATATGGAGTTAAAATATGAAGTAAAAAATGAAAATAGAGTCAATTTCAATGAAATACAAACCGTTCAAGCTATTGCAACTGATGACATTCTCGGTAAAGAAGGAGTTAATGAGGGACAGACTATATCACCAGATTTTGAAATACAGAGGTATCAGAATTATCAAAATGAGAATGAGAAAAGGTATAGAGAACAGAGTTTTGAAGATTCTATGATGGAAGATGGGAGAAATGATTTTGTATGTGATGGAGATTTTCTTTGTAAGAATAATTTTGAGAAGGTGGATGAGAAACGTAGTGAATTTGAGGAGTGTCATCTTTTAGATAGTGATACTACTGTTGGTATAAGTAATTTTGATAGTAATTTGTAGATTTAAGAACAATAATTTAATATTGATCTCATAAATGTCTTGTAAATATCTAATGATGATAATTTTTAAGAGTTCCGAGTGAAATATTTTTAATTGGTATTAATTCTATTTTAAGCATGTTTCTTAATGTACATAATATGTTCAATTAGTTTTAGGTAGGTGACTTTACTTGTACCTTAAATGACGTGTTTCCACACAAATATTATTGAATTGTGATACTGTTACTTTAGTGTTTTATGTCCATTAACATTTGTAAAAGGTGATTCTAGTCAGAAATAAACACAAAATGAAAAATATTTGCTTTTTACGAAATAAGCAGCACCCTAATTTCGTAATACATTATCAAATACAATCTCAAACTCAAACTCTTTATTGCATTCATGTGTTCATATAGTTGTTACAATATACTTAATTAAGTTCCAACATGAAACCCGGTTAGGGCACGGCAACATAATAATAATTTTAAACATAATCTATCTATCTACCTATAAATATTTATCTGAATCATTTTGAAGAATATTGCTAATCCATTGCTTCATTGTTCGAAAAATTTGTCCGGTGAACAATGTAAATAACGCAATGAATGTTGTTGAACCGTCAAAATGAAAGCTATTGCTACTGGCAATTACCCTTGACAATTCAAAAGTGCCTGTAATTGGTTTAATTGAAATAAATGCTTTGAGTTTGAGTTTGACCCCGTAGGTGGGTAAATTCACGGAAACATTTACACATACAAAAACTCACGCTTTCTTCCCATGGGGGTAGGGAGAAACTATACAAGGTGTAACAGGATAAACGCAAGTCCTGAAAGTACTTTGTTCATAATTGATTACTGAATAAATTTCGGTAACTTTTAAGATAGGTATTTTTTTTTAATTATGTGTTTTGCCATACTGATCGCCGATTGAGCCAAAGAAAGTTAAATCTAATGCAATAAGGCAATCAAGGCAATAAGACTCAATTTTAAATGCAGAAAGTAATGATAGGGTCAACACAATTTAATTAATAATAACAGTTAGCTTTAAAAAAAAACTGTTTTGATCATACAATGATGCTTTTAACTCAATACTCTAATTGGGGTGTATGAGGTCTTGCGTTCATTATGTTACGCATTGTAGAACGCTACCTGCTACGATCCTTATACTCCTTTTGCTTAGTTTACGTTCATACATCTGGCCATACACACACGCCGGTTGTGAGTACTACGTCCCTGATCTTTCAGGAGAACAACACTACATGACATCAGCCTTTTTAATGTTCCCACTGCAGGGACACAGGCCTCCTTTCTTCGAGAGGAAGTGGGCCACACGGGCCCAGTGCGGGTTGGTAGATGTCAAATGTCGTAGAATTTTTAGGACATGCTGGTTTCCTCACGATGTTTTCCTTCACCGTTTTGAGAACAGTGGTGATGAAACATCATCATCATCATTTCAGCCGAAAGACGTCCACTGCTGGACATAGGCCTCCCCCAAGCATCTCCACTTCGACCGGTTCTGTGCTTCTCGCATCCAACGGGTTCCTGCGGCCTTCACAAGGTCGTCGGACCACCTTGTGGGAGGCCTTACAACGCTACGTCTTCCGGCACGCGGTCACCACTCCAGAACCGTTCGGCCCCATCGGCCATCTGTTCTGCGAGCAACGTGCCCTGCCCACTGCCACTTAAGTTTGGCAATTCTTCGGGCTATGTCGGTTACCTTGGTTCACCGGATCTCCTCATGGTGATGAAATAATTTACACAAAGTAAAGTGCCTGCCTGGGTACGAACCCACGACTTATACTCGTAAGTGGGGGGGCCGTTGCCACTGAGCCAC
This sequence comes from Oligia fasciuncula, assembly GCA_963082905.1. NCBI lineage: Eukaryota > Metazoa > Arthropoda > Insecta > Lepidoptera > Noctuidae > Oligia > Oligia fasciuncula. Next base: position 8,623,566 of record OY720411.1, read on the forward strand.
CACTGCAAGAAAAACACTAATCTCGGAAATATTTTTCTAAAGAAATACTATAACAAAATACAATGGACCTTTTCAACTCACTAGAGAATCAAGAGTTCAGGTAAAAAAACTTGGAATAAACTCACATTTTAAGTTTTTGTACTAAAGTCCTATTAAGTTTGGCAAAGTTTTGGTACTTGTGAGGTTTCTGTAGACCACAGGTGTTTATGGCGTTATTCTTGAGTGGAACTATTGTTTTAATAGTTTTACTTATCAACTGTGCTTGGACAAAAACATGGTAGACAAAAACACCATAAAAATATATTACACTAGCTGTTACCCGCGACTTTGTCTGCGATCCAGGATGAAAAGTAGCCTATGTCCTTATCCAGTGTTGGTTTATCCATGTGCCAATTTCATCTAAATCCGTACAGCCGTTTTATAGCGTGAAAGCGCAACAAACAAACATACAAAAATTAAATTATTTTCTCTTTATAATATCAGTTGACGTAAGTTTATACGATGGAACGTTTACAGAACGATTTATTCAACCTCTCTCTTCATGGTTTTTCAAAACACTCCCATGTAGAGCCAGGGAAATAGTTGTTTATCAAATTGACTCTCAACTTAAATTTTCCGTTTATTCAGTGGCATATCTGAGGGGCCATTCTCGGAATTGTAAGAACTTTCACAGTCTGATCTCAGTCTCAATCTTTCACAGTCTGATCTCAGTCTCAATCTGTCAAAAATACCTCTAATTTCCCAACATTTTGACAAGCTTTTGACATTTGTTTGTCGCCGAGATGAGACTGCGACTAGATTTTGAACGTTTTAAATTTTTCATTTAATTTTTTGCCAGTTGTATGAAATTATTCCTCCCACAAGGTCTCTTGTGAAAGCCGCAGGAACCCATTGGATGCGAGAAGCACAAAAACCGGTCGAAGTGGAGGTGCTTGGCCTATGTCCAGCAGTGGACGTCTTTCGGCTGATGATATATAAAACTGCAAAGCGACGTAGTCTATCAATTTAATAATCATTTAATTATTCTGACTACACATCCTCAGCGCGATTATTTATAGTTTAGCTCTTTTCAGGTATTTTTTCACTATGTTTGTCCAAAGTACCATCGCCTAATCATAGCCATTTAATTGATTTCATGATATTGCTTAATAGATCGCAGGTATTAGAAAAAAAAAAAATAAACAAAATCAACAGTAAAGACAATAAAGGTTATTTCGTATCGATGACACAGATTCGATTGCTCAATTCAGAATCAAGTGAAGATGGTAGATACCTCAGAATCGTGTCGTATTGGCAGCAACTGTAATTTGGCGGCGTGCCAGCCGTCCAAGGTTCTATTCCCGATGTGTCCTGCATTGAATGTGATCTTTATGAATTGGTGTCGTTTCTGGAATCTTATATTAGCTACTACTACTAATATGATAACCACGACAGTGTCTGTCTCTTGGTTTAGTACGGTTTCACGACTAAATCTATCTATCTATACTTTCTATACTAATATTATAAAGCTGCAGAGTTTGTTTGTTTGTTTGTTTGAACGCGCTAATCTCTGGAACTACTGGTCCGATTTGAATGATTATTTTAGTGTTGGGTAGTCCATTTATCGAGGAAGGCTATAGGCTATATTTTTTTCTTCAAAATTAGGGATCCGTAATAAAATTGCTATTTTGTAACACAAGGTGTAAAATCGAAAACCTATTTTTGCGTGCGCTGCAAAAACTATTGACAATAGAACAAAATAATGTACTACGGGTTTGTAGAGCCCATTAAGACCTACAAAAAAGTCCGCGAGAACATATATCTAGCTATCATGGTTTAATCACAATAACCGATTTTGTGTTCAAAATAATTATTAAATCGTCTGAAGAAAAAAAAACTATGTTAAATATGTATCGTAATATTAATCTTTATCGAAATTAAGCATTATGTTATCAAGAGTATTTATGAAGAAGTAAAATACTTTTTGTTTCATCTCAATCGGATATTTCGTTTAAAAGTTATCACGTGTGTAAGATGTTAAGAGTTGGTACCTATTAAGGAGTTATGGGCCATAGAGTTTTTTATCTATACTAATAATAAAGCTGAAGAGTTTGTTTGTTTGAACGCGATAATCTCTTTAACTACCGGTCAGATTTGAATTCTTTTTGCATTTGATAGCCCAATTCTTGAGGAAGGCTATAGGCTATTTAACATCACGCTATGACCCTTAGGAGCCGAGCAAAAAGAAAAAAACTCAGAGTGAACGGTAAGCGAATACGAAGTGTTGCGACGCGACGGGGTGGGGGTACAAGAAATTTCACGCGGACGAAGTCGCGGGCAGAAGCTAGTCTATAATATATAAAACCAAGTCGGGTTAGTTACACCATTTATAACTCAAGAACGGCTGGACCGATTTTTATGATCTTTGATTTGTTGGATTTGTCTTCGCCCCGAATAGCAGAATAACTATTAAACATGGGGAAATTTCAGAAAAAATTTTTTTGAAGATAATTCATTTTTTTATACATTCATCCTGAGGCAGTACCTACGAAGTTCTCCGGTTCAGCTAATTAATTGTAGGTAGTAAGATCGATTTTAATATAATTAAGCAGAGGTTGTTTTTACAGAAGTATTACTTGTCTACACATTTACAAATATCAATATGAAAGAACGGGTGAATCACACTAATATTATAAAGGCGAAAGTTTGCGAGTATGTGTGTGTGTTTGTTATTTCTTCACGCTCAAACGGCTGAACCAATTTTGATAAAATTTTGTGTGGAGGTAGCTGACACCCTGGATTAACACATAGGCACATACTTTTTATCCCGATATTCCCACGGGATCGAAACTTATGCGGGAGAAACTGCGGGGCGCAGCTAGTGATAATCTTATAATTCTAAATACTCAAACTGCGGAACGTCCCTATGAATAGATTTTTGTAGCTCTTTTTAGAAATACAGCAAGTTTTTATATGAAACTAGCGACCTGCCCCTGCTTTGCACGGTTTTTCGACTTGACAAACATCGAGACTTCTCTATTAATGTATTACAAAGTACCTAATAACTTGTGGCTAAGTAATAACAGCCGCACGGGTCGATCGACCAGGTTAAGCTACGCTTGCCACGGTTGGTACGTGGATGGGTGACCACCTTCATACCAAGACCCCTCCGTGCCTCGGAAAGCACGGTCCCGGCTATCATTCGTGGATCTTGGAGAGTCGTTACGGGTCGTCAGTAGCCCGAAAGTCTGACAACCAGTCTTACCAAGGGGTATCGTATTAACCAGTCATTGGGTTGTGGAGGTCAGATAGGCAGTCGCTCCATGTAAAATACTGGTATTCAGCTGCATCCGGAGCTGGAAGCCGACTCCAACATAGTTGGGAAAAGGCTAGGCAGATGATGATGAACGTATTACTTATACAAACTATAAACCTTCTGGGATAAATTCTTCAAAGTTTAGATGATGGTGAAAGCCGCATCAAATTCCGTTGTATAGTTTAGAAGAACAACGCGTTCATACAGACAGACACGAACAATGACTTTAATTTATAATTGTATGTAGAATACTTGTGTGTTGTTGTTGTGTATTGTTGTTGTGTTTTGATCAAGCATTCGTCTTCTTTACTTTTATTAAATCTGGGTTACTTATACTTTTAAAAACTTTTTCATTATTTGTATCAGACAAAGTTGTTTGACCTAAAAACTATTCCACTTATTTTCCAAAATATCAAAAGTCAATAAGGGCTTACAATTTGAGCTTACCGAAGTGAATTTACAATTAACAATTTAAACATAAACTTATCTGAATCTCGAGTGCAGGTCAGCCATTATGTTTGATGTAAACACCCTTTGTGGCGAGGCTGAAGGCTTTACGACGAGTCTGCGACTTTGCGATTTGTCTTCGAAGTTTTATTTTTTACAGTACTGGATAGTTTCTAATGTTTTGAAACTCACGATGACACATGACTAATTTAAGACACTTCAGCTATGCTTTGTTCTGATCAAAATAAAGTTCTAAGTAGTTTTTCTTCCTTTAAAGGATTAAAAAGATTGAGAAAAAGGGTTTTAATAAAAAGATATCTGATTTTTTTCCTAGGCTGAATTGTGATTGAGCGGGCCTTGTGCCCGGCCAATGCATCGGGATAGATGGGCCAGGAGCCAGAAAACGGGCGTCGTCTCCGAGGCAGGCCTAGAAAACGCTGGCGTAGCGTAACGTGTAAACAGGGAAGAGTGAGAATCTGTGGGGGCGACCTTTGCCCAGCAGTGGGACAACAAAGGTGAGAAAAAAAACGTACTGTACAGTTTTTATATCTATGGTTTTTACTATTAATAAAATAAACCCCATAATAGTTACATGCGTAATAGCCCTAAAACTAATTCTTTCAGCTAAAAATATAAGTTTTAAACACAAGCGGTTATAATGGCGGCTTTCTTTATGAAATCACGTCATGCAACCTCAAATAGCGCGTTCTTTGTGTAAAATGTTATAATACTTAGAATTTTGATACTGTAGGAATCGTTTTGATAAAGAGTTTTACTTGTATAGGTATTTATTTTAAGGTGAAAGCGTTTGGGTAGCCTACAATCTTGTTTTTTTTGCCATTTTGCAAGTCAGGGTTGTATGTCAATCGATGATTCGCGGCCATAACATATATTTATTTATAAAATTATAATCATACATAAACACATTTCTCTAAGTTCATATTTCCCTATTGAATGACTTTTTCATGAAGTCCTGACGTTTGAGGACAATACTAGCTCAAAAGGTTGTATTGCTGATTCTAATTCTGTAAAGCCATATTTGTTACGGTAGCGAATCATATTTTAATCAACGTACAACCTGACACTGACCTTGCAAAAAACGTAAGTAAAACGTAAGAAATGACCTTCTTTATCTCCCTATTTCGTTTGATTTATTCAGGTCTGATCCCCTGAACCCCCTCCTCGATCCCCTGCTTGTTCGTCTTCTATTTTAATATCTGTCTTATCCATTTTATCTAGGTTTACTCTTTTTGACAGGTAAGTACAGTCAAGAGAAAATAAAAGTTTCATGATTTACAATATTAAATAAAGATTTTTTTTAACCCTTCGCATGTCAAGTATACAGGGTATGTACCGATAACAATAGAATTTCTATTGTGTCTGCTAATTAGACTTGCGACGGGAAGGATATTTTCTTCGGTTTCTTACTAAACTTCAACTATATCCGACTACCCTGGTTACTTATCTCCTTTGGTGACTCTTGTTTAAAATTAAGGCCTTTTTTTAATGATTTACTGTCATGCAACAATAAAAATTAATCACATATTATGTTTAACATTAATCTTTTAGTGAAGCAAGTTCTCACAAGAGTTTTCAGTTTGTCTGTGTCCTATATTATATGAGCAAGCAAAAAATCTATAAATAGGTATTAGTGTTTGACGTCCAAGCTACATAATGTGCTCGATTGTAGAATGCCCAGCTAATGTTCATATACCTGCAAGATGCTACGTCGTAGCAGGCGATCTGACGTCACTGCTACGCTTTCGTAGCAAATGACCGTAGACCGGTTCGTAAAGTCGAGTGACTATTTTTGGAATTTTATTGTGCATTGATCGTGAATGTGTGGTCATTTTACATTGAAAAAGGTGGCTGTTATTAACATAACATAATGTCATAACATCGCGCATGTACTCCCCGAAGAGTTGGGTAGAGGTGCATCTATTTATGTTTAAGTCCCATGTAAGATGGTAAGCTTATTGCCATCAACCGGGCACAAATCCTGACTCAAGGCTGCTACTGAGAAGTTCCAGATGTAAAAACCAAATAAAACTTTGCCCGGCCCGGGAATCGAACCGTATCATGACGGTTTAATGCCATAATGATTCCAGTGTAAGAGAGAGATGGAGCTTTACATGACCGATAGCACCATCCTTTTTTCGCACTGGAATCGCAATACGGCCCCTGGACCTCATTTTCAGTAGTTGCGCTTGCGAGCCACTAGACCGACGAGGCAGTCAGCTGTGTGTGTTAGCAATTGATCGAAATTAGTCTAACCACAAGATTCAGAAAGTTGTAGATGGGTCATATTCAAAATAATTGTAAGTTACGGATAGGAAACAGATATGAATATTATTTGATTGTAACAGAAAAATAACAGAAAGGAATTATTAGGGCAAGTTTAAATAGCACACGTTTATAACAGGCTACGAGTGCGAAGTCGGTGTGGGTCGCTAGGTGGGTACATAATGAAATAACATTTTGGTGATCGTATTTTAGTTGGTATAATTGCCATAAATTCATCATCATCATTGCCATAACGCCTTATCTCCGAAACTACCGAGCCTAAAATTTTGATATTAATATTAAGGCAAAAGGAATCTAATGATCAGAATTATGTAAAGCCATATTTGTTACGGTCGTGAATCATATTTTAATCAACATACAACTTTACACTGACCTGTAAATTGCAAAAAACCTGAGTCAATTTGAATTTCGCGGGCTACCTTGGCGCATCCCCCTTAACTGATACTGAGACGGCCGACGAGAGGCTGGGTACGCCTCGGCGAGGCTGCGCGGTTAGTATAAAAGGCTCAAGCAGTGAGGACTGAGGATACGCAGTAAAACATGCACACACAGACAATACATGGCACAGCAATGCAATACATGGCACAATATACGCAAACTTTACATACTTCAAATAAATTTAAGTAAGTTAAAAAAAAATGTTTTGGATAACCTGCGGTGCACTAAGTACCTATTAATATTTTATTTTCATTAATTCATACATGAGACAATGTGAATAACGCCTAATCATTCATATCTGTTACGTAACGGAAAAAAGTGACAGATAAAATAACGTATATGAATTAATTGCACGTGTCTATCCTACAAATCTATTTATTTCCACACCAATTCACATGATTATACGAATATTTTATAGTTATAACAAATATCACAATACAGCCCTTTCCTAGTATGAGTAATAATACAGTAAGTACTTACCGCTACTGTAAACGACTCACATTGAATATTTACTTTTAAAAGTCTAATTTTCTTCGACAACGAAACGAGCTGAAAAACTATATTGAACAAAATGGCAAAGCGTTTATTCTTACGCGTCGTGTAGTAACAGCTAGTGAACTAATTTTGCCAGTATTTCAAATTTCTTCATTGCCATGGAAATAATGTTAAAATAGCATAACAGAGAAGAATAACAGATATGTGCAAAATCAGGACACTCATTAATAAATTAAATTTGGAGTACACTAAATAGTATTTTATATTTTGTTTAGTAAAGTGTTGAAAGTTTAAACAATATTCTCTGAATATATTTTTTTGACGTGACAACGTCTTAAATTAGGTTGCGACTGGGAGTCACTTATGAAAAAGTGTAACGCTCGGTAACGTTACGATGAGTCACCGAACGAGAGAGAGGCCCGCCGAATGCCTTGCGTCTCTCTCCCACTCAACTATGATCGGATGATCGGTCGTTGTCACGTAAAATCTTCGCCCGTAAAACCGACTTTACAGGCAACCATTTTTTTTAACTTTTCTAGAATGGTTAATAATTAAATATTTTTTTTTAGTTTACCGTTAAAGACGTGGACATAGAATACTTGTATGGAACGGATCCTACGCAATGTCTGGTTTAATTTTTTTAAATGAATTGTTTAGGTTTACCAAATGTTTCGTTGTTTTTTATTAAGCTCAAATAAATATTTTATCTGTTTGTTTATGAAATTCTAGTCAGTTGCATCTCGTTATGAAAATAATTGGGTTGGACATTAAGACAGTAGTAAATATACAATTATTTTGAATATGACCCAGATTCAGAAGTTTCTGGTCAGGTGATCTGCAGTCAAATTACATACGGGTTATTATGATAGATATCAAAACAATTCACTTGTGCTGTCACTATCCTGATTTATTTGGCGACCCCAAATCCATCCCATGTCTTTATCTTTCATATATCTTTATCAGTTATCATAACAGTAGTCATTAATTGACCAAAATAACAGTACCAAAATCACACCCCCGTGTCCTCACCAAAGCTATAGTTGAGCCGCTGAGACGTTGAGACGCTCTCTGTCGACGCGATGACGCATTCGCGAGAGACTCAGACGCGTCGGTCGAGTGTTCGCACGACGATGGCTTTGGTTAGGACACGGCTTACATTCACATAAGTTTTAACAACGGAATTTATTGTATAGGGTTTCAAAATGTCAAGGTTAGACGAAAAACCTACCCGAAAACTTATTTCGCTAAACACTCAGCTTTGCACTGTCACCAACAATTTCCTTCATACCGTTTACAGGTACAATATAATTTTACATGACCAAGTGGCACATAGTGGTGGCTAGTGGCTAGGTGGCTAGGTGGCTAGGTGGTCAGGCGTGCGTGTCGACCACGTCGCTACTTCTCAGAAACAATCACGTCAAGTTATATCGCGGTTACAGGTTACAACGGCTTTTGTTTCAAGGCGTAGGTTTTATGTCGTGGAGTTTCGTTTTTATGCTTGAATTTTATGTTGAATATAAACAATTTTCGATTCAATTATATTTATAGTGTGTAATATTGTGTTGAGTTTTTGTTTTATATAACGGTATTCCCTCCATATAAAATACTGGTATTCAGCTGCATCCGGTTAGACTGGAAGCCGAGCCCAACACAGTTGGGAAAAGGCTAGGCAGATGATAATGATGTAGGCCCAAAACCTGATGGCTGCTACTGGAGAAATTCCTTTTTTACGTATTTATCGCTTTCAAAATTCTAGGCTTTGTTTGAAGTCAGTTATTTTCTGTTGTAACTAAGTTATTATTAAGAAAATATTGTTACTAAAGATCCGGTTTCCTAGGAGAGTCGTGGTCACCATATGGTGTCCACCACAGATATAAATAGACCTAGAAAAAGCAAGTATCACGATCTGTATGAAAACTAAGCGTGTCATTTTTTGACTACCTACTATGACGTCACAAGCAATAATTAGTGATGGGAAAATCAAATCGATTCAAAGACGCCGCCGCGTGCGGCACCCGTCTCGCCCCACCGGGGCCTAGCGCCAGCGCTCACGCTCACCCAGCCAGCAGTACACAGGACTGAGCGCGAAAGTGGCGGCTTACGATTTTTGAACGTAAGCTGGTGCGATTTTTGGACGCGAAGACGCTCTTGTGTTTTCTAGGTGTGTGTGTAGTGTGGTGTCCACAATTTACCGGCGAATGACGTCACTGAAAAGTTTTTTATGAAAGTTAGTTGGCATTTTCCTAGAGCGTTTAGCGCAAACCCGCTGCCATAATTTTCATGACAGTCATCACTGCGACCGATGTATAGCGGCCAACTCTTCTAGAAAAGCGTGGCTTAACCGTATTTTAGAGAGAGACACTAAAATGGACAGAATTAAACTTCCGTAGTCTCTCTTGGCTAAATCTAGATTCTAGGACATCAGCCGGCAAGTTAGGACAGACAAATATAAGTCCAACTTCTCTAGCTTACGGGAACTATGGTCTAGTTTAGTTTTTAGTTTTATTTTTGAGTTTCTGAGGAGTATTCGGGCTGTGAGAATTTTGTTTTAGGTGGTATGTGGGAGTTTAATTGAGTTTTTGAAGTAGGTATAATAAAACTGGCGCAGTTTTATAGCTAGCAAAAAACTGGAGTGAAGTGTATGTGTCTACTACTAATAGAAAGACAAAAAAAAGAAAGAAGACAAAGCACCTACCACTGTTTGTTTCTGCATCACCCAAAGGTTGTCTGGCAGAAAATGCCTATGGCATTAAGTCCGCCTCTGTATGTTTTTGTGCTTAAAGTATTAAATAAATAAAAGAAAATACATTCATTCAGTATTGACTAAAAGGCACACACAATATTCTGCATAAACTAATCTATACAAGGGTAAATTTTTGTAAGAGATAAGCCGGAGTAAAAAAATCAGCTGTTATCTACATTTTGACGAATTAGACGAACAAATGTAGGGAACAGCTGATTTTTTTTTTTTCGATTTCAGGTTTGGTCCCATAGTAAAAGTTGTTCATAATGCTGAGTAAAATCACGTGTTTAAGTATCGGTCACTAATTACCAGTCACCCTATATTATTTGTCTATAGAATACTGATTGTGCTATTTTTCAAAGGGAAGCCGGTAGGAATCGAGTTGTATGGAACCTTCGCCACTGTCACACTATCTTCCAATGGGCGTAGGCTCCTTACTGTATACTACTTTTGCTTCGTTTACGTTCATACATGGTCATACACGAGCACTCTAATTGAGTAACGCACTATAAATCTCAATCTGAATCATTTTGATGGATATTGCTAATCCATTGCTTCATATGTTTTGAAAAATGTGTCTGCTCAACAACGTAAATACCGCAATGAATGTTGTTGAACTGTCAAAATGAAACTCATTGCTTCTGACAGTGTGACCCCGCTGTTTGTAAAAAACTCAAATAAGCGACTAATCTTGATCACATCCTCTAAATGACACTCATTCAGATAGCATTTCCCGAACTTTTATTCAATCATGATTTCAGCGATAAAAATAGAAGGACTGTTTATGTATACCTCGTTAACCAAATTAAAAAAAATAAAAATACTTTCTAGAAAAATATTTTATTTTTAGCATTTTCATTTGGCATTTTATTTCGAACTAAGTGTATCTGCCAATCTTTATAAAAATGGGCCAGGATTTTCTAAATTCGAAAAATATTTATAGATTTAAAAAATATTTTTAGTCTGGCACTCGACAATAATATATTTAAGTATTAAGACTTCATCAGGTACATATTATAAAACAAAGTCCTCCGCCGTGTCTGTCTGTTAGTTCTCAAAAACTACCGTATGGGTTTTTTATACGGCTATTACCGATAGACGGTGTAATTCTTGAGGAAGGTTTAAGATGACATCATGAACCAAATATTCGAAGACACGTGGATCCAATGGGGGTTACCAACCCCCATTGGATCCGCGTGGTGGATTACGGTTCACTCTCTCTCACAGAAAGGAGGCCTGTGTCCCAACAGTGGGACCATTAGACTGATTATGGATGCAGATGACAAAAAATTTACTCTAATCGACCATTTTTTTAAAACCTGTATTTGCTTCCAAACTCCCTGTCTTGTACGACCTCTGACTATGTTGGCTCTGAAATTTTTTTCCCCCTATATTGTGTCCCACTGCTGGACAAAGGCCTCCCCATTTTCCTTCCAAACCTCCCTGACTTGTGCGATCTCTGTGCATGGTGACCCTGCAAAAAATAATATACAAACAGTTATTCAAATCCAGTTAACAACCTTCAGTAAACCTCATCTACCAATCCTTTAGTCAAGCAACAATTTTCTTGTTAATTTTAGATAGCCCTCCAACTTAATGGTTTGCAGATTATGACTAAAGGCTAACGTGACCTTTAACTGTAGCTTCGCGAGAAACATTTGAATGATTTATTGTTGTTAAGCCTAGCATACATGGAGAGGTCAAATTGAACAGGCAAACCTGCCTTTTGGGAATGTGAAGCTCTCTACGAGCTGTCATGGTACGGGGAGGAATCAATTGAACCACGGTTTATCACATATGTTCAATAATTATTCCTAGAAATCATTCCACGTATTTAATATCTTTTCCTTTGGCTTGTCAGCCAAATCTCACCCCTATTCTCTTCTAATATTAAACTATGGTCCAACTTTTAATTAGCTACAGTAAAATGACACTTCTTATCTAACTGTCATTTTGTTAAAAAATGTTGCCACACTTTCTGTAGTAGTGATGTGATTAAAATGCAATGAAACTTTTTTTTTAATTTAGATATTTTGATTAAACCGGTCCAGCACCATTCTTACTAAGGGGTATCGTATTACCCAGTAACAGGGTTGTGGAGATCAGATAGGCAGTCGTTCCATGTAAAATACTGGTATTCAGCTGTATCCGGTTAGACAGGAAGCCGACCCCAACATAGTTGTGAAAACGCTAGGCAGATGATGACTAAATTTAGACTTCCACAAGTCTGACACCGACGGCTCGGATACTAAGCGTAGAGGCTGTAAAATTCACACATGGTACGGTTTTTTAAGAGGTGAGGCTATAAAATGGTTTACCTGATAACGTATGGTTTCCTTTACAGGTAACCCCACAATACCATAGTATCTGTTCTATATTAGCTAGTTCCTACACGAATCAGGTCAACCAGTCTGGGTCACACAGTTTAAATATACTTCAAGCTTTGTTTTGCCTTGAATTTCAATCTTATAACGTGTACGATAGAGTTGTAATTGCTTTAGCAATAAAAAGATGCTATAAGCAGCCGGAGAAGTTAAGACTGAGATTCGAAACTCATCTGTTTTTTTTCAGTTTGAGTGGTTCAGTTGGATTTTTATTGTAACGAATTTTTTTTTCAGTTATTATAAGAATATAAAGGCTTCCCCTGATTCTTGCTAAGTCATTAGTCTGATTAGTAGGGTAATTTCCCACTTTACACCTTATTTATTTTCAATAGACTGCCTCAATGGTTTGCAAGCGCTTTTGCTGAACATGGGGTCCTGGGTTCGATGCCCGGGTCGGGTAAAGTGTAATTGGGTTTTTTCATCTGGAATTTCTCAGTAGTAAATAATAATAATAATAATCTGTGCCGATAGTCATGACAGCTAATAGGCTAATAGCCAAGAGCCTCGATCAACACCTGAAGAGGATCTCTTTGGGCAGCTGGATCAAGGGCTTGATTTAGAAAGCAGTAACTGTACTTCTGGACACGGCCCGCATTGTTAGGAGGTTTGTCTCTCTGGACCCTCTTCCCGATACCGGTGGGCTACTATTTTTCATATTTTTAAATGTTTTTTTATTTTTATATTAAGGGATTGGCCAGATTTAGCTAGAGACAGGAAAAAATGGAAAGACGGAAGGGAGGCCTTTGCCCTGCAGTGGGACATAACAGGCTCATAATAATAATAATAACATCTATCGAGGCTTTCGTTAGGCAGTTGGATCAAGTGCCTGATTCAGAAGGCAGTACTCCTCGATACGGCTCGCATTGTGAGGAGGTTCCTGTCTCTGGAGCCCTAACCACCGGTAGCTTGGACTCTGCTCCCGATACCGGCGGATAACTATTTTTTATATATTTTTAAATGTTTTTTTATACTTATTTTTTGAAGAAATATTTAAAAAATGTAATAAAATAAGGCATGTAATTTAATAAAGGACATAATAATAATATTCGAATATTTAAAAATATAACTTATATGTTTAAAATGAAATAAAGGAAATAATACTAATTCATACCCAGTTGATGGTAATACTCTCGCCCCCTATTACATGGAACCTAAACAGAGCTGGTAAAATGTTAGAGTACTATATGTACACCTTTGCCTAACCTGTTAAGAAATACAGGCCTGATGTTATATAGTATATATAGTACTAGCAACCCCGCGTTTCACTCGCATAAGTGTCGATCCCGTGGAAATATCGGGATAAAAACTACCCTATGTCCTTTCCCGGGACTCAAACTATCTCTATACCAAATTTCATCTAAATGCGTTCAGAGCGGTTTAAGCGTGATGACAGACAGACTCGCATTTATAATATTAGTATGGTTTTTTTACAAAGGGTTTTTGTAACTGTTGCTATGACATAAGTCTATTTAAAAGCGCGTTTGTTCGTTTCATTCAGTATTCACAAAATTGTCTTTTCAACTCAATCAGTTGGTTTTCCATACTTAAAATTAAGGCTGTAATACCTTAAGTCATCGTCACAGAGATACTCGTCTTGCGGCCTAGTCAGCTTTGAATTGCGGCCTACCGAGTATTACTTTAAGTCCTTAGTAGGTAGGTATAACTTGAATTTACATCATCATTTCATTTTGGGCTACGCGGTCGCTACGGCGTAGTTTGCTACAGTGCTACGCTTGCTACGACAGCGTAGCTCTTGAGTAGCAGATAACGATTATGTTCAATTTATTATTTTATTTATTACAGTTGAGTCTGTCTGTTCGTTTGGCATGTTTTAACGGCTAGCCTGCATAATCCGTTTTCATATTAGTTGTATTGTGTTGTTCTTTCAAAATATTAAACATATTTATATAATAAATCGATTGGGAGAAGAAAGCTCGTCAAAATATAAAATGTAATTTGTCTGGAACAGAAATAATTTGACAATAAAATTAGATTTTATTGTCACTGAAGAAGACAGATTTTTATTAAACAAATAAGATGGAGGACAGAAAATGCACAACAATAAAAATTCTATAAAAAAGTTTTAAAAATTTGATCAAAATGAATGACCAAATCCATTACAAATACATTATTGATACAAAATATATTATTCCAATAAGAGAACGATTTCACTAACGCATTAAAGTAAATAATATTTTAATAAAATGTTTCTCTCTGAAAAATAATTCTGAAAACCTTTACGAATTCACTTGAAATACATTTATCGGGCAACTGCAGACTGTTAAGGCGAAAGAATCAGGATAGCCAACGGAATTATTTTCTTACGTATTTTTGCTGATCAGTAGGTTGTATGTTGATCTAAATATGTTTCGCGGCCGTATCAAATATTTATTATTTATAGAATTACTAGCTGTCCCGGCGAACTTCGTACCGCCCCGCCAGCCGCTCTGCCCCCGCTTTTTAAATCTCTGATATCTTCTAAGATATTCATTTTAATGATATGCTGTAAAGTGCAATTTTGATCTACATGAAATGCGTAACGAATTTAATGTATTTAGTTGGATAAGAAATAATACTGTATTGTTTAAAATAGCTTGGTAAATAACCCATTTTTTTTGTAATTATGTATAAGATAAAAATGGTTACTGTGGGTTATCCTTAGGAGATAAATATATACCATCGCGGACTTTTTTATCAATCTTTTTAAAATATACAATTCCATAGTACATTAACTTGATCTATCTCGTAAGGTTTAGCCAGCGTTTGCAATGTAAGCGCACAAAAATATGTTTGTTACGACATCACATTACAAATCTTTCTCTACTATAATATGCATGTATTATACATTATAAACCTTCCTCTTGTATCACTCTATCTATTGGTGAAAACTGAATTAAAATCCGATGCGTAATTTAAAAAATCTAAGCTTACATACAGCGGGAGCGACTTTGTTTTGTATACTATGTAAAGATAATCATAAAAATTATAAATACAACTCTTTAAGTTAATATCAAATATGACATTTGAGGCCAATTGTAAATTGCTGATTGTAATGATTATTAATTCTGTAAAGTCATATTTGTTACGGTCGCGAATCATATTGTATGTATATGTTACTGTAAAAGCCCGAACTGCGGTAAATTTTAGGATTTACCGGTAAATCCTAAGATTTAGCATGTCGCACCGGTAAAAGTCCGAATTGTTAATATTTATAATGGCACTGATTTAAAGAGGCAGTTGTAAATAGCGGTTTTGGTACGTTCGCTCTTGCATCCTATGTCGACGGAGCCCCGCTTCGCGGGGCCCCTATTTCTGTGTAAAGGATTTAAAGTAACCTAACCAAACCGAATCTCGGGGTGCCCTTCGCTCGCTATTGCATTCTATGTCGACGGAGCCCCCGCTTACCGCTCATTCAGTTATTGGACTGCTCAATTATTTTTAGAATTGACATTGTAATGTTTTTCAACTGATCATAATAACATCTCGAATATTTCAATAACAGCTCAAAAAATTTGTTTCCTATAATAATCATCAATTTCTGACTTTTACCGGTGTTTGCGGTAAAACCTAAGATTTACCGACTAAATCGGCCGGTAAGTTTGAAATTAAAGATTATTATAGAACAATTCGGACTTTTACCGGTGAGACTTGGTAAATCTTAGGATTTACCGGTAAATCCTAAGATTTACCGCAGTTCGGGCTTTTACAGTAACATATATACCAGCTGAGCTGGACTCCCATTTGGTGCAACCATGAGACACACATCACCCAGTAGTGATCGACCTTATAGATGTATATGAGCTAGGTGTCTATGGGTAAATTTATCTTTTTAATATTTGTTTTTTTTTTGTTTTCAACATTTTTGATGTTTTTTTTAAATACCTGTATTGTGTCTTTTGTTACACTGGATAAACATTTTATCTATCTATATTTTAATCGACATACGACCTGATACTGAAACAAAATTCAAAGGACATTATTTCGTACCCAAAAGTTAGAGATGATGCAGATGTGTCAGGGTTAAAGGAAAAAGGAGGGGGAAAGGGTTACCGCTGACCCGGAACATAAAGGGCTAAGGAAGGAACACGGGTGGGTTTTAGTCAGTAAGAGTCTGACACTCCCTTCCGCTCCACCCAGAGCGGGTCATCAAATGACTCCCCCCTGTCATTTGATGATTTCCCATCCACAAAAAAAAGGTTTGAACGATTTCTATTTTGTAATAGTTTAAACATGTTCGGGATGTTATATTCAATTAAAAGTAGGTATTTTTTAAATGTTATGCATAAAACAGTTGTTACAAAAATATGATTTTTGGCATTTAAAAATGCTCAAGATGTATCCATAATAAAATAGTACATTTTTTTTCTTTTTAACTTTAATTTTTGGGTATAAAATGTTCGACACTTGAATGACGTCCTTTTCTAACGCTTTTTTGCAATTTGCAGGTTCTTTTCGCAAGAAGCGTAAGAAAATTTGAATTTCGCGGACTAACTTGGCGCATCCCCCTTAAATGCTTTCAGTTGGTCTGGAGGTCACTAAGACACATTATTTTTATGATAAATATATTATGGAGTTAAGTTAAAAGATTTGTTTAACTTTGGAGTTGTTAGGGCTGAGGTTGAAAGGTATAAGTGGTATTTAAAACTTTGTTAATTCTAGCCTTGCTTGTATATAATTTAAAGGTGTTTCAGTTATGTTTAACTTTTCAGTTTCGACTTCCATATATAAACTGAGGTTCTTTATTGGAAATGGTTAAATGGTTGTTTTTTTGCATTCGATTTTTTTAACAATATTTGACATTTGAAGCCAGTTTCAGGGATTAACCTTTTGACCGCCACACGTCAAAAAATCAAAAACGTGCGGCGTCAAAGTCTGTCATGTGTCGAACCGTGGCGTGCTGGGCACATTTTGGTTTGTCATCTATACATGACTGTGGCGGTCAAAAGGTTAAAACAGGTAACTTGCTTTGCAATCATTTAAAAATAAATTGAAAATTATAGCATATAAGACGATGATGATGTCGGAGAAGGCACAGAACAAGGAAAGGCACAGAACAAGAATATGGGGGAGGCTTTTGCCCAACAGTGGGTCAATATAGGCTAAAGAAAAAAGAAGTAAGTTAACATTCAGAACTACACCCACATTTCGCCAGTTATGTTATGTCCAGCCAATCTAATCGGTAAATATTGTATGTAGATTTTAAGTTTATTTTGGTTACTTATGCTAGCTACATTTGTAGTTTATTTTTTTCTGGCAACATAGAGTACAGATTTTCCTCTTGCTAAAAATGTTTGAATGTCATTGACCAACTTATCATAAAAGTGCATTGAATTTGTATTTCATGTCGAATATAGTGATTTTCTTATTTCACAATAATTATAATTTTATTTATGTTTTCGTCACGAACATAAATATGGTTCCGATGCCGGGTATCGAACCCGAGCCTCTTGGGTGAGTGCCAGGTATCCTCTCACCGTGAAAACTTAGGTGAAGTTAAAGTGTTACATGCTCTGTGGGTGAAGAGTGTTACGTGACGTTCTCTTATAAGGTTTATAAGGTAGGTATTACCTGCCGCATTTCATTTTAGGGATTTTTGGATAGCCTTTCACCCCACAAGTCTTAATCAGGCTTTTATGTGTAATGGAGGGGGTGTTGATTTGAATGAGTTGCCGGTCTGCTTACCACTATTTGCTAAGCAATCCGATCGCTCCGTAGGGAGCGCAGAGGCTCCACACATCCGAGTGTTTATTCACGTGAACGTCTGAACGTGTCATGTGATGCTATGAACTTTTTCAAATAAGAAATGGTCCTTCTGTGATATAGTGCTGCAATTCTGTTAAGATACGAACAATAACTTTAACCAGCACCTGTGGAAAAAATGTGTAGTGAAGTTTAACAGGATTCAGGGTCCCGTTTTTACCCTTTTACTAGTATGTAGGTCTACATACTAATACCAACAACACCTAATCCTAAAACAGTATATTCATCATGCTGCGCAAATCATGAAAGTCGATTAAAAGGAGGCGTTACTATCGTTAGTGCTACTAGATAGGAAATGTGCTGGCAATCAGTCAAAACTAGGCTATCAATGTTCAGCCTACAAACTACGAAATATGATTTCAACTCGGTTTTTAAGGCCTTGCGTTGGATATATTATGTAACTAACTGCGCCCCGCGGTCTCACTTGCGTAAATGTCGATCCCGTGGGAATATAGGGACAAAAAGTAGACTGTTTGTTAATCCGGGGTGTCAGCTCTACCTACATATTTTTTTTTATCAAAAATGGTCCCGCCGTTTGAGCGTGAAGAAGTAACAAACATATAAACACACACACTCACAAACTTTCGCCTTTATAATATTATTGTGATAGAATATAATACTCTTTAATATGTACTCCTATAAATTACAGATATAAATGTAGAAAACGGATTCGAATTTTATAGATTGGGCACTAGCTACGATAGAATAACTTAAACTCAAACTCATGATATTTCGTTTTTAATTCAAATCGCTTCAGAATCTCAGCAATTTTTGAAGTTCAGAACTTATAAAAGATAGCTCTTAAAATGTTATTATTGCTATGGGCCCATGTTACTCGATAAGAAATGTTTTATTATTATGTCTTTCTGTCTTTTTTCCAACAAGCCAACTCGCAGAGGCCCGTTAGACGCTTTTAATTAAATGAGGCACCAACCGACGATTATCCCATTTCGCACTAAGCATGTGCACCCAAGGAGAACCCCCAGTTAGTGTAGGACTATTGCAGGATATGGAAACATTATTATTATTATTCGACATAACTCCAAACTTACGACCCAATGGTCCCCTTCATGGGAGATGGCGCGATGAGCTGGACTCCTTCAACAAGAACTGGTCCTCAGCAGTTTAAACAGAGAGTAGTGGACGTAGATGTCCCACTGTAGGGCAAACCCTACAGTTGGACATCTCAGGCTTTTAATAATAATAACTTTAGGACCTTTGGACGACGGACAAGAAGTCGAAGCCAACTCGCAGACGCCAGTGAGACGTTTACATTGGCTCGTACATATTCAAAGTACTTAGAGGGAAGGTTCGCCGCGCGCTCGGACCAGTCTTTTAAGTGAGGCGCCACTGACGCGCGGACTCGGCACTCTCAACCTCCTAGCTAGTGACACGGACCTATTCTGTTGTTCTTTGAGTGAGTTCAAAAGGAATGCATTGTTTGTAATAAGTTCCAAAATTTAATTATAATAATGAGTTAGTAATAAGTTAGGATAAGAGTTTAGATATGTACAGACGCCAGCACATCGATCTACTACAATCTGTCAAATTTATTCAATAGATTTTCAACTTTATCGGTAAAGCTTAAGGTTCAAAGTTGATTGGGAAAATTTGACAGTTTCGGGTAGCTTGATGTGCTGGTGTCTGGACACTATCGCAATAGGTTGCCCTGTAATGATACAATGTAGCGGAAACATTCAGTGATGTAACATCTTATACATGTACTATAACAGTCAGAAGTCGACTAGCAATCTCACAAAACTATGGCATAGGAATATTAGTTGTACTTATGACCTTCTTCTATAAGAACGTTTGACAACACTACACATTGGCAACTTGTTGCCCGCTTATGATTGTTATTACAAATTTCAATAAGTTAAGAGAGCGTTACGGTGGCCAAAGTAGTAAGCATTGTGCCTCGCATGGCGAACGTTCGGGTTCGAGTCTCACATCAAACATGAAAAATATTTTTTAAGTATTACAATCATGTGAAATAAGAATGCCGAGTTGCTAACAAATATTTTAAATATTCCACAACTAAACGAATATTCTTTCGTTTTACAATTATAATCTTAGCGTCGTTATTAAAATATGAGGGTAGATTTGAAACAAAGTGATAAGTTCACTTTGTAAATCTACCCTCATATTTTAACTACTTTACTAGTTTACATAAATTATTCCACTATTCGCTATTGTTGGTTGGTGAACATAGTTACGAGCGTTTGTGTTATCTTGTTGTTGATATTTTAGTATTCTTCTGAATTCAATATGCAGGCTAATATTAGTATTGAAGCCAAGGCAAATATTGTGGCCCTATATTAACATAAATAAGTGTAAAGGATTTCTTTTGTATAAAAAATATTACAATGTTACCATATCAAAATTTGTTTCATTTATTATCATATTATAATAATTACCTTTATTGTAATATCTATTTGTTCAAAGTAATTTACTAAAATAAATTACTAAAACATACAAATAATAATAATAATTATATAAAACATTAAAAAAAAAACTGGCCCAACTAGGATTCGAACCTACACCTATCCCGTTCACATTAGCGAGTGCAGCCTCGTTACCGATCTAGCTAACGTTAACTTATACTCACTTGTTGAAATTTTGCATTACTATGAAAAAAATAATCAGACTGCGATAAAGAAACAAGTTACTGATATTGTCATCCTTGTCTAGCATTGACCACATCTATGACTACTCGTAGCGCGATGCTACACGACATGTTAGTTTGTAAGCGTTGGAACATCACTCACACGGATAAAAATGCGTATGTGTGTATAGGCGCCGCAGAACGTATAGCGCAGGCGATAATGGTCATTGCGGTGTAAGTGGACTTCTGGCCGTGACTGTACCTATAATCTACATAGTTGGTAAATAAATCAATCTGAATCTGATAGATGTAAGTTGGAAAATCACACTAATATTATAAAGGCGAAAGTTTGTCAGTTTGTGTGTATGTTTATAATTATGTTTGTTACTTCTTCACGCTCAAACGGCTTGACCAATTTGGATAAAATTTGGTATGTATCGGATATCTGTGGGTATGGAATTAGCTGACACCCTGGATTAACATATAAGCTACTTTTTATCCCGATATTCCCACGGGATCGAAGCTTATGCGGGTGAAACCGCGGGTCGCAGCTAGTAAATAAATAAATTGAAGTATGAGAAAAAGGCAGATCAGCCTATAATGTTCCCACTGCTGGGACACAGGCCTCCTCTCGGTGAGAGGGAGTGGGCCGTAATCCACCACACGGGCCCAGTGCGGGTTGTTAGATGTCATATGTCTTCGAATTTTTGGTTCTAGGACAAGCCGGTTTCCTCACGATGTTTTACAATAGCTCATTTCAAATAACCCTAGCAACTACTAATATGTATGCCCTTTATTCATAAACGTTGCAGAATTTTTTTGACGTTTAAGGGGCTTACCTAAATTGCGACAGTGACCTAAAGCGCGGTCACTGTCAGACTGCATAGAAAAGAAAGAGAAGCGCGATGACACAACGCTGGTAATTTATTGCAAATTATGAAGCAATTATTTAATTACAAAAAATCTATTGTTTGGACGAAAAAATTTAATCACTAGTATTTTGTATGTCTATTAGTATGGTTTTTATTGTAAAAAGAGAGCTTTTAGATGTATCTTCATGATTTTTTTCTATCTTAACAAATTAGTTGTATTATGTTTTCAATACACTATCTACCTAGCATAAATCCTGAAGAATATCATATATTTTTCTGATTTTTTTTACGGTAGTCGATCATATACTTTTATTGTTTCTAAAACTTGCATTTTTTGCATTTAGGTCCATAAACGTCACTTAATTTTAACCGTCGTTTATAAATGAACCCGTTTATAAATGAACCCCTCCAAAAAGCTAGAAAAATTCTAAGACTTATCTAGCAGGTTGACTGCACTGATGACCTAGCTAGACAGAACCCGTTGCTGCGTACAAACACGAGGTTCTTAAGAAAAGATGTTTCTAAGAAAGCCGCTTTAAAAGATAATTCTCTCGCTGCAAATGCTTTACAGCTGAAAAGTTTACAGTAAGCTCATTATGGTAATATAATTATGATATAACGTGTACGTGTAGTCTTGTAGCATTACTTTATTAATATTGAATACATGATTTAATAATAAAACAAACACGTGAGCAATCTACACAATGTAATGCGCTACATGCCAATTTTGTAAACTATCATGTTTTTGTATTCTGTCGAGTCCCCTAAGGCATGGTCGTGATGCTATTCATAATGTCCTTTGAGGACAAAATGCATCTCCTTCCAAAGAAAATGCACTTCTTATGATACTCATTTGACAAAATCTACGTCGGCATTAATACCATTCCCTTGGTGTTAAATTTCGATTTTTCTTGTTACACATTCTCAATCAAAATTATGTTCTATGTGACTCGATATAAGTCATAAAGTCGAATGGTCATTTTCCTAAGCTCCGTACCAGCTAATATGAACTGTGGAAAGCAAACAGTACACTCTGAAAGTCCGTCAAGAAACACGAAAATGACCCTTATAATGAAACTTGTAAGAACCATTATTACGTAACACAATTATACCGTAATCAAATTCGGACGTTTGTGTACACCGCACACATATACATCACGTTTTAGTAACCTTTCTTATTAATGATTAAAAGTAGCTCTTAAAGCTACTGCAATTAAGTCGAAAATCGATTATGATTAATATAAATTGTACAACCTATTGACTCGCGGGACGGCGTGCATTCGGTTTTCCGACACGTACCCAAAGCAAACCAAATTCAATCTTTGTTCACAAAGATAGAGTTCTATTTCGATTGTAGCAATTCAGTGGAGTAATGTTCTGTGTGTGAAGTAGTAGCCACGGCCGAGGGCTGAAAGGGGTGCCGGCGGGTGCGGGGGGAGGTAGGGGCAGCTAAAGCCTTTCCAGGTCTACTACGTTAGTACCGCCGCGTCTGTCGTATCGTACGCACGGATGGCGCGCACTCACACGCGCGTGCGCTTTACGATTTTTTTAAAACGTAATTTTCATCATCTCTCCTTTTCTAACAGCTTCTATGATTTTTTTTATTGGTTTTTAAACTTTATTAGTTGTTTGTGAGCGTGAGTGCTGTGTAGGAGTGAGGTGGAGGTTGCAATACGTTCGACGGCTGAGTTTAATAGAAGCGATGCGATCGTACGTACGATTGGTATACAGCGAATGTATGACCTACTTATGTAGGTATGGAAACGTACAGGTGGCAATATTTAAAAAGAATAGAAGGCTGAATGGAGCGCGGGCCGAGTACACTTGCAATTAAAAATAGAACTGTCTAGCGAAAGCGCGGGAAACCACACACGGCGGTTAAAAAAGGCGGGAACGGAATTGTAGTCAGTGTGCGTAAGGGGGAATGCTGTCTTATTAAAATTTCAAGTAGAATTTAAAATGGAAATTGTTCTGTAATCCTGCTGGCTCCTGAACCGTGCTGAAGGGAAATTGGGAATTAAAATATTAACTAGAAACCTGTTATTGTTAAGTTTTTGATGAAGATGAGGTACTCTTTAATTACGTGGCTTCGAGCGATATACAGGATGTTCGTTTATCTTCTTGAAGTGCAGAATTTCTTATTCGGGGCACGATTTATTATCTGAAGTAGTCAACTTTACACATAAAAATGTATTGAATGTAACGTCGTGTGTAAATAATTATATATAAGATTTACATACTTAAAGTTAAAAATTTATTGTCAAATCAAATATTCAAGGCTTTCTCAATTATCATAATAATGTAAAATATTTTTCAAGTAGCATTTTTAGGTACACCTTCATATTTTTTTGAAGTAGGTATATGAAACCTACTAATTTTGGTATAGGTGTCACAGAGCAGGGGGCCTAAAAAGGCCACTTTGGCAGAATCATAAAAGAATAACATAATGGACAGTTAACTGTTAAGTTAATCGTATCAAATCCCATTGGTGAAGCATTTTTTTCAGTTATTTATTTTTGTCTGTGTTAAAATACCAATCATTCCAATCCAATCCAATTTTACCTACATAAAGCAGCGAAAAAAAGAAAAACACGGACTGTCTTCGCCATATTATGATTCATAATGTTATCCTTTTATGATTCTCCAAAGTGGCCTTTTTAGGCCCCCAGAGGAGCAATTGTAGTCATTTTAAATACGTTCACAGTCTGATCTCAATCTCAATCTATCAAAAATACCTCTAATTTCCCAAAATTGTTGACAAGTTTTTGACATTGATTGTAGCTGAGATAAAATTGAGACTAGATTTTAAACGTTTTTCATTACGCGAATTAGCTTTCATAAATATGACCCTTCTTGTCTGTTAGGTAATATTTCGCCTCTTGCCAGAACCACCACGATTGTCAATCAGACTGGTGATAATATCAGATTGTATTTATTTTGTTTGTTATAAAGTCTGACAACCAAGGGATATCATGTTACTGGTTACCAGTAACTGGGTCGTGGAGGTCAGATAGGCAGTTGTTCCATGTAAAATACTGGTATTCAGCTGCATACGGTTAGACTGGAAGCCGACCCCAACATAGTTGACAGTAGGCAGACGACATAGGTACATACATACTTACGCCTTCTTCCCATGGGGGTAGACAGAAACTAAAGAACGCCACCTGCTAGATCCTCACATACTCTGCATATGGTATGTGGTGGTATTCAGCTGCATCCGGTTAGACTGGAAGCTGACCCCAAAATAGTTGGGAATAGGCTAGGCAGACTGCTTGGTTTTATTTGCTCATCTTCTAGAAGCTAATCAAAATCCTGATTTTTCACGACTCCCAGGGGAAAAACGGGGTAGAAATGGGGTATTTTGTTATATGAACTATACAGGATGTATTTCTATATTTCTCACCAAACTTGACTGAAGGTTCACCAAATTGAAAGCTTTCTGTTGTAAATATTAATAGATATTCTGTTTTGCCCACCAATTTATGTCAAGCGAGGCCTGAAGAGTACTTTGGCGTTAATTGCTATTATACTTGATGGGTTAATGAGTCATTAATTTAATGATTTGTATACAATCTGTTATTGCTACCTTATTTTCAGTAGAATATATCTATTGTATATTCGTTTTAACGTTTTCACTTGATTTCGAAGTTATGTAATCAGTCTTTTTTGTTTTGTAAGCTAATTTGAATTGTTTTCGGGTATTGTGATTTAAAATCAAGGGAAAAGTATTTTTTTAAACAAGTATAAGTAAAACAAATTCATTAAAAACTCATATTTAATAAGGTAATATAGATATAACTTTATTTTAAGCTTAAGAAGATGCTATTCTGTAAATTTTTTGGTGCAGCTTTCACATGTAAATTGATAAAGAAATATTTTTATTTTTTGTCTAGATTGAACAAGAAAATTATGTACTTCATAATGCAGAAAATGCAAGCTTTTATATGCGGGAAAATAAACCCTAAATAAAGTATTTATGATAATCTCATTCCCATTACAATACCTACCTAGAAAAATAACTTTCAAAGAAAAAGTCAATAAAATTATTTACCCATCTACTCAAACGTAAGTGCTACACTAATACCGTCCCTTTACGCAAGCCCACCTCTAGTTTACTAATACTAGAGGTGATCCTCAACATGTACACATAAAAAGGGGAAACATAAATATTATTTTTACTACGACATTTTACGACAGAATTTATCGAGTTATACATTAAATGTCGTAGCAAAGGTCTACGAAAGTTCGTAGCTGTTTCGTAGCGCGCTACGAAGTGTGTAATTGGGTAGTTGTTTATTATTAGTAAGAGTGTGTATGAGTTTTATTATTTTGTGAATTATTTATTTATGTATGTACTTATGAATGCAATGAGTGACAGAATAAGCCCATGATCTGAATAAGAACATAGTAGGTTATAGACAAAATGGAAGGTAGTGATTAAAAAAAAACTCAATTTATTCAAATGCTGTCTCTTGTCTTTATTTTTCTTAAAACAGTAGCTGTTCTATTTTTATTTTTATAACAGTCTGACTATGTTAAAATACCATCAGATTATGATGCTCATTTCGTTATACTCGTGTTGTATATTTAATTAATATAATTCGTAGAGTATCTAAAAGGTACGTAGAATGTAAAGTGACGGAGGACTACGTAAGTCCATGTTTGGTATCAATTGGATAGGTTGGGGAGTGGATTATAATATCTGTCTAATTGGTAGATCGGCGTCTCAATTAGTTAACTGGCTTCCCTTTTAGTATCTCGATTAGATGATTCTGCGCCCCGCGGTTTCACCCACAAGATCTCGATCTCGATCTCGTGGGAATATTGGGATAAAAAGTATTAAAGTATGTAATCTGTCTTAATCCAGGTCATGGTTTACCCTTGTGCCAAGTTTTATCTAAATCCGTTCAGCCGTTTTAGCATGAAAGCGTAAAAAACAAACATACACAAAATCGAAGCATTTCTCTTTAAAATATTAAAATTTAGACTAAAGTCGCCTTTCGTGTCTCTCTGTGTGACCGTGTTGTTCTCCAAACCTGCGCAACCGCTTTTGATGCGGTTTTAATAATGTGTCCCACTGCTGGCCTCACCCAAGTCCTTCCAGGAGCTCTTTTCCCGCTGCACCTCGAATCTCGCGGTACGTGTTCAGGTCATCAACAATCTGTACAATACATTAATATTAATCTAACTATGCGTTTAATTGGTGCCATACACATTTTTAGAGCGTTCTAAACGTCCATTATTATTATCAAAAAAAGTCACTACCAGAAAAAAAAAACGCAACGAGAAAAATTATCGATCTTTCTTATATGATACTCCCGGCATACCCATGATACCTAGAACTTCTTACAGGTAAAATTTTTACCCGGAATGCATGAATATCTTAACCGAACACTACCCGGGGGAGTGATGCTAGCCACCGTCGATTTCCTCTACGCATTGATTACGTAAAAACGGTAACCATGTACTTACCGACTTAGCTATCGAGATGTGTGTGTATTCATGATCCCGAATAAGGAAGTTCCTTTCGAATTTTATATTTTTTAAATCGTTTTGTGATTTTTGTGGGATTAGAGGGCACAGAAAAATGTGTAAGATTTTTTTTGCAACAGCCTGTAGCTGAGCAGGTAATCATCAATCTTTTCATGTGAGATCATAATCAGCCTATAATGTTCCCACTGCTGGGACACAGGCCTCCTCTCTGTGAGAGGGAGTGGGCCGTAGTCCGCCACGTGGGCCTAGTGTGGGTTGGTAGATGTCACATGTCTTCGATTTTTAGGGTTCCGTACCCGAAGGGTATAAACGGGACCCTATTACTAAGACTTCGCTGTCTGTCCGTCCGTCTGTCTGTCACCAGGCTGTATCTCAAGAACTACGATAGCTAGACAGTTGAAATTATCACAAATTATGTATTTCTGTTGCCGCTATAACAACAAATACTAAAAATAAAGTAAAATAAATATCTAAGGGGGGCTCCCATACCTACAACAAACGTGTTTTTTCGGCGTTTTTGCCTTGTGGTACGGAACCCTTCGTGTGCGAGTCCGACTCGCACTTGGCCAGTTTTTCGTTCTAGGACATGCCGATTTCCTCACGATGTTTTCCTACACCGTTTGGAGAGCAGTAGTGATGAAATAACCACGTGGTTAGTGTGGAATAGCAAAGTTACAACGTTGGGGAGCAGTGGTGGCCAACGGCCGCGACTTACGAGTTGTAGGTCGTAGGTTCAAACCCTAACAGGCGCTTTACTTTGTGTAAATTATTTCATCACCACTGCTCTCAAAACGGCGAAGGAAAACATCGTGAGGAAACCGGCATGTCCTAGAACCAAAAATTCGAATCTCCCAACCCGCACTGGGCCCGCGTGGTGGATTACTTCCCCTCCCTCTCATCGAGAGGAGGCCTGTGTCCCAGCCGTGGGAACATTATAGGCTGATTATGGTTTGCGCACACACAGGTCCCCCGCTCTCATAGTGCGATTGGACAGAAATCCGACACGATCAGAGAGAAAATAAGGATAGTCCTAAAAACGTTTTTCTGTAACAACATCGGTTAAGGTACCCTTAGTTCCCCGTATCAAAAATCCACCTGCATAGTAAGTATTGGATAAAATAAAGGTAAATAGACAAACGTTAAGGTACGTAGAATAAAACCAGCCTTTTACCGCGTATAGCCCCGACATTTTTCTTGTCTATAAGTATTTTCCATAAAAGTAACAACGTAAGAATTTATAACTTTTATCTCAACCCAAACAAATCCTCCAGGAAAGTTATAAATAAACAACGAAACTTCGATACTCAATACATCGTAGATGCCTGAAAAACCTATCCCCTTTTACGTCTCCTGTTAAAAGTATAGAGACTTTTCCAATATGTAGTTTTGCTCGGGAACCAATCGAAATAAATCACTATATCACGATTGTCTCGGAGGCGGTCGTACCGAATAATCGAATCGTTTTGTCCAATCGATTCGATGCAAGGGCATTGCGTAATCGATAGCAGACAGAATGACGCTTATATCTTTGTGTGTTCTCTTTTTAAATGTTTAAGTTTTTAATATCGTTACTTTTTTTATTGTTCGTTGGTGTAGTAGTTGCAAACGGTACTGCTGATCGGTCCTAAGTCCGATTCCAAGGTCGGGCAAAATGTTACTGGATTCTTCTATCTGGAATTTGTGCTGGCTGTGATGGCTCGCCCCCTATTACATGGGACTTAAACATAACTGGCGAAATGTGGATGAATTATATGAGCACCTCTGCCTTACCCTTTGAATACAGGCGTGATGTTATTTTAAATTAGGCTCTTTTTTTAAATTCTTTTGCTTTATGAATCTTTATGCTCGAAGTAAATAATTATTGATTAAATGGGAGTAGAATCCATACTGATATTATAAATGCAAAAGTGTGTCTGACTGTCTGTCTGCTACCTCTTCACGCTTAAACCGCTGAACCGATTTAGATAAAATTTGGTAGAGGTAGTTTGAATCCCGGGAAAGGACATAAGATAGTTTTTATCCCGATATTCCCAAGAGATCGAGAATTATGCGGGTGAAACCGCGAGGAGTTGCTAGGGTAATATATTAGTGTGATCTACATTTTAAAGGGCAAATGAAGTCAGTGATAAATGATTTATTTTGTATAAGTAGGTTTGTACAAACACTTTTACACGTCAATAAATCATTATAGGTGGAAACAGAAATAAAATATAATTTTAGGTTCTCAAAGCTGTTCAGAAATGAAAATCACTTGTTTGCATGAAATTGTGTGGGGGTGGGTGGATTTAGATATTGATTTTAGTCCACTGTTATTATATTTATCGATTTACTATGTTATTTTAGTGCTGTCGGTTGGTAAAAGCTCTCCGAAACGATAAATTAATATTAATAAGTATTTATTTTCTCACCACAATAAACATTACAGACATAACAATGTCTGTAATGTTTGAAATAATATATCATGTGCACATGATAATTATTTGGTTTAGTTTAATGTGGGAGACTGGTGCCTAAGATAGGCTTTAAGGGCGCGTGTTTCCGATCACCAGGTCACCGCCCTCTAGCAGTTCGATACATTGCATTGCATGATAATAATAAAAAAAGTGATTTAACAAATTTAGAATTAGGAGTTTGTGTAATAGTTTTTAAAGTCTGTAAGGTAAATTGCAATTGATTAATTTAAGAAAGAAAGAAATTACATTTATTTAGCACAAACTAAAATACACACGATACACCAGATACAATATCAGATAAAACAAATGAAATACAAATAAAAAAGTGTAAAGTCCGATGTAAGATATGTGCTTCACGACGACTGCGCCAAACAGCAAAAATGCCAGACAACTAGTGCCTGTCGCTGGTTCAGATGTGTGAGGTTGTGTTATATATAAAGATACATAGATAGATTATACGAGTACTCGATACTAAAAACATTTCAACAAAGCCCATTATATGAAAGTAAAAAAAAAACCAGATTTTTCTAAATTCAAAACACACCTTCAATAAAAATAAGCCGCGAACTTTAAAAAACGAACACCGCAAACAGTTTAAATCATGAGGAATGAGCGATGTATTTATTACGGAGATCGTTTGGCTCACGGGAGGGTTACCTTCGCCTCGGTCAGTGCGTGCCTTGACCGGAAGTCGGCCATATTTTATTTATAGCAACGTGTACCGGCCGGCGGGAAAAATAGCAGCGAAGACCTTTTATGCTTATTGATTTTGAATATGAAGGTTGCTGGAAAGTGGGTAGGTTTGGTAAACAGATTAACTTGCGTTTGGAGGTGCGACTGTTATGTTTTAGAATAGTTGTAATAATGTTCTATGTTTGAGTTTCTAACTATCATGTCATAGGGCTCAAAAGATGTTTATCCATCGATATTTTAAGTATTTAGGGTTCCATACTTCAAAAGGAAAAACGGAACCCTTATTAGATAGAATTCTCTTTTTAAATTAATAGATTCGTTTAACCATTGGAGGAAACCTATTGAAAATGGCTTTTTTATTCAAAGTAGTTTAATACCTATATTGAATAAAAAAAATACTAATTTATTATCTATATCTATGGTTTTATATACGATCAAAAGAGGCATTATGAGTCGTGCACTTTTGGATTTTCCAATTTTTTTTCATAAATTCTAATTACTTATCTAAAAAAAATATTCAGAATCAGTCAGCGGGGGTAAGGGGTGGGATACAGCGCAGCGAGTAGCACACTCCATTCGCCATAAAGTTTGACGCGAATTATAATTATAATTTCTGATTCAATGAAAGCATAGGTCATAAGTCCGTGACGTCATTGAGTGCTCAACTAATCCCACGGTCAACTCCAAGAAGCGGTTAAGAAATTAATACAAAATTCAACTTAGAAATAATTTGTTGAACATAAGTTTGGTATACCAGCTGACTTAGCACTTAAGTTCACGAAGATCTAACAAACTGAGGTGAAAACAAAATTATAATTTTATGCAAAATCCTGAGTAATTAAATGTTTTCGCTTCATGATCTAGGGCTGGCATTATATTGCGTAATTAATAAAGATTATTTTGAGAAATGGAATAATTATGTTAAACAAAGTATTGCCTTACACCACAACCCTTCTATCTAATACTAGCTTCTCCCGTGACGTCCTCTCCCGACCCACCCCGTCGCATCGCATCACCTGCCCGAGCTATCTTTTTCCCTTAGCGTTCTTTCTGACTTTTTTTACTTTTTTCTCGGCCCCTAAGGGTCATAGCGATGTTAAATAGCCTATAGCCTTCCTGAAGAATTGGGCTATCAAGCGCAAAAAGAATTTTTCAAATCCGACTGGTAGTTTCAGAGATTAACGTGTTCAAATAAACTCTTAAGCCTAATTATTTGTATATAGATAGATTTCAATATATTTCACTCCTGTGTTTACTCCTCACTGTATCTAATACTAGCTTCTGCCCGCGACTTCGCCTGCGTGAAAGAAGAATGGGCATTTTTTGTATGGCGCCTGGCCTGATGACCGAATTACAGCCGGAACCAACGGCTTAACGTGCTTTCCGAGACACGGAGGGGTCTTGGTATGTAAAAATGGTCACCCATCCAGGGACCAACCGCGGCAAGTGCAGCTTAACCTGATCGAGCGACCTGTGCGGCTGTTATTACTTAGCCCCTCAATGTTATGAGTCAATAACTAATATTATTGAAAACTGCAGTGAACATTAGCGTCATAAACTAATACGTTTACATGGTACTTGCAGGTTTGATATCTCTTTAACCTGGTATTTCACAGCCTTCTGCTCATAATGAAAATTGATGCTTATGATATAAACTTTCATTTGATGTATATGTAGTTTTTATTGGACATACCGGCCAAAACGCCCATCATTCTTTGTTGTTTTAACATTAAATATATCCTATGGCACTCGGCAATTCATTTCCCATTAGTGAAAGAATCTTTGGAATCGGATCAGTAGTTCCGAATATTACCCCCTACATACGAACTCACAAACTATACCTATTTATATTATTCGAATAGATTCTAAATAAAACATAAACCCCTTTATTTAAATGCTTAAAGTTGCGCTGTTTATACGTCAAGTCGCTAATCATTACTTAACTTTGAGCAACGTTTATAAATATGATTAATGTTACAATCCTAACATTATATAGAAAATTACGTAACATTTTTACTTTAATAGACATGTAGACAAAAACATTGCATCGGTATTCTAGTATTCAGGCAATTAGCTTCACCCAAAAGAATTGCCACCCTTAAAAACTACACATCTCCTAAAACTGCCCTCCAATTTATTATTTAAACGGACAGCCCTATTCTAAAACTAAATTAAGGCTTTGGTCTGCTAATTGCTAAAGTTTATCTTGATGCTCATAAGAAATCATCTAACTCCCCGACTATGTCTTGAGCGTTTTCATGATAAGTGGCCGCTTTGGCAGACCGCAAGACTTTATTATTTTCTTTTTCTTTTTTATTAAAATTTGAACAAGCTGCACTGTTGGTTCTGATTGTGTTGTATCATCATCTGCCTAGCCTTTTCCCAACTATATTGGGGTCGGCTTCCAGTCTAACCGTATTTAGTGTTGCATTCAGAAATAATAATATTATAGAAGGGACGAAACGCATGTGACTAAAAGAGTGATGAATATACATGTTGATGGATGGAGAGGGAGAGGAAGGCCGAAGAAAAGCTGGATGGATTGTGTGAGGAATGATATGAAAGAGAAGGGAGTGAATGATAGCATGACGGGTGACAGGGGAGAATGGAAGAAGAAAACGTGTTGCGCCAACCCCAAGTAACATGGGATAAGGACAGGAAGATGATGAGTGTTGTACCTACTTCTATATCAACATTTTTTTTTTAATTTGATCATGATGATTAAAAGAAATCATCCAACTCCCCAACTATGTCCTGAGCGTTTTCATGACAAGTGGCTGCTTTTGCAGCCTGAAAGACTTTATTATTTTCTTCGTTAATCTTTATTAAAGACCAACATAAGCAGCTGTTGATCCTGGTTCTGTTATTAAAGGAAAATCTTAGTTAAAGAGTTATATTTACGTTGCATTTGTGAATTAATTGCTGTTGTTTTTCTCTGGTTGAATGCCGTGATTTCAGAAACAATTAAAAAGCCATTGTGTCTACGTTATGGCGTACGAAGGGTTAAATAATGTTGTGTTGTAAGTTTTACCTTCAGTGTCGTAAGTTTTTGTGGTTCAAAATTATCTTCGGATGTGATTTTGTCTGCATTTTAATTGACTGATTTGATTTTGACGATAAAAGAGTTTTGAAAAGTAAAAAAAAAACACGTTTTTTGTTGACAAATGTACAGTTCTGCTAAAATTCCCAATTTCACAGATGGTGTGAACTTTCAAATTCCCTCTACGGGCCCAGCTTTCCATTTTAGATGTCAAATGCCTACTAATTCAGTTGCAACCGTTGAATTTGACAGTAAATCCAATTGTTTCGGTTTCAATTAAGACTTAATCGAATGTTATTGACGTTGCACACGCACTTTTCAATGACTAAATTAATTAGACAAGCTAGAACAGGGCTGTCAAAGATTTTTAGGCATGAGTACAATTGAAAAGGCTTTTTATTATTTATTTATTTATGAAATCTTTATGCACAAGTAAAAAAATACTGTACAAAGACGGACTTAATGCCCGAGGCATTTTCTACCAGCCAACCTTAGGGTACCTTATTCTTTTTTAATTTATTCTAATTTCATGAAATAAGTACATATTTTTGTATTTCATACATACATTTTGTGGATTTTCAAAAGTTTAAGAATAAAAAAAAAATTAACTAATATCTACCTTGTAGTAATTTCGACGGTTGGCCATTGACGATTGGCGATTGGAACTCCGCCCTTAAGGCGACCCACTGACCAAGCCACGTCACATTCAAAACAAAAAATCAGAAAACAAAAGGGAAAAAAAAATCAAAACATAATCCCCACTCATTAGCCAAACTTGGCAACTCGTAAATCACATCTCATTAATAAAATACGAGACATTATTAAAAGAACAATCTCCAAAGCCAAGACTTTCGAAGAAAAAATGAAAGCAAAAATCTTTCTAAGAATTACAATTAAAATAAATTATCACATCTCAACGCGAAACAAAAGGGAATGACTGAGAAAAAATCTTTGCCCATTTAATGAAATTTCGTCGAAAATAGAAGAAGTTCTCGAAGTAGGTAGAAAAGTAATATGCGTTAGGATTTTGAACAAAAAGTTAAATAGCGTATTAAGAATTCAATTTGTTTAATGCCCTCTTAACTTTAGGCCGCTTACACACAGACTGAGTTTAAACTTTATATAATCTCTGGCACAAGAATTATAGGTCCTGCCTGAATGGTTTATGGATGAGAACATTATGGAACAATGTCTGGAGAATATATATTTTTTTTAATTACTTTTTTTATGTATGAGAGTGACAGAAATATTGTTTTCTTTTTTTTTATTAATAATTTTCGTACTTTTTCTTTTTTTTCCGTTTCCATTAATTTATTGTCCTGTTCATTATATTTCTTGCAGATTTAAATAAATACAAATATTTATTACAAATTATTATACAATAAAAAATCAGCGGAAGTTCCGTGCGTTACAAGTCAATTATGTACCCTATCAGTTAAGTGGGTGACGAAGGAAATCAAAACATATCATTAAAAATTAAGTAGAACAAAATATTGATGTAATATTTTAAAAAGTGTAATGTGAAAAGTGTCAGATGACAGAAGAAAAGGATATCTGCGATGATAATGGAAGAAAAACGGTGCGGGGTGAAAAAGAGACCGAAACATCTATTCAAGTGCAAAAACAGAGCGAGATAGGAAGAGAAACAAGTGAATGCCAGTTACTATTCGAAAATCAAAATTCGGAATTTAAAAAATACAGTTCATCATACGCGTCAATTCTAAATCCGGTTTCGCACGCTCCAAAATTGAATGCTGAAATCACGCGTCGACCAACTTCGGTTCCCCACATTCGGCCATTTGCAAAATCCAGTGTGTTATCAAAAGTGAGTTGTTACTTCGGTTTAACATCGTCGATGTCTCGCGGGTGTCTCAGGTTGAGTGGAATATGGTCCGTGGTGGGAGTGGTGGTACTGTTGGTGGCATGGGTGGGGGGGAGCGAGTTCCCGGAGAGGGAATGCTGCGATCCTGTATACCCCCCGAACACGGCAACGACCGCGGCTGCACCAATTACGCCACCAATACCCAAGCTAGCAGGTCAGTGGTTTTATTCGATTTTGTTTAAACATGTATTATATAATGCTTAGAAATAGTTATCTGCAGGAATTGTTTAACATTCTATGTTTTGTTGTTTAGACAGCCTCCGTTTAAAGTATACGGAATAAATTTACAAACATTGTTTAGTTTTATTATAATCACTTAAACAAAAAATAGTGGCCACTATTATCCGTACTAAACAATGTAAAACTACCGTTTACAATAATATTAACGTATAATCTTGTGGAGCACAACTTAACGTGCTTATTTTCTGCATTTTCATTCTAAAATAAAAGAAATAACCAAACAAACGATGAGGGCGCCACTGCGCGATCGGCGTAGCCTTAAACTGCGGCAAATAAAGACGTGTTGTTAATAGTACGCACAGCTACATATCAAGCTATACATAACTAGCACCCTAATCGCGTAACACACTATCAATCACAATCTGAATCATTTCGGAGGATATTGCTAATACATTGCTTCATATGTTCAAAAAATGTGTCTACTCAACAACGTAAATAACGCAATGAATGTTGTTGAACTGTCAAAATGAACACCCTTCTTACTGATAGTTTGTTACGCGATTACCCCGCAGTATAAGCTGACTTCTGATCGTAAGAAAAACCTGTATAATGCAAGGTCAGCTAAAACTGGAAATGTATAGCTTGATGTATACCCGTGTGTATCTACGGTCGATATAATGTGTTACAAAGTAATTAAAACAAGTAATTACTCCAGTTATTTTTGTTTGAGAGTTAAATATGAAGTGAGAAGCAATAAAAGCTGTTGCCTACGGTTTTACTTGCAGCATAGGAAAGCTACTATAATTATGTACCTACTCGGAAAAAAATATTTCAGCTTTTAATTTAGGCCTGATTTTTCCAACGCCTTAAGGTGATAATATTGAAAAAAAATGTGGTTTTTCTATTTCGTGTACCTTATTAGGTCTGTGAAATAGGGATTCAACATTTTAGTATATGGTTTTTGACTCTTTGGTCTAGTATCATGTAAAAGGAAAACACTATTCAAACAATTTTTCTCTATACAAAAAAATTGCAAAGTTATATCAATTTTTTTACTTTTTACGACATCACGGCGTAACGCTTAAGAGTTATTCAAAGGAATGTACTTTAAAATATAGAGAATTATGATATCAAAGTTTACTCTAAGTAGTTTTAAATTTAATTCATTTATTTTGTTAAAAAGTGGCACATACGCCGTTTTATTCCGAGCGCACGAACATTATAGCCATCTCTTCTTTTGCGTTTCAAAAGTAATTGCATCACTTTCGCTCGCTTAGTAGATCAGTCGCTACGTTTTATTTTTGAGGTAGAGCCTTAATCTATTTAAATAAAATTCAAAGTCCTGACTAACTGATATATCAACGCACAGCCCAAACCGCTGGTCCTAGAGACATGAAATTTGGAGGGTGTGTTCTTTGTGAACATTAGGTATCCAATAAGAAATGATTTTTCGAAATTTCACCCGTAAGAGGGTGAATGGGGAGGGTGAAATTTCACGCGGACGAACTCGCGGGCAGAAGCTAGTTAATTATATTGCTAGCTTCACAATTGAGTTACCCAGTAACTGGGTTGTGGAGGTCAGATAGGCAGTCGCTCCATGTAAAATACTGGTATTCAGCAGCATCCGGTTAAACTGGAAGCCGACCCCATAACATAGTTGGCAAAAGGCTAGGCAGATGATGATGAATTGAGTTAATTGCGGTAGCAGCTATTTGCTATTTGTAAAGTATGATATTCAGTTTGTATTCAATTAAAGTTAATTATTGATTTTTGAATAATGACTGAGTACCAAAGTTAGGTTTTATTCCTGTGTCGTATGTGATAAAAAAGTTAGTTGGATACAATAATAAAAACATGTGAAACATTGTTAAGGCTTTACCTTTGCCACAGGGACAAAAAGGTCAGATTTAAATATACATGAACTCAATCCTTTATAGCCGAAATAAAAGCTCAATTTCTATATTAGGACTCCTTTTACGACTACAGCGTAAATATAAAATATAAATCCACTACCAAAAACATGCGGAAAGTTGATATTTTCCATTTTCCTGAACAATTTGTGATCCTCCCAAAATTCTGGATTTTATATATATTTTTTAGATAAAATGAATATGACTTCGTGCCTTTATTTTCCAAATAAGGAAACAGAGGTTTTTAGTACATAATAGCGACATCTAGCCTAGTGATTTTATTGTCATTAGCCTGGCAAACTGGGGTGACTGAAAAAATTCAATAACATTTGCCTGATTCTCGAAAATTTGAATCTGCTCTTCTATTGAATACAACCGCAACCGCAAACAGCCACCGGCAATGTCGCCCAATCGCAACGGCAGACCGCAGCGACACTACTGGTTTCTATGTAACTCTAAGAATAAGCTTCCATAGGTGATGACTTTGAGAGGCCCGTGGCTAAATAATAACAGCCGCACAGGTCGATCGGTCAGGTTAAGCTACGCTTGCCGCGGTTGGTCTGTGGATGGGTGACCATCTTTACATACCGAGACCCCTCCGTGCCTCGGAAAGCACGTTAAGCCGTTGGTCCCGGCTGTCATTCGTGGATCTTTGACAGTCGTTAAGGGTAGTCAGTAGCCCGAAAGTCTGACAACCAGTCTAACAAAGTGGTATCGTATTTAGTCGTATTACCCAGTAACTGGGTTGGGCAGGTCAAACAGGCAGTCGCTCTATGTAAAATACTGGTGTTCAGCTGCATCCGGTTAGACTCGAAGCCGACCCCAATATAGTTGGGAAAAGGCTAGCAGATGGTGAGATGACAACTTTGGAGGAAAACATACCAACTTTCGTTCATAAATAACTTTTCAGTGACGTCATTCACCGGTAAATTTCGCTATGTTGGCGACCACAGCCCTGCTATGAAACTTTAGCTTATGAAACAAGAAGTATTTTCGCCTTCTTCTGGGGGTGATTTTGGTCTTGTCGCACCTTTCCTCCTTTTGGGCTTCGCTAAAGTCGGGTCAAAAGTCAAAGTCAAATACATAGACTGCCAAAAAAGCCCTTCCTTTTGGCTTTGCCGTAGAGAAGTAAAAGTTTAAAAAAGAGACTTCTTTACACAAATGTTAACCATAACCATAATCAGCCTATAATGTTCCCACTGCTGGGACACAGGCCTCCTCTCTGTGCACTATTCACCACGCGGGCCCAGTGCGGGTTGGTGGATGTCACATGTCTTCGAATTTTTGGTTCTAGGACATGCCGGTTTCGTCACGATGTTTTCCTTCACCGTTTTGAAAGCAGTGGTGATGAAATAATTTACACAAAGTAAAGCGCCTGTCTGGATTCCAACCGACCTACAACTCGTAAGTCGTGTCCGGGCCACCACTGCTCTCACAAAAACACAAATGTTAAGACGTTGTTAAATAAGGCCCTTACTGACGTAAAAGTAGCTTGTTTAATCGTGTTATAAGTATCATTATTACGGCACAGAGGAAATGCGGCAAAATGGACGCCCCTCGATGGAGCTTGCGTGGGCTTCATAAGCTTCGACTGTGTAGCCATTAAAACCACGGATTGAAAGTAATTGCACCATTAATTTTATTGTGTACCCTTGGAATTGTAATTGGGGATTATCTGAGAATATAGCCAATTAATACGGGACTTTGAAAAATGGATAGAATGAATACGTTTTCGAAATATTTGGCAGTAGAAAAAATAGAAAAACATAAAGTTATCTAAAGTAATACAAAAAGGTATCTACTTAATTATAGCACGATATTTTGCGCTATACTGTCCAGTTTTTTTTTTCAGAATAAGTCTGTTATTTTATTAATTAAAAAGACACCCTTTTTATATCAATTCCGTTAAACAAAAATTCTTACACCTACATTTTCCTAAATAGTATCACAACATTTTTCTAATAACTGCAAATTTTTTCCTACTTTCTAAGTAAAACAAGAATGGAATTTTCTTAAAGAAATCGAGTTTGTTCAAACGTTTCCTGTAACCTGTTTCAAGGCTTCGAGGGGAATCGCCTTGAGATTGCGAATGCACTTTCAAGGTCCTATCGACAGTTTTTCTATTCTATAAAACTTTATTGAAGGCTTATTTTTTTCTTTTCATCCTTGGAACTAATGTAATGAGATCGTGAGTGGCTATGGTTAGGAAAAAAGTGGCCAAGTGCGAGTCTGACTAGAGTTCGAAGAGTTCCGTGCTACTAGGCAAAATACTCCGAAAAAAATGAATTTCGCGGGCTACCCTGGCGCTTTCGCCTTAATGCCTTAGGCATTCTCTATCCATCAACCACGATCAGGGACTTAAAATGGTTGCCTGTAAAGTCGGTTTTACGGGCGAAGATTTTACGTGACAACGACCGATCATCCGATCATAGTTGAGTGGGAGAGAGACGCAAGGCATTCGGCGGGCCTCTCTCTCGTTCGGTGACTCATCGTAACGTTACCGAGCGTTACACTTTTTCATAAGTGACTCCCAGTCGCAACCTAATTTAAGACGTTGTCACGTCAAAAAACACGTTTCCTGTATAATATTATACAGGAAACGTGTTTTTTTTCGGAGTATTTTCTACCAGCAATAGTAAGAGCACTCTTTGGAATCGGAACCCTAAAAGTTACAGTTCGTAGATACTTCATTGGTAAATTATAAGTGGGTAAATACAGGTAAATAGCTTATTGCATGTGTTTACACTGGCATTGATTTTTAGTGAAGAAAAATACATTAAAAATCAACTTAGATTGTTTTGGTCAGTTTTAGTGTTTTTTTTATGTGAACCATATCTATGTATATTATGATTAATTATGTTTGTATTTTGATTCTTTATTACTTCAACTTCATCTGTGCATCGTGTCTGCGCACACGCTTGTGCACTATAATATCTCCCGCGCCGAAGGCTAGTCTCCGTTGAGACTGGCCGCCATGGTCGAAAGACTATTATTGTTTGAGCAGTATATTTATTTATTATACTAGCAACGCCCCGCGGTTTCACCCGCGTAAGTTTCGATCCCGTGGGAATATCGGGATAAAAAGTATTCTATGTGTTAATCCAGGAAATGGTCTATCTATGTGCCAATTTTCATCCAAATCTGTTCACCGGTTTACGCGTGATTGAGTAACAAACATCCAAACATCTTCACAAACTTGCACATTTATAATAGTAGTAGGATAATGTATTAGTAGATATAGTAGGATTCTACTTGAACTTCTTTTTCCGCCAGTTTCGTGGCCCCATAAGAGCACTACGCTAAAACAATGGAATAGTAAGCTCCACTCAACGCGTCCATAAGATAGATGTTGAGCAAAGCTCATCACAATACGCCTACTAAGCTCAAACTTGCTGTTATGATACGCCATTAAGTTTCAAAACAACGTATCGCTTTTCTTCATGAAACCTTTTCTGTTTCCTTATAAGCAAATAAAAGGCTAAAGACTTTTTTCAAAGACGTGTTGTTTTAAATGATGTTCTTGGTGGGTATTCGATTTCATTTTTCCAGTACCTTTTTCAGGAGTTTAAGCATAATCAGCCTGGAATATTCCCACTGCTGAGACACAGGCCTCCTCTCTGTGAGAGGGAGTGGGCCGTAATCTACCACGGGGGCACCAGTGCGAGTTGGTGGATGTCACATGTCTTCGAATTTTTGGTTTTAGGAGTTCCAGTTTCTTCGCGATGTTTTCGTTCCCCGTTTTAAGAGTAGTGGTCAGAAATAATTTATAAAAAGTAAATCGCTTGTGTGGGTTCGAACCTAAGACAGCTCGCTAGCTCGTAAGCCGCGGCCGTTGCTCCGTGTGTGTGTTCAATCCCATCACTGTGATGGGAGGGCACGATTGAACTCTAGTCACAACCTCTTGCGCATCAGAAGGTCATTATACTCGTAACAATTATTCTATTGAAAAAAAAAAATTGACAAATGACGAGAATTCGACTTCAGTCCCCAATTAGGCTCTGAAGCTTAATACCAGAATCGCTAAATAACAGATTCGCAAATTACCAGACTCGCAAAACACCGGATTCGCCAACAAAAATAGATTCAAGTACATGATTCTGAAGCCCCAGCTGTACCTATGAGAAATACTCGATACAGAAATGCTAGCAAGTCAATACGGCAGCGGGACTGACTCCCCAAGATACACCTTACATCCATTTGTGTACCACCACTCGAGGCCTGTCCAGGGCCTATTATTTGCCCAGAAAACACACGTTAACACAATTTTCCCTACGTATTGCTTTCTCTGCAAACAGCCACAAATCATGGTTGGCCATGTTTGCATTAACTGTGTGTTTTACCGTAATACCGGTTGACTGTGAATGCATTTACCTTGGTCGGTAAATTTAATTATGGGTTTGATAACCTTGTTTTATGGGACGTGACCCGGTGGATTTGAATATGAGGATTGTGTTCCATGATTATGGTTGATAATTTAGCACTGGCACATTGTCTGGACTTGAGTTAGTTGAGGAATCCGTAGTAATATTGTAGATAGTAACTCAGTCACTCAAGTCCGGAACGAGGTGATCCGGCAAAGAAGCAATCTTGTTGACATAACTCACAGAATAACTGCACCAAGCTGAAGTGGCAATGGGCCGGCCATATTAGCCGTAAAACCGATGACCGTTGGGGTAGACGTGTTCCTGAGTTGAGACAGCGAATCGGCAAACGTAAGGTAGGACGCCCTCAGGCTAGGTGGAGCAACGATCTTCGCAGGATGGCTGGTAGCAGCTGGATGAGAGTTGCCGAAAATCGAGTCGAATGGCTTGCTATAGGAGAGGCCTATGTCCAGCTGTGGACTGCTGTAGCTGTAACTCTGTCTGTTACCATTTCACGAAGTTCAATAGTTTTCGAGATATTTGAATTTTAAAGGTTTTTCGATATAATTCCGAATTTAAAAAAAAACTACATATTGAATGGGTACCATTAAAATATGATATTGTAGCTGGCACTTTAATTAAGCTATGAACATAATTAAAAGTACCTACTTAATTAAACAAAATAATTGAAATGATGAGTGATTTAAGAATATTATTATCTTACCAATATTTTGATTTTACGCTTGTAAAAATGTTTCAATATATCAATACAAAGCTAATAAAGTGTTTTTTCCTACACAGTTGTTGATACACTTTGAGTGAGATAGTCTCCTTGTTGTAATTAACCTAAATAGGCCAAATTAGCCCAGATACATTGGTCTTTGCCCCAAGGGGTTTATAGACACATATTCTTGTACAGTCACGAGCAATAATATGTCAACACTTGGCAACATTCAATTCCGATTTTTTCACGGAAATAACGAATGCCACGTTGAAATACGACACTTTACATAAACCTATGGGTTCGAAACTTCCATGTTCATAATAATATAAAATTTCATTAAAAAATAAAGGAGAAAATTGCCTTTGAATAAAGCCAAGTGTATACATATTTATGCTCGTGACTGTACAGGCTAAGTACACTTGCTAACTTACATGACTCCATGTTGTGTTGTTTTGTACAGTCACGAGCAATAATATGTCAACACTTGGCACTTTAAATTGCGATTTTTTCCACGAAATAACAATACGACACTTTACATATACAAGCGTTGCTTATAATCTATAAAATGCAGAAGCAGTCTCCTATCTAATGCTCAAATTACACTATCAAGTAAACTCACCCCTTTGATTTTTCATCGCTTACATGAAAGTCTTTAGCTCGGGTAACCCTAATTTACATAAATGAATCTATACGCCATTATAGTCTGATTGTTATTGTATGTTTAGCATAAATTATTAATAAATCTATGATAAAGACGGGACCCTTGGAATGAGAGCTGGGATTTCAAATTAATTCTCTTTGAATATTATTAAGGAATATTAGATTTTGGAGTTGGTTTATGTGGAAAAATTATGGGTTGTTACTAATAGTGCGGTTATATATCACTAGATTCGATTCACGCGTCATATTACGTTATTACACGATTTATCAAGAAAACTAGCTTCTGCCCGCGACTTCGTCCACGCGAAAGTTTACCCTCCGCCCATTCACCCTCTTAGGGGTGGAATTTCGAAAAACCATTTCTTAGTGGATACCTAC
The DNA here is from genome assembly GCA_963082905.1 of Oligia fasciuncula. NCBI lineage: Eukaryota > Metazoa > Arthropoda > Insecta > Lepidoptera > Noctuidae > Oligia > Oligia fasciuncula. The sequence goes on from OY720411.1 coordinate 8,666,683, forward strand.
TCTTCACAAAGAACACACCCTCCAAATTTCATGTCTCTAGGACCAGCGGTTTAAGCTGTGCGTTGATATATCAGTCAGTCAGGACTTTGAATTTTATTTGTATTAGGAACCCATATTTTTAAATTTCATCGCACTTTAAACCTTTTATTTGATTTGTTTTATCTGCTATATGTATTATATTATTATGTGCCATTAGGATGTGCTAAATAAATGTATTTTTTTCTTTCCTTCTTAAAATACGACGAAACACTTCAAGAATAGGTAGGATATTACATCATGTTTCATTATTGCATGTAAGATGGCTCATTTGTGTTACATTTCATCGCATGTACATTTTACTAGGCATTAGAAAAGATTTTCCTGAACAAACAACTAAATCACACTAATATTATAAAGGCGAAAGTTTGTGAGTGTGGGGGTGTGTGTCTGTTTGTATGATTGTTACTTCTTCACGCTCAAAGGGTTGTACCAATTTTGATAAAATTTTCTATGGAGGTAGCTGACACCCTAGATTAACATATAGGCTACTTTTTATCCCGATATTCCCACGGGATCGACATTTACGCGGGTGAAACCGCGGGGCGCAGCTAGTACCAAATAAATCTGCCTAGCCTTTTCCCAACTATGTTGGGGTCGACATCCAGTCTAACCGGATGCAGCTGAATACCAGAATTTTACATGGAGTGACTGCCTCTCTGACACAACCAAGTTACTGAGTAACACTATACCCCTTGGTAAGAAGCTCGCTAATATGTGTTTTTTTGTACCTAAAATCAACACTATTCTAATTTTTAAATTAGTCATCAAGTAAATAATTAATTTAGATTAAAATAGCTTATTAGTCTACATTGTAATTAATTATTAAGAACCTCGAAAACATACATAGTTTACTTTTTCCAGGAACTGTCAAATTTTCCCAATCAACTTTGAACCTTATATTTTAGCGATAAAGTTGAAAATCTATTAAAGAAATTTAACAGATTGTAGTAACTTGATGTGCTGGCGGCTGTATTTTACCCACCAAAGGTTCTAAAAACCCAAATTATTGCATCACTAAGCCATCAAACCGATACCGCTACATATATGTATCAAAATACGGTTATAAATGGGTTATGAGCAACATAAGCCTGCAATATGCGTCTAACGGAGCCCAAATTGGAGCCAACATTTGTATTCATAAACGCGAACCGATGGTCTGTGCCGATAGCCGCGAGTCTCGGTGCCACTGCCAGCGATAAGATATGCAAATTGCATATACAATGCATGCTGCAATTATTTGTTGATTATTTTTGTGGTTTATGTTGGCTATTTGGCGATAGTGTGTTTTAGTGAAGGTTATTTTTAAGACAGCGGTTTTGGGAAGAAGGTCCCGCATCGTACTCTGCGTATTTGGCGAATGAGAGCTAGACCTTATATGACCGCCATGATGTACGAGTATCTATCACATAATTAAATCACCTGTCATTGCTATATTTTTATTTATTTATACAAGGTGTTTTTTTTTATATCCCATAACTCTAGGGTATGAATGACACTATATCAAAGAATCAACTGGAATATTTACAATTTTTTTTGTTTTCAAAACACCCTTACGTGAATTATGACAACGTCGCATTTTCTTAGCTTTAAATATGAATTGGTTTGAATGAAAATGAATTACTCGTATTTATCAATGAAACTTAGATACATGATATCTTCGAAACTTTGCATTTTTGGACCCCATATTCTAGGATTTTTTGTATTATTTTTACTTATAAAATATAACCCTAGAGTTATGGGATATAAAAAACACGTTGTATATACTTTATTGTACACCACAAAAATACATAACATAAAAAATACATCAAACACTACAAAATATACAATGGGCGGCCTTATCGCTTTCTGCGATCTCTTCCAGGCAACCTTGGAATGGACAATGATTTTCCTGGACGTAAAATGGGGCTGTCGTTTGTGCGAATATTATGTATACCATACACTAAAATAGATACACATACATATACATATCCAAAATAATAGATACATATATACTCTAAGCAAAGAAAATAAAATAAATGAAGACTGTAGATGATTGCAGTTACGACAACAAGACCACAACGACAAGTAATGTTCCTTTAAGAGTCTTTTTAGCTATGGTATGTTAGAATAGAATAGAATACTCTACTCTCTCTCTCTACTCTTTCTCTCTTTATGTTAATTTTATTCTAGTTGCATCGCCTTCACTTAATATAATCATTGTATTCCTAAAGTCCAGAGGGAGACCGTTAACTAGATGGGATGACGATATTAAAAAAATTGCTGGTCCACAATGGCAACAAATAGCCCATGACCGAGAGAAATGGAAAGCTTTGGAGGAGGCCTTTACCTGAGGGGGGTTCCAGTGGATATAAAGTACTAGTGCCTACCTACTTAAAATATGTTTTTGTAATTAATAATAATTAGGTATAAATTAAGAAATTTAGGTTAGATAGATATTATTTACTCAAATTTTTTTTTAAATTATTTTGTAAGTTTAAAGGTAGATACAACATTCTCTAGGTTAATCTGTAAAAAAAACTGGAAATAAAAGGCTTTTTATTTTATTTTATTTATTTATATTCCTAAAGTTGTAAAACATTTTTAAAAGACTAACGGTGGAGTTTCTTGCCCATTCTTCTCCATACGAAACTACCTTTTGGAAGGTGCGACTCGAATCAATTCAATTTTTTTTTACCGTATTCAAAATAGAGAAAGGTTATTTGTAAATTTATTCGTTCAAAAGTGCCTTTTGTGTGCATAGTTGGGAAAATGCTAGGCAGATGATGATATTGTTGGATTTTAATTAAAACCTGCTGTCTACGAAAATTAGGTCTCATCTACATACAATCATGAAATAAGGTCGCTTTTCGTGTCTTACAAAGTATCGCAATATCACTAAGTGAGTGTGTATGTGTGTTACTTCTTCACACTCAAACGGCTAGACCAATTTTGGATAAATTTTGTATGGATGTAGCTGACACCCTGGATTAAAATATAGGCTACTTTTTATCCCGATATTCCTACGGGATCGACACTTACGCGGGTAAACCGCGGGACGCAACTAGTCTTCTTATATATCCGACATTTTAACGCCCTTGAACACAAACAATCATAGAATCATCATCATCTGCCTAGCCTTTTCCCAACTATATGTTGGGGTCGGCTTCCAGTCTAACCGGATGTAGCTGAATACCAGTATTTTACATGGAGCGACCAGTTACTGGGTAATACGATACCATTTGGTAAGACTGGTTGGTAAGACTTTCGGGCTTCTGACTACCCGTAACGAATGTCAAAGATCCACGAATGACAGCCGGAACCAACGGCTTAACGTGCGGAGAGGTCACGGTACCTATGTAAAGATGGTCACCCATCCACAGACCAACCGCGGCAAGCGTAGCTTAACCTGATCGATCGACCTGTGCGGCTGTTATTATTGTTACGAGCTTCGGGTTCGTGACAATAAAAACTGCCGATTTAATAACCAAAAATAACTCTTTAATTAAAAACACTAATTACAACTCAAACACACTAATTAAAAGAACACAATTTCACTACTGATTACTCTTAATTCGCACTTGAAGATCGCTTGATGTTTTCGCTCTTGTCGCTTTATCCAAACTGTGTCGGTCGTCGCGCATCCCGGCCTTATATAGTGCCGCAGATAGTTCTAGAACCTTCCATTGTAGAAACATCTAGAATGTTCGAGTACATACCGGCCCCGACCGACTAGGTGTCGATAGTTCGAGAAAGTTCTACAAAGTTCTAGTATCGAATTTTCTAGAACGATCGTGACTCGACTAGTTCTGCTACTCGATACTAGATGGCGCTAGTGGTAACTAATGTCACCATGTACCAGGCATTAATTGTGGCGCGCAACACTGCCCCCTCCTAAGACATGCTCGTCCCGAGCATTATCAGCCCCATAATAACGCGCCAGTCGGTCCACATGGACGATCTTAGGAGTACCTCTTGCACCTTTCTGTATCCGGTAGGTTACGTCATTGATCTTTGTCACAATCCGGTACGGTCCGTCCCATTTAGCTTGAAGCTTAGGAGATTTCCCTTTGCTGCGGACTGGATTGTGCAACCACACTAGTGAACCTTCGTCGAACCCTTTATTGTTCATTTTGCGGTCATAACGGGTTTTCATCTTTTCAGACATTTGCTGGCCCGATTGTCTGACGTGCTCATAAATGTCATTCATTTTGCTCCGCAAGTCATGCGCATAATCGGTTATACTGCGTGGGGCATCAGGTGGTATTCCGGTGATCAGGTCTGCAGGCAGCCGTAATTCTCTTCCAAAGTTTGCGAAAGCTGGTGTCACCGATGTACTTTCGTGAACAGCGCTTCGGTATGACAACAAAAACGGTTGTATGTGCTTGTCCCAATCTCGTTGCCGATTTTCCACAACTTTGGCTAGGTACCTCTCCAATGTCTGATTAAATCGTTCCACCATTCCATCCGACTGTGGGTGGTAAGAAGTTGTTCTGGTTTTATGAGTACCCATAACTCGACAAGTTTCCTGGAATATTTGTGACTCAAAATTCCTTCCTTGATCACTGTGAATCTCTAAAGGTACTCCAAAACGACAGAAGACTTCATGAACTAACTTATCTGCAACTGTCGAAGCTTCTTGATTTGGAATGGCGAAGACTTCCGGCCACTTGGTGAAGTAATCCATCACAACCATGAAATACTTGTTGCCACTTTCACTTACCGGAAACGGCCCCGCAACGTCAAGGGCTATCCTCTCCCATGGTGCACCAACATTGTACAATTTCAATGCACCTCTACTACGAGTCTGAGGTCCCTTTACAGCTGCACAACTTGTACATTTGCGACACCAGTCCTCGACATCGTCCCGACAGTGGACCCAGTAAAACCGTTCTCGTATCTTCAGTAGAGTCCGTTTTACTCCCAGATGACCTCCTGAACAACCATTATGGTACAGCTGTAGAACATCCGGTACTTGAGCTTTAGGGACAACCATTTGTAAATGACAGCTGTCTCCCCGAGCATTTTCCCATTTACGGCACAGGACTCCATCCTGAATCACCAAGCTGTCCCATTGGGCCCAATAGCTTTTTGTGATCGAACTCATCGCTGAGACGTCGCTCCACCTGGGCTTAGGAGCTCTGGCCTTCATCCACTTCAGAATCGGCTTGATGTCCGAATCTTCCTGCTGTGCACGTTGTAGGCTTTCCTTCCACTCGTTGCTGAGGTCTGTCTTGAGCATCCTCACAGGTACGACTTCTTTACCCTCTTGCCTAGTACCATGCTTGCGGTCTTCAGGACAAGGTCTTCTTGAAAATGCATCTGAGCTGCCATGAGGTTTCCCGCTGCGATGTTTGACCACAAAGTCGTATTCGTGCTGCTGCTGGGCGGTGCTGTTAGCCGCACTTCTCTCTGGAGACCAGTCATCTTCCCTTTCTGCAGTTCGCTTAGGGCAACTGGATCGAAGGTGGCCCTTTTCCCCACAGCCGTAGCACCTAGGGCTGTACCTTCTATTACGATCGCGAACTGTAGCCGCTACAACCTCCCTGACGCGATGGGAACGAAGATCCTGCCGCACAGCTTCCACCTCCAGTGCATGGGCCAAGGCGTCCTTAAGCGTCCCGTGGTGCCCGAGCCTCACAGCAGCTCTCACTTCAAGGTCGCGTATGCCGTCGATGAATGCCTGCACCAGGTTCCCATCAATAAGCGCAGGTACGGACTGGTAAGCTTTACGAACCAGCTTCTCCACTTCAAGGGCCCACTGCTGCAGGTTTTCGTTACTGCGTTGCACGCGATCCTTGAGCTGCGCACGAAACACGTGTTCCAGGTGAGCGTCGCCATACCGAGCCTCCAATGCCTCAAGGAGCTGCTCGTAAGTCCCTTCCTTACCTAGAGCTTCCAGAACGGTTAAGGCCTGGTCGCGCAGGCCTAGGGTGAGGGCAGTCATGGCCTGACTTTTATTCCACCCGTTCGCCTTCATGACAGCCTCAAACTGGATTTTGTAGGCCGACCAGGAAGAAGTACCGTCGAACGGTGGCACTTTGAATCCACGTAGCGAAGGTGTTGTAGCTACGGGAGCTGCGATTCCATCCCCAAATTTGAGGTAATCCAGCGTTTTCTTCACGTCAGCCATCACGGTTACCTTCACGTCAGCCATCACGTTGTCAACCCGATTATTTACTTGGTCGATTCGGGTTTCAGCTTCCGACAGGCGGTTGTCATATTGAGCAACCTTATCCTTCACCTCCTTCATGTCTTTCCCGAAGGTAGCGTGAAGGTCCTTCATAAGGAGCATCTGCTCCTCCTGGCGGCGCGCCTGCTCCTCCTGTTGGCGGACCTGTTCCTCCTTATCACGCTGGAGCTGTTCTTCCAGCCGACGAGCCTGTTCCTCCTGTCGACGGGCCTGTTCCTCCTGTCGACGGGCCTGTTCCTCCTTATCCCGCTGGAGCTGTTCCTCCAACCGACGAGCCTGTTCCTCCTGTCGGCGAGCTTGCTCCTGCAGCATCATCATCAGAGCAGCCAAATCTGGTGCTGATGATGCTGGAGCAGCTGTGGACGGGCCGGCCTCCGAGGTCGGTAGCTGGCCTTCCGACCTCTGTGGCGTTGCTCCACCGAATCTCCTCTGGTCCGTCTCCTGCTGGCGATGACTCCGGGTACGGATACCCTCCGTGTCGTCTTTGGGTAAAACCGGCATAATCCTTGCTTCTGACACCAATTGTTACGAGCTTCGGGTTCGTGACAATAAAAACTGCCGATTTAATAACCAAAAATAACTCTTTAATTAAAAACACTAATTACAACTCAAACACACTAATTAAAAGAACACAATTTCACTACTGATTACTCTTAATTCGCACTTGAAGATCGCTTGATGTTTTCGCTCTTGTCGCTTTATCCAAACTGTGTCGGTCGTCGCGCATCCCGGCCTTATATAGTGCCGCAGATAGTTCTAGAACCTTCCATTGTAGAAACATCTAGAATGTTCGAGTACATACCGGCCCCGACCGACTAGGTGTCGATAGTTCGAGAAAGTTCTACAAAGTTCTAGTATCGAATTTTCTAGAACGATCGTGACTCGACTAGTTCTGCTACTCGATACTAGATGGCGCTAGTGGTAACTAATGTCACCATGTACCAGGCATTAATTGTGGCGCGCAACATTATTTAGCCCCTCGACAAACAATCATAGAATAAACACCCAAATGAATCCAGCGATAATACTCGCAACACACCTTAAACTAATCTGCGAAGTAGCACATATAACATCGCTATCAGTACGACCATAACATTAATGTTCGGAACTGATTTGTTCGTCGAAATAACCCTATAATGGCCAGGCCATTTCAACCCCTAACTAAGGTTGCTTGTCCATTGGAGCGGGGCGAGTTAGCGGGGCGAGTTAGCGGGTACGTGAGGGAGAGTGCCAGTGACAAGGCGATCGAAGCGGAGAAAGTGACAGGACATAGTGATGCACATATTCTGCGGTTGTAATCCGGTAAAAAAAACCCAACTCAAACCTAATATTATAAACAAAAACTGGCCAAGTGCGAGTCGGACTCGCACACGAAGGGTTCCGTATCACAAGGCAAAAACGCCGAAAAGCTTTGGGAACGGAACCCTAAAAAACATTTCAATATTTGTATGTTTGTTTGTTACGCTGTCACGCTAAAACGGATAAACGAATTTACATTAAATCTGACACATGGGTAGACCATGACCTGTAGGGCTATTCTGTAAAAATCTCACCGTAAAAACTTAGGTGAAGTGAGTTTGTTTTTGCTAGGAATTGACACTATTGACAGCTCACTCCACGCTCACTTCACCTAAGTTTTAACGGTGAGATTATTACAGAATAGCACCGCTGGATTAGGGCACAGGAAACTTTTCACGGTATAAACTTATGCGGGTGAAACCGAAAAGTCAGCAGGCCAAGTGGTGACGGCCGCAACTTACGAGTTGTAGTTCGTAGGTTTGAACCCAGACAGGCGCTTTACTTTGTGTAAATTATATCATCACCACTGCTCTCAAAACGGTGAAGGAAAACATCGTGAGGAAACCGGCATGTCCTAGAACCAAAAATTCGAAGACATGTGACATCTACCAACCCGCACTGGGCCCGCGTGGTGGTTGACGACCCACACCCTCTCGCAGAGAGGAGGCCTGTGTGCCAGCAGTGGGAACATTATAGGCTGATTATGTTATGTTTATGGTTGAAACCGCGGGGCGCAGCTAGTTTCGAATATACCAATTACAGGCACTTTTTAATTGTCAAGTAAGCGGTCAGTCAGAAAGATGAACTTAGTCGCCCATTCCAAAGCGTAGTAGGTTCCTATAGAGAAGAACGGGCGAGAAACTCTACGGACACTATTTCCGCGGTATCCATAGAAGCGGAGATGCTTGCAGAGAAAAGGAGATAGGTTGTAAACCAATAGGATTTCGTTATTTACCAATCATAAAACCGTTCTAGTCATGTTCACTGAAGCGGAGTTAGCGAAGACCAGCGAGGTAATTGCGTAACAATAGATGGGCAATCCACCGGGTTTAAACCCGGTGCTTTTGATAAACACCCGATAAACACCCATAAACACCCAGAAAATTGAATGTATACGGGTGTTTATCAAAGCACCGGGTTTAAACCCTTATGGATTGCTCATCTATATGCGTAACACATTAACAGTAGGAATGGCTTTCATTTTGATAGTTCAACAACATTCACTGCGTTGTTTACGATGATGAGCAGATATTTTTTTAGAACAAATGAAGCAATGGATTAGCAATGTCTTTCAAAATGATTTAGATTGTGACTGATATCGTGTGCATAACACGATATCATTAGAGTGCTAAATTTAGTGCGATTCTTTTGTTTATTGCTGTCTGAGTTCTGTATGTCTTCGCCTTTCTCCGCTCTAATGGACTAGTAGCCTTAATAACTATACTAAGTTGCTGGGTAAAATGCATTTCAGTATGAAAAGAGTTTTTTTTTTGTAGTCATTTGGGAAACGGGAAAGCTCGCACAAAAAAATTCATTAGTTTCAAACATCTGGGTCAAGGTATCGTGTAGTTCGGTATATTTTTACAATGGATGTTTTCGCTGAATGCGGGGTGTGTGTCACCCCTTTTGGGGGTGAAAAAATATGTTTATGTGTGTATTTGAAAAGGTGAACGTGGCAATAATACATTAGAGGGGTCTTTATGTGAAAGGGGTGGTTTTCTTTAAGAAGGATTTTTAGGAGGGGTGCGTGGTTAAAGGAATGTGGTTTAATTTTATTATCTCTACATGTGTGTAGAATTTACGGTCCTAAAAGTTGTGGAAGCTGGCGGTTTTTCTTGATACCCGACTGTGCAGACGAGGGTAATGTGTTTATTTTATAAAAAAGTCAGTGTACGTAGTTGTTTTTAGGGTTCCGTACCTCAAAAGGAAAAAATGGAACCATTATAGGATCTGTTTGTTGTCCGTCTGTCCTAGACCGTATTGCCCTTTCAAACTACTCAACGGATTTCACCATTATTTAGACAGTTTACTCCGGAAGATTTTTTTGTTCATGTTAAACATAAAAATAAATATCGATGTTTTGTCAAGTCGTAAAAACTGAGCGAAGCAAGGGCGGGTCGCTAATTAACACATAATCACGATTTGTTTACATGTTTTAACTAGTGACCGAAATAACTACACAACGACTATTTCTAACGTCCTTTAATAACATTCCATAGGCCATGATTATAAAACAACTTATTTGAAGACACTTATTTCAGCCTGCCCACTTATAAATAAGTGGGTTGAATTTACGTGAAATTACAGACAAGTATGTCGAAAGTACCGTGAAACAGTTATTTTTTATAGTCACCATTTATTTTCATGAAGGTGCCCAAATAACTACACAACTGACTATTTCTAAAAATACTTAACGTCCTGTATAACATTCCATAGGCCATGATTATAAAACAACTTATTTGAAGACACTTATTTCAGCCTGCCCACTTATAAATAAGTGGGTTGAATTTACGTGAAATTACAGACAAGGATGTCGAAAGTACCGTGAAACAGTTATTTTTTATAGTCACCACTTATTTTCATGAAGGTGCTGTAAAATATGGAAGAGTCGTTGATAATTCAATAAACTTACTTTGTGTTTCGTTAAAATGTAAGCTTTCTTTGTAATATTAATGTTTGTGAAGTTTTTTTTTTGGGTTATGTAGGCAAAGGGTGCCAACGGAACCCTATCACTAAGACTGCTGTCAGTTCGTCCGTCTGTCACAGGGGTGAATCTTTTGAAGCGTAATAGAGTCTATTAATAAATCTAACTCCTTTTACGGAGTACTAATGAGTTCAATGTCTGTTAAAATCTTTGGGACTGGATTGTTAAGTTTAATGGGTTTACAATTCTACGTATTTTAGGTAAAAAAATATGATTATTTTAGATAATAAATGTTACGCCTCCTACACAGTCTATTTTTAGTTAAACACAAATATCAAATTCGCCGCATTTTGTTCAAAATTTCAACAAGGTGAATTCACGACATCAACTTATTACACATATTTGCATAACAGAGGCCTTCAAGTAAGAATATTTTGCATGTTCTTTGTCGTAAATTACTGTTAATTCATTTTTAGAGTTCCGTACCTCCAAAGGAAAAATGGAACCCTTATAAAATCACTTTGTCGTCCGTCTGTCTGTCCATCTGTCAAGACCCTTTTTTTTGAGGCACGCGTAGAGTTATCATGTTGAAATTAATATCAAATACTCAGGGGTTGCAATCCCTTGAAGCAGTGAAAAAATCAAACTTCTAAGTCATCGCAATCAAAAGGTACGAGCGTTTATGTTCCGCTTATGCCGCATATTTTGACACTCGCAAGGGAATCGAAACCACATCCCGTTGACCTAGAATCTTAAAATTTGGCAAGAAGCAATTTCATGTAACACAAGTAAAGAAAAAAATCCGAAAACCGTTTTGTACGGAACCATCGGTGCGCGAGTACGACTCGCACTTGACCGGTATTTTACGTCAAAATATGTTACAATTTTCTTCCTTACTTGAAAAGTTATATAACAATTTAGTAACAAGGTGCCAGAGAGGCAGGTTGATATTATGTTCTGCTGGTGAACCCTAAACGCAGAAAACAGTCAAACGCGTCAAAGGAGTATGTGCTTAGGAGCTTGGAAGATATGAGAATAGCTGTGTGATAATTTGATTGATGGGCGATATCCAACCAAGCAACCCAAAACTAAACTATGTATAGTAAGTGCTAATAATAGAAACGGACTATGTAACATTATAGAAGATATTTTGGGAGCGGATCATGATTTCTGTCACTACTCTTATCCAAATGGTAGCATAGAAGAACTTCTACTTGGCATAGAAAATAAGCTTAGTAATTATAATGAAACTGACCATTGCGTCATATTAATTGGAGAAAAAGATTTCCTAAGTACAAGGAACTATCACGACCTTATCTACCATATTAAAGATACCATTGAAAAACTGAGCCATACAAATATTATTATATGTCTCCCGACCTACAGACAATGTGGCCAATACACAACACTATATAACTCTAGGATTGAAATGTTTAATAATCTATTGTATCTTCATAACACAGCGTATGAATATGCTTATTTATTGGACTCAAACGCTGACTTATCTTACGATTACTCAATGTTTTCGGGTCGTCAAGGTCTCCTGAATGATGCAGGTATGAAAAATATATTTATAAATCTTAAAAGGACAATTCATGAAATACAAATGACTAATAATGACACTGACGTGAAGGACAAATCGGAAGAAACATCGAACCATTTTTTTCTATAATTATCTCACAATATTGCATCAAAACATCGCAGGATTGATTAACAAATCAGATCAATTACTATTGCATCTACATGAACTTCAAAACAATATAGACGTTATTTGTGTGACCGAACACTTCATGGAAGCTGGATATGAAGACTTTCTCAGTCTACCTAATTATAAATTAGCAGCCTGCTACTCCAGAGACACAAAAAGAGGAGGAGCATGCATATTGGTAAAAATTGGCCATCAATATAGAGAGCTTAACGAAATCAAGAAACTTTCAGTTCCAGGAGCTTTCGAGTGCTGCGCAATCGAATTAATAGAGCATAATGTTACTATTATATGTATTTATAGGATACCTAAATCTAGTAATCTTGACACATTCTACTCAAAACTTAATATTCTCCTACCAAAAATCTGTTACAAAGCGCGCAAAAATGTCTTAATATGTGGTGACTTTAACATTAACACTTTAAAAAAAGATAGAATATCTCAAGAATTTACAAATTACTTATTAAGCTATAACTTAAAATTACAAATTGACGAGCCCACCAGATTACAAAGCAATACATGCATAGACAATTTTGCGCACAATTACCCGCGAAAATGTATTCATCAAATAATGGATTTCAACATGTCAGATCACACGGCCCAACTTCTAAAGATTCCAGTAAAAAAATCTTGTGCAATTAATAGTTGGAATATTACAACGCGTGACTACAGTCACGAGAACCTTATTAAATTCAGATCATGCTTAAAGTCTTTAACTTTTTGCGATATCTTTCATGCCGATGATCCAAATATAGCGTATAATAATTTTATGGAAACATTTCAGCTGTTTTACAATTTATGTTTCCCCATATTTATTAAAAAAATTAAGTCAAAAAGAAATCCGAATTGGTTGACACCTGGTATAAGGCGTTGTAGCAAAAATAAACGACAACTTCTCTGGCAACTAAGGCTAAAACCTAATTGTACTAACCAAACAAAACTAAAAAATTACTCAAATAGACTTAAGAAAATAATAAAATTGACACAAAAGGCAAAAAATAACCATAAAATAATGACATCAACAAATAAAACAAAGGATACATGGAAAATTATAAATGAAAATAGATATTGCCCTCCGTATGACTATATAACAGAAATACATAGTAATGGTAATAAAATAACAAACCCCAGTGATATAGCGAACGCATTTAACAACCACTTCGTAGATCAAGCTGAATTACATTCTAAAGCTTCAAAATCTACGAGCTGTAAGATTTCAAACATATGCGACAGCTCAATATTCCTGGCCCCGACTACGCCTTATGAAGTGCATCGGATTACACAAGACCTAAAAAATAAAGTTAGTGTAGGTTATGATGACATCTCAACAAGAGTATTGAAATTCGTTTCTGAAGTGATATCGAGCCCCATTAGTCATATAATTAATTTAAGTATAAGCTGTGGAATCTATCCCGATAAGCTAAAACCCACTATAGTTAAGCCCTTATTTAAAAAAGGTGACAAGACTGACATAAATAACTACCGACCAATTGCGCTTATACCGGTTGTTGACGTCGGTGTCGCGGTCCGCCCGGCCTTTTAATTCTAGGAATATTTTATTAGTATGTTTTTTATTACGTTTGTATTATTTTTTATGCAATAAACGAAAAGCCAACAAGAACGGGGTGCACAGGGGCGCTCTGATTGGAGGATGCGCGCGCGCTCACCCCCGCCTACCGCTGCGGCCGCCATTGCCAATAGATCGAAGGATTAGTGCCAAAAAAACCCGCGACGCGAACACTCCACGCGCGTGAAACACCCGCGCCCGCGCATTCCGTCCTTGTTGATCTGTAAAACTAAGTTCGTATTTTCCGTTACTCACCAACAACCACACCTAGCAGCTACAAAGTTGGTCCATCGAGCCGCATTGCTTAACTGTGGTGAGCAGCAAAACCTGTGTAGCAGGGATGTCGTTGTTCCAAACGCCGCCGTGTGTAGTGAAAACACGTGCACAAAAGAAAAAGGAGCAACTGACTAACGAAGAAGGAAAACAACTTGAAGTAAAATCAGATCTGCTGCATAGCAGTACGGATGCAGTGAAAAAAATCGGGAAAGTGCATTCAGATATCGGTGTACTCCGGCCACGTGCTGCCTCGAGCTTGTTCAAGCGACAAGATGGCGGCGAGTGCAAAAGTTCTCGCAACTCACACGCGTCGTCGTCAGCAATACGGCGGCAACAACTGGAATATGAAGCCGCTCAATTGAAAGCGAAAATCGAAATGGAAGAAATTCAAACAAAGGCTCGCATCGAAAAAGAATTGGTCGACAGGAAATTGGCCATGGACTTAGCCGAGTTGGAATCGAAATCGCGCTGCTCAAATCAATCTTCATCAGCTTCCTACAAAAGCAAAGTGGAGAATTGGCTGGAAAAGTCCGTCGCTGAACCCGGCACGTCGCACGATCGCAACAAAGCGACTGTCAGGGGCGGTGAGTGCCACCGCAACATTGACGGCGACGAGATGGCTATGCCACCTGCTACCGCGACAAGTACTTGTCGCGCCATCGAGGAGCTGACCAACGCGATTAAGAATGCTGTCGATTCATCTAATTCCAACACGGGCAATAAAGTGCTGTTGTCTAGGCTGGCCACCTCGAAAGATCTGCCCTTGTATTTTGGGGATCCTTTGGAATGGATACAATTTCGGGAAGCGTTTTTTGAATCGTCACGGGTATGCAAATATAGTGATACAGAAAATGTGTGGCGTCTACGAAAGTGTTTGCGCGGCGACGCAAAAGATGCAGCCGCTGCATTACTGATGGGAGCGAGCTCGCCCCATGATATCATAGAAACGCTCGAACTGAGGTTCGGTAGACCAGAAAACGTCATGCGGCAAGTTATATCACAACTGAAAAAGTTATCACCACTACCACACTCATACCACGCCGAAATCGTTAAATTCGCCATAAAAATAAAAAATTACGTCACCGCCGTAATTACATTGAAACAAATAGATTACTTGAGAAGTCCAGAGTTGTTAACAATCGTCGTATCAAAATTGCCTACAGGACTCGTTAACAAATGGGTAGAATACCTACACGAACATCGAGTACAGACTGAAACGCCTAAATTGGAACTACTGTCCAAATTCCTTTATGAGGAAGCGCAAAAGGTAGCAGAGTCGGGAGTTAGCCACGTACAATATCAGAGTGAATTTTACAAGAATAAACAAAACCAGAAAAAGCTTAACGATCATCATTCCGTGCTAACATCTGTTAAGGACAATGACCCCGACACTGCCGGAAAGTGCAAGTTTTGTAAAAGGAACAAGCATGCGTTGCCAGACTGTAGTCAATTCAAGCGAGCCATGAGAAAGGATAGATGGCGATTTGTTCGAGCAAACAAGTTATGCTTCAAATGTCTCTGTGCTCGGCACCCGGATAAGAACGAGTGTACTGCGGAAAACTGCAACGTCGAGGCCTGTGGTGGGGCTCATCACCAGATGCTGCACTGGACGAAGCCAGAAGTGGCGCGCCGTGAAACTTCCGCGCCAGCCAACGATACCGCGACGCCCGACTCCGCTAGCGCCGCCGCTAGTGAGCTCGTCTCACACGCCAGCACCCGCGCCGCGCAGTGTCACGAAGTGTCAGTGATAAAACCAAAGACAAGTGTATTACTAAAAATAGTGCCAGTCACTATTCATGGACCCAGGTCAAGCGTGGCCACGCATGCGCTTCTAGACGACGGCGCAACAGTGACTCTCATCGCGGCCGACCTTGCCAATCAGGTCGGGCTGCACGGAGAAAGGGTCACAATGCGTGCTTCAGGTGCATGGGACTCCGAGTTATTGTGCGAGAATGAGATAATTAAATGTAAAATAAGTAACAGTGACGGTAACAAATTCGACTTACGTGCTCGTAAACTCAAAGAACTTAATTTGCCCTTACAGTTATTCACCTCTAATGTAAACTATTGTGAAAACATCTCTAGTAATAATAACCCCATAATGTGTGACAGCAATGTTAAACCTAAAATTTTAATTGGTCAAGACAATTATGATTTAATTGCACCTATTTTATGTAAAAGGTATAAGCCGGGCGGACCATACATCACGCAAACTTTATTAGGATGGTGTGTGCACGGAGCTTGGCAAGCTGATTTTACTGGTAAGCGCGCCGAGCACGTCAACAACATCGGCAGCATCGGCGGCGCCGGCTGCGAGCCAACCGCAGCGCACGGAGCGGCGATCAGCCATCGAGGTAAGCCTGCCGCGCGCGCGCTCCGCGACTCGTCACCGAGGAACGGCAGCGCGGGCGCGAGCGGGACATCATGTTTTGATATTATTACATGTGTAGATAAACCATTGTGTCAGTCAGCTGTCGTTAAAGATACCTCCGAATGTAGTACAGACATTGATTTAAGCCAATTACACGATTTAATTCGCTGTTCATTTTCACTCGATTCAATTGGTATCAGTAACAAACCACGTCAAAATATTGAAGAATTACGAGCCGTAAATATCCTTAACGAGTCAGCTGAGTTAGTTAACGGTCAATGGTTGGTCAAGTTGCCGTGGAAGCACGATAAATTTGTTATGCCGGACTCTTATCCTGTAGCATTAAAAAGATTACACTCTGTAGAAAGAAAAATGTCTTCTAACCCAGAATATGAAATTAGATACCGCGAACGTATTGAACATTTACTTAAAAATAATTACGCACGAAAACTGACTGAGGCAGAGTGCAGGTTCGATTCCGAGTCGGACCACGTTTGGTATTTACCGCATTTTGGGGTGGACAATCCAAACAAAAAAAAGTTGCGATTAGTCTTTGATGCCGCCGCCAAAAGTGACAATATGTCACTTAATGACTTTCTACTTCAAGGGCCTGACTTATTACAATCTTTATACGGTATAATGTTTAGGTTTAGAGAGAACCGTATAGGAATAATAGGAGACATAAAAGATATGTTTTTACGTATTAAAATACATAATAACGATCAAAATGCATTGAGGTTTTTGTGGAAGGAGAAAGGCAGCGATGTTGTAAATAAGTATGTAATGACGTCACTTATTTTCGGCGCGAATTGTTCCCCGTTTGTTGCCCAATTTATTAATCAAAATAAAAATGCTTCTCGATTCAGTCAACAGAAGCCAGACGCTGTGAAAGCTATAACAAACAATCAGTACATGGATGATTATATTGATAGCTTTTCTGATGAGGAGGTAGCTAGGAAAATAATAAAAGAAATTTCATTTATTCATAATGAAGGTGGATTTAAAATGTGTAACTATCTGAGTAATGTACCTAATGTACTAAGTGATATTCCAAAAGACAGTCTTAATGTCATAGCAATAAAGTTCAATTTTGATAAACAGGCGGAGCGGGCATTAGGTATATTGTGGTTCCCGCGCAGCGATCTGTTAGCTTTAGATTTATCCTTCAAACGTATTCCGCCAGAAATTATACTTTTGAAAAGAATACCTACTAAGCGCGAAATGCTAAGTATTGTTATGTCTATTTTTGATATACACGGCTATTTGGGACCGTTTACCATAAAGGGAAAAATATTGATGCGCGAAACGTGGAAACTTAATATCAAATGGGATGAAAAGTTGAATACTAGTTTATATGATTTATTCTGTAAGTGGATTAATCAATCTAAGGAAATAAATAATATTAGGATTCCTCGTTGTTATTTTTCCTGTGATCAGACGAGTGATAGTTTAGCTTGTCTAGAACTTCATTTATTTTGTGATGCATCGCCGAGCGCGTACGCCGCTGTCGCATATTGGCGTCGCGAAAGCAGCAACGGACAAGCAACCGTATCGTTTATCGCGAGTAAATGTAAAGTTACTCCATTAAAACCGGTTTCCGTGCCTAGACTTGAACTGCAAGGAGCCGTGTTGGCGTGTAAGTTAGCTAATAGCGTTAAAAAGGAACATCGTTTTCAACCTAATTTAGTTTTCTACTGGACAGATTCGACTACAGTATTACACTGGGTTAAAAATAAATGTAGAACATATAAAGCATTCATCGCGAACAGGCTAGGAGAAATAGACGAGTTGAGTAAGTCCGACGAGTGGCGATATGTGCCCACTGGCGCAAACGTCGCAGACCTGGCGACAAAAAATAGCGATTACGTATTGACAGGAGATTCGGAGTGGTTCTCGGGCCCGTCGTTCTTACACCAGCTGCGTTCTTGCTGGCCGCAACAACCTGAAATAAAAACAATTAGTGATGATATATTAGAAAAAGTACACGCTGTTCAAGATAATAATATAATAAGTGACTTACCTGTTCCCGAACCAAGTCGATTCTCTAGTTGGCTGCGATTATTACGTAGCACTGCAACTGTCCTATTGTTTGTTGAAAAATGCAAGAAGAGTGAAATTAAAGTAATTAACGAAAAATTAATCAATCAAGCGGAACTATTGTTACTTCGTTACTCACAAAAATGTTCTTTTCAAACTGAAATAAGTTTGCTTAGATTAAACAAAGAAATAAATAAAGATAGCCGTTTGAGATCACTCACCCCAATATTGGACGAAAATAATTTATTACGCATGGGTAGTCGTATTGGTAAAGTAAAGGGTGTAGATCAGCTCACTAAATACCCAATAATTATAGATGGAAATGACCATATCGCGCGACTAATCGTTACTCAATACCATATAAACGCCGCGCACTCTAGTAACGAGATGGTAGTTAATGAGTTGCGTCAAAAATATTGGCTCATTCGATTAAGACCTACTGTTCGTACTATATCTAAACAATGTTTAATTTGCCGTTTTAAAAGAGCCATGCCTTTGCCGCCACGCTTAGGTGACTTACCCGAATGTCGTCTTACACATCACCGTAGACCATTCACCATGTGCGGAGTAGACTTGTTCGGGCCGATGGAAGTTACGGTCGGTCGGCAGAGGGCGCGCAGGTACGGCGTACTATTTACTTGCCTCACGGTGCGTGCGGTCCATATTGAATTAGTTCCGACTCTTACTACTGATTCCATGATAATGTCACTTCGTCGAATGGCCGCTCGTAGGGGTTGGCCACACACCATGTTCTCGGATAACGGCACTAATTTGAGAGGGGCTGACACGGAAATGAAAAGGGCTTATAAAGAACTACTCGATAATCAACAAGCATTAACAACTGCAGCTTTAAACAAGGGAGTCGAGTGGAAATTCATTCCTCCGGCCAGTCCACATATGGGTGGTGCATGGGAGCGTCTTATTAGGAGCGTTAAAACAGCTTTAAAGGTTGTTCTAAAAGAAAGAGCTCCGAGAGAAGAGACCTTGCTTACTTTCTTGTGTGAAGTTGAGAACATTATAAACGGGCGACCCTTGACTCATGTTTCCGTCGACCCACGAGATCCAGAATCTCTAACACCCAATCATTTTCTACTAGGTTCTTCATCCAATCTCCCACAAATAGGTATCTTTGATGACAGTGACTTATACCTTAGAAAACAATGGCGTATCGTACAACGCTTAGCTGATTTATTTTGGTCCAGATGGCTCAGAGAAGTATTGCCTACACTAGCGCCCCGCAAGAAATGGGACCGCGAGGGTGCACAGCTAAAGGTAGGTGACCTGGTTGTCGTAGTAGACCCCGCTTCCCCTCGGAATGTCTGGCCGAAAGGAATCATTCATCAAGTGTACCCGGGAGCTGATGGACGGGTAAGAACCGTAGACATTAAAATAAAAACGGGTATTTTGAAACGTCCTGCAACACGAGTTGCTTTACTCATGGGTTTTGAGTGTCGCAATGACGACACTAAGGGGCAGGATGTTGACGTCGGTGTCGCGGTCCGCCCGGCCTTTTAATTCTAGGAATATTTTATTAGTATGTTTTTTATTACGTTTGTATTATTTTTTATGCAATAAACGAAAAGCCAACAAGAACGGGGTGCACAGGGGCGCTCTGATTGGAGGATGCGCGCGCGCTCACCCCCGCCTACCGCTGCGGCCGCCATTGCCAATAGATCGAAGGATTAGTGCCAAAAAAACCCGCGACGCGAACACTCCACGCGCGTGAAACACCCGCGCCCGCGCATTCCGTCCTTGTTGATCTGTAAAACTAAGTTCGTATTTTCCGTTACTCACCAACAACCACACCTAGCAGCTACACCGGTAATATCAAAAATATTTGAAAAAGTTATTTATAACCGCATGTATTCCTTCTTCACCAAGCACAACATTTTAGTAAAGGAACAGAAAGGTTTTAGGAAAAATAATTCCATAAATATGGCTATCTATGACTTCCTTAGTATTATAATGACAGATATCGATCAAAGAACTCCCACCAGCGCTTTATTTATGGATATGACGAAAGCGTTTGATCTAGTTGAACATAATATCTTGTTAGAAAAACTAAGTGCTTACGGAATAAGGGGAAATGCACTTTCTCTTATAAAATCTTATCTTGACAATAGAACACAGTGCACGGAAGTTAGACGAATTTGTAAAAAGGATAAAAAGGAATGTAAATACGTTTCAGAAAAACGTAAAATCACATTTGGCGTGCCACAAGGCAGTGTATTGGGCCCGCCATTGTTTTTAGTCTACATAAATGACTTTCCGAAAAATGTCACTTACCCTATGGTTCTTTTTGCCGATGATAGCACTTTAATTATAAAACATAATAAAAATGGAAACTATGAACATGACATTAAAGACGCACTACAGCAATCAATAAACTGGCTTGAACAAAATAACTTAGTATTGAATCTAAGTAAAACTAAAATTATGCAGTTTAGACAAAGAATTAACACTCCTGACATTAATATATCTTTTAATAATAATATAATTGAAGAAGTAGGACATATTAAATTTTTAGGATTGACAATAGACTCTAAACTGACGTGGAAAGAACATGCATCCATCCTAATTAAAAAATTAAGCAGGTTTGCTTTCGCTCTTCACAAACTAAAAAAAATTGTAAATCAGGCAGCTGTCGTAACCGCGTATTATGGTTATGTCGACTCCATACTACGTTACGGAGTTATTTTCTGGGCAAATTCATGCGAAAAGCATGACATCTTTAAAGCACAAAAGAGGTGCATTAGGTCTAAGTATATGCAATCTTAAATCAACAGAAAGTTGCAAACCCCATTTTATTTCCCTCAAAATACTAACGCTGCCTTGTCTTTATATTTACGAGACCGCATTGTTTGTAAAAAAAAACGGTGATTTATTTAAAAAAGCTTCAGAGCAAAGTCTTCGATCTATAAGACCAACATACCGACATGAATTATGCCTAAGAAGATCAAAAACCGCCCTGATGCACAAGAGCATACTTTGCATGGCTCCGAAAATTTTTAATAAGCTACCAAATGACATAAAAGATTTAAACTTGACTCAATTTAAACGCAGCCTAAATACATTTTTATTAGACAAATGCTACTATACCATTGACGAATTTCTTGCTGACAAAATTTCTTGTGCATGATCCTGTATTTATGATTTATGATGTACCTAATATTCCTATCAGACTTTTAATTTTATTAGAATTGTATAATACTCATATAATGTTTTAATTAATTTCTAATATTGTTAAATTAATAGTGTATGCCCTAAAGGGTAGATTTTTGAGATTCTATAAAATATCTGTAAGACCTGTTATATCACCAAAAATCGCACTAATAAATACTTTGACTTTGACTTTGGCTGTTGAGCACAGGAATTTGAAATTATGATGTAAATATCATTACTATATCGTACGAACTGCTGTTGCAAGTTTAATGTGTGTGTACTTATTTATGGACTAATAGTTCCCATGTGAGATACAAAGTGGCCTATTATATATTTTCCGGGATAAAAAGTAGCCTATTATATCTTCATCGAGATAAAAAGTAGCCTATCATATATTTTCCCGGATAAAAAGTAGATTTTTATATCTTTTCCGGGATAAAAAGTAGCCTATTATATCTTCATCGGGATAAAAAGTAACCTTTTCATATTTTCCAGGATAAAAGTACCCTATCATATATTTTCCGGGATAACAAGTATCCTATTACATATTCTCTGGGACAAAAAGTAGCCTTTTATATATTTTCTGGGATAAAAAGTATTTTATAGATAAGAAAGTAGACTACAGACACACCAATCTTTAAAATAATGTCTATGCAAAAAAATACGTCGATCCGTTGCCCCGTTAAAAAAGGACGAAAAACACATAGTATTAGTAGGATAGGATCCATCTCTGGCTACCCTCTCGGAGGATACATGCGTAAAGTTATGTATAAGTACAATTATTCCTACTATATGAACCGAAGAAACACCAAGCCGACATTAAACCTCGTTCTATACGTTGCTTCAAATAATAATGCCGTCTTAATTACTGTTCGTAGTTTCAGGCGAGGAAGTTTGTTCTACACAAGTGCTCGCAGGCGTCTTACACTGGCTTCATTGTACTTGGTCCTAGGTTACCTGTATGTCTACAAGTATACTTGGTCCTTAGTGACTGGTATGTCTATAGGTTAGGTATAGTTTGTTCTAAAAGAATGCGATGAAAGTGTAAACGAACATTGTTCAGGTAAAATTTGTAACACATTAAAATCTGTATAAGAAAGTTTCATCTTTGTATCTTACCACTTTTACCAATATTTTTAATTAGTTAGGTATCAGTTTGTAAATATCTAAGTAAATTCTGTAAATACCTACATATTTGTTACAGTCGCGAATCATATTTTAATCAACGTACATCCAGACACTGAGCTTCAAATTGCAAAAATCGTAAGAAAATTTTAATTTCGCGGGCTACGTTAGCGCTTCCCCCTTATTAAAAATATAAATTGACACTTGCTTGAACGTTCGAATCACGGATATCTATGGTTCGAATGGAACACGCGCTCAATTATAACCAGCCTGCACTATAAAAGGTAAGGCTACATGGATATATAGCCTCTACAGTAGCTATGCTTGGTCCGTTGTAGGTAACCTGTAGAACTAGAGATGTGCAGGCATAGAGCTCTGTTACATAGTCGGGTCATCATCTTTGCGGTTGCGTAGTACATTATGGTCAGGCATTTGAAACTAAACGGACTATGGTTAGTGTTACCACAATGAGTGGGCTAGGTTCTGAAGCTAAGCTTGCAGTATGCCTAAGGGCTGATTTTTCCAACGCCAAATAACTTTATCGGAAGAAGAATTTTGAATTTTTGACTTCTAAATAAACCACAACAGGTCAATTACTTCAGAATTGACACTAAAAGACTTTGTGTAACACTTCAAAGCTCTTGAAAGTGGTTATGAATATAAAATGATAGTTACTTCGTTATGACTACGATTATCATTAAATTTATAGGTTTGTGGTTGCATTTATTTTGATACAAGATTTCCAATCGTTTATTATATTATCCTTTTTAATTAGTTTGAGATTTTAGGTCGTTTTAGAATCATTTTACGTTACAGGAAGCCCGAAAGTGTGACAAAACCTGAACCAGCCGCCTTAGCCGGGATCAAAGGCTTAGCTACCTTTAGTAAAATTTTTGAGAAATTAATTTTAGACCAAATGCAAAGATTTTTTAATAAACATAAATTATTACATAGCAAACAGTTTGGTTTTACAAGGGGTCGTTCAACTACTGATGCCGGCGTTGAACTATTAGGACATATTTATAATGCATGGGAAGATAAATGCGATGCCTTGGGCATCTTTTGTGATTTGTCCAAGGCATTCGATTGCGTTCTTCACGAAACGTTAATCAGGAAACTCCGCCACTACGGGATCCGAAACACTGCTCTGGATCTTCTTATTTCATACTTGAGTAAAAGGATTCAGAGCGTTGACGTTAATGGAAAAAGATCACCCGGATCTATAGTAACAATGGGAGTCCCACAGGGCTCAATTCTTGGTCCTTTCTTGTTTCTCATTTATATTAATGACTTGCCGTACCTCATAAAGGATCATCATGATATAGTGTTGTTTGCAGATGACACTTCTCTTTTGTTTAAACTTAAACGTCAGCAGTTGGTTACTGACGATGTAAATAGCGCGATCTCGAAAGTAGTCCACTGGTTCAAAGTCAAAGTCAAAGTCAAATCATTTATTTCAAATAGGCACATTAAAGGCACTTTTGAACGTCAAAAAAAAACTAAATAGAAATGATTCTAGTCGCCCATTCGAAAAGGTAGTTTTCGTATGGAGAAGAATGGGCAAGAAACTCCACCGTTACTCTTTTAAAAATGTTTTACAAGGTCTTGTATACATAATAAAAATTATATGTGAACACGATGCACCCATAATAAAATTAGTCTACCACAAAAGGTAAAAAGAATTAAAAATTAAGCAATGACAGGTAAATCAAATAAGTGATAGATACATGGTGCTCACATATTTACAAGTTATTAAAAAAAAAAAAAATGCAAAAGTAGTTGAACTTTAACAAGTGTGTGAGTCACTGTAGTCGCAGATTGTAAAAATGAATTAGAATAAGATGTCATAATTAAAAATATATATATAAATTAAATTAGGAACAAGTTTGATTTTGTCTAGACTTTTAGATTGTCCTATGGAGCAGGACCAGCATGTTTCCAAACATTCTTATCTTGGATATAATCCTCTAATTTGTAATATCCTTGTTTACAAAGTGTACTTTTAATATGAGTTTTAATTTTTTTTTCATTTAATTGCAATATGTCACAAGGTATTTTGTTGTAGCATTTAACACAGTACCCCATAAAAGATGTATGTACTTTAGATAATCTGAAAAAAGGTTGATCTAATTTATCTTTATTTCTAGTATTAAAATTATGCCTATCACTTATTTTATTAAAAAGATGTTGATTTTTTCTTACATACATAATATTTTCATAAATGAATTGGCAAGGTACCGTCATGATATTAACCTTTTTAAATAGTTCCCTAAGAGATTCGCGACGACGTAGATTGTAAATGGCTCTGACAGCTCTCTTTTGTAAAATAAAAATGGATTCAATGTCAGCAGCCCGACCCCATAGTAAAATGCCATATGACATAATACTGTGGAAGTAACTAAAATAGACCAAACGCGCGGTTTCCACATCTGTTAACTGTCTTATCTTTCTAACAGCATAAGCGGCGGAGCTTAGCCGCCCCGCAATAGATGTTATATGAGGTCCCCATTGTAATTTCTCGTCTAGCGTGATTCCTAGGAAAACTGTCTGATCAATCAATTCTAGTTTTTGGCCATTCAATATGATTTCACATTCGCTACTTCTAACATTCGGTAATTTAAATCTAATGCATTTGGTTTTTTTTTTCATTAAGTACTAAATTATTTACCGTAAACCAATCTTGGACCTGAAGAATATTGTGTTGTTGTGTGTGTTAATAATTTGCTTCTAAACGAGAAGAAAACCAAATGCATTAAGTTTACGCTACCCCACGTAAGGCAGGTGAAAACTAATGTGTTGATAAAGGGCGAGGAATTGAGTCCTGAAGACAACACAGTATTCTTGGGCATAACTTTGGATGCTAAGCTTCAGTGGGGTCCACATATAGATAAATTGTCAAAAAAGCTAAGTTCTGCAGCATACGCTGTTAGAAAAATTAGAAATTTAACTGATATAGAGACTGCTCGTTTAGTGTACTTTAGCTATTTTCATAGTGTAATGTCGTACGGTATTCTATTGTGGGGAAATGCCGCCGATATTCAGACTATCTTTGTTTTGCAGAAGCGAGCTGTTCGATCAATTTATAAATTAAGTCCGAGACACTCTCTCTCAGAGACAAATTTAAAGAGATTAATGTAATGACTGTGCCTTCTCAGTACATTTATGAAAATCTTTTATATGCCCATAAAAATATAAAATTGTTTAAAAAATACAGTGATATCCATAATATAAATACTAGAAACAAACACAAATATGTTGTACCTACAACCAGGCTCAAGAAAATAGGTGGCTCGTTCAGATGCCAATGTATACGCTTTTACAATAAACTACCAAGCCACGTTCAAGATCTAAGCCTTAATAAATTCAAATCTTTCATTAAACGTAAGTTGTGCCAGAAAGCCTTTTATACCGTTAAAGATTATATTGAGGACAAAAAGGCTTGGGATTGAGCTGCTTCCAATTTCTGCATTTTGAATGATTTTTTTCTTTTTCACATTGACATTGATGAATATTTTTTTTTAAACAATGACATTTGCTTACTTTGTAAAGTATTATATTATTTATTCATTGTGAATGTGAAGACGATGTGGGTCTTTTTACATAGGTAATTATATATATTTTTTTTATTATTCTCTCTGTTCTGTTTTTTTTTTTCATGGTCTGGCAGTTTGAGTAATTTATGTGGCCTACCCAAATGTCCTTTCTTTGGTATTGTTCGTCGAATCGTTGAGCTCCTTAAGTCTTGAGTTGAGCTGCACGATTTTTGACAAATGCGTGCACTGACTGGACAGGTCCTCTCAATCTGTGTGGTTCTTTCCTCAAAAGACCACCTCAGACATCGATCTACATGGTCTTCATATAACCTGACCAAGATTATGTCTGGACTTTAAAAGAGACTGTGACCTCTGAGTTTGTTTCGGCCTTTCTTCTCAGAGTAGTCAGATAGGAAACGCCGACTTCATCTAGTTTAAAAAAAAAAACATGATTGACGTGTAAAAGTGTTTGTACAAACCTACTTACAAAAAATAAAATCATTTCATCATTTCAAATCATTTCATTAGGCCCGGTATCCACCAAAGCGGAGAGGAGATGAGATCATGTTGGGGTCGGCTTCCAGTCTAACCGGATGCAGCCGAATACCAGTATTTTACATGGAGCGACTGCCTATCTGACCTCCACAACCCAGTTACTGGGTATAATATGATACCCCTTGGTAAGACTGGTTGTCAGACTTTCGGGCTTCTGACTATGTAACGACTGTCAAAGATCCACGAATGACAGCCGGGACCAAGCAACGGCTTAACGACCAACCGCGGCAAGCGTAGCTTAACCTGATCGATTGACCTGTGCGGCTGTTATTATTTAGCCACGGACCCCTATTTCCATCCGAACTGCGTATTGCATTTTCTGTTCACTTGATTGTGAAACAGGGTACGGTTTTTGATTATGACATTTCAGATTACCCGAATTTTCGATTTTGCCAGGCTACTTTTCTACCCGAATATTCCATTTTGCCAGGCAACTTTCCACCCGAATATTCCATTTTCCGGGCAGCTTATCTACCCGAATATTCCATTTTTCTGGGCAACTTTACCAATGTTTCTTTTCGATTTTTTATTTAAAAACTAGCTGCGCCTCGCGGTTTTACCCGCGTAAGTTTCGATTCCAAAAAATTCTGGAGTGGGCCACCCATAACACCTAGGGGTATAAAAAATAGCCTACTGCCTATTCTCATTCAAGCCCAAAAAATTTCATAAAAGTCGGTCAAGCCATTTTGGAGGAGTTCGATAACAAACACTGTGACACGAGATTTTTATATAATAAGAAATTAAATTAGCAAGCTTTCATTCAATTTTGAAACAATACATACTCGTAGTTTTAATTTTACAAAGACAAAATTAAATGAATAATATAATTAGCCTATAATGTTCCCACTGCTGGGACACAGGCCTCCTCTCGGTGAGAGGGTGTGGGCCGTAATCCACCACGCGGGCCCAGTGCGGGTTGATAAACCTAATCCATATTCTACTTTAATTAAAAATAGTTAACGACAACCAAACCAAAACTTTTTCTTATTAATTAAAGAGGACACATACTACACTATAAAACAAAACTAGGACATCAAAATTTAAAAACCCCACACACAATGCATAAAAGACAGTTGAGACTTTACAAGACTTGCACAATCCTCGCAAGTCGTGCAAGTACTTGCACGTACCGTGTTACAAGAACAGTGTCTCACCTTTGTCACGACGAACTGTCACTTTCTGTAATTAATTCTGTAGCTGAAGCGAGAGGGTTATCTTTTTTTTTCGTAATGTTTTTTTTTCTGTGATGTCTCTTTTGAGATAGTTTTTTCTGAATGTAATTTGTGTGTGAACGTTTTACTGTTGAGTTCATTGTGTGTGGGTATTTCGAAAGAAATATCAAGTTTGTCCACTACTAGCGGCACCCCGCGGTTTCACCCGCCTATGTCTCGATCCCGTAGAAATATCGGGATAAAAAGTTTGTAGTCTACCCTTGTGCCAAATTTTATCTAAATCCGTTCAGCTGTTTTAACGTAAAAGCGTAACCAACAAACAAAAAATTAAATCTTTTCTCTTTATAATATTAGTTTAGATATTATATTATGTTTGTGAGTATAACTTGAGCCTGTCATGTTTCTAAAGTACAACCTTTGATTGGTCTAGACAAAACTATGGTCTTCAGACACGCTTCATATCTGTTTCGTAGCAGTGTATGTCATACTCGGGTCCTGGCACCTGGCTTATAAGTTGCATAATTGTGATCCCAAAGAAATGGAAAGAAGGTAGTCCCAATAAAGCTCATTTCAGACTACACTATAATATAATAGCATATAGCATATAGAACAACAATACATTTAAATTATATAGAATAGCAAAGTGTGAACGTGTTCTAAATAAATGTATGGCGAGCGATATTGTTGCGCTAACTATATGCTATTATATTATAGCGTAGCTGAATAAGTAAACATTTAAACTCTCGGCAGGCGTTCGACTTGTATAAATGTAGGTGAACTAGACAACATGAATTTAGATTGTGACATCAGCCGACCCGTTTTGAGTAGGCGTGGTGATCCAATGCTCTTGTCTTCTCTGTAGGTATGAGAAGATGCCTTTGCCCTCCAGTGGGACAATAATAAGCTGGTATTATTTATCGGGGGGCTCGTGGCTAAGTAATAACAGCCGCACGGGTCGATCGATCAGGTTAAGCTATGCTTGCCGCGGTTGGTCCGTGGATGGGTGACCATATTCATATACCAAGACCCCTCCGTGGCTGGGAAAGCAAGTTAAGCAGTTGATCCCGGCTGTCATTTTTGGATCTTTGACAGTCGTTACGGGTCGTCAGAAGCCCGAAAGTCTGCCAACCAGTCTTACTAAGGGGTATCGTATTACCCAGTAACTGGGTTGTGAAGGTCAGATAGGCAGTCGGTCCATGTAAAATACTGGTATTCAGCTGCATCCAGTTAGACTGGGAAAAAGCTAGGCAGATGTGTTCAGATCAACTGAAATGGCTAGCCACACGAGCAATATTAGTTGTGTAGTAGTATAAATATCATAGGACGACACAAGCTTCCGCCGCGTATACTTTGAAAATTTTCAATAAAACCGAACACCAACCGAAGTCATGAACGTAATCCAATAAGAAAACTAGCATGATCTTCTTAAATAAATAAAGATATATTCAACCCCAAAATCTTACTACAACAACCAAACCCGAACGATCAAGCAAAACCGACTCTAAACCACTCTAAAACACTCTAAAACAAATCGAGTAGACATCCATCCTCTGCACAGTTTAGTAAACCGAGAGACTTCAACTGTCAACTGATGTTGGGCGGGACAGGGCCACAGAATATATAGAGCAAAGAAGGTCAGCTGCACACAATGAGCAAAAACATACGCACACATACACGCTTCACGTACAGTAAGTGCGAGTGCACTCACGACTGGCATTTGTTGAATTCAATCGACTTTATAGGAAGCTAGGAGATATTTTATTTTTAAACTTCTGTTCACGCTACAATGTTCAATTTTGTACTGATTTAGTTACGGAATCCGTCTGCAGATTAAAGTGCGACAGAGATGGATGTATCGCGACCTTTCTTCTTTCTTATTTGGTTACTTTTTAGCCGATGCAGTGTCCTATATTCGCTTGTCTCGCCGGAAAGTTTCGGTGTTCCTTCGATGTCACATATTTATGTCTTCCACAAATCATCACATACATATTTGAAACTTTACAGTAATATAGCTACTATACTTTTTATTCCGATATTTCCACGAGATCAACACTTATAGGGGTGAAACCCCGGGGCGCTACTAGTAGTAATATATTTAAGCTTATGACTGAACGCGTCTATTGGTGTGCCAGTTTTCACCCGTTGTTATGGAGACAGCCTTCTGTATCTATTTATTCTGTGACTGAACTACGCTGAGTGATTCCAACTGTCGACCTATGTTATTCGAGTGGTAAGGCCGATGCGGTGTCGAGTTTTTGCGGCCATCTTAGTTTGTGGGGCTGCAAAAGGTATCTAGTTGAGCTGAATGATAAAACAATATAAGTTTTGTTACGTTTATTACCTTTTTTTTTTCTGATGGAAAATCATCAAATGACCCCTCCCGCTCTGGGTGGAGCGGAAGGGAGTGTCAGACTCTTACTGACTAAAACCCACCCGTGTTCCTTCCTTAGCCCTTTATGTTTCGGGCCAGCGGTAACCCTTTCGGACAATCCCGCTGACCCGGCAGGCTTCGGCCCTATGGGGCCCCCTCCTCGATGCTGACATCTCTTTGAGGCGCGCGTGGAACACGTACGCGCCGTCCGGCACGGGCCTGGTCCTGATCAGACGGTGAGTTTATTACCTTACCAAGCCAATCACGTCTAGGAAAGGCTCGTGGCTAAGTAATAACAGCCGCACGGGCCGATCGATCAGGTTAAGGTACGCTAGCCGCGGTCGGTCCGTGGATGGGTGACCATCTTTATATACCGAGAGGGGTGTGCCTCGGAAAACAGGATATAAGTCGTTGGTCCCGGCTGTCATTCGTAGATCTTTGACAGTCGATACAAGCCCGAAAGTCTGACAACCAGTCTTACAAAGGGGTCTACGACTTGTAGTCAAGTCGCCAGTATTTTGTATACTAGTAAGTTATCCCTACAGACAGCAATCAACTCGATCCAAACTCGAATCGAAACCAATAATCAAGTCTGAAATACAATGCTGCAGCCGTAAAAACAAGCGACCATCGCGTGGGCGGTCTGATTATAGGCGTAATCGTAAATGTATTATTTAGGTCATGCGTGCTTTGAGTTAGGCCGTTTTGGCTCTACGTGGGGATTACGTGGTATATTCATAGTATAATGTACTGGGTTCAAATGGGAGTGGACATATCTAGCTAATATTATAAAGAGGCAATCCAGCGGATTTGTGGGCCAGAAACGTTGCTAGCAGAAAAGAATCCTTACTAAAATTTATAAATGACAAAGTAAGTTTGTTTGTTACCTTTACCGGACATGGGTATATCTTTCATCCAGAAAAAAAGTGCTGTTCCCTAGGAAAACAACAATAACGTTATTATGATAATACATGGCGCCACGTGTCTTTCGAACGGGATCGACAATTATGCTGGTGAAACTGCGGGGCGCTGCTAGTTGCAATTAAATGAACATCAAAAACCACTTTTTTGTCGGAAATATCATGCAGAATCTTTAATAAATACACGTTTGAAAATTGCAAATAAATGAAAAGTCAAAAAGTGACAGTATCAATGATGACATAACATCACGTCATAATCCCCAGACGATTAGACAGAGTTTACCTACCTGTAATAGACACACCTACATTTCACTAGTTATGTTTAAATCTCATGAAATAAGTGGGGGGGGGGGGAGGAAATGGGCATGGGAAATGAGCCTGTAGCGGTATCTACAACGCCACATACGAACTACGCGTCATACTGACGTCACGCAAATTTCTGCATCGCGCAAGCAGACTTTACCGCGCAATTAGCATACATACAACGTCCAGACAGCGTTGTAATTGCCGTCAACCGAACACAAATCAAGACTCCTTCCTGCTACTGAGAAAATCCTGATCGAAAAGCCCAATAATACTTTGCCCAATCCTGGAAACGAACCCAAGACCTCATGTTCAACAGTTGCGCTTGCGGTCAGTACCCCAACGAAGCAGTCAGACCAAAAATAACTTGACAAAGTTACCACAGACATGTAGCAACTCAGCTGATAATAATATGGACTTTAAAACTGAAGCTTTATGGAAAATCAACCAAGGGTATCAAAATTAAGTTTAAGCAAATTCCTACTCATGTTAATACTCTGAACTTTGTTGCTCGATATGCAGATTTGTAAGCCGTCTTTAATATACATGGTGGTGTAAGTTAGGGACACCTTTTGAAGGGTGTTAATTAGTAAACAAGACGTCTCTTAATTACTGGGATGGAATTATAGGGACCTTTAAAGCTATTTACTTGTGACGTTACTTGTGACTGCTTTGCGTTCATCTAGTGATTGTAAGCAGAACTGGTGCCGGACCAACGGCTTAACGTGCTTTCCGAGGTACGGAGGGGTCACGGTATGTAAAGATGGTCCCATCCACAGAGCAACCGTGGCAAGCGTAGCAGTTTTTGTATTTATTCTAGTGTGAATAATTTGTTAATTTTCTCTAAGTAAAAAAATAATAGCTTATAAAGTGCCTAATAGTGTAAAACACTGTGTATTTTAATTAACTTTAACTTCAGCTAGGTGTTCGGCACATTGCCAGGTACTCAAAGAAACTTGTCGGTCGCTCACTAGACAAGCATGCGGTTTATATCTTCTTTTATTTTTACAACTATTTTCTAGTTTTGAGAAAGAGATTCTGGCTGGCCAGCCATTAAAAAAAACTTTCCCCAGACTAGTGCATTTAAATGCACAAATCATACATTACATGCATACGTTCAAGACACAAAAGGGAATCGAACCCACAACTATTGACGCAGAAACCCATTGCTAGGTTTCTGGGTGCACAGGCAACCGCTGGGCAGTGGTAATATTTGAACCACAACCACATAATACTTGTGCTACAAAAACAGGTGGTTCCAATGTCAAATTGTTACCGTACCGAAAACCGCCTTCAAAATTATCCCATCTTATTGTAAAAACAGGTGTTTTAATTTTATTTTGGGATAACCCCACTCTATGGCAGTGGTTTGGTTGCCAGAATCAACAGTAGCAACACTAGGATGATGCTGCGTCAAAGAAAGTTGACGAGTCCCGGAGTGCTAATCTCACAAGATCGTATCTTATACGAAAACAGACACCGACATATCGGTTCCGACAATCGGAAACAAATCGGAAATATCAGCCAGAGCCGAGCCAGCTCTATTAAATATTTATGTCCTTCAAATAACCTGTCAAAGAAACGTCTTCGTACAGTCAGTCTCAAAAAGATGTACCTAAACATCGACAAGAATTAATTTGATTGTACCTCATCACCTGCACCGTTCGATCTGAATAATTTTGAAGGATATTGCTAATCCATTGCTTCATAAAAATGTGTCTGCTCAACAGCGCAGCGTAAATAACGCACTGAATGTTGTTGAACTGTCAAAATGAAACCCATTGCTACTGATAGTGTGTTACGCAATTACCTCGCTGCCTAGCCTTTTCCCAACTATGATGGGGTCGGCTTCCAGTCTAACCGGATGCAGTTGAATACCAATATTTTACATGGAGCGACTGCCTAACTGACCTCCACAACCCAGTTATTGGGTAATACGATACCCCTTTGTTATCAGACTTTCGGGCTTCCGACGACCCGTAACGACTGTCAAAAATCCAAGAATGCCAGCCGGGAGCAACAGCTTAACGTGCTTTCCGAGGCAAGGAGGGGTCTTGATATATAAAGACGGCCACCCATCCACGTACCAACCGCGGCAAGTGTAGCTTAACCTGATCGATCGACCCGTGCGGCTGTTATTACTTAGCCACGAGCCCCTTCTCTAAGAGTGATGAGTATAAATGATGATGATGAGACTTTGATAAGATACTATGGAACAAAGATTGTAGACAATTCTTCATCTTCGTTGTGTCGATGATTGTTTTATAGTTATTTTAATCCTAACTAATATTATAAATGCGAAAGTAAGTTTGTTTGTTTGTTACATTTTTTACGCCTAAACCACTGCGATCATCCTGAAATTTTGCATATACGTTGTCAGATGTACAGAAACGGAAATGGGGTACCTTTTATTTCGAAAAAAGAGTGCTGGTCCTGAGGAAAACAATAATAACGTTATTATGATAGTAGATGGCGCCACGTGTCTTTCGAATCATGATTGAATTACATTAGAAAATTTCACGCGGACGAAGTCGCGGGCAGCAGCTAGTATTTTATATAAGCTTCGATCATACATGAATTCTGGTCGATGTATAGGTACACCATTTTGTGACTATCTGTAATATTTTTAATAACAAAAGTAGAGGCTTAGGAAGAGGGTTTTCGAAGAATTCGTTTGTCCTACATTATTTAGGATGGGTCATCATTCAACAGTTATTTTTCTGAGATCAAGGTCTTGATGGGTCAGGTTTGCAGATCTTATGTCTGGGGATTTAGGCTGATAGCGGTAAGAAATAGTATAGTAGGCTTTGCCTTACTACGTGTTCTATTTTGAACCTTATGAGCCCTTCGGTTGTTTTTAAGAGAACTTTACATAAACGATCTTCAATGTCGATTGACTACGTTAGGACAGAATAACACTTGTACAGACGCCAGCACTTTGACAGATTGTAGTAGCTTGATAGCTACTACAATCTGTCAAATTTCTTTAATAGATTTTCAACTTTATCGCTAAAGCATAAGGTCCAAAATTGATTGGGAAAATTTGACAGTTTCGGGTAGCTTGATGTGCTGGCGTCTGTACATAAAAAACGTGCGCAGTCGGAGAACGATGTTGGTTACGTGATACTCGCACGCATACAAACTCTTTTAAAACAGAGCCATTTAGTATATGAACTCATAAAATTGTCGCCATCTTGGATTTTCATTTGAACCTCGCTGTCGGCTTTAGCACGCTCCAAAATAATGAAAACGACACCGATGACGACAAATTTGAAATTTTTGGCAGCCGCCATCTTGGAATTTTTTTGGCTTCGGCACCTTCGAAAATCAAGAAAACTATCGAGAGAGAAAATGGCATAACGCTTTTTCGATACGGAATGATTTCTTCCACTCTACTCCTAGCGCAAACCGTGATAAAACACTTCGTTTCAAAAATGAGAGTGATTATTATCATACGATAAAAGCGAAACTTTTATGATTTTCTATTATTACCCAATTCAGCGTCACCGACCGACTGGAGGCGAGTATTTCCGATTCACCGTCCCCGACCCGAGCGTGACGGTTCAATTTACCGTTCAGAAAACGCAAAGTGCGCATAGTAGTTTTCACATTAATAATAATTTGTTATTAATTTTGGTTGATACTAATAGGTATGAAACAAATAAAGGACTAAAACTACTATAAAAAAAAACTTATGGGATTGCAGACTCTTTGACACTGTACTTAGACGCATAGAAGCCATTAGGTGCTCTATCAATTTGGTAAACTCCTAATGTCCTGTCAGAACAAGGGTCCATTTGACAAAACGGAATTAAAGCAGCCAAATGTGAGTTAGACTCGCACACGCAGGGTTCCATACCACAGTACAATATTTAATACCACATTTTTTTTTTAAATAAATTAGTAAAAACCCCTTTTCTTGTATGAGTATAAAATAAAATAAAGGTAAAAATTAAAAGGAGCCCCTCCTTTTAATTTTTAACTTCATTTTATTTTTTGTTATAGCGATCATTGTAGAAAACACTCTGTGAAAATGTCAGGTGTCTACGTATTACGGTTCAAAAGATACAGCCCTGTGACAGACAGACGGACACCCGTCCGTCCGTCTGTCGCAAGGCTGTCTTTTGTCAGCGGAGCCTTATTAATAGGGCCCGTTGGCACCCTTTGGGTACGAAACCGGAAACATAAAGTGGAATAAGTATGTTATTTTCTTAGATAAAAAGTTTTTTATCAACTGATTTAATGTCCTACTGATCCCGGCTCAATGCCCTCTTCTATTTTGCTCCTCACGTTTGGCGTTTTGTACCGTTTTGTCTTTTCTACAAATACCTTTCTTTAGGGTCTGTATTTAAAGTAGGGTAGCATTTTGAGAGGTTGCTATGTTGTATGATTTTTTTAAGAGGATTTTTGTCAAGAGGAACCTGCACGAAGCTAGTAAGTAACATAATAAAGCTGAAGAGTTGGTTTTTTAAGGGGTCCGTGGCTGAATAATGACAGCTAGACAGGTCGATCTATCAGGTTAAGCTACGCTTGCCGCGGTTGATCTGTGAATGGGTGACCATCTTTACCTACATACCGAGACCACTGCGTGCCTCGGAAAGCACGTTAAGCCGTTGGTCACGGCTGTCATTCATGGATCTTTGACAGTCGTTATGGGTAGTCAGAAGCCCGAAAGTCTGACAACCAGTCTTAACATGGGGTATCGTCAGTCACTGGGTTGTGGAGGCAGTCGCTCCATGTAAATTACTGGTAGGTATACTTGGGAAAAGGATAAGCAGACGATGATAAGTTGGTTTTTTATTGTTTGACTGCGCTCTCTCTGAGACATCCAGTCGGATTAAAAAAAAAATTGCATTTGATAGCCCAATTCTTGGAAGGTTACATAACGTTACAACATCACGCTATGACCGAGCAAATAGAAAAAAGTCTTAAAGAACGCTAAACAAAAAACAGAAGTAATAGCGCGGGCGATGCGATGCAATGCGATGCGGTAGGTCGGAGGCCGAAAGAGTTTTATAAAAAAAATGTGGCAGTAATGTAATTTACTGTCGTATTACCGTCTCGACCAGGCGGGGCAATTGCGTAACACATTATCAATCGGAATCGGTTTCATTTGGACAGTTCAACAACATTCATTGCGTTATTTACGTGTTGAGCAGGCAAAATTTCGAACTTATGAAGCAATGGATTAGCAATTTGCTTCAAAATGAATCAGATTCCGATTGATAGTGTGTTACGAAATTAGGGTGCTGGTATGAAAGATTCTTTGAAATAGCCGGTAAGTAGCTCCGCTTTCACTCAGCCGCTTCAGCTCTCCGCTTTGAAACTCCACGTTCACCCCAGAAACTGTATACGACAATCAAATAGAAAAAAGCCGACATAAACTGATAATGGAGGAGTAATTTGTCAGTCCTTCTTCAATGTCACGTATCGACGTCGCGTGCCTTCGGGCAGTTCCCGAGCAGTGGCCTAATTCATTTGTTTGTCCCTGACTTTCGCCAAATACTTACCAAGATGCGGCAAGAGTTTGATGTAGGTGCGTTTGGGTGTATTGGGTTCCGTTAATGGGTTTTTTCCATTTCAATCTTCGGTGCTGTTGATGTGTGGGCGGTGAATCTAGTTTAAAATGTCTTGTTATCCGCAGATCTGACATTAAGATAAGGTAGATTTTTTGATAAAAAAAAATCTAATTAGATGTGATTGTCTTTGGTACCGAAGCTTGTATCAGACACTTCTCGTGTGTGAGCCTGATTTTTCACTTTTTTTTTTCATTCACGGTCACACGACACTGTTGACATTACATAGGAATGCATATTTGTTCCTTCCATTTCATTTTTCGATAATTCAGTAGGCCAGTGAGAGATCCAACATTGTTGGATCGGTGAATTAATTAATTTGATTCCTTTGATTCCTTTTGTTTTCAGACATTTCACTTTGAGTGAAAGATAATAAAAGACAAAAATGATATTTGCCTAAAATAATTCACTATGCTAGATCCTCCGGCATTTCTTCTTTAATCAACTTCGAGATTGAAAAAAAAAACTCGCAATTGTCAGAAAAAAAAAACACTTTTTTTTGTAAAAATGTTTTTAGTTTTTACTTTTAAGATGTACTTACCCCACACAAATTCGTATAACACTTGCTATGTAAATATCAAAGACTTCGTTAATAAAATTTATACGGGACCAGCCTATCCATAAAAAAAAAATTGAGATCGATCTACAATTGCCGGAGAACCTCCTCCTTTTTGAAGTCGGTTAATTATGTAAAGATACGGCACTTATTATAATAAGCCACAATGTAGCCCATGACAATTCCACTAAGCCACCACTGAAAAGTCATAGGAAAAACTGAAGCAAACGACGCAATTTCGTTTACTTGAATTTTTACCTATTTTTGAGGTCGGTTAAAAAGAAACTGCCCCTTTAAAGTATTTCCTAAACTCAAACTCTTGGCATTTATTTCAATTAAACCTTGTACAGGCACTTATTTTTTTTTTGTTAGCCTATTTTTGTGTCCCACTGCTGGGCAAAGGCCTCCCCTTTTTCCTTCTAAACCTCCCTGTCTTGTGCGATCTCTGGCCATGTTGGCCCTGCGAATGTTATTAGATCGTCACGTCACCTTTTCACCTTTGCCTTTGTCAGGCACATAGGAATTGTCAAAATAAAAAATCCTGTCAGTTAGTCAGAAAGTTGAAAAGCTAGTTGCCCATTCCAAAACGTAGATCTCTTTGGAGTAGAACGTGCAATAAACTCCATGGACACTCTTTTAAATCAAGATATTACAAAATCCTGGGTACATTATTCAATAATTCTAATATCTACCTACCATCCATAAAAACAAAATACCCTATATTTTGAAGACTAAGCCTAGACCACAACCCCATTACTGAACTAAATATATACTTTCTAAATAACCCAATTGTCTAAATAGCAACAGTCGGTTTTACAAAAAATCGTTCCTAACTTAGCCCAGTATTTTTCTTTTATTTGAATAATTTGTTTCAAGGTTGCCCTAAAAGAGTTCTAAAACCTATTAGAAACTAACAATAGGCACTTGATATGCAGTAATTTTGTATTACAATAGGGTTTTTTTTCTATAGAGAGTTTTTCGGAAGTTAGATTTGTGGTTTTATTTACTCTGACTGTATTGTAGGCACTAATTTTCTTTTTAAGTGCCTCATGCTCTTTCTTATATACTTGTTTCCCATGTTAATTATAAAATTCAAATTAAAAATTATGCCTAAAAGGTGTAGTCGTGGTAATCATTTGATAATGAAAAGTGCCTTTAAGTCGTAGCTGTTGTTATGTTAGTGCAAATTATACTCCTTATTTGCGGTACCCGAAATTATTGGAATATACCGGATGATTATTTACCGGTTCCAAACGTTTACAGGTTGCTTCCTACCCATAGGTGTTCTACCCATAACGATTTTAAAACCAAATACTTTATATTGTGCGGATTCCTTTGCTTCCTCAGCTCGTGTACCCGGCAATACTGGTATCTTAAAGTCAGACTGGATGACTTACCAACCTGACCTGACTTGGACTTTTAGACTTACCAACTATTGTGGCAAGAACCAACTGTTTACATTCACGGATCGATGTACCAGGACTGTTCTTATACAATTATACAATCAAGAGTCTTTCAGAATCCTGAAGGATAAAACCAAATTAAAAAGTAACAGCTGCCGCGTTGGTCTAGTGGTCGCGAGCGCTACTGATGCATGAGGTCCTAGGTTCGATTCCCGGGTCGGGCAAAATGTTATTTGTGTTTTCCATCTGGAATTTCTCAGTAGCAGCCCGGAGATTTGTGCTCGGGTGATGGCAATAGGCTCGCTTTCTATTACGTCGTGGAAGTCAAATATAACCGGCGAAATGTTAGTCTATGATAGGTCTACATCTGCCTAACCACTCCTTAAAAACTGACAGATAGCTCTCTCTAGTCACTCCTTAAAAACTGACAGATAGCTCTCTCTAGTCACTCCTTAAAAACTGACAGATAGTTCTCTCTAGTCACTCCTTAAAAACCGACAGATAGCTCTTTCTAGTCACTCCCTAAAACTGACAGATAGGTCTCTCTAGTCACTCCTTAAAAACTGACTGATAGTTCGCACTAGTAACTCCTTAAAAACTGACAGGTAGCTCTCTCTAGTCACTCCTTAATTAAAAACTGACAGACAGCTCTCTCTAGTCACTCCGTAAAAACTGACTGATAGCTCGCACTAGTAACTTCTTAAAAACCGACAGGTAGCTCTCTCTAGTCACTCCTTAAAAACTGACAGACAGCTCTCTCTAGTCACTCCTTAAAAACTGACAGATAACTCGCTCTAGTCATTCCTAAAAACTGACAGACAGCTCTCTCTAGTCACTCCTTAAAAACTGACAGACAGCTCTCTCTAGACACTCCTTAAAAACTGACAGACAACTCTCTCTAGTCACTCCTTAAAAACTGACAGACAGCTCTCTCTAGTCACTCCTTAAAAACTGACGGACAGCTCTCTCTAGTCACTCCTTAAAAACTGACAGATAGCTCTCTCTAGTCACTCCTTAAAAACTGACAGACAACTCTCTCTAGTCACTCCTTAAAAACTGACAGACAGCTCTCTCTAGTCACTCCTTAAAAACTGACGGACAGCTCTCTCTAGTCACTCCTTAAAAACTGACAGATAGCTCTCTCTAGTCACTCCTTAAAAACTGACAGATAGCTCTCTCTCTCTAGTCACTCCTTAAAACCGACAGATCACTCTAGTCACTCCTTAAAAACACATACTAGTCGGATTTTTAAATACGTTTCTAAGCTCACAAAACTGGTACCCCTACTGTTCTAATTTACTTCGCTGGCATTACAGCAATACAGGCGGTGAATTGTGATGCAACCCACGTACACAAAATTACTCCAATTAACTAAAAAGCTCCTGGCTATGGATGAAAAAATCTGGTGAACGTATTTTTCAGGATAATGTTTGCCAATAGAACGGCTTTAGTCGTAAATCCAGCATTGTTTTAAATTCATCATCATTCTTTTCTCCCATACCTATTAACACTGTAATTTGACAACACTGTAAAAGCCAATTATTTTTAAAAGAGTAACCGTGGAGTTTCTGGCCGGCTCTTCTCGATAGAAAACGACGAATTGGAACCCTGCACCTAGCCTCTGAGGTTTCAGGTGCCTATGTAGGTTTATGGGAAATAAAATATTTTTGATTTTGATTCTCCTGACCTTAATCCAATTTATTTAAGGTCGGCGCAACATGTCTTTTTCTTCCATACTTCTCTATTATTCGTCATCTTGGTATACCTACTCCCTTTCAAGCCATATCATTCTTCACACAGTCCATCAATCATTTCATTGTCTACAGTTGTACCCCGTTATAATTAAGGCCATAATTTTTCTATAATAGGATGTCATTAAAGGGAGGGGGAAGAGGCTATAAGATAGAGAGAGAGTTTTTGGAAGGGGAACTAGAATCAATTCTGTTTTCATATCTTAGAAACGTTGTGTTGTTCAAACTTGCATTTCAATGGTCTCTCTACTTGAAATTGACTTCAACCTTGACTTTGTAGATAGGCAGCAGCATCATCTAGCCATTATCAATCCGTCTGCCATGCAGCCGGTCGATTCTGTAAAAATCTCACCGTGAAAACGTAGGCGAAGTGAGTTTTTCTTTTTGCTAGGAATTGACACTACTGACAGCTCACTCCACGCTCACTTCAACTAAGTTTCACGGTCAGATTTTTACAGAAATGCACCGCAGGATGATTTTAGCAATTTCTTATTTCACCTATAATTGTAGTGGTAATTGGGAGGTCAATCATTCAACTTGGCATATCACAGTCCACTGCTGGACATAGGCCTCTCCCAGGCTGCGCCATTGTCTTCCGCCTTTCGCATTCATTCTGTCCCAGCCATCTTTTTAAGGTTGTCGTTCCATCTATTGAGAGATCCATATTCAGTAATACCACAAAAGGTTGATATAAAAATATGATGAACCCATTTTATTCAAGTAGAAATTCAGTATTTAATAAATAAAATACCCCAAAAAGCCAAGAAAACGTACATTTTAACACAACCAGTTTTTTACAACATCCCTATAACCATTATAATGAGGAAATAAATCAACCGCGCAGAAAACTGGCAGGCAATTGCGTTGCTAGCCCTGGATGGGTGGCGGCGGCCATTTTGAATTGACCTCTGCGATCCGATATGCATTCGGTTCGTTCGTCTTTTGGTCCTACATTGCAAGGGAGGGTGAAAGGTCACGTTAAGCTGGTGTTTTATATGTGGCCTATCTCTTGGAGTCAGCTAGAGCCTCTGTGACATTTCGTGAATCCAGTGCTTTATTTGCTATTCGCAGTTTCGTGTCGCCATATTTCAAGTGCGACGTTGTTCTGATGGCTATTGTGAATGTTTTAAGGTGCTTTTAAAAATACGACAAAAATCTTTTAATAGGTACTTGTTTTTCATTCTTTTGGTGATGGACAACGATTAAAAAGTTTTAGTATTTAAGCGAATTAAACTTGGAGATCGCTTTATTGTTCAAAAATGTTCATGAAGAATCCTCTAAGTCCTTTTTCAGCTTGGCTACATTCCCTTGAATTATGTCATAATCAATATAGCCGTTTACTGAAGACTTCGAAACCTACTCTACCCAACTTTCGCATTTGTGAAAAACAAACTTACATTTTTTTTTTTTAAGCTTGAGTACATGGCTTTTGACTACGTTGTGTGTGTATATTTTGTCTTTTATTTTATTTTTTTATTTGCAATGTACGTTTTGTTTGTGCAGAATAAACAATTTTTCTTTCTTTACAATATAATTAAAATAATGTAATAAATTAGGTATCAACAGCTCTATATAATGTCGAAGTAATAAGTTGTAAATCAAGAGCCGGTATTACGGAGAAAGCCTTCATCTACATATGATAATATCTACGAGTTCTAGTACCAGCGAATATTTGATGAATGGAGACGGCTCCACGGCTTCTTATATTAAATACTTTTTGAGCAGTTATTTTGAACAAAATCTAACCGGTACAAAGACAGGTTTGAGATTGGGAAGAAGAATTTACCAGCAGGGTAATTGCGTAACACACTATCAGTAGCAATGGGTTTCATTTTGACAGTTCAACAACATTCATTTCGTTATTTACGTTGTTGAGCAGGCACATTTTTCGAAGATATGGAGCAATGGATTAGCAAATGCTTAAAAATTATTCAAATTGAGA
This sequence comes from Oligia fasciuncula, assembly GCA_963082905.1. Classification (NCBI taxonomy): domain Eukaryota; kingdom Metazoa; phylum Arthropoda; class Insecta; order Lepidoptera; family Noctuidae; genus Oligia; species Oligia fasciuncula. Next base: position 8,709,159 of record OY720411.1, read on the forward strand.
GTAACAGTGTGTTACGTAATTAGGGTGCAGGGCCCTAATCCCTCCAAATACTGAATCAGCTTCCTGGTGATAGTTAGCAATAGTACGACTATCTCTTATACTACATATTACGCCATTTTTTAGGGTTCAATCGAAGCCAAACTAAAAACCAAAATACGCGGCTTACGATTTATCGTGTCCTATTAAAAATATTGATAGTTATAAAAAAACCGGGCAAGAGCGAGTCGGACTCGCGCACCGAGGGTTCCGTACCATCATATGTTTTTTTTTTCACCGGCGAGCTACTTATACTAGATCTCGTTCAAACCAATTTTCGGTGGAAGTTTACATGATAATGTACATCATATATTTTTTTTTGTTTTATCATTCTCTTATTTTAGAAGTTACAGGGGGGGACACACATTTTACCACTTTGGAAGTGTCTCTCGCGCAAACTATTCAGTTTAGAAAAAAATGATATTAGAAAACTCAATATCATTTTTTAATACCTATCCATAGATACCCCACACGTATGGGCTTGATGAAAAAAAAAATTCAGTTCTAAGTATGGGGAACCCTCATAACTTATTGTTTTTTTATATTTTTTTGTGAAAATCTTAATGCGGTTCACAGAATACATCTACTTACCAAGTTTCAATAGTGTAGTACTTATATTTTCGGAAAAAAGTGGCTGTGACATACGGACGGACAGACAGACAGACAGATAGACATGACGAATCCATAAGGGTTCCGTTTTTGCCATTTGGCTACGGAACCCTAAAAAACGAAATTAATTATAGCGCTGCCTTCAATGGAAACCTTCAATTTTTTATAGTTTCGATGAGCGCCTCATGCTTTTATTTTTTTATCCAGTAATTATAGTCATATCTTTATAGATAAAAACTCCAACTGATTAAAAAATATCTAGGTTAGGTGTTCGATATATTATTTTGACCAATTTTTTTTTAATGTTTGCTATTATATTAATTATTTGTAAGCATATGTAAGAACCTTTACATAAGTCCAATAATATACAAATTACAAGCACTTTTGAATTGTCAAGGGGTTTGTCAGTCAGAAAGATGAAGCTAGTTGCCCATTGCAAAGCGTACATACGGAGAAGAACGGGCAAGAAACTCCACGCACAATGGTTACAAAGTATTGGTTACATCATTCATGTTAAAAATTATGCATGTGAGAATGATGCAGAACGTTAAAAGCATCCGTAACGAAAAGATAAAAAATATCAAGTATTAAATTAAATTAAAATATTTGGAAGAATACGGGAAGGCCTTTGCCCAGCAGACAGTACAGGCTAACTGAAAAAAAAATATTGAAAATTAATAACACCACGCCAATTTTTCCTGAAGGGTTAGGCAGAAGTGTACTTATAGTACAGACGGCAGCACATCAAACTACTACAATCTGTCAAATTTCTTCAATAGACTTTCAACTTTATCGGTAAAGCATAAGGTTCAAGGTTGATTGGGGAAATTTGACAGTTTCGGGTAACTTGATGTCCTGGGCATCTGTATACACACATTTTACCCGTTATGTTTAAATCTCATGTAATAGGGGGAAAAACTAATGGTTATGACCCAGATAACAAATATTTTCCGCCCAAAACAATGAAAAACACATTTAAATTATCAAATGATTGCTTCCACTACTATTAATGACGTGGTATTAATTGCTCTATGCTATATCAGGGATGATAAAACGCGATACTCACGAACTCATGAATATTTTGTATTAGATGTTCAATATTGATAATTTATTGGATATTGAGGTCGAGCCTTTTAGTTCCGTGCTCTGAAACGGTATTATTAAGGGTTAGACTTTTAGATTTATTGATTTCTAGAAAGTGTTTTTAGACTAGACTTTAGGTCAAGCAATGCTAAAAGAAACCAGCCAACTCCTGGTTGCAATTATTGGTTGACCAAAGTAGGGAAACTCATCATAATAATAGTTAACTGACATTAGGCAATAGATTAGCATAATCAGCCTATGATATTCCCACTGCTGGGACTCATGAATAGAATTGAATTGAAATACTCTTCATTACACTCTCTCTCTCTCTCTTTATTACTCTCTTTTTTTTTTTTTTTACTCTTTTTTTTTTTCTCATGCCTCCTCTCTTCGAGATCCCAGGCTATAATCTACATGCAGGCCCAGTGCGTTTTGGTAGATGTCACATATCTTCGAAATTTTACTTCTAGGATATGAGAATATTATGTCCCCTCAAAATGTTTTTCTTTCCATCGGTTTGAGAGCACTCACTGGTGATGAAATTAAATACACGAAGTAAAGTTTGCCTGGGTTCGACCTCACGAACTACTTACCTACAACACGTAAGTAGGAACCGATAATAATGCTCCAAACTGACACTAGAAAAAAGCCCCTTTATTTTTAGGGTTCCGTACCAAAATGGCAAAAACGGAACCCTTATGGTGACACTAAGTCTGTCTGTCTGTCTGTCTGTTACAGCTGGATATCTCAAGAACTACTAATGCTATCAACTTGAAATTTGAAATAATTTTAGATGACGTTTGCCCAACTATTTTGCAAATAAGAAAGAAATAAAAATATATGTATATTTTTTGCAACAGGGACTGAAAGGGGGTCTGAAAAATTTGAAGTGGGGCTACTAGGGCATGTGGGGTATATATATGAAAGAACGCAGTTTGCACATTCAACAAAAAAAATACCGTTCCCCCCCCTTATCTCCGAAGTTTGCAAAGAGAAAAATCTGAAATTATTCTATGTGATAGAAGTTTATGTAAAAAATACAGGAAACATAAAACAAAGTCTCTAAATAGCACACTTTTTCAGAAATCATCAACAAAAGTTACATTAGTTCCACTATCGGTCAAGAGATGGCGCTGACATAAATCTGCAATATTTTACACCGCAGTGCACAGTGTTAAAATTCTCTGATGAATATAGGCCTCGCCGATGAAAATTTAAAAACATATGATGCTACGGAACCCTCGGTGCGCGAGTCCGACTCGCTCCTGCCCGGTTTTTTTAATTTGAACATATACAAACTCAAGTTCACTCCTTCACACCGGATAGTTCCACCCATTTTCAAACAAACAATCTTTTATAAATATAAAAATCATTATGATAATAATGCCTGGTCGTAGGGCACTCCAATGGGCCTTCGTACAAGTGGGGACAGCGATAACGAGGCCCTAACTGGCACTATGAGAGAGACAAGGACAGCACTAGATTTGTTAACATCGATTTTTTTTGTGACCTCCAAAATTGTTTTTTTGCGTGGTCGTGTACTGCACTGATTAGGTTTTTCGGGAGATTCGATAAGGCTTTGGAAGTAGCTTAGGAACTAGGCCATGTATCAGTAAGTAACTTTGATTTTTCGTCATTTTAGAGTTCAATTAGAAAATGCATTGTGTTTAAACTTCATTTTGACAGGAACTGTACATTTTATTATATCAGAGCTTGAATTTCACCTGAAGTTTGAGGAATAGCCAAAAGTGGAGATTGACTGCTTAAAGATATTCCTGAGCAGTGGTGGCCAAGTGGTAACGGCCGCGACTTACGAGTTGTAGGTCGTAGGTTCAAACCCAGACAGGCGCTTTACTTTGTGTAAATTATTTCATCACCACTGCTCTCAAAACGGTGAAGGAAAACATCGTGAGGAAACCGGCATGTCCTAGAACCGCGTGGCACGCGTGGTGGATTACGGCTCACTCCCTCTCACCGAGAGGAGGCCAGTGTCCCAGCAGTGGGAACATTATAGGCTGATGATGGTATGGTAGATATTCCTCAACAGCTTGACGACTGTTCAGTATGAAAATGAAAATCCATTCGGATTTTCATTAAATTTAGCACACGGGTGCCTACACCATGACCTAGGTTTAGACATAAAATTTTTTCATGCTCTTTCCTAGCGCTCTAAAAATTTTAAAGTAGGTAAGTGAAGGCAAAACATGTTCCGTAAGTTCCCGTTGAATAATTTGCGGGCAGTTGCCCACCAGACACACCCATCTGGGGGCCTAAAAAGGCCACTTTGGCAGAATCATTGACAGCTAACTGTTAAGTTAATCGTATCAAATCCCATTCTCAGTTTTTTTTTTTTGTCTGTGCCAAAATACCAATCAATCCAATCCCAATCTCTTTGATTATACCTACGTAGCGCAGCGAAAAAAAGAAAAACACGGACTGTCTTCGCCATATTATGATTCATAATGTTATCCTTTTATGATTTTGCCAAAGTGGCCTTTTTAGGCCCCCTGGTTGGAAGAACCTCCCTTTTTTATGGAGAATGAGTGAATTTTACACCCTGTTTCTCATAGCTCAATAAGCTTGTTATTTGTTAGAACATCTGAGAAGTATTTTAGACTAAAGTGGTTATGTTATCAACAAGTTTGTTTAGTTTAAACTACAATGTAAGTAGATAGTTATTATTAGCTCTAGTTTAAACAACAACTGGGCTAAATTATCAAGCTCAGTTTTAAGGCAAAGCCAGTTTGATTTTACTTCGGATTTGCCAATAATATTAGTTGTAGTAATAATTGTGTAAAGCCTGTTCTTTAGAAGCGCTCAATATGGAAATTCATTGCGCAATTCATGGCAATTGAGATTAACTAGGTAACAATGAGCAATTTACGGCAATACCAATATTGTTGAGAAATTGTGTAATTATAGTTGCCACACTTATGTTATAACACTATTTAAACAGGTTTATAGTTCTTTGAAAACAATGAACGCATACAATCTATGAACGCGTACACTCTAACAAAATAGTCTAATAGTCGAAGTGTTTCAAAATCTACGTGTCTAAACACACTATACCGATGGTACGCGACCGAAGTTCGGCATGATTACGCCTGTTTACCATTTGAATTACTGACGACACATGCCGAAATCATTGGAGGCCTAATCATGCCGAACTTCGGTCGCGGACCTTCGGCATAGTGTGTTTAGACACTTATGGAGAAAGTTGTTCAGTTTGTAATGTGTCGTCAGTAATTCAAATAGCATTGCAGGCGTAATCATGCTGAACTTCGGTCGCGTACCTTCGGCATAGTGTGTTAACACTTATAAAGTGGTTCAGTTTGATGGTGTGGTACACCTTTAAATATGACTACATCTTTCTGAGACATGTTGTATATGGCAACCCAAACGTGTTTTGGCTCTGGTGTGCTCTCAAACAAACAACAAACAAAACAGTTATATCATACATAATATAACGCTTGTTTTCCTCGAAGGGTTGGGCACAGGTGTACACCCACATTTCACCAGTTATGTGTAAGCCCCATGTAATAGAGGCGAGTCTATCGCCATCAACCGAACAGTATAATTACTATAGGAATAGAATGTGAATAGATATAACTACTTACCTATTTGATAAATGAAATTGGCTTGTATTTTATCGAACCTCTAATAATACACATTTTGCACTTCTAAAAATATTATTGAACACTTAATATATTGATTGCGCCTCTTTTTGTAAACCTCAAATAATTACTATTTTGGGGTCCTAAAATAGATATCTAAGGACTTCAAAATAGGAATTATTTCATCATCATCATCATCATTTCGAAAGACGTCCACTGATGGACATAGGCCTCCCCCAAGCACCTCCACTTCGACCGGTTCTGTGCTTCTCGCATCCAACGGGTTCCTGCGGCCTTCACAAAGTCGTCGGACCACCTTGTGGGAGGCTTTTCAACGCTACGTCTTCCGGTACGCGGTCGCCACTCCAGAACCTTTCAGCCCCATCGGCTATCTGTTCTGAGAGCAATGTGCCCTGCCCACTGCCACTTAAGTTCGGCAATTCCTCGGGCTATGTCGGTTACCTTGGTTCTCCTGCGAAGGAATTATTTGGTAGATACTAATTAGCCAAATAACTGCGAATAACTTGGCTGTAACGCTCGACGGCTTAGCCTAACCCGTCGGTGTACCCTAGCTTAGTTACTGCGACCAACTATGACAATAGGACAGAAAGTTAATAAAAAGAGGCTCGATAAGTTTTTTAGAGGATCGTTTATTTATTTCTCAAAGAAATTACGTTACAATCCCTGTACCTAGTTATTGTTCATAACATTTCAGCCAGGCATGTCAATATAACCAATGTATAAGGTATTTCAGTGAATTGAGCGGATATCCCAATGTTGCATGAATATCTGCCTATTATAATATTCGAAGGGATGCCTTTGAAGGTGTGAAGGGATGCATATAGGTAAAATTTTCCTGTAGGGGTGGATTTAAGACGTGTTAAGGCGAAAGTAGGGATGGAAAAATATAATGTGGAAAAGATTGGTTGGTGGTTGCTTTTGAGATTGATTTTGTGCTGATAAATTAAATGTAAAATGATGGAGATTTGTAAATGGAGTAATTGCGATGCCTTTGCAATTAGGGTATTTTTGCACTGTAGGTACAGAAATAAAAGCGATAATTTCATTTTTATCAGATGATTATCAGAATAAGAGGGACTTGAAGGGGCTTGTGATCGGGGGCGAGGTCGATCGATCAGATTAAGCTATGCTTGCCGCGGTTTGTCCATGGATGGGTGACCATCTTTCCATACCAAGACTCCTCCGTGCCTCAGAAAGCCCGTTAAGTCGTTGGTACCAGCTCCCGTCATTCTTTAATCTTTGACAGTCGTTACGGGTTGTCTGAAGCACAAAAGCTGACAACCAGTCTTACCAAGGGTTATCGTATTACCCAGTAACTGGGTTGTGTAAGTTAGAAATGCAGTCGCTTCATGTAAAATACTGATATTCAGCTGCATCTGGTTACACTGGAAGCCGACCCGAACATAGATGGAAAAAGACTAGGCAGATGATGCAGATAATGATTATCAGAATAAGAAATGTTTACAGCATCTGTTAACCAATGCTTAACACAGGTCATGAGACAATATTCCATGAATCACCAAGGTTGGCAAAGAAACTGGTGATGGTAGCTATTAATATATAGACTAACTAGCTGACCCCACAGACGTTGCCCTGTTTTTGATTTGAAAGACACGTGGCGCCATCTATTATCATAATAACGTTATTGTTGTTTTCCTCGGGAACAGCACTTTTTTCGGGATGAAAGGTACCCTATGTCCGTTTCTGTACACCTGACAGCGTATATGCAAAATTTCAGGATGATCGGTTCAGTGGTTTAGGCGTGAAAGGTAACAAACAGACTTACGTTTGCATTTATAGTAATAGTTAGGAAGTTAGGATATAGCCTAATTAGGACGCCAATTCTCAGGACATCCTCTGCATCTGCCTACCCTTTTCCCAAGCATGTTGGGATCAGCTTCCAGTCTAACAAGATACTGCTGAATATCAGTATTTTACATGAAGCGACTGCCTATTTGGCTTCTATAACCCAGTTTCTGGGTGATGCAAATGAATTACCTGCCAGTATTTTACATGGATCGACTGCCTATCTGACCTCCACAACCCAGTAAATGGGTGATACGATAAATAGTAAAACTCAATAAAAAAAGACACTAATAAAAATTAAGTTTAAAAAAAAAATTGCTGAGTATAATACCACTATCCAAAGAATTTCAAAGAGAAATAAACTTCAATTAAACACGACAAAATACCAAAGCGTAACTTGTCCTTCAGAATATTCGATTTTATTTGACGGTAAATCTAATATAAAATATCTTTTCAGCTAGAAAGGTTGTGAGGTCGGTATTTTTATATCTAATTTTCATTTTATGACACTGAGAATTAGACTCGGTTCTGTTAATAATCTTTTTTTTTTTTTTTAAGAAGGTATAAAATATAAAGGTCGTCTGTTTGCCTTGTGTTATTAGAGAAGTAGGCTTTACTTCTGTCAAAATTGTGTTAAGTTTATTTAGGTTTCTTGAATCTGGGACTAAAATTGTTAAAAATGGTACCTGTATACATTTCTTGAGGTTTATATAGGTAGGTATTTTTAGATGAGTCGAAGCAAAAAAATTCTCTTCTTCTGGTAGTCAGGTAAGAATGCCCCAGGTGCCTGCTTCGCATGGGATCGGTAAAAAGTGACGTCGTCTTCTTCGACTTCGAATTATTAAGTTCTAGAGATGCAAACCAGTGATACAAGAGCAGTGGTGGCCCAGTGGTAACAGCCGCAACGTACGTGTTGTAGGACGTAGGTTCGAACCCAAGCAAGCACTTTACTTTGTGTAAATTATTTCATCAGCACTGCTCTCAAAACGGTGAAGGAAAACATCGTGAGGAAACCGGCATGTCCTAGAACCAAAAATTCGAAGATATGTGACATCTACCAACCTGCACTGGGCCCGCGTGGTAGATTACGTCCCACTCCCTCTTACAGAGTGAAAGCTTGCGTCCCAGCAGTGGGAACCATAAAGGCTGATTTATTTATTTATTTATTTATTAGGCTCTTCAACAATGAGTACACCGTTACTTTATAATTTGTACAATGCAAACTTAAGTCTAAGCGCCTCATCACTTATAGAAAAGCACAGCATGCACTACATTATGCGCAGATAATACACAATTAATTAAATAAAACAATTGATACATAATATGAAATTTGAAAAAATAATAATAATAATAATGTGGAAAGTGTGGAGGTCGAGGGTTTTTAAACGCTAAGACCCTCCACAATCTCGAGATATGCAGTCTCAGGGAATATTTTCTAGAAACCGACGTGGGGATGCATCGAGATGTAGTCGCCGTGGACAAGGGCCTCACCCCGCTCTCCTTGGCTAAAGAGAACTGGCGCAAGCCAGTAGTGCTTGACACTAATGATCGCATGGAGGTATGGCAGAGTAAGGAGCTTCACGGACGCTTTTTCCGGGCCCTACATGGACCCGATGTTGATCTATTAGCGTCCGTAGCCTGGCTGCGTTCCGGTGACCTCTTTGGGGAAACCGAAGGTTTTGTCTGTGCAATTATGGACGAAGTTATGATGACGAACAATTACCGGAGATTTATTGTGAAAGACGGCACGGTTGACATCTGTCGGGCATGCCACCGGCCGGGAGAATCAATCAGGCATATTATCTCCGGGTGTTCTCGTCTAGCTAACGAAGAGTACTTGCATAGACACAACCTTGTAGCCAGGATAATCCATCAGCAACTTGCTCTGAAATACAACCTTGTGGAATCGGAGGTGCCGTACTACAGGTATGTGCCCGACCCAGTTCTCGAAAATGGTGATATCACATTATATTGGGATCGATCCATCATCACTGACAGGACTATTGTTGCCAATAAGCCTGATATAGTGGTGGTGGATCGATCAGAGCGGCGCGCAATGATTGTTGACATAACCGTCCCGCATGATGGGAACCTCGTGAAAGCCGAGAAAGATAAACAAATCAAGTATCTTGACTTGGCTCACGAGGTTGTCGACATGTGGGATGTGGACTCAGCGATCATTGTGCCGATAGTTGTGACAGCCAATGGTCTAATTGCCAAGAGCCTCGACCAACACCTGAGGAGGCTCTCGTTGGGCAGCTGGATCAAGGGCTTGATCCAGAAAGCGGTACTTCTGGACACGGCCCGAATAGTTAGGAGGTTCCTCTCTCTGGAGCCCTGACCGCCGGTAGCTTGAACCCTGTTCCCGATACCGGTGGGCTACTATTTTTTATATTTTTAAATGTTTTTATATTTCTTTATACTAATATTTAAAAATATAATTTATAAGAATTTAATTGAATAAAGGAAAAAATAATAATAATGATAAATTGATTACAATGAATTAAATAACTTAAGTGGATTAAATTAAATTAGATTCTATTTTTGATTAGGTATGTGTATGTGTGCATGTGTGATACAAACCCGCGATTATTGTACCCGTAGAGCCATCGTTTGAATATTAACTTGAAAAGATATTTTTTACGTATGGTCGAGATGACTAGTAGTGAGGACTTTCCAAAACATGGTACTATTAAGTTTCTTAATATTGCTTTTGTCTTTTAAAGGGCTACAGTTTACCCTCCAAAATAAATTATGTGCATAATGGATCTTAAGGTCACAATTTCATGTTAAGGGAAGCGAAACTGATTTCCTTTACGTTCTGCTTTGTCGGGTAAACGAGGTTTGGTTAGCGAGGGTAATGAGTTATTGTGGTTTTTGTGGCGGTAGTTTGATAGCCTGCTGTAATTACAGACCTTCCAAGTTTAAAAGAAAGCGCGATCACGTGGTCGTTGGTGTTCATTTCATACTAAAGTTTTCCTCTGTTTTCTCGCTGATGATTATGGGTATGCATGGTAAGTAGCCATACACCGTCAAGTTTACTGGACGCGGCTTCAAGTCCGCTGCAAACTTGACGGTGAACTTGATCGTGAATGCCCCGCATTAACTTGCTTTCCGAGGCATGGGCAATGTGCTCTCCGGTCGTGTCGGATTGCCGTCCCATCGGACTATGAGAGTGAGGGAAGAGAGAGTGTACCTGTGTCTGCGCATACACTTGTGCGCTATAATATCTTCCGCGCCGAGGGCTGGTCTGGGATTGGTCGCCATGGCCGATATTCGGTCTGGAGAGCTTTATATCTACTACTGCCACGTCCCTGTTTCGTTTTTTGGCGTAAACCATAACCATAACCATAATCAGCCTATAATGTTCCCACTGCTGGGACACAGGCCTCCTCTCGGTGAGAGGGAGTGGGCCGTAATCCACCACGCGGCGTAATTTGTATTAATTAGAGAAAAAAAATATACATACGGCCTTGGCCGCGTTTCTTAGATTACTTGGGAAATTCGACATCATCATCATCATCATCTGCCTAGCCTTTTCCCAACTATGTTGGGGTCGGCTTCCAGTCTAACCAGATACACCTGAATACCAGTATTTTACATGGAGCGACTGCCTATCTGACCTCCACAACCCTGTTACTGGGTAATACGATACCCCTTGGTAAGATTGGTTTCGGGCTTCTGACTACCCGTAACGACTGTCAAAGATCCGCGAATGACAGCCGGGACCAACGGCTGGGGAATTCGATATAAAGGCCAGAAAATTCGATATAATGGTCCTTCGACAAACATGGCCAGTCGGTAGCTCCAGTTCTTTTCAAGATAACTTCATTACTGATTTTATCCTTCAAAGAAACTCCGAGCATAAATAATAAAATAAAGAAATAAGATGATCATACCTCGACACCATTAGAATATCAAAGTAGTATTTAGTTTGATGTAGGTGTATAGTAGGTAGATGTCCAGCAAAGGTAAATTAATGACTACTCAACACTAATTATAAGGCTAAGGCACTAAACCCCTGTCATACAGCATTATCGAAGGCCGATAATAGCTATAAATACTAAGGAGAACTGTTAATGACGTGTCTCTAAGGTCTATGATCGATTGGCTTGTTATGCAGTCGATAGTGAGTCCAACTATGTATGTACAGACGCCAGCACATCAAGCTACTACAATCTGTCAACTTTATCGCTAAAGCAGGTTCTAAGTTGATTGGGAAAATTTTACAGTTTCGGGGTTTCGGGTAGCTTGATAAAGAGTGTCCAGTGTCTCCACAGTGGTTGCAAGAAGGACTACTTTAAAAAACATGGCTGCGTGTCCGAACTGCTGGCAATTGAAGCACCTGGTGACTATCGTGAAATATTTTTTATTTTAATTAATTCTTCAAGTCCAGTCCAATTAATAAAAAACCGGCTCTTATCCTTCTTATGCTAGTGGTTATAGGTAGGAAGGTCTTTCTGACCCAATGGTTAGCACACTGATAGTTTGTAACCTGGATTAACACATGCCTACGATATTTACCTACATCCACGCGGTTTAAGCCGGGGGCAAAAGCTATATTGCATAAATAAAGTGTTATCTAACAGTTCTTGAAAACCAGTTAGCCCTAGTTTCTATTCAATAGAATTTAGTTGGAAGTGGTCGTTAAATAACAGCCTTGTTCGTCTAATGGTCGCTGTGATCATAAAGTCCCAGGTTCTATTCCAGGTCAGGCAAAGTTTTATCATAGGTTATTTTGTCAGAAAAATTCAACAGTTACTCTGGATTTTTACCGGTTTGTGGCAATAGTGAGAAGTCTGTGATTGATTCCTAGAATTGGCAGTGTTCGTTTTGTGATTAGCAGTTCTGTGAAGTTTGGGGTTGGATCCGGTGTTAGGCTCGCTCTTAATGGCGTGGAATGGAACTTTGTATTTACTGAAACGTAAGAATCTTCAAGACGCGTCTTTTAAGTAAACCTGTACCATATACAATCGCAAAAATATTTTTGGTAAAACAAGGTGTGCCAATGTAAAAAGAAAAACTTCATCTTGTACCTACTTACTTAGAAAAAAAACAAATACAAAATTGCATACCTAAAATCAGACCTTCTCATAGGGGTAGTACTCCAAAAAAAGACCTCCTTCCCTCTCTCTTCTTTTTTTTATTTTTATTGCTTAATTGGGGCTTTTATCCCAATGGACACGCCAACCCCATCATGCCTTAAAACTACTACGATAAATTAAAAGAGAATCTTAATCAATATGGTAGGTACACCAACTCGCCAAATCTTTTCGCCACATCTGACTTCGGTTGCGCTAAAATTGATTGAATTAAACCTACCTGTGATATATTTAAATTAAACTCATTAACTAAAATTCTCCTTTCCTCTTCGTTCTTGACGCAATCCATCAGCAGATGATGATGCTCTTCTTAAATGCTCTGCACAAAAAAACGCACATTACAAAAATATTTCAGACTATCCTTTGAAATAATTGAAGCGTAAGGGTTCGTCCACATCTGGCGAATGTGCCGCGAATGTGCAGCTCGCGAGCCGGTTGCGAGCTGCCCGCGAGCTGCGCGCTTGAAGTCACGGCAATGGTTTGGTGCGCCTCTTTAGCGCAACTCATGCAAGGCTCGTATAAGGCGTGCGCGCGGCGCGCGATCTGCGCGCACTCAATTCTCGCACATACAGTTCCGTTTACTGGCTCAGTACTTTCGCGCCGCCCCCCGCGCGCTGGTCGCGTACGGCGCTTAGGTCGCGCGCGAACTGCGCGCGGGCGGCGCAGGAGCGGCGCACGAACAAAAATGCACGCGCGCAGCTCGCAAACGGCTCGCGAGCTGCACATTCGCCAGATGTGGACGCACCCTAAGGCATCAACCAAAGAAACAGTTACTCAACACACTAAACCAAATCTTACACAATCTGACACAATAATAGCAAAACCAGTCAACATTTTAACCAAGAAAAGTCCAGTTAAAACTAACTGTAAGGTTTTCGTGTTAGAATAAGAACTATTAGGCCGCGGTCACAAGGCACACGCGACAGCGGGGGCGACTAGGTGGACACAGATAATTGCAGGATATACAAATATGGTGTCATTCCGCAAACGAAGGGAAACTTATCAACACGTTACAGGAACTAATGGACACTAATGATAATGCTGAACTCATAGCTAAGTTCTGGGCTGAAAAGATTTAGATTGCCATCGACGATACAACGCAAGGAGTAGCAAGCTGTAGCAGGTAGACCGGTAGGGTAATTGCGTAACACACTAACGGTAGCAATGTCTTTCATTTTGACAGTTCAACAACATTCATTGCGTTATTTACGTTGTTGAGCAGACAATTTTTTCGAACTTACCTACTCGTATGAAGCAATGGATTAGATTAGGATCCTTTAAAATGACTCAGATTGTGATTGATAGTGTGTTACTCAATCAGGGTGTTTTCACAGGATAATTGACGATCTCTCTTGAACATAATAGAAATAATTTCAATAGTCCATACGATTCAAGGACGACAGTCATAGCAACCACTTCACTACGACCGTCGTTCACACATGGTATGGATTTTGAAAAGTTTAGATGGATATGAAAATAGAATTAACAGGGATGCACAAAGAAGCCTCCTCGTGTAGCGCAGTTTGTTCCGCCAGTTACTCAACTGATCCGAGCGCTCGGTGCATCCTGGACAGTCACACCCAACACCTTATTTGACTGGCCAATTCTTCCCTTGCCGCCGTAGGGCTAAGGCCCGCCTGGTTTGCGACCACCCTCCCACCGGAGTCCCGGCGTCAAGGCGCCTGCTGTGTTTTGTCGATGCGTGGGAGTTCCAGTGCCTTAGGCATCTTCTGGGCACGCTCGTTCCATCATGGACCTCATCCATCGCTTTCCATCAGGCGTGATCGAGTTCAAGAGCGGGCCCATTCAGCAAAAAACTGTACTACGAGTACTCTCTCACTGGACGCATACGACGGATTCGTAATATTTTGTTTGCCAAAAACGCGTACGCCTCAGCAACCGCTGTCGCCCATCACTCAGTCCTACCACTTATATAACACACGTATTCAGACTCGCTGGCGCCTGGCAGTTATCGATCATAGTACGTAATTACTGGCTCACTTTCCACTCTTGTGTTTGTGGGTGTAATTTTTGTATCTTTTGGCAAGTTAGTTTTGGTTTAGAATTGTGGTGGATTGGATTTTGAGTTAAAGGGTGGTCCATAAGGGGGTGATACTAGTTCTCAGGCTAAATCTTGCAGGGTTTTTGTACTTGGGTTAGAGAATGAATTAATTGTTTGTTTTTTTCCCCTGATGATCACAGGCTGGGTTGTTAGTAAGTATTAACTATTTCTAGATTTTTTTTGACAACTTTATAATAAGTACCTAATTAATTAAAAATAATTTACCACAAATATGAGTTTAAGGAAAAATTACTTTAAGTCCTACAAAATAAAGTTCATTTTACGGTACAACTTCAAACATTTTTATAACTTTTTCAATAGTGCTAGTCACTCTGAAAACAACTTAATTACCATTGAAATAAAGTTGATATTTGTTTAACTTGAAATAATATTAATTTGAAAGATACGTTTGATTAGACTTTAAGTACTTTCATTAAGTTGCATTGCTGAATGCTGATGTGTTGTGTACAGATATTGTCGGTTAAAATACAGACATTTAAATTTTATTTCCATCCTGGCCAATCCCTTGGGCAGCATTAATAACTTCCCATCAGTAGTTTCCATCAGTTAATTCCAGTCTTATCAAGGGGTTCGTATATCGTGTTACCCGGTGACTGGGTTGTGGACGTCAGATAGGCAGTCGCTCCATGTAAAATAAATGATATTCCACTGCTTCTGGTAAGCCAGAAGAATTCCAGTCTTACCAAGGGGTAACGTTTTAGCCAGTCACTTGGTTTTGGAGGTCAGATAAGCAGCCACTACATGTAAAATACTGGTACTAATGGATCGGCGAAATCACAGCCACGATTTTATAATAGAATTTATAAATGGCTTCCGATAGTGTCCCTGTTTATGGCAAAGTAAATCAAGCGAGTATAAAAACAAGGAAATCGGCTTGCAGTGTATTATAAACTCATGCAGATTGCACCCAAACTCTAGGGCGTTTTCACTTTTTTTTTCGCGCTATAGCGAGATAACACAAGGCTTCAGACTCTGACATGTTGCTTCAATCCGCATTCAGACACGACTGTTTAGCTCGCTCGTCGATCAGCGCCAACGAGCCGCGAGTAAAACCGTCGTTCGATCACCCACTTAAGAAACATTCCTACTCACACCCAAACAAACTGAACTACGACCTCAAACAACGTTTTTCCCGGAAAAAATCTTCATGATAAAGTCGGCCAAAACTATGCTTAAGTAAAATAGCACAGTGTTTCTAGGACAAAAGGGCTATAGCTCAACTGTAAGTAGTTTTACCGTCTCTATTAGGGTGAATACGTGACGTTTTAAGCTAATAATGTACCCGCGAGAGTGTGGCATAGGAATGTGGGGGAACAGAAGGTCAGCCGGCCTATTCTGTAAAAATTTCACCTTGAAAACTTAGGTGAGTGAGCTGTCAATAAAGTGTCAGTGACAGCTCACTTCAAGCTCACATAACCTCGTTTTTTTTACAGAATTGAGCGGCAGTTTTTACAATGCGACAAGGAATATGAATAAATGAAGTCAAAGTCAAATTATTTATTTGAATTATACTATTAATAGAACGCGTACCGGCAAGCGTAGTGTGGGACGCCCTAGCTAGGTGGACTGACGACCTGAAGAAGGTAGCTGGGACAGACTGGATATGGAAGACGGAGGACAGGGTGTTGTGGCGCAGCCTGGGAGAGGCCTATGTCTAGCAGTGGACTGCGATAGACAGAGTTGATTATATATTCGTCGCTTCATTCTTCAGATATAATGTATACTAAGTAGTCCCTTTAACCTACAGGCAACATCGCACGATTTCAGAGAGTAATTCGTTTTTTTTTTTTTTTGCAACTACTTACAGTACGTTTCTTCCGTCTTGTCTGTTTGACGTTGTTCATTCCTTTTTCGTGCGAGGCAACGAGCGCACACGCCTACTAAAAAATGCCGAAACGTAGTGCACAGGAGAAATTGGAAAGATACAAGCACAAGATTAGAAAATTAGAAAAAAAAGAGGAGCAATATCGGCGTCGGATACGACGACCGTTCGATTCATCGGAGGACGAAAACATTCCAGGTTAGTTGAATAATTGTATTACTAAGTGAAGCAAGTGTTTACATCAATTTAACTTAAGTTAAAATCGGGATTGACTGCGAGTCAATTGCGATAACATAATTAGCTGCGAGCTAATTGTGAGTCATGTTCGCATGACAAACTAGTAGAAAATATGTGTAATCTTGAATAGATATGCACATTAACTACGAATTATTGTCCGCGAGACAATACTAACGCACAACGCGTTATACATACCTACCTCCTTACTCGTTCGCTATATTAAGCAATGTTTTATAGATACAAACGACGCCGAGCCCTGCGAAATACAAGATGGTTCGCCAACCCATTCATGCGAAGAAGGCCAACCGGGGCCAAACCCTGCCCTGCAGGATATACCAGACCTCGTGGAGGATCCGGCTGCCCCGCCAGCTGAGACAACCCCAGAAGTTTTGGATCCGGAGTTATTGTCTGCGCTGGGGTCTTTTACGTCTTGTACGCCAGACTTTGGGGAAGATGTCCATGAGAGCTTAGCCAGTTTATGGACTCCCCTTTTGAAGAAAGGGTTAGCCAAAGAGGATAAAGATAGGCTCATGAAGGAGCATCTTATACCCGCCAATTGCAAATTACTGCAAGCTCCGAAGCTGAACGCGGAGATTTCAGCCGCCGTATCAGATATAGTCAGGGGTCGAGACAAAAAATTGGTCTGGTTTCAACAACAGCTAGGTAATGGTACCGCAGCAATAAACAAAGCAATGGATACTTTGCTCAAAACAAATAACAAAGTCCTGGCCTTGAAACATTTAAGCGATAGTTGCCGTTTGTTAACTGATTTGCACTATTGTTTGACTAAAGACAGAATAAAATTAATTACCCCGAGTCTGGAAAAGAACTTTCTTCACGTCATTCAAGACTCAGAACGTGATGATACCCTATATGGGTAACTCGCTGTCCGAAAAAATAAAAGCCAGTAAGGCTATTGAAAAACAAGGTACTCAAATAAGAAAAACAATGGCAAACCAAAAAAATATTATTCCTCAACCACCGGCCACTCATCCTATCATCCAGGGAAACTGGTCAGGACCTCCTCGGTACCCGCCGAACAGGGGGGGGGCGGGGAGGTCAGAGGAGACCACCAGTGACGCCACGTCCGTCGGTCATACCAATCGCAGTCTCAAGCGCAAGCGAAGAGCTCCTACGCATCGAAGACCCGTGCGCCACAACAGAAGTAAGCAAGGTACATGCAGGCAGAATACGATTCTTCCTCAGTTGTTGGTCTCACATAACTAGTAACGCAGTTGTCTTATCATGGTTAGAACATGGTTTCACAATTCCCTTTTGTACTACTGTGACTCAGCCTATCGTACCTGTTTGTAACTTTACTTCGGATGAGGCTCGAGATGTGCATGTAGAAATTAAAAAAAAAAATTAGAACTAGGGGCTATATCACGATGTATCCCAACTCATGACCAGTACATATCAAAAATATTCTTGGCACCTAAACCTCATGGAAATAAGCGATTTATTCTAAATTTAAAATCATTAAACAAGTTTATTACAAATACACATTTTAAAATGGAGGATTATAGGACGGCAGCTAAATTAATCCCTCAAGACGGATATTTAGCAACAATTGACCTCAAAGAGGCCTACTTATTAGTTCCCATATCCGAATCCGATCGAAGATACTTACGATTTAATTTTCAGGCCCCTATTTCTAAGAATGTATGTACTTACGAGTTCACTCCTTTGCCGTACGGCCTATCAGTGGCACCAAGAGTGTTCACAAAAATCATGAAGGAGGTCATAGCCCACTTTAGAAAACAGGGACACAAATCAGTAATATATTTAGATGATATATTATGTATAGGTAATAATTACGAGGAATGTGTCACTAATGTGCGTGAAACCCTAAAACTTCTAGAATGTTTAGGTTTCGTAGTTAACTATGATAAAAGTTCATTAAAACCATCTAAAATATGTTCTTTTCTCGGATTCATGTATAATACACATGATATGACCTTAACGTTACCTATTGATAAACGCAATAGCGTTAATCAGTTAGTTAAAAAGTTCTCGAGGTTGCCAAAATGTACAATTCGAGAGTTTGCGCAATTAATAGGTGTTTTAGTCGCAGCCTGTCCAGCAGTTCGATATGGGTTTCTCTATACTAAATTGTTGGAACGTCAAAAATTCCTAGCATTACAACAACATAATAATAATTACGAACATAAGATTAATGTCCCTAACACGGTTCTAGAAGACCTTCAATGGTGGCGTAATCATATTTTCACAGCCATGTGTCCTATTAGAAATCAAAGTTATAAAAAAGAAATATATTCAGACGCTTCTAGAACGGGTTGGGGTGCCGTCTGCAGTGGCGCTAAAGCCCACGGTAAATGGAAAACAATAGAAGCGAGACACCATATAAATTACCTAGAACTTCTGGCTGTATTCCTAGGATTAAAATGTTTTGCCAGTAATGACTATAATTGTACAATATTGTTGAGGGTAGATAATACTACAGCAATAAGTTACATTAATCGCCTAGGTGGAATTCAGTTCCCGCATCTAAACGATCTGACAAGACACATCTGGCAATGGTGCGAGGAGCGAAATATTTGGTTGTTTGCATCTTACGTGAACACGAAAGATAATTATGCTGACGAAGAATCCAGAAAGATTAATCCTGATACAGAGTGGGAGTTATCAGATCACGCTTATAAAATTATTAAAAAACACTTCGGTTGTCCTGATATTGACCTCTTTGCTTCTCGCAACAATGCCAAATGTGACTTGTTTGTTTCTTGGAAACAAGAACCAGATGCATACGCCGTAGACGCTTTTACTCTGAACTGGCAATCCAAATACTTTTACGCTTTTCCGCCTTTTTCCTTAATTTGAAAATGTTTACGCAAGGTTATTGAAGATGATGCCAAGGGAATTTTAGTTTTTCCCCATTGGCCTTCGCAGCCATGGTACCC
Organism: Oligia fasciuncula; assembly: GCA_963082905.1. NCBI lineage: Eukaryota > Metazoa > Arthropoda > Insecta > Lepidoptera > Noctuidae > Oligia > Oligia fasciuncula. Next base: position 8,728,493 of record OY720411.1, read on the forward strand.
ACTTCTACAAAGTTTACTTGACTCCCGTATACTTTATCTGAACCCTAGCAAATTTCTGCTTCAATCTCATTTCAGGGAGTACCATCCGCTGCACAGCAAGCTTACCCTGGGTGTCGCGAGGCTTTGCGGACAGCATTCGTCCGCCGCCGCCGCGGGACCCCGCGCGACTCATTAAATCTAATGATGGCTTCGCTAGCCGACAATACTATCAAACAGTATAATGTCACATTAAAACTTTGGTGGCAGTATTGCTCCTTGCATAACATTGACTTTTTTAGTGGTACAAAAACATCTGTTCTTTCTTTTTTAACGGAGCAATTTAATAAGGGCTGTTCATATGGCTCCCTTAATAGCCATCGGTCCGCGTTGTCGTTGATTCTAAACTTTAACATAGGTTCCGATAATTGTATAAAACGACTATTGAAAGGAGCTTACAAACTTAAGCCCAATAAGCCCAAGTATACGTCTACTTGGGACCCACAACTGGTGCTCAGTCACGTGTCCAATTGGTACCCTAATTTAGATTTAAGTATCGAAAAAATCACCAAAAAGTTAGTTATCTTACTAGCACTCTGCACAGCCCATAGGGTGCAAACTTTTTCTCTTGTTAAATTAGACAATATAACAATAATTCCAAGTGGAGCTAAGATAGCCATAACAGATATTATTAAGACCTCGGCTCCCGGACGAGATCAGCCGGTATTGTTTCTACCATTCTTTCGAGACAATATTAATATATGCCCTGCTTCAGTCCTCAAAGATTATATTTTTGTAACAAAAAATATGAGGACAACGAATGTAGGAAATCTCTTATTAACTTATAAGAAACCACACAAAGCCGCCACAGCTCAATCCATTAGTCGATGGATTAAGCAGGTGATGTCAGAAAGCGGCGTGGATGTGAGTACATTCAGTGCACACAGCACGCGACATGCCGCCACGTCGGCCGCTCGCGTAGCCGGACTCAGTGTCGACAAGATTAGAAAGACAGCTGGATGGACCAGCACGTCTTTAGCTTTTGCCCGATTTTATGACCGACCAGTCCCAAGCGATGATGATTTCGCAAACGCGGTTGTATTTCCTTTAAGTAATTAACTGATTACATTAAGCAATTATTGGTTATGTTTACAATAATTAAGAGTTAAGTTCAGTTGTGATTTACAATACGTTTCATTTTCAGTAATAAAAAGATGCATTACCCGAACAAAACTTCTTTCTCTGAAAATCTACTTAGTATACATTATATCTGAAGAATGAAGCGACGAATATATAATAGATGATCAAACGAACTTCCTGAAGTGAAGTTCGATCATTATTATATGAGTCGCTTCATTCGAAGATATAAGAACCCTCCTCTCCCATTATTAAATCACATTTCATAAACTTCAGTAATTTTAACCCTGAAAGTTTTGTTCATGACGAATCTCTAAAAAGAATGAACAACGTCAAACAGACAAGACGGAAGAAACGTACTGTAAGTAGTTGCAAAAAAAAAAAAAACGAATTACTCTCTGAAATCGTGCGATGTTGCCTGTAGGTTAAAGGGACTACTTAGTATACATTATATCTTCGAATGAAGCGACTCATATAATAATGATCGAACTTCACTTCAGGAAGTTCGTTTGATCATCTATTGACGCGAGTCCCCCGACCGCACACCATTTTATGTTTGTGTTAGTTACGCTTGGTCCTTCTACACTTTCTGCTCAGTGACCCAAAACAATGTGAACTGCGCTTAACAGTCGTAAACGAAGGATTTCTCATATGATCCCTTTGTGTGCCCCCCCTAATGAAACATGTATATTATTATATTTAAAGCACTCTCTCTTAGGTTTGCGTAATCTCCTGGTTAATGATCTTTGTTAATTGTAGAATTGTGTTCCCCGCCTTTGACTTTGAAGTTTTAGGGGTAGGTATAACTCTTGGTGGAAGTTTTTGAGTTATGAGGAGTTGTTACTGTTCTTGTTTGTGGGGGGCTACTGTAAGAAATAGTGGGTAAGGGATCATGTTAAGACTGTAGTGTGTGTGAGTTAATACCACAGTCGCAATTCCGCGTTCAAATGTAATTTGATTCACCATGTTATGGGTTAATATTGGAAAATTGGACTAAAGGTCCTGTGCACACCACGTTTTTAAACGCGCCGTTGACGCGCGTTTTAGAAACGTGTGTCGACGGCGCGTTTTTATCTTACAGAGCAGTGCCTGCTAATATCTGACTCGCGTACGTATCGCGTCTGTATCGCTACAAACGCGCGTCAACGGCGCATTTAAAAAACGTGGTGTGCACAGGCCCTAAGGTTACTTGGTAAAATACTGGTGTTCAGCTGCATCCGGTTAGACTGGAAGCCGACCCTAACATAGTTGGGAAAAGGCTAGGCAGATGATGATTGAAAAATTGGACTGAAACTGTAAGAAAATCGTGGCGGGTTGATGATCAACAGACTGTTGTCTACATAAAAGCTATTGAGCATGACAAACCAATCAGCATACTATGTAGGTTAGGTAGTCATTTCTTTAAACAAGAGTACGCTGAGGGTATGACTAAAGTCAGACCACTATTCAGTGATCATTGAATCATTTTTCTTGTTCATTTGTTTGATTGTCTCTATTATAGATGTATGAGGAACAGTGTGTAAAGCTCACTCATACTCTATAGAAAAGGGAGCATCCTCCGACCAGACGGGTGTTGTGTGTGGCGGGCAACTACCCGATGATTCATGTCGGGCCGTTGTATCTATGCTAGTTGCGCGGTAAACTCTGCTTGCGCGATGCAGGATTTTGCTTGACATCAGTGTGACGCGTTGTTCGCATGTGGCGTTGTAGATACCGCCACATCTCTATCTCTGATCTGAAGGTTAATTGCGTAACACACTAACAATGGCAATATCGTTTATTTTGACAGTTCAACAACATTCATAGCGTTATTAACGCTGCTGAGCAGACGAACTCTTTTAACATATGAAGCAATGGATTAGCAATTTTTTCAAAATCTTCGCATTGTGATTGATAGTGTGTCACGAAATTAGGGTGCAGATTCACCTGACAACGACGTCCCACTAAACCATAAAACCAGACAAGCATAAAAATAATAAAATTTACGTTTATATTCTCATAAAATTGGAATCGAATCCCAAAGTAAAGCCAGGCTAATCAATTTTATAGCCGTCCGGCTATTAGCCATCGGGCGTTACTAGCTACGGATCGTATTTAACAAATTCTCGTTAGTTGAGATTGCCCAGACCTGGTGTTAGTGGGATCATTATGCTTTATTAACTTTTTGGATAGAAAATCTTTTAAAATTGGGTCACTGTCCTTTTATGGACTCAATCGATGTTATCTTAAATATTCCTTCCTTAATTCTATCTCGACGGCAGAAACCCACGTTTGCACGTAACAAACGTAAAAATATCGCGACGGGAACCGGGGGTATTATCGTGCACTGCTGGATGTATGTGTAATATGGGTACTAATCCAATGTTGGACATAGCGCGAGTCCAGCCTATCCGCTATAACCGCCAGGATGCTGTTAGTGCTGGCGCGCAGCTTGTAGAGTGCCGCGGCGCATCGCTTGCATCCACGAACATGCCCGACGCACTGCACCAGCGCGGCTGCCCCAACAGCGCCCTGAACGCATTGTTATATTGGACTCGTAGAACGCTGAAGGATCTTTGCATATACTGAGGTTTATAGATTAGTTACCTACATGAAATATCAGTAAAAAAAAAAATTTAATGAGTTTTTTTGGTGTACCTAACTTCATATCTAAACACAATGAAACGTAAAGAAAACTGATTTTCGCAACTCCTACTTCAGGTATCAGCAATCTTCGACCCAAGAAAACAATTTTTTTTCTGTTTTGCTTTGTCCAGTTCGACACTAATTAAATTAGCTAGCAAAACTCCACAGTCGTGATGGGAAGTGTGTGAAGTTTCGCTAGCTTATTTAATTTAACATAGGATGCCCTAAGGCGCTTTGTACACGGCACGGTTTCTTTATGGAACGGCTTTTAAGCCGCGCCTTAGAAACAAACGTGTCGGCCAACAAGCTTCCATAGTGATCAATAAAACACTGACCAACGTCCAGTAGTGTAAATATAAGGTGACATTGGGGCAAAATGCCACGGGCCCCCAGCCAGAGGGGGCCCCCGGTCCGAGAGGGCCATGAGCACAGGAGGATCCTAACATAAGGACAGAAGCAGTCAGGTGTTAAATTTTGTAGGGGAAAATATGAAATGTACGCGGAAGAAGTGCTAATAAAAAAAACACTGTAACATTAGTTGAGCTTCTTTACATTGAAGGAGGGCCCCATCCCTTGAATTTACCACGGGCCCCAAACGGTATAGTTACGCCACTGCTAACGTCACACGGCGAAAAACTGCGTCGTAGAAAGAATGTGTCAGTCAACAAGCTTTCTAAGACTACATTCATCATCTCACTGAGGACATTACTCAACATATCTTCACAAGACTTCTCTTAGGTATGTGTTACTTTAACTGGTAGTTTTATTCACCTCGTAAACGTAAGAAGTCTGAAGACATACAAACTTCCCGGCCCCCTTAAAAACTTAAGTAAGACGGAACGTCATTGTCTGAGTTTCGGCACTTTTTGTGTTTATTTGGCCTTGGTTCCGTACTTGAGTGTTGTAATCTTATTACTTTAGGTATATATGTGACGTTTTTTGGGTTTCCTATCCAAAAAGTGCTAATGGGACCCTATTTGCTGTCCGACCGTCCATCCGTACGTTCGTGTGTGTCAGCGGGCTCTATCTCATGAACCGTAATAGGTAGAGAGTTGAAATTTTCACAGAGTGTGTATTTCTATTGCCGCTATAAGAAAAATAATAAAAATTAATAATTAAAAGGGTGGGTAAGGGGGGGGGGTTCTGTAGTTGCGCGGTGAACTCTGCTTGCGAGATGCAGGATTTTGTGTGACGTCAGTATGACGCGTTGTTCGCATGTGGCTGGCAGCTTGCTTACTCTGCAAGCTATGTCAGCTACATGTGAATTTTATGTGTATGCTAGCTTAGCTTAAATTATCTGGTAAAGAACCGTCTTCTCCGGAATAATTTCATTCCTGATAGCGCGGTGAGCGACCACAAAGTGGAACAGCCCGACTGTCAGTGTGTACGTTTCGGCACTGCACATATGTCATAACGGACAGGATGCACTGGTTGAAGTCTTTACTCTTCACACATTGCGGGATAGGCAACGAAAAGACTTGAAGGAGTTTTCCAAATGCTACCCGACCAAATTAGATGCTCTTGTAGGCTTCTTTCCCAAAGTTGTATCTACCGAGCTGGATGACTTGCCCTAAGTAGACATGCGTACGTAAACGTGCATTTGTGAATCGTAATTTATTTCGCGTCTGTATCGATCTTTTTGCGTTTGTATCGATACTGTGGCGGCATCTACATCGCCATATGTGAACTACGCATCACACTGACGTCACGCAAAATCCTGCATCGCGCAAGCAAGTTTTACCGCGCAACTAGCTTATACGAGAAGCACTGGGATGTGCTCTATTGGAATCTCAATGTTCGGCTGAACACCGAGAGTAGAAAATCCAGTGCGCGATAAAATCCCGTCACGATATTTTTACGTTCGTGCTTAAGTGGGCTTACCTATAGCTAAAATTGGTTAGTAATTACCAAACTCTGAGTGATTGTAAGATTGTCGTTGTTTACGGTACAGACTCACAACATGATACTTTAAATAGCAGGTAACGAGGGCTTGTTAGCCGGTTTTGTAATTACGCTAAACGTGTTGATAAAGTGGTCTTAAATGTTTATGATTTTGGGTTTATTAAAGCTGAATATTCACGAAATCGCTATACGTTACATACGTTTTTATACTGATATCAAAATGATTATATGGAAGTGAATAAATAAAGTCCTCCAGACCGAATTTCGGCAATGGCGACCGATATTTTTTTATTTTTTTGACGTGACAACGTCTTAAATTAGGTTGCGACTGGGAGTCACTTATGAAAAAGTGTAACGCTCGGTAACGTTACGATGAGTCACCGAACGAGAGAGAGGCCCGCCGAATGCCTTGCGTCTCTCTCCCACTCAACTATGATCGGATGATCGGTCGTTGTCACGTAAAATCTTCGCCCGTAAAACCGACTTTACAGGCAACCATTTTTTTATTTAAAGCGATGGATGAGGACTATGATGGAACGAGCGTGCCCAGAAGATGCCCAGAAACTATAGAACTCCACCTGCTACGATCCTTTCAAACTCCTTTTGTTTCGTTTACGTTCATACATCTGAGAACGTTCAGTCTGATCTCAGTCTCAATCTGTCAAAAATACCTCTAATTTCCCAACATTTTGACAAGTTTTTGACATTTGTTTGCCGTCGAGATGAGACTGCGACTAGATTTTGAACGTTTTAAATTACGAGAATTGGTATTCAGGTCATACATACATACAAGTACGCCGGTTGCAAGTACTACGCATAAGCTTCCCGCATCCTTAGGCGGGAAGCTTATGTACACAATAAATCAGTGTATCTTATCCAACACAACAAAATAAGCTACCAAACCGTTCATCTCGAATCCCCAAAAGCTGGAGACAGCCTACTTAGCATGTTGGGGGCGAGTAAAAAACTTTAATGTGGCGTTGTAGACGGCTCATAAAGCCAACGTGGACGCATTAAGCTCTGTTAGTGGGCCAAAGGGGCAATCCACGGGCTAATTTGATAGCTACAGACAAACGAGCTGACATTATGCTGTTGTGTGAGTGATGGGAGGTCGCGGATGTGAGGCATTTGAAGCGAGATACACTTTAGATATGTAGCGGTATCTACAATGCCACATGCGAACAACGTATCATACTGACGTCACGCAAAATCCTGCATCGCGCAAGCAGAGTTTACCGCGCAACTAGCATAGATACAACGGCCCGACATGAATCATCGGGCAGTTGCCCGCCAGACACAACACCTGTCTGGTCGGAGGATCCTCCCTTTTCTATATAGTATGAGTGAACTTTACACCCTGTTCCTCATACCTTTCATCAAAATCATTTTCGATAAAGCGTGTGCTCGTCTCATAAATCGTCGTTCGCATGACTAAAAGTCGTATCTCATTTTTTCAAATTTTTTAGCTGATTTGGGTTAGGACAACTACATTTTTCTATTCGTGATTCTTAACATTTTTACTAACCGTCGTACCTCTATGTTATTTGGATCTCAAAATATAACCATTTTGAAAGGCAACAAAATGTACCTAAAGAATCACGAATAGAATAATGTAGTTGTCCTAACTCAAATAAGCCTAAAAAATGAGATAATACTTTTAGTTATGCGAGCGACGATATATCGGGCTATGGCGGTTACCTTGGATCTCCTGCGGATCTCCTCATTCCTGATTCGATCATGAGCAATATCTGTTATTATTATGTGATCAAAATTATACATAGGTACTTGAAAAGCTTACAAAAAATATGTTTTAATGGCATACCTACGCTATTTTTCCACGCTTCGCGCGTTTTTTTTTTGCTTTATTTTTCGCAATTTTCCTGAAAAATAAGTTGAAAATTCCTGTAAATGACTTTTTCGAGTTGTAACCCTATTTTATCAGAGGTTGCGATATGGTGTAAGGGATGTGGACGTACAAACTGTTACCACAAACTTAGCTCGTGATTCTAGACCCCGATATTTTTCAGAGGTTATTAAAAAAAAATCTGCTGTTTCATACAAAACTGCAAAAATATTTTGGCACACGAGGTAACGAGGCTAGCAAGAACAAAAGTCAGTAAGTATTTTGACTTTTACAAGGAAAAGTCGTGACAGGCATGTCAGCCCTTGTCATAAGCGTGGAGCAAATAAAAGCCTGCGCCGCAATTGTGTAACATACTTTCAATCCAAAGGAATATGAAGGAAATTTCTAATCTATTGCTCTATATATTTGAAAAATTTGGCTGTTGGACAACGTAAATGACGCAATGAATGTTGTTGAATTGTCAATTGGTCGCATGCTACCATAGCTTTGTATGTTAGTACAGCGTCATGCGACGACGGGAAGGTACTTTCTTGTTTAATCCTTTTCAGTAGTCGGGTTTTAGTTTTTAAACTTATATTTTGTTTAATTATTTTGGGGCCTATTGCAGTATTTTGTATATTTTAAAATGTGCTAATGAAGCCCTTTCATTTGATACCCAACACGGCATGATTAAAAAAAAAATCTTTTAGGTCATGACTTTATGTCCGCTAGAGGGCACCATGTTAAATTTATTGTGACGTCACATGGCCTATATCTAGCGGACGATCAAGACGCTTCCAAAAATACCTCATTTGTCCAATTTTGACAAGCAGTTTAGAAGTTATGAGGGAACAGATGAACATACATACATACCGGTCAAAATCATAACCCATTAATATAATAATTCATTATTAGTATGTTACGCAATTACCCTGCTGGTTACGCTATCACCGAGGGCCTTAGCTTCCATTATCATCATCATCTGCTTAGCCTTTTCCCAACTATGTTGGGGTCGGCTTTCAGTCTAACCGGATGCAGCTGAATACCAGTAAGTATTTTACATGGAGCGACTGCCTATCTGACCTCCACAACCCAGTTACTGGGTAATACGATATCCATTGGTAAGACTGGTGGTCAGACTTTCGAGTTATTGACGACCCGTAACGACTGTCAAAGAGCCACGTATGGCAGCCGGGACCAACGGCTTAACGTGCACGGAAGGGTCTTGGTATGTGAAGATGGTCACCCATCCACGGACCAACCGCGGCAAGCGTAGCTTAACCTGATCGATTGACCCGTGCGGCTGTAATTACTTTAGCCACAAACCTTAGCTTCCATTCTTAAAATAAACCCGGCACTCCCTCGTGTCGTCATCTCCATCCACAGTTCGACTTTACCCACTGCTGGAAATAGGCTTCTCTTTTCTTGTGCCAATCTCCAAGCTCCTGTGCCTCCCTCACCCAGGTTTGGCCCTCGTGTCAAGTTGAACCAAATATTTTAATATATACCTACCGCTATACCTTGGGCGCTTATAAATGGCGCCTATAAATCAAAGTCAGTGAGATATTATGTTTTATACGTCCTCACGATATTGTATACCTCACTTTATTTGTAAGTCAAGCCGAAGGGGTAATCTGCCGGTTAATTTGATAGCTACGGTTATGATCAGTAGTAAGTTATAAGTGGAAGCGGGAGCGATTAGTAGGCAAATTCTCGTTCAAATTCAAGCCGCAATCTCATCTAAGCGACAATCAATGTCAAAACCTTGTCAAAAATGTAGGGAAATTGGAGGTATTTTTGACAGATTGAGACCGAGATTGGAATGCGCACGTTCTTAAAAATACGCGAATTGTGTGTAGATGTAATAAAGGTGGAAAAACACAATACATCAAAATTTTTGGTTGCCCGAGTTATTTCAGACTTAGATGGGGACTTAAATGGGGCCTGTGGCTAAACGATAAAAGCCGCAAGCTACACTTGCCACGGTTGGTTAGTGGATGGGTTCCATCTATTACATATCGTGACCCCTACAAAATAAAATACTAGTATCCAGCTTCATCTGGTGACACTGAACGCCGACCCCAACATAGGTAGGATAAGACTAGGCAGGTGATAATTATGACATATCTCGGACAGCACGTTAAACCGCTGTCATTCGTAGATCTTTGACAGTCGTCAGAAGTCCAAAATTCTGAGAACAAGATTTACCAAGGGGTATCGTGGTATAGCTGTCGTGACGTAACGCTGAGCGACAGTGGACGGGGTGTCTCTGCGCACGGGTCAGTCGTGTCCTAAAGTACTAGGCTATTGTTTTATATACATGTATATAAGTGTAATTGTTTTATTGTAGAATCATATTGGTTACATTATAGAGGTATGAGGAATAGGGTGTAAAGCTCACTCATACTCTATAGAAAAGGGAGGATTCTCCGACCAGACGGGTGTTGTGTCTGGCGGGCAACTGCCCGATGATTGTTAGTTGCGCAGTAAACTCTGCTTGCGCGATGCAGGATTTTGCGTGACGTCATTATGACGCGTTGTTCGCATGTGGCGTTGTAGATACCGCTGCAACATTACTAGCGTCGCGCTCCCTTCATACCACCAATTTGATCGTTAAATCGCTCAGTGCGCAGGTAAAACGGTAATTGGGTTGTGGAGGCCAGATGAAGGGCGACCCTTTTGGAGGACTGTCTTTTGTAATTTTGACGTTCGAAAAGTGCTGATTTTCAGCCTAGTTTGATTAAATGACTTTTGATTTGATTAGATTGGATAGGCAGTCTCTCCTTGTAAATTAACTGCACCCGGTTAGACAGGAAGCCAACCCCAATATAGTTGGGAAACGGCTAGATAGATTGATGGAGACTCAGTTGTTGTTGTTGTGGTGTATTTGTGAGCCTATTCCGCAGCGAATTTGGGCTTCCATCCATAATCTTGCAAAAAGAAAGTATAAAACATAAAAAAGTAGTTTTCAAACAAATGAATGGCGTACATTAATTACTTTAGCCATGGTTTGTACAGGCGCCAGCACATCAAGCTACTACAATCTGTCAGATTTCTTTAATAGATTTTTAGGGTTCCGTAGCCAAATGGCAAAAACGGAACCCTTATGGATTCGTCATGTCTGTCTGTCCGTCCGTATGTCACAGCCACTTTTGAATCTTGGTAAGTAGATGTATTCTGTGAACCGCATTAAGATTTTCACAAAAAAATTGAAAAAAACAATAAATTATGGGGGTTCCCCATACTTAGAACTGAAACTAATTTTTTTTTTCATCAAACCCATACGTGTGGGGTATCTATGGATAGGTCTTCAAAAATGATATTGATTGAGGTTTCTAATATATTTTTTTTTCTAAACTGAATAGTTTGCGCGAGAGACACTTCCAAAGTGGTAAAATGTGTCCCCCCCCCTGTAACTTCTAAAATAAGAGAATGATAAAACAAAAAAAAAAAATATGATGTAATTACCATGTAAACTTCCACCGAAAATTGGTTTGAACGAGATCTAGTAAGTAGCTCGCCGGTGAAAATTTAAAAACATGATGGTACGGAACCCTCGGTGCGCGAGTAAATTACAAGGTTCAAAGTTGATTGGGAAAATTTGACAGTTTCGGGTAGCTTGATGTGCTGGCGTCTGTACATTGACTTGCTATAAAGTAGGTAGGTACAAACCACAACAACTTGGATAAATAGGTTGTCAGCCAATCTCCGTAATAACTGACATACCGGTAATCGGTTTAGGTTTTAAAATTGCATTAAAATCTTGCTTATGAACACAGTCTGGTTAGCTATCTACCTTTCTTTATACAGGATGCCTTATTTGCCTTACTTTTTACAGGATGGCTCAAAAGTAACGACCTAATAGGAGATGCTCAAATGTTTATTCAAGGCAGCTTTTTCACATTGCGACTTTGGTATTAGAAAGAAAGAAATAAAGAAAAATTATTTATTCTGCACAAACAAAACGCACATTACAAAAAAAATATACATGAAAAATTGTGTGTAAGTCGGACTCGCACACGAAGGGTTCCGTACCACAAGGCAAAAACGCCAAAAAAAAAACGCTGGTGAGGCGTGTAAATAGCCTGCACCTTTTGTGAAAGAGAGTGTTATGAGAAATAACTTATCTCAAAAGACGTAATGGCGGCCTTCAAATTAGAAATAATTTCCCTATTGCTGAATCCTCGTGGAACCAATATCCTAGAAAATTACTAGCAGCGAAACATGCCCACGTACCTTAACAATCCAGCGATCCCACTCAGACCCAGGGAGATGAGAAGATATCTCATTCATGCGTGCGTGATGGCTTGTAGGTCTGGAGCTGCCGGCCGGCTTGCAAATCTTCTTAAATCCACCGGTGGACTGGTTGAAACTCCAAAAATCAACACTGCACTATAAGTCCTCAATGAAGCACAGATGCAGGTCCATTTATTTCACGAGTATCTTCAAGGTTTCATCAAAAAAGGAATATTCAAAAGGCGGAGCGATTAACACGCCATAGTCTCTTTGCGGGGCGGGAAGAACACTGACTCGCTCACGCCATCTATCGGTCATTTTGCGAGAAAACTAAAAAGCTTCGATACATGGGCGCTGCGACAACGAATATTGGCACGAGGACCCAACAATTGAGAAACTAAAACATTTAATTTGACACTAACATTACTATATTATAGGAACAAATCCTCAAATGATAGTATTTTATTTTTTACATTGAAAGAAAAGCATTGACGCTTCACCAAACACGTTTGTTGTATGGGAGCCCGCCCCCCTTAAATATTTGTTTTATTCTGTTTTTAGTATTTGTTGCTAAAGCGTCCTTTCAATCGTCAGTAATTTGACTTTCGAAAGAAGAAGACAAAGCATTGTGTAACTATACAGACGCTATACAACACATAATATCTCACGTCACCAATTTTTTTTTTTTTGTTTTCCTTTGCTCTTTAGACCAAGCCTGTAATATTCATTACCGCCAGCGCTCACAAATGGCACCACAAGAAGACATTAGTCCGTGACACGCCCCGCGCGTCATCCGGCCGTGTGTCACATTGCCATGTTACTAACATGGCTCTTTCATTCTGTTTTCTGTTTGACTGATTCGGGTGGCGGAGTGAGAAAATTGACTTATATGCCGCAAAGAATACGTAATTGTTTAAGCTTTTTAGGTTGTTATTGGATTGTCAATTACAATTAGTCTTACCAAGGGGTATCGTATTACCCAGTAACTGGGTTGTGGAGGTCAAATAGGCAGTCGCTCCATGTAACATACTGGTATTCAGGTGCATCCGGTTAGACTGGAAGCCGACCCCAATACAGTTGGGAAAAGGCTAGGCAGATTATGGGGTTGTTATTGGATTCTAGGTTAGGTTTTGGTTATAGGTTTTTTGGTGTCAAGTGGGATCAAATGGAAAAACCGGAAGTGCGTGTCACGACACGCGCAATGATGGATTCCGTAGTCGGGATGAATATATCCCAAGACCAAACTTAACTTTGTTGTTGAGCATTTTTTTTCCCATACATCGATGGTCACAGTCTACAAATGCAAATGGAAGTTCGTAGTCGCATTTTTTTATGAGTTAAAACTTCAATTTATCGATAGAACTGCTTACAACTGCTACACAACTGACTATTAAACTTCCTGCTTACCCCAAAAACAAGGACATAGGTATACAATACACATACACACAGTATATCCATCATCTAGACGTAAGCGAGTTTGTCACGTTCGTTCGTGCCGTACGTCCGATCTTCATTTGTTCTGTATGTATGTGTGACTGTGTGTGTGTGTATTGTTACTGTGTTTTATTGTATTGGTGTTGACGTGTGTATGTAGGTATTGTATGTTATGAAGAAGAAGAATGATTGTATTTTCGTTTGATTTATTTTTTTATTTCCGGATGAATTCGGCTGTCGATATTAGTTTCCGTTGGTGAATGGTATAAATGAAACAATGGTTTGATGTGCAAAGTCTTCGGTTGTTTGTTTTCAGTATCTATTTAATTCAAAAGTATCTACGGTAAAATGTTGGAAAAGTTCTTGTTCTAATAGATTTTTCACATGTACAAAGAATTTTAGCTACTTATCATAATTATTAGTTTATGGCCCTAAGTTTATGGTTTCTTAAACTTTTTATATATGGTCGAGGTCGTGTGAAACTCTTAACAACCATACTAACTTTGATTTACCTGCTCTCAAAGCGGTGAAGGAAAACATCGTGAGGAAACCTTCATGTCCAACCAAAAATTCGAAGAAATGTGACAGCTACCAACCCGCACTGGGCCCGCGTGGTGGATTACGGCCCACTCCCTCTCACCTAGAGCCGGTGCCGGATTAGCCCATAAGCAAATTAAGCAATTGCTTAGGGCATTACGTCTCAGGGGGCACCATAAGGCAGAAACAGCACCGAAACTGTATTTGCTAGCACATGAATAGCAACGCTGTTTATTAAATCAGCAAGATATTACAAGACCCAAAAGTCACTTTAGAGATAACCGTCAAACTTTACAAATCGCTCGTCGATGTATTGGAAAAACACGAGGCGACTAGTGGATAGGAGGGCCTACAGGCGTGGATTGCTTAGGGTATGAAGTAGTCTTAATTCGGCAGTGCCTAGAGCAGGCCTGTGTCCCAGCGGTGGAATCATTATAGGCTGATTATGCATGCATCAGACGTTGCGAAGCAATGATGAGCCCCGTGCGCTGTGCATGCCTCGCAATGTCTGTATCCCCCTTTATGCTATCAACAAAAGACTTCACAAACATGCATTTTAGCCTTCAAAATTTTAAATAAAACACACATCAACTCTAAAACTCACCCTAACAGCCGGCTCTCCTAATCTTATTATCAAAAAGCCTTCCCAGGGCTATATTTCACGGACTTGTCTGAATTACACGAGCCCACTCGGCCATCTTAAGCCTTCGGGACCTATTTAAGGCTATAATAGCTGCTAAAGAGCACGTCAGTACTTTTGGATTTTGAAATAGGGACGCATTTAGGGACGGACAACAGTAAGCTGGTTTTTTAAAATAGTTTTTTTGGCTTAGGTGAAGAGTTATGGGGTTTTGGGTGTCTTTTAGTGTATAGGTATGCAATTTACAACTTACTTGTATAATAAATGTCAAAATAACTTTGTGCGTCTCTGTGTGTCTGTCTGTACCTTTATACGCCTTAACGGCTGAAAGGATTTCGATGGCCACCCATGTAGACCATGATCTGCACCCTAATTGCGTAATACGCTATCAATCATTTCTGAATCATTTTGAAGGATATCGCTAATCCATTGCTTCATATGTTCCAAAAAATTGTCTGCTCAACAACGTAAATAATGAATGTTGTTGAACTGTCAAAATGAAAGCCGTTCCTACTGTTAATGTGTTGTGCAATAGGCTATTTGACAATGTAAAAAATAAGGTCATAATAGGCTATATGACAATGTAAAAAATAAGGTCATAATTATTGACACTCGTATAGATTATCGCTTTTAAAATCGATTTGCATTAATTTTACTACAACACAATGTATTATTTATAAAAAATATCCCGAAAAAACTTCATCTTTTTAAATCTGGCGGCACGTAATCGAAAACGGTCTGGATTGGCTGAACTTAAGATGACGTCATGATTTAGTAAATTTCTGTCTATCGTTGACAGAACAGATGACTTTTGTCTAGTATCTCAACCGTTTCAACGTTTGTTTACGTGAATCGTGACGTCACGACGCCATATTGTTAAAGATAGCGTTTTGGCGGCTTATTTAAACAGTACATTTTTATTTACTATTTTTTTAAAGAAATACATTATGCAATTTGAAGTAATAGGTTTTTGTGGGCTCGTTAGACACCATTAAATAATCTGAGATGTTTATCAGAAACCAGTCAAATAGCCTATTATCCCGCTTGATTGTTTGTTTGGGTTAGGACATTGGATATTTTTTTTCCGGTAGTACAGACGGCAGCACATCAAGCTACCCGAAACAGTCCAATTTTCCCAATCAACATTGAACCTTATGCTTTAGCGATAAAGTTGAAAATCTATTAAAGAAATTTGACAGATTGTAGTTGGGATAATTTTCACCACCCACGTAAACTAAGCTAGTTTTATATGAATGGTGTTTAATAGGTATCTAATGTATAATAACGACTGAAAGGGTCTTGTAGGGGGTAGGTAGGGCAGTGTATTTCTGAATGTCGGTTTTGATACCTTATTGTCATACCATACATGCTTTTTGATACTTTGAGATCATTGTCTTTTTTAGGGTTCCGTACCTCAAAAGGAAAAACGAAACCCTTTTATGATCACTTCGTTGTCCGTCTGTCTGTCCGTCAGTGAAGACGCTGTTTCTCAAAAACGCGTGGAGTTATAAAGTTGAAATTTATATCAAATACTCAGGGCTGCAATCCCTTGAAGCAGTGAAAAATCAAATATCTAAGTCAACGCAATTAAAACATACCTACGGGCGTTTATGTTCCGAAATCAAAACCAATAGGGTACTTCCCGTTGACCTAGAATCATGAAATTTGGCAAGAAGCGATGTCATGTAGCACAAGTAAAGGAAAAAATCTGAACCCTAAATTTTGTAGTTAAGTACATTACAAAAAAAATAATTTTAAAACTATTTACATAGGTACCTACTTTGTACGGATCCCTCGGTGCGCGAGTCATGATCGTTGGTTTTTGTCAAACGGCTTTCGAACAGTCGCAATACCCAATAATAATAAGGATAATATTTTTGTGTTCACCAAAAATCTAAAGGTACATCTATGTATGCATTTCTAAAATATTATTCTTCCCCGAAAAATACTGATCGTGCACCAAATATTACAAAATATTTGTAACTTACTATTTTATTTTTTTTGAAATGGACATTATCGAGAACCGAATTAGTTACGAGGTTAATTATTTAAAAAAAATGCTTAGGTTAGGTTAGGTTAAAACTGTGACCTCCTACGCACGAGCCGAGCGAGCGAAGCGAGCGGTGCCGCGGCAGCGGCCGGCGAGTGCCAGAAACGACTAAATTTTAAAGAAAAAAAATATGGAAAAAGAGATTATTTTAAAAAAAAATTATTATTATTTAAAAAAATAAATGCTTGTTTTTAAAATTAGGTGTATTACTATTTTTACAAATTTGCAACAGTTGTTAAATAGATGCTCGTTATGACATATTTTAATGAACATATTTTGGTGCACATTCAGTATATTTGGTGGAACACAGGCAAAATTAGGTAAATGAAATGGGAATAAATTGAAGTACTTTTAAATACCATCCTAATAATAATAGACAATTATATAGTCCAGCCGTCGAGAGTGCCTTCCTGACACCTGCTGTCCTGTCAGGGCGACAATAATTGTAGTAACTTAACTAATAAAGATCAAATTCGAGGGGCCCGTTGCTAAATAATAACAGCCGCACAGGTCGATCGATGAGCAGTGGTGGCCAAGTGGTAACGGCCGCGACTTACGAGTTGTAGGTCGTAGGTTCGAACCCAGACAGGCGCTATAATTTGTGTAAATTATTTCATCACCACTGCTCTCAAAACGGTGAAGGAAAACATCGTGAGGAAACCGGCATGTCCTAGAACCAAAAATTCGACAACATGTGACATCTACCAACCCGCACTGGGCCCGCGTGGTGGATTACGGCCCACTCCCTCTCACAGAGGAGGCCTGTGTCCCAGCAGTGGGAACATTATAGGCTGATTATGAGGTCGATCGATCAGGTTAAGCTGCGCTTGCCGCGGTTGGTCTGTGGATGGATGACCATCTTTACATACCGTGATCCCTCCGTGCCTCGGAAAGCCCGTTAAGCCTTTGGTCCCGGCTGTCATTCGTGGATCTTTGACAGTCGTTACGGGTAGTCAGAAGCCCGAAAGTCTGACAACCAGTCTTACCAAGGGATATCGTATTACCCAGTAACTGGGTTGTGGAGGTCAGATAGGCAGCCGCTCCATGTAAAATACTGGTATTCAGCTGCATCCAGTTAGACTGGAAGTTGACCCCAACATAGTTGGGCATAGGGAAAAGGCAGATGATGATGATGTATAAAGATCAAATTCGCAAAAGAAGTATTCGTTTGAAACTGACGGGTGTGAAGTATTCGTTTGAAACTGACGGGTGTGAAGAACGCATTGTCTCGACGGCCAAACTGCAGCTATAGAATAATTTAACTGTGAATATAAAACAATGTGTTTTCACATTAAAGTCTGCAATAAATTCAAAAAGGTGTTTCAAAAAATACGTCATCATATTCCAACCGTTTGACATACAAAGGCAAACTGCGAAACTTTTAGCTAAATAAACTGTCCGCAAATTATGCTCGAAACACACTTTTAACAAAAAAAAGCCTATACGAGCATAAAATACGACAATGTTTTCAATAAAACCCCTTTAAAATAAAAGCTCAAATTGAAATAAACTCTACACGATTTAAAACTTTAACCCGTTAGAAATAAAGTTCATTTTTGATTGGATTCATGATTTCAATGAGGCTCTAGAGACGTGACTTCGCCGTTTGAAGTTAAAAATGTATTTCTTTATTGTATTTTATTTTTAAAACATGGCGACTGTAATGAGTTTAGTAATTATTTGGAGAAGATTGCTTAGACAGTTGCTACATACAGTTGCAGTTGCATCGTGAGCCACCAAAAATTCGAAAACATGTGACATCGACCAACCCGCACTGGGCCCGCATGGTGGATTACGGCCCACTCCCTCTCACAGAGATGAGGCTTGTGTCCCAGCAGTGGGAACATTATAGGCTGATTACGCTGGACAGTTGCTTATTTTCTAGAGTTACTCTTGGAATTGACTTCTTCAGTTAGTTTATTTTTCTTTATTCTAATTTATTTAATTGCTTTTTTGGTAGTGTATTTCGCGAAGTTTTCTTTCTGCATAGTCATAAAACCTGGATTAACTGAAAGTTTCAACATAGTTGGAAAAGCTAGACACATGATGACGATGCAAATGATGAATAAATCATAAAGTCCTGTAGACGGAATTTCGGCGGCGAATATTCTCATACTACATTACAAAAAACTGAAAAAATAATAAAATATATTCGTCTTTGTCTCTGTCACCTCTGACCTAGACTAGAGCCAAGAGCACATCCAGCTCAAAAAAAAAAAATCTTACTATACCACATTAAAGCGATTTCACTAAGACTTACTGACTTTATACAGTAAGAAGAAATGTTTGTATAAAACAGTAAAAGACAAAACAGTAACTGTTAATGATTGAACATACTATCTACTGAAAAAAACAACAAAAAAAAGGAAAACCACCATTACTGTAATGTAACAATGGTTTGAACGATATCACCAAATTAATAAAACAGTAATTTTTTTGACCTATTAGCTACTTAAAACGTTAAAGCTTACTTACTGTCATGACGGTAACATTTTGCCTCAAGCTTTAACTGTTTTCGAATCAGTAAAAAATACTGTTTTGAACATTAGACTCAATTATGGAACCGTTAAAGCAGTTCATATCAATGTTTTTACATTTTTATTTACTGCATTTTTTTTTCAGTGTAGCCTTCGGCACGGGAGATATCATACTGCACAAGTGTGTGCGCAGACACAGGTGCACTCCCGCTTCCTCACTCTCTTTGTCCGATGGGACGGTAATCCGACACGACTGGAGAGATATCAGGCACAGGACCAACGGCTTAACGTGCTTTCCGAGGCACGGGGGTATCACACCGCCAACTTTCAAAACTCCGGGCTGTTACTAAGAAATTCTTAATGGAAAACCCGATAACACTGCCCGACCTGGGAATCGATCCCAGGACCCCACGCTCAGCAGTCGCACTTACGACCACGAGAGCAACGGGGCAGTCAAAAAAATAAATTGTCTATAAAAAATATAGATATCATAATGTAATCGTCTAGTTTATAGTCGAATAAATCATACAATGGTCATCATCATCTAACTACCCTTTTCCCAAATATGTTGGGGTCGGCTTCCAGTCTAACCAGATGCAGCTGAATAACAGTATTTTACATGGAGCGACTGCCTATCTGACCTCCACAACCCAGTTACTAGATAATACGATACCCCTTGGTTAGACTGGTTATCAGACTTTCGGGCTTCTGACGGCCCGTAACCACTTTCAAAGATCCAGTCGTTACGGGTCTTGGTATGTAAAGATGGTCACCCATCCAAGGACCAACCGCGGCAAGCGTAACTTAACCTGAGCGATCGGTCCGTACGGCTGTTATTATTTAGCCCAAGTGTAAGTCATACAAAGGTGCTAAAACGAAACAAAATACCTGCTTTATCTATAAGTATATCCGTAAAAGCCTGGGTATTCTCATTCAACCCTAAATAATATATTCAAAGCGTCATAAAACAGAGCACATGCATTCTTCTCCAATTCTTCGTACCGACATATTCTGACTTATGAACCGTGTTTCTCCACTCGCAAGTATCCCCATATAATCGTAAGGTATATATGTATATACATAATATATGGTGTAAGAGTTTCTGAATGTGCGTTTACATACTTCCTACATATTTATGCCGCTGTTGTTTGAAGAAAACGGTCGTTTGTCAAAATTACTAGGTTTTTTATTTAATGGCGCTGGTAAATTAGGTATGTGGCTATTTTGTGCAGACTTGGAAGAAGTCTTTTGTCTTGAAAAATTAAAAATAAATGTACTTATTTTAAAACCTTGAGAAAAAAATAATAACACGTGTTTTTTTTTTCATGGATGTTTTGTGCTGTTTCGTCATTAACATTTAATCAAATCAACATTTAATGTATGAAAGTAAATACTGACTTCAAAAAGAATAAAATAGTTAACATTTCAAGCAAAAATTACGTAGAAGTCGGTTTTGCAGAAAATACACAAATAAAAATAAAGTATCTAATCTAGTTGAATTGAAATCCTCCATCATTTTAGAGACAGTTAAAACAGAGTTTACGACGGAATTCGCATTTTATTTCAATACTACTACTGTATCCGTGACTTCGTTCGCGAGCATACTGGATTTCATGGGTTTTATTATTAGGCGCGGAACGCTATTCATTTATCAAAAAAAAAAATGCTCAAGTTTTCACTTAAAAAAAAAACTAATCTGTGTAACATCCTGTAGTAGCGGAAATTATGTTAGACTAAAATGCTAGTAGGGTTTCTGAATAATGATGCTTTACCAGATTTCATAATAGCTGAATATTTTGTACGCTTTCAGACTAATTTTAGCGATATTTAAATTAGAATGAAGCCTAGAGTTTATTTTTGTTCAACTAAGCGAGTAATACGATGATGAGGCGATGAATACTAAGTTTATGCTTAATTTATACTTATAAATGTTTAATTTATATTTATACTTATAAATACTTACCTAATTTATTTAAAAATATAATTTTTAAACCGACTTCAAAAAGTTTATTGTTTTTGTTGCAGGTAATCGATAGGACGGAGGAGGCACAGCATAAAAAAGTGGTAAAATATGTGGAAACCTTTGCCCAGCAGAGGGACAACGATGTTAATTGAAAAAAAAATATGTTCAGTGATTTTTTCGCCAATTGTGAACTGATTTCGATGATTCTTTTTTTGTTAGAAGTCGGTAACAACTGGCAAGAAATAAAACAAATCAAAGGCACCGACTTCCAGAAATAAAATTATTTTGCACGATATAGTGTTTTCTTTTTGGAAGTGGTTTGTATTTTCATAAAAAAAATTTGATTGTTCTAAAAAAATAAAAACTCGTCTTATGCTTTGCGATACTGACATTTACCTATTAGACAAAAAACAAGCATTTGATATATTTATAACAATTTTCCTGTGGAAGCTATAAATGCCCATTAAGTTAGCACATTTATGATTTTCACGAAAAACACCAATCACACTAATATTATAAAGGCGAAAGTTTGTGAGTGTGTGTGTGTGTATGTTTGTTACTTCTTCACGCTCAAACCACCAATTTTGATAAAATTATGTATGGAGGTAGCTGACACCCTGAATTAACATATAGGCTACTTTTTATCCCGAAAATCCCACGGGATCGACACTTATGGGGGTGAAACCGCGGGGTGCACCTAGTAGACTAATAAAATTGTATTGTACATCCAAAAATTTGTACAAAACAAAGCACCGCTGACAAAACCTGCTTCAAAATAATTCATTCCCTACTAAAATATGTAAATTCGCTCTTAACTTTTATTCTTCAGTTTAATTAGACATTATTATTTCATTCCGTACCATCTCACTGAACAATCTCCCCTAACTCATAAATATGCGAAAATAAAGGAAAAAAACTTGAAGATTTGTCCTCTTTATCCGCCTCATTGGCCTAGTGGTTGCGAGCGTGACTGCTGAACGTGGAGTCCAGGGTTCGATCCTTGGGTCGAACAGTGTTAAGTGTTTTTCCATTAGAAAATTCTCAGTACCCCGGAGCCTGGACGTTTGTCTGATTAGTAAAGCAACTGGCTCGCCTTATAATACTTAATACAACTTAACTGGCAAAATGTTGGTTGATCTATACACCCCTGTTTACCCAGAGTCACATACTTAAAGTCTAATCAAATGTATGTTTCAAATTGATGGTATTTCAAGTTTAACAAATATAAACCTTATTTTTATGGAAATTAAGTTGATTTCAAAGTGACTAGCACTATTGAAAAAGTTATAAAAATGTTTGAAGTTGTAGCGTAAACTGTACTTTATTTTGTAGGAATTAAAGTTATTTTTTCTTGAACTCATATTTGTTTAAATTTTTGGCAAATAAATCGCGAATGCATATATAAACTCACGCCTTCTACCCATGGGGGTAGGCAGAAACTACAAAACGTCACCTGCTGTGAATCTTACCCACCTATTTCTATCCGGTTTCTTTCAAGAATGTCTGATTCAAAAAAGTACCAGTGGCGTATACAGCGACTCGTCAAAGTTTGCAAAATTTATTAAGTCGTAAAACCGGTGTGTCGGGAGTCGGGCCCCAGCAGTAAAATACAGACCTTTGGCCATTACATAACGTATGCTTCAGCCAACTTGTAAAGGCTATAAGTTAATTTATATATGAATTTTCACTATACCCTTTAGTATAGTAGTTAAAACTCTACTTATGTCATCGGCGTGAATCGGACCGACACTGTTCGGAATAATTTAATGACTATCCGATATTAATAAAGCGGTTATTTGTATACAGTTTCCGAATGGTTATAGTTGTCGAAAAAACGGAATATATTCATTGGAAATCATTTTCAATAGCGCGAGCGTAATTTTCCGCTCGTTAGGTGGTCGCATGGTATTGCGTTGCAGTGGCGCGTCGGAGTGGTGACGTCATCATATCTAACCGAGGGGAATGGGTCACAGTTGTTAGTATGTACGGTTTATGAATCAGTATGTAAAATTCATACGTAATTATAATTATTGTGTCTCTAGAAAAGACGAGTAACATAAATAGCCTATAATGTTCCCACTACTGGGACACAGGCCTCCTCTCTACGAGAGGGGACTGGGCTCTAATCTTCCACACAGGCCCAGTAAGGGTTGGTAGATGTCACATGTCCTCGAACTTTTGGTTCTCGGACATGCCAGTTTCCTCATCAAATTCATCTCAGATTATTTTATTTTTAGATTCACAGAAATTCAGAACCTTTATAATACTCATACAATACAACAGATAATAAACCAGTACCGTCTATTATTTCAAAGCATAACACAGCGACAACAGCCGATACAATCTACTTGTAGGTACGTACTAACACCCTAAATCGGGTAGGGTACGGACAAATTTTGGGGATTCTGATCGCTCTGGTAACCATATCCATACTAATATTATAAATGCGAAAGTGTATCTGTCTGTATCGCTGTTACCTCCCAGGGTCGCGGGTCCCGCCAGGGTCGCGGGTTGTTCGAAAGAGATACCGTGGCCCCTGGCACAGGCAACTGAAGGAACACGGGTGGGTTTTAGTCAGTTAGAGTCTGACACTCCCTTCCGCTCCGCCCAGAGCGGGAGGGGTCATTTGATGATTTCCCACACAAAAAAAAAAAGCATGCCTACCGTTTACTCGTGCTCATCACCGCTCCGCGCCGCCCGCGCCGCCCGCGCCGCCCGCGCCGGTCTGCAGGCCCGTCACTCTTTCTTTCATCGTGAAAGGTTTCATCATCGTTTAGGTAAAACCGACCTCACAAACCCTGTACCCAGACAATGCAAGTAAAAAATACAACTTCCCGTCCCTTGCCAATTTATAGGCACTGGATTAAAATTTAGCTAAAAGTGACAACCCTGAGACAGTAGGCAATTATATCGCGGATTGGGCCGAAGATAGCCTACTTCCCCTCTTTATACTATGTTCCTACCTCACGTTTGCCGATTCGCGGCCTTCAAAAAAAAAACTGCCCCACAAGGTCAAATTAAATTATTCAAAAAAGCTGGACACACGATTACCCACGATATATTTAACTAAACAGTCCAATTTGACCGACAGACGCGACGCCTACAAAGTAATTTATATTATTTTTAAATGTAAAGTAAAACATTATTACGTTTGGAAATTACACAAGCTCAAAGGGTTGCTCCGGGCTCCGTAATTAGTCCGGTGTCTGTTTTTGTCCAGGGAATTATTTTCCGGGATCATTTCGGGTTTTGTACACGAGTGTTTTTTATTATTAATTTTTAAACGGGGTGCTTTTTTGGGAGGTCCATATTCTCACTTGCGAAGAGATTAGGGGTTATTCTTGTTAATTTCATAAACTGACAGACAATACACAGCCTAAACCACTGGGTCTACAAGCATGAAATTTTGCAAAATAGTTCCATCATCATCATCTGGTTAGCCTGTTCCCAACTATGTTGGGGTCGGCTTCCAGTCTAACCGGATGCAGCTGAATACCAGTATTTTACATGGAGCGACTGCCTATCTGACCTTCACAACAGTTACTGGGTAAACCGATACCCCTTGGTAAGACTGGTTGTCAGACTTTCGGGCTTCTGTCTACCCGTAACGACTGTCAAAGATCTACGAATGACAGCCGGATCAAACGGCTTAACGTGCTTTCCGAGGCACGGAGGGGTCACGGTATGTAAAGATGGTCACCCATCCACAGACCAACCGCGGCAAGCGTAGCTTAACCTGATCGATCGACCTGTGCGGCTGTTATTATTTAGCCACGGGCTCCTCTTTGCAAAATAGTTCATATGTAACGAAAATAAGTTTAAAAACTAAAACTCGACTACTGAAAAGGATGAAACAAGAAAGTACCTTCCCGAGGTCGCATGCCGCTGTACTAACATACTTATAAGCTGGTAAGGTAACATAACGTAACATACACGAAGGTACTTTCTTGTTTCAACCTTTTCTATAGTCGGGTTTTAGTTTTTAAACTTATTTTTTATTACTTTGGGCCTTATTTCAGTAATATTTATATTTTTGAAATGTGCGAATTAACCCAACAAGTCATGTTTAAAAAAAAATTTTTTTTAGTTGTTAACTTTATGTCCGCTAGAGGGCGCCATATTCAATTTAATGTGACGACACATAGCCTATAACTAGCGGACGATCAAGACGCTTCCCACGATACCTCATTATTTTGTCTAAAATTTATGACAAGTAGTTTAGAAGTTATGAGGGAACAGATGAACATACATACATACCGGTCAACTATACGCGAAGACAACGGTCAAGGCTAAATAGTCGGTTCACTCATAATATTTGCACTTGCAGTCTATTGCAGTACTCAGATTTTTCTTACTGTCAATACCAATAACTAATCAATATCCTTGGTATACCGATACCACTGTTCAACGACTAGAACCAATTCTATATGGTTGTAAATTTTGACGTTCAAAAGTGCCTGTTCTGTGCCTATTTGAAATTAATGATTTGACTTTGACTTTTGACTTTGAATAAATAGACGGGCTGATGTTTGGGATTGACAAACTCAAACTCAAAGCATTTATTTCAATTAAACCATTTACAGGCACTTTTGAATTGTCAAGACGTCTGTCAGTCAGAAAATATGAAGCTAGTTGCCCATTCCAAAGCGTACGTACCTATGGAGAAGAACGGGCAAGAAACTCCATGGACAATGTTTTTTAAATTATATTGTTACAAAAATATTAGTTAGATCATTAATGTTGAATTTATAATTATATGTAAGAACGATGTAAAAACGTCGTAAGCGTTAAAAGCGTCCATAACTCCAGAGTACAGCAAATAGTAAGAAAACAACAAAACAAAAATAAAATAATTATTAAAAATAAGCCGGGGCAGCTAAGTGATGACCAGCCTCAACTGACGGCGCCCGTTCACGAACATGACGCATAGAAACTATTGAGACTCCAAGCTCACTTCACCTAAGATTTGACCGTAATCTTTTTAGAGTACAAATCGCCTGTATACCGATATCTCAAGGCACAGCTGTACTCATAAACCGGTTAGTGAACTTGCAGCCAGCATAAAATCCAGCTTTAAAACACTCAACAATTCTCAAGCAGTTGGTTATAAAGACAGACGTGTGGGCAAACATGAGAGGTTGTATTTTGGTGTCGTTGGCACCACGGGTTCTGTGGGGCCCAGGGGAAATTCGGTGGCTGATCTAATGGGCGGTGGGGTAAGCAGTGAGAGGGGAGCGGTTATTATGATTGTTTTGTATTTTAAATAAATTCGTTTTATTTGGCTTGCTCTGTGTCTTTATACTTATTTTTTTGGTATTATTTTAATTTACTTGGGAAGAACGTTACGGGGAAGCGTAGCATGATTTTTCTTTTACACATCACTATCAGCCATTGGCTTTCTTTGAGCTAAATTAAAATTGTCATTAAGAGGAAATCCTGGTGGTCGTTTCTACATAGAAACGCTCTCGCCTGTTTTCTTTCTGGTTAATGACCATAAAGCAATGTTCTTGTACAAAATAATAAATATTAACTACTTGTATGTCCCTATGTTTTCCTTTTTGATGATACATTATTTTTATAAGCACTAGAACCCAAAAAAAAATGTCGATTTAAACCGCTGTCAACAGAGGCCTAGTGTACAAATTCGACAACTATTAATGAAATAAGAAAAACATAGGGACACAGTATAATATATCCTTCTTATTCTGTTTATGAAATATCTTTTAAATTAGTCCAATAATGGAGGAGGAAATAGGCGAGAGCGAAACCTCGAATTATGACACACACAAAACAACACAACAACAAAACAACAGCACAACAGTAGTAAAAACAACAACAGTAAAAGAGTGTGTGCTTACAACAACACATTAAGAGCCTATACTACCTCAGCTAAAATTCAATCTTTATCTCGCTCGCACGATACTACTCTCGGACTGTGTGAGAGCGAGACAGAGTGCGGAAGGCAGCGCCAATAGTTTAGGTATTTTCTTTTTACGGTGAATTTAAAGGTAATTAAAAAAAACTAAATAACATAAGACCTGCTTTATAGTTAGTTCAGTTAGTATGCAAAATTTCATGATCTAATTTGAAGTATTTTTTTGAATACCAGCGGTTTATTGTTCGGTTTGGAGGTAACTTTGGATTTTTTTTCTATGGAGAAAATTTTATGGAATCGTGTTTTCGTCTAACATAGTACTTAACATTAATCCTCAACTTTAGCATATATTTATTTCAAAATTAATGCTGCAGTATTTTCGACATAACGGAGGATCATGCTAAGCCATTTGAGGTAGTATAGGCTCTTAAGTAAAATCTTACGACTGGAGTTAAGTAGAGTATGCCCGATTCAGCGTCACAAACCAACTTGAGGCGAGTATGCCAGATTAGCGACACCGACCCGTGGGGATATTGTGGAACATAATAACACCAGGAATGGCTTCCATTTTGACAGTTCAACAACATTCATTGCGTTATTTACGTTGTTGAGCTGACAATGAATGATGGGCGTTTTGGGCGGTATGTCCAATAAAAACCACATAGGTATACATCAAATTAAAGTTTATATCATAAGCATCAATTTTCATTATGAGCAGAAGGCTGTGAAATACCGGGTTAAAGAGATATCAGACCTGCATATATGACGCTAATGTTCACTGCAGTTCTCAATAATATTAGTTATTGACTCATAACATTGAAGGGGGCTTATGGCTAAGTAACAGCCGCACGGGTCGATCGATCAGCTGCACTTGCCACGGTTGGTCCCTGGACGGGTGGGTGACCATCTTTACATACCAAGATCCCTCCGTGCCTCGGAATGCACGTTAAGCCTTTGGTCTCGGCTGTAATTCGTGGATCTCATTAGAACTCTATTGGTCATCAGGCCAGGCTCCATACAAAAATGCCCGTCATTCTTTGTCGAACATTTGAAGCAATTGATTAGCAATATATTCAGTTTGTGACTGATAGTGTGTTGCGCAATTAGGTCGCCGACCCCAGTTCAGTTACGTTCACTATTCAGAAAGACTATTCACTAATTGCACTTAAAGGAGTTTTCACTTCAAAAAGGTAACGTTCCGCTTTTAACTTGATACAAAATACCGAAAGCTATTTGCCGTAAACAGATAATGAACCCGAAAATCTTGGTCGGAATTCCGCCAGCGATATTTTATTTGAGGTTAGCTCTATAATCGTTTTCACCCCTAAAATATTATATTTTATGCCAACCCAAGGTCATTGACCCGACGACCTTATGCGTTAGACCTGACTATTTGAATTTATGTTATGTGCAAGACTTGTCGTGACTTGAAAGCTGAATAAGATCAAGATGCAATTTTAGTTTTATAGATTTTAGATAAGTTTGCAATAAATTTTCTGTGTTTATTTCTTTTGAAGTTCGATGAATAAATGAAAAGGGAACGGTTGTACGTGAGGTTTATAAATAATGGTAAACAATGCTGAGCGTAGCACGAGAACATAAAAGATTCGTA
The DNA here is from genome assembly GCA_963082905.1 of Oligia fasciuncula. Lineage (NCBI taxonomy): Eukaryota > Metazoa > Arthropoda > Insecta > Lepidoptera > Noctuidae > Oligia > Oligia fasciuncula. The sequence goes on from OY720411.1 coordinate 8,756,800, forward strand.
GCGCGTAGCAATTTAAATGGCTGACTGATAAGTGCTACGCGGCGTAGCTCGTAGAGGTTAGTGTATTCTGAGTTTATTGTTGCATCGTAACAGAGATGTATGTTTGAATAATTTTAAAATCAACCCCTTTTTAGGGTTCCGTAGCCAAATGGCAAAAAACGGAACCCTTATGGAATCGTCATGACTGTCTGTCTGTCCGTCCGTATGTCACAGCAACTTTTTTCCCAAACTATAAGAACTATACTGTTGAAACTTGGTAAGTAAATGTATTCTGTCAACCGCATTAAGATTTTTACACAAAAATAGAAAAAAAAACAATAAATTTTGGGGGTTCCCCATACTTAGATCTGAAACTCAAAATTTTTTCTTCATTAAATCCATACGTGTGGGGTATCTATGGATAGGTCTTCAAAAATGATATTGAGGTTTCTAAAATTTTTTTTTTCTAAACTGAATAGTTTGCGCGAGAGACACTTCCAAAGTGGTAAAATGTGTGTCTCCCCCTCCTGTAACTTCTAAAATAAGAGAATGATAAAACTAAAAAAAATATATGATGTACATTAATTACCATGTAAACTTCCACCGAAAATTGGTTTGAACAAAATCTAGTAAGTAGCTCGCCGGTGACAATTTAAAAACATTATGATGGTACGGAACCCTCGGTGCGCGAGTCCGACTCGCTCTTGCCCGGTTTTTTTTTGGTGAACCTATTTTGTCCCACTGCTGGGCAAAGAAAAGTTAGAGAAAAATTGGAGAAGTATGGGAGAGATCACTTCAACAATTTTCCTTATCTTGTGCCTTCTCCGGCCAATTTGGTCAGGAACGAGTCAGATACAAATCGTCACGGCAGCGTTTTTCCTAGAACCAAAAATTTTGAGGACATGTGACATCTCTATCAACCCGCACTGGACCCGCGTGGTGGATTATGGCTTCCTATCCCCCCTTACTGAGATTTTGTACCCCTGCTTGTGTCCTACGACTAACTAAGGACTTCGTGCTTATGGATTTAGACCCCCAGGCTAGCAACGGCTTAAAAAAACTTAATGATCTAAAAATTATGTAGATACTTTTGTAATACCTTTTATTATAATACCTGAGGGGCCCGTGGCTAAATAATAACAGCCGCACAGATCGATCGATTAGATTAAGCTACGCTTGCCGCGGTTGGTCTATTGATGGGTGACCATCTTTACTTACCGAGACTCCGTGCCTCGGAAAACACGTTAAGCCGTTGGTCCTGGCTGTCATTCGTGGATCTTTGATAGTCGTTACGGGTAGTCAGAACCCCGAAAGTCTGACAACCAGTCTTACCAAGGGGTATCATATTACCAAGTAACCGGGTTGTGGAGGTCAGATAGGCAGTCGCTTCATGGAAAATACTGGTATTCAGCTGCATCCGGTTAGACTGGAAGTCGACCCCAACATTATGTAGTTGGGAAAAGGCTAGGCAGATGGTGATGATTACTTTTCTAATACCTACCTACACATTTTCAGGCGGTTGATTCTTTTACCTGCAAGTAGACCTGTACGAAAAATAACGAAACGCTATTTGAAGTTCGTTAGTAATGGGCCTTTTATTACTTATGGGGTCATTAAACTTACTTGTTATTGCTTTCACGGAACAAATTAAATCTAACTCTAAACTAAAATTAACAAAAACATATTGTTAATTTCAGTTCAGAGTTATTTGCTCCCAAGTCTGGCCAAATCTAAATCAAAATATCATCATCTGCCTAGCCTTTTCCCAACTAACTTGGGGTTGGCTTCTAGTGTAACCGGATGCAGCTGAATACATGGAGCGACTGTCTATCTGACCTCCACAACCCAGTTACTGGGTAATACGATACCTCTTGGTAAGACTGGTTGTCAGACTTTCGGGCTTCTGACTACCCGTAACGACTATCAAAGATCCTCGAATGACCGCCGGGAACAACGGCTTAACGTGCTTTCCGAGGCACGGAGGGGGTCACGGTATATAAAGATGGTCACCTATCTACAGACCAACCGCGGCAAGCGTAGCTTAACCTGATCGATCGACCTGTGCGGCTGTTATTATTTAGCCACGGGCCCCTCTAAATCAAAATATCCCAATCCAATTGTTTGATACAATCACACTAATATTATAAAGGCGAAAGTTTGTGAGTGTGTGTGGGGGTGTGTTTATATGTTTGTTACTTCTTCACGCTTAAACAGCTAGACCAATTTTGATAAAATTTTGTATGGAGGTAGCTGACACCCGGGATTAACATATAGGTTTTTTATTCCGATATTCCCACGGCATCGACAATTATGCGGGTGAAACCGCGGGGCGCAGCTAGTTATCCATACTTCCATACTAATATTATAAATTCGAATGTAACTCTGTCTGTATGTTACCTTTTCACGCCTAAACCACTGAACGGATTTCGAAAAAAAATGGTTAGGAGATAGATCGCATCCTAGGGAAGGACATAGGGTAAATTTGTCCCAGTAGCACGATCCCGTGGGATGATTTCCGACATCCACGCGGGCAAAGCCGAGGACTGCGGAGTAATTGCGTAACACACGTTTAATTTTGACAGTTCAACAACATTCATTGCGTTATTTACGTTGTTCAGCTGACAAATTTTTCGAACATATGAAGCTATGGATTAGCAATATGCTTCAAAATGATTCAGATTGAGATTGATAGTATATTACGCTATGAGGGTTCTGGAGATAGTTGCTTGTCCCCTTTACTAAACATCAAAAAGGTAAATGATAAATGATTTTTATTTCTGTAAGTAGGTTTGTACAAACACTTTTACACGTCAATCATATATTTTTTTTAAACTAGATGAGGTCGGCGTTTCCTAACTGACTATTCTGAGAAGAAAGGCCGAAACAAACTCAGAAGTCACAGTCTCTTTTAAAGTCCAGACAAAATCTTGGTCAGATCGTGTGAAGACCATGTAGATTGGTGTCTGAAATGGTCTTTTGAGGAAAGAACCACACAGATTGAGCGGACCTGTCCAATCAGTGCACGCATTTGTCAAAAATCGTGCAGCTCAACTCAGAACTTGAGGAGCTCAACGATTCGACGAACAATACCAAAGACAGGACATTTGGGTATGGTTAAATAGTCGCTAATCATTACTTAACTTTAATCAACATTTATAAATAAACCCTCATAATTTAGTCCAGCTTTCTTCACGATGTTTTCCATCACAGATTTGACCTGAGACCTTAATTGGGTTCATTAAAGCTGAGCCACGAGTGCCCACAAATGTCATTAATCTTTTACTTGACAAAATCCTGTAATAAATAAGGTAAAGAGAAAAATACCTATTCTGTTCCGGGTAACCAAAGGTCATTGGTTTCAGCAAATTGTTTGTTCTTTAATAAGATATCGTTGAGAATGTCAAGGCTCAAGGCGTTCACTCATTAATTATAATGTAATTAATCGTTTGGAGGCTAACTCTGAATAATTACGATAAGCAACTGTTGAATCTAGGGAGATCGGAATGATAATATATGCTGTGGATAACGGTGTGAGTTTCACATTTATATAATATCTTTGTTTATATTATTTGCGCAGATATAATGTGTTACTGTTTGTTTGTCCCAAATAAATAAATAAATAATAGATTAATATGAACTGGACTGACCTTTGTTGTCATGAAATTATTTATATTGTAATTAGACCAATTTTGATAAAATTTTGTACGGAGGTAGCCGACACCCTGGATTAATATATAGGCTATTTTTATCCCGATATTCCCACGGGATCGAAATTTATGCGGGTGAAACCGCGGGGCGTAGCTAGTACTTAATATACCTAAGTCTGAAATCGCCAGCCTGTCTTGAGCAAGCGTGGTGATCTATGCTCGTAACTTCTCTGTATGGGAAAAGGTCTTCTCTGCAGTGAGACAATTAATAATTATCCATCATCATCATAATCAGCCTATAATGTTCCCACTGCTGGGACGCAGCCCTCCTCTCGGTGACACCGCGCGGGCCCAGTGCGGATTGGCAGATGTCACATGTCTTCGAATTTTTGGTTCTACGACATGCCGGTTTCCTCACGATGTTTTCCTTCACCGTTTTGAGAGCAGTGCTGATGAAATAATTAACATAAATTATTATTAGTAAAAAAAAAACTCGTCGAAATTCCCTATAATAAGAAATGGCGACATAAACTCAGACGTCGATGTCTCTTATAATCCAGATATTAAATATCGAAAATATGACCTTTTGTGGGACTGTTATTTTGCTTTTTGTGAGTTCCTTGCGAAGCAACTATGATTAATTGGCTTAGGAATGATGTGATAAGGTAAAGTTGCGATTCAAAAGAAGATGTAGAACTGAAAAGAGAAGGCATGCTTAGATGGTTCGGTCATGTTGAGAGGACGAATAAAAACCGACTACCAAAAGGTATTTACAAGGCAGATGTGAGTGGAAACGCAGGGAGAGGACCACAGACAACGCAAGAGCAACTATTTCGTGTGCCCAGCTACGTACAAAAATCATACGCCGTCACTTTCGCGCTCAGTTCGTAGTACTGCTGACTGGGTGAGCGTGAGTGCTGGCGCTAGGCCCCGGCCACATTATGAAAACGTGCAAGTTCAATCACAAATGCCTTAAAACAATTGTGCTCGCGGTTATAGCAAGCTTGCACCTCGCAGCCAGCGCGCGGACTGCGAGCTTGCACCTCGCGGACTGGGAGCTTGCACCTCGCGGCCAGCGCGTGGACTGCGAGCTTGCACCTCGCGGCCGGCACGCAGACTGCGAGCTTGCACCTCGCGGACGGCGCGCGGACTGCGAGCTTGCACCTCGCGGCCGGCGCGCGGACTGCGAGCTTTGCTGCTGTGCAGTTGCGGTGCCGCCACCTTAATAAACAGGAATTTAAATAGTAGTCTTTACCAAAAAGACATAAAACAGTGGGTAATTTAGGCTCAATAGAAAGATTGGTAGATATAGACAGTTTGATCTCAAAGCCATCAATAGCATCCATCATTTGCAAACGCTCCGCGTGCATTGACCTTTACAAATCCCTCCGTCGAAATCTCGTTTCGTATTGTCTTGTCTTATTCTCGTACAAAAATATCTTCAAGAGACATCCATGCCTGTCTTATTGACAGTTACTGATATGCCTGTACCTTCAAAGGTACCTGTGACATACCTGTGTTTGTAAAAGTGTCAGAACCCGTCTCATCTCTATTTGGAACCACTGAACCAAAAAATTACGATGTATGTTAACTTAGGGATGTAGGGAAACTATTTTTGGTTCGTGCTTGACGGTTTTGGTGTAAGAATATAATGAGAAAATCTGGGAAAGTTGAAGTACCAATGTGTCTTGTGTTGTAGTTTTGACCTAGTCAAAATTGTTCCGTTGGTCTCGTGGTTAAAAGCGCGACAGCAGTCCTGGGTTCGATTCCTAGGTCGGGCAGTGTTATTCAGTTTTTCCATTTTGAACAACGAAAATCGCACGTATTGCTACGACATAAGGCGCTGTCAACGTTACCATGGATGTGGTAGACTGTACGTCATGTTTAATCAGTAGTAGCTCGGAGTTTGGAAGTTTGTGGTGTGGTGCTTTCTAAGGCATGGGGGTATGCCCCGGGAAGTACGTAAAGCCGTTGGTCCTGCGCATCTCTCCCCGGTCGTGTCGGGTTGCCGTCCTATTGGACTACGAGAGTAAAGGAACAGAGAGTGGACCCGAGTTCGCGTACACACTTGTGCATTATAATATCTCCTGTGTACCTGGCTAGTCTCCGTTGAGAATGGCCACCGTCACCGAAATCGGTCGGTATTATTATATGTTTAGTTTACAAACTTCTAATACTAAATAAACTACAAATTACATACAAACATAATCAGCCTATAATGTTCCCACTGCTGGGACACAGGCCTCCTCTATGTGAGAGGGAGTGGGCCGTAATCCACAGTGCGGGTTGGTAGATGTCACATGTCTTCAAATTTTTGGTTCTAGAACATTTTTTCCGCCGGTTTCCTCACGATGTTTTCCTTCACCGTTTTGAGAGCAATGGTGATGAAACAATTAACACAAAGTAAAGCGCCTGACTGGGTTCGAACTTACGACCTACAACTTGTAAGTCGCGGCCGTTACCACTTGGCCACCACTGCTCTCCAACTAAAAATTATTAAAATAAAAATATAATAACCTAATCTAACTAAAACTATTATAAAACTAAAATATTGCGTCGAAATACTTATTCCTCCACATCGCTGTCGACTGGTAATGTACCCAAGAGACTGGCGGCATTGCCACGTTGTATGGCGTTGGTATGACCTTTCTTTTTAGTTTCGGTCAAGGTTACAGGATTTTTCTACTCCGTATCACATACGGAAATAGGATTAGTTCGGGTCTCGAACTAAGGATGATTGGCAACACGATTTGACAGTTGCCCTTCGCCCGGTGTGTTTTTGCCCTTCTAAAAATATGTTTTCATACTAATCGTTTTGATGGATCATCAACGATTTATAACCGTAAGGCTTACATCGGACTTTGCACTTTTTTTTTTTTTTGCGGATGGTAAATCATCAAATGACCCCTCCCGCTCTGAGTGGATCTCTGGGTTATTTTTATCTTTATTTTTGTTTTTATCACACAGCATAAGGCTAAAGCATAAGGTTCAAAGTTGATTGGGAAAATTTTACAGTTTTGGGTAGCTTGATTTGCTGGCGTCAGTACTTTTCTGAAAAACAACCAAACCTGAGAAATCTAACATTGCTTTAACAACAATAAAAACTCAAAGGGTCGTTTTACAGTATGTGTTTTAAATAAAATAACTATTTGCTGACGGGCATTTAATAGCTGGGTGATAAAACAGCCTACCTTGGGAAATAGCCGAAGATTTTATAGCCCCGGCTACCGTATTATGGGATAACGAACAAAAAGTACAGACACCCGCACATCAAGCTACCCGAAACTGTCAAGTTTTCCCAATCAACCTTGAACCTTATGCTGTGGCGATAAAGTTGAAAATCTATTAAAGAAATTTGACAGATTGTAGTAGCTTGATGTGCCAATGTACAATTATCTCTTTGTTTTAAGTATTCATAAAAAGCCTGCAGTTAAAGTAATGAAAAGAAAGAAAATACCTTTATTGAAGCTAGTTTTGCCCGAATTTTGACGGTCGTGGTAGTCCGAAGGTGACCGGATACGTTTTTAAGGACCAGCCGGTGTGTTCTGCATAAATCTCACCATTCAAATCTTAATAATAATAATCTTAAGCATATAGACTATAGACTTTCCATAGTCCTAAATAACCAGTTCATTTTAGCCACTCAAACCCATAATCCAATATCTTTGTTTCCATAGCCTGCAATAGTCCTACACCAACCGGGGGTTGTCTTTGGATGCACTTCCATAGTGCGAACAGGGATAATCGTCATTTGGTTCCTCATTTAATTAAAAACGTCTAAGGGCCCTTTACGAGTTGGCTTCGGCCCGTCGTACATCCAAAGGTCCAGGACCCCAGGGTCCCGAGAAATATGAAAAGAAGTAAAATACAATGAGTCAAACAGAAAATGTCTTTTGAAGAACTTAAAATCTAACTTGGAGAACATGATCTATGATAGACGGACTGACACAAAAAAGTACAACTCAGCCTATCGCAGCCCACAGCAGGACATAGGCCTTCATTAGGCCTGGGACTGACAGAAAACCTAGGATTGACAGTTGTCAATCCCTAGTATTAACCGGTATATTCTGCTAAAATCTCACTCCGAAAACTGGAAAGTTTTGGAAGTGAGTTGTCATTCCACCTGACTCTAGGGATTGACACTATTGGTAGCTCACTTCACCCAAGTTTTCATGTTGAAATTTCTACAGAATACAAAGCGGCTGATGTATGGAGGGTAGAAGTAAGGAGAACCGTCTCCTAAGGGGGGAAAGTTGAAAAAATGTCCAGCTTTATGCAGTAAATAACGGTTCAAAAACCCTCCAAAATGGCGCTAGCGTAGGTAAAGGGTATGGTATGAATGTAGCAATTGTTGACGGATTAAAGTATGCCGAGGTAGAAAATTTAATATTTTTAGAGACTAGAGTAGTGACAGCCCAGTATACTAAACCTCAACTATTTACGTAGTCCAAAATAATTTTGTAAACATAACCTAAAATTACTGCTGTGAGAAATTTACCCTGTTGCTACTGTGGCGAAAAAACTTAGGTGAAGTGAGTTTGAAGTGAACTGTCATTCCTCCTGACGCTAGGGATTGACGCTATTGACAGCTCACTTCATTCACCTAAGTTTTCTCGATGAGATCTTTACAGAATAAAACGGCTGTTTTCGATCGTTGGGCACGGAACCCTAGAAATCAGCAGATTAATATCGAAAATGAATTAATGAGTACAACAAAGGTCTTAACTAATGAGCTTTGAAATGTGATCCACTTTCTTTCAACCTTATTTTCTTAATATCGGAAGTCTTTGATTCTTGTAATCTTTTGTAGATTATGCGCACACAAGAGACTAAACAGAAACCCTAGCACGAACGTGCGACGAAAATATGTCGCAAATTCGAACGATTTTTTAATCGAAAATACAACTCGAGGTCAAGAGCGGGCCCATAATCACAATCAGCCTATAATGTTCCCACTGCTGGGACATAGGCCTCCTCTCTTCGAGATGGAGTGGGCTGTAATCTACCACGCGGGCCCAGTGTGGGTTGGTAGATGTCATATTGTCTTCGAAGGATGTAGTTTCCTCACGATGTTTTCTTTTACCGTTTTTGTTATCATACTTAATAAGCTATGGTAGCATGCGACCACGGGAAGGTACTTTCTTGTTTCATCCTTTTCAGTATTCAGGTTTTAGTTTTTAAACTTATTTTTTATTTAATTATTTTGGGGCTTTTTTCAGTTATATTTATATTTTTTAAATGTGCTAATTAAGCCCTTTCATTTGATACCTAACAAGACACCATCCCAAAATATTTATTTTTATATTCATTACTTTATATTGAAATTAGTGTGACGTCACATTGCCTATAACTAGCGGACAGTCAATATGCTTCTAAAGATACTCCCATTAGTCAAATTATTATAAGTACTTTTGAAGTTATGACGGAACAGATGAACATACGGGTCATTATTTAGGGCGGGATAAAAAAAAAATTAAAAAAAAATTGGTTAATTTTTTTAAATTTGCTATATTATGGACGAGAACACGCATAATAATTACAGATAAAATAGAATTAAAGATGGATACAGCTTATTTATTAAAAAATCTCAGTAAAACGTTTTTTGTAGGTAACGGAAGTGATCGTAAAGACCACGAAAAATAACACTTATATGAATCATAATCAGTCTCTTAATTTAAACCTCTGTTGAAACTTAACCAAAGGTACGTACAATACTAAGAACAATAATTACTTAGAGAACAATGAACTTAAATAATAATTAGCCATGAAAAAAAAATAAAACACTTTGACCACGAAAGTGATGTCACCTAAGTTACCTCACTAAATCAATCTTAATTTGAGCCAGTGCTATCCGAATCAAAGAAAAAAATACGGTTTTTAAAAAATCAGTTGAAGAAGGTCTAAGTTTACCAAGACAGAGCTCACGCGATGTGGATATTTAGCCTGAATTCGGTGTTTCAGAAGGTATAGCGAGCCTGCAGCACTTGTGGTATCTGAATCCAACGCAGAAGGCATTTCAGATGTAGATGGCGAGCTTGCTGCACTGGTGTTATGTAAATTGAACGCCGCTTCTGTCTTCTTCTAAGGCAAATGGAATATTTTTCTTTTTCTCTATTAACTTCTGCATTGTAATTTTTTTATGCTCTCGTCTTTTTGCCTTCTTTTCTTCATCAGTAGTTTTGTTGCGAGTTCTGGCCGTAGCTGTAAGAAATATTTTTTTATTTTTTGATAAATCGTATTTCGTTATTAAAATTCATGGAATGTTAAACTGTTGACCATATGAGGTAGCTTGAGGTATTGGCGACTGTACCACCCCTATTCAATAAAATGATATAATTGTGAACAAAAGAAGTCAAAGGATGCTGGCTTCAGCAGTGTTATTAAGTCGGCATTAACCCTTTTTTAATCTTGACCACGAAAATGAGGACCACGAAAGTGATAATTAAGCACTTTACCGGTTCTAGTATGAAACAGTATTGAGGTTAGAAAAAATACAATAGCCTATTTGTAACATATCCATAATTCGAACAGAAGAAGTATGTAATTCTATTTTTTTATTACCAACTTACCAAAATACAGCTGTCACGAAAGTGATGCACGATCTTTGACACAATATTTTTAACACACAGAATATGTTTTTAAACAAAAACCGTTAATATTTTCAATCTAAATTTTTTTGTGATATTAAAACAGCCCATTATAGTGTTGCTACTAACAAGTATATTTTGGGTTGACCATTATTTAGTTAAAAATAGTGTAAAATATGAGTGACCACGAAGGTGATGATGGTTTTCGGAACAACATAAATCGTAAAAAAAATAAGGATATAAGTCTGTTTATTTTTTGTCATTCATTTAAGATATAGTAATATACATTATTCATTACAAAAACGTAATGACAAGGTCCGTTTTCACTTTAATTATATTTTTAATAAACGCAAGAAGTCCAGTGTATATCACCTGAACAGACCACGTAACGTGATTTTTATTTAAAAAAAATTAAATTTCACAAAGTTTTTAATAAAAATAAATATTTAAACAAACATACAGTAATAAATAAAGTTAATTTCAGTTATAATTTGAATCAATAACACTCATTTCTATTCTGCTTTGTAAATTATTACGCCTGAACAGAATTTCACCACCTCAAATAATGACCCATACAATACATACCGGTTAAAAACATACCCTCCGCAGTAGGGTAAAAATCCGTAACACACTTGACGTAACTAATTATAATAAAAGACACTCCACACACTCGACGATGACTAGTGCGGCCGTCAGCGGATGATTGATGCGACTACATGCGGGAGTGTGTATCGACCTTAATGTAGCATCGTTACATTATTAACGAATGATGTTTTGTTGTTATCACGGCTGCTATTTAAGTAGAATGAGCACAGAAAAAACATTTTTTTCTATGTTATGGTCGGCTTCCAGTCTAACCGGATGCAGCTGTATTTTACATGGAGCGACTGCCTATCTGACCTCCAAAACACAGTTACTAAGTAGGTAATACGATACCATTTGGTAAGACTGGTTTTCAGATTTTTGGACTTCAGCCGATCGATTCTGTAAAAATATCAACGTGAAAACTTTAGGTGAAGTGAGTTTGTTTTTGCTAGGAATTGACCCTATTGACAGCTCACTCCACGCTCACTTCACCTAAGTTTTCACGGTGATATTTTTACAGAATAGCACCGCAGTTTCGCCTTGTAAGCTGATTCCGCCCCAGACCATAAACATTGGGATCACCAAACCTGTCACGTTCGTGTACCTATGCAAGGATCAGAAAATCGTTCACCGCTTCTTCTCCACGCTCTGACACGTCGATCGTCACTATAAAACTTCACCTTGCACTCATCCGTGAAGAACACGGCGTTACGCCATTCCCCATTCAAGATATTGACACGCAAATCTTAAACGGTTTGCATACTGGCGTTCAGTTTAGTTCGAATTAAGGCTCCTTCACAAACAGGCGCGACACGCGACTTGCCCTCTCGCGACTTGCGGTGCCTTTGTGTCGCGTGTCGTGCCTGTTTGAAGGAGCCTTTACTCGCCTTCTTGAACGTTGCTGGTGTACGTGCAATCCTTTTTTTAAAGTCGGTTAAAAAAGGAAGGAATACTTTTCCAATGTGTTGGCAATAAAAAACCCTTCAGGTCCACAAAAAAAAACCACTTTATTCCAGTAGAATTTATCGCCAATACCGACCTAACTCTAGATGAAAACTTACTCTATTTCCCAAAAGGAAATAGACATCATGTAATTCCACTTTCATTGCTGAATTACTGATCGACGTTACGTTACGTTGACGCGAAAATTGACGTCAGCTGCTGATCAATTGACGTTGATTTGGTTGTTTCGTATTGGGAATACGAGTTTACTACATCTTCAAATATGCGGAATATGGAGAGTGGTTTCGCTTTAAATTTATATCGGATATAGGAAAGCTTCAAGACGTTCTGTAAATAATATTGAAAAATCTATATCTATACGTATACAATACAACACACAAATAAATAAAATTGAAGTGTCTGTTTGTAATGTCAAAATAACAGATTTTTAAATAAATGCATATGAAATTACATGAAACAAAAAAATATTTCAAAAATGTTTGTCTGTCTGTCTGTTTCTTCCGGCTAATCTCCAAAACGGCTGGACCGATTTTGATGAAATTTGGCATGGGGAAACGCTGAACCCTGGGAAAGAACGTAAGCTTTTATTGACTTACCACGCGGGCGAAACCGCGGGCGTGTTTTATTTACAAATAAAATTGAAATGAAGCTCTCTTTTGCACTGTAAGAATAAAAGCAGAAGTACAGACGCCAGCACATCAAGTAACCCGAAACTGTAAAATTTTCCCAATCAACTTTGAACCTTACTTTTTAGAGATAAAGTTGAAAATCTATTAAAGAAATTTGACAGATTGTAGTAGGTTGATGTGCTGTCCAGTGCTGTACACAAATGACGTTAAATTTCTACGCTGGGGGGTCTAGAATCATGGGCTAAATGTATGGTTAGATACCGTTTGCGCGTCGATGTACCCCGCCACCCTGTATTGTAGCATACTTTGAGCTAACATAAAAAAAACCGGCCAAGTGCGAGTCGGACTCGCACACGAAGGGTTCCGTACCGCAAGGCATAAAACGCCGGAAAAAACGTTTTTTATACCTCTATAAATTTTAACTTTATTTTATTTCCATTGTTTGTTGTTATAGCGGCAACAGAAATACATCATCTGTGAAAATGTCAACTGTCTAGCTATCACGGTTCATGAGATACAGCCTGTCTTAGTAATAGGGTCCCGTTTTTACCCTTTGGGTACGGAACCCTTACAAGCACCATCACTCCAGTTCAATAGCATAAGCATAATCAACCTATAATGCCCCATTGCTGGGACACAGGTCTCCTCTCGATGAGAGAGTGGGCTGTAATCCACCAAGTGGGCCCAGTGCGGGTTGGTAGATTGATTAGTAAAGACATCTGATAATCCAGTTCTACCTGTAGCGGTATCTACAGCGCCACATGCGAACGGCGCGTCATACTGACGTCGCGCAGGTCCTGCATCGCGCAAGCAGAGTTTGCCGCGCAACTAGAATGGATGCAGCGGCCCGACATGAATCATCAGGCAGTTGCCCGGCAGACACAACACCCGTCTGGTCGGAGAATCCTCCCTTTTCTATAGAGTAAGAGTGAACTTAACTTTACACTCTGTTCCTCATACCTCTTTATACCTACTTGTATTTTTACTGTCTCAACTTCAATATCACTCTATGCCTAATAAATATTGACACAAAGAACGTACCGATATCATTCTACCCACAAAATCCACAAGTTCGCCACTATGGCAACAAAGCCTATTTGTTCTCAAAACATAGTTTGTGAGACAGTGATGTATCGGTGACATATGCCAATCGAGTCGTGAATATAGATACTATACACTTAGTAACTTTTTGTTTACAACAATTGGGAGACTTGGTTCAGAAGATATACATAGGTAATCAAGCTATAACGTTCCCACTGCTGGGATGCAGGCCTCCTCTCAGTGAGAGGTAGTGGGCGGTAATTCACCACGCGTGCGGGTTAGTAGATATAAGATAGATCTGAAGATATAAGATGTTTAATTGTGTCTTAGATTTGTTTTCTACCAATTACGTTTCCGAAGGTTGTTCTCTGACAAATCTCAAAATGTATGAGAAAATGAATTATCTTAATTTTTTTTTCGTGAAAAGTTAATCTGCTATTCGGGGCGGAGACAAATCCAACAAATCAAAGATCATCAAAATCGGTTCAGTCGTTCTTGAGTTATAAATGGTGTAACTAACCCGACTTTGTTGTATGTAGGTATTTAGAGAATAAATATACAATGGGCGGCCTTATCGCTTTTATTTAAGAACCTCAAATCAGGACTTTTAGATTTCCTATTAAGCTCCGCTCAAATGTAATTTCAAATCGAGATTAATGCTTGATTATCATTCTAGATTAAAGATCTTACAATTGTATCCACACCATGACTATATACAGATGTAAAGATAAACAAAGTACGTCTACATAGTATACAATCACGAGCAACGCCGCGTGCTAGAAATATCTCCAACAACAAGATTAGGGTGGCAAGCGCGTCTGTGCACGTTGTGTGTGTGTGTGTGGGGGTGTGTTTGTATGTTTGCACTTGTGTTTAAGGCAGGGATGTGGTATTGTCGATAATTTTGCTAAAGTATGTCGTTATTAGCTAACCATGTAAAATAGTATTCAGCTGCATCCGTTTAAACTGGATTAAGCCGACCCCAACATAGTTGGGAAAAGGCTAGGCAGATGATGATGTCGTTATTAGCTGTGATTTTAAACGTTCACAGTCAGAAGGCCAACTCTCGTATTAAAAAAAAAACGTTCAAATTCAAGTGGCCATCTCATCTCAGCGACAATTATGTCATGTCAAAAACTCGTCAAAAATTTTGGGAAATTAGAGGTATGACAGATTGAGACTGAGATCAGACTGTGAACGTTCTTAAAATTAATTAGAGTTACCCCTCTGATCTCAATCAAAATCTGTGTGAAAAATACCTCTAATTTCCTTACATTTTGACAAGTGTTTTGACATTGAATGTCGTCGAGTTGAGATTGCGACAAGATTTTGAACGTTTTTGTTAATTCCGAGAATTGGTCTTTAATTTTCTTATCCATAAAAACATCTAGAAAATATTTTCCACGAATGGATTACCTGTTTATCACTAAAGCTAAGTAGTTAATAGTATTGCGACCTGTAGATCGGTTTAAAGAAGTTTCTAAACAGTTCGTATAAAACAATCTTAGGTTTAGCAAGAAATGGAGAAAAAACAAGGGTTAATGTGTCATGACAACTCAGTTCTTGGAAACACTTTCCTACTTGTATTTCCTTTTACATTAGGTTCTTCAGTTTGTCAAGTAACACTTTGATTCTTGCATAATAACTTGGTGGAATAAAGTAATCTGTATAAGTATAATTGTAATGGTTTTAACCTTTTGACCGCCACAGTTATGTATAGATGACAAACCAAAATGTGCCCAGCACGCCACGGTTCGACTACATGACAGACTTTGACGCCAAGAGGGCACGTTTTTGATTTTTTGACTTGTGGCGGTTAAAGGGCTCAGTGTGCAATAAATAACGGATTTATAACATGAACGAATAAATACCTAACTAACAAAAATAACTGAAAAAGTAGTACCTGTAAACGTACCTGTAACTGTAAAATAGGAATGCAGGGGTGAATTGTGACGAAACTTTAAAATGGTTTTTAACGTTTAAACATTTAATTTTGTTGCCAACAAGGCACTTAATCGACTCATATGAGTCCTATTTGGCCACAAACGATATTATTTCAATATTAAAATTCCTGAAGTTTTGTCCCGATTCACTCCTGCATCCCTATTCACCCTTTTGATGGTACAATCCAGTCTATCAAAAAGTACTCGGTGGTACAATCGTTTTTATCGACGATGACAAACCACATAAAAAATGCACATCATTTTGACAGCTAATAAAAAGGAAACAAAACTGTTTGACCTTTTACAAAAAAGTCTATGTTTATCAAATAGTACTCATGCGAGTTGCGTCGCTTGCAATAACTACACAAACAAAATATAAACTTACCCAATGGGATAGTCAGAAAATGGGCAGAAAGTACAGAACGCCACCTGCTACGATCGGTACATACTCCTGTAGCTTCGGTTACGTCCAGACATCTGAGTAGCAATTCTCGTAATTTTATGAACGTTCACGGTCTGGTCTCATTCTCAATCTGTCAAAAATACCTCTAATTTCCCTACATTTTTGAGATTGATAGTCGCTGAGATGAGACTGCGACTAGATTTTGAACGTCTTTAATTACGGCAATTGGCCTTGACTACGCACCTGACCTTTCTCAAGAACATCACCAATAAGATATAATAATATTTATAATATTATGTCCTTGTCATATTGAATTACATATAGGTATCAACCTTATTATTATTGTGTTAGTTTCGGGTTGACTGAAGTAGATTCGAGCTCGAACAGAGCTGTTACACACTTAGGAGTGTTACACAGTTCGAATAGGCTTATTCGATTCGGCATTATTTGTTGGACAATAAAGCCATCCCGAAGCAATCACTACCAATATTTGTATTTCATTCGGCTCGTGCCGATTGACAAACTTCGTTCGGCATCTACTCTCGCCTAATCATGTTCGGGTCGAGTCGACGCAGTTCGGGCTAAGCCGAGTGGTTTTATCCAGAACTTACATAATTATATATTATATTTATGTTTGATTTTGCCGCCCGGTTGTGCCAAATCATGCTGAGCCGAACTTGTGTGCCCCTTAGGCATGAGTTTTTCATGACGCCACAAGTTTTGAATTTTATTTTTGAATTCATTTATTTATTTCTGAGTATATGGTACAGACGCCAGCACAACAAGTTACTACAATCTGTCAAATTTCTTTAATAGATTTTCAACTTTATTGCTAAATTATAAGGTTCAAAGTTGATTGGGAAAATTTGACAGTTTCGAGTAGCTTGATGTGCTGGCGTCTGTACATTAAGATATTAATATTCACTACAGTTGCCGGTGTAGAAATTAAAAAAAACTGGCCAAGTGCGAGTCGGACTCGCACACAAAGGGTTCCGTACCACAAGGCAAAAACGCCGAAAAAAACACGTTTGTTGTATGGGAGCCCCCCTTAAATATTTATTTTATTTTGTTTTTAGTATTTGTTGTTATAGCGGCAACCGAAATACATCATCTGTGAAAATTTCAACTGTCTAGCTATCACGGTCCATGAGATACAGCCTGGTGACAGACAGACGGACGGACGGGCGGACAGCGAAGTCTTAGTAATAGGGTTCCGTTTTTACCCTTTGGGTACGGAACCCTAAAAATTAACTTTCATTGTCAAAGTGGCCATGTTCTAGGCCGCAACAATATAATCATAGAGTTAGTTTGTCATCGAAACGTTTTACGTTCAGTGAATGGCAATAATCAATTCTCTTACAAAAATATCATCATCATCATCATTTCAGCCGAAAGACGTCCACTGCTGGACATAGGCCTCCCCCAAGCACTTCCACTTCGACCGGTTCTGTGCTTCTCGCATCCAACGGGTTCCTGCGGCCTTCACAAGGTCGTCGGTCCACCTTGTGGGAGGCAAAAATATGATATGATTTATTTATATTAATCTGTAATTATCGCATGAACAATAATTGTGTGTCTTCTAATAACTAGTATTAATTAAGAAGATAGAATTACTTATATTTCTAGTTATTGTCTAATAACGTCTACGAAATTATTTCTGCGAATGAATAGCAAATGATCAAATATTATTTTTGTTTCATTCGTACTTTATTAAGATAGATGTTTTATTCTTATTAATTTATATGATCTAATTGATCATTATGGTTTGTTTATTTTTATTTAAACCTAAACGGGTCTCATTTTATTTTAATAAACTTAGGACATAATTATGTTAGCAAAACATTCTTGAAAATATTAAAAATATTCCGTCATGTCTTTTTATTTGTGACATGATTATTTATTCTTGTAATGTCCCTCTATGGATGAGATAAAACTTACAGCGGGTCCTAACTGAAGGAGAGCGGCTCGTGATAAAATTCAATGAAAACAGTTATAGGACACCTTTGCCAAGTGGCATGCTGAATTGAGAGACATACCTACTTTAACAACATACGAGCACAACAGAGTAAAAACAATTAAAAAAAAGATTATAAATAAATAAATGTCCTTCTATAATATCCCCATAAGAATAAAAAAAGACGAACACGTAACTTTCAAGCCAAGACTTTTAATGTCATTTAATTAGTATAATATAATATTTATCTTTTTTTGTTATCTGTTTTATTTAAGAGAAGATTTTTGTACGCATATGCGACGATGTCAAACCCATTGTGCTTTTACAAATAACAACTTACTAAATAAACTAATCTTAGTCATACAAAACTTAATTGTATCGATATTAAACTATCGACACAGTCCTCATCCCTATCATGACTTGGAGAGCGCTCAAGCGGGGTCCGCGGCCTACGTAGGTACGTTTCATTTGTTTCTCAGTTTGCTGAATTGTCTCCTAGCCTAGCCTAGGCAGGCTAGACTTTATCTAGCTTTAGATATTCTTGGCAGTACGTGCCAGGACGGAAAATGGCGGATATAGTGTTTTGAGTTTGACGTTAAGCGGTGCTATTCTGTAAAAATCTCACCGTGAAAATTTAGGTGAAGTGAGCGTGGAGTGAGCTGTCAATAGTGTCAATTTCCTAGCAAAAACAAACTCACTTCACCTAAGTTTTCACGGTGAGATTTTTACAGAATCGACCGGAAGGAATGAAAAAGGTATAGGTAAAGGAATTCGTGATATTTTCATGTATTTTCTGGTTACGATGGCTAAAGATATTGTTAAGAGGGTCGGTAAGCGTTTTATGTACGCCAATATGTACTTAGGTACCTATGTCAATACGTTACACAATTCGTTTATCAATATAATTGTACCTAGTGATTACTGCAATTTTCTTGTATTACTATTTAAACTGTAACCATGAAGTCAGCACATGATCCTAGACCCGCTGGCGTAGAAATAGGTACTTCACCGGTTAAGGGGATTACAGGACCTAAACCACAGATTACTGAATAGTTTTAAACGCAAAAAACGCAAGTTTTAGAAGCAATAAGAACGTTTTGAAGAACGTTTTTATTGAACGATTTTTTATCCTGAAGGATATATGCTAGGTAGATAGTGTGTTGAAAACATAATACAACTAATTTGATACTATGAAAAATACCATGAAGATGCTTCTGAAAACTTTCCTTTTACAATAAAAACCATCCCACCAAAACATTTTCATGTAAAATGTTGCCAAGACGAGACCACATATGGCTCGCACTGTCAAAAAGTTATCAGATCTCATGTAGAGCCAAGCTTCTGACTCTACACGCCCTAACTTCACAAACTCTACACCTTAGTCAAAATATGAGGCTTGGCCGTTTCGTTACTACAAGAACTATTGTATAACAGAAAAGTAATGAACAGTGAATACATTTTTCACCTTACGCCCATGTGATGGTAGCGAAACGGCCAAGCCACATATTTTGACTAAGGTGTAGAGTTTGTGAAGTTATTGCGTGTAGAGTCAGAAGCTTGGCTCTACATGAGATCTGATAACTTTTTGACAGTGCGAGCCATATGTGGTCTCGTCTTGGCAACATTTTACATGAAAATGTTTTAGGTGGGATTTCACATCTTTTTGAAAGTTGCTTATGAAATAAAAAAAAAAAAATTGGGGGGTTATTTAAAGCGTCTATCTGGGTTCAAACCTACGACCTACAACGTGTAAGACGCGGCCTTTACCACTGGGCTACCAATGCTCGCATGCAGATAATGGATGTATTGAGAAGTCTAGGTAGGTACAGACGCCAGCACATCAAGCTATCCGAAACTGTCAAATTTTCCCAATTAACTTTGAACCTTATATCCTTTAGCGATAAAGTTGAAAATCTATTAAAGAAATTTGACAGATAGTAGTAGGTTGATGTGCTTGGCGTCTGTACCTATAATGGTAAATAGGTATGTAGGTCGTGGAGCCGTTAATTTAATGTGTTGATTAGATTATGTTACGTGTTGTAATTAGTAATCCTTGCTTATAACGTTCATGTTGGCGCTTTTAAACATACAATGTCAATGTTTTGCCTTGTTCTAGTTTTAGTACATTTTAATTAGGTAGAAATTATGTCAATCTAAGTGGCACAGTGGTAAATCAAATCTAAACAAAAGATATAATGTTTTTTTAGGGTTCCGTACCCAAAGGGTAAAACCGGGACCCTATTACCACAAAATACAGATCTGTGTTTTGTGCTATTACTAAGACTCCACTGTCGTCGGTCTCTGCCTGTCTGTCTGTCTGGGAGCCGCCCTTAAATATTTATTTTATTCAGTTTTTAGTATTTGTTGTTATAGCGGCAACAGAAACACATCATCTGTGAAAATTTCAACTGTCTAGCTGTCACGGTTCATGAGATACAGCCTGGTGTCAGACAAACAGACAGACGGACATACAGCGAAGTCTTAGTAATAGGGTTCCGTTTTTACCCTTTGGGTACGGAACCCTAAAAAATAATTATCCAATTTGGTGCAGTCATTCGTATGACATGACACCACACACATGATGAATGATGACATATTATGCGCTTACAGAGATTTCGGCGACTTTGTTTTATACTGTGTAAGGATGTTCATTTTTGTTGGTTAATATTTTCCTTTATTAAATCAATCAAATTTCCTCAAATATCTTTTTTTTTTCAAGTGAATTCAGAGATCTCCTAGGATTAATTAAAATACTCCCTGAGGGCATAAAACACAGACATAGGCAGTTGTCCTACCGTCAGCGAGGAAGCGACTAACTATCGGCTATTTTCTCGTTCGGGAAACGTACAATAGATATACATTTCGTGTAAACAAAAGAGATGCATATAATTTTTAATAGTTGATCGCTGACTGCTCACACTGCTGGCGAGGACTCGCTCCACTGGTTTGTCGCCGAGTGACAAGAGCTATCAAAGATGATACTCGTTCAGCGATAATCGCTTAACGAGCTTTTCGGACTTTTCGGGCTTCTGGGGGCTTACCATCACCTCTTAAAGCAGGGCAGAAGTTGAACTGCACTACTTTTTTGTACGACGTCTTAGTACAAAAAAGTAGTGCAGTTCAACTTCTGTCAAAGATCCACGAATGACAGCCGGGACCTACGGCTTAACGTGCTTTCCGAGGCAACGTGTGTAATGTGTATACTAAGGTATAAATGATAGATTTCCTGTACACCAGCAAACAAAACCTTCAACAAATAACCTCCTTTACTAAAAATCAATACAAAATAGTCACACACAAAGATTATTATTACTCCCATTTCTTCGCACAAGCTAAGTCATGCTTATCGAGCCCCTGTTTGTATAGTACTTAGCCTCGACCTGGACGTCCTATCTTGTTTACCCTGGCTGTGTACCCTGGCTTGAACCCTGCCTATTTGTTTTTAACATTAAGTTATTGCTTTCAAGCAATAAGGGGCCACCTGGGACTTTTGTTGTTGGGACTATTTCTTGTTGGGATTTGTTTTATAGAACTATGTAGGTACGTATGTATGTTATTAAACTCGATTCGTTGAGATTAGAATATGATCTGAGAGGCAAATTAAGTTTTTATTAAGAACGTTTTTATTCAGGCGGTTTTTTTAACGGATTGAGATTAATCTGTCGACAAAACCTGTTATTTTGGACATGTGATGAGAGTGGCAATTCTCGTAATTTTAAGAACGTTCAGTCTGATCTCATTCTCAATCTGTCAAAAATACCTCTAATTTCCCAACATTTTGACAAATTTTTGACATTTGTTTGTCGCCGAGATGAGACTGCGACTAGATTCTGAACGTTTTATTAAATTATGAAAATTGGCCTTGAGATTGCAACTTGAATTTGAACGATTTTTAAGTACGAGAATTGATCTTATGTACTTCCAAATCGAGATTAAAAACTTTTTGTTGAATTGAAAATTTTCTATTTCTGTCGCCATGCTGATGCGATTGAATGCCATTAAAATTGCAGACATATTAGATATTAGATATTTCTTCTTTCTTTTTTAGCTTTCTCTCTTGGATTAGCAATGCATCACTTTTAACACGTTTTTCTTGTTTCCAGGTACATGGCACCAGCTTCATGGCACGCTAGAGGATAGAAAATCGCATAGAGGTAAAAACTATAGATATTTTTTTTACTCATTTTAGTTTTAAGAATCATTAGTAAATGAAATAGCAGTACCTACCTACTTTGAGCTTAATGCTCACAAAAACATACTTATACAGGGTGATTGGAAGATGGGTGCAAAGCTTTAAGGCGAAGATAGTACAGACAATTTAGAACCATTTAAGCCATGGTTGTCTTAGACGAAGTCTTACTACTTTTTTTTTACCAATTTATTAAGATTTTTTTCAAAAAATCCTAAAGTTTTAACTAAACTATTTATTTATGGCCAAATTGAATGATAAACGAATTCATTTTTATTGTATTTAATTAAAGTAATGTGTAAGCAATCTAGCAAAACATGTTTTAGGCCTCTGTGTCGTTAGACATTTTTTTTTACAGATATTTAAAGTTCATAACAAATTTTAAAATTCATAAATACTTATTGTAAACCTTATTTTAAAAATAACGGAGCGTGCTTTTTTTGTTCAAACCTTTTTGAAAACATGCTTGATAATCGCTCTTTCTTTTGAGGTAACATTTACGCAGATATCTTACAAATTATTGAAATTAGAACCTAAAAACCAATTTAAGGGAGAAATTTTAAATTTTAGGCAGTCTAAATAAAACAACATTTGAATTAAATTTATTTATGTTTCATGGTCAAAATGTTGTCCGTGATTCCTAATACAAGCACGGCTCCGTCTTCTCACTTCTGTTGTTGTTATTTTCAACATCATATCACCAACTTCATTGTTTCAAACTCTGAATTCATTCTCTCTGTCAGTTCTTCTCTCGTGTTTATTTCCACATTCGTATACACTAGCTCCTTGGCCCGGCCCCACACGAAAAAGTCCAGCAGGGTCAGATCTGGTGAGCGAGCGGGCCAAGGGATGGGTCCATCTCTGCCAATCCAGCTGTCAGGAAAGCAATTATTTAAGTGTTCCCCATGTGTTGTGTGGGTTATGAAAGTTTGTAATGCCCTCCCTAGAAAATTTGCTTTCATTCGTCCACAAGATTGATTTCAAATTCAAATTTTCTAGGGAGGGCATTACAAACTTTCATAACCTTCATGAATGGGCCGCCAAAGACAACAATCCGCATTTTAAGAAGCAGGTGTCGTTTCAGAGGAAATTCTCTGTCAATGTTTGGGCTGGAGTAATTTGCAGGACGTTGATTGGGCCCCACTTCTTACCGGAGACTTTCAATGGTGAAAATGATTTGCACTTTCTACAAGTGGATTTACCAGAGCTGATAGAGGAAACCGGTGTCCCGATATTCGCAAGAGACAGTACAGTCATCTTTCAGCAAGACGGCTGTCCAACGCATTGGATGTTAAATGTAAGGGAACACATAAATAATTGTTTTCCTGACAGCTGGATTGGCAGAGATGGACCCATCCCTTGGCCCGCTCGCTCACCAGATCTGACCCTGCTGGACTTTATCGTGTGGGGCCGGGCCAAGGAGCTAGTGTATACGAATGTGGAAATAAACCCGAGAGAAGAACTGATAGAGAGAATGAGTTCAGAGTTTGAAACAATGAAGCTGAAGATGATGTTGAAAATAACAACAACAGAAGTGAGAAGACGGAGCCGTGCTTGTATTAGAAATCACGGACAACATTTTGAACATGAAACATAAATAAATTAAATTCAAATGTTGTTTTATTTAGTCTGCTAAAAATTTAAAATTTCTCCCTCAAATTGGTTTTTAGGTCCTAATTTTAATAATTTGTAAGATATCCGCGTAAATGTTACCTCAATAGAAAAAGCGATTATCAAGCATGTTTTCAAAAAGGTTTGAACAAAAAAAGCACGCTCCGTTATTTTTAAAATAAGGTTTACAAAAAGTATTTATGAATTTTAAAATTTGTTATGAACTTTAAATATCTGTAAAAAAAATGTCTAACGACACAGAGGCCTAAAACATGTTTTGCTAGATTGCTTACACATTACTTTAATTAAATACAATAAAAATGAATTCGTTTATCATTCAATTTGGCCATAAATAAGTAGTTTAGTTAAAACTTTGGGAATTTTCGAAAAAAATCTTAAGAAATTGGTAAAAAAAAAGTGGTAAGACTTCGTCTAAGACAACCATGGCTTAAATGGTTCTGAATTGCCTGTACTATCTTCGCCTTAAAGCTTTGCACCCATCTTCCAATCACCCTGTATAATGGCCTATATAAGTACAACAGTGGAGTACAAAAAGTACTAAAGGAGAATGACAAAAAGTCGTACTGTAGCGGTATCTACAACGCCACATGCGAACGGCGCGTCATACTGACGTCGCGCAGGTCCTGCATCGCGCAAGAAGAGTTTGCCGCGCAACTAGAATGGATGCAGCGGCCCGACATGAATCATCGGGCAGTTGCCTGCCAGACACAACACCCGTCTGGTCCTCTGACCAGACGGGTGTTGTGTTGGATCCTCTGATCCTCCCTTTTCTATGGAGGTTGAGTGAACTTTACACCCTGTTCCTCATACCTCTATAGTACCAAAAAGTCTCATGCATCAAGATCAAAATATCGTAGTAATTATTTTCATATTTTTTTACAACTTTACGCGTCCGGGATTTAATTTTTGAACAGGGAATTTAATTTAAAGTATAAAAGTGTTGATATTGTTTTATTCCCTTTACATGACGTTCCGTTTCAAATGATATGATATGACCTTGAATTTTGAAAGTGCCATGATGTCACATGTAACATAGAACTTGGAAAAAGGCTAGGCAGATTATGATATTACATAACAATAAATACTCTAAAACCATACCAAAAACATTAGATAAATAAGCTTATAAACCACCTAAAGTCAAACCACTAACATAGACAAATGTTTTAGCCAACTTCTAAAACCCTCCGAGTCTATATGTTCATTAGAACACTTTAGTGAACAGCTATTAAGTCTATTTTCGAGCTAAATTCCTCTAATATTTTAGTCGCACAAACTAAGAATGTATTTTAAGTGGAAGCCTGAATTTTGACGCTAATTACAGCGTTATCCGATACGGATACGGTTAGCACATTACGACGTTTAAAAAAGAGGTTTTTCGGATATTGCCCCGATAGGGTAAAAGAGGTTTTAACGATGTTTTATGTTGAGGTTAGTTTGGGTTAAATACATTATGTGTTGTTGCCAGGTTAAAAGATAGCGTTAAAAAGGCGTTTTGCATCGCAAACTTAGTAATTGTCTTGTAGTTTTAAGTTGAAGCAAGCTGAAGTGGCATAGGCCGGTGGGGCAGACGAGTCCAAGTGAAGACCGCGTATCGACAAGCGCAGTGTGGGATGCCATGACCCCAGCTATGTAGATGGACCGACGACCTTTAAAAGGTGGCTGGGACAGAAAGGATGCGTACGGCGGAGGACAGGGTGCAGCATTGCCAGACGTCCCGATTTTTAGCCTAAAATTAAATGTCCCGCGCGAGACAAGCTTAGTCCCGGTTTTCGGGTATAGAAAAATAAATAAATTACTCGTAAGTGTATATAATTATTACTTATTTATTATTATTCTCCTGCCTTTATCCCAATTAATTTGGTGTCGGCGCAACATGTCTTTTTCTTCCATACTTCTCTATAAGTCGTCATCTCGGTAAACACCTTCTTTCCCTTTAAATCAAATCAAATTTCATTACAATAGGATGTTATATAATAAGACGGTCAGTTCGCTACATTTTACCCGAGAGCATACAAATAATAATAAAATTAGTGGTGTCGAAACCACAGACACACATTAAAAATAAAATAACTCAGTAGTACTCGTGAAAATTAACATCTTTTACTATGGTAACAAAATAATATAAAAAAAAAAACTGCTGTTCCCTACAAAGAACCTACGCTGATCAAAATGTAACAGCTGTTTTTTTTACATTTCAAAGTTGGTCTCATATTAAAAGTGTTTCATTTTCATTCCCTTTTATTTTATCCCTCTTTTAACCTAACACATAATGGTATTGCAGCAGAGATCATTCGCCCCAATAGACCATCTTAGATTTCGTAGAATCATGTAGTTACTATCGACCTATTTACAGTCAGAGTAAATCGATTCGGTCTCCAATCGACTAAACTAATTGACACAGCATTAGCCATGTCAATGTCGACGGCGTCGATGTCTTAATTAGGTCGATCCCTGTCGCCTGTCCTTGTATAAAGGGTCAGTGCCTCTCGATTAAGTTGGATAGAAAGTTTTGGAATTGAGCAGGGTGTTCCTACGTCATTTTACCATACCTGAAGGCCAATATTCTTAGCCATTACCCAAAATCTAGTCGCAATCTCATCTCAGTGACAATCAATGTCAAAAACTCGTCATAAACGAGGGAATTCTGAAAAAGAAAAGTCCTGACTGACTGACTGACTCATCAACGCCCAGCTCGGACCCATAAAGCTGAAATTTAGCACAGAGGTCCCCTTTATAATGTAGACAAGGAATAAGGAAGGATTTTTCGAAATTCAACCCCTAAAGCGGTGAATTGAGAAAGGGTGTAATTTCACGCGGACGAAGTCGCGGGTAGAAGCTAGTTAGAGATATTTTTGACAGATTGAGACTGAGATCAGACTGTGAACGTTCTTAAAATTACGAGAATTATCCCTCTGAAACTCTGGAATTCGTACCCCGAGCTCCAAGATACAGACTGTCTAGTTTGGGGCTCACTGGCAAATAATATATTGTAACCTAAGTACCTAGCTCTAGGTAATATTTTAAGATACAAATGTCGTTTCAACTTGCTGTTAACCAGCTTACTGTCCTGGTCGATAAAATATTTTCTATTTGTATTTTGTTATACTATACAGCATGTATCAGAAGCGTGTTGTCATATGTAAGGACGTTGTAACAGACCATCAAAATGAACCACTTTCTACATGAGTCCAACATCGTAATCACGAAAAAATTCTCAACTGTCCCTAAAATAAAAAATAAATGCATAATGAGGAAACGTTTATTCAGAATTAAAATGATAAGTAGGAACCTATAAAGGTTTATTTAAATAATTAATAAATATACAAACTAAAAATAACAAAATAAAATCCTAACGTAACTAAAATTAAACACAAACTAAAAAATTGCGTCGAAAAATTTATCCGCATCGCTGTCGACTGGTAATGTACCCAAGAGACTGGCGGCATTACCACGTTGTATAGGTACATATTATATAATTATATCAACTCATACCTAATTCTCTAAATGCAAAGAAACTCTATCTGAGTTACTTTTGCATTTATAATATTAGTATGTAAGTATCGAAGTGCAGGTTATGGAAATAGCGCAGATCTTCACAGTTCAAGTAACTTATAAGAAACGTTCCGCTCGTTATATTAGCATTGCTCATTGGAGCGTATTGACAGAATAGGGGCCAAAAAATATGTTGACGACGGATCCCGCTTATCTTTCGAATAACTAAGCTAAGTAACCTTTATTTCAGGACTACGCTTGACTGAGAATTTAAATCTTTATTCATTCATTTTAATTAAATTTTGTCCTCGATCACGCCCGATGGAAAGCGATGGATGAGGTCTATGATGGAACGAGCGTGCCCAGAAGATGCCTAAGGCACTGGAACTGCCACGCATCGACGAAACACAGCAGGCTGCTTGACTTTGGTGGGAGGGTGGTCGTAAACCAGGCAGGCGTTAGCCCTACCACCGCAAGGGAAGAATGGGCCAGTCAAGTAAGGTGTTGGGTGTGACTGTCCAGAATGAGCCGAGCGCTTGGTTCAGTTGAGCAACTGGCAGAACAAACTGCGCTACACGAGGAGGCTTCTTCATGCATTCCAAAAATGTATATTCCACAGTACGACGTGCCTCAAGTGGAGTTGGGCAGGACATCTCGCTAGACGAGGAGGTGGCCGATGGAGTAAAGCTGTGACCGAATGGGGGCCAAGGTTAGGCCAAAGAAACCAGGGCCGTCCAACAGCGCACTGGGTTGACGATATCGTCAAAGTCGCAGGAAACACCTGGATAAGAGACGCACGGAACCGGGAAGTATGGCAGACGAAAGGGGAGGCATATACCCTGGCGATGGTTTCAAAGTACGTCACGCGAGCTTATAATAGTGTTGCTCCCGAGGGGGACACTACTTTTTTCCTCCCTCTATGAAAAAATAAGTAAGTGCAACTTATGAATAAGAATAGTACGTTTATTTATTTACATACGATTACTTGAGGAAGACATACTCAATTTTTTATAAAACTAAGTGAAATCCTAATTTGAGTAAACAATTACGAACGAAGGCAGAATGCTTTTCGCACGTTTTTTTTTTTTTTTTTTATTTGGCCCGCGCGCGTTTTTCTTTATCATAACGGCCTGTTACTGGTTCATACAATGTTCGTGATTGATCTCTTTGGTGATTGGAACTTTTACACTAACAATATCCACATTCTAAATTCACATCACTTTTAGTCCCTAGGGATTAAAGATTTATTTTTTTATTTAGTCCCTGTTTACGAAGAATACACTAGCTCTTTTTGAATAGATGTGATATATATATATATATATTTGTTGATTACGGTTCTAGCTCGTGCCAGCACAAGAAAAGAAGTATAAAATCAAAGTTTCCTTAGTTAATTCCACATCACTTCCTATGAGTATACTCTAGATTTAAATCTAAGCAAGCACACTGAATATTCCCCACTTTTCTACCAAATCAAATCAATATGGTAATACGTAGAAAAGCTGTTTTCTCAATATTAAAGTCTGGTAGAATTTCATCCGTTATTCCTGAAAGTTCGAAAAGTTCCCTGAAATACGGAAGTAACTGGAAAAGGGTGGGGTTAAGGGGTAAAGGACTCGAGTAATGATTTTATTACCGAATTGAGTTCCGTTTTCATTGAACTAAGTTACTTAAATTCGGACGTTTCTCGGGGCTATCAGAAAATTGTGTTGGACGTTAACGTTTGTGAGTAGGTACTTTTGGACTGGATTTGAAGGGGATCAGATGAGTAGGCGTATTTTTCTGTGTATTTTTTTTTTGTCAATATCAATGAGCCTATAAAGTTTCCATTACTGGGGCACGGGCCACCTCTCTGTTAGAGGGAGTGGGCCGTAATCCACCACGCGGATCCACTGCGGGTTGGTGGACGTCACACGAATTTTTGGTTTTAGGACATGCCGGTTTCCTCACGATGTTTTCCTTTAACGTTTTGAAAGCCGTGGTGATGAATTTAAATACACAAAGTAAAGCGCTTGTCTGGGTTCGAACCCATGACCCACAACTAATAAGTCGGGGTATTGAGTTTGAGTTTGACACGCTAAGAAGAAGAATCCAATACATGATCGAAGCCAAATTAAAATCTAATTAATTGACCCAGAAATCATAACCATTTTAAACTTTCTTGGATAACTAAACCTTCTCAACAACATAGTAATATCGAAGCGTCCCTGATGTACCGAATCCCTATCTTACATACCTAACAAAGCCACTGTTGATAAGCATACGAGATTAATGTTACTGAAAGGTTTATCAGTCGCACAATGCAAATAACATAGTTATTTTAGTTCCCCGTCTTAATTAAGAAAACCTCGGTGGGAACCCTTGGGGTACCCTTGGGAAGAGCCGCTAAAACAGCGGATGGATAATTATTGATTTAGAGACCCAAAGATAATGGAGAAGAAAATAAAATAGACAAGTAGAAATCTTTATAAGCATTACTTTTATACCATTTTTTTTTCTTCTTTGCGGGTTATACGGGGTTATTGGTAACATTAACAACCTCTTAAGAGGTCATTGTACTCATCATTATGAACAACTTTTACTATGTGACCAAACCTGAAATCGCAAAAAAAAAAAAAGTTAGTTGAGAACATTTTTGAAATGTCTTATTTAAAAAAAGATAACTGGAAATCTCTGTTTGTATGGAAAATTTAAAATCGGTCTAATTTGGCTGTAACACTATTTTTCGAAAATGTTCTCTACTAACTTTTTAGACCTTTGTATCCTGCTTATGCATGTAAAGTTTCATTAAAATCGGTTCATTCGTTTCGAACAATAAGGGCTTAAAAGTTTGTATGAAATGCCGTACGGCGTAATTACGCTCTTAAATGAATGAAAAAGAATAATGCTTGTTAAAAGTGGAACAGTTTTGTTTCTAAAAAGGGATTAGTAACTAAATAAATTAAATTACAGCTGATGCTTGTTAGGTACTCAATATAATGATGATTTCCTGTCCCGTTGGTTTCGTGGTCGCAAGCGCGGCTGCTGAGCGTGGGGCCCTGGGTTTGATTCCCGGGTCGGGCAAAGTGTTATTGAGTTTTTGCATTAGGAATTTATTAGCCCGGAGTATGGAAGTTGGCGGTGTGATACCCCCGTGCCCCGAAAAACACGTTAAAACGTTAATCCTGCGCCTGATCTCTCTCCGGTCGTGTCAGATTGCCTAAGGTCTAGAATAATGTGCAGAATTCATGGTTTTCTACAGCATGTATCAGGAAGGTATGTTAAAAGTGACCACACAACAAAGTTATTATTCCAAACACTCATATTTGTTTACATGTTTGGCAAATAAATCGCGAACGGTGTTTAGCTATCTTCAACCAGACAGAAAACCCCCCACAATCGCTAAAACAAAAGAATTATTCTTATTGCGTATCCCGTTGTATTTAAATCGAATTGGTTACGTCACACCTACATTAAAGTCCCCACTTTAATGTAGCTGTGACGCAACCAATTCGATTTAGACCCCCTCCCACGGAGAGGGGGTGAAATAATCTTGAGGACGACAAATCCCTAGTAAAATCGAAGTCTTATGCCTGTGTGGACGTGTCAGGAATTAAAAGAATGGCTGCGGTTCATATCAGCTTAGTTTAGGATGTAGGATTATGGGACGGGATGGCATTACCATTTATATATATCGATGGAATTAAATAGGGGCGATCGGTTTTAATATGGAACTCTTTGGGGGTGAAAATATGTTTTCCTTTCAGATTATGAATGCTTAAAGTAGTAAAGTAGTAGCTTTGGTTTACTAAGAAAACGGTGAACGGTCGCACAATAACGGCAGTCCTAATACAGAGGGACAATTTATTCTCCTAATTTTAAGAACGTTCACAGTCTCAATCTGTCCAAAATACCTCTATTCTATTTTTTAAATAAATGGCAAGCAAAGCCGATGTCGACTATTCTGCCAATGTCTAAAGCGAGTTGAAAAAACAAGTGAGCATATGAGAAAAACAAATACCTCTAATTTCCCAACATTTTTGACAAGTTTTTGACATTGATTACCGCTGAGATGAGAGTACGACTTGATTTTGAACGTTTTTAATTACGAAAATTGGCCTGCTGGTAGCCTACTGGTTAGCTTATTTATCTGTCTCTAAAAGATCCCTATCAATGAAATCTTACACAACCTCCAATTAGCTTAGTCTTCACCATTCCCTGAAGATAATTACAACTGAACTGTTTTTAATCACGAGAATTTGCGTTCTGAGCGTTTTTTGACCCCTGAATGTCAAGTACTAGTGAAAATTAAAGATTTTCATGATTATTTATAATATAACGAAAAAGTTCTTCTAGGAAAATGACGTCTTAAATGTTTTTCGTGGTGTATTTTGGTGACGGATGCAAAATGATAAAAAAAAAATTCTGTTGGTTTCAAAAAACCATATCGGGTTTTGCATTTCAAGTTTTAATTTTTTTTTTTCTAGTTTTTTTCGATGAGAATCAGGCCAATTTTTCGGAACGCTCTTATCTGATCATATTTCATGTAGGTACACGTAATTCGATGGAGAATTTAACGTTATAAATATCAAAATTTTAAACCAACTTCTATGTTGAATTTAACACTTATTTTGCCAGCACACATTTAATAATAATATGACAAAATCAATATTTTACATGGACCATCTGCCTATCTAAACCTCAAATATATATAAGTAAGTATAGTATATTATGAAAATACTTCAATGATAGATGAGTTCCTGAAAATTATCTAAATTATTTATAAGTTTAGGACCCGTCGTGAAAACTACCCTTAAAACATCCAATTTGTGCTAGACCCTTTATAAAAACCGCAGGGAGATCTTAGCTAATTTCAAGAGGCCTTTTGCACGTTTTACCTATCAGAAAACCAGTTAACAGGACAACCGGGTAATAGGATGAGACGATAATCGGGTTAGGGTAGAGGTAGACCCTATTTGGGACAGAACCGATATTCGATTTTGGGTTTACGGTTTTGATTTACCGTAATTGCGGGTACAATTGGATTGTTATTATTTTAACGACAATTGTTAAGTATTTTTGTTTGTTTCGTTATTAGATATAACAGTGTTGGTTATGAACTTATGAATACATCATTATCTGCCTGGCCTTTTTCCAACTGTATTAGGGTCGGTTTCCAGTCTAACCGGATGCAGCTGAATACCAGTATTTTACATGGAGCGACTGCTTATCTGACCTCCTCAACCCGGTTACTGAGTTGCACGATACCCTTTGGTTAGACTGGTTGTCAGACTTTCGGGTTTCTAACTACCCGTAGCGGTGGTCAAAGATTTATGAGTGACAGCCGGGACCAATGCCTCAACTGGTTATTCGAGACACGGAGGGGGGCCCAGTGCGGGTTCGTAGATGTCACATGTCTTCGAATTTTTGGTTCTAGGACATGCCGGTTTCCTCACAATGTTTTCTTTCACCGTTTTGAGAGTAGTGGTGATGATATAATTTACAAAGTAATGCGCCCGACTGGATTCGAACTTATGACCTTACAACTCGTAAGTCGCGTCCTTCACCACTTGGCCACCTCTGCTCTCACTAATTAGTTATTTATTATTAATTGTTAAACCACAAGCCCCTCCTTAAACCTAGAAAAAAAGATTAATTACATTAAAAAAAAATGGTTTAAATATACCAAAAACTGGGGAAGTTGCAAGCGTTTGAAAGTCTGTGCTAGACAGAGACAGCACTACTATCATCAGACGTCACAAGACAGATTAACTTCGCGCATTCAGTACTATGATCGTTTTGCGCGATAGGGATAAAAGAATAACTTCAAAAGCGTGTAACTTCTCTATTTTTCCAATGATTTATTGACTTTTCCTTATATCGTCTTTTTCAGGGTTCTGTACCCAAAGAGTGCCAAGGGAGCCCTATTAGTATGGCTCCGCTGCCCGCCCTTATAACTGTCAGACCGGAATAGGTAGACAGTTGAAATTTTCACAGAACGTGTATTTCTATTACCTATATAACAACACATAATAAAAATAAATAAAAGTTAAAAATTAAAGGGGGTCTCCATAGAAGAAACGTGCTTTTTTCTTAGCACGTAACTCCTATACAACCTGTGTGTATATCTTTGGATCAATAAACTGATTATTATTTATACCTTGTGGTTGCGATTTTTACCCTTCGTATGCGAGTCCGACTCGCACTTGGCCGGTTTTTTTTAGTTTCTAACATTTTTAAAATCAGTAACACAGCGTGATTTATGATGTTAAGTTCTAATGTAGGTAAACCTATTTTTGAAGGTAGTTAAACAACTTATTATAGTGAATACACCCTTGAGTGCAGCAGAAAGATACAACTTTTCTTGACACAATTAATCGTCTGTAAGTCCTCAGATACGGGTCAGCGGGATTGTCCGAAAGGGTTACCGCTGGCCCGGAACATAAAGGGTTAAGGAAGGAACACGGGTGGGTTTTAGTCAGTAAGAGTCTGACACTCCTTCCGCTCCACCCAGAGCGGGAGGGGAGGGGTTATTTGATGATTTCCCATCCACAAAAAAAAAACATTAGATACCACATCCATAGAGTCTATGTCTCTATAAAGGCTCTATGTCCCCTGAGATAGCGTTTCTCATGCCACTCATGTCCGACTCTCTTATTGCGGACGACGTATTGTGTTTCTGTTACTTTTTTATGCGGGAGACTGTTATTTGAGAAGTCTTGTGAAGGGGGTATGTAGGGTTAATAATCTTGGTTACTGCGTGGACTTTTATTTTGGTAAATTTACAATAGGAGAGTACATAAAAGAGATGATGTAACAACGTGTGGAAAAGTAGAAGGGAAAACAAAATACGTACAGTAAAAAAATCTCTAATTTAAATATAAACATGTGAGTATATTTACATAATTTTTAAATAAATATCTCTAAAGTATAATATAAATATGTATGCAGCGTATACTGTTCCCACTGCTGGGACACAGGCCTCCTCTCTGTGTGAGGGAGTGGCCCGTAATCCACCACGCGGGTCCAGTGCGGGTTGGTAGATGTCACATGTCTTCGAATTTTTGGTTCTAGAACATGCCGGTTTCCTCACGATGTTTTCCTTCACCGTTTTGTCAGCAGAGTGGTGGTGAAATAATTTACACAAACTAAAACGCATAGCAGGGTTTGTCATTTCTTTTGACTTTGATATCATTGTATACAATATGACTTAACAAAACTGTGGCGGCACCTACACCGCATCATGTAGTGCGGCGACGCTGTCGTCACGCAAAATCCTGCATCTCGCAAGTAGAGTTTACCGCGCAACTAGCATATATATTATAAGCAACGTCGCGTCATCATTCGTAGACACAACACCCGATCCTTCCTTTTCTATGGAGAATGAGTAAACTTTAGATCCTGTTCCTCATACCTCTATAAAACTATAATAAAATTGCATTCAAAATATAACCAATACATTCAACAATAATATGCAATACACCAATAAACTCAATATTAACCTATGACATAAACTGACCAACCAAGCCAGTCGGTAGTGTGCGCCCAAAGTTATTCGTAACTTGCCTGCAAACTCGTTAGGCAGTAAGTAATAAGTTTCCGAGTTAACATGCTACTCAAACTGTATCTGGTAAGGTTGGGTGCATATTGGCGACTGGCGGTATATAAATATATGGAAGACATGATAGAAATGGGTGTTCTTAAGGCTCTTTTTTTTAGGACTACAGGACCTAAACGCAAGTTTTATAATGCCTACAAGTATAAATGATCTATGATATGATGTGAGTTAATTATAATTTTTTTTTTGTTCATAGCTAGATATAAGTTTAATTATTATAATATTTTAACTGAAAGTTCCTAATCTACGTGATATTAGATAATAGATACTCAATTATTCATTACAATATTATTAGTTTTAAGTTATCTTGCTACGCCATAACAGAATCATGTACTCACTAGTGTGTAATTAAGGTTGTGTACATACATTGTGCATAAAAAAAAATATTTATCTCAAAAACTGACAGTGGGCACACGTCCTTAGCTGTCAACTTCAACATGGACATTGTCATTTCATTAGTTTACAAGTTTCCAGTCGCTAAAGGGGCATAAAGTGAGACGACCCATATCTCTGAGACAGTGTTAATTTTCTCAACTTAGGAGTCAGGGTCACGAATTTAATGTACAAAAATCTGTGTCTTACAAAATCATTGCAGCACCCTTTTTTATTTTATAGGTTTGCGTTTGACCAGGATCCACTATTCATAAGGAGAAATATTTAACGGATTCTTTAATAGTAGATTGATAAAATAGATCCAACCTACTTTTTATCATCCTCAATGAAAAAATAAGTAAGTGCAACTTATGAATAAGAACAGGGGGTCTACTCCGAAGCGGTTAACCACTGTATCGGCCGAATGTTCGGTCATTTTCTACTACCATTAATTTCCTGTATTGACTATTGGTCCCGACCAAACTGTGCCAATCCGAACCTTTTTAGAACCCTTAACCCTTTTTTACCTTTTTTTTTTAAATTCGTAGTAGGACAACAATATTCGAATCAGAAAATGACCGAACATTCGGCCGATACAGTGGTTAACCGCTTCGGAGTAGACCCCCAGTACGTTTATTTATTTACATAGAATGACTTGAGGAAGACATACTCATTTTTAGGGGTCCGTAGTTCCTACAAGGAACCCTTATAGTTTCGTCATGTCTGTATGTCTGTCAAAAAGTTAATTTATCAATTAAGTTAAACCTTCAAAAACATCCATCGGTTTCTTAAGGCTACGCCGACCGCGCAGCGGTGCCCTCAACGTTTGTTTGGTTATTTCTTTATTTTAGAATGAAAATGCAGAAAAAACTAGCCTAGAAATAGTGGCCACTATTATCAGTTTTAGTGATTATAATAAAACTTAACAATGTAAAACTACCGTTTATAATATTATTAACATATAATCTTGTGGAGCACAACTTAACGTGCTTATTTTCTGCATTTTCATTCTAAAATAAAAGAAATAACCAAACAAATGATGAGGGCGCCACTGCACGGTCGGCGTAGCCTTAATAAACTTCAACTATATCCGACGACCCTGGTTACTTATCTCTTTTGGTGACTGTACAAGGACACATAAAAAAGGTAAATGCTCATTGGGCATCAAAAAATTCGTCCGCAACGTTGTCAATGGGAAAAGTGCCTAAAAGGCTTTTTGAAACGAATTGTACATGAAACAAATTGAGTAATCATTCGTAAAAATCCCGTTAAAGTCGCAATTGTAAACCCTGCCTTACAATCGTAACCGCGTGGTTAGAATCAGATAAACCAATCCAGGTGGAGCTGTATAGCGTATGACTATAATCGAGATCTAATCAGCCTATTTAATAGCATTAGAATATTGTTATATGATTACCGTTTCGTTGAACTGGGACGCGTGATAATGTGGAAGTAGGCTTTAAGGGGAAATTGGGGTGTGGTTTTTGTAATATGTTATTAAATGTTATAAAAATAATATGGGAGAATTATTCCTGTTTTCCTGTGGGGTGTGGGGAGAGGGCAGGCATAATTGGGCTGACGATTTGACTGCATCGATGTAATTGCGGTGCTAGAAATTTTCGTTTTGATTATAACTAAAGAACCACATTACTTGTGGTCGGCGCAACACGTTATCTTCTTCCATTCTCCCTTGTCAACCGTCACGCTGCCATTTACTCCCTTCTCTGTCATATCATTCTTCGCACAACCCATCCATCTTTTCTTTGGCCTTACTTTCCCTCTATCAACATTTAATTCTTTATTACTTCTAGAAAACCAGACTTTGGGCTGCTACTCAGGAATTTCTGATGGAAAAACCCAATAACACTTTGTCCCACCTGGGAATCGAACCCAGGACCTCAAGGTCAGCAGTAGCGCTTGGGACTACTAGACCAAAGATGCAGTTATAGGTAACAATAAATTTCGTTACAAAGAAAACATCAACACTACCATGCACAAGTACCACTCCAATCCACCACAATAACGAAAAAAAAAAAAACAAAACAAAACACACAAAAAAAAATAAAACACACATTACACACTTATTTATTTCCAAACTTCTTATAACTTCGCCATTGATTACCTAATTCTTATTGTCAGTGGTCAACAACAAACAACAAACTTTTGTCGCCAAACAAGAACAAATCTTGCAAGTTTTGTTGCGGGCGACGGTTTTGTCACAGAGTAGAGGGGTACAGAAGACTAACTCTGTACAACGAACGGAAACAAGCGCAAATAAACGCGCGCTCGTGGCATTTTTGACAGATTGAGACTGTGAAAGTTATTTCATTGAGAATAGCCCCTCTGATCTCTCTCCAGTAGTGTCGGATTGCCGTCTCATTTGACTATGAGAATGTGTGTGCGCACGCACTTGTGCACTATAATATCTTCCGCGCCGATGGCTAGTCTCCGCTGAGATTGGCCGCTATGGTGTTTTTAAGCAAATAATATTATTCTATTCTGGAGGGCTGGAATTATCTCTCGTTGTATGGACTTTCTGTACGTATCTATTTTGTGGTTTTGTTGTCTTCGCGACAAATTCCCCCAGGCGGGATTAGAGCTCTGATCCTATAATATAATCGGTCAACTGTGCCGATCTATTGTTGGATAGATGGATTATTTGGGTTTTGGTGTTACC
Organism: Oligia fasciuncula; assembly: GCA_963082905.1. Taxonomy (NCBI): domain Eukaryota; kingdom Metazoa; phylum Arthropoda; class Insecta; order Lepidoptera; family Noctuidae; genus Oligia; species Oligia fasciuncula. The sequence goes on from OY720411.1 coordinate 8,794,487, forward strand.
TAATGTTTGTTTATTTACAAGATCTTTGAAATACAATCTAGTATATGATAAGTTTTCGGCTACTGTACTGAGCAAGGTATGTAATAAAGCCCCTCGCCCACGGCGACTTTTTGTTGCGATGCTGTCGCGCGTTCGCATCGATACAGTCGCGATGCGGTCGCTATCTGTTTGCCCTCGCCCACACCACGATTCTCAGTCGCGATGCAAACACGTTTCAGTAGTGCTCGGTTCTCCACATCTCCACTCACGCGCCACCCCCCCGCTGTTCTCTCCCCGATGTCGTCCGACACGGTCGCGCGTTTGCATCGATACAGTCGCGATGCTGTAGCGCGTTGGCATCGCTTCTGTAGCGCGTTGCAAATGTGACTAACGCGCGTTAGTAGATGCTGTCGCGCATATACGAAACGCGCGACAGCATAGCATTATGTTGACAACCTATATGGTATCTCCATATAGGTTATCTACATAATGCTATGCTGTATCTGAAATAAATAAATAATAATAATAGCTACAAAAAGTCGCCGTAGGCGAGGGGCCTAAGGGCTTGTCGGTAATAGCTAAGGTCTATTGTGTGTTGCGATATATCTTTCAGACCTGTTTAGCTATTCATAACCATTCGACAGGCTTCTGGGTCGAAAATGACACATTTTCGGTTACCTGAAACATTTTCGGGTCTCGGATTTGTGAACAGCGTTTTGAAAACTATTTCGATTACATTGGGTGATGTTCGACTCGGCGCGGAAGCGCATCGAATGGTATAGCTATGCTGTGATTTCTGTGACCTATTCAGATAGTCTTGTCTTGGCCTTAAGCGGTAGTAAAAAAGTTCGTAACCGTCATTGTCAAACCGCTAGATGTGCGGAAATTGCAAAAATGTTTTGCAAACTTTTTGCCCGGTTCCAAATTGAACCAAATCGTAATAAACGGTCGATAAAAAATAAAAATAATAAGAAATGACATGTTTTACCAAAGCACGCAGCTTTTAATCCCCCTTAAAAGGAAATTAAAAAAAAAAGAACATTAAAAATATTGTACAAAAAATGTGACCATAAACATTGCTTGTTTAAACCTCTTTACTCAAACGAAAAGCTCTATTGACCCGTCAATCAATACTATACAAATTGTAGTGGTCGTAAAGAGGCCATTACATGACCTGACCCCTTTACTTATTTACGTATTTTATTAATCATAGCCACGAGTCCACAGCTACAGTACAGTGAACTAATTTTTTTTGTGTTTCATAACAACAAAAGGAGTTGTGACTTTGACAAATTATAGAAGTGAACTACTGAAATGAAACCACTGAAGGTACAGTCAGCGAAATACATAAGTATGCAAGCAGCTAACTTTGATATATTGGTACGTCAATATTGGAGCTGTCACCTGTCAAAAGTTTATGTCAAATGCAAATGCGTCATGTGTTCTCTATCTCTTTCTACCGTCGTCGACCACTCCATCAGACTAGTTGTTAAACGTTGTTGTTGTTGTGTTAATAAACGTGTTTTCTTTCTTTTTCTTTCTTTGTTACATAGTTTAAGCGAATTTTCCCGCTAGACCTATTTTAATAAAAATATTACATTATTGTACTGTTAGAAAACTATGAAACTCTGCACAAAGAGTTCCTTTTTTTTAAGGAAAATTTTTTGTAAATGATGAATTTGAGCCTGAATGGGTTAAATGGCGGATGAAAGTGTGTGTGGGAAGTTCGTTATTTTTGCCGATAGGAAAACCCGTAGAGCACACGGCTTGTAAAATATAGATGTTGTAGGTGTGCTGAGCAGTCAAAACTTCGACATCGCACTTTTAGGTGTCTTAAGTAAAGCAATCAACTCAGGCTATCACAGTCCACTGCTGGAGTTAGGCCTCTCCTAAGCTGCACCACGACACCCTGTCCTCCGATTTCCACATCCAGTCTGTCCCACTCACCTTCTTAAGGTCCTCATCTAGGTTTGGGGGCATCTCACACTACGCTTGCCAATACGCTGTCTCCACTCCAGGACTCGTCTGCTCCACCGGCCGTCGCTCCTTCTACGAACATGGCCAGCCAGCTGCCACTTCCAGTTCGCTTACTCTCCAAGCTATGTCAGCCACTCCATTTCTTTTCAGGATAATAGTTTCTTAATAAGTAAAGCATAAGTTTATAAATTAAAGGCCCACCTAGTGACAGTGAATATTTAACAGCATAGTCATGAAAAGGTATATGTCTGCCTGTGTACCTAACTATTTTGCAGCCTGTACTAGCTATTAGGCACAAAGTACAAAACACCGGTTATTTTCGGATAACACGAATAGTTCCGAAGTTTTTGGAATGATGATTTATGATGCTTATTAGAAAGAAATAAATATTATTTTCGTTTATTTTCCATAGTGATCCTTTGGTATTTTAAACCTTATCACGTAGGAGTAAAAGACTAGAAAGAAGAAAAGTATACTAGCGTCATAGTTATATCTGCTTATTAGAGGATTCTAAGCGATTTACATACTATAACATCACGCCTTGTTTCCGCGAAAGGTTGGGCAGAGATTACCTATGTTTTATATTTTTATTTTTTTGAGGTATGGAATTCTAAAAACACTTTTAAGGCTCCTACACACAGTGCCGGCGACAGTGCCGCCGGCCGGGACGCCGGCACTGCCGCCGGCAGACCGGCGGGTATTCGGCTTGCCGCACAACTGAAATGCCACCTGATTATGCCGGCGGCATACCCGCGCGGCAAAAACCCGCCGGCTGTGCTGCCGGCATGTGTGTAGAAGCTTTTGGAATTTCGTTGTAGGATTTTTTTGATGTCGTATTGTCGTCTCCTCAGAATATTTGTATAATTGAATAAGGCATGCTGAATAATTTTAACATAACATGACTACTGAGCAGCGGTACCGCTACTTACAGCAAAAGTTTAGCATAGTTTGGCTGTGTTTCGTAATTAGTAAGCGGAGGGGGCTAGTAGAGACTGTCTTAACTCTTCTTTTTCTTCGTGTCTTGGCATGGCTGTATTGGCCCAAAACTTTGCTACTTCCACGGCGTTGTCAGTGGCAGCGCAGAGATCACTTTGACTGCATGTTTTGGGACACAGAGGGCAGGATAGGAGGTGGAGCATGATTTGCAACATACCTAACTCCACAATTACACCCTACTGCCATTCCGACAAGGTAGCCACACTTTACCAGGTTGGACTTACATCTCCCCACTTGTGTCTGAAGATTTACACAAAAAGCAAAATTACTAACCCATTCCAAGGTTTGCTCCCTCAAATGTCACCTCAACTGCTGACTTTTACCAAATCCGTCCCCATTACTTCCGCAACCAAACAATTAGTATGGATAACCTAACTCACATTTAACCGACCTAGCGGAGGCATGAAAAAGAAATGGTTCCCTACTGTATAATCTCTGGCTTCTTACGTTTGATTGCGTTTGACGAACCGCCCAACAAAACCTTCGGTTACAACTCTCGATTGTTTTGAACCTTGCCTTTAGGAGTTTAGGTGTAGATTTCCTTGAAGTGGAATAAGATAGTACTGTCTTAGATTCCAGTGGTGGAATGATACTGGGGTAAAGTTAAATAACGGTTGATTCAGTACGTTTGTTTTAGATGAAAACAGATCCAATTTCAAGTTTCTCCTGATCACTTCATGAAATGTAATCAAGTAATAATCTAATGAAGGATCATATTGGACATCTATCCTAAATTTTCTTCGATTTTGTTGTTCAAGTTTCAAATTTTTTGTTTGGTTCCTAAGAATAAATTACGCCAACAACATTGTTGGGTGGACCGATGACCTGTTGAAGGCTGCAGGAATCCTCTAGATACGAAAAGTATAGAACCAGTCGAAGTGGCGGTGCTTGGCGGAGGCCTATATCCAGCAGTCTTTCGTTTGTGATGATGATGATGATGAATATAAACTTTTATGGATGGAGACGGAGAGTAAGGCTATTGAAAAGATGGATGGATTGTGTGAGGAATGATATGAAAGAGAAGGGAGTGAATGATCGCGTGACGGTTGACACGCGAATAGTGAACGTTTTTAGGCTGATGTTCGTTGGGTGTAAATATCGAAAGGAATTTACCCCAAGAGGATACCAGTTTATCGCTAGAATGCGATCATCGTACCGTAGATACAGCAAAGAATAGAGAAGGTAATTCGGTAGGTCGTAGGTACCAGTCATCACACCACTTTCCTCATCAATCTAGATTCTACGAAATTATTTTAATTAAAACTATAAAAAAAAAATTTTTACTTAGGTAATTTATTTTCAAGACGGCACGGTTGGCGCAGTGGTTAAGCGATTGACTGCTGCGCTGCGTGTCGCGGGTTCGGTTCCCGCACGGAACAAATATTTGTATGACCTACAAGTAGTTGTTCCGGGTCTGGCTGTTTGTGTATGTGAGTTTAGATGTTTGTAAACGCACCCACAATACAGGAGAAATTCCTAGTGTGGGCAACGTTTAAAAAAAAAAAAGTGTTTAATTTTTATTTAAACTCTATGATCCGCCAAGCACTGTGTTCTACTTGTAGAACCCTTTCATTTGATACCCATTACCCATATTGAAACAAATATGAAATCTGGTATTTTGTGCCGGCGGCCATCTTAGATTTGAAATTTTTCATAGTGTACAGTATTCTACTAGTCAAACCCTTTCATTTGATACCCATATAGAGGAGGCTGTGAAAAAATGATTGATGATTTGTACCCCACAGGTGGTGCCCTTAGCGTGTAGTCGCTTAGTATACTAGATATTCGCCCCTGGCTGGAGGTTTTGAGTTTACTTAAGGCAACCACAGGATAGTCCGGTTAGGTAGTCACGACCTCTCATGGTCAACTACGAGACGACATAAAAAAAGGAAGAAGCTTCCAATGATGATGGAGTAATGAACCAAATAATAGAATCTTCAAGAATAAAATCGAAGAAAATTCATACGACAATTTATTTTCACTTCCAATATTCACCCAACTGTCACACTTGAAAATCCTAACTTTGCCGACAACCAACACAAACTTTCACCCAAGTTAACAACACTCGGAGTATAACTTCTGTTGTGTTTGCACAACTACTTCCCTGATTAGTAAACACGGGGGCGAGTCGGTGACGACTCGTCCTAATGATCAGCTCGTCAACAGACGTCGGTTTGATTGTCTTGTGTTTAGCGTCGAATGCTCGCCATACATACGTAATTATTTGACGCCCTTGGATACTTAGATATATATACATATAGATAGATGGGCCTTATAAGAAGGCTAAAAGTCACCCAAAGGGCAATAGAGAAGGCTATGCTTGGAGTTTCCCTGCGTGATCGAATCAGGAATGAGGAGATCCGCAGGAGAACCAAGGTAACCGACATAGCCCGAAGAATTGCCAAACTTAAGTGGCAGTGGGCAGCTCACATTGCTCGCAGAACAGATGTCCGATGGAGCCAAAAGGTTTTGGAGTGGCGACCGCGTACCGGAAGACGCAGCGTTGGAAGGCCTCCCACAAGGTGGTCCGACGACACTGTGAAGGCCGCAGGAACCCGTTGAACGTATCGTACGAACGTATCGCAGATAGCGATATAACCTTAAGGGTTGTGGGGTATATCTAGGTATCATCATCTGCCTGCCTTTTCCCAACTATGTTGGGGTCGGCTCCCAGTCTAACCGGATGCAGCTGAGTATCAGTAGTTTAAATGGAGCGACTGCCTATGTGACCTCCACAACCCAGTTACTGGGTAATACAAAACCCCTTGGTAAGACTGGTTGCCAGACTTTCGGACTTCTGATGACCCGTAACGACTGTCAAAGATCTACGAATGACAGCCGGGACCAATGGCGTAACGTGGTTTCCGAGGCCTGGAGGGGTTTTGGTATGTAAAGATCACCCATCACGGACGGACCGCGGCAAGCGTAGCTTAACCTGATCGATCGACCTGTGCGGTTGTTATTACTTAGCCACAAGCTATATCTAGGTATTATCAACAGTAGCATTATCGTAATTAGTGAATACAATTTGTGAACGAAGTAAAAATGTTGACTAATTTATAGTCACAATTTTATCTTTGTTCACAAATTGTCGGGGTCAACAAAAGACGCTGATGAACATCGTCATAAAGGCCTTGGGTTGTGGTCACGCGACAATTCATAAGCCCGTGTAAGTACCTATAGAGCCGTTTCTGGCTGAATAAATGTATTTATGTAAAACTTTTCATTTTACTTTACATCCTGAAACATTAGATAGATAGAAAATAGAATGCTCTTTATTATGTACACCCTAAATATTACAGATATAAATGTAGACATTTTACAAGGGTTCACAATGGGCGGTCTTATCGCTAAGAGCGATCTTTTAAAGACAACCTTCGGATGGATTAATGGAGAAAGGAGAAACCATTCTGTGGTGTACCATTTACATCTGGGGGCACGGGAGTGCCCCCGCCAAGACGAGCCAAGCGAAGCGCAAGGGCACTACCTACCTTTTCTCGAAGCACTTCGTCGTATTTTTGAACCTTCATAACTTGGGTTTGGATTATACCAGATAAACAAAATTTTCGGGATATGATGTCAGTGGTTGACTTATTAAACCTATAAAGTTTCAATTGCATAGCTCTTATACTTTAGATTTTATTGATATCTAAAATACCCCGATTTCGTCACTGATTCACTTACTCACTGACTCACTTACTCACTGATGATCATCAATATTCTAAGGTTCTTCCTGAAGTCCTAGAAAGCTGAAATTTGGTATGTAAGCTAGTAATAGTACACAAACAACAAAAAAACTCTAAAACTTGGAACTTTTACCCTTCAACCCCTTAAAATAGGGGATGGAAGTTTGTACGAGACTTCCGCAGATTTTTATGCTAGAGTTCTGAAAATTGATATAGGGACTCCTTGTTATAAATAATAAAATACGTATTTCAGGATTTTCAGTAAATAACCCCCCAACCCCCCAAAAAAATTTTTTTATTTCATAAGCATCAAGATTCTAAGGTTCTTCCTGAAGTCCTAGAAAGCTGAAATTTGGTATGTAAGCTAGTAATAGTACACAAACAATTCTAAGACTTGGAACTTTTACCCTCCAACCCCTTAAACTAGGGGATGGGAGTTTGTATGAGACTTCCGCAAATTTTGATGCTAGAGTTCTGAAAATTGATGCAGGGACTCCTTGTTATAAATAATAAAATACGTATTTCAGGATTTTCAGTAAATAACCCCCCAACCCCCCAAAAAAATATTTTTTTATATCATAAGCATCAATATTCTAAGGTTCTTCCTGAAGTCCTAGAAAGCTGTAATTTGGTATGTAAGCTAGTAATAGTACACAAACAATTCTAAGACTTGGAACTTTTACCCACCCTCCAACCCCTTAAACTAGGGGATGGAAGTTTGTACAGGGACTCCTTGTTACAAATAATAAAATCTGGGGGCACGGGAGTGCCCCCGCCAATACGTATTTCAGGATTTTCAGTAAATAACCCCCCAACCCCCCAAAAAAATATTTTTTTATTTCATAAGCATCAATATTCTAAGGTTCTTCCTGAAGTCCTAGAAAGCTGTAATTTGGTATGTAAGCTAGTAATAGTACACAAACAATTCTAAGACTTGGAACTTTTACCCTCCAACCCCTTAAACTAGGGGATGGAAGTTTGTACAGGGACTCCTTGTTACAAATAATAAAATACGTATTTCAGGATTTTCAGTAAATAACCCCCCAACCCACCCAAAATTTTTTATTTTATTTCATAAGCATCAATATTCTAAGGTTCTTCCTGAAGTCCTAGAAAGCTGAAATTTGGTATGTAAGCTAGTAATAGTACAAAAACAACAAAAAAACTCTAAAACTTGGAACTTTTACCCTCCAACCCCTTAAAATAGGGGATGGAAGTTTGTACGAGACTTCGGCAAATTTTGTTGCTAGAGTTCTGAAAATTGATATAGGGACTCCTTGTTATAAATAATAAAATACGTTTTTCAGGATTTTCAGTAAATAACCCCCCAACCCCCCAAAAAAATATTTTTTTATTTCATAAGCATCAATATTCTAAGGTTCTTCCTGAAGTCCTAGAAAGCTGTAATTGGGTATGTAAGCTAGTAATAGTACACAAACAATTCTAAGATTTGGAACTTTTACCCTCCAACCCCTTAAACTAGGGGATGGAAGTTTGTAAGAGACTTCCGCAAATTTTGATGCTAGAGTTCTGAAAATTGATATAGGGACTCCTTGTAATAAATAATAAAATACATATTTCAGGATTTTTAGTAAAGAAACCCCCAAAAAAAAAAATATTTCATAAGCAACTTTCAAAAAGATGTGAAATCCCACCAAAAACATTTTCATGTAAAATGTTGCCAAGACGACACCACATATGGCTCAAAAAGTTATCAGATCTCATGTAGAGCCAAGCTTCTAACTCTACACGCCCTAACTTCACAAACTCTACACCTTAGTCAAAATATGTGGCTTGGCCGTTTCGCTACCATCACATGGGCGTAAGGTGAAAAATTTATTCACTGTTCATTACTTTTCTGTTATACAATAGTTTTTGTAGTAACGAAACGGCCAAGCCTCATATTTTGACTAAGGTGTAGAGTTTGTGAAGTTAGGGCGTGTAGAGTTAGAAGCTTGGCTCTACATGAGATCTGATAACTTTTTGAGCCATATGTGGTGTCGTCTTGGCAACATTTTACATGAAAATGTTTTTGGTGGGATATTATATACAATAAATACATAAAACATATGCTTATCTATATATATCACACTAATATTATAAAGGCGAAAGTTTGTGAGTGGGGGTGTGTGCGTGTGTTTATGTGTTTGTTACTTCTTTACGCTCAATCGGCTGGACCAATTTTGATAAAATTTTGTATGGAGGTAGCTGACACGCTGGATTAACATATAGGCTACTTTTTATCCCGATATTCCCACAGGATCGACCCTTATGCGGGTGAAACCGCGGGGCGCAGCTAGTATACAACAATATTCATAAAACAAGTGCAGCTTTGTCTCAGCTTTGTCTATTTGACGTAACCGGCTTGCTAAAAACTCTTCAAGTTTGGCTTTTCATAGTATTACAGCACGGAACTTTGTAGGTCCAATTTATTCGTAGAAATAATTGAATTTGAACTGTTCTTTCAATAAAACCAAATATCGTAACTAAAACAAGCAATACTCTATAATTTAATATTTACTCAAAGTCATTCTCAAAGCATAACCAATTAAAACCATAGACTACAGACTATAGTTCGTTCACTCAACCGTTTCCAAAAGGGTAAATCTGTCAAAAAACGCTCGCAGTGCGCCCCTATAATAAACATCGATATATTTTACAAGCTATCGAAATAAATAATTAACTGGCACCGTTTTGACGTTCTACGTGAATTTAATAATCGTTTGGCACTTTAATAAATCGATGTAAACACGCGACCGACTCACGATTTCAGAGTTAATTACAGTCAAATTGTTTTGTAAAAAGAAAAGAAAGTCAACACAAGGCTGCTATGGTTTTTAGAAGTCGTTTCAAGTTTGTACTCGTTTTCTGCATAAATAAATCGAATTAATCAAAGGCAGTCAGCCTTTGAATAATGCGGGTTATTGGCCAGGGTCACCAGCGGGTGCGATGTCTTAGGATCATTTTCCAGTTCTTCTGTTTGATTAAAATACTCTCTATCGATTGCGTACCCGTAGGCCGTTGGTGACACAATTTGGTTGAGATTTACCAAAGAGTAAAGTAACTGAAATTTAATGACCCATTCAACACCCAGTGCGAGTGGGGTGCTTCTGATTAGACCATAAATGGCCCTTTACTTGCACCTCGAATGACCTAAAAGAATACCACTAATACCTACCGCAATCCACATGGCTACCTACTGGGCCCAAACAATTTAAAAACAAGAAAGAAGAGAACCATCGACATGCAAGCAAGCAAGCATAAAAGTACAGTCAACAATTAGTTTATAATCAGTTAATCTCGTGTAATTGATCAATAATTAGGTATTTTACTTTGGGGACGGCTGCAGACATCGATTCTATTTTTATTCTGCAGAAAAGGGCCATCAGAGCCATATATAATCTCCGCAGGCGCGATTCTCTGAAGGAAATTGAAATTAACATCATGACGGTGCCTTGTCAATATATCTACGAAAACATCATGTATGTAAGGAAAAATTTACATCTTTTTAGTAAAACAGGTGAAAGACATAATTATAGTACTAGAAATAGGGACCTATTAGTTCGACCAGGTTTCAGACTGGCTAAAGTAGACTCATCTTTTATGGGGTACTGTTTAAAATGTTCTCCATAGGTACCTACGCTTTGGAATGGGCAACTAGCTTCATATTTTCTGACTGACCGACTTCTTGACAATTCAAAAGTGCCTGTAAATGGTTTAATTGAAATAAATGCTTTCAGTTTTTGAGTTTTGAATTTAAGATATGATACACGTAGTTTACTTATCATAAAAGGAGTTGTCTACACTGCACGACTTACTTTTCCTTATTGCATATTCTTTCTCGTTGTCTCTGCCTCATTGGTAGTTTAATTTGGTATGTTTATTAATATTTAATTTTTTTTCTTCTTCTTCGTCGTGTCGAGGGGCCCGTGGCTAAATAATAAAAACCACACAGGTCGATAAATCAGGTTAAGCTACGCTTGCCGCAGTTGGTCTGTGGATGGGTGACCATCTTTACATACCATGACTCCACGGTGCCTCGGAAAGCACGTTAAGCCGTTGGTCCTGGCTGTCATTCGTGGATCTTTGACAGTCGTTACGGGTAGTCAGAAGCCCGAAAGTCTGACAACCAGTCTTATCAAGGGGTATCGTAATACCCAGTAATTGGGTTGTGGAGGTCAGATAGGCAGTCGCTCCATGTAAAATACTGGTATTCAGCTGCATCCGGTTAGACTGGAAGCCGACCCCAACATGGTTGGGAAAAGGCTAGGCAGATGATGATCTTCGTCGTGTAGATGGCACGACAGTGTAATAAATGTTGGCCCAAGACTTCGCCACTTCCACGGTATCCTCGATGGCCGCGCAGTGCAGTGGTCGCTGCTTTTTTTGGGGGAATAGATGGCTGGAGGGGACATAGTTGGCGCCACAGTTTCACATCCACACCCTGCTGCCGTACCCCCAAGATAGCCACTTTGCGAGGTTATAGTTTTATCTTTCCACTTGAACCTTGAAACTTTTTCTGAACAATAATATTTAGAAGTAAAAGACGCCCAAAACTCAATTATACACTTACATAGGTACCCAAAAATCATTATTCACAACAAAAACCACCGAATCACGTCCATTTAAGGCACATGAAAAACCCATAATTCTGACACATTTGGGTTAAAAATGACATAGTTAGACCCTCTAATTTCGGTCGCGTGCCGATAAAAAGATTTCTTTATCGGATTACCGTGTGTAGCCACCGCGTCGCGTTTCTTAGTTTACTTTCGGCTAAATTGAACTCTTTTGTTGGGGCTATATTTTGTCCAGGCTATTGTTGGCCGCACTGGGCTATTGTGTGGTTTTGTTAATTACTTTTTTTGGGGTACCGCTCCGGTTGTTTTGTAATGTGATAGTATATTTGTTAAGTTATGAACTGGGATGACTTGAAAATCTGGAGTTAAGCCAAATGTAGGAAGTAACCTACTTACTGGATTCCGAAAGTCGGACAACCACTTACCAAGGGTTATCGTGTGACTCAGTTATTGGCTAGTGGAGGTCAAATATGCAGTCGCTCCATGTAAAATACTAGTATTCAGCTGCATCCAGTTAGACTGGAAGCCGACCCGAACATAGTCGGAAAAAACGCTAGGCAGGTGATGATGAACCTATTTACTAGATTCATAATCACATGAAAGCAAATATGACAATCCTATGTCAGTAAAAGCAGATTTTTGTCTCACTGAACTGTATTGAATGTTCGATTTAATAATCATTCGACATTATAAACGTTCGAGTATTTAGACGTTCGATTAATAGTGGTCGATCAATTAATATTTGATTATTTGGCATTCGATTTGGCATAGTACACCATCTCAGTACCTACTTTAGTTATAGGGGATGAGCGAAAATCAATCTTACGTTTTTTCAGTGTATGTTCATCAAAAATATGATTCACGACCGTCACAAATGTGTGTTTATAAGGACGTGACCTCAAATGTCACGAGGTCATAAAATACCTATTCAGTCAATAGGGTAATCTGAACTTAGATAGTTCTATTGATGATTTTAATGGTTATAATTCTTTAAATACGTATTTGTTACGGTCGTGAATCATATTTTTATTAACATACAATTCCTGATACTGACCTGAAATATGCAAAAAAAAAAGAATTTGGCGGGCATCCCAGGAGCTTTCACCTTGAATCTAAAATTGAAAAAAGAAAGAAAAACTGTTTATTCTGCACAAACAAAACGCACATTGCATATAAAAAAATAAAATAATAAACAAAAAAAGATAAATATACACACACGACGTAGTCAAATGCCTCGTACTCAAGCTTAAAAAAAAAAAAAAATGCAGTAGTTCTTTTTACACTGTTACCTAGGCTACTGAATATTTCACCCATTTATAATCATTTCATCATCAGCTTTCGCCTGTCATTATCCTAATTGATTTGGGGCAACGCAGTATGTCTTCTTTATCCTGATCGGAACGGGCAGACGAATGATAATGGTTGGGTTGAAGTTCGACACAGGCGCTCGCGTCGTTCCATTGGTAATGTTTTGCGGGGGACAGCCGCACCTGGCACCACTAAGTTGGAGGCTTCAGAACGATGGAGATACCTGCACCTCTTCTACGTCAAGCAGGGCACCACTGATAGCCAGGTACGTGAGCACCTTCTTACCATATGTGGAACGGAAATCTGCACAGTAGAAGCACTGAAATCCCGTGGAAACTATGCATCTTTTAAATTGGGGGTGCCCTCGAAACTAGCAGATCAAGTAACTGCAGCTCAAAATTGGGCGGAGGATATTTGTGTAAAACCGTGGCGTCATAACTTTCGTGCCCGGGGTAGTGAACAAGTATCCCACTAATATTCCTGCCACCGGCTCGCTCATTCTCAGTGATCGTAACAACTGTCTGCGTGTATTGTACCAAAATGTCCGTGGGCTCAAAACGAAATTACCTACATGGAGATCAAGCTTATTGCTTTCCGAACATGACCTAGTAGCTGTCACAGAAACAAACTTAGATAATTCCGTGGAAGACTCAGAGTTGTCTGACGGAGGTTGGTGCATCTTACGTAGAGATAGAGTGACAATGGGGGGTGGTGTGTTGCTGGCAGCACGTGATGGTGTTACCATGAGCAGGCAATTTGACCTAGAAACGGATTGCGGTGAAGACTTGTGGACTAGGATCCAAATCAATGGCCGAAGTATGTATGTGTGTGTTGTCTACATCAAGCCCTCTGCCACTGACGACGACTACATGACGTGGTTTTGTAAGGTTGAGAGCATTATATCAAGTCTTAGTGGAAGAGTCATGATCTTAGGTGACCTTAACTTAAAAAGTGCGTCAGTAAATGTGAACAATTATTACTGTTATTTTGTAAACTTTTGTAATCTGGTAGAGATGAATGAAGTGATGAATATGCGTGGGAGTAAGTTAGATGTTGTGTTGGTTCAGGAGGGTACAGAGGCAAACTGCGAGTACGTCGAAGGCTTGGAGCTGGTCCCTATCGACCTGTATCATCCTCCTTTAGACATTGCCCTAATAATGTCAAAGCACCGGGTTAATGAAATATTATACCCTAGCAACATTGACCAAAGTAGAGACTGGAACTTCAGCAAAGGAGATTACATTCTCTTAATTGATCAAATTCGTACCGCCCCTTGGCATGATCTCCTTCGTTGTCGGGATGCACGCTCGGCTACTAGTCAGCTTTATACCATATTCTATGACCTTTTCGATTCATGTATTCCAAAAAAAAAGAGAAAAAAATCTGTCAACAGACGATATCCGGTTTGGTTTACAAGAGATATAATCAACGACACTCTGCGTAAAAATAAATTGCATCACAAATGGAAACTTTCACGTTGTGACCTAATATACGCTCAATTTAGCGCTTTACGTTCGGATTTAAAAACCAGAACCCAAGACGCCTATAAATCATACTGTGTTACTGTAGAAAACAACATCGGGAGTAATCCACGACAGTTCTGGCACCATGTCTCGAGCCTGCGATCGAGGGGTGGGTTCGAGCCAAACGTTGTGCACGACGGTAAGGCTTACTCGGGTATCAAAGCAGCAGAAGCGTTTGCTCAGTACTTTTCTAGCGTTTTCTTGCCTGACTCTCCTGAATTAAACCCAAATAATCTCAGGCCGACCTACTACTCGGGGAATAATATTCCTATTCCCCTTTTAACCCCACAGGACGTAGTTAAAGGTATTGCTAAGCTAAAACCTCATAGCTCAATCGGCCCTGATTCCATCCCTGCTTTTATCCTCAAGGGATGCCATGATATCCTGGCAACTCCTCTCTGCCATATCTTTAACCTAGCCCTTCAGTCCGGTGTATACCCTGAGCAATGGAAAGTCTCGCGCGTCATTCCCATACCAAAAACCGGTGACAAATCATCTGTAGAGGACCACAGGCCCATTGCGGTCCTGCCAACCCTGGCAAAGGTTTTCGAGCACATACTCCACATGTACATCTACAGACGTATGAACGCATTTCTATCTGATGCCCAGCACGGTTTTCGCCAGGGCCGCTCTGTCAATTCGAATCTGATGACTCATGTCGATTACATTTCTAGGGTGTTGGACAGTGGGGGGCAAGTGGATGTCCTCTATTTTGATTTCCGTAAAGCATTCGACAGGGTTGACAATGACGTGCTCTTGATGAAATTGGAGGCGTCGGGTTTCTCGTCAGAGTTCCTGAACTTCTTCGCGGACTATCTGCGAGGCCGCAGGCAATTTGTTAGGCATGGTTGCTTTGAGTCCGAACCTTATAATACCCGCTCAGGCGTGAGTCAGGGATCCGTGCTTGGTCCATTGCTTTTCCTTATCATGATCAATGATCTTATAAATAAGGTTAAGTTTGCAAAATGCTTGCTCTACGCTGATGACTTGAAACTATTGGTTCGAATTGATACGGTCGCTGATTGCATACTCCTACAAAGGGACATTGATGCCATATATGAGTGGAGCATGGAGAATAAACTCTTTTTTAATCCCACAAAGTGTTACGTCATGACGTATGGTCGAAAACTTCAACCACTCCACTATAACTACAGATTGGGTGGTGAATTAATAGCTCGTGTCACTAAAATAAAGGACCTGGGCGTGACCTTTGACACTGCTCTGACATTTAGAGATCACATCTCCTCTCTTGCCAAGGAATCTTTTAGGCGCCTGGGTTTTGTTTTGAGAAATGCCCGTGATTTTCAGAACCCAAATGTAATTAAGCTTCTGTACACCACTTTGGTTCGTAGTAAACTTGAGGCTGGTGCCTGTATCTGGCATCCCTACACAGCGACTCAAACGTTAACGTTGGAAAAGGTACAAAAAACTTTCTTGAGATTCCTACATAAAAAAGCGTTTCACTTCTTCCCTTTCATGTACCCTACTAATTACCTCCTGGGTATATTGGGCTTCAACTCGTTGGAGGTTAGACGTGGCTTTCAACAGCTCTTAGTAGCCTGCAAAACTTTCAGAGGACGCATCGACAGTCCTGAACTCCACGATCTTTTCTGTAGGCTGTTTGTTCCCGACAAATACATCGGACATCGCCAAAGCCGTCGACACAATCTGTTGGCACCGCCGTCATCAAAAACTGTCGCCAGAGCTGAGTCCCCTGTGTGTCGTACTCTAAGGATGCTTAATGCCCTCCTGGCCACCAATCCTGAATGTGATCTGTTTGCCGATGAATGGAGTAGAATTATGCGGGTATGTCTGATGTTTTGTGAGAAGAAGTATGCTAGGGTGTCCTCTATTGTTTTATGTTAGTATTTGAAATTTTGTATCTACCTTAGCTGTTTTTATTTTTATTTTATTTTATGTTAATTAATGTAATTGGTGTTACCGTTTTAATTAACAATAAACAACAATAAACAATAAACAATCCTGTTAGTGCCTCATCATCTGCCTCGCCTTTTTCCAATTAAGTATGTTGGGATCGGCTTCCAGTCTTACGGGATGCAGCTGAATACCAGTATTTTACATGGAGCGACTGCCTATCTAACTGGGTTGTGTTACTGGGTTATACGATAACACTTGGTAAGACTGATTGTCAGACTTTCGGGCTTCTGACTAGTGACTACCCGTAACGACTGTCAAAAGATCCACGAATGACAGCCGGGACCAACGGCTTAATAAGCTTTCCGAGGCACGGAGGGGTCTTGGTATGTAAAGATGGTCACCCATCCACGGACCAACCGCGGCAAGTGTAGCGATCGACCCGTGTGGCTGTTATTTCTTAGCCACAAGTCCTCTTACCTCCAACGCTAAAATAAGTATTAATAATAATATTTATATTACCTAAAATACTATTTACCTACTTGTACCTACATGTTTAGCAACTATAGCATCTGCCTGCGACGTCATCCTCGTGAAATTATATCCTACTAGCTGCGCCCCGCGGTTTCACCCGCAGAAGTGTCGATCTCGTGGGAATATTGGGATAAAAAGTAGCCTATATGTTAATCCAGTGTCTCAGCTACCTCCATACAAAATTTTATCACAATTGGTCCAGCCATTTGAGCGTGAAGAAGTAACAAACATATAAACACACACATCACAAACTTTCGCCATTATAATATTAGTGTGATAATACTCGGCAATAAGTACTGTAGCTTACCATTAGTGAAAGAATTGTCGGAATCGGATCAGATGTTCCGAAGATTACTCCCTACATACGAACTCAATACCTCTTTATATTATTATCGTACGAGTATACATATATTATATAGCATAGAAAAGTTAGTAACATCTTATTCAGGGTAGCATTAAAAACATTGCTGAGCCTGAACAAGTAACGCCATCTGGTAGCGTTGCCCCGAACCCATTGGTAAGGCAAATCTCTGAGGTGTCAAATGTCGTTTTACATAGTAGCCACCTACAGGTGGTTTCAGGAAACTAAAACCAAAGACTTTGGAGGTAAAGTTACAAGGTTAATTTCAAGAGTAAACAGAAATTAAGGCGTGGGTTTAGTATAATTACCTTTATGTACCTAGCTATTAAAAAGTCCTGCCTCTTCGTTGATGTTGAAATATTCCTAATTTGCTTTTGTTTACAGTAGACCCACAGACACACGCACATTTTTATTTCTGTCCTTAAATATAAGATAAGTACTTTGTTCGCCCACTGCACGTACCAATTATTTTGTAACCGCTACTAAGATCCATTATAAATGGATACTCTATCCTAAGATACAGACAGGATTTTCTGCCTAGTTTAGGAAAAGCGTTGGGGTCGGCCAGTCTAACCGGATGCAGCTGAATACCAGTATTTTACATGGAGCGACTGCCTATCTGACCTCCACAACCCATTTCCTGGGTAATACAACACCCAGTGGGACAGTATAGGCTAAAAAAAAAGTGGGTGTCAGAAGGAATCAACGCAAAATAACTTTAAAATAAAAAGTAATTTAAAAAAATTAAACCGACTTCAAAAAGAAATGAACTCAAAATTATGAAATAACTTTAATTTCGGAAGTCGGTGTCTTGGGATCTGTATTTTAGTTTTAGTTTTTTGCCACCGACTTCCGAAATTAAAGTTATTTCTTAATTTTGAGATCATTTCTTTTTGAAGTCGGTTTAATTTTTTTAAATTACTTTTTATTTGGTAATTTTTAGTTGTTGCACTAGAATTTGACCAAGGTTTTGAGATGTTTTCGCTTTGACACTACACCCGTAGCTCGTATCAATAAGCGAGGCCGTCACACTTTCACGTCTTAGTCCATATCTTGAAAATTACTGAATCGATTTTGATGAAACTTGCATTGTTCCCTAAGTTGAAGTAAATGTAAGCCAATAAAAAAAGAATGGTCACGATCCGATTAATAGTTACGGAGATATGCGTGGACAAACATACATACATACATACGTCTATAAAATTTTGTATATTTGTTTTGAAGCCTTAATAGATTGTCATATGTGAATATAATGCAATTCCAATAATATTACATACATACGTATCGAATTGATAACCTCCTTTTTTTTGAAGTCGGTAAAAATAGGCTAATGTTTATAAGCTATTGCTTGGTTTACTTTTCAGTCAATGAAGTGTGACACAACTCGGCACGGATATTCTCTTTTTCATTCATTGTTTACATATTTTGTTCGAGTTTCGACCAGATTAAGACAAAAAAAAAACATGCCTTTTCATGCTCTTATTTTTGAACAGGAAACCACAAATTTCCCCAAGATATCTCAAACCAGTTAATACCCACACAAAGTAACTGAATCCGAGCTAACTCAGAGTCCAGTGATGGCTTCATTAATTACGTCGCTAACAAGACGTATCGGTTAACTTTGAGATTAAACAAAAGCCGACGGCTAAACGTATTAACTGTAGTTAAGTTAGCAGTGACTTTGATATTTGTGGGTTAGAATGACAGCGCGGTTTCAAGTTTTGTTAAATTTTAGTTATTTATAGAATAGATCTAGCTGTTGCCCGCGACTTTGTCTTGATCCAGGATGAAAAGTAGCCTTCGTTCTTCTCCAGGTCTGGACCTGGAGATAACTTTCTAACGATCGGTTCAATTGTTTAAGGCGCTACCTCGAAAATCTAAAATCCTCGAAAACCTACTAAGCGAGCGAAAGTGATGCAATTACTTTTGAAACGCAAAAGAAGAGAGATGGCTATAATGTGCATGCGCTCGGAATAAAACGACGTATGTGCCAAAACGAATTTGCTCCTTTTTTAACAAAATAAATGAATTAAATTTAAAACTACTTTGAGTAAACTTTGATATGATAATTCTATGTTTTAAAGTAAATTCCATTGAATGACTCTTAAGCGTTACGCCGTGATGTCGAAAAAAGTTTAAAAAAAAAAACAACCGACTTCCAAAAAACACTATAAAGTGAAAAATAACTTTAATTTCGGAAGTCAGTGTCTTTGGATTTGTATTTTTGTTTTTTGCCACCGACTTCCGAAATTAAAGTTATTTTTCACTTTATAGTGTTTTTTGGAAGTCGGTTGTTTTTTTTTTGTAAAAAAGGTTTTATTTTTTACCTTTTTAGTGGGTCAGTTTGTAATTTATCTAAGTTACAATAGCCTAATGTCAACTGCTGATCACCTTTTACAAAATATTGCTTTTCCCGATGCAGGGACGTTAATTGTTGAGGAGTTCTCCTAGTATTCCACTCTCCTAGCTGATAATCCTGGCTGCAGCATCAGGCCAGACTTATGTCAACATTGAATTGAACTTAAAATTTTAGTCCTGTTTAAAATGAGCCCAAACACGACTATGGTGCTGTAATTTTAAGGTTTGTACCTACTTTTTCTGATGCTCCTGGCTTTAGCATCAGGTCTCTATGTACTTCGGTGTTCCTCATTAACAGTACGTTTATCCACACATCGAGCCCTTTTCAATGAGCCTAAACACGATATATCTGCTGTTCGTTGTCGAGGAGTTAGGTACTCTGCAGACTATCCTGACTGACCAAATGTGGCAATTTCCCTATCAAACATCAAAACAATTTACTAAAACAGTCCTTGCCTGTTCGAGTAACTTCTTACTGTTAAGGAGTTTTACCTTCCATCATCAGCCCAGCTACCTGAGATGGTGACAACCATACGCAAATACACAAGGATACTTCATAAAATATGCGAAAAACAAAAAGTGAGCCTATAAAATTTGAGGGTTGCCCTCGATTTCTCTAAGATCCCATCATCAGATCCTAACTTGGTGACAGTGGGACCACCTCAGAACTATCTACTTTCGAACAAAAAAAGAATCTTGAAAATCCGTCGACAATTGGCAAAGTATTCGATGAACAAACATAAAAAAAAAACATACAAACAGCCGAACATAGTACCTCCTCCTTTTTGTGAAGTCGGTAAAAATAGATAACATTGCAATTTTTTTGTATCGAGAAAAAATCATTGAATCGTGTATTCCTTTTACATGATACTAGACCCAAACAGACCTTAAGAGTGAAAAATTAACAGACAGACAGATTCTTTCGTATTTATAATATTAGTTGGGATTGTAAGGTGGTGCTCTTATTTGTATACGTATCATTTACATTAAACAAAAGCCGACGGCTGAATTTACTAACTGTAGGTAAGTAAGACTTTGACGTTTGTGGGTGAGAATGACAGCGCGGTTTAAATGGTTGTGTTTTTATATAATGATAATAATTTTATTTAGGTCCTTTTACAAAGTAATACAAACTTATAAATACTTAGTAGTACCACGTTCTTAACAGATTGGTTTAAATACTTATTTAATAAAAGCTACTCTAATTTACACATTTTAATCACTTATGAAAAAATACTTTGGTACTGACGTTTTAACTTGTGGCGATCCGCCTGAACTAGGTTAATAAAAACCTGTGTTTCAGGCCATCCCCAGACTAAGCGATCAGCATATTTTTGTCCATAGTTAATTTATTTATTGCAATAATGCTATCTTAAAGTACTAAATACAAACTAAAAATTTCAATTCAATATCTACATAACTATTGAAGTACTTCTAGAAGTCTTTCTGTGTCTGTGTAATCAAGGTTACCCAAATATTCGCATATTTTCAGACTACAATGTTTGTAACTATTTATATTATTATCTAGGATACATATAATAAAACAGTAGAAAAACTGTGTCTGTACATTGAAAATATTAAAAAAAAAAAAATTGGGGGGGGTTTAGAAACAGTAATAGGGTACGAATCCGAAAAAAAAATTCTGTCTGTTTGTCTGTTTGTTTGTACACGCTAATCTTCGGATCTACTGGAAGGATTTGAATGATTTTTGTTTTGTTGTATAGGTATTATGTCTGGGCAACATATAGGCTATAATTTGTCTTGGAAACTTAAACACCTGATGCAGAACCGCAACAGACCAGCTAAACTATATAAGAGATACAAAAATGGTACCATAGCAAAAATTGTTCCACGTGATGAGCATTTTCTGCCGAGAGAATAAATTTGAAGATCTGGAACACCTGATGTGGAACTCCAAGAGCCCAGCTACACTATACCATATATAGGAATGACGTCTTAGCAAAAGTTGTTCGGTCTGATGGGCATTTCCTGTTGACTTATAAAAAAACTGGCCAACACGAAGGGTTCCGTACCACAAGGCAAAAACGCCGAAAAAAACACGTTTGTTGTATGGGAGCCCCCTTAAATATTTATTTTATTTTGATTTTAGTATTTGTTGTTATAGTGGCAACAGAAATACATCATCTGTGAAAATTTCAACTGTCTAGCTACCGCGGTTCTTGAGATACAGCCTGGTGACAGACAGACGGCAAAAACGCCGAAAAAAACACGTTTTTTTGTATGGGAGCCCCCCTTAAATATTTATTTTATTTTGTTTTTAGTATTTGTTGTTATAGCGGCAACAGAAATACATCATCTGTGAAAATTTCAACTGTCTAGCTACCGCGGTTCTTGAGATACAGCCTTTCGACAGACAGATGGCAAAAACGCCGAAAAAAACACGTTTTTTTGTATGGGAGCCCCCCTTAAATATTTATTTTATTTTGTTTTTAGTATTTGTTGTTATAGTGGCAACAGAAATACATCATCTGTGAAAATTTCAACTGTCTAGCTACCGCGGTTCTTGAGATACAGCCTGGCGACAGACAGACGGCAAAAACGCCGAAAAAAACACGTTTTTTTGTATGGGAGCCCCCCTTAAATATTTATTTTATTTTGTTTTTAGTATTTGTTGTTATAGCGGCAACAGAAATACATCATCTGTGAAAATTTCAACTGTCTAGCTACCGCGGTTCTTGAGATACAGCCTGGCGACAGACAGACGGCAAAAACGCCGAAAAAAACACGTTTTTTTGTATGGGAGCCCCCCTTAAATATTTATTTTATTTTGTTTTTAGTATTGGTTGTTATAGTGGCAACAGAAATACATCATCTGTGAAAATTTCAACTGTCTAGCTACCGCGGTTCTTGAGATACAGCCTGGTGACAGACAGACGGACGGACGGACAGCGAAGTCTTAGTAATAGGGTTCTGTTTTTACCCTTTGGGTACGGAACCCTAAAAATGGAAGATCAGAAACATCTGATGTGGAAATCAAAGCTATCACTAATTTCACTGTATAAAATAACATATGCTGGGATTATAAAATAACTTAAGCTGGTACCTCCACGCGGTGAAGGCGGTAACACTTGGACTGATTTTCGATGACGATGGTATATCATTGAAAATTTGACTCTACTGGCCAAAACTCCCATTTATTTTTTTATTTTATCGAATAAATATGCCTTCGGGTTTATGTTATTTGAGTGTTTAATTTCCTTTTCCATTTATCTTCGTGACACGGTAGCCTACCCGGTAACGCAGAGGAGCAGTCACTTAGATTTTAATTGATCAGGTATCTTCTTCACAATAAAACTATAACCATGCCTAGAAAGAGGTCAAATCTTTCCCAATGTTCCAAAGGGGCTAAAAGATTGAGGATCATAAGATCCCAAGAATCTACCGGAGAGCGTCAGGAGAGACTTGATGCTGTTCGAGAACATCAGGCTGCAACTCGATCCGTGGAAACCTCTGCGGCTACTGACCGCTGATTGTGAACGACATGCATTGCCTCGCGAATCGGAAACGTTTACCGATACAGAATCACGCTTGAGTTTTCAGCGTATTCGCTCATCTACTAACAGGTCTTTTGAAACGAGTGATGAACGTGATGCGCGACTTACTACTGATAGAGATTATCTTACATTGTCCCGAACACGCACACAACAAAATTTTCATAATCAGTTAGAAAGTGAGAGAGAAAGAATTGCTGGAGTACGGCATGAAAAGACAAGAAGAGCGCAACGAACGTATGAATTCTGATCGACTTCGACATCTCTGAACAGAATGTCGATATCATCTGAAGAATCGGATGTGTCTCAAGATATAGCCGTAGGGCATGGCGACCTTCCTTGGGTTGATAAGGAACGGAGTGCATTTACGTATACACCTATGGTTGACTACACCACATATTCCGCCATCGGAGGTGTGGTTCAAAATTGTACTTTTTGTGAAGCTGTTAAAATGGCAAAAAGAAACAAACGGTATGTGTTGCTCAGGTGGGAAAGTACATATTGAAATATTTCAAAATCCTCCAGAAATATTAAGATCACTGGTGACCATCCACAGTCAAAACATTTCTTGGACAACATCCGTTCGTACAATAATGCCTTTCAAATGACATATTTTGGTGCGAAGCAGATTTCAGAAGACCCATTTATACCAACATTCAAAGTGCAAGGCCAAGTTTACCAGCTTATTGGTTCATTATTGCCTGAAAATGACGTCTCGAATCGTCTCGCTCACCCCGGTGTTTTCCAGTACAACGTATCGCTGGCATAAGCAACAGCATCCGCGTACGAAGTCGCGGGCAGAAGCTAGTTTATAATATAAAACTAAGTATAGAGAATGAGTTTGGTAGAACATTGTTTTAGGAGGATTTTACTAACCTTACTATTATGACACACTGCATTGTCTGCATTAAGTGTACGCAATATGTGCATAGAAAGCAGTGGCGGCCCACTGGTAACAGACCCGACTTACGAGTTGTAGGTCGTGGGTTCGAACCCAAACAGGCGCTTTACTTTGTGTAAATAATTTCATCACCACTGCTCTCAAAACGGTGAAGAAAAGCATTTATAATCTCTATTAGTTGACTCGACAGACGCATGCATGGCCAAATTCCAATAAATTGACTTGATTGAATTGAATTGATTAATTGTTCAGTTCCGAATTTAAAAATTTCCCGGTTTTTTTTACAAATTTTCTTTCTACAAAAACCTAATCCGGACCATTACAAACATTTACGAATAAAATATTGCCAAATCGGGCCAGCTGTTCTCAAGTCATGTGCTTTCCAACAAAGAGCATTTCGTTTTTATTATATGTATAGATAAAAGTTATAGTAAACAGAGTACATCACCTAGGAACTGAAACAGGTGAAAACACAAAACTTCTTGGATCAAGTATCTCACTACCCACATACTACTTTTAAATCCTTCACAAAACTTTATCCACCCTCTGAAAAATATTTGAATTTTAACAGTATAGTGTTGTGAAAGTTATCGACATTTTTAAAATATACCCAACTTATACATAAGTTTTATTTGCTCCTACTAGTGTTGTTACGTTCAAAGTTTTATCGATAACCTCGGAAAGTTTTGGAAACTTTGCACCCTGCATGTATGAGGTTTTTCCTCCATAAGCTTTTGCGTTCGTTGACTTTAAGATTTCGGTTGTTTCATTTGGTATTTAGATTAGTAGCGTCTCTTGGTCGCGTGGGATCTAAAATGGTTAGGAAAATAGATAAGGTTATACATTTTAAGACAATACAATAATTATTGAAACTACGATGCTTGGTTTAAAAAAATATATATAAGCAAAATATATATAAGTACGACGAAAATTTTATTTTTTGATCCTGAAGCGCACTATCTAAAATAATAGGAAAAATACAATAGGGCCAAAAATTCAATATAATGATGTGATGGATGCTGATTATTTTAAAACCTATGAAAGGACGTTCTATTTTTTTTAAACGATAGAGACTATTTTTTTGTATAAAAATATGAACCGTTTAGACACCGTGTTTCGGACGATATACATAAACTTCGACCAGATGTTCAGACCATGGAAATAAGCATTTTTCATTATGGACACATTAATGAATTCTTATTTTTTATTTTTTGTTAATTTACATACAAACTGAATACCTTGACGTAAATCTCCCGATATGAATGCCTCTTTATCCGAATTGGCAACGAGGCAGTATTTTCATTTATAGGATTTGGCGGGTTGAAACTTGTCAAAAATAAGTTAAGACCCTTTCTTACTGCATAGCTCAATTATTCATATTCATAATAATATATTTATTTATTTTTATTTATATTTATTCATATATTTATTTAAGCTATAGAAGCGTTTGACAAGTTAATGGAGAACGTGAAAAACACGATGTATTATTTAAAATGCATAGCTCAATTATACAGGGTGGCAGCATTGGCACGAAAACTGAAAGCATGAATTCAATACATGATTCTGAATTTCAACGCAGGGTGCTCCAAAATTCTTCGACGGTTACCGAAAAAAAATCTGCTTAATCATAGAAAAGTTTTCAATTTTGTTTTAAAGTATTTTTGTTTTCGAAGCGTAAATTTCCCTGCCACTCTGAATCATTATAACTTGACACTTCAAAGTATCCTCTACTTTACAATAATTATTAACCAAATAATAATTATCGAGTTTAAATTGCATATTTACTTGACAAAATGGTTAGGAACTTTCCTTGCCCTGTATTAGGTGACTCCGGTAAGGCAATAACCTGATGATCAATGACCTGACCTGAAAGGTGACTGAGGGTCAGAGGGAGACGGAGGATAGAAGACTTTTTGGTGAGAAATACTGAGTAAGAAGGAGGGGGAGGAGGGTAAGAACTCTTAAAATCGAAAAGTTATTGAGGAATATTAAGTACCTGCTATACATAATTTAACATTCACATTTATTTAATAAAAATTGAGAGTAAACTTTAACTTTAGGTATTTCCATTTTTAATATGAGAAAGCTTACCTAATTATCAGGTACCATGGACTGATAAAATTGTGTAATTTCCCATACATTATACATATATTAGTACTTAAATCTAATAAAAATAACCCTGTAAGTATTTTTATTATTTACCCAAAAAAAAAACAATTACAGATTTTTAAATCAGTCCAGTAGTTTAGGACATTATCTATACAAAACCAACATTAACATACAACAAGTAATCTGCAAAAAAATATATCTAAGGAAAAAAGCCGCGTGAAAAAATTACACGCACATGTCAACAATATGTGTAAAGTGCGGTTGTGTGCGTCGGGTATCCGTCACCGTTGGATAAATATCTCAAGAGTGGGAACCCTGCGCGAAACGTGCCAGCCTAGCCCGCTGCAGTAGGGCGCCGTTCATATAGACACGAAATATTTATTTAAATGTCACTTTAAAAAGCGCCATCTTTGATTAAAAAAATGTTTGTGACGTCTGGAAAGGAGTTTTTGAACTAATTGTTTTGGCGGGAAAAGAGTGTTCTTTTTTTAAAGTTGCTTTTCATTAATATTTTTGGTATTTTTAAGTGGTGAAAAGGTTTTACGAGATTCGAAAACTTTTTGCTAAAAATATGAAATTAATATCGTGTTAGGCGGTAGGTAAGTTAAGCCAAGAAAAAATACGAATAAGAACATGGAATTTTACTTGAACAGTTTGGTGAAATAATATAAACTGTAATGAATTTGAAATTCAGTAACCAAAAAGTAGTTGTCATTTGTATGAATATGATATCTAAAAATATCATCAACTTTTACGAACTCGTAGATAAAATAGAAATACGAGACTATTTTTATGACTACATACAGTTTATTTCACGTAATAGGACAAAGCTTATATACTAAAAAAGAATACCAAGAACTCATTGAATTTTATGTCACTTTTATTAAGTAAATAAAATTTTATCTCACAGAGCCTACTTCGGTAACCACGGCTTAACAAAGTACGCATACGGCAATGCCTACTGCGCATGTCCGTGCCTCACTCATTCCGGACTATTTGTTTTGTCGTTACACTATCAAAAAGCTTCGGATTGCTCGCATAGTAGCATCTTCCTTGCTAATTGGGTGATATCCGAACGTTCCTTGGCTGTAAAGCAGCCCGTGGTGTTGTGTGCAAGTGTGTGCGAGTATCCGAACGCGCGGAATCAATCAGCCGTCTGTCAAGAGTTCGCGCCAATAGTTGACGTTTGGCCGCGTGCGGCCGCTCGTTCGGAATTTGAATAACTTGACGTTTCGTGAGTGCTCTTTACCGGTGATTTGTGGTTTTCGTCGGGTAAACATTCGCACCTGTGCTATCCGCAATACGACAGCCGCAAATTTTGCTCCCGTGCTATCTTGGACCGTAAACCATACGAACAACTTCGAACTTTTAATTTAAAAACATTTCAAATTAGTGTTTGCCCAGTTTAAAAACTAGAAGTCTTCTTTGCGAACTCAAGATGAATATAACGTCTACGACGGACGGTGAGTATGAATTTTTTAAATTGCGAACATCTGCAATGTAAAAGTACCTAATTGCTTGCATTCCCTAGATGCGCACCTCTGCGGAACTTGCTGAACACACCGAATTGAACTTTAAAACTGCCGCATTAGGACGAAATTTTATCAGCAACTGTTTACCACTTCTTTTAATCGTTTGAGCTTTATCGCTTCAATAATAAGGTTGAGAATTGTGTGTAATTCGTGTTAACTGTCATTAGGTATGGTGATATATCTTTGCGCGTTTCCGAGCCTAAATGAATGTTTGCGTGTGTGGATGTTCAGTATGGTTGGGTTGCGGTATTATTGTTTTTAGTCTAAAATTGCTTTTGTCAGGCGAATGTTATCTTTGTTGAGCAAACTTTGGAACATTAATGACTTTATTATGGGATCTACGACGAAAATGGGGTCGTAATGGAAGCGAGCGTTCCTTCTGATCGCTAGCATTGCAGATTCTGAATATTTAATGTGGTTCTAACCACGCTGGCCTGTTCTAGGTAGTTCTATTAGTATGCAAGAGGTCAATCTGAGTCATTAGTATTCCATTAAAAGATGGTAACTGTACAATATTTATGTAAATGAATCTAGTCTGCGGTCTAAGGGAGGAATACATTGACATTGAAGTTCGTCACGAATGAATTCTTGATAGAATGTACTGCAGGTCTAAGCCACAGTGGAAGAGAGATCAGAAGTATGGATATACCTATTTGGAGGCGGATCGAAAGATAAGATCGGTATATCTATGTTCTCAAATTCATTACAGCGTTGTCGCCATACAACTAAATGTTTCTGCGACCATTAAAATAAAATGTTATTCATTCCTGGCCGTCAACTTTTTATTTTTTATCCCAAGTCGCCGAACAAAATGGATGATCTCCTTTCAACGTAGGGTGGTTTAGAATCATGTTCTGAATCCAAGGTAGAGGTTGAGCATCAATGGCCCTGCCACCCTGTAGAGAATCATACGGGGTGGACCTTCTCCATCTATATATCTGTATTGTGGTTTGAACTGCAGTGTTAGGCGGGGGAGCTTACGACATTCGGATTGCCTCGACTACTTTCAGAAAGGTGTGGTCCTATTTAAGAGGAAATGCGGTCGGAGAGACTTTTTGAAAAAGCCTAAGTAAAAAGTCATAATACGAAATATGACTTTTTACTTAGGCGTTTGGCTCTCGCCTATTTACTCCTATAATATTCGACATAAACAGAATAAAAAGGATATACTGTGTCCTTATGTTTTTCTTTTTTCATTAATAGTTGTCAAAACGAAGAGCGGCGGTACAAAACTACGAAGCTTTGCCATGGCTTTGCCTCTGTAGTGGTACTCTGTAGTACGCTGTTCGTGCTAACTCGGATACACGAAGATTACCGAAGCGCAATTCTTTTCTGGTTTAACTGTACACAGGTACCGCAGAGCAAAACGATACCTATAGGTAGCCCTTATCAGCGAGATTACATTAGATTTTATTTCCGGGTTTTCTCGCGGCGTTTTCCTTCTTTCCGTTTGGTCCTAGTGATAAATTGTGTACTTCCTTTCGAGAAAAACATTAAGGAGCCGGGTTCGAACCTGCGACATTTTGAGTTGAATTTTTATGGCTCTCTATTTTTTTGTAGGTTTAATATTACTGCGTAAAAAATCCGTGGAGTGTGTAATTAATAAGTTGTGTAAGGAAATTTAATAATGACAAAATTTCAGCAATTTTAATTTTTCTACTGAGGGATATCTTTTCAAAAGTACCAGCATTTTACATGGACCGACTGCCTGTCTGAGCTCCACAACCCAATTACTGGGTAATGCCATGAAGGGGTCCAAAGTAAATGAAACAGAACGTCTTTACACTACGAAGTATTTTATTAGACTGAAGCACACGCTACAAGTTACTATTACTTATCTTAATTTTTCAATTGTTTATATTAAGCTTAACCTACACAACCCCTTGGTAAAATTGGTTGTCAGACACACCACTGTCAAAGACCCACATGACACATACAAAAGTGCAATACCTACTCGGTCAAAATGTAAGGAACAGCATTTTTTTTACTAACCGATGAAGATTTCAACCCTCCTGGGTTCAGCAGAATCATGTAAAGCTGAATGGTTTCAGTTGTGGTTGGTTGTACTTTGCGAGACACGGAGATCTTGGTATGTAAAGATGGTCACCGGTCCACGGTCCAACCGTGGCAAGTATAGCTTAACCTGATCGATCGACCCGTGCGGCTCTTATTACGTAGCCACAAGCCCGTACGCTGTATGGGGCTTACAGAGCGTAACTATAACCACAATTAATCATTGTATACCTATTGGCTTATTAAGGTCACTCTCACGAAGATTTTCTCACTGTTAGTCAGTAATGTCACATCAATGGTGGAACAAAAAAAATATTTTTTTTTGGGATCGTCATCAGCTGATAGTGTGTAGTTACTTAAAAAATCTGTGGGAAAATCAGTTTTTTTTTAGTAAACTTCACAGACCTGATACGTATCGATATTTCAACACAATAAAATAGACTTTATCAACTCACACTTAAAGTAACAACACTACAAGCGGGCAAAGACCCCAAAAAAAAATCATCATCATCATCATTTCAGCCGAAAGACGTCCACTGCTGGACCTCCCCCAAGCACCTCCACTTCGACCGGTTCTATGCTTCTCGCAATCAACAGGTTCCTGCGGCCTTCACAAGGTCGTCAGACCACCTTGTGGGAGGCCTTCCAACGCTAGGTCTTCCGGTACGCGGTCGCCATTCCAGAACCTTTCGGCCCCATAGTCCTGCCCACTGCCACTTAAGTTTGGCAATTCTTCGGGCTATGTCGGTTACCTTGGTTCTCCTGCGGATCTCCTCATTCCTGATTCGATCACGCAGGGAAACTCCAAGCATAGTCCTCTCCATTGCCCTTTGGGTGACTTTTAGCCTTCTTATAAGGCCCATTGTGAGCGACCACGTTTGAGTGCCATAAGTCATCACAGGCAATACGCACTGGTCAAAGACTTTCGTCTTGAGACACTGCGGTATGTGAGACGAGAAGAAAAAAATTCACCAAATTATTTTTATTTTGTTGTGGTTAGAATATCGTTACCCATGACGTACTACGACTACGATGATGGTCCTCGCATTCAACCCCATATTTATTTACATTTTTCCAAGACCATAAGGAGCCAAAACATAATAATTCCATACATGACTAAAGGATTTGACCCTCATCTTCAGGATATAAACATTTTTACGATGTTACTTATTACGTGGGTAACGATGAGTGGCGTGGCGCTGCGGGTACGCACGATTATGTGCGTATGCGTGCGATGACGTGCGAATACTTGCGGGCACGTGTAAAGCTGCCTTTACGGCGTGATGTTAACGCACTAAGAGATAAGGGCTTATAAGAAGTTATTATGTATACGTCTTAAGAGCGTTTACGCCGTACGGCATTTCTTACAAACTTTCAAGCCCTTATTTTTCGAAATAAATGAATCGATTTTAATGAAACTTCATACGCATAACTAGAATACAAAGGTCTAAAAAGTTAGTAGAGAACATTTTCGAAAAATAATGTTACGGCCAAATTAGACCGATTTTAAATTTTCCATAGAAACAAAGATTTCCAGTTATCTTTTTTTAAATAAGACATTTCGAAAATGTTTTCTACTATCTTTTTAGACCTTTGTATCCTGCTTATGCGTATGAAGTTTCATTAAAATCGGTTCATTCATTTCGAAAAATAAGGGCTTGAAAGTTTGTATGAAATGCCGTATGGCGTAAACGCTATTATGTTAATAAGAGTCCTGAGTTGTTGTTGTGTTCCTGGTCACTTTAACTTCAGCGCTGTTGACGATAGGTACGAAAATATTATGACTTTGGACAACCAAAGTCACAACATTTTGCTGGGCAATGACCTGAAGGTCTATTCTCATAATTTAAAACGTTCAAAGTCGCAGTCTCATCTCGGCGACAAACAAATGTCAAAAACTTGTCAAAAATGTTGGGAAATTAGAGGTATTTTTGACAGATTGAGACTGACATCAAACTGTGAACGTGCTTAAAATTACGAAAATTGCCCCTCAGTTCTTGCGCAGTTGCGACGCACGGCTTAATCTTATTTGTACAAATTGTTGTTTGTTACGAAAGTTGATAATTTCCACTCTGCAATTGGTATTATGTTTTGTTTTGTTTGTTGTCGACTGCCAGTGTCGCGACGCATTACGCAACACACATTGCGTCTTTGGTTTTGGATGTAGCAAACAATGGACAATATGGTCTTTTAACTTTTATGGTATTGAATACGAGGCTTTTGACTACTTTGTAATGTCATCATCTGCCTTGCCTTTTTCCAACTATGTTTGGGTCGGCTTCCAGTCTAACCGGATGCAGCTGAATACCAGTATTTTACATGGAGCAACTGCCTATCTGACCTCCACAACCGAGTTACTGGGTAATACGCTACCCCTTGGTAAGACTGGTTGTCAGACTTTCGCTGCTTTTGACTACCCGTAACGACTGTCAAAGATCCTCGAATGACAGCCGGGACCAACAGCTTAACGTGCTTTCCGAGTCACGGAGGGGTCACGGTATGTAAAGATGGTGGTGGTGGTGGTGGTGGTGGTGGTGGTGGCTCCTGGTGTAGATGGATTCCCCTACTCTTTCATTGCAAAAGCGGGTGTAAAATGCCACCAATATTACCTAGATTTAGTCAATTTTTGTTTTATATCTGGATATATTCCTCCAGCTTGGAAGGTTCAAGTGGTTATCCCTCTGTTAAAACCTGGCAAAGATCCTAGTGATCATTGCTCTTATCGTCCGATTGCTTTGTCGTCTATTCTTATTAAACTTCTTGAACACCTAATTAAAAACCGTCTAGAATGGTTAGTTGAAAATAGAAAGCTGCTTCCAACGACTCAATTCGGCTTTAGGAAAGGTCTGGGTACTACTGATAGTGTGAGTATCCTCACATCAGAGATCCGACTGGCCCTTAGTAGAGATGAGTCTGTGGTAGCCGTTTTTCTAGACATATCAGCTGCATACGATTCTGTCCTCCTCCCAGTTCTCAGGCAAAAGCTGCATGAGCTGAGAATACCGGCTAGGATTATTCAGATCATCTGCACCATCCTTTCAAATCGTACTCTTCAACTGAGAATTCCTGGGGAAAACTCTGAGCAGAGGGTGACCTGGCGAGGTTTACCTCAGGGATCCGTAATTAGCCCCATTCTCTATAATATTTATACTTCAAATCTTCCTTCATGCTTAAATTATAATTGTAAAATTCTCCAGTATGCAGACGACATTGCATTATTGGTCTCAGGCAGTTCCATAGAGGATGCCGCTCTATCTTTGAATGTCTCTTTATCTTCATTAAACCAATGGCTACTCGATCACGGGTTGTCTTTGAGCGCTCCTAAGAGTACAGCAGTTATTTTTACTCGCAGACGTCATATCCCCCAGGTTGAAATTAATATAGATGGACAAGCTATCCCTATCAAGGAGAAGGCCAGGTTTCTGGGAGTTATCCTGGACTCCAAAATGTCGGGTGTGGATCACATCAACCACATAGTTAAAAAATGTGAACGCTCAGTTTCAGTCCTAAAGGCTTTATCTGGAGTCTGGTGGGGAGCCCACCCATACAGTCTTAAATTGGTGTACAATGCTCTGGTCAGAAGTGTGATGGACTATTGCTGCTTCTTACTTGAGCCCTGTAATAAAGAGGCGCTTCGCAAACTGGACGCCATTCAAGCCAAATGCCTAAGGATTGTCTTAGGAGCAATGAAATCCTCCCCTATAAATGCCCTCCAGGTAGAATGTGCAGATCCTCCCCTTAACCTACGAAGACAATACTTAGCAGATCGTTTCCTGTCAAAAGTTTTCGCCCTATCGTCCCATCCCTTATTTCCCATCTTAGAACAAATCCACCTCTCTTTAGAAGTATCCACTTATTGGAAACATAAATCATTTCCCCCATTGATGAATAGGTACAGAGAACTTAAAAACCTCTCATCACCTGTTTGGCAGTATCCCACCTTACCAGTATTCTCTTCCGCATACGAGGTGGTCCACTTTAAGCCAAAAGTCGTTTTGGAGCTTGGTATTTTGAAAAGTTCTGAGGACGTTAAAGGTGACTTTGATCGGGCCATTGAGAGGTACTGGAGGGGTTGGAATCTTTTCTACACAGATGCGTCTAAATTAACTCCAACAGGATGCACAGGAATTGCAACATACTTCCAGAATTCTAGAATTGCCCTCCTCTTTCAGTGCCCTCCAGAGGCTTCGGTTTTTACAGGCGAATGTATTGGCATTTTAGAAGCAATAAATTTTATAAAAAGTCATAATATTCAAAATTCGGTAATTTTTTCAGATTCTCGCAGTAGCATTCAGTCTTTAAGTCAAAATCAATTAAAATCAAAAATTCACAGTAAAATCATTTTAGATATTCAAAATTTACTTTTCACTTGCTATAACAACGGTTTAAACATTGAAATAGCTTGGGTTCCCAGTCACTCGGGTATAAGTGGCAACGAGTGCGCAGATTCCTTAGCTAAGTTTGCTACATCCAACCCTGTTGACCAAAAACACTATGTCGTCCATAGCTACGACGTACGGGCTGATACCAAAAATAAAATGCATAAAGCGTGGTCAGGGGTGTGGCAGGTAAGCTCAAAGCTCAAGGGGGCGTACTACGCCAGTATCCAACCCGACGTCCAACGAAAACCTTGGTTTTTTAAAAGTACTAAATTGTCCAAAAGAACCATTTCATCCTTGTGTAGACTGAGACTCGGCCACTGCTGCAGTCCAGTATTCCTGAATAAGATTCGTGTACGTGACAGTTCCCTGTGCGAATGCGGTCTTGATGATGGTACTCTGGATCATATATTTTTTTCATGTCCTTCAAATTCCCAATCTTTTGATTTGTACCATAAGCTTCCCAAAATTAAAATCACACTTCCTACTAACTTCCATTCCCTCCTAACTAACTTTTCTCCTAAACTAATCCAAGTCCTATCAAAATTTTTAAATGACAATAACATTAAAATGTAACTTGGTGTGTAATAATAATTATAATTGTAAATATCTGTGTCATTTTATAGTAGAGTAATAGTATTTTATGTATTAAAAAAGTCATGTTAACTAACAAAACTTGTATTGTCTTTTCAGCTACTAACATTAAAAATTAACAACTACCACAAAGTGCAACGTTCGATGGCTCCATCTTGCTGTCACTACATGACGCTGGCAGAATAGTCGACATCGGCTCAGTTGCCAAAAAGGAAAAAATAAAATAAAAAAAAAGATGGTCACCCATCCACAGACCTTAACCTGATCGATCGACCAGTGCGGC
Source organism: Oligia fasciuncula (assembly GCA_963082905.1). Taxonomy (NCBI): domain Eukaryota; kingdom Metazoa; phylum Arthropoda; class Insecta; order Lepidoptera; family Noctuidae; genus Oligia; species Oligia fasciuncula. Next base: position 8,828,987 of record OY720411.1, read on the forward strand.
TGTTATTATTTAGTCACGCTGGCATGACGACTTGGACTCGTTCCTAACCGATTGGACAGAGAAGGCACAACACAAGGAAATATGGAACAATATGGGGGAGGTCCAACAGTGGGACAATATGGGCTAACAAAAAAAACAATCTTTAATACAATCTTATAAATGTGTTCTGGCTTCAGTGTCAATGACCTAATATTATAACCTTTCTTTAATAATAATCAGAATAAATCAAGATCGTCTTCTATAAAAATAACGAAATAAATTACCACATGTCAAGAACAGTAATATCTATTATATAGGTAATGTCGATATTGACTGATGTTAACTGAAACCTTCAAAGAACTTTTACTAGAATAATTAATGATAACTTACTTTTCCAAACTACTAAAGAACGATAAAATTACGGCATTTAATCTCAAACCTTATTTCAAGGTACTAAAGTCTAAATTTAATTAAAACTAGTTTACTAAACACTGCTTGGGAAAGGTAAACGATCCCACACGTAATGTCAAACTTTCATCCACAGTAAATACAGTATTTATTTGAATAAAACTACTATCTGCTACTACCAGCTGCGTAGTAAACACGTAGCGCTACGAGATGCTACGCGACTACGCCGTAGCAGTTCGCGCATGCGTTGATGAGTCTCGTTGTTTTCGTCTATTTCAATAACAAGTCTACGCCCTTTGAGGTTATATTCACGCTTTTTTGTTTGAAAGATCTTTAGAATAATATTGAATGTCGAATTTGAATGTCTGCAAAAATGAATTGTACAGGTCTAGAGGATATAATTAATATCTTGACTCGGCACCTAGGAGAATCTAGGTATAGTTGAAACTATTTGTCTTTGTAATTAATTTCGTGTCACTGACTCTGGCAGAGCCACCATCAGGGATTTTTTGCAATTTGAAGGGTATTTTTTTTATCGTCCTATAAACAAAACACGCGTGATGTCACTTACGGTAATAGTGGCGCGGGTTCAATGGTTTATTCCCATCTCAAAAAATGGCCAACGCGCCTTAAGAAGTGCGTAGTAAACACGTAGCGCTACGAGATGCTACGCGACTACGCCGTAGCAGTTCGCGCATGCGTTGATGAGTCTCGTTGTTTTCGTCTATTTCAATAACAAGTCTACGCCCTTTGAGGTTATATTCACGCTTTTTTGTTTGAAAGATCTTTAGAATAATATTGAATGTCGAATTTGAATGTCTGCAAAAATGAATTGTACAGGTCTAGAGGATATAATTAATATCTTGACTCGGCACCTAGGAGAATCTAGGTATAGTTGAAACTATTTGTCTTTGTAATTAATTTCGTGTCACTGACTCTGGCAGAGCCACCATCAGGGATTTTTTGCAATTTGAAGGGTATTTTTTTTATCGTCCTATAAACAAAACACGCGTGATGTCACTTACGGTAATAGTGGCGCGGGTTCAATGGTTTATTCCCATCTCAAAAAATGGCCAACGCGCCTTAAGAAGTTTTCACTTCAAAAATATGGAAAAAAAAAGTCCTAGGAAGAAAGTGTGTCCCTATTATATACATTACTCCTGCTATATTTGGATCAACCCTTTACATCTTTAAGCCGGTCATATTAACACCTCTGGGAGTAACTTTCCAGGAAATGACCTTCTCATAAAAAAGCAAAAATGTTTTCCATACTTCGCATCAAGAAACAAACCATAAAATATCCTTTTTGCATCAATATGTATTAGTTTTTGGAACATCTACTGTAGAGTACTTCTCTTACGAGGTTTCGTACGGTTATTGCTATTCACAACCTGACGACAGGCCTCCGAGGCGGAAATTACACATTTTAGGTTACCAAAAGCCTAGTTCCCGTGTGCCCAATCGGAATCGGAATAGTAACGTAATCGCTTCGCCTCGGGACTAACTCACGAACCGCGTTGCGCTGCGTGGTCAACTTGCAGTTCCCGCGCTTACGGCTCGTCGTCCCCGCGCTTACGTCTCTCCGAACCCGAGCTTACGTCTCTTCGTCCACATTTGCCCCTCTCACTCCTCCCGCGGCCTGCCTGCAGCACCATCAACCAGCGGTAGGCGAGCCGTAAACGTGGCGTCGTCGCCTAGCCGTAGCAGAGTCGACGTATCGGAGCTGCTGATTCGCTTTTGTTACGTGCTTACGTTAGGTTGACTCTTGTTTGACGGACCTTAAAGGTCCTTAAAGGACATTATTTCCTTTCACCTCGCCGTCATTATTTTTTATTTTTTTAACTGTTTGAATATCTACCATTATTGTATCAGAGTATTGGGGTTCGAACTTAGGCAGGCACATTACTTTGAGTATTTGATTTCATCACCACTGCACGGTGAAGAAAATCATCGCGAGGAAACCGGCATGTCTTAGAACCAAAAGTTCGAAGACATGAGACATCTACCAACCTCCACTGGTCCCGCGTTGAAGTTTGCAGCCAGGTCCCTCCAAAAGAGAGGAGGCCTGTGTCCCAGCTTTGGCAACACTGTAGGTTGATTATACCCCACCAAGGATTGAAAGCGAACAGATATATTATCGAAACACAAAAAAAAAACTTCCCATGCCAATTCCCATGCAGAAGGTACGTGTTATGTGCTAAATTCATAATAAAATTTGAAGATAAGGAAGTGTATATTGTTAACACACTTTTACCAAAAAAAATCGCGGTCAATAACCGGTACGATTACCCGGGTAATGTAACCGGATGAAAAGTGACCATCCACCGTACGGCCGGCTGCTGAATATTTGATGATTAACCCGTCATACGCTGTGGTTATCCTCCTGTCGCAAGGCCGCGGTGGAAAGAATTTACAGGTTATGTTACTTACATAATTTTGGGTAGACTAAGGGTTGATTTCTCAATCGACAGATATTTTTTATTCGTGGAATAAAATTGACGTCTGTCAGATTTTGTATCGAAGAACTGTCAAAAATTCAAAATTGTTCCTCGGATAAAATTATCTATCTGGCTTTGGAAAAATCAGCCCTTAGTTAGAATGAAAAGGAGTTTTAAGGCTTGTATTTTATCAAACCTCGAAGGATTCCCTCCTAAAAATATTATTTAACACTTTAGTATAATGATTGCGCCTCTTTTTGTGAACCTCAAATAATTCCTATTTTGGAGTCCTGAAAATACTAAATAGCCAAGTAACTGCGACCAACTTGGATGTAGAGCTCGCCGGGGGCTACCGCGGTACCGCTCGCTTCGCTCGCTCGGCTCGCGCGCGATTTTTCTCGGTTCCGTCCCAATATAACCTATTTGGTCGGGCCCTAGCTAAGTAACTGCGACCAACATTGAGAAAAGAAAGATAAAAAAGGCACAGTTTTGGAAGTGAAAACTTCTTTAGACGCGTTGGGCATTTTTTGAGATGGGAAAAAACCATTGAACTCGCGCCACTGTTACCGTAAGCGACACCGCGCGTGTTTTGTTTATAAGACTAAATCGTATTTTCATGCACCTATTGCACGACTCATAATGCGAAGCATTAGACAGTGCTTCCCGATCGTTTTTTTTTTTTTATTACTAAATGGGCCCGCTCTTGACCCCGATCACGCCTGATGGTCTATGATGGAACGAGCGTGCCCAGAAGATGCCTGTATGCCTTTTTTTTGCATCCTTCCTGCAACTTTTCCTATTGTTATACTCCTGCTAGTACACATAACCTACTTAATTTATATACCTTTGTATAGATAATTTAATGGAGATTAATTTTGTTCTTTCAAAAATTGATTTAATGCAGTAAAAACGAAAAATACATCAAAATATTTCTAAGAAAATTCCCGTCAATCAAAGTGTGAAACCTGAAAACATTGTAGCTTGCGAAAAAAACAATTTATTGAGTAATTTTTTTTTTAATAAATTCGTTTTACCATGGAGAACATCGTTTCACCCATAGTAGGAACCCTATTGAAAACTAACTATTATAATATCTATGGTTTTTTATACGATCAAATGAGCATTATGTCGTGCACTTATGGATTTTCCAAATTTTTGATATTTGTACGCCGTTAACGGCAAAACATCTCTATACCTATCTATACATACCTCTTCTATTTCAAACTCCTATTTTTAATTTACACATAAGTTTATCAAAAAAAAATTGATTTTGAATAAAAATGGCGATCTGACATAATTTTGTACACAGAAAATGTCATATTTAATCCTCAGATAAAACTTATCTGACGATTGAAAAATCAGCCCTTGATCGACAAAATAAATTGGTATAGACAAAGTACATGAAAGGCAGCAAAACATTAACTAATTCAGTACCGGAAGATTGTCAACTTTGCAATTACGTAGAATATATTATTAATTAATACAGCCTCCGGGCCATGGTATGTTTACCAATAGATTAGGTAGCAGATAACCCAAGAAACTTGATCCTAACTTTTTTGCCTTTAGCGACAAAGATTATTTGTTGGAGAGGGTTTTTGTAAACGTTGGCAATATTCTGTGCCTATTTTGTTTGAAAATAAGATTACGTTATTTTTATTTGTGTATTGTTTCATGTCGAAGCTTAGGGTAGTGAAATCACACTAATATTATAAAGGCGAAAGTTTGTGAGTCTGTGTGTGTGTGTTTATATGTTTGTTACTTCTTCACGCTCAAACGGCTGGACCGATTTTGATAAAATTTTGTATGGAGGTAGCTGACACCCTGGATTAACATATAGGCTGAATCATCGGGCAGTTGCCCGCCAGACACAACACCCGTCTGGTCGGTGGATCCTCCCTTTTCTATAGAGTATGAGTGAACATTACACCCTGTTCCTCATACCTCTATATATGTATGTAAAAACCTTCAACCAATAAAACTCAATAAGTACATAACATTATTAATTAAATAATCACACGTAATCAAATATGTAACGCCACGGACTGAGCCCAGAGATAAATTCATAACGTTTCCGCTTTATTATTTTATTAACAAAAGCTGGCATCAAATATTAAATTGACTAATTAATCCAGTCTTACCCATATAATCATCACCATCATCTGCCTAGCCTTTTCCCAACTATATTGGGGTCGGCTTCCAGTCTTACCCATATTTAGGTATAATATTATAACAATGATTATAACAAATAGAGTTAAATAGAAGTGCAAACAACATAGGTATTTCCTTTAGATGTCAAATAATAAAATTATAATAGTTTTCTTATTGGTAAACCTGGGGCTTGTGGCTTAGTAATAACAGAATGGATGGGTGACCATCTTTATATACCAAGACCGCACCGTGCGTCAGAAAGCACGCTAAGCCGTTGGTCCCGGCTGTCATTCGTGGATCTTTGACAGTCGTTACAGGTGGTCAAAAGAATGAAAGTAGGACAACCAGTCTTACCAAGGGGTATCGTATTACCCAGTAATCGGGTTGTTGAGGTCAGATAGGCAGTCACTCCATGTAAAATACTGGTACTCAGCTGCATCCGGTTAGACTGGAAGCAGGCCCCACATGGTTGGGAAAAGGCTAGGCAGATGATTGGTAAACCAGATAATTTGTAAGTAATTGATGAGTGCCTCGTTGGTCTAGTAGTTGCAAGGGCTACTGCTGAGCATGAGATCCTGGGTTTGGTGCCCAGTTCGGACAAAGTGTTGTTGGGTTTTTGCATCTGGAATTTCTCTGGAATAGGCTGGAGTTTGGATTGTGCCCGGTTGATGGTAATTGGCTCGCCACCTATTTCATGGGACTTAAAAATAACTGGCAAAATGTGAATGTACCTACTATATGTTCATCCCTGTCTAACCATCCAAACATTTGTGTAGCACCTTAGTGAAAATATAAGCCAGGCAAAAATAAATGGTTTATAAGCCTGAAACCATTTAGTAGGAACATTTAAATACAAAACCTTCTCTAACATATACAAACTCATTTAAACGTTTTACGTTCAAAGCCAAAGTCAAATATTTATTCTGTAAATAGGTAGTTTCCAAGAGTACGAGTATACCGAGTCACTAACGCGTTTGCTATCTAACTGACCGCAAATTACTAACGCAAGGGAAAGTACCTGTAGTCTGTTCCGAAAGAATTTGTTGAAAGTGTAAACAAAACCAGTTCAGGTTTCATTGTTATGCAATCAATCACTAGAGAAAGAAAGAAAGAAAAAGTTTTTACTGTGACTCGTGCAGGAACAAAGGAAAAAAAAACTAAAGCTAGGGGCTAACCCAAAGGGAATTAGTAACACTCTCATGTGTTTAGAAGGTTTCAACTTTATATCGCATCACTATTTCCAACCATTATTGTTAAAATATTAAGAAATCATCGAGAAGCTACGCTTGGCGCGGTTGGTCCGTGGTGGGTGACCATCTTTACATACCAAGACCCCTCCGTGCCTCGGAAAGCACGTTAAACTATTTTTCCTGGCTGTCATGGATCTTTGACAGTCGTTACGGGTAGTCAAAAGCCCGAAAATCGGACAATCAGTCTTATACCAAGGGGCATCATATTACCCAGTAACTGGGTTGTGGAGGTCAGATCAGTCAGTCGCCCCATGTAAAATACTGGTATTCATCTGCATCTGGTTAGACTGGAAGCCGACCCCAACATAGTTGGGAAAAGGCTAGGCAGATGATAAGGTAGTGGGATTTCCTCGTTGACCGCAAGCGCAAATGTTCTGCGGGGCATTTTGACAGTTCAACATCATTCATTGCGTTAGTTATGTTGTTGAGCGGACACATTTTTCGAACATAATATGAAGCAATGGATTCAAAATGTTTCAGATTGAGATTATGAGTTTGTTACGCAATTAGGATTCTGGGTTTGTCAAACAAGATTTTTCAATAGCAACTCTTGAGTCTGGTTAATTGCCCAGAATATAAGTTTAAGCCTTGAAATTAGGTATACAGTCCAGTCGGTCGATTCTGTAAAAATCTCACCGTGAAAACTTAGGTGAAGTGAGTTTGACACTATGACTTTGACACAACGTGAGGAATTGACACTATTGACAGCTCACTCCACGCTCACTTCACCTAAGTTTTCACGGTGAGATTTTCACAGAATAGCACCGCTGTTCAAAGACTTTCGTCTTGAGACACTGCGGTATGTGGGACGAGAAGATATTGCGTAGTTATTGCGAATTTTAAAGTATGGGACACAAAACAAATAAATAAAATTGTAGTGTCTGTTTCCGACCAAATAAAAAACCCAGACAGAGGGCTGTCAAGAGTAAAGTGAAGCCGGTTTCCTAAACATGTGTGCACATAGTGAGGTGTAGTTTGATTGTAAATGGTTGTAAATGTGTTCGTGTGAGTGTGTATAGAATAGAATAGAATAAAAATACTCTTTATTATGTACATGCACAGAGCAGAGGTGGAGTTTCTGCATGCTTCACTGTATTGTTCGCAGCGCTATGTCTTGACTTTTTATTTGGTCTGAGGTGTCTGTTTGTAATGTCAAAATAACAGCATTTTACTTTTGCTTTTCTTTTGTTTTTCAAATATCGCAACATCATGCTGCGATAGGAGCCTTTGTGGCCTCGTTCAGGCTTGTTTTGTTTGTTGTTGATTTCACTATTCTGTTAAATTCGTTTTAATGTAAAAAAATTAATTATCTACATTTTTTTGACGTGACAACGTCTTAAATTAGGTTGCGGCTGGGAGTCACTTATGAAAAAGTGTAACGCTCGGTAACGTTACGTTCTTATTTTAAATTAGGTTGCGGCTGGGAGTCACTTATGAAAAAGTGTAACGCTCGGTAACGTTACGTTCTTATTTTCATTTAATTCCTTGTTCCTATTGTGCAATTTAATTATATTCATATCAATAAATATTCTACCGAGAAAAAGACGTTGTCACGTAAAATCTTCGCCCGTAAAACCGACTTTACAGGCAACCATTTTTTTGTAGATTGTTGAATAGTTGTGTTTGTCCCATGTTTTAATAGTTATTCTGCTATTCGAGCCGGAGGCGAATCCAACAAATGAAAGATCATAACAATCGGTCCAGCCCGGCAAACACCATTATATCTCAAGTAACACCATTTTATAACTCAAGTTATAACCATTTATAGTTACACCATTTATAGCAGCCGGGTGTAGCTAACCTGACTTTGTTTTATTTATATAGATTTATACATTAGATTAACTTAAAATAACTTCTAAGTTAACCTAATGTTAACATCTAATATAATATTAATAGAAGTCATGATTTTCTTGGATTTCATGTTCTTTTTATAGTCTGTATTTCCTGTGCGTGACCCAAATAAAATATTTCTTTACACAATAAACAATTAGACAATAAAAAATAAAATAAAAAAAGAACATTCAATGTTCTTTTGTTATTATAATTTTTATTGTCTTCATGATTTTCTTAGATTTAATGTTCTTTTTATACTTCGTGTTTCCTGTGCGTGTCTCAAATTAAATATTTTTCTTTCATTTACTAAATTTTACTTACTCTTTCTTACTTACTTTTACTAAATACTGAAAGTAGTAAACTAAATACTAAATATATTCACGATAACAAAACAAAAAGTCTGTATGTCTGTTTGTTCCGGCTAATCAAAAACCCTCTTCGCGACCCGGTTTTCGTCGTTTTTACCCATACGAGTATTCAATGCTATAAGCAAAAGTTTTACTGTGCCGAAAATCTACTCTGAGGCCAAAACTAAACTTAAAGAATGATTACAGGACCGGACTTATGACGAAACAGAAAGTTTACTCTGCTGCTCAAGTTAATACCCACCACACTCTCTGATAACATACACTACTACACACACATTACACCCCACCTTTACTCACCTCAACTGTTTTTTTATGTCTATTCTAGCTTCTTTTTGTATGTCTATTCTAGCTTCTTTTTTACACACTTTTTTTATTAGCTAATTATAAAATTAAATTTTAATTTGTAAATTATATTTTTTTTAATAGTTAATTAATATGAAATCATCAATTCTAATCTTGCGCTAGCAGAACTGATTAAATTAGTAACTTTGTATAGTGTTTGGGTCACCACGATACAGTCTGTGCCTAGTTTGGGACCCGCTGTTAAGTTGGTCTACGTTTTCTCTTGGTTAGTAGAACTGCATGCTAATACTCGTATGATTGTGAAAATGTGTAAATTTTAATAAATGAATTTGAATTTGAATAATCTCTGAAACGGCTGGACCGATTTTGATGAAATTTAGTATGGGGATACTTTGAACCCTGGGGAAGGACATGGGCTAGGCTTTTTATCGGTTTACCACGAGGGCAAAGCTGCGGGAGCAAGCTAGTTAAAACATAAAGAAATAACAAAAACGAAACGATATTGCAATTTTGCCCAATTACTTAAGTTAATGACAGAACTCCCGTTATCAGATTGGGCAAAATCTTATCAGGGTTTTCCATCAGGGATTTCTCAGTAGCATCCCGGAGTCTGGATTTGAGCTGTCTACATAACTGACAAAATTAATTACCTACATCGCTACATATTGCCCGAGAATTTGCAGGTAATCTAATTCGATCGGTGGGGCGTAATTATTTAATGCAATGGCTCGGATAACTAGTTCATCAATATTTAGCGTAGGAGAGACGCCTTGGAGACATAGTGACAAGAGATAAAGTGATTTGGTTTGGGAGGATAAATAAGTATCTCCTCTATTTTTAAGGGAGTACCAGTTTCCCCCGTGCCTCGGAAAGCACGTAAAGCCGTTGGTCCTGCGCCTAAACTCTCCCCGGTCGTGTCGGATTGCCGTCCCATCGGACTACGAGAGTAAAGGAACAGAGAGTGCACCTGTGTTTGCGCACACACTTGTGCACTATAATATCTCCTGTGTACCTGGCTAATCTCCATTGAGATTGGCCACCGTGACCGAAAACGGTCGGGGAGGCTATTATACCAGTTTACTCTGCATCCTAAATGGTATAATCAGTCTATACTGTTCCCACTGCTGGGACGCAGCAACACCTCCTCTCGGTGAGAGGGAGTGGGGATTGGAAATAATCAACGGTAGGCAAATTTCATACATACTCAGCCTGTAATGTTCTCACTGCTGGGACACAGGCCTCCTCTCTGTGAGAGGGAGTGGGCCGTAATCCACCACGCGGGCCCAGTGCGTGTTGGTGGATGTCACATGTCTTCGAATTTTTGGTTCTAGGACATATGGCCGGTTTCCTCACGATGTTTTCCTTCACCGTTTTGAAAAAATGTCGTACAGGAATTTAAATGTCCCTTATAATGACATTTGAAATTTTCACCATCCATAATGTGTTTTAAAAGACAATCATTAATTAATGTGAGAAGCAGAAGTCGGCGCTCAGTTTTCATTTAAATTTATTAATGTGGCAACGAATATCGCATTTTTTATGGGGATGCTTCAAAGCAATAGAATAGAATAGAATACTCTTTATTATGTACACCATATAAATTACAGACATAAAAATAGAAACTGTACATAGGGTGACACAATGGGCGGTCTTGTAGCTAAAAGCGATCTTTTAACGACAACCTTTGGATGGATTAAAAAGGGGAAGGACAGACAAATACTGTAGATAGTCTGTGGTGTAACAATCATGGCTCTCTACACTGAAAAAAAATAATTTCTTACTACAGCACATTAAAGCGATTTCATTAAGAGTTACTGACGTTATACAGTAAGACAAAACATTGAACATACCTACTATTTACTGAAAAAAACAGGAAAACCACACTGTAATGTAAATAAATTTCAATGGTTTGAACGTTATCAACAAATGAAAAAACAGTTAATTTTGTGACCTTTTAGCTACTTTAAACGCTACCGTTTACTGTCATGGCGGTAACATTTTGCATCAAGCTTTAACTGTTTTCGGATCAGTAAAAAATACTGTTTTGAACGTTAGTCTCTTAAGGAACTGTTTAAAGCAGTTCAGATCAATGTTTTATCGTTTGTATTTACTACTTGTTTCTTTCAGTGTATGTGTTTAATATAAGTCAAAAATCTAAATCAATAGTAATTTATTCAAAATAGGCTGAGAACTAAGAAGTGACGTAATTTTAAAGTTCAAAAAGTTTCAGTACTTTTTGAACGTCAAAATTCTGTAACTTCTAGCTAACTTTTCAGTACTTTAGCTCGGAAGAAGTGGCGCAACAAAGTCCCCAGCAGCACAGCTGTTCAGTTAGAAGAACTTGGTTTTATACAATAGTAAGTAATTAACATTCATCATCTGCCTAGCCTTTTCCCAACTATGTTGGGGTCGGCTTCCAGTCTAACCGAATGCAGCTGAATACCAGTATTTTACATGGAGCGACTGCCTATCTGAACTCCACAACCCAGTTACTGGGTAATACGATACCCTTTGGTAAGACTGGTTGTCAGACTTTAAGTAAGTACATCACGAAACTGAAAAAAATAAATTATTTACCATGTGTCTGTAGCACATGACAATATAGTAACAAATATGTAGGTATATGGCTTATACATTGAAATTAATTTATTATCAAATATTAAAAGCCTATGATGGGCTTTCTTTCCACTTCTCTCTCTTTAAGGCTTCTAAGGACGTACTTGCCAGGGTCGCGGGTTGTTCGAAAGAGTTACCGTGGCACTGGCACGGGCAAGTGAAAGAACACGGGTGGTTTTTGGTCAGAAAAAGCCTGACTGCTCCGCCCAGAGCAGGAGAAGTTATTTGATAATTACCCACCAAAAAAACAAGAAAAAAAATAGCTTCTAAGGACCAGTCCTTGTTCAAAAGTCCAGCTTATCCCGCCATCTAAAACAAAGACAAAAAGATTGAGAAATTAAATTCTGAAGTTTGTATAAGAAAATCCAAAATCCACGCGGACAAAGTCACGAGCAACAAAATACTCAAATGTACGATATACTACACTAAACAAACTCGATATCAACAAAGTACTCTACATTCTTGGAAACTTAACAGCACAACTTTTGTTGTATTTGTCTCTATCAACATAATTTATCGAGACATAGAACAGGTAGAGTAACCTCGTTACAGCCAATACGGAGTTCCGAATGGCCGTACACTCGGCGACATATCAGGCTGTATGTACAGTCAACAAAGGAGTTAAGTATACAGGAGCGTCGGATATTGTTGAAGTTTACTAAGAAACCGATGGATATTCCCGAATAAAATTTTAGTTTATTAATAGAAAACAAACAGCTCATTTATTAAATTAAATTTCAGTCCAGAACATCCATCGGTTTCATAGTAAACTTCAACTATATCCGACGCTCCTATATACTTAACTTCTTTGTTGACTGTACAAAACCGGTGTAAACAGATCTCGCATTTTTTAAGGTATAAAAAGATGCATCAGAATGTTATCTACGAATTCAACACATCAAGCTAAGTAACACTGCATATAATATATTGTATTACATAAAATTCAAAGTCCATACTGACTGATATATCAACGCATAGCCTAAACCGCTAGTCCTAGAGATATGAAATTTGAAGGGTGTGTTCTTTGTGAAGAGTAGATACCCAATAAGAAAGGGTTTTTCGAAATTCCACCCCTAAGAGGGTGAATGGGGGGAAGGTGAAATTTCACGCGGACGAAGTCGCGGGCTGAAGCTAGTAACATAGAAAACAAGTTTTCGAAAAAAAAAGTAGGAATTTTGACTGTCAATATCTCAGTAACCAGAGGGTTCCACAGATCAATTACAAAAAAAATATCACAATGACGGGAAGAACAATTAGTGACTCTCGGCTTCCTTAAGCGCCTTTTCGACGAAAACAACAGTTTAATTACACCTATTATTGTAGGCTTCCCGGAGGGGCCCGTGGCTAAATAATAACAGCCACCCAGCCAGCAGCCTCGGTCGGCCCGTGGACGGGTGACCATCCATAACATACTGAGACACCTCCGTGCCTCGGAAAGCTCGTTAAGCATTTGGTCCCGGCTGACATTCGTACAACTTTGACAGTCAGAAGCCCGAAATGTTGACTACCTGTCACAAATAACAAATAGTGCTGACGACTGATTACGTCAGCACTATTAGTTTTTTTAATTTTTCGGATTTTCTACAAATTTTTGTATTTTGGTTTGAACACATAAATTATTGCAACCATACTTGTCTATGCTTCCAAACGAAACGCATATGACTGCTGCTCATGAATCAATAAAGTGGAGTGGAGTTTCTTGCCGGTTCTTCTCTATAGGAAACGACCAATTGGAACCGTGCACCTAGCTTCTGACGTTTCTTAAGTGCCCATGTAGGTTTATGTGAAATAAAATATTTTGATTTTGAAAGAAACCAGAACATATTGAAAAATGCATGTAGGTAGGTACCAATGTTTACGTAAGCGTTGTAAGAGCTTTGCTTACTTTTGCTGACGAGGGGGAGGGAGGGTTAATAATTGTAAAAAATCTGCTTACGTAATACTTGAACGGCCCCTTAAAAGCTTTCCGTACATTGAAAGCTCTATTTATACTGGTCACGTATAGTGCGATAATGTGTTCGAACGTAAAATATTGTCGCGTGTTACCTAACTCTAGGTACAGGTGTGGAGTCCTTTATTTGTGTCGTGTTTTCTTGTATGTTTCTGTTTCGTTGTATGGAAATGGATATTTGTTAGTAGCTGTACTTGTTGTATTTGTTGAGTTCTTGTTGTTAGATTCTTTGGTTCTTGTTTAAAGTATTTTTTTCAGTTTCTTCTGTTGAATTTTGTAATCGAATGTTCACCCTTTAAGGGGCCACCTGGATTTGATCTCCAGGTCATGTTTTTCATTAAGAACGTCTTAAGGATGATTTTCACCAAACGGCTCGCATCGCATCGGATCGAAACGGATTTTACAATCTTTAAACGATATTAAATCTTGTACACAATATTTAAAGTCGATATTACCAAGCCGCGCACAGTAGCTTGACCGCGGGCGTCTTCTACGACGCACGATCGGCTCCGTTCGCCTGTCGTCGTATCCCATCGAATCCTTTCGGCTGTCGTCGCGTGCGCTCAAAGCCGTGGCCGAGCGGCACTACTCATTCTCGAAAGTGCACGCACTGCAGACGTCACTCAATTATGGATTTAGAACCAAAATTGATTTGTTTGGTGGATACGATCGCAAGTGGCGGTACGGAGCCGATAGTATGCGTCGACATCCTGACGGACGTGATCAGCTGTCGCCGCATCCGTTTGCATCCTTTCCGATCCGATGCGATGCGAGCCGTTTGGTGGAAATCATCCTTTAGTAGCAGGTTTGCTCTCTCTATATTAACTGAATAGGAAAATATTGAAAACCAGCTGCCTCGACAGACGTTGTCTTGTCCATCATCATTATCATCAGCATTTCTGCCCGGAATATCCCTCTACTGGGTACAGGCCTCCCCTTTTAACCGACTTCAAAAAAGAAGGTGGTTATTTTCTGTCATACTTCCCGGTTCCGTGTATCCCGTCCAAATTTCAATAATTCGTACTAAATTCGCATAGAAAAACCATTCTCAGTTTTTCCCGAATTTTCCTGAAAAAAAAAAGAAAATTAACCAAATCGATCCAATCGTTCTCAAGTGATACGCTTACTAGCGAACAGCATTTCCTTTTTATTTATATAGATATAGAAATATAACTGGCGGTTGCCAATGGGTCAGTGAGATATTGCTTACCTTTCGGGTACATCGGGCTTGACGTTATCAGCAGTTAAGTTATTTTATCACAAGCAAGATCCCCCAATATTCTGAGTGTGTCCTTGTAAGACGTCTCTCCCGGGGATTTTATAACAACTGAATTACATGCTCGACTTTGTCTCTGTCATCTCTGACTTAGACTAGAGTCAAGAGCAAACCCATTTCAAATAAAAAAAAAATACCTACTTACGAGTATTTCAAATACTTACATTTCTCATTTCCGGTGAATACAAAAACAAGTACCTAAAAGAGCTTTGTATTCTGTTTCAGTGCTTCCGTTAAGCCTTCAGTCACGTTTTACACAAAATCTCTGGATTTTACACAAACATCAGTAAGCAGTGGTGACCCAGTGGTATAATAAGGGCCGGGGACTTACAAGTTATTGGTCGTGGGTTCGAACTCAGACAGGCACTTTATGTAAATAATTTCTTCACCACTGCTCTCAAAACGGTGAAGGAAAACATCCGAAAAAACTGAGAAAACCGGCATGTCCTAGAACCATAAATTCGAAGAAATGACGTGCCATCTACAAACCCGCAGTGGACCCGCGTGGTAGATTATCCACTCCCTCTCAAAGAAAGGAGGCCTGATTCCCAGTAGTGGGAACATTATATCATAAGTATATTTATGACATAACTCCTCCGCCTTTTTTTGAAGTCGGTTAAACATTTATACCTACGTAATAAATAACAGCCGTTAAAATACGAGGTCACCTGCCTCCACAGTGTAATTGTGCATATAAATTAACGTTACTATCAGTGCGGGCTGCATCTCGTGAACGACAAATTACTGGCTGTAATATTTTAGCCTCATTTTCATAGACTTTTCAGGTGTTTTCATACGAAATCTTTCTGCGAATATTTAGTAAAATTGTGAGAATGTGAGCGTCTATGACAAGGCGTATGAAGGTGGTCGAAGCGGAGGAGTGAGTATGTGCAGATGGCGTTCTGTAGAGTCTGCCTACCCCATAGGAAGACATGTGACATCTGCCAACCCGCACTGGGCCATGCGGATGAAGTCACAAGCAGAAGCTAATCATCATCATCATCATATCAGCCGAACGACGTCCACTGCTGGACATAGGCCTCCCCCAAGCACCTCCACTTCGACCGGTTCTGCGCTTCTCGCATCCAACGGGTTGCAGCTAATCAATTGAGTGAAAATCTCTTCGACAATTTCTCTATATAAAAGAAATAAATTTAATTTTTCTTAAGGCTCCATTTTCTTTCATAGATGTCAGATAATATCTTCTCTGTCAAAAGCAAATGAAGAGTTAAAAAGAAAATTGCGAACATTAAGTTGAACGTGAGCATTTTTCAAATGGACCGAAATTGGAGGATTTTTTGCAATATTTTCTAAAGCTCTACTACTAGTGAGATGACTTATTCAGTAGCTGAAATATAAAAACTTATTTTATATGAACCTATGATACTATTCTCAATGCTGGGACACATGCCTCCTCTCTGTGAGAGGGAGTGGGCCGTAATCCACCACACGGGCCCAATGCGGGTTGGTAGATGTCACATGTCTTCGAATTTTGGGTTCTAGGACATGCCGGTTCCCTCACGATGTTTTCCTTCACCGTTTTGAGAGCAGTGGTGGTGAAATATTTTACACAAAGTAAAGGCCCAGTGATAAGTAACTGGGCCAGTCCACTGCTCCCTATTTGTATTATAAATGACATAATTTAATACCCCAGGTATAACATAGCAACTACACTACTATCTACACGATATACCCCACATTATCAGATTATTAAATACTCCATTTTCCCGAATAATTGCCAGCGAATCGAACAGACTAGACATGTAATATATACTAACAAAAGGGGTCCTATTTTCTAACACAAAGCTCTTTTGTTTGGTGTACGGTACAGATCCAAAATCCAGCCTAACCAAACGTTCCTATATGATTACTCAGGTACCCAGGTTGTAGTTAGGGCCTGCGTATTAGATTGATTGGGACCCTTTTGTATGAGTCTAAATAGAGGTATATGCCTGGAAAGGGAGACTAAATAGTAGCACATCCATTGTACGCGTCGAAGTTAGATTAACTGGCAGAGAACTATGATATTCAGAATGTATTCCGATCAATATATTTTGATATGCATCTGGATCGAAGACTCGCCTGGAGAAAGCATATCTGGATCAAGCGTAAAGAACTGGATACGAAAGTCAGATCAATGTACTGGCTGATAGGTCGCAAATCAAGCCTGTCACATGAAAGCAAAATAGCTATTTACAAGACCATCTTTAAACCAATCTGGACCTACGGAATCTAACTGTGGGATACTGCTAGCAAAAGCCACATAGAGATTCTTGAAAGATTTCAAAGCAAGACACTGAGAGCCATGCTAGACATACCCTACTATGTAAACACCAAATATATACAAGAGGACCTAAAGATCACTGCCGTCAAACAAGAGATGGCTAGATAATTATAATGAAAGCTATCAGATGAGAAGATCTACTCACGTCAATGAACTGACATCCAAACTAGAAGGCATAGGAAGTATTACACATTCCCGATTGAAACGGCATAGTGTCTCTACACTTACAGTGAGATTTGGTGACACCAGATTAAAGGGATTCATAGGAATTCCCTCCGCTAACAGACAGATTGCCAAGTTACAGAATTCATTAAAAAAATATATATAGGTATTTTGAAATTCAACAACAAAACAATTACTCTTTCTTTTAATCCCTTATAAATGCTAATTTAAACATTGGAATGCGTAGAATCCCGTAGGAATTGAACTCGTCTCTTTTAGACAAATAAGTGTAGTAGTCCAAAATCTCTTAATAAACGTTTCTACGAAACAAAGCTATAAGGCTACGTTCGTACTGGCAGGTGGCTTGCTTAGCGCCTGAAGCCTAGTGACTTATCATCGTTCGAAACACGCGAAGGCGACTAGTGAAGGCGCGAAGTGCGCAGTGCGGCTGGTTACGAAAATTCGGGAGCATTCGTTTCACTTCGCTACTTACAGGGTGACTCGCTAAGCTCTAGGAGTTAAGCTGCAGTGCCGGATTAAGACTACTTGATGCCCTAAGCAATCCACGCCTGTAGGCCCTCCTATTCACTGGTCGCCTCGTATTTTTCCAAAACATAGACGAGCGATTTGTAAAGATTGGCGCACATCTCTAGAGTGACTTTTGGGTCTTGTAATATCTTGCTGATAAACAGCCTTGCCATTCATGTGCTAGCAAATACTGTTTCGTTGCTTTTTCTGCCTTATGTTGCCCCCCGAGACGTGATGCCCTAAGCAATTGCTTAATTTGCTTATGGGCTAATCCGGCACTGACCACCTGTGAGTGCGTACGTAGCCTATAAGTTGACATAGGCTTTTTTTTTTTTTTTTGCGGATGGGAAATCATCAAATGACCCCTCCCGCTCTGGGTGGAGCGGAAGGGAGTGTCAGACTCTTACTGACTAAAACCCACCCGTGTTCCTTCCTTAGCCCTTTATGTTCCGGGCCAGCGGTAACCCTTTCGGACAATCCCGCTGGCCCGGCAGGCGTCGGCCCTATGGGGCCCCTCCTCGATGCTGACATCTCTTTGAGGCGCGCGTGGAACACGTACGCGCCGTCCGGCACGGGCCTGGTCCTGATCGGACGGTGAGCTACCCATT
This sequence comes from Oligia fasciuncula, assembly GCA_963082905.1. Lineage (NCBI taxonomy): Eukaryota > Metazoa > Arthropoda > Insecta > Lepidoptera > Noctuidae > Oligia > Oligia fasciuncula. The sequence goes on from OY720411.1 coordinate 8,847,139, forward strand.
ACTCTCCGCCCGCAGGCCCGCGCCTACGGTGGCCGGGAGTCGTCGCGCGGCTCCCGACGCCCGGAGCGTCTCCCGCGGCGGCTGGGACGGGAGGCTCTCTCCCTGAGCCGTCCCGCCACCTCCTTCGCTAGCATGACTGCTTCGCAGAAGGAGGTGACTGCCTCCCACTCCCTCTCGCCCCGGACCATGGCTTGCACCAGGGCCGGGGTTGACATAGGCTTACAAGATAGTAAGCCAAAAATAGACATTGTACAGACGCGAGCACATCACAAGCTACTACAATTTGTCAAATTTCTTCAATAGATTTTCAACTCTATTGCTAAAGCATATATTAATAAATTAAATTATCATTGCTCCTCTCAACCAAAGCACCTGCCATCCAATCTTTTCGCCACCCTTGGTTGACTGGTAGAGAATGCCTAAGGCATTAACTCCGCCTTTGTACCTTTTTGTGCGAAAAATTTAAATAAATAAGGTTCAAAGTTGATAGTGAAAATTTGTCAGTTTTGGGTAGCTTGATGTGCTGGCATCTGTTTAGTGATGCATAGGTACCAATAATGCACAAAACCCACTGGAAAATATCAATAGCAACAAAAAAACAAAAATTAATCATCCGTCACATCAACCTCTGGAAAAAGCGGCACATTTCACAACTCATCTCGCGCGCACCATTCACTACACCCAACATAAACTTAAATACAAAATATACGGAACCCTTCCTCGTATATACTGTATAAGTTTTTGTTTTATAGCCCAAGGGCTCGACCTTTTGAGGGATCGGTCATCTATCGCGCTATCAAATCTTGGAGACCGACAGAACTACTCTGCTAGCAGCCCCGTTTGATTGCGTGCAAACGATCCTCGCCTGATATAGGAATGTTTATGACTTGTCCTCTAAGGTCGGCTGTAAACCTTCAAGGTTTGAAATTTCGTGTTTGAAACGTAGGTATAGGCCGTTTGATGTATTTGTTGAAATTGTTATGGAGAGATTTTGGTTTGTGTAACTGTCTGGTAAACGTACGGTTCGACGTGTTGTATGATGTACATAAGTAAGATTGACGGACGTATTAATAAATTCTTATCTTTGGCTAAAACTCGAGTTAAGTACATGGTATAGGCCAGGAGGAAAGGCCACGCACTATGACGTAAATATAACAGTCTGTACCTGCTTTTAAGGTATTCTGGGTTCAAGTTAAAATAATATATATTTAGGTAAATATGTAAGTATGTTGTTATATATTTTTTTAATTTAATTTTAATTCTGTGATCCTTAAAAATTGACGTTTTATTTTAATTTCAATTTCATTCGTTTAATTTTGCATTTGATTTTAATTCTGTGACCTTTATAATTTGTACCGTTTATTTTTTATTGCACACAAATGTTTGTTTTTTTACATTTTATGCTATTCTGTTGCAGAAATATTTTATGTAATAATGGGTTTTGCCTGTTTTTTATTTTTGAGGAGTAACGTTGTCCCTTCGAAAATGATATTAAATTATTGTTCCCTTTTAAGGATTCTCAACCTATTTTGGTCACTTATGATCTTCTCCGAATAAATTAGCTGCATGTCATGCGAACACACTTCGAGCAAAATTCGCTGATATAGCTCTGTTCGCCGAATTAAAACTGATGTCCGTGTTAACTGAAATATTTTCCATGAGACGGAGCAAAACATGAATATATTCATATCCAATATTCAACACATAAAATACTTATGATGTTTCAAGAAACCGAGAATTATTCGGAAATACACAGTAAACAAATTACGCATAAGTATGTACGAAGTCGAGAGCTTGTCGAAAGTTTCGAGATCCTTTCCAGCTTAAGTGAGTGGGATCAAGTGGTGACCTTCCCCAACTTGAGAGAATATTCATTACTTTTTTAGTAATGTGGATTGGAATACTTATATTGGGAAATAAAACACTAGTGCTTTAGTATGTTGCTCGTGGAATAATCTGACAAAAAATCAGAATGATTGTATGTATATTAGTATGGTTTTTATCTCATAAGTATCTTCATGATTTTTTTCTATCGTATCAAATTAGTTGTTTTCAACACACCATCTAACTAGCATAATATATCCTGAAGAATCACACTAATATTATAAAGGCGAAAGTTTGTGAGTGTGTGTGTGTTTATATGTTTGTTACTTCTTCACGCTCAAACGGCTGGACCAATTTTGATAAATTTTGGTATGGAGGACGGAGGTAGCTGACACCCTGGATTAACATATAGGCTACTTTTTATCCCGATATTCCCACGGGATCGAAACTTACCCGGGTGAAACCATTATAAAACATGCTTTTTTTGCGTATAGGCCCTGTTACCCTTAAAAAGAGGCGTCAGAGCAAAACTCGTCATGACTGGCATAGTATATCGTCAGCATGATTGAGTTGAGAGCATGGTGTCACCCACTGTATATGCCTCCTTCATTTTGTGTTAAGCTTCTCTGGTCTTAGTAGCATATTGACGGTATGAACAACCAACCATACCTATGTTAACAAAATAAATGATTGATAAAAAAAAAAGAACAGCGCCTCTGACGTCGCTATAAATGTAGCCACATAGATAATAAATATTCAATAAGCAACATTGGATGTACCGTCAAAACGAAAAGAAGAAAAATTATGCAAATTCTATTCCGTGGATATCATAAAGGGCACTCATAAGTGACTGCCATTTCCGTCTTTAAATAAAAAAGAATCACGTGTATTGGATAAGCGGTTCTAGAGTTATAGACAATTTAAAGAGTGGGAGTCAAAGAGTATAATAGTAGTACGGGAGGTGGGAGTCATAACGTTGTTGTCAAAGATGCTGTTTTCACTAATACTGCTTTTTATACGGTAGTAGGATATCGATGCGGAAACTGTAATCATGAAACCAAGAATTCAGTACCTACTCGATCCTAGACACTCCTTTAGTCATGTATGAAATTATTATGTTTTGGCTTCATAAGATCTTGGCAAAATGTACCTAAGTAAATATGGGGCTGGATGCGAGGACCATCATCGTAGATATTTTATACAGGGTGACAGGACTGACTAAAACCCACCCGTGTTCCTTCCTTAGCCCTTTATGTTCCGGGCCAGCGGTAACCCTTTCGGACAATCCCGCTGACAAGGTTCGGAGGGGCCCCTACCTTGATGCTGACATCTCTTTGAGGCGCGCGTGGAACACGTCAGCGCCGTCCGGCTCCTGGTCCTGATCTGACAGATCCGACAGATCGGACGGTGAGCTACCCATTACTCTCGGTTACCAAAAAAAAAAAAAACTGCTGTTTAATAGAAAATACCTACGCAGTCAAAAAGTATGGAACAGCTTTTTTTAAGTCGCCGAAATATTTAAATGCAGGGTGTTTAAATATGTTTTTTTTAAGCCAAACATCTGTGATTCTGGGACAATAACATTACCTTGTGATTCTTGTGTCAAACATATTAAATAATTTTGTATTTCTTTTTTCACAGGTAAGTAATGCCTCCATGATGAGTTTCGGTAAGCTTATATATTTCGTTTCTAGCCGAGAATCCGACATTGTTCCTCATCCTATATTGTTTGTAATGAAACATTTTTCCTTTACTGTTTTCCTTTAAAGGGCGTCACACACGACAGCTATGATGTAAAACTGTATAATACAATGTGGAAACGACAATAAATGAAAACACTGGACAAATACTACCACTGCATGGGAGGATTTTGCACTAAGTATAGAATAAATCCTTACATCGAAATTGATAAAGTGTTCTTATTCACAGAAACTAAATAGTTTGCTAATCTTTGACTAGCTATCTATAGTGACTAAATTATTGGATATATTTGGTTGAATTTTTGTATGCCGACTGCCACCCATCCCGTCGCGTCGCATCGCCTACCCGCGCTATAATTTTGTTTTCGATTAGCGATCTTTCTTACTTTCTTCTTCTTGCTCCGCTCCTCTGGGTAAGCGTGAGCGAGAGCGCGAGCTTCTGACGTCATAGTAGGTAATCAAAAAAATGGCACGCTTGGTTTTCACACAGTTCTTGATACTTGCGTTATCTAGGTCTATCTAAAACTGTGCTTCCGACCTTCCGTGTGTTAAGGGCTTTACAGAGAGTTATCCACGTGTAAGGAAAAACTTGAAAGTGTTAGCGAAGATTGCTTGTCAGTTGTCTGTGTTCTTGAGGAAGTATGGGAACGGTTATTGGTGAAAGTATAAGTGAGACCTTAGGTGGTAAGTTTCGATAAGAACATTATTGTGTTATTGTCTTAATAAGTGAGTATCGTGATTTTTCCAAATATTCGGGTTGGAGATACATAGGTATAGTGATCATAACATAAAATTTTGCTGGTTTCACGGCATCGTGGCAGCGCAAAGGGCACTATGGCTGCATTTTTTAGGGCACAGAGGAAATGATAGGAAATTTCAGGTGACTAAATTTATTGGGTCTGTTTTAAAGTTTGAAATCCCTTTTTTTTTCTTGTTTCCCCGACCCACCTCGTCGCATCGCATCGCCTGCCCGCGCTATTACTTTATTTTTTTCATTTTGCTCGGCTCTTAAGGGTCCTAGCGTGATGTTCAATAGCCTATAGCCTTCCTCAAGAATTAGGCTAACAAATGCGAAAAGAATTTTTCAAATCCGACGGTAGGTCCAGAGATTGGCGCGTTCAAACAAAAAAGTTATTAAAAAAAATAAAAACCCGACTGCGGTAAAAAACTTAAGTTAAAAGAAAAAAAGTTGGAAGCAGGCGGAACCCATTTGAATTTGAAAATGTAATAAAAATGGTATGGGTCCCGCCTGCTTCCAACTTTTATTTAATTTATAATGGGCTTGTTTTTAGCTTTTCAGTTCTTTTAACTTAAGTTTTTTACCGCAGTCGGGTTTTTTATTTTTTTTAATAACTTTTTTTATTTCCAGCTTTTTAGTTTACAAAATTAAATGTGAAAGATTTCGCTGACGGTTTAGTTCTTGGTACGTGTTTTTTACGATTTGTCACTTCGAATTACTTTTAACCGTACAAGTTGTTTATATTTTTGTAATCGTCTTTTAAAGCCCTTTATTTTGATACCCCAAAGACAGGTTTTGAGAAAAAAAAATTTTTTGAAGACATATATTACATATGATACATACCTACATAGTAGTCGCCATATTGAATTTTCACTAACGTCATGTCTTTAGTGACACTCGCCGGACTAAGAGGAATCGATTGACGTGTGAATCATAAAAATCGGCCCAGGCGTTTGATCTGTATAGTGCTTCAAAGGAACATACAAACATACATACATACATAGGCTGATGAACACATTACCACTCCTTTGCGTCGCGCAGTCGGGTAAAAAAAAACATACTGTTCAGTTCATTATTAGCAAGTATTTAGATAGAGCATTCAACCATACTCAACCATAACTCAACCATACAAAGTAGGTGTTCACCCGCTGTCTATTTTCTTAACCGAATTATTAACATGCAAAGTAAAACTAAGTAGGTAACAAAAGCAAACCAAAGTGGGTAAGTAGGTACAAACCTAGAAAAGAAAAAACCTTCCGTCATGCAGACTCCGTTATTCATCATCATCATCTGACTAGCCTTTTCCCAACTATGTTGGGGTCGGCTTCCAGTCTAACCGGATGTAGCTGAATACCAGTATTTTACATGGAGCGACTGCCTCTCTGACCTCCACAACCCAGTTACTGGGTAATACGATACCCCTCGGTAAGACTGGTTGTCAGACTTTCGGGCTTCTGACTACCTGTAACGACTGTCAAAGATCCACGAATGACAGCCGGGACCAACAGCTTAACGTGCTTTCCGAGGCACGGAGGGGTCACGGTATGCAAAGTATTATTTAGCCACAGCCCCATGCAGACTCCGTTATTCAAAACCAATAAAAGATAGCAATGAATCGAACAAAACTATACATAAACAGAAAAATGTATATGCACATTAAAAGCACAAAAAGCCCAGTAGCAGATGAAACACATACTCATCGGATCCCATCAATTAATCATCTTGAAATATTGTGCGCACTCCATGTGGAACTGATAAACGATTTAAATAAACATCGAGAAAAGCATTTTATATCAGCACTTTTCTGCTTTTTGTTGGTATTTAATGTGAAGAAATAAAGTGCTTGGAGAGTACGTTTTGTATACTTTTGAAAGTATTAGGTATGGTTCGTATGTAGGGTTGCCAACTCTCCAAAAAGACTAACGCGGGAGATTTTAAAAAAATCGAGTAGGGGGGGGAGGAACTGAAAGAAAATCTCAATGCCTGACTGACTTTGCTTTCGAGCAGCATCTTAATGCTTGACGTTTTTTTACCACAAAATCATAAACGGTTTTACATGACAAAATCAAGTGGGGGTTGAAAGAAAATCTCAATAATTTATTAATTTTCAATCTTATATTTACTTGTCTTTAGAGCAGCATGATCAGCAAACCGGAGAAATTTTTGCACCCCGGGAGGTCGGGAGGCTAATCATTATTACCGGTATCTCCCGGGCAATCTGGGAGGATTGGGAACCCTATTCGTATCTGTTGTAATTAAATAGAGAAAATTGCAGGAGATTCTAGTTTTTATTCTGCTCTCAAAACGGTGGAGGAAATATCGTGAGGAAACCGGCATGTCCTAGAACCAAAAATTCGAAAACATGTGACATCTAACAACCCGCATTGGACACGCGTTGTACATTACGGCCCCCTTCCTCTCACAGAGAGGAGGCCTGTGTCCTACCAGTGGGAACAAAGAGATTTAAGATAGTACTTTAATGTCTTTGAGTGCGGGCCTGCGGGCGGAGAGTAATGGGTAGCTCACCGTCCGATCAGGACCAGGCCCGTGCCGGACGGCGCGTACGTGTTCCACGCGCGCCTCAAAGAGATGTCAGCATCGAGGAGGGGCCCCATAGGGCCGAAGCCTGCCGGGTCAGCGGGATTGTCCGAAAGGGTTACCGCTGGCCCGGAACATAAAGGGCTAAGGAAGGAACACGGGTGGGTTTTAGTCAGTAAGAGTCTGACACTCCCTTCCGCTCCACCCAGAGCGGGAGGGGTCATTTGATGATTTCCCATCCGCAAAAAAAATAAAATGTCTTTGAGTGGGAACATTATAGGCTAGTTATGCAAGTTTTTATTTAACAACGAACGATATTGTTTGTTTTCGATTTGATCATATGTCATTTGGCCAACGATGTTTGTACATACATACGTATTTGGGAAAAAAACTTTTCAAACGTAAGAACATCGTGACGTCGTCGTACTACATACCTAAGTACTGCAATATTTTTAGTCAGAATCACATTTAAATTAATATCATGAAAACTTAGATGAAGTGAGCTACCATTCCACTTGATGCTAAGAATTGACAATAATGACAACTCACTTCTCGAAAGTTTAACACGGTTAGTTTCTACCCGACTGCGTCAGAAGGAGGGTTATGTTTTTCGAGTGTGTGTATGCATGTATTTTGCAGAATAGACCAGCAGATATAATAAGTAGGTACCTAAGTTAACTTTAGATATTGACCAATTTGTTAAATGTAACATTGGCTAAATGCACAGACTGTGCTAAGTCAAAAAAAAAAAGTTTAAAAACTAAAACCCGACTACTGAAAAGGATGAAACAAGAAAGTACCTGCCCGAGGTCGCATGCCGCTGTACTAACATACTTATAAGCTGTTAGCATGGTAGCATGCGACCACGGGACTAAACTTTTTTTTTTTTTTTTGCGGCTTATTTCAGTAATATCTATATTTTTGAAATATGCTAATTAAGCCCTTTCATTTGACACCCAACAAGGCACCATCCCAAAATATTTATTTTTAAATTCATTACTTTATGTCCTCTAGACTGCGCCATATTGAATTTAGTGTGATGTCACATAGCCTATAAACCAGCGGACGGTCAAGACGTTTCTAACGATAACTCATTTGTCAAATTCTTTTAAGTACTTTTGAAGTTATGAGGGAACAGATGAACATACATACGTACCGGTCAAAATCATAACCCTCCTTTTTGATTCACCGTAGTCGGGTAAAAGAAAGAAAATCAATTTGCTACTTCACGTGTCTTAGTGCTTGTTTGTGGACAAAACTGTCAACTTTTTATATGCTTGAGTACGAGGCTTTTGACTACTTTTATTGTGTATTTTTTATGTCTTTTTTGTAATGTGCGTTTTATTTATGCAAAATAAACAATTTTTCTTTCTTGTGAGCCGTAGTTCATCGGCTTCACAGACAAAAAATACTTGTGTACAATTGTTAATTGTTATATTTACGTAATAAAACACTTAGTAAAGATTTGCGTAACGAGCTCCTTGCATGACTATAAATAACATTAATGCAAGCATGTCAAAATTAAAATAGTAACGTAAACAAGAATGATTTACTCGTGTGAACTATTGCATTTTATAGACCCCATTACTTATTTTATTTACTTTCTATAGCATTTTTATACCCTTCATTGTTATTTAATAGAATAAAAAACACACATTATTGATTAATTAATAAATATTAATGGTTGATTTAATATAATTGCAAAACATAATCAAAACAGAGAGTGTGTTTATGACCACAAGATGGAAACTTGCGTCACCAATCGACTGAAGCCGAGTAAATCCGATTGAACGTCACCGACCCGAGCGTGACGGTTCAGTTTCGTTCACTGTTCAGAAAGAGTGCAAAGTGATAATAGAGAGAAATTATTCAGAGTGTTTTCCCCAAATTCTATGGCAATAATTTTCAAGTCTTGAATGAATTAGTTGAAAAACTACATAAATAAATATTACGTTTTTGTGGATGCTTTTTAGGTACATGGTTCGTTAATGGACCATGTAAAAATGATGTTCCAAAGGTTGAAAGGGCTGCTCGTATGGGCGACTTTTTTTAAACCATTCATAAGTTTCATGATAAAAAATATAAGTGATTTATTTCTGTTAATAGGTTTGTACAATGTAGGTAAACACTTTCATATGTCAAAAATACATCTATACTAATATTATAAAGCTGCAGAGTTTGTTTGTTTGTTTGTTTGTTTATTAATAAATTGTCGTAATATTAATCTTTATCGAAATTAAGCATTATGTTATCAAGAGTATTTATGAAGAAGTAAAATACTTTTTGTTTCATCTCAATCGGATATTTCGTTTAAAAGTTATCACGTGTGTAAGATGTTAAGAGTTGGTATTAAGGAGTTATGGGCCATAGAGTTTTTTATCTATCTATACTAATATTATAAAGCTGCAGAGTTTGTTTGTTTGTTTGTTTGTTTGTTTGTTTGAACGCGCTAATCTCTGGAACTACTGGTCCGATTTAAATGATTATTTTAGTGTTGGGTAGTCCATTTATCGAGGAAGGCTATAGGCTATATTTTTTTTCTTCAAAATTAGGGATCCGTAATAAAATTGCTATTTTGTAACACAAGGTGTAAAATCGAAAACCTATTTTTGCGTGCGCTGCAAAAACTATTGACAATAGAACAAAATAATGTACTAGGGGTTTGTAGAGCCCATTAAGACCTACAAAAAAGTCCGCGAGAACATATATCTAGCTATCATGGTTTAATCACAATAACCGATTTTGTGTTCAAAATAATTATTAAATCGTCTGAAGAAAAAAAAACTACGTTAAATATGTATCGTAATATTAATCTTTATCGAAATTAAGCATTATGTTATCAAGAGTATTTATGAAGAAGTAAAATACTTTTTGTTTCATCTCAATCGGATATTTCGTTTAAAAGTTATCACGTGTGTAAGATGTTAAGAGTTGGTACCTATAGAGTTTTTTATCTATACTAATAATAAAGCTGAAGAGTTTGTTTGTTTGAACGCGATAATCTCTTTAATTACCGGTCAGATTTGAATTCTTTTTGCATTTGATAGCCCAATTCTTGACGAAGGCTATAGGCTATTTAACATCACGCTATGACCCTTAGGAGCCGAGCAAAAAGAAAAAAAACTCAGAGTGAACGGTAAGAAGTGTTGCGACGCGACGGGGTGGGGGTACAAGAAATTTCACGCGGACGAAGTCGCGGGCAGAAGCTAGTACTAATAATAAAGCTGAAGAGTTTGTTTGTTTGAACGCGATAATCTCTTTAACTACCGGTCAGATTTGAATTCTTTTTGCATTTGATAGCCCAATTCTTGAGGAATGAACATCACGCTATGACCCTTAGGAGCCGAGCAAAAAGAAAAAAACTCAGAGTGAACGGTAAGCGAATACGAAGTGTTGCGACGCGACGGGGTGGGGGTACAAGAAATTTCACGCGGACGAAGTCGCGGGCAGAAGCTAGTCTATACTTTTCTATATCTATATCTATACTAATATTATAAATCTGCAGAGTTTGTTTGTTTGTTTGAACGCGCTAATCTCTGGAACTACTGGTCCGATTTGAATGATTATTTTAGTGTTGGGTAGTCCATTTATCGAGGAAGGCTATAGGCTATATTTTTTTCTTCAAAATTAGGGATCCGTAATAAAATTGCTATTTTGTAACACAAGGTGTAAAATCGAAAACCTATTTTGGCGTGCGCTGCAAAAACTATTGACAATAGAACAAAATAATGTACTACGGGTTTGTAGAGCCCATTAAGACCTACAAAAAAGTCCGCGAGAACATATATCTAGCTATCATGGTTTAATCACAATAACCGATTTTGTGTTCAAAATAATTATTAAATCGTCTGAAGAAAAAAAAACTATGTTAAATATGTATCGTAATATTAATCTTTATCGAAATTAAGCATTATGTTATCAAGAGTATTTATGAAGAAGTAAAATACTTTTTGTTTCATCTCAATCGGATATTTCGTTTAAAAGTTATCACGTGTGTAAGATGTTAAGAGTTGGTACCTATTAAGGAGTTATGGGCCATAGAGTTTTTTATCTATACTAATAATAAAGCTGAAGAGTTTGTTTGTTTGAACGCGATAATCTCTTTAACTACCGGTCAGATTTGAATTCTTTTTGCATTTGATAGCCCAATTCTTGAGGAAGGCTATAGGCTTTTTAACATCACGCTATGACCCTTAGGAGCCGAGCAAAAAGAAAAAACACTCAGAGTGAACGGTAAGCGAATACGAAGTGTTGCGACGCGACGGGGTGGGGGTACAAGAAATTTCACGCGGACGAAGTCGCGGGCAGAAGCTAGTTATGTTATAAAACTAGATGGGTGCGGCGTTTGCTATCCAACTACTCGGAGAAGAAAGACCGAAGTAAAGACAGAGGTAGTCTCTTTTAAAGTTCAGACATAATCTTGGCCAGATCATGTGAGGTCCATGGAGATTAGTGTCTGAATGGTCTTTTGAGGAAAGAACCACACAGATTGAGAGGACCTGTCTAGTCAGTGCACGCATTTGTCAGAAATCGTGCCGCTCAACTCAAGACTTAAGGAGCTCAATGTTGGTATACACCTCTGCTGGCCCCTGTGGCCACTACAAGCGTGATGTTAAAAGCATCGAAAGTCGATCTCACAAACTCTCTTTCCCCAACCAATAGTAAGAATGTTTGTTTCTGCTCACGCCTTGAAACCGTTATTTATTGAGACTCATCATCATCTGCCTAGCCTTTTCCCAACTATGTTGGGGTCGGCTTCCAGTCTAACCAGATTTGAGTGAACCTGTCCAGCCTATGCAAGCATGTGTCAGTAATCGTGTAGCTCAACTCAGAACGTAAGGAGCTCAACGACACGACGAACGATACCAAAGAAAGGACATGCAGAAAACGATTTATTTCCGTTGGATCCCAGTTTTAGATCCCATTTTTTAGGTATTGACGATGTGTGTGTGAATCCCATGTTACAACAACATGTTTGTGTACTTTTCAGAAGAAGAGTGATTACCTACCAATCAGAAGCATTTCGGGAATAGTCACATCATTTCTCAGCAAAACAACTAAAACTGCCGTTGAAATACAGCAATTTTATAATAACAACAAACAACAAAGAATCCCCCTTTCGTTACCTAGAATACCTAATGCAGGTACTAACTAATGCCGTTTCTAAAGGTCACTTAAGCTTTCGCAGAAATAATCACTTTCCTATATCGTGGGCCATTCATTACACTTGAGGTCCACTCTTCGACACGACATGTACACATTGGCCGATGTTATCTCTGTGATAATTACCTGTCTGGACAAATGGTCAAGGTTTCTACAGAATTACCTATTAAAACGGTAAATAGTTACTAGAGGACCGCATTTTTCTTGTAACTGCAATGAACAGTAGGTATGTAATTGTGGCGTTCTGATGTTAATTATGTGGGTAAATTATACAGCGTTATATATGTCTTTGGTCAACTTAAATTGGCTAGCTACCGGGTTATTTTAAATTTTAAAATAAATGTTTTTTTTTTTTGTGAGGTCTCTCGTCGACCGTTGTCATCTGCCTAGCCTTTTCCCAACTATGTTGGGGTCGGCTTCCAGTCTAACCGGATGCAGCTGAATACCAGAATTTTACATGGAGCGACTGCCTCTCTGACCTCCACAACCCAGTTACTGGGTAATACGATACCCCTTGGTAAGACTGGTTGTCAGACTTTCGGGCGTCCGTAACGACTGTCAAAGATCCACGAATGACAACCGGGACCAACAACTTAACGTGCTTTCCAAGGCTCGGAGGGGTCTCGGTATGTAAAGATGGCCACCCATCCACTGATCAATCGACCTGTGCGGCTGTTATTATTTAGCCACCGACCGTAGTGTCACTTGAAATATCAGTTTGAAAATCTGTATTTTGTGTAAACTTTGCAGAATGTGATGGGTATCGATGTCTCAACACGATGAAATACAGCGTGTTACGTAAAGGGTATGGACATATCAAACACACTGATTCTTTAGGTGATAATGAACTACATGGCAACATTTTTTAATACCTATACCTACATAATTATAAAGTTAAGAAACATTTAACTAAAAATCAATTATGCTTCCAATTGAATTCTACACATCACTAGACCAAGTCAGCTGATCGGTGTCAATAAACTACACACAAAAGAACAACTCGGTAAAAGATTTGTTTCCCGCCGCCGTTGCAGCGCCGTGATGTGCGTGTGTGCTAGGCGCACAGACACGTAATGGATAATGTTAATGACCCTCGTAGTGCTGTGACACGTTTGTTATGATTTTAATTTAATAAACTATCGAAATAAAAAAAATATTAAGCATTTTCAAAGTTATTGCTTTTGAGCTGAAACTTTGTACAGAGATTCTGGACCAGATACACTCTTCAACCCGTTTTTATGGATATACCCTTTCCGTAACACGCTGTATAAGAAAACAGTTTTTCTCAACTCGTACTTCAAGTAACATTACTAACCTTAAAAAAAAAAACAAAAAATGTTTTTATTTTATTGTGAGTAGATATCGATATACCTACATTGCGTCTACAGAGTTTAGCTAGCCAATTTAAAATAACCCTTTATATCAATATTGGTACTTTCACCTGTCAATGGCATGTGGCAAAAGTTTATGTCAAATGCAAAACGTCTGTATGTCTGTCTCTTCAGGTTACATGCTCTGTGGTCTCTTCCTCCCGTCGATCATCTTGCGAGTTACGTGTGTTGGGAAAAGCCCCAGTTAAATCTTTTACTATCTGCGATATCCGCCTATTTTTTACCCATAATACATCAGACGAAACGCTTTCCAAATGCACTGACGACAGGTCCACTCAATCAGTGTGGTTCTTCCCTCAAAATACCTTTTCAGACATCAATCTACATGCTCTGACCAGACCATTTTAAATGAAACTGTGATCTCTGTTTGTTTTCGAGTCAGATAGGAACCGCCGACCATATCTAGTTTTTAACATATGATTGACGTGATAGTTGTGCTTGTAAAAACCTACTTACAGAAATAAAATCATTTAGCATTATCATTAAAAAAATAATTAAATGATAAGTTACTGCTAGCCTGCATCCTCCCACTGCTGGGCAAAGGCCTCTATGACTTCCAGCTCTTTCGATCCAGGCCTAAACTGGACCACTAGTCATTGGTTTTCCCGAGCTCGTCCCACCATCTTCTACGATGTCTGCCGCAACGCCTTCTAGCTTTGTCTAGTCTCCACGTAGTGGTTATTTTGGCCCACAACTCATTGTTGGCCACGTCTACCGCCCGTATCATACGGCAGACGTGGCCAGCCCAGTCCCACTTCAGCCTAAGGTTTGAGCCACACGGTGCGGTGCGGCGCCGCACCGCAAAGATTTCGACCAATCGGCGGGCACACAAGCAGCTCCGGTGCCCGCCGATACAGCTCAGGTGCCCGCCGATACAGCTCAGGTGCCCGCCGATTGGTCGAAACTTTTGCGGTGCGGCGCCGCACCGCACCGTGTGGCTTGGCTCTAAGGCGGATACAGACATTGCGAGGCATGCGCAGCGCTCGGCGTTCATCGCAGGATTCGCAATGTGTGGACGTTCATATTCGTGGTGAGGCATGTGGAATGGCATGCCTCCATGCGTCCACACACATTGCGAATCATGCGATGAGCGCCGTGCGCTGCGCATGCCTCGCTATGTCTGTATCGACTGGGCTAGACGTTCATATTTGTGGTGAGGCATGCCATTCCACATGCGTCACCACGAATATGATCGTCCAAATATTGCGAATCATGCGATGACCGCCGTGCGCTGCGCATGCCTCGCAATGTCTGTAATAGTCTTTAGAGGTTTTTGACAAAGGTCAGTAATCTATGTCTTGGAGCGTAGTGTAGAACGATGAAAGGTACCTAATTAAAATAATCACTTAGTGCTTTCATAAAGTATCAAAAACCTACATTTCATATAGAACCCTATATCCGTTAATAACAATCAACAACGTACTCTTTTATTTGCGTTCTTTCAATGGAGAACGGACTGAGAAGTTTTCAAAGCAATTTCTCTTGCAAGAAGATTTATTACCTGCCGATGAAAACGTGATCGATAGACCTTGAATTCAGTGGCGTAACTATACCGTTTGGGGCCCGTGGCAAATTCAAGGGATGGGGCCCTCCTTCAATGTAAAGAAGCTCAACCAACGTTATAGTTTTTTACCGACTTCAAAAAAAGGAGGTTATCAATTCGATACGTATGTATGTAATATTATTGGAATTGCATTATATTCACACATGACAATCTATTATGGCTTCCAAACAAATATACAAAATTTTGTAGACGTATGTATGTATGTATGTTTGTCCACGCATATCTCCGTAACTATTAATCGGATCGTGACGATTCTTTTTTTATTGGCTTACATTTACTTCAACTTAGGGAACAGTGCAAGTTTCATCAAAATCGATTCAGTAATTTTCAAGATATGGACTAAGACGTGAATGTGTGACGGCCTGGCTTATTGATACGAGCTACGGGTGTAGTGTCAAAGGGAAAATATCTCAAAACCTTGGTCAAATTCTAGTGCAACAACTAAAAATTACGAAATAAAAAGTAATTTAAAAAAATTAAACCGACTTCAAAAAGAAATTAACTCAAAATTATGAAATAATTTTAATTTCGGAAGTCGGTGGCAAAAAACTAAAACTATAAAATACAGATCCCAATCGACACCGACTTCCGAAATTAAAATTATTTCATAATTTTGAGTTAATTTCTTTTTGAAGTCGGTTTAATTTTTTTAAATTACTTTTTTGTTTACTAGCACTTCTCCCGCGACTTCTTCCGCGTAGATTTCATATTTTCCCCTACAAAATTTAACACCTGACTGCTTCGTTGGTCTAGTGGTTGGAAGCGCAACTGCTGAGCATATGAGCTCCTGTCCAAAAAATTTGACAAACAATGGGAAAACATTAACGTTGTGATGTTACTTATTGCCCGCTTCTTACGAATGTGCTCGTGAACTTTTAGTTTAACGGATCGGTTGGTTGCCATCCTGATTTCATTGAAGAAGGCGGTTCTTTAATGAACGGAGATTTTTATTGTAGTTGGCACAATTGTACTGGAAGTACGGGGGCTAGATAATAATTAAGAGAAGTGGGAGGGTCAAGAAATGAAAACAAGGTGGTCAACGCCCTTTGCTCTCTGCTCTGGCGTATGGTAACCACATTAGAACTGAATAAATTCTTGTGTAATAAATGCTTTGGGTGGGTACCTATCATAAATATCCGAGTACCTATCTATTTATGAACGCATAGTAATGCCTGCGTATAAATTAAATTGTATGTTTCATATCATTGGTTGTTTATGTACAGACGACAGCACATTAAGCTACCCGAAACTGTCAAATTTTCCCAATCAACTTTGAACCTTATGTTTTAGCGATACAGTTGAAAATCTATTAAAGAAATTTGACAGATTGTAGTAGCTTGATGTGCTGGCGTCTGTACTTAGTTGCTTTATATTATAATTTTATTACTGTTTGTTTTATTTTATTCTGTACGAATCATTTGATCTAACTTGGTTTCCGTACGTCCTTTTCGGGTAACCACTAAAAACCAGCGCTGTGCTGTGGGTTCCCATAGCACAGCATCATGCTGAGTAAGCTGAGTGGAAGCCTTCTTGTCCACAGTCATGACGTGCAGCCGCCGACTATCTCTGCTTTGTGCTCGTAATCTATATATATATAATGGTAAACTGACTGACTGATTGTTGATGTATCAACGCACAGTCTAAACCGCTGCTCCTAGAGTAGAGACATGAAATTTCGAGGGTGTGTTCTTTGTGAAGAGTAGGTATCCACTAAGAAAGGGTTTTTCGAAATTCCACCCCTGAAATTTCACGCGGACGAAGTCGCGGGCAGAAGCTAGTTATAGATATATTTTGTTTTTATTTTTCCTTATTATTAGACTTCATTCTCTTAAATCTTTTTTATGCACGTGTAAAATTTGAATTCCGGGGTTTACATTTTCATCAGATACCTTTGGAATATAGAATATACGACTATCATAGATTATAAACTAAAAAAATGCCAAACCTAATCCAAAATTAAGTCAAAAATCTACCTCAATTATCTTATAAAGCGCACAAAAAATTGCAAGTTTGCAGCAAGCCTAACCAGCCTCATTAGAATGCTCGCCGTACTGCCACTGAGCCACGTAGGCAGCCGACAGCGAGTCGATATTTTGCCCGTATCCTGATTTATAGCCTCGATTAGCTCCTTTTTGTACCAGCTTCTATGGCGAATGGCGAAAAATCGGCTAAGTGCGAGTCGGACTCGCACACGAATGGTTCTGAACCACCGCAGAATAATTAAAACAAAGATACATTAGCTATCAAATCAAATGACTAAATAACTTACAAATAAATACAAAAACAAAAGAACACTTAGTCGTCGAAGTACTCGTCCACATCGCTGTCATCCGGAAACGTGCCCACAAGACTGGCAGCATTGCCACATTTGCCACGTTGAATAGCAATGCTAATGCTTGTTCTTTGGCCAAAGAACAAGCCAGACCTATGGTCACGTGAAGTGTGTATAAAAAAATACTAAATTAGTAAAAAAAACATATTTCTTTTATGGTAATTTAGGTTACAAATTAAAGTTTAGGTAAACGTAAAGTTTGACACGTTGCGCCGACCCCAAATAATTTGGGATAAGGGCAGGAGAATGATGATATTTGTTAATATATTGGCTTTAGAACTACACACACTGTGAAATTTTCAAGTATCTACCTATTACGGTTCAAAAGATATAGCCCTGTGACAGTCGGCCGGACGAGCAGTGGAGGATTAGTAATAGGGTCCCGTTGGCACTCTTTTGGTACGGAACCCTAAAAATGTATAGAATTGGGTATTAGAACTAAGTGTTACTACCTACTTACTATTTAGTTGGTTATGTGCCGTATTTGTTAGACGAAGTAATATTGCGTTGGATTCGGTGGACTGTTTGTTTTTATTTTACTGATAGGATGGATATTGTAGGTAGTAATTATTGTTTTAGGTAAATGTTTTTTTTTTTCAGAGTAGGGACAGATGGGTCTATTGGTCTACTGGTCCTTGAAGGAACTATTTAAGAGTGAGTGGCCTATGGCACTGAAACGCAGGCTCATGGAAATGTGTATCCTTCTAGCTTTAACCTATGGTGCACAAACTTGGTCTTTGACTAACATCCAGAAATCCAAAATTAAGGACTGCCAACGAGCAATGGAGCGCAGTACAGTAGGTGTTAAATTAACGGATCGTGTTCGAAACACAATACTGTGCTCCAAAACAAAGGTAGTTAACGTGGCTCAAAAGGCTACTCAACTTAAATGGGACTGGGCAGGACATGTCTGCCGCATGCCGGACAAACTGTGGGCCCAAATAGCGCAGAATTGGTGCCTTGAGACAGTGAGGCGGGGTCGTGGCAGACCACGTAGGAGATGGTGGGACGAGCTGGATAGGTTCCGTCAAAACTGGAAGGAGGACGCGCGGGCTCGCGAAAGATGGAAGAAGTGGAGGGAGGCCTTTGCCCAGGAGTGGGACAGCACAGGCTTTAATTGACTCTACATATAGATAGTCCACGTTATCAGTTTACCGCACTTACGGGTAAGGTACATTTGAATGAACATAGCTTACAGAATAAGCAAGCTGAAGTGGCAATGGGCCGGCCATATTAGCCGTAGAATCGATGACCGTTGGGGTAGACTTGTTCTTGAGTGGTGACCACGAATCGGCAAACGTAAGGTAGGACGCCCTCAGGCTAGGTGCAGCGACGATCTTCGCAGGGTGGCTTAGAATTGCCGAGAATCGAGCTAAATGGCGTGTGGTGAGGCCTATGTCCATCAGTGGACTACTGTAAGCTAATGATGTTGATGATGAAGGCAGATGGTCGAGTAGGTTTACCAGTACCTTAGCATTAGGTTATGGATTAGTATGAGCAATATTACTGCTGCAATTCCTTGCAGAGTAAGCAAACTGAAGTGGCAGTAGGCTGGCTATGTTTGTCGAAGGACCGATGGCCGGTGGAGCAGACGAGACATGGAGTGGAGACCGCGTATCGGCAAGTGTACAATGGGACGCTCCCTGCTAGATAGACGGAATATCTAAGAAGGTGGCTGAGGCAGACTGGATGCGGAAGGACGAGGACAGGGTGTTAGGCGCAGCCTAGGAGAGACCTATGTCCAGCAGTGGACTGCGATAAGCTGATTTGAATTTCTCGTAAGCCACGTTTTGCTAAATGGTGCTCATACCACTGAATGACGCTCATCAATCAGGGCTCATTCTTTTTGACCGAGACCCTTTAAACTGAAAACTAATAAAACAGCTTTACAGGCGAAACAAGCAGCAGGGCTATGGACAGGGCAAGCTATGGGTTAGCAGTTCAATATAAAACGATTTAGCAATTTGACTACCTACCTAAATTGCTCGTATATTCAAATCACAACTGCTATTCTTATGTAGATAATGAAATGGTATGACACGGCAAATTCACGTTAGGTGTTAATTAACTTTACAATTCATTTCCCTGACCTCGAGAATGTAATTATGGTAGGCCCCAGAAAACTAAGACAACCCAAAAAAAAAACTAAAAGACACGCTTTTATCACGTACTAAAAATTATAAAATAACTAGCTGCGCCCGGCTTAAGTGTCGATCCCGTGGGAATATCGGGATAAAAAGTAGCCGTAACAAACATATAAACACACACAGACACTCATAAACTTTGGCCTTTGTAATATTAGTGTGATTAAAATTATAAGTGCTAATTTTAACTTTTGCGTCTTCTATATTTTCTATTTAGTTAATAAGTATAAAGTGAACGACGTTATGACGATTAGGGTCTACTAGCAAACTCGAGGTAGCCCCTAAAGAGTTCCACTATCAACCTCCTGGCTCCATCATCAGATCAGCTCCAAGATATCAAATTATAGTCTTGTCTTCCGAACTACATTTACATACAAAGTTTCATTTCGATATGACAATTAAAAGTAGTTTAAAATTGACTTCTAAGATTTGGTCACATTGTTAGTTATTATCTCGTGGGTTAGTAACAGTGTAGCTATTAAAAGCGTGTTAAAAATGTCTGTCAATTAACTTGGACAACTGCAGTCCACTGCTGGACATAGGCCTCTCCCAGGCTGCGCCACAACACCCTGTCCTCTGCACATATCTGTAAAACAAACAAAATATACGAAATTCAGCTTTGTTTTCATTTCCATTTCTTCGGGAAAACAATTAAAACTAAGTAATACGATACTTTAAGATATACACGATCGAAATCGAGAAGAAACCTTAAATAAATTTCGTACCTGGCTTCTGTGTTGGCTTTATCACTGGAACTCACTGTTTTCACATGCTTTTTATTTTTCTTTCGAGTAATTCATTTCATTTTCATTCACTCGTCCATTTAGGACGACTTGCAGAAAATAAAATAAATTATATTTTTATTCTGCAAGTATTTGGCTGTATTTGCGTATGGCACTTGTTGGCCATTTATGAAGATTGGGTGGTAATCATAATTCCTGTTGGTGAAGTCAATGTGAAGTGAATTCGATTCATTTAATTTAATTCTCCATTTTTGTACCCAGTCATGAACTTTATTTACAGCGATTTGTACCTTTTTGATTGCTTCCGTATGGCATGACCCTGTCGCCATAATGGCAGTGTCGTCCGCAAAGGTTGCAATAGTATTATTTTCCCGCTCTGGTATATCATGCGTGTACAGCAGGTAGAGGACTGGACCCAGCACACAACCTTGAGGCACGCCAGCTTTAATAACTTTTAATTCGGAAAAGGCATCCTCGTGCCTTACTCGAAACATTCTATCTGTAATGTATGATTGCAGGATATCGGCAAATCATTGGGCAGCATTAGTCTCAGCTTATGTATCAAACCCTTATGCCAAACTCTATCAAAAGCGTGTGCCACATCGAAAAATACAGTGGAGCAGACTTTTTTATCTTCAAGCGTTCTCTCAATGATGTTGGTAATTCTTATTACAAAGCTGTTTGAAAAATTGTTTTTAAAACGCCTAAAACCTATAATAAACGAGAAAAATCTGATCCCTGACCATCAGTGTGGTTTCAGAGAGAAACACTCAACAATAGACGTGTGGACGTGCCGCGCGCTATCCGAGCACAAGCGATGGACCGCACGGTCCGTGGAGCGGCCGATCCGAGCGCTCCGCGACAGACGATTTTTTTTTTTTTTTTGCGGATGGGAAGTCATCAAATGACCCCTCCCGCTCTGGGTGGAGCGGAAGGGAGTGTCAGACTCTTACTGACTAAAACCCACCCGTGTTCCTTCCTTAGCCCTTTATGTTCCGGGCCAGCGGTAACCCTTTCGGACAATCCCGCTGACCCGGCAGGCTTCGGCCCTATGGGGCCCCTCCTCGATGCTGACATCTCTTTGAGGCGCGCGTGGAACACGTAACCGCCGTCCGGCACGGTAGTAATGGGTAGCTCACCGTCCGATCAGGACCACGGATCGGACGGTGAGCTACCCATTACTCTCCGCCCACAGGCCCGCGCCTACGGTGGCCGGGAATCGTCGCGCGGCTCCCGACGCCCGGAGCGTCTCCCGCGGCGGCTGGGACAGGAGGCTCTCTCCCTGAGCCGTCCCGCCACCTCCTTCGCTAGCATGACTGCTTCGCAGAAGGAGGTGACTGCCTCCCACTCCCTCTCGCCCCGGACCATGGCTTGCACCAGAGCCGGGCGCGAGAGGTCGCCGCCGCTGCCGATCGCCTCTACGAGGACACGGCGGTGCTCCGCCCAAGCGGGGCAGACCTCCACCGTGTCCTCTGGGGCGACCGACGATTGTACGTAGATCGGGCAAATAAATGATTTGATTTGAACCTAGTCTAGCTAATATGTGGATTGGCACTATAATGCGCAGTAGGGTAGTAGGTTCCCTAAAACGAATCCTGCGAAAGAATCTCCGATCCACGATCGGCGCTCAATGGTCGTGGATCGTGGACCGCCGATCCAATTTTGGATCGTCCGGTGTGGACCCAGCTACCATACTATTTATTACATTTGAGTATCTCCAATCGCAGAGGTAATTGTGAAGCGTATTTTCCACGAAGTAGATTAGGATATTTTGAAAAAGGCTGCCTCGTTGATCGAGAGGTTGCAAGAGCTACTGACTGCTGAGCGTGAGGACCTAGGTTTGCCTCTCAGGTTGGGCAAAGTATTATTAAGTTTTTCCATTAGGAATTTCTCAGTACAAACCCGGAATTAGGTTTTATTACATGGGTCTCACAACACAACTGCTGAAATGTTGGTATACATCTCCTCTGCTGATCCCTTTGGCCACTACAAGCGTGATGTTAAAAGCATCGAATGTCGATCTCACAAACTCTCTTTCCACCAACCAATAGTAAGAACGCTTGTTTCTGCTCACGCCTTGAAACCGTTATTTATTGAGACTCATGAATACAAAACAGAGTTTTGGACTTTTTACTTTCCTTTTTTTCTTTCTTTCCTTCTTTATTGTTTGTTCGTTTGTTTATGTTTCCTTGAGGGGCTACTGTTTGCAGCCGAATGATTGAAATAGGTGTTAAGTGCTTTTACTTATGTAGTTGCTGAGAGGGTTAGGGGAACGGACTTTTGACTTACTCCCCGTAAGTTAATCTTGGAATAGTGCTAAAGTGTCCGATCTTGGGAGAAAATACACCAGCTGGTCAGCAGTTCCTTGGTCAGACAACATCATGCGGCTAGGTGGAATGTAGCGTAGAAGAGAGGAGGCTCATTTTCTGTAGGCATAACGATAAAGTATGTATTGTAATTTTGTTCAAATGTTGTTTAAAAAGTTGCTCCAGTGAGTCCAAAATTAATGTTCCTAGGTGGTAATAAAAAAAAACTGAGTAAAAGCGTCTCGGACTAGGCACAGTGAAGGGTTCCGTAGTTGGGATGAATTTATCCCAAGAACAGTTGCATGTTTTTCAATACATCGATATCTGTCACGGTCAATTCTCCAACTGCGAATGTATGTTTGTAATCACAAAAATTAATTTTGACGGACAGACAGACGGACGGACGGACGAACAACGAAGTGATCCTATTAGGGTCCCGTTTTTTCCTCTTGATGTATGAAACCTTAAAACAATAAACAGTCACTCAACTAGGGGCAACTAGCTTCAACTTTCTGAATAACTGACAGACTTTTAATTTTGACAATTCAAATGTGCCTGTTTAATTGAAGGAAGGAAGGACAAGGTTTAATTGAAATAAATGCTTTGAGTTGGAGTTTGACTCTTTGCTAAATTAGCAACAATATGCGATCACTAATCCATAATGCCAAGTTTGGTGATCCTGACAAATTCACTTTTAGCAGTTCATTGTGTAGCTCACATTTAGCAGCAAACATTTACGGGATGGTAAAATAAAATACCTATTTCATTCTACACGAAGAAACAAGACAAATAATCTTCCGATCGTACCTGAGAAAAGTTTCTACCAATACATAAGTTCGTTCGAGCGAACATTAGCAGTCGTAGATAAAATCCATACTGACACCACAAAAAAGACAGATACAGAATGTCAGCTCTATACGAGTAAAAAAATTCGTATGCACACGACAAGCTACACGAAACTGTAAAATTTTCCCAATCAACCTTGAACCTTATGCTTTAGCAATAAAGTTGAAATCTATTAATTGTAGCTTGATGTGCTGATATGTACAATCAGCTTGTGAAAACCTTATAAAAAACCTTATATTTAGAAAAAAGTGATCAACGGTTTTAGGCGCCTGTCCCACCGCTTGCAATGAAAGAGAAGGGAGTAGAACTACCAACTAAAACCGAGTTAGCGAACAAGGAGCAGCGATTACTCGCTAGTATGCTTAAGCATAATAATATTGCATATGTACCAAGCCTGAGTCTCTCACCAAGTGTTCTGCCCGCCAAGCGAGCGTCGCTTAGTCTTTTTTGATATCTCTTGTCGCTGCGAGAAACGAGTACTCGCCGGCGGTGTGAACAGTTAGCGATCAACTATTCATGGCACATCAAGCTACTACAATCTGTCAAATTTCTTTAATAGATTTTCAACTTTATCGCTAAAACATAAGGTTCACAGTTGATTGGGAAAATTTGACAGTTTCGGGTAGCTTGACATGCTAACGTCTGTACCTCTTTTACACACTGGACTACAATCTTTTGTACGTTTCTTGAGTCAGAAAAACGTTGATAGCTAGGTAGTCGCTTCCTCATTGGCGGTGGGCGTACGTATGGCACTCTCAAACAAATGCCAGTCGCGAGTGCACTTGCGCTCGCAAAATGTGACGTGTGTAATTCTATCAAGGCCCTAATTCACTATGACCACTCAATGATTCCTTACTTCGAAATCACGTCAATTCCTCGCGTCAATCTCGCGTTCATTTCGCGCGGTTTCATTGTGTCGTAGAGAATACGGCCCCTGTTCGCTTGGTGTATGGAGCAAGCCTTCTGTAACTATCTATTCTGTGGTGGTAGGGTGGCATCGAACAACTTGGACGGTGGCATTGGTATTGCCAGTGATTTATGATGTGCCACTTAACTGTGCCAATAAACACGAGTTGTACCTTATCGACGGAGGGGGGTAGGAGAGTTTTGTGATGGAATTTGTTAGGAGGCATGTTTTGCTTTTTTGTTAAAAAGTGGTTTGGAATGTAAAAAGGGAGGGTTATGTCGACAAGTGCATTACATTTATATTTAAAGTTATGAGCCGATATCTGGGAAATTTGTTGCGCCACATTTTCTTTCCAGCTGAAGCACTTGGAAGTGGTGAAGGGTGGGCGTTTTGGGGACTACAGACTGTCTTATGTAATTTTGACGTTTAAAAAGTGCTGATTCTCAGTCTAATTTTAATAAATGATTTTGATTTTATTACCACTGGTAGGTTTCAACAGGTTTCAATTAACTAAGCAGACCGATAATTTTATGTAATTTAATTTATCTGACAGATAGTCTCCATCCATACACTGGTAAACAGCAAAAAGTACCCTATGTCCTTCCCCAGGATACCTTCTAAATCCGTTCAGTGGTTTAGGCGTGAAAAGGTAACATACAGACAGAGAGACAGAGTTACTTTCGAATTTATAATATTATAGTATGGATTACAAAATTAAATTTCTGGTTTTCTGTACTAAATGGATGTATTGTGGAAAGCCAGAAATTTCAAATAAATAGGATGTGACTGTGGTAAATGTTATGGTTAAGGTTTCCTATTTAAATGATGGCGTTTTTTTTTTGTGGTGTATAATAAAGTATAGATAAATAAATAAAAGTGATTACTTCTGCGAAGTGATAACCTTTACAAAATGTCATTAGGTTCTATTCTCGGTAAAGGTAAAGGGGTAATTTTTTCGCAGCGTTTGACATTAAAAATGGCTATATTTACGAATGAACAAGTACCTAATTGACATTTCTTAGAAATAACATCACATAACATCACGCCTGTACTTCACGAAGAGTTAGGTAGAGATGTACAGACGCCAGCACATCAAGCTACTACAATCTGTCAAATTTCTTTAATAGATTTTCAACTTTATCTCTAAGACATTAAGGTTGAAGGTTGATTGGGAAATTTTGACAGTTTCGGGTAGCTTGATGTGCTGGTGTCTGTACCTTTACTCCATCCACTTTTCGCCATGTGATAGGGGGCACAAATCCAGACTACGGGCTGCTACTGAGAAATTCCTGATAGGAAAACCCAATAACACTGAACAACAACAACCTGGGAATCTTTCATTTTTTAGAGTTCCGTACCCAAAGGGTAAAAACGGAACCCTATTACTAAGACTTCGCTGTCCGTCCGTCCGTCCGTCTGTCTGTCACCAGGCTGTATCTCAAGAACCGCGGTAGCTAGACAGTTGAAATTTTCACAAATTATGTATTTCTGTTGCCGCTTTAACAACAAATAGGTACTAAAAACCAAATAAAATAAATATTTAAGGGGGGCTCCCATACAACAAACGTGTTTTTTTCGGCGTTTTTGCCTTGTGGTACGGAACCCTTCGTGTGCGAGTCCGACTCGCACTTGGCCAGTTTTTTACTTATTTTTATTGCTAGCTGCGCCCTGCGGTTTCTCCCGCGTAAATGTTGATCCCGTGAGAATATCGGGATAAAAAGTAGCCTATATGTTAATCAGGGTGTCAGCTACCTCCATACAAAATTTTATCAAAATTGGGCCGGCGGTTTGAGCGTGAAGAAGTAACAAACATATAAACACACACACAAACTTTCGCCTTTATAATATTCGTATTAGTGTGATGGGCCCGCTCTTGACCTTGGTTACGCCCCGGAGCCCGAAAGTCTGACAACCAGTCTTACCAAGGAGTATCGTATTACCCAGCAACTAGGTTGTGGAGGTCAGATAGGCAGTTGGTCCATGTAAAATACTGATATTTTTAGCAGGTTAGACCGGAAGCCAACCCAAATATTGTTTAACATCGAATGATTAACAAAGCCTTCATAACATTATTACTTAATAGGTGTAGTGGTATCTACCACGCCACATGAATACTAACTTCACGCAAAATCCTGCATCTCGCAAGCAGAGTTTACCGCGCAACTAGCATAGATACAACAGCCCGACATGAATCATCGGTCAGTTGCCCGCCAGACACAACACCCGTCTGGTCGGAGGATCTTCCCTTTTCTATAGAGTATAAGTGAACTTTACTCCCTGTTCCTCATACCTCTATACAGGTACCCAACATAATGAGGCACATACACATACAAAGAACTCATTTCAAAAGTCAGTAGGTACATGTAAGTAGAAATCGGATTGCCGCACATTCGCGTCGCCTTCCGTACATCGTTAACGTGAAAGCACTATTGTGCCCGACTGTACCTACGCGAGGTTTACAATTCTGATTCAAACATGTCTGCATTTGTCGTATGTTACCGCAGAAGTAGATTTTTGAGTAATTTGTTTGTATACAGACGCCAGCACATCAAGCTACCCGAAACTGTCAAATTTTTCCAATCAACATTGAACCTTATGCTTCAGCGATAAAGCTGAAAATCTATTAAAGAAATTTGACAGATTTATTTATTTATTTACGCACATAAATATACAGAGGCGGACTTAATGCCATAGGCAACCACAGATTGTAGTAGGTTGATTTGCTGACGTCTGTACCTAGGCATTTATGCGTGATATGAATATAATTTATAGCCTTTAACACTCAGGAATAATGTAGCTTTCTACCAGTGTATTTTTTTTTTATTGGATCATTAGTTGCGGAGATTACCACCTACATACAAACTTACAAATAAACAAATTTTACCTCTTTATAATATTCTAATAAGTAATAAGTATAGATTGATACTCATAATGTAACTAACAGAAGATCACAATTTTACCATAATAATAGGTAAGATTTGAATTTTATTTGTAATATTTTTTTAAACTAGGTACATGAAAATCTAAATACTTAAAATAAAGAGCTTTCATATTTTACTTTATTAATAAATTACCGTCGTTATTTCATAAGAGATCAATTCCAAACTTAATGTGGTAATATAAGGTTTCAATGGCAACACCTGGGTTTTAATCTTTTAGAACTTCAAAGTTCTAAACAAGAACATTAGAACAATTTATAGTAGTCGCTTAGATAACCCCATTTTAAAATAAAATCAGCTGGGGATATTTTCGTCTTCTTTTTTTTACCTACGTACCTATTCTTTTTTTACATCGTGCTCACATTATAATTATAAATTCAAAAGTAATGATATCTATATATATAAAATGGTAAACTGACTGACTGATTGTTGATATATCAACACACAGCCCAAACCGCTGCTCCTAGAGACATGAAACTTGGAGGGTGTGTTCTTTGTGAAGAGTAAGTATCCACTAAGAAAGGATTTTTGGGAATTCTACCCCTAAAGGGGTGAAATAGGGGATGGAAGTTTATATGAAAGTCCGTCAGTTTTTAAGTTATGATCTTCAAATTTTGTGTTTATTCTGAGGATTGAAAATTAATTTACACATGTCTCAGCGTTTTTGACAATTCTACCCCCGAAGAGTTAAAAAGGGGGATGAAGTTGTGTATGGAAAGTCCTTAATTTTCGAAGGAATAATTACTAAATTTATTATCTAGGCTTATGGTTGGAAGATAACGCAACAGTGTTGTTAGAATTTCAACCCTTAAGGGGGTGAAAAGGGGGATGAAATTTAGTTTTTAATTATATAATCTATCAACACACAGCCCAAACCGCTGGTCCTAGAGACATTGGAACTTGAAGGGTGTGTTCTTTGTAAAAAGTAAGTATCTACTAAGAAAGGATTTTTGGGAATTACACCCATATAGGGATGAAATAGGGGATGGAAGTTTATATGAAAGTCCGTCAGTTTTGAAGTTAGGATCTTCAAATGTTGTCTTTAGGCTGAGGGTTGAAAATTAATTTACACGTGTCTCGGCGTTTTTGACAATTCTACCCCCGAAGGGTTAAAAAGGGGGATGAAGTTGTGTGTGGAAAGTCCTTAATTTTCGAAGTAAAAATCACTTAATTTATTATACACGCAACGGTGTTAAGGGGGTGAAAAGGGGGATAACATTTTGTTTTCTTCTATATTCTATAATATACATATTTAAAAGGGAACCGTTACTGACTGACTTATATATCAACGCACAGCTCAAACAACTGAACGGATTGTGCTGAAATTTGGCACACATAAAGCTATTGTGATGTAGGCGTGCGCTAAGGATTTTCCAAAACTCACTCCCTAAGGGGATGAAAAGGGGGGATTTTGATTGTATGAAAAATCTTATTCCTTGAGTTATTACACTTGAAACGTGGCACGAATACTTTTTCAAAGGGGGTTAAAGTTTGTGTGGAAGAATTTTAACGCGTGGTCCGATTAACTCGAAACTCAGTTTTAATAAGTTTTTGACAGAAGTGTATGGAGTTTTCGGAAATTGACCCCTGACGGGGATAAAGTGGTAACTCGATTTTTAAGGGGATTATGAATGGCTTGAATAACTAAAAAAAATATGTGTAAACTTTGAACTTGAAATTTGGCACGAATGCTTATCTAAGTAAATTATAAAGTTCGTAATTTTTTGGAATTCTATACTACCCTAAAGGGAGATTGGGGGTGTCAAATTTTGTATGGAAAATTTTTAACGCGCGGTCCAATTAACTCTAAACTCAGTATGTAAAATCAAAATAAATAATAAAGTGTACCAGGGGCAGGGTTATTCTAAAATCTACCCATAACGGGGTGAAGAGTGGTGGTAGTCAATTTCACAGGGGAGTATTACGTGGCTTGATTAGCTGGAAAATTGGCCCAGACGATTTGTCAAAATGCCACCCTTCATCATCATCTGCCTAGCCTTTTCCCAACTATGTTGGGGTCGGCTTCCAGTCTAACCGGATGCAGCTGAATACCAGTATTTTACATGGAGCGACCACTCAAAAATCATTCAAAATGCCACCCTTATGAGTATAAAAAGAGGGGATACAGTTTATATGAAAACTCTTATTCATTTGTTTAATAAACTTGAAACTTGGCTATATTTGGCTCAGTAAATAGTAAAGATTGTCATTTTTAGTTTAAACAAAACTTCTCACAGAGGATTTAGGAGGTGACAAAGTTGATAGGTTAGAAAAATATGTAATCCGCTGTCTGTTCGCTGTTTTAGTGTTTTTCAAAAATCAACCATTACCAAGGTGGAAAAGGATAATAAAGTTTAAGGGGTGGATTTTACTGCTTGCTTCCATTAACTCGATAACGGGTATGGGTCTTTGAGTGAAGTTATGAACACATCCTAAACGATTTTTCATAATTCCACCCTTATGGGGGTGAAATGCGGGGTATACAGTTTATTTGAAAAATCTGATCCCTTTGATCTATAAACTTAATAATTGGCCCGAAACCTTATTTATGTAAATAAATGATAAAGATCAAAAATATACATTTTCGAAATTTTTAGAGGAAAGTACAATTTTACGCGGACGAAGTCGCGGGCAGAAGCTAGTATCTAATATTTTTGTAAAATATAATTTTAAAAGAGTGTCCATGGAGTTTCTTGCCCGTTCTTGTCCTGTACCTACTACAACTAGTTTCATATCTTCTGACTGACTGACTTCTTGACAATTCAAAAGTACCTGAAATAAATACTTTGAGTTTTCCATTTGATTAAGTCATTATTTTAATGCAAAGATAACGTTGGCATTTATCTGAATTTTAGTTGTAATAACAATCTATTACAACGTGGCAGTGGGCTGGCTATGTTTGTCGGTGAAGCACACGAGTCCTGGACAAGTGTATTGTGCGACGCCCCCAGCTAGATGGATCAATGACCTCAAAAAGGTGGCTGGGACAGACTGGATGCGAAAGGCGGAGGGCAGGCCGGGCGTCGGGAGCCACGGGACGACTCCCGGCCACCGTAGGCGCGGGCCTGCGGGCGGAGAGTAATGGGTAGCTCACCTTCCGATCAGGACCAGGCCCGTGCCGGACGGCGCGTACGTGTTCCACGCGCGCCTCAAAGAGATGTCAGCATCGAGCAGGGTCACCATAGGGCCGAAGCCTGCCGGGTCAGCGGGATAGTCCGAAAGGGTTACCGCTGGCCAGGAACATAAAGGGCTAAGAAAGCACGGTGGGTTTTAGTCAGTAAGAGTCTGACACTCCCTTCCGCTCCACCCAGAGCGGGAGGGGTCATTTGATGATTTCCCATCCACAAGAAAAAAAAAAAGGGCGTTGTAGCGCAGCATGGCAGAGGCCATGTCCAGTAGTGGACTGCGATAGTCTGACTTGATTGATTGACAACTACAACTATGAAAATCAAATCAAATTGAATAAACTGTGATTCTAGCTGCAAACTATTTGAAATTCTTGGTTATTTTGATGACTTAAAACAATCAATTGAAGGACCTTAATGTCTAGATAATAAGAGGTAAAATGTCAAGAATAAAAACCTGTAGTTGTCAATGACATTTAATGTAATGTTATTCGACGAGGGCGTCCGCACCGGTAGGCGAGTAATCAGAATAAGAACGTTTTTCCATAGTGATGGGAAGTCCGGGATTTTCAAACTAAAACGGGACTGAAGAGTGAAGGTAACTTGAAAGTAAAATCCATTTTCGATAATTGATAGCGTAATCAGTATTGACACCAATAATGCATTGCACTTCGTAATGTAATAAGAAAAGGCGTACTATTTGATCTAGAGCCATCACAAAATTGCAGATTCTTTCAGATTATTTTTCTATAAGGTACAACAAAGGTGCTTCAAAGATTTAAGCTTATGGAGGAAACCTGGAATGAATATAATATAATAATTCTAACAAAAAATACTTAATACGGTTATAATTTTAATCTACCACTACTTTTTTCAGTAGATTATTTATATTAAATACGTTACATTGAACAATAAATTAACTTAGTAAAAATAGTTATAAAATGGCTAGAGTAAGCCTATTATAAAGTCTAATCCTGTTAAACAAAAATGTAAACACATTCATACATTTTTTTAAATAAATAATGAATGGTAATCATGCACTTAACACATAAATTCTAAATTTAAAATCTACTTTCAACAGCTTTGACTTATACCCAGTTTTTGTTTCATGTGCTCAACACGGAGTAGGTATTGAATTTTCATATATTTTTACCCATGGCTTTATCGACAGTCAAAAGTATCGACTCGATAAAATCCCGGGAAAAAATCGCATGCCCCTCACTATTCCTTATATAATACTGCTTAAGAATCTCATGGCGTTTAATGCATTCTGCCTTCTTGTAAACAGATTATAATTTGTTTTTGCTCCTCTCCTGACTCCATCTGAATCCCGGGGAGCTTTGTCTTCTTTTGTCACTGGCTCAACATTATTTGTAGTGTTGTACTTTTCTATTTTCCTGTCTAGACTGATTTTTTTTTTGGTTTCTTTTTAAAAAGGGTTTGTCATGCAAATGTGTAGTACCGACGTTGAAACATTAGGACAAAAACTTTATTTGATTTACGTGAAATTTATTTGTATTAAACAGCGAATATTTAATATTTGCGTTATCCCGTACAGGTTTCGAAATCAACAGTGTCAAAAAAACTCCACATTTATTTTCACATATTCAAACATAAAAATCGGGAATTAAAAGAAAATACGAACGCGAATCAACAATTCCCACTCCTATAAAGAGTCCGTAAAAAACGCAGCTTTTCGAAATAAACAAGAACAAATAAACTATACAGACTCAAAAGAACATTCGCTCTCTTCAGAATCCAGCTGAAAACTGTTTTTACGACTTAAACTTTTGCAAATCAAAACTCTTGCAGAGCTTCCTTATCTTTTCATCTTATTTTCTTTCTCTCCTTTACCAGCTCCGTTGCA
Source organism: Oligia fasciuncula (assembly GCA_963082905.1). Taxonomy (NCBI): domain Eukaryota; kingdom Metazoa; phylum Arthropoda; class Insecta; order Lepidoptera; family Noctuidae; genus Oligia; species Oligia fasciuncula. The sequence continues at coordinate 8,879,267 of OY720411.1, forward strand.
GGGCAAAGTTAATTCTCTTATTAATAAAACATTCAAACCTTTAAACTGCGTTTTTATTCAGTCGGGTAATGTTTCCGCTCCGTATAGCGTTCTATTTGGATGATATAACCCGGGTAATTTGAGATGTCTTTTTATTTTTACTGTCTTGCATTCTTTGCGTTTGCATTTTTGTGTCAGAAAACACTACAAAGGAGAGTGGCTACAAGAATTGCTGGTTTCGCTAACAGTGTAACGTTAAATAAAATACTGTTTGCAGGTATTTTTTCTAAGAAATAAGGTTTTTTTTTTTTTTGCGGATGGGAAATCATCAAATGACCCCTCCCGCTCTGGGTGGAGCGGAAGGGAGTGTCAGACTCTTACTGACTAAAACCCACCCGTGTTCCTTCCTTAGCCCTTTATATTCCGGGCCAGCAGTAACCCTTTCGGACAATCCCGCTAACCCGGCAGGCTTCGGCCCTATGGGGCCCCTCCTCGATGCTGACATCTCTTTGAGGCGCGCGTGGAACACGTACGCAATAATACGTACGTAATAAGGGGTTGCTTCATGCTTGATATAGTTGCTTGTAAGCCCCTTAATAAACTCCGTGTTACAGGTGAAAATCTAGCAGTTAATGGTGTAAACGATAAACCAGGGAAAGGCAATGATTCAGTTTTGGTGCGCGTCGCGGCCTCTCATGTGAAGTGGCTCTCGCTTTAGTGTCTACATATTGACGGTACGCTGCCGCGCTGGTTCACAAACACGAGGCCCAGTATCGGCAGTTGAGGTTTATATGTCATGCCTGGTATTTAGGTAAACGGAGGACTGAATTTTAAAAATGATACCTAAATGGGAAGGTAAACATGTTTAAAGGGGACGTAAAAAGTGAGAACGATACGTAAATAAGCTGTAGGTAATAAGCTTACGTTTTATTTAACACTTTGAACGCCTTTGTCACATATACGTGACAAGCAAGCGCGTGCCCTGTACGCCAGTCGTGTGTCGCCTATCCTATTACGAGCGACACAAATATGTGACAAAAATGCGGTGCACTTTATCAGGAAATAAACAATTAAATCATTGTTTTTGTGTGTTTTTATTTGTATACCTTAAATATTTAAAATTGTGGCTTGGCGTGGAGGGCACGCGCGTGCGTTTATGCTCTGGCGTTCAAAAGGTTAATGTAATATTTATTTATTGGACTCATGGAAAGAAAGAAAGAAAATACTTTTCTAAGCGGTTAGACTGGAAGCTGATTCCAGCGTAGTTGGGAAAAGGCTAGGCAGATTGATTTTAGACGTGTTAAAATTTTACATTTAAAAGTTTATTTGTGGTAAAAATGACGCAGAGATAGAACAAAAACACAGAAAAGAACAAGTTAGAGGAAAATACACGCCACATCTACGCAAAACGGCCATCGCTCAGCATAATGCTGGCCGAGCCCGAGCCCGACAAATATTAGGTATACAGGGTTATTGATAAAATTAACAACCTCTTAAGAGGTTATTGTACTCATCATTATGAACAACTTTTACTATGGGACAAAACCTGAAATCGCGAAAAAAAATATCTGCTGTTCCCTACATTTATGTTCGTTATAACACAAAGTTGGGTTAGTTACACCATTTATAACTCAAGAACGGCTGGACCGATTTTTATGATCTTTGATTTGTTGGATGTGTCTCCGCCCCGAATAGCAGAATAACTATTGAAACATGGAAAAAATTCAAGAAAACAATAATAATGAAGATATGTAATTCATTTTCTCATACATTCGTTCTAATTGATTCTGAGGCGGTGAGAAGTTCGCCGGGTCAGCTAGTCACACTAATATTATAAAGGCACAAGTTTGTGTGTGTTTATATGTTTGTTACTTCTTTACGCTCAAACGGCTGGACCAATTTTAATAAAATTTGGTATGGAGGTAGCTGATACCCTGGATTAACATATAGGCTTTTTATTTTATCCCGATATTTCCACGGGATCGAAACTTATGCGGGTAAAACCGCGGGGCGCAGCTAGTATTTAATAAAAATTTGTTACACGTATAACTGACTTTATATTCTTCTTGGAATTCGTACAAGTAATACAGAGAAGTCCCTCAAACCTAATCTCTTTAACAAAAGCAAGGAACACAATAATTTGTAGGTACAACAAAACAAACAAAAACCATTTTATTTTCGTTACAAGAGTGTCTTTGAAAATAAACCTATTAGTTTAAGTTAAATACGAAAATTATCTAATTTCTTACTCACAGTTGAAAACGAAGAAAAATTACGTTTTCTAAGACAATTAATGTTTCTGTTTAAAGGCGAGTTCACATTAGGGCAACTCTATGAACAGGCACTGACTTATAACGAGCACTTTTAATAATAATAATAATAATAAATGCCCTACATGGACCCGATGTTGATCTATTAGCGTCCGTAGCCTGGCTGCGTTTCGGTGACCTCTTTGGGGAAACCGAAGGTTTTGTCTGTGCAATTATGGACGAAGTTATGATGACGAACAATTACCGGAGATTTATTGTGAAAGACGGCACGGTTGACATCTGTCGGGCATGCCACCGGCCGGGAGAATCAATCAGGCATATTATCTCCGGGTGTTCTCGTCTAGCTAACGAAGAGTACTTGCATAGACACAACCTTGTAGCCAGGATAATCCATCAGCAACTTGCTCTGAAATACAACCTTGTGGAATCGGAGGTGCCGTACTACAGGTATGTGCCCGACCCAGTTCTCGAAAATGGTGATATCACATTATATTGGGATCGATCCATCATCACTGACAGGACTATTGTTGCCAATAAGCCTGATATAGTGGTGGTGGATCGACCAGAGCGGCGCGCAATGATTGTTGACATAACCGTCCCGCATGATGGGAACCTCGTGAAAGCCGAGAAAGATAAACAAATCAAGTATCTTGACTTGGCTCACGAGGTTGTCGACATGTGGGATGTGGACTCAGCGATCATTGTGCCGATAGTTGTGACAGCCAATGGTTTAATTGCCAAGAGCCTCGACCAACACCTGAGGAGGCTCTCGTTGGGCAGCTGGATCAAGGGCTTGATCCAGAAAGCGGTACTTCTGGACACGGCCCGAATAGTTAGGAGGTTCCTCTCTCTGGAGCCCTGACCGCCGGTAGCTTGGACCCTTTTCCCGATACCGGTGGGCTACTATTTTTTATATTTTTAAATGTTTTTATATTTCTTTATACTAATATTTAAAAATATAATTTATAAGAATTTAAATGAATAAAGGAGATAATAATAATATTTTTAAATGTTTTTTATACTTATTTTATATTTTAAGAAATATTTAAAAATGTAATTAGATGTGTAAATAGACAAATAAACGAAAATAATAATAATATTCCACAACTATCACACAACGCCGTCTAGTCTCAAGCTAAGCAGAGCTTGTGTTATGAGTACTAGACAACTGATAAACATACTTATATATTTCTAAATACATACATATATAGATAAATTACACCCAGACACAGAACAAATGATCATGCTCATCACACAAACATTTGTCCTGGGTGGGAATCGAACCCACGACCTCCGGCATAGCAGTCATAGTCACTGACCACTAGACCAACAGGTCAATTTTGGCGAATATTATGCTTTCTTAGATAAACTCACGACTTCTCATGGGGGTAGGTAGAAACTACAAAACACCCTCTGATACGATCCTTACATACTAAGTGTTCATAACGTAGACGGAGTAAACTATAGACTGCTGCATATCTTCTTTTTCATTCGCACAAGAAAAAGAGAAATATATAAACGTCACTAGCAAAGAAAAGAGACAGAGTAAGAATATTTCTGTCCCTTACTGCGTGTCGGCTAAGCACTTCAATGTGCACAACAAGTTTGACGTTTATGAATGAAATAATAAAAACTACACCGCGATTAAACGGAAAATAAGATCTTTTTCGTGCATAATTCAATAATAGTAGGTACATTTGCGCAACTGTGAAAATGGTAAGGTGCAGTGTAATAAGCTGTAAAAATGATAGTAAGATGAAGATTGCCGGAATTTTTTGTCCCCTTCAGTGACACGGATACCATGCATGAGTCTATAGATTACTCTGTCTACGGTTCATAAACACGAATGTCACGCGTCAACGGCTGAGGCAACAGCGACTTGCCATCATAAAAAACCGGTCAAGTGCGAGTCGGACACGCACAACGAGTAAAAAAAAATTGTAGGTATATAACTACAAATTTACGGTTTTCGGATTTTTTCCTTTACTTGTGCTTTTCTCGCCAAATTTTATGATTCTAGATCAACGGGAAGTAACCTATAAGGTTTTGATTCCCTTGCGAGTGCCAAAATATGCGGCATTAGCGGAACATAAACGCCCGTATCTTTTGATTGCGATAACTTAGAAGTTTGATTTTTTCACTGCTTCAAGAGATTGCAGCGTTGAGTGTTTGATATGGGTATCATTTAAGCTATCACCAATTTAATTAGTTTTGTGTTTCTTAAATAATAGGGTTTGTCCTCCAAATAGTAGATCTGTCACCAAAATGTAGTCACCAAACAATGCAAAATCAGTTCCACAATAAATCACCTAAAATCCTGAGAATTATAAGGTCTATAATATTTTTTTTTTTAAATAATCTCTTTTTCCATATTTTTTTTCTTTAAAATTAGTCGTTTCTGGCACTCGCCGGCCGCTGCCGCGGCACCGCTCGCTTCGCTCGCTCGGCTCGTGCGTAGGAGGTCACAGTTTTAACCTAACCTAACCTAAGCGTTTTTTTTTAAATAATTAACCTCGTAACTAATTCGGTTCTCGATAATGTCCATTTCAAGTAACAAAACTGTTATTATAAGAACGAAGTTTATATTCATGTAATGCAATATAATTTTATTGGTTATCGATCTCTTATTTTACACATATATTAACATTAATTTGATAATTCATACCTGGGAACAATTTTTGTTTATCTGAGAACGAAAATATTTCGTGGCGATAGATCTATTTATTAGGTGATACAACTTGATGACAAATATAAATTTTGGTGATAGAAAATATAGTTCCCGTTTGATATTAATTTCAACTCGATTCCTGAGAAAATGGGTCTTGACAGACGGACAGACAGACGGACAACAAAGTGATCTTATAAGGGTTCCGTATTTCCTATTGAGGTACGGAACCCTAAAAACATTTCATTGACGTCATTCACCGGTAAGTTGCGGACGATATGTGGCAGCCACCGCTCTTGTAAGAAACCGTATCTTTACAAGATAATGCGGTTTATCAGCGCCTTTACTCTACAGAGAAATGCTCTAATGTGAACTCACATTTACAAAACGGATAGGTATCATTCGATGTTGCTAACTCACAGACGGAGATACTCGTAAATTGCAAACTTGTTTCAACGAGACGTCTTAGAACGGGCTCCTGAACTAGTTGCCAACTGGGTAGCTACTATATTTTTAAAGGAACATCTCGTTTTCCGCGAAATACGGTGGAGTACGGAAGATTCTAGAGTTAGAGGCAGGTTGGTACTGTTTATGGGTACGTGATGTTTTATAGAAGCGGTGAACCCAGATAAAAAAGATTCTGGGGCAAATTACTGAGGACAACAAAGAATTTGGAAATGCTCGGTCGAATTATAGAGGACCACAAACAATTTGGGAAGACTGATGTAACATTTCCTGGCAAAACTAATATTATCTTAGAGATCAAAGAGATGTCAGCATTATTAAGGGGCACGTTAGGGCCGAAGCCTCGGTCAGCGGGATTGTCCGAAAGGGTTACTGCTGCCCCGGAACATAAAGGGCTAAGGAAGGAACATGGGTGGGTTTTAGTCAGTAAGAGTCTGACACTCCCTTCCGCTCCACCCAGAGCGGGAGGGGTCATTTTTGATGATTTCACATCCACAAAAAAATAAAATAAAATTGGCCAAGTGCGAGTCGGACTCGCACACGAAGGGTTCCGTACCACAAGGCAAAAACATCGAAAAAAACACGTTGGTTGTATGGGAGCCCCCCTTAAATATTTATTTTATTTTGTTTTTAGTATTTGTTGTTATAGCGGCCACAGAAATACATAATTTTTGAAAATTTCAACTGTCTAGCTATCGCGGTTCTTGAGATACAGCCTGGTGACAGACAGACGGACGGACGGACGGACAGACAGCAAAGTCTTAGTAATAGGGTTCCGTTTTTACCCTTTGGGTACGGAACCCTAAAAATAGCTTTTATCCGCGGGTTCGCCTGAGTGGCTGTCGAAAATTATCCCACGAAACCTACTGCCGGTATAAAAAGTATCCTATATCCTAACCCGTGTAATAGTGTGTCTACCTGTATGGAAAAAACCGAAATCATCCGTTCAGCTGTTAAGGCGTGAAAAGGTACACACGCCAGCACATCAATCTGCTACAATCTGTCAAATTTCTTTAATAGATTTTCAACTTTGTCGCTTAAACATAAGGTTTAAAGTTGATTGGAAAAATTTGACAGTTTCGGGTAGCTTGCTGTGCTGGCGTCTGTATCTACCAAGACAGAGTCACTTTCGCATTTATATTATTAGTAAGGATTCGTGAAGAGAGGAAGAACGATGAAAATTGTTCATAATATTGTTTGCTAAAGGGGTAAGAATGCTAAAGGTGTTTTTGTCAACTAAAGCCCTTTTGAACTTGAGACTGAAACAGTAATACGAACAGTCTTAAAAATACGGGAATATATTTATATATTTTAAACTTTTCGCACACAAAAATGGTACAAAGGCGGACTTAATGCCTTAGGCATTCTCTACCAGTCAACCAAGGGTGGTGAAGAGATTATATGGGAACAAAAATGAAATCATAAAAAAAAATCTGCTGTTTAGTACATTTTGACGAGTTATGTGAGCATAAATGATTTGTTTTTCGCTATTTCAGCTTGGGTCCCATAGTAAAAGTTGTTCATAATGATGACTACAATGACCCCTTAAGAGGTTTTGCGCATTTAACATTACACCTTGTATATCTGTGTGCATTTCCCCAACATCTTCGACTACTTTTTTTAAAATGTCAAATTCATGAAAGGAGGGAGGGAGCTCGGAATAATATTGTTTGCTAAAGCGGTACCTAAGAACGCTAAAAGTGTTTTCGATGATAAAGCAATTCTGAACGTTCAACACTAATAGCTATCTGACCGGCTATGTAGCCAGAAGTATTTCAAGGTTCTTAAAGAAAATGAGGTTGTTATTGAAAAGCTGTTAGTGAAAAAATATGATGGAAATTGAATGGGAAAACTACCGTAAATGAAAGTTACAGAAGTAGATGAGAACTAACTTTGAAATAATCTTGAACATATACAATCATAATATCAGCCTAGATTGACCCGAGGCAGGGCAAATGTGTCTTCTGATACAGAGAAGACACGAGCATTAATCACCACGCTTGCACAAGACGGGTTGGTGATTTCAGATTTATATTAACTACTAGCTGCGCCCCGCGGTTTCACCCGCATAAAACTCAATCACGTGAGAATATCGGGATAAAAAGTAGCCTATATGTTAATCCAAGGTGTCAGCTACCTCCATACAAAATTTTATCAAAATTTATCCAGCCGTTTTAGCAAGTAACAAACATATAAACACGCACACTCACAAACTTTCGCCTTTATAATATTAGTGTGAGAAGTCCAAATTAATAAAATCAATATTCCCTGACTAATATTATAAATTCGAAAGTAACTTTGTCGGTCTGTCACCGTTACCTTTCCACACCTAAACCACTGAACGGATTTTGATAAAATTTGCCAGTGAGATAAAAACACAGGATGCAATACATCCCGGGGAAGAACATAGGATAATTTTTATCCCGACATTCCCACTTGATCGACACTTATGCGGGTGAAACCGCAGGGCTCTGCTAGTTATTAAATGATATTCCAAGCCAGCCCATTTGTCTTAATAATCTCAAAACAATGAACACTTAACATATATCCCCCATTTTTTCCCTCCACATGTTAAAACTCCCCCTTATTCCCCCCTAATCCAGACGACGTGACCAGCCTTACTCCCGGCTTTGTAGAGAATCTACAAATTATGCGGAATGTAACTCTGTCCTCATCCGAGCCTTCCGAGGCATGTGGGGGGGGACTGCGAAGTTCCCCGATTTGTCCCCGAGCAAGGATGAAGAGTTGTACCTAATGTGAATAGTTACTCCGGATAGTAGTGACTTGAACAAGTCGTCTCGGATTTGAGGGGATTTAAATTTTGTATGGGATTACTCTCATAGCCGTTTTCAGGGTTAGTTCTGACATTTATTGTAGGTTGTAATATAACTATTAAGCCATACATTTTGAGATCTAATAATTGGTGCATAATCAGCCTATAATGTTCCCACTGCTGGGACTCAGGCCATCTCGTCGAGAGGGAGTAGGCGGGACCAGTGCGGGTCGGTAGTTGTCACCTGTCTTCGTAGCATAGTTTCCACACGATGTTTTCCTTCACCGTTTTGAGAGCAGTGGTGATGAAATAATTTACACAAAGTAAAGCGCCTGTCAGAGTTCGAACCTACGACCTATCTCGTAAGTCGCGGTCGTTACTTCTGGGCCACCACTGCTTCTTTTAATAATTGGTGAGTAAGATTATTTTGATAATATTTGTTCCTACGGGAGGACTTCCTCGTTGGTTTAGTAGCCGCAAGCGCTACTGCTGAGCAGGAGGTCCTGGGAATGATTCCCAGTTCGGGAAAAGTGTTATTGGGTTTTTGAAAAGTGTTATTGGGTTGAAATTCACCCGTCTTGAGCAAGCGTGGTGATCAATACTCGTGTCTTCTCTGTATGAGAAGAGGTCTTTGCCCAGCAGTGGGACAATAATAGACTGCTATTATTATTTACTTGATAGAACGAAGCAAGCTTTAACTACCAACCACGCGATTGTTAGATAAATATTCGATGAATTTCTATGTCCAATAAAATGGAATGAATAAACTAACAATGCCGCGTCGATATGTCTGTGGTTTGGATATATTGCCTATCAAATGTTTTGATTGAATCCACACTTTCATAATAAAATTGGATGTGCTGTACCACACAAACTAGAATCCAGATAAGTAATAATAATCGGAGTACCTATTATTATTATTCAAACGATGTAAATAACTACTAACGGCTGTCATTCGTTGATCTTTGACGATAGTTACGGGTCGTCAGAAGCCCGAAAGTCTGACAACCAGTCTTATCGATGAGTATCTTACTACCCATTGACAGGGTTCTGGAGGCCAGATAGGCGACCCAAGAACTATGGAAGAACTATGACCCCTGCCTGATCAATGTTTTATACATATATACACAGATAAAATGGCAGGGGGTGACTTGCACACACAATAATGGGGCCCCGGAAACGGTCGCTAGCACATAGTGACGTAGCAACAAGGGGGCAACATGTCCTGAGGTGCTTATTATTATTGTTATTAGCCTCAAAAAAAGGCAAAGTCCTCCCTACTCTCTTTCCACTTCTTTTTGTTCAAAGCTGCTAAGGACCAGTTCATGTTGAAGGAGTCCAGCTCGTCCCGCCATCTCCGTCTGGGCCTGCCACGATGTCGTTTGCCATTAAAGAGGGACCCATTGGGTCGTAAATTTGGCCCATTGTTCGTCTGACATGCGGCAGATGTGTACAGCCCAGTTCCATTTTAGCTTGGCAGCTTTCCAAGTGACATCAGTTATCTTTGTGATGGAACGGATGGTCGTAGACGAGACATGACTTCTAAAAAACTGATATTCCACAAGCCCAGTCTAAGTTTTGAACTATTTCAGTCTCTTTTGAGTTACATTGCACAATGGCCGCGCAAGTTCTGACGTCATAGTTGCTAGGTCACCTACCGGGGCACAATCAAGCTAGAATAAAATATGCATGCAGTTTTACTCGCTTTTTGTGAAGAGCTTGACGTGTATGAGATACGCAGGAGAATCAAGGTAACCGACGTAGCCCGAAGAATTGCAAGTGGCAGTGGGCAGGGCACATTGCTCGCAGAGCAGATAGCCGATGGGGCCGAAAGGTTCTGAAGTGGCGACCGCGTACCGGAAGACGTAGCGTTGGAAGGCCTCCCACAAGGTGGTCCGATGACCTTGTGAAGGCCGCAGGAACCCGTTGGATGCGAGAAGCGCAGAACCGGTCGAATAAAGATACAGGCAATCTAAAGATAGATTATTACATGATCATAGATCCCTCTAAACCCCACTTAGACACACAACAACCACAAGTAGTCTCCTACTCAGCATAGTGAGAAGTAACGGGTCCAAAATTTTTTATTCAGAATAAAAAAATGTTGACCCGAGAAACAAATTCATCCATTTATAACAGCAAGGTGAGTCAGGACAAATGTGATATTCTAGCGATATTTCAAGTAAATCTTGCTTATGTTGTCGCTACAAGTCTTGATGTTATGTTCATGAATACGTTAGGTACAGGTGCTTGTATGTAAATAATGTGTTTAGAGTTATCTCTTTATAGAAGCTAGGTGTAGGTAGGTATTACAGATTATGTCTGACTATAGCTTCTGCCCGCGAATTCAACCACGTGAAATTTTTTTTTTAGAGTTATCTCTTTATAGAAGCTAGGTGTAGGTAGGTATTACAGATTATGTCTGACTATAGCTTCTGCCCGCGAATTCAACCACGTGAAATTTCTGGCTAGCTTTTTCCCGCGAATTCGTCCGCGTGAAATTTTTCTTGTCCCCCCGACCGTTGCATTGCATCGCCCGTACGCGCATAAGGTACCTCCGTGTTACATCATTTTCGCTTAGCGTGGTTACGGCGTTTTTTTTTTTGTTTTTCTCCTTAGGGTTGTAGCGTGATGCTATAACGTTTTTTAAACGTTTCACGTTCAATAGGAATTTCTCCTGTATTGTTTACAAACATTTAAACTCACATGACACAAACAGCCGGGCCCGGACTAAGTACTTGTAGGTCATAGAAATATTTGTTCCGTGCGTGAATCGAACCCGCGACACGCAACGCAGCAGTCAATCGCTTAACCACTGCGCCAACCGTGCCGTCATAACCTTCCTTAATAATTGGGCTATCAAATGCAAAAATATTTATCAAACCCGACCGGTAGTTCCAGAGATTAGCGCATTCAAACAAACAAACTCTACCGCTCTATTATTAGCATAGATAGATAGATTAGTATAGGTTATATCAGTGTTATTGGGTTTTTCAATCTAGAATTTTTCAGCAGCACCCTTTTTTTTTTGTGGATGGGAAATCATCAAATGACCCCTCCCGCTCTGGGTGGAGCGGAAGGGAGTGTCAGACTCTTACTGGCTAAAACCCACCCGTGTTCCTTCCTTAGACCTTTATGTTCCGGGCCAGCGGTAACCCTTTCGGACCATCCCGCTGACCAGTAGCACCCTGGAGTCTGAATTTGTGCCCGGTTGATGGCGATAGGTTGTCTCAGACTGCGCTACAACACCCTGTCCTCCACCTTCCGCATCCAGTCTGTCCCAGCTTACTTCTTTAGGTCGTCGGTCGGTCCATCTAGCTGGGGGGCGTCCCACACTTGCCGATACCCATTATTTAGCTAAATATATAAAATTTAAAGTCCTGACTGACTGACTGATATATCAACGCACAGCCTAAACCGCTGGTCCTAGAGACATGAAATTTGGAGGGTGTGTTCTTTGTGAAGAGTAGGTATCCACTAAAAAAGGGTTTTTCGAAATTCCACCCCTAAGAGGGTGAAATTTCACGCGAACGAAGTCGCGGGCATAAGCTAGTAGATACATAAAGTTCACAAAAGTCAACTAGATTAGACCTATAAATTCTACCTCAGCCTCGAATGCACTGTTTATTTCCATTTACACCCATAAATAGCCCGGACCAGATCCTACTATACATTACAACATGGAATCCATTTCGGAGACGTTGTTTTTTAATTGGCCAGCGCAGATCACGATTGGCAGAGTTCCCGGTGACGTCACCGGGGTCAGAGGGTCAGAGACCAGCCATATGGGACAGTCCGGTCATTTCGTTTTGGATTTATTCCAAACATTGGACAGGCAATCTCTTTGATAGTGCTGACTCGTCTTTGAATGGATGGAATTAATGGGTGTTGTTGTTTAAAGGCTCCGGTGATGGAACTGGTATTCAGAAAGAAGCTACTGCCCATGTTTCTTCAGAGAGCAGTGGTGGCCCAGTGGTATCGGCCGCGACTTACGAGTTGTAGGTCGTAGGTTCGAACCCAGATAGCCGCTTTACTATGTGTCAATTATTTCATCACCACTGCTGTCAAAACGGTGAAGGAAAACCGACATAGTATCCTAGAACCAAAAATTCGAAGACATGTGACATCTACCAACCCGCACTGGGCCCGCGTGGTGGATTACGGCCCACTCCCTCTCACAGAGAGGAGACCTGTGTCCCAGCAGTGGGAACATTATAGGCTGATTATGATGATGACGGTTCTTCAAAGTCAGAAGCCCGAAGCTCAGCAGATAACCAATCTTACCGAGCGGTATTTTGTTACTCAGCGACTGGGTTGTGGACGGGGAGGTTAGATAGACAGTTGCTCCGTGTAAAATACTGAAATTCCGCTGCATCCGGTTAGCCTGGCAGGCGACCCCAATATAGTTAAGAAAAAAAAAGAAAAAAGAAAAGAAAAAGCGAAGGAAGAAGAAAGAGTATTCTATTCTATTGATTTAGGTAAAACTTGACCCGTGAAAACTGACCTTGAAGACTCCGTTTGCAAAAAATAGGACGTCTGTAATCCTTACAACTTTAAATCTCACCAAAGTTTGTTTTAAACATAAAACAATGACCAACACAAAAACAATCAAAACACATAATAACCATTGAATAACAACGAAACAAACTTGCACACAGTTGAACAACTAAAATAAAGCATTTCTGCTTACTAAGCATGCCAAGCCAAATGGAAACTAGTTAACACAAATGCAAGGAACCACCAACTACTTGCACAACTACTTAGTTTTCTTAATTGCTTCTAAGACAAAGACTCTTCACACATGGGTAGGACAGGCGACGTATAGTCTGACTTGTTGAACTTGCAAGTACTTGCATGAACTTGCAGCAAGTTTTGAGAATAAAGGCTGAAGTGACGTGGCAGTTTAGGGATGTTGAACGACGCTTCGGATCGTTGTGAAATGATGAAGGAGACGAATTATATCAGCTAATATTAATATCACGCTATTTTGGTAAACTATTACTTACAATCAAATAGAGGAATTAACTTGACTGTCTCATTCTAAATCAAAATCCTTACTATATAATATTATAAATTCGAAAGTAACTCTGTCTGTCTGTATGTTACCTTTTCTTGCCTTAACCACTGAACGGATCCAGGGTGCCAGCTACTTCCATACAAAATTTTATCAAAATTAGTTCAGCTGTTTGAGCGTGAAGAAGTAACAAACATATAAACACACACACATACACACTCACAAACTTTCGCCTTTATAATATTAGTGTGATGTTACTACAAACAATAACAAGCCATCCTCAATTCTTAGAAGCAATCCTACTGGGAACGTCCGTAGCACACTTGCGCAAGTCACTTGCAGAGTAAGCGTAGATACCATTCATGTTAGTGCGGCTTTCCTTATGTGCGCCGCGTGCAAACTGTTAGGAACTTTGATTATCAGGCATAAAATGGGGTTGTTCATAACTAGGTTTGAATGTGTGTGGTTATTGTAACTGATTTTCTACGTACAGTCAACAAAGGAGATAAGTATACAGGAGCGTCGGTTATAGTTGAAGTTTACTAAGAAACCGATGGATGTTCTGGACTGAAATTTAATTTAGTAAATGAGCTGTTTGTTTTCTATCAATAAAATTACATTTTATTCGAGAACATCCATTGGTTTCTTAGTAAACTTCAACTGTATCCGACGCTCCTGTATACTTATCTCCTTTGTTGACTGTACATTGTCATTATTAAGTTCGTTATATCACTAAAAATCAGCTGTTCCCTACATTTATGTTTGTATAACTCGTCAAAATGTAGGGAACAGCTGTTTTTTTTTCGCGATTTCAGGTTTTGTCCCAAAGTAAAAGTTGTTCATAATGATGAGTACAATGACCTCTTAAGAGATTGTTAATGTTTTACCAATAACCCTGTATAGGTTAGGTTAGAGAGATAGAAGCTTAGTTAAAAGATAATCGCAATAGAGTGAACCGCAGTTAGTGATACCTTTGTACAGACGCAAGCACATCAAGCTACCCGAAACTGTAAAATTTTCCCAATCAACTTTGAACCTTATGTTTAAGCGATAAAGTTGAAAATCTATTAAAGAAATTTGACAGATTGTAGTAGCTTGATGTACACAACTTGACAGCCAATGCAATTTTTTTGTGTCGTTACTACAGCGCGTACCAGCGGAAGGTTTTGTGTGGGTCAAATTAGAATAAGGGCCGCAAGTAGGTCATCAATATAATTAATTAATTTCATAATAATGATTGCCAAGATGAACATTTTGCTAAGCTAAAACAGAAATTACCGCTCTAGAGTGATTTAATATCGTGCATAGTCATCAATCTTTTCATTCTCTATCAAAAAAAGCCATTGCCCTGCAAAACAAGCTTATTATATTTAGCCACTATACATAAACAACACTCAGCTACGTCCTTACAGCAACACAATAAGCTCAAAAGGCTCTAGCGGCCTTTCACAAGGCTCTATAAGCCCCCACAAGCCCCACGATCTGCTTGAATTGGGGGCATTAGCCGACCTACGTGCTGGCATACTGTGCTGATGCATTTTTATCTGCAACTGTAGTATGAGGGAACGCTGTTTTATGGTTCAGTAGCTGCGCCACGCAATTTAAATATCACCAATATCCGGATAAAAAGTAGCCTATATGTTAATCCAGGGTGTCAGCTACCTCCATACAAAATTTAATCAAAATTGGACCAGCCATTTGAGCGTGAAGAAGTACAACAAACATATAAACACACCCCCACATACACACTCACAAACTTTCGCCTTTATAATATTAGTGTGATTAATGAAGAAAGTAACTACTTATCAGCCTCGTAAAGGTTCATTGACTTTGATCAAGCAGAAGTGGTAGTCTACAAACAGTCATCATCATCTGCCTAGCCTTTTCCCAACTATGTTGGGGTCGGCTTTCAGTCTATCCGGATGCAGCTGAATACCAGTATTTTACATGGAGCGACTGCCTATCTGACCTCCACAACCCCGTCACTGGGTAATACAATACCCCTTGGTAAGACTAGTTGTCAGACTTTCGGGCTTCTGACTACCCGTAACGACTGTCAAAGATCCACGAATGACAGCCAGGACCAACGGCTTGACGTGCTTTCCGAGGCACGGAGGGGTCAGTCACGGTATGTAAAGATGGTTGCAAGTCTACAAACTCTAGTTTGTAGACTTCACATGCATCCAATGACAAAAATATTACAACAAATTGTTTTCAAAAGTTCTTTATTTCGCCATCTGTCAAGCAAGACCTTCTTCAAGTGCCGTGTGAAAAAATAATCGTGAGTAAGTTTTCTTTTATAGTAGCACTGCAGAGGAATTTTTCGAAGCAATTTTTTAGTTTCTATATAGTTAGAGTTGAGTAAGGATATAATTTTTATTTATTTATTTAATTATGCATAAACACACCACGATGAATATAAAACTGATTTACATCCGTCACCTCACACACCAGGTCCAGTTGAAAACCAGCGTCAGGCACTAGTTGTCTGGCATTTTTGCTGAACTGGGCCTTTTTGGCGCAGCCGTGAGGCACACATTCCTGCTAATTTCATATATCGGAATTCGCACTTTTTTTTTTTTTTTTTTTTAATATCTTTTTTTTTGTTTTTAACTGATGTATGTACGATTACTGTCAAACTATTTAGTGTATTGTGTGTCTTTTAGTCTGTGCTAAATAAATGTATTTTCTTTCTTTCTTTCTTTTTTTTTCTCTAATTTTGTTATTTTCTTAAGTAATTTAAATATAAATGGTTGATAAAGTTAAGCGCCAAAACAATTAACAATCCAACCTACCGATGCAATTACACAACTAACAGCAGTTCTTAGTTACTTACATAGCTCAGTTTGCCATGTACAGTCAGCGTACTACGTATGTATCTATGTACGAACACGACGGTTAGTTAAGAACTCCGCCCAACTTTATACAATTAATACCGACAGTCTTGTGCTGTTACACAATCACAACTAAGTTAATGAGAACGGCTCTGTTACCCTGGTAAGTTGGTCCAATATTAAAGGTGGAAAAAAAATATCGTTTGGTTTGGTGGGATTCTTCATTTTTAGGTTGTAGAAACTAATTAGAAGGGAAAATGAATACTTGATAGATGCCTAGTCAAGACAATTTCCAGGTTTGATTATTGTCTAAAAGCAAAAAAGGCAAGCGGGTGGACAAGGCAAGGCAAGGTCGATACATATCGAGACCCCTCCGTGCCTCGGAAATCACGTTAGTAGGGTATTATTGGGCATTCTACCCCACCTTCCGTTCCATCGGCTCACTCCGTTCGCCTCGTCACTCTCGGTGGAGTAGAATGCCCAATAATACAAATGAAAAGTATTGGTTCGGCGCCTATTCCACCTGATGGAACGGAAGGTGGAGTATGAATTCCTACGTAGTGCAGTAAAATACTGGTTCGGCGCCTATTCCACACCAACATGACTTACAGCTTAGTACGACCATTATTCCAAGCGCGTACGTGACGTGGCTATGTCTGAAACTATAAACCTAGCCCCCTAGTTATCCTAACGCCCTAGCCTACCATACAAACCACACCAAACGTAGGTTTAGTTGGTTTAACGTGAGGGAAGTCTGTTACAAGGAAACCTACGGTAACAGACGGAACTTGGGTAGGAATAGGGATTTGTGTACGTCGTGCAATGTACACAGGAAATGGTTTTCTCACCGCCGATCCCACAGACTCATAGGATCGATGATGGCTAAAGGTGTCTTGGCCACAGTGAGAGGAACACTTTAGTTCTAAAACTAAATATTAACTTACCGTGTTACCGTTATTTTCATTAAGTCATGCAGTGGACACTAGTTTACTTATTAACAAACAAGGGCGGTCACTGCTTGAACCGTTAGCCTAAAATTCAGGACAGATTGTCTCATGTCTCTTCACAGAGCAAGAAATAACATGCACTTACAGGCACACGTATATTCTATTTCTATGACCCCAGATTGGGCACCAAGGACATCTGAACTTTAGGATATCGCAAACATTAAACTAAAATTTGGGACAGATTGTCTCATGTCTCTTCACAGAGTAAGAAATGCATGCACCTAATGGCACACACACATTCTATTTCTATGGTTCCAGATTGGACACCAAGGACATCCAAATGTTAATTTAATTAATTCATACAGCTAACACTATCTTACACGTTAACAACAACTAGTTTACTTATTAACAAATAAGGGCGGTCACTGCTTGAACCGTTAGCCTAAAATTCAGGACAGATTGTCTCATGTCTCTTCACAGAGCAAGAAATAACATGCACTTACAGGCACACGTATATTCTATTTCTATGACCCCAGATTGGGCACCAAGGACATCTGAACTTTAGGATATCGCAAACATTAAACTAAAATTTGGGACAGATTGTCTCATGTCTCTTCACAGAGTAAGAAATGCATGCACCTAATGGCACACACACATTCTATTTCTATGGTTCCAGATTGGACACCAAGGACATCCAAATGTTAATTTAATTAATTCATACAGCTAACACTATCTTACACGTTAACAACAACTAGTTTACTTATTAACAAATAAGGGCGGTCACTGCTTGAACCGTTAGCCTAAAATTCAGGACAGATTGTCTCATGTCTCTTCACAGAGCAA
This sequence comes from Oligia fasciuncula, assembly GCA_963082905.1. Lineage (NCBI taxonomy): Eukaryota > Metazoa > Arthropoda > Insecta > Lepidoptera > Noctuidae > Oligia > Oligia fasciuncula. Next base: position 8,897,057 of record OY720411.1, read on the forward strand.
GAAATAACATGCTACTCCACCGAGAGTGACGAGGCGAACGGAGTGAGCCGATGGAACGGAAGGTGGAGTATGAATTCCTACGTAGTGCAGTAAAATACTGGTTCGGCGCCTATTCCACACCAACATGACTTACAGCTTAGTACGACCATTATTCCAAGCGCGTACGTGACGTGGCTATGTCTGAAACTATAAACCTAGCCCCCTAGTTATCCTAACGCCCTAGCCTACCATACAAACCACACCAAACGTAGGTTTAGTTGGTTTAACGTGAGGGAAGTCTGTTACAAGGAAACCTACGGTAACAGACGGAACTTGGGTAGGAATAGGGATTTGTGTACGTCGTGCAATGTACACAGGAAATGGTTTTCTCACCGCCGATCCCACAGACTCATAGGATCGATGATGGCTAAAGGTGTCTTGGCCACAGTGAGAGGAACACTTTAGTTCTAAAACTAAATATTAACTTACCGTGTTACCGTTATTTTCATTAAGTCATGCAGTGGACACTAGTTTACTTATTAACAAACAAGGGCGGTCACTGCTTGAACCGTTAGCCTAAAATTCAGGACAGATTGTCTCATGTCTCTTCACAGAGCAAGAAATAACATGCACTTACAGGCACACGTATATTCTATTTCTATGACCCCAGATTGGGCACCAAGGACATCTGAACTTTAGGATATCGCAAACATTAAACTAAAATTTGGGACAGATTGTCTCATGTCTCTTCACAGAGTAAGAAATGCATGCACCTAATGGCACACACACATTCTATTTCTATGGTTCCAGATTGGACACCAAGGACATCCAAATGTTAATTTAATTAATTCATACAGCTAACACTATCTTACACGTTAACAACAACTAGTTTACTTATTAACAAATAAGGGCGGTCACTGCTTGAACCGTTAGCCTAAAATTCAGGACAGATTGTCTCATGTCTCTTCACAGAGCAAGAAATAACATGCACTTACAGGCACACGTATATTCTATTTCTATGACCCCAGATTGGGCACCAAGGACATCTGAACTTTAGGATATCGCAAACATTAAACTAAAATTTGGGACAGATTGTCTCATGTCTCTTCACAGAGTAAGAAATGCATGCACCTAATGGCACACACACATTCTATTTCTATGGTTCCAGATTGGACACCAAGGACATCCAAATGTTAATTTAATTAATTCATACAGCTAACACTATCTTACACGTTAACAACAACTAGTTTACTTATTAACAAATAAGGGCGGTCACTGCTTGAACCGTTAGCCTAAAATTCAGGACAGATTGTCTCATGTCTCTTCACAGAGCAAGAAATAACATGCACTTACAGGCACACGTATATTCTATTTCTATGACCCCAGATTGGGCACCAAGGACATCTGAACTTTAGGATATCGCAAACATTAAACTAAAATTTGGGACAGATTGTCTCATGTCTCTTCACAGAGTAAGAAATGCATGCACCTAATGGCACACACACATTCTATTTCTATGGTTCCAGATTGGACACCAAGGACATCCAAATGTTAATTTAATTAATTCATACAGCTAACACTATCTTACACGTTAACAACAACTAGTTTACTTATTAACAAATAAGGGCGGTCACTGCTTGAACCGTTAGCCTAAAATTCAGGACAGATTGTCTCATGTCTCTTCACAGAGCAAGAAATAACATGCACTTACAGGCACACGTATATTCTATTTCTATGACCCCAGATTGGGCACCAAGGACATCTGAACTTTAGGATATCGCAAACATTAAACTAAAATTTGGGACAGATTGTCTCATGTCTCTTCACAGAGTAAGAAATGCATGCACCTAATGGCACACACACATTCTATTTCTATGGTCCCAGATTGGACACCAAGGACATCCAAATGTTAATTTAATTAATTCATACAGCTAACACTACCTTACATGTTAACAACAACTAGATACTGGTTGTCTGCTGTTACTCTGCGTTGCGCTTGGATTTAGATTAAGATGCTTTCTCACCTTCGAAACGGTTCGTGCACCGTACCATAGTAATTAATTGTGTCATACTTATTCTATGTAAACCACCTGACGACGGCGTCGGAAACGATCGTACAGTATAAGTGTAATTAAGTCTTTAAAATCTCAAAGACTGCAAAATTGCATCATGTAAATTTGCAGTTATAGAACTTTAACATCGTTACATGAGGTGTCGTGTCTGTATGAGTAATTTCCATGTATTTAACAATTACACTGTAAGATGATCCTCGTGCATGTAGCAGTCTTTGATTAAAATTTGCCTTTTTTACGATTTCTTATTTTTAAGTATTTTTTAATTCGTCTAAATGTGTTTCATTCTGACTATACACTTTTAACGTTTCATGTAGAGTTGGGATGAAACCTTTTATAGAACATGATCTTATACCAGTTTTGATACCTTTGTTTATTATTTTATATGTTTTATAATAAGGCGATAGTTCTATCAATCTAGGATTGATTGAAAGATGATTCTTAATATCAGTACCTACTGAACATTTGCATGAATGAAATGGTTATAAAAAGTTGTTTTCGTCGTTGGATGATTTTATAACAATTTTAAGTTTTACTGCAACATACCTGTGAACTAACGTTTTGACATGGCTTCGTTTACATGGATTGTTTTGCACAAAAAAAATAAAAAAAAAATGATTTCAGGATATTTTACTATCAACTCACCTTCTATCAACTCACCTTAGCTTGCATCTTTGTTTTTTTTTTTTTTTTTTTTCACTTGTCATGCAACAAGACTTATTAAACAAACATACATACTTTATTATAATACCTATTGTATTAATTATAAGTAACAGCCTGGTATCGGCTTCACCTTTGTCGGTGAGGGTAAGAAGCTGGTTTTGTAATTCATTTCTCACGATAAAATTGCAATTTGACAGAAAAGGTTTTCAATCAACACGGTTTAATTAGACGTAAGTAACATAAATTAGTCATACACCTGTGAGGATATGTAGTTAAGGTTTAATTTTGTTATGAGGTAAATATTGCTGAAATGGTATTTTTTATGTATAAAACCAATCAATTTTGATCATAAAATTACATTCGCTCCAGTATCTTCCAGTGATCTACTGACCTTTTTCGTTACATACCTACTACAATATCCTACAACTTTAAAATGTGAGTAAGTACTACTAAGTTTACTGAATTTGATAATGTGTACTCAGCTACGGACCTGGTTTCTGCCTGCCGGCTGGTGTAACTTTCATCTGTTTTTTAATTGCTACCTAGCTACGGACCTGGTTTCTGCCTGCCGGCTGGTGTAACTTTCATCTGTTTTTAATTGCTACCTAGCTACGGACCTGGTTTCTGCCTGCCGGCTGGGGCAACTATCATCATCATAACATCTATAGTCATCTTCTAGCGAGATATATTCCATTGAAACTCTCCTCTCCATAATTATCGAGGTTGCTTATAGTTACAAAATTAATCTTAGTGTGTTCTATTTCAGGTCTGACTCGGAATTGGAATACCATTCACAACAGCCCACAGCTGCAGTAGCCGAGGTGACAAAAAAGCAGCCTAAGAAAAAGGCGGTGAAGCGCCAAACACCTGAAACCAGCGCCCACCCATCGGACTCTAAGTCAAGGTAATTTATATTACTGCTTGTATGATTAGGTGATTGATGGGTATGATAAGTCAACTAAATTGGTATGTGCAGTAATACATAATGGTTAATGAGTTTAGAATTGTAACGCAGAGAACGGTAAAATCATTGTCCTATTATATTCAATGCAGGAATGTTGTCAGTTACTTCATGAGGTATTCTTATTGAAATGGTTATAATCTAATATGTATTACGCTTTATATTCCCATAGGATTCAACAGGGGTGTATAATACACATTAATTTAGTTAGATAAGAAATAAATGTAAATTATTATAATTGAAATGTGTAATTGTTTACAGTAAAAGACGCAGCTTGAGCTCGGACCTCTTTGGTCTGGAGAACAGTCAAAATTTAAAGACGCCATCAAGCGGGGACTTCGCTTCATCGCTCATCAGCCGTGTCGCCAACGGGAAAGTACGGCGAACGGCAGACCTTACGGGGGACTTCTACGTGGAAGTTAAAGTTTACTCAAAAGACGAAGTTGCCTCCATCCCCAAGGAAGAACGGTGGAAGAAAGCTCAGGTCTCGTTAAAAGTACAACTTAATACCAACACTCCCCAGTGGTATGGGCTGCAAATGTTTATGAGACGGACTCACGAATTGTTCGACAATTCCGAGCCTGTCTTTTATAGCGATAGTATAAGTATAAAATAAGTTAGTTTTAAATTGTTGGGGACACTAAATTAATTATTAGTAGGTACCTCTGTAAATCTAAACTATTTTTGCGTACCTAATAAAAATAATAATCTAAAATGCCTTTTTGTACCGTTTGTAACACATCTGTTGAGCGCAGTCACTGGACAGGTCACTTACGTAGTACTAATCATAAAAACAAAAATATTTCGCATTTTTGCGAAGGTGTTGCAATAATACATTCTGCATTTCGGAATCGTATAGCTTCTTATAGAATTATCGATCCGTCTGAGAATTGTTCTCTAGAATCATTTTTTAATAATATTGAAAATAAAATTAAAACGTTAATTGACATGTCTCTTATAGAACACACTTGTCTAAAAGTTAACTTCGAATATTTCGCTTTGTTTCTAATGGTTAAAAATGACTCTCAGGAGATAAAATCATTTGCCACAAAAAACTTTACTTTGCATCAGAATTATGAATTGGATTCATTATTGTCTCAAGTCAAAAACACTTTAACAAAAAAGATAGAAGAATTTCAGGATCGAGATAGTGGATGGACGTTCTTGAATAATTCCCATTTGGAAATCAATGTTAACAAATATCAACCTTTGCGCGGTTCAGGTTTTATCGAACTGCCTGCATCAATAAAATCGAAAAAAGCATGTGTTAATATTCGCAATAATGATGATTATTGTTTTTTATGGTCCGTTGTTGCTGCTTTATATCCAGCTAAAAGCCATCCTGAAAGAGTATCTTCTTATCCTGATTTTCGTAACGTATTAAACGTACAGGATATATCATTCCCAATGAGTTTCTCAGATATTACCCGGTTTGAAGGAAATAACCCTGAAATTTGTATTTATATTTATGGTTTAAAAAATAATATCATCGTAGGACCTCTTTACAAACCAAAAACTTTAAACGGAAAGGTGATTCATTTACTTTATTTAGAAAGCGATGATTTATCGCATTACTGTCTCATTAAAGACTTACCGCGACTTGTTAAGAATCAAATAACAAAGCACCACAGCAAACTGTACTTTTGTAATGTTTGTTTAATGTTTTTTAACTCATGCGTTAATCTTAGTTCACATAATTGTGGAGGTGTTGTCACAGAACTGCCTCCAAAAGGTTCTTTCATACAGTTTGAAAATTATAACAGAAAGCAAATTGTACCATTTGTTATATACGCAGATTTTGAAACAATGCTAGAACGGTATGAATCTTGTGACCCTGATCCCACTAAGGCGAGCACCGTTACGCAACAGCGACACGTGCCTATAGCTTACGCTTACCATATCACGTGTGCGCTAGACGAAAGCTACAATCGTTACGTTTCTTATCGCGGTTCGGATTGTGTATCTAATTTTGTGAAGTCTATTTATAAAGATGCACGAAAATATTACGCTATTTTAAAAAATAATGTTCCTATGATATACTCAGAAGATAATGCTCGCGACTTTGAAAACGCTATGACTTGTCATATTTGCAACCACTTCTTGTTTGGCGATAGGGTTCGTGATCATTGTCACTTGACTGGAAAGTATCGCGGCGCAGCTCATAGTTACTGTAACCTACAATACAGATTACCAACATTTTTGCCAGTATTCTTTCATAATTTGTCCGGATACGATTGTCACCTTTTTATAAAAGAATTAGGTGAAGCTCCTGGATCTATTAAAGTGATACCGAAAACAAAAGAAAACTATATTTCATTCACAAAGTTTATTCCGATTTCATCTGAGGAAAGCATTCAAGTTCGGTTTGTAGATTCTTTCAAATTTTTAGGCACTAGTTTAGAAAAGTTAGTTGGTACAATGAAAAAACAAGACTTCAACCATTTAAAATCTTATTTTCCTAATGAATCACAATTTAACCTACTCACGCGTAAAGGAGTGTATCCTTATGACTATATGTCTCAATGGGAACGATATGAACAAACGTGTCTGCCAGCAAAAAAATATTTTTTTAACTCCTTAATCAATGAGTCAATTACTGACGAAGACTATAATCACGCTTGTACCATTTGGTCAACATTTAATATTCAAAACATGGGTATGTATACCGATTTATATCTTAAAACAGACGTTCTGTTGCTAACAGATGTATTTGAAAATTTTCGGAAAACTTGTAAACGTCATTACAATCTCGATCCTGCGTTCTATCTTACAGCACCAAGTCTATCTTTTGATGCAATGCTTTTAAAAACAGGAGTTAAATTAGAATTAATTAGCGATGTAGAAATTTTTAGAATGATACAAGAAGGTATTCGTGGAGGTGTTTGTATGTGTTCCAAAAGACATGCCAAAGCCAATCATAAATATTTAGATACCTTCGATCCAAGCCGCCCAAATTCATTTATCATTTATTTAGACTGTAATAATTTATACGGTTACAGTATGTGTCAATCGCTGCCCTGTTCCGGTTTTAGATTTATGAATAGACAAGAAATAGATTTTTTACAAGAGAATTTGACAGACATCGATGATAATGCGGAAAACGGTTACATTCTTGAAGTTGATTTAATATATCCAGAAAATTTACACAATGAACACAATGACTTTCCTTTTTGTCCAGAAAAATGTTTACCACCTGGTGGTAAAAATAAAAAACTAATACCGAATTTGTACGACAAATATCACTATGTAATTCATTATGTTCATTTAAAAAAATGCTTACAGTACGGTTTAATATTGAGAAGGATCCATCGCGCTATTATGTTTAAGCAAAGTTGTTTTTTAAAGCGATATATTGATATAAACACTCAGTTACGTCAAAAAGCAGAGTCAACGTTTGAACAAGATTTTTTCAAATTATTAAATAATTGTATTTTTGGGAAAACCTTAGAAAACAGTGAAAATCGAATAGACGTTAAGTTAGTAAACAAGTGGTGTGACTCAAGCAATAAAACAAAAAAGACAATTTGTGCTGAGAAATTGATAGCCAGTCCATATTTTCACAGCGCTTCTGTATTTTCTGATGATTTAGTAGCAATCCAAATGAAGCCTTTGCGTGTTATACTTAATAAACCGATATACATAGGGTTCACAGTATTAGAATTATCTAAGACGCATATGTACGATTTTCACTACTCTATCATGAAACCTTTTTATGGTAAGCGAATTGAATTATGTTATACTGACACAGATAGTCTAATTTATGATGTACAGAGTAATAACGTTTATAAAGATTTCAAGCTCAATTTTTTAAATTATTTTGATACCTCTAATTATGACTTAAACAATGAATTTGACTTACCTATTATTAATAAGAAGATTCCAGGACTGTTTAAGGACGAAATGGGTGGCAAAGTTATCAAAGAATTCGTAGGACTGCGCTCAAAGCTTTATTGTATTAAAACCTTAAACAAAACAATTAAAAAAGCCAAAGGTACAAAAAAATGTGTAACGAAAAATTTAAATATGTTTGATTATAAAAATGTTTTATACAATTGCAATGTCATTCGCAGAAAAAATGTATTGTTTAGATCAATAAAACATGAAATATTCACTCAGAACGTAAATAAAATAGCACTTTCAAGCAATGATGATAAACGATTGCTATCATTTGATAAAGTATCTACTTTAGCTTGGGGTAATGCAAATATATTTATGTAGGTAATGCATTACCATAATTTTAAATGTAATTAGGAACCAACTGTAGTTACATGTTACATTTATAGCATGTATTTTATTGATTGTAAAACTTATAACGTATTAAATGGAAAGTTATAGGTATAATCTTACAACCTACCTACTAATATACTTAAAAGGTATGTGAGGGTGGATAGATAGATGATTGTTACTTTTTTAGTGTGAATGTAACATTGTAGTGTAATATAATTGAACCCAGCTTTATTATGTATGTAATTCTAAAATGTATGTATTCTTGGTGTCCCATAGACTTTATTAAGTACATAATTATTAGTTTTAGTAAAATATCAACATGAGAATTAGAATAGTGAATATATTTAGCTAAACAGTGTAGGTATAACTATACTCTATCTATACGGCTTCTGTTAATTATACTTACGTCTTATAAGTTTACTTTTATTTGCATGTACCTACTAAATAATACTTAAATAAATAATAGTTCAAGTTCATAAATCTGTTTCATTTCCATTCCTGATGACAAAGCGCATTACGCCGACTGGATTGTGCAATATGACACCGATCAGCTGCACGCGCACGTCGCTTCATGTTGTACATATCAGGCTGAACTTGTCGAAACATGAACTTGATTCACAGCGCAAGGTTTTATGGAGTTTGCATTTTATAATAATATGATGGATTAGTACATGAAATACCTCAGAAGGCAGACAGTCGGACCGGTCACATCACGTCGAATAAAAACAGAACAAATTGTAAGTACCTATTGTACAAACGTATAAGTACCTACTTATAAAATTATTACCATAAATGCTGTTAGATATAATTATTATCAATAATTTATAACTTTGTTTGTTTCAGATCATCAATAATGTGTGACTCTCCCGATTTCATCTTCTCCCAATACGGTCAAGGTTTTCCCACTCCAAGTTTAAGCTGGCATGTTCCAGAGCAACAAATACCTGAACCAACCATAAAAAAGTCTCGAGCAAGACGGGAGGGTCTAAAACGGAAAGCATCTGAACATCAACATCCTTTATGTCAATCATACGTCATAAACAACGAAAAGAAAAAAGGTTTACGACTGATCCAGATACAGGTGTTGGACATCAGTGAACGACAAGAACCAAGTGTTGCAAGTTCAAGTGATGGTGAAGAGGTGATAGTGTTAAGTGCGCAATATGTAGTTAGTGAACCGGTGGACTATATTATGGAAGAGACCCAATCATTGATAAATAAAATTTCAAAGAAACTTTGTGGTGACGATTGTTATTAGTAAGTAAGTAATCTATTTATCTAGTACTAACTTATTGTGTCAGTTTGTAGACTGCTTCGCTGTCTAGTGGTTGCAAGCGTGACTACTGAGCACGGGGTTCTAACATTACTGGATATTAGTTAATGTATGTGTAAGTTTTGAATGTTTAATGTTTAAAGAGAAATAAATAATTAGTTTAATAATTGGTATCTATTATGAATTTATTTATTAATCTGCTAGTGTATTAAATTGTATAAAAAAATATTAAGGAAACTTGTGGCTCTTATTTAAGTCCTTAGTACCTAAGTTTTTTAGTTATTATAATATGTTTTGATTGTATAAATAAAGTATCTAAGGTATAAGTTTTATTGTAACTATAGAGATTAAGTTATAAGAAGTAAAATAATGTATTTGTTAATCTGATAGTGTATTAAAATATGTTTAAATACATAATAGATCATAGTAGTTACATAAGTTTCAAGTACATAAATAAAATATTATATAATTGCAAATAATGTAAAAACTAAATAAATAATATACTTATTTATAATTTAAAATATGTTTTATTGGCAATACATAAACAAACTCACACTTTAAATTATCTCTAATGAAATGATCTCATTACATGTCAATACTTATTTTAAAATTAATAGAATACTTACTCAATTCGATTCATTTTATTAGGGCTAATATAAAGTTTGATGTTTACGTTATCCTGAATAAATTTAAATAAAACAACCATAAATACATTATTAATAAATTTTATTAACTTCACATGACAAAATAAATTAAAATAGATTAAATACAGACATATTATTGTCCACATACCATTTTCTAATACACACCGCATTATTTAATGCACAATTCATTTTATGGTTCACACAATTAAAATCATTTTTATTTTTACAGAACTTTTTTTGTAATGTCACAAAATTAGGACACCCTTTTTCACCTATTTCAATCACTTCACAGTTTGCACATAACTCTTTAATCCACTTAATTTTTTCCAATCCCTTTGTAATAATTTTTTTATTTTCTAAATATGGTACGATGACGTGTTGAAACTCTCTGTAGTCTACAAAACCCTCACTCCAGAAAATTCCACGATTTCTTTCCAACCATCGCACCTGCTTCTTTTCTTCTTGAGTCAAATAATAAAACGAATGCGGTGGTTTAACCAAGAACGTCTGTGTGTGTTCATTACTTACTATGGCCACTTCTTTGACGATAAAATTATTATCTAAATATTTAAATCCTTGGAGTTCGACAATGATAATATCTGCGTTCATGATATCTTCTTCACTGTGTTGCTTAATGGTTTGTATTCAACAATGCAATCGTTGAGAATGAGGCAGTATGCTGAAGTTTGATCTGGTATTTCTGAATCACTCTCAATTTCTACCCTTACATCCACAACGGGTCCAGTCTTCAGATTATCGATCTGTCTAGAGCAATCAACAACAAACAACGGTGCTAACTCTTTAAATTGATTCTCGCTTAATAAAGACTCCGGACAACGTCCATAATACGATTGTTGAAATCTGATGTATTGCTCATATAATAAAGCAATTCTGTTATTAGCGAAGTTCACATTGAGGCTTTCATACGGGAAATATGTTGAATTAAGATACACACGAACATCACGAACATAGCAATGATCAAACTGTGACATGTCAGAACTTGCATTATTTTTTCTACTTGTTTGTAGTCCAATTATAACATATCTTGGTTTTTCTATTTGAGATGAAGTTTTGATAGACCAGGTATGTTTTGTAGTTTTAGGTAAAGCGGGGTATTCATATAGATCCCAGTTTCTAAATATCATCTGAAGCGATCGATCTTTTTCCAACAGTTTTAATAAACTTATTTTTTCTTTATCTGATACTTTAACATGGGGTACGCGCCATATGATTTTATTGATTTGAATGTCTTCCACTATTTCACCGGTGTTCAGTTTTACAGCGTTCAAATTAGTGTTGCTTCGTAACAATATTAGTTCATGTCTACTATTTATCACAACTTTTTTAAAATCTTCTGCGAAACCGAGAATATTCCGAAGTGGTATAGACGCAGAAAAACTTCCTCCATTAACATTTTTTATACCATCGATACTCCAACCCCAAGCTTTGGATAATTTTGATTCATTCTCACTCATTGATATTAATGATTTCATGGTTGTAGTTATACCTGCATTTTTTATTTTATCAATCTCCACTCCGTTTAGTTCGTACCTAATATCTTGGAATAAGAAGAGTAGTCCGTTGTTCGTAAAATTGATACTAGTAGCTTTCTCTTTTGAATCTTTTTTGCTGACGATAACGGTTCCTTCTAAATACAGAGTGCTGGCTGATGGTAATATGTAAAGATCCTGTTGGTTGATAGGTATGCGAATTTCATCGTTCCTGTTGAAACTCGTTACATAAGGTTTGTACGAATGAAATTCGATTCCTTCTATACTGTTGTCGTAAGTCGGAGTGGAAACGACGTCTAAGATATTCATTTTATCAATCCGATCGCTCTGAGAAATGTCTTATTGTCTTTAGTTAACTTTATTTTGCTCTTAGAACGACGTCTTATTTGGTAGGTAGCTTGAGTAGAACTGGTATTTTTCATTTGTTGAGGCAGATATTTATTGTAATCAATCATTTTTTCTTCTAAAATGTAAATACAGCTGCACTTCTTCACCACGCAAATTAATTAAGCGATTGTTTATATCTAGTAGTCGAATATGTACGCAGCTTATGTTGTTTTGATTGATTGGAAAATATATAGCGTTCTTCGGGATTTCTATGATTCTGTATCCAGGTGGCACGTTGAGTGCGAATTCGTGAATTATGTGACTTGTTTCACCGTTTATGTAAGAGCCGCTCACAATGTCACATTCGATCCTTACCACTGTCGTCGGTAAAATGTTGACTGGATACTGTGACACATGCCATTTATTTGCTTTCAAGACCTGCTTGTCAAACCCTAACAGTCTACTGAAAGAGTATTCTTTCTTAAAATTAATATCTTTTGAACAGTATATGTTAGTTTTTAAAGTATTGTTATTGCATTGTAATTTGATGGAAGCATCTTTTATTTCAGATTTTAAATAATCGTTGATATCTTGCAATTCATAGCTGCCTTCCGGTATTTCAATAACTTCGTTTGAGCCATAATAGAACTTGTTATTACTTTTATCAATATTTGGTATAGAATTAAATGTTGAAAAATGTAATAAAGCACATTCATATTCTCCATTTAGTTGCAACGTATTAGGATAGTACGTAGATAAAACTGATGAGTTTCCAGTTATCGACAAAGTGAGTGACATCTTGCAAATGATTGTAATAAAATAAAAACAATTTATTTTATACATTTTTATTCCAAAAAGTCCACAGATATTTTAAACATAAATGACCACAGTTTACAGTGTTAAATTTTTGATACCTTGTGTAGTTGTATGAAACTTTACAATTCTTGAAATATCCTATCAGTTCTAATGGAGGTTTTAAATTTCCATAGCTATCAAAATATTCACAATAGTCATATACTTTTACATAAGCTACCCAATGCGTTCCTTCGTTTTTAGAATCGTCTAAGTTGACTATACCACATTCCATACGTTTCGGCTTCCTTGGTAATTGATCTTTCATATATACTCCTCGGAAATATGGGATGTCTCTTGCGTAGTTTTGGATGTCTACATTAGTTAGTGGGCGATTGGGTAGCTTCTTGTTCAGTTTTTTGATGATTTTATGAACAATCCTTTACCGTTTTTATAAGGCTTTATGTATAATCCCTTACCCACTGCTAAACCCTCCATAGTTCTGTTATGTCGTTCTGTCTCTCGCAAGTTTTGCTGAGCTGATTTGTAATCATTCACAGTTTTTGCAATTCCAGCCGCACCACCAGCTAAAGCTCCTAAAGCCGACAAACCAGCGAAAATTGGAATTAAAGGTAGAACTCCTCCAGTCTTTGGTATAGGTATTACTCGAGGTACTCGAATTCGATGATGTATGATTGGAAATAACTTTTTTGCGGATAAGTAAGCTGCTTTTATTAAAGTCTTATTATCTTTGCGTTTGAGTTTCTTAATTTTTGAATTTATTTTTGAAACTAAGCTTTTAAATGTTTTAATGCCTGATCCAGACTTTAGTTTCGCTTTCATAACTTTGCTCACTAACCAAGAGCTTAGTTTTTCACCTTTCCCGGCATCTTTTGATTTAAGTCTTTGTTTAGCCATGTTAAGTAGTTGTAAATCGGCTTTGTGACGATTTGATAAGTCTGTATGGTTTGTATACGCAATGTCGTGTTGCATGCAAGCTTCATCTAGCTTATTTACACCTCGGTCACCTCGCGCTAAGCGTTTGTGAAGTTTGGTTCCTGGTCCGCAATAATTGTATCCTGGCAAATGAACTTCGAATGGTAGATTATTAATTATGTTGTTAACTAGTCCACCCCCTTGCATTACTCAAATTATAATGATAGGATTTCAAATGAAAAATGATTATATAATATCTTAGTCCATTAATGCAGCTTTTTCAATCCAACTGTTTTCTGCACTGTTTAGACCTAACCATTTAACATACAATTTATTTCCTTTCTTTTTCAAAACCTTTTCTATCAAATAAACATCAGGATAATTAGATTTTTGCAGTTCTTGTTCGTAAAAAGCGCCTAATATGATTTGTTTTCTTTGATCTTCTATGTGATATGTCACTGGTAAGGTTTTATTTACCTTTTTTATAATAAATAATTCAGTTGACCAATTAGGAGTATAACCTTTCTCAAAATTATGTTTGTATTTACTTATACGAACACAATCACCAACTTTGAATTTAGGCTTCCACTGAACTAAAACATGTTTGTTTATTTTTTTTATATTTTCTTTGATTATTTGTTCATTACATTTATTCACATCAACCGGTTTAAATTGAATAGTACGATGTTTTGTGTTGTTATATCTCTTCAATGTATCTTCCAATGGTAGCCCTAACCACTTATAGTTTCCATTGAGACTAAAATATACAAAAATACAAAAACAAGTAAAAGAGCTTTGTATTCTGCTTCAGTGCTTCCGTTAAGCCTTCAGTCACGTTTTACACAAAATCTCTGGATTTTAGACAAACATCAGTAAGCAGTGGTGACCCAGTGGTATAATAAGGGCCCCGACTTACAAGTTATTGGTCGTGGGTTCGAACTCAGACAGGCACTTTATGTAAATAATTTCTTCACCACTGCTCTCAAAACGGTGAAGGAAAACATCGTGAGGAAACCGGCATGTCCTAGAACCATAAATTCGAATTCGGGCCCGCGTGGTAGATTATCCACTCCCTCTCAAAGAAAGGAGGCCTGATTCCCAGTAGTGGGAACATTATATCATATATTTATGACATAACTCCTCCGCCTTTTTTTGAAGTCGGTTAAACATTTATACCTACGTAATAAATAACAGCCGTTAAAATACGAGGTCACCTGCCTCCAGTGTAATTGTGCATATAAATTAACGTTACTATCAGTGCGGGCTGCATCTCGTGAACGACAAATTACTGGCTGTAATATTTTAGCCTCATTTTTCATAGACTTTTCAGGTGTTTTCATACGAAATCTTTCTGCGAATATTTAGTAAAATTGTGAGAATGTGAGCGTGTATGACAAGGCGTATGAACGTGGTCGAAGCAGGAGGAGTGAGTATGTTTAAAAGCCTATACTACCTCAGCTAAAATTCACTCTTTATCTCGCTCGCACGATACTGCTCGCGGACTGTGTGAGAGCGAGACAGAGTGCAGTGCTGGGAGGAAGGCAGCGCCAATAGTTTAGGTATTTGCTTTTTACGGTGAAAATAAATTTAATTAAAAAAAACTAACTAACATAAAACCTGCTTTATAGTTAGTTCAGTTAGTATGCAAAGTTTCATGATCTAATTTGAAGTATTTTTTGAATACCAGCTGTTTATTGTTCGGTTTGGAGGTAACTTTAGAATTTTTTTCTATGGAGAAAATTTTATGGAATCTTCTTTTCGTCTAACATAGTACTTAACATTAATCCTCAACTTTAGCATATATTTATTTCAAAATGAATGCTCCGGTATTTTCGACATAACGGATATATAGTATAGGCTCTTAAAAAAGGTTTGTAGATCGTAGCAGATGGCGTTTTGTAGAGTCTGCCTACCCCATAGGAAGACATGTGACATCTGCCAACCCGCACTGGGCCATGCGGATGAAGTCACAAGCAGAATCTAATCATCATCATCATCATATCAGCCGAAAGACGTCCATTGCTGGACATAGGCCTCCCCCAAGCACCTCCACTTCGACCGGTTCTGCGCTTCTCGCATCCAACGGGTTGCAGCTAATCAATTGAGTGAAAATCTCTTCGACAATTTCTCTATATAGAAGAAATAAATTTAATATTTCGTAAGGCTCCATTTTCTTTCATAGATGTCAGATAATATCTTCTCTGTCAAAAGCAAATGAAGAGTTAAAAAGAAAATTGCGAACATTAAGTTGAACGTGAGCATTTTTCAAATGGACCGAAATTGGAGGATTTTTTGCAATATTTTCTACTAGAGAGATGACTTATTCAGTAGCTGAAATATAAAAACTTATTTTATATGAACCTATGATACTATTCTCAATGCTGGGACACATGCCTCCTCTCTGTGAGAGGGAGTGGGCCGTAATCCACCACACGGGCCCAGTGCGGGTTGGTAGATGTCACATGTCTTCGAATTTTGGGTTCTAGGACATGCCGGTTCCCTCACGATGTTTTCCTTCACCGTTTTGAGAGCAGTGGTGGTGAAATATTTTACACAAAGTAAAGGCCCAGTGATAAGTAACTGGGCCAGTCCACTGCTCCCTACTTGTATTATAAATGACATAATTTAATACCCCAGGTATAACATAGCAACTACACTACTATCTACCTGATATAACCCCATTATCAGATTATGAAATACTCCATTTTCCCGAATAATTGCCAGCGAAGCGAACAGACTAGACATATACTAACAAAAGGGGTCCTATTTTCTAACACAAAGCTCTTTTGTTTGGTGTACGGTACAGATCCAAAATCCAGCCAAACCAAACGTTCCTATATGATTACTTAGGTACCCAGGTTGTAGTTAGGGCCTGCGTATTAGATTGATTGGGACCCTTTTGTATGAGTCTAAATAGAGGTATATGCCTGGAAAGGGAGACTAAATAGTAGCACATCCATTGTACGCGTCGAAGTTAGATTAACTGGCAGAGAACTATGATATTCAGAATGTATTCCGATCAATATATTTTGATATGCATCTGGATCGAAGACTCGCCTGGAGAAAGCATATCTGGACCAAGCGTAAAGAACTGGATACGAAAGTCAGATCAATGTACTGGCTGATAGGTCGCAAATCAAGCCTGTCACATGAAAGCAAAATAGCTATTTACAAGACCATCTTTAAACCAATCTGGACCTACGGAATCTAACTGTGGGATACTGCTAGCAAAAGCCACATAGAGATTCTTGAAAGATTTCAAAGCAAGACACTGAGAGCCATGCTAGACATACCCTACTATGTAAACACCAAATATATACAAGAGGACCTAAAGATCACTGCCGTCAAACAAGAGATCGCTAGATAATTATAGTGAAAGCTATCAGATGAGAAGATCTACTCACGTCAATGAACTGACATCCAAACTAGAAGGCATAGGAAGTATTACACATTCCCGATTGAAACGGCATAGTGTCTCTACACTTACAGTGAGATTTGGTGACACCAGATTAAAGGGATTCATGGGAATTCCCTCCGCTAACAGACAGATTGCCAAGTTACAGAATACATTAAAAAATATATAGGTATTTTGAAATTCAACAACAAAACAATTACTATTTCTTTTAATCCCTTATAAATGCTAATTTAAACATTGGAATGCGTAGAATCCCGTAGGAATTGAACTCGTCTCTTTTAGACAAATAAGTGTAGTAGTCCAAAATCTCTTAATAAACGTTTCTACGAAACAAAGCTATAAGGCTACGTTCGTACTGGCAGGTGGCTTGCTTAGCGCCTGAAGCCTAGTGACTTATCATCGTTCGAAACACGCGAAGGCGACTAGTGAAGGCGCGAAGTGCGCAGTGCGGCTGGTTACGAAAATTCGGGAGCATTCGTTTCACTTCGCTACTTACAGGCTGACTCGCTAAGCTCTAGGAGTTAAGCTGCAGTGCCGGATTAAGACTACTTGATGCCCTAAGCAATCCACGCCTGTAGGCCCTCCTATTCACTGGTCGCCTCGTATTTTTCCAAAACATAGACGAGCGATTTGTAAAGATTGGCGCACATCTCTAGAGTGACTTTTGGGTCTTGTAATATCTTGCTGATAAACAGCCTTGCCATTCATGTGCTAGCAAATACTGTTTCGTTGCTTTTTCTGCCTTATGTTGCCCCCCGAGACGTGATGCCCTAAGCAATTGCTTAATTTACTTATGGGCTAATCCGGCACTGACCACCTGTGAGTGCGTACGTAGCCTATAAGTTGACGTTACAATTAATATGTAATCATAGGCTTACAAGATAGTAAGCCAAAAATAGACATTGTACAGACGCGAGCACATCACAAGCTACTACAATTTGTCAAATTTCTTCAATAGATTTTCAACTCTATTGCTAAAGCATATATTAATAAATTAAATTATCATTGCTCCTCTCAACCAAAGCACCTGCCATCCAATCTTTTCACCACCCTTGGTTGACTGGTAGAGAATGCCTAAGGCATTAAGTCCGCCTTTGTACCTTTTAAATAAAAAAGGTTCAAAGTTGATAGGGAAAATTTGTCAGTTTTGGGTAGCTTGATGTGCTGGCGTCTGTTTAGTGATGCATAGGTACCAATAATGCACAAAACCCACTGGAAAATATCAATAGCAACAAAAAAACAAAAAATAATCATCCGTCACATCAACCTCTGGAAAAAGCGGCACATTTCACAACTCATCTCGCGCGCACCATTCACTACACCCAACATAAACTTAAATACAAAATATACGGAACCCTTCCTCGTATATACTGTATAAGTTTTTGTTTTATAGCCCAAGGGCTCGACCTTTTGAGGGATCGGTCATCTATCGCGCTATCAAATCTTGGAGACCGACAGAACTACTCTGCTAGCAGCCCCGTTTGATTGCGTGCAAACGATCCTCGCCTGATATAGGAATGTTTATGACTTGTCCTCTAAGGTCGGCTGTAAACCTTCAAGGTTTGAAATTTCGTGTTTGAAACGTAGGTATAGGCCGTTTGATGTATTTGTTGAAATTGTTATGGAGAGATTTTGGTTTGTGTAACTGTCTGGTAAACGTACGGTTCGACGTGTTGTATGATGTACATAAGTAAGATTGACGGACGTATTAATAAATTCTTATCTTTGGCTAAAACTCGAGTTAAGTACATGGTATAGGCCAGGAGGAAAGGCCACGCACTATGACGTAAATATAACAGTCTGTACCTGCTTTTAAGGTATTCTGGGTTCAAGTTAAAATAATATATATTTAGGTAAATATGTAAGTATGTTGTTATATATTTTTTTAATTTAATTTTAATTCTGTGATCCTTAAAAATTGACGTTTTATTTTAATTTCAATTTCATTCGTTTAATTTTGCATTTGATTTTAATTCTGTGACCTTTATAATTTGTACCGTTTATTTTTTATTGCACACAAATGTTTGTTTTTTTACATTTTATGCTATTCTGTTGCAGAAATATTTTATGTAATAATGGGTTTTGCCTGTTTTTTATTTTTGAGGAGTAACGTTGTCCCTTCGAAAATGATATTAAATTATTGTTCCCTTTTAAGGATTCTCAACCTATTTTGGTCACTTATGATCTTCTCCGAATAAATTAGCTGCATGTCATGCGAACACACTTCGAGCAAAATTCGCTGATATAGCTCTGTTCGCCGAATTAAAACTGATGTCCGTGTTAACTGAAATATTTTCCATGAGACGGAGCAAAACATGAATATATTCATATCCAATATTCAACACATAAAATACTTATGATGTTTCAAGAAACCGAGAATTATTCGGAAATACACAGTAAACAAATTACGCATAAGTATGTACGAAGTCGAGAGCTTGTCGAAAGTTTCGAGATCCTTTCCAGCTTAAGTGAGTGGGATCAAGTGGTGACCTTCCCCAACTTGAGAGAATATTCATTACTTTTTTAGTAATGTGGATTGGAATACTTATATTGGGAAATAAAACACTAGTGCTTTAGTATGTTGCTCGTGGAATAATCTGACAAAAAATCAGAATGATTGTATGTATATTAGTATGGTTTTTATCTCATAAGTATCTTCATGATTTTTTTCTATCGTATCAAATTAGTTGTTTTCAACACACCATCTAACTAGCATAATATATCCTGAAGAATCACACTAATATTATAAAGGCGAAAGTTTGTGAGTGTGTGTGTGTTTATATGTTTGTTACTTCTTCACGCTCAAACGGCTGGACCAATTTTGATAAATTTTGGTATGGAGGACGGAGGTAGCTGACACCCTGGATTAACATATAGGCTACTTTTTATCCCGATATTCCCACGGGATCGAAACTTACCCGGGTGAAACCATTATAAAACATGCTTTTTTTGCGTATAGGCCCTGTTACCCTTAAAAAGAGGCGTCAGAGCAAAACTCGTCATGACTGGCATAGTATATCGTCAGCATGATTGAGTTGAGAGCATGGTGTCACCCACTGTATATGCCTCCTTCATTTTGTGTTAAGCTTCTCTGGTCTTAGTAGCATATTGACGGTATGAACAACCAACCATACCTATGTTAACAAAATAAATGATTGATAAAAAAAAAAGAACAGCGCCTCTGACGTCGCTATAAATGTAGCCACATAGATAATAAATATTCAATAAGCAACATTGGATGTACCGTCAAAACGAAAAGAAGAAAAATTATGCAAATTCTATTCCGTGGATATCATAAAGGGCACTCATAAGTGACTGCCATTTCCGTCTTTAAATAAAAAAGAATCACGTGTATTGGATAAGCGGTTCTAGAGTTATAGACAATTTAAAGAGTGGGAGTCAAAGAGTATAATAGTAGTACGGGAGGTGGGAGTCATAACGTTGTTGTCAAAGATGCTGTTTTCACTAATACTGCTTTTTATACGGTAGTAGGATATCGATGCGGAAACTGTAATCATGAAACCAAGAATTCAGTACCTACTCGATCCTAGACACTCCTTTAGTCATGTATGAAATTATTATGTTTTGGCTTCATAAGATCTTGGCAAAATGTACCTAAGTAAATATGGGGCTGGATGCGAGGACCATCATCGTAGATATTTTATACAGGGTGACAGGACTGACTAAAACCCACCCGTGTTCCTTCCTTAGCCCTTTATGTTCCGGGCCAGCGGTAACCCTTTCGGACAATCCCGCTGACAAGGTTCGGAGGGGCCCCTACCTTGATGCTGACATCTCTTTGAGGCGCGCGTGGAACACGTCAGCGCCGTCCGGCTCCTGGTCCTGATCTGACAGATCCGACAGATCGGACGGTGAGCTACCCATTACTCTCGGTTACCAAAAAAAAAAAAAACTGCTGTTTAATAGAAAATACCTACGCAGTCAAAAAGTATGGAACAGCTTTTTTTAAGTCGCCGAAATATTTAAATGCAGGGTGTTTAAATATGTTTTTTTTAAGCCAAACATCTGTGATTCTGGGACAATAACATTACCTTGTGATTCTTGTGTCAAACATATTAAATAATTTTGTATTTCTTTTTTCACAGGTAAGTAATGCCTCCATGATGAGTTTCGGTAAGCTTATATATTTCGTTTCTAGCCGAGAATCCGACATTGTTCCTCATCCTATATTGTTTGTAATGAAACATTTTTCCTTTACTGTTTTCCTTTAAAGGGCGTCACACACGACAGCTATGATGTAAAACTGTATAATACAATGTGGAAACGACAATAAATGAAAACACTGGACAAATACTACCACTGCATGGGAGGATTTTGCACTAAGTATAGAATAAATCCTTACATCGAAATTGATAAAGTGTTCTTATTCACAGAAACTAAATAGTTTGCTAATCTTTGACTAGCTATCTATAGTGACTAAATTATTGGATATATTTGGTTGAATTTTTGTATGCCGACTGCCACCCATCCCGTCGCGTCGCATCGCCTACCCGCGCTATAATTTTGTTTTCGATTAGCGATCTTTCTTACTTTCTTCTTCTTGCTCCGCTCCTCTGGGTAAGCGTGAGCGAGAGCGCGAGCTTCTGACGTCATAGTAGGTAATCAAAAAAATGGCACGCTTGGTTTTCACACAGTTCTTGATACTTGCGTTATCTAGGTCTATCTAAAACTGTGCTTCCGACCTTCCGTGTGTTAAGGGCTTTACAGAGAGTTATCCACGTGTAAGGAAAAACTTGAAAGTGTTAGCGAAGATTGCTTGTCAGTTGTCTGTGTTCTTGAGGAAGTATGGGAACGGTTATTGGTGAAAGTATAAGTGAGACCTTAGGTGGTAAGTTTCGATAAGAACATTATTGTGTTATTGTCTTAATAAGTGAGTATCGTGATTTTTCCAAATATTCGGGTTGGAGATACATAGGTATAGTGATCATAACATAAAATTTTGCTGGTTTCACGGCATCGTGGCAGCGCAAAGGGCACTATGGCTGCATTTTTTAGGGCACAGAGGAAATGATAGGAAATTTCAGGTGACTAAATTTATTGGGTCTGTTTTAAAGTTTGAAATCCCTTTTTTTTTCTTGTTTCCCCGACCCACCTCGTCGCATCGCATCGCCTGCCCGCGCTATTACTTTATTTTTTTCATTTTGCTCGGCTCTTAAGGGTCCTAGCGTGATGTTCAATAGCCTATAGCCTTCCTCAAGAATTAGGCTAACAAATGCGAAAAGAATTTTTCAAATCCGACGGTAGGTCCAGAGATTGGCGCGTTCAAACAAAAAAGTTATTAAAAAAAATAAAAACCCGACTGCGGTAAAAAACTTAAGTTAAAAGAAAAAAAGTTGGAAGCAGGCGGAACCCATTTGAATTTGAAAATGTAATAAAAATGGTATGGGTCCCGCCTGCTTCCAACTTTTATTTAATTTATAATGGGCTTGTTTTTAGCTTTTCAGTTCTTTTAACTTAAGTTTTTTACCGCAGTCGGGTTTTTTATTTTTTTTAATAACTTTTTTTATTTCCAGCTTTTTAGTTTACAAAATTAAATGTGAAAGATTTCGCTGACGGTTTAGTTCTTGGTACGTGTTTTTTACGATTTGTCACTTCGAATTACTTTTAACCGTACAAGTTGTTTATATTTTTGTAATCGTCTTTTAAAGCCCTTTATTTTGATACCCCAAAGACAGGTTTTGAGAAAAAAAAATTTTTTGAAGACATATATTACATATGATACATACCTACATAGTAGTCGCCATATTGAATTTTCACTAACGTCATGTCTTTAGTGACACTCGCCGGACTAAGAGGAATCGATTGACGTGTGAATCATAAAAATCGGCCCAGGCGTTTGATCTGTATAGTGCTTCAAAGGAACATACAAACATACATACATACATAGGCTGATGAACACATTACCACTCCTTTGCGTCGCGCAGTCGGGTAAAAAAAAACATACTGTTCAGTTCATTATTAGCAAGTATTTAGATAGAGCATTCAACCATACTCAACCATAACTCAACCATACAAAGTAGGTGTTCACCCGCTGTCTATTTTCTTAACCGAATTATTAACATGCAAAGTAAAACTAAGTAGGTAACAAAAGCAAACCAAAGTGGGTAAGTAGGTACAAACCTAGAAAAGAAAAAACCTTCCGTCATGCAGACTCCGTTATTCATCATCATCATCTGACTAGCCTTTTCCCAACTATGTTGGGGTCGGCTTCCAGTCTAACCGGATGTAGCTGAATACCAGTATTTTACATGGAGCGACTGCCTCTCTGACCTCCACAACCCAGTTACTGGGTAATACGATACCCCTCGGTAAGACTGGTTGTCAGACTTTCGGGCTTCTGACTACCTGTAACGACTGTCAAAGATCCACGAATGACAGCCGGGACCAACAGCTTAACGTGCTTTCCGAGGCACGGAGGGGTCACGGTATGCAAAGTATTATTTAGCCACAGCCCCATGCAGACTCCGTTATTCAAAACCAATAAAAGATAGCAATGAATCGAACAAAACTATACATAAACAGAAAAATGTATATGCACATTAAAAGCACAAAAAGCCCAGTAGCAGATGAAACACATACTCATCGGATCCCATCAATTAATCATCTTGAAATATTGTGCGCACTCCATGTGGAACTGATAAACGATTTAAATAAACATCGAGAAAAGCATTTTATATCAGCACTTTTCTGCTTTTTGTTGGTATTTAATGTGAAGAAATAAAGTGCTTGGAGAGTACGTTTTGTATACTTTTGAAAGTATTAGGTATGGTTCGTATGTAGGGTTGCCAACTCTCCAAAAAGACTAACGCGGGAGATTTTAAAAAAATCGAGTAGGGGGGGGAGGAACTGAAAGAAAATCTCAATGCCTGACTGACTTTGCTTTCGAGCAGCATCTTAATGCTTGACGTTTTTTTACCACAAAATCATAAACGGTTTTACATGACAAAATCAAGTGGGGGTTGAAAGAAAATCTCAATAATTTATTAATTTTCAATCTTATATTTACTTGTCTTTAGAGCAGCATGATCAGCAAACCGGAGAAATTTTTGCACCCCGGGAGGTCGGGAGGCTAATCATTATTACCGGTATCTCCCGGGCAATCTGGGAGGATTGGGAACCCTATTCGTATCTGTTGTAATTAAATAGAGAAAATTGCAGGAGATTCTAGTTTTTATTCTGCTCTCAAAACGGTGGAGGAAATATCGTGAGGAAACCGGCATGTCCTAGAACCAAAAATTCGAAAACATGTGACATCTAACAACCCGCATTGGACACGCGTTGTACATTACGGCCCCCTTCCTCTCACAGAGAGGAGGCCTGTGTCCTACCAGTGGGAACAAAGAGATTTAAGATAGTACTTTAATGTCTTTGAGTGCGGGCCTGCGGGCGGAGAGTAATGGGTAGCTCACCGTCCGATCAGGACCAGGCCCGTGCCGGACGGCGCGTACGTGTTCCACGCGCGCCTCAAAGAGATGTCAGCATCGAGGAGGGGCCCCATAGGGCCGAAGCCTGCCGGGTCAGCGGGATTGTCCGAAAGGGTTACCGCTGGCCCGGAACATAAAGGGCTAAGGAAGGAACACGGGTGGGTTTTAGTCAGTAAGAGTCTGACACTCCCTTCCGCTCCACCCAGAGCGGGAGGGGTCATTTGATGATTTCCCATCCGCAAAAAAAATAAAATGTCTTTGAGTGGGAACATTATAGGCTAGTTATGCAAGTTTTTATTTAACAACGAACGATATTGTTTGTTTTCGATTTGATCATATGTCATTTGGCCAACGATGTTTGTACATACATACGTATTTGGGAAAAAAACTTTTCAAACGTAAGAACATCGTGACGTCGTCGTACTACATACCTAAGTACTGCAATATTTTTAGTCAGAATCACATTTAAATTAATATCATGAAAACTTAGATGAAGTGAGCTACCATTCCACTTGATGCTAAGAATTGACAATAATGACAACTCACTTCTCGAAAGTTTAACACGGTTAGTTTCTACCCGACTGCGTCAGAAGGAGGGTTATGTTTTTCGAGTGTGTGTATGCATGTATTTTGCAGAATAGACCAGCAGATATAATAAGTAGGTACCTAAGTTAACTTTAGATATTGACCAATTTGTTAAATGTAACATTGGCTAAATGCACAGACTGTGCTAAGTCAAAAAAAAAAAGTTTAAAAACTAAAACCCGACTACTGAAAAGGATGAAACAAGAAAGTACCTGCCCGAGGTCGCATGCCGCTGTACTAACATACTTATAAGCTGTTAGCATGGTAGCATGCGACCACGGGACTAAACTTTTTTTTTTTTTTTTGCGGCTTATTTCAGTAATATCTATATTTTTGAAATATGCTAATTAAGCCCTTTCATTTGACACCCAACAAGGCACCATCCCAAAATATTTATTTTTAAATTCATTACTTTATGTCCTCTAGACTGCGCCATATTGAATTTAGTGTGATGTCACATAGCCTATAAACCAGCGGACGGTCAAGACGTTTCTAACGATAACTCATTTGTCAAATTCTTTTAAGTACTTTTGAAGTTATGAGGGAACAGATGAACATACATACGTACCGGTCAAAATCATAACCCTCCTTTTTGATTCACCGTAGTCGGGTAAAAGAAAGAAAATCAATTTGCTACTTCACGTGTCTTAGTGCTTGTTTGTGGACAAAACTGTCAACTTTTTATATGCTTGAGTACGAGGCTTTTGACTACTTTTATTGTGTATTTTTTATGTCTTTTTTGTAATGTGCGTTTTATTTATGCAAAATAAACAATTTTTCTTTCTTGTGAGCCGTAGTTCATCGGCTTCACAGACAAAAAATACTTGTGTACAATTGTTAATTGTTATATTTACGTAATAAAACACTTAGTAAAGATTTGCGTAACGAGCTCCTTGCATGACTATAAATAACATTAATGCAAGCATGTCAAAATTAAAATAGTAACGTAAACAAGAATGATTTACTCGTGTGAACTATTGCATTTTATAGACCCCATTACTTATTTTATTTACTTTCTATAGCATTTTTATACCCTTCATTGTTATTTAATAGAATAAAAAACACACATTATTGATTAATTAATAAATATTAATGGTTGATTTAATATAATTGCAAAACATAATCAAAACAGAGAGTGTGTTTATGACCACAAGATGGAAACTTGCGTCACCAATCGACTGAAGCCGAGTAAATCCGATTGAACGTCACCGACCCGAGCGTGACGGTTCAGTTTCGTTCACTGTTCAGAAAGAGTGCAAAGTGATAATAGAGAGAAATTATTCAGAGTGTTTTCCCCAAATTCTATGGCAATAATTTTCAAGTCTTGAATGAATTAGTTGAAAAACTACATAAATAAATATTACGTTTTTGTGGATGCTTTTTAGGTACATGGTTCGTTAATGGACCATGTAAAAATGATGTTCCAAAGGTTGAAAGGGCTGCTCGTATGGGCGACTTTTTTTAAACCATTCATAAGTTTCATGATAAAAAATATAAGTGATTTATTTCTGTTAATAGGTTTGTACAATGTAGGTAAACACTTTCATATGTCAAAAATACATCTATACTAATATTATAAAGCTGCAGAGTTTGTTTGTTTGTTTGTTTGTTTATTAATAAATTGTCGTAATATTAATCTTTATCGAAATTAAGCATTATGTTATCAAGAGTATTTATGAAGAAGTAAAATACTTTTTGTTTCATCTCAATCGGATATTTCGTTTAAAAGTTATCACGTGTGTAAGATGTTAAGAGTTGGTATTAAGGAGTTATGGGCCATAGAGTTTTTTATCTATCTATACTAATATTATAAAGCTGCAGAGTTTGTTTGTTTGTTTGTTTGTTTGTTTGTTTGAACGCGCTAATCTCTGGAACTACTGGTCCGATTTAAATGATTATTTTAGTGTTGGGTAGTCCATTTATCGAGGAAGGCTATAGGCTATATTTTTTTTCTTCAAAATTAGGGATCCGTAATAAAATTGCTATTTTGTAACACAAGGTGTAAAATCGAAAACCTATTTTTGCGTGCGCTGCAAAAACTATTGACAATAGAACAAAATAATGTACTAGGGGTTTGTAGAGCCCATTAAGACCTACAAAAAAGTCCGCGAGAACATATATCTAGCTATCATGGTTTAATCACAATAACCGATTTTGTGTTCAAAATAATTATTAAATCGTCTGAAGAAAAAAAAACTACGTTAAATATGTATCGTAATATTAATCTTTATCGAAATTAAGCATTATGTTATCAAGAGTATTTATGAAGAAGTAAAATACTTTTTGTTTCATCTCAATCGGATATTTCGTTTAAAAGTTATCACGTGTGTAAGATGTTAAGAGTTGGTACCTATAGAGTTTTTTATCTATACTAATAATAAAGCTGAAGAGTTTGTTTGTTTGAACGCGATAATCTCTTTAATTACCGGTCAGATTTGAATTCTTTTTGCATTTGATAGCCCAATTCTTGACGAAGGCTATAGGCTATTTAACATCACGCTATGACCCTTAGGAGCCGAGCAAAAAGAAAAAAAACTCAGAGTGAACGGTAAGAAGTGTTGCGACGCGACGGGGTGGGGGTACAAGAAATTTCACGCGGACGAAGTCGCGGGCAGAAGCTAGTACTAATAATAAAGCTGAAGAGTTTGTTTGTTTGAACGCGATAATCTCTTTAACTACCGGTCAGATTTGAATTCTTTTTGCATTTGATAGCCCAATTCTTGAGGAATGAACATCACGCTATGACCCTTAGGAGCCGAGCAAAAAGAAAAAAACTCAGAGTGAACGGTAAGCGAATACGAAGTGTTGCGACGCGACGGGGTGGGGGTACAAGAAATTTCACGCGGACGAAGTCGCGGGCAGAAGCTAGTCTATACTTTTCTATATCTATATCTATACTAATATTATAAATCTGCAGAGTTTGTTTGTTTGTTTGAACGCGCTAATCTCTGGAACTACTGGTCCGATTTGAATGATTATTTTAGTGTTGGGTAGTCCATTTATCGAGGAAGGCTATAGGCTATATTTTTTTCTTCAAAATTAGGGATCCGTAATAAAATTGCTATTTTGTAACACAAGGTGTAAAATCGAAAACCTATTTTGGCGTGCGCTGCAAAAACTATTGACAATAGAACAAAATAATGTACTACGGGTTTGTAGAGCCCATTAAGACCTACAAAAAAGTCCGCGAGAACATATATCTAGCTATCATGGTTTAATCACAATAACCGATTTTGTGTTCAAAATAATTATTAAATCGTCTGAAGAAAAAAAAACTATGTTAAATATGTATCGTAATATTAATCTTTATCGAAATTAAGCATTATGTTATCAAGAGTATTTATGAAGAAGTAAAATACTTTTTGTTTCATCTCAATCGGATATTTCGTTTAAAAGTTATCACGTGTGTAAGATGTTAAGAGTTGGTACCTATTAAGGAGTTATGGGCCATAGAGTTTTTTATCTATACTAATAATAAAGCTGAAGAGTTTGTTTGTTTGAACGCGATAATCTCTTTAACTACCGGTCAGATTTGAATTCTTTTTGCATTTGATAGCCCAATTCTTGAGGAAGGCTATAGGCTTTTTAACATCACGCTATGACCCTTAGGAGCCGAGCAAAAAGAAAAAACACTCAGAGTGAACGGTAAGCGAATACGAAGTGTTGCGACGCGACGGGGTGGGGGTACAAGAAATTTCACGCGGACGAAGTCGCGGGCAGAAGCTAGTTATGTTATAAAACTAGATGGGTGCGGCGTTTGCTATCCAACTACTCGGAGAAGAAAGACCGAAGTAAAGACAGAGGTAGTCTCTTTTAAAGTTCAGACATAATCTTGGCCAGATCATGTGAGGTCCATGGAGATTAGTGTCTGAATGGTCTTTTGAGGAAAGAACCACACAGATTGAGAGGACCTGTCTAGTCAGTGCACGCATTTGTCAGAAATCGTGCCGCTCAACTCAAGACTTAAGGAGCTCAATGTTGGTATACACCTCTGCTGGCCCCTGTGGCCACTACAAGCGTGATGTTAAAAGCATCGAAAGTCGATCTCACAAACTCTCTTTCCCCAACCAATAGTAAGAATGTTTGTTTCTGCTCACGCCTTGAAACCGTTATTTATTGAGACTCATCATCATCTGCCTAGCCTTTTCCCAACTATGTTGGGGTCGGCTTCCAGTCTAACCAGATTTGAGTGAACCTGTCCAGCCTATGCAAGCATGTGTCAGTAATCGTGTAGCTCAACTCAGAACGTAAGGAGCTCAACGACACGACGAACGATACCAAAGAAAGGACATGCAGAAAACGATTTATTTCCGTTGGATCCCAGTTTTAGATCCCATTTTTTAGGTATTGACGATGTGTGTGTGAATCCCATGTTACAACAACATGTTTGTGTACTTTTCAGAAGAAGAGTGATTACCTACCAATCAGAAGCATTTCGGGAATAGTCACATCATTTCTCAGCAAAACAACTAAAACTGCCGTTGAAATACAGCAATTTTATAATAACAACAAACAACAAAGAATCCCCCTTTCGTTACCTAGAATACCTAATGCAGGTACTAACTAATGCCGTTTCTAAAGGTCACTTAAGCTTTCGCAGAAATAATCACTTTCCTATATCGTGGGCCATTCATTACACTTGAGGTCCACTCTTCGACACGACATGTACACATTGGCCGATGTTATCTCTGTGATAATTACCTGTCTGGACAAATGGTCAAGGTTTCTACAGAATTACCTATTAAAACGGTAAATAGTTACTAGAGGACCGCATTTTTCTTGTAACTGCAATGAACAGTAGGTATGTAATTGTGGCGTTCTGATGTTAATTATGTGGGTAAATTATACAGCGTTATATATGTCTTTGGTCAACTTAAATTGGCTAGCTACCGGGTTATTTTAAATTTTAAAATAAATGTTTTTTTTTTTTGTGAGGTCTCTCGTCGACCGTTGTCATCTGCCTAGCCTTTTCCCAACTATGTTGGGGTCGGCTTCCAGTCTAACCGGATGCAGCTGAATACCAGAATTTTACATGGAGCGACTGCCTCTCTGACCTCCACAACCCAGTTACTGGGTAATACGATACCCCTTGGTAAGACTGGTTGTCAGACTTTCGGGCGTCCGTAACGACTGTCAAAGATCCACGAATGACAACCGGGACCAACAACTTAACGTGCTTTCCAAGGCTCGGAGGGGTCTCGGTATGTAAAGATGGCCACCCATCCACTGATCAATCGACCTGTGCGGCTGTTATTATTTAGCCACCGACCGTAGTGTCACTTGAAATATCAGTTTGAAAATCTGTATTTTGTGTAAACTTTGCAGAATGTGATGGGTATCGATGTCTCAACACGATGAAATACAGCGTGTTACGTAAAGGGTATGGACATATCAAACACACTGATTCTTTAGGTGATAATGAACTACATGGCAACATTTTTTAATACCTATACCTACATAATTATAAAGTTAAGAAACATTTAACTAAAAATCAATTATGCTTCCAATTGAATTCTACACATCACTAGACCAAGTCAGCTGATCGGTGTCAATAAACTACACACAAAAGAACAACTCGGTAAAAGATTTGTTTCCCGCCGCCGTTGCAGCGCCGTGATGTGCGTGTGTGCTAGGCGCACAGACACGTAATGGATAATGTTAATGACCCTCGTAGTGCTGTGACACGTTTGTTATGATTTTAATTTAATAAACTATCGAAATAAAAAAAATATTAAGCATTTTCAAAGTTATTGCTTTTGAGCTGAAACTTTGTACAGAGATTCTGGACCAGATACACTCTTCAACCCGTTTTTATGGATATACCCTTTCCGTAACACGCTGTATAAGAAAACAGTTTTTCTCAACTCGTACTTCAAGTAACATTACTAACCTTAAAAAAAAAAACAAAAAATGTTTTTATTTTATTGTGAGTAGATATCGATATACCTACATTGCGTCTACAGAGTTTAGCTAGCCAATTTAAAATAACCCTTTATATCAATATTGGTACTTTCACCTGTCAATGGCATGTGGCAAAAGTTTATGTCAAATGCAAAACGTCTG
This sequence comes from Oligia fasciuncula, assembly GCA_963082905.1. NCBI lineage: Eukaryota > Metazoa > Arthropoda > Insecta > Lepidoptera > Noctuidae > Oligia > Oligia fasciuncula. Next base: position 8,927,950 of record OY720411.1, read on the forward strand.
TATGTCTGTCTCTTCAGGTTACATGCTCTGTGGTCTCTTCCTCCCGTCGATCATCTTGCGAGTTACGTGTGTTGGGAAAAGCCCCAGTTAAATCTTTTACTATCTGCGATATCCGCCTATTTTTTACCCATAATACATCAGACGAAACGCTTTCCAAATGCACTGACGACAGGTCCACTCAATCAGTGTGGTTCTTCCCTCAAAATACCTTTTCAGACATCAATCTACATGCTCTGACCAGACCATTTTAAATGAAACTGTGATCTCTGTTTGTTTTCGAGTCAGATAGGAACCGCCGACCATATCTAGTTTTTAACATATGATTGACGTGATAGTTGTGCTTGTAAAAACCTACTTACAGAAATAAAATCATTTAGCATTATCATTAAAAAAATTATTAAATGATAAGTTACTGCTAGCCTGCATCCTCCCACTGCTGGGCAAAGGCCTCTCTCCATGACTTCCAGCTCTTTCTATCCAAGCCTAAACTGGACCACTAGTCATTTGTTTTCCCGAGCTCGTCCCACCATCTTCTACGATGTCTGCCGCAACGCCTTCTAGCTTTGTCTAGTCTCCACGTAGTGGTTATTTTGGCCCACAACTCATTGTTGGCCACGTCTACCGCCCGTATCATACGGCAGACGTGGCCAGCCCAGTCCCACTTCAGCCTAAGGTTTGAGCCACACGGTGCGGTGCGGCGCAAAAGATTTCGACCAATCGGCGGGCACACAAGCAGCTCCGGTGCCCGCCGATACAGCTCAGGTGCCCGCCGATTGGTCGAAATTTTTGCGGTGCGGCGCCGCACCGCACCGTGTGGCTTGGCTCTAAGGCGGATACAGACATTGCGAGGCATGCGCAGCGCTCGGCGTTCATGGCAGGATTCGCAATGTGTGGACGTTCATATTCGTGGTGAGGCATGTGGAATGGCATGCCTCCATGCGTCCACACACATTGCGAATCATGCGATGAGCGCCGTGCGCTGCGCATGCCTCGCTATGTCTGTATCGACTGGGCTAGACGTTCATATTTGTGGTGAGGCATGCCATTCCACATGCGTCACCACGAATATGATCGTCCAAATATTGCGAATCATGCGATGACCGCCGTGCGCTGCGCATGCCTCGCAATGTCTGTAATAGTCTTTAGAGGTTTTTGACAAAGGTCAGTAATCTATGTCTTGGAGCGTAGTGTAGAACGATGAAAGGTACCTAATTAAAATAATCACTTAGTGCTTTCATAAAGTATCAAAAACCTACATTTCATATAGAACCCTATATCCGTTAATAACAATCAACAACGTACTCTTTTATTTGCGTTCTTTCAATGGAGAACGGACTGAGAAGTTTTCAAAGCAATTTCTCTTGCAAGAAGATTTATTACCTGCCGATGAAAACGTGATCGATAGACCTTGAATTCAGTGGCGTAACTATACCGTTTGGGGGCCCGTGGCAAATTCAAGGGATGGGGCCCTCCTTCAATGTAAAAGCTCAACCAACGTTATAGTTTTTTACCGACTTCAAAAAAAGGAGGTTATCAATTCGATACGTATGTATGTAATATTATTGGAATTGCATTATATTCACACATGACAATCTATTATGGCTTCCAAACAAATATACAAAATTTTGTAGACGTATGTATGTATGTATGTTTGTCCACGCATATCTCCGTAACTATTAATCGGATCGTGACGATTCTTTTTTTATTGGCTTACATTTACTTCAACTTAGGGAACAGTGCAAGTTTCATCAAAATCGATTCAGTAATTTTCAAGATATGGACTAAGACGTGAATGTGTGACGGCCTGGCTTATTGATACGAGCTACGGGTGTAGTGTCAAAGGGAAAATATCTCAAAACCTTGGTCAAATTCTAGTGCAACAACTAAAAATTACGAAATAAAAAGTAATTTAAAAAAATTAAACCGACTTCAAAAAGAAATTAACTCAAAATTATGAAATAATTTTAATTTCGGAAGTCGGTGGCAAAAAACTAAAACTATAAAATACAGATCCCAATCGACACCGACTTCCGAAATTAAAATTATTTCATAATTTTGAGTTAATTTCTTTTTGAAGTCGGTTTAATTTTTTTAAATTACTTTTTTGTTTACTAGCACTTCTCCCGCGACTTCTTCCGCGTAGATTTCATATTTTCCCCTACAAAATTTAACACCTGACTGCTTCGTTGGTCTAGTGGTTGGAAGCGCAACTGCTGAGCATATGAGCTCCTGTCCAAAAAATTTGACAAACAATGGGAAAACATTAACGTTGTGATGTTACTTATTGCCCGCTTCTTACGAATGTGCTCGTGAACTTTTAGTTTAACGGATCGGTTGGTTGCCATCCTGATTTCATTGAAGAAGGCGGTTCTTTAATGAACGGAGATTTTTATTGTAGTTGGCACAATTGTACTGGAAGTACGGGGGCTAGATAATAATTAAGAGAAGTGGGAGGGTCAAGAAATGAAAACAAGGTGGTCAACGCCCTTTGCTCTCTGCTCTGGCGTATGGTAACCACATTAGAACTGAATAAATTCTTGTGTAATAAATGCTTTGGGTGGGTACCTATCATAAATATCCGAGTACCTATCTATTTATGAACGCATAGTAATGCCTGCGTATAAATTAAATTGTATGTTTCATATCATTGGTTGTTTATGTACAGACGACAGCACATTAAGCTACCCGAAACTGTCAAATTTTCCCAATCAACTTTGAACCTTATGTTTTAGCGATACAGTTGAAAATCTATTAAAGAAATTTGACAGATTGTAGTAGCTTGATGTGCTGGCGTCTGTACTTAGTTGCTTTATATTATAATTTTATTACTGTTTGTTTTATTTTATTCTGTACGAATCATTTGATCTAACTTGGTTTCCGTACGTCCTTTTCGGGTAACCACTAAAAACCAGCGCTGTGCTGTGGGTTCCCATAGCACAGCATCATGCTGAGTAAGCTGAGTGGAAGCCTTCTTGTCCACAGTCATGACGTGCAGCCGCCGACTATCTCTGCTTTGTGCTCGTAATCTATATATATATAATGGTAAACTGACTGACTGATTGTTGATGTATCAACGCACAGTCTAAACCGCTGCTCCTAGAGTAGAGACATGAAATTTCGAGGGTGTGTTCTTTGTGAAGAGTAGGTATCCACTAAGAAAGGGTTTTTCGAAATTCCACCCCTGAAATTTCACGCGGACGAAGTCGCGGGCAGAAGCTAGTTATAGATATATTTTGTTTTTATTTTTCCTTATTATTAGACTTCATTCTCTTAAATCTTTTTTATGCACGTGTAAAATTTGAATTCCGGGGTTTACATTTTCATCAGATACCTTTGGAATATAGAATATACGACTATCATAGATTATAAACTAAAAAAATGCCAAACCTAATCCAAAATTAAGTCAAAAATCTACCTCAATTATCTTATAAAGCGCACAAAAAATTGCAAGTTTGCAGCAAGCCTAACCAGCCTCATTAGAATGCTCGCCGTACTGCCACTGAGCCACGTAGGCAGCCGACAGCGAGTCGATATTTTGCCCGTATCCTGATTTATAGCCTCGATTAGCTCCTTTTTGTACCAGCTTCTATGGCGAATGGCGAAAAATCGGCTAAGTGCGAGTCGGACTCGCACACGAATGGTTCTGAACCACCGCAGAATAATTAAAACAAAGATACATTAGCTATCAAATCAAATGACTAAATAACTTACAAATAAATACAAAAACAAAAGAACACTTAGTCGTCGAAGTACTCGTCCACATCGCTGTCATCCGGAAACGTGCCCACAAGACTGGCAGCATTGCCACATTTGCCACGTTGAATAGCAATGCTAATGCTTGTTCTTTGGCCAAAGAACAAGCCAGACCTATGGTCACGTGAAGTGTGTATAAAAAAATACTAAATTAGTAAAAAAAACATATTTCTTTTATGGTAATTTAGGTTACAAATTAAAGTTTAGGTAAACGTAAAGTTTGACACGTTGCGCCGACCCCAAATAATTTGGGATAAGGGCAGGAGAATGATGATATTTGTTAATATATTGGCTTTAGAACTACACACACTGTGAAATTTTCAAGTATCTACCTATTACGGTTCAAAAGATATAGCCCTGTGACAGTCGGCCGGACGAGCAGTGGAGGATTAGTAATAGGGTCCCGTTGGCACTCTTTTGGTACGGAACCCTAAAAATGTATAGAATTGGGTATTAGAACTAAGTGTTACTACCTACTTACTATTTAGTTGGTTATGTGCCGTATTTGTTAGACGAAGTAATATTGCGTTGGATTCGGTGGACTGTTTGTTTTTATTTTACTGATAGGATGGATATTGTAGGTAGTAATTATTGTTTTAGGTAAATGTTTTTTTTTTTCAGAGTAGGGACAGATGGGTCTATTGGTCTACTGGTCCTTGAAGGAACTATTTAAGAGTGAGTGGCCTATGGCACTGAAACGCAGGCTCATGGAAATGTGTATCCTTCTAGCTTTAACCTATGGTGCACAAACTTGGTCTTTGACTAACATCCAGAAATCCAAAATTAAGGACTGCCAACGAGCAATGGAGCGCAGTACAGTAGGTGTTAAATTAACGGATCGTGTTCGAAACACAATACTGTGCTCCAAAACAAAGGTAGTTAACGTGGCTCAAAAGGCTACTCAACTTAAATGGGACTGGGCAGGACATGTCTGCCGCATGCCGGACAAACTGTGGGCCCAAATAGCGCAGAATTGGTGCCTTGAGACAGTGAGGCGGGGTCGTGGCAGACCACGTAGGAGATGGTGGGACGAGCTGGATAGGTTCCGTCAAAACTGGAAGGAGGACGCGCGGGCTCGCGAAAGATGGAAGAAGTGGAGGGAGGCCTTTGCCCAGGAGTGGGACAGCACAGGCTTTAATTGACTCTACATATAGATAGTCCACGTTATCAGTTTACCGCACTTACGGGTAAGGTACATTTGAATGAACATAGCTTACAGAATAAGCAAGCTGAAGTGGCAATGGGCCGGCCATATTAGCCGTAGAATCGATGACCGTTGGGGTAGACTTGTTCTTGAGTGGTGACCACGAATCGGCAAACGTAAGGTAGGACGCCCTCAGGCTAGGTGCAGCGACGATCTTCGCAGGGTGGCTTAGAATTGCCGAGAATCGAGCTAAATGGCGTGTGGTGAGGCCTATGTCCATCAGTGGACTACTGTAAGCTAATGATGTTGATGATGAAGGCAGATGGTCGAGTAGGTTTACCAGTACCTTAGCATTAGGTTATGGATTAGTATGAGCAATATTACTGCTGCAATTCCTTGCAGAGTAAGCAAACTGAAGTGGCAGTAGGCTGGCTATGTTTGTCGAAGGACCGATGGCCGGTGGAGCAGACGAGACATGGAGTGGAGACCGCGTATCGGCAAGTGTACAATGGGACGCTCCCTGCTAGATAGACGGAATATCTAAGAAGGTGGCTGAGGCAGACTGGATGCGGAAGGACGAGGACAGGGTGTTAGGCGCAGCCTAGGAGAGACCTATGTCCAGCAGTGGACTGCGATAAGCTGATTTGAATTTCTCGTAAGCCACGTTTTGCTAAATGGTGCTCATACCACTGAATGACGCTCATCAATCAGGGCTCATTCTTTTTGACCGAGACCCTTTAAACTGAAAACTAATAAAACAGCTTTACAGGCGAAACAAGCAGCAGGGCTATGGACAGGGCAAGCTATGGGTTAGCAGTTCAATATAAAACGATTTAGCAATTTGACTACCTACCTAAATTGCTCGTATATTCAAATCACAACTGCTATTCTTATGTAGATAATGAAATGGTATGACACGGCAAATTCACGTTAGGTGTTAATTAACTTTACAATTCATTTCCCTGACCTCGAGAATGTAATTATGGTAGGCCCCAGAAAACTAAGACAACCCAAAAAAAAAACTAAAAGACACGCTTTTATCACGTACTAAAAATTATAAAATAACTAGCTGCGCCCGGCTTAAGTGTCGATCCCGTGGGAATATCGGGATAAAAAGTAGCCGTAACAAACATATAAACACACACAGACACTCATAAACTTTGGCCTTTGTAATATTAGTGTGATTAAAATTATAAGTGCTAATTTTAACTTTTGCGTCTTCTATATTTTCTATTTAGTTAATAAGTATAAAGTGAACGACGTTATGACGATTAGGGTCTACTAGCAAACTCGAGGTAGCCCCTAAAGAGTTCCACTATCAACCTCCTGGCTCCATCATCAGATCAGCTCCAAGATATCAAATTATAGTCTTGTCTTCCGAACTACATTTACATACAAAGTTTCATTTCGATATGACAATTAAAAGTAGTTTAAAATTGACTTCTAAGATTTGGTCACATTGTTAGTTATTATCTCGTGGGTTAGTAACAGTGTAGCTATTAAAAGCGTGTTAAAAATGTCTGTCAATTAACTTGGACAACTGCAGTCCACTGCTGGACATAGGCCTCTCCCAGGCTGCGCCACAACACCCTGTCCTCTGCACATATCTGTAAAACAAACAAAATATACGAAATTCAGCTTTGTTTTCATTTCCATTTCTTCGGGAAAACAATTAAAACTAAGTAATACGATACTTTAAGATATACACGATCGAAATCGAGAAGAAACCTTAAATAAATTTCGTACCTGGCTTCTGTGTTGGCTTTATCACTGGAACTCACTGTTTTCACATGCTTTTTATTTTTCTTTCGAGTAATTCATTTCATTTTCATTCACTCGTCCATTTAGGACGACTTGCAGAAAATAAAATAAATTATATTTTTATTCTGCAAGTATTTGGCTGTATTTGCGTATGGCACTTGTTGGCCATTTATGAAGATTGGGTGGTAATCATAATTCCTGTTGGTGAAGTCAATGTGAAGTGAATTCGATTCATTTAATTTAATTCTCCATTTTTGTACCCAGTCATGAACTTTATTTACAGCGATTTGTACCTTTTTGATTGCTTCCGTATGGCATGACCCTGTCGCCATAATGGCAGTGTCGTCCGCAAAGGTTGCAATAGTATTATTTTCCCGCTCTGGTATATCATGCGTGTACAGCAGGTAGAGGACTGGACCCAGCACACAACCTTGAGGCACGCCAGCTTTAATAACTTTTAATTCGGAAAAGGCATCCTCGTGCCTTACTCGAAACATTCTATCTGTAATGTATGATTGCAGGATATCGGCAAATCATTGGGCAGCATTAGTCTCAGCTTATGTATCAAACCCTTATGCCAAACTCTATCAAAAGCGTGTGCCACATCGAAAAATACAGTGGAGCAGACTTTTTTATCTTCAAGCGTTCTCTCAATGATGTTGGTAATTCTTATTACAAAGCTGTTTGAAAAATTGTTTTTAAAACGCCTAAAACCTATAATAAACGAGAAAAATCTGATCCCTGACCATCAGTGTGGTTTCAGAGAGAAACACTCAACAATAGACGTGTGGACGTGCCGCGCGCTATCCGAGCACAAGCGATGGACCGCACGGTCCGTGGAGCGGCCGATCCGAGCGCTCCGCGACAGACGATTTTTTTTTTTTTTTTGCGGATGGGAAGTCATCAAATGACCCCTCCCGCTCTGGGTGGAGCGGAAGGGAGTGTCAGACTCTTACTGACTAAAACCCACCCGTGTTCCTTCCTTAGCCCTTTATGTTCCGGGCCAGCGGTAACCCTTTCGGACAATCCCGCTGACCCGGCAGGCTTCGGCCCTATGGGGCCCCTCCTCGATGCTGACATCTCTTTGAGGCGCGCGTGGAACACGTAACCGCCGTCCGGCACGGTAGTAATGGGTAGCTCACCGTCCGATCAGGACCACGGATCGGACGGTGAGCTACCCATTACTCTCCGCCCACAGGCCCGCGCCTACGGTGGCCGGGAATCGTCGCGCGGCTCCCGACGCCCGGAGCGTCTCCCGCGGCGGCTGGGACAGGAGGCTCTCTCCCTGAGCCGTCCCGCCACCTCCTTCGCTAGCATGACTGCTTCGCAGAAGGAGGTGACTGCCTCCCACTCCCTCTCGCCCCGGACCATGGCTTGCACCAGAGCCGGGCGCGAGAGGTCGCCGCCGCTGCCGATCGCCTCTACGAGGACACGGCGGTGCTCCGCCCAAGCGGGGCAGACCTCCACCGTGTCCTCTGGGGCGACCGACGATTGTACGTAGATCGGGCAAATAAATGATTTGATTTGAACCTAGTCTAGCTAATATGTGGATTGGCACTATAATGCGCAGTAGGGTAGTAGGTTCCCTAAAACGAATCCTGCGAAAGAATCTCCGATCCACGATCGGCGCTCAATGGTCGTGGATCGTGGACCGCCGATCCAATTTTGGATCGTCCGGTGTGGACCCAGCTACCATACTATTTATTACATTTGAGTATCTCCAATCGCAGAGGTAATTGTGAAGCGTATTTTCCACGAAGTAGATTAGGATATTTTGAAAAAGGCTGCCTCGTTGATCGAGAGGTTGCAAGAGCTACTGACTGCTGAGCGTGAGGACCTAGGTTTGCCTCTCAGGTTGGGCAAAGTATTATTAAGTTTTTCCATTAGGAATTTCTCAGTACAAACCCGGAATTAGGTTTTATTACATGGGTCTCACAACACAACTGCTGAAATGTTGGTATACATCTCCTCTGCTGATCCCTTTGGCCACTACAAGCGTGATGTTAAAAGCATCGAATGTCGATCTCACAAACTCTCTTTCCACCAACCAATAGTAAGAACGCTTGTTTCTGCTCACGCCTTGAAACCGTTATTTATTGAGACTCATGAATACAAAACAGAGTTTTGGACTTTTTACTTTCCTTTTTTTCTTTCTTTCCTTCTTTATTGTTTGTTCGTTTGTTTATGTTTCCTTGAGGGGCTACTGTTTGCAGCCGAATGATTGAAATAGGTGTTAAGTGCTTTTACTTATGTAGTTGCTGAGAGGGTTAGGGGAACGGACTTTTGACTTACTCCCCGTAAGTTAATCTTGGAATAGTGCTAAAGTGTCCGATCTTGGGAGAAAATACACCAGCTGGTCAGCAGTTCCTTGGTCAGACAACATCATGCGGCTAGGTGGAATGTAGCGTAGAAGAGAGGAGGCTCATTTTCTGTAGGCATAACGATAAAGTATGTATTGTAATTTTGTTCAAATGTTGTTTAAAAAGTTGCTCCAGTGAGTCCAAAATTAATGTTCCTAGGTGGTAATAAAAAAAAACTGAGTAAAAGCGTCTCGGACTAGGCACAGTGAAGGGTTCCGTAGTTGGGATGAATTTATCCCAAGAACAGTTGCATGTTTTTCAATACATCGATATCTGTCACGGTCAATTCTCCAACTGCGAATGTATGTTTGTAATCACAAAAATTAATTTTGACGGACAGACAGACGGACGGACGGACGAACAACGAAGTGATCCTATTAGGGTCCCGTTTTTTCCTCTTGATGTATGAAACCTTAAAACAATAAACAGTCACTCAACTAGGGGCAACTAGCTTCAACTTTCTGAATAACTGACAGACTTTTAATTTTGACAATTCAAATGTGCCTGTTTAATTGAAGGAAGGAAGGACAAGGTTTAATTGAAATAAATGCTTTGAGTTGGAGTTTGACTCTTTGCTAAATTAGCAACAATATGCGATCACTAATCCATAATGCCAAGTTTGGTGATCCTGACAAATTCACTTTTAGCAGTTCATTGTGTAGCTCACATTTAGCAGCAAACATTTACGGGATGGTAAAATAAAATACCTATTTCATTCTACACGAAGAAACAAGACAAATAATCTTCCGATCGTACCTGAGAAAAGTTTCTACCAATACATAAGTTCGTTCGAGCGAACATTAGCAGTCGTAGATAAAATCCATACTGACACCACAAAAAAGACAGATACAGAATGTCAGCTCTATACGAGTAAAAAAATTCGTATGCACACGACAAGCTACACGAAACTGTAAAATTTTCCCAATCAACCTTGAACCTTATGCTTTAGCAATAAAGTTGAAATCTATTAATTGTAGCTTGATGTGCTGATATGTACAATCAGCTTGTGAAAACCTTATAAAAAACCTTATATTTAGAAAAAAGTGATCAACGGTTTTAGGCGCCTGTCCCACCGCTTGCAATGAAAGAGAAGGGAGTAGAACTACCAACTAAAACCGAGTTAGCGAACAAGGAGCAGCGATTACTCGCTAGTATGCTTAAGCATAATAATATTGCATATGTACCAAGCCTGAGTCTCTCACCAAGTGTTCTGCCCGCCAAGCGAGCGTCGCTTAGTCTTTTTTGATATCTCTTGTCGCTGCGAGAAACGAGTACTCGCCGGCGGTGTGAACAGTTAGCGATCAACTATTCATGGCACATCAAGCTACTACAATCTGTCAAATTTCTTTAATAGATTTTCAACTTTATCGCTAAAACATAAGGTTCACAGTTGATTGGGAAAATTTGACAGTTTCGGGTAGCTTGACATGCTAACGTCTGTACCTCTTTTACACACTGGACTACAATCTTTTGTACGTTTCTTGAGTCAGAAAAACGTTGATAGCTAGGTAGTCGCTTCCTCATTGGCGGTGGGCGTACGTATGGCACTCTCAAACAAATGCCAGTCGCGAGTGCACTTGCGCTCGCAAAATGTGACGTGTGTAATTCTATCAAGGCCCTAATTCACTATGACCACTCAATGATTCCTTACTTCGAAATCACGTCAATTCCTCGCGTCAATCTCGCGTTCATTTCGCGCGGTTTCATTGTGTCGTAGAGAATACGGCCCCTGTTCGCTTGGTGTATGGAGCAAGCCTTCTGTAACTATCTATTCTGTGGTGGTAGGGTGGCATCGAACAACTTGGACGGTGGCATTGGTATTGCCAGTGATTTATGATGTGCCACTTAACTGTGCCAATAAACACGAGTTGTACCTTATCGACGGAGGGGGGTAGGAGAGTTTTGTGATGGAATTTGTTAGGAGGCATGTTTTGCTTTTTTGTTAAAAAGTGGTTTGGAATGTAAAAAGGGAGGGTTATGTCGACAAGTGCATTACATTTATATTTAAAGTTATGAGCCGATATCTGGGAAATTTGTTGCGCCACATTTTCTTTCCAGCTGAAGCACTTGGAAGTGGTGAAGGGTGGGCGTTTTGGGGACTACAGACTGTCTTATGTAATTTTGACGTTTAAAAAGTGCTGATTCTCAGTCTAATTTTAATAAATGATTTTGATTTTATTACCACTGGTAGGTTTCAACAGGTTTCAATTAACTAAGCAGACCGATAATTTTATGTAATTTAATTTATCTGACAGATAGTCTCCATCCATACACTGGTAAACAGCAAAAAGTACCCTATGTCCTTCCCCAGGATACCTTCTAAATCCGTTCAGTGGTTTAGGCGTGAAAAGGTAACATACAGACAGAGAGACAGAGTTACTTTCGAATTTATAATATTATAGTATGGATTACAAAATTAAATTTCTGGTTTTCTGTACTAAATGGATGTATTGTGGAAAGCCAGAAATTTCAAATAAATAGGATGTGACTGTGGTAAATGTTATGGTTAAGGTTTCCTATTTAAATGATGGCGTTTTTTTTTTGTGGTGTATAATAAAGTATAGATAAATAAATAAAAGTGATTACTTCTGCGAAGTGATAACCTTTACAAAATGTCATTAGGTTCTATTCTCGGTAAAGGTAAAGGGGTAATTTTTTCGCAGCGTTTGACATTAAAAATGGCTATATTTACGAATGAACAAGTACCTAATTGACATTTCTTAGAAATAACATCACATAACATCACGCCTGTACTTCACGAAGAGTTAGGTAGAGATGTACAGACGCCAGCACATCAAGCTACTACAATCTGTCAAATTTCTTTAATAGATTTTCAACTTTATCTCTAAGACATTAAGGTTGAAGGTTGATTGGGAAATTTTGACAGTTTCGGGTAGCTTGATGTGCTGGTGTCTGTACCTTTACTCCATCCACTTTTCGCCATGTGATAGGGGGCACAAATCCAGACTACGGGCTGCTACTGAGAAATTCCTGATAGGAAAACCCAATAACACTGAACAACAACAACCTGGGAATCTTTCATTTTTTAGAGTTCCGTACCCAAAGGGTAAAAACGGAACCCTATTACTAAGACTTCGCTGTCCGTCCGTCCGTCCGTCTGTCTGTCACCAGGCTGTATCTCAAGAACCGCGGTAGCTAGACAGTTGAAATTTTCACAAATTATGTATTTCTGTTGCCGCTTTAACAACAAATAGGTACTAAAAACCAAATAAAATAAATATTTAAGGGGGGCTCCCATACAACAAACGTGTTTTTTTCGGCGTTTTTGCCTTGTGGTACGGAACCCTTCGTGTGCGAGTCCGACTCGCACTTGGCCAGTTTTTTACTTATTTTTATTGCTAGCTGCGCCCTGCGGTTTCTCCCGCGTAAATGTTGATCCCGTGAGAATATCGGGATAAAAAGTAGCCTATATGTTAATCAGGGTGTCAGCTACCTCCATACAAAATTTTATCAAAATTGGGCCGGCGGTTTGAGCGTGAAGAAGTAACAAACATATAAACACACACACAAACTTTCGCCTTTATAATATTCGTATTAGTGTGATGGGCCCGCTCTTGACCTTGGTTACGCCCCGGAGCCCGAAAGTCTGACAACCAGTCTTACCAAGGAGTATCGTATTACCCAGCAACTAGGTTGTGGAGGTCAGATAGGCAGTTGGTCCATGTAAAATACTGATATTTTTAGCAGGTTAGACCGGAAGCCAACCCAAATATTGTTTAACATCGAATGATTAACAAAGCCTTCATAACATTATTACTTAATAGGTGTAGTGGTATCTACCACGCCACATGAATACTAACTTCACGCAAAATCCTGCATCTCGCAAGCAGAGTTTACCGCGCAACTAGCATAGATACAACAGCCCGACATGAATCATCGGTCAGTTGCCCGCCAGACACAACACCCGTCTGGTCGGAGGATCTTCCCTTTTCTATAGAGTATAAGTGAACTTTACTCCCTGTTCCTCATACCTCTATACAGGTACCCAACATAATGAGGCACATACACATACAAAGAACTCATTTCAAAAGTCAGTAGGTACATGTAAGTAGAAATCGGATTGCCGCACATTCGCGTCGCCTTCCGTACATCGTTAACGTGAAAGCACTATTGTGCCCGACTGTACCTACGCGAGGTTTACAATTCTGATTCAAACATGTCTGCATTTGTCGTATGTTACCGCAGAAGTAGATTTTTGAGTAATTTGTTTGTATACAGACGCCAGCACATCAAGCTACCCGAAACTGTCAAATTTTTCCAATCAACATTGAACCTTATGCTTCAGCGATAAAGCTGAAAATCTATTAAAGAAATTTGACAGATTTATTTATTTATTTACGCACATAAATATACAGAGGCGGACTTAATGCCATAGGCAACCACAGATTGTAGTAGGTTGATTTGCTGACGTCTGTACCTAGGCATTTATGCGTGATATGAATATAATTTATAGCCTTTAACACTCAGGAATAATGTAGCTTTCTACCAGTGTATTTTTTTTTTATTGGATCATTAGTTGCGGAGATTACCACCTACATACAAACTTACAAATAAACAAATTTTACCTCTTTATAATATTCTAATAAGTAATAAGTATAGATTGATACTCATAATGTAACTAACAGAAGATCACAATTTTACCATAATAATAGGTAAGATTTGAATTTTATTTGTAATATTTTTTTAAACTAGGTACATGAAAATCTAAATACTTAAAATAAAGAGCTTTCATATTTTACTTTATTAATAAATTACCGTCGTTATTTCATAAGAGATCAATTCCAAACTTAATGTGGTAATATAAGGTTTCAATGGCAACACCTGGGTTTTAATCTTTTAGAACTTCAAAGTTCTAAACAAGAACATTAGAACAATTTATAGTAGTCGCTTAGATAACCCCATTTTAAAATAAAATCAGCTGGGGATATTTTCGTCTTCTTTTTTTTACCTACGTACCTATTCTTTTTTTACATCGTGCTCACATTATAATTATAAATTCAAAAGTAATGATATCTATATATATAAAATGGTAAACTGACTGACTGATTGTTGATATATCAACACACAGCCCAAACCGCTGCTCCTAGAGACATGAAACTTGGAGGGTGTGTTCTTTGTGAAGAGTAAGTATCCACTAAGAAAGGATTTTTGGGAATTCTACCCCTAAAGGGGTGAAATAGGGGATGGAAGTTTATATGAAAGTCCGTCAGTTTTTAAGTTATGATCTTCAAATTTTGTGTTTATTCTGAGGATTGAAAATTAATTTACACATGTCTCAGCGTTTTTGACAATTCTACCCCCGAAGAGTTAAAAAGGGGGATGAAGTTGTGTATGGAAAGTCCTTAATTTTCGAAGGAATAATTACTAAATTTATTATCTAGGCTTATGGTTGGAAGATAACGCAACAGTGTTGTTAGAATTTCAACCCTTAAGGGGGTGAAAAGGGGGATGAAATTTAGTTTTTAATTATATAATCTATCAACACACAGCCCAAACCGCTGGTCCTAGAGACATTGGAACTTGAAGGGTGTGTTCTTTGTAAAAAGTAAGTATCTACTAAGAAAGGATTTTTGGGAATTACACCCATATAGGGATGAAATAGGGGATGGAAGTTTATATGAAAGTCCGTCAGTTTTGAAGTTAGGATCTTCAAATGTTGTCTTTAGGCTGAGGGTTGAAAATTAATTTACACGTGTCTCGGCGTTTTTGACAATTCTACCCCCGAAGGGTTAAAAAGGGGGATGAAGTTGTGTGTGGAAAGTCCTTAATTTTCGAAGTAAAAATCACTTAATTTATTATACACGCAACGGTGTTAAGGGGGTGAAAAGGGGGATAACATTTTGTTTTCTTCTATATTCTATAATATACATATTTAAAAGGGAACCGTTACTGACTGACTTATATATCAACGCACAGCTCAAACAACTGAACGGATTGTGCTGAAATTTGGCACACATAAAGCTATTGTGATGTAGGCGTGCGCTAAGGATTTTCCAAAACTCACTCCCTAAGGGGATGAAAAGGGGGGATTTTGATTGTATGAAAAATCTTATTCCTTGAGTTATTACACTTGAAACGTGGCACGAATACTTTTTCAAAGGGGGTTAAAGTTTGTGTGGAAGAATTTTAACGCGTGGTCCGATTAACTCGAAACTCAGTTTTAATAAGTTTTTGACAGAAGTGTATGGAGTTTTCGGAAATTGACCCCTGACGGGGATAAAGTGGTAACTCGATTTTTAAGGGGATTATGAATGGCTTGAATAACTAAAAAAAATATGTGTAAACTTTGAACTTGAAATTTGGCACGAATGCTTATCTAAGTAAATTATAAAGTTCGTAATTTTTTGGAATTCTATACTACCCTAAAGGGAGATTGGGGGTGTCAAATTTTGTATGGAAAATTTTTAACGCGCGGTCCAATTAACTCTAAACTCAGTATGTAAAATCAAAATAAATAATAAAGTGTACCAGGGGCAGGGTTATTCTAAAATCTACCCATAACGGGGTGAAGAGTGGTGGTAGTCAATTTCACAGGGGAGTATTACGTGGCTTGATTAGCTGGAAAATTGGCCCAGACGATTTGTCAAAATGCCACCCTTCATCATCATCTGCCTAGCCTTTTCCCAACTATGTTGGGGTCGGCTTCCAGTCTAACCGGATGCAGCTGAATACCAGTATTTTACATGGAGCGACCACTCAAAAATCATTCAAAATGCCACCCTTATGAGTATAAAAAGAGGGGATACAGTTTATATGAAAACTCTTATTCATTTGTTTAATAAACTTGAAACTTGGCTATATTTGGCTCAGTAAATAGTAAAGATTGTCATTTTTAGTTTAAACAAAACTTCTCACAGAGGATTTAGGAGGTGACAAAGTTGATAGGTTAGAAAAATATGTAATCCGCTGTCTGTTCGCTGTTTTAGTGTTTTTCAAAAATCAACCATTACCAAGGTGGAAAAGGATAATAAAGTTTAAGGGGTGGATTTTACTGCTTGCTTCCATTAACTCGATAACGGGTATGGGTCTTTGAGTGAAGTTATGAACACATCCTAAACGATTTTTCATAATTCCACCCTTATGGGGGTGAAATGCGGGGTATACAGTTTATTTGAAAAATCTGATCCCTTTGATCTATAAACTTAATAATTGGCCCGAAACCTTATTTATGTAAATAAATGATAAAGATCAAAAATATACATTTTCGAAATTTTTAGAGGAAAGTACAATTTTACGCGGACGAAGTCGCGGGCAGAAGCTAGTATCTAATATTTTTGTAAAATATAATTTTAAAAGAGTGTCCATGGAGTTTCTTGCCCGTTCTTGTCCTGTACCTACTACAACTAGTTTCATATCTTCTGACTGACTGACTTCTTGACAATTCAAAAGTACCTGAAATAAATACTTTGAGTTTTCCATTTGATTAAGTCATTATTTTAATGCAAAGATAACGTTGGCATTTATCTGAATTTTAGTTGTAATAACAATCTATTACAACGTGGCAGTGGGCTGGCTATGTTTGTCGGTGAAGCACACGAGTCCTGGACAAGTGTATTGTGCGACGCCCCCAGCTAGATGGATCAATGACCTCAAAAAGGTGGCTGGGACAGACTGGATGCGAAAGGCGGAGGGCAGGCCGGGCGTCGGGAGCCACGGGACGACTCCCGGCCACCGTAGGCGCGGGCCTGCGGGCGGAGAGTAATGGGTAGCTCACCTTCCGATCAGGACCAGGCCCGTGCCGGACGGCGCGTACGTGTTCCACGCGCGCCTCAAAGAGATGTCAGCATCGAGCAGGGTCACCATAGGGCCGAAGCCTGCCGGGTCAGCGGGATAGTCCGAAAGGGTTACCGCTGGCCAGGAACATAAAGGGCTAAGAAAGCACGGTGGGTTTTAGTCAGTAAGAGTCTGACACTCCCTTCCGCTCCACCCAGAGCGGGAGGGGTCATTTGATGATTTCCCATCCACAAGAAAAAAAAAAAGGGCGTTGTAGCGCAGCATGGCAGAGGCCATGTCCAGTAGTGGACTGCGATAGTCTGACTTGATTGATTGACAACTACAACTATGAAAATCAAATCAAATTGAATAAACTGTGATTCTAGCTGCAAACTATTTGAAATTCTTGGTTATTTTGATGACTTAAAACAATCAATTGAAGGACCTTAATGTCTAGATAATAAGAGGTAAAATGTCAAGAATAAAAACCTGTAGTTGTCAATGACATTTAATGTAATGTTATTCGACGAGGGCGTCCGCACCGGTAGGCGAGTAATCAGAATAAGAACGTTTTTCCATAGTGATGGGAAGTCCGGGATTTTCAAACTAAAACGGGACTGAAGAGTGAAGGTAACTTGAAAGTAAAATCCATTTTCGATAATTGATAGCGTAATCAGTATTGACACCAATAATGCATTGCACTTCGTAATGTAATAAGAAAAGGCGTACTATTTGATCTAGAGCCATCACAAAATTGCAGATTCTTTCAGATTATTTTTCTATAAGGTACAACAAAGGTGCTTCAAAGATTTAAGCTTATGGAGGAAACCTGGAATGAATATAATATAATAATTCTAACAAAAAATACTTAATACGGTTATAATTTTAATCTACCACTACTTTTTTCAGTAGATTATTTATATTAAATACGTTACATTGAACAATAAATTAACTTAGTAAAAATAGTTATAAAATGGCTAGAGTAAGCCTATTATAAAGTCTAATCCTGTTAAACAAAAATGTAAACACATTCATACATTTTTTTAAATAAATAATGAATGGTAATCATGCACTTAACACATAAATTCTAAATTTAAAATCTACTTTCAACAGCTTTGACTTATACCCAGTTTTTGTTTCATGTGCTCAACACGGAGTAGGTATTGAATTTTCATATATTTTTACCCATGGCTTTATCGACAGTCAAAAGTATCGACTCGATAAAATCCCGGGAAAAAATCGCATGCCCCTCACTATTCCTTATATAATACTGCTTAAGAATCTCATGGCGTTTAATGCATTCTGCCTTCTTGTAAACAGATTATAATTTGTTTTTGCTCCTCTCCTGACTCCATCTGAATCCCGGGGAGCTTTGTCTTCTTTTGTCACTGGCTCAACATTATTTGTAGTGTTGTACTTTTCTATTTTCCTGTCTAGACTGATTTTTTTTTTGGTTTCTTTTTAAAAAGGGTTTGTCATGCAAATGTGTAGTACCGACGTTGAAACATTAGGACAAAAACTTTATTTGATTTACGTGAAATTTATTTGTATTAAACAGCGAATATTTAATATTTGCGTTATCCCGTACAGGTTTCGAAATCAACAGTGTCAAAAAAACTCCACATTTATTTTCACATATTCAAACATAAAAATCGGGAATTAAAAGAAAATACGAACGCGAATCAACAATTCCCACTCCTATAAAGAGTCCGTAAAAAACGCAGCTTTTCGAAATAAACAAGAACAAATAAACTATACAGACTCAAAAGAACATTCGCTCTCTTCAGAATCCAGCTGAAAACTGTTTTTACGACTTAAACTTTTGCAAATCAAAACTCTTGCAGAGCTTCCTTATCTTTTCATCTTATTTTCTTTCTCTCCTTTACCAGCTCCGTTGCAGGGCAAAGTTAATTCTCTTATTAATAAAACATTCAAACCTTTAAACTGCGTTTTTATTCAGTCGGGTAATGTTTCCGCTCCGTATAGCGTTCTATTTGGATGATATAACCCGGGTAATTTGAGATGTCTTTTTATTTTTACTGTCTTGCATTCTTTGCGTTTGCATTTTTGTGTCAGAAAACACTACAAAGGAGAGTGGCTACAAGAATTGCTGGTTTCGCTAACAGTGTAACGTTAAATAAAATACTGTTTGCAGGTATTTTTTCTAAGAAATAAGGTTTTTTTTTTTTTTGCGGATGGGAAATCATCAAATGACCCCTCCCGCTCTGGGTGGAGCGGAAGGGAGTGTCAGACTCTTACTGACTAAAACCCACCCGTGTTCCTTCCTTAGCCCTTTATATTCCGGGCCAGCAGTAACCCTTTCGGACAATCCCGCTAACCCGGCAGGCTTCGGCCCTATGGGGCCCCTCCTCGATGCTGACATCTCTTTGAGGCGCGCGTGGAACACGTACGCAATAATACGTACGTAATAAGGGGTTGCTTCATGCTTGATATAGTTGCTTGTAAGCCCCTTAATAAACTCCGTGTTACAGGTGAAAATCTAGCAGTTAATGGTGTAAACGATAAACCAGGGAAAGGCAATGATTCAGTTTTGGTGCGCGTCGCGGCCTCTCATGTGAAGTGGCTCTCGCTTTAGTGTCTACATATTGACGGTACGCTGCCGCGCTGGTTCACAAACACGAGGCCCAGTATCGGCAGTTGAGGTTTATATGTCATGCCTGGTATTTAGGTAAACGGAGGACTGAATTTTAAAAATGATACCTAAATGGGAAGGTAAACATGTTTAAAGGGGACGTAAAAAGTGAGAACGATACGTAAATAAGCTGTAGGTAATAAGCTTACGTTTTATTTAACACTTTGAACGCCTTTGTCACATATACGTGACAAGCAAGCGCGTGCCCTGTACGCCAGTCGTGTGTCGCCTATCCTATTACGAGCGACACAAATATGTGACAAAAATGCGGTGCACTTTATCAGGAAATAAACAATTAAATCATTGTTTTTGTGTGTTTTTATTTGTATACCTTAAATATTTAAAATTGTGGCTTGGCGTGGAGGGCACGCGCGTGCGTTTATGCTCTGGCGTTCAAAAGGTTAATGTAATATTTATTTATTGGACTCATGGAAAGAAAGAAAGAAAATACTTTTCTAAGCGGTTAGACTGGAAGCTGATTCCAGCGTAGTTGGGAAAAGGCTAGGCAGATTGATTTTAGACGTGTTAAAATTTTACATTTAAAAGTTTATTTGTGGTAAAAATGACGCAGAGATAGAACAAAAACACAGAAAAGAACAAGTTAGAGGAAAATACACGCCACATCTACGCAAAACGGCCATCGCTCAGCATAATGCTGGCCGAGCCCGAGCCCGACAAATATTAGGTATACAGGGTTATTGATAAAATTAACAACCTCTTAAGAGGTTATTGTACTCATCATTATGAACAACTTTTACTATGGGACAAAACCTGAAATCGCGAAAAAAAATATCTGCTGTTCCCTACATTTATGTTCGTTATAACACAAAGTTGGGTTAGTTACACCATTTATAACTCAAGAACGGCTGGACCGATTTTTATGATCTTTGATTTGTTGGATGTGTCTCCGCCCCGAATAGCAGAATAACTATTGAAACATGGAAAAAATTCAAGAAAACAATAATAATGAAGATATGTAATTCATTTTCTCATACATTCGTTCTAATTGATTCTGAGGCGGTGAGAAGTTCGCCGGGTCAGCTAGTCACACTAATATTATAAAGGCACAAGTTTGTGTGTGTTTATATGTTTGTTACTTCTTTACGCTCAAACGGCTGGACCAATTTTAATAAAATTTGGTATGGAGGTAGCTGATACCCTGGATTAACATATAGGCTTTTTATTTTATCCCGATATTTCCACGGGATCGAAACTTATGCGGGTAAAACCGCGGGGCGCAGCTAGTATTTAATAAAAATTTGTTACACGTATAACTGACTTTATATTCTTCTTGGAATTCGTACAAGTAATACAGAGAAGTCCCTCAAACCTAATCTCTTTAACAAAAGCAAGGAACACAATAATTTGTAGGTACAACAAAACAAACAAAAACCATTTTATTTTCGTTACAAGAGTGTCTTTGAAAATAAACCTATTAGTTTAAGTTAAATACGAAAATTATCTAATTTCTTACTCACAGTTGAAAACGAAGAAAAATTACGTTTTCTAAGACAATTAATGTTTCTGTTTAAAGGCGAGTTCACATTAGGGCAACTCTATGAACAGGCACTGACTTATAACGAGCACTTTTAATAATAATAATAATAATAATATTTTTAAATGTTTTTTATACTTATTTTATATTTTAAGAAATATTTAAAAATGTAATTAGATGTGTAAATAGACAAATAAACGAAAATAATAATAATATTCCACAACTATCACACAACGCCGTCTAGTCTCAAGCTAAGCAGAGCTTGTGTTATGAGTACTAGACAACTGATAAACATACTTATATATTTCTAAATACATACATATATAGATAAATTACACCCAGACACAGAACAAATGATCATGCTCATCACACAAACATTTGTCCTGGGTGGGAATCGAACCCACGACCTCCGGCATAGCAGTCATAGTCACTGACCACTAGACCAACAGGTCAATTTTGGCGAATATTATGCTTTCTTAGATAAACTCACGACTTCTCATGGGGGTAGGTAGAAACTACAAAACACCCTCTGATACGATCCTTACATACTAAGTGTTCATAACGTAGACGGAGTAAACTATAGACTGCTGCATATCTTCTTTTTCATTCGCACAAGAAAAAGAGAAATATATAAACGTCACTAGCAAAGAAAAGAGACAGAGTAAGAATATTTCTGTCCCTTACTGCGTGTCGGCTAAGCACTTCAATGTGCACAACAAGTTTGACGTTTATGAATGAAATAATAAAAACTACACCGCGATTAAACGGAAAATAAGATCTTTTTCGTGCATAATTCAATAATAGTAGGTACATTTGCGCAACTGTGAAAATGGTAAGGTGCAGTGTAATAAGCTGTAAAAATGATAGTAAGATGAAGATTGCCGGAATTTTTTGTCCCCTTCAGTGACACGGATACCATGCATGAGTCTATAGATTACTCTGTCTACGGTTCATAAACACGAATGTCACGCGTCAACGGCTGAGGCAACAGCGACTTGCCATCATAAAAAACCGGTCAAGTGCGAGTCGGACACGCACAACGAGTAAAAAAAAATTGTAGGTATATAACTACAAATTTACGGTTTTCGGATTTTTTCCTTTACTTGTGCTTTTCTCGCCAAATTTTATGATTCTAGATCAACGGGAAGTAACCTATAAGGTTTTGATTCCCTTGCGAGTGCCAAAATATGCGGCATTAGCGGAACATAAACGCCCGTATCTTTTGATTGCGATAACTTAGAAGTTTGATTTTTTCACTGCTTCAAGAGATTGCAGCGTTGAGTGTTTGATATGGGTATCATTTAAGCTATCACCAATTTAATTAGTTTTGTGTTTCTTAAATAATAGGGTTTGTCCTCCAAATAGTAGATCTGTCACCAAAATGTAGTCACCAAACAATGCAAAATCAGTTCCACAATAAATCACCTAAAATCCTGAGAATTATAAGGTCTATAATATTTTTTTTTTTAAATAATCTCTTTTTCCATATTTTTTTTCTTTAAAATTAGTCGTTTCTGGCACTCGCCGGCCGCTGCCGCGGCACCGCTCGCTTCGCTCGCTCGGCTCGTGCGTAGGAGGTCACAGTTTTAACCTAACCTAACCTAAGCGTTTTTTTTTAAATAATTAACCTCGTAACTAATTCGGTTCTCGATAATGTCCATTTCAAGTAACAAAACTGTTATTATAAGAACGAAGTTTATATTCATGTAATGCAATATAATTTTATTGGTTATCGATCTCTTATTTTACACATATATTAACATTAATTTGATAATTCATACCTGGGAACAATTTTTGTTTATCTGAGAACGAAAATATTTCGTGGCGATAGATCTATTTATTAGGTGATACAACTTGATGACAAATATAAATTTTGGTGATAGAAAATATAGTTCCCGTTTGATATTAATTTCAACTCGATTCCTGAGAAAATGGGTCTTGACAGACGGACAGACAGACGGACAACAAAGTGATCTTATAAGGGTTCCGTATTCCCTTTTGAGGTACGGAACCCTAAAAACATTTCATTGACGTCATTCACCGGTAAGTTGCGGACGATATGTGGCAGCCACCGCTCTTGTAAACCGTATCTTTACAAGATAATGCGGTTTATCAGCGCCTTTACTCTACAGAGAAATGCTCTAATGTGAACTCACCTTTACAAAACGGATAGGTATCATTCGATGTTGCTAACTCACAGACGGAGATACTCGTAAATTGCAAACTTGTTTCAACGAGACGTCTTAGAACGGGCTCCTGAACTAGTTGCCAACTGGGTAGCTACTATATTTTTAAAGGAACATCTCGTTTTCCGCGAAATACGGTGGAGAACGGAAGATTCTAGAGTTAGAGGCAGGTTGGTACTGTTTATGGGTACGTGATGTTTTATAGAAGCGGTGAACCCAGATAAAAATATTCTGGGGCAAATTACTGAGGACAACAAAGAATTTGGAAATGCTCGGTCGAATTATAGAGAACCACAAATAATTTTGGAAGACTGATGTAACATTTCCTGGCAAACTAATATTATCTTAGAGATCAAAGAGATGTCAGCATTATTAAGGGGCACGTTAGGGCCGAAGCCTCGGTCAGCGGGATTGTCCGAAAGGGTTACCGCTGCCCCGGAACATAAAGGGCTAAGGAAGGAACATGGGTGGGTTTTAGTCAGTAAGAGTCTGACACTCCCTTCCGCTCCACCCAGAGCGGGAGGGGTCATTTTTGATGATTTCACATCCGCAAAAAAAAAAACTGGCCAAGTGCGAGTCGGACTCGCACACGAAGGGTTCCGTACCACAAGGCAAAAACATCGAAAAAAACACGTCTGTTGTATGGGAGCCCCCCCTTAAATATATATTTTTTTTTTTAGTATTTGTTGTTATAGCGGCAACAGAAATACATAATTTTTGAAAATTTCAACTGTCTAGCTATCGCGGTTCTTGAGATACAGCCTGGTGACAGACAGACGGACGGACAGACAGCAAAGTCTTAGTAATAGGGTTCCGTTTTTACCCTTTGGGTACGGAACCCTAAAAATAGCTTTTATCCGCGGGTTCGCCTGAGTGGCTGTCGAAAATTATCCCACGAAAACGTACCGTATAAAAAGTATCCTATATCCTAACCCGTGTAATAGTGTGTCTACCTGTATGGAAAAAACCGAAATCATCCGTTCAGCTGTTAAGGCGTGAAAAGGTAGGGGGAAGTCCCGTAGCGCCGGACGGCACCTAGCGTCGGACACTCGTACTATCTCGACAAACGACAACGCGATCTATTCAAATATTGGTGAAAGGGGCGCGGGGGAACGTAGCGATACAGGATCACGCAGCGCAGTTTGCCTGTGAGGCGAACAGCCGCGGTGGGAGAGGTGAATTGCGGTTTTTGGCGGGAAAGCGTTGCGTCTCGTAAATTTCAAGTGAGTATTACTGGTATAGTTTTGTGTTTAATCGTTTTGTTATTTGTTAATAAAGACAGTGTTTCATAATAATTCGTAAATTGTCAAAGTTTTTATTAATTACTTAAACAGTTTTAGTATGAAATACGTAATTTTGGACATTCCCTGTCCCCTACCTCCGGACACAAAGTTGTCCCTTACCACCGGACAGTTTATAGGTTGGCTTTTTTACTAAGCATGTATACTTATCATACTAATGAGAGTTTGTTGTTTTACAGGATAGAAGGAGGGAGATATTTCAACATGGAAGAGACAAAAAGAAAGGACAATGGGATCAGCAAAGTTTGAAAACTGTAATATCTAATATGGAAAAAACTACTTGTGGTGTGTTTAGAGGACCACGACGAGGACTGGAAACAATGCTCCAGCTGCCAAGAATGGGCCCATGAAGCATGTGCAGACGTTCCGGAATGTGGAGATACCTATATATGTGATAGATGCACAATGTTTTAAGAATGTCTGGCGCTTGGGGTTTGAAGATTAACCCGTCCGGTACTAGGTGCCAATATTAAAGACTAACTTTTTTCTACCAAAATTTAATTAACGTTCCAAGATTATGTTTACGCAGAGATTGTATTTTTGTTAATTGATTTTGATTTTATATTTTGTTAATTTAACTAATTCATAAATAAATACATATTTCTCGAAGTAGTTTTAATTTTATTTTCGGAAAACCTTATATGTCCGTCACTAGGGGACTAGGGGACCTACACACGCCAGCACATCAATCTGCTACAATCTGTCAAATTTCTTTAATAGATTTTCAACTTTGTCGCTTAAACATAAGGTTTAAAGTTGATTGGAAAAATTTGACAGTTTCGGGTAGCTTGCTGTGCTGGCGTCTGTATCTACCAAGACAGAGTCACTTTCGCATTTATATTATTAGTAAGGATTCGTGAAGAGAGGAAGAACGATGAAAATTGTTCATAATATTGTTTGCTAAAGGGGTAAGAATGCTAAAGGTGTTTTGTCAACTACAGCCCTTTTGAACTTGAGACTGAGAGAGTAATTCGAACAGTCTTAAAAATACGGGAATTTATTTATATATTTTAAACTTTTCGCACACAAAAATGGTACAAAGGCGGACTTAATGCCTTAGGCATTCTTTACCAGTCAACCAAGGGTGGTGAAGAGATTATATGGGACCAAAAATGAAATCATAAAAAAAAAAACAGCTGTTTAGTACATTTTGACGAGTTATGTGAGCATAAATGATTTGTTTTTCGCTATTTCAGCTTGAGTCCCATAGTAAAAGTTGTTCATAATGATGAATACAATGACCGCTTAAGAGGTTTTGCGCATTTAAAATTACACCTTGTATCTGTGTGCATTTCCCCAACATCTTCGACTACTTTTTTTAAAATGTCAAATTCATGAAAGGTCCCAGGAGGGAGGGAGCTCGGAATAATATTGTTTGCTAAAGCGGTACCTAAGAACGCTAAAAGTGTTTTCGATGATAAAGCAATTCTGAACGTTCAACACTAATAGCTATCTGACCGGCTAAGTAGCCAGAAGTATTTCAAGGTTCATAAAGAAAATGAGGTTGTTATTGAAAAGCTGTTAGTGAAAAAATATGATGGAAATTGAATGGGAAAACTACCGTAAATGAAAGTTACAGAAGTAGATGAGAACTAACTTTGAAATAATCTTGAACATATACAATCATAATATCAGCCTAGATTGACCCGAGGCAGGGCAAATGTGTCTTCATAGACAGAGAAGACACGAGCATTAATCACCACGCTTGCACAAGACGGGTTGGTGATTTCAGATTTATATTAACTTCTAGCTGCACCCCGCGGTTTCACCCGCATAAAACTCAATCACGTGAGAATATCGGGATAAAAAGTAGCCTATATGTTAATCCAAGGTGTCAGCTACCTCCATACAAAATTTTATAAAAATTTATCCAGCCGTTTTAGCAAGTAACAAACATATAAACACACACACTCACAAACTTTCGCCTTTATAATATTAGTGTGAGAAGTCCAAATTAATAAAATCAATATTCCCTGACTAATATTATAAATTCGAAAGTAACTTTGTCGGTCTGTCACCGTTACCTTTCCACGCCTAAACCACTGAACGGATTTTGATAAAATTTGCCAGTGAGATATATTGCATCCCGGGGAAGAACATAGGATAGTTTTCATCCCGACATTCCCACTTGATCGACACTTATGCGGGTAAAACCGCAGGGCTCTGCTAGTTATTTATAAACCATAAATGATATTCCAAGCAGCCCATTTGTCTTAATAATCTCAACACAATGAACACTTAACATATATCCCCCATTTTTTCCCTCCACATGTTAAAACTCCCCCTTATTCCCCCCTAATCCAGACGACGTGACCAGCCTTACTCCCGGCTTTGTAGAGAATCTACAAATTATGCGGAATGTAACTCTGTCCTCATCCGAGCCTTCCGAGGCATGTGGGGGGGACTGCGAAGTTCCCCGATTTGTCCCCGAGCAAGGATGAAGAGTTGTACCTAATGTGAATAGTTACTCCGGATAGTAGTGACTTGAACAAGTCGTCTCGGATTTGAGGGGATTTAAATTTTGTATGGGATTACTCTCATAGCCGTTTTCAGGGTTAGTTCTGACATTTATTGTAGGTTGTAATATAACTATTAAGCCATACATTTTGAGATCTAATAATTGGTGCATAATCAGCCTATAATGTTCCCACTGCTGGGACTCAGGCCATCTCGTCGAGAGGGAGTAGGCCGTAATCCACCACGCGGGACCAGTGCGGGTCGGTAGTTGTCACCTGTCTTCGTAGCATAGTTTCCACACGATGTTTTCCTTCACCGTTTTGAGAGCAGTGGTGATGAAATAATTTACACAAAGTAAAGCGCCTGTCAGAGTTCGAACCTACGACCTATCTCGTAAGTCGCGGTCGTTACTTCTGGGCCACCACTGCTTCTTTTAATAATTGGTGAGTAAGATTATTTTGATAATATTTGTTCCTACGGGAGGACTTCCTCGTTGGTTTAGTGGCCGCAAGCGCTACTGCTGAGCAGGAGGTACTGGGTACGATTCCCAGTTTGGGAAAAGTGTTATTGGGTTTTTGAAAAGTGTTATTGGGTTGAAATTCACCCGTCTTGAGCAAGCGTGGTGATCAATACTCGTGTCTTCTCTGTATGAGAAGAGGTCTTTGCCCAGCAGTGGGACAATAATAGACTGCTATTATTATTTACTTCATAGAATGAAGCAAGCTTTAACTACCAACCACGCGATTGTTAGATAAATATTCGATGAATTTCTATGTCCAATAAAATGGAATGAATAAACTAACAATGCCGCGTCGATATGTCTGTGGTTTGGATATATTGCCTATCAAATGTTTTGATTGAATCCACACTTTCATAATAAAATTGGATGTGCTGTACCACACAAACTAGAATCCAGATAAGTAATAAAAATCGGAGTACCTATTATTATTATTCAAACGATGTAAATAACTACTACCGGCTGTCATTCGTTGATCTTTGACGATAGTTACGGGTCGTCAGAAGCCCGAAAGTCTGACAACCAGTCTTATCAATGAGTATCTTACTACCCATTGACAGGGTTGTGGAGGCCAGATAGGCGACCCAAGAACTATGGAAGAACTATGACCCCTGCCTGATCAATGTTTTATACATATATACACAGATAAAATGGCAGGGGGTGACTTGCACACACAATAATGGGGCCCCGGAAACGGTCGCTAGCACATAGTGACGTAGCAACAAGGGGGCAACATGTCCTGAGGTGCTTATTATTATTGTTATTAGCCTCAAAAAAAGGCAAAGGCCTCCCTACTCTCTTTCCACTTCTTTCTGTTCAAAGCTGCTAAGGACCAGTTCATGTTGAAGGAGTCCAGCTCGTCCCGCCATCTCCGTCTGGGCCTGCCACGATGTCGTTTGCCATTAAAGAGGGACCCATTGGGTCGTAAATTTGGCCCATTGTTCGTCTGACATGCGGCAGATGTGTACAGCCCAGTTCCATTTTAGCGTGGCAGCTTTCCAAGTGACATCAGTTATCTTTGTGATCGAACGGATGGTCGTAGACGAGACATGACTTCTAAAAAACTGATATTCCACAAGCCCAGTCAAAGTTTTGAACTATTTCAGTCTCTTTTGAGTTACATTGCACAATGGCCGCGCAAGTTCTGACGTCATAGTTGCTAGGTCACCTACCGGGGCACAATCAAGCTAGAATAAAATATGCATGCAGTTTTACTCGCTTTTTGTGAAGAGCTTGACGTGTATGTTCGGTTTTGTCGGTTTAAATATTGCCGTTGGAGTACATGATATAACATAGAATACACCCACGCGTTCTTCCCATGTGGGTAGGCAGAAACTACAGAACTCCATCTGCTACGATCCTTAAATACTCCATTTGCTTCGTTTACTTTCATACATTTATTTATTTATTAGCTGCGCCCCGCGGTTTCACCCGCGTAAATGTCGATCCCGTGGGAATATCGGGATAAAAAGCAGCCTATATGTTAATCCAGCGTGTCAGCTACCTCCATACAAAATTTTATCAAAATTAGTCCAGCAGCGTGAAGAAGTAACAAACATATAAACACACACACACACTCACAAACTTTCGCCTTTATAATATTAGTGTGATTAAACTTACACACACTATCTTTACAAAATGACCCCAATACAATAGTGGTTTGCAAACACATAGGTACCTACCAAATAAAATGAAAGATCAACTTACGGCTAATACTTAAAAATCTAAGGGTAGTATTTAAACGAGTGACTGTAAATTAAAGTTTCAAGTGACAATAATAATTAATTTTCGTTATAGTATTAATAAGTGAGCGACTGACTGCGAGTGACGAAAAATCAACAGAACAGCAACTTACAAACATTAATTTGAGTTACTTAAAATACACGCACTGGTCAAAGACTTTCGTCTTGAGACACTGCGGTATGTGAGACGAGAAGATATTGCGTAGCTTCCCGAACGCTGCCCAGCCGAGTCGGATTCGACGATTGACCACTTTCTCGAAGTTAGTCCTACCTAACGCGTGCGTGTTGCCAGTGATGACTTATGGCACTGAAACGTGGTCGCTCATAATGGGCCTTATAAGAACGCTAAAAGTCACCCAAAGGGCAATGGAGAGGGCTATGCTTGGAGGTTCCCTGCATGATCGAATCAGGAATGAGGAGATACGCAGGAGAACCAAGGTAACCGACATAACCCGAAGAATTGTCAAACTTAAGTGGCAGTGGGCAGGGCACATTGCTCGCAGAGCAGATAGCCGATGGGGCCGAAAGGTTCTGAAGTGGCGACCGCGTACCGGAAGACGTAGCGTTGGAAGGCCTCCCACAAGGTGGTCCGATGACCTTGTGAAGGCCGCAGGAACCCGTTGGATGCGAGAAGAGCAGAACCGGTCGAATAAAGATACAGGCAATCTAAAGATAGATTATTACATGATCATAGATCCCTCTAAACCCCACTTAGACACGCAACAACCACAAGTAGTCTCCTACTCAGCATAGTGAGAAGTAACGGGTCCAAAATTTTTTATTCTGAGAGAAACAAATTCATCCATTTATAACAGCAAGGTGAGTCAGGACAAATGAGATATTCTAGCGATATTTCAAGTAAATCTTGCTTATGTTGTCGCTACAAGTCTTGATGTTATGTTCATGAATACGTTAGGTACAGGTGCTTGTATGTAAATAATGTGTTTAGAGTTATCTCTTTATAGAAGCTAGGTGTAGGTAGGTATTACAGAGTATGTCTGACTATAGCTTCTGCCCGCGAATTCAACCACGTGAAATTTCTGGCTAGCTTTTTCCCGCGAATTCGTCCGCGTTAAATTTTTCTTGTCCCCCCGACCGTTGCATTGCATCGCCCGTACGCGCATAAGGTACCTCCGTGTTATATCATTTTCGCTTAGCGTGGTTACGGCGTTTTTTTTTTTGTTTTTCTCCTTAGGGTTGTAGCGTGATGCTATAACCTAACTTACAACAAATTAATTTTTTAAACGTTTCACGTTCACTAGGAATTTCTCCAGTATTGTTTACAAACATTTAAACTCACATGACACAAACAGCCGGGCCCGGACTAAGAACTTGTAGGTCATAGAAATATTTGTTCCGTGCGGGAATCGAACCCGCGACACGCAACGCAGCAGTCAATCGCTTAACCACTGCGCCAACCGTGCCGTCATAACCTTCCTTAATAATTGGACTATCAAATGCAAAAATAATTTTTCAAACCCGACCGGTAGTTCCAGAGATTAGCGCATTCAAACAAACAAACTCTTCCGCTCTATTATTAGCACAGATAGATAGATTAGTATAGGTTATATCAGTGTTATTGGGTTTTTCCATCTAGAATTTATCAGCAGCACCCTTTTTTTTTGTGGATGGGAAATCATCAAATGACCCCTCCCGCTCTGGGTGGAGCGGAAGGGAGTGTCAGACTCTTACTGGCTAAAACCCACCCGTGTTCCTTCCTTAGACCTTTATGTTCCGGGCCAGCGGTAACCCTTTCGGACAATCCCGCTGACCAGTAGCACCCTGTCCTCCACCTTCCGCATCCAGTCTGTCCCAGCTTACTTCTTTAGGTCGTCGGTCGGTCCATCTAGCTGGAGGACGTCCCACACTTGCCGATACCCATTATTTAGCTAAATATATAAAATTTAAAGTCCTGACTGACTGACTGATATATCAACGCACAGCCTAAACCGCTGGTCCTAGAGACATGAAATTTGGAGGGTGTGTTCTTTGTGAAGAGTAGGTATCCACTAAGAAAGGGTTTTTCGAAATTCCACCCCTAAGAGGGTGAAATTTCACGCGAACGAAGTCGCGGGCATAAGCTAGTAGATACATAAAGTTCACAAAAGTCAACTAGATTAGACCTATAAATTCTACCTCAGCCTCGAATGCACTGTTTATTTCCATTTACACCCATAAATAGCCCGGACCAGAGCCTACTATACATTACAACATGGAATCCATTTCGGAGTCGTTGTTTTTTAATTGGCCCGCGCAGATCACGATTGGCAGAGTTCCCGGTGACGTCACCGGGGTCAGAGGGTCAGAGACCAGCCATATGGGACAGTCCGGTCAATTCGTTTTGGATTTATTCCAAACATTGGGCAGGCAATCTCTTTGATAGTGCTGACTCGTCTTTGAATGGATGGAATTAATGGGTGTTGTTGTTTAAAGGCTCCGGTGATGGAACTGGTATTCAGAAAGAAGCTACTGCCCATGTTTCTTCAGAGAGCAGTGGTGGCCCAGTGGTATCGGCCGCGACTTACGAGTTGTAGGTCGTAGGTTCGAACCCAGATAGCCGCTTTACTATGTGTCAATTATTTCATCACCACTGCTGTCAAAACGGTAAAGGAAAACCGACATAGTATCCTAGAACCAAAAATTCGAAGACGTGTGACATCTACCAACCCGCACTGGGCCCGCGTGGTGGATTACGGCCCACTCCCTCTCACAGAGAGGAGACCTGTGTCCCAGCAGTGGGAACATTATAGGCTGATTATGATGATGACGGTTCTTCAAAGTCAGAAGCCCGAAGCTCAGATAACCAATCTTACCGAGCGGTATTTTGTTACTCAGCGACTGGGTTGTGGACGGGGAGGTTAGATAGACAGTTGCTCCATGTAAAATACTGAAATTCCGCTGCATCCGGTTAGCCTGGCAGGCGACCCCAATATAGTTAAGAAAAAAAAAAAGAAAAAGCGAAGAAAGAAGATAGAGTGTTCTATTCTATTGATTTAGGTAAAACTTGACCCATGAAAACTGACCTTGAAGACTCCGTTTGCAAAAATTAGGACGTATGTAATCCTTACAACTTTAAATCTCACCAAAGTTTGTTTTAAACATAAAACAATGACCAACACAAAAACAATCAAAACACATAATAACCATTGAATAACAACGAAACAAACTTGCACACAGTTGTACAACTAAAATAAAGCATTTCTGCTTACTAAGCATGCCAAGCCAAATGGAAACTAGTTAACACAAATGCAAGGAACCACCAACTACTTGCACAAGTACTTACTTTTCTTAATTGCTTCTAAGACAAAGACTCTTCACACATGGGTAGGACAGGCGACGTATAGTCTGACTTGTTGAACTTGCAAGTACTTGCATGAACTTGCAGCAAGTTTTGAGAATAAAGGCTGAAGTGACGTGGCAGTTTAGGGAAGTTGAATGGCGCTTCGGATCGTTGTGAAATGATGAAGGAGACGAATTATATCAGATAATATTAATATCATGCTAGTTTGGCATCTACTACTTACAATCAAATAGAGGAATTAACTTGACTGTCTCATTCTAAATCAAAATCCTTACTATATAATATTATAAATTCGAAAGTAACTCTGTCTGTCTGTATGTTACCTTTTCTTGCCTTAACCACTGAACGGATCCAGGGTGCCAGCTACTTCCATACAAAATTTTATCAAAATTGGTTCAGCCGTTTGAGCGTTAAGAAGTAACAAACATATAAACACATACACACTCACAAACTTTCGCCTTTATAATATTAGTGTGATGTTACTACAAACAATAACAAGCCATCCTCAATTCTTAGAAGCAATCCTACTGGAACGTCCGTAGCACACTTGCGCAAGTCACTTGCAGAGTAAGCGTAGATACCATTCATGTTAGTGCGGCTTTCCTTATGTGCGCCGCGTGCAAACTGTTAGTAACTTTGATTATCAGGCATAAAATGGGGTTGTTCATAACTAGGCTTGTTTGAATGTGTGTGGTTATTGTAACTGATTTTCTACGTACAGTCAACAAAGGAGATAAGTATACAGGAGCGTCGGTTATAGTTGAAGTTTACTAAGAAACCGATGGATGTTCTGGCCTGAAATTTAATTTAGTAAATGAGCTGTTTGTTTTCTATCAATAAAATTACATTTTATTCGAGAACATCCATTGGTTTCTTAGTAAACTTCAACTATATCCGACGCTCCTGTATACTTATCTCCTTTGTTGACTGTACATTGTCATTATTAAGTTCGTTATATCACTAAAAATCAGCTGTTCCCTACATTTATGTTTGTATAACTCGTCAAAATGTAGGGAACAGCTGATTTTTTTTCGCGATTTCAGGTTTGGTCCCAAAGTAAAAGTTGTTCATAACGATGAGTACAATGACCTCTTAAGAGATTGTTAATGTTTTACCAATAACCCTGTATAAGTTAGGATAAAGAGATAGAAGCTTAGTTAAAAGATAATCGCAATAGAGTGAACCGCAGTTAGTGATACCTTTGTACAGACGCAAGCACATCAAGCTACCCGAAACTGTAAAATTTTCCCAATCAACTTTGAACCTTATGGTTAAGCGATAAAGTTGAAAATCTATTAAAGAAATTTGACAGATTGTAGTAGCTTGATGTACACAACTTGACAGCCAATGCAATTTTTTTGTGTCGTTACTACAGCGCGTACCAGCGGAAGGTTTTGTGTGGGTCAAATTAGAATAAGGGCCGCAAGTAGGTCATCAATATAATTAATTAATTTCATAATAATTATTGCCAAGCTGAACATTTTGCTAAGCTAAAACAGAAATTACCACTCTAGAGTGATTTAATATCGTGCATAGTCATCAATCTTTTCATTCTCTATCAAAAAAAGCCATTGCCCTGCAAAACAAGCTTATTATATTTAGCCACTATAAATAAACAACACTCAGCTACGTCCTTACAGCAACACAATAAGCTCAAAAGGCTCTAGCGGCCTTTCACAAGGCTCTATAAGCCCCCACAAGCCCCACGATCTGCTTGAATTGGGGGCATTAGCCGACCTACGTGCTGGCATACTGTGCTGATGCATTTTTATCTGCAACTGTAGTATGAGGGAACGCTGTTTTATGGTTCAGTAGCTGCGCCACCCAATTTAAATATCACCAATATCCGGATAAAAAGTAGCCTATATGTTAATCCAGGGTGTCAGCTACCTCCATACAAAATTTAATCAAAATTGGACCAGCCGTTTGAGCGTGAAGAAGTACAACAAACATATAAACACACCCCCACATACACACTCACAAACTTTCGCCTTTATAATATTAGTGTGATTAATGAAGAAAGTAACTACTTATCAGCCTCGTAAAGGTTAATTGACTTTGATCAAGCAGAAGTGGTAGTCTACAAACACTCATCATCATCTGCCTAGCCTTTTCCCAACTATGTTGGGGTCGGCTTCCAGTCTAACTGGATGTAGCTGAATACTAGTATTTTACATGGAGTGACTGCCTATCTGACCTCCACAACCCCGTCACTGGGTAATACGATACCCCTTGGTAAGACTAGTTGTCAGACTTTCGGGCTTCTGACTACCCGTAACGACTGACAAAGATCCACGAATGACAGCCAGGACCAACGGCTTGACGTGCTTTCCGAGGCACGGAGGGGTCAGTCACGGTATGTAAAGATGGTTGCAAGTCTACAAACTCTAGTTTGTAGACTTCACATGCATCCAATGACAAAAATATTACAACAAATTGTTTTCAAAAGTTCTTTATTTCGCCATCTGTCAAGCAAGACCTTCTTCAAGTGCCGTGTGAAAAAATAATCGTGAGTAAGTTTTCTTTTATAGTAGCACTGCAGAGGAATTTTTCGAAGCAATTTTTTAGTTTCTATATAGTTAGAGTTGAGTAAGGATATAATTTTTATTTATTTATTTAATTATGCATAAACACACCACGATGAATATAAAACTGATTTACATCCGTCACCTCACACACCAGGTCCAGTTGAAAACCAGCGTCAGGCACTAGTTGTCTGGCATTTTTGCTGAACTGGGCCTTTTTGGCGCAGCCGTGAGGCACACATTCCTGCTAATTTCATATATCGGAATTCGCACTTTTTTTTTTTTTTTTTTTTAATATCTTTTTTTTTGTTTTTAACTGATGTATGTACGATTACTGTCAAACTATTTAGTGTATTGTGTGTCTTTTAGTCTGTGCTAAATAAATGTATTTTCTTTCTTTCTTTCTTTTTTTTTCTCTAATTTTGTTATTTTCTTAAGTAATTTAAATATAAATGGTTGATAAAGTTAAGCGCCAAAACAATTAACAATCCAACCTACCGATGCAATTACACAACTAACAGCAGTTCTTAGTTACTTACATAGCTCAGTTTGCCATGTACAGTCAGCGTACTACGTATGTATCTATGTACGAACACGACGGTTAGTTAAGAACTCCGCCCAACTTTATACAATTAATACCGACAGTCTTGTGCTGTTACACAATCACAACTAAGTTAATGAGAACGGCTCTGTTACCCTGGTAAGTTGGTCCAATATTAAAGGTGGAAAAAAAATATCGTTTGGTTTGGTGGGATTCTTCATTTTTAGGTTGTAGAAACTAATTAGAAGGGAAAATGAATACTTGATAGATGCCTAGTCAAGACAATTTCCAGGTTTGATTATTGTCTAAAAGCAAAAAAGGCAAGCGGGTGGACAAGGCAAGGCAAGGTCGATACATATCGAGACCCCTCCGTGCCTCGGAAATCACGTTAAAACGTTGGTTGGTGGTATCGTATTACCCACACAGTGCAGGGTTCAGTAACTGGGTTGTGGAGGTCAGATAGGCAGTCGCTCCATGTAAAATACCGGTATTCGGAACCTGGAACCCGACCCCAACATAGTTGGAAAAGGCTAGGCTGTTGATGAGCTGCTATTCAATATTGCTATCTTATTGTTACTATATTGTTATCTTGTTATTGTGTGAATGGGTAGAAATGGCGGTTTTATAGCTGATAGTGATACCTGCACCCTAGAGGCTCCTTCAAACAGGCGCGACACGCGATAAAATCGCACCGCAAGTCGCGCAACGAGCGGTGCCATTGTGTCGCGCGCGATTATATCGCGTGTCGCGCCTGTTTGTAGGAGCTTTAATAGCGTAACACACTATCAATCTCAATGTGAATAATTTTAAAGGATATTGCTAATCCATTGCTTCATATGTTCGAAAAAATTGTCTGCTCAACAACGTAAATACCTAACGCAATGAATGATGTTGAATTGTCAAAATGAAATCCATTGCTACTGATAGTGTGTTACGTAATTACCTCTCTGATAACCTTTGGATGGAATAAAAGAACTTAACGTTATAACTTTAACGACTTAATCCGCTTTTTGTTAACATTTAAAAGGGATTAAACTAATGTTAAGTTTTTTCGTTTATTCTGAAGGGTGCTTTGAAAAACCTTTATGATTTTATCGAAGCTCTAACTAATGTAAATACGGGTTAGATTAAATCGCATCTGTATTTCTTTGATCTATCGTGACTCAACATGTCGCCAACACACAGGGTTGCCACTTAAATAAAGAATGTTGCCATGATAAAAAAAATGGAGCAATAGAAAAAGTTGAAAGGTAATTAATTTTTTTTATTAGGCATAGGTAAGGACGCCAGCACATAGCACATCAAGCTACCCGAAACTGTCAAATTTTCCCAATCAACTTTGGACCTTATTCTTTAGCGATAAAGTTGAAAATCTATTATAGAAATTTGACAGATTGTAGTAGCTTGATGTGCTGGCTTCTGTACTTATTTACTTTCTATGGTTAGGATAATTTTATGATTAGTATCGCAAGATTTCGGTTAGGCCGTTCGAAATACTGCCTATTGTTAATCTAATTTTAACGGTTCTTTGAGCATTAGGCTCCTCGCCCACGGCGACTTTTTGCAACGATGCTGTCGCGCGTTTCGTTAACGCGCGACAGCATCGCTACTAACGCGCATGAGTCGCATTTGCAACGCGCTACAGAAGCGATGCCAACGCGCTACAGCATCGCGACTGTATCGATGCAAACGCGCGACCGCGTCGGACCACATCGGGGAGAGAACGGAGGGAGGGTGGCGCGTGAGTGTGTATGTGGAGAACCGAGCACTACTGAATCGCGTTTGCATCGCGACAGTATCGCGTTTGCATCGCGACTGAGAATCGTGGTGTGGGCGAGGGCAAACAGCTAGAGACCGCATCGCGACTGTATCGATGCGAACGCGCGACAGCATCGCTACTGCATCGCTACAAAAAGTCGCCGTGGGCGAGGGGCCTTATGCTTATAAAAAGCAATTTTATTGAAAAAATCATAAAGCAACACATTTTTTGTGAATATAAGGAAAAAAACGTAACTAATTAGGGTTAATTATAGGACTTTTTTGCCATAAAATTACTATAATCTCGCTTAACTATCAAACAATACGAACCCAAGCACCTAGTGATAAAAAGGAATTACCAATTTGGTAATGGGCACCCTAGGTAGGAGGGGCCCGTGGCTAAATAATAACAGCCGCACAGGTCGATCGATCGGGTTAAGCTACGCTTGCCGCGGTTAGTCTGTAGATAGGTGACCATCTTTACATAC
The DNA here is from genome assembly GCA_963082905.1 of Oligia fasciuncula. Classification (NCBI taxonomy): domain Eukaryota; kingdom Metazoa; phylum Arthropoda; class Insecta; order Lepidoptera; family Noctuidae; genus Oligia; species Oligia fasciuncula. The sequence goes on from OY720411.1 coordinate 8,965,666, forward strand.
CGTGACCCCTCCGTGCCTCGGAAAGCACGTTTAGCCGTTGGTCCCGGCTGTCATTCGTGGATCTTTGACAGTCGTTACGGGTAGTCAGAAGCCCGAAAGTCTGACAACCAGTCTTACCAAGGGGTATCGTATTACCCAGTAACTGGGTTGTGGAGGTCAGATAGGCAGTCGCTCCATGTAAAATACTGTTATTCAACATAGTTGTATTAGCAACTCTAACTAGGGATTGACGGCTCGTGGCTATGTAATAACAGCCGCACGGGTCGATCGAAGTTTAAGCTACACTTGCCGCGGTCGGTCTGTGGATGGGTGACCATTCATTACATAATGAGACCCCTCCGGACCTTAGAAAGCACGTTAAGCCATTGGTCAGTCGCTCCATGTAAAATACTGGTATTGAGCTGCATCCTGCATCCGGTTAGAGTGTAAGCCAACCCCAACATAGTTGGAAAAAGACTAGGCAGATTGATTGATTGGTATATATGAGATTAGCTTCCGCGCGCGGCTTCGCCCGCGAGGTATGTCGGTAAAAACTATCCTATGTCCTTCCCGGGATGCAATCTATATCTCTCTGCCAAATTTTATCGAAATCCGTTCAGTGGTTTAGGCGTGAAAAGGTAACATACAGACAGACAGACAGAGTTACTTTCGAATTTATAATATTAGTATGGATTGATGAACTCCAACACCGATTGAGCGATCAGGTCATGAAACTTAGCAAATTTCATGGAGAAGGTTTTTGTTTTATTACCGGTAGAAGCCGCGAGCTAAACCAAGTACAACATAAACTCAGAAGACGACAACCCTACCGCCAAGTCCTCGAATGCGTCACGGAAACGTGCGTGACCCGACCTTTCTTTTTTTTTTTTTTTTGAGAACTTGCAAAGAGTAATGTAACATTTTACTATTCCTCACGACTGTATCGAGCAAGGTATAAGAATGGTTATTGTTCAGCCTTCTATATAGCCGCATTGCGGCCCCATTGCGAGGTATGACAGAAACTTTAATGGGCAAGCTATACGTAAAAATTAAGGAGAAAACTAGTACACCGGCGGCCATTCGTATGGTAATGCTGCCTTTATTAATTTATTATATTTATTGTTCGTTCTCGAATTTGTTTAGTGCGCGATTGTAGGTTTTATTGAACGGTATTGCATACCGTTGTTAGTTTATACGTGTCGTATATTTATAAACTTTCCGCACAAAATTCAGGGGATTCTATTTTCTTGTAATATTGTGTTACCTTTATATGATGTTGTTTAAATGTTGCTGAAATGCTAAGTCGGATATGGTTATGATTAGCCATAGACAGATAAAGACTTGATTTACTCAGACATATAAATTCACATTGCTCATCAAGTTTTGCCCAAGCCAAAGAAACGAACTTAATATATTTTTTTTACAAACATATTTTAGCCAAACAATTTCCTGAATAATTAAACTAACATACTAACCACAACTAATATTACTTGAGCAACAATATTTGTTATTTTCCGCTCCGTCTGATAGACAAACATCTACCATTCTAAGCTTACAGAGGCGAGCTGGCAACCCCAAACTAAGTCGGCGATCAAACAGACGAAGATCCCGATTTATGTGCTATCTTGGCACCGTTACAGAATGTTATCCTGACTGTTTTAAAGTGACTTGAGAGAAGAGTCTCCATTAGAATAGTGAAAGTGGTGGGTGTGGAAAAAGTGCTGGCCAATAAGATAGTGGTGAAACGAAATCAATCTTACCCTATCTGTTATGAAAAAAAGTATGAAGTAAATACTAAAGTTACACTTTTCATTGATACCCTCTGTCTTAGTAGAATGGAAGGGTATGGCATTCGACAAGTGATTCTTCCTGGCGTATCGATTTAAAAAAATAATATGAATAAAAAGACATATTTTTAGGGTTCCGTACCTCAAAAGGAAAAACCGGAACCCTTATAGGATCACTTTGTTTTCCGTCCGTCCGTCTGTCTGTCTGTCAAGACCCTTTATCTCGGGAACGCGTGGAGGTATCGATATGAAATTAAAACTATTTACTCAGCTCTCCCTCTCAACAGTCCCTTGAAGCTGTGAAAAAATCAAACACCTAAGTTAAAGTAAAAAACAGATAGGTACGGCGGTTTATGCCGCAAAAAACGTATATTTCGACACTCTCAAGGGAATCAAAATTTATAGGGTACTTCCCGTTGACCTAGAATCATGAAATTTGGCAAGAAACAAGATCATGTAGCACAAGTAAAGTAGGTACATTTACATACCTACAAAGTACGAAACCCTCGGTGCGCGAGTCCGACTTGCACTTGACCGGTTTTTTTTTGTATTTATTTGTATAGTTTTAGAAAAAAAAACGTGCCCAAATAACATCTCATGAAAAGACAGGTACCTGCATAAGTTAAATAATCTTATCTATTTTGTCATAATGGAAACAATAGGCCTACCTATTCAATTAAAAACAGTGGTTTATAAACTTTTGTGTAATTACTACTAAACGATTTCCGTGTCTGAAATCTGAATATGAAATCGACCATCAAAATTTCTGTTCGCGAACAAACTTTTAACGATTCACAGTCAATCACGAAGGATTTGTGTTTCTATGAATTTTTAACTAGTTGCCAATTAATTTTGGCCCGAAGTGTAATGTTGCCTGAATTTGTAATTAAATAAAAATTTGTGTAGAAAAATGGCGGTTTCAATTTTGTTTATCATATGTGTGTTAAGGAAGGTGGCGGGGATTTGAGTAATGTTGGGACGAAGACCTTTTGACCTGCAGTCTAATTTACACTTTCAATCTCAATCTGAATCATTTTGAAGGATATTGCTAATCCATTGCTTCATATGTTCGGATTTTTTTTCTGCTCATCAACGTAAATAACGCAATGAATGTTGTGGAACTGTCAAAACGAAAGCCATTGCATACATTATACCTAAAGCTTACGTGGTACCAGATTTAAGCAGGTTTAAAGACAAAAAAACAAACACCAATTAAGACTACCATCTGGCTATTCAACAAAACAATAGGATAAGTAGGATAAAGGGTTTAATACCCTTGTTGCTATCCCAATTCTAGAGCAAAGATGCGTTGCTAACTGTGGCAGGATAACTGTTGCCCCTCCCACTTACTATCTACCACCAAAGAAGTATCTCACTGCAGGGTGTAAAATTTCGTGGTCCACTTAAAAGTCCCTGAACCGTTTCCGGACACAAGTGAGAAGATGTAACTCAAAAGTGGGGCTACCTGGACGGAACGGCAGTAGGGTGTGGATGTGGAGCTATGTCTACAACCATACATGCTATCATTTTGATTTTTTGTCAGATTATTCTCTATGCAACATACTAAAGCACTAGTGTTTTAATTTTTTAGTGCAAACAATGGATTTTTTGTAAATAGATAATCTGCCCATGACTTCCAGCTCTTTCGATCCAGGGCTAAAGTAGACCACTGGTCGTTTGTTTTGTCCAACTCGTCCCGCCATCTTCTACGAGGTTTGCCGCGACGCCTTCTACGTGTGTCAGGGCTCTACGTGGTGGTTATTTTGGCCCACAGCTCATTGAGCATACCGCAGACGTGGCCAGCCCAGTCCCACTCCAGCTTAGCGGCTTATTGAGCAACATCAGTAATCTGTGTTTTTGGGCGCAGTGTGGTGTTCTGAATCTGGTCTGTCAATTTGACGTCTAGAATACTGCGCTCCATTCCACGTTAGCAAAGCAACGTGCAATTATAACGTTATAACAAGGAATAAGCAAACTGAAGTGGCAATAGGGCCGGCCATATAAGCCGTAGAACCGATGACCGTTGGGGTAGACGTGTTGTTCTTGAGTGGAGACCGTGAATCGGCAAACGTAAGGTAGGACGCCCTCAGGCTGGGTAGAGACCTTACTGGTCTTCGCAGGGTGGCTGGCAGCAACTGAATGAGAGTTGCCATGAATTAGTAAGTAAGTAAGTAAGTAATTATTTATTTTCTAAAAGACTTAGCCTAGGTAACATTAGTGTTAATTCAATAAGGGCTGGGAATGGCTATTACATTTGAGAAGATCCCTGCCCTTCAAACTAGGAAAATCCTGTATCTTGAAGAAAATTGAGTTGAATAGCGTGCAATAGCAGAGGCCTATGTCCAGCAGTGGACTGCTGTAGTCTGATGGTTATAATGACGATAATTTGAACGGCCTCACACAATATTACACACTATATACTCATCACAGTACCTTTAGCCTTTTCCTGTTGGGGACGGCTTCCAGTTTATCCGGATGCAACTGAAGACCAGTACTATAAATGGAGCGACTGCCTATCTGACCTCTACAACCCACTTATTGAGTAATGCGATACCCCTTGGTAAGACTGGTTGTCAGACTTTCGGGCTTCTGACTACCCGTAACGACTGTCAAAGATCCACGAATGACAGCCAGAAGGCACGGATGTCTTGGTATGTAAAGATGGTCACCCATCCACAGACCAACCGCGGCAAGCTTAGCTTAACCTGATCAATCGAACTGTGCGGCGGTTATTACTTATTCACAAGCAAGTAGATACCTATAGCAAACTTGCAAAAGTAACCCATTTAGGAAACATCACAGAGATTTATGATCTAAATAATTTAATGTCTTTGGGAAACACACAAAAACGAATCCACTTTGGTGGCCGATTGTACCCGGTAAAAAGGAAAGAGATTAAAAATTAATTAGAAAATGTCCATTATCACCTTAAACAAAGGTTTTCAAACTGAAATTGGCTATAAAAATCCTCATGGCCGTTACCTAGGACCCCAACAAATTATTGACCCCGGCCTGCTTAATGTTAGCCGAGTTTGATCGAAGATGTGGAGGTGCTTAGAATTCTGGAAGGGCTAAAAATATGGTGAATAGACGGAAAACTTTTTAATAATAATATTCTTCATTTCGGACTACACATAATCCATATAATGTTGGTAACAATGACTTAAAAAAGACGTGGCCCGACACACTATGGCACGTGCCTCCGTATCCAGTGCCTTATAAAGGGACTGTCCACTTTGTCTAAAAAAAATTAAGTCGAGACCGCGTGTTTACCAGAAACTGCAATTTGTGTAGGTAATAAATAAATTTATCCATTTATTATCAGGACATCCACCAACCCGAATGGCCCACGTGGTGGAATATGGCCCACTCCCTCTCATGGAGAAGAGGCCTGTGTCCCAGCAGTGGGAACATTATAGGCTGGTGTACTATGCTTATCATCAGGCGACATAGCGTCATAGAAAAATACCTTAACCTCAACATACTTACATTTATTTTTACTGAAAACAAAATTGTGATACCAAATAATACCTTAATATAATAAGTTACCGAAAAAAATAAGAGATTCTTCATCAGTAAACATTAAAAAAAATAGGTTAATGTTGTATTTGGTTAACCAACAATAATAAATCATTACTTACTGTATTTACTCGATAGATCGAACAACTTCGATAGTGACAACGATGACAGTTTCTGATATTTAAGTGAACTATTTATTTTCTTTTTGAGAAATGGAATAGAATATATATTTTTTTGAGTTTTTTGAGTTTTCAGTTCTTCTACCGTAAAAAGTTGTGAGATTCATGTAATATTAAGTCGGTTAATTTATTCAGTCCCTACTTATGGGACCTTCTGTCTTAAGTTATTACGTAATTAGCTAACCTAACAACATCTTATGGTGACCATATCAATATTAAAAATCGTTGTAAATAGATTGACTTGGCTTCTAGTTTTATCCACAACGAAGTTAAGTCGAAAATGACCTGAACTGTTTCGAGAAAAGGATGGTACGGCCATGCCGCTTTTTGCTCGACTTGGCGGGGGCACTGTCGTGCCCCCAAATAGAAATTTTACAAAGGGTGACACAATGGGCGGTCTTATCGCTAAGAGCTATATTTTAAAGACAACCTTTGGATGGATTAAAAAGGGGAAGGAGACACAAATACATATATAGGTAGTCAATATAGGTAGTCTGTGGTGTATTTTTTTTTTTAATAATTATCCTGAAACCGAAATAAGGCTTAAGACTAGGTAAATAAGTAGTACTTTACTTTGCACTAGCTTGTCCTTGTGATGTCCTGTGGTACTTGTCCGCGGAAGCGAAGGAACACCATGTCCTGCGGCCATGACGAGGGGCAGTTAACAAGGGGTAATGGATTGACTTTAAAAACATGAATTGATGACGTAGAGGGAGGGGGTTAAGGAATCTGCTAGAATCGCTCGCTGTATCGAAGCTTACCAGAGCACATTAATTATTTATTTTATCATCACCAAAAAGTTAGTAAGACTGATTTTTAGGCGTCATAAATAATGAGTATTAGGTTGCCTTTCCACCAGTGATGTGCGAGGATGCATAGAGAGGGATGTGTTTGTTAGGAACCAATAGAATCCCTTCATTTATCTAGCCTCGCTCGGCGCAGTTCTAGTGGAAACGGCTCGGCGGAGCGAGTTTTTTGTACAGACACCAGCACATCAAGCTACTACAATCTGTCAAATTTCTTTAAAAGATTTTCAACTTTATCGCTAAAGCATAAGGTTCAAAGTTGATTGGGAAAATTTGACAGTTTCGGGTAGCTTGATGTGCTGGCGTCTGTACGTTCAAAACAAGGGATGTGTTCCGAGGGATGTGTGGCGCACGCTCCGCTCCCACCACACCCCGCTCGCATCTGAAAAAACCCCGCTACACATCCTCACGCCACACATTTGCACACTGTTTCGAGCTTAGCAACGCATCCTCACATTTGCTCACCGTTCACCGCTAGCACATTTCTGGTGGAAACACTCACACCGATTCACAGTCTCGCTACGCATCCTTGCACCATCCAGCTACCTCGCACAACTCTGATGGAAGGCAGCCTTAGGCCTGACGTGGTTATGGTTACTCTTGCACCAAAAGCATTTAATGCTAAACGTATTTAAACCATCGTTCTGTTTAGGTATGTCTATCGTTTCAAGATTACAAAGACAGAACGATGTTTTAATTATATTCGACCAGCATCATCTGCTTGTGAACCGTACTGGCTCAACACTCAGAAGTAAGGATTTTGAAGTATAAAAAACACACTTTATAAATTTCGCTGAACAGTTTTATTGCAGTATTGATATTATAGTTACACAGTACAGTACTAAAGTTAGATTTAGCGATGATTATACAAGTGTCTAGCACGGATGCTGGAGCACGAATGGCTGGGCATGGCATCGCCGACTATTTTTATATCCCCACTATTTTACTTGCTTATGATTGGTAGGCGATAACTGTCAAAGTCTCGGCCAATCACATGAAGTCAATACAACTACTTTTAATCATACAAGTTCATAGAAATGATTGTAATTAGTCAAAAAACATAAATACGACTTAAAGGCATAATTTAATATTTATAAAATGCTACTCTGTAATTTTTACTGCGCTGTGCAAAAACACGAATTACATCTGGCCACTTCCAGGGTCCGCTATATCGCTGTACCCAGAATCAATTTTATTAACCATCTGTTTGGGTTCCAGTAATTTAATTAATTCCCCTCCCCTCCCAGGGTTAGCGGAATCCTATTTTAATTGAATATCAGGTTTGTTTTTAGAGCTACCTGCTACCTACCCAAACTTTTACTGTGTACTTTGGGAAAATAATATTGTTTGTTTAAGAATGTGTGTTTTTGTCGTTAACGAGGAAAACAAAAATAATTGTAAAAAGGGAAATAAAAATCAATAGCGGATATAAAAAAAACCTGCCAATTGCAAGTCTAACTCGCACACGAAGGGTTCCGTACCACAAGGCAAAAACGCCGAAAAAAACACGTTTGTTGTATGGGAGCCCCCCTTAAATATTTATTTTATTTTGTTTTTAGTATTTGTTGTTAAAGCGGCAACAGAAATACATAATTTGTGAAAATTTAAACTGTCTAGCTATCGCGGTTCTTGAGATACAGCCTGGTGACAGACAGACGGACAGACAGCAAAGTCTTAGTAATAGGGTCCCGTTTTTACCCTTTGGGTACGGAACCCTAAAAAGGGAATAAAAAATCAATAGTGGATATTAAAAAAAACCTGCCAAATGCGAATCGAACTCGCACACAAGCGGCCTTATTACAAAACATGGTTTATCTTTAGACCCAGGTTTAAACCATCAAGCTATTTTTAAAATCCGATAAAGTTAAAGTTCTTATTACAAAAACTAACGTTAAACCTTAGTCTTAGTTGTCACGTGTGTCGAAATAAAGTTCAAAATACAGTAAACTGGCTCAAATGTTAGGCTAGGTCTAAAGTTAGAACTCGTTTTGTAAGATGGCAAGGGTTCCGTACCACCGAACAATTAATATTTAACAGTATATATTTTTTCTAATACTTTATTTAAAATAAAACACGTTTCCTTTATGGCAACTTTATTATTTGTTGTTATAGCGTGGCCATAGTAGGTCGTACAATTTACACTAGGCACACACATTTTTCAAGTGTCTACCTATTATGGTTTAAAAACGGCCCCTTATAGTCCCATTATATAGGCCCCATAAGTAGGGTCCCATATGTAGGGTCCCATAGATCGTACGAAACAATAAAACCTATATTTTTATTGTGCCTTTTAACAAAAGTTCTCACTTCAATGAGCTTCTTCTAGTCTAAACTTTTCTTCAAAATCATTCACTCTTTGCCCTTGAGCAACCTACTTAGCTAAGGACATCGTGCAATATCCATAGATATCCACAAATGTCAGCAAAAACTATTAATTTGCTATAAGTAGTCGTTCCCTTTTCATCTCGCTCGATTTGCCCTGGTTAAGGGGAAACCCTTCGCATATTAAAAAGGGGTATTCTAAAAAGTAGTTTTCTTGGTTAAGTTTATGATGTATCGCTATCTTGATGTGGTTTAAATAGTAACTGACGGGTTTCGTCGTAGATATCGCAGAAATTTTATTTTTTAAAAGAAAATAAACGTAAACGTAACGTAATAAACGTAACTTCTTTCTTTCTAAAATATATTTAATTGGCCATCTAACAACGGAGACTTTTTTAAATTAATGAACCTCTAAAAACTTTTTCTAATGATGCACGATTTGTCCAAATGGTGCCGCGCTAATGCTACATCTAAGTCGGTCGTTTCATCATCTGCTTAACTTTTTTCCAACTATGTTCGTTCGTCTTCCAGTCTAATCGGATACAGCTGAATACCTACCGGTACTTATTTTACATGGAGCGATTGCCTCTCTGACCTCCACAACCTAGTAACTGGGTATACAATAACGCTAGATAAGACTGATTGTCAGATTTTCAGACTTCTGACTACCCGTGACACCTGTCAAATATCAACAAATGGCAGCCACCAGTGGTTTAAGAGCGTTTACGCTGTACGGCGTTTCATACAAACTTTCAAGCCCTTATTTTTCGAAATGAATGAACCGATTTCAATGAAACTTCATACGCATAAGCAGGATACAAAGGTCTCAAAAGTTAGTAGAGAACATGACCCATCAACATACATAATTATACCCATCATCATCTGCCTAGCCTTTTCTCAACTATGTTGGGGTCGGCTTCCAGTCTAACTGGATGCAGCTGAATACCAGTATGTTACATGGAGCGACTGCCTATCTGACCTCCATAACCCAGTTACTGGGTAACACGATTAAAGCTAAAACAAATAAACAGCGTGCCTGCCCTTAACTCATCTATTTACATATGCATGGCGCTGGAATTGGAAACCAATCGAGTTGTTCCCTCGTACTTTACCTACGTACTTATTGTCTGTCTGTCTGAATGCTTTTCCATTTAAATGCGATAATATATTAAAAGGGAATGATGGAGAATTTATCTCTTTTTTTCTGGATAAGAGATTTCAATGTTTTGTGAGGGTGTGTATGTTTGCGCGCATATGAATGTTATGTATGGACATAGGTGCAAAGAGTTATCTTTTAAATAATCATCTATACCTACATAAATAATGTAGGTATATAAATTACAGTTACTTGTTGTGTCTGGCTGTACCTATGACGTTGTTCGCAACAGATTTTAATGCTGTTTTTACCAGAATTTAGGGATTTGTTTCGAATGGTTATGTGTATAATATTCGTACATCAAAACTAAAGTTCCGTCATCTGCTTAGCCTTTTCCCAACTATGTTGGGATCGGCTTCCAGTATAACCGGATGCAGCTAAATATCAGTATTTTACATGGAGCGACTGCTTACCTGACCTCCACAACCCAGTTACTGGGTAATACGATGCCCCTTGGTAAGACTGGTTGACAGACTTTCGGGCTTCTGACTACAACTTTTTCAATCGTGCTAGTCACTCTGAAATAAACTTAATTATCATTAAAATAAAGTTGATGTTTGTTTAACTTAAAATAAAATCTAAAACACATTTTAATAGACTTTATGTATGATAATTTAGTTCACTCCCGTTCTTCAAAGTCTAAAAAGGTCTTCCAAATCGACTGGATTAATCTATCTGAAACTAACCACCACACATAGGTCAAACTCTATAATACGCCTTGTTCTACCCGCCCGGGACATGTTCCACTGAATCCCGGACACCGGGGAGGAGCACGGACATTACAGCCGCCAACAGGGATTCTTAATTACCTAAAGCTAACATTGATTTAGGTTAGATAATTAAAGGTGTACCATCGACAAGTTACAATGTTAAGTTTTCTGATTATCCCTCTAACATGGTATTTAAAACATAACTGGCGAAGACAGGGTGAAATGAAATTGTTTATTCTGTAAATTGGAATCACTTTTACACATATTTTTTTTTTTATATGCTATGTGGAGTCGACATTTTCTATCTGACTAAACCTAAGAAGAAATGGCGAAACAACTTAAGGTGGAACTAGCCGCGAGCTCGAACTCACTGGTGGTCATGGCCAAAAAGCACGCTGTCTCACCTGGCTTCGTGTCCGACAGAGATAGTATCAGTGATGAGCAGTTCGACGCTAGTCTGCAAGCATAACGTCTAGTTCTCACGCACAGAAACACCGTTCGGAACTGAAAGGCGTAAAGAAAATCGAAAAGTGTTTTCGAAAATCGAGTTTTATGCAAAAACCACTGCATAAATCAATTACAAAAATATTGAACTCCTAGATAACTGAGCTTTGTCGGTACCGACTTTGTTTTGAAGATTTTACAGTTCTTTTATTACTTATTTACACCCAAAGTTACATTAAAAATAGCAAGAAAAACGAATCTTTGTTGGCTCATAAATTTTTAATGGCTTTTTATTTTACTATTCTGTTTCCGTGCTGACAAAATTTATAATAAGACAAGACAATATCATGTTTAACTTTAGATGCACAATGTCAAACAGTAGAGTAATACTCTCTTGAAATTTGTATGGAAAAATATCGACAAGTGGCACCTTAAGGGTCAAAGCTCTTTTATAGCCCAGACATGATCTGATCAATATTATAATGGTCAGATCATGTGAGGATAATGTAGATTATTGCCTGGAATGGTCTTTTGAGGAAAGAACCACATAGATTTCAGTCGACCAGTCCACTCAGTGCAAGCATTTTCCAGTAATCGTGTAGCTCAACTCAGAACTTGAGGTGCTCAACGACTCGACGAACAATACCAAAGAAAGAACTATAGGTACACCTTTGCCTAACCCTTCAGGATTACAGGCATAATGTAACGTTGTTATGTTGGCTGTTAAGGGGCTTACATGACCTAAAGCGCGGTCACTGTCGGACTGCATAGAAAAGAAAGAGAAGCGCGATGACACAATGCTGGTAATTTATTGCAAAATATGAAGCAATTATTTAATTACAAAAAATCTATTGTTTGGACTTTAAAATTGAAACACTATTGTTTTAGTGTGTTGCTTGTACAATAATCTGACAGAAAATCAGAATTATTGTATGTATATTAGTATGGTTTTTATTGTAAGAAGAAAGTTTTTAAAGGTATCTTCATTATTTTTTTTCTATCATATCAAATTTGTTGTATTATGTTTTCAATACACTATCTACCTAGCATATACCCTGAAGAATATCACATATTTTTCTGATTGTGTTTACTGTAGTCTATCATATAGGTACTTTTATTGTTTCTAAAACTTGCGCTTTTTGCGTTTAGGTCCTGTAATCCCCTTAATAGAATTCGGTAAATAATAACATCGTGTATGAATAGATGTGTAAAGTTAAGCTGCGTTTGCTGAGGTTAACTTATGCATGGGTACAAGTGGTAATACATCAGATTCCTTCGTGCTTTGGGATTATTTAAAACGGGTTATGATTTCGGGTGTCTTCTTTTGAATATGTATGAGTCCAGGTATATACAGCCATGACTGGGCTTTGAAAGGTCTGACCTTTATCTTTCCAGTCCACGATGGAAAGTTAAAATTTAGGATATCGGTATTGCTATAAGTAGTTAAATCGTCGAGCAAACTGTCATGAATTAACCACACGAGTCTCCACCCACCAGAGTTGAAAAATGAGCTGTTTCAGATCTGTATATGATCAGATTTTTTTTTTTAACCAACTATAAATTAACGCTTGTGGGAATCATCTACTTACTGAATTCCCCTGCACCCTATGTATTGTCTCATCTTGATTGTCGGGCCAGGTCGATCTGTAGGTGCGTGAATAGCTTATTTCGTGCTGAAAATATAAGCCAGTCCGCAAAGTGGCTAGCTGACTACCTAGAGCCCTAGAGTGCCTCGAAACTCCTGGAGACTTTGATAATGCTTTTTCAACATTATCCACTTTTTTGGGTACGTATTTGAATATCGAAAATTAAAATATCGACTGTTAAAATATCGATGTTCAAAACATCGAAAATTTAAATATCGATTGTATCAAAATGTCGAAAATTGTTATACCTACGCTTAAAACGTCGAAAATTGAAATGTCGAGTGATTAAAATTTCGAATGATTCAAAATATCGAATGACATTATGCCTAAGTTCAAAATATCAACATTTAATACATCGAAGTTCATAATATGGGTACGTATTTGAATATCGAAAATTAAAATATCGACTGTTAAAATATCGATGTTCAAAACATCGAAAATTTAAATATCGATTGTATCAAAATGTCGAAAATTGTTATACCTACGCTTAAAACGTCGAAGATTGAAATGTCGAGTGATTAAAATTTCGAATGATTCAAAATATCGAATGACATTATGCCTAAGTTCAAAATATCAACATTTAATACATCGAAGTTCATAATATCTACGTTACGTTACGTTTGGGTTTTTATTATGTAAAAATAATTAAAGTACCTACATTACATGAGGTTTTCCTTGTTTTTTTTTTGTAACCCACCTAGTAACTGATTTCCATCTAGCAAGCATGCAGCAATCATGCAACATGCAAGCAAGCATGGCTTCTGTCACGGCTCCGGCGCTGCAGGGCTCCGGCAGTCCCACGCGAGCTTAACGTCGCAGATGGTCTAAACGCCCACCACCGCAGCTTCAGCTTGTTGGCCGGCTTCGCCGGCCAGCCTCAGCTGCGGCGGCGGGTGTTAAAACCACCTGCTCCTCAGCTCGCGGGCTGCCTCGCCCCTCCGCGACTACGCGATTCTAAATTACACTCTAGGGGTAGGGCAGACAAGACTACGTGGAGTCGGTTTTGCAGCGATACGTTTCTGTCACTAACTTTAGTAGCACAACCTGCACAACATATTGACTTTCAAGAAAATATTTTAATTTAAATAATACCTTCACGATTGGTGCTTGTACACTGGACACTGATTTTCATGGATAAAATAGGTCGAAATTGTTCCAAAACCGAATTGGGGCACCCCGAATTTACGTAGTCTTTTGGCTGTTACCCCTAGAGTGTATATAAAAATCCGGAGGCGCGAAGGGAGGGCAACCCCCGCCCGCTGTAACAAAGCATAGGCACACGTGGGAACCGTAGCGGCTGAGGCTGGTCGCCGGAGGCGACCAGCAAGCCGAACCTGCGGAGGTGAACATGGGTGCCTATCCTTTGTTACGCAAGGGCGAAGGGGTTGCACTTCCCGTAGCGCCGGAGACGTTGCAGAAGCAACCTTTTTCACTCATACTACTGGGACGTCAATTAAACACGGAGATGGAAGCTGACTGGTTTATTAATATAAGCGCATACCCACATTACATAATAATTAAGGTAGACACAAATACCTTACACTTTTCCCCCCTAAGATTAAATGTTCACTTAACAGAACTAATAACTAACAGAAAACACCATAACAAGGTATATAAAAATCAAACAACAAAATACAACTCTAATGATAAGTAGGTATTACTTATAACTATTTAGACACATTGTCTTTATTAACGGCGCGCACGTGCGCACGTATTGCACGGGCCGAAGCCCCTGGCGGCGGCGGCGGCGGGGAGCGAGGCGCCGCCGGTGCGGCCGGGCTAGCCAGGCCTGCGCTACCCGCCTCCGTCTCCAGCTCACTGGATGCCTCTGATGCATCCTCGAAAGCATCATCGTCATGATCATCACTCTCCCCCTTGTGTGTACCGATGCTCGCTCGCGAGAGTGTTAATCGCGTCTTGTCCCCAACTGGAATTATTTGGTCTCGGTGCCTGCGCCACTCGACACCGTTTCCCATGTCAATGCGGTACGACACCGGACCCGTACTTTTCGACACTGTTCCCGTGGACCATTTATTTGAGTTCGAGGTGTAATCGCGTGCGAGTACCGGTTCCCCTACCCGGATAGGGGGCTGGGGCGTGCCTCCTGCATGTGCTACCTGACGTTGCTGAGCCGCGCGCGCCACTTGCGCGACGTCTGGCCGTAACGCATCCAGTCGCGTCCGCATCCGACGCCCGGTTAGCAATACTGCCGGTGGCACGCCCGTAGTTGCATGCTCACAATTACGGTAATGGAATAAAAAATTATTTAATGCTTGTAACACATTTTCACCACTAAGAACTGCTCTTTTTATTGCTTTTTTAACCGTCTTTACCGCATTTTCAGCGGCGCCATTACCCTGTGGCCTATAAGGCGCCGTTGTCACATGTGCAATACAATTGTGGTTGCAATAATTTTTAAATTCTATTGATTGGAATGGTGGTCCGTTATCCGTAACGAGTTGCGATGGTAAACCAAACCTACTAAAAACTGTAATTAAAGCTGTGATGGTTGACTGTGTATCAGTACGACCCATAGGAAGTGCCTCAATCCACTTCGAATGCGCGTCGACTATAATTAGGTATTTTCTTCCCGAATACTCCGCAAAATCAGCATGTAAGCGTTGCCATGGAAACAAAGGAAATTCCCACGGATGCAGGTCAGCACGCGGCGCTGCATCCCGCACCTTCCGACACGGCTCACACGAACGACACATTACTTCAAGGTCAATATCTAAGGTAGGCCAGTAAACATAATTGCGTGATAAGCTTTTCATTTTTCTAACTCCTAAATGACCTTGATGAATTTCTTCTAGAATTTTAGTTTGTAGTGATTTTGGTATTATAATTCGGTATTTATAAATTAAACAATCAAAATCCATTGTAATATCGCTTTTTCGTGCAAAATATGGTTTCTCTTCTTCGCAACTAGGTACGGATGGCCATCCAAATTTTACAAATCCCAATATTCGCGATAATATTGCATCTTTATTAGTTTCCTTACCTACATCATGGAAATTAACTGGCATACATTGATGTACTAAGTTAACATAACTCATTGATTCGGTGGGACGGCGCTCCTGTGCTAACGGTAAACGTGACAACGCGTCCGCTGCTCCATTTTGCTTTGAGGTTATATATTTTATCGTAAAATCATATGCGGCTAATCGTGCAGCCCAGCGTTGTAAGCGACTGGCGGCAGTTTGGGGTATACCCACTTTTGCTCCGAAAATGTAGCTCAAAGGCTGATGATCTGTACGTAATTCAAATTTTCTACCATACAAATATTGATGGTGTCGAGTGACGCCATAAAATATTGCCAGAGCCTCCTTATCAATCTGACTGTAATTGCGCTCCGCGTCATTGAGTGTGCGCGACACACAGCTGACCGGTCGCTCACTGCCGTCAGGGAAACGATGCGCCAATACTGCGCCCAACCCGTACGCGCTGCTGTCCACCGATAGCACCAAAGGCCGCCCCTCCTCATAATGTGCGAGTACCCTCTCACCTGATAGGACTCGCTTCGCTTTCTTAAAAGCCTCATCGCACTCATTACTCCAATTCCAACTGACCCCCTTTTTTAAAAGTTCATGCAACGGATGTAATAAAATACTTAATTTGGGAATAAATTTCCCATAGTAATTAAGTAAACCTAGGAAGCTTCTTAACTGTGTGATATCGAGAGGTGTTGGTGCCTTCACAATAGCCTCGACTTTCTGGGGATCCGGGCGCAAACCACTTTGGTCAATAATAAACCCGAGATATTTAACGCTCGCTTGTAGAAAACAACATTTGCTTAGTTTAACGGTCAAACCCATATCTCTTAATCTAACCAGTACTTGTCTTAAGTTAACCAAATGTTCTGCTCTCGAAGCCCCCGTCACACAAATATCGTCAAGGAATACCACCGTGCCACGAACGCCGCGCAATGTCTCCTCCATTAATTTTTGAAATTTTTCCGGAATGCAAGTTAATCCGAAAGGCGTAACTACTTATATCAGTTCGATATTTTAACTTGTACGTATTTTTAGGGTGAATTAATGAATGTATTAAATGTTGAAAATTAACCCATTTTTACACGTAGGTATATTAATTTTCGATGTTCAAATAATATATGTACCCATCGATATTTAGGACGTTCGATAATCTGTATTTCGATATTTAGATCTTTCGATGTAACTTTTGTAGATATTTAGATTTTAGATATATTGGACGTAGGATATTTAACCATTCGATAATATAAACTTTCGATATTTTAATTTTCGGTTATATGATCGTTCGATATTTCCATTTTCGATGTTTCGAACATCGATATTTTAACAGTCGGTATTTTAATCTTCGATATTCAAATACGTACCCACTTTTTTATTATTAACCGACTTCAAAAAGGAGGAGGTTCTCAATTCGTCGGAACCTTTTTTTTTTTTTTTTTTTTTTTTATTTTTTTTTTTTATGTATGTTCCCCGATTACTCGGAGACGGCTAGACCGATTTCAAAAATTATTTTTTTGTTTGAAAGAGTATACTTTCCAGGTGGTCCCATTGTCATCAGGTCAGGATCTGATGATGGGATCTTGGAGAAATCGAAGGAACTCTTCAAGTATTATAGGCACACCTATAGCGATTTGGGTATTTTTTATAGTAACTCGTGCATTTGCTCTCGGAAAGCAACATTTGGTGAAGTGGAACCGATGATGAAGACCACAGATGGCCACCGGAACTACTCAATAATAAATATTTCCCGGTTTGCGATTCGATTACTTACTTTAATATGGTTGCTAAGCAAGTTATGCTCGTCACAATGCGAATGGTGAAATGGAGCTGATGGTGGAATACCAGGAGAACTCTTCAACAATTAACGTCCCTGCATCGGGAAAAGCAATATTTTGTAAAAGGCGATGAGCAAGTTGGCATTAGGCTATTGTAACTTAGATACATTATAAACAGACACACTAAAAAGCGAGAAATAAAAACTTTTTAACAAAAAAAAAAACCGACTTCCAAAAAAACACTACAAAGTGAAAAATAACTTTTATTTCGGAAGTCGGTGGCAAAAAACTAAAATACAGATCCAAAGACACCGACTTCCGAAATAAAAGTTATTTTTCACTTTGTAGTGTTTTTTTGGAAGTCGGTTTTTTTTTTTTTCTTTCTGCAACATTGCTATGTGAAGATAATCCCAGTTCTTTCTCTTTTTACTCCCCGCTTTAAAATCCTGCCGATTTAGCCAATTATAACTTCGGACTTCAGCGTTCAATTTGATTGTGATAGTCACTAGTTATCGTTATGTAGTAGATCATTAGTAGTCGGGACGGAGGCTGCATTTGCATAGTCCAATGTTGAATGTGTATATACCTATAACTGGGATAACTAGTTACTAGTAAGGGCCTGCGCCCACTAGCAGTACGGCATGGCAAGGGATTTTTATGCGACGAATAGAAATACAACTTAGTGTCAGCGCACACCAAGAGCAGAGCAGAGCATTTTCTGAGATTATTGAAAAAAATATCTTATGATTATTATCATACTTCGCAAAATTGAATACACCCAAATTTGATGCTCGACTATGCTCGAGCAAGCTGACTGCGTGTTCGAGTATGCATTCTACATTTTGGTCGACCATGCGCGAGCATTTTGCAGTTCGGTCTGCGCTGACCCTTAATCGTATCACAATAGAATTGAAATTTTAATGGACATCATCGTAGATACAAAAACAAAGTAGCGGCAGCCTTCGGAATCCCTCGGGATGCTTCGGCAGCCTTCGGATGTCACTTCGCAAGGCAGCGTTACGATTGTTCTGATGAAAAGCTTCTGTTACGACGGTACGCTACGGCGTGCCTCAGGATGCCGTGGCATGGCTAAGGATACCACGGCATAGTTACCGTCAGTATGCGTTTGCATGTAGAATAGAATAGAATGGAATACTCTTTATTATGTAATTACAGACATAAACATAGAAACTGTACAAAGGGTGACACAATGGGCGGTCTTATTGCTGGAGCGATCTTTTAAAGACAATCTTTGGATGGATTAAAAAGGGGAAGGACAGACAAATACTGTAGGTAGTCTGTAGTGTACCATTTACATAATACAATAAATACATACATAAAGTATATTATACTACCACACACCTACATGTACCTAGTTATAGACGTAGGTAGGTTCGAAAAGGTAGGGTCCCCCGACCAGATAGGTTAGGATAAGTTGTGTCTGGTGGGCAACTGTCCAACGATTGACGTCGGGACGTTGTATAGATGCTATTCACGCGGAAAATTTCGCTTGCGCGATGCAGGATTTTGCATGTCGTCAGTGCTTTGCGTAGTTCGCATATGGCGATGTAGATACCGCAACATAGTGATGCCGAAGGATGCCTTGCGGTGCCATGACGCCAGTGGCTGCAGGCCCTAACTAGTTATTCTCTGACCGATGCAATGGTCTGATGGCTGTGATAATAGAGGGGCGATAGCTTGTATTGGTGTTGTTCGAGCTATAGAGCTTGCTTGTATGTGACGTGTTGTGGAGACGAGCCGTATTGTTTGGTTGACTGATTAGGTTGAAATGAGTTTGGATTTTTCATATAGAAGATTTATTTTAGGAGATTCTTGGATTAGGTGTAAATAAGTAATAAAAGAACTGTAAAATCGTCAAAACCAAGTCCGTAACGACAAAGCTCAGTTATCGAAGAGCACAATAAACTTTATTTGTAATTGATTTATGCAGTGGTTTTTTCATAAAACTCGATTTTCCAAAGCACTTTTAGTTTTTTTTACGTCTCTATCAGTTCGGAACGGTGTTTCTGTGCGTGAGAACTAGACGTTGTGCGTGTAGACTAGCATCTAACTACTCATCACTAATACTAGCTCTGTCGGACACGAAGCCAGGTGGGACAGCGTGCTTTTTGGCCATGACAACCTGTGAGTTCGAGCTCGCTACTAGTTTACTCTTAAACATAACTATAATAAAAACCACTTAACTCCCTGTATTCTCCTTATAATATATTTCTTTTCCGAACTTAACTTACGTCCAGTGCAGAACGACGCTATTTGCGACTAAAACGAATTTAATCTGGAGAAAAATAGGAATCCAGGCAAAAGATACAGAACCTAGAAGTCTTAGTATAACAGGAACAATACAATTATCTAGACTAAATTTAATTTTAGTATACTGGCTGTGCTTCTAAATGGAGTTATATAGTCCGTGTAGAAATCTGCGGTGGGTAGGTCCAGGTTTAATTTTGCTACCAGCAATTTTGGTTTGTTTTATTTCTGAAACGTGTGGGTTTTTATTTTTTAGTTTAGGTTTTTATATGCAGACAGAACTGTGGTTTTCTAATATAGTTTTCGGAGCTTTCCACAGGTAGGTACGAAATCTGAGGGGCAATTCTCGTAATTTTAAGAACGTTCACAATCTGATCTCTACATTATTGACAAGTTTTTGACATTTACATATTTGTTTGTCGCCAAGATGAGACTGCGACTAGATTTTGAACGTTTTAAATTGCTAGAAATGTTCTTCTGGACTTAAATTGGAACAAAAATTCACTATCTACTTGAAGTACCTACGCACGGTGACGTATCTAGCTATATTTTTCTAGTAGAAATATGTTTCTCATTGTAAGAAAAGTCTTTACAATCAAAGATCGAATTCGAAGACATGTGACATCTACCAACCCGCACTGGGCCCGCGTGGTGGATTACGGCCCACTCCCTCTCACTGAGAGGAGGCCTGTGTCCCAGCAGTGGGAACGTTATAGGCTAATTATGTTATGTTATGTAATCAAAGATCAATCGAGGTCAGCTATATAACTGACTATACTTATAACTTGAAATATATCCCTAACTTTATTCGTCCCTTCGTCTATTTTACGCTCAAAACTGAGCTCTATAAATTCGATATTATCCATTTTCCAATACCAATAAAATATTCAAAAATACGGGAAGGTACTCTACTCGAGAACTCGACGAAGTAAAACAAACCTCCAAATCGGTCCAAAATTATACCCAGAATTATCTCACGATTTCCGACCTCCTTACATTAGAAACTCGATTTTTCCCGCCCCCCACCTTCCCCCATTCTTCCCCCAAATCAGACAAAAGGCAGTGAACCCTGAACGATAAGCAAACAGTCCACAATTACCTGGCCGTCCCCCTTCCCCTCTCGATGTAAATCCTGCTATTCTTGGTAAATATTTGAATTGAACCTGCCCTCGTATTGTAACGAATTTGAAATGTTTGTTTCACTGTGAGCACAACGCCATCTGTTAACGAGATCGGTAAATAAGTTGCGCGGAAAAGATAATAGATGACAGTATATACAGTTTTGGGACGGGATCTAAAGATAGTCAACAAAAATAAAACATAATTTTTCGATTTCTTGCGATTTTGAAGCGTTTCTTACTAACTCCATAATTAAAGCACTGTTTAAATATGATACAAATAGTGCACCTATTTTTTCTCGCACAATCCGTGGAAAATGGGAATTAACCTGTCCTTTAAACTAAATAACTATCTACATTTAATAATCATCTAAATCTATTACGGTAATCAATTAGATATTGTTGTGGATGTCATGCGTGAACCGAATCTCCCTAATGAATGACCTAATCAGAGTAAGCTATAATACAGATTAGGAGGGGTTAACAGCTGATGATTAAATTGTGCTGGTTATTAATGTAATGAATTTGAAGCAGTCTGTTTTGCTTTCAATAATGTAATTTATTTATGCCCGTCATGGAACCCTGAGTACGTAACGAAATAAAAAACAAATTTTAGTTTTTGTGTGATGTATCGCTTTGTGAAAACGCTCCTCAATTATGGATAAGGACCAAATTGGGGTCTGAAGCTATGGTTTCCCACGACAGCATTGGTTGCCACATAACGGCCGCAGTGAACATAAGGGATTACAGGAGAGTATATGATCGACTACAGTAAACAAAATCAGAAAAATATATGATATTCTTCAGGATATACCTAATGCTAGGTAGATAGTGTGTTCGAGTTGAAAATCTAAATAAACTAATTTGATACGATAGAAAAATATCATGAAGATACCTCTAAAAACTTTCTTTTTACAATAACAACCATACTAATATACATACAATCATTCTGATTTTTTGTCAGATTATTCTACAAGCAACATACTAAAACATTAGTATTTTAATTTTTTGGTTCAAACAATAGATTTTTTGTAAATAGATAATTGCTTCATATTTTGCAATAAATTACCAGCATTATGTCATCACGCTTCTCTTTCTTTTCTATGCAGTCCGACAGTGACCGCGCTTTAGGTTATGTAAGCCCCATAAGTAACTGTTAGGTCTCCTAGTTTAAGAGACAGAGTTTATTACACTCATGAATCCACTAAACAGAGGCCATATTTCCCCCCTCAAAAAACTTAGGTTAAAGTACCCCCAGTAAGTAGATAGTTTGGTAACTACTTAACAGCAAGACGGGTAGCCCTTGCCGTGCTCCTGACGTAAGACTCAGTTGCACTAGGATACCTAAAATATCTGCAACTAGGTCGCTCAGTTCGGTGCCTAAGTGTATAGACGCTGCAATTTGGCTTGAAACCTCCGAGCTGTAAGCTGGACCACAGTTGGCATGGTCCAAGTTAGAAGAAGTTGGACTGATAGTGTTTGAATTCTTATTGGTAAAGTTTGATGAAGATTTAGTTGACAACGCTTCTTCTGTTTCTTCTCTCGTATCAACTGGAAACTAATATGAGAATAGCTAACAACAAGACCGTCGTTTGCATGGACGCATATGTTCTTTTTTAACCGACTTCAAAAAAAGGAGGAGGTTCTCAATTCGGTTGTATTTTTGTTATGTTTGTTACCTCAGTACGCCGTCATTTATAAACTGATTTGGAAAATATTTTTTTTATTTAAAAGGAAAGACAGACACAGATAGTTTTTTTTTTTATTTGACGGCACGGTTGGCGCAGTGGTTAAGCGATTGGCTGCTGCGCTGCGTGTCGCGGGTTCGATTCCCGCACGGAACAAATATTTGTATGACCTATAAGTAGTTGTTCCGGGTTTGGGTGTTTGTGTATGTGAGTTTAAATGTTTGTAAACGCACCCACAATACAGGAGAAATTCCTAGTGTGGGGCAACGTTTATTTAAAAAATAAAATAAATAATAAATAAATAAAGTTCTGATGATGGGATCTATGAGGAATTGAGGGAACTCCCCAAATATTATAGGCACACCGGGCGAAGCCGCGGGCGAAAACTAGTCATCATATAAATGTATTAGGTATCATTCTCCTGTCATCCCAATTTATTTGTGGTCGGCGCAACATGTCTTTTTCTTCCACACTTCTCTATTAGTTGTCATCTCGGTAGTCACCCCCCTTTCTAACCATATCATTATTCACACATTCCAAGTCCATCCATCGTTTCTTTGGTCTTCCCCTTCTCTTATAGCCATCCACAACCCTACTCAAAACTTTCCTCCCGTCATTTTCCCCTTCCTACGCATCACATGCCCTTCAAAAACCCTGAAGTTCAACGTTGTATGGTTTTTAAAGTGACTAAGATACTAAAATGCCAAGACTCAGTATGCAGTAGCACCACTTGTAGGAGCGACCGCTTGCAATGCAATTGTAAATTCAGGCGAGCCATCCGTACCTTAAATGCCCTATTAAATTGGTAACATAATGGTTCTATAGAAGCGCACATAAATAAGCAAGCGTTTCGTCATCTTTGTAGAAAAAGGTACGATCTTTATTCCTATTTTGATACTTAGTGCCGGATTAGCCCATAAGCAAATTAAGCAATTGCTTAGGACATCACGTCTCGGGGGGCACCATAAGGCAGAAACAGCACCGATACAGTATTTGCTAGCACATGAAAGGCAAGGCTGTTTACCAGCAAGATATTACAAGACCCAAAAGTCACTCTAGCTAGAGATGTGCGCCAGTCTTTACAAATCGCTCGTCGATGTTTTGGAAAAATACGAGGCGACTAGTGGATACGGCCTACAGGCGTAGATTGCTTAGGGCATCAAGGTAATTCCTAGTAGGTACCATGCCCAAGGCCAAAGCAAATGCGACTGCTATTGTTTGCCTTGCCTTGGGACCCATCATTAATCTTAGTCGTCGGATTTCTCATAACTTACTCCACAAGCCAACTCACAGTTGAAATTCTATTCTAGACTGGATTCCGCAAACTATAAAATGCACGAAAATTTATCTATCCAGCCAGGAAATGGTGTTTAGTTATGAGCTTGTATATTATTTTACGTGTATATTTTAATATGTTTGGTAAACAGTAATATACTCATTTTGACTAAAAGTAAGCAATATGTCTGGACTTTAAAAAAATGTTATCCTTTTATGATTCTGCCAAAGTGGCCTTTTTAGGCCCCCTGGAGTCTTTACGACACAAATGCTTTATGCTCATAAAAAGATCTACAGGTATTAGGCAACCTACTCAATACCTAAATACTAAAAATACTAAAGTCCTCCAGACCGTATTTCGGCCACGGCGGCCAATCTCAACGGAGCCTTCGGCGCGGGAGATATTATATTAAACAAGTGTGCACGCAGACACTGGTGCACTCCCTCTTCCCTCACTCTCATTGTCCGATGGGACGGCAATCCGACACGACCGGAGAGAGATCAGGCGCAGGACCAACTGCAACGGCTTAACGTGCTTTCCGAGGCACAGGGGTATCACACCGCCAACTTCCAAACTCCGGCCTGTTACAAAGAAATTCCTAATGGATAAACTCAATAGCACTTTGCCCGACCAGGGAATCGAACCCGGGACCCCACGCTCAGCTCGAGATCAACGAGGCAGTAAAATTACTAGACTGTAGCGGTATCTACAACGCCACATGCGAACAACGCGTCATACTGACGTCACGCAAAATCCTGCATCTCGCAAGCAGAGTTTACCGCGCAACTAGCATAGATACAACGGCCCGACATGAATCATCGGGCAGGTGCCCGGCAGACACAGCACCCGTCTGGTCGGAGGATCCTCCCTTTTCATAAAGAGTATGAGTGAACTTTACACCCTGTTCCTCATATAAGACGATAAGACTAACCATAACCATAAAACTACTATAGATAGTACCACCCCACTCTTCTTACTAATCGCTAGTTAATTCCGCTAGTTTTAGTTTTTTGATACACACTAATTACCCACTAATAAGTTATTAGTACTGTGTACCGACAAAACTAAAATACTAGCGGAATGTTGCACACTTGTACTGTAAGCGATTAGGAAGAATAGTGGGGCGCGTCTTCGTGGATGTCACTATCTGTACAATCTAATCGCAAATAGAGCCAAGTCTTCAGTAATCGGTTCATTGGTTACTATTCATTCGTTCGTTCACATTCATTCGGTCTATCGTACAGCAAACCGCATTGTTTTGCGATATTCTCCCGAATAAAGTTCCTTTAAGTAATGTCATTGCAGTAAAACGTTCGACATAGCCATTATCTGATATTATTGCTATTTTATTTCTCAGTGGTTTGGGATTACGTGTGAATTGGATGTGTTAACTTTGGACTGGGTTTATTGGCTATACGGCTGAAGCGCTAAACTCGGCTAAAATATCATTCGATTGTTGGAAGATTTCATGTTGTATGAGAATCGAATCGAACCTACCCAAATGTCCTGTCTTTGGTATTGTTCGTCGAATCGTTGAGCTCCTTAAGTTCCGAGTTGAGCTGCACGGTTACTGATAAATGCGTGCACTGACTGGACAGGTCCACTCAATCTGTGTGGTTCTTTCCTCAAAAGACCATTTCAGACACTAATCTACATGGTCCTCAAAGATTATGTCCGGATTTTTTTATATACACATTGACATTGATGAATTTTATTTAGACAATGACATGAATATTTACTTTGTAAGTAATTTTTATTATTTTATTTTTTATTTAATTATTGTGAATGTGAGGACTATGTGGGTCATTTCTTTTTTTCCTTCTTAGTTTTAATCATGATCTGGCAGTTTGAGTAGTTTATGCGGCCTACCCAAATGTCCTGTCTTTGGTATTGTTCGTCGAATCGTTGAGCTCCTCAAGTTCTGAGTTGAGCTGCACGATTTTTGACAAATGCGTGCACTGATTGGACAGGTCCGCTCAATCTGTGTGGTTCTTTCCTCAAAAGACCATTTCAGACACCAATCTACATGGTCTTCACACGATCTGACCAAGATTTTGTCTGGACTTTAAAAGAGACTGTGACTTCTGAGTTTGTTTCGGCCTTTCTTCTCAGAATAGTCAGTTAGGAAACGCCGACCTCATCTAGTTTAAAAAAAAAAAATGATTGACGTGTAAAAGTGTTTGTACAAACCTTCTTACAGAAATAAAAATCATTTATCATTTAACCAGTAAAACTAATAATAGATAAACAGATAAGTACCTACCTACTTAAGTTGTATTATTAATTTAAGATTTTACTTGTGGAGAGTAAAATAAAACGACATGCTCGATTAGGCTGACTTGAACGGAAGGGAGTTTATTTGAACGAAATATCACATACATCCGGTGAACAACATAGACAAAAATAACATTGCTTATAACATCATAGACCAATAGGTTAAATCAAGATACTAGTATTTTGAGTACACAATAACAAGTTGTTTGAATAATCCTGTCAACAGTCAAGATGCAGAGCGTTTTGTGCTATCCATAATCAGCCTATAATGTTCCTACTGCCGGGACACAGGCCTCCTCTCAATGAGAGGGAGTGGGCCGTAATCTACCACGCGGGCCCAGTGCGGGTTGGTGGATGTCACATGTCTTCGAATTTTTGGTTCTAGGACATGCCGGTTTCCTCACGATGTTTTCCTTCACCGTTTTGTGCTATTTCACGCCTCTATTCCAATAAGGGGTAAGTACCTACGGAGAAGACAAGTGTTTAACATATTTTCATCATCATCCGCCTAGGCCCAACAATGTTCCATTCAAACCGGATGCAGCTGAATACCAGTATTTTACATGAAGCGACTGCCTATCTGACCTACACAACCCAGTTACTGGGTAATACGACACCCCTTGGTAAGACTGGTTGTCAGACTTCCGACCTTCTGACGACCCGTAACGACTGTCAAAGATCCACGAATGACAACCGGGACCAACGGCTTAACGTGCTTTCCGAGGCAAGGAGGAGTCTTAGAATGTAAAGATGGTCACCCATATACGGACCAACCACGGCAATCGTAGCTTAACCTGATCTATCGACCCGCGCGGCTGTTATTACTTAGCCACAAGCCCCTCGTATAGCATATTGCCACTACCCTAGCTTAAAAACATACTTCAGGCAACATACTCAGAAACTGCCCGATCCAGGACCACACACTCAGCAGTTGCACTTACGACAGCTAAACCAACGTGACTGTAAAGTACAAATTATATGAGATAAGGTAAAGAACTCTCAACCTCAGAAAGAACTAGAAAGAACTAGGTCAACGGGAAGTACCCTAAAAATTTTGATTCCCTTGTAAGTGTCGAAATATACTTTTTTTACGTTAACTTAGAAGTTTGATTTTTTCACAGCTTCAAGGAATTGTAGACTTGAGTACTTGGTTTCAATATCAACGCGATACCTCCAAGCGTTCCCGAGATAAAGGGTCTTGACAGACAGAAAGACAGACGGACAACAAAGTGATCCTGTAAGGGTTCCGTTTTATCCTTTTGAGGTACGGAACCCTAAAAAGAAAGAAAATGCGCTTATTTGCAGTAACATGACACAGAGAAAGAAGCAAACACAAAAGGAACAAGTACACATGACATACAACATACAACGCATAAAGGCACCGCTCGTTGCGCGACTTGCGGTGCCTTTGTGTCGCACGCGATTTTATCGCGTGTCGCGCCTGTTTAAGGAGCCTTAAGTAGGGGCCTTACCACTGCGCCATTGCCGCTTGGTACAGCTAGAAACAACAATACCACTCCAAAATATAATCTCCTAATAGTTAAACCACAAAAGCCAAATCCATTTCCTATGATAATAAATCAAAATATTACACTTACAAGTAATTTGATTGATAATCGTAATTATTGTTTGCGCCTGATCCAATGGTGGGATAACCCTAATGTCACGATGGCGTGTCATAGGGTTGTGTTCACGCCCACCGACTTTTATAGGCCTAAGCATTCAAGGGATAACTTTTCCGTGTTAAGTTTCTCACTTTTAAATGAAGCACTAGCTTTTGCCCGTGTTTTCACCCACCTGGAGGAAATAATCCCATGAGAACGTCTTACCGGGATAAAATGTTCCCAGGTCAGCTCTATCCGTGTGCCATTTCATCCAAATCTATTCAGCCGTTAAAGCGTGAAAAAGTAACATACAGACTGTATATTATACAGACGATTTACTGCAAATAACAAATAAATAAATAAATAATAAGAGGGGCCCGTTGCTAAATAATAACAGCCGCAGGTCGATGGATCAGGTTAAGCTAGGCTTGCCGCGGTTGGTCTGTGGATGGCAGACCATCTTTACATACCGAGACCCCTCCGTGCCTCGGAAAGCACGTTAAGCCGTTGGTCCCGGCTGTCATTCGTGGATCTTTGACAGTCGTTACGGGTAGTCAGATGCCCGAAAGTCTGACAATCAGTCTTTCCAAGGGGTATCGTATTACCCAGTAACTGGGTTGTGGAGGTCAGATAGGCAGTCGCTCCATGTAAAATACTGGTATTCAGCTGCATCCGGTTAGACTGGAAGCCGACCTCAACATAGTTGGGAAAAGGCTAGGCAGATTATGATTTATGATTTACTGCAAATAACCTGAACTATCGCCCTGTTTCGTTTGATCCACGATTTTTACCCACCCTGTATTGCGGAAGGTTTTTGTGTATCAACCTATCATTTAGCACGGAATCGTCGGACAGACAGACAGACATGTCGAATCCATAAGGGTTCCGTTTTTGCCATTTGGCTACGGAACCCTAATAAAAAGTCTCACACACCATGTTCTCTTTCACGCAGCATACCTGTATGAAACGCATTAGCAGAATTGATCAGATAATCCTTGGCACAAACAGCCCCCCCCCCCCCCTCACACAAACCTTAATTTGAGTGCATTCATTTAGTAGTCTGCGTGGATACCTGCGTGGTATCGTGTGTGTGAAGGTTGGGTTAGGTACTGTTCATCCATTTGTGCAGATTTTCGGCAGAAAACACTGGTGTATATGTAACATGGATGGAATTTCTGTATGTTTTTAAGGTCCCATTTTTTTTTTAACATGGGTACGTTATTCTTTTGGCTATGCGATCGTATTTATGTCGGTTATCACACTTCACCGGAAACCGCTCTGGTGTGCGGTGCCGCGGTTTTTAACTTTGACTGTAGACCTCATGGAGATGCGGTGTCGGTGTGTGTGGTTTTTGTATACAAATCAAGATTCTACAGCCAAAGTGTGATAACTGCCTAAATCGTACAATCGATTGGTGAAATTACCTGTGGAAGTGTAAGTAGAACCGATAAAAGTATTTGAATAGCCCTACCAAAGCAAAAGCCAACAGCTCAATAACTGCGCTATAGTTCTCCATTAATTGTCTTGATATTCGAAAGTTAATAGGTACCTACATACTTATTCTGACAAAGAATGAAGGTACCGATGAATGATTCTGGAAACCATCGTTTCAGAAATCCACATGAAAGCCATTATGATAGATAGACCACAACACCATTAACCAAACAAAATCGAAATCAAAAAACATTATTTTATTTAAACTAGATTGAGACTCAGCACTTTTTGAACGTCAAAATTACATAAGACAGACCTTCACCACAAAACGAGTCATTCCGGTCTGATCCACCCCCCCCCCCCTCCCCCCTCCCCCTGGATCCCCTGCTAGTGCGTTAGTTAGAAAAAAATAAGTGACACAACAAACTCCCCAGCAGCACAGCGGTCTGATAACTTAGGAGAACTTGAAAGGTATACTAAAACGAGATCAACTGAACATAATAGGCTATTTGACAATGTAAAAAATAAGGTCATAATTATTGACACTCGTATAGATTATTATCGCTTTTAAAATCGATTTGCATTAATTTTACTACAAAACTATGTATTATTTATAAAAAAAAACCCGAAAAAACTTCATATTTTTAAATCTGGCGCCACGTAATCGAAAACGGTCTGGATTGGCTGAACTTAAGGTGACGTCATGATTTAGTAAATTTCTGTCTATCGTTGACAGAACAGATGACTTTTGTCTAGTATCTCTTATCTATATATCTTAGAAGTAGATGCAGTAGGTATACACGGACTTCAGCAGTGCGTTTGATAAAGTTGACCATTCTCTGTTACTGTTGAAGTTGGAATACAATGGTATACATGGCTCACTACTAAACTGGTTTTCATCCTATCTATCCCGTAGATCGCAAATTCTTGTCGTGAACGGTTATGAATCTTACCCATACTACGCTGACTCAGGAGTCCCTCAGGGTTCTCATCTAGCACCAGTTCTGTTTTCGCTTTTCATTAACGACATTATAGATCACATCCATCACTGTAAATATTTAATGTTTGCCGATGATCTAAAAATTTATAGGACAATCAATTCGATTGCAGATGTTACTCTAATTCAAGAGGATTTAGATAGGATAGAACACTGGTGTCACTTGAACCGCATGAATCTTAACGTACAAAAATGTAGCCACATTAGATTTAGTAGGAAAAGACAATCCAGCGCTGTCTTATACAATATACAAGGAACATTATTAGAGTCTGTAAATGAAGTTCGAGATCTTGGAGTCATCATGGATGACAAAGTTAACTTCAGAAGTCATATTGATAGCATTGTCACGAAATCAGCAAGGCTACTTGGATTCCTTAAGAGAAGCACTAAAGGCTTCAAGCTGGCTAGAACTAAAATAGTGTTATATAATGCCTTAGTTCGAAGCCACCTTGAGTTTGCGAGCGTAGTGTGGAACCCGCACTATGCTATGCACTCACAAAGAGTCGAAAGCATCCAGAGGGCCTTCACGAAACATCTAGCGTATACCTTCGGTAAAATATCTCCCCGGTGTCCATATGAACAACGTGCTCGATGCTACAATATGGATTCTCTGCGCGACCGTCGACTGACACAGGGTCTAATGTTTCTCTACAAATTGGTCAATAATAAATTAGACTGTGACAGATTAGTTGAGCGTATTGGACTAAAAGTTCCTTACAAAATACCCAGATACCCTGTAACTGATGTATTCCACACTCGAGCATCCAAGACAAATATTGGAGTAAACTCACCACTAAACCGACTCAGCAGAGAGATGAATTCTTTGATAAAATTGGTACCAGCCGGTCGATTCTGTAAAAATCTCACCGTGAAAACTTAGGTGAAGTGAGTTTGTTTTTGCTAGGAATTGACACTATTGACAGCTCACTCCACCAAAGTTTTCACGGTGAGATTTTTACAGAATAGCACCGCAGATGTTGATCTATACCATGATTCCATAAAGGTCTATAAAACCAAAATACTAAAGTCCCGAAAAACACAATCCGATAATGTGTTATATTAATATACTTTGGAAATCCTTCACCCTTTTATATAATTTGTTTTAGAAGCTATACTTTCCATTATGATCTCATTTCTATTTATATTATTTACTTAGTCTTAGTTTTAAGTAAGTGGGCAAAATTGCAATGTTGTTCGTTTTTTTTATTTTATTTTGTGTTACTAATCTTAAGTTTAAGAAGTATCTTGCCATAAATTTTTTAAGTTCTAATTCCTTTAGTTTAGTTTTGTTATTATTATGTGTGATCACTTATTTCTGAGATTGCTGGTAAACCTGTAATTGGCGACTGTGTAAGACCGAGACTTTTGTGATCTATAGTACTTAAGATAAATTATACATAGAAGCTGTTGGTGTACCTTAATAAATAAATAAATAAATCTCGACCGTTTCAACGTTTGTTTACGTGAATCGTGACGTCACGACGACATATTGTTAAAGATAGCGTTTTGGCGGCTTATTTAAACAGTACATTTTTATTTACTATTTTTTAAAAGAAATACATTATGCAATTTGAAGTAATAGGTTTTTGTGGGCTCGTTAGACACCATTAAATAATCTGAGATGTTTATCAGAAACCAGTCAAATAGCCTATTATTAAGATGCGAAGAGATTTCTTTACATACCTCATAATCATGTAGGGTACCTACATGATTATGAGGTATGTAAAGAAATAGCCTTTTCCAAACTATATTGGGGTCGGCTTCTAGTCTAACCAGATGCAACTGAGTACTATTATTTTACATGGAGTGACTGCCTATCTGACTTCCACAACCCAGTTACTGTTACTGGGTAATATTATTTTTCACTTTGTAGTGTCTTTTTTGGAAGTCGGTTGCTTTTTTTTGTAAAAAAGTTTTTATTTTTCATTTTTAAGTTGTACAGTCAACAGCAAAAGTAGATGATCAAAATCAGAAATTCAATAGGAGTCAAAACTGATCACGAATATAATTATGGCAGCTGTACTAGTAGTAAATGTTTGGTATAATTTACAATCACATACTTTTGAATCACTTCGACGCCACACAGTTCTGAAGCGAACTCCGTTCATTAGTATTGAATTTCTGATTTTGATACTTATGATTTGTGTACTTACCCCACACAAATTCGTATAACACTACTTGCTATGTAAATGTCAGTGACATGAAGTTATTATAATATGGCAAAAATACATATTATTGAAGCTAACTCAAAAACTCCAAAAGCAAAGTTAATAAAATGTATATGGAACCACCCCTGAGGCATATCCTATCTGTTAAAAAATAATTTTTAAAATCGAATTACAATTGCTGGAAATATCGCGTAACAAACATACAAAAAATTATTTCGTTTACTTGAATTTTTACCAGTAGTTTTGGTTTAAAAACCAAACCCCTGATATGATTTTGATGAAATTTCTATGGGACCAATTTGAAAGTATATCCTTTCAAATAAAAAAATAATTTGGCAAATCG
The DNA here is from genome assembly GCA_963082905.1 of Oligia fasciuncula. Taxonomy (NCBI): domain Eukaryota; kingdom Metazoa; phylum Arthropoda; class Insecta; order Lepidoptera; family Noctuidae; genus Oligia; species Oligia fasciuncula. The sequence goes on from OY720411.1 coordinate 8,998,149, forward strand.
GCTTGTAAATAACGGAGTTCTGAGGTAAAAAAAACCGAATTGAAAACCACCTCCTTGTTTTGAAGACGCTTAAAAAGCAGAGGTTCTTTCCCTAAATCAACAGCAAACATTTAAACTCTCATTTCCACACAATGCACTCCATAACGCTCCTACATACATATATACAATGCGTAACATAATGAACGCAAGACCTCATACACCCCAATTAGAGTATTGAGTTAAAAGCATAGTGCCCGTCTGTGGGCGACAGTGGAAATATTGATAGTCAGTGCCCGTCTGTGGGCGACATCCCTTTGAGCGACAAAGAACCTGAACTGGTCATAACGGAGGCTCGGCAACTAACCTGTTTAGGCTACTTCGAATGACACACTTCAAAGAGTGAAATAAAAATCCCAAGCTATATTTATCCCTTTTTAACACATACAAAGTGTAAAGGATGTAACAAGGATCGCATATCGTCATTCGTTAGCTGCCTAGCACAGAACAGCGGCGCAATAATAAATAAAATACGACAGTTTTTGTCGACGGCCATTGAACAGTCGCCGAATGAAAGCAGTCGCGTGCACGCTCTGCCGAATACATTGTTATTTAATGTGAGTGCAGTGTTTTGAGTGTTGTTTGTGTTTCGAGAATGGAAACGTAAGTAATAAACCGTTTTTAATAGTTAGATTGTGTATTCGATAAACATTTTGGACAAAAATTGTTATTTCACCACGCGCGCGCCCGCGCGTTTTTCTTTGTGCGCGTCGAGCTCGAGTCAACCGTCTCATAGTTTTATCATTACCGAATAAAAAATACATTAGTGCTATCAAACTGTCGTTAGTACCATTACATAAATATGTTTCTGCATACGTAATAAGCATTTACTTTCTCTAACTTCGATTAGATTTTGCGTATTATCTAATTTAAAAAAACCCAGTCTCAACTAACCCATTCTGGTTTGTCACCGGCGCGAGATTTCATCTTGTTTTCGGGGTTTTGTTCGGACGTCGATTAAATCTGGATACGGCATTTGTTTATAGACTGTGTTTTTATTTTGTTGATATTTTTAGTTAGTTTTTTTTTAATATAAACATCCAAATTTAGAACCTCCTCCTTTTTTGAAGTCGGTTAAAAAATATGTAGTCCTGTTAATGTCTCTTTATTTTGTAATTTTTTTTACGAAAAATTTTGTGACAGAATTGGCGCATCCATAATTTCATTGATCCTTGACTAGGTACTTGGCATTTTTTAGTGAAATTGTTTGTTTTGATTGTTGATTTCTAAAATGTTTTTGTTAGGCAACATGCCTTTATAATGTGCTTATCGATTTATAAATATCTTCGAAATGTAAAATGTAAAACTATATTTAAAATAAATGCAACAGAATTTAAACTGTGATCCAAAGTTTGAGATAGTGTTTTTTGCGCCTGTTTTCAAGTGTTTGTTTTGGTTAGACGATACTGTTAAACTAAACACTTCTAAAAGCTGAGACTCTGTCTGTGTTATCTAAGTGGACCAAACATTAATATAAATAACAATCTCAAGCCGTCAGGCATAATGCGTTCTCAGAATTGAGTGGTAAACATACCCGTTTTTTTGTTCGGAACGCCGCACGTGCGAATGACGTCATGTTATTGTTTTGCTTGTGGGATGAAAAAATGTAAGACGGGGTGTGTTCTTTTGATTGATTTATGTGAAATACTGTGTATTTATGGATATAAAACAATAACTTTTTGAAATAATGGTTTATTCTTTGAGTTATAATGACCTTTACACAAGAAACTGGGTAAAATTCCCCCACAGTACGATTACTAATACATTACAAGGCAAAACTATACTAATTCATACATATTCTGTTAGGTAATTTAATAACTATGCCAATGACATAGTTTGTAGGGAGCTAGCTATCGTAACTTTAGAGATATCGTCGTTTTAATCAAACGCGGCGGAACCGCCAGTGACGCGACCGGCGCATGCGCCGCCATAAGCGCTGCTCGCCAAAACCGCTTGTCGCTCAATGGGCTAAAATAATCAAAACAATTTTTTTTTAAAGCTAACTATTTTTATTAAGTAAATTGTGTTGACCCTATCATTACTTTATGCATTCAAAATTGAGTCTTATTGCCTTGACATAAGATTTAATTTTCTTTGGCTCAATCGGCGATCAGTATGGCAAAATACATAATTAAAAAAAAAATACCTATCTTAAATGTTACCAAAATTGATTCAGTAATCAATTATGAACGAACTACTTTCAGGACTTGCGTTTATTCCGTTACACCTTGTATGTAAGTATATTAACTGAGCACATGCTTAGAATTTAATATTAACGTGCCTTTGCACTCTACATTTTGCCCACCACTTTTAGCCGGCGATAAATTTAATCCTACCTTATAACTTGGCGTAATCCCCTTAAAATAGGAAGATATAAAATTATGTGTACCTACCTGAAGTTCAGCGGCAGGTATTTGAGGATCTAAATGTGGTAACTGAGTCTCGAAAAATCAGAATGCAACCTTTTAAGTGAGAATATTGTGTTTTTAAGTATGTCATATACGAGGATGTCATGATGCTGAAGATCTTGGCGTTATGTATCAGTGTGCATGTCAAAAATACAATCGGGTAGCCTGTTATAATAAAAACTGGCCAAGTGCAAGTCGGACTCGCACACGAAGGGTTCCGTACCACAAGGCAAAACATCGAAAAAAAAACACGTTTGTTGTATGGGAGCCCCCCTTAAATATTTATTTTATTTTGTTTTTAGTATTTGTTGTTAGAACGGCAACAGAAATACATAATTTGTGAAACAACTATCTATTTCAACTATCTAGCTATCGCGGTTCTTGAGATACAGCCTGGTAGCAGACAGACGAACAGACAGCGAAGTCTTAGTAATAGGGTCCCGTTTTTACCCTTTGGGTACGGAACCCTAAAAACCGAGGATATTTTAAAGGGGTTGTACAGGATGGCGATTTTTTTTTTGACGTTGATGTCCCACTGCTGGACAAAGGCCAAGGATGGCGATTTAGTCAAGTATAAAAATACAATCGGTTGGCGCGTTATAATAAACCCGCCTGATCTCTCTCCGGTTGTGTCGGATGGCCGTCCCATCGGACTATGAGAATGAGGGAAGAGGGAGTGCACCTGTGTCTGCACGCACACTTGTGCACTATAAAACGTCCCGCGCCGCAGGGTTTTTTTTTTTTTTTGTTGATGGGAAATCATCAAATGACCCCTCCCGCTCTGGGTGGAGCGGAAGGGAGTGTCAGACTCTTACTGACTAAAGCCCCCCCGTGTTCCGCTGACCGGCGCCGCAGGCTAAGTCTCCGTTGAGATTGCCCGCCGTGGCCGAAATACGGTCTGGAGGACTTTATAATAAAACCGAGGATATAAAGGGTAGCGATTGTCACCTGCAACCTTCAAGGGGGTGATTCTACCCATCATTCTAAACAGCTTTCGCTACGTAACTCTTATCAGATTCGTGATTATCCGGAAAATCCTCGGCTTTGTTATAGCGCGCCACCCGATGGTATTTATAAACTTGACTAAATCGCCACCCTGTTAAAATGCAAGCCCCTTTAAAATGGGTCAATTCAACAGATCAGGGGGGCGTTAAAAGGCCACTTTGGCAGAATCATAAAAGGATACCATTATGAATCATAATTAATGGACAGTTAACTGTTGAAGAATTTTTCAGTATTTTTTTTTGTCTGTGCTAAAATACCAATCAATCCAATCCAAATCCAATCCCAATCTCTTTTATATGTTACCTACGTAGTGCAGCGTAAAAGAGAAAAACACGGACTGTCTTCGCCAGGTTTGTACAAACCTACTTACAGAAAGTAAAGATCTTGGTAGCCTTGAATACAGAGTGAGAATAGTAGCAAAACTATGGATGAAGACCATAAAAGTTCGTACCCCGTGACATGAAGTGACCTTCACTCAACTAAGCACTAACGTAGAACACCAAAACACTACAAAAATAATAGACGCAGTTTAATTGGCAGATTACCACGCAATAAAGTTTTTATCCCACAAATTAACGATCTCGTAAATAGAGTCCCAGTTTAATACAAGTTATAACATAAAACGTTATCCCAAACTTTATTCCAGTCAAAATCAAATTTTGAAATAACATAACATCACGCCGGTATTCTTCGGTGGGTCAGGCAGTGGTGTGCGTATAATGCACCTATATTTCGCCAGTTATGTTTAAGTCCCATGTAATAGGGGGCGAGCCTATTGCCATCAACCGGGCACATATCTAGACTTCGGGCTGCTGCTGAGAAATTCCTGATGGAAAAACCCAATAACACTTTGTCCGACCCGGGAATCGACCCCAAAACCTTATGCTTTGCTGCGCTTGCGACCAATATACCAAGAGGGAAGCCATGTTGAAATAATTGCTATAGTTTTACAAACGCGTACGCAGCAGAACCATAACGAATTAGGAGAACGTGAAACCAAAAAGTTCAATACTCAATATCTTTATTGCTTTACAATAGTAACTATATAGATTAGATCATTATGGACCCTGTAGGGCACAGGAAAAGGGTAGGACAGAGGAAGCCCTGTTAATAAGTTAATAGCAAATTCCTTGTAAAACCATTAAAACTTGCTTTTCGAATTGAACTAAAGGATTCCTTGTTACACCCTGTATAATTCATTATAACTCACCCTGTCTAAAAGGTCATGGAGCGTGTGAAAGAGGGATGGGTACATCTGAGATGGTGTGTGTGTGAGTGAGATAGTGTTCGTAGGCACATCATTTACACATCAGATGACTGGCTTTTGCGCGAACCTCGCTGACTTTCAGCCTCCTGAAATTGCCCACTCGAGTAATTGAGGACATTTATGGAGGTGTTAATTGCTTTATTTTAAAATTTAACAATTGGTCCTTCTGCTTTTCAAGGACGGACATTTCTGCCCGTTTACTGTTTAAATATTTCATTAGGTTTTTTTTCCACTATCTGCGTCTAACTTTATTCAATTATACCAGTAATTTGGAAACGCTTTTGCAGGATATTATAGAGGAGGTATAAGGAACAGGGTGTAAAGTTCACTCATACTCTATAGATAAGGGAGGATCCTCCGACCAGACGGGTGTTGTGTCGCCGTTGTATCTATGCTAGTTGCGCGGTAAACTCTGCTTGCGAGATGCAGGATTTTGCGTGACGTCAGCATGACGCGTTGTTCGCATGTGGCGTTGTAGATGACGTCACGTTGGAGTAGGAGCACGAAGGCTCCCCCCCGGTAGGTTCCCGCATTGTCAAGGCGGGGGTCTCAGTAGCCGTGGCTTGGTCACCCACGGTGAAGCGAAGAGGAATCCGAGGAGGGGCCGCTCGTCAGGGCTTTTGCCAGGAAGCCGACGACGTAGCGGCCAACAAGTAAAAACTTTCTTTTATAAAACCAAACTAATATACAAACCATCATTCTGATTTTTTGTCAGATTATTCTACAAGCAACATACTAAAGCACTAGTGTTTTAATTTTTTAATCCGAACCATAGATTTTTTGTAACTAGATAATTGCTTCATATTTTGCAATAAATTACCAGCGTTGTGTCATCGCGCTTCTCTTTCTTTTCTATGCAGTCTGACAGTGACCGCGCTTTAGGTCATGTAGTCCCCTTATGTACGCACGTCGACATGTCGAGCTAAACCGTACCAGTATAGGCTGACTTCTCACTGCACGAAAAGCCTATAAATGCGTGGTCAGCTAAAACTAGAAAAGCTTCATATTATGTCGTCTTGTGTACATCATAAAAATAACAGATGTATAAATGTTGCCATTTTACATAGGGTGACAGAATGGGCAGTCTTCTCGATAAGAAGGGACCTTTTCAAAGACAACCTTTGCATGGATTAAAGCGATGAGAGACAATACTGCAGGTAGTCAGTGATGTACCATTTTCAAATACAACAAATACATCCAATATTTATTTTCCTTTGGTGGTATTAACCACTCTATAACGTGTCCCGGGGCCGGCTTGCCAAAGGCCGGGCCGAGCGTCCGGACACTCATACACTATTCAGACACGCCGCGCCTACTGCGACTAATTCACTGAAAAATGGACAGGGTTTTTATCTAAAATAGGAATAGTGATAATATAGTTTAGTTTTTTGGCAGTAGGTATATCATACAGTAAGTTGAAACAGGAAATAAGAAGCGCTAAATTCAGACTACACTTGAGATTGAATGGGCACATAACCAGACTTTACCTTGCTACTGTCAGAGGGGCCCGTGGCTAAATAATAACAGCCGCACAGGTCGATCGATCAGGTCAAGCTACTCTTGCCGCGGTTGGTTTGTGGATGGGTGACCATCTTTACATACCGTGACCCCTACGTGCCTCGGAAAGCACGTTAAGCCGTTGGTCCCGGCTGTCATTCGTGGATCTTTGACAGTCGTTACGGGTAGTCAGAAGCCCGAAAGTCTGACAATCAGTCTTTCCAAGGGGTATCGTATTACCCAGTAACTGGGTTGTGGAGGTCAGATAGGCAGTCGCTCCATGTAAAATACTGGTATTCAGCTGCATCCAGTTAGACTGGAAGCCGATCCCAACATAGTTGGGAAAAGGCTAGGCAGATGATGACCTTGCTACTGTCAAATTCCATTAAAAAAAACCTAATAAAACTTTGGAAGACCTGGATATCAATACCTCACATTCAAAAGTGGCGCTTTCTACCTCTTTGCTTACTAGGCAGTCAAAAGAAGAGATAAAATTCTTTGAACACGGAAAGATGGGTTAAAAAACAATGGATATTTTGGTAGAATAAGGCCATACAGGAAAGGGTTGAAACCATTTCTATTTTTATATTTCTAAGTGTTCCGTTGGGAATAACCCTCTTTTGACTTTGCCGTAGTCGGGTAAGAAGATATGACGCTATTCATCTTGCTAACCTCCATTTCTCGCCCCTGTGCCTATCCACCATTATCGCCTATACATATTATGTATTTCCAATATAATAGACCCGCCTTATCATAAATTATAGGACCTAAAACTCTCCATCTGCATACATTTATTACATGATCAGCGTGGTCACTGTCGGACTGCAAAAAGAAAGAGAAGCGCGATGACACAACGCTGGTAATTTATTGCAAAATATGAAGCAATTATTTAATTACAAAAAATCTATTGTTTCGGCTAAAAAATTAAAACACTAGAGTTTTAGTATGTTGCTTGTAGAATAATCTGACAAAAAATCAGAATGATTGTATGTATATTAGTATGGTTTTTATTGTAAAAATAAAGTTTTTAGAGGTATCTTCATGATTTTTTTCTATCGTATCAAATTAGTTGCATTATGTTTTCAAGACACTATCTACCTAGCATATATCCTGAAGAATATCATATATTTTTAGGGTTCCGTACCCAAAGGGTAAAAACGGAACCCTATTACTAAGACTTCGCTGTCCGTCCGTCCGTCTGTCTGTCTGTCACCAGGCTGTATCTCAAGAACCGCGGTAGCTAGACAGTTAAAATTTTCACAAATTATGTATTTCTGTTGCCGCTGTAACAACAAATACTAAAAACAAAATAAAATAAATATTTAAGGGGGGCTCCCATACAACAAACGCGATTATTTTTTTGCCCTTTTTTGCTCGATATCTGTCACTAGGCTATATCTCATGAACCGTGATAGCTAGACAGTTGAAATTTTCACAGATGATGTATTTCGGTTGCCGCTATAACAACAAATACTAAAAACAAAATAAAATAAATATTTAAGGGGGGCTCCCATACAACAAACGTGTTTTTTTCGGCGTTTTTGCCTTGTGGTACGGAACCCTTCGTGTGCGAGTCCGACTCGCACATGGCCAGTTTTTTTATTTTGTTTACTGTAGTCGATCATATACTTTTATTATTTCTAAAACTTGCGTTTTTTGTTTTTAGGTCCTGTAATCCTCTTAACCTGTCCAGCCTTTTAGGGACACGTGAAGACTACTTGACGACTACGTGAAGACTACGTGACGTCTACGTGTATGAATTCCGTATCTTTTCGCATTCTTCTAAAAGGCAAACGAGGCTAGTGGGTCACGATGACGCCCTTATGTAAAATGCTGCTACTCATAGAGGTAATGCAGGTCACTATATTAGGGTTCCGTATTAAAACATGGGAGGTTCTTGTGAAAAACTTATGAAATGTTTATTTCTGTTAGTAGATCTTACACTTTTTTATACGTAAATATTTTGTTGGTCAACATTTTAAAACTAAATGGCGTGATCCCCTTGGAGCACCACGGTAAATATTGATTGGTGTTCAAATGAATACCTTTGGTGCTCTAAAAATAGGTGCTCAAACGGGAATACTCCCCATTTCTTAGCTGATTGAACCCTGAGAAGAAATGCCGGAACAAACTCAGAGGTCATGGTCTCTTTTTAAGTCCAAACATTATATTATTAGGATTTATGTGAGTCTGCCAATGCAGGGCCATGTCTGGAAGGGCCTTTTAAAGAAAGTGCCATTGCAACTTATAGTTGACCTGCCCCATCAGACGGCATGGGCCGGATCGGCGACTGGAAGCCAACCCCAACATAGTTGGGAAAAGGCTAGGCAGATGATGATGATAAACATTTAAGCATAGCAGAAGTATATAAAATAATAAATGATATTTACACATACCATAGCACATACCCAGAACAATGCTGAATACTTTCTATAGAGGAAATAAACCCATTCATGAATCTAAAACAACAAACTGTCGACCATATTTCAATATATAAATAAACAAAGCTTTTATCAAATACGGGTTCCATTGAAACAGTGGTGAAGTGAAGCATTTATTCGACACGAGGCTGAACGTGTCTGGTTTATTCCGTAAATTCCCCTGTGCATCACTTTGAGCGATTTTAGAGGAAAATACGTTATAATGTACGGACGCCAGCACATCAAGTTACTACAATCTGTCAGATTTCTTTAATAGATTTTCGACTTTATTGCTAAAGCATAAGGTTCAAGGTTGATTGGGAAAATCTGACAGTTTCGGGTAGGTTGACCTGCTGGCGTCTGTACTAACAATGATCTGCTATTAACAGTGCGAGGTATTTTCATGATAAAGTTTGGCTTGAATTTGGGAAACAGGCTTTTCATTATTTGCTTTTAGGACTTCATTTTTTTTTCTTTTTTGTTTCATTTTTCTTTTCGTTACTTTTTTAGGGTGCCGTACCCAAAGGGTAAAAACGGGACCGTATTACTAAGACTCCACTGTCCGTCTGTCTGTCTGTCTGTCACCAGGCTGTATCTCATGAACCGTGATAACTAGACAGTTGAAATTTTCACAGATGATGTATTTCTGTTGCCGCTATAACAACAGATAATAAAAATAAAATTTATAAAGTTATTTAAAGGGGTCTAAAAGAAACGTTTTTTTCGGCGTTTTATGCCTTGTGGCACGGAACCCTTCGTGTGCGAGTCCGACTCGTACTTCGCCGGTTTTTTTTTAAATTTAACTGTGTTTAGTTTTGTTTGTGATCTTGCAGTGTGAGTTGGGAAAGGACATAGTATAGTTTTTATCCCGATATTCCCACTGGGACGACACTTATGCGGGTGAAACCGCGAGGCGCTGCTAATATTATAAATGCGAAAGTGTGTCTGTCTGTTACCTCTTCACGCTTAAACCGCTGAAGCGATTTAGATGAAATTTAGTATAGAGATAGTTTGAAAGGACATAGGATAGTTTTTATCCCGATATTCCCACGGGATCGACACTTATGCGGATGAAACCTCGGGGCGCTGCTAGTTTTCATATATAATACGCAAGTCTGACAACCAGTCTTACCAATAGGTATCGTGTTACCTAGTAACTGAGTTCCAGAGTCCATGTAAAATGCTGGTATTCAGCTGCATCCGGTTAGACTGGAAGCCTACCCCAACATAGTTGGGAAAAGGCTAGGCAGATGATAATGATAGGATGAAATACTGACTCCTGTAACACAGATTCCACGAAATCTAGTTATCTGAGCTGCATACTGAATAGTGACCCCTACGCGTGGCCCTGGCCCAGATTTTGCACTGCAATATTTGCTGTGCAAGCGGAGTTATATAAGATTTTGTACATAATTTTATTGGAATGTATGAATCTAAATCTTCTGGCTTCTCTAAGCTTGCATATCAAATCTGTTATTAGATCGGATGGCATCTGGATTTTCCAAGAAAAATAAACTTACCTACGTAAAATTATGTAGATGACCAATATTTGATCACCTCCGGATTCGATATGGTTGGCAGATTATTCCTCCGTCTCTTATCCTAAGTTGTTTGGAGCAGTGGTGGCTCAGTGGTATAGGCAGGCTCTTTACTTTGTGTATTTAATTTTATCACTACTGCTCTCAAAACGGCGAAGGAAAACATCGTGAGGAAACCGGCATGTCTTAGAACCAAAAATTCAAAGACATGTGACAACCACCAACCGGTACTGTGCCCGCGTGGTAGATTACGGCAGATTACAGAGAGGAGGCCTGTGGCCCAGTAGATCATTTTAGGCTGATTATGCCCCACTTTCAGAAGACGAAGTTATTATTGACGAAGTCGCAGATTTCTCCGGAGGGTCCTGAAAGCACCTAAACTAAACACATAAATTACGTTGATCGGCAATATTTAACCAACTCTGTATATGCTTTGGTTGACTTTTTTGGCAAATATTCATTTATTTGTTAGATAGTGCTTAACTGAGAATTAAACGAGCCCATAAACATTTTCAAATAACCAAACTATTTTCAAAAATACTCCTCTAAAACAAAAAAGTTTCCTTAACAAGCTAAAAAATAAACTAGAATTTAAATAAAATGTAATATTTTGAATTTGACGGCTATAGTTTCGAACAACGCATTTGTTTTCAGTCGGTCGTTCTAGTAGGTCGTTCATAGTTCATAATATACGGTCGGTGTGCATTGAAAGCTCTTTGTTCTAAGTTTTAATACCAATAATGAGGGAAATAGTTCATATACAGGCTGGCCAATGCGGCAACCAAATCGGTGCTAAGGTAAGAATATTATTTATTAAAATTACGTAACAAATCTGGCAAATTCCCTGTTGGTTGGGTACGAAATCGACGTAATCTTACTGTACGTGTTCTGTTTCGTACCTAATAAACCGTCTTATTTTCCCGAAAACTAGACTCAGTCCCACTAATTTAGTGCAATTTTTTTTACTAGATTTCGGCTTCAAATTCGATTTAGTGAAAATTCAATCGAGACCCCACAAGAATCTAGTATGCACCGCATTTGACAGTTATTTCCTCATCTATTTCAGTTTTGGGAGGTGATTTCCGACGAACATGGTATTGATCCTACTGGGACCTACCACGGAGACTCTGATCTTCAGCTGGAACGCATCAACGTGTACTACAATGAAGCAACGGGCGGCAAGTACGTTCCTCGAGCCATCCTCGTCGACCTCGAGCCCGGCACGATGGACTCAGTGCGTTCGGGACCCTTCGGACAAATCTTCCGACCTGACAACTTCGTCTTCGGGCAGTCGGGCGCAGGAAACAACTGGGCCAAGGGACACTACACGGAAGGCGCCGAATTAGTAGACTCTGTCCTAGATGTGGTCAGAAAAGAAGCTGAAGGATGCGACTGTCTTCAAGGCTTCCAGCTAACACATTCCCTGGGAGGAGGCACAGGCGCTGGCTTGGGAACCCTCCTCATCTCGAAGATTCGAGAGGAGTATCCAGATCGTATTATGAATACGTTTAGTGTAGTACCGTCACCCAAAGTGTCAGATACTGTAGTAGAACCTTACAATGCAACCTTGTCTGTGCATCAGCTAGTGGAAAACACTGATGAATCTTACTGCATCGATAACGAGGCCCTTTATGATATTTGTTTCCGTACTCTGAAGTTGACCACGCCGACCTACGGGGACTTGAACCATCTAGTATCGGCAACTATGTCGGGCGTCACCACTTGTCTCAGATTCCCTGGTCAATTGAATGCTGATCTGAGGAAACTGGCTGTGAATATGGTCCCATTCCCTCGTTTGCACTTTTTCATCCCAGGATTTGCGCCGCTGACGTCTAGAGGAAGCCAGCAGTACCGAGCTCTGACAGTGCCAGAGTTGACCCAACAGATGTTTGATGCTAAAAATATGATGGCAGCTTGTGACCCTCGCCACGGAAGATACTTGACTGTCGCGGCTGTCTTCAGAGGTCGCATGTCTATGAAAGAGGTGGATGAGCAGATGATGAACATTCAGAACAAGAATTCATCATACTTCGTGGAGTGGATTCCAAATAACGTGAAGACTGCTGTGTGCGACATTCCACCACGAGGTTTGAAGATGTCTGCGACGTTCATCGGAAACTCGACGGCTATCCAGGAGTTGTTCAAACGTATCTCTGAGCAGTTCACTGCTATGTTCAGACGTAAGGCGTTCTTGCATTGGTACACTGGCGAGGGAATGGATGAAATGGAGTTCACAGAAGCGGAGAGCAACATGAATGACCTGGTATCTGAATACCAGCAGTACCAGGACGCCACGGCCGAGGAGGAAGGCGAATTCGATGAAGAAGAGGAGGGTGGTGACGAAGGGGACTAGATCATATTGCGTTTTGTTAAGAATTTCATTATATTTTGTATTTGATCGTTTTATTTCAAGAATACATTTCATGTACAAGTTTCCAAGTTTTTTTGTTTTTCACTACAAATGAGAACTGACGTACAGACGCCAGCACATCGTTACTACAATCTGTCAAATTTCTTTAACTTTATCGCTAAAGCATAAGGTTCAAAGTTGATTGGGAAAATTTGGCAGTTTCGGGTAGCTTGATGTGCTGTGGCGTCTGTACTATCAATCAGTTCTGCCATCACTGGCTTTCAGGCATTCGACATAAATATTGCATTAGCAAACGCACAGATCTGCCCGGCCTATGTCTACCTACCCCATTCACAACTATAAGTAAGCTGTCACTGGCTGTCACGTTTGTTTTTCTTTCTGTCAAAATAAAGGCGTTGACACACTGGTTCTATTTTTTGACGCGCGGCAAAATGTTCTTTTTTATTTAAAACGCTGCGCCCCACGGTTTTACCCCGCGTAAATGTCGATCCCGTGGGAATATCGGGATAAAAAGTAGCCTATATGTTAATCCAGGGTGCCGGCTACCTCCATACAACATTTTATCAAAATTGGTCCAGCCGTTTGGGCGTGAAGAAGTAACAAACATATAAACACACACACAAACTTTCGCCTTTATAATATTAGTGTGATAACATTTTAAACATAGCATCACGTCTAAAGAAGAGTGTTGGATTGAAGATAAACGATTGTCGGTTATTGAAAATGGTTTATTAATAATACTTAGACAATATCGTACAAGGGCCGGGCGTGCGTGTCATGGCGGTGTCATGACGGAACAGGCATAGACAAGTGCCTTTCTTCATAGACTACCCAGGCTGGTAGTGTTGCTATATGTAACATCTTCCTTTTTTTCGATAATAAGATTCCAGAACCCTGACAAGGTAAGTATAAATTTTAATTTTAATGATGTGCTTAAAAGACTAGTATCCAGGCTATGGAATCTTTTACAATTTTCTGAACGAAACCTTAAATGTCAGGCTGACATTGATTACAACTAGACATTGACAGATAACCTTAAAACTAATTTACAGTAAATGCTAAAAACACATTGCTTGTAAAATTAATCACAGTAACGAGCTGGCTTGTTAATGATTCGCCCATAGCGCGTCATTTTCGGTGCTGTGTTAGTACTGATATTGTTAGAGACATTGACATTTTCATTTGGAGTGTTATTAATGTTTGTTTTGTTTACAGGTATCATCTCAGCTGCGGGAGCGACGGGTTTGAGGATATGCTCACGACTTCTACGGAATTCTCCTTCCGGGGATTGTACAACAAAGCTGCGAGGTTCGCTGCTGGCTTCTGAGATTCTACCTGGGACCCAGACACTATGTGGTTTATGTTTGAAGTATACTGCGTCACCCTTTTTTAGTTCTGTTAATGGTTTTGTGTTTTTATTATAATATAGTGTTGTATAAGACTCTTGTTTTTCAATATTCTTTTTAAGTAAATCAATATTGACTAAAGTTGGAGACAGCTGTGAGTCAGTGATGGGCAGTTTGGATCGTAAGTATCTAGACATAGATAGTTGTGCTGGTGAGTATCCTATCTTTTTAGGTGTATTTCTATATAAAAGTAAGGCTAGGTATGGATCAGTGTTGTCTGCTTTACATTTCTTCAGCATATTTTTAATTGTACCAATAGCTCTTTCGACCATACCATTGGACCGACTTAAATAGGGACTAGAAGTGTTAAATTTAATGTTCCAGTCTTTGGTGAATGTTATGAATTCTATGCTAGAGAATGGAGGACCGTTGTCTGACATGAGGAACTCTGGAATACCATGCCTAGCGAATATTGATTTTAGGTGGGTTATGACTAGCTTAGCACTTGAGCCTGAGTTTAGAAGAGCTAGTTCTACATATTTAGAAAAATAGTCTACTACTATTAGGTACTTTTTACCATCAAAATCGAACATGTCGATACCAACTTTATTCCATGGTAAATGTTTGTATTCATGATTTAGTATTGGCTCTTTGCTGTTATTTCTACGATAGGTTAAACAAGTATGGCATTTGTTCACAAAATTTTCAATATCATTACTCATATTGGGCCAGTAAACAGTAGTTTGTGCTAATCTTATAGAACTATTTATTCCTGGATGTCCTTCATGTGTAATTTTTATTACATAGTCTCTCATGGATTCAGGTATAACAATTTTGTTTGCCATAAAGAGAATGTTATTCATGACATGTAGTTTGTCTTTTAGTGAAAAATAAGGTTTGATCGGTTGGCCAACAGACCTTTTGTGTTCTGGCCATCCATCTTGACAGTATTGGGCAATTTGGCTTAAAGTAGGGTCTTTGCAGGTCAAGTCTTTGATTTGATTAAGTTTATCCTGACTAGCCGGCAAATTAGACATTATGAAATTAACATGTAAGTCTAGATCTTTTTCAAGATCTTGTAGTGTATGTTCACTCAATGCTGCTCGGGACAATGTGTCTGCTATGTAAAGATAACGACCAGGTTTGTATATTACGTTAAGATCATAAGGCTGTAGACGTAACATTATCCTCTGTAACCTAGCAGGGATATCGACTAGTGCTTTTTTGAATAATGAAATGAGGGGCTTATGATCTGTTTCTACTGTGACTAACCTACCATATATGTATTGGTGAAATTTTAAGCAGCCAAATAGTATGGACATCAGTTCTTTTTCAATTTGAGAGTAATTTTGTTGACATTTTGTTAATGAGGCAGATGCATATGCTATTGGTTGCTTATCATGTAACAGTACAGCACCAAGAGCATCCTTTGAGGCATCCACAGACATTGTGATATCTTTATTTGGGTCATAGTATGAAAGTACTGGAGCACTGCTAATAAGTTTTTTAATTTTGTTAAATTCTGCTTCATGTTGTTCTGACCAAACCCATTCGGTTTGCTTTGACAAAAGTGTTCTCAAAAGACTGTTTTCTTTAGACAAATTTGGTATGAAGGGACTGAGATAATTGACCATACCCATGAATCTTTGAAGGTCATTTATGCAAGTAGGTTTGGACATGTCGCAAATTGCTTTGACTTTTGATTGGTCAACTTGAACACCGTTCTGACTGAATATATGTCCTAAGTATTTGACCTCTGGGGCACATATGACTGACTTGTCTTTATTGAATTTTAGATTGATTTCGCGGGCTCTGTCTAAGACTTTATGTAGGGCTTCATCATGTTCTTGAACAGTTTTACCATAGATTAAGAAGTCATCCATCATTATTTTAACATTTTTGATGTCATTGAATCTATTTACCATTTCTCTATAAAATATTTCAGGTGCTGCTGAAATACCATAGGGAAGACGTGTGTACCTATATCTACCAAAGGGTGTTATGAAAGTACACAGTTTTGATGCAGCATCTGACAGTTTTAACATCCAGAAACCTTTATTGGCATCTAGTGTAGTGAAGAATTTGGCTCCAGAGAGGTCAGACTTTATCTCATCTAGAGTGGGAAACTGGTAATGTGGTCTCATTATGGCTTGGTTAAGTTTGCGAGGGTCTATACAGAGTCGTAGTTTATCATTCTTTTTAGTAGTTATAACAAGAGAACTTACCCATTCGGTGGGTTCTTCGACTGGACATATAACATTAATTTTCACAAGTTCATCTAGCTCCGCTTTAAGCCTGTTTTTTAATTGAAATGGAACTCTCCGGCATGCGTCTATACTTGGAATTGCGTCTGGTTTTAGTTTTAAATCGCAGCTAAAATCTTTCAAACAGCCTAAACCTTGAAACAAATCACTGTTAGCAGACATAATATTATTGCTGGTATTCACCTCGACATTATGTATCCTTTTGATCAAATTGAGCGTGTTGCATGACTCCCTTCCTATTACATTTTGTGAATCTATATCTACTACATGGAACAGAACATTATAGATGTGGCCTTTATGACATAGCGGTAGAATACACTGACCTATAGTGGGTATTTGCTGTCCACTGTAAGTAGAGAGTTTGTGTGTACTTTTAGTGATCAAATCAGGTGAAACACTCAATGTATTGAATGTTTTACCTGACAAGACATTAGTGTCTGCACCTGTGTCTAACATAAAGTTAATGTTTACATTATTGATAGATAAGTTTGCATACCATGACTCAGATTGAAGGCTATTAATGTGGATTGATCCCATAAAAAGGGAGTTATCGGACTGATCTAGTTCAATATTTTGTACCTGCTTGTTGCGACATACAACAGCGAAGTGGTTGAATTTTCCACATTTCTTGCACTTGACTCCATTGGCTGGACACTTGAATCGGTGCACTTGACCACAGCGGTAGCACGTGTCTGGTTGGGTACTGCTTGATGGCTTGGAGTTGTTCGACTGTCTGGGGCTATGTGTCTGTGTAGAGCGGTTTGGTTGTCTGTAGCTGCTTGGCTGTTGCTGTCTTCCTGCATGTACTTGGCCGACCATTGCTGTGTCTTCTAATGTTTTGGCTTGAATTTTAGTGGTTTCCATGTATCTAGCTAACTGTACGGCCTCCTCCAATGTTTTCGGTTTTTTGACTAGGATCCTTTCTTTTATGTAGTGGTTTTGGGGGTTGAGATTCCAGCTAAATATATCCCTGATGAGACTGTCCTCTAGAGTGTTGAACTCGCATTGTCTGCTGATGTTTTTTAAATCCGTGACGTAGTCATCAATTGTCTCCTCTGCGCCCTGACGCCTATTGAATAGTTTGTGGCGTTCCATCGTTACGTTGGTCTGTGGCGTGAAGTGGTTGGTGAATCTGGAGACGAGGTCATCAAACGTGATAGCGTCGATATCTAAGTTGAATGAGTAGAATGTTGCTAGGGACTCTGTTCCGATAAAGTGAAGCAAGATGGCTACCTTGCGGCCGTCTCTCTCGTTTTCGAGATTGTTAGCTCGCAAGTAAATTTTTAATTGCGTGATCCAGTTCCTCCATGTCACAGCCGTGTTGTG
Source organism: Oligia fasciuncula (assembly GCA_963082905.1). Taxonomy (NCBI): domain Eukaryota; kingdom Metazoa; phylum Arthropoda; class Insecta; order Lepidoptera; family Noctuidae; genus Oligia; species Oligia fasciuncula. The sequence goes on from OY720411.1 coordinate 9,015,627, forward strand.
GCTTTTTAGGTCTAGTGGTCCGAGGTGTCCTGAACCTACGGATAATCCCGGTGCCGTGCCGGAGCGTGCGCCATCTTGGCTTCGTGAAAAGGACTTTTTCTTCTCCTCATCCTTAGTGACTGCGTCGTCTTCTTCTTCTGACACCATGTTGGATTGAAGATAAACGATTGTCGGTTATTGAAAATGGTTTATTAATAATACTTAGACAATATCGTACAAGGGCCGGGCGTGCGTGTCATGGCGGTGTCATGACGGAACAGGCATAGACAAGTGCCTTTCTTCATAGACTACCCAGGCTGGTAGTGTTGCTATATGTAACAAAGAGTAGGCAGAGATCATAGGCGGAGGTGTGCAGGCGCTATACCCACTCATTTTGCCAGCATGAAATAGGGGCGAATTGGTGCACATAAACATATCTGTATCTCCTCATAAGAGAAATACATCTGATGGAAAACCCAAAATATCTCTCTACCCTAGGAATTAAACCCGGATAGGTATAAGAAATGTTATCTGTGCCGAAGACCGAAGATTTTATGGAAAAAGATTTTTTTTAGGTTTGTTACGCTCTAAAACGGCTTATCGTAGAACATGGGTAGACCATGACCTGTAATAGGACACATGATACTTTTTAACCGACGAAAAAACGGAGGAGGTTCTCAAGTCGACGCGTATATATATTTTTTTTTACGTATGACCACGCATAACTTTTTACTGAGTAATCCGATTGTTATCTCGATATTCCTACGTGGTATAGCTTTAGTTTATTATCTTTAAAGGCCTACCAGACAAGAAGATGAAAGAGGTATACAGTATTATCATGTATTCTTAGCATGCGATGATACGTCGCGTTTACGAAACTGACTTCATGCTCTCCATCACACTATTCACTTAATGATCACAATCGTATAAGTACATATACAACACTAGGTCATAGTTACAAAGCCACTATCCTCCCTTCTGAATATTAATGGCGAGTCTGTTCACAAATAGGTGAAGTAAATAATTCATTGCCCGTGCTGGGAATAAGGTAGCCTATTTGGAGAGCCAGTGAGGAAAATGTCGTCACGAAATTTTGAGTGTGAATGTGGATAGATATACGAGTAGAGGAATACTAAAGAAACGATGGAAGGACTGTGTGAAACCTGATATAGCTAGAAAGGAATTGACTACTAATAGAGAAATATGGAAGAAAAAGACATGTTGCGCCGACCCCAAATAAATTAGGATCAGGGCAGCAGAAGGATGATGATTTGGAGAGTCAGTGAATGAGCTTGTATGCTCGGATTCAGGGACGTGGTAATAAATGGATATGATATTAGTACATTATGACACATGTGTGCTATGTTGTTTGCACCCGAGGCGGTATTATTCCGAGGTAGTATTATTAGTGTAATGATCAATGCACACGCGTTTCATACGACGTTTTTCAACACACTTGCGAGGACAAAAACAGACTTGTATTGTTATTAACTTTTCGAGCAAGTGTGTTGAAAAGTATAATATTATTATATAGAAGCATTTTTAGTAGTAGTGAGTATGTAGAAGCATCTTATGGGTAGATTCGAGTGAAGAGATGGTGTTGTAAAAGAATATTTTGACGCGTGGCGGCCTAAATTGGATTGCCGCCATCTTCTATTCTATTCTATTATTATTATATTCTATTTCTATACATATATGACAAGTAAAGCCGATGTTGATGTTTCAATAACATTTTACGGAACTATTCCACGACAACGCCTGTCAATGTCATTCAAACGTCAAAAGTTCCTTGAAGCACTATACCAACTCCTCTTGAGTCTGTTAGAAAGTTAGGGTAGTCAGATAGAAAATTTCGACTCCATCTAGCTTATTTTTTTTAATAATATGACGTGTAAAACTAATTTCGATATCCTCTTTACAGAATAAACAACTTCATTTCTCCTGGAAATTAAAATAAAAAAAAACAGTGGCACTCCGGTAGTGCCGACAGAAATGAAAACTTGAACAATTTCGTGCGTATTTTTTTTATCGTCTTATAAACAAAACGCGCGGTTTCGGTTACGGTAACAGTGTCGCGAGTTTAATCGTTTTTTCCCATCTCAAAAAAAGCCCAACGCGCTTAAAGAAGTTTTCACTTCAAAAAAGTTGGTAGCTATAGTGAAAACGGACAAAAAGGAAAGCAATAGCATTGTAAGTATTGTAGGAATACTGTTTGTCAGGTATATTTACAAATACGCGTTTAAATAACCCCCTTCTGACGTATTAGGGTAAAAACTCGCCAATGTCTCGTGTCAAGTTAATGTGAACATGTCTTTATTGACAGTCAATATAATATCTTTTGACATCAAATCAACTATATAAATCTAAACTTAATATTGTAAAGAGAAAAGATTTGATTTTTTGTATGTTTGTTTGTGACGCTGTCACGCTAAAACGGCTGTACGGATTTGATTAAAATTTGGCACATAAGTAGACCATAATCTGGATTAGGACATAAAATGCTTTTTATCCCGATATCCCCGTGGGATCGAGACTTATGCGGGGTTAAACCGCGTGGCACAGCTAGTCTATCTATCTATCTATATAAATAAAAAGAAAAGTCCTGACTGCCTGATTGACTGACTCATCAACGCCCAGCCCAAACCCTTGGACCTAGAAAGCTGAAATTTTGCACAGAGGTTGCATTTATAATGTAGATAAGGAATAGGAAAGGATTTTTCGAAATTCAACCCCTAAGAGGGTGAATACGGGGAGGATGAAATTTCACGCGGACGAAGTCGCGGGCAAAAGCTAGTCAAATATAGGTAAACTAAAACAAAAATCAGACTTGCCTTTAACATTTCATAAGCCGAATGTCTAAACTTCAATAAAACTAATAAGAGTATTACACAATTATTTAATCACTTCAACCGAAAACTTTGACATGTTTGACAGTTCAGTACTCAGGGGCTTCATATCAGAATCTATTTACTCTTAGGCCGGCCATACACGGACACCTTGAGGCAGCCAGTATCGACTGCTTCAAGCTGCGACTGCATAGCAAACTACAGTCTTCTGCGTACACACACACATACACGGAAACGCTTGAACAGTCGCGACTGCTTCGGGCGGTCGGCAGCGCGGTGAAACACGACGCGTGTGTTAAGGACGGCAATAAAAAACCGTAGAGCAGTTGATACCGACTGCTGCAGCAGCAAGCAGGCAGGTATCAATGGCAGCTTCAAGCGGTTGAATTTGACTGCACGAGCAGTCCGTGTATGTTGATCACTGGCTTACTGCTGGAGCAGTCCGTGTAGGGCCAGCCTTATGTTACAGACTTTTATTTGTGTTTGCAATCAATATATTGAGTAATCTCCTTTATATTATATTAAATTTATAGATTTGTAGTTCTAGAGGTCGTAAGGTTGTCGATGACCTGGTGAAGGTCGCAGGAATCCACCGGATGCGAGAAGTTCAACTGAAACACGTCCACTGTTTGACATAGGCCTCCCCCAAGCACCTAAGCGGCGGTGTTTGGGGAGGCCTATGTCCAGCAGTGGACGTATTTCGGCTGAAATGATGATGAAGGTTGTCTGTCGCGAGGTTCTGAAAAGGAATTATGACACCCAAACAGCCTCCTCTAGTGACGATACTTACAGCAAAATTTATAGACCGCTTCTTTACGCCAATTTGCTAAGTAAGAGTTACACACGAATATAAACTGTATTTTAAACATAACATTAATGTTCATATTCTTATGACACGATTGCTTATACAAATATGAACACTATGAGAATAACAATAAGGTTACTGTTACGACATCATCCAACTGCTGGGCAAAGGCCTGTTCCCATGACTTCCAACTCTTTCGATATTGCACCTGACAAACACACTATCAATCGGAATCTGAATAATTTTGAAGCAAATTGCTAATCCATTGCTTCATAAGTTCGAAAAATTTGTCTGCTCAACACGTAAATAACGCAATGAATATTGTTGAACTGTCAAAATGAGACCCAGGGCTAATGTGTCACTATTGTCGTTTGTTTTCTCCAGTTCGTCCCGCCATCTTCAACGGGGTCTGCCTCTACGTCCTCTAGATGTGTCAGGGCTCCATATAGTGGTCCTTTTGGCCCACCGGTTCATATTCGTAACAATCGCTTCCTTGGCAAAGCAAAGTCAAGGTGCGGTCTGGGAGTCTTGCTATTAAATACCTACATCCAGCGCACCCTAGGCAGACAACTAGTCAGCCAAGCTACCAACCTTGCTGACTGTGAAATCTTTTAGCTTTTTCCCCTTAACACGAGAGGAGAAAATGGCACAAAAAGATGCTGCCATCGATACATCGAAAGATGCTGCACTCTAAGCCCAAGATCGCAGAGACGTAAAATATTGTGGCGGGATTTTATCGAGCTCTGGATTTTGAACTCTAGGTGTTGAACCGAGTGTTGAGAATCCATTAGAGCGCATCCCAGCGGGTCTAAAAAACACATTGTTGGAAAATTTAAAATTTTAAAAATTCGTCTGTATGACGCAATGAGTATTATTGAATTGTCAAAACGACTTGCATTAACCCCACTGTTTTGTTACGATACCGATATTCTTGAAAAAGATACTTTTTTTTAAATACCGGTAAGTGCCTACACCAAAGAGGTTTTCGATAACTACCGCAAGCCCTGATAGCAATTTCAAAACGGGAAGGAAAACATCGTGAGGAAATAAAAACTGTAGACGCAAAAAAGTTAATCGCATGTTTTGTCTTCTCCCTTACTCCTTCAAAAACATTCCCAACGGGTCAAAAACACACAAAATCAGATACAATATCGAATGCACTTATATTTTAGTTACAGCAACCGACGATAGATGTCGCCTGCAGTGGCCGCAGATGCCGCAACGAGACAGAATATTAAAACATTAATAGGGCTGGGAACATGTTTATTTTTACTATGCAAATATTCGCAATGGCACCGTTGTTTCTGAATCTACATTACTCTGCGCATGTGTGCTTTGAACAGAATGAATTTAAAGTGTTGTGGCTTTATGGGTGATTTTAAGTTTTAATAATAATTAAATCATTTTATTATCAGGCAACTAAGGCCCATAGGTAAAATACACAAAATAATCAGTCAATAGGCTATTTGACAATGTAAAAAATAAGGTCATAATTATTGACAATCGTATAGATTATCGCTTTTAAAATCGATTTGCATTAATTTTACTACAAAACAATGTATTATTTATAAAAAAAAACCCGAAAAAACTTCATCTTTTTAAATCTGGCGCCACGTAATCGAAAACGGTCTGGATTGGCTGAACTTAAGATGACGTCATGATTTAGTAAATTTCTGTCTATCGTTGACAGAACAGATGACTTTTGTCTAGTATCTTGACCGTTTCAACGTTTGTTTACGTGAATCGTGACGTCACGACGCCATATTGTTAAAGATAGCGTTTTGGCGGCTTATTTAAACAGTACATTTTTATTTACTATTTTTTAAAAGAAATACATTATGCAATTTGAAGTAATAGGTTTTTGTGGGCTCGTTAGACACCATTAAATAATCTGAGATGTTTATCAGAAACCAGTCAAATAGCCTATTCCTTGCAAAAACAAACTCACTTCACCTAAGTTTTCACGGTGAGATTTTTACAGAATCGACCGGCAGTCCTCTTTCAGACAGGTCTGTAGATGTTGGGTTGGAGTTTTGAAGACGGTTATAATAAAAGTAAACCGAGTGTAGAACATCGCTTACATTACACATAATCAGCCTATAATGTTCCCACTGCTGGGACACAGGCCTCTTCTCTTCGAGAAGGAGTGGGCTGTAATCTACTACGCGGGCCCAATGCGGCTTGGTACTTGTCACAAGTCTTCGAATTTTTGGTTCTAGGACATGTCGGTTTCCTCATGATTTTTCCTTCACCGTTTTGAGAGCAGTGGTGATGAAATTATTTACACAAAATAAAGTGCCTGTCTGGGTTCGAACCCACGACCTACAACTCGTAAGGCCCTCACCACTGGCTCGCCACTGGCTCATCACTGCTCACTCAACATCGCATATTACTGAAAAGAAGACTTTTTTTATTTATTTAGAAACCCCTTGGTCTGTTGTGGTACAGCTCCATTTCTTTTCCAACGACATTTAATAATCTTGTGAGAGCAATTTGTTCCAGTATTTTTTATTTGTCAAATTGCATTATGCTTCAATAGATTTTTCCAATAAGCGTCCATAATATTCATGAAAAAAAGTAATTTAAAAAAATTAAACCGACTTCAAAAAGAAATGAACTCAAAATTATGAAATAACTTTAATGTCGGAAGTCGGTGTCTTGGGATCTGTATTTTAGTTTTTTGCCACCGACTTCCGAAATTAAAGTTATTTCATAATTTTGAGTTCATTTCTTTTTGAAGTCGGTTTAATTTTTTTAAATTACTTTTTATTTATTTTTTTATTTTGACTGGCCTGTTGGTCTAGTGGTCAGTGACTATGACTGCTATGCTGGAGGTCGTGGGTTCGATTCCCACCCAGGACAAATGTTTGTGTGATGAGCATGATCATTTGTTCTGTGTCTGGGTGTAATTTATCTATATATGTATGTATTTAGAAATATATAAGTATGTTTATCAGTTGTCTAGTACTCATAACACAAGCTCTGCTTAGCTTGAGACTAGACGGCGTTGTGTGATAGTTGTGGAATATTATTATTATTATTATTATTATTATTATTATTTGGTAATTTTAGTTGTTGCACTAGAATTTGACCAAGGTTTTGAGATGTTTTCGCTTTGACACTACACCCGTAGCTCGTATCAATAAGCCAGGCCGTCACACTTTCACGTCTTAGTCCATATCTTGAAAATTACTGAATCGAATTTGATGAAACTTGCACTGTTCCCTAAGTTGAAGTAAATGTAAGCCAATAAAAAAAGAATGGTCACGATCCGATTAATAGTTACGGAGATATGCGTGGACAAACATACATACATACATACGTCTATAAAATTTTGTATATTTGTTTGGAAGCCCTAATAGATTGTCATATGTGAATATAATGCAATTCCAATAATATTACATACATACGTATCGAATTGATAACCTCCTTTTTTTTGAAGTCGGTAAAAATGATAATGAAAATCCCCTGTTTTTCCCCTCAAATGAAGAAATATGTACATTGTACCTATTTTCTGATCTTTTTTTCTTATCTTTATATACATGTAATACGAGTACTTATTATGTGTGTATAGTTCATTTACAGTTATTCTGTGTTCTGTGTTTTTAGAAAAATATTGCCCCACATTAGGAATTTCTCCTACATCTGATGATCTTTATCTTCGTTGGAATAAGGTTGCAATTAGGTTGCTGCCATTAACAAGTCTGTCGATATCACAGTAATCGTTATTGTAGTTACCAAAAGGTTGCTATTTTATTGCAGCTACTGTCAGACGTAAAATACCTGTGAAAGGACTTCATAAATATCTATATCTACTAATATTATAAAAAGGTAAAGTTTGTAAGCTTAGGGGGTAACCTCTGGAACTTCCAGTCGGATATGAAAAAATCTTATTGTATTTGATAGCCCAGTTGTTGAGGAAGGCTATAGGCTATTTAACATCACGCTATGACCCTTAGGAGCCGAGAAAAAAGAAAGAACGCTAAGCAAAAACAAAGTAATAGCGCGGGCAGGCGATGCGATGCGACGGGGTGGGTCGGGGGAACAGAAAATTTCACGCGGACGAAGCCGCGGGCAGAAGCTAGTGGTAAAATAAAGATGAAAACTAAAAACAAAATACCGCGAAGTACCTATACTTACTTTCTCTTACCTAGTTAAAAACTAAAGCTCCCAAACACTTTATTATTAACCTCAAAAAGAAACGTTCTCGTCGAAACAAAAACACACTAGCCATTCCTCGCCTTGAAATCGAATAGAAGAAACAAGTCGAACATTCAGCGAGCCAATAAATACGAAATAGGAAATAGAACTATGAAAGGCGAGTAGTATTTCCAGTAACATTTAGACCGACAGAAAGCTTTAAAACTGCATCAATTCGGCGATCGATCGCGAATCTCTGCCGGCAGCTATTTTGGTGTCTCGGATGCGTAAATAGAAATTCTGCTTCAGTACGGCCAAATACGTGGCGCTAACTAGGGCGAGGTGAATTAGGTTTTCTCATTTTCTACGCGTTTAGTACATGTGATGTTGTTGAGCATAATTATGTTATTGCGTACTGGTGTAGTGACGCCGTAAAACAGATAATGATTATGTTGTTAATCGGCGGGGGTAGAGAAGCGGGGAAGCCGCTGGAATGCCGCGGTATCTAAGCGGCTAGTGTGCGCTGACTGACGGCAAAATCCCTTGCCATGCCGTCCCGGTCTGCATAGGCCTTTAAAGATGCATCCACACTTAGTATCACAAATGGGATAGTTAATCGTCTAACTTAACAGGTCTAAACCACTGAATCGACCGTTATTAAATTTAACAGATAGGTAGCCTGGGACATGGAGAAGGACAAATGCTACTTCATCCTGGATATTTGTACTAAAAATGATGAAATACAAAATACTCGCAGACGAAGTCGCGCACTACAACTAGTAATATTTTAAAAGTAATTATTTGAACGTTATGCTAATAGTGTTCCTAAGTTCCTAATCTAACCTAATCATATCGTTTCCAGCGGTTTAATAAAATAAAAGGAGCACAAAAGTCTACTTTTCTTGCAAATTTTTTTTTATAGAAATCCTACCTCATCTCGACCCCACCTCGTTAGTAAAACGTTGAACCAGTATTTCTTTACACGCGGCCCGGATATATTTCCAACTTGCTCCGATTCCTCGAATTACCATGTTTTCCACTAGTTTTACATTTGAATTATAGTCTATTCGGAAACGATTTTAGTTTCATTTGAAACTTTATTTGGATATTAAAGTGATGTAGTTAACCGAAGCATCATTTTTTATTTTAGTTGCTCGATGTAACATCGGTTAGAACTATTTATTAATTATTTATTCAGAAACCGGTGGTTACAAAATGGGTACCTTACCTGAAAACAAACTTAACTAACGAACGGTGTTACGTAAAAAAAAACTGGCCAAGTGCGAGTCGGACTGGCACACGAAGGGTTCCGTACCACAAGGCAAAAACGCTGAAAAAAACACGTTTGTTGTATGGGAGCCCCCCTTAAATAATTATTTTATTCTGTTTTTTAAATACATAATCTGTGAAAATTTCAACTGTCTAGCTATCACGGTTCTTGAGATACAGCCTGGTGACAGACAGACGGACGGACGGACAGCGAAGTCTTAGTAATAGGGTTTCGTTTTTACCCTTTGGGTACGGAACCCTAAAAAGCAGCTAAATGTGTTCTGAATAAAACGTGGAAGTAAAACGAGTAGAAATGGAACACTTCGTTCGAAACCTTTAATTGCAATTTTGAAGGTGGGTCAAGTCTAACCAATGTAAGGATGCAATACGAGTATTTTATATGGAGCGTCAGCCTATCTGACTCCATAACCTAGGTACTGAGTAACACCATAACACTTGTTGAACTTACTTAGCTAAGGGGGCTTACAGGACCTAAACACAAAAAACGCAAGTTTTAGAAACAATAAAAGTATATGATCGACTACAGTAAACAAAATCAGAAAAATATATGATATTCTTCAGGATATATGCTAGGTAGATCATCATCATCATCATCATCATTTCAGCCGAAAAACGTCCACTGCTGTACATAGGCCTCCCCCAAGCACTTCCACTTCGACCGGTTCTGTGCTTCTCGCATCCAACGGGTTCCTGCGGCCTTCACAAGGTCGTCGGTCCACCTAGTGGGAGGCCTTCCAACGCCACGTCTTCCGGTACGCGGTCGCCACTCCAGAACCTTTCGGCCCCATCGGCCATCTGTTCTGCGAGCAATGTGCCCTGCCCACTGCCACTTAAGTTTGGCAATTCTTCGGGCTATGTCGGTTACCTTGGTTCTCCTGCGGATCTCCTCATTCCTGATTCGGTCACGCAGGGAAACTCCAAGCATAGCCCTCTCCATTGCCCTTTGGGTAATTAGCTAGGTAGTAGATAGTGTGTTGAAAACATGATACAACTAATTAGGTACGCTAGAAAAAAATCATAGAGATACCTCTAAAAACTTTCTTTTTACAATAAAAACCATACTAATATATGTACATACTTACAATCATTCTGATTTTTTGTCAGATTATTCTACAAGCAACATACTAAAATACTAGTGTTTTAACTTTTTTGTCCAAATAATAGATTATTTTGACGCCGACGCGAAAGACGATACGGTTACGATCCCTTTCCGCGTTGATATGTGTGCTATGAACTTACCTACTTATGTGTGTTAGAATAAGTTCCTTAGATCAATATCACTGCCTAACATCTATTTTTTTCTTCCGCAGGGCCCGGTCTAAAGGGTACGATGGCGATCCTGAACTGCCTGCTGGCGAGGCAACTCTGCTTCGAAGACGCCTCCTGCTCCGCCATCTTGGAAATCATCCCGCGTGTCTGTGGATCTGAACTTGGTAAGTACTTTGAAATTTCTATCTGATCCGCAACGCGTTTAAGCCTGAGCAAGATTGGTAACGGGTTGCTCATAATTAATTTTTACAACGTTTATTAATAAAATTAAATTCTTTTTTTAAATACATACAGGATAAAAAACTAGGTAAAGCCACTGCACCATCCACATCTTAGATTACAAAAAAAAAGAATAAATATTTACTACCCTCTTAAAAATACGCAATGTTTTTCTAAGACGTTTCGAAAAGAAGCCCCTGCCCAATCTTTTGTTAAAACCGGGCATTATGAATAAGAACGTACAAGCCTCCAACCGCGGGATCCTTTCAACAGATGAAGGGATGTCTGTCACACCGAAGTGTAACAGATGTACGACATATTGCAATTTTATCATTCGTTTTAGTGCCCATACACACGAGTGACACACGTCGACGACAGAAGCAGCTGCAGCCGTCGACACCTGCCAGCAACGCGTCGCGGGCTGCCACGTCGACGGTTACAGTACAGCCTCTGTCGTCGACGTATGTCGCTCGTGTGTATACTTAAGCGGGCGCTGCTTGAAGAGTGCACAATAAACGCTTCAATAGTTTCCTTCTAAGCCGTGTATCATCGTTGATCAAGACATCCCATAAGTACCACAAGTTATCGACAAAAAGTAGAAAAACTCTCAAAAATATTCTCACGTATGACTGGCATGATCGAATGGACTACTTAACTTATCGGTTGAGTCGAGTCGAGTAATCAGCATTTATATAGGTTTCTCAAACATTTCTCGTTGACCTATAAAATTCAGATTCAAAATGAGCATTTAAATTGCAGGTACTAGCGGACCGTCCGTACACCTATATTTTAAATGCTTCGCAAGGTTTTTATAACTTGACAAGATATCGAGATTTCCTTATACTACATCACACTAATATTATAAATGCGAAAGTTTGTGTGTGTTTATTGTTTGTTACTTCTTCACGCTCAAACGGTTGGACCAATTTTGATAAGATTTTGTATGGAGGTAGTTGACTCCCTGAATTAACATATAGGCTACTTTTTATCCCGATATTCCCACAGGATCGACACTTATGCGGGTAAAAACCGCGGGGCGCAGCTAGTAGCAATATAAATGTCACCGTATAGTATATAATATTTCTCACGAGATTGTAAACTGTCGATAAATTGTGAACTGTACCGTCATAGTGCGGTACAGTTCGGTACTTACAATATAACCGAATAATTCTCCATAGTTTATAATCTATCCATGTCAAACCGTCAAATTGTAGCATCATCATCGACGAATACGGACTCTACATAATATTATGTGTACCCACAATTATTATGATTACACGTCGGTGTAACAGGGAGCCGCAGTATTTTGACCTTCCACCACTGTCACTCTTGGGAGGAGAGAATAAAATATCAGAGGGAAGGTTGGCTTAGTGATGCGTCATCAAATAATCAGCGACTTGACAAATGGATGGGCCCCGTAGTCCTTACTCAACATATACGCATAAAATGTTACAAAAAAGACATGTTAATACGTAATTTCTTTAAAATTCGGCCATTAATGCTTTAGATGACGTCACGCCGTATTGTCATGAGATCCTGGGTTCGATTCCCATATATACCCAATAACACTTTGCCCAACCTGGTTGGGCAAAGTGTTATTGGGTTTTTCCATCAGGAATTGGTCAGTAGCAGCCCGGAGTCCGGATTTGTGCCTGGTTGGTTCATCACTTACTTAGTTGCCTCGGCTTATTTTAAATTATTTTATTTTTGAATTGTTGTTTTCTTACTATTTGTTGTACTCTGGACGGTTTTAACGCGTACGTCTTTTTTACATCGTACTCACATAATTGTAAATTCAACATTGTAATGATGTAACTAATATTTTTGTAAAAATATAATTTGAAAGAGTGTCCATGGAGTTTCTTGCCCGTTCTTCTCCATATATTTTCTGACTGACCGACTTCTTGACAATTCAAAAGCGCCTTTGAAATAAATGGTTTGAGTTGAGTTTGAGTTGATGGCAATAGGCTCGCCCCCTATTACATGGGACTTAAACATAACTGGCGAAATGTGGGTGTGCTAGGTATAGCTTCACCTCTGTCTAACCCTTTAAGGACTACAGGCGCAATGTTATGTTATGTTATACTACATTTTTTTGAAGTGAAAACTTCTTCAGGCGCGTTTTGATTTTTTTGAGATGGGAAAAAACTATTGAACTCGCGCCACTGTTGCCGTAACCGACACCGCTTCGGATGTGTTCGGCTGTCCTCGGGATGTACTAGGTTTTAATGTATATCCGATATGTCAGTGAGTGATAGCAAAGTATTCTGTTTGTGTTTTGTTTTCACTTCTGTCGGCACCCCGGAGTGCCACTGTTTTTAGGGTTCCGTACCCAATGGGTAAAAACGGGACCCTATTACTAAGACTCCACTGTCCGTCTGTCTGTCTGTCACCAGGCTGTATCTCATGAACCGTGATAGCTAGACAGTTGAAATTTTCACAGATGATGTATTTCTGTTGCCGCTATAATAACAAATACTAAAAACAAAATAAAATAAATATTTAAGGGGGCTCTCATACAACAAACGTGTTTTTTTCGGCGTTTTTGCCCTGTGGTACGAAACCCTTCGTGTGCGAGTCCGACTCGCACTTGGCCAGTTTTTTTTTCTATTGTTGCCTACGCAAAGGTCTAAAGTACACCCACATTTTGCCAGTTTTATGTAGGTCTCATGTAATAGAAGGCTAGCTCAAAAAAATTTGGAAAATCCAAAATGCACGACTCATAAGCTCATTTGATAGTATAAAAAACCATAGATATAGATATTATATTAATTAGTTTTATATTATATAATTAAACAACTTTGAATAAAAGAGCCATTTTCAATAGGGTTCCTCCTATCAGAGAAACGAATCTTTTATAAAAATTTACTCAATTAATTGATTTTTTCGCAAGCTACAATATTTTCAGGTTGATTGACGGGAAACTTTGTAGAAATACTTTAAAGTGTTTTTTTTTCGTTTCGTTTTGGACAGCCGTTTTTGTGTGACCGTTCACCGCAGAATAAGGTAAAACTCGCATATTCGCGCCAGTTTGAATACCTCCATACAAGTTCGGTTCAGTTTGAGCAGAGCTTAAAGCTTACACTATTGTAATTAAAACGTTACTTTCACTTTTTTATTTCGTTATTTGTGTTTTGTGTCTCACGAACTGTGTCTAAATAAACTTTATTATTTCTTTTTTTCTTCCCTTCTTTCTTTCTTGCTTTCTTTTTTTCTTTCAGGCCACACTGGGAACGAAGCTATGTTCGTTTAGCTTCGCTCATGTACCTACCGCGTATTCAAACCGCAAACTATCTATGAAAAGATAAGGTAGCTACATAACGAAGGTAAACGAACTTAGCTTTGTTCCCAGTGTGGTCTGCGCCACTTTACAAAACATAAGTCAAAGGTCAAAAAACATACTATTTCGACGAAACGATTTTCCTTTATTAACTATTCATACATATGTCTGTAGGTACATACATATCTATTACTATATTATATATCAGTAACGAAGGGTAAATTTTTGTAAGAAGTAAGCCGGAGTAGATATCTTTTATATGATTATATTATTTGTCTATAGAATGCTGAATGTACCATTTTTCAAATGGAAGCCGGTAGGAATCGTATAATCGTAATTGTATGGTACCTTCGCCACTAATCTATCCTATTTTTTTTATTTATCATTTGCACAAAAGTCCAGTAATATTGTCATTTTAGTATTTGTTCTAGTCAACAATGGAAACTGAAGTAATTTGTCTTGTCGTCGATAAATAAAATATAGGTACCGTTCGATAGAGATTCAATAGGAATTTGTCCTACACTACAATACTTTAGGAGAATTCTAGTTACTGGGAAAGCTATAGAAATCAGAGGTTTTCTTGGTAAACGATGTCTTTAAGACAAACATGACCCCCAATACAACGTGCCGCTACCATGGAAACATTAAGGACCTAAACGCAAAAAAACGCAAGTTTTAGAAGCAATAAAAGTATATGATCGACTACAGTAAACAAAATCAGAAATATATATGATATTCTTCAGGATATAAGCTAGGTAAATAGTGTGTTGAAAACATAATCACACTAATATTATAAAGGCGAAAGTTTGTGAGTGCGTGTGTGGGGGTGTGTTTATATGTTTGTTACTTCTTCACGCTCAAACGGCAGCACCAATTTAGATAAAATTTAGTATGGAGGTAGCTGACACCCTGGATTAACATATAGGCTACTTTTTATCCCGATATTCCCACGGGATCGACGTTTACGCGGTTAAAAGCGCGGGGCGCAGCTAGTACAACTATAATTTGATACGATAGAAAAAAATCATGAAGATACCTCTAAAAACTTTCTTTTTACAATAAAAACCATACTAATATACATACAATCATCCTGATTTTTTGTCAGATTAGTCTACAAGCAACATACTAAAGCACTAGTTTTAATTTTTTGGTCCAAACAATAGATTTTTTGTTAATAGATAATTGCTTCATATTTTGCAATAAATTACCACCGTTGTGTCATCGCGCTTCTCTTTCTTTACAGACAGACAGACAGACACACTTTCACATTTATAATATTAGTATGGATTATGCAGTGATAACAGAACCACATAAGGGCGGAGAGTAATGGGTAGCTCACCGTCCGATCAGGACCAGGCCCGTGCCGGACGGCGCGTACGTGTTCCACGCGCGCCTCAAAGAGATGTCAGCAGCAACTCCTTAGGGCCGAAGCCTGCCGGGTCAGCGGGATTGTCCGAAAGGGTCTGGCCCGGAACATAAAGGGCTAAAGAAGGCACACGGGTGGGTTTTAGTCAGTAAGAGTCTGACACTCCCTCCCACCCAAAAAAATTTAAATAAAAACATATAAGCTGGCCTCGTATGCTATTGAAACTTCGTACTACCCTAGGCCAGCTCAATGTCAAAGTCAGACACCAGAGGTTGTCGACTGTACACAAAACAAATCACCAATTCATTGAAGCATAAACTTCTTTCCTTTTATCTTGTCAGAGTGAGACACTCACAACTTTTTTCTTTACACACTCAGCCTACACTTTTTACTTACCGTGTAATCTACGAAACTTCCAAACTACATACAATTACAATTTAAAAGCTTCTCCACAGTTTTGATATGTTCCTTTAATAGCTTTAACTTTGTGACGTCTCTGGAGATGGTGCTATGTGCTGAGATGAGCGAGGAATGAGCCTTTTATATTACTAAAAGACAAAGATATCCGAGAGATATACCTTCAGTCTATACTTGTTCAAGTTCTCTTTTTCCCACTCCTGAAACTCATACAAAAACAAAAGAAATAGATGCTTTTTTGGCAAACACGCATGAGAAAGTAGGCATAACACTTTTGTGGTATCTTATTGGACACATGCTCAAAAGGGGCGAGCGCTGGAAAGTATAGATAAAGTCATTGAATGCACACAAGCAACTCTGCACTGCGTAACACACTACCAATCACAATCTGAATAATTTTTAAAGATATTGCTAATCCATTGCTTCATATGTTCGAAAAATGTGTCTACTCAACAACGTAAATAACACAATGAATGTTGTTGAACTGACAAAACCCATTGCTAATGATTGTGTGTACGCAATTATACTTCTGGTCAGTTTGATCGGAATAGAGCCGACCTGTGCCATAACATATCCGTGTATCCCTCGATATCCGTGCTAAAAGAGGTTGAAACGAGATTTCATACAACATAATTATTGTCAAAATAATATTAATAGTTTCCATGTTAATTAATGTAATTGGTATTGTACCGTTTTAATTAACTATAAATAAAGAAATATTAAATAATTCGGTAGTCAGAAGCCCGAATGACAGACAACCAGTCTTACCAAGGGGTATCGTATTACCCAGTAACTGGGTTGTGGAGGTCAGATAGGCAGTCGCTCCATGTAAAATACTGGTATTCAGCTGCATCCGGTTAGACTAGAAGCCGACCCCAACATAGTTGGGAAAAGGCTAGGCAGATGATGATACTATAAGAGAATGCAGTACTCATGAAGATGAACAACTTTTATTATTGAACCTACACTGAAATATATCTCTATCCCTCCAATATATCAATCAATATTATAAAGAGAAAATATTTGTTTTTTTTTTGTTTGTATGTTGCGCTTTCACGCTAAAACGGCTGGACGGAATTGGATGAAATTTGGCACATGGATACAAGATGACCTGGATTAGGATATAGAATACTTTTTACACCGATATTCTTACGGGATCGAGACGGATGCGGGTAAATCCGCGAGGCGCAGCTACAAAATTATACGCATAATAAATCTAAATAAGTACGTCTGTTAAGCTAAGCGAGAAATGACCCAGTTCATCTTTCACTCAGACCTGACCACCAACAATCCTATAAAACTTGTTACATATTACAACTTTGGTTTCAAGTCTATGATAATAAATTATTTAAATAAAAAGGCTTTGTAAGCCCCTGAAGGTTGAGGTGACCCGGTAACTCGTGCATTTGCTCTCGAAAAGCACTATTTGGTGAAGTGGAACTGATGATGAAGACCACAGATGGCCACCGGAACTACTCAATAATAAGTATTTCATGGGTTGCGATTCGATTACTTGCTTAGCAACCAGCTAAGCAAGTTATGCTCGTCACAATGCGAATGGTGAAATGGAGCTGATGGTGAAATACCAGGAGAACTCTCAACAATGAATTTCCCTGCATTGGGAAAAGCAATATTTTGGTAAAGGCGATGAGCAAGTTGACATTAGGCTATTGTAACTTAGATAAATTATAAACAGACCCACTAAAAAGCGGGAAATAAAAACTTTTTAACAAAAAAGAAAAACCGACTTCCAAAAAAAACACTACAAAGTGAAAAATAACTTTAATTTCGGAAGTCGGTGGCAAAAAACTAAAATACAGATCCAAAGACACCGACTTCCGAAATTAAAGTTATTTTTCACTTTGTAGTGTTTTTTTTGGAAGTCGGTTTTTCTTTTTTGTTAAAAAGTTTTCAAGTGTAACCTTCATGGTTTATTTAGTAAGGACATAAATACACTAGCCTTGTCACTCATTTTAATGTTGTTTACTTATATACAAAAATCACAGCATGAATACAAAGTTAGAAAAATCATAGTTAGATATGTTTTAAGTTCTGATATGAAAATCCAAGCTGCTAAATCTCTGCGAATAGAAGGTAGAAACTCAATCAATGCAAATACACGTCAATTAGTTTTTAATTTATATTTCGCAAGTTAATTGTTATATAACTAAGTGGAATTTTAATGTTTTATTATATTATATTTATAAATATAGATACTACATTATATTCACTCACATGTTCCAGAATAAAGGAGAGACCCGTGGCTAACAGACCCGTGGCTAAATAATAACAGCCGCACAGGTCGATCGATCAGGTTAAGCTACGCTTGCCGCGGTTGGTCTGTGGATGGATGACCATCTTTACATACCATGACCCCTCCGTGCCTCGCAAAGCACGATAAGCCGTTGGTCCCGGCTGTCATTCGTGGATCTTTGACAGTCGTTACGGGTAGTCAGAAGCCCGAAAGTCTGACAACCAGTCTTACCAAGGGGTATCGTATTACCCAGTAACTGGGTTGTGGAGGTCAGATAGGCAGTCGCTCCATGTAAAATACTGGTATTCAGATGTATCCGGTTAGACTGGAAGCCGACCCCAACGTACATTGTTGGGAAAAGGCTAGGCAGATAGCATGTTCCAGAATAAAAGCTATATATTTTATAATGGTGAAAACCGCATCAAAATCTAATGTAAAGTTTAGGAGATTTAAGAGGTCACACAGGAGAAGCCTTCGTCCGCATTATTGGAGAGAATAGTGTCTTTTATTATAAAAAAGATCACACAAATAGACACGGAAACTGAAAAACTTTGTTTTATACTATGTATCTATAAAGATGATTGTGACTCAAAAAATCTTAGCCCACCTGAGCACAAACCTGACATTAATAACAACAATCATAAGTCATAGATAATCCTATTCCCAACCAACCCTTAATATCGGCCACTGGAATCATAACAATGATTTATGCTCCACCCAAAAATACTCAGCTGAGTTTGCCAAGGGACAATACGTCAAAAAATATATTAATAACCTACCACTTGGTAACAAAGGTGGAGGTACAATAGCTGGCTGATATTGAGGGTAGGTAGGGCGAACACAACTTTGTGTAAAGTCGGATATTTCCTGTTAAAACAATAAAATGAAAATCCTTAATCTAGAGCCTTAACTTTAATATTGTTATTTGTTATCACTTAGAATACATCAAATCCACGAATGACAGCCGGGACCAACGGCTTAACGTGCTTTCCGAGGAACAGAGGGGTCTTGGTATGTAAATATGGTCACCCATCTACGGACCAACCGCGGCAAGCGTACCTGATCGATCGACCCGTGCTGCTGTTATCACTTACAGTCGTTACGAATCGTCAGAAGCCCGAAAATCTGACGGCTAGTCTTACCAAGGGGTATCGTATTACCCAGTAACTGGGTTGTGGAGGTCAGATAGGCAGTCGCTCCATGTAAAATACTGGTATTCAGTTGCATCTGGTTAGACTGGAAGCCGACCCCAACATTGTTGGGAAAGGCTAGGCAGATGATGATGATGTGTTATCACTTATTGCTGGTAAGCAATAAACCTCGGACTTATACAGTCGCCAATTAAGTACAGGGTCACGCCTGCCGGGTCAGCGGGATTGTCCAAAAGGGTTACCGCTGGCCCGGAACATAAAGGGCTAAGGAAGGAACACGGGTGGGTTTTAGTCAGTAAGAGTCTGACACTCCCTTCCGCTCCACCCAGAGCGGGAGGGGTCATTTGATGATTTCCCATCCGAAAAAAAAAGTACAGGGTCGGTGACGGTGTAAGTCCAAGGTTATTGTCACCTATAGCACTTATGATATACTCGTTATACACATAAACTGTTTGATGTACCTCTTAATCACACTATTACACTTTACACTTATACTCGTAAAGGCGAAAGTTTGTGAGTGTGTGTGTGTTACTTCTTCACGCTCAAACGGCTGCACCAATTTTAATAAATTTTTGTATGGAAGTAACTGACACCCTGGAATAACATATAGGTTACTTTTTATCCCGATATTACCACGAGATCGACATTTGCGCGGGTGAAACCCCGGGGCGCAGCTAGTAAACAAATAAAAAGTTTTTTGGAAGTCGGTTGTTTTTTTTTTTGTAAAAAAGTTTTTATTTTTTACTTTTTAGTGGGTCAGTTTGTAATTTATCAAAGTGACAATAGCCAATGGCAACTGCTCATCACATGTTACAAAATATTGCTTTTCCCGATGCTGGGGCGTTAATTGTTGAGGAGTTCTCCTGGTAAGAACCAGGAGAACTTCGCAACAACCACTCACCATACGCATTGTGACGAGCATAAATTGCTTAGCAATCTAATCGGGCCTAATGCTTAGCAATCTAATCGGGGCTAATGGGACCACCTCAAAAGTATACCCTTTTAAACAAAAAAATATTTTTTGGAATCGGTCCAGCCGTCTTCGAGTAATTGGTGAACATACCCGAACATAATCTGACTGTAAACAACCTGACTGCAGCATCAGGTCATGACTTGATGATCATGAGACTAAATGTGGCAAATGCCCTATCAAACATCAAAACAATTTACTAAAACAGTCCTTGCCTGTTCGAGTAACTTCTTACTGTTAAGGAGTTGTACCTTCCATCATCAGTCCAGGTACCTGAGATGGTGACAATCATACGCAAATACACAAGATACTTCATAAAATATGCGAAAAACAATAAGTTAGCCTGTAAAATTTGAGGGTTTAGGGTAGAGGGTTCTCTAAGATCCCATCATCAGATCCTAACTTGGTGACAGTGGGACCACCTCAGAACTATCTACTTTCAAACAAAAAAAAAATTTGAAAATCCGTCGACAATTGGCGGAGTATTCGATGAACAAACATACAAAAAAAAAACATAGAAACATCCGAACATAGTACCTCCTCCTTTTTGTGAAATCGGTAAAAATAAAAAATCTGTTACTTTTTCCAGTTTTTCCAGTCAAGAAAAACTAGTCAAAGCTTGTCAAGAAAGTTTATAATAATAATTCATTTACTGTGTAGATGTTATGTAATAAGTTGTGTTATAAGAAACTCCACTGAAGCTGTATTTTAAAGAGATCTCTTGCTTTTTTTCCGTCTACAGGCTGATAACTTATCTAAAGATTCCACTCAAAATTACAAAATATGAAGCACCCTTTGTTTCATCATCATTTCAGCAGAAAGACGTCAACTGCTGGACATAGGCCTACCCCAAGCACCTCCACTTGGACCGGTTCTGCGCTACTCGCATCCAACGGGTGACGACGAAAATGACGAAAACGGAATGACGTTTGTTTACTTAGTGGGAAACGTAACTTCTACCACTTTTCTTTAAAAAGAACATATGCTCAATACTTAATTCTTTATTGCATTCCACATAGATGAACCATGAAGATGATGATGATGAATGATGAAATATTTAAACCCTACAAATCCCTTATAAATCACAAAATCATGGCTACCCCAAGACATATCTGTACATACTCGTACAATACATATGGGGTGTGATCGCTCGCCAGACAATGGAAGGAGGTCACTGGCGCGATAAGCACTTCACTTTCCTTTACTCGACTATCGATTCTACTTAACTTCTACATAATTAAACGTGTAGGTAGATTTAACACCGTATCCATTGGAAATATGCCGCAGGGAATCATATTTGGGAACTTTAGTTCGATAATTTTGTTTAACTTTGGCTTAAGTTAAAAGCGTTTACGCCGTACGGCATTTCATACAAACTTTCAAGCCCTTATTTTTCGAAATTAATGAACCGATTTTAATGAACTTCATACGCATTAGCAGGATACATAGGTCTAAAAAGTTAGTAGAGAACATGTTCGAAATGTCGTAATTAAAAAAAGATAACTGGAAATCTCTGTTTCTATGGAAAATTTAAAATCGGTCTAATTTGGATGTAACACTATTTTTCGAACACTATTTTGCTGTTATTATAATGTTGGTAGTACCTATTTTAATATGTTTGTCGTGTAGCAAAGCCCTATTATGGTACACGTAGCTGAGCCGAGCCGTAGCTGAGACGCTGCTACGCTCGTAGACGCGTGTCTACGAGCGTAGCAGCGTCTTGCTACGCTACAACTTTTTTGTCTACAATTTTTTTTTTGTCGAGGCATCTCTGCGTAGACCGTAGACCCGCGACCCAAATCACTATAATTATAAGGTCTATCTATTCATTCACGAAATATCTGAAGGGGTCATTGTACCTGGGTCATATTCAAAATAATTGTATATTTACTACTGTCTTAATGTCCAACCCAATTATTTTCATAACAAGATGCAACTGACTAGAATTTCATAAACAAACAGATAAAATATTTATTTGAGCTTAATAAAAAACAACGAAACATTTGGTACACCTAAACAATTCATTTCAAAACATTAAACCAGACATTGCGTAGGATCCGTTTCATACAAGTATTCTATGTCCACGTCTTTAACGGTAAACTAAAAAAAATAATTTAATTATGAACCATTCCACAAAAGTTAAAAAAAAAAATATATTCAGAGAATATTGTTTAAACTTTCAACACTTTACTAAACAAAATATAAAATACTATTTAGTGTACTCCAAATTTAATTTATTAATGAGTGTCCTGATTTTGCACATATCTGTTATTCTTCTCTGTTATGCTATTTTAACATTATTTCAATGGCAATAAAAAAATTTGAAATACTGGCAAAATTAGTTCACTAGCTGTTACTACACGACGCGTAAGAATAAACGCGTTGCCATTTTGTTCAATATAGTTTTTCAGCTCGTTTCGTTGTCGAAGAAAATTAGACTTTTAAAAGTAAATATTCAATGTGAGTCGTTTACAGTAGCGGTAAGTACTTACTGTTTTATTACTCATACTAGGAAAGGGCTGTATTGTGATATTTGTTATAACTATAAAATATTCGTATAATCATGTGAATTGGTGTGGAAATAAATAGATTTGTAGGATAGACACGTGCAATTAATTCATATACGTTATTTTATCTGTCACTTTTTTCCGTTACGTAACAGATATGAATGATTAGGCGTTATTCACATTGTCTCATGTATGAATTAATGAAAATAAAATATTAATAGGTACTTAGTGCACCGCAGGTTAGCCAAAACATTTTTTTTTACTTACTTAAATTTATTTGAAGTATGTAAAGTTTGCGTATATTGTGCCATGTATTGCACTGCTGTGCCATGTATTGTCTGTGTGTGCATGTTTTACTGCGTATCCTCAGTCCTCACTGCTTGAGCCTTTTATACTAACCGCGCAGCCTCGCCGAGGCGTACCCAGCCTCTCGTCGGCCGTCTCAGTATCAGTTAAGGGGGATGCGCCAAGGTAGCCCGCGAAATTCAAATTGACTCAGGTTTTTTGCAATTTACAGGTCAGTGTAAAGTTGTATGTTGATTAAAATATGATTCACGACCGTAACAAATATGGCTTTACATAATTCTAATCATTAGAATCCTTTTGCCTTAATATTAATATCAAAATTTTAGGCTCGGTAGTTTCGGAGATAAGGCATTATGGCAATGATGATGATGAATTTATGGCAATTATACCAACTAAAATACGATCACCAAAATGTTATTTCATTATGTACCCACCTAGCGACCCACACCGACTTCGCACTCGTAGCCTGTTATAAACGTGTGCTATTTAAACTTGCCCTAATAATTCCTTTCTGTTATTTTTCTGTTACAATCAAATAATATTCATATCTGTTTCCTATCCGTAACTTACAATTATTTTGAATATGACCCACCTACTCGTCATTATGAACAACTTTTACTATAGGACAAAACGTGAAATCATAAAAAAAAACTGCTGTTCCATACATTTTGACGAGTTATGCGAACATAAATGTAGGGAATAACAGTTTTTTTTTCGCGACCCTTAGTTCCTCGGAAAGCACGTTAAGCCGTTGGTCGTGGATCTTTGACAGTCGTTACGGGTCGTCAGTAGCCCGAAAGTCTGACAACCAGTCTTACCAAGGGGCATCGTATTACGATTACCCAGTAACTATGATACACAGGATGGTACATGAACTCTTAGATAGTTACAAACGCTTTAGATAGTTAGGCATCATCATCTGCCTAGCATTTTCCCAACTATGTTGGGGTCGGCTTCCTGTCTAACCGGAAGCAGCTGAACATCAGTATTATTATTTACATGGACCGGCTGCCTATCTGACCTCCACAACCCAGTTACTGGGTAATACCTCTTGGTAAGACTGATGACCCGTGTACTGGCTGACATATGGCAAATAATTTAATGTAGCTGTGCTGCTGGGAAGTTTTTTGCGCCACTTCTTCCCAGCTAAGGCACTAGAAAGTAGTGAAGGAAAGCGTTTTGGGGAACTGTCTTATGTAATTTTGACGTTCAAAAAGTGCTGATTCTCAGCCTAGTTTATAGTAGTTTAGTGAATAAATCGCAATTGATTTTGATTTTATGAGTTAATCCGGTCAGATCCTCTGAACCCCCTTCACCCCCCCCCTCGATCCCCTGCTAGTTCGTCTTCTGTTTTAATCTCTGTCTTATCCACTATAAACCTTCTCATTCCGGTTTGATCCGCTTTTTCTTTTTATGGCCATTTCCATACGTCCTATCGTCGCGGATGAAATTGTTCAGTGCGAAAAAAAAAAAGTGTCTGCCTAGCGCCTAATTATAACACGGTACCAAATAGAATCACGAGTAAAATTACTACAACATGGGAAAAAAGTAATTTAAGTAAAGTAATGTAATTACAGTCTATTAAGGAAAAAAACTTAAGTAAGAAAAGTTGACATTAGACACAAGGTAAGTTAGAAAAGTTGACATTAGACACAACCTATAGAAAAATGCTTTCACAAAACAAATTGCGTTACAATCTAAATTAGTTGTAAAGTAACAAAAAAGCTGGTCAAGGGCGTGTTGTATTCGGGTTCCGTAATTACAAGTATAGGATACATTCTGATTCGCGCACCGAGGTCGCGAGGGTTCCGTACGTAGGTATGTAAATAGTTTTTTTTTTTTAACTATATATTTACGGTTTTCAGATGTTTTCCTTTACTTGTGCTACATTTGATTTCTTCTTTTGCTTCTTGCCAAATTTCATGATTCTAGGTCAACGGAACTATAGGTTTGGATATCGGAACATATACGCCCGTATCTTTTGATTGCGTTGACTTAGAAGTTTTTTTTCACTGCTTCAAGGGATTGCAACCCTGGGTATTTGATATTAATTTCAACTTGATAACTCCACGCGTTCCTGAGAAAAAGGGTATTGACTGACTAACAGACAGACGGACAACGAAGTGATCTTTTAGGGGTTCCGTTTCCGATGACATTGCCACGTTATATGGCGATGCTGATTCTATGGTCAAAGATAGGCCAGGCCTTTGGACATTTGAAGAGTCAACCAACAGCTTGGAAATGTGTTGAAAAACCAAGTGGGCACTCGGACCCCATGTGTGTAGCCTATGCTACACACATGGGGTGTTTAGTTGTAAGTTGTTAGAATTGGTAGTTCTAATATCATGGTACATCGTATTGTCAGGAGCTTCCTCCCTCTGGAGCCCTGACCGCCTAGCTTAGCTTTACCCTTTATTCTTTTATATTTCTAAATTTCTTTTATATTTTTATATTTTTTTCTTTTATATTTTTGTCTTTTATATTTTTTTCTTTTATATTTTTATTTTTATATTTTACAGGGCTGATTTTTCCATCGCCAGATAACTTTTATTCGCGGAATAAAATTGACGTCTGACAGTTTTTGTTAATATAAATCAGCCGTTAATGAAATAAAGGAACTAAACTAAATACGGTTTTACTGTAAAGTTTATTTCGTGTTTCGATCATGAATGATTACTTTGTTCAAGACCTCATCACGCGATAAGTTGATGCAAACGATATATATGTATATAAAATTAATCGACAATCATGTCCGTTTCCTCACGCCCTTACGTCACCCAAAAACCACGTCATATCGGCACATCGAATCTGGCTAAAATCTTGCACTTAAATAACATGAGGAGTTCTCCAAAGGTTGAAGAGGGCTCTATGGTTCAAGGGTCCTTGGTTCAGATTTATCCATGGATTGAAGGATCCCGGGGAGCTTGTGCTGATTGTCCTGTTTTACGATCAAAGTTTTTCCTCCTGGTGTGTTTAGCGTGGGTGGTATATATTTTATGGGTTCATGATTGATTTTATCATGGTTATTTACAAAAAATTATAAAATTCAACGTTAAATGAAAAACTTGCTACTAATGTGAAAGAAAAAGAAAGACAGAATAGTATTTTATTTGGGACACACAGGAAATACAAATAGTAAAAACCGGCCAAGTGCGTGTCGGGCCACGCACAGTGTAGGGTTCCGTAGTAGCCTGTTAACGGCAGTATTGTGAAACTTATGATAATTTATTATGGTCTTTTAGTTTTATTATTTCATATTTTGTTTTTCAATGCAATTCTTGACCCGTTATAAACAAGCAACTACTTACTTCATCTTAGTCACTTTAAAGGATTTAATGCTAAGGATTTTGTATTTGAAATAGGGAAGGGGTGTGCAGCACTGCCCACTTTTACTTTATCTTTGCGACTAAGGCTCAAAAAAAAAAACTCGTGTAACCACCTTCTTTTGATACTTCTTTTCAGAGGTAGTCTGGTAGTCGTAATGCTGCGCTAGCTAGTTTGAAAATATTCAAATAACAATTTCTCCTATTTACAGAAAAACAAAAAATACAGAAAAACAGGTAAGTAAACCAAAATCAACAGGCCGAAACCATATTCAAAAAATGTACAGAACTAAAGATACTATGTCAAAATCAGTCATAATTTGCCTGATAGGTTGCTCAAACTTGGTATCTACACATTGGTTACTTCAAAACCCTAAAAATTATTTCCTGTGGGCAAACCTGCGAGCTACACTAGTTTTCAAGCCAACTACAACATTGCTCTCTCTCTCTGCAAAAAGGCAAAACCTAGAATTAATTAGAAACTTAAATAAGCCAGTGGAACATGTTAATTAAACATACTACAGAGAATAAAGTCATACCACAGAAAAGTACAGAAGATCGACTCTATACACCGAGCAAAGTTCTGTCAGGAAACCCGGCCGACGGCGACGCCCGTTGCCAACTGTGGCAGGATACTCATCCCCCTCCTACTCACTACCTACCACCAAAGGAGCATCTCCCTGCAGGGTGTAACCTTCCGTGGGTCACTTGGAAATCTCTGAACCGTCTCCGGACACAAGTGGGAAGATGTAAGTCCAAACTGGTAAAATGGGGCTACTTTGACGCAACGGCAGAAGGGTGTGATTGCGGAGCTATGTCACAAACCATGCTCCACCTCCTATCCTGTCCTCTGTGTCCCAAAACATGCAGTCAAAGTGACCTCTGCGCTGCCACCGACAACTCCGTGGAAGTGACAAAGTTTTGGGAAAACAAGATTTAAAATACAGTCGTGCCAGCGACACGAAGAAGAAGAAGACCGAGCAAAAACAGCACACGCTCACATAGAAGTGCATCAGTGGCGAAGGCTCCATACAACTCGATTCCTACTGGCTTCCCTTTGAAAAATGGCACAGTCAGTATTCTATAGGCAAATAATATAATCATATTAATGAATCTACTCCGGCTTACCTCTTACAAAAATTTACCCTTCGCTACTGAAGTGCATATATAGACTGTTCTAAAAGAACCTAACAAAAGTGTAAACAACCCTGTCCAGGTTAAATGTTACGTAATCACTCACTAAAGGCAATTAGTAAAATATTCATCTGTGTATAAAAGGTTTCACCTTAAATTTCACCACATTTTTCAACAGTTATTGTATGAATAACATTTTAAAATTGTAATAGAAAGATCGTCGAAGAAAATTGAGGTTACAAAAATAACCTCAAATGTCAAACCTTCTTTCAGGTGATTTATAATTAAGATTTAGGGATAAGTATTTAAATAAACAAATTCATCATCATTTTCCTAACCTTATCCTAATTTATTTGGGGTCGGCGCAACATGTCTTTTTCTTCCATACTTCTCTATTAGTCGTCATCTCGGTAGTCACCCCCTTTCTAATCATATCTTCATTCACACATTCTATCCATCGTTTCTTTGGTCTTCCCCTACTCTTATAGCCATCGACATCCATACTCAAAACTCTCCTCACGACATTTAAAAAACTAATGAAAAACTCTTTATTTTCAATTAAGCAAATTAAAGCACATAATTTTATTTCTAAGTGGCACAACAATTTGCTATCCACATGTACGTTTTCGGACGGATTTGTTTAAAAATATTCATCAAATGTTGTGGAACATTTGATGAATATTTTGACAATACTTATGAACGCCAGTCGCGAGTGCGCTTGCACTTGCTGTACGTGTAGCTGAAGCGTGTCTATGAAGTTGTCGACCTTCTGTACAGTTCTGTGGTCCCGTGCCGTTGCGTTAGTTTTACTATCCGGAAAGGAGGGAAGGGGGGAGTGGTGGTTACAACAATACGTATTTAAATTCTACCCCCTTTTGTATATGAACTGATGCGTTGGTGGTACTAGTATGTTGGTAGCTATGGGGAAAGAGCTATTGTATTTATTTGGTTCGTGTAAGCTTACATTAAGGGGACCCCTTAGGGGAACAAGCGTGATGTCATGTCAGCAGAGGTGTATAGTATAACAACTGTCATTATGGCAAGCACAAATTCAGTATCCAGGCTTCTACTGAGAAATTTCTGATGAAAATACCTATTAGATAAAACTTTGCCACAACAAGGTGAATGGGGTCGAACCTGAAACCCCACATTTAGCATTTATAATATAGGAAGGTAGTTAAATAGATGTTAAGAATTAATCATCACCTCTTTCATTTCGGATTAATCAAGACAAGAAATTCTATTGAACGATTAAAGGATGATTTCCACCAAATGGCTCGCACCGCATTGCATCGGAACGGATTTTACAATCTTTAAACGATATTAAATCATGTACACATTATTTAAAGTCTACATTACCAAGCCGCGCACAGCAGCTTGACCGCGGGCGTCTTCCGCGACACGCGGTCGTAGCCGAAAATATGCTACGACGCGCGTACGGGGCGGCGAAACTGACTGTCATACTCTATTTGACTACGAAACGGATAAGTTCGCAAGCGACGGTACGGAGCCGTTCGTATGCGTCGACACGCTGCCGGACGCGATCGGCTGTCGCCGCATCCGTTCGTATCCTTTCCGATCCGATGCGGTGCGAGCCTTTTGGTGGAAATCGTCCTTTACAAAGATGATCGCCTAATATCTAAGACTTTATACAGCCTTTCACTAGTTCCTTCCTGGAAAACTAATGTGAATATAATTATCCGACTACGCTTTACTCCTTGAAAGTCTCATTTTAATTGTTGGCAGCTCCACAATATCCCGGAAGCTACCTTGATTTCAATGTTAGAGAGACAATGGGTATCTTAACAAAAGAGTGACGCGCGTGCGATGAACACGCTATCCTTACGGTATATCACTTAGGGGATCAGCACAACCCTCGCTAGATTTACACCCGCAAAAGACTATTGGTTGACTTAAACATAATTTCATCATCCAATCAAATCAAAACAAGGAAGGTGAAGAAAAACATCGTGATTGTGAGGAAACTGACATGTCCTAGAACCATAAATTCGAAGACATGCGATATGAGTTATTTCCGGTCTCTACCAACCCGCACTGGGCTCGCGTGATGGATTACGGCCCACTCCCTCTCGCAGAGAGGAGGCCTGTGTCCTCTACCAACCCGCACTGGGCCCGCATGGTGGATTACGGCCCACTCCCTCTCACAGAGAGAAAGCCTGCGTCCCAGCAGTGGGAACGTTATAGGCTGATTGTGCTATGTATCCAATCATATAACCTTAACATGGGATTTGACAACAGATTATTGTTATGTCAATAAGCTTTCAGAAACCAGAGTAATTTTAATTATTTATCTCACAATACACACCAAAGATAAAAAGAATATAAATCCATACTAATATTATAAATGCGAAAGTGTCGGTCTGTCTGTTACCTCTTCACGCTTAAGCCACTGAACCGATTTAGATGAAAATGTCCTTCCCTGCAATATACCTCTCTGCCAAACTTTATCGAAATCCATTCTGTGGTTTAGGTGTGAAAAAGTAACATACAGACAGAAATAGTCGACTGCTGCACGGCATGACTGTGACAAGAAGGCTTCCACTCAGCATGATGCTATGCTGTACCCATAGCACAGCGCTGATTTTCAGTGGTTACCCGTACCCATATAGATAAGAAGAAGAAGCAACAGAAATACAAAGTACAGACGCCAGCACATCAAGCTACCCAAAACTGTCAAAATTTCCCAATCAACTTTGAACCTTATGCTTTAGCGATAAAGTTGAAAATCTATTAAAGAAATTTGACAGATTGTAGTAGCTTGATGTGTTCAATAAGTTTTTTACAAAGGAAAATCTGAACGTAACAATATTATAAATGAAATGCCTTTTATAAAGTACTAGTTTTTGCCGGTGGCTCTCCTCGTGTGGGAAGGTAGTTACTACCGGGATTAAAAGTAGCCTATGCGTTAATCCAGGTTTTAAACTATGGGTGTGCCAAATTTTAACAAAATCCGTTCAGCCATTTTTGGGTAAATCCAGAACACATCCAGACAAACGGATATAAAAATTCTTCGTTACTATTTTATTGTATAAAGATGTTCGCTTTTCTCTATTTAACGCCACGAATCGTTGCAAAAACGTGCACGTATATTTATTGATATGGAGGATACCAGCGCTGCCTCTAAAACCACAGTTAAAAACTAGCTTCCTCTATTCAAGAGCATTCACACTTTACTGGGTTTTTTTGTTTTTTTCTGAGTCTACACCGCAATGTAGTATTTTATTTTTATTTTATTTATTAAGGGATAATAAACACCTACAACATAATATGGGTGTACTGTAGAGGCTTGACTGCTGGGGAGTTTGTTGCGCCATTTCTTGTTCCCAGCGAAAGCACTAGGAAGTGGTGAAGGGCGGGCGTTTTGGGAGACTGTCTTATGTAATTTTGACGTTCGAAAAGGTATGATTCTCAGACTAACTTTAATAAATGAATTTAGATTTTGATATATAAATGTAGGTAGAACTTATTATTTAATTTTAATACTTTACTATTAAATCATTCGTGGAGGCTGTTTTAATGCACCCTTTCTACGATTCGACAGAATGACGATTAATCAGACTATCTTTAAATCACTATCAATTTGTAAATAAAACAAAACAGTCTCATTTTAAACGCAAACAATCTATAAAAGTCAAACTCAAATCAAGTAATTTATCTATTTCAAACAAATCCGAAAATATCGGTCCTCCAATTTAGACTTGATAGTGATAGGTCGGTCTAAATAGTTAAGACGAATTCTTTAAGCTGGTGACACACAGTATTGTTTCGGATTTTCGGATACTTTATCGGATTTTCGGATAAAATTGTCGCGTGAATTTTGAACGCATTAAGTTGACAAAACGGCTCTGTGTCAAAGGTCGTCCCTCATCACCGGCGCGGCGGCGGGTTTATTGTGCCTCCTCGTGACGCGGATACGCCTGTGGACACCTAACTTTATACTTGTGTGAATTACGCGAATTATTTTACTGGGAAGCGATCTTTTTTCGAGTTGTTTTGAAACTCGTACAGTGACGCATTTTGAAATAGACTCTAAGTGAAAAGCATTATAAATTATCTGAGCTGTGCTTAAAAGGCTCAATAGCAGTAGTTAGCTTGGCTTGACTGCCATATTTATGCCTCCTTGACCCTTGCGGTTACTGATTAGGATATCGCTTAGACTGACTGTCAGGGCTCCCGAATCTCTGTAAATATAATGTTACAGATGATAATACCTATTTATATTAACACATACAACTAGGACCGAAGGTAAGTAGGTACTCTCTGGAGAACGAAAAGGCTATAATTTGTTAAATGATAAATGATTTTATTGAAGTGAAAACTTTTTTTGGCGCATTGGCCATTTTTTGAGATGGGAAAAAACCATTGAACTCGCGACACTAACCGTAACCGACACCGCGCTACATTCGGATGTGTTCGGCTGTGCTCGAGATGTACTGTTAGTGAGTGATGATGGCAAAGTATTCTGTTTGTTTTGTTTATAAGACGATTAAAAAAATACACACGTAATTGTTCAAGTTATCACTTCTGTCAGCAATCCCGGAGTGCCACTGTTTTTAGGGTTCCGTACCCAAAGGGTAAAAACGGAACCCTATTACTAAGACTTCCCTGTCCGTCATTCCGTCCGTCCGTCCGTCTGTCTGTCACCAGGCTGTTTCTCATGAACCGTGATAGCTAGACAGTTGAAATTTTCACAAATGATGTATTTCTGTTGCCGCTATAACAACAAATACTAAAAACAAAATAAAATAAATATTTAAAGGGGGCTCCTATACAACAAACGTGTTTTTTTCTGCGTTTTTGCCTTGTGGTACGGAACCCTTCGTGTGCGAGTCCGACTCGCACTTGGCCAGTTTTTTTTTTTTTTATAAGTAGGTTTGCACAAAGACGTCACACGTCAATCATATTTTTTTTAAACTAGATGAGGTTGGCTTTTCCTATCTGACTACTCTGAGAAGAAAGGCCGAAACAAACTCAGAGGTCACAGTCTCTTTTAAAGTCCAGACAAAATCCTCGTAACGTATGATCACCCATCTACAGACTAACCTTAGCGACTGTAAAAATCAATTAATCTGCCTAGCCTTTTCCCAAGTATGTTGGGGTTGGCTTCCATTCTAACCTGATGCATCTAAATACCAGTATTTAACATGGAGCGACTGCTTATCTGACCTCAACAACCCAGCTTTTGGGTAGCATGATTTCGTTGGTAAGACTGGTTGTTAGACTTTTGGGCTTATGACT
This sequence comes from Oligia fasciuncula, assembly GCA_963082905.1. Classification (NCBI taxonomy): domain Eukaryota; kingdom Metazoa; phylum Arthropoda; class Insecta; order Lepidoptera; family Noctuidae; genus Oligia; species Oligia fasciuncula. The sequence continues at coordinate 9,048,142 of OY720411.1, forward strand.
ACCCGTAACGATTGACTAAGATCTACGAATGACAGCCGGGACCAACGGCTTAACGTCCTATATTATAAAGTAAATATACATTTGAAAATGATATATGCAAAATATAAGTGGCAGTGGGCAGCGCACATTGCACGCAGAACAGATGGCCGATGGGGCCGAAAGGTTCTGGAGTGGTGACCGCGTACCGGAAGACGTAGCGTTGGAAGGCCTCCCACAAGGTGGTCCGACGACCTTGTGAAGGCCGCAGGAACCCGTTGGATGCGAGAAGGACAGAACCGGTCGAAGTGGAGGTGCTTGGGGGAGCAGTGGACGTCTTTCGGCTGAAATGACGATGATAATGCAAAATATCGATTCTAAACACACTCAGATTCGCTATTACATTGGATTCGCTCTATCAGCACAATATCGGTTGCCAATGGGCAGTGTAATCAATTTATACCGAATTTGATTATACTGGCAATTGCAAACCGTCTGCGGCCGAGGATACCTTCCAGCTAAATGATTGTTTAATGCTTACTAACTATTCAATTGAACTATTATGTGGAGTTTATATATATATATATATATAGGAGGCCTATGTCCAGCAGTGGACGTCTTTTGGCTGAAATGATGTGGAGTTTATGATGTCGCTGATAAATGATTTTTTTTCTGTAAGTAGGTTTGTACAAACACTTTTACACGTCAATCATATTTTTTTAAACTAGTTGACGTCGGCGTTTCCTGTTTTAATATCTGTCTTATCCAATTTATCTAGGTTACTCTTTTTGACAGGTAAGTACAGTCAATGATGTATGTCGTATTTGTATAATCTACATGGTACATGTACATGTTTGTGTAATCTACATGGTCTTCACACGATCTGACCAAGATTTTGCCTGGACTTTAAAAGAGACTGTGACTTCTGAGTTTGTTTCGGCCTTTCTTCTCAGAATAGTCAGTTAGGAAACCTCATCTAGTTTAAAAAAAAAATATGATTGACGTGTAAAAGTGTTTGTACAAACCTACTTACAGAAATAAAATCATTTATCATTATCATTTATCATTTGTTTACCTATGAAAAACAGCTTAATTATATAAACAAACCTGTTTACCTATGATTAAGTGGTTTTCTCGTCATTACTCATGTTCGAGTTCTATCGAATCAAATTAATGTCTAATCTGATACAGATTAGAGTCAAATTAACACTCGTCAGTCACACGTAATCAAATGCTCACTAAATCAAAGAGAGGGTCAAATAACTAACTGACTTAAGTTAACGAAACTCCGAAGACGTGATTGGTGTCGATATCCAAACATGATTCATCATCATCATCTGCCTGCCTTTTCCCAACTAAGTTGGGGTCGGCTTCCAGTCTAACCGGATGCAGCTGAATACCAGTATTTTACATGGAGCGACTGCCTATCTGACTTCCACAACCCAGTTACTGGATAATACGATACCCCTTGGTAAGACTGGCTGTCAGACTTTCGGGCTTCTGACTACCCGTAACGACTGTCAAAGATCCACGAATGATAGCCGGGACTGCTTTCCGAGGCACGGAGGGGTAAAGATGGTCACCCATCCACAGACCAACCACGGCAAGCGTAGCTTAACCTGGTCGATCGACCTTTTTTTATTAACGTGTATGGGTGTTATTTACCTGAAATAAATGAATTTATATATATCAAATAATAAACAAACGTAATATTAAAGTAATTATCTCTTAAGGTTAATTGTATCTCAATCCTATTCGATGACCGATATCGTAATTAGAAATATTTATTGCTTGAAAGGCAACGATAAATTGCAAAAACGTGTAGATTACCTACAGAGACAGTGAAAGATTCTATCCATTATATTTTATATTGTTCGTTGTTTACCAATAAATTCTAAAGCCATGTACGCACTTACGAACAAAAACATGGTGAACACGAACATCGAACACTTTGTTCGCACGTGCGTACCACTAACGAACATAACACTGTGTTTGTCAAAAAATTTCGTGGCGATCCATTATGTTCGTGTTCACCATGTTTGGTTCGTAAGTGCGTACACGGCTTTAGAAGATATTTTTTTCAGGCTCGTTGCAAAATAGCTATGGCACAGAAAAACTATTTAAAAGAAGGACTAGTATTTTTATATTTTACTTGTACAAACACGCTGTGAATGCATGAAACATACGGCCTGGGGCTACTTCTTGAAAGTCGATGTAAAGTTTACATAATGTTCTGTAAACTTTATAATAATCGAATACGGGGACTGACTACACACACGTTTTTCTTGCTGTGAAAATTATACAACATCACAGCACACATATCAACTCGGAGAGGGATCGTCACCGTATCAACTCGTGCCAACTATCAAAACATGGAAAAAATTCACGAAAAAAAAAAATGAAGATAATTCATTTTCTCATATATTCGTTCTTATTGCTCCTTCGGTGGTACGAAGTTCGCTGGTTCAGCTAGTAGCTACTTTATACCAGTAGAGATTTCGGTGATTTTACCCACGGAATAGATAAATAAGATTTTACCGTACGGGTTTCGTCAAGATCCAAAATTTTAACCCTCTTAAAATAATATAGGTACCTAGGGGAACAGGGTAGTCCGGGTATAGTGTCCTTTAAATATCAGAAACTAGAAACGTAAACTATTCCATTTCTCAAATTTACTTTAGCAAGTTTGACTAAACTCAGCGAGGGTAGTTACGTTGGTTGGTAGGTACATAATATACGGTCTTGGGCTTGTGTTATCTTTGAGTTTCGCTTTACTGAGGCGAAGTTTGTTTTTCGGGTTTGTTAGATGTAGTCTAGAGCAGTGGTGGCCAAGTGGTAACTGCCGCGACTTACGAGTTGTAGATCTTAGGTTCGAACCCAGACAGGCGCTTTACTTTGTGTAAATTATTTCATCACCACTGCTCTCAAAATGGTGAAGGAAAACATCGTGAAGAAACCGGCATGTCCTAGAACCAAAAATTCGAAGACATTTGACATCTGCCAATCCGCACTGGGCCCGCGTGGTGGATTACGGCCCACTCCCTCTCACCGAGAGGAGGCCAGTGTCCCAGCAGTGGGAACATTATAGGCTGATTATGGTAGATGTAGTCTAGTCTTAATTATTATGCTGTTGTATCATTGACTAGATTTAGTTTACGACTTTTTATTTATTTATTTACTCAAGTAAGACAAAGAATTGTAGAACACGTTCAAAATACAGTTTTACAAAATAAGTAGATACTACTTCTACAAGCGTGTGGGTGAGCACTGCTCTCCTAGCTAGGTTATGGAAACCTGTGTTAGGGAGAAGCAGCCCGGTCTCCTATGATACAAGGACGTAAAAGTTACATAGTGCTTCTGATGTTACTGTTACAGAGAACAACAGAATAAGTCAGTCCCACTCGCTATGAGGTTGAGTGTGAATGACGTCAAAGAATTTCTAAATTTGTTTCTTGCATTTTATTTAGTCACAATATTATTCGTCAGGAAATCAAAAAATATTTGAAAGAAAGAAAATACATTTATTTAGTACACATACTAAAAGACTACATCAGATAAAAACAAAACTCTCTCTATTTACTAGAAAAACATCATTTCGAGACATTTACCTATACACCAGTCAAAGTTAACCATTAACCATACCCTCACGATCGTAGCGGCTCTTCATAAGTTCATAACAGCAAAACCTAAACCTACTTACCTACGACATAGACGGAAAGTTGACTGAAAACCGAAGATATGACAATATATTTTTGTAGCAGGCGCCTCAGACGCGTAGATCCTTCTAGGGTTAAATGATAACACAGAACTGCTTTACTTGTTTTTCCTGTCATAATAAATTAAACCCAATCAGCATCCCCCCACGTACTCCTCAAATCGATATTTCTATCCAACCAAACGCTCACGACCAATTTTTATCCGTCACCAATTAACACACCTTCTCCAATTCGTTCCTGCTTACATCATTCACCACAATTTCTAAAGCTCAAGAACAATGTAAGTTACTGTCATGGTGTTACAATGGAAGCATTTGTCCAAGCTATGGTGAACAATTAACTTTGATTAATGCGATCAGCTTTATCTTTTATAGCTTTATGGGGGTTTCGTTCTAAGGATTGTGTACTGTTGTTACTGATGACTTTAACGTTTCTTTTCTTTTTTGCAACACGGGCCAGCTCTTGACTTCGAGCTCGCCTGGTGCTCTCATTAGAAAAGGGAATATGGTACAAAACCATCCAGTGTCAGCCACTTCGTATCCCCTGGTGCGCAAATACTAGCTTAAATAGAAAACTGATTGTTACAGCTCACAGACTCAGATCTGGACACATACCATGCAATAAATTTAATTTTATGATGAGGAAGACTGACTCACTAAACTGCGAAGATTGTGGCGTCTGTGAGGATCTATATCATTTATTGCTGGAATGTGTCCGATTTGAGTCTGGGAGGACATGTCTAGCAAATGCCTTTGAACTAAGCAGACTGGATGTTGGTACCTACATTCAATGTGATTCTGAGTCAACCCAATTCTAAGGTAGCAAAGTGTCTGTTTGAATTAATGGCATTGAAGTAAATTGTAATTGTTATAATTTTAGTATAATAAGCTATTGGCAGTCAGTTGTGGTTAGGGTATAATGGGCCTGGTATGCACAATGTGTAAAAGTCCTTATAATAAATAAAAAAAAAAAAAACTTTTCTTTTTTTTTTTGCAACACGGGCCAGCTCTTGACTTCGATCTCGCCTGGTGGAAAACGATGGATGAGATCTATGATGGAATGAGCAAGCCCGGAAGATGCCTATTCAGTATGGTTTTGAAGGCTGACGGGTTGTAAGTGGAAGGGAACACAGACGCTGGTCGCTGACAGAGTTTCACACTTTGGCCCTGCGCATATAAATGTGACTAGTCGGCATATTAAGCAAGTGTGGTGCCCTGCAGTACGTCTGGTAGTCCGGTAGAGACAGGAAGATGGTGGGATTTGGTTGTGGACTTCCTGCGAAAACTTTCGGAATTGCAGTCTGTAGTTACGCTGATGAGCCAGGTTATGAAGCCGAGCCCCCCGCGCCTCTTCGCCTATAAGCCTTTTTGGTATATATAACTTGTAATTTTGACTGATGTGCTTTACTAGAGCACGGAAAAATCTTTAGATCTGGCTTCAAAGTCAGACTAACCCTCTCTCATTATCATCTGCCTAGCCTTTTCCCAACTATTTTGGAACCGGTTGCCAATCTAACCGGATGCAGTAATACCAGTGTTTTGCATGAAGAGACTGCCTATCTGACCTGCACAACCCAGTTACTGGGTAATACGATACCCCTAAGTAAGACTGGTTGTCAGACTTTCGGGCTTCTAATGTCCCGTAACGACTGCCCTAATCTACGAATGCCAACCAGGACTAGCGGCTTAACGTTTTTTACCGAAGCACGGACGGGGCTTGATATGCAATGATGGTTACCCATCCACGGAACAACTGCGGCAAGCGTAGCTTAACCTGATCGATCCACCCGTACGGCTGTTATTACTTAGCTACAAGCCCCTCGGAAAAAGGAGTACCTACCTACCTCCTAATAAATAATCTTATCAATATCCTAGTTATTATCGGACAGTTAAAACTATTGGTTAGGTAAATAATTGGTCGGTTCAGATATTCCCCTGGCACGGAGTTTAAACAAGGATAGTATTCAATTATCGATCCCCTGTAACCACTGCAAATAGTCAGTTTCAATTACTAAAACACACGAAAGGCTTCGAATATCCAGGAAAATATAGAAGACATTGTAATAAAAATAAAATCATCGGGTTTGGATGAATGTGATAGAATTAGCATGTGACATTAAAAAATGAAATGAAATTGTTTATTCTTTAAATAGGATAAGTATCGGAATCACATTTAACTACACGTCATATAAAAAAAAAATAAGCTAGATGGGGCCGACATTTCCTATCTGACTACCTGACAGAAGAAATGGCGAAACAAAGTCAGGGGTCGGAGCCTCTTTTAACATCCAGACACAATCTTGGTCAGGGGGTCTAAAAAGGTCACTTTGGCAGAATCATAAAAGGATAACATCATGAATCTTAATGGACAGTTAACTGTTAAGTTAATCGTATCAAATCCCATAGATTAAGTACCCCTGATCATCAAGGGGTCTAAAAATGCCACTTTGGCAGAATCATAAATTATAACATTATGATTTTTACGAGTCTGCCAAAGTGGCCTTTTTAGTCCCCAAGGTAAGAAATTGACGTGGTTTCGAAGTATGGTCACAGTGAATCAATGCCCTGACACGTCAGCCGTTGTCCTGTCAAAATTTTAATAGTTCATACAAAACCGCGTTCCGGAAATTGAAATTTTTTCGGGAAACTTTTTCAATTTTTCGCTTGCATATAAACCTGATTCGAACTATATAACGAACATTTTAAACAAAAAGTTGCCAAATCGTTGCAACAGTTCTCAAGTTATACGCTTGCCAATTTTGTTTTTTTTGCATTAAATTTTTATTATAATAGAAGATTATTAAGAGCCCGGGTTGTCCCATTTAATTATCTATTTAAAATAATGCTTTAGGCATTCTCTACCAGTCAACCAAGGGTGGCGAAGAGATTAGATGGCAGGTGCTTTGGGTGAGAGGAACAATGATAAAAAGAAAAAAAACCTAATAAAACTGTATACACATAAATACTATTTACTATAGTATATACTTATATCCCCTTGCATAAAAACGTGGTATAGCGTCTGTATAGTTACACAACGCTTTGCGGTGTGTAACTATTCATCTGATATAAAACGTTTATTAGTAAGGGGGATAATATATACATACATATACAAATTCAATGGAAAGAGGTGTTAAGATGGCTACGCTATTGGTTTTGAAAATAACTCTGCAATTTCCGCTTAAATGCATACCGACTGGTGGGCGTCCCGGTACCAATAGGAAGCGCATTCCAAAGATGAATGGACTGAATATGAAAGGCAGAATGAACAAAGTCAGAAGTATGAGAAGGACAGAGTAGGAGGAAATTGTTAGAAGAACGCAGATCCTTAGCGTGAGAAGAAGATAGATATTGGAAGTGAGACACGATAAGGAGGAGTGGCCATTGCTAGGCAAATGTCTCTCTACTCTCTTTCCACTTCTCTCATTGTAAGGAGACTAGTAACTCTGTGACATAATTACTTTACACATTATTTAAACTCGAGACGATCAATGTGTACAGTTTGTCCATCCGTGATTAAATCACTATTCATGGTGAAACGCAAAGGAAAATGTCGGGTCTACTTTTTTCAAGGAAAATGTCGGGTCTACTTTTTATGCCATTTGGATAGTTCCCCCGTGTGGTGGAATGACGTGACATTTCTTTTATACCACGTCGTAAACCAAAGGTTCCGTTAAAACTGAGAAACGTGAGATGCAATGACTACTTAAATCTTTTGATTTGATTCGTCGAGAGAGAGTTGGTATGACGTTGCGGAAAGCACTAACAGAAGCAATGGCTTCTAATTTGACGGTTCAACGCAATGTTTCATTGCGTTATTTATGTTGTGGAGCAGACAAATTTTACGAACACATGAAGCAATGGATTAGCAATATCCTTCAAATGTATTTTTTTGTATTGTACATGGAGCGACTGCCTATCTGACCTCTACAACCCAGTCACTGGGTAATATACGATACCCTTGGTAAGACTGGTTGTCAGACTTTCTGACGACCCATATCGACTGTCAAAGATCTACGAATAACAGCCGGGACCAACGGCTTAACGTGCTTTCCGAGGCACGGAGGGTCTGTATGCAAGAAAAACTATCTATTTTGACAATACTCTTCATCATAATCATTTTTGCCGAAAGAAGTCCACTGCTAGACATAGGCCTCCCCCAAGCACCTCCACTTCGACCGGTTCTGTGCTTCTCGCATCCAACGGGTTCCTGCGACCTTCACAAGGTCGTCGGTCCACCTTATGGGAGGCCTTCCAACGCTAGGTCTTCCGGTACGCGGTCGCCACTCCAGAACCTTTCGGCCCCATCGGCCATCTGTTCGGAAAGAAATGTGCCCTGCCCACTATTCTCGAAACACACTTTACTCTCACTTACAGATATAGCTGTACCTACTAAATTTAGGATCTTTTGACGCGTGGCGAAAATCGGAACTAACTCCGCCATCTTGTTTTTTAAATACATTTATCAAAACAATTGCACTAATGTTTACAAACAGCGCCCCTTGTCAACGTCATTCAAGCGCCAAAAGCAGTGTATGTGTATTCATAATTATTATGTAAAAGTGGTACATAAGTACCTCCGTCCTTTAACAACCAGATCACGAAAAATCTACTCCCTGTTTCCAACTCCCAAAAACGTCACCTAAATTTCCACTAAAGCAGTATCTACAACGATGCAAACGAAGTTAAAACGACAAAAAACGAAAAGCAAGAATGAAAAATTACAGGCTATAACTCACTGGCTTGAAAAGACCAAGTGGCAAATTAGGTACGTAACGTTCCAGGGGAAATTTTTAAGCATTCGCGTCGATAAAGGAGCCTTGAGAGCTGTCTACCCTTGTCATCGGTAATGACGCTGATGTAGACACAGCCTTACTTTATGCGATATGACACAGCGTGCTCACTGAAGTTAGTGTATCTTTTTTTCTGTTGTTACTGGCAATTTTTCGATTTAGGTTTCTGTTGTTCTTTTTTCGAATATCGAGTTAGAAAAACCGTTTTTAAAGTGAAATATTTTGGGCACACTGCGCTCTTTCTGAACAATGCACGCTATCACGCTCGGGTCGGTGACGCTGAATCGCGTACACTCTGCGCTGACTCGTGTATACTCGACTCCAGTCGTAAGTTTCCATTTCTATCGTGCGGCCGTAAGCACACATCCTCTTTTTAAGCAGACACAATTTGTCGAAGTGGGGGATTACAGAGCCATCCAACACCCAGTGCAAGTGCGGTGTTACTGATCAGACCATACCCCACTTGCTAAGTCCTAAGGAATACCACTGATGTCGCAATCAACGTGACCATGTACTGGGCTCAAACTATGTACAGTCAGCAAAAGAGATAAGTATGCAGGATCGTTGGATATAGTTGAAGTTTGGTAAGAAACCGATGGATGTTGTCGACTGAAATTTAATTTGATAAATGAACTGTTTGTTTTCTATTAATAAAATTAAATTTTATTCGAGAGCAACCATCGGTTTCTTACTAAACTTCAACTATATCCGACGATCCTGCATACTTATCTCTTTTGTTGACTGTACCTAAAAAAACAACGAGTAAGAGTACCATCGACACGAAGAGAAGAAGATCCTCTTCTTTTTTAATTGAGAGAAGAATCCAATGATTTACTGGTAGATGAAGAATGCCTTTTATGTACCACTATATGTACCACTAGGTACAGCCAGCTTGCGTAAATATGGACCACTTTTGGGACATTTTTCAGTCTGATTTCAGATTCACTTTGATGACTATTTTTTTTTTCGGACGGGAAATCATCAACGTGTCAGCGGGATTGTCCGAAATAATAACGGCTTTACAAATAAATAATATGATAATAAAAAACTAATTACTAATTTTAAAGGCTCGAGGGTACGTCATTTGTTTATCCATTGTCAACACACACTTAAAAAGAATTAATAGGTAGTGGATCAATTAAATCTGAAACACCTGTGTCAGTTCACATGAAATTAATATGAAACTTCGATGACACTGAAAACTAAAATTTACCTAGAAATTGAAATAGGTACGTAGTTAAAGCAACGAAACTACGAAAATAGATATCCTACCAATCAAACAAGTACAGTAAGCAAAAGAAATAAGTAGATAGATAGATAGATAGATAAACCATTTATTTGGCGCACACAAAAAGACAGCACACCACACAAAAGTACAATATTAGATAATAACCAAACTACCTACATGATTATAATATAAAATCAAGGTGCCGATAAAAAAAAACAAAACAAAATGAAAAACACACATCATCATCATCATTTGCCTAGCCTTTTCCCAACTATGTTGGGGTCGGCTTCCAGTCTAACCGGATGCAGCTGAATACCAGTATTTTACATGGAGCGACTGCCTATCTGACCTCCACAACCCAGTCACTGGGTAATACGATACCCCTTGGTAAGACTGGTTGTCAGACTTTCGGGCTTCTGACTACCCGTAACGACTGTCAAAGATCTACGAATGACAGCCGGGACCAACGGCTTAACGTGCTTTCCGAGGCACGGAGGGGTCACGGTATGTAAAGATGGTCACCCATCCACAGACCAACCGCGGCAAGCGTAGCTTAACCTGATCGATCGACCTGTGCGGCTGTTATTATTTAGCCACGAGCCCCTCTAAAAATAAAATGAAAAACACACATATCGAAATAAAAACACGTACAGGTACACATACAGTGTACACGTACAGGCCGTAACGAAGGAGTGACTGTGGGAAAGATGATAAAAGGGGGTGACTAATCATCTTTCCCACAGTCAAACCTATACGTGTACACTTATTTCCCGGCAGCGGGATTGTCCGAAAGGGTTACCGCTACCCCGGAAGATAAAGGGTCAAGGAAGGAACACGGGTGGGTTTTAGTCAGTAAGAGTCTGACACTCCCTTCCGCTCCACCCAGAGCGGGAGGGGCCATTCGATGATTTCCCATCCGAAAAAAAGGGGTGACTAATGAGATGGTTTCTAGAGGAGTATGGAAGAAAAAGACATGTTGCGCTGACGCCCAATAAATGGAGATGCATGAGAACGATAATGATACAGGCAGTAATCTGTTTTCTAATATTTCAAGGTGTTTGTTAAAGGTTTCTAGAATTTGTTTTTCCAAAGGCGTTATTGATACCAAAAATAAAAGTAATTTCCTAGCACTTATTTTTCCTCACTGTTACTTAGAATGTAGAAATTTCGACTTTTGCAAATGGTCTTTTCACATAATTAATTTATTTACATTATATTTTACCTCAAATCTACACATTATACAGACACACATAAAAATTATCAACCTAGAACCGTTAAAAAATGTACTTCATAGATAAAAAAAAATATCAATATTAGACTGGATGTCAGACTTTCGGGCTTCTGACCCCTAACGACTCTCAAAGACATATAAATAATAGCTGGGTCCAACGGCTTAACGTGCTTTCCTAGGCACGGAGGGTTCTCGTATGTAATTGATGGTCACCAATCCACGGACCGACCGTTGCAAGCGTACCTGATCGATCGACCCATGCGGCTGTTATTATTTTGCCACGAGTCCCTAAAAAATATCGTTCCTAAGCTATAAAATTGCCTGTATAGCTCAAAGGCATAGATGTTTTTTACATTTTTGCTCATAGGTGTTTGTATGGTGTCTGCTCACCAACCTCCTTTGTTGACGGTACAGATATCCATTCCATCTATCCAATAACAGTAGTTGTTATGGCTTCCACGAAATAATTCTGTTCTCTGTACACTTTTTGAAAGCTATGCTGCCATCGTAACGGATGCGAGATTGATCGGTCTGTGGTAACGTTGATACAGTTAAAAGAAAGATGATTGGCTGTTGTATACATATCTAAACTGTTCCTGGTACAGACGCCAGCACATCAAGCTACCCGAAACTGTCAAGGACAACGCTCTTGGATGTGTGGAATCCCGTACCATTTTGCGTCAAAGTCAAACTTTGTTTTTTATAGACTACACTTATCATATTAACTCCTACAAAAGTTATTTTTGTAAACAAAACCCGGGTTTCGGAGATTTTCAAAAAAATCAAAATAACCGAAAGACTAGGCACCTACTTTATTTTGTTTGACATGTCATACACGAACGGCAAAAATCGCACATCTGCAGCAGTTTCGGACAATGTCTTCACATATTGCGTTGAAATCTTAATTAACACAACATCCTTCTGGAGTAAATGCATTATAATCCTTCAATTATACATAGGAAAACAGAAATACCTATCAATTTCATGCAATTCGAAAGAAACGGAAAAAATTCATTGACACAGTCTTTCTGACAGTGTCAGATAGTGATCAAATATGGCATTGACGACCATATCCGGAATTGAATCAATTGAGTGCATTATCAAAATATTTTCTTTTTATTACGATTTCGTGATCCCGGTTAGAATTTATCATTTAAAATGTCGATTTGAAAAAATCGACCATTTTAAATGATAAATTGGTTATTTTTTTTTAAGTATAAATAAAACTATCTCCATTCAATGTTATATTGATCATATCATTTGAAACGGAACGTCATGTAAAGGGAATAAAACAATATCAACACTTTTTTACTTTAATTTAAATTCCGTGTTCAAAAATCAAATCCCCGACGCGTAATGTCGTAAAAAAATATGAAAATAATTACTATAATATTTTGATCTTGAGGCACGAGACTTTTTGGTACCACAATCGGTCATTCTCCTTTTAGTGAAGGAAAACATCGTGAGGAAACCGGCAGGTGCAGCAGTCCACATTATAGGCTGATTATGCCTTGCCTTTCCCAGCTTTAAGATGCAGCTGAATAGCAGTATGTTACATGAAGAAACTGCCTTCTGACCTCCACAATTCAATAGGTACAATACAATACAGACTTACCAAAATCCCACTACCACCTACCTTCACAATATATCTACGAATCTAAGATTCACTTGACGAATTCAATAAAAGGGAAAGAGAAAAAATCTAATATAGTTAGCCACTCCCTAATGGAGCAGATCTCGCAAAAACTTCTAATTCCACAGATAATGGTCGGCGTAGTTTTTGCGTGGGATCCGTGGCTTGTTAGGGCGGGGCTGCGCCCTTTGTTAGCCCCCTTAACCTTCGAATTAGGGGTCGTATTCTTGGGGCTAGTCGTAAATCTGTTCGGTGTGTATTTTCAATTATTTTTTTTATTTTAATTACGCTGTCTGGGTTGTTACCGACGTGTAATTGCTTGTAATGAGTTGGTGACATCTATACATACATATATACAAATAAATCAAATTGAAGTGTCTGTTTGTAATGTCACAATAACAGTTTTTAACTAAATGTATATGAAAATACGGTACATAAAACAAAAAATATTTTGACTATCTGTCTGTTTATTCCGGCTAATCTCCGAAACCGCTGTACCGATTTCGACGGAACTTTCACTGGCAGATAGCTGATGTTATAAGAAATAACTTAGACTTACTTTTATATTAGAAAAAGAAGTAGGGTTACGCGCAAAAAATTAAAATCCAAGAAATCCTATTTGTTGTGCTGCCATTTTTCACTTGTGCCAACAATATTATACCAACTTGTCAATATAACCAACAACCAACCATTTCCTTCTTGTTTCAGTGGCTTGCTCAACGGTGACCGTGACGAAATGCCAGGCTGCTCTGAGGACCTTGCAGGCCTTCCCGTTCTTCAAGCCGACCTGCCTCTGTCGAGAACCGAACGTGGATCCTGAGTGTAACTCCTTCCGCGACTTCCTGTTTGACCATCCCTGCGTGTTCGTCATGAAGAAGGGTATGGAAATCACTTTCATATTGATGATGATGATCATTCTAGCCAATTCATAGGATTAAGATATGGTGTAGGCACTTGTAATGGTGTCTTGTGTGTGTGTTAAAATATAAGATTTGTAATAGGAGGTCTGAGAGGAGTGAAGGTTGTTCTGCGAAGGTACAATATAAAAAGCTTCTAAAGAGTCTACTCAGTGAAGGATGAGACAACGCAATACTCCTGGCCTTAAGTCTGCTATTACAATAGTGTCAGAATCGTCTATCATTGATTTCATAATTGTTCATTTTTACCAGTTTCGTAATCTACTAATATAATGGCGTCATTATGAATTTCCAATGGTCAACCACTGACACTCCATTGAAAGAAATGGCATAGAATGGTAATCTCGTACATAATGACAAATGAATAACTGACATAGGCGGTAATCTACTAAAATTATGACAGTTCCTTTGATCAGTGACCTACCATTAGAACGTCATTGTGCAGTCATTGCTTTTATTTCATTACGAGTATCGTATATGTTCTGTGCCATTGACCGACCAATGATCGACCATTATGAATTTAGCAGATTACGAACTTTTAGCAAAATGACAATGGGATCGTGTTGGAATGACGAATTTATAAAAATAGCAGACTTGGGCCCATAGTTCAGATGTCTATTGGCGGCTATGCGTTCTTACCGACAGGTAGGCGATTACTTGGTAGCCAAACTGTTAAAAAAACCTTTATTTCGAGTTATAACGGTAGGTATCTATTAGCAGACGGCCGACTAACGCCCTAATCCTCCCTTTTTTAAAGAGTATGAGTGAACTTTACACCCTGTTCCTCATACCTCTTAGAGGACTTAAACACAACTGGCAAATGTGGGTGTACATATAATAAATCTGTAGACGAGGTGTTCCTGTACATTGGAAATATTATAACCAGCAGGTGCCATTTAGATGCCTTTTCATCAATTTTTGGAATTATTGTCGGTTTGTCTGTTTGTTTGTTTGTATGTGAGGGTCTCTCTGCGTAACCATTCGGGGGCGTAATACAGGCGTGACTTTATGATATGTAGATTTACCAAGGTTAAACTATTCTTCAGCTTAAAGTAAGCTAATTTCTTTAAAGATCGGTAGGAAATTCAAGCCGTGCATGAGATAGAAACTAAGTTCAGCTGTAAGTATTACCAAGTTATTATATGCTTGTAAGAAGTTGGGCCGCATTATGTGCTTTTGCGTCTTGTAAAGAAACTTAGCCTGGATTTCTAAGTTATTATGGTTTAAAGTTATTATCCGTGAGTTACGTAGGACAGGTAGGTAAGTTATGAAAATTTATTATAATCTAAGAAGTTACTTGTAAGTAATGTAAAGTACTGGTATTCATCTGCATCCGGTAAGACTGACGGCTTCCAGTCTAACCCCCAACATAGTTGGAACAGCCCAGGCAGTTCATGACTAAGGAATTAATTAAACAGAGTGGCAGTGAGATGCGCAACCTTTTACCATGAATTCAGTACATGATTCTAAACCTGCCTGGGTTGAAATTTTTCGACGGTTATAAAAAAAAACTGGCCAAGTGCGAGTCGGACTCGCACACGAAGGGTTCCGTACCACAAGGCAAAAACGCCAAAAAACACGTTTGTTGTATGGGAGCCCCCCCTTTTTTTTTGCGGATGGGAAATCATCAAATGACCCCTCCCGCTCTGGGTGGAGCGGAAGGGAGTGTCAGACTCTTACTGACTAAAACCCACCCGTGTTCCTTCCTTAGCCCTTTATGTTCCGGGCCAGCGGTAACCCTTTCGGACAATCCCGCTGACCCGGCAGGCTTCGGCCTTAAGGGGCCCCTCCTCGATGCTGACATCTCTTTGAGGCGCGCGTGGAACACGTACGCGCCGTCCGGCACGGGCCTGGTCCTGATCGGACGGTGAGCTACCTATTACTCTCCGCCCGCAGGCCCGCTTAAATATTTATTTTATTCTGTTTTTAGTATATCTTGTTATAGCGGCAACAGAAATACATCATCTGTGAAAATTTTAACTATCTAGCCTGGTGACAGATGGACAGACGGACAGTGGAGTCTTAGTAATAGGGTGCCGTTTTTACACTTTGGGTATGGAACCCTTAAAAAATTGCTGTTCCTGACATTTTGACCACGTAGGTTTCGACTACGTTTTTTTTTTAACACAAGAATATTCCTATTCAACACTTTTGTATTTTTTTCTGACTTTTGTTGAAGGGTTGACTTCTGATTCCCAAGCTCTTCCCATGCCTGCCGGTCGATTCTGTAAAAATCTCACCGTGAAAACTTAGGTGAAGTGAGTTTGTTTTTGCTGGGAATTGACACTATTGACAGCTTACTCCACGCTCACTTCACCTAAGTTTTCACGGTGAGATTTTTACAGAATCGACCGGCTGATGGTTGAAACTATTATTATTCATGAGCGTTCTTTTTAGCGTTTTTTCGACGTTAAAACGTCGAAAAAACGCTAAAAAGAACTATAAGATCAGCTGTTCATAAATGTTTAAAAACATTTATGAACAGCTGATCTTATAGTTTCAAAGAGAGGGATATAATGTCCCCATTGCTGGGACACAACCCTCTCAATGAGAGGGAGTGGGACGTTTTCCACCACGCGGGCCCAATGCGGGTTGGTGAATGTCACATGTCTTCGAATTTTTGGTTCTAAGACATGCCGGTTTCCTCACGATGTTTTACTACACCGATTTGAGAGAAATGATATAATTAAATACAAAAAGTAATGTGCCTGCCCGCATAGATTCCAGGGGGCCTAAAAAGGGCAATTTGGCAGAATCATAAAAGAATAACATTATGAATCATAATGGACAGTTAACTGTTAAGTTAATCGTATCAAATCCCATTGGTGAAGGATTTTTCAGGTATTTTTTTTTGTCTGTGCTAAAATACCAATCAATCCAATCCAATCCCAATCTCTTTGATTATACCTACGTAGTGAAGCGAAATAAAGTAAAATACGGACTGTCTTCGCCTTATTATGATTCATTATACTTTTATGATTCTGCCAAAGTGGCCTTTTTAGGCCACCAGGGCTTCACAAAAAAATTGCTTTTAAAATCTATTACTAAATCCCACTTTAATAGTAACACAAATCTTCCATTAGCTGCAAATAAAGTCTAACTCAAATGGACAGTTCCAGTCGCCGTTTCGGACAAAAAATACTTCCTCCGTTCCAAATTTGGTCCAATTATATTCTATACACGTACAAACTTAATTTTCTTTGTGACAACTCATGTTTTTTGATCGAAGTCTTTACAGACCATTGCTTATCTTAAAAGGTTGATCTAGTTCTAATGGAAAAATGCGTCGTGATGATAATAGGAATTATTGGAAGTTGGGAATGAGAAGTAATTTGAAAAGAGAGGGAGTGACTATGGTCTTCGGGAATTCTTCGGTCACTACGACATATTACTCGTAAATGTATTGTGTAACCTGTTACTGGTGACCTATAAATACCACATCACGTGTAGGTACCTATACCAACATTTCGCCAGTTATGTTTAAGTCCCATGTAATAGGGGGCGAGCCTATTGCTATCAATCGGGTACTTATCCAGACTCCGGACTAGGTACTAATGAGAAATTCAAGATGGCAAAACTCAATAACACTTTGCCCAACTCGGGATCGAACCCAGGACCTTATGCTTAGCCACCACTAGACCAACGATGCAGTTCTTTATAATCTTCTCTAAACTGGAAAGGTTCATCTAGATTAGGTAGGAGTTCAGGGGGCCTAAAAAGGCCACTTTGGCAGAATCATAAACGTATTTTGCTGTTTTTCGTTGCAAGAGATTGGGATTGGATTTGGATTGGTATTTAAGCACAGACAAAAAAAAATAACTGAAAAATCCTTCACCAATGGGATTTGATACGATTAACATAGCAGTTAACTGTCTATTAGGATTTATAATGATTTGATGAATTCCTTTTATGATTCTGCAAAAGTGGCCTTTTTAGGCCCCCAGGCGTAGCAGCAATATTGCGTCTATTTCTAACTGCACTCGCTTAGAATTAAAAAAAACTGCTCTTGCATTCAACGCCAAGATACTTCCAGTTTTTTAATGGATCATATCTGAAGAATAGATTCAAAGTTCAAAATGTTTCATTTTACATAAACTTACATGAGCACGTATGAAACGTCAGAAGGTAGGTGCACGGTTCTAATTGGTCGTTTCCTAAGTAGAAGAGCCGGCAAGAAACTCCACGGTTACTCTTTTAAAAATAATTAGCTTTGACAATGTTCAAATTAAAGTAGGAGGAGAACAGTAACTGTTATTCCTTGACCTTCATAATCTTCACGGAAGTCTCAACAGTCAACTCTGCAACCGTCGTTTTTTCTGGGACATCGGCTCAAATTTCTAAAGTAATACATAGTATTAAGAGGTAACATTTACGAGTTTGTATATAGGGGGTAATCTTGGGAATCATTGATCAGATTCCAAAAATTCTTTCACTAATGATGAAATGAAATGAAATGATGAAATGATTTTATTTTTTTGTAAGTAGGTTTGTACAAACACTTTTACACGTCAATCATGTTTTTTTTTTAAACTAGATGAAGTCGGCGTTTCCTATCTGACTACTCTGAGAAGAAAGGCCGAAACAAACTCAGAGGTCACAGTCTCTTTTAAAGTCCAGACATAATCTTGGTCAGGTTATATGAAGACCATGTAGATCGATGTCTGAGGTGGTCTTTTGAGGAAAGAACCACACAGATTGAGAGGACCTGTCCAGTCAGTGCACGCATTTGTCAAAAATCGTGCAGCTCAACTCAAGACTTAAGGAGCTCAACGAATGGGAAGCTATACCTAGTGTTACTGAATGTCATAGGATATATTTTAGGTTAAAACAAGAAAGTTCACGACGATGAAGTCGCGGGCAGAAGGATAACGGACATCATTCAGGTGCCGTACATTTTATACCCAAAAATTAAAGTCAGAAAATAACTGGCTCTCTGGTTGGACACCATTATTATTTTTTACTATCACAAGGAAAGTCTGCAATTAACCCCTCAGGCTGCACTTTCGTTTCTGGGTTCGAAATGAATGATGTCCTTTTAAAAAGTTAGTTAAAAATCCCGAATCGGTAGCATAGCTACAAGAAACAGTGCTTGTTTTCGATACATTTTTCATGGATTTATTTTCGGTTTTTCCCTCTCGTCAATGTTACTGTGCAAAAAAATATTTTGCGTTATAAAAACGTCGAGTTTTTTGCGTGTCAGTTTTGGTCGCCGCTAGGTATATACTATGTACACAACATGACAATGTTTACGATGGCCGAATATCCAACAAAGTTGGTGAGATGTTGGATAACAGTTTTTTATAAAAGCATTTTTGTAGCGTTTAACGAGGTTTTATGTAATCACTAGTTATCAAATTCTCAATCAATCAATCAACTCAGCCTATCGCAGTCCACTGCTGGACATAGGCCTCTCCCAGACTGCGCCACAGCACCCTGTCCTCCGCCTTCCGCATCCAGTCTACCCCAGCCACCTTCTTTAGGTCGTCCGTCCATCTAGCTGGGGGGCGTCCCACACTACGCTTGCCGATACGCGGTCTCCACTCCAGGACTCGTCTGCTCCACCGGCCATCGGTCCTTCGACAGACATGGCCAGCCCACTGCCACTTCAGTTTGCTTACTCTGCAAGCTATGTCGGTAACTCCGGTTCTTTTCCGGATAATTTCATTCCTGATTTTATCCTTCAAAGAGACTCCGAGCATAGCTCGCTCCATAGCGCGCTGAGCGACCTTGAATTTGTGGACCAGCCCGACCGTCAGTGTCCACGTTTCAGCACCGTATGTCATGACGGGCAGGACGCACTGGTTGAAGACCTTAGTCTTCAAACACTGCGGGATAGGTGACGAGAAGACTTGACGAAGTTTTCCAAATGCTGCCCAACCCAACTGGATCCTCCTGTCGGCCTCTTTCTCAAAGTTGTGTCTACCGAGCTGGATGACTTGGCCTAGGTAGACATAAAATCAAATTCTACCATCTAACAAATGCTGCAATTGACTGTTCCTACAACGCGTTTTATCTAATCGTGACACCATAATATAAACAGGGGGGTAATTCTTGTACTTTTAAGAACGTTCACATTTCAATCTGTCTCAATCTGTCAAAAATACCGACAATTTTCATACATTTTTGACATCGATTGTCGCTGAGATGAGATTGGGACTAGATTTTGAAATTACGGGAATTGGCCATATGACCTTTGGTAAAGGAATAAGGTCATGAGAGTCCTGCCTGAACAAAAATCATCAAAAAATGGCAACAAATAACAGTAAGAAAACATGGTCATAATATTGCTTTTTCCGGCACAGTCAGGCTTTATATTATTCTTTCAATAGAATGTCTAATTTTCGACCGACTTTGTTTTTTTTTTTATTTGTTACCTCTGTACTCGGGTAGTTTTTGAGTTAGCTTCAATAATATGTATTTTTGCCACTTAGTTTAGGTATATTGATGATGAATTTCGTGAAAAATAAAAACTTTTTTACAAAAAAAAACAACCGACTTCCAAGAAAGACACCACAAAGTGAAATATGTCTTTTATTGCGGAAGTCGATGGCAAACAACGAAAATGCAAACCCAACGACACCGTCTTTCGAAATTAAAGTTACTTTTCACTTTGTAGTGTCTTTTTGGAAGTCGGGTGTGTGTTTTTTTTTTTATATAAACAGTCCTTCAGACCGTATTTCAGCCATGGTGGTATTCTGTAGTTTCTGCCTGCCCCCATGGGAAGAAGCTGTGAGTTAATGTATGTTTGAATATAATTAGCTCTTGGTTTTAGCCCTAGATTCGCTTACAAACTGAACCCGACCCATACTAATTCCTATTCCTCTTTCAGAGAAAGACCCGTACCCAGTGGAGACCCTGCCAACCTGCACCTATGCCCTGAGCGTCTGCCACAACGAGAAGGCCTGTTCCGTACTCTTCGACCGGTTCAAGAATGCTTGCAAGGCTCGCGATGGTGAATGCCGTATGGAAGACAGGTAACTCTTGGATTATTATTTTTAAAACTGGTTGGTAGGTTCTCGATGAAGACGTACCTAAATGATAAAGGACTCGATACACTTCATCATATATATCATCATCATCATATCAGCCGAAAGACGTCCACTACTGGACATAGGCCTCCCCCAAGCACCTCCACTTCGACCGGTTCTGCGCTTCTCGCATTAAACAGGTTGCACATTGCTCGCAGAACAGATGGCCGATGGGGCCGAAAGGTTCTGGAGTGGCAACCGCGTACCGGAAGACGTAGCGTTGGAAGGCCTCCCACAAGGTGGTCCGACGACCTAGTGAAGGCGATACACTTAGCGTGACTTTTTTATTGGCTGCCAATCCCACTGAAAGAAGAACTCCTGAAGAAGGGGAGACATGTGCACGTGAGCAGTGGGGGATCCAGGGGGGATTTGTCATAGGGGGGGTAAAGCACTCAAGAGGAGTGGAGACGTGGAGATGTAATTTCCAAGCTGAGATAATGCTTTAAAA
Organism: Oligia fasciuncula; assembly: GCA_963082905.1. NCBI lineage: Eukaryota > Metazoa > Arthropoda > Insecta > Lepidoptera > Noctuidae > Oligia > Oligia fasciuncula. Next base: position 9,069,108 of record OY720411.1, read on the forward strand.
CCGTGACTGTAAAAATACCCAGTTACCTAATAAGCGAGCTCCAATCCCACAATTGAATATAGGAGAGCCTATATTCACAACACAATAAAGATAAGAGTCAACGTCACAGCTTCAGCCTGAAATCCTGAAATAAACAGGCCGTAGCTAGATCGATACGAATGAAATACTCTATTTGAGAGCAGCACTGCTATGAATTCATAATGGGGCCGCCATTTTTAAACAGTAGTATAGTTTATAATAGTCTGGGAGGGGCCCGTGGCTAAATAATAACAGCCGCACAGGTCGATCTATCAGGTTAAGCTACGCATACCGCGGTTGGTCTGTGGATGGGTGACCTGCATCTTTACTTAACGAGACCCCTCCGTGCCTCGGAAAGCACGTTAAACCGTTCGTCCTGGCTGTCATTCGTGGATCTTTGACAGTCGTTACGGGTAGCCGGTAGGTAGGAAAGTTTGAAAACCAGTCTTACCAAGAGGTATCATATTACCCAGTAACTGGGTTGTGGTGATCAGATAGACAGTCGCTCCATCTAAAATACTGGTATTCAGCTGCATCCGGTTGGACTGGAAGCCGACTCCAACATAGTCAGGAAAAGGCTAGCGAAAAAAAATCGCCCGCAAGAACCTAGGCTCTCACAGGAATGAGTGACAGGGGTGACGTTCTACAAAGCCGAACTTTTCCTAAAACCCGACAGGTCCTTCTTCCGTGTGTATGAGCACGTACTTGTATGGAGGTGTTCAAACTACCGCGAATAGTCGCGTGACTTCCTAATCATTAAAACAACAGACGCGAGCAGTCACGTCTCAGTTTGAACAATCCTTAGTGCTTGGCAAGACTGCAAACGCGGGCGCGGGGCGGGCGCGGTGCGGCTTACTCAAACTTAAGCACTTCATTTGAGCGTCCATAGAGGGCAAGCGGGCGGGCGGGCGGTGAGTAGCGCGGGTTCCTTGGCACGAGGAGCGCGCGGGCAACTCACGCCATAGCTCGTTCATACAAGTGGCGGCAGTGAGTGCGCGGGCGGCCCGCACGGGGACCGGGGTTCTCAAATTAATACGGGCTTTTTTCTAGTAAAAATAAGTCTTCTCCATCCATATTATATTTTGACAAAACTGGACACGACATCACTCAGAACGAAGCCTCGCTCGACTGCGGACAGGCAGATCGCGCGCGCTCCCGCACCCGCGCCGCTCCCCGCTCCGCGCTGCCAGTAAACTTATCGGTAAACTTATATTAACTGACATTTTAATGGACTTTAAAGTGCATAATGTGTGAAATTTTGCACTAGTTACTTATATGCAAATATTGCATTATTTTTTTACAGTCAGCAGGTTTATTAATAGCTGCTTAGTGACTGCTTCTTTTTTCCAGGAGTAAAAAGAATGATTGTCTAATGAACACTCATTAGACAATCATTCTTGTTTCTCTTAAATTTAGTTTAGGACTACCTATTAGGTAAGTATGCATCAGTAAAATTTTTAAATTTTTTAACACTTTACACTTAAGGCCCCTCGACGTAATAACAATTAAGTTGTACGTTGATTAAAATATGATTCGCGGTCGTAACAAATATGTATTTACAGAATTATAATCATTAAAGTCATCAACACAACTCTCTAAGACCATGTAATGACTTCTATTGTGTCTCGTTCAGTGTCCTTCAATGTGTTAATATCTAACATGCTATGTTATCCAAACTGCGTAAGGGACAACAGCTGGGTAATTGCGTAACACACATAACAATCGCAATGGGTTTCATTTTGTACAGTTCACCCACGTTCATTGCGTTATTACATTATTGATCAGAAGAATTTTTCAAACCTATGAACCTCAGAATTCTCAGATTGTGATTGAAAGTGTATTACGGAATTAGGATGCAGTAGTGCTATTCTGTAAAAAAAACTCACCGTGAAAACCGGATATCTATGGTGAAAACTAAGGTGAAGTGAGCGTGAAGTGAGATGTCAACACTACCAATCCCTAGCATCAGGTGGAATGACAGCTCGAACTCGAACTTCAAGCTCACTTCACCTAAGTTTTCAGGGTGAGATTTTTTACAGATTTCTATATGCAAAAAAACTTCTACACAACAGTTTAGACAATCCGACAGTAAATTGCAAGTATTTTCCGAACTCTTGGAGATTAAATTCCAAGACTTACAAATTCTTTCAGACAATCCTTGCACTGCACAAACAAAATCAAAAGTAATTTATTCAAACTAGGCTGAGAATCAGCACTTTACGAACGTCAATTACAAAAGACAGTCCCCCAAAACGCCCGCCCTTCACCACTGCCTAGTGCTTTCGCTGGGGAGAAGAAGTGGCGCAACAAACTCCCCAGCAGCACAGCTGTCTGTTCAGTTAAAACGTACTTGCTTCAATACAATAGTAGGTATGCAAAGTAATTAGTATTACGAAACACAGAACATTAAATTTCAACAAAAAATTTCTTACACAAACCAGCGCTGGGGCTCTGTCTCGTATACATGGTCTTCATATAACCTGACCAAGATTATGTCTGGACTTTAAAAGAGACTGTGACCTCTGAATTTGTTTCGGCCTTTCTTCTCAGAGTAGGCAGATAGGAAACGCCGACTTCATCTAGTTTAAAAAAAACATGATTGACGTGTAAAAGTGTTTGTACAAACCTACTTACAAAAAATAAAATCATTTCATCATTTCATTTATCTAGGGTCTTAGCATCATGCTGAGCGATGGCCGTTTTGCGTAGATGTGACGCATCTCCCAAATTGTTTTTTTTTTTGTGTTTTTTTTTATGTTCATTCATGTTTGCCTCAAATGAATGTATTTTCTTTCTTTCTTTCTTTTCTTAGACGAACCTCCTAATTCCTCATGACCACATTTCTAACCACCCCTCCTCCACCAGGGAATCCTGTCGCGAGGCCTGGGCTGGACTCCGGCTGTCCCCACTCTTCGGCTGCATCTGCCCCAACACGCACATGAAGAAGCGATGCGACCGCATCTTTGCCGTGGTAAACCACAACCCCTGTGTTGGTGAGTAAGCACCTTTATTTGCTCATGCTGTTGTGTTTTCGCGAGTTCTGAGTGAAATTAAAAAGATTTTAAATAATTCTTGAGATTATTTAGATTAATTACGAAATGGACGAAACATCTAAAAAGTCATCTTCTTGCTCTGACGGACTACCACCTAGTATTTTTTTTTTCCTGTGGAAAATTCTCTTGAATCTTGAAGCGTTTTTTTTTTTAGATTTTTGCAATGGCGGATAGCGGGAGAGTTGCTTCTTGGTATCAGGATTATATTAATGGAAGTACTGCCCCAAGAACGTTAAAGTAAAAAAAAAGGAAAAAACTAGGTCAATAGAAAAATTAAATAAAAATTCCACGGAATGTGTTTAATAAAAGTAGTACAGTTTTCTGTCTAACAAGATGTGAGGAAACTAAAATAAACAACAAATAATAATTAGAATTAGTTCTTACAACATAGATGTGACAAAATTTATTCAATTTTGTACTCCTTTTTTGTATTGAACCCGGGCATAATACGACACGACCCCAACTTATTCCGAATCCAGCCTTCCCTTCTTACCGGTCCACAGACTGCTGAGCAAGATTCTTACCGGTCCACAGACTGCTGAGCAAGATTCTTACCGGTCCACAGACTGCTGAGCAAGATTCTTACCGGTCCACAGACTGCTGAGCAAGATTCTGTAACGTGTTGAACATTTTATAAACCGGTTCTCTGGTTGGAATAACACCATTAATATTTTTTACTATCACAAGGAAAGTCTACAATTAACCCCCCCCCCCCCCGGCTGCACTTTCGTTTCTGGGTACGAAATGAATGCTGTGCTTTTATGCATCTTTCGGTTGCTTGAGTGTGACATGGGATCCCGCGAAAAACTGATAAAATTTCGGAATCCACTTTATGGTAATCTGCTAAAGTTTCTAAAATCAATTCGGTACCATCATAATCACTTTGGTAAGAGGTGGTTCCGTAGGGTTTTCCTAAGTAGGCAGCGTATTCTTGGATAATTCCCTTCCTGATGTAGGTAAATATAGGACACTTATTTCCACTGCGTAAACTCATTATTCGAGGGGCCCGTGGCTAAATAATAACAGCCGCACAGGTCAATCGAACAGGTTAAGTTACGCTTGCCGCGGTTGGTCTGTGGATTGGTGACCATCTTTACATACCGTGACTCGTCCGTGCCTCGGAAAGCACGTTAAACCGTTGGTCCCGGCTGTCATTCTTGAATCTTTGACAGTCGTTACGGGTAGTCAGAAGCCCGAAAGTCTGACAACCAGTCTTAACAAGGGGTATCGTATTACCCAGTAACTGGGTTGTGGAGGTCAGATAGGCAGTCGCTCCATGTAAAATACTGGTATTCAGCTGCGGCCGGTTAGACTGGAAGCCGACCCCAACATAGTTGGGAAAAGGCTAGGCAGATGATGATGATACTCATTATTTAGGTGCGCGAAATATTAACCAAACCATAGATAAAACTCCGAACTTTAGCAAAAGAAAGTGACGTAATCAATTATAGATATAAATTCTCACTAAAACAATAACTTGACACTCTAGCTAGGTCGAGGTCGTGCTCCCCCCCCCCCCCGCCCCGCACTTATGCGGAGGTAAAGTGCTTCTTCTTCTTTGATTTATCGCACCAAATATCGGGATTTTAGAAAATATTTTCACGCAATCAAATTTGGCTTTTCTGTATTTGTTATGGTTTTTGTTTCTAAAATAAAAGTATACTTTACTCCTATAGTATAATATGTTACTCCTGATCCTGCCGGGTCAGCGGGATTGTCCGAAAGGGTTGCCGCTGGCCCGGAACATATAGGGCTAAGGAAGGAACATGGGTGGGTTTTAGTCAGTAAGAGTCTGACACTCCTTCCGCTCCACCCAGAGCGGGACGGGTCATTTGATGATTTCCCAGCCTAAAAAAAAAAGTTACTCCTGATTGAATTGGACGAGCCGTTTCGGAGATTAGCCAGAACAAGCAGACAGACAGACAAACATTTTAAAAATAGTGTATTGTTATATGTACCGTATATACTTTCATATGCATTTCGTAAAAAGCTGTAATTCTGGCATTACAAACAGACCTTTAATTTTATTTATTTGTATGTATAGAATTAAGACAATTTCTTAATTACACTCAACAGCTATTTTACTTCATTAATTAACCAATACGGTACTTATTTTACACACTAAAAGCTGAAAACCTCAATCATTTTCTGTAAGTAAATGATATCAAGAGAAACGTAGGTATAGGTATTCTATTATTTATTATCACCCAACTACGACTGGGGCCTTTAAAATATTAACTACATCAATCACATAGGCCATAAATTATTTAAATTACCAAACCGAGGTCTGTCCACCAAAATACGATAATATTAAAACTATAAATCAACTGAAAACGACTGTTTCAATACTCAAAACGTCTGTTATAGTAATTTTTTCATTTACTGTAAAAAATAACCAGACTTCGAATCGTGTCTACTTTTTTGTTAAAAGGAGTATATTTAGAATTAAAATTAGGTAATAATTATTACCTAATTGACTCGAGTTGTTTTGAATGAAACATGGATAATTTCATAAGAATAGTTGTTGCTGGCTTTAATTTTGTTTTCTAACATTTTATTTTTTTAAACTTACCTATTACTTTTATTTATCTTTATATACTAGGTAAATACTAAATTAAAAGACTTAACTTAGTTAGTTAAGTATTTTAATTTAGTAGTTACTATATAAATAATAAATTATACATAATTAAATAATAAAATTATACTAAAACTATTTACAAACTAATCTTTTAATATAATTTATCTATTTTGTTCGAAAAATCTTTAAAAACGCTGTCATATGCAGTGTCGCGATTAGGTTAACGCATTAATTGAAAACACGTATTCTACATTACGTATTTTAAACATACACAATGAAAATCACACTAATATTGTTTTTGTGTATTTATGTGTTTGTTACTTCTTCACGCTCAAACGGCAGGACCGATTTTGATAAAATTTTGTATGGAGGTAGCTGACACCCTGGATTAACATATAGGCTACTTTTTATCCCGATATTCCCAAGGGATCGGCATTTACTCGGGTAAAACCGCGGGATGCAGCTAGTAATTAATAACAATTAAGATTCTAGTCGTGGGACCTTTTTTTGCACTAATCTCTAGAACTAACAGTTGGATTTGAAAAATTCGCCTTTGATAGCCCAATTCTTGAGGAAGGTTATAACATCACGCTAAGATCCTTAGGAACCGAACAAAAAGAAAAATAGTCCGAAAAAACGCTAACCGAAAACGAAGTAATAGCACAGGCGGACGATGTGATGCGACGCGGTAGGTCGAGGGCCGAAATTAAAAGGCCGAAAAAAAATTTTTTTTTTTAATTTTCTGCAGACGAAGTCGCGGCCAGAAGCTAGTAAAGAATAAAGAAGATAAAAACTTCAACAAACAAACCTTACTTACACGTCTCCCTAAGTAAAGATCAGTCCCTAAAACCCCATTCAACCCTCTACCCAAAACTCTCTAGGAACCCGAAACTATTTCCATTAGTGAGGGGAATCAATACAGACTATTATCCGGGATCCGGGATTCATTCAATAACCACTCGGCTAGCTAATATAAAGGAGTGACTAACTAGGTATTGACCAGTACATATCAAGGACACAGATCAGATGGTTCGAGGTAGGACTTGAATAGGGTAGGTAATTTAGGTCGTCTGGGAACGGGAGAATAGAATAGAATAGAAATACTCTTTATTATAATACCATATAAATTACAGACATAAAAAAGAGAGAAGAAGAGGGAGGTTGGGAAGGGAGGGAGTTTGTTGAAAGAGAAAATTGGGAGTGAATGGTATTTCAAGGGAAGATGTAACTTCCAAAATATTTTTTAGTGTTTCGGTAAGTATACACGGTAAAGTTTTTGGTAAAGACTTTTTTAACGTCATTGTTGACTAGCCATATGGTAGGTAAGGTAGGTAAAAATCTATTGTTTGGAACAATAGATTTTTAGTAAATAGATAATTGCTTCATATTTTGCAATAAATTACCAGCGTTGTGTCATCGCGCTTCTCTTTCTTTTCTATGCAGTCCGACAGTGACCGCGCTTTAGGTCATGTAGTACAGTCAACAGCAAAAGTAGAAGTCGAAGTGATTCAAAAGTATTCTACGTAGCAAGTATTCTAAGTAGTAGTACTTCGACGCCACACAGTTGTGACGCGAACTCTGTTCATTAGTATTGAATTTCTGATTTTGATCATCTACTTTTGCTGTTGACTGTACCCTTAAAATCATTTATCATTTCCACACGAGGAGACGCCGCCGCCGGCAGGGGACGCCCTAGACGGACTTATAGTAACCTTATTTGTGATGTTCTTCAAAAAAGCTAGGTGCGTAGTAGGTACGCGCAACCGGCGTACGTGTATGACAAGCGGACTAATTGCCTAACACACTATCAGTAGCAATGGGTTTCATTTTGACAGTTCAACAACATTCATTGCGTTATGTTGTTGAGCAGACCCATTTTTCGAACATATGAAGCAATGGATTAGCAATATCCTTCAAAATGATTCAGATAGAGATGGATTGTGTGCTACGCAATTAGGGTGCTGCTGCGGTGCAATTCTGTAACAATCTCACCGTGAAAACTTAGGTGAGGTGAGCGTGGAGTGAGCTGACAATAGTGTCAATTCCTAGCAAAAACAAACTCACTTCACCTAAGTTTTCACGGTGAGATTTTTACAGAATCGACCAGCTGATGTATGAACATAAACGATGCAAAAGAAGTATGTAAGGATCGTAGCAGGTGGTGTTCTATAATTTCTGTCTACCCCCCATGGGAAGGAGGCGTGAGTTTATGTATGTATGTATTACATATCTACCTATATAAATGAATAGCTCATACAGGTATATTATAGTTCTTTCCGTCGCATCGCCTGCCATCGCTATTACTATGTTCTTTCTGACTTTTGCTCGGCACCTAAGTGTCTTAGCGTGATGTCAAGTAGCCTATAGCCTTCCTCGAGAATTGGGCTATGATATGCAAAAAGAAATTTTCAAATCCGACTGGTAGTTCCCGAGATTAGCGCGTTCAAACAAACAAACTCTTCAGCTTTATTATTACTACTACTACTATAGATTGAAAGAAATAATAACAGCCGCACAGGTCGATCGACCAGGTTAAGCTATGCTTGCCGCGGTTGGTCTGTGGATGGGTGACCATCTTTACATACCGTGACCCCTCCGTGCCTCGGAAAGCACGTTACGCCGTCGTTGGTCCCGGCTGTCATTCGTGGATCTTTGACAGTCGTTACGGGTAGTCAGAAGCCCGAAAGTCTGACAACCAGACTTACCAAGGGGTATCGTATTACCCAGTAACTGGGTTATGGAGGTCAGATAGGCAGTCGCTCCATGTAAAATACTGGTATTCAGCTGCATCCGGATAGACTGGGAGCCGACCCCAACATAGTTAGGAAAAGGCTAGGCAGATGATGAGATTGAAAGAACAGTCAATCTGCCACATCTACCACACCATAATAATCTTTGACTCCTATATATAATATCTCGGGAACGTTTGATTCATTTCTTATAATCTTAGTGGATTGCTAGGGCCGGGATCTCGCGGGAAGGGGCCCTAATCCCGCGGTAATCCCGCACTCATCCGCCCACCGGCCGCGTCAACTTCCAATCTCCTTGGATCCCTTTAATTCCATAAATTGATCTTGACTTTTCCAAATCTTCGTATTATCTGTTAGTTCGTCAGATATATGAAAGATATTGGAGGCGGGAGTAATCCTTCGTTTCGGATTTTAGTATCTAATACGTTGTGTTGTTGAATTAGTTCGGTGAAATGTGTTTTGGATTTTATAATATTAATAACTTATCATCACGCTTATGGCTAAGTAATAACAGCCGCACAGGTCGATCGATCAGGTTAAGCTACGCTTGCCGCGGTTGGTCTGTGGATGGGTGACTATCTTCACATATCGAGACTCCTCCGTGCCTCGGGCTCTCGGCTGACATTCGTGGATCTTAGACAGTCGTTACGGGTAGTCAGAAGCCCGAAAGTCTGACAACCAGTCTTACCACGGGGTATCGTATTACCCAGTACGGCTGTAATTATTTTTAGCCACGGACCCCACTCCTAAACATAACTCCAAGCTTTATAATTCTAGCCATACCTAACCATGTCGACCTTTTCTCAATTTGTCACAATAAAAATTACTCATAGTAAAAAAAATCTTAATGCCAAGTAACCCACCAAGTGTTCCATTTTATGGCTCAATATCACGAAGCTTATAATAAGCTGGTCATTGTAAGAACTGACGTCATTCTGGCCACGTGTACATGAAAATAGAACAATCAATAGTGTTTTTAACTTACACCGATCAAGGACACAAGTTTAAAAGATTTATTTTTAGGAGAGTGTTTAAGTATAGGAGTATAGAGGGGCTGGTGGCTAAATAATAACAGTCACACGGGTAGATCTTCAAGATTAACGCTTGTCGAGATCGGTACATGTGTAAGTTTGCCATCCATTACATACCGAGACCCCTCCGTGCCTCGGAAAGCACGTTAAGCCGATCCGACTGCGATTTGTACATCTTTAGCAGTCGTTACGAGTAGTTGGAAACGAAAGGTTACTCGTATTAAGTCAGATTATTTTAACATTCTTTTCTGGTGGAATATGTTCTGGTAAATATTTCGTTCAAATTACCATACAACAAAAAATATTTTGTAAATATTGTAGAATAAATCTGAAACTGGGCAATAATCTCCACACAATGGGTGCCTGAAGATGGACGGGGCCGCCGAAGCCGGCCCAGAAAGAGAGTCTGATGCCGATATGACCTGGATGCGTCCCTGTCTGTCTGTGCTTTCTGCCTGTCCCCATGGGAAGGAAGTGTGAGTTTATATACATATGTCTGTGTGTCGATAATCTTTAGGAATAAAACCATCGTTTGCACTGAAGCCTCATGGATTATCGAGATTATTGGTATACCGGAGTTAACTTCATCATACATGACTAATTAATTAATCAAAAAGCTACTTCAGGATCTCACATTCAGTAGGATTCCAATAAGGACCTTAAAACCCTAACTCATTTGATCTCCTATACAAATTCTAATGTTAGATCGTAAGTAAATATTCTGCTAAGAGAAAAGATATTAAATCAATAACGAAGGAGTACGTTCAAATTCTAATGAATAGTTAATTAAATATTTAGTGTACTTAGGAAATTTTCTTTCCGTTGCTTTGATCCGTGCGTAATAATAATTAATAAACCCTGAATAATTAGTATTAATTATTATTCATAAGCCGGCCTGGGCCCCAATTCAGTATGGTAATTATTATTCCCCGCGTAATCTTATCACGTGCAAACCGCGTATGGTTGTCAAGCGCGGTATATTGACAGTTCAAACCAGTCTGACGCAACTGTCTAGTAAAAAAGTAATTTAAAAAAATTAAACGGAAGTCGGTGTCTTGGGATCTGTATTTTAGTTTTATGCCACCGACTTCCGAAATTAAAGTTATTTCATAATTTTGAGTTAATTTCTTTTTGAAGTCGGTTTAATTTTTTTAAATTACTTTTTATTTCGTAATTTTTAGTTTTTGCACTAGTATTTGACCAAGGTTTTGAGATGTTTTCCCTTTGACACTACACCCGTAGCTCTTATCAATAAGCCAGGCCGTCACACTTACACGTATTAGTCCATATCTTGAAAATTACTGAATCGATCTTGATGAAACTTGCACTGTTCTCTAAGGTGAAGAAAATGTAAGCCAATAAAAAAAAATGGTCACGATCCGATTAATAGTTCCGGAGATATGGGTGGACAAACATACATACATACGTCTATGAAATTTTGTGTATTTGTTTGGAAGCCCTAATAGATCATCATATGTGAATATAATGCAATTCCAATAATATTACATACGTACGTATCGAATTGTTAACCTCCTTTTTTTTGAAGTCGGTAAAAAAGAAACTATGAAACGCGTACTAAACATAATGGCGGCTATCGCTGTCTCGCTTTAACATCTATTCGACTCTATCATGTTTAGTTTAGTAGGGGAGAAGGGGGGAATTGGAGCCTACTAAGGAAAAAGTTCAATAAAAGGCAAATTTATTGATACTTTAGGAACTTTTTATTAGAAACTAAAACCTTATTCATGTGACTGTCATTTAATCACTGCGTTAACGTTAGATTATTAGGCATTTGGCCACAGATAAACTTTAAAGAAAAAAACAGAATCGCTCTCATTACCCGACTTTGCGGGAAATGAGAGCCTATAAATGCCCATATGTGTAATGGGAGCTACTTTATTATTAAATTAGCCTCAACAATTTCTATGTCAGTCTGAAATCTCACTTAATCATATAAATTTTAATACAAACGTAATCGTATAACAATTAACTTTAAAGATCCAAGCAAAAAACGCAAATATAATCAACCGGGCTGTCAGAACCAGAAAATTCTTTAAGTGCCCATTTACCGCAACCTCTGCAACGGTACCACATTTCGATATTTTTTCCTGTGTCACAGCAAATAGCACACAATATCTCTTCTTCTGAATATTCTTACTCATCGTCGCAAATATTCTCAACGTCTTCTTCATCAGACGTGTCAGTTTCATCCTCAAAAAGTTTTTATTTTACTCTTTTTACTTTTTCTTTTTTGTTGGTTGCCTTCTTTCGTTTTTTTCCTTTTCCTGCTGTTTTAGTTTTACATTTTTTCTCTAAACGTTTCTTCTCCTTCTCTTCAAATACTGCTTTCATTGGCGTGCTAGATATAATTACTGAATGTTGTTTTTGTCGCGAAGTCTTATTTTTGTTAGATAATTATATAAGGTAGTGGTGAGTCCACTACCCTTTGGCATCTGAAAAACAAAATTTATTTATTTATTAAAAAGGCACATCAACAACACAAACACAAACATTTACAAATAACAGAGAATAGAGACATGGACTAGTGTTTATGTCAATTACAGACAGACGTGCACAGCATTCACAACAAAAGAGATGAAAAACACAGCATTCACGTTATATTAAAAAGCATATGGGGCAATTGGAGCTACAAAGGGTAATCAGAGCCTAATAAGCTCTGATTACCCGACTACCACCATTTTGAAATAAAATAAAATGATATATTGAATCTAGCTTGTAACGAAATTATACGCACAGATACTCAAATTTGATAACATTAGCTATAAAATAAAACAGGTTTGATTGTAATAAACGTATAACTTCACACATACCTTGCCGATGAAATTTCGTAGTTATTATAAGCGCGGACCAAAAAATCGACAAGCGTCCGAAACACGATCGCAGCGTGTCGAAGGCGCCCGAGTGGCAACCGGGTGAATACGAGCTGTAGTTTTGTCTCTAGTCGCACCGCTCTCATTACCCTCTGGCTCCGATTACCCTCTGCATGTTTAGTACATCCCTATCTTGTTATTATGTTGGTAGCTTTACGTCATGTCTGCAGTCTGTGTTATTTTTGTTTTGTTGGTATTCAGTTTTAGTACACATTTCATACAAGCGACGTTTTTCAACTTTTTTTCTGTGGGAGTTCCGTCTCTTAAATATTTTTACTTACTCTATGGTTCAAACCACGTCAACTTCGCCTTCATTTCGCGCGGTTTTGTTCATTATTGTGTCATTAGAGAATACGTTATTAGCGGATGTCGTGATATGCTAAGGAATTGACGTGGTTTCGAAGGAAGGAATCATTAAATGGGTATAGTACCTAGAGGACCCTGGGCCTCGATTCTGTATTATCTTACAACGTGCAAACCACGTCAGGTTTTTAAGTAAGGAATCAGTAAGTGGTCATAGAATTAGGCCCGGCGCCCACTATCGGCATCGGCACGGCTGAGGATTTTTATGCGACGAATAAAAATGTAACTTAATTGTGTGGCGATAAAATTTAAATTTCAATGATAATAATCATCGTAGGTGCAAAAATAAAGAATCCGACATTCCGTGTCATAGAAATTTAAATTATATTGTCAATACTATTAAGTTATCTTTCTCTCATGAACGAAGTTGTAGGTTAAAAAAAAAAACGGGCATATACCAAAGTGACTTTTTTCAATTTATGTGTACTTTCTGAGTTTATCTTGGACATTACTGACATCCTACTCAAACTCAAAGCATTTATTTAAATTAAACCATTTACAGGCACAGTCGGTCAATTAGACAGAAAGTTGAAGCTATGTAAGTTGCCCATTCCAAAACGTAGATCTCTATGGAGAAGAACGGGCAAGAAACTCCAAGGACACCCTTTTAAATCAAGATATTACAAAATCCTGTGTACATTATTCTTGTTGCTTCTTTATATTTGAGAACAATATCAAAAAAACCGGGCAAGAGCGAGTCGGACTCGCGCACCGAGGGTTCCGTACCATCATGTTTTTAAATTTTCATCGGCGAGGCCTATATCTATTCATCAGAGAATTTTAACACTGTGCAATGCAGTGTAGAATATTGCAATTTTATGTCAGTCAAGTTGATAGCATTAGTAGTTCTTGAGATATCCAGCTGTGACAGACAGACAGACAGAATTAATCTCACCATAAGGGTTCCGTTTTTACCATTTTGGTACGGAACCCTAAAAATAAAATGAAGAAACCATTTGCTTACACGTGTTTTTAATAAGTGTACCAACTGGGTTAACCACAAAATATCTTTTATGTTCGAATCTCTGCAAGTCACTCTGTTTAACGGGTTACTGTATTGCGGTGGTTGGTTCAATACTTTACTATTAACATTGGAATTTAGGCCGCTGCAAGTAAAATCAAGCGAAATGAGGGATTATTGATCCAACCCACCCCCAGTGCGAATGCGGTGCTCCTGACCAAACCATGCCCCAGATGAAGGAGTGTCCAAAGTGTCCATACAACTGCATTTTTGAGGAAGGACCCTTAAAAACGCCACAATTGACGTGACCAACTACTAGGTCCAACTCAACTAAAACAATAATCTGCGTTACCGATTTATACAAAGTTGATTGGGAAAATTTGACCGTTTTGGGTAGCTTGATGTCCTGGCGTCTCTACATTAAAATTGTAACAGATCTAGGACGCATATATAAAAAATCACTAAAGGAAATCGTAAGTAAATGTAGTACAAGTTTTTTTTTTTAAACAGTTCATTATTTGCGGGAGTTAGCGTTAATGGCTTCACTACAGCATCCGAACGAATAAGTATAAAATGTAATCCCATTTGAGATGAAAACCTGAGCGGACTCTGATTTCAGAGAAAAACTCTTAATGTTTGAATTTCACTCGGCCTTGTTATGTGGGGAACAAGGAACAAGCGATTAGCGGGAATAGAATTTTTGCCCTCACTCAGAGGGCAAAGATTTGAAATAGACTTACCTAGGTATTCATACAGATCCCAGGGATATGATATATAAGCGTTGCACGGGGGGGTTCCGGAATTGGTCTTTTATGAGGAACCGGGACCACCCCTATGTGCTGATGGTGATCACCGGAGTGGTTTTAGTGAGGTAAAAATCCCACACTCCCCGCAGGTCAGGTGTCTTTTGAAGGTTTCTCCGAAAAAAAAAAAGGTATTCATACAGATAGATAGACACTATTCTACAAGTAATAAATCTTTTGACAGATATAATAATAGTCTATGATGACAAAGAGTATGGTGGTGTTATGCTTCAAAATACATATACACAGATGTTTAGAGCGGTGATATGTTTGATATTGAAATGATTTACAAAAGCGCATTGACTTCCATTAGATTGTTTTATAAAAACTTACGCTAACAGTAGATGTGTATTGGCAGCCTATTTTCTAATTTAACAAACTGGGGATAGTATCAATTTGGGAGAAATAATTTAATTTGTCAATATAAAATTGTATTTAGGAAACGGCAAATGCCGCAAACTTAAATATACAACTAAATAGCTGCAACCAGTATCCAGCCCATCTAATCTGTAGGTAGATGTCTCACCGTGAAAACTTATGTTCTTCACTTAAGTTTTCTCGGTGAGATTTTGACAGACAGTGTGAGCCGTCAATAACCTTCCGGTGGAATGACAGTCACTTTTCACCCAGGTTTTTATGGTGAGTTTTTACAGGATAGACCAGCATATACGTACGAAAAGTTACTGAAAAGTAATGAATATATTCTTTATTCCCTGAATCATCACCATAAATAAATAAAGCAATTTGTAAACGGTTTATTTTAAAATATATTTAAATGTTTATAATATTTACATAATCCATGCTAATGTTTAAAATAATAATAATATGTTACATTTATATGAAAAAATAATCAAAATAACGAATATTACTAACAAAAATAAATATTCTGACAGTTCTCGAACTACCCGCTATCCGCTTACAACTTAGGCCATCTTCTCAAGGACTTCGGATTGTAACACGAAGCGCGGATTAAGGATTAGCAAGATTTAACAAACAAACATAAATACAAGACGTAATTCAAATCTTACACTTTTGCTACAGATTGTCAGACGTAAGCTCTCGAGATCCAGAAGAAAAATGTGAATTGTTAATAGGTTTTCTTCTGCTTCTAAGCAACCGTTAAGTTAATCGTATCAAATCCCATATGGTGAAGCATTTTTCAGTTTTTTTTTGTCTGTGCTAAAATACCAATCAATCCGATCCAAATCCAATCCCAATCTCTTTAATTATACCTACGTAGTGCAGCGAAAAAAAATTAAAGCACGGACTGTCTTCGCTATATTACGATTCATAATGTTATCCTTATATGATACTCCAAAGTGGCCTTTTTAGGCCCCCTGAGCGTCGAAAACACAGGCTTTAGTACCTATATCAGCATCCTATCAAAAGGCATTAACTACTTATTACCTATAATAACGACTTTTAAATGTCAAATAAGTCCCACGCAATGAACTAAATAGCGAAATAATAACAATAAAATTTTAGTGTGGCAACAATTAAAAGACAGTTAGAATATAGAACGTATTTGTCAAATCAAATCAAATCATTTATTTCTTTGCAAACATGGGTAGATAATTGGTCCATAGATGTTGTCATAGAAGTTAGATCTCCATGTTCTGCCGTCACATGGGCATGCATGCATGCATGCACTGTATCATTAACCTAGGTAATCTGTGGAAACGATGTGGATTAGAGCAGTGGTGGCCAAGTGGTAACGGCCGCGACTTACGAGTTGTAGGTCGTAGGTTCGAACCCAGACAGGCGCTTTACTTTGTGTAAATTATTTCATCACCACTGCTCTCAAAACGGTGAAGGAAAACATCGTGAGGAAACCGGCATGTCCTAGAACCAAAAAATTCGAAGACATGTGACATCTACCAACCCGCACTGGGCCGGCGTGGTGGATTACGGCCCACTCCCTCTCACCGAGAGGAGGCCTGTGTCCTAGCAGTGGGAACATTATAGGCTGATTATGGTTATGGTTATGGATGTGGATTGTACATTTACCCACTTCCAGTGTAATCTTAGATGTACCTTATATGGAAATCTATGCAATAAGGCACACGAAGGACAAATTGACGGCTGGGACACAAAATACAGATAGCATAGAAGGCAATCACAATTATGTAAGTACTTCACTTTACCTAACTATGCTCGGCGGTCGCGCTAGGGTTGTCAACTTTGGCTTATGCACAAAAAACTATCGTGGTAGTGGCACTCGTATCTAGTTGTTTGATTTATTGTTGAGCTTATTCTACAATATTAAAACAAAACAATAAACACAGTATTACAATACAAAAAGTTTACAGAACAAAAACATATAAAATTTTACATTTGTAAATTTTCACTACATCGAAAATCCCTTAATTAATTAATTTCGGTCTAAAACGGATAGGTAGGACAAAATAAATTGTGCCTAACAAATGACACTAAAAACAACACAATATCTACACAAACAAAAAATCATGTTTTCAACTTACGTAATAGTTGGTGCCGTGAATTTACCTTACAAAAAAGTTACTTCGTCTATACTGATTCAAAATAGGAAACTATTATATAAATCGAGCTTAGATAGCCATTTTTTGTTGCTCCATTTTCACAGACGCGTGTCTCAAGCGGATGACACTCGCGCTCGCACTACTCTCAACCACTCCGAGATAACGTGTCCGTAAGCGGCATAGATATCCGTGGTGAGCGGTGTCTATGTGTGCGTTGCTCGAGCGCACTTTGTATGTAGATTGCCTTCTGGGATTTCCCTGCGTTCTGTCGTCGCGGAGAAATTGTCCATCGTCTGCGTAGCGCCTTACGGCTGAACCCAATAACCTATTGACAGATCGCTACTGATGCTCAGACCAAATAAAAAACCAAGACAGAGGGCTGTCCACAGTAAAGTGAAGCCGGTTTCGTGGGTAGCTCACCGTCCGATCAGGACCAAGCCTGTGCCGGACGGCGCGTACGTGTTCCACGCGCGCCTCCAAGAGATGTCAGCATCAAGTAGGGCACCCTTAGGGCCGAAGCCTGCCGGGTCAGCGGGATTGTCCGAAAGGGTTGCCGCTGGCCCGGAACGTAAAGGGCTAAGGAAGGAACACGGGTGGGTTTTAGTCAGTAAGAGTCTGACACTCCCTTCCGCTCCGCCCAGAGCGGGAGGGGTCAATTGATGATTTTCCATGCGAAAAAAAAAAGCCGGTTTCGTAAACATGTGTGCACATAGTGAGGTGCAGTTTGATTGTAAATGGTTGCAAATGTGTGCGTGTGAGCGTGTATGAACAGAGCGGAGGTGTAAAGTTTTTGAATGCTTCACTCTATTGTTCGCAGCGCTATGTCTTGACTTTTTATTTGGTCTGACTACTGCTGGTAGCCAGTACAAATTATAACTGCCAGTATAATATAATCATACAGATCCCTTTTGATTTAGGTTATTGGGACGTTAAAACCAGAGATAGACAGGTTTTTCTACCTCCAGTATGCCAAAACTGGTGATAGATAGGCAATAGGGTTCGGCCGTTAGACTACATTATGCTAAAGTAAATAGTAGATTAAGTGGCATTACGTCACTGACACTCCCTTCTGCTCCATCCAGAGCGGGAGGGATCATTTGATGATTACCCATGCGAAAAAAAAAAAAGTGGCGTTACGTGTCACCTGAAGAATAGGGAAATAGTTGTACCTACCTACGTCTCTAGATCAATCGGACAATCACTAAGGGCGAGTGGCACCGTGGCCCAGAGCGAGCGAGATCGTGAAAAAAAAACAGCTGTTCTCTAAATTTTGGACGAGTTAGACGAACATAAATGTAGGGAACGGCTGATTTTTTTTTCGCGATTTCAGGTTTGGTCCCATAGTAAAAGTTGTTCATAATGATGAGTAAAATCACGTGTTTAAGTATCGGTCACTAATTACCAGTCACCCTATATAGGTAGTTGTATTTTTGGTGTTGTTGGTTGTCATTTGTAGATCTTTGACAGTCGTTACGGGTAGACGCAAGCCCAAAAATTCTGACAACCGTTCTTGCCAAGAGGTCTCGTGTTGCCCAGTAACTGGTTTGTGGAGGTCAGATAGGCAGTCCCTCCATGTAAAATACTGGTATTCAACTGCACGCGGTTAGACTGGAAGCCGACCCCAACATAGTTGGGAAAAGGCTAGGCAGATTGGATTGAGTTATGAGGTTAGATGGGTTTATATCTTAGCTTGACATTGCACCACTTGTAGCCAATTTATTTGGGAACAAATTACGATTTCTAAATAAAACCATGTTTTATCGTCATTCGAAATTTTATTCAGATATTTTTTTATGATTAAATACGTTCCACTTCTAGATTTTTTTTTTTCTGAAATAATTAACTAAGTTAGAATTACTCCAAAGGCTGTGGGACCTTATTTGATCAACTTTCATCTAAATCGATAAAACTGCCCGTTGTGTCACCCTTTGTACAGTTTCTATTTATGTCTGTAATTTATAATGGTGTAATAATAAAGAGTATTCTATTCTATTCTATCGTATCGACATATTTCATAGAAATACAGAGTATTTTCAATTCCAAATACACCCACATGTTTGATTACAGTTCTTCCATTTCTTTAGACAAATACATCTGGAAAGAAAATGTTTATGTTAATAATAATTTCCAACTTCGTCAAACATCCCGAAAGCATGTTTTTATCATTTTTGTATGTACATACATTTATTTATAAGTCTTAAAGATCTTTTCTTAGTCTTGTTCCTAAGAACAAAAACTCGGTGTTGTTTTCTTAGTTTTGGACAAAGAACTTATTTTGGTCCTTGAACTACAATTCTGTGAATGTTTTTGTAAGACAAACGTGTGGTTTGAGGTTAAAGCCTCAAATTCCCATACTTCTGTTTACAGTGTCTTTGGAATGAAAATAAAAAATATTTGACCCAAATTAGGAAAGGCACACAAAATAAGAGCTTTCAAGGGCTGTCAGTGTCAATGTTCTACAGAAACATAATGAAACTGACAGCCCTTAAACTTGGTTTATGTGCTCATCGCGTCCAGATTCATTGGTGAAATTGGCTCCATCATCATTCATTGTTCTTTGATGTTTCATAGACATTCATTTATTTATATATACTTTATTGTACACCAGAAAATACATAAAAAAAATACGATTATTACTACAAAACATACTAAGGTCTTAGATCTTATTTAACAAATATCAACTTTATTTTAGTAGTAAGTTGATTTCAGAGTGACTAGCATTATTGAAAAAGTTATAAATATGTGTGAAGATGTAGCGTAAATTGAACTTTATTGTGCAGGACTTATAGGAGTTTTTCCATAAACTCGTATTTGTTTACACGTTTGGCAAGTAAATAGCAAACGCAGATTACATACGTATCAAAGATTCATATACGTATTTCGTGATTGTAGGCCTAAAATAGCTGGTTGACGACATAAGCCATGTTTTCTCATAAATTAAACGGTCGAATAAACAGCTGTTTATTTCCACTCAGTTAGCAATTCACTTCAGCAACATTTGCACACAACAAATTTCAGTTACAGGGAAAACGTTCCCTTTGTCTGCTGCGTATAGTCGGGGAGCCGCCGGTATAGTCGGGGAGCCGCTGGTATAGTCGGGGAGCCGCCGGTATAGTCGGGGAGACGCCGGTATAGTCCGGGAGCCGCGAGTCAGCGTCGAATTTATTTAGAAACGTTATGGAAGTAAACGTTTTCTATTGTTAGCAAGTGTTTTGTTGGATATTTGAATTTGTTATTAATGAGGTAGATGCAAGTTTTCTTGTTGATTGTTACCTACTGAAATTGAAAGCGTAAAAATCATTGTTTAATGGTCACTCAGCGCGCTATGGAGCGAGCTATGCTCGGAGTTTCTTTGAAGGATAAAATCAGGAATTGAATTACCCGGAAGAGAACCGGAGTTACCGACATAGCTTGCAGAGTAAGCAAACTGAAGTGACAGTGGGCTGGCCATGTTTGTCGAAGGACCGATGGCCAGTGGAGCAGACGAGTCCTGGAGTGGAGACCGGTTTGGGACGTCCCCCAGCTAGATGGACGGACGACCTAAAGAAGGTAGGTGGCTGGGACGGACTGGATGCGGAAGGCGGAGGACAGGGTGTTGTGGAGCAGCCTGTAAGAGGCCTATGTCCAGAAGTGAACTGCAATAGGCTGAGTTGATTCGGGTTTTTTTTTAAATTAGGGCAAAACAGTATCAAAAACGAGAAATGCCAAAATACCGATCCATCAAAGCTCACAGTATTGTGGCATTTCGGGCTAGCTCCTAGCCTACATGTTACAAAAGACTTACATTGTGCGCAACAATTATAGAGCAGCAAATATTAGCCGAGCCAATGTGCTACTGAACTGAAATGTTCGCAATGAGGAACTGCTTCGCCCTGGTTTTTAGCTGTGTTTGTGCTGGTGGTACATCATGTTACAAATTGTTCGAGGATCCGTGAAGAATTTCTCCATATTTCAGTGAAATTCAACACGGATTCTCGGCAACAACATACTAAAATAACAGCAAATTTTTTTATCAAAAAAAAAAGTAATCCGAAATATACATAGGGAGCAAGCGACGCCGCAACGTATAGTTGTCTACCTGCAGCCTTCAATAGCAATTTCCAATTGCTTGCGAAGTTTTTTATTTTTAGTGAATGAATGAACGCCTGCTTTCCTTCCTGTATAAACTACCTAATGACATAACACTGATGCACACTCACTATTAATTTTTTTTTATTGCTTAATCGATCCACTCTGACTTGACCTGGATCACGCCTGATGGAAAGCGATGGATGAGGTCTATGTTGGAACGAGCGTGCCCAGAAGATGCCTAAGGCACTGGAACTCCCACGCATCGAGAAACACAGCAGGCTGCTTGACGCCGGACTCCGGTGGAAGGGTGGTCGCACATCACCGCAAGGGAAGAATTGGCCAGTCAAATAAGGTGTTGGGTGTGACTGTCCAGGATGCACCGAGCGCTCGGATCAGTTGAGTAACTGTCGGAACAAACTGCGCTACACGAGGAGGCTTCTTCATGCATCCCAACATTTTTACAGATTATTTTATCCGTTTCACGGATCCTTGTCCAGTTTACTCTGCGCAAAAATTTAGTAAAATGTTACACAATCCGCTTTGCAAACCTTTGCTTTGCAGGACCAGACCAGACAGTGGATAATTAAATAAGAGGATAGGTAATAAATGAGAGTAAACAAGAACTCAAGAGAATACATTGCTTAAGATAGGTTGACAGACTTGAGATTCTGTCGAATTACGTATCTAATTAATAACCAATTTGATATACCCAACAACAACGCATCTAAACAACCGCATACAGAAAACTACTTACTATCAAATCTCCCAACAAAATACTAAATGACACGTCCCACGTCACCAAATTTCACGCCGCGTGCCATAAGTGTGCGGCGCTAAGGACCAATAACTTCAATCGAATATTAATTTCGGAGAAGTCAAGGGCCCCCACAATTTGGAAACAAAGGGGCCCTTTCATCATCATTCACCTTTCATTCATCGACCTTTGTCCCAACCACTTTGAGGTCTCACGCTAAAGCAAACCTTTTTAACCGACTTCAAAAAGGAGGAGGTTCTCAATTCGTCGGAACCTTTTTTGTAGATTTCTTTTGCCTTTGACAGGGAGTTTCCCAGTTTCCTCATTTTACTGTAATAGTGATTGTAGGTTACTGTTTTAGTTTTGCCACTTGTTTTTGGCTGCGGTTGTTGTGATGGAAAGAGGCCCGGATTTGCCATACTTTTGTTTAGTTATTTTTATAATCGAGGCTTTCATATCCCACACAAACCCATCGGCAATCGGCATCGAAAGCCGATGGTACTGTTAGTGTGTTCCGCAATTACCCCGCGGTTGTTTATCATGATGATGGTAATAAGATTTAAAATTATTAACTTTAAGTGCTGTAACGTTGTTTTGAGTTTTCCTTTGGTTCAGTCAATCTGAGTTGAAGCTTTGATTTTTTTACTGCACAACAGACCATTTTGAGTTGTATCTTCAAATATTAGACTATATCGACTACTAGATAGGTCTATTATTATTATTATAAATATTGTATAATAAATAAATTGGCTAGCTAAACTCCGCAAACGCGACGGGTATCGCGTTTTCACAGAACCTGCGGTCATTGAGCCGAAAAAAAGTCATCAAATCTTTTGTTGACGTCAGTTTTTTTTTTGTTTTATATCGTGTCAAAGTCAAAGTCAAATCATTTATTTCAAATAGGCACATTAAAGGCACTTTTGAACGTCAAAAAAAAAACTAAATAGAAATGATTCTAGTCGCCCATTCGAAAAGGTAGTTTTCGTATGGAGAAGAATGGGCAAGAAACTCCACCGTAGTTACTCTTTTAAAAATGTTTTACAAGGTCTTGTATACATAATAAAATTTATATGTGAACACGATGCACCCATAATAAAATTAGTCTACCACAAAAGGTAAAAAGAATTAAAAATTAAGCAATGACAGGTAAATCAAATAAGTGATAGATACATGGTGCTCACATATTTACAAGTTATTTTAAAAAAAAGAAAAATGAAAAAATGCAAAAGTAGTTGAACTTTAACAAGTGTGTGAGCCACTGCAGTCGCAGATTGTAAAATTGAATTAGAATAAGATGTCATAATTAAAAATATATATATAAATTAAATTAGGAACAAGTTTGATTTTGTCTAGACTTCTAGATTGTCCTATGGAGCAGGACCAGCATGTTTCCAAACATTCTTATCTTGGATATAATCCTCTAATTTGTAATATCCTTGTTTACAAAGTGTACTTTTAATATGAGTTTTAAATTTTCTTTCATTTAATTGCAATATGTCACAAGGTATTTTGTTGTAGCATTTAACACAGTACCCCATAAAAGATGTATGTACTTTCGATAATCTGAAAAAAGGTTGATCTAATTTATCTTTATTTCTAGTATTAAAATTATGCCTATCACTTATTTTATTAAAAAGATGTTGATTTTTTCTTACATACATAATATTTTCATAAATGAATTGGCAAGGTACCGTCATGATATTAACCTTTTTAAATAGTTCCCTAAGAGATTCGCGACGACGTAGATTGTAAATGGCTCTGACAGCTCTCTTTTGTAAAATAAAAATGGATTCAATGTCAGCAGCCCGACCCCATAGTAAAATGCCATATGACATAATACTGTGGAAGTAACTAAAATAGACCAAACGCGCGGTTTCTACATCTGTTAACTGTCTTATCTTTCTAACAGCATAAGCGGCGGAGCTTAGCCGCCCCGCAATAGATGTTATATGAGGTCCCCATTGTAATTTCTCGTCTAGCGTGATTCCTAGGAAAACTGTCTGATCAATAAATTCTAGTTTTTGGCCATTCAATATGATTTCACATTCGCTACTTCTAACATTCGGTAATTTAAATCTAATGCATTTGGTTTTTTTTTCATTAAGTACTAAATTATTTACCGTAAACCAATCTTGGACCTGAAGAATAGAGTTATTCACGTCGTCAAGATTTTGTGACCGTCGGTCTATTTTAAAAATTAATGATGTGTCATCTGCAAATAACACCATCTTCGGTTGATTTTGAAGTAATTGGGGTAAATCATTAATGTAAACTAAAAAGAGGAATGGACCCAATATCGAACCTTGAGGAACACCCATTGTCATTTCAGACCCTAATGAGTTTACGCCGTTTACTTGAACTTTAACCTTTCTATCTTTCAGGTATGATCTTAGCAAGTCAAGTGCTGCTTTTCTAATTCCATAGTGCTCCAGTTTCATCAGAAGTGTCTCGTGGTTTACGCAATCGAACGCCTTAGAGAGGTCGCAAAAGATTCCAATGGCATCTTGTGCTTCTTCCCAGGCGTTAAAAATGTTCTTTATAAGGGTAACACCGGCGTCAGTAGTGCAACGCCCTTTGGTGAAACCGTACTGGTGTTCATGAAAGATGGAATTTTTATTAAAGTGACGTAACATTTGATTGAGCATCAACTTTTCAAACACCTTACTGAGAACTGGTAGAATTGACACAGGTCTATAATTGTTAGGATCTTTACTATCACCGGATTTGAACAATGGTACTACTTTACTATGTTTCATAAGATCCGGAAAGACTCCTTGGTCAACACTGGTGTTAAATATGAAAGCTAAATAGGGCGCAATAGTTTCGATGAAAGATCTACATACTTTTACAGACATTCCCCAGAGATCTTCTGTTGATTTAATGTTAAGATCTCTAAAAGCTTTTATAACAGCCTGGGGGCTTGTATGCTGAAACCTAAACTCCAAAGGGCATGACTTTACATTCTTTTTAAGTAAGGCAGCAGAAAGCGTGGGGGATGAATTTAAAGCTTCAGTAGTTTTAAGGGGAATATTAGAAAAAAAGTTTTCAAATTCCTGAGCTATTTCTACATCTGAGTTGATGGGGCCATGTGCAGTCTCTAAATTAAATTCAGTGTTAGGCTGTTTTTTCCTACCTGTTTCATTATTTATTATTTGCCAGGTAGTTTTTATTTTATCATCAGCTGATTTTATTTTATTGCTAATATAAAGAGCTTTAGCTTTTTGGCACACACTTTTAAAAGTTTTTGAATATTTTGCAACATACTGATGAAAGTTTGTATTATTCATATGTTGCTTTAAGCCATAGAGTTCAAAAAGTTTTTCCCTGCTTTTACGAATACCTGGAGTCGCCCAGTCACTAAATAAAAACTTTGTGTGAATATTTTTAGTTTTTAGTGGAAAAGTGTCATTAAACTGCGCGTTTAATATTGAAAAGAACTCGGCGTAGAATTCATTTGGGTCACCTATATTATTAAAATTCTGATCACATAACTTACTTTCCAAAGAATTATTTAATTTCTCTAACTTTTTACATGTAATTGTCCTAAACCTTATTTGAATTTTTTGTAAAGGCATGTAGGAGCTAAATGTTATTTTTTGTCCACTGTGATCAGATGGCAACTTATTTTGTTATAAGTGATAGGTACTTATATCTAAGTACCTATCACTTATGTGAAGTTTATACAATAATCCTTTTTTTTTGTTTATCATGTTCAGCAGGGTAATTGCGTAACACACTATCAGTAGCAATGGGTTTTGGATTGGTTTCATTTTGACAGTTCAACAACATTCATTGCGTTATTTATGTTGTTGAGCAGACTACACACTTTTCGTACTCAAGGAGCAATGGATTAGCAATATGCTTCAAAATTATTCAAATTGAGAGTAATAGGCAATAGCAATTAAGAGCAGTGGTGGCCCAGTGGTCACGGACACGACTTACGAGTTGTAGGTCGTAGGTTCGAACCCAGCCAGGCGCTTTACTTTGTGTAAATCATTTCATCACCACTGCTCTCAAAACGGTGAAGGAAAACATCGTGAGGAAACCGGCATGTCCTAGAACCAAAAATTCGAAGACATGTGACATCCACCAACCCGCACTGGGCCCGCGTGGTGGATTACGGCCCACTCCCTCTCATTGAGAGGAGGCCTGTGTCCCAGCAGTGGGAACATTATAGGCTGATTATGGTATGGTTATGGTAATTAGGGTGCTGATATCGATACCAATCACGTATATCGATACCAATCACGTATACGGAGTTTTGCTAATTCAATTTGACCATGTATATACCTGAAATATACGCAAAAGACGACAAGAAATATTCCACAAAACAAAATTATATCACCAAAATGCCGACCCTCCACTTATAGTAACCCTCAACTGACACTCAAATTACGGAGGTAAATAAACCTAAAGTACATTATATGACCCTGTCATACCTAAATCAGATACAAATAATATTTGGAAGCGTAATAATTTAGTACTTGTCGCACATAATATACTGTAATGGCAGCTGACAAGGTACAAGGACTTAACGTGACAATAGATTTGACAGTTTTCTAGGTTAACGATAAACTGGAGTCTAGTAGGTACTATAGAGACTTTCAATTTTATTTGATTTATTAATCTTTAAATTATTACTAGCTGCGTAAATGTCGATCCCGTGGGAATATCGGGATAAAAAATGGTTGCCTGTAAAGTCGGTTTTACGGGCGAAGATTTTACGTGACAACGTCTTTTTCTCGGTAGAATATTTATTGATATGAATATAATTAAATTGCACAATAGGAACAAGGAATTAAATGAAAATAAGAACGTAACGTTACCGAGCGTTACACTTTTTCATAAGTGACTCCCAGCCGCAACCTAATTTAAAATAAGAACGTAACGTTACCGAGCGTTACACTTTTTCATAAGTGACTCCCAGCCGCAACCTAATTTAAGACGTTGTCACGTCAAAAAGTAGCCTATATGTTAATCCAAGGTGTCAGCTACCTCCATACGAAGTTTTATCAAAATTGATCAAGCCATTTGAGCGTGAAGAAGTAACAAACATAACACACAAACACCCTCACACACTCACAAACTTTCGCCTTTATAATATTAGTGTGATTATTACATCACTCAAAAGATACCTGTTTGTATTTTATATTAAAGCTAATAATTTATCTCAGAAAATACATCATTATTATAATATACGAGTAGTTTATTGTTTCCTACATTTTGACGAGTTAAACGAACATGGGAACAGCAGATTTTTTTTCGCGATTTCATGTTTGGTCCCATAGTAAAAGTTGTTCATAATGATGAGTACAACGTCTTCTTAGGAGGTTGTTGGTGTTTTTCCAATAACAATGTATAATTAACAAATGCTTCCTCTCTCCTAACCAAAGACTATTTATATTATCTTTGCTCCTAACTCACTTATTTTGCTATGCCCGTGCTGCTATGTCTTTGGATTTGTATTTTGATTTGTATGTTATGCTACGTCTTTGGATTTGTATTTTAGTTTTTTGCTACCGACTTCCGTAATTAAAGTTATTTTTCACTTTATAGTGTTTTTTGGAAGTCCGTTGTTTTTTTTTTGTAAAAAAGTTTTTATTTTTCACTTTTTAGTGGGTCAGTTTGTAATTTATCTAAGTTACAATAGCCTAATGTCAACTGCTCATCACCTTTTACAAAATATTGCTATTCCCGATGCAGGGACGTTAATTGTTGAGGAGTTCTCCTAGTAAGAACCAGGAGAACTCCTCAACAACCACTCACCATACGCATTGTGACGAGGATAAATCGTTTAGCAACCATATTAAAGTAATCGAATCGCAACTCGTGAAATATTTGTCATTGAGTAGTTCCGATGGCCATCTGTGGTCTTCATCATCAGCTCCACTTTACCAAATGATGATTTCCGAGAGCAAATGCTCAAGTTACTTTAAAAAATACCCAAATCGCTATAGCTTTGCCTATAAAATTTGAGGGTTTCCCTCGATTTCCATGGGATCCTCTCATCAGATTCCAACTTGATGATAATGGAACCACCTCGAGAGTATATCCTTTCGAACAAAAAAAAAAGAACTTTGAAAATCGGTCCACAATTTGGCGGAGTAATCGCGTAACAAACACACAAAAAAAAAAAAAAAACATACCGTCGAATTGAGAACCTCCTCCTTTTTTGAAGTCTGTTAAAAAGCAATCACTCTTCGAACTCAATTATCAACTACGACCAATATTGAAATTCCATTCCAGATGACCCAAATAATAAAACAAATTCTGTAGAACCAAACTATACAATATATAAAGCAGTAAAACTGGCGTTGAACAAAACCACGGGTCATTTTGTTGGACCAGAAGCAAACAGTTTCAACAGTTTGTAGAAAGTTTGAAACAACTATGGGCCGAGGATTGTTCCCTGTGAAACTATGATATTTGACGCACTGTGATCGCAAATCGACTTCGTTTCGTCATTCGGAAATGGGTGGATATTAGGGCTGACCGTTCGACTTACATTGAAATATTACTATATATATATATATACATTATTATGATCGTCCTATGTTTACTTAATTTAGTAATTTTCTTGTAAAGGGTGGATTAAGCTTATCAGTTTACTTAGGTTGGAATCTTTATTATTTTAGTTTGAACATTAGTTTAGGTTTTGAATTTTAAATTCAACAAAAAGAATTAAAGTCGCTGTTTGTTACTAAACTCTACATACACTCTCTGAAATTATATTGGTACATTATATTGTAACAATATAATTTAAAAGAGTATCCGTAGAGTTTCTTGCCCGTTCTTCTCCACATAGATGCCTAATAAGCTTTAGAATGAGCAACTAGCCTCATATTTCTGACTGACCGACTCCTAGACGATTCAAAAGTGCCTGTAAATGGTTTAACCGTTTTAATGCCATAATTACAGAAACAATAAAATTAAAAAGTCATTATGTCTCGCATGGATCCACGTTCCATATATATACGAAGGGTTAATTGAAATAAAGGCTTTTAGTTTGAGTTAGACCATGGATGAATTACGGCCTTACGTAATTTCGTGAACAATAAGTAATACTTATTAATAGATGCAGAGTTCAATAACCTTCCATTCCTTGTCAATCTCAATGCACCACTAGATGAAGCAAATCAGTATTCCAGCTAACCCTGGTTACGAACGCAACGCTGTTTCACGTTGACAAGCAACGTTTACTTGACAGTTTAATTGCAATGATAATGGACTTGCCATCTCTGTCTGCTAACGGATAACATTAGTTAGGACTAAGGTTAACGTGGTGGTCAAAGGGATTCTGGGATGGTGTTCTCATGTACCATTCAAGAGATATTGTAGTGACATATAGCAAGATTAGGATAGCCTAATTTAGTAGTAGTGTTTAGGATTGTCATTAAGCTTTGTATTATTGGAGCGTTTTAAGTAAACGAATACAATCTGTCAAATGTCAAGTTTGTCAGTTGAGTTTGAAGTTTGAGACAGAACTATCTCTCTCTCTCTCTGCTGTCGATGTGAAACCTATGTATCTGGCTCTCTGAGATTACAATCATATTTAATCTAAGTATTGAGTTTACTTTTCGCTATAAAACCATCATGTATTGTTAAGTGTTTGAATTAGAAATATAGAAAAGAAAGTAAGAACGAAACATTATTGGGACTCGCGCAGGAATATCCTCCACTTTGTCACATAAACCTTCAAAGGTTTTTAGACAAGTGTATGCATGTAAAAAAATAGTGTAATTGATTGTATTGAAAATAAAACTAAAAAAAAAAAAAAAAACATAACAAATAAAACAAAAGTAAAATAAAAATAAAAACGGAACGTCCTTTATGAGGCCAAAAAGCCCCTTTGTCAGCAAGATGGCGCGGCATATAAATATGTAACTCCTAGTTTATTTTTTAATGGCACTGTCTAATTTCAACTTTATCTTTTACACAATTACATTACCTTAACGGTTCTTATACACCAACATGATAATGTAAAACAACTTTGCTACTGTGAACCAAAGTACTTTAATTCAGTCCAATTTCAGTAAACATCACACTTATTCCCCCTCTGCCAGCCCCTATGTCCACTATTCCATGTGTCCATGTAGCGGTCGTTTTTCGGGCAATATCCGGGGAATAATGTACACGGGGTGCTGCTAACAGACGGATAACCTACTCGTAACGACACGGAAACGGAAAAAGAGCCTTAATTCTTTATTGTCAGTGCTGTCTGTTTGAGTTTCTTGCACTTCATAAAGATAAAGACCGGTATAACCTTCATTGTAAATGTGAATAAGGTTTTAAATAGAATTCTATCCGTTAAATAATATCAAGAAGATGAATTGGCTTTTAATAACATTCTTAGTATTGCTACTTTTAATTTTCCCCAAACATATTTGCATACCTGACAGTCTTCCTTGATTTATATTTAAAAACTTTTCATACTTCTTTTTCATCTCCGGTTCTAATTGAAACTTTTCGTTTCACGTTAACCAATTCGAATGACAATTACATTTTCTAAGAGAAATTAAAATGAAAACAATGTTCATCATCTCTTGAAATTATCATTGAAAAAACATTGATGTTTAAATAAATGTACGGACGGTTTTTGAAATGAAAAGACTCCGTGGGTCTATTTGTCCGAAGTTTAAAATTTAACATGGAGACCTTTCAGTGGGTACGTGGGAACATACAACTGTTCAAATTACTCTAGCTACCAAGCTTGGGGAAAATATCCGGGTCGGGGCGTTCGGTGAAAAATACCATTCAAACTGTATTGTTATGTGGGAGGTAATCTGAAAATGACACGCCTGCAAGCGTTGTTATTCCGCCATTTTGTTGGGTCTCCGGCTAATATAAAAATGGGGTAGTTTATGTTGTTTGGTGATGTAAAGTGTTGTTGTGGTTGCAACATTAGTTCCGTTTTTATCCATACATGATATGAAGCTGTGGTTAATAAGACATCCTGTATATTTTCATAAATGTTTATTTAAATATTAACATGTGGTGGTGGTAATGTGCATGGTCATTTCTATATTAATTTTTTTTGGTAAAATGTTTTGACTCAGAACTCGCGAACTTACTAATATGAAACTAACTAGCAATAGCTTTAAGTGTGTAATATGGCAACGCATAGGTACACGCGTAATATAAGTGACACTTATCAAAATCTATCTTGATGTACGTATGTATAAACACTGGTCCTAAGATCCAATCTTGCGGGACACCATCAACATCATTATAAGTTCTATAGATATTATATTAATTTAAGCAATTATACTAAAAAGAATAATGTTTTCTAACCATGCGACACGGGTTTACAAAGCGTACAGCATTAAACAATACATAAATAACTACAAAACCATAACACTACACTATAAAATGCTTCTGAAGGAGTACTAGACTCACTTTCAAATAGCCGTCAACGTGTTAACTTAGTTGTTTTACGTATTTGATTTCGTTTTCCATTAATTTGTTATACGTGCCTATTTTATTTCAACACAACTTAGATGCATAGGCCTTAGGATTGACTTAGATCACTACTTTACCACACAAGGCTGTTTCAACTTTATGTTTCACTGGACACTAGCTTCTTTTTAGTGTACTCCTGACCACACACCGTACAAATGCCCGCAGTTACCTTAACTCTTGGCTTCCAACACCTTCGGACTTCGGTGACCAGTCTTTTGACAGTATCGTCTTTCGGGGCGGCACACACTACCCTAGTCACGTCTACCTGGTTTCTTGAGCACTCTCAAGGGAGCGAACTCCCTTGAGGGTGTTCGTAGTGCGGTGGGTGAGCGAGCAGAGGTGGTGGTGGTAGTGTTTGTTGGTAACGTGGTTGTGGGGCAGCGGCGGCGTGGGGCGATTGCCCGCCGTCGGTTCGGGCGCTGTTCGAAGCGCCCCGCCGGCCGACTGCGCGCACGCCTGCGCTCACTCGCTACGCTGCTCCTGACGGTACCATCCTGCTGCTCACCGAGAACGGCACGCGGCTGATGACCCGTGCCGCCGCCGCCAGCCTCCTGCGCGCCGCCCTCCTCTCCCCGCGCCCCCCTCGGCCCCGCCATGGTGAGCCGCCGCCGCACCCTCTCTTCATCTTCTCTCTTTCTATGTGTCTGTCGGATTCCGTCGCCTCTCGCACTGCACGCTTCGCACTACGCTTCGTAAGGTAGGAGCGTGGCAACACGTGCCAACCATAACATATACCAAAAAAAATGCTCCCGATACACTCTAGCAAATATTTTAATCCTTTGAATTATATTTCTAGCGGTTTTATAAAGTTTTACACGGTATCTCACAGTTTAGAAAGATTCTAACGAACGTCTCAGCTTTCTTTTTTAAAAGACACGGCTTAACAATTTGAAACTCTAGAATTTTCCTGAAATTTTAAACTTAGTGAAGGCTGACCCAATTTTAATAATAAGGTTTTGAATAGTATTTCAATTAGCTACATAGTGACTGCGGAATTAGTATAAGTCTCCTTAACGATTTTAATAAATATTTAATGAACATCCGCTCCTACTTTATGCCTGCATGCTTTTTAGATTGTTGCTCTCCTTTTCCTTTTAACGCCATTTTAGACTTTCATTTGTGAGGTAGTTTTACACATACTGAATGTCTACTTTGGCATCTCTTGCAATGGGCATGTCTGCATGTTTTCTTTCTGCATCTCCTGTTTTTCTACGATCTCTATGGTTACTGCGCGGCATAGACTGGCTTTGATAAATAGTTCGAGCGGGACTGCCAACCGGGGAGGCTTTGCTAATCTCATTCCTTATCCGGGACATTTTCTAAATCGTTCAAATTTTAATTTTTGCCCGTTTAATGTCGTAACGTTTTCGAATATCGTTGTTTATTGTATTGGATTGTCATTTTTATATTTACCGTCAGTAGGGTCAGTTTTTTTAATATCGATGTCCGTCGATCGACCGGCGCGATCGCCTCTGATGTTCTGATTTCGGAGTCCCGTCGCGCTATGGCTCGATCGTCGAGCTTGCCACAGCTAAGCGATTCGATGGATGACATTCCAGTAAAGCTGATGTCGGACGGAAGGATCGCGAATCGAAACGGGACCGGTGTGACTTCGTGGATCGGCGGTATGTCAATAACACATGATGGGAACCTGATTGCTCCGGACAAAATTATGACGCACATCCACCGTTATGCGAGCCCGCACTACAATCCACACGGGCACCATTACCACCGCTGGAACCATGAGCCGGGGGGGAGCGAGGACCCCCTGTACGCGACCAAGACTGTCTACGGACCAGGATACATTGATGAAAACCGTACGTATGGCGTTGGTATTCTCAATGCGTTGACTAATCTTTTTCCTATTTACGATAACTCACATATTCACTCTGTCTGATACTTATATTACTTTTCAACAATTCAGTTTCAATAAGAGGTATAAAAAGATTAGTTAACGTAACCAAAACTATAGGTGGTACAAATGAAAAGAAACACATATTTATAACAGACAGTACAACTAACCATAGATATCGTAAGTCACATCACTTCGATCTTCAAAACTGTACAAACTAGACGGTTTTAGGAAACCATCGAGACATGGGTGATCTGATTCATTTCTTTAGCACCTACATGTAACTTCTGAGTGCTCTCTTACTCCTTTATTATTTCGTCCCCCGTAATCCGAGCACTTTAGTTTAGATCCTCCACCAATTTTATAGTAAACGATAGTTTATCTAACAGGACACAAAGTAAAGCTTTGCGTAGAGATAATGACTAGAAGGGATATAGAGCTTTAGAGCCCTCGTGTGCTTCCTATCCTGATCCGAAAAATTGTAGAGAATTTAGTTTGTAAAGGAGCGATTTAGCGAAGGCGCTTAGATACGAAAATCTCCGCGAAGCTTTGCAAATTGCGCTCAAAGTTCATCTTCCACGGACATTACTGTTCTCATCGGGTAAAGCTCGGATATATTCGGGAAAGTTATTTATCTATCTAGTCGTACACGGTGATCCACTATGCATGTATCCATTAAATATTCTATTCATATTTAACCTTAAACCGGCACAGATATCTCATGGAGTTTTTGCTTCACAACGAGTTTCGTAATTTGAAAGCATGTCCGATTTATTGAGATTACCGCTTGTATTTAACGTACGATTTTCATACAGATTATCGATTTCATTGGCAACTCATCGTGTTTTATTCACAACACGTAATTTTTTTGTCGATCTCTCACACATATGTTCCATATTATTATTATGAATTTTATCCACAACGTGTAAATTATATTTATATAAGCATGAGCATATTATTCACACTCCGATATAACGATTTTGTTATTTTCTGTTAAATTAATATTAATTTATTCATTTGTTTATTTTTTACTACTTATCTATTTATTTATTTAACACTGAATATTTCGTTTTGATGAGCCACGTATTTGAAGCACTATTTACTTTAAACGTTTCATTATATAGGTTTTTAGGAAGAGCAATTCCTGAAATAGTTAACTGCGTGATTTTGGTTAAACTAAAACTAATTTCAACTAATCCTGTGTAAGTTAAATAATCTAATATATTTATAACATAATTGGGACACAAACTATAATAGCGAGAATAACTAAATCCGGCTTATAGCGCGAACTAATAACAATGGTAATGAACGATATGTTTCTAAATTTGATTGGCATTTCGTACAAAACGTTAACGTTCATCAAAAAGCAATAAACTTTCCAAATTAACCCGAAATCCTATTAAGACAAAGTTGCAAAACCCTAAACAATTTTGTTTTCAGTCTCATTGGAAGCAAACGTTGATTCACAAAGTTATTAGGTACTCTAGTTCAGGAATGATTGGCATATTTTAGGTGAAAGGATATCGATGGCCTAGTTTAAGAAATATCTTTACTTTTCGATCTAACTGAATAACCATTTCAGGATAAATACCTTCTTTATCTACATCATATAATATACCTAGAACTACAGCCCGGGATAACTTTGTACCTTCTAATCTCAAATCATGTTCAACACCAACAACATCTACTACCATAACTGACACCACATCAACTAACACATGACAACAACCAACAGAGAGGATTGGCAAAGAGAACGGTAAATCAGGTGATGAGAAGGTGGCCCTGCAGTCGACGTGTCACGTAGCCCTGGACGCTTGCATCAAGGACAGCGAGTGCGTGACATCACTGACGCCGGTGCTACAGAAGTGCCATACCACCGACTGTGACAGGGAAGGATGCATGGCGGCGCTGAGGGGGTTCTATAGGAAGTCGGGCGTGCATTGGAATACGGAGATCGCTTTCTGTCTTTGCAAGTAAGTTTTGTTTGTATTTTATACTAAAAATCTATGTAGACAATGATAATGTCTAAATCGATTGAACACATACATGATAACGTACGTGTTCAATAGATATTGTTTTTAAAAAATTGTTTTGATTCCGTAATGTTCACCAACACTTTTTTGTGTCGTTTTTCCAATTATAAGAGATTTCCCAAAGTAATGAGAGCATTATAATTATGTAAAAGAAGGATTTTGATCTGAATTCATCAAAATCTTTCTTCTACATCTCTATTTAACACTTTTGTATGGGCTATTTCCATCAACATATTTTTCTCATGATTCTGTCTGATCTTGATTTCTATGATCAATTTTAATAGAATTACTTTTGTCATCATCATCCTTTTCACTCAGGTCATTATTATCTTCTCCAAAAATTCTTATCACCGGGATACTTTTACTAATCTCACTCATCACTCCAGGAAAACCGACAACCGCGAGGACTCATGCATGAACGCCCAGGAGCGTCTCCATCCGTCGTGTGCGCAGCGCCCGGCCATTGGCTCCCCTCTACCTGCCTGTCACACTCTTGCGCACGCCTGCAGGGAAGAACCGGAGTGCAGGTTGGTATTTAAACTCTTAATCTTACGTACTTTTGTGGTCGCTCACAATGGGCCTTATTAGAAGGTTGAAAGTCACCCAAAGGGCAATGGAGAGGACTATGCTTGGAGTTTACCTGCGTGATCGCATCAGAAATGAAGAGATCCGCAGGAGAACTAAGGTAACCGGGCCGAAAGGTGGCGACTGAGTACCGGAAGACGTAGCGTTGGAAGGCCTCCCACAAGGTAGACCGACGACCTCGTGAAGGCCGCAGGAACTCGTTGGATGCGAGAAGCAAAAAACCGGTCGAAGTGGAGGTGCTTGGGGAGGCCTTTGTCCAGCAGTGGACGTCTTTCGGCTGAAATAATGATGATGAATCTTACGTACAATTTTCCAAAGACAACTATGCGCTTCGGGAATCATCGTTTTTTTTCGGAATCAGATCGGATGAGATCTAAGGTGTCTTTAAACGTCATACGGTACCGACAGCATGCGTTGACATCACGACGGATGACCGACATGCCGCCGGCTGCGAGGACGAAGTTGCGGGCAGAAGCTAGTTATAGTTTGTAGCGGTATCTACAACGCCACATGCAAACAACGCGTCATACTGACGTCACGCAGATCCTGCATCGCGCAAGCAGAGTTTACCGCGCAACTAGCATAGATACAACAACGGCCCGACATGAATCAACGGGCAGTTGCCCGCCAGACACAACACCCGTCTGGTCGGAGGATCCTCCCTTTTTTATAGAGTATGAATGAACTTTACATCCTGTTCCTCATACCTCTATAAGTTAATCTTACATGATTCTGTAGACAAATCCTTTATGTGGACGGGTCTAACTTAGCATAAAAGTTCACAACTTAATATCATGCCGCATTTATTTGCATAGCATCAGTGCCGGGATTAAGACTACTTCATGCCCTAAGCAATCCAAACCTGTAGGCCCCCCTATCCACTAGTCGCCTCGTATTTTTCCAAAACATCGACAAGCGATTTGTAAAGATTGGCGCACATCTCTAGATTGACTTTTGGGTCTTGTAATATCTTGCTGATAAACAGTCTTGCCTTTCATGTGGTAGCAAATATACTTTTTCGGTGCTGTTTCTGCCTTAAGGTGCCCCCCGGAACTGCATAGCATCTACCTAATTAAAACCATCCTCAACAAACTAAACTATATTGGTATAATAATACACACCAAATCAAAATGACTGCATAATTCACGACCATCTTTATCAAACTTTACTGAATAAATCATCAAAGTGGGTACCTATTTGTATTTCAAAACCCGTCAAAAGTGCAGCTTCGGACAGAAATGGGAGCAAAATGGAGAGGCTGAGATATAATTGAATCTGCCTCGGATGCTGTTACGTACAGCCGAGCAAAGAGATTGGTATACAGGCTAAAATCAAATATTTAAATCGTAGATTCACCCTGCCGGTGCAAGTGTATTTTTGAAACAATTTACAGAAACAAATATTATCATTTAAGCATTTACCGCGTCAAAAGATAATCCCGTTTTTGTTTCGTTTTGACATCTCTGACACAATTTCGCACTTATTACTTATTATTGTGTCAGCTCACTTTTGTGAGTATATCCTCATTGTAGGAACTACAGGCAGCAATATGTTAACAATGCTAAATGCTTTTGTTGCTGACTGTAACATTTGCTGAAATTCAGTATCATGCATAAGCATAATCAGCCAATAATGTTCCCACTGCTGGGACACAGAGGCCTGGGAATGGGCCGTAATCTACCATGCGGGCCTTGTGCTCGTTGGTAGATGTCCCATTTCTTCGAATTTTTCGTTCCGTTGACATGCCGGTTTCCCCACGGTGTACAACGGTATGGTAGCGCTAAACTCATGACCCAATTACCCCAATAGAATATTCTGTTGTACTAACTAGAATAATACACCATCAGCTGTAATTTAATTTAGTTACTAATTAATCACTTTTTACAAACAAAACTTTTCCACTTTTACCATTCATTAATCTTTGGCGCGCGGTTCTATTGGGGTAACGGGGTCATACGCTTGGTAAATTAAAAATAAATAGTTTCTTTGGAAAAGTGGTTTCTGATGATGACTACAATCATAATTGTTAAGCATCGGTCACAAATTAATTACCAGGTACCAAGGTGTAACAGAATAAACGCAAGTCCTAAAAGTAGTTTGTTCATAATTGATTACTGAATCGATTTCGGTAACTTAAAATGTTCATAAGTAACTTTTTAGACCTTTGTATCCTGCTTATACGTATGAAGTTTCATTAAAATCGGTTCATTCATTTCGAAGAACAAGGGCTTGAAAGTTTGTATGAAATGCTGTATGGCGTAAACGTAAGATAGGTATTTTTTTTTTTCAAAAATTATATATTTTGCCAAACTGACCCTTGCGCCGATTGAGCCAAAGAAAATTAAATCTTATATCAAGGTAATAAGACTCAATTTTAAATGCATAATGTAATGATAGGGTCAACACAATTTACTTAAAAACAATAGTTAGCTTTAAAAAAAAGTTTTGGTCATTGTATTATGCTTTTAACTCAATACGGTACTGTAATTGCTGAGACGATAATGTAATTACAAAATGTAACAATCAGGTAATGTATTCTTTACTGTAAAACAATAATTGCATCGATTTTAAGCGATAACAACATTAATAAAATATTTATAACCACTCGGTTTGATTGTGTTACAATTTAAAGTAAGTAGTTTTTACGTAATGAGTCCCTATACAATGTTCAGCTGAAATAACTACAGTAATTATTTGTAGTAATAATTCACGAATAACTGTAATAGTTAGTAATTAGCCGTACTTATATTAATATCATTACTTTTATTTAGCACGTATTTAATTGCTGGTTTTGGTGTATTATTGACCATGATAATCATAATCGATAGTTATTACAATAGCTGAACCCATAAAAGTATAATATACTATGTTCCGTGACTCGGAAAGCACTTTAAGCCGTTGGTCCCGGCTGTCATTCGTGGATCTGTGACAGTCGTTACGATGTCTGTTTTAAGCTTTGTGCGATCACCCCATAAAGCCTAAAACAGACATCCTACACATCTCGATGTTCCAGACATATCTAAGTCTGTCCACGTAACAGAGGCTCCTGAATTAGGCCGGTCGTGCTCATTCCATTTGCGGTGGCCAGTCTGATTGGAACATCCGACTATCCGCCTGTAGGTGTAATGACTGTGATTGATGAAACTATTGATAGAGGAAGAAGGTCGGACGTTGCGAAGTTCACTCCGCGCTTACAACAAAGTATAAAACATGTTTTCTAGATGTTGTGTCAACTGTTTTCATTCATTGTTTACACCTTAAATAAGTTGTAAAGACTAGTTGTAAAAAACTTGTCGAAAGTTGTGAACAATTTCAAGAAGGTGAAGGAAATAGTTACCAAAAAGCAACAACAAAACAATATGTATGATGTTGCATGTTATAGACACGACATGTCTATGAAGACTTGTTGAAAACAAGTTTAAAAACTTGTATACGTATGTTTGAGTATAATGTGGCACATTATGAACCATTGTGTGTTTTATTAATTCAATCATTGAATCGAATTAATTTTAAATACCTACTGCGGATGCCTGAAATAAACGATATCGTTGATTATTTTACGCAATTCATTCATCCATAGTTAGACAATACACATTCATGCCTTCCAATGTAATTGTATTATACATAAAGGAATGGAAACAATAGTCGAAGGGTGTCGTGGGACACCCGAAAACAAATCAACGAAGTTCCTTTCGCTTCTAATTAATAAAAATTACAAAATTAAATCCAGCTCTCCTGGTATCTGCTGCATCCGGTTAGACTGCAAGCCGAACCCAATATAGTTGGGAAAAGGCACAGATGATGAACAAAATTAAATCCTAACTTAACTAACTATAAACAAACTAAAATATAGCGTCGAAAAATTCATCCGCATCGCTGTCGACGGTCAAAATGTTACACTTTTTCGGTTTAGCTCTCATTCCCCGGAATTTCATTCGCTGAAGAATTTCATTCGCTGAAGAACTTCGTTCCAAAAATCATCGTAACATCGAAAAAAAAAATATGCGGGTATATTGTAATCTTAACTTTTACGAAATGTAGGTACCCTCAAATATTTTCACTTTCCGTACGGCTGAGCTGTTGACAGGTCTCGGGCGTCAGTAAACAATCAACACTCAACAGGGACTCAATCGATCGCCGTCCATTTTGGAGTGTTCATAATACAATATAAATGGGCACAAGATAAGCAGGTATACACGGGCTTTCGATTTCAAATCCCATCAATATTAAACAAGTAAAAGGAATTTCTTGAGGAATTATTATAAGATGTGAAAGTTTGTAATTCCATCATGCATTGTAAGTAGATAATAAGTAAGTTCTTTTCTAAAATTATAAATTCGAAAGTAACTCTGTCTGTCTTTCTGTCTGTCTGTATGTTACCTTTTCCTTTTGATAAAATTTGACAGAGAAATAGATTGCATCCCGGGGAAAGACATTGCATGCATTAATGCGTAAAAGATGTGCGTCCTTGGTGCGCAGGGTGCGAGCCAGTTCCAACAGCATCCTGGGAGTTATTGCAGATAGGCTGGACTGCTGTATTATAAGTCGTTGCTCCAGTATCTCAGCTGGAGTGCGGAAGCAGTGATTGTTTTGGTGTGTTTGTGTAATTGCTGTTGTAATTGTATCACTAACATAGTTGTAAGTTTATTTTATGGTTACTAACACTGTATGAGTCTCATAGTTACTTGAAATAAAGAATTTATTATTATTATTATAGCATCAACATATCTCGAGATACCTCGCGGGCGAAGCCGCGGGCGGAAGCTAGTTAGTAATAAACTTTATTATCAGGCTTTGAGGTTCATTAGCGTGTTCGTATAGCAAATTACTTAAAATCTATGTTAGAACAACAATTAGGCACACATACACAATCATGTGGATTACAAAGGGGTATCGTATTACCCAGTACCAGGTTGTGGAAGTCAGATAGGCAGTCGCTCCCTAAAAAAATGGTATTCAGCTGCATCAGGTTAAACTTGAAGCCGACCCCAAAATAACAACACAACAATAACAACGATAACAATTTTCAAGGCGTACTGCCAGAGTCTGTACACGAGTAATCTATGGGTCAATTACACTAAAAGGTCGCTGGATGTCTTACGCGTCCAGTACAATAATGGTTTCAGGATGTTGTTGGGACTTCCTCGCTACTGCAGCGCATCGGAAATGTTTGCACAAGCTCGTACCGATGGGTTTCACGCGATTATACGCAAAAAAACAGCGTCACTACTGAGGAGAGTGACAGACAGTCGCAACAGCATCCTGAGAACTGTAGCGGAGAGTTTCAGCTCTCCAATTCTTAAGCAGTTTGTACGGAGGGCGATTGGTACTAACACTAGATAATAAGTTGTTTTAATATTATGTTGCTAACACTCTATGGATTCTTTGGTCCGAAATAAAAATCATTATTATTATTATTATTAAAATAGGTGATATTCACGTTGTTGAGCAGACACATTTTTCGAACATATGAAGCAATGGATTAGCAATATCCTTCAAAATTATTCAGATTGAGATTGACAGTGTGTTACGTAATAAGGGTGGTATTTGTACACAGTACAGTGCACGACACAATTCATCAACCACAATTAAATGGTATTACGTTCATTATTTTTTTATTATTCGAATTTAGATGTCTTTTGAATAGATGAAATTCTTCTGTTAGTTATTTCTTTATGTACAGTCAACAAAAGAGCTAAGTATGCAGGGCGATAAATGAGCTGTTTGTTTTCTATTAATTAAATTAAATTTTATTCGAGAATCATATTTAGATCAATACAACCCTGACACTGACCAGAAAATTGCAAAAAACGTAAGAAAATTTGAATTTGACGGGTTACCCTGACGCGTGCGCCTTAACACCTTCCAATCTTGTACCAACTTTCCATCACA
Organism: Oligia fasciuncula; assembly: GCA_963082905.1. Lineage (NCBI taxonomy): Eukaryota > Metazoa > Arthropoda > Insecta > Lepidoptera > Noctuidae > Oligia > Oligia fasciuncula. The sequence continues at coordinate 9,110,700 of OY720411.1, forward strand.
TCAAACCATTCTCCCCCAGGATCCGCCTCGAGAACTACGAACAATGGTGCGCCGTAGACGCTGTCACCCAAGGCTGCGCCGGATCCCCGGCCGCCTGCCGAGCTGCAGTTGTGGCAGTCCTGGGCACGCAGCTTCGTGCAGCCTGCGCCTGTCGCGGTACTGACTTCGCGCAGCTGTATGACTGCCTCGGATGGCAGCGGCTGCTGTGGCTCAATCCTTGCGTTGGTGAGCTGCGATAACCCTTTTTATAAGCCCATCCCTATATAATATAGCACTACAGGGTTCTTTTAGGCGTATGGTCCAAATCGGTTCTAATGCCACCATCTTGTTTTTTTCAATACGTTTCAGTAAACAATTACACGAAGGTTTACCAACATCACCGTGTCAACGGCATTCGAGCGCCTAAACATCCTTGTAGCGATATAAATAGTGCTTTTGTACCATATAAACATTTTATATATTTGTTGTGCAAAGAATAGGTATTCTATCTATATAAATGGATGCTCAAACCTCGAGCTAGTTTCTATCAGAAACTACCTACTAGGTAAACCCTAGTAGGTAACTGAAAAGTTTAATCATTTACGCATCTAATAAAACACAATACTACAATACTAAGCGAAGGTTTATATGATATACATATCTATCTGATATGGTACCTGCCAGAGCAAAACACATGCCCTGGCTTGCCTGGCTTGGCTGGCTTGGCTGGCTGGTTTGGGCTTGTCAGGACTTAAATTTTATCACCGTTATACCTTTATCGCCGTTAACAACACCTTCAGAAACTAAGCCAAAGATAAAGAACCTAATACACAACCATAATATTCCAGTGGAATCACAAAGCGACTACCACATGAAGACCTATGGGCCCCTGCTGACCACCACGCCCTTCGACACCGGCATCAGGTACATCACGGTTGCGCCGGAGTCTCCCATCTACCACCGTACCACCACCCACCACCACAGGCACACCACGCAGCATGGGACCTCGCAGATTGAAACTGCTCCGGTAAGCTCTGGTTTTGCCTAAATATTTTTTTGAATCATATCAAGTTCAGCAGTAGAGAGGGATATTATTATGTGGAAGGACGGAACGGCTTTTACTCTGCAGTGAGTGAGACACAACGGCTGACAATAAATCAAGTCCAAGCAGTATTTCAGGATAGAAAACTTAGCAGGTTGTAGAACTGTATGAATTGCATCAAAAGCAATAAAAATCCTCTAATTCGATCTGAATTTTGTCCTGCTCCCACAGCTGTCTATTTTCGGATGCAGGGTTTATTTAGAGATATCAATATGTTAAATACTCCTTTATCAAATAATTCGTTGATTTTGACCAAGCTTTTCTCTACATACAAAAATGAAAAAAGTTTCATATTTGGCGGATTATAATTCCTTCCTAAAACCGATGACAATGGATTCAAAAATGTATCTTTAATTCTTAAATATCTAACTGTTGTATTTGCTTTTCCAGGAGAACCGCGAAGAGCTGAGCCCAATAACAACCATGTCGGAGCAGACAGTAGGCCCGAACGAAGTGGCCCAGATCTCCGAGCCTGTCATCGAGACCACCACGGAAACTACCACGGTTCCTACCACCACCACAACCACGACCACAACCACTACAACCACGACTACAACCACAACGACCACGCCAAAGCCGACCACGACCCTGGAACCTGCAAAGTACTGCATCGTGAAGAAGCCGGAGAGTGATGATCAGGCGCAGTATATCAAGATGGGGGAGACTCGACGAGTGAGTATTATTAACTTTAGATAGAATCTGACGACGCAGTAATGATTATCTGGGTATCATAATATGACTTTGCAATTCGAAGCTTAAACACTTTCTGATCTGCAGTGCGATTCTGTAACCATCTCACCGTGAAAACTTAGGTGAAGTGAGCGTGGAGTGAGCTGTCAGTGTCATCCCACCTGATACTAGGCATTGACCAAGCATAAAATTAGAATCATAATCGAGATATTAATAATATTTTTTAAGCTAATTCTATTGATCATTTTATACAATTTGAGAGCTAGTATTTTAGTTGCCAAAACATTACCATTTTGTGGGCCTTTAAAATAGCACAACAGAAACTTAGTCAGAACCTTAAAGTTGTTTTTTTTTTCTAGACTAGTCCTTATATAGCCTGAGGCGCGAGCGCGTCACGCACGAACAATAAATAATTTAATAAAATGATCAATAGACTTAGCATACAAAATATTAAGTACTAAAATCTCGTTTATGATAGTTAATGTCAATCCCAAATCTCTAGCATGACAGCTCACTCCACGCATCTATCTATACATGACTGATGGCGGTCAAAAGGTTAGTTAACTGGTGAGTGCTAATGGATTTAGGTAGATTACCGTCAAATCTGCACCATCATCATCTAGTAGCTTTTTACCAACTGTGTTAGAGTCGGGTTCCGCCCTCAAACCTGCGCCATTCAGCTCTAGTACCAATTAGGCACCATCAATGTTCCAGCTATACCGTTCAGCCGAGCTAGCAGAATGCACCGACCTGTGCGTCTGCGAGGCTACCCTCCAGGTGTCCTGCAAGGTCGCCTGCGTGCCCAGGGCTCCCTGCTCCTCTCGCCTGGCCCACTACTCCCACGCTGCGCCAGCTTATCAGGCCTACAGAGGACGATGCTACTGTTACTCCGGGTCTTTCATCTGCATGAGGCCTAATCCAGGTAAGACTAAAGGTAAAAATGTTTTGGATATTAATTTGTAATGCGACGTTTATGTATAACAGTTTTGAAGAATTAATAAAGAAAGAAAACCAGATGCCAAATTCTGTTTGGCACAACCCAGATACAAACATAGTCACGAGAGAGTAAGCTGTAATATGTAGTTACATGTATTAACCGTTAACACTTTACATATTCTTTGCACTTCTTCCTTTTCTTCTTCGTGTCGCTGGCACGAGAGTATTTCAAAATTTGTGGCCCTAAAACATTGCCACTTCTGTTGTCTGCATAGAAAATCACTTTTAGTCATGCAAGCCCAACTATATCTACTTACGTTAAAGAATTAGATGCACTGTTAAATGCACTGTTACATCAAATGATAAGGAATAAAGATTATGGCTAACTTAAAAAAGTGCCACCTTCAATTCTGGCAAAATTTTCGCCATTAAACCTCGAGATTTTTGGGGAAAATATATTATTTAGCAGATTTGCATATGCACTAGTTTACTGGCAATCGTTTACGCCCCAATACTCTGGAGTCTACATAATCCTTCAATCGCCACTAACCATTTTCCAGGTGAATACAAACTGCCAGAAGGAGTATACCTTCTTCTCGGCTTCAGTGCAGTGGATGAAGCTCTGCTGCGACCACACACTGGCCTGGGAGCTGAGGATGCTGTTCGTCTATTGCAGCAGTACCTGTACACGGTACATACCGAAGGGGTACGTATTTGAGCTAACAATTTATATCATCACACTCCAGAGTAGCATTGGGCACTAGCTATAAAGTTATCGCAAAGAGAGGTGCTAGCTGTCCAAGCTCATGTGAACTGTTAAAGAAAAAAATACAATAAAGAAAAAATAAATGTATTTGACCCGGATTAAAGCACACAATATAAACGCAGTATTGTATGCCTCACGGCTGCACCAAATCAGCATAAATGCCAGACATCAGTGCCTGATGCTGGTTTTTAACTGGACCTTGTGTTGCTGTTGAGATTGTTTAAATTAAGTAAGTTCATGAGTAACTTTGTGAGAAATCTGTCCAAAAATTCCGCCACAAATTTAACCCTCCGACTCCGCACTTCCTGTTGACTTTGTCTGCAACATTATCTATACAATACATGATAGTTATATTTTCTGAACATTAATCAGATACATTTGGACCCAATTAGGGAATATGTAAAGGGCCAAATAGTAACAGACTTCATGATAACTTTCCAGACGAACTGCACTCTGACATTGTTCAACATCAGCAACGAGAACGTGATCATTTCGGCGAGCGTGCCGCCGCGAGAACAGGAGATGCTGCGAGAAGCTGGGGATGCACTGCTGGATAGAGAGAAGGTATGTCATAAAGCAAATACTATCGATGCTAAAAGGCTAAGCTAATCTGAGGATGAAATTCCCTTATGATGTACAAATATTCGAGTAATATATGCAAGAACTCAATGTAGCGACTAAATATTTCTTAGGTTTAGTTCTTAATTCAGAATAAAAAAGTCTTAACAGATTTACAGTCCACGAAGCAGACACGATAGTTAATCAATTAGCACAGACCATATGGTGGTCTATATGGCTGTTAACGGGATAAGCAAATATTTTAGTATCCACCGTATTATATTTCAGGAGGAATGCATCGACGTTCTCAAGATCGTCAAGTCGCGCATCAACTCGCAGCACGAGGACATCTCCTCACACCTCCTCCTCTCGATCTTCAAGATCGCTGAAGTTGACGTGGTGTACCCCACGCCCCCAAGCTCGGCCATCACCTCCCACAGGCCAGTCAAACTCTTCTACGTAGCCATTATTATCTCCACTATCCTCTACAACCTCCGAGCAACAGTCTCCCTCATCAGCACTGTCCTAATCATCAAGAGTTTCGTCAATTGTTTGTCGAATTTATTGACTAGTAAGCTAAGTATCGGGTATCCCAACCCAATGTTAGACGTCGTTTCTTTCGAGAGATATTTTTTAAAAGAAAATATCAATTTTATATCTATTTTCAAATGTTACGATGAATTTATTGAGATTAGTCATGTAGATGTTGTAAATTACATTAAAAATCGGCACGTTGCACTCGCTTTAGGTAACGCACAAATGAAACATATCACCGATGACATAGACGTAAGTTATATAGCTGTACATAATTATAAGGAAATGATACATATCATAAAAGCTGTGAGTATTACAATATTTAATCATTTAAATGAACTTGTTGCTGATGCAATTATACTTAAATATTTTTCTAGAGATGTGTATTACGAAATTGGATGTACTTATTACGATTCGATGAAGCTTTTTGGTGATTTCATTTTTGGAAATATCGCGTCCTTTTCTTATGGGATTGTAAAATCCATTAGCTTAGGACTGAATCTAGTAGTAGTATGAAGACTGACATGATTAACTAAACATATCATAGTTGTATTTCGTTTTATTTTCGACTTAGAACTGGTGCTTGTAGGTCGATCTTAAAGGCTGGGTTTTGTAAATAAGTGTATTACGCCTTTTACACTGTTAGAATTTCGGTTGGTATCTCCATTAATGTAGAATGTTTTGTGCTGCAGACGTTGAAAATACCATTAGTGTTTCTCAGTTAATTCTTGTTCTTTATTCTGCCTTTGTCCTACTTACTCTTGTTTGTTACTTTGGTTATGAAAGTATTTTCTATTAATATAATATTTGAATTTCTTCTAGAATTAAATTATTGTTCAAAAGATCACTTCCCTCTTTACTTGATTCTTTATCCTTAATTTCTTAACCCGTAACAAGTAGGTTGTGATAATCTGTTGCTCTTTCATTATATTCTTCTTATTTATCTTCTGAAACTTCTTTATCTTCTTACAAAATGTCTGCAGCATTGAAACCGTTATCTTCTTGGTTTCCCTAACCTAGGCTAGTGTCTGATGTAGTGGTATGTCGCCTTTCTGTTAGATGACTGTACTTAGATATTATATCCATCAATGTGAATGCACGATTAGAGAACACGAGGATTGGACAAAACTTAGCAACGAATAGGTTATTTTGAACCTTATTTTGTTGTATTAGAGGTATTTGTGGCATTTTAAAAGTTCTCATCTTTATCAATTCAGCTACGCTACTGAAGAGTAAAGGGTAATCTATGTATCTATCTATATAAATAAAAAGAAAAGTCCTGACTGACTGATTGACTGACTCATCAACGCCCAGCCCAAACCCTTGGACCTAGAGAGCTGAAATTTTGCACAGAGGTTCCCTTTATAATGTAGACAAGGAATAAGGAAGGATTTTTCGAAATTCAACCCCTAAGGGGAAGAGGGTGAAATTTCACGCGGACGAAGTCGCGGGCAGAAGCTAGTATGAAATATAAGTCTAAGTATGTACTCCAAAATCGACACAAAATTACTGAATAATATCTATATACTTATTTAAGGTGTTTCAAAATTAACCTAACAAAATTTAAGAAGTGCTTTAGACCATCGGACTGAACAACTTTCACTATGGGAACAACTCTGAAATCACGAAAAAAAAAATCTGCTGTTTCATACCTACATTTTGGTCAAGTAGGTACCTATTGAACTTTTGTATTAAACAGCAGATTTTTTTTCGTGATTTCAGAATTGTTCCCATAGTGAAAGTGGGTTAATTTTGAAACACCTTATTATCTATATACCTACTGTTTTCAAAATGTTATTTATAAAGGACAATGTTGCCATCTGTTACAACCACGGAATAGAAAAAACTCGTTTTTTCTATTCCGTGGTTACAACAAGCTTTTCTAAAATCTATGTACCTACTTATATTTATTTACGTTTTTGTACAAATATCTATACCTACTTACCTATTACATTTCATGTTATTTTAAATATTATACTATTTAGGTACAATAGTTAAGGTACTATGCTACTATTGAAATTGTAATAACCCTCCTTTTGGGCTTCGCCGCAGTCGGGTATTGCATAGAAAATATGTCAAACTGACATATTTTTTCTTCAAATAAAAGTTATCGAACTATTGAAAAATCAGCCCTTAGAATTAGAAGATAAAAACAATATACCTATCATGATTCGTGATCTAATAACAAAAAATAACAAAACCTAATTAATTAAAGTAAATTGATTACCAACTGAATTCGTCCGTTTATTCAAATCACAACTGTTATTCTTTGACAGTTGTATGAAATTGCTTTAGCACTGCTAATTAACGAAGGGTGTCAATTTTCTTAACAATAAATTACTACATCTACGAAAGATGTCAACTATAATCTTAAAAGACAGACAGTCAGCCTGTTAAACAAATTGCTAAGTTTTGTCCAAAATCGAATCTATGTTAATTAGGAAACACTTAGATAAATGTAATCCCGGTTCATTACACGACATAGAAATGTAATGTAAAATGGTAAAGAATAAAGCTTTAATTTGAAGTAGACATAGATCTCTTGTGTTCTAAAAGAATCTTAATGAATAGTGAAGTGTTTAGATATCTATTCATGCTGTCTGACTGTTGACGGTGTTGCCAGCTCACTTGGTGTTTCAGGAGATGTTCTATCAATTGTAAAAAAAACTGGGAAAATTTTGTAATGTAAGTAAAACGAAAATCAACCGACCAGTGACGTTTCTAAAAGGGAACTATATTTTCTATCACCAAAATTTATATTTGTCATCAAGTTGTATCACCTAATAAATAGATCTATCGCCACGAAATATTTTCGTTCTCAGATAAACAAAAATTGTTCCCAGGTATGAATTATCAAATTAATGTTAATATATGTGTAAAATAAGAGATCGATAACCAATAAAATTATATTGCATTACATGAATATAAACTTCGTTCTTATAATAACAGTTTTGTTACTTGAAATGGACATTATCGAGAACCGAATTAGTTACGAGGTTAATTATTTAAAAAAAAATGCTTAGGTTAGGTTAAAACTGTGACCTCCTACGCACGAGCCGAGCGAGCGAAGCGAGCGGTGCCGCGGCAGCGGCCGGCGAGTGCCAGAAACGACTAAATTTTAAAGAAAAAAAATATGGAAAAAGAGATTATTTAAAAAAAAAATTATTATAGACCTTATATCTCAGGATTTTAGGTGATTTATTGTGGAACTGATTTTGCATTGTTTGGTGACTACATTTTGGTGACAGATCTACTATTTGGAGGACAAACCCTATTATTTAAGAAACACAAAACTAATTAAATTGGTGATAGCTTAAATGATACCCTTTCTAAAAGAGGGGGAAAGTAAATCTAAAAAAAAACTAAACGACGAATTTAGTAAATGATCCCTATTCATTACATACCTATTTGCGTTAGAGGATGATAAAAGTATTTGACACTAAATAAAATATACTTAGGCCAGTTTAAACCACAAATCACTAAATGCGTTTGGCGCTAAGCGAATTAAAATTATCTCTTTCTGTGATTCTGTCAATCGTTTGCAGATGACACAGACAAAAAATGAGTTAAATATATTTATTTTGCGCTAAACTATTTTACTGATTCATGGTGCAAAGTGGGCCTAAATGTATGAAGAATGGGTGACATTAATATTATGTGACGTCTGAAGATATTTATGTGAACGTGATTGGTCATTGACTATATAGGTAGATACTATAAATATTTTAACTGAAATAAAAAAATCTACCTTCTAGGTAGTGCAATCAATGTGCTGTGAACAAATTATAAAAAGAAAATACAGCGTGGTTTGTTTTTTTTTACCATAATCTTGAATTTCGAGGTGCTGGCAACACCCCTGTTTACGTACTTGATGTACAAAATACTAGATTTTCCTAATGTCAATATTTTCAATATCTACTTAGTTACTGATTACTTATAATTAACCCTTTTCAACACCAAGTAACCCTGTATGTTTGTCATTTCAGGAAAATGTATAATTAATTACTAATTAGTAAAAAAAATACAAAAAGGATCTTAAAATAATCACATTTTATATCTTTGGCGTTGAAAGGGTTAACTTTTTTTTTAATTCTACGATTTTATTCTATGGTCAGTATACCAAATTACCAAGCTATGGTATAAAAATCCACCGAAACTAACCGTAATTGAATGAAAAAAAATTAAAAGAAAGATACTATGGTACTTTTCGTCATTATAAAACGAAAATTAATATTTTCCTTGAATTACCAAATAAATATGAGTATCAAACAAATATTTTAAATCTTATCAAAAACGTGTTATTTACTATTACTTTAAAACAATAAGTTTCAAATAAAATCAACGCATAACATGTTGAAAAGTTGAAATTAATTAATTTAATAGTTAAAACATAAAAATAATAAACTATATTAAAGATCTCACAAACTTGTATAAAACGGTTAATTATCACAAAATAATCTATAAAAACAAAAATTATATTGTGTAAATCCTTCCATAACAGCCTTATTTCACGAAAAAAAGCAATATCATATCGGTCCATGGCTTTATTTAAGTTTATACTTATTAACTTAATCAAATGGTCCGATTGCTTAAGAAATAATGCACGAACACGCTTCGAGTTGTTAAAAACATAATTTTGAGAAAAAAAAAGTTATTATTTCTCGTCGATTTAATGAAACCAGGATATTTTTCATGTTATTTTAGAGATATAGCTATATGTTGCAGCCAACTGGTTTAATTAGCCGTTTAGTTAACCGCCTAGCCTCTTAACTAAACGGCGGCCGTTCAACTAATGGCCTGAATGATATTCAATTATAGTTTAGGTTGGAACTTGGAACTGTATAGCCAATCACGTGCGAGCCGAAGGCCAGGCGGTTAAATAAACGGCTTATTTAACCAGTTGGCTGAGACATTATATTAATTTAAGTTATATTATAAAATACATTTTAAATGGATCACGTTATTATTAATGTTAGCATTTTTTTATATTGTTTATTAAGAAAAATATATAAATACATATCAATAATAAAAATGTTTGTAAGAATACTTACCTATTTCTTTTTTATTAATATTGTGATCCAAAAAAAACAGATACATATCAAAATGAAAACTTTGCGAAATTAAATGTAACGATACATATCAACAACGCTCAATTTTATACCTATTGTATTTCTAGCATTAGATGTTGCAAAGCAAAATGGCGTACATCTTTATGTAGCTTAGACTTTAGAAGAAAACGTAGTTATATTATAAAATAAATTTACAAGAGAAATTAGAAAAAAATATTTCTTAAAATTAAATGTTGAATTCTGTTGTAGTCATGAAGATGTCGTATTTAATGAAAAAAAATTGTTTTTTCTAAAAAAAACTTTCTTTTTATTGTAAATTTTGACAATGTTACAATTGGTTAGAATAGAAATCTGAATGTTTTTATTGATATCTACGTCCTTTATTTCGGACATTGTAATAAATATCGTTAGTGCACATGCCTCATGCCTTCCATGTACATAAGAATATATAGAGAATACATAGTAATATTACACTGGAAAGTATATAATTTTTAAAAGAAAAATTGTTTACTATCTGCACCCATACTAATAAAATTAATCATTTTATCTACAAAAAGTTTCACCACAAAAATTTAAAACTGAAATGAAATATAAATGTTTGTCTTTGTTTTCAATATTTAATGGAAACGAAAATTATTATAAATTTAATATAATCGATTAGTTGTTTAAATTACTGATAAATGTATTTATTTGTATATTGTTAAATAATATTCTTGTTTATTAAACAGTTGATGTTAAGTTTTATTTTTAACGTCGCTTTAAAATGTGTGTTAGGCAAATTACTATGTCAGCGACTATCATCTTGTAGTCTCGATGTATAGCAATATCGTAGATATCATTTAATATCGGTTTGGGAATCGAAAACCTAAATAAAAAGGCCTTTTATCACTTTTTACAGTATCTGCATAAAAATATGAAAAAATGCAACTGAAGAAATTTTTAAGAAAATATATTTCCGTCCTAACTTTTAGGGTAGAATCTGTTTTTATGAATTGTCTTTCTATAAAATTTTCTAGATAAAACTTAAAGGCAATTTAGACATCTGTACCTATTCATAGAAAATTACCATCTATTAAAATATATTTTTCTTAATATCTATCTACTTGTAATTCACATAAAAACATTTACTAAAGTATTCACACCTTTTAAATAATATCATTTCAATTAAGTATTTAAAAGATGATATTAAAATATTTGTTTATGCTATATAAACTACTTAATTTTCTGCCCCTACAAATTACCATAGACAATTTAAAAAAAAAATTGTAAGGTTTATTTTCTAAACAAAAAAAAATAACAAAAATCTTTTCCAAACCGATATTGAAGAAAAAAATTAAATTAAAAATAATGTGAATACACAGCACTGTAGTGATATGCGTAACTGAGCTTCTAAAAGATTAAAAACAATTGTTTTATACACTAAAACATGTCGTAAATATAATTGTATTGTTTATCGTCACAGGTGTCGCCTGCAGGCGTTGTGACTCTTATGTCATTTTGTTGTAGCTAAATAAAGAGGATTCATACAAGGATGGCGTTTTCTTTCCTACCTATACACCCGTCAGACTGCGGGGTAATTGCGTAGCACATTAACAGTAGCAATGGCCTCAGTGCCTCGGAAAGCACGTTAAGCCGTTGGTCCCGGCTGTCATTCGAGGATCTTTGACAGTCGTTACGGGTCGTCAGAAGTCCGAAAGTCTGACAACCAGTCTTACCAAGGGGAGTATTACCCAGTAAATGGGTTGTGGAGGTCAGATAGGCAGTCGCTCCATGTAAAATACTGGTATTCAGCTGCGTCCGACTGGAAGCCGACCCCAACATAGTTGGGAAAAGGCATGCAGATGATGACTAACAGTAGTAGCAATGGCTTTCATTTTGACAGTTCAACAACATTCGTTGTTGATCAGACAAATTTTTCGACCGTATGAAGCAATCGATTAGCGATATCCTTCAAACTGATTCAGATTGCGATTGAAAGTGTGTTGTTATGCATTTAGATGGTCGGCTGCCTGGCCCAGCCTGGCCCAGTTTGGCCGAGCTGTACCTATGGTTTGTTCCCAAAGTAGGTATCTGATGAAATTATAAACAAACTCTATTCAGATTGAATTCTTACGTAATCACTTTCTAAAGCAAATTAATAACACATTATTGTTTGAATAATATACTTAGTTAAATTGTAATTGAAAAATCATCTATTATGTATGGTATTTTCCGAGATATATATTACTAGCAGCGTCACACGGTTTCACCCGCATGCGTTTCGATCCCGTGGGAATATCGGGATAAAAAGTATCCTATGTTTAAATCCAGGGTGTCAGCTACCTCCATACCAAATTTTATTAAAATTGGTCTAGCCGTGTGTGCGTGAAGAAGTAACAAACCCGCTGATTGCAATTTTTTGTCGACGTGACTTTTTGTCACTTAGTCAAGTGCAATGAAAACTATACTGAGTGCGCTCATTATGGTGACGTGATAATACGGTGACAAGTTGCAGCGGCAGGCAACACTGGAGTGACGTGATTGTCACTCGCCCTGTACATTACTATGGGAGTCCGCTCACTGGTGACTTTTTGTCACTGAACGAAATGAACGCGATTTGTTACCCAAGAACAGATTCAGTGAGCGCACCGTGGGTGACAGCAGGTGACAGTAACAATAAGTCACGGTGACAAAAAATTGCAATCAGCCACAGAGTACTTTGATAAGACTAGCAATCAGCGGCGGGCCTTATTGTTGTGATTTCGTCCATTTCATTAGTTTAGTGTAGAACAATGATTAATGGTTTATTCCGGTCTGAACCCTACACACCCCCTCCTCCATCCCCTGCTAGTTAGTCTTTTGTTTTGATCTCTGTCTTTAGTCTTATCCACTTTATCTAGGTTACTCTTTTTCAATGTAGTATCATATATTATGTTTGGCTTCAGCGGTTTCCTCACATGTAGGCAAACTTCATAAGACTATCGTCGCGACTGCTATTATGATAAGTATATTGTAAATAGGTAAATCGTTTTATCTTTACAAGGTCAATTTTGCTTGAAAAATATGTTGATATTGTGCGAGGTTCTCGGCAAAATATAAATAGCTTTTGCGACTAATTAAAAATGTGAGAGAATTTACAGCGCCATTCTTTTTAGGGTTTCGTACCTCAAACGGAATTACGGAACCCTTACCGGTATAGGTAGGCAGTGCGAAAATACCATCTTTGGACCGTTCCGTAGTCATCGGGCGGAGCGTGTGGTATGTGTAAACATATGTCGTGTGTGAGAAATGTGTGTAAAATACCAGAGATAGAAAACACTTTAAAGGTGAAAGAAGATGAAACAAAACACCAATTAAAATTACAATCTTACATTTATTTGTATCTTATAAATAAAATAATGGCACTTGGCCACATACTCTTAACATTTAAACCCGCATCTTTCAACAAAACTTACAACTAATCAGGTAGACTAGACCAGCAACTCTTTACTTTTCCTTTTTTTCTTCGATCCCGTTGCTCTGATCCTTGATCTCCTTGCGGACGGGTCCAGTTTGCTCGACGGGCACCTTCCTCTCTCCCTGGATGGCTTCTGGCAGCTTCCTGGGCGCCGTGATGGTGAGCACCCCGTCGGACGAGAGGCGCGACTCCACGGTCTCGGGCGCCGCGCCCTCGGGCAGCGCGTACCGCCGCACGAACTGCCGGCTGATGTAGCCGTGCTCGTCTTTCTTCTCCTCGTGTTTACCTTCCACCACAATGTACCCATCAGCTGTCTTCACCGCTATCTCTTCAGGCGCAAACTGTTGTACATCCAAGTTAATTTGATACTTGTCTCCGTCGACCTTGATGCTGGAGCCCAGGTCTTTAGCGGCAGCTGCGAGGTGTCTCCAAGGTCTGTAATATTCCCTCGTCAGCAAAGGTCCAGCGGCAACAGTGAGGAGGTCGTCAGGAGTTAGTGCCAGCCCGAAGTGTTGGTCCATCAGGCGACGAGGACGGCGGTGGAAACCGACATCATCGAAGAAATATGGTAGCAGAGACATCTTGTATAATAAATAATGTAGACTTTCTTCCTTCTAAAAAGTCGCTGAGAAATCGCTTGTATAGCTTTGAGAGCGCTTGAAGTTCACTTGTCGCTTGATCGCTTGTTTTTCAACTGAATGCCGCTGCCGCGTTTCGTCCTGCTTATATATTGGTAACAGCGCCATCTCGTATCAAGTAGAAAATGCTCGAAAGAAAACATTAGTCAGTGTTGTTTGCAAACTTCAGGGCTCCTTAACCCTGTGGGTCGTAAGATTGAATCTTAACTTTTGAATAGTTTCGATTGGATAATATTTAATTATTTTGATAGTTATTTTTATTTGACAAGCTTTTTTAATTTATCTTGTTCATGGTTACGTCAGGAAATATGTTCAAAATGGACGATAAATGTCCCAGAGCTACATTATTATGATATACGGTATACCTACTTTACTTTTGAAGGTTTCCCCTGGAAGAATAAAAAATTACAGTAACAAAATTATACTTAAGAGTAAAATTTAAAAGATTTATAAGTAATGAAATTGTGTTGTATGCTGAGAAATTATTACAGTTTATAGTGACAAGAGATATTCATCAAACTTTAGAGTGATGACAAGCGAGTGTGAAAAGAAAACAAAAACGTCAGACCAATCTTCTGCTCTAGCATAAAGCTATAATCTATTTCAACTAATGCGTACGCTACAAAAATATCTACATAAAATAATATTTCCACTTAAAAAACATTTTCATGAAATAAAATAAAGCAAAAGCGGCCCTCACATTGAGGAGCCCTGCTCGTCCTTGTCGGGGTTACTGACCGATGAGAATTCGAGAATATCGGGCGCGGTGGCTGTTTTCGCACACATTCGATATTGTTCCACAATGTTCCATAATCTCCTTACAAGGTCATGTTCAAGGACAAAGCAATTCACGTACAGCTGTCAACGGAAAAAAACTACCTCCCTTTGATGAGATTGTGATTTTATAACAGTTAATTGAATTTGAATTTGGAATAGGTACAAACGTTAGTATGTTTAAACTTTTTTTCGGTGGGCGATCAAAGTAATGAATAATATGCGTTTTTAATTGACTTGACGTTACGGTATTTAATTAAATTAGACTAATATAGGTGTTGTTTTTTTAAAAAGACGGTAGGTGCTCAGGGGTTAGGTTTTAGTATCACTGTTACTTTTAGCCGCTTCATCCCACTGCTGGGCAAAGGCCTCTTTCCATGACTTCCAGCTCTTTCGTTCCAGGGCTAAAGTGGACCACTGGTCGTTTGTTTCCTACAGCTCGTCCCGCCATCTTCTACGGGGTCTGCTGCGAGTCGACGTTTTCTGGCTATGTCAGACTGAGACAGAGCTCCACGTAGTGGTTATTTTGGCAAACAGCTCATTTGCTGAAAATAATTTTTTAATTCTCTTTTTTTTTAATGCACCATTTCACATTAGTCAATGGTGAAGCCATAGATTTATAAATCTATGGGTGAAGCAAAGTTTATTTTCGAAAAGCCTTTCAGAAACAGTTTGCTCCTTTAAAAATAAGTAATAATAATCAGCCTATAACGTTCCCACTGCTGGGACACAGGCCTCCTCTCAGCGAGAGGGAGGGGGCTGTGATCCACCACGCTGGACCAGTGCTGGTTGGTAGATATACCTAAATAAAATAGTTAAATGGCAAAATTAAAATAGTTAAATGATGGTTACGGAAATAAAAAACACATTTTTCTACTTTTTATTTCTGTAATATAATGCTATCGTACCTATCATATAGGAATCACAATTATCCTTTACTAGCTGCGCCCCGCGGTTTCACCCGCGTAAATGTCGATCCCGTCGGAATAAAAAGTAGCCTAAGTATATGTTAATCCAGCGTGTCAGCTACCTCCATTTTATCAAAATTGGTCCAGCCGTTTGAGCGTGAAGAAGTAACAAACTTATAAACACACACAAACTTTTGCCTTTATAATATTAGTGTCATAATAACCAAAGACATTAAATTATTTACTATCTGTATCTCTTTGATAATAACAATCAATTATTTCGATAGATTTCGCTGAGTCACGCAGTTACCTACACTTATTTATTTTCTACCTTACTTACCTACTTCATTAAAAACGAATTGTTTATGATATTTCAATTTATTGTTTATTTATATGTATTTTTCTTCAAAATTACAGTTAGGGGGAAATTATTCTAGTAAGTACCTACTACCTATCTTCGATAGTAAATTGTTCAATCATTAGACAAATACCTGTGATTGATTGATATTAAGCATGTGTTGTGACAAAATAAAAACGCCAAATGCATACATAGGTAACCTCCTCTTTCTTTGAAGTCGGTTAAATAAGTTCTCTGCAAGGAGTTGAGAACAAGCATGCTTCGTACGTCGCCGTCGATCAATACTTTAAAATTAATAACCTACATGTCTGCCCTGAGTCTGCCTGCAAGAGCAGTGGGAAGAGCTAAGTTAAGTACCTACCTACCACAATACAAATCCTATTTACCTACCGACTTTGAATGCATTTTTTTTACTTTTGTACTTGTGTGTTATATTTATTTAAATTAATACATACAATATGCCTTAATTACAATATTTATACCAACTAATAAAAAAACACTAAAAAAAGTAGCAGCAGTGCAATAAAAAAAAATGTTTTGTACTTTGGCTCCTATTTTAATAACATTATCTCTAACGTCTTTTTGTCTATTCCTTCCTTTATTTTATGGGTATGTTTTTTGGTAGAAGAATCTTTTGTTTCATTTTGAAATTTAGCCATTGACTTAGGTATATATTACTAGCGTAGCTTAGCTACATACGTCGTGTACTTTACTTAAAAGTGTTGTTCTCAGCAAACTTGTGTGCATAGAAGAACTAAGACTTGACCTCAGACAACAAAAAATTTAATTAAAAGACCTATGCACGGTCACCATCTTTGGCACGTTGGCAGCCATCAACTTTACGTAGGTACCGTAAGTAATTTATCTAAAACTATCTACAGTGGAATTAGGTAGGTAGGTACGGTAAACAGACTATTCGCGTTAAAATCGACAAAATTGTTTACAACAATCCATTGTTACGGCAATGTCATCGAACTTCACGGAAAATTCGGGAAATCTGTTATCTATCTAGCAACGATCATAAACAGAGACGCTATTTTATTAATGTGTGAGTGAGTCAATCTTGTGTGTGTGTGCTGCCATTATCGACCGCGCCCCTGTGTACTAACCGACTTTTCTCGAACGAGCTACTCGCCACTAGATGGCGCTGTCCTCAAGAAACGTCCATGTGTGAGTGACGTTTTGGGGTATGTGTGCGTTAAGGCGCGCTGCATTTACTAGCACGTTCGAGATTTTTCTAGTAAGTCCACTCGCTGCTAGATGGCGCTCCATAGCGAGTATAAATACGACGCGCGCTCATCGACCGGCATGTATTTCGTATTCAAGCAGTCGAAGCGATAACAAGCTCTCGAAGCAAGTACGCAAACCTATAATAACTACCTACAAGCGTTGAAAAACACTCAAGAAAATGTCTCTACTACCATTTGTCCTCGGCTACGACCGTCCTGCTCGCCACATGCATCCGGCGCATCCGCACAGCCACTGGCCGAGCCGGCTTCTAGACCAAGACTTCGGGCTGGCCCTAACACCGGAAGACCTGCTCACGGCTGTAGCAGCTCCCATGCTCTCCGAAGACTACTTCAGACCATGGCGGCAGCTGGCGTCATTGAACCGCGACATGGGATCCAGCATCAAAAGCGATAAAGACAAGTTTCAAGTGAACTTAGACGTACAGCATTTCGCTCCTGAAGATATCTCGGTGAAGACAGCTGATGGGTACATTGTGGTGGAAGGCAAACACGAGGAGAAGAAAGACGAGCACGGCTACATCAGCCGGCAGTTCGTGCGGCGGTACGCGCTGCCCGAGGGCGCGGCGCCCGAGACCGTGGAGTCGCGCCTCTCGTCCGACGGGGTGCTCACCATCACGGCCCCCAGGAAGCTGCCAGAAGCCATCCAGGGAGAGAGGAAGGTGCCCATCGCGCAGACGGGACCCGTCCGCAAGGAGATCAAGGATCAGAGCAATGGTCCTGCAGATAAGTGAAGTGGAGTGGTGATCTGTAGTGGAATACCTACCTCCCAGGGCGTTTTTTTTAATTATTTTATTATACCTACGTTTATGGTCTCTTAATACAATTCCTGAGTATATGGTTTGAGACTGATTTGTGTTGTAATTAGCTTTAAGTTCTTAATAAATGATTATTTTATTATTTAACATGTAAAACGTATTTTTATTTGTCATCTACCACCAGTCCACCACTCACCAAGAGTAAGCAGACAGCAATACAATACAAATACGTATGTATGTACGTACGTACGTACAATACCCACACCCGGCTCAACCGTCCAGACTGTAACGTTTAGGACGTTAGGTAGTGTGTAGTGGTAGATGATATGAAATAAAAGAAGAATTACGTTACAAGATTGATAGTCTAGATACAAAGCCGGGTGTGGGTAAGATATCGAGCGCACGCGTAAGTTATAACCGTCTAAGAACACTACTGCCCTGCAGAGCCTCCAGACGTAGGTAGCGGGAACTGGAGGTAGATGTCCAGGGTCCCGTAGCGCCGCGGCAGGGTCGTCCAGCCGCTCCCCTGCGGCGACGGCGGTGGCAGTATTCGGTTTTCGGTGTTTTTAAAGAAATGTGAAAAATGTAGGTATTAATTTGGAAAAGAAAATCGATGTTCTTGGTTATCGCCGTAAGGTCGTCCGAAGTAAGTTTTCCTAAGTAAAATCACACTAACGTGACATCGATTGAACAAGGCTTCGCAGTATGATATCTACGCAGTAAAATCGTTCGTAGTACAGTTTTTCGATGTAACGAAACATCGCAGAAACAAGGCCAAGGCGTCGCAGTATAGAGATGTCGTTGAAAGGTTTTCGAAGAAACAAACTTCGATGATACGGCTTTCGCACTCAAGTAGGTATTCCGATATTCAGGTACCCTTTCCCTAAATCGTGAATTCGTGATGGAGAAAGAAAAGGGTGTTAAGGTCCCCTATTAAAAAACACTCACCTAAATATCGAACCTCGTGTAGTGAGATGTTTTAAGGTATGATTCACAGATTTAATAGATTACTAATATGTAGCCAGCTATGATTCCGATCTCGGCAGCACGCAGTAGTGCTGCCGCGACACTACTGGTCCCCATACATTTTCTATAGGTTTTTAAGAGATTACATTCCGAGCACAGCAGCAATGTGACGCAGCAATGTGCGTCACTGACTCTGGCAGAGCCACCATCAGGGATTTTAATTTTGATAGCACAAACAATTTGTCGCTAATTAGTCGAAATTTGTCGCCAAATATCAGAATTTGTCGGTATTTTTTCTCGGGAACTATATTTTCTATCACCAAAATTTATATTTGTCATCAAGTTGTATCACCTAATAAATAGATCTATCGCCACGAAATATTTTCGTTCTCAGATAAACAAAAATTGTTCCCAGGTATGAATGATCAAATTAATGTTAATATATGTGTAAAATAAGAGATCGATAACCAATAAAATTATATTGCATTACATGAATATAAACTTCGTTCTTATAATAACAGTTTTGTTACTTGAAATGGACATTATCGAGAACCGAATTAGTTACGAGGTTAATTATTTAAAAAAAAATGCTTAGGTTAGGTTAGGTTAAAAGTGTGACCTCCTACGCACGAGCCGAGCGAGCGAAGCGAGCGGTGCCGCGGCAGCGGCCGGCGAGTGCCAGAAACGACTAAATTTTAAAGAAAAAAAATATGGAAAAAGAGATTATTTTAAAAAAAAATTATTATAGTCCTTATATCTCAGGATTTTAGGTGATTTATTGTGGAACTGATTTTGCATTGTTTGGTGACTACATTTTGGTGACAGATCTACTATTTGGAGGACAAACCCTATTATTTAAGAAACACAAAACTAATTAAATTGGTGATAGCTTAAATGATACCCTTTTTTCTCAACCTCCTTAATATGGGTATCAAATGAAAGGGATTGAAGAGTTGAAAACGATAAAGTTAGCAAAATTACACTAAATTCAACATGGCCGCCGCTCCAAGATGGCGGATTACATATTTTTCTCAACCCTCTTAATATGGGTATCAAATGAAAGGGCTTGAATAGTAGAAAACGATAAAGTAAATAACAATACTAAATTCAATATAACCGCCGCTCCAAGATCACGGATTTTAAAAAAAAGTGTTACAAAACAGGCTGACCACCGTTCATAGCTAAAAAAAAATGTTAATAATAAATCTTTAAGTCTAAAAAGTAAAAAATAAAATGAAAATAAAAAAAAAATTAAAAACAAGCTTTTATTTAAATAAAAACGTACATACTTAACCTAAAAAGAAAGAATAACGCAAACTAAACTGAAAAAAATAAATTTAAGTGACACTGTCATTTTAAAATATATAAAATATTTATGTACTTATAAATTTTAAAAGCTTGAGGCACTGATGTACGGTATCCGTTATACAGGTGTACCTACCTACTACACAATAACAGTGCCTCAAGCGTTTAAAATGTATATACCTATATATTCTTCAGCTAGATTCATGTTTTGCAGATTTCTCTGTACAGACCAAAGACTACAATATAATGGTACAGACAATAATGAAGTGAGGGCCGATATATACCGCCATAAATCTGTACTTAATGTCATATTTTACAGATTTGGGATTTTTTTTAAATATTTAAGTTCTAGAAAACTTAAAGAAGTTTTTACTATATTTAACTAATTTCCCTATAAGTCTTATTTCGTTTCGCAAGGGTTCAAAAAATGGGCCCTCAATACAGATGCACCACAATAACATAACATATTATTATCATTATCAGCCTATAATGTTCTCACTGCTGGGGGACACTCCTCTCTGTGAGACCGAATTGTGTTCAGCCTGTGGAATTAGAAATTAATAAGTACTTAGGTAGGTACTATGGAATAAGTAAGTACTTAGGTGAATAGTACAACGTTTCCGATCAAAATGACATCCATTGTCAGTCATCCAAAATCCTGCAATGAAATAAAATCCTGTAATAAAATCAAATAAAAAATCACCACATAAATGAAATAAATTCAAACAAGACAATGTTTCTAAGGCCCAGACCGGGTGTATTCTTGCAGCCAAAACTTTACTCCTCCATAAAGAACACCAGAAGCT
The DNA here is from genome assembly GCA_963082905.1 of Oligia fasciuncula. Taxonomy (NCBI): domain Eukaryota; kingdom Metazoa; phylum Arthropoda; class Insecta; order Lepidoptera; family Noctuidae; genus Oligia; species Oligia fasciuncula. The sequence goes on from OY720411.1 coordinate 9,131,530, forward strand.
TGAGACCCAGCATCAAAATTGGCAAAGAGAAATTTCAGCTGTGTGTAGACGTACACCATTTCAATAAAGACGAAATTCGAGTGAAAGCGCACCCAGAATACGTGATCATTGAAGGCAAACAGGAAAAAGATACTCATCAGGGGTATGTTTTAAGGCAGTTTATCAGAAAATTCAAGCTACCCGATGGTTGTGTTCCTTCGAAGATAAAATGTACGCTTTGTCCTGAAGGGATGCTGACTGTAGAAGCACAAAGATCTTTCAAAGATTTGGCAACTCCTGCCGAGACTGTAGTAGTACCTATTTCGTATGGTCGAAGTCAAAGTGAAAAGAAAGATGATCTGATTGGACCCCCGCCGACGGAATCGGAAGTCATTATTAACCCCTGCAACAACTATCCGAAGGTTAAACCCAAGACGTAAACGAAATAAATACTGATCTATGATTCCAGATTTCAATGCCATAGAAAGTACATCCAAATGCAGCCATTGGTTTTTTTATAAGTCAAGCGAAATCTAGTCGAAATTGTTACTTTCATCAGCAAATGAAGAACAGAATAAAATTAAGTAGAAAATAAATAAATGATTTCACTTTAGCAGAAGCATAATCAGCCTATAATGTTCCTACTGCTGGGACACAGGTCACACAGGCCTCCTCTCTGTGGGAGGTAGTGGGCCGTAATCCACCACGCGGGCCCAGTGCGGGTTTGTAGATGTCACCATGTCTTCGAATTTTTGATTCTAGGACATGCCGGTTTCCTCACGATGTTTTCCTTTACTGTTTTGAGAGCAGATGAAATTATGTACACGAAGTAAAGTGCCTGCCTGGATTCGAACCCACTACCTACAACTCGTTAGTCCGGGCCTTTACCACTGGGTCACCACTGCTCAGTGATTTCACTTTACCATCCGCATTCGTTGAAGTATGTCGTCAGCCCGTTGCCGAATAGCTGTAACCTGGATCTTCAAGTCAACAGGGTAATTACTTTAAAACGCGAGTCCACAGAGCATGTATAAAATGTTAAATTAAAAAAATAGAAACATTTTGTTACTTACATACATTTCGAGATGCGCTGTCTCTGAAAGTACGCTTAACCGTTGGTCCCGCCCGGGCAGTCCCAGCTGATACATTGTAGATACTTGACAGTCGTTACGGGTAGTCAGACACCTGAAAGTTTGACAACCAGCCTAATCAAGGGGTAACTGCCATGGGCTGTGGAGGTCATATAGGCAGTCGCTCCATGTAAAATACTGGTATTCAGCTACTATTCTACTACTAGGTACTATTCTAGTCGTCAACTCGGTCATCAGCCTCTTTCGAGCCATTATCATCTTTCACACAGTCCAATCCATCGTTTCTTTGGTCTTCCTGAGTCTTCCAGTGTCTAATCAAATCAATCAATCTTTGTACCAGCACATTCCAGCCTACATGCAGCAAAATATTCTTAGTTGTTGAAACTACTTGAAGCGCCATCTATTGGTGTAAAAAGAAAGACTCATTGACGCAAATGTTCTAAAAATAATGTTAGTGAAGCAACTCCGAGAACATTTCAACTGTTGTTTTTCGTAGGCGTTTCAATCAAAATATAGATCGTAGTCATTACAGAGAGAGAGAGGGGCCCGTGGCTAAATAATAACAGCCGCACAGGTCGATCGATCAGGTTAAGCTACGCTTGCCGCTGTTGGTCTGTGGATGGGTGACCATTTTTACATATCCCCCTCCGTGCCTCGGAAAGCACGTTAAGCCGTTGATCGTGTTTATTTGTTTCTTAATTTATGTTAAGTATTCTGTATATTTCTTCATTTATTTTGTACCGATCTTTTTGTTGTTTTTTGATTATAGTGTTTATCAGTGGAAACATGTAAATGATGTAAATGGCCTTCAAATGCTTAACTATTTATGTTAGCTATAAGTTTCCCGAATAGAATGAATTAAAATACATAACACCAACATAGCTAATCGTTCTAGTTAAACAGTGTGCTAAAACTGGCAAATTCTAACTAAACTTGTTCATTTCAAATGCTAAAATACAGGCTAAACACTAAACTAGTAACCACTAGACTTATTGCGTAATACACTTTCAAACACAATCTAAATAATTTTGAAGGATGTTGCTAATCCATTGCTTCATATGTTCGAAAAGTTTGTCTGTTCAACAATGTAAATAGCGCAATGAATGTTGTTGAGCTGTCAAAATGAAAGCCATTGCTACTGTTAGTACACCTTGAGAGTTTATAGTTGCGCCACTTCTTCTTCCCAGCTAAAGGACTGTAGTGGTGAAGGGCTTGCGTTTTGGGCTGTCTTATGTAATTTTGACGTTCAACAAGTGCTAATTCTCAGCCTAGTTTAAATAAATAACTCGAAATAAATAGATCGATCGACCTGTGCGGCTGTTATTATTTAGCCACGGGTCCCTATCCACATTGCTATTATTATTTACTTAAATTATGTGCAAGATAAGTTATCTGGAAACTATTAGAAGGTGATAAAACAGACCATTTCATTCAATTTTATTTACTAACAGCACCGCCTACCGAGACCGACTCGTATCTACGTCATTTATCGGATGCATCGGGAACTTTCTCGTTCTAAATACTCCCGAGACTGATGCCAGATCTATGAATCAGCGCAGGCACATATATAAACGCGGCCCGCACGAATTCCCGTAGACGAAAAGGAAGCGTGCTAAAGATAACACAGAAAATGTCTCTGCGATCTTACTTAATGGATTACGACTTGCCAAGATGGCCAAAGCGTCTTCTCGACCAGAACTTCGGGCTGACAATGACTCCTGATGACCTGAGGACGGCGTCTGTACACCCTATCACCCCAATCATCGCTGGTGCTCATCCCTGGTGGCCGAAAACCTCCGAGTCATCGATCAAAGTAGACAAGGACAAATGGCAGATCAACGTGGATGTCCAGCATTTCTCTCCAGACGAAATAACAGTCAAAATCAGTAACGGATTCATCGTGGTCGAAGGCCAGCATGAGGAAAAGCAAGATGAACATGGTTTTATCTCCAGGAAATTCATCAGAAAATTCAAATTACCGGAAGACAGTAACCCTGATACTGTGGAATCCAGACTCTCTTCAGATGGAATTCTTACTGTCGTGGCTCCTAAAAAAGCTGAAGTGGCTAAAGGTGAAAGAGCTGTTCCTATAACCCACACTGGGCCTGTCAGGAAAGATGTTCTCGAGGACACTAAGAAGGAATAAGAAGATGATAACTGACAGACTGCTAAATAAGAGACTGCTTTTTATTCTAATAAGTTTCTATTTTATGTATTAAAATACACTTTTCATTATTTCTGTGTTTTGCTCTAGAAATCACCTGTTTACCTAAATATTATGTTTACACCTATTATTTTTAGACCGTTACGCTAGGGGGAAGTGGGAGTGGGAGCATCCACATTCGTTTTGTTTCTAAATCTGTTGCATTGCTCACGATTGTCTCGTCTGTCACAGCCAGGTGACATAAATTACCTTCCAATTACGTGGACTGATGGATGAATACCCCAAATAGATCATTTCAGCCATTTGTCATAAATTTATGAAAAAATCCACAACTTAAGTCAGGTATCTGTCTAGCTAGATAGACGCTCTTGGGATATTCCAGTAAGATTATTTATCAATAAGCTTTATTGGGCCAAAATCATGACTAATAATACAATCATCAAGTATAGATATAGCTGAAATATTCTGTAAAAATCTGACCGTGAAAATGTAGGTGAAGTGACCTTGAATTGAGTTGTCATTCCACCTGCCGACATTATTGACACCTCACTTCAAACTCACTTCACCTACGTTTTCACAGTGAGAGTTATGTAGAATACATCGGCTGATTGATAAAGATGTTTGCCCAAGTTTTCTGCCAAATCTGCTCAATATTGAGCCAATCAATACCGACAACCATTGATGATCATTAATTAGAGGGTAAAGAAAGACGATGACATACCTAATGGTACAAAAATGTTTCTAACAAATAGCTTAGCAAGCTTTAATAATAAATAAAGAACAATAGCGTAATATTTTAAAGATTGTGATAGTACAGTACACATTCGACAGTAATTGTTACTTATAAAAAGTTATAACTTAATAAATAATGATGCTATCATGCCATTCATTACTATTTGAGGTAAACTTTTGATGATTAGGGAGATAAAATAAATATCGCGTGGGATCGCCAGGTATTTCCTTTATTTTTCTTCAGATTTTTCATAAAATGCTTACTGTTTATTTACTTATTATATTTTTTCTAAATCTGTTGTATTGCTCACGAATTTCGTCTCTAGTTGTGGCAGCATGGACAGCAGGACTGCTGTGAACCTTAAGGTGGCGCTTTCAGCAAGGGACAGCAATGATACCGCAATTGTCGCCAGAATCTGGAAGTAGTAAGATTTTTTTTTATTTTAAGGGGCTTACATGACTTAAAGCGCGGTCACTGTCGGACTGCATAGAAAAGAAAGAGAAGCGCGATGACACAACGCTGGTTATTGATTGCAAAATATGAAGCAATTATTTAATTACAAAAAAACTATTGTTTGGACTAAAAAATTACAACATTAGTGTTTTAGTATGTTGCTTGTAGAATAATCTGACAAAAAATCATAATGATTGTACTTACGTATATACCTAGGTAGGGTTTTTATTGTAAAAAGGAAGTTTTTAGAGGTATCTTCATGATTTTTTTCTATCATATATTTATAGTTAGTTAGTTAGTATATATTTTTAGTTGTATTATATTGTCAATACACTATCTACTTAGCATATATCCTGAAGAATATCATATATTTTTCTGATTTTGTTTACTATAGTCGATCACATACTTTTATTGTTTCTAAAACTTGCGTTTTTTGTGTTTAGGTCTTGTAGAATAATCTGACAAAAAATCATAATGATTGTACTTACGTATATAGGTAGGGTTTTTATTGTAAAAAGGAAGTTTTTAGAGGTATCTTCATGTTTTTTTTCTATCATATATTTATAGTTAGTTAGTTAGTATATATTTTTAGTTGTATTATATTGTCAATACACTATCTACTTAGCATATATCCTGAAGAATATCATATATTTTTTTGATTTTGTTTACTATAGTCGATCACATACTTTTGGGTAATTCTTCAGGGACAAAATTTTCGATGTCTGTGGGTATATTTCTGTAACCAACTAAAAAAACGGCATGTAATATTTTTTTTTGTACAGTTTAGCTTTATCCCTTACTGGGACAAATGATTTTTTTTTAATAATTGCTGTCTAGGTACAAAATAAAAATATTTGAAGGTCGTTCTTCTGATTCATATAGCGCGTCCGTTTGCCATTTTCCGGAACAAAATGGTCGATGTCGCATTTTCCCTTTGATACATCAATATAAATTATAATTATATCGAAAGGAAATGAATTGTCCTCTTACAAAAAAAATGTGTATTAGTTATAACTACGTTAGTCTGTTTATAAATAAGTAAAAAAGAAGTGTCCGGCGTATAATACTGATTAATGTGGCGTAAGCTGCGCTTGACCGTACTTGGTCGGGTAATAATAATGAGAGTCTGGCTTCCAGCGCGGGGGGAAGCCAGTCGTGCAACGGACGACCTAGAAGGTGGACGTGCGGCTGGTTGGCTTAGATCCGGTGTTACGAAGGAAAATACCTGATTCATCTGTGTTTGGTTCAGGTGGCATCCTGATTACAATGCCTACTTTATAAAATTTATTTTATTGTTTTAAAACTTCAATCTGTGTTTCGTGTGATGCTTTTGGGTTATAGATTCGTGTAGAAAAATGAAAATAATGAAGTCTGTATGTACGATGAGTTATGCATGATTGTAGGCAAAATCCTGATTCATCTGTGCCTGATTCGTATGGTCAAAACCCCATATGAATAATAAAATAAATTAGTTTTCCCCTCTCCAGCACGATAGGAGCGCTTTTGTTGCGTAATTCTCCTTGTCCAATTTTTGAATGTGTACAAGTCAGTAGTTTTAATCTTATTTATTATTATTTACTTTGCTATAACCTTTTGAATAATAAAAATATGACAGGAGTATAATCTTGTTCTAAATATGATACTTTTGATATGTCTTAGTCCTATTTAAGAATTAATAATTATTGTTTAGAATTTACATTCATAACTAACGGTGTATTTATTACTTTTTATTTCTGTTTCTGATTAATATGTAACACATTCTGATTCATCTGGGCACAAAATTAATATCTTGAAAACTACTTTATAAAAACGAGTCCCTCATTCAAATATATGTTATTTGGTATACCTATTTTCATATGAACATGTGTTACAGAGCTGAAAGTGAAATTAAATTTTGGCCATATGGATCAGTCAAAGAATCAAATTTCGAAGAACTACCCTTTTATTGTTTCTAAAACTTGCGTTTTTTGTGTTTAGGTCTTGTAAGCCCCTTACGAATCAGCTCTGTTGTGGTAGTGATGGATTTCCTAGCCACTTTAATAGGGCTACTTACACCAAACTTACTGTATCGGCCTATGAGAAAAACCAATGAAACACAATAAATCAAATGTAACATTGAATTGCTAAGAAAATACTGTCGTCCCAAAAGGTCATGGTTGTTGATTAAAATAAGTAATTCATATATATACTTATAGATATACTAAGTAATACATAATCCCCTGTCTATACACATGCGCAGATTCTGCAACGTTCGGCGCTATCACTTGTAGTAAGTACATTCTTCATCTCGTTTTGTTATATTTATCAATATATTTAAAGAGATCACTAGAATTTTCATATAAGACATGTTACGCCCAAAATGTTGACTGGTTTCAACAATAAAATATGTTCTATTCTGTTCTAAAACTAACGCTTTTTCGAATCTTCCTTTATTGAAAGTGATAATAAATACTGCCGTGGTCGTGCAGTAGGTATGTTATTGCTACAACCAGTTGACATGTACATTTTGATCTTATTCTGGTATATTTAGTATACCAATAATAAGATCAACATTTACATGTAAAGTGCTAAGCTCGTCTTAAAATTTGCCAGTCGAAACCAGTAGCGCTATATTACATAAAACATGTTCTTTTGTTATTTTTTAAATTATCTATAAAACATCAGGTCGTCCATAGTCAAAGTTCAATATGATGAGAAGGTTACCAGATTCCACGTTCAACAGGTTTGAAACTCACGGTTAATATTCCAAGGGTTTTTTTTACAGTAATTATTATTTAAAAACATATATATACCTTTACAATTATGTAATGTGTAAATAATGAAGCCACTTGCAACTACATCGTGTTCTGATGTTTGAAGTTATTGGAGCAAACCATAAATAAATAATGTAAACAAACAAAGACCGGAAACGCATACGAACGAAGCAAGACTCGTAAAAAGAGGAATGGGCCCAATATTGAACCTTGAGGAACGTCTATTATCATCTCATTTTCCGTTTAGTTTATGGCTTTTATCTAAGCTTTGACTTGTCTATCTTTTAGATATGATCTAAGTAGAAGCGCTTACTGTTAATCTCCTTCAGCAGAAGTATCTTGTAGTTTACACAGTCGAACGCTTTTGACAGGTCGCAAAAAATTCCAATTGCATATTGTGGGTACCTATTTCTCTCTTCTTTTTTAATTTAACACTATTATGAGTAAAATAAACTTATTTAATCTTTCATTAAAACAAACGTAAACTATTATCATTTTATTTATATACTTCAACTATTGACTATGATACAATTAATTATAATATACAGGAAGCCGTGGTGCTAAATAATAACAGCCGCACAAGTCGATCGATCAGGTTTAGCTACGCTTGCCGCGGTGGCCTGTGGATGGATCCACAGACCATGGAGGGGTCCGTGCTTCGGAATCGGAAAACACGTTAACCGGTTGGTCCCGGCTGCCATACGTAGATCTTTGACAGTCGTTACGGGTAGTCAGAAAGTCTTAAACCAATCTTACCAAGGAGTATCGTATTACCCAGTAACTAGGTTGTGGAGGTCTGATAGGCCGTCGCTCCATGTAAAATACTGGTATTCAGCTGCATACGGTTAGACTGGAACCCGACCCCAACATCGTTGGGAAAAGGCTAGGCAGGTGATATAGTGAATTATAATTTTACTACGTGAAACTCTGCTGATGAGTCTGGCAAAGTAACCATTCTTATATCCTCTTTTACATTGCCTTTCTTGTTGTACAAAGAGTCCTCTATATCCTGCAAGCTCCTACCATTTGTCTCTGGTAAAATAAAACTTAAAATTAATCCTGTGAACAATGTGATACCAGCAAAGGAAGCATACATGACTTGCTCTCCGAACCTAAACATAATCTCTGGAGTATATTTTACAGAAATAAATAGCAAAACAAATGTAATTGCTGAGCTTAAGCCAGAACCTAAACCACGTACTTTTGACGGAAATATCTCTGCGATGAACGACCAAGATACGGATGTCAATGCACTTCCCATAGATATGTAAACAACCATACAAGTCATAGCTACCCATACCAGACCAACAGGGGCTAGATACAAGTATATTACCAAGCCTATCAACGCAAGAGTAGTTATAACACAAGAAACCATGAAAGTAATTTTACGTGGAAGAACATTAGCAAACAAACAAACAAATATAGCTGCAGCAATTCTTATACCATCAGTAACTAACATTAACATAAATGCATCAATATCTCCAGAGAACGTCTTTTCAAAGATCACTTCAGCGTAGAAAGATATAGTATTGACACCACACCATTGTACGGCGACGAACAACAGGAATATAGTCGCCATAGATTTCATGAATGGTTTACTAAATACTATATTCAGTGTGTCTTTAAACGTGGTAATGTCTTCTGTTTTTTCATTAGTATTCTCCAAAACTGTTGACAGTTCCTTTTCAGCACTGTCTCCAGTTCCTCGGAATTGCCTGTAAGACTCTATACCTTCGTCGATTTTGCCTTTGGACAGCAGCCATAGCGGACTTTCTTTCAAGAACATAAGTATGGCAAAGGCTATAATATTAGGCAATGTGAAGATGAAGCATGCAGCCTTCCAATGACAATATTTTCCAACTGTATGGCTAATTATGACCCCTATATGGATTGCTGCTGATGGCCAGAAAAGGGCAACAGCTCTGTACTTTGGGTCAGACAATTCGCCGATATAGACCATGCTATTGGCTCTCACGGATCCCGTACAAACTCCAGTCACGAACCGTCCAACGAGCATGACTGCGTTGTTATTGGATACGCCCATGATGATCCAGCCGATGGTGAATGGTACGATTATGACTAGTTGGCCATTCCTCCTGCCGATGCCATCGCTCATGGAGCCAGCGAAGAGGGACCCCAGCATCATGGCCAACGGAGAGATGGAAGCTGAAACAGAGAACAAAATTATAACAACGTAAAAGTAATTGATGATACAGACGATTCTCTCTATTTCAATGATCGAGCCGCATCTGGTTCTGGCTTTTGGAAACTTGATTGAACAGCGACCGTCGTAGTTCTGGCGACATCAGACTGCGATCATCAAACTTTTTTCCAGTCTTATGATGTGATGAAAGGTAATATCACTCTACCCAATATGGCCATATTGGGTAGAATGATATTACCTTTCATGCTCCAGTCAGCATGAGTGTCTCCTTTCTGTCTGTCTTTCGTCTGTGGAGTAAACTTATTTCGTTCCACTTCGTCATATTTGTTTGTAAATCTTTTAGAGTAAAAGAGGTTTTTATGAAGGAGCACGTCTGGGGAAGTACTTCCACTATATATCTATTTCTTTTTTTATCTATTTTGTGTGATAGTTGTGGAATATTATTATTATTATTATTTCGGTCACCAAGCAGCGTCGCTGAGCTCCAGTTGGTGTGATAGGGTGCCGGTGTAAAAACAGGTAAATAAGACATTTCTGCTCTGTTTCTGGGATAGCTACGAATCCAGCAGATGTCCAAAGATAACGGTTATGACTTATCATCAGGTGTTTACCATCCTCATAATCACCCTATGTACGCACTGCTGAGTGCTGAGACACAGGCCTCCTCTCAGTCAGAGGGAGTGGGCCGTAATCCACCACGCGGGCCCAGTGCGGATGGCTAGATGTCACATATCTTCGAATTTTTAGTTCTAGGACATGCCGGTTTTGTTAAAAAAAGAATTCTAACCTATCCATGAGTCGTAGCTCTGGTCGTACGGGAAGCTGGAGTCAGTCTGGAGTTGTGGCAGCAGAACTGCTGTGAAACCGAACGTGATGCCTCCAGCAAGGGACAGCAAGGAAGCCGTAAATGTCGCCAGAGTCTGAAAGTAGTAAGCAAATAATTGAGTATATTTATTTTAAATTCTACTGATTTAGCTATGTCCTGGGGTGTATGAAGCTGTGGCAGCATGCGGAGGATCCTCCTTTTTCTATGGAGGATGAGTGAACTTTACATTGTTCCTCATACCTCTATAAGGCTTAGCGCACATTATAACCTCAGCAGGCCGCAGCGACGTCCGCTTCCGGTCTAACCTGATGCAGCTGAATACCAGGCATTTTACATGGAGCGACTGCCTATGTAACCTCCACAGCCCGGTTACTGGGCAACACGGTATCCTTTGCCCTTTGTTAAGACTGGTTGTCAGACTCTCGAGCTTCTGACAACCCGTAACGACTGTCAAAAATCCACGAATGACAGCGTGTGTGTCAGTACTTTTATGCTCCCTGTTAGTATCCTTATTCTTATCTACGCTCAGAATTATATTGTAGTCTTTGGCTTTCGCTTTCGCTTTACTCGTAAGTACTGTAGAGGCTTTCTATGTAGCCTTACCTTTTATAATGCAGGCTGGTTATAATTGAGGGCGTGTTCCATTCGAACGTTCAAGCAGATGTCAAATATTTTTATAAGGTATTTTTGTTTAGTAGAGTGAGTGCTAGTTTCACAAAAATATAATATATTCGAGTCGAAGCTTATCGCTTTTTAATTATATTCAGAGTTTCAGAGTAGGTACAGAAAACCTAGATTTTGAATGATTTTGATCAGAGAGTTAGCTGTCAAAAAAGCTAGAAAAATAAGATTTTAGTTGTTTTTTTTTATTCTATGTTTTGTGAATGACTCTGTTATAATATGTAGATAAACATTGTTTAGATAATGAATGGGTAAATTATGATCATTATTATAATTACATGTTTGTAGTTTTCTTTCTATTACATATTTCAATACTATATCATCATCTGCATTATCTGCCTAGCATTTTCCCAACTACGTTGGGGTTGGCTTGTAGTCTAACCGTGTGCAGCTGAATACCAGTATTTTACATGGAGCGACTGCCTGTCTGATCTCCACAACCCACTTAGGTACTGGGTAATACGATACTCCTTGGCGTAAAATTTCCGAGCCACGGAAGGGTCTCGGTATGTAAAAATGGTCACCCGACCACAGACCAACCGCGGCAAGCGTAGCTTAACCTGATCGATCGTCCTGTGATGTGTGGCTGTTATTCCTAAATAAATATATACCTGTCTGTACAGATGTGCTGATTCTGCGACTTTCGGCGCTATCGCTTGCAATACATTCGTCATCCTAGCTTCGTCCAGGAATCAATATCTTCTCAATCCTTACTTACATCTTCTTGAATCTTCCATCATTGAGTCTGGTAATAAATTCTGCCGTGGTCGTTTATCAGTAATTTATTGAAAAAACCTGTTGAAATAATATAAACAGCGTTAATAATAAACTGGTTATAAATACGTAGATACCATTGCACTGGCGAATTAGGCTAAGAACTCATGGAGCGATTTTTACCCGCGCCTGCCGCGGTGGCGGAACAGCTGTTTTATTTTCTAAACTCACGAGACCGGTTGTTTGTGCGGTTACGCAGCCGCCCGCCGCGCCGTACACAGCGGGATCCGCATACAACCGCGCACACCGCAAGCGGAAAACGCGTCGTGAAATGTCCTTTAATTTAATGTCCTTTACATTTATACTCGTATGTATATTTGCATTCTACAGGAGCTGCGGGCCCGCAACCGCGGCTGACACGGGTGAATATCGCTCCGCGAGTTCTTAGCCTAAAAGAAAGGAAAGGCAAAATTATATCTAACTAGCAGCGCCTCGCGGTTTCACCCGCCTAAATGTCGATCCCGAGGGAATATCAGGATAAAAACTATGCTATGTCCTTCCCCGGGATGCAATCTATCTCTCTGCCAAATTTTATCGAAATCCGTTCAGTGTCCAAACGAAATATAATGTCACTGAAAGCGAACATTTAGGAATCTTAATAAGCGTTAACTCAATTTAGACCCTATATTTATGGACGACAATTTATTTTAGAAGCCGACCACCTTGGCTATCCAAGTTAATGGTTTAAGGGGGAAGCTCTAAGGTGGCCCGCGAAATTCAATTTTTTTTACGTTTTTTGCAATTTGCTGGTCAGTATTAAGTTGTACGTTGATTAAAATATGATTCGCGGTCGTAACAAATATGTATTTACAGAATTACAATCATTAAAGTCATCAACACAACTCTCTAAGACCATCAATCCCCAAATGTCAAGATTTCATGAAATAGTCATTCTTGGGGATTACATGGTCTTAGAGAGTTGTGTTGATGACTTTAATGATTATAATTCTGTAAATACATATTTGTTACGGCCGCGAATCATATTTTAATCAACATACAACTTAATACTGACCAGTAAATTGCAAAAAACCAAAAAAAAATTGAATTTCGCGGGCTACCCTGGCGCTTTCGCCTTAACTTGGATAGCCAAGCTAAAAGAACCTAACGCCAAGCTAACACGATGGCGACTAAAATGCAAGAGTACGACTATGAAAATAAACATAAATAAAAAAGGATCAACGAATTACGTAGCTGACGCACTGTCACTAATCGAATTAAATTTTAACCAATTAAATGCTGCCACAGTAAACAGCAATACAATGACGATAAACGGTTTCGTAATCAAACACGAACATCCACCACGTAGAATACATATTATATATGTAACCCATTAAGGACCTCATAATGTAAAAGTAGAAATAAAGAATGAAAAAGCACATGATTATTTCGTTCAAATTGAATAACCAGAAGAATTTATGCAATTCATCATTCAATATTGTGGTTATAAAAGATTATACTGTTATCTGCGAAAAATTAAAAACTTCGCTGAAACCCTTGAAATTGTGTGGTTCAAATACATAATATGATTCGTGATGGTGAGGCATGTGGAAGAGGCACATGCCTCACCACGAATATGAACGTCCACACATTACGAATCATGCGATGAGTACCGTGCGCTGCGCATGCCTCACAATGTCTGTATCGGCGGATACAGGATAAGGTTTGTAGAAATAGGCCTTGTAGAGTTAGGGGCTGAGCTCTACATTAAATCTTATAACTTTTTAACAGTGAAAGCGTTATATAAGTCATGGCAACCTACTTTACATGAAACGTAATTGGTGGTATTATTTATTACTAGGCGTCTTAAATAATCTATATACTACTACTTATACTTTACTTGTGTCATCGAGACGTCAAATAGTACGGTCACGTTAATTCTGCTCTGTAACTTAAATTCTAAAATCATAGTAAAAAGTTATTTTACGACTGCGTGCTGTCTAAACAATCATAAACGGAACCCTATGGGCTGCAATTACATAATTTTAAACGATCAAAGTGTCCTAAATGTGATAATAGTGACCACCAAAGTGTACTGTGGCGGTGATCTAACAAAAGTTATTTTATTGAAAGTTGTCACTATAAAATTATTTTTAATCTACCGCCTGTTGTGTTAACTTTGTTTTGTCACTGGACGGGATCCATAATTTCGTGTGTCACTCTAAAGTACTGTTGGCAGTGAATGCTAACGTGTGACATGCGAACATAGAGTGTCGTGAGTTCGCGTCCGACTAATCACACCTTGTCTTTTTGGATTTATTGTATTGTTTGGGAGATTGTTTCTGTACTTTGAAAATGTCTAACTGTGATACTTGTGGATTACCAGTTAAACAAAATGAAAAAATAACTTGTTCTAATTGTGATAAATTCTTTCATCACCTGTGTGTTAATCTGAGTGCTACTGCGTTTAAAAGGCTCAATAAAGCTGCACGTTCTAAGTGGAATTGTCCGAGCTGTTTATCTCAACAGGAACATAATAAATCGACGTCTGAGACGATTGAAGATAGCTCCGAAGGCGAGGAGAATAAAGTCAGCGATATACGTCTTGTTATACGGGAGGAAATTCGTAATACATTACGTATTGAGGTTAAGAATATGATTAGCGAGCTTAGGTTTGAAATGGAAGATTTAAAGAAACAGATCGATGAGTTAAAGTTATCTGGTTCCTTTGATATCTCTCAAGTTGCTGACTTAAAAACTGAACTCAAGAATGTGCAACGTGAGAACACTGAACTTCGTTCACAGAACTCAGATATGCAAAAGACTATGGCTCAGCTGAAAACGCAAATAAACACCCTTGATCAGAATATGCGGGAGGCGAATTTGGAAATTCACGGCTTGCCTGAAAATAAGAATGAAGTGTTACCGACAGTCGTTACACAATTGGCTAATGTTGTGTCATATGCGTTAAAAGACTGCGATATTATGAAGTGCGTTAGAGTGGCCAGTATGAACAACAACAAGTCTCGCCCGCGCTCTGTAATAGTGAAGTTGCGTAGTCCTAGATGTCGCGACGAATTGTATTCTGCAATTACTAGATACAATAAATCACACACTGATGATAAATTGAACACGACTCTTTTGGGTTATGGCGGTAGCAAGGTGCCGGTTTATGTATCCGAGCACCTTTCTCCAACATATAAATCTTTACACGCTGCTACACGTCTTAAGGCCAAAGAAAAATCTTATAAGTTTGTCTGGGTTCGCTATGGTAAAATTTTTGTATGCAAGAGTGAAAATTCAGGTACTATTCTGATTAAAGATGAGCAGTGTTTAGAAAAAATTGTATAATTATTTGAATTGTTCATTAAGTTTCTATTGGTCATGTTTACTTTGTTTTTAGTCCAGTGTATAGTATTTCGATTTTTTATCAGAATGTTAGGGGCATGAAAACGAAGTCACATGAAATTCTAATGTCAATCTTAAGTTCCGACTATGACATAATATGTCTGACTGAGACTTGGTTGGATGACTCGTTCTTATCCTCTGAATACTTTGATCAGAGATATACTGTTGTGCGCCGTGATCGTAGTGCACAGTATAAGGATTTGTACTCTAAAAATTATGGTGGTGGGATATTGGTAGCTATTAGTAATAAGTATAATTTTGTTAATAAAACTGAGTGGCAAACTTCCGTTGAGGACATGTGGTTGTGTATTAGTGCTGGTAGCGTCTGTATGAATATTTGTGTTGTTTATTTACCGTCTTATATACCTTGCCATATCTTTGCTCAGTTCTTTGCCAAGGCTGAAGAAATTTGCTTGCGTTATATGGATTGCACCACTTTGATTCTTGGTGATTTTAATCTTCCAAATGTGAAATGGCTTCAGTCTAATGATCCCTTTCTAGGAATTAGTGACCCTAAGTCCTCAGCGTTGAGGGACTTCCTAAACATCACCGGCTTTGTTCAAATGAATAACATCTGCAATGAAAATGACAGTATCCTAGACCTCGTCTTGGTGGATGAGAACTCCAGTCTTTCTGTTTCTTCCGCACCCCCCATCAGTAAACCAGATATACATCATCCGCCGCTAGAATTAACTCTTAATAAAACTTCAATTTCTAATTTAAATTATAATATTAAACAGTCTAAATATATTTTCACTAAAACAGACTATGAGGCATGTGTTCGTGATCTACTTAAAGTAAATTGGGGGGATTATTGTCATTTGAGTTGTAATGATTATGTTCTGACATTTTATAATATACTGTGGGAAAATATAGATAAATACACTCCGAGGGGTAAACCTAGAAATAATTGTTATCCAGTTTGGTTCTCAGCTTCGTTGATAAAAGTTCTTAAAGAAAAGCATAAATACAGGATTCGGTTCAAACGGTACAAAAACCCTCGGGACTACGATACTTTTGTTGCCCTACGGTTGCGGGCTGGGAGAGCTATGGGTAACTGTTTTAGGGATTTTATAGAAAGAATTGAGAGTGAATTAAAAACAAATGTAAAAGCTTTTTGGCGTTACGCTAAGTCTAAGAAATCTTTCAGGGGTATCCCTGACCAGGTTTCATGGGGTGATCGTGTTGGTGAGGGTGGTAGTGGTGTGGCTGATCTATTTGCAGACTATTTTGCATCTGTGTATGGTGTTACTCAACAGCCTAGTAACTTGTCTCCAAATTACTCCTCGTCTAGTTATAGTCTGTCTTCTATTAGCATTACTGAAAATGACGTTAGTGATAGCATCAAAAAGTTAGATCTTAATAAAGGAGCTGGTCCGGATGGACTTCCTCCTATTTTTATTCGTCTTTGCATCGATGCTCTTATTACACCACTGCAGATAATATACAATAAATCCCTTAAGGAAGGTACATTTCCCGATTTATGGAAAATCTCACACATTATCCCCATACATAAGTCTGGTAGTATGAACGACGTAACTAACTATAGACCAATCTCTATTATATCACAATTTGCAAAGATGTTTGAGGGTCTCATATACAATGTAGTTTATTCCCACTTTCGTCATATTATTAGTTTGAAGCAGCATGGTTTTGTGTCCAACCGTTCGACTGTGTCTAACTTACTTATTTACACTACTTTCATTAGTAACACCTTTGAAGCTAGGGGTCAGGTTGACGCTGTTTATACAGATTTTGCAAAAGCATTCGATCGCGTTGATCACTCAATTCTTTCTATGAAGTTGAACTACGCTGGTATTCATGGCTCTCTGTTGCGGTGGTTCGAGAGTTATTTAATTAATCGTTCTCAAATAGTTGCCTTGGCGGGTTATGAATCTGTACCTTGTTCTCCTGGTTCTGGTGTTCCACAGGGCTCTAAGTTGGGCCCTTTGCTTTTTTTGATATTCTTGAATGATCTTTTAGAATTAATAAATTGCAATTGTTTAGCCTACGCTGATGATTTAAAGATATACTGTAGGATATTGGACCTAAGTGATTGTATGAACCTTCAGAGAGATCTTGATGTCCTTCAGGAATGGTGTTTGAACAACAGAATGACGCTCAATGTTAAAAAATGCCAGACAATTACATTCACGAATAAAGTGAAATACATTAAATTTGATTACCATATTGATGGATCAGTATTGAGCAGAGTGTCGGTTATCCGTGACCTAGGGGTTCTCTTTGATACATCACTATCTTTCCGCAATCATATAGATGGTATAGTGACTAAGGCTAAAAGGATGCTTGGCTTTATAATCCGTACGGCGAAACCTTTTCGTAATTATAGTAGCATTGTTTTACTTTTCAACGCACTAGTAAGGAGTTCCTTGGAATATTGTTCTACTATTTGGTCTCCCTATTACTCAACTTATTCTAATAGTGTTGAATCTGTTCAGGCCCGTTTTGTTAGGTATTTATGTGTGAAGAATGGGATCCGTAAAGCTATACCTGATTACAATGACAGGTTAAGTCACTTTAAAATGATTAGCTTAAAAGAAAGACGTAGCCATTCTGACTTACTAACACTCCATAAAATTATTAACGGTTCCATTGATGCACAATTGGTAAACTATTTTAACTTTAGGTCTAGCCAACGTAGTAAGCGCCATCATCGTATTTTTGAATTGCCTACATCCACCCTAAATACCACATTTAATAGCCCACTGACACGTATGGCAAGGCAATATAATGAAAGGTCCAACTTGACAGATTTTCCTATTGATATTTTCTCCATGAGTTTCGCTTCATACAGACGTTCCCTATTTAGACAGAGTGTGGAGTGCATGTCTATGTAGCTCTAATCGGTTTGTTTTTTGTAGTGTTCTAGAAAGCTTCTAGACACACTTTTTATTTTTCTCTTTCGTCTCATATATTTTTTTTAATTTAGATGTTATGCATACCTGTTATTTGCATGGTTACTGAAATGCTAATTTTACATGATATTTCATTTGAATTGTAAGTGACTGTGCTGTTGGTGTGCTTATTATAAATAAATAAATAAATAAATAAATAAATAAATAATAAATCTGTAGTGAAGTGAAATCTGTACATTAAAAATATATAAAAAAAACTGGGCAAGAGCGAGTTGGACTCGTGCACCGAGGCGAGGGTTCCGTACCATCATATGTTTTTAAATTTTCACCGGCGAGCTACTTACTAGAACTCGTTCAAACCAATTTTCGGTGGAAGTTTACATGGTAATGTACATCATATATTTTTTAGTTTTATCATTCTCTTATTTTACTTCCACAACCCCTTCGATCAACAATATTGATCGAAGCACAACCCAGGTAAGACTGGTTGTCAGACTTTCGGGCTTCTGACTAAATCAAAATCAAAAGTCATTTACCTATTCAAACTAGGCTGAGAATCAGCACTTTTCGAACGACAAAATTACAAGAGACAAAACGCCCGCCCTTCACCACTTCTTAGTGCTTTCGCTACCCGTAACGACTGTCAAAGATCTACGAATGACAGCCGGGACCAACGGCTTAACGTGCTTTCCGAGGCACGGAGGGGTCTTGGTATGTAAAGATGGTCACCCAACCGCAGCAGCGTAGCTTAACCAGATCGATCGACCTGTGCAGCTGTTATTATTTCGCCACGAGCCGTTCCGAATCTATAATCTCTGGAACTACCAGTCGGATTTGTAAAATTCTTTATGCATTTGATAACACAATAGGCTATTTGACAATGTAAAAAATAAGGTCATAATTATTGACACTCGTATAGATTATCGGTTTTAAAATCGATTTGCATTAATTTTACTACAAAACAATGTATTATTTATAAAAAAAAACCCGAAAAAACTTCATCTTTATAAATCTGGCGCCACGTAATCAGCTGAATAAGCATCATGATCAAACTTAAGATGACGTCATGATTTAGTAAATTTCTGTCTATCGTTGACAGAACAGATGACTTTTGTCTAGTATCTCGACCGTTTCAACGTTTGTTTACGTGAATCGTGACGTCACGACGCCATATTGTTAAAGACAGCGTTTTGGCGGCTTATTTAAACAGTACATTTTTATTTACTATTTTTTAAAAGAAATACATTATGCAATTTGAAGTAAGGAAGGTTATTCGATATTTAACATCACGCTACGACCCTTAGGAGCCGAGCAAAACAAAAAAAGTCTGAAAGAACGCTAAGCGAAAACGAAGTAATTGCGCGGACGGGCAATGCGATGCGATAGGGTGGGTCGGGGGAGCAAGAAAATTCACGCGGGCGAAGTCGCAGGCAGAAGGTAGTCCCTAAATAAAACTTGTTAGTATATAAAATTCAGTGAAAATGTTAAGTTATGCATGAATAAATCACAATGCTTTTATTTTTAAATCCAGTCGAGAGAAAAAAATCCATAAACATTTAAGTAAGCAATCTGACCTTCCATTAGATAGGTTTTTCGTACAATCAGAAGTCAACTTGTACTGGTTATTATAGCTTGATGTGTAGACAGTAAATTTCCTGTTTTATGTGACAGTTTTTGGTGTCTTTTAAAAACTTGAAATAATAAAGTCAAAGATATGCAGCTGCTCAAAAGAGAACGAAGATCTTTTCGATATTTTTTTAATAGTAAATTATTATTTTGCTCACGAAGGCAATTCTTGCGTTTACAATCGTTGATGACGCATTCGTCGTGGCCGCTCGTCTCCTATTACCTTTTAACAAAAAAAAAAAAAACAGACTTCCAAAAAAAACACTACAAAGTGAAAAATAACTTTAATTTCGGAAGTCGGTGTCTTTGGATCTGTATTTTAGTTTTTTGATAATACAATGCGAGGTGAGCTAAAACTGTAAATGTATAACTTGATGTGTCGCCGTGTGTACAGATCTGTCAAATTTCTTTAATAGATTTTCAACTTTATCGCTAAAGTATTAGGTTCAAAGTTGATTGAGAAAATTTGATAGTTTCGGGTAGCTTGATGTGCTGGCGTCTGTACAATTCGATCGTAAATCACGAATCTGGACAAACATGTTGTCAGTCATGGCGTCACACGAAGTAATCCATTCCACATAACATTACTATTTTTTGACGCAATCGTTAATGTACTTTTGAACATGTTTAAAAATGATTTTTAAGTCGGAAACATGTTTTGACCAGCATTTTATAAGCATTTAGGAATATCATAATCAATATTAAAATCATATCCGTGATTGAAATCATAACTCCAATTGGAGCCCACTGGACATTGCGAATTGGACATAATGCGCCCAAAGGTTATTTAACGTTAAAATAAGTTCTCCTGACCTTTCACCGAAAGGGGGTGAATACTAAGATTACGGTTGATAGAGATTATGAAAGAAAAAATGCTGCATCATCATCTGCCTAGCCTTTTCCCAACTATGTTGTGGTCGACTTACAGTCTAATCGGATGCACTGGTGATGAAGGGCAGGAGGATAATGACTTTATTATTATCAATATCGCTCCTTGGACATTCAGGGTCGTACCTAACCGCTATTGATAAACTGTCCGATAAGCGACATGTAAACCTCATTAGATAGAAAAATATACTGCTTATTTATTTTCCCACGATTGTTAAGTATTCCACCGTCTCTTATAATACAGTACAAAGACCGACCGTATAAACGTCATTTCTAACCTTTCTCTATACCTACTAGACTCTTTATTCCCGTTTTTACTAACACTTATCGCAATCAGCCTATAATGTTCCCACTGCTGAGACACAGACCTGCTCTCAGTGATAGGGAGTGGAGTGGGCAGCTTATTCCGTTTATCCACCCTAAAACAGCCACCCTAAAGTGGATACTCGGAAACGCATGTCCGAGAATCCACCCTAAAGGTCATAGCACACATATCAAATCGGAAAGGGATCGGAGGAACAGTATCGCCTTTTGCCTCGCCGGCAACCTATCGTAACTATCGTAAGCACGTAACCAAAGCGGATCAGACGCTCCGATACGTCGACTCGGCTACGGCTAGGTAACGCCGCGCTTACGGCTCGCCGACCGCTGGTTGAAGGCAAGCCGGAGGGGTGAGAAGGGCAAGGGTGGACGAAGAGACGTAAGCTCGGGTACGGAGAGACGTAAGCGCGTAAAGCACTGCACAGCGGTTCGTAAGCTTGTCTGTCCCGAGTCGAGGCGATTACGTTATACGATTCCGATTAGTGTGCGTTGCAGTAGGGAGATACAAAGAATACTGAACGGCTCGAGTTGATAAGGTGCCGATTCCTTTCCGGTTCGATACGTGTGCTATGACCTTTAGCCTATAAATTTCGTAATTCGTGTAGTCCAACTGGGCCTAGGGTAGATTCTCGGACATGCGTTTCCGCGTATCCACCTTTAGGGTGGATTTTTTGGGGTGGATAAACGGAATAACCCTTGTGGGCCGTAATCCACCACGCGGGCCCACTACGGGTCGGAAGATGTCACATGACATGTCTTATTTTTGGCTCTAGGACATGTCGGTTTCCTCAGGATGTTTTCCTTCATTCCTTCGTTTTGAGAGCAGTGGTGATGAAATAATTTACATAAAGTGCCTGTCAGGGTTCGAACCTACGATCTGCAACTCGTTAGTCGTGGCCGTTTCCACTGGGCCACCAGTGCTCCATCGCACATCTAAATGCATGCCTATAATATTATTGCACTGTTGGATTTACAACTCTCGGCGCTGAACAGAGCGTTGAAAATCCAACAGCGCGCTTCTATTTAGGCTGAGTGGAGCAGTAAGCATTATTCTTACTTACTTGATCACTGGCTTGCATTTCCAGGATTAAAAAGAAAATTGAACTAACGAAATGTTAGTAGTTATGCAGTTTCATATTCTTCTTACTTAACACACTGTCTGAATCATTTTAAAGGATGTTGCTAATCCATTGCATTTTAATTTAATTATTTATTAATTTAATTTTTTTTTTTTATTTAATTTTTTTTTGCCAACAGAACCCAATTAAGCCTCCGCTGTCTGTCAGCGGGCTTCTCATGAACCGTAATAGGTATACAAATATTTCTTCGACTAGGTAGCGCTTATCTTTCATCCTTATATTTTTCGGCTGCTTGCTTACAGCGCGAGCGCAGCGTATTGTGCGATGACATTACAGTGCACTATGAATTTAGGACAATGTGTTGGAAGTGTTGGAACATGGAAGTCAGGTAGGTATCGTTAAAAACAGGTTTTTGTTCTGACTCGTTTCGAAGAGTTTCTCTATTTGCACAAAGGTCTACCATGCGGCCATCTTATTTATTTATCAGTATTTTTTCTTTATTTTTGCAATTTTATTCAACATCACATTATTTATATATAATTATTCGTTACTGTTTTTATGTGACACTATTTTTATTTATTTATTTAAGTATGAATACACGCGTCACGTTACATATGAAACTGATTTACATCCGTAACCTCACACATCAGCGGTGCTATTCTGTAAAAATCTCACCGTGAAAACTTAGGTGAAGTGAGCGTGGAGTGAGCTGTCAATAGTGTCAATTCCTAGCAAAAACAAACTCACTTCACCTAAGTTTTCACTGTGAAATTTTTACAGAATCGACCATAGAAATGAAAAAAAAACTTTCATATTATATCTATGGAATCGACCGACTGGGCCAGTTGGAAACCAGCTTCAGGCACTAGGTATCTGGCATTTTTCCTGAACTGGGCCTTTTTGGCGCAGCCCTGAGACACACTTTCTTGCTATTTTTTTACATCTGACTTTACACTTTTTATTTGATCTTTTTTTTTGTTTTTATCTGCTGTACGAGTATCTGGTGTATTGTGTCTTTTAGCCTGTGCTATTTTTTTTTTGTTTCTTTCTTTCTTTAGACAGTTAAAATTTTCAGTGTGTCATTCTATTGCTGCTTTTACAACAAATAAAATTTTATTTTTTAAATTTAAACAGTTTTTCGGCGTTTTTTGCCTTGTGGTACTTACTTACACCCTTCGTGTGCGAGTCCGACTCGCACTTGGCCGGTTTTTAATTTTTAAATGATATCAACGTAGGCGTGGCCAGAGTGACGGCCCACATGACCCACATCACATGACACAGTTATTTTTTTTTTAATACATTATTACGAAAAGAAAAATCAAGTTCATTTAAAGGCTCCTGCAGAAAGACGCGACGACGCGACGACGCGACAGCGCGACGCGACTCTAGTACCTAGAACAATTTCTACGTAAACTTCAAGGAAATTTCTACCAGAATCTTGGTGCACCGGGCGGGCGCCCGGGCGGCGGCGCCGGCGTCGCGTCGCCCCTGTCTGCGAGAGCCTTCATACGTCTCATATAGCTTTTGTAGAGTTGGCAGAACCGGTATTCAGCATACCTAGGTAAGTATTTACTGATGACATGTCTTTCTTTTTTTTTCCGACTTCAAAAAAGGACGAGGTTCTCAATTCGGGTGTTTATTATGTATTTTATGTCAAGCAACTATAAAAATAGCTCTATATGAAAAACGTATATGAATGAAACTTCAGCATAAGTACTTACCTGAATATGTGCTTTTTTTTATTGTTTATTAATCAATAACAAGTTACAAATCATTGTTGTTAGGTACTTAATTTGTTACTCTGAATTTTTGACGTTATTATTTGGGAAAAATAAAAGTAACAATCTTAAATATGCTACTAGCGAAATGTTCCAATAATTTTACATACTTAATAAAATAAAAAATACCAGCATACCTACCTATTATCCTTTTGCAAAAAAAAAATGGAATATTCCAAAATCCACGAAATCCTACTTTCACTACCACCTTTCACTTTAAATAACTCAAAAAATATTATGATAATATTTTGATAGAATATTTTTCTTTAAATAAATCACATTAATATTAATTTATGTATGTAAAACAAGACAAGTTCTTGAACGAACTACACTGTAAGATAATCAATGCAGTACTAAGTTGAAAAGCGATTTGGATGTGGAAGTTCACAGCGATGTTGCGGTCATAGTGTTGAAACCGACTAAATGAAAATTGCTTAAAGCACCATCTACACGGTTTAAAACGGTGGTTTCAAACCTAAAAATAGATCTACACGGTTTGAAACCAGTCTACAAACTAAGGTGACCTTGAAGTTGTTGTTGTTGCGTGATGCCTGCTACACGGTTTAAAACCAACATTTTCTTCTGCCACTGGTTTGCAACGCAGGCCTTTCTACCAAGGACGTTTAAAGGTCATACGAAATTGGTTTAAAACCACTATCTGCACTGTTTTAAACTTAGGTTTGAAACCACCGTTTTAATCCGTGTAGATCGTGCTTAAGTAAGTTTTAATGATGCGGTTTTTATACGATGTTGTTATTACTCGTAATACGCTGCATGTAATAGGATATGTGCAAACTGATATTTGGTTCGATTTGAATTGTATAAAGAATGCAGTAGGTATTACTGCCTCGTTGATCTAATTATCACAAGCGCTACTGCTGAGCATGAGGTCCTGGGTTCAAGTCACAGGTCGGGTAAAATGTTATTGGGTTTTTCAATCAGAATTTCTCAGTAACAACCCGGAGTCTGGATTTGTGCCTGGTTGATGGTAACAGGCGGGGGCCTGTTGCCATCAACAGGTTTTTGGTTGTATTTCTAATCACAAGAAAACCTACCGAATTGAATAACCCGTTTCTGATATGAATCTTACGTCATCTTCGGACATTATTAAAATGTCAGATTTTTCTTTACAACTGCAACATTTGAATACTTTTTAATTAAAGTTAATTTTCGTCGTACCGGTTTTGTTTTTAGCGGTTTTCAGAGATAACATTTTTTTTTTCTTTATTTTTAGCTTAACTTTAAAATAGCTGTATAGGTGTGAATGGGTGCGTAAAGATGAGAAGCGTGTGCGTGCGTATTATACACACGCACACACACACACACTTCCAACTTCGCCAATAGCCATTGTCTGGGGACGGTACCCAGAGCTCCTGCGCTTACACATACATTCACGGTGTGTTTGTGTTTTAACGGTTGGTAACCACTAACCACAAGTAAACCGGGCGTGTCGCTTCTTGAGATAAAAATCAACGGAATAGATAATTATTTATCTATTCCGTGTAAAAATCATTTCTTTTTGTAGCCAAATACTTTATTTCAAATACCTTTGGCATTGTCCTTTCGATTCAAAGCTTCAATTTATATGGGTAGAAATATAATAATAGGTAGGTACTTTAGAAAACATGTTTTAAGTGTCAACTGGTTTTATGCTCGCTATTAAATTTAAAGTTATTTAAGTACTTTGAATAATATCACCACAAGTTTTAGATGAAACTGTTAGGTATATTTTATGTAGGTACCTACCTAATGTTTTAATTTATTATTCCGTCATTCATTCAGCCGAAATACGTCCATTGCTGGACTTAGGCCTCTCCCAAGCACCGCCATTTCGATCGACCTGCAGGGTAATTGCGTAACACACTATCAGTAGCAATGGGTTTAATTTTGACAGTTCAACAACATTCATTGCGTTATTTACGTTGTTGAGCAGACACATTTTTCGAACGTATGGAGCAATGGATTAGCAATATGCTTCAAAATTATTCAAATTGAGCGTAATAGTGTGTTACGCAATTATGGTGCTGTTCTGTGCTTCCCGCATCCAGCTGATTCCTGCGGCCTTGACCAGGTCATGGGTCCACCTCGGGCTTTCCAAAGCTTGCTACCTCTTCCGGGACGCGGTCGCCACTCCACAATATCTTGGCCCCATCGGTCATCTTCTGTTCCGCGAACTATGCTCCATACCCACTGCCACTGTTAATGATCATGTATGATCAAAAGCCGCTCATTAGTTCAACAAACCACTTAATATTTAACAAGAGTTGTACATGACGTAACTAGATGGCGTTGGCGTCGAATTAGAACTCGCAAGCGTTGTGTTACAACGATTTGGTGGGGCTGTTGTGAATTTTATCAAATATATATATATATTACCTTACCAGCTATAGAACAGTACACAGTTTGGTTGTTTTATCTATATCTGTGAGTCAACCAACCCTACTAGTATACATATAAGGTCAACATTTAAGTACTGAGTACCATTCTTGGTGTTCGGTATTTAACAGCCACTTATGTTAATTTATTATAGTCGTAAAAATCCTGTAAGTAGGTACCTACATAATTGGCTCAGTGATTATATTAATATCAATTGGTTATTTATTTATTTTTAAATAGAACTGGTTGTTTTTTCCAACGTCTGATATTAAATTTTTAACCGAGGAATAATTTTGAATTTTTGACAGTTCTTCCATACAAAATCTGTCAGACGTCACTTTTATTACAAGAATAAAAATTATCTGTCGATTGAAAAATCGGCCCTAAAACATAATTATTATAATTTATTTAACTCAGTCAGTTTAATAGATTTTTAACTTTATCGCTAAAGCATAAGATTCAAAGTTGATTGGGCAAATTTTACAGTTTCGGGTAGCTTGATGTGCTGCCAGTCTGTACAGTACATACATACTAACATAAGTTCACGCCTTCTTCCCATAGGGGTAAGCAGAACCTGCTACGATCCTTGCATGCTCACTTTTTGCTTCATTTACGTTCATACGGAATTTCTGAAGAAGAGATATTTTGAAGGTTCCGTTGTCCGGAGTTTCATCGTCAATTCTGTTGATGCAATATGATGCAATATTTCTAAAAATACAATGTGTAGGTATTTTAAATTAACTCAATACCTCAGACAGCCCAACCTATCCTTTACCTAAGCATAATCTGCCTATAATGTTCCCACTGTTGGGACGCAGGCCTCCTCTCTTTGAGTGGCAGTGGGCCCTAATCTACCACGCGGGCCCAGTGCGGGTTGGTAGATGTCATATATATATATAGGGTGACTGGTAATTAGTGACCGATACTTAAACACGTGATTTTACTCATCATTATGAACAACTTTTACTATGGGACCAAACCTGAAATCGGGAAAAAAAATGTAGCGAACAGCTGATTTCTTTTTTGGCGATTTCGATGCCGGTTTCCTCACGATGTTTTCCTTCACCGTTTTGAGAGCAATGATGAAAATTACACCTTGTCTGGGTTCGCAGGATCGAACCCATACAAGGTGTAACCTGTCATAAGTCGCGGCCGTCACCTGTAGGCCACCCACCTGCACTGCTATTGTTGTTCATCATCATCCCGACCATGTTGGGGTCGGCTTCCAGTCTAACCGGATGCAGCTAAATACCAGTATTCTACATAGAGCGACTGCCTATCTGACCTCCACAACCCAGTTACAATTGTACTGGGTAATACGCTACCCCTTGGTAAGACTGCAGGTTGTCAGACTTTCGGGCTTCTGACTACTCGCAACGATTGTCAAAGATTCACGAATGACAGCCGGAACCAACGGCTTAACGTGCTTCCCGAGGCATGGAGGGGTCTCGGCAGCGGCGGCGGTCCTAGATTTTTTATTAAGTGGTGAAAATACTAACGTGGCGCCCCTCTATGTACCATGTTCCTATGATATATCATATATGATGCATATGCAGTTGCTTGCTTTTGCTTGTTTGTGGACGTACGGCTTTATAGTAAGTTACTATCATGAATGACTGGTGCCCGGTGATCGCATTTCGGTTGATTTCAGCGCTTCTCCCATGTTGGCATCCAGTGCCGTCGCACCGCTCGCACCGCCCTAGGGCCGCTACTGGGTCTCGGTATGTGAAGATGGTCACCCATCCACAGACCGACTACGGCAAGCGGAGCTTAAAACCTGACCGATCGATCTGTGTGGCTGTTACTAATTAGCCACAACACTACCCAGAGGGGCCCCCCTCTGGCTAGTGTTGTTATGGGGTTATTTTTGTTGTAGGTCCTACCTACCTGCAAACAGTGTTAATTAATTTTGAAGATTATTATTGCGATGCCCTCCTTAAATGTTTGCAAGAGCAACTAGCAACATTACCTTGAGCTTGATGACACTGGCCCACTGGCCCACTTTCCCGGCGATACATTTTGTATTTTTACTAGCTACGCCCTCCATATGTTAATAGACATTTTTCCACTTCAGCTGTAATGCTACAATTTCTAATCATCTGCCTAGTCTTTTCCCAACTAAATTGGGGTCGGCTTCCAGTGTAACTGGATGCAGCTGAATAAGTATTTTACATGGAGCGCCTGCCTATCTGACCTCCACAACCCAGTTACTGAGTAATACGATACTTGAAAAGACTGGTTGTGAGACTTTCGGGCCTCTGACTACCCGTAACGGCTGTCAAAGATCCACAAATGACAGCCGGGACCTGCCTTCCGAGGCACGGAGGGGTCTATTTTAAATTTACGGTTTTCGGATTTTTTCCTTTACTTGTGCTACGTGGCCTTGCTTCTTACCAATTTTCATGATTCTAGGTCAACGGGAAGTATCCACATTTTGTGAGAGTCAAAATGACGGGTGTACCATAACTAATCGAATTACCAAACCATTTACCAAAAAAATGTACCTAAATTGTACTATTTAGTACCTAGAATTAAAAAAATTGTACCTTCTTCAGAACGAAATTATTTCAAAATTAAGGTACACCCGCCATATTGACGTCAAGATGGCGGGTGTCCTATAGTATTTTATTATTTAACGATTACTCATAAAATATAATTATACCAAAAAATTATACCTAAAATGTACTATTTAGTACCTCGGTTTAAAAAAAAATTACCTTCTTCAGAACGAAATTGTATCAAAATTTAGGTACACCCACCATATTGATGTACATATCAAAACGTTCGGTCCCCGACCTCGATTGGCCGAACGTTCTGATGTACATCAATATGGCGGGTGTGAAGTGCGAATGATCTGGCAGCAAAATCTTATTTTCAGGTTTACGCAAACTTAATTTTTTATGACGTTTTCTGAAACTTGCTAACCAGTCTGATCCTGTCATCTTATTATTATTCCAACTTGCAGGATATTTAATCTCATTCTTCTTCTTAGCGTGTCGATGATAGCAATCTAAATGGACTCGATCCAGAATTCGGCTACTTGTTTGGCGCCTTCACCAGCGTCCATCAGTGCCTGTAACGTGCAGCTGACAGGACACGCAGGACACGATATTAAGTGTCCCATCGTTTGTGGAACAGCACCACATTTACACTCCAAGGCGGAGTCGTCTATGAATCTCCACCTGAACAGGTTTTCCTTGCTTCGGCCAACCTGGGAGAGTCTGTTTAAAGACTTCCAGGTTACCCAAGGTAACTCATGTCCAGGTGGGAGGTCTTCTGCGGGTGGGACGAACGGTTTGGGTAAGGAAGCACTGTAATCTCATTGGCCTTAGCAAATTCGGCAAGTTTTTTAACTTGGACACATATCAGTCCGTAGTGAATCTTAGAGCACTCAGATATAATTATTCAAAGGTTCCTCTTCTGTTTTTGTAAAAACTTGCTGCGGTGCATTCGAATGAACGAGTTTCGCTACCAAGATCTTGTGTTTTGCGTAGATAATTTTTTGATACGGCTTTGTAGTGTGTTTGTGCATTAATTCCATATTTGGCTGCTGATTTCCGACAAGATCTCGATGAAGAAAATATCGATGAAGTTTTGGAAAACAAACTGTTTCCATTCCAAAACTTCAAGTGTGCAGAATACCTACTATCTTTTTAGGTCCCTTAGGTACCTACTCTGAATTTGCAACATCTTATAGTAGAATACCTAATAATAATAAATTATAGTTAAGTTATGTAAAAGATCGCCATGGTCTCTAATATTAATAATATTACGTAGAATAATAATCGAGTTGCAATAATTACCTACAATCATTAAAAGGTCACGTAGAATGTCGATAAAGTGTCACCTTTATTTATTAGTTTTTTTACCCGACTACAGTTTATTTTATTATACGAGTATTAAAGGGAGCAGTGGTGGCCCAGTGGTCACGGACACGACTTACGAGTTGTAGGTCGTAGGTTCGAACCCAGACAGGCGCTTTACTTTGTGCAAGTTATTTCATCACCACTGCTCTCAAAACGGTGAAGGATAACATCGTGAGAAAACCGGCATGTCCTAGAACCAAAAATTAGAAGACATGTGACATCCACCAACCCGCACTGGGCCCGCGTGGTGGATTACGGTCCACTCCCTCTCATTGAGAGAAGGCCTGTGTCCCAGCAGTGGGAACGTTATAGGCTGATTATGGTATAGCCCGCTCCAGCGTCGCAAGGGTGCAATTTTCTTTTTCGAATTTCCAAATAATTTTTTCATACAAACCTTGTCCTGGCAATACCGAACACAAAAAAATAATTATCTAAAAAATAATTATCCATGGTAACAGGTTGCGATTCGATGTCGCTGCCACTCTGTACATATATTAATTATCTATGTATTATTAACCTATGTTATCCCACTGCTGGGCAAAATACGCCCCATAGTTGTACAATTTTCTTTGTGTTTGGTCTTCTCGGTCCAATCAGTTAGGAACGAGTCCAAATCGTAACGCCAGCGTTTCTTAGGCCTGCCTCGGTGACGACGACGGCGACGCCCGTCTTCAAGTATCCACGGTGTGACGATCTGTAACAAAATTAAATACCTTCTTATCCTATAACGGGGGAAAATTAAAAAATATTAGTTTTTAACAATGACCTATGCATTTGTGGTGTTTGTATTAAAAGTAAATTATAGGTACCTAAACCTCAGAAGAAAAAAAAAACCTGCGAGGTCGGGGGATCCCCGGAAGAAACGAAGTTCAAAATGCAAAAATTGAAAAATATTCGCAGCCTTTCTAATATTTTCATTTTGATCTCTTTCAGGCTTCAGCACCTTCGAAAACCATACCAATGACGAAAAATTTGAAAATATTTGCAGCCGCCATCTTGGATTTTCATTTTAACTTCACTATCGGCTTCGCTTCAGCACCCTCGACCATCATGAAAACGATACCCATGAAAAAATTTGAAATTTTTTGCAGCCGCCATCTTGGATTTTCATTCTGACCTCACTATCGGCTTGAACACCCTCGAAAACCATGAAAACTATCTCTCTCTCTCTGACTCTTTCTATTAAGTATATTATAATTTTATAATTATGTCATAAAAACTCGTATACAGGGGGCATAACGCTTTATCATTACGTGACGAATTCTCCAAGTTTACTCCTAGGTACCGCAAGCTCCGAGAACTTCGTTCCAATAATGAGGAATTCTTATTTATGGATCAATCGAGCTGGAGTCGTTACTCCGTTACCTAATGTATTATTTTGTGAATTATAAGTAGGTACCTACCTACTTAGGCATCAAAATACTATGCCAGGGCAGGGGCAATGCACAACCTAAGTACCACACTTCAAATATCAATATTCCTACTTAGGTATTAACTCGGCACTTCAGAAATGGTTCAAAGTTGAACACATGAAGATTAGTTGCATTGGCACCGCTGCCGCTGCGACAAACGAGTAAAGGCTCCTACAAACAGCCGCGACACGCGACACAAATGCACCGCTCGTTGCGCGACTTGCGGTGCCTTTGTGTCGCGCGCAATTCGCGTCGCGTGTCGCACCTGTTTGTAGGAGCCTTAAATTACTAGCTGGCGGTGTGAACAGTCAGCAAATCTGCCTAGCCTTTTCCCACCGAAATCCAATCTAGCAGCGCACTAATTGGTTCTTTCATTCAATAAATAAAAAATGGTAAATGTTAAAGATAACTGAACAACACAGAGCGGTTTCGCAATACATCCGATCCGAATTAAAGATCCGACTTCAATCTGATTTGGGAATGTTCTAAATTCAGACGGATAGTCCGGATCTAGTGCGCAACCCCTCATACAAACAGGACTATGGCACGGATATCGAATGGTCACTTCGGACCGGCATTTCTCGGATTCGGATCACAATGTAGTGCGAAACCGCTCTCCTAAGGTCTATTTCTGTTCGCAAACAAGGGAGTATTATTTTGAAACTATTGCGTTATTTTTCCAATAGCCAAGATTGTTTGTTGGCAGGTATTTGGAAAAAATAGCACGTAGATTCTAGAGGTTTTTGCCATCCCTGCCTTGAAGGCTATGGGTGGCACTTTTAGCCATCTGTAAACATGAGTAGATTTTGATTTTATAATAAATGAGTTTACCTTTACGATAAGCACTTAGCACTTTATAGTAAGTTACTATAAGTAGGAGCATGATAATTGTGTGGAGTTGTGTCAGTGTGTGTGCACCCCACAATACCATTCCTAGGTACCCTTCATGTGAATGTGTTAATTTTGCAGAGATGTAAATCGATGATTTGCCTGTTACAATGATTTCAAAAGTATAGTAATATATAAGTCAATGGCCTGTTACGACTACTAGACTAGACTATACTTTTGTGCATGTTAAAGGCATGTGTATACTAAGCTTAAAGCTCATAATATACACATGCAAGTAACTTGCACACCCATGTGCCATAACAACTTCTGATTGGTGAATGGCACGAGTGTGCAAGCTTGCATACTTTTGTACGAATTACAGGCATGTGTATAATATGGGCTTTAATGAGGGTTGCAGACCAAGAGCTAAGCTAAGTTAGTCTAGCTTAGTTCGCTTAGCTGATGTAGTTTTTCATACTTGTGTACCGACCGTAAACTATGAACAGAAGTATGAAAAATTACCTCAGCTATGCAAGCTAAGCTAGAATAACTTAGCTTAGTTCTTGGTCTGCAACCCGCA
Source organism: Oligia fasciuncula (assembly GCA_963082905.1). Classification (NCBI taxonomy): domain Eukaryota; kingdom Metazoa; phylum Arthropoda; class Insecta; order Lepidoptera; family Noctuidae; genus Oligia; species Oligia fasciuncula. The sequence continues at coordinate 9,164,123 of OY720411.1, forward strand.
TAATTTAGGAACTGAAACTCGCGATGGGGTCAACTTAAGATTTGCAAGTGGGAACCACTAAAATATGTACCTACCCACTTGCAAAGCTTGAAACAACATTAATAGGCTCTATAAAATACTTCTAAAAATCCATACACATTTCAAATTCAAATACAAGTATTTATTAGCTTAAAAAGAATCAGTCTAGACAAAGAGAAAATACAGAGAAATGCCTAAAATTAAACAAGAGATCACATCACTTCACTTGTCACCGTTGGCCTGATCTTTCACCTCCTTGCGCACTGGTCCAGTTTGAGTGATGGGAATGCTGCGCTCACCCTGAACAGCCAGAGGCACCTTCCTAGGAGCCGTCACCGTCAATACGCCGTCAGAAGACAGCCTAGATTCCACAGACTCTGGTACACAGCCTTCTGGCAATGCGTAGCGGCGGGTGAACTGGCGGGAAATGAAGCCATGCTGGTCCTTCTTCTCCTCGTGTTTACCTTCGACGACTATGTAGCCGTCGGCAGTCTTCACGCTGACTTCTTCCGGCGCGAAATGCTGCACGTCTAGGTTCACTTGAAACTTCTCTTTATCCGACTTGATGCTGGAGCCGACGTCTCGGGCAGCTGCTGCGAGGTGGCGCCAAGGTCTATAGTACTCCCTGCTCATCACAGGACCGCCGGCAGCGTGGAGAAGGTCTTCCGGTGTAAGCCCCAAGCCAAAATGCTGTTCCATGAGGCGGGGACGGTTCAACTCGTAGTCAAACAAGAATGGTAGCAGAGACATTTTTCTTAGATTCGTTTTTCACTGGATAACTTCGGAACTTCGTAGAATTTGTGGGATCGCAGCTTGGTCACAGAAAAATAAACTCGTCTCCGAATTGCTTTGTATTTGTTTCGCACTCGCTTGATGCTCGCTTGTTCAACTTGAACTGATGACGTTTCGGCGCGCGCATTTGTTTTTAACCGGTGGCGCCATCTACGAGAACTTTGTGGAATGTTCGCGATTGTAGCGGAGCTCAACCTGCGGGTCGCTTGCAATATTTGAAGTTTTTATTGGCTGTCATGTAAAGAATAAAATACAGCAATCGAACATGACTCATGTCATGTTCGATTGCTATTTATTCTTTAATATAGGTACATCATAATATAAATTTTAAACAGTGCCAACATAAACTCATTGCAGTTATTAATAAGATATATTGGAGATATTTCAGAAGGACAATACTCGTAAATAAAAGTTTCAAATCTAGTCGCACTCTCATCTCGGTAACAATCAATGTCAAAAACTTGTTAAAAATGTAGGATAGGCATTTTTAAGTTTAACAGATTAAGACTAAGTTAATGCGATCGTTCGGATGACCAAATATCATTTTATCTATAATATATAATAATTAATAAAATGAGATCTTACAACTTCTCAATACGTTCCAGAGCTGTAACGCATCCTTAAATTGGTTTTCATAACCAAGTTTGGTTATTTTGTTATATCTAGAATTTTAGATAGATCCTAAGATAGAGTATTCTTTGGTGCATTGTCTGAGTTTCCTCAAGTTCAAAGACCTCTAGTAATATATTATATAAGTTAATGTCAAAGACTATATGAACGCAGTATTATGAACAATAAACATGCCAGCGTGTGCTGGTACTGGTAAACTGGTGATGCCAAGATTGCGTGTACCTATCATCATTATTATGACATCATCTGGCAATATAGCTAACTCAAGCAATAGCAAGCATGATAAAGCACATTGTGTATTTTAACACATATTTTTAGTTGCATTATGCATTATTGCATAATGTTGCATTATTTGGTTATACTTCAAAATATCACTTCAAAACAAAATATGCGACCGACCTTTAGCTTGACGACACCTGCATCGAACTTTGTAGAAGTTTCCCGCTCTTTATTTCAGCCAATCACAGAGCAGAACAACTCAAAGTATTTTCCAGAACTTTCCAGATTATATGTTGAAGCACCATCTAGTATCGAATAGCAAAATTAAGTACGATTAAATGTGCCTCAGAATCCACACTAAACTCTCCCTAGACTTAGTCAATAGATGGCGCTTGTAAACATTTAATTTTTGCTTGAATCAATCGTAGCTTAAATAGTAGGCTTTTTAGTCATTAGGAATATTGGTAGGTAGGCATTTTACTTATTTTAAAGATGTTTATTCTGCATGAATTAATAAAGGAGTGACGTTAGTTCTCGAAAAATAAAAATAAGATAATTTCGGATAATTTCATCAATTTTATTAAATAGCAAAAATATTTCGTTCGCAACTGGCAACTTTGCACAAAATAAGAACGCTAATAATAGGGATGTTCGTTATAAAAGAAAAAAACGTGTTCGATAAAAAATCTGAGATGATTTTGGCTACCGTCTTAACATCGCAAAAAAAATATTTTTGCGAGTTTTTGTCAGTAAACTTATTGAATTTTAAAAATTATTATGTTCCGTTTAATATTTTTGCATGGTTAAACTTTCTTTATGTTCTGGATTTTTCAAAATCATTTAGAATCGTTTGATTTTTGCCAAACAGTAATAAATAATAATATGAATAGATGGGCACTGTTTTTGCATTAGGGTTTTAGCACACATGATCATAAGAAAGCATATAATCATGCTTAAAACTAGTAATAAGCTAGTTTTAAGCATACTTCTTTTTAATTTCTTAGCTAGAGCTAGAAATTCAACCCATATAGGGTTTAATTTCCGAAAATGAACCCCTAACTTGGTTAAAAGGGTTAATCCAATTGTTAGGGGAGGATTTTACTGCTCGTTTCGATTACCACGTAAATTGGCATTAATAATCTTAAAGTGAAATAATGGAAACGCGCCAGACGACTTACTTTCGTGTAACATAATTTTTCCGTAGTGATAATGTGCAATAAAACAATGAAGCATTCCCCGCGACATTTCATCGACATCGATTTTAAGCTAAGTTATCGACCAGTCCCGCCTCACTACACAGCCCCTGCGCAGTGGACGGTTTACTTGACGTATTTATAATTTGCTGTTTGCACTCGTTTCATGTTATCGCGTTGCGAGACCGTGTGGTAATTTTAAAGTGCGCCTCCTTCGCTTACACTAGTTGTAGAGTGCTGTGATTTTTATATTACATTTTTATTTTTATACATACATCGCTAGTACGTAAGTGAACTGTGAAAAGAGCGTTTTTCAAACACTCGTTACATTGTCGATGTGATCCTTGTTTTTGTGATTTTATTTGTGTGACGATGGCAGATAATTCAAAATTGACCGACGAGGAGAGGACTGAGATCAGGGAGCAGTTTGAACAGGTACGTTTCTTACTTTTAATTCAGTTAATGGTAGATCGGAATTGATTTGTCGGCGTTTGGTTCGGTTCATCGTGTCAATTTGGGGCATCGCTTATTCGTAAAAATGTTTTGCAATTTTCGATTTACAGTTTGCCGTTTATGGCATGCTAGCGTACGCGTTTTTTTTCAGCATTTGCCTTGTGGTACGGAACCCTTCGTGAGCGAGTCCAACTCGCACTTGGCCAGTTTTTTCTATTCTCTTCTCATCTCTTTTTCTAGTCTTTACGCTACGTTTTGTGAGACTTGCTATAAATTTATTGCCTATCAAATTACGGTCAACATACATATAATAAGATAGTCGTAAGAAAGTTGGATTGTAGGTGATTTGCAAGGACTGCTGGCTCTCTGTAAAGAAAATGATTGATGATCTTTAACACTGGTTCTATGTAGGTTGGTATAGGTAGCTACTCCATAGTGAAAATAAAGTAAACCTAGAAACATATAGTTATAAAAATCGAACAAAATAAATTGAAAATGTTTAAGTGGTGCACCTCGAAAATATATTTTTAGTTTCATTACTTAAATTATATTTAGAAAAATAAAATCTACTGAAAACTACGACAAAGAAATTAGCAACTCATTAGTCTAAGCTAAATAAAAATCTTGTTAAAATTGTTATCTATCGCTGATAATAAATAGACACTTAATTATTATCACTATGAAAGCATTTAACATTGCACTGATAAACTAACATACAGCCAAAGTGATAGTTTGTACAATCAATAGATAATTGTATGTATGCAAATATCTTGGTAAGTATTGAATTTGCATGACCACTGTATGGAATTTAAAACCTCATTGATTCTTTAATGTTTTTTATACTTTGATTCATATTAGAAATAATATATTACAGCTTATTATACTTAAATATAGATAAACACATAAGAATTAATTGTCCTTACGCCTTACGATTAGCCCCTACGCAAATTAAGCAATTGCTTAGGGCATCACGTCTCGAGGGGCACCATATGGCAGAAATCGCACCGAAACAGTATTTGCTAGCACATGAAAGTCAAGGCTGTTTATCAGCAAGATATTACAAGACTCAAAAGTCTCTCTAGAGATGTGCGCCAATCTTTACAAATCACTCATCCATATTTCGGAAAAATACGAGGCGACTAGTGGAGGCCCCTACGGGTGTGGATTGCTTAGGGCATCAAGTAGTCATAATCCGGCCCTGCCTTCACCACTTCCTAGTGCTTTCTTTAGCTGGGAAGAAGTGGCGCAACAAACTCCCCAGCAGCACAGCTGTCTGTTCGGTTAGAAGAACTTCATTCTGTACATTATTGCACAATTTAATAAATTAATACTACAATCAAACATTCCCTAACATGGAAAATTTTAAATTAGCATACTTATTAGTAAGAAAGTATTAATAAAACAATTTATATGAAGAACTTCACAATGCAGGCCGACAGCTCATTACTTATGCAAACAACAATGGTCCGTTGCATGCTAAGTATTAAATGCAAATGCATAATCACTGTACTTGAAGTATAAGCATCCCATACAGTTATGGAAAAGATAGATATGGCTGGATATCTTTTTCTTTTACAATGGAATTTTTCATTTTTTTTTTTTTTTTTTTTTATAATTTATTTAATGTTATTCAAAATACAGAGGTGTAACTTAAATCTAAACTCGCCAAACTTTTACGTTTGATGGCGATGAATTGAAATTATTACTTAACCTACATTTCGCCAGTTATGATTCAAGTCCCATGTAATGGGGGGCCAGCCTATTGCCATCAACCGGGCACAAATCTAAATTTCAGGCTGTTGCTGAGAAGTCTCTGAAAACTCATTAACCATCATTGCCCGACCTGGGTATTGAACCCAGGACCACATGCTCAGCATTAGCGCTTGCAACCACTAGACCAACGAGGCCGTTGTTTACTATCAATACACCTCTGCTCAAGCCTTTGGAGAATACGGGCTTGTTGTTATAATTACTTACTATTGCTTGGGTGTATTTTTACCCAACTATGGAGGCTATATAATTTTAACCGATATGTATGTATGTTCATCTGTTCCCTCTTATCTTCAAAAGTGCTTATAATAATTTGACAAATGAAGTGTCGTTAGAAGCGTCTTGATGGTCCGCTGGATATAAACTATGTGACGTCACACTAAATTCAATATGGCACCCTCTAAAGGACATAAAGTAATTAATTTAAAAATAAAATTTTTGGGATGGTACCTTGTTGGGTATTTATTTATTTATTGAAATCTCCAACAAGCACTTATACAATAGAAATTTACAATAATAAAAAAGGTTATTTTACCTTCCCGTGGTTGCATGCTACCATAGCTTATTTAAAGCATGTTAGTACAGCCGCATGCGACTATGGGAAGGTACTTTCTTGTTTCGTCCTTTTCATTAGTCGGGTTTTAGTTTTTAAACTTATTTTTTTTATTTATCAAGAGATCAGTAGACAATTTGACAAAAGATTATTTTGTAGGCTGTTTTAAATCAGAGTTTCATTGATTGCTGTACTTAACATTTAAAATTAAATTGTCATCAATAAATCAATTATATATGAGTCATCAATTTGTTTCTCTGTCTATTTTATTAATTAGTTTCCTCATATACAGTTGACATGATAATCATAAAATCTTGTAAGCTAGGGCTTAAGATTCGATTCAAGCGTCTTAGGAAACACTGCATCTGCCATCTTGCAAAGATTGGTGCTATTGTAGTTCAAGGTCATTTTTGTGTATATTTACTGATGGATAATGATAACACATAAGTAACTAGCTTACGCCCGCGTCTTCGCCCGCGAGGTATGTCGATAAAAACTATCCTATGTCCTTCCCCGGGATGCAATTATCTCTCTGCCAAATTTTATCGAAATCCGTTCAGTAGTGTAGGCGTGAAAAGGTAACATACAGACAGACAGAGTTACTTTCGAATTTATAACTGTGATATTAGTATGGATAACTATCAATCAATCTGCCGAACCTTGTCCCAACTATATTGGGTTCGGCTACATGGACCGACTGCCTATCTTACCTCCACTCCACAACACACTTACAGGATAACCCCTTGGTTGACAGACTTTCGGGCTTCTGACTACCTGTAACAACTGTCAAAGATCTATGAATGGCGGCCAGAACCAACGGCTTAACTTGTTAAAGTGCTTTCGGGGGCACAGAGGGATAAGTTCTGTTATAACTGTAAAAATGCTAAATTAAGTAATTAAATCGAATTACATCATCATAAGTTTTGTCGAGTCTTGCGACCCACGGATGCCCCTCAAGTTAAAGGGGAAAATTTATAAGTCCGTGATAAGGCCTGTCGTACTGTATGGGTCTGAATGCTGGGCCGTGAAGAAGACGGATGAAAAAAGATTGCATGCAGCGGAAATGAGAATGTTGAGATGGATGTGTGGAGTGACGAGAATGGATAAAGTAAGAAATGAGTATATAAGAGGAAGTTTGAAAGTGGCGCCAGTGACAGAAAAGTTGGAAGGAAATCGTTTGTCTTGGTATGGGCATGTGATGAGAAGGGACGAAACGCATGTGACTAAAAGAGTGATGGATATACATGTTGATGGATGGAGAGGGAGAGGAAGGCCGAAGAAAAGATGGATGGATTGTGTGAGGAATGATATGAAAGAGAAGGGAGTGAATGATAGCGTGACGGTTGACAGGGGCGAATGGAAGAAGAGAACGTGTTGCGCCGACCCCAAGTAAACATGGGATAAGGGCAGGAAGATGTTGATGAAGTTTTGTCGAGTCTCTTTTCAGTATGTTGGTCTGTTGGAGTCGAGGCAAAGGATATTATAAAATATCAGTGGTCTGAATGGTCAGGTGCACGATTTAGCTTATCAGGTTAAGAGCGTTTACGCCGAACGTCATTTCATACAAACTTTCAAGCCCTTGTTTTCCGAAATGAATTAACCAATTTTAATGAAACTTCATACGCATAAGCAGGATACAAAGGTCTAAAAAGTTAGTAGAGAACATTTTCGAAAAATAGTGTTACAGCCAAATTAGACCGATTTTAAACTTTTCATAGAAACAGAGATTTCCAGTTATCTTTTTTTAAATAAGACATTTCGAAAATGTTCTCTACTAACTTTTTAGACCTTTGTATCCTGCTTATGCATACGAAGTTTCATTAAAATCGGTACATTCATTTCGGAAAACAAGGGCTTGAAAATTTTTATGAAATGCCGTACGGCGTAAACGCTCTTTAATAGTATGGATATTCGTTTTATTTTTGCGAAAATATAACTACTGGCGTGGTTGTATGACCAGATCTGAAACGTAAACGAAGCGAACGGAGTATGTAATGATGATCGTAGTAGGTGGCGTTATTTAGTTTCTGCCTATCCCCATGGGAGGAAGCCGTGAGTTTATTTATGTAAGTACTAGCAGCGCCCCGTGGTTTCACCCGCATAAGTGTCGATCCCGTGGGAATATCGGGATAAAAACTATCCTATGTCCTTTCCCGGGAGCCAAACTATCTCTTTACAAAATTTCATCTAAATCGGTTCAGCGGTTTACGCGGGAAGAGGTAACAGACAGACAGACACACTTTCGCATTTATAATATTAGTATGGATTTATAAAACTCTTGCATCCCTTTATTATTCATGTATTCTCGTCCAGTCGGCATTTCCCAACTTGGAGCACACTGTACCATTAAATATCTAACCTGAAATGAATGTATAGCCATAGATCTTTTGTTACTTTAATAGACTTATGACTAATATGAACAAACCCAAATAATCTCAAAGCAAGCAGTTTTACTCCATTCAAAGTTAAACTCAGGTGTGACACAGACTATCTCATTACTTCATTTCATATCCAACACATCACCAGTTACCCAACAGGCAATATTGTTCACACATGTTTTAGTATTCAAAAGACGTCGATATACTCGCCTTGACATGTTTTGTACACTGTGTACATGGTATAGATATTGAATAACCAAATAGGTTATCATTTGCTTAGCCAATGCTGTGCACATGTTGTTTTGTGATTCAATTGTTTTCTTGGTCGGTTTTCCTTGGTGTGAAACCCAAATTGTATTGTTTTGAAAGCCTATTAAGGTCGTTTTGAATCATTTATGGTTGCTTGACCTACTACACCCTTTGAATCACACATTTGGCTTTTCAAGGTACTTAACACTTAAGTACCTACCTATGTACCTCTTTCCTTGTGGGACTTCACTAATGGTTTCGGAAGCAGGGATCTCCAATTATTGCAAATTAGCTGTCACCCGCGTGAAACAGGGATTAAAAAACAGACATAGACACAAGGCATCTGTGTGCCAAATTTCATCGAAATCCGTTCAGCCGATTTCGCGGGATTGATTAAAAACATTCAAACTTTCACATTTATAATATTAGTAGGATATCTAAGCCCATAATCTGTAAGTAGAATAAATTAGAGAAGTTGCAAATTTTAATATAAATTTTATATGTATGGTAATCTAGAACTTCAAGACATGTCAATCTGAAAGTCAATCTGGCAGGGGTTATCAATACGTGGGTGGCGCCATGAACAGGTCACGAGTAATTAAGTATCAAGGTACTTAGGTAATTATTGCAAAATGAACTACTGTAAAATTGATAAATCATTCGTTTAGTTGCATTTTTTAGGGTTCCGTACCCAAAGGGTGCCAACTGCCAACGGGACACTTTTACTAAACCTCTGCAGTCCGTCCGTCTGTCTATCTGTCAGCGGGCTATATCTCATGAACCGTAATAGGTAGACAGTTGAAATATCCACAGTAGTTCTATTGCCGCTATATCAACAAATAATAAATATAAAAGAAAGTCTCCACACAAGAAACGTGTTTTTTTTGCCTTGTGTTACGGAACCCATACAGTTAGGCTACGGTTTTTTTTTAATTTATCCGCTCCAGTTATTATTTTTAGCTCGATAATATTATCAATCGTGAAAGTATTCTGATAGTGGCATTGTAAACAACCAATTTAATGACTCTTTCACAGTAATTTAAATACCGGAGTAAGAGATAGTATGCAAATTATGTTTTTATGTGTGAGTAGTCATTAACATAAGCTCATTTATGTGACAGTCGTGTTGAAGTAGGGGGACAGGCTACTACTGTTTTTGCATAGCTTAATAGCTGTAAATGCCCAATAGTTATCGCCTGCAATGGTCTGGAAACAAGTAATTAATTTAACATAGATACTGTTACTGCTAGCCTGTATCATCGCATTGCTGGTCTCTTCCCATGACTTCCAGCTCTTTCGATCCAGGGCTATACTGGACCACTGGTCGTTGGTTTTCTCCAGCTCGGCCCGCCATCTTCTACGGGGTCTGCAGCGACGCCTACTGACTGTGTCAGGGCTCCGCGTAGTGGTTATTTTGCCCACAGCTCATTGTAAATATAATTTTTTATCCCAACACGCAGACGCATATTTAAAACCCCCCGAGAAGTTGGTTAAAAAAGGATTGCTGCTTTAGCTGCCTGTATGTCTATCCCTGCATACCTATATCCAGAAATACTGAACCGATTTTGATGAGTCATCAAAATGTCACGTGACTCGATTGATGATCCATGAAATTCCGTACATAACATAACATCACGCCATTCGTCGTAAGAGCGAAAGCAGAAATTTAATGTAAACTCTCTCTAATGACGTTCTATTTGCGTTCAATTATAAAATTAGATGCGGTTTATATGTATGCAAGAGCCTCCAGTTAGTGCTCATTAAAGACCTACAAAGACTTGGTGAATCATAGCTTCGTACTCGAAGTGGGTCAATTAATCAATCAGTGCTTATAGTTAACTGTAGTTAGTGTCCAGGCGTCCAATAACAGGCTCTTAATAGCTTGTAGATAACACTGGGTCATTCTCATTAGTCATTGGAGAATAGAAGTGCTTAGAGCTCACGCTTGTCTCCAATCGTGCAGGCTTTTCTGTTTCATCAATATCGGTTCAGTAGTTTCGCTGAGGAAGCAATTGTTACAAACAGACACTCTTCCATTTTTAGGGTTCCGTGCCTCAAAAGGAAAAACGGAATTCTTATAAGATCATTTCGTAGTCCGTGAGTCTGTCTGTTCGCCTGACAAGACCCTTTATCTTAGGAACGCGTGGAGTTATCAAGTTGAAATTATTGTCAAATACTCAGGGCCGGAAACCCTTGATGCAGTGAAAAATACAAAACTTCTAAGTTGGCAAGAAGCGATGTCATATTATGTAGTACACGTAAAGGAAAAGTTACGAAAACCGTAAACTAGTTACTTACATTATAAAAAAAATAATCCCGTGATAAACTATTACATACCGGTCTACAAAGTGCGGAACCCTCGGTGCGCGAGTCCGAGTCGTATTTTTACCTATACTGTACCACTGCTGGACAAAGGCCTCCCCCAAGACCTTCCAGGAACTCTTTCCGCGCCGCATTGAACGCTCTGTACGCGTCCAGGTCATCATGTCACCGCTTTCTGGGACTTCCATATTTAACTTTATTATTAGTGTAGAAGGCGGGGCCCGTGGCTAAATAATATCAGCTGCACAGGTCGATCGATCAGGTTAAGCTACGCTTCCCGCGATGGTCTGTGGATGGGTGACCATCTTTACATACCGAGACCCCTCCGTGCCTAGGAAAGCACATTAAGCCGTTGGTCCCGGCTGTCATTCGTGGATCTTTGACAGTCGTTACGGGTAGTCGGAAGCCCGAAAGTCTGACAACCAGTCTTACCAAGGTGTATCGTTACTACCCAGTAACTGGGTTGTGGAGGTCAGATAGCCAATCGCTCCATCTAAAATATTGGTATTCAGCTGCATCCGGTTAGACTGGAAGCCGACCCCAACATAGTTGGGAAAAAGGCTAGGCAGATGATATTAGTGTAGAAGGCCAGCGTTTTGTCACGTCTAGCTAGCTAGTTCAGAAATGACTGCATTGTCGTGATCTACTTGACCCTGACTGCCTGATGTAGGTACTTGACGAGTCTGATTGGGATCGACAAAGGTACATACGGTATGTGCCAGCATGAACTAAAAAACCGGCCAAGCGCGAGTCGGACTCGCTCACGAAGGGTTCCGCCGAAAAAAACGTTTCTTTTATACCCCTTAAATTTTAATTTTATTATTTGTTGTTATAGCGGCAATTGAAATACATCATCTGTGAAAACTTCAACTGTCTAGCTAAAAAAAAAAAAATGAAACACGAATCTACCAAAAATAACTTTAGATATACAATCACCCTTCCCGTAAGTCCGTTCAAATTCCTATTAAATTCTGTCTGCCATCAAAGATTTGCCTTCGAACCTAAAAGTTCCATACATAAAATTCAATATGTCTGGCGGGGTCGCCTTAACTCCGTCTAGGAAAGGAACAAACTTGTATCTAAGAAATACGCGAGTGTTGCAATAGCCTTGGATATCCTTTTTAGAATTTCGTATATATGTGATTCTCTTTCCTTTTTTTGTTTTTGTTAAATCCCTTTTCAAGGCATAAGCTAAGTCTTGAGACTTGATGGAAAAGAATCCAAAGAAGATAGTGATAGAGTATTGGCCCTTACTGCGATTGTCATTCTATTTGTCTTTCCTCGAAAATGTTCTTTTTAGAATTCTGGTAATATACCTATATTTGGTCAGCGGGATTGTCCGAAAGGGTTACCGCTGGCCCGGAACATAAAGGGCTAAGGAAGGAACACGGGTGGGTTTTAGTCAGTAAGAGTCTGACACTCCCTTCCGCTCCACCCAGAGCGGGAGGGGTCATTTGATGATTTCCCATCCGCAAAAAAAAAAAAAAAAAATATATACCTATATTTTCTCAGAAGGTTACACTGAAATTGCCTGATCTCGCCATGCGTCCTTCCAACTGTATGTGGTTTTCGAGTCTACTTCTTCTCAGGCACTTTCTCTTGTCTAAGGTAATGACTTCAAAGAACAATTTTGCTCACAAGTGCTCTCCAGACTGCTCTGTCTTGCTCGTGCTATATTATGTACTACCTTCTGTAAGGTCGTTTGGTCGTCGTCTTCAGTCTACTAGATGTGGTCTATTTCCCAGTGTTTGACACTGAGCTACTAACATTTGGCCTTCGTTATCCAACTACGACGACGACCTACAGAAGGTCACGCAGGCTTAGGAAGCATAGCACAAAAATAGGAGGCCTAATACTCGAGAGATTCTTATCCAAAGGGTAGTAATGTAACACTGCATAGAAATTGACAATTTCTTCGCAGTCTTATCTAGCATACACAAACTGCCTTATCAATAGCAGTACCTTTATCAAAATTCCCAGTAAACATCTTTCTGGCAACATAATGTACTTTGAAAGCATGTTCCTTTGAGGAGACGTGAGGCAATGCGCTCAACTTAACGTAAACATAGTCGCTAGTGATATGGTACGGGTCAGCCATGTTTACACTATCTTCCTTTGAAGTACTTGCTGCAGTTACTTCAAAAAGATTAGTAAAGTGATTTGTGGGTTTATTATCTTTGAGAGAAATGAGCTATGTTTTTATGAACTCTGAAGGAGGCTCTTTTTTCCGTATGTTATTTAGGGTGGGGCTTTCCATGTGCGCGATTTCATCAAAAACTAGGTATTTTACATGTTTTACTTGTTCTCTTGGCGCAGCGATCTGCTTTCTCTTCAACAGAATCAACAACGGCTGTTACATCTTGTTGTCGTCTTTAATGTCTGGTCTTAGCTTAGGTAACTTTTCTAGGGTTTTTGGTCGTGTCTTCACTTCCGGCAGTCCGGCTTTTAAAAATAAAACTAATAAAGCTAATAAAACCAAGTTGATTCATCATCAAATAGTCTCCTTCATTATTGATTTTGTGTGTGTCGTTTTTTCCTAGTGATATGTGGTGGTATCCTATCACAAGGAAAACACGTCATTTCAAATGACATTTCTAACTACTTCCAACGGCGTCAACAGTAACTCCGTCGTAAATTATGGTGGTTTAGGTACTTCCCTCATAATTCCATTTCAAATCATTCCTCATCCATTAAAATAAGCTTGTTGCACCGAAAAAGTAAAATATCGAATTATCCATATTCCATACACATCCCCTTTAGGCTTATTGAATGGGGTTACCCCATAGAACTATAAAATTCATGGTTTTCCCCATATGCTGGTCCCACAATTAACCTACATACTTACCTAAATTAAAACCTCTGGTTTGATGACTTTCTTCGAAAGTACTTCCCTCATAATTCCATTTCAAATCATTCCTCATCCATTAAAATAAGCTTGTTGCACCGAAAAAGTAAAATATCGAATTATCCATATTCCATACACATCCCCTTTAGGCTTATTGAATGGGGTTACCCCATAGAACTATAAAATTCATGGTTTTCCCCATATGCTGGTCCCACAATTAACCTACATACTTACCTAAATTAAAACCTCTGGTTTGATGACTTTCTTCGAAAGTAGGTAATTCATTAAGCTTCCACGTCGGTGAACTGGCCATGTTACTAATTATATTATACGTATTAGTTAAGTTGAAATTAACTGGGGCATTCATTCGATGTATGGGGGAGATTGGATTAATTTTATAAAGTAGGTCAGTTTATGAGCTATTTTACTTTTGAAAAGAGAAATAGGATTTATTAAAAATATGACTAACATACACCAGGGCCTCAAGTCTGCTATTAAAATAGTGTCAGAATGGTCTATCATTGATTTCATAATTGTTGATTTTGACAAGTTTGGTAATCTACTAATATAATGGCGTCATTATGACTTTCCAATGGTCTTGGAAAACCACTGACACTCCATTGAAAGAAATGGCATAGACTGGTAATCTCGTAAAAATAACTGACCTAAGGGGTAATCTGCTAAAATTTTGACAGTTCCTTTGATCAGTGGCATAACATTAGAACTTCATTGTGCAGTCATTGCTTTTAATTCGTTACGAGTATCGTATTATGTTCTGTGCCATTGACCGACCAATGATCGACCGTTATGAATTTAGCAGATTACGAACATTTAGCGAAATGGCAATGGGATCGTGTTGGAATGACGAATTTATAAAAATAGCAGACTTGGGCCCCTGGTTGAGAACCGCACAGACCAGGGAGGCATGACACAAAAGGAGGCTTATACTCTCAGCAGTGGCTGGATCGAGGCTGGCAACGAGATGGTGATGATGACTGACATAAGTTGTGTTGAATAACCGGGTGATTCCATAAATGTTGGGCAACTCTGTGTCTTTACAACTTCTCGCCCATATAATTAAATCAATTTTTCCCTAAGTCTACAATTAGCTTTCTCAACAGTCCGTAGTCATACTTGTCAGTCCCTAGGCTCTCTAAATTGTACTGTAGTTACCTTCCTCGTCAGTCCCTAGACATACTCAACAGTCCCTAGACGCCTCAATTTTTTAAATCTTACATTTCTCGTAAAATACTAAGTGACTGGCCCTTTGACAGACGGTACAATGATTTAATTATCTACCAAAATTACCACTTGAAAATATAATTAGGATACAAGTTAAGTTCATAAATCAACCTATTTTTATTGAATGACCCAACTAAGAATTCAAAATCTTCTCAATAAAATGTAGATCGTAAGTTAAAAAAATCAAATGCGTCCCAAAGGACCAATCATTTAAGGTATTTATGAAAAAATGCTGTTTAATTAATTCGGAAGAAAAAAAAGTATGGGTAAACTTAATTATTCTTTCGCCTCGATTACTTCAGCCTTGATAAGAAAATTGATAGGCAAAAGAAATACGAAACAAACCTTTCAGTTTCAAGGTTTTTAAAAGGGAAGTTGTAAGAAGTGTCAGAAATTTCACCGCTTAATGTAAACTTTAAGAAATAATTGCTATGAACTTGAACGTGGTCTTGGGAACACACTTTGACCTTATCAGGTCGACTACAGTTCCGGTGTGACTCAGTGCCCTCAAAAATATGAATACTTAATCGGAGTCATTGTGAGCTGTTTCTGGTTTTTTGAGGGTCTTTTAAAAATAAACAGAACTATATTTAGCACCGTTTTTTGTAAGCATTTTTTTGACTAGCTATAAATAATTTGGCTATTCAAACAAGTGACGTATTCAATTTATTCATTTTAAAGACGTCAGCGGGCCAATTCCCGTAATTAAAAACGTTAAAATCTAGTCGCAATCTCATCTCAGCGACAATCAATGTCAAATCTTAAAATTACGAGAATGGCTTCTCTGAATTTTGTCAAATTATGAGTAAACTAGCTGCGCCCCGCGGTTTCACCCGCATAAGTTTCGATCCTGTGGGAATATCGGGATAAAAATTATCCTATGTCCTTCCCCGAGATGCAATTTATCTCTCTGCCAAATTTTATCGAAATCCGTTCAGTGGTTTAGGCGTGAAAAGGTAACATACAGACAGAGTTACTTTCGAATATTAGTATGGATTCAACTCTACCTACTACAGTTTTGATACGCGGTTTTTATACTTAAATAGTCGTCTATAAATTACCGACAAGCTTAGTGCGAACTAGGGTAAAGGCTACACTATGACTATGATTCTCAGTCACGTTTCCTCCTAGTTAACGACCACAATATATAAAAATAAACGTCCGACCAATAGAAGCTTCTTCATAATGGCTGCATAGCAATTTTTAATTGCATCCAAAGATAATTAGTATACTTTATTTGCTCAGTTAAACACGGCACACCGTAGGTCGTTGTGCATCGACCTTGGACAAAGAATGTGGTCGCAGAAGTACGGCTATTTTAAACTCTATGACGTAAGATATAAGGTCTAATAAGGTTTGATGTGTTTTTTCCACCTAGTCGTTTCTAGCGCACCTAAGTATGTAGGTGGTTATCTGCGACGTTCTTAAGTTAATAAAATAACACTAAGGATCCATTGTGGTCTGTGTTCGACTGGATGCGGCAGCTTTGTTTCGTTTTTTCTTTCGTTTCCCTTCTAGTATCTGGACAGCCTTGTGATTTTATCTATGACAAGTTAGGTAGGTACTTGAACATCGTAAATGCCAAGTGCTTCTAACTGCAATGTGGTTGACATTCAGACTTGTGTGTAGCAAACACACTTATCTAATTACTTGCTATTTCTGATACTTATAATCATTATTGTTCTAAGTGGACACTCGAGGGCTATAAACATTTAATTTATGCAGAAACCTACACGCTACACAAAAGACGAAGAAGAAAAAAGTTCGCTCAAAGAAATCCTCTCGCCACCAGTTACGTAGGCCTTCCCCCCTCGATGCTGTGTCTCTAGGTAGTGATAAGATGAGGATTAGGAATGACCTCCGAAGGACCAAGTTACAGTGGTCGGGTTAGTTTTAAATGGCAATGACCGCACACTCCACGTCTCAATGGTCAAAACGACTGAATATTATTGTTACTTAACTAGGCTCTCGTTGATCTATATGCATTGGCATATCAGTGAGAAATCTATATACTATTATAATAAAGCGGAAGAGTTTGTTTTTTGTTTGAACGCACAAATCTCTGGAACTACCAGTCGTATTTGAAAAAATATTTTCGAGGTTGATAGACCAATTCTTGAGGAAGGTTATGGGCTATTTAACATCACGCTACGACTTCTGGGAGCTGTGCTAAAAGCAAAAAAGTCGGAAAATACGCTAATAAGCGACAATGAAGCATTAGCGCAAGCGGGCGATGCAAATGTGATGCGACGGGTCGGGGAACAAGAAATTTCATGCGGATGGAGTCGCAGACAGAAGCTAATATATTTACTTGAATTTAATATTATTTACTTTCACCGGAGATTGGGCCGTAAATCTGGTTTAGAGAACTACTCAACTTTTGTTTTAAGTCATTAATTATTCTGTAGACCGCGTATCGGCAAGCGTGGTGTGGGAAGCTCGCCAGCTAGATGGACCGCCGACCCCAAAAAGGTGGCTCGGCTTTGACAGACTGGATGCGGAAGGCGGAGGATAGGGCGTTGTGGCGCAGCCTGGGTGGGCTTGACCAACAGTGGACTGCGATAGGCTGCGATGATAGTGTAACTTATTTTATGAACTCCCGAAGTTAAATAGCAAGTGACAAAGTAGCATAAGTAAGCGATGAATGTTGTATTCGATTACAAAACTAAGCGATTCAGCAAAATACTTGACATAAACAACGTTTACGAACGAACAATAATAAACTTAATCCACGATTTATTAACCAAATTGCCGGTTTAGCTGAACGTTCACAAATGCATTAGTGACAATACCACGCAACAATGCAGGATTGCAGACTTTCATCTAACCGTTGCGGTTACAAAACAAAACTATGATTCATTCGATAATACGACGAACAATCGTATAGTGCAAGCTGGCTTAACTCACGCAGAGATTCGGTACGAGTTGTAGGAACGAGAATAACTAATAATGACATAACATCACTCATTGTGTACTGTAGTACACCTACATTTGGCCAGTTATGTTTAAGTCAGGGGCCCGTGGCTAAATAATAACAGCCGCACAGGTCGATCGATCAGGTTAAACTACGCTTGTCGCGGTTTGTCTGTGAATGGGTGACCATCTTTACATACCGAGACCCCTCCGTGCCTCGGAAAGCACGTTAAGCCGTTGTTCCCGGCTGTCATTCGTGGATCTTTGACAGTCGTTACGGGTAGTCAGAGGCCCTAAAGTCTGACAACCAGTCTTAACAAGGGGTATATTATCCAGTAACTGGGTTGTGGAGGTCAGATAGGCAGTCGCTCTATGTAAAATAGTGGTATTCAACTGCATCCGGTTAGTCTGGAAGCCGACCCCAACATAGTTTGGAAAAGGCTAGGCAGATGATGATATGAGCTTATTGCCATCAACCTGGCATAAATCCAGACTCCGGGCTGCTATTGAAAAATTCCATACTGAAAAACTTTGCTCAACCTGAGAATTGAACCCACGACATCATGCTCAACAGTAGTGCTTACGTCCACTAGACAAATAAGGCAGTCAGAGAATAACTCAAGCCGTCGTGCGTCGTAGTGAAATCCTTGAGGCAACGCCGCCGGTCGCGGGTCTGACTGATCAGGGTGCGCCGGCCATACTTACAAGCCATCAATCCATAAGACTCATTGTCGTAACTGATTTAAACGTTGACGTAGATCTTTTATTGATAAACGTGACTCTTACATACACACATACATGTACATAAACTCACACCTCCTTCCCATGGAGGTAGGCAGAAACTACAGAACGCTACCTGCTACGATCCCTACATACATACATACTTTTGGTTTGTTTACGTTTATACGTCTGGTCATACACGCAGGCCGGTTGCGAGTACTACGCACCTCACCTTTCTGGAGAACATCACCAAAAAGGTTACTTACTATAAGTCGTTCTAGGACGTCCCCTTCCCGCGTTTCCACTCTTCACATGTCTCTTCTTGGCATAAAAAGCGCAAAGGCCTGGCATGAAAAAAGACATGTTGATGTAAGTAAAAAAAAATACCAATTAAGAAGCTCCGTCAGCAATTCAATAAAGTCCCAGACATCCGTCTGGAATGCTTCTTACGTCGCGGAATTTGCAATAGTGTCATGCAAATTGAGTTTTACAGCCTTCCAGTCCATGCCAATAAGGTAGGAAGGGAAAAGCTATGTGTGAATGAATAACTTGGGATCTTATTCTAAATTGTTCCACTACAAGCCACTTAGGAATCAATTATCAATTGATTATTCAATTGTTGGGAGATAATTATACAAAGGTCTAAGAAGTTATAGAGAACATTTTCTAAAAATAGTGTTACAGCCAACCCGAACAGAGATTTCCAGTTATCTTTTTTTATTAAATAAGTCATTTCGAAAATGTTCTTTATTAACTTTTTAGACCTTTGTATCCTGCTTATGCGCATGAAGTTTCATTAAAATCGTTTCATTAATTTCGAAAAATAAGGGCTTGTATATTTCTATGATTTTTCTGGCTAAAGAGCAAATAAAAATCCATAAAATTCTCAAGGCGGCTCCATCATGCGTTGTCATCGCAATCTCTGCAACAAGCTAATCGCATGATGCGTGCAGTCGTTTGCTTTCCAATTAATTACCGCAGTGTGTGACCAGTAGTGATGTGATTCTACCCGGGTAAATTCCTAAAATGGGAATATTCCCGGGAACATTCCCATTGATTCCACCCAATGGGTATTTATTCGGGTATTTATTTTTTTATGATCAATTTATACATATTTCGCATAAATCGATTTTAAGATTTTAAGCTTTTGATTTAGTAAAACTGCAACATCCGAACGTAATCACACTTAATTGCGTGGCGCACACATTGAATTTACTTTGTCATGATATATTATAATGAAAGAAGATGCTATACAAGCCTTCATTTCAGTTGCCGTCGACGTAATCAAATCTATTAGAAAAAGTCAAATTCTGAGCGCGTTATTCAAGCAGGTAATTGTAGAAAAAGGTTCTGGCGAGCAACTACAATTGCCCAGCAAGACGCGTTGGGGCAGTTACCTTCATGCTGTGCGTAGTTTGCAAAATAGCAAGGCGGCTCTGCAATGTTTGCCAGTACATGAAGATGCAATAATGATCCCAGTTGATATTAAAGCAAATTTACTAGACGAAGAATTTTGGAAAATGATCGACGAATCTACTGCAATTTTAGAGCCAATAACAGATTACATATTTAAACTAGAAGGAAACGAAGCGTACATAAATAACGTGTACATGTCATTCAAAGATATAAAATCACGTCTGGTCTTTCTGCTTCCTGGTTTTTCTTCTTTGGTTGACAATAATGTCAGGGTGAGGATTTTAAATGCAGTTCATAAACGCAAAGGGAACTGCATAAAGCCTATTCATCTAGCAGCCTATATATGCTAGATCCAAAATCTCAAGGCATCGAATTCAACGAACATGAAGAAATCATTGCCATGGATTTCATTCACGAGAAAGGAAGGCAGTACACTTGGAAATAATGACTGATTTAGCTAATTATAGAGCAAGAGAAGGTTTGTGGGGAAAATCTTTTGTTTGGACCAGCCTCCAGAAAATGAATCCCTTAACTTGGTGGAAAGGAATTTGCAAAAACAAACCTCTGAGCAAAGTTGCAGCTTGTCTTTTAACTGCTCCCTGCACCTCGGCTGCAACAGAGCCTTCAGCGTTTATGGAAATATCCACAGCCTTAAACGGAATAGGTTAACAACAGAAAGAGCTGCAAAGCTGGCCTACATATCATATAACTGGAATTTCTTACACAATCAAAAAGACGAACTTCAAGTCCTTTTATGGTTAGCCCATTGACCATAAACAATATTGAACCTCAACCATCAACTTCTGGAAGAAATACAAGAGAAATAGAGTTTTGCGATATAACAAAAACATTCTCCGATGACAGTGATTTAGACAGTGATTAAATGAATCTCAATAACATTTTACCTACTTACCATTATAAGAGTAAGTGATTTTTGTCACCCATAAACTGATAGGTATTTAAACAATAATTTTCATATTTGAACCATCCTGTTGTTGATTAAATGATTTTGGAGTTGGTGTTTCTGTTTTTATTCAGTACTACTAAATCATTCGTCATAGAAACTAATTTACCCACGATTTGGGAACTTACCCGGGTAAATACCCGTTTTGGGAATATTCCCAGGAATATTCCGGGTGGAATGATGGAAACTTTCCGAGTCGCCCATCACTAGTGACCAGTGAAATTACAGTTTAATATTGATAAACGACTGGTATTGCGAAACTGTGATAACTGATATAAGCTTACGTGCCCGACACGGTATTTTTGTGCAGCTAATTTGTTTTAAACTTCATTCAAGTTTTGGTTGTATCTGTATCAAGATATCTTAAGAGGTTTTTAATGTTTTACCAATAACCCTGTGGTTATTGGTAAAACATTAAAAACCTCTTAAGAGGTTATTGTACTCATCATTATGAACAATTTTTGCTATGGGACCAAACTTGAAATCGTGAAGAAAAATTCGCTTGTTCCCTACATTTATGTTCGTATAACTCGTCAAAATGTAGGGAACAGCAGATTTTTTTTTCGCGAAGATTTCTACCATAAGCATATTAAACACTTTTCCATAAGAGATTGGTGGTTGGTGGTAGAAATCTAACGTAGAAAAATGTATTATAATGATTATAATTCTCTAAATATGTACCTGTTATTGTCGCGGATCATATTTTGAGCAAGATATAACCTGAAACTGACCTGCAAATTGCAAAAAACGTAAGAAAATTTGAATCTCTACCACTATCCATTCACCTTAATATATTTATATCCAATTATATTAAGTCAGGATTGTTCCTACTGACCGACTTTTGTAGCGGTCAATAGTTTGTTTACTAGACATGACACATATTTTAGCCATAACAATAAATCACTGACAAACAGGTTTTACAGAATACAAATTCTTCTCAAAAACACATTAATCTAAGTAGAAAATCACGGCCTTGTCTACTGTTAGTCATTTATGAAGTTATGACGCATAAAGTTATCATAAAACTTAATAACGGCTTCTAATTTGTGGCATAACTCTTTAATAGCCCATCGTCCGGTCTATAAAATATATTTACTCATAACAGAACCTAAGATCACGCCTATATTTCTCGAGGGATTTGGCAGAGCTGTACGTAAAGTGCACCCACTTTTTCACAGTTATGTTTAAGTCCCATGTGATAAAGGGCGAGCCTATTGTCGTCAAAATACAGACTCCTGTGTAATTCTAGATGGAAAAACCCAATAACACTTTGCCCGACCCGGGAATCAAAGCCAGGACATCGAGCTCAGCAGGCTATAAAATATTACACCTGTATTTCTCGCTCCCCTTGAATAGTTCAGAATGATGTATTTAATGTGCCTCCCTAAAGGTGGCAGTACTCTTGGGGGACTGGTTATCGCAGCCATTGAGGGTCTTTCATTGTTACGAAATTACCAAGAAATTGTTGAACCTGTTCAAAATTATTTGACAGAGATAGATTCTTTTAAAGTCATATTTGGACATTTTAGTCGATCTTGGAAAACAATTTACACATTCATGGGAAATTTTAAAATTGTAGAGACTATGGCGTAATAAATTGGCAATCGATCGCAATGCCTTTCATTTTAACACCCAGTGCTTCGTAGGTTTGAAAATTTCTTCCGCTCAATAAAATAAATAACGCAATGAACGTGGCTGAACTGCCAAAATGCAATCGTTTGCCTATTTTTATGTGTTATATAATTACCCTGCTGACTAGGTGAGAAAACATTTACCTTTACTACGAAAATAGATAAAAGCCACGTTTCATACCAAGTCTAGTTGACAAGAAATGGAATTACAAACATTTTAACAATGTTTCAAGCTCGCTATAACAATGTTTTAAAATAATATTGAAGCTTTTACTTACAATCTCCTTAACGAGAACCGGCCTTTCGCTTCGTTGCGAAACAACAAGTTTAATACTTGCCGTTATATCGACTGAATAGATAACAATGAGTCATTGTCACAGTTTCCCCATATACAACATCAGGCCGGTTCTGATTCTGACCGATGACCAGCTGATACAAAAAAGGGTGCCTAATCAACGCTATTCATAGTAGGTTTATTTGCAAGGGGTTGAAAATCGATAGCACGTGCAGTAAAGGGTTGAGGAGCCCTAGGACTGCGTATTGATCGTGTTATCTATTCTGTGAAAGGAATGGAACAAAGAAAATTATACAAAATTATGTTTTAAGGGAAAGCAGGGTAGCCCGTATAATTAAATTTTTTCTCACCTTGCATGCGTTGTTGCGTGGCCCGTGGCTAAATAATAACAGCCGCACAGGTCGATCGATCAGGTTAAGCTACGCTTGCCGCGGTTGGTCTGTGGATGGGCGACCATCTTTACATACCAAGACCCCTCCGTGCCTCGGAAAGTTGGTCCCGTGTGTCATTCGTGGATCTTTGACAGTCGTTAGTGGTAGTCAGAAGCCCCAAAACTCTGACAACCAATCCTACCAAGGGGTATTACCCAGTAACTGGGTTGTGGAGGTCAGATAGGCAGTCGCTCCATGTAAAGTACTGGTATTCAACTGCATCCGATTAGACTGGAAGCCGACCCCAACATAGTTGGGCAAAGACTAGGCAGATGATGATGAGGGTTATATAAACCCCCCCTTAAACTGTTTACTGCCACTGACATGTCTCGGTGGGCGATGCGATGGCGCCAACTACGCGTGATTGGACGTCGTAAAATCTATCAAATTGTAATCAATATTCGTATACTGTCATCATGATATTGCTTGCCTGTCTAACAACTTTTATTTCAACAAAGGTTTTTCCAGAAATATTAACTGACCCTAATGCAATATGCAATAATTTTCATTAAGAAATGTCAGTACGAAGATCTAAACAAATAATATTTTGAGCAATCTTTGCATTTGAATTTGTTGCCTGGCGCCTGGGTGGCAATTTATTATGCGTACGCGGTGGTCAAACGGTTAATAGCGATGGTAAGAGATACAAATGCTTTCGAGCGTCAGCCTCAGCGTCTGACCCTTAATAAAGTCTCATATGTATAAAAGGACCAAGGATAATTTATTTGCGGGCCATTCTAGGTTGCCTAAAACGGTCAGGCCCCTGTCTGAACCAGACGCAGCTGAATATCGGGATTCTGTTCGGAACGATTGCCGTCTGACCTTCGTCATCCAATCAATTATGCACTTCCCTATACTTAGATCGGCTTTCAGAATATCAATCTCAACTGCCTGAGCCCATTAATGGAAGTTTAGTGAAAACCGCGACCGATCGTTCTTTTAAAGTAGAAAAGACGCAGCTGAATAGCGGTATTCTGTCCGAAACGATTGCCACCTGAATAAATTATGTCCTTCCCTAAACATAGAACGGCCTTCAGATTTTCGATCTCAACTGCCCATCAAAAGTATTTTTAAGACCAAGACATTGGTCTTGGTCTTAAAAATACTTTACTTACATTCTTCCAAAAATAAGCCTAGATAATGATGAAAGAACCAGACCAACCGGTGTCGTGCATCGTGATTACTGTTAGACAGGATCTCCCAAGAAACAAAGAGCAAACTATAACTAAACCAGAACGCACTTCGTGTATTCGCGATTAACTTCCAAAGAATTCGTGGTTACTCACACAAAGAAATACAATATTTCACACTAAGCCAGCACAGCACAGGTCAACACTCGATGACTCACCCTCTCTTAAGGTAAGCTGATGAGAGCACGCGTGATGTAAACTAACGCATTCCAGTGTTAAGTGGACGACGTAAACATTATGCTTTAATGGTTGATGGTCTATGATATGGGTTGTAAGCCTTTTTCTGCAAGCTAGGAGAGAAATATCGGGACTATTGTGTGGAGCGAGAACACAGAAGCTAGAGAGCTTACTTACACATAAAAACTTATCCAAAGAGATTGCCATAATGATTTTGAATGATGATGAGGTATTTTTGGGTTAGTTAAGTAGTCGCTCTATGTAAAATACTGGTATTCAGCTGCATCCGATTAGACTGGAAGCTGACGCCAACATAGTTAGACAAGGTTAGGCAGATGATGATGAATGAGGTATTTTTGGAAACTAGAACCTATACATATCGAATAGTTTATCCCAAAAACGATGCAACTCGAAGGCCTGCGAAACGTGTTGAAGTAACCGAGACAGCACGGTGGCTGTCCCCAGCGAAGTATCTAAGGTCTACGGCGAAAACCATCTCGGTTTGTTGTGTGGTTGTGTTGGTGTGGAACCTGATCACAAGGCAACTTTGCAGCTTTCATTCATGCATTCATTGATACCTTCGTTCAGTGTGAATAGCAATGCCTTCTATTTCGAGAAAAGCGTGTACGACGTACTAATTTCTCGCGTTCAGCACCTTCCATACGTTTACCACCTCTGGCTTATACAAAGGTTGCCCGATACATGCACGCGGTACGGATGTAGTAGTGAATGCGGAAAAGAATATAAATCTCAGTAAACCACATACTTGACAGCCGATAAGCAGTAAGCGCCTAGATGCATCGCATTGTATGGTGTTATGACTTTTGTGAATGTTATTTTAATGTATGTGAGCATTAAGTGAATTTAGCTTAGCGCTAATGAATGACGTACATGCAAAATCGTACGTGTTTATGGACAGTTATAGTGGCTTTCTGCTTATCATTGGCTAAGAGAGAATTCCGATAAACTTCCAAGTAACATGACATATATATATATGAATAAATAAACCAAGTTCTTAGAAACTCCCATAATAAAACTCAAGGTTTTCCATTGAAACAATAACCTAAAACTAACTTAACACACCATAGGATTTCTATAGGTCATTCCAGGAATTCAAGCCTGCGATGCCGTCACTACGGAAACGGTGCGCTGCGCATTCGTCGATCAAGTTTGGAACATAAATAGCTAGCTGGATTTAGTCACGAAGTATGTTGAAAATGGAGTGGTCAATGTTGTCCCATATGGTATCCTATACAATTGAAAAGAGGGCGTACAAACGCCTGTGATTTGGCAATGCGGTGATTGAAGGATCAATTTTATCCCAAACATTGGTGACATGGAGTAGTCAGGTCCTAACTGCAAACTACATTCAGGCATAATGACCCGAAAAACCTATTTCATTTTAGCGTATCGATGGCTCACTGACGCAGTCATAAGAAGAAGAACCTACTGGGGCAAAGGAAGAATGTCTGTTGTTCGTTATACAACATAAGAGAATCCTTGGACTGTAATGCCGTCTCCGTTCAGGGGCAGGAATTTTCCTCGCCGGTTGTCCCCACATATTCACTCCAATGGCGTACTATATTGTATAGTCTTACTACTCTATGAACAAAACAAAAATAGCTGTACGGTTTACTAGTACTTTACCTTTCGCCTTGTTTATCAAACGGTGCAACAGTTATAATAACTGTAATCAACTCATGCGTTTGAACGGCGGCGTATAGTTAGAGCCAGAGATTGAATAATGAAGTTATAGGTCGTTCATGACTCATTATTGTTTGTATGTTTTCGACGTGCTTCCGAGTGTACCTACGCTACTAGTAGTATGATTGTTAATCGGTCAATGGGTGTGTAAAATTTTATAGTTGATGGATAACTGTTTAGTTACTGACGCTTTTCTAAATCTAATTGTGTGAAACAGAAATTGGTATACCTCAATCAACTGCTTTGAAAGTAATCTTAGCTTTTCTGGGTACAGGTCTTTGATAATCTGCATAGTTTCCCAAATCAGCCTCAGTAACACTTTGTCAAGTCCAAACGTTTTTTTTTTCTGAGTAGGTACTCGGCTTGGTTTCTTCTTGGAGTTGTATTTTCTTTATCCTCTCATATTTGGCGATTATCTATGTTTAATCTACGCTGTGGTCTACCACAGTTTTCAAAATCAAAACTCTTTTCACAATCATTATTTTCGAAAGTTCGAAACTTGTCTTCAGTATCAGATTTAGAATCATCTCAAACAAAAACGTATTCACATAAGACTGTCGCAGACATGCAATTATCTCGATCAAGCATAATATCGTAAATAACTTTCAGTCTGTCTGTCCGTTCGTCCGTATCGCTCTCGCCTCGCTTATTAATCAAATAACCGACCGATTTCATTAGCTGTACACTTGATAGGTATGAGTAGTTTAGAGATGAAATATTTCGAATAATGAGTCTTCTGTTTGCTTCTTTAATTGGTTGTATATGGCTGCTTGTACTTACCTATTTGTTGGATTATAGACATGGAATTGGAGAGGCTCGTGGATAAATAATAACAGCCACATCAGTCGATCTTCAAGGCTAACCAGCGCTAGTCGAGGTCGGTCCTTGGATAAGTAACCATAAATTACATGACAAGATCCCTCCGTGCCTAGGAAAGCATGTTAAGCCGTTGGTCCCGGCTGTCATTTGTAGACCTTTGACAGTCGTTACGAATAGTCAGAACTCTGAAAGTCTGACAACCAGTATTACCAAAGGCTATCGTGTTACCCAGTTACTGGATGGATTGTAAAATACTGGTATTCAGCTGCACCCAGCCAGACTGGAAGTCGACCCTAACATAGTGGTAAAAAGGCTAGGTAGATAATAAGACATTGAATGAATCTACAAATTGTCGATCAACTCCAGACTCTCTGTTCTTTTCTGGACATGGGCCTCTCCTTAGCTGTTCGCCACAACAGCCGGTTCTAAGAGTGAGTATTTTTTCTTGATTTTCCTTGGGTTTTACAGACAATATCTTTTGTTTGTTATTCACATGCTTAACAAAAGTTATTAATGCACGTCGTAAATGTAATTATAAGTTATGTTGAGTCATTTAACAATGAATTTCACATTTACAGTGAATCAAGTAGGGACTTCACCCGACAATTATCGCCGTCAATAGGCTCATGTGGTTTCCTAATACCTAGAATAGTTATGCCTACTGCAGTTACTAGATTATACAAATGTGAATTACCATTGTTGCAAGTTCATTGTAATGTATCATATTAGTCATAATTCAATGGACATTCCCTTCGTCCTTATATGGTCCTTACGAAGGTATGATAGTTTATACGGTTATATGCACGCATACGATAGAGATATATCTTATTTGTAATCTTTTGTTTAAATAAGAAGAAAAAATGCCAACAAGTTGTATTTCTCAATATTTGCAGAGGTATAACTTTGATACGGAATAAAATCTTTACTTTATCGTGTCGTGTTTGTCTTCAGAAACTTCTTACAAGGTATTTTGTTAGACAAACGTGACTTCATTAGGGCTTGACTTCGATATATATATCGAAGTCAAGCCCTAATGAATTCACGTTTGTTCATTAATGAAGTAATACAAAATTTGGTCCTTTTAGACTCCAAAGTACTAACGCTGACTACAAAGTATCTTAGTTCAATGCGGTTAAAACAAAGGACTTACAATCTCTCTGAATGTAATTTGCGAATTTATAGAGGTGTTTCTTTTCGTGACGATGCGATGATAAAGATTTTAATTTTAGAGTGATTAATGGCTTAAATATCGCTATCTTTAATAGAACCATCTCCGCTTCACCGTCCATCGGTTCTATATTAAGGTCATAATCGATTTCAGATGTTATCGATAAAGGGTGCCGGGGCATGTTCAGCCTATCATATTTATCAGCGATGGTGTTCCGTTATCCTCATATATTAAAACTAGCTTCTGCCCGCGACTTCGTCCGCGTGAAATTTCTTGTACCCCCACCCCGTCGCATCGCAACACTTCGTATTCGCTTACCGTTCACTCTGAGTTTTTTTCTTTTTGCTCGGCTCCTAAGGGTCATAGCGTGATGTTAAATAGCCTATAGCCTTCCTCAAGAATTGGGCTATCAAATGCAAAAAGAATTCAAATCTGACCGGTAGTTAAAGAGATTATCGCGTTCAAACAAACAAACTCTTCAGCTTTATTATTAGTATAGATAAAAAACTATGGCCCATAACTCCTTAATAGGTACCAACTCTTAACATCTTACACACGTGATAACTTTTAAACGAAATATCCGATTGAGATGAAACAAAAAGTATTTTACTTCTTCATAAATACTCTTGATAACATAATGCTTAATTTCGATAAAGATTAATATTACGATACATATTTAACGTAGTTTTTTTTTCTTCAGACGATTTAATAATTATTTTGAACACAAAATCGGTTATTGTGATTAAACCATGATAGCTAGATATATGTTCTCGCGGACTTTTTTGTAGTTCTTAATGGGCTCTACAAACCCGTAGTACATTATTTTGTTCTATTGTCAATAGTTTTTGCAGCGCACGCAAAAATAGGTTTTCGATTTTACACCTTGTGTTACAAATTTGCAATTTTATTACGGATCCCTAATTTTGAAGAAAAAAAATATAGCCTATAGCCTTCCTCGATAAATGGACTACCCAACACTAAAATAATCATTCAAATCGGACCAGTAGTTCCAGAGATTAGCGCGTTCAAACAAACAAACAAACAAACAAACTCTGCAGCTTTATAATATTATATTAGTATAGATTAGTATATAAAACCGAATTTCGAACAAATTGTGAGTAATAGGATAACTGTCAAGAGTTTTAGATAAACCAGTAAAAATCCTACTAAGTATGTTATTCACACATAAATGATGTATTATCAAGTTAATTGAATCAAAATTGGACCAATCTGGACAAGTCTGGTCCTTCATTTCACCTCATCCTTTATATTTTAAACGCCGAATTGGACTGGCCAGTGTATGTAAACAATCTTTACCTTCACTTGATCAATTTGAACTGCTTCATCGTCATCTATCATCCTAGCCTTTTCCCGACTATGTTGGGGTTGGCTTCCAGTCTACCCGGATGCTAGGTACTGAATACCAGTACTTTACGTGGAGCGTCTGCCTATCTGACCTCCGCTTTTGAACTGCTTGACCTGCAGAATTGGAACTGCATCAGTTTTCTAATAAGTTATAACTTTGGTCCTCTTCTTAAATTTGCTGGTGTAATTTTTACCTAGTACCAGTCATGTTATTGACATTACCAAAAGCCTTCTACCCAAAATGGAACTGATCATTTCACAATCACTTTTGTGTTTGTAGACCAGCGTTGCGCAGAAAATAACAGCACGCATCGCTTAGAATCAAGTTTTACATACAATGATGTATTTACAAACTGTTTTTGTATGTATGTTATTGTAAACAGCTTGATAATGTATTGTTTCGTCTTTATCATTCGCATCCTGTGACGGTCGGGCTTAGATAAACGAGCTTTTGGGATATGGCATGATTCAGGCATTTGTTTCGATTCTGAAGTTATTTCATTGTTCTAACTTTTTAGCGGTTGTGGGTTATCTGTCTTTCCTTTAAACTGGCAAATGTTCTTCGCTTCATTCAGTTATGAATAGAGTGTCAGCTTTCTTGTCAGGGATTAGACAGCTAAGAATCAGCTACTTAGCTTAGACCAAAAAAATAACTTAAAAAGTGTCTTAAAAAGTCAACAACATTACATTTCAGCGTACTGAAGTTATTGGTAATGGTCATCAATTAAATAACTTTCGACAAACGTTTATTGTCGAAAGTGCAAACACTGAGTGCGCTAGGGTTTTGTAGTTATAGCTCAGCAAGGTAGATCGAAGTCTCTCCCAAGTAGCA
This sequence comes from Oligia fasciuncula, assembly GCA_963082905.1. NCBI lineage: Eukaryota > Metazoa > Arthropoda > Insecta > Lepidoptera > Noctuidae > Oligia > Oligia fasciuncula. The sequence goes on from OY720411.1 coordinate 9,194,412, forward strand.
CTTCAAGGTTCCAATTATACGCAGATATGTTATCTAGAACTTCAGAAGCGGTCCACAGCGGATGCTGATTGAACGAATGAGTGATAATGAATGGAATTACTAGCGTACATTAATACTGAGCACGTTGGCGCCACTTAAAGACACGTGCAGAATACCTACTTAGGAGTTGAAGTGCAGAAATGAGGGTTAGCAGATCCTTTGCAGCTTAGTATCTCCTTTATTGAACTGATTACTTTGAGAAAGTTGTATTGGTTGCCCTTAAAGTTGTGTTACTTTGTCCGATGAACTTCGTACGCTCAACTAACTGCCTTTTTTTTGGGAAATGGGTCTGCTCTTGGCCTCCTCGCCTCATGGAAAGCGATGGAAGGTGCGTGCCCCTTTTAAACATTCCTTGGTGTAGCAAGAATAAAACTTTCACGAAATATCTTTCTTTCTGTAACCGCAAAACAAATATTTATTTGAAATCTGAACCGCAAAAGCATTTTGATAAAATATTTGCGGTTAGCGCTGAAATTGAGCATGAGGTTCTGGGTTCGAATCCCAGGTCGGGCAAAGTGTTATTGGGTTTTTCCATCAGGGATTTCTTAGTCGCATCCCGGAGGGAATTGGGCCCGGTTAATGGCAATAAGATCGTCCCCTATTACATGAGACTGGCGAAAAGTGTACTACAGGTACATCTCTCGCCCAGCCCTTCGGAGAAAGCAGGCGTGGTTTTGGTATATGGTAAGGACGGCAGCACATGAAGCTACTACAATCTGTCAAATTTCTTTAATAGATTTTAAACTTTGTCGCTCAAGCATAAAGTTCAAAGTTGAGTGGGAAAATTTGACAGTTTCGGGTAGCTTGATGTGCTGGCGTCTGTACCATATTCATTTTTGATCGGAAAAATAAATACATATTCCGATCATTTCATATAATTACCCAATCTAGAATCTTCATAATGAATCGTGCTTGCAATTGCAACTCAATGAGGCAATCCGGTGTTTTTCAGGTAGTTGCGTCAAGTTGCATTATCAATTTCAGCAAGTATAAAAACATTATAAAGTAAATAGCTAATTGCAAAGCGGAAAGAGGTGCAAATTATTTATTTATTTAAACTTTTCGCACGAAAAGGTACAAAGGCGGACAAAAGCGGCGGCTAGGCGGCTTCAAATTGCTTGCATAATAACAATGAATACCAATAAATAATACCTGTTTATAATTATTTATATCGTAACATACTTTTACCTCAATAAATAACAGATAAATGTGTAATAAACACAATTATTTTCAGGTCTGACACGCTGAAATCTAAATTTATACAATTAGTATTTCCGTTCTGAACAAAAGGTGATTCGGTCGTTGTGTAACCTGAAATTTTCTGGGACAGTGAAGCCATATATTAAAATAAAATTGAAAGTATACATACTCGGGCTGAAGTGTAAATCTAAAACTAAGGTCAGACAAAATCTGTAACATTGCTTTCAAATGTAATTAACATGAAAATCGGACGATAATTATCGTGTATAGCTAAAAGAATGTCTATGAGTACCACAATTGCTACAAAAAGATCACAAGATAACAATTTGTTTTCGTAGAAAATGGCATCACACCTTATACAAAAAATTTCATATCCTCATCTTTGGCTTTGGTTTTATCCGGAGTTCTCGTGAAGTAAATTAATACCCATCGTAATTGTTTCTAAACGAAGAGCATCCTTCACCATATTATAAACGTTATCATCACTAATTTCAAATACATTGGACTGCGGACTTATCTTATCGCATCGATAATTTCATTTCAAGTTCATATCATATCATTGTTCATGATATTATTAAACTTGCATGAGCATTATTGATCAGTTTTCAACTCGTGTAAATCGCATGCAAAATGAGCTCTATGTTACGTACCGGTCTGAGGCAGGAACCAACCATGGTAATATTTATAAAAGACTAGCTTTTGCCTGCAACTTACCTGGCTGCGTGGAGTTCTGAAATTAACCTACTGGAACGTACAGTCACCAAAAGTGATAAAAGTAACTAGGGTCCTCGGATACCTATAGTTGAAGTTTATTAAGAAACCGATGGATGTTTTCGAATTGAATTAATAGAAAACAAACAGTTCATTTATGAAATTAAATTTCATCATTTCATCCTATGTTCTAACCCTGGTCATGGTGTGTCTATCCGTGTGCCAAGTTTCATTCAAATCCGTTCAGACGTTCATGTGACAATGCGACACTCGAGTTTTTGCCTAAACTTAAAAACTAGTAAACTGAACGCAGATTGGTTTCAGTCATTTCGTGCCCTCTTATTGTTTACGATAGGTTCAAAACCCACGCGAACGTTTTCTGCGCCAATAACTCACTGAACTGGTCAACTGGTACCTTTGTCGATTCATAGATCTAATGCATAGACAATTGAACAGACAAGGTTTATTGGGTTGGATAAAATGCGGCTATATTAAATACTGAGTAGGTACTGCTTTTAAACAACATTTTAGGTTAGGCTGGTAATGGTAGTCTAAAAGCAGTGCTTACCACTGTTTTCAGACCACCATTTCGGGTTAGGCACCTTTGGTTTCCTACTATAATCGGTGCATACCAGCAATGTGTTGCGTCACACAACCACATATCTGACAGTCGAATTGAAATATATTAATTACTGGCTTCTGCCCGCGGCTTCATTCGCGCGGATGTCGGAAATTACCCCACAAGAACATGCCACCAGGACAAAAAGTAGCCTATGTCCTTCCCAAGGGTGCCATCTATTTCCTTGCCGAATTTGATCGAAATCCGTTCAATGGTTCATGCGTGAAAAGGTAACATACATACAGAGTTACTTTCTAATCACATCACATCATATTATAAAGGCGAAAGTTTGTGAGTGTGTTTGTATGATTGTTACTTCTTCACGCACAAACGGCTGAACGGATTTGGATGAAATTTGGCACACTGATAGTTTATAACCAGGATTAACACATAGGATATCATTTTTATCTCGATATTCCCCCGGGATCGACACTTATGCGGGTGAAACCGCAGGGCATATTAGCATGGATTAAAAGACCAAAATGGCCTCAAAGGAAATTAATTCGAATGTAAACTAAAACCTATTTTCCTTCATTTGTACCACTTTAGCAATCTAGGAAATTCGTGTTTCGTAGCAAACTAAACACATCCTGACGTATTTTAAACAAAAAGGATTGCACCCATTGCAGCAATTAAAATAAAAAAAACGAAACAATGCAATGGCGAGCCAAATGTTACGTAAAGTTTTCGCAATGCACGTGAGCAAGCGAAATTTATTACATACTCGCCAATTTCGTATTCGCGAAATTGCTTCGTACGAATTCGTGAACTAACCGAGTCTTAATTGCATTTTTGATCTACATTGCTGAAGTTCGTCTTTTCGTTGTTTTAAATACTTTAGGGTGCACTGCATTTGCCATAACTAATTTTAAACTGAATGCTTTTATAAACGACTGCCTTTGCCTTGTTGGTTTAGTAAGAGAACACTAAAGATTAAATTAAAAACTGAACTGCTGAACTGTCACGTAGTTTGGCAGGTTTATGAAATGTGTACAAGTGTTTGGTCCAAATTTTTTTTTATTGGTTGCAAGCGGTACTGCTGAGCATGATGAGGTCCTGGGTTCAATTCACAGGTCGGGCAAAGTGTTATTGGGTTTTTCAATCTGGAATTTCTCAGCAGCAGCCCGAAGTCTGGATTTGTGCCCGGTTGATGGCAATAGGCTCGCCCCCTATTACATGGGACTTAAACATAACTGGTGAAATATGGGTGTACTATAGGTACAGCTCTGCCCAGACCTTAAACCGTAAAGTTATGTTGCTTTTATAAATTCAGCCACGATTCCTACAAAGCAGCTTATAAATGATTTATATTGTTCTGTCAATTACTTTGCAACTTATTGAAAGACAATAGCCCAGATATTATTATGGATAAGGTGTGGAAACCAGTTCTGAAATCTTGACTGATCTAACCCGAATATCTATAAAATGAACGTACCTACTTAAGTAGGTACTGAATGTTGCGTAGAATAATACAAATTGCTTGCTTATAACCCAGTCCTTAGTAAGACAATCCATATTGCATTGCTAATATCTTTAAGCAGACATTTTGACGGAATATCCACGGTTGGTCTGTGTATGGGTGGCTCGGAATGCACGTCAAGCCGTTGGTCTCGGTTGTCATTCGTGGATCTTTGACAGTCTTTACGGGTAGTCAGAAGCCCGAAAGTCTGACAACCAGTCTTACAAAGGGGTATTGTATTACCCACTAACTGGGTTGTGGAGGTCAGATAGGTAGTCGCTCCATGTAAAATACTGGTATTCAGCTGCATCCGGTTAGACTGGAAGCCGACCCCAACAAAGTTTGAACAAGGCTAGGCAGTTGATGATCCACTTTACGATCTACTCCATTGATTTCCTCTCGCTAGAGCTCGAACTTCCTATCCTATGTCCTTTCCCGGGACTCAAACTATCTCTATATCAAACATCTAATTTGGTTCAACGGTTTAAGCGTGAAGAGGTAACAGACAGACACACTTCCGCATTTATAATATTAGTATGGATAGATATAGGCAAACCTATTATTCATCAGCATTGAACTCTCAATCAACCGATACCAGCTCTGCGAGAATACCAAACAAATTGCCGTTTAATAGAAAAAGCTAGCACTAACCATCCGTTGTTTTAGCACCTTGTCCCGTGCGAACTTTCCGGGCGAGTCCATTCACCATGTTCACAGTTATTTCCCATGCTCCCGTTCACATCACCATCATTCGTTAATTACGGCGACCTGACCTTTGATGCGGTGTGACAGATCTTGATGAAATCCAGGAAAATATTTGCATAAGCTGCTCAGGAATAGCGAAGAACTTTTCTTGTGTTTTTATGTTATGCCTCAGGTTTAAACTGAAATGTTTTCAACCGAGATTTGATTTTTGTCGTAAAAGTCTTCTGATTTCTAAAACCTACGTATGGGTAACACTATCCCTTCGTTTTATTTCTTTTGTCTTTCTTTAAAACTACTAATAGAATAGAATATATGTGTTTGCATTAAGGTCTTATTATTATAATTATGATCTTACATGTTTCGCCATGGTCTGGCATACAAATTAAACAAGTTAAATGTAAAAATTTAATTTGTTAGAACTATTATTATAACATGTCTAATAATAACACTGGTGAAATCTTAACAATAATGGAAGGGTACATAAAGTAATATAATGAACACTCATTTCTCTGTTACTTTTTTATCAATTTTTCACATTCAATTTTTCAAATTTCACATTTCAAAACAATTATCAATAAGCCATTTATGTAGTTTGCGAAAGTTGTTTACCCTTTTGTAAACTCCCAGTCCCTATGTAGGAATGTATTCATGTCCCCATTCCCGTCTCAGGCACAGTACAGTTTCACTGGGCATTACTATAAAGAGGTAATGGTCACGAAGGCCGGCTGTTCCTCCTTCTATGATTGTCCACTTATGACTTTATGAGTGTCCGGTGTCAGTCCCTTTATACTATCTATGTAATGGACTGTTGTATTTATAGTTTACTTGCACTTTCTGGCTTAATGTTGTAGAATATAGATGTTCCTTTCGTTTTAAGTTCAGAATCTAAATCTATTATGACTTTTGATAAATTCTGTCATAAATCAAAAAAACTCAAAAAACAAAAAAACTGTCACAATAACTGTCATCTGCTATCAGGATTTTGACTATGACGTGCATTGTACCCTGGAGATGAACTCTTGAAAATAGAAAGAACAAGTTTTTACAAAATCCAATTTTTAGAAGAAGAAAAAATCTGAGTAATTGTAAGAAGGCACGTCCACACTGTTCAAACGCGCGCGTAGTAATGACCTGCATGATAGCAATCAAGTATCAACTTGTGAAGTGACACTGACAGTTCGCGCGTCTATGAGTAACACGATAACCCATTACCCTCAATTGATACATTACAACTTTCGCTGGGTCATGATCATGAACAATTCATTAATGGAAGGTTTTCTTTTACTGGCGTCATAAATGAATGATGAATGAACGGACTTCCCATTGATATTTTATTAAATAGGAAAGTGTTGTAGAGCTGTTCTGATGCAATATCAATTTATGGGAAATTACGAGAATTCCACAGTCATTAATTTATTAAGTGACAAGTCTTTGGTCCTTGTCTCCTTGCCATTTGTAACTGGTCCTTTGATCGACTTTCCTGCAAGACAGATATGAATGAAACACCTATTCCTAGAAGCTATAAAGCTCCCGAGTATATTGAACTATTTCAGTCATGTCAGACATCTGTAATACCTTACATGCTCTCTGCAATGCCTACAATGTGGGAGCATCTTCAATAAACCAAACACAGTGAAGTAGTCGACGTGACATCCTTCATACAAATCTAAAACCGACGATATGCTATCAGCGTTTTTAAAAATACAATAGGCGTCCATCTTTAATCCAGCGCATTATGAGTGTCGTTTATTTACTTGTTCTTGAAATACTTGTAATTCTTTGATAATGATCGTTTCATAATTATTCATCGTTTTCTATGAGTTATGGGCATGTAATGCAGAGGAATTAGTAAAATATCGTGAAGATAGTTTTGAGTGTGAATGTGTATGGGCTTTAAGAGTAGGGGAAGACCAACGAAACGATGGATGGACTCTGTGAAAGCTGCTATGGCTAGAAAGGGGGTGACTAACGAGATGACGACTAATAGAGAAGTATGGAAGAAAAAGGCAAGTTGCGCCGACACCAAATTGATTGGATTGGATGATAATTCGTAACTAGGTTAGAATGATCGGAATTGTATTTTATAATAATGCACCAATCGAATCATTTGAGTGCTGCGTCGATTCAAGTTCCATGTTAATATCAAATAATGGTAGGTACTATTCTAACCCAAAGAGCAATTAATTGAGCGTGTGATTGCGGAGCTATGTCACAAACCATGCTCCACCTCCTATCCTGCCCTCTGTGTCCCAAAACATGCAGTCAAAGTGACCTCTGCGCTGCCACCGACAACGCCGTGGAAGTGGCAAAGTTTTGGGAAAACAAGATTTAAAATACAGTCGTGCCAGCGACACGAAGAAGAAGAAGAATTAATTGAGCTACTAATGGTTCGTAAGATAAAGCTCCAGTGCACTAGACAACTTGGCTACGGTCCCCAAGTCACCGTAATACACTTATTTAACTGACTGCAATGTCTGTCTTTTGTCAATTAGTCTATAAACAGTATAATATGTAGCTTTTCCAATTATAAACCTCTCAGTATTCAACTTGGTTCTTGTATTGATAAACAATATTACACAGTAACACCTGGCCCACGTTCACCAAACCTTCTCACTCTAAGCCTTTTGGGAAACATCAAGTTTGCCTGCAATTTTAGTAGGTTTCTACTAAATGTCTAAGTCTTTATTCTATTCACTAGCTTCTGCCTGCGACTTCACGTGAAATTTCTAGTTCACCAGACTCACCACTCACGCTATTACTTCGATTTCGCTTAGCGGTCTTTTTTACATAATTACTCTTTGCTCGGCTCCTTAGGGTCCTAGCGTGATGTTTAGTAGCCTATACCCTTCCTCAAGGGTATCAAATGCAAAAATATTTTTCAAATCCGACTGGTAGTTCCAAAGATTAGCACGTTCAAACAAACAAACAAACCAAAAAACCTTCTACTTTTTACTAGACTCCACTGTCCATCTGTCTGTCACCAGGCTGTATCTCATGAACCGTGATAGCTAGACAGTTGATTTATTAGTATAGATTACTTGGAATATTGGCGAGGTTCGATGGGAAAATTGTTTATTTTACTAAACAGTTTCCCCATCGGACCACACCGGTAATCGATAAATACCATTACCAAAATAGCATGCCAAACTACCATCGATAAATAAAATCGGCAAAACGGCCTTTTTGGCTTACACAAGGCTTTGACTATCCACGCATTGTCTGCAAAGGACATTACGTCTACAATCTACATATTATTATGACAGTACACACTACGCATGAACTTCGAACCCTTTGTAGGGTTTCTGAGAGGGGAGACAGTGCTTTATGTAAAGCTATGAGTCACGGCTTCTGATAGTAACAGCTGGTCTAGGTAGATATGTTTTGTGTGTATGTAGATGTGTATCGTTTTCGTGTTACGTAAGTAGGTGGGGTATGGAAGCACGTATTGGCAACACTACCCTAACGTTTATGAGGTTCAAGTTTTCTCTTCCAAAAGCAGTTTTCTTTTTTTTTATTTACTTTGAGTTGGAAAGAGTTTTAGGGGTTACTGTCCAAACCTTCATTACAACCTATGTCTGCATTAAGTAAATGACGATATTTTGGTTAAGTCCGTCGCTCCCTGAACTGACAGCCCCGCTACCAGTTTAGCTGAGTGGCTAATCTTTTAACTATGACCAACTTTCCTGATATGCGTTAGTAAACCCCATGACATCATCATTCACGTGATCTTGTCCCAATTTTTTGGGGTCGGGGCAACATGACTTTTTCTTCCATACTTCTCTAAATCTCTATTAGTCGAAACTTCGGTAATCACCCCCTTTATAGCCATATCATCTTTCACACGGCCCATTCAGGTTTACTCCTACTCTTATAACCCTCCGCATTTATACTCAAAACTGTAATTTTTGTTATGTTTGCGTTTACTTAATATAAAAAAAAAACAATGGCACTCCGGGAGCGTCGACAGAAGTGACAACTTGAACAATTACGTGTGTATTTTTTTAATCGTCTTATAAACAAAACACGCGCGGTGTCGCTTACGGTAACAGTGTCGCAAGTTCAATGGTTTTTTCCCATCTCAAAAATTAAGTTTTCACTTCAATAATCTTTCATGCTAGAATTATGCTTGTTGATAGTTAGACATGGACCTCTTTACCTTGCTCATACTTATCATATTCCGTTGTCTTTCTACTTCAAGACATAAGACTTTCGCACGTTCACACTATGACTCATATCAATTAGGATTTACAGCGTCTAGACGGGCTCCGAAATCTGAGGAACGAAACTAGAGGGAAATGGAACGGAAGGAACCCTTTCCGTAAGGTTACTTAAATGATGCAGGAAATTAATGTTGTAGACGTCTGAGTGCTAGTGTCAATCTGGAGTATTTTGGTCCTTCGGCACCTAGTTTTGATTGATTTGGACCTTAATAAAAAATTGGGTAAAAGGAAATAAAATAAATAGTAGGAACTAACATAATTATATCTTACTGTCTACTATCCTACTTATTATAAATTCGAAAGTAACTCTGTCTGTATGTTACCTTTCACGCCTAAACCACTGAATGAATTTCGATAAAATTTGGCAGAGAGATAGATTGCATCCCGGGGAAGGACATAGGATAGTTTTTATCCCGATACTCCTACGGGATCGATACTTATGCGGGTGAAACCGCGGGGCGCTGCTAGTAATTATCTAATACGATGTCCTCGTAGAAGTGTTATTGAATCAATATCGTAGAACGACCAAAATTCAGTTTAGTTTTTTTATTATTTCCGAAAAATACTTTAATTTATTAATGTTAGCAATTTCAACACATTAAAACTATCATAATCTACTGCATACTGGTCACCTTTCTCGTTACAAAGGCGATGAACCTCATCATATTTTAACAAGTACGCCAGACTAACTGACAGCAAAATCAAAGGTGTACAATCGATCAATTAATCGTCACACTTCGAGGGTCAACGCTCTCCTAATCGCATCACCGCGGGTCCTTGACCCCCACTAATGGCTGCCCAGTACTACCTGTAAGTCCGAGTTTGGTCTGAGACTAACGTGGAATACTAAGGTCTTGCACAGGTGCGCAATAGGATTTGGCAATGGGGAAATAGTTTGCCAAAAGTTATTAAAATTGGAGAGTTCACATCGGAGTAAAATATGGTTAAGCTCGGCCGCTTATAGAAGCCGCGCGTTTGGTCTATCTTAGTTACTTCCAAAGTATTATGTCATATGGTATTTTACAATGGGGTCGGCCTGCTGACATTAAATCCATTTTTATTTTGCAAAAGAGAGCTGTCAGAGCCATTTACAATCTACGAGTAGGTATGTCGCCGCGAATCTCTTAGGGAACTATTTACAAGACACGACATAATCGGACTGTCTGTTGAACACACCATTGAATTGTCCTGTGTTGAGCTTGATAAGCATGTTATAGTATGTGTATACAGACCTCCAAGTAACCAGAATCTATCGGTGTTTGATTCTGTAATGGAAGATGTGTTAAAGAAACTTAGTACTAGTAGTAAATCAATAATAGTATGTGGAGATTTTAATATTAATTTATTGGAAAATAACTCGAATACTGTCAGATTGTTAAGTCTTTTTAGGTCATTTGATTTGTCAAATGTTTTTATTGAACCAACCCGAGTGACAGCTTCTTCTGCCACTTGTATTGATAATGTTTTTTGTAATTGTGATTACTTACACAAAGAAATTGTAAATAAGTTGCCATCTGATCACAGTGGACAAAAAATAACATTTAGCTCCTACATGCCTTTACAAAAAATTCAAATAAGGTTTAGGACAATTACATGTAAAAAGTTAGAGAAATTAAATAATTCTTTGGCCAGTAAGTTATGTGATCAGAATTTTAATAATATAGGTGACCCAAATGAATTCTACGCCGAGTTCTTTTCAATATTAAACGCGCAGTTTAATGACACTTTTCCACTAAAAACTAAAAATATTTACACAAAGTTTTTATTTAGTGACTGGGCGACTCCAGGTATTCGTAAAAGCAGGGAAAAACTTTTTGAACTCTATGGCTTAAAGCAACATATGAATAATACAAACTTTCATCAGTATGTTGCAAAATATTCAAAAACTTTTAAAAGTGTGTGCCAAAAAGCTAAAGCTCTTTATATTAGCAATAAAATAAAATCAGCTGATGATAAAATAAAAACTACCTGGCAAATAATAAATAATGAAACAGGTAGGAAAAAACAGCCTAACACTGAATTTAATTTAGAGACTGCACATGGCCCCATCAACTCAGATGTAGAAATAGCTCAGGAATTTGAAAACTTTTTTTCTAATATTCCCCTTAAAACTACTGAAGCTTTAAATTCATCCCCCACGCTTTCTGCTGCCTTACTTAAAAAGAATGTAAAGGCATGCCCTTTGGAGTTTAGGTTTCAGCATACAAGCCCCCAGGCTGTTATAAAAGCTTTTAGAGATCTTAACATTAAATCAACAGAAGATCTCTGGGGAATGTCTGTAAAAGTATGTAGATCTTTTATCGAAACTATTGCGCCCTATTTAGCTTTCATATTTAACACCAGTGTTGACCAAGGAGTCTTTCCGGATCTTATGAAACATAGTAAAGTAGTACCATTGTTCAAATCCGGTGATAGTAAAGATCCTAACAATTATAGACCTGTGTCAATTCTACCAGTTCTCAGTAAGGTGTTTGAAAAGTTGATGCTCAATCAAATGTTACGTCACTTTAATAAAAATTCCATCTTTCATGAACACCAGTACGGTTTCACCAAAGGGCGTTGCACTACTGACGCCGGTGTTACCCTAATAAAGAACATTTTTAACGCCTGGGAAGAAGCACAAGATGCCATTGGAATCTTTTGCGACCTCTCTAAGGCGTTCGATTGCGTAAACCACGAGACACTTCTGATGAAACTGGAGCACTATGGAATTAGAAAAGCAGCACTTGACTTGCTAAGATCATACCTGAAAGATAGAAAGGTTAAAGTTCAAGTAAACGGCGTAAACTCATTAGGGTCTGAAATGACAATGGGTGTTCCTCAAGGTTCGATATTGGGTCCATTCCTCTTTTTAGTTTACATTAATGATTTACCCCAATTACTTCAAAATCAACCGAAGATGGTGTTATTTGCAGATGACACATCGTTAATCTTTAAAATAGACCGACGGTCACAAAATCTTGACGACGTGAATAACTCTATTCTTCAGGTCCAAGATTGGTTTACGGTAAATAATTTAGTACTTAATGAAAAAAAAACCAAATGCATTAGATTTAAATTACCGAATGTTAGAAGTAGCGAATGTGAAATCATATTGAATGGCCAAAAACTAGAATTTATTGATCAGACAGTTTTCCTAGGAATCACGCTAGACGAGAAATTACAATGGGGACCTCATATAACATCTATTGCGGGGCGGCTAAGCTCCGCCGCTTATGCTGTTAGAAAGATAAGACATTTAACAGATGTAGAAACCGCGCGTTTGGTCTATTTTAGTTACTTCCACAGTATTATGTCATATGGCATTTTACTATGGGGTCGGGCTGCTGACATTGAATCCATTTTTATTTTACAAAAGAGAGCTGTCAGAGCCATTTACAATCTACGTCGTCGCGAATCTCTTAGGGAACTATTTAAAAAGGTTAATATCATGACGGTACCTTGCCAATTCATTTATGAAAATATTATGTATGTAAGAAAAAATCAACATCTTTTTAATAAAATAAGTGATAGGCATAATTTTAATACTAGAAATAAAGATAAATTAGATCAACCTTTTTTTAGATTATCTAAAGTACATACATCTTTTATGGGGTACTGTGTTAAATGCTACAACAAAATACCTTGTGACATATTGCAATTAAATGAAAGAAAATTTAAAACTCATATTAAAAGTACACTTTGTAAACAAGGATATTACAAATTAGAGGATTATATCCAAGATAAGAATGTTTGGAAACATGCTGGTCCTGCTCCATAGGACAATCTAAAAGTCTAGACAAAATCAAACTTGTTCCTAATTTAATTTATATATATATTTTTTATGACATCTTATTCTAACTCATTTTTACAATCTGCGACTACAGTGGCTCACACACTTGTTAAAGTTCAACTACTTTTGCATTTTTTTTTTTTTTTTTTATAAATAACTTGTAAATATGTGAGCACCATGTGTCTATCACTTATTTGATTTACCTGTCATTGCTTAATTTTTAATTATTTTTACCTTTTGTGGTAGACTAATTTTATTATGGGTGCATCGTGTTCACATATAATTTTTATTATGTATACAAGACCTTGTAAAACATTTTTAAAAGAGTAACGGTGGAGTTTCTTGCCCATTCTTCTCCATACGAAAACTACCTTTTCGAATGGGCGACTAGAATCATTTCTATTTAGTTTTTTTTTTGACGTTCAAAAGTGCCTTTAATGTGCCTATTTGAAATAAATGATTTGACTTTGACAAGGGTTAATATTATGACGGTACCTTGCCAATTCATTTATAATAATAATATGTATGTAAGAAAAAATCAACGTCTTTTTAATTAAATAAGTGATAGACATTTAATACCAGAAGTACATGCATCTTTTATGGGGTACTGTACTGTGTTAAATGTTACAACAACATACCTTGTGACATATTGCAATTCAATGAGAGAAAATTTAAAACTCATATTAAAAGTACACTTTGTAAACAAGGATATTACAAATTAGAGGATTATATTCAAGATAAGAATGCTTGGAAACATGCTGGTCCTGCTCCATAGGACAATCTCTAGAGTATAGACAAAATCAAACTGGTTGCTAATAATTAAATTGTATAATGAACTAGCTTCTGCCCGCGACTTCGTCCGCGTGAAATTTCTTGTACCCCCACCCCGTCGCGTCGCAACACTTCGTATTCGCTTACCGTTCACTCTGAGTTTTTTTCTTTTTGCTCGGCTCCTAAGGGTCATAGCGTGATGTTAAATAGCCTATAGCCTTCCTCAAGAATTGGGCTATCAAATGCAAAAAGAATTCAAATCTGACCGGTAGTTAAAGAGATTATCGCGTTCAAACAAACAAACTCTTCAGCCTTATTATTAGTATAGATAAAAAACTCTATGGCCCATAACTCCTTAATAGGTACCAACTCTTAACATCTTACACACGTGATAACTTTTAAACGAAATATCCTATTGAGATGAAACAAAAAGTATTTTACTTCTTCATAAATACCCTTGATAACATAATGCTTAATTTCGATAAAGATTAATATTACGATACATATTTAACGTAGTTTTTTTTTCTTCAGACGATTTAATAATTATTTTGAACACAAAATCGGTTATTGTGATTAAACCATGATAGCTAGACATATGTTCTCGCGGACTTTTTTGTAGGTCTTAATGGGCTCTACAAACCCGTAGTACATTATTTTGTTCTATTGTCAATAGTTTTTGCAGCGCACGCAAAAATAGGTTTTCGATTTTACACCTTGTGTTACAAAATAGCAATTTTATTACGGATCCCTAATTTTGAAGAAAAAAAATATAGCCTATAGCCTTCCTCGATAAATGGACTACCCAACACTAAAATAATCATTCAAATCGGACCAGTAGTTCCAGAGATTAGCGCGTTCAAACAAACAAACAAACTCTGCAGCTTTATAATATTAGTATAGATTAGTATAGATGTATACAAAACCTTATAAAACATTTTACAAGAGTAACGGTGGTATTTCTTGTCCATTTTTCTCCATACGAAAACTACCTTTTGGAAAGGGCGAATAAAATCAGTTCTATTTTATTGTAAAGTTTGACGTTCAAAAGTGCCTTTTAGGTTCCTATTTGAAATAAATTATTTGACTTTGACTTTTGTTTGTAGTTATTTGTGGTCATTATTATTTATTAAACCTTTGAGCCTTACTTACATAAAGTAAATGGTTATAGCGTTGGTATTCCCTATTACTAGCCTCGTCGATTGTTTGCCCTATTATGGTCTACTAAATGACAGCATTACTTAATTAATTAACGTCCTAAAACACAACAATGTTACTTTACAAAGAATTTCGGACAATCTTCTATCTGTAGCTGGACACAATTTCGCAAAGAAATATTTGTCTGCAGCCTGCATCGTCTCTTTTCGCCAAATAATAACTTGTCTGCATCACTGCAATGCGGAAAAAAAATACCGCTAGAAGTGTGCTATAATCTTTTATAAGTAACGACCTGTTTACAGCCAAGTGCTAGCATTGCTATATCGATAAATTAAACACTTAAGTTCAATAATATATCGAGACACGTCACTCGAACACAGGTATGTCATGTACCTATGGCACTATCTGGTTTTATGAAATTAATTTTATTGACTTACGTCATTCATCACTAACTGGTATTATAATTAATTTTGTTTCAAGAAATAAGGACAGCATACTAAGTATGCTTAGATGGTTTGGTCATGTTGGAAGAATGAATGAAAATACGGGTCACTATCGGAAAGACCTTTTCGCTGAAAGACAATTCACGTTGGATGACATGAAAGCAAGTTACCTAGATAGCTGAAAGACAATTCAGCTACATGACATAAAAGCAGAGTGCTCAGTCAGCAGAGAGTCAACTCAGCTGGACGACATAAAAGCAGAATGAGCTAGTAGCAAAACGTCTGGAATTGCAAATAGACCGTATGATTAGAATACCTTATTAGCTGGAAGTCAAATTAGTAGGATGACAAAAACTCAGAATGAGCTAGTAGCGAAAACGTCTGGAAAAGAAAATAGTCTGAATCGTATGTCAACTACCCCTCTCTATCAGAATGACCTTTTCGCTGAAAGACAATTCACGCTGGATGACATGAAAGCAAGGTGCCCAGATAGCTGAAAGACATTTTGGCCCATTGTACCGGCAACTGGCAACTTTACCATGGGAATTCTGATAGAGACCCGATGGGTTGACTGTCACTCTACTCATAGTCATCCAAGTGTAGATGAATTATTATTAACAGAGTTAAATGAAAGTGTAATGTTTATTTTTCCGTAAAATATTTTATTTTTGACACTACCTACAAACAAAACTACTCGTTATATTGAAACAAAACAAATACAGATTTTTATGACACCAATGACAAAATAGTGATTTAAGAGTAAACTAGTCGCGAGCTCGAACTCACTGGTGGTCATGGCCAAAAAGCACGCTGTCTCACCTGGCTTCGTGTCTGACAGAACTAGTATCAGTGATGAGCAGTTAGACGCTATCTACACGAACAACGTCTAGTTCTCACGCACAAAAACACCGTTCCGAACTGATAGAGTGTAAAAAAAATCGAAAAGTGCTTCGGAAAATCAAGTTTTATGAAAAAACTACTGCATAAATCAATTACAAATAAAGTTTATTGAACTCTTCGATAACTGAGCTTTGTCGGTACGGACTTGGTTTTGAAGATTTTACAGTTCGGTTGGAGTGTAGCCTTAGGGGCACTATGGCGCGAGGACTTAGAAAATTTTACGAAAATTCTTTTTTTTTTTTTCGGAAATCTGAATTTTTTTGCAGTTTCGGGTTAACCTTGACCATAGAAACTATTTAGGGTCTGAGAAGCATGGCCCTACGACGCACCGTTTCCGAATTGTGGGCCTCCGAATTTTATTCTATTCTATATAAAACGCTCTATATTTCCAAAATGGTGGCTCGGATGAAAATCTTTTCTGGAAAGAAATTGCTGCTCTAGTCGAAAACCATGAGATGGTGTAAAAAAGATGTTTTTTTTTACACCATGTAAAGAAACCCGAGAAATATTGAGAAAAAAAAAATTGCAAAAATTTTCTCTCGGTCGATCTTTCAGCTTGAGTATTCTTAAGGTGCTGCAAAAAAAAATTGCAGAAATCTGTTAAAAAAAAATTTAGGATAGTTAAATACTTGAATGCAAAATATGGTAGGTACTACAAAATATTGTTTGACAACAATAATGATTGTTGTCAAACAATCATATATCAACAAAGTCTGCATCTTATGGGCATTTAGCGTTCATGCCTGTTTAGTAACTATGGTATTTTAATTAAGATCCAGACGTTTTTCTACTAAGGCGTTTAGCGTTCATGTCTATTATGTAACTATGGCATTTTAAAATCCAGACGTTTTACTACTAAGGCGTTTTGCGTTCATGTCTATTTAGTAACTATGGCGTTTTAATATCAAGACGATTTGCTACTAGAGTATTTTGAATTACGACATTTTAAGATCCAGACGTTTTGCTACTAAGGCGTTTAGCGTTAATGTCTATTTAGTAACCATGGCGATTTAATATTAAGACGTTCAGGCGATGTGGTCATTTTGCAACGTGGATATTCTGATAGTGACCCGAAAATACAAGGCAGATGTGAGTTGAAACGCTAAGGCCGAGGGGCCCGTGGCTAAATAATAACAGCCGCACAGGTCGATCGATCAGGTTAAGCTATGCTTGCCGCGGTTGGTCTGTGGATGGGTGACCATCTTTACATACCGTGACCCCTCCGTGCCTCGAAAAGCACGTTAAGCCGTTGGTCCCGGCTGTCATTCGCTCTTTGACAGTCGTTACGGGTAGTCAGAAGCCCTATCCCCATGGGAAGACGGCGTGAGTGTCTATATTATGGACAGTTTGAAAGCCATGGTCCTTGAATTATATCTGAATAAAGAAATTGGTTGTGTAAAGTCAACCATCTGGTAGGTACTTGGCAAACCGGCAAGAGAAAATTATCATAATCATAATGTATGGTGAACGAATTCGTGAATCGTGCGTGATGTAGTCAAAGAAGTAACTATTCTAACTTTGCTAGTGTTTTATACACTAGCAAAGTTAGAATAGTTACTAGGAGCCTGCTCTATAGGAGTTTTATTATTATTATCAGCCATTTCTGTCCCACTGCAGGGCAAAGGCCTCCCTTCCCTCCTTCCACTTATCCCTATCCAGTGCTGTTAAACGCCAATCCTTCTGAAAAGAGTCGAGCTCGTCCCGCCACCTCATTCTGGGCCTGCCGCGCCGTCGTTTACTGCTGTTTGGGACCCATTGTGTGATTACTTTAGCCCATAGTTCCTCCGGCATGCGACAGATGTGACCAGCCCATTCCATTTTAATATCAAAATTATAATCGGTCTTGGCCTAAGCAGTCGTGATGCCTCTTAGTCTTGAATTCAAGATGGAACATGGTTTGTTGGTCTGAATCGAATCTAAAACATAACATCACGCGTCATAATCAGACTATAATGAAAATAAATCACATCATCATTTCGAGAATAAAGATTCTCGAAAGGTTAGACAGATGTGTACCTAGTACACCCACATTTCGCCATGTAATGATGGACGAGCCTATTGCCATCAACCGGGCACAAATCCAAACTATGCTTACTGAGAAATTCCTGATGGAAGAACCCTATAACACTTTGCCCGGCCTGGGAATCGAACCCAGGACCTCATACTCAGCACGACCGCTTACGACTACTAGACCAACGAGGCAGTATAATCTTAAAGTATATGTATTAATCTGTAGATTGATTAATGCTGGCTGTTACAATAAGAGCAGTAGTGGCCAAGTGGCAACGGCCGCGACTTACCGAGTTGTAGGACTTGTAGGTCGTAGGATCGAATCCAGACAGCCGCTTTACTTTGTGTAAATTATTTCATCACCACCGCTCTCAAAACGGTAAAGGAAAACATCGTGAGGAAACCGGCATGTCCTAGAACCAAAAATACGAGAGCATGTGACATCAGCCAGCCGCACTTTGCCCGAGAGGAGGCCTGTGTCCCAGCAGTGGGAACATTATAGTCTGATTATGATTCCAATTGCTAAGTGCTAAGATTTACATATTTCTACAAAGAACAAAAGCGTAGTCATTCCTAAGGACCAAAGTTTTAACCTATAGCGTGAAGTTTACTACGCACTAAAGTACATAAACAAGTATATAATGAGGATGTTAAATAAATAAGTTGTCAGCGACTGAATCATACTCGCATGAGTCATTATTATTCCGCGGTTATGTACTATACCTACCTACTATGTTACTAGTATGTACTCGCACCTACGTTCAATGTGATTTATGTCATTGTGTGAGTTCGCACAAGGAGTATGTAAATAAGAAAGATGTGTGCGTACGGAAGGACACGTTCTATAATGTTTTTTTAACATTGTGTTACTTACAGACAAAAAAAGCTAGACCTAAGGGCCTGTGCTCACCACGTTTTTTAAACGCGCCGTTGACGCGCGTTTTAGAAACGTGCGTCGATTGCGGTTTTAAAAAACGGTGGTGTGCAAAGGCCCTAACCTAAACGTAAAAAAAACTAACATTTACATAATCTGCATTCGCGATTTATGTACCAAAAATGTAAACAAATATGATTTTATGGAAAAATAACTTTAAATATTACACACTAAAGTTCAGTTTACGCTACAACTTCATGCATTTTTATAACTTTTTCAATAGTGCTAGTGACTCTGAAATCGACTTAAATACCATTCAAATAAAGTTGATATCTGTTTAACATCAATTTGAAACATAAGTTTGAATAGAGTTTACTTAGACTCATGCGTTCTTCCCAATCGGTAGGCAGAAACTACAGAACACCATCTGCTACGATCGTTACATGTATACTTCTTTTGGTTATCAATATCACAAAGTCACTTTAGTTTAGAGATATTGATGTTTGAAGTTTGGAAGATATTTTAACGTGTCATAGGTACATGTTGGTTGGTTCTGAGCTTGATAAAAAACTGGCCAAGTGCGAGTCGGACTCGCACACGAAGGGTTCCGTCCCACAAGACAAAAACGCCGAAAAAAACACGTTTGTTGTATGGGAGCCCCCCTTAAATATTTATTTTATTTTAATTTTATTATTTATTATTAAAGTAAAAATACAACTGAGTATTTTGGGAATATTTCAAGTGCCTACCTGTTGCCATTATTGATATCGAGCAAAAAAAAGCGCGTTTGTTGTATGGGAGCTTCCCTTAAATTTTTGTTTTGTTTTTAGTATTTGTTGTTATAGCGGCAACAGAAATACATAATTTGTGAACAACTGTCTAGCTATCGCGGTTCTTGAGATACAGCCTGGTGACAGACAGACAGACGGGCGGACAGACAGCTAAGTTTTAGTAATAGGGTCCCGTTTTTACGCTTTGGGTACGGAACGCTAAAAAGTGATAGACAGTTGTTTTTGCTTCGATCTTTTTTACTGGCCGATAGTATTGATATTTAGCATCAGTTTTTTTCACCATGTTGTGGAATGGATCCTGATTTTACGAAAAATAAATTAGTTGCTATCATGCCAGCCAGTGCAAACTTAGGATTATAACTTTTGCTAGTATAAAGAAATATAATTCATGAATTTTGTAAAACATCGTAACACCACTGTGTACTCCGAAGGGTTAAGCAAAGATGTACAGCCAACAAAAGAGATAAGTATGCAGGATCGTCAGATGTAGTTGAAGTTTAGTAAGAAACCGATGGATGTTCTCGAATAAAATTTAATTTAATAAATAGAAAACAAGCAGCTTATTTATCAAATTAAATTTCACTCGACAACATCCATCGGTTTCTTACTAAACTTCAACTATATCCAACGATCCTGCATACTTATCTCTTTTGTTGACTGTACCTATTGTGCACCACTGCATCCATATTTCGCCAGTTATGTTCAAGTTTCATGTAAAAGGGACTGAGCATATTGCCATTAACCGGGAAAAAATCCAGACTCCATCTTAAATGACTAAAATTAATGATTTTGTGAAGTAACATTTAATAAGTCAATATTAATTTGTGGTATCAAATTACAGTAACCGTCAGTTACAAATAACAGCCCTCTACGTCAAACATCACTGACACAAAAGGGGAACTTTCACTTTAATTTTTTTCCTGTCTTTTATAATAAAGAAAGGATGTAATTTTGGCTCCTAGTAGAATAATTGACATTTGTGTTTCCTTATTAGGTTCTACCACGACTACTGCGCCATTTGGGATATCCTGGTCGTTGCTTAGATTTGAATATTCAATGCAGGGGAGCTTGTAACGTGTAGAGGAAATTCTAATTAAAATAGATCTTTCTGGATTACCTTGCTAGTGATAAAATTACTCTGTGTTAGGTAGGTGTTAAATGAAGAGAAAAACATATAAGGTGGAACATTAACATAATGGTGTGGACAATTAAAACGCATCAGCGGTCCCATACATTTGGGTTGAGTAGGTAATGAAGTTTTGTATGGAACAGCTGACTGCGATGGCTGCTCCCACTGTGTCCCAATATGACCACACATTTCTGATACACGCTTTATAGTATACCTATTAAGTCTGCTATGCCTCTAGAGTGAGTTTTGCTAGACATTTTAATATAACCTTGTATGTTAACTGTAGTTTCAGATAGAATTCCTTTACCTATTGTTCATTTTATAGTTTGTTTCCTGTTTTGACAACTGGTTTTTATAATATTTTTCCTTTTTCAGCTCTTCCTCAGAGCTAAAACTAACAGCATAATACCTACCATTATTTACCCACAAGCAGAAATATAAGATTCAGTGACACGAACCCTGAAACCTTTTAAACAAAGGTATTTGTAAGAAGTATTTCAATTGGATTGAAAGCCCGCAGGGTAATTGCGTAACACACTATCAGCAGCAATGGGTTTCATTTTGACAGTTCAACAACATTCATTGCGTTATTTGCGTTGTCGAGCAGAGGCATTTTTCGAACATATCGTCGACCGTAGGTTCAATTGAGGTAAGGGACATAATACGATTTTTCAGGACAGGCCGACAAAGTTTTTTTTCGGACTAAATCGCCTATAACTTTTTTTGTTATTAACCTTTTTCGGATCTGATTTCACACATAATCTTGTATTTTAGTGCTCTATCTACCTGTGTAACATTGATTTAAATAAGTTAGCTATTTAAGAAAATAGACGTCCCTTACACCAACGTATTTTGTTAGTAATGTCCCTTACATTAAATTGATCTCTACGTTGGATCCAATCTATAATGAAAAAATAGTGTAAAGGTCTTGTTGAAAAAATGTGTGAAGAATAATTCGTTGATTGGGAAGACCCTTACCTTATTTGAAGTGGATTGGCGGCGGTAATTCCACCATTTCAAGTTGCTATATTGCATAGTTTTTCAGATACATTGTTATTATGGGGCTGATTCGAAATTCGAATCCAAAAATCAGTAGGGTAAGGGACATTTTTTTTAAGCTAGAATTTTTTCCTAAACACCATTCGAAAGAGCGCAAAATTCTGAACAAAACTGTATACTCAACTCATTTTGGGTATTTTGTCCCTTACCTTAATTGAACCTACGGTCGACGATATGGAGCAATGGATTAGAAATATGCTTCAAATTGAGAGTAATAGTGTGTTACGCAATTAGGATGCTGGCTATTGATCGATTTTGGCGACAGACAGAAATCTTGACACACAGATTATGATAACTACCGTCCGTTTACAGTTATTTTAGCTCTGACAGCAGTAACCCAATACAACCTTATTGTAATGATTATAAAAAATAAAAAAAAGAATGAAAAAGAAAAAAGAAAAGAAAAAAAAAAAGAAAGAAAAAAAAGTGGGACAAAGATCACTGAGGTTTTGACAGACTTGTCAATGGCAGTAACCCAATTACAACCTTATTATGAAGATAATAAAAGGAGACCAGTCACTTTTTATACAAAGCTGGGCCCAAAACCCAAAGTAACCAGCCAGCAAAAAAAAAAAATTATTATACCCTGGTCGGGGAAGTCCTCCTTATCATTTGTTACTATTGCCACAGAATAACTAATAGTACTTAGTACTATTGCACCGAATCTCTACAACCATGTCTTCAGCTGTTTTTTTAAAGTAGAAAAAAAATCTAGTTTTATACATTTTAATAAATGTAAAGCTACCGATTGGCGAAAATAAATGAAAGGTGAACTTAAACAAGTATTACCTACTATGACAACAAACCTCTGCGAGTGTTCTTATAACTGTTTTTTGCATATTTAATTCTAAAATCAAGTTTTTTTTAATGTATAAAACTTGATTATCCAACTTTCAAAAACAGCTGAAGCAATGGTCGTAGAGATTCGGCGCAATAGTAAAAACCGACCAAGTGCGAGTCGGACTCGCACACAAAGGGTTCCGTACCACAAGGCAAAAACGCTGAAAATAACAAGTTTGTTGTATGGGAGCCCCCTTAAATATTTATTTTATTCTGTTCTTAGTATTTGTTGTTATAGCGGCAACAGAAACACATATTTGTAAAAATTTCAACTGTCTAGCTATCGCGGTTCTTGAGATACAGCCTGGTGACAGACAGACAGACGGACAGACCGCGAAGTCTTAGTAATAGGGTCCCGTTGTTACCCTTTGGGTACGGAACCCTAAAAATGATTTATTTCAGACATTACAGTTCATAGATTGGTAGTAGTAGGTAATAAGTTAGTAACAATTTGTACTTATCTGTCATGTTAGTAGACTATAACTCTTAGTTTATTTACTGTGTTATTCTTAAAACCATCTCCACCAGGTGCCAATAAAGATCACTGTAAATTTGACAGACTTGTCAATGGCAGCAACTCAATAGCAACCTTATCGCAACGATAATAAAGATCACTGTGATTTTGACAGTGATGCAACATCGCAGGTAAAATAACTGTGAATAGGCTGTATAATATTATTGCAAAACACACATAACAACATTGCCATTAAATACTTCCTTAAGGTTTGTATTAAAGTTCTAGAAGAAAACACTTAGTGTACGTATCAATAAAACTCCTTTTAACACTGTTTCTGGTATTACTTCTCATAAAAGAAATATATAAAATGTTACTTAAGTGGACTACAGGACCTAAACGCAAGTTTTATAATGCCTTAAGGCGAAAGCGCCAGGGTAGCCCGCGAAATTCATTTTTTTTTAGGTTTTTTGCAATTTGCTGGTCAGTATTAAGTTGTACGTTGATTAAAATATGATTCGCGGCCGTAACAAATATGTATTTATAGAATTATAATCATTAAAGTCATCAACACAACTCTCTAAGACCATGTAATCCCCAAGAATGACTATTTCATGAAATCTTGACATTTGGGGATTACATGGTCTTACAGAGTTGTGTTGATGACTTTAATGATTATAATTCTGTAAATACATATTTGTTACGAGTCCCTTAAGTAGAAACAAAAAATAATAAAATGTAGGCGAATACAAGTTTTTCTTGTAATAAAATCCAAACTGTAATGCATAAAAGATAGTACAGATTGGTTTTATATATTGATCCATAATTCCATACCAGCTGAGACTTTATACCTCGAACTTTTGCGTCTTCGCAAATAACTCAGATTCAAGTCTGATTTACTTTGCTTAGTCAGTAGTCTGTAAGATGGTTCAAAGATTCAAATGGCAATGAAATGAAATTGATGTTTATTTCTGTATAAGTCATTATCTGCCTAGCCTTTTCCCAACTATGTTGGCGTCGGCTTCCAGTATAACCGGATGCAGCTGAATACTAGTATTTTACATGGAGCGACTGCCTATCTGACCTCCACAACCCAGTTACTGGGTAATACGATACCCCTTGGTAAGACTGGTTGTCAGACTTTCGGGCTTCTGACTACCCGTAACGACTGTCAAAGATCCACGAATGACAGCCGGGACCAACGGCTTAACGTGCTTTCCGAGGCACGGAGGGGTCACGGTATGTAAAGATGGTCACCCATCCACAGACCAACCGCGGCAAGCGTAGCTTAACCTGATCGATCGACCTGTGCGGCTGTTATTATTAAGCCACGGGCCCCTCCCTCCCTTTTATTTTACTAAATTATTAATAAAATATGTAGTGTTAAACATTGTACGATGGTACGGGACCCTTCGTTTGCGAGTGGGCTCGCACTTGGTCGCTTGTTTTATTTATCATATACCTTTGGCATTTTACGATCAGTCCTAAAGATATATGTTTTTCAATTCATTATGGAATTGAATAGAAATGAGTCGACTGAATTGGGAGGCCCCAACATCTGTTTAAACAATTGCTATGGGGCCACGTCACGGAATATTGTTCGAGTGATTAGCATCTTGGGAATTTGCTGTTTGTCTTCTTTCATTATATTAATAAAGAGTTAGTTTGTTATTAAAAATAAAAGGTGCGCTATCCCTGAACTAGGGAATGTTATGCTGGTGCAGACGTGCAGTATTGTTACTTACACAAATTAGAGATACATACATAAAATTACGCCTTGTTCCTATGCTGGTAGACAGAATCTACAGAACGCCACCTGCTACGTTCCTTGCATACTCTTTTGCTTCGTTTACGTTAATAGGTACATCTATCTAGTCATACACGCACGCTGGTTGCAAATACTACGCATCTGACTCTTCTGAAGAACATCACCAATAAGGTCACAGATAGATTTCCATGTGAAAAAGCGCATAAAGCCATTATCAAGCATTGAGAAGAGACATTCGAAACTAAAATTGTTCAATAGAAAATTACTTTAATCTTGTTATAATAGTCCTCCAGACCGATTTTCGGCCATTGTGGCCAATCTCAGCAGACGACTCATCGACGCAGGAGATATTATAGTGCACAAGAGTTTGCGCATACACAGTTGCACTCTCTCTTGTTCTTGTTGACTCGGAAGTCTTCTTTAAATCCAGGCTCATGGTCTGGGCCACATACGATTTACCA
This sequence comes from Oligia fasciuncula, assembly GCA_963082905.1. Taxonomy (NCBI): domain Eukaryota; kingdom Metazoa; phylum Arthropoda; class Insecta; order Lepidoptera; family Noctuidae; genus Oligia; species Oligia fasciuncula. The sequence goes on from OY720411.1 coordinate 9,219,792, forward strand.
TATAAAGTACATTCGTGAAGTTATATTTATATAAAATCGACCTTCAAATGGTTATGTTTTCTTACTTCGTCATGGGCAGGGCTTTCGGTTGGTCATGGTATAAAAATTTGCCGTAACTAATTCTTACAACTTGCGTGGGGTGAATCATACTGAGTCTTCGTCTTGACTGACAAGTGTCCATTCACCAACAAGACTGATTTTGAAAAATGCGTTTAGTTTATACCTCAAATCATCATATTTACATGTCCGCTATATATCTTCACATAACACACATAATTACCCTATAATGTTCCCACTGCTGGGACACAGGCCTTCTTATCTTTCACAAATTGAGCATAATCATCAGGGTCTCAGTCTCCATCCTAATTTCGTAACACAATATGAATCATTTTGATGTTCGAAAAATGTCAGTTCAACAACATGAATAACGCAATGAATGTTGTTGAACTGCCAAAATGAAAGCCACTGTGAGTGTGTTACGCAATTATCCCGTTGATCAGACTTCGACTCTTTAATAGACTAATTTGCTTCTCGCGGCATGTGCTATTTTGGCAGATCCACGCATCATCCAGAATCAAGCAGGGAACATGTCCAGTCAGCAGAGCTGTCTGCCCAGGGTTTCCCAATACTGGTCTGCTTACGATTCTCTTTTAATTGAAATTGGCGAGAACCCAATGAGGGTTTTCTGAAATGACGTTCGCTAGGTGGCAGCACTGACACGTCAGGTCCAGGTATCTGTCAAAGAGCCTATATTTTCTTTCGTCATGAATGAATGATGAACGAATGAATAAATACAATGATGAACGTCATCATATATTTTATATACATTAGACTCTCTTGTCACAGTGGTGCCAACTGGTGTCGTAAATTTTCACGAAAACCCTCATTCTTTACTGATTCTACAGAAGTAAATTGAATTGCTGTTCACGATGTAGACTGGTGTCTCTAAGCGCCATTTGCTAATGCACCTGACATAAATATAAATTAATAAATTATAATCAGCATAATGTGTAATTTGTGTCATCATGGCAGCAGGATTATCATAAGTCGCGCTAGTATTCACAGAAATCAAACTGATATGATTAGATTAAAGTTTTATGGAATCTAATTCAATAGAATATTTCCTGCTCCTTCGTGGCGGCAGTCATTTTTAGGGTTCCGTACCCAAAGGGTAAAAACGGAACCCTATTACTAAGACTTCGCTGTCTATCCGTCCGTCCGTCCGTCTGTCTGTCACCAGGCTGTATCTCAAGAACCGCGGTAGCTAGACAGTTGAAATTTTACAAATTATGTATTTCTGTTGCCGCCATAACAACAAATACTAAAAATAAAATAATAATATTACAACCCGTACAACAAACGCGATTTTTTTTGCCCTTTTTTGCTCGATATCAATAATGGCAACAGGTAGGCACTTGAAATGTTCACAAAATACTCAGTTGTATTTTTACTTTAATAATAAATAATAAAATTAAAATAAAATAAATGTTTAAGGGGGGCTCCCATACAACAAACGTGTTTTTTTTCGGCGTTTTCGCCCTGTGGTACGGAACCTTTCGTGTGCGAGTCCGAGTCGCACTTGGCCAGTTTTTTTTAATGACAATAGGCTAACCCTAATTACATAACTGGCGAAATGTGGGTGTATCATAGGTACACTTAAGTAAGGTAGGGCCTAACCCTTCAAGAATTATAGGCGTGTGGTGTTATATCTTTATTTCGGTTTATCCAGGCATCTTCTGGGCTCGCTCGTTCAAATATAGACCTCATACATCACATTCCATTAGGCGTGATCGAGGTCAAGAGCAGGTCCATTAAGGGAAAAAAATGTGTTTGCAGTCTGTCACACCTCCAAACTCATTAATACTAATGTTTACACAAAATGACAAAAATTAATAGACAACTTGACAAACTGTGTCAAATTACACATCCGACCAAAAAAAATGGGCCACAGGTCAACTTTCAATTAAACACGCCAGGGTTATCGACTTCAACTAAATTAATTAATCAACCGCAAAATAATTGTTTTGTTAACCGTTTTTTCGGAACGATTGACGTCAAATTAATTTATTACAGTCATTATCATAATAATATTAAGTTTGTTCTAATCAATTATCAAATTATGTTTGATAAGGTCTGCTGTAAAAAATTGATAAGTGAAGAGAATTTATTGTTTCTCCTTATCAGTCCAACAAATTGATTTTATAGTAATGTTTATTTTACCGGGAAAATTTTAATTTATTTATTTATCTGATTATGGAGATTGCATAATATTTTCTGTTTGTTTTCCGTTCCGTTATGAATTACTAATTAGGATAATGTGATTTTATAAATACATTGTCCTACTATTTTCCCGTTATCTCGTTGCTATTTCCCTGAAATAAATTTATACAAATACTTCAGCAAATTAGTAAACAGTAGCTTCTGCCCGCGACTTCGTTCGCGTGGAAGTTGTAGGATACACAATATACTAAAATCACAGCCACATTTTTATAAAATTCCCTTGGCTTCTGGCGTCGCATCGCATCGCCAGCCCGCGCTATTACCTCATTTTCGCTAAGCGTTCTTTCTGACTTTTTCTTTTTGCTCGGCTCCTGAAGGCCGTAGCGTGATGATAATAGCCTATAAACTTCCTCGAGAAATGGGCTATCAAATATTACACAATTTTTCAATCCCGACTGGTAGTTCCAGAGATTGGCGCGTTCAAACAAACAAAATCTTCAGCTTTTTTATAGTATAGAAGTCTTTATACTCCAACGGTCATACCATGATGTCTTCGTTAAAAACATGTAAGGCTGACCTTGCTTCCACATTTCGTCGGAAACAGAGCGTGTACGCATTAACATTATTTATTTGATGCACGCTATTAAAACTTACCGTTACTAATTATACTACACAAAAACTATGATGTAATACGGAAAGAGGTAAATATTGCGTATGTAGTTGCATTGTTGTGTAGTGTAAGCAATAAATAAATTATTGTATAAAATATTTAGCTGTTGAAGTAGGCTACTACTTGCGACCGTTGACCGTTTCATAAAATGAATAGCCAAAGAATTGTATGAAGGAATTTTTAAACAAAATGATGGACAGTAAGCTATTGTAATATTTTTTACCATCTATTGAAAAATCTACTATTGTAATATTTTCTTTTACCATCTATTGAAAAATCTAATGTTGATACATAACAGTGAATAACAAAGATCCAGACTAAATTAGTACAATGGATGTCCAAACGTAGAATACACATTTTTAAAAAACAAATATAATTGTAGCAATATTCCTAGTAAGTACTAGATTTTCTTCGCGAAAGTAGGTACTGGAAATTGGAATTTTTGCTAGTAATACATAAATTTATCTAACTAAAAGCCCATCACAGTCTACTGCCGGACATGGGCCTCTCCCAAGCCGCGCTACAACACCTGATACTCTGCCTGTCGCATCTAGTCAGTCCCAGACTCATTTTTAACCTCGTCAGTCCATCTAGCTGGGTCCTACGCTGCGCTTGAATACTCCTCTGCGTCTGTTCCAACGGCAGTCGACAAACTTAGCCGACACACTGCAGCTTGCCAGAGACATAGCAACCAATAAATCATACGCTTTTGAGACACAGCTGTTGGTATCAGCAACACGAAATAATCCTCATTATGTCCCATTATCTTGCCCTAATCCTCTACTAGCTTATCACGCTTTTACGAAACTATGACTCCATCTTTTGATCTTTATATCACAATAGTTATATCACTGGTGACTAATGTGGTTGTGGATCGCCACGCTGTTAAATAAACATGCAATTGTTTGATTTTCTAGTAGTTATTCTAAAGCCACGACCGATGTTTATTATGTCATTCTTTAATTTCGTTTTATCGATGATTTCTGGATTTCAAGATTCCTTTTTAAGACAGCTTGATCATCAGATTGGAAAAACACGTTAGAAACAAAAACTTTACGACTTTTTCGAAAAATACATAAATATCGTTATAGCGAAACTACACGACCTATATCTGCTGCCAAGACCCGTCATCGTCGTCCTTATCACGGAATCCATGATATGAGATTCTTATCAGAATCAATGCTTACGTCACACCAGCCAGTCAGATATCCCACCACGGATATCAGACTTCTTGGTATAAACAAACATTTTTTTTATTATAAAGCTGTTTATACGAGTTCTGCAATAATAAATACTTGCAGTGAATCTCCATTACCATAAATACGTATGTCTTGTACTTGAACGGCCACAAAAAGGTTCGCCGAGGCCAATAATTTCTTGCTTTACGCTGCGTAAAGTTATTTATTTGTACTCGGATTTAGTAGTACGTTGCCATAATTATGGTCGGATGTTGCAATGAAAAGGCGGCCTTTACAGGAAGATAGTTGAGCCTTTTCTTTAGGGTGCTAGTTGCTATAGCTAACTATGAGAAATCAATCTACCAACTCAGCCTATAGCAGTCCTCTGCTAGACATAGACCTTTCCCAGGCTACGCTACAACACCCTGTCCTCCGCCTTCCGCACCCAGTCCTTATGAGAAATGATAGTGTATTATACAGGAAAAGCCAAGCCAAGTCACGCCCAGTAGTGAAACATTGGGTGATTATTATGGCGGTCATTGGATAGAAAAGAAGGACACATGGTCAATAAACCCAAGTTAGTCATACTTTTTGCCTTCAAGCTTTCAAAATCTAAGAGATATTGTGTTTAATCAGTGAGTCAGATCGTTTTGTGTAAAATTAAAATTAATACATGTGAAGTCATCATCTTATTGATTATCTTGAACAGTAGGTGTTAATTGATTTATCAGAGTTATAATTTTAGAATCAAGATAATTATTATAATTATTTATTACTAAGTATTATAAAGTTCATGTATTTTCATTTCACAAAGTTATTAAAGTACGTTTTGTTTTATTAAACAAAATAAGCGTGTAAAGTAAAAGCAACCAAATCCTTCCTTAAACTTTAACCGCCCCTTAGCAAAAATAAACATAAAACCGCACCCTACGTCCCCAAGTTTTGAATAAAGTCAACATCGTACACGCTAGCATTCCCGTGTCATGTTTTTAAATCAGCACAGACCCGTAAACATACATTAGAACTTGTTTACGCGTGACAACTCTCCCCCCTCCTTTCACCGCTATCTGTACGTATACTACGCGAGCTCGTGAAAATGTGTACAATTTTCTGGCCGACAGTGTAAAGATCGAAACTTGTAATTAATTTCACACCGTTAAATTAGAATTATGTGTTTTGGTATGTAATTTAATTATTAATAATATTATGCGCTTGAAAACGAGAGTGATGTTCAGTAGTTTAGGGTAAATACTGTTTATTTTTAACACTATACGTCGATTATGTGTGGTTTTACATACGTACCTACATTCCGGAACAAAATTAAGTGGGCACATAACTTATTATTATGACCAAAAAGATTAATTGTGTTTAATTTCCTTGTTACAGTTGGACACAAACAGCAGCGGCTACATTGATTTGAAAGAGTTAAAAGAAGCCCTCGACAGCGTCGGGTACAAAATTCCACAATGGAAGGTAAATATCTTCACATTATTTCTATACTGCGACTTTGTAGTAAACATTCTCATGCAAAGTTCCTTAGATTTCTAAGTCAAGTGTCATAGTTATTTGATACAACAACAACACAACAAGATATTGTGAAGGAATTTGTATTTATTGTAAAGATCATGTTACAGGTATACAGCGATTTCTATGGTAAGGCTCAAGGATGATGTGCAAAAGTTTTTGAAATAAATAAGGACTATAATTATTGATCTCGTTTGGTACACCATAATGTATATCTATTATCCACGTATGTTTAAGTAAATTAAACTTAAACATATAATAAACTAGTTTAACTAGCTTCTGCCCGCGACTTCGTCCACGTGGAAATCCACACCTACCATAAAATATAGCATATGACACTCGGCGATAATGTAGCATCCCATTAGTGAAAGAATTTTCGAAATCAGATCGGATAATTCCGAACATTTACCCCTACATCAACGTAAGGTAGGATGCCCTCATGCTAGGTACTCTAGGTAGAGCGACGATCTTCGCACGATGGCTGGTAGCAGCTGGATGAGAGTTGCCGAAAATCGAGTTTAATGGCGTGCGATAGGAGAGGCCTATGTCCAGCACTGGACTACTGTAGGCTGATGATGATGATGACGACCCCCTACATACAGACTCACTAATTTTACCTCTTATAATATTAGTATAGATAAAGCCTAGCCTATTGTCTTGTAACATATCTTATTAAATTCGTCTCCAGGTGCGGTGTATGATCGAGGAGTACTACGACAATGGCAACAACAAACGCGGCGTCAACGGCAGTATGAACGGCGACGCGCGGAAGAACGCCATCAGCCTCGTGGAGTTCGAGGAGCTTATCACCAATCTTAAGGCACAACAGGTAACTAAGCTGATTTGTTCCAAAAGTCATCATCTGCCTAGCCTTTTCCCAAATATGTTAGGGTCGGCTTCCAGTCTAACCGGACGCAGCTGAGTACCAGTATTTTACATAGAGCGACTGCCTATTTGACCTCCACAACCTAGTTACTGGGTAATACGAAACCCCTTGGTAAGATTTCGAGCTTCTGACGATCGGCTAATGACCGTCAAAGGTCCACGAATGACAGCCGAGACCAACGGCTTAACGTGCTTTCCGAGTCATGGAGGGGTCTTGGTATTTAAAAATGGTCACCCATCCACAGACCAACCGCGGCAAGCATATCTTAACAGTAACAATCTTAATTCTTACACAGTTTACTTTTGATAATATCTGAGAATCACTTGATCAAAATCCAAGAGACCCACAGTATCAGATATCCCAGTTTCTCAGCTTGGTTATAGTTAACTGTGCCTCAGTAAGCGTTTGAAAGGAAAAATTCAAAAGTTTCCGACTTGAAATTATATTATTTTAGGGTCGCGCGTGTTGAAGGAACAAACAAAACCATTGTTTGTTCCGGACCGGCCATCACGCCGAACGAAATTGTTCGAATTTTGGTTGACATTTCAAAAATTAATTGTATTTCGTTGTTGGGCACAAAGTTAATAAAAATAGACCACAATGATTAAAGCCCAAAAAGGACTTATTGTCTCATAAAATCACAGTACACACAATGAGATTTATATTTAATTATTTGTTTAAGCTATCCTCAATTATATCAACAACATTATTTTAACTGTTGTCCTGTTCTACATAAACGTAGGTAACGACCGTAGCTATAAATTACTGCCATCCTGCCTCCAATAAAAACTAAATCAATTTCTTCAACAAACCCAATAAGACTACGATTAAACAAATCAATATTATTATTAGCCTCGTAAAGAAACAAATTGACAAGCCATCAGAACTGTTTATGTGTATAGATTAGCTCGGAGATGGTCAATAAAGTGATAAAGACTAATGATTGGGGTCAAATAGATGACACTGGATTGTAGGGTTCCCAGTTTATACGGCCGAAAGTGTAATGTTTTACGATCTTATTTATGTCTTGGTCTGATGGTAGATGTAGTCTGGTCTATTATTTTGGGGGAATTAAGTGCAAAAGCCTGTTATTGCAATTACAGACGGTTGTAATACAAAAATAATACATAAGTGATAAAGACTAATGATTGGGGTCAAATAGATGACACTGGATGGTAGGGTTCCCAGTTTATACGGCCGAAAGTGTAATGCGTTTTACGAAGTTATGTCTTCGTTTGAAAGAAAGAAAGAAAATACATTTAAAAGTACATTTATTTTGATGGTAGATGCAGTCTCGACTATTATAGTGGTGGATTTAAGAGCAAAAGCCTGGTTTTTTTTTTAAACATTGCCCCACACTAGGAATTTCTCGTGTATTGTGGGTGCGTTTCAACTCACATACCCAAACAGCCAGACAATGCAAACGGTTGCAATTAAAACGGTTGTAATACAATAAAATATGTGCTTGGTGTAAAAGTTGTCCTGAACTCAAACTCAAAGCATTTATTTCAATTAAACCGATATCCGTGAATTAAACCTTGTACAGGCACTTTTCAACTGTCAAAAACTGACTATCAATAATCCCTCAGGGTAGTTCGTTGATATTTTTGTTCAACAATTTTACTTTTTAAAATTAGTTACATAATGTACCTAATCAAATAATTTATTTCAAGTGGGCCATTAAAAGGCACTTTTGAACGTCAAAATTTAGAAGAAAGTAGATTGATTCTAGACGCCCCTTCCAAAAGATAGTTTCGTGTGGAGGCAATGCATGTTTTGATATTGAAGCTATTATTTTAATTTATTAATTGAGCTCCAAAACATCTCCGAGAAAGGAGATGTTTTGAATGATGCATCAAATGATAAAATCAGGATATTTTAATTGTATAGCTCAATTAATAAATCAAAATAATAGTTTCAATTTCAAAACATGCATTGCCTCAATAATGAATTACAGCATTGGTAAATGAGAACAATAACAATAAATAAAATACTCGAGACTTCAAGAGGTATTTTACAATATTATTACAATAACTTATCTTATAAGCCTAAGCTGTTCCATTTACGTGTGAAGTTTACCCTCCACTCACCTTGCTGTCACGCCATTTCTTCACATTTTTTTTAGAACCACAAAACTATTCCCCTGTTGATCGCTGGCCTAATGGTTGCAAGCATTACTGCATGATTTCCTGGGTCACATTTCCGAGACCATTTATTGGGTTTTTCCATCAGGAATCGGGAGCAGACCAGATACTTGATGCGTGTCCAGTTGATGGGAATAGGCTCGCCCCCTATGGCCCTATGACGTGGGTGTACAGGTACAGTTCTGCCTAACCCTTCAAGGAAAGTAGGGATGATGTTATTGTTACACTCCACCATTTTCCTCTTCACTAAATCTACGGTTTCTTAAAAGAGTGGTGACCGCCACATGCGGTCGTTATGTCCAAATTCAGAGCGTTTCATAATGATAAATACTGCTGAATATTACAGACTAGCAGCGCCCCGCGGTTTCACCCGCATAACTTCCGATCCCGTGGGATTATCGGGTTGCAAAGTATCCTATTTGTTTATCCTGCTTATAAACTATCTGTGTGCCAAATTTCATCCCAATCCGTTCCGAAGTTTTTGCGTGAAAGAGTAACAAACATCCATCCATCCTTACATACTTTCACGTTTATAATATTACTAGCAGCGCCCCGCGGTTTCACCCGCATCAGTTTCCCGTGGGAATAACGGAATAAAAAGTATCCTATATGTTAATCCAGGGTGTCAGCTACCTCCATACCAAATTTTATCCTAATTGGTCCAGCCGTTTGTAAATGAAGAAGTAACTTACATAGAAACACACTCACAAACTTTCGCCTATAAAATATTAGTTTGATTAGTAGGATAGGATTTTCATGACGTCTGTTATAAAATATGACGGACCAATTCATCAAATCATAACCCTAAGGGCCTGTGCACACCACGTTTTTAAAACGCGCCATTGACGCGCGTTTGTAGCGATACAGACGCGAGTCAGACGCAGCCTGTAGACCTTCTGTAGGATAAAACCGCGCCGTCGACGCACGTTTCTAAAACGCGCGTCAACGGCGTGTTTAACCTTTTGAACGCCAGAGCATAAACGCACGCGCGTGCCCTCCACGCCAAGCCACAATTTTAAATATTTAAGGTATACAAATAAAAACACACAAAAGTAATGATTTAATTGTTTATTTCGTGATAAAGTGCACCGCATTTTTTGTCACATATTTGTGTCGCTCGTAATATAATAGGCGACACACGACTGGCGTACAGGGCACGCGCTTGCTTGTCACGTATATGTGACAATGGCGTTCAAAGGGTTAAAAAACGTGGTGTGTACAGGCCCTAAGTAAGAAGAAATGATAGCTACCTACATAATATCTACTTGTAATAATCACACTCGCTTGCACAGCGCAATTGTTGAGCGTCGGGTCATTGGTCTTTTGACGCAGTTTTTTTATGATATTTTGTGCAGGCTACATTGTAAGAGCGTATTGTAATCTAATGTATGAATATGTTATGTTAAGGGGCTTACATGACCTAAAGCGCGGTCACTGTCGGACTGCATAGAAAAGAAAGAGAAGTGCGATGACACAGCGCTGGTAATTTATTGCAAAAAATGAAGCATTTATCTATTTACATAAAATCTATTGTTTGGACTAAAAAATTAAAACACTAGTACTTTAGTATGTTGCTTGTAGAATAATCTGACAAAAAATCAGAATGATTGTATGTATATTAGTACGGTTTTTATTGTTCTAAGAAAGTTTTTAGAGGTATCTTCATGATTTTTTTCTATCGTATCAAATTAGTTGTACATATTATGTTTTCAACACACTATCTACCTAGGATATATCCTGAAGAATATCATATATTTTCCTGATTTTGTTTACTGTAGTCGATCATATAGTTTTAGAGGCACGGTTGGCGCAGTGGTTAAGCAATTGACTGCTGCACTGCGTGTCGCGGGTTCGATTCCCGCACGGAACAAATATTTGTATGACCTTCAAGTAGTTGTTCCGGGTCTGGCTGTTTGTGTATGTGAGATGAAATGTTTGTAAACGCACCCACGATACAGGAGAAATTCCTAGTGTGGGGCAACGTTTAAAAAAAAAAAAAAGATTATAAAACTTGCGTTTTTTGCGTTTAGGATCAAAGAGGTTCAATGTTGAAGATGCCAGCTGATCGCATAATATCTGAATCTGATGATTGAATTATGATGGACAAAACTTTATAACTTTTTACCTGCCTCGTTGGGGTAACGGAGGGGCCCGTGGCTAAGTAATAACAGCCGCACAGGTCGATAGATCAGGTTAAGCTACGCTTGCCGCGGTTGGTCTGTGGATGGGTGACCATCTTTACATACCGCGACCCCTCCGTGCCTCGGAAAGCACGTTAAGCCGTTGGTCCCGGCTGTCATTCGTGGATCTTTGACAGTCGTTACGGGTAATTACCTAGAAGCCCGAAAAGTCTGACAACCAGTCTTATCAAGGGGTATCGTATTACCCAGTAATTGGGTTATGGAGGTCAGATAGGCAGTCGCTCCATGTAAAATACTGGTATTCAGCTCCAGTCAAACCGGATGGTTTGACTGGAAGCCGAAACCAACATGGTTGGGAAAAGGCTAGACATATAATGACCTGCCTGGTTGGTTTAGTGGGCGCTGGTCGCAAGCGCTACATCTGTACCTACATGAGGTCCTGGTTTCGACTCCCGGGTCGGGCAGTGTTATTGAGTTTTTTATCTGGAATTTCTCATTAGCAGCCCGGAGTCTGCATTTGTCGGGAAGAAATCCTAGTTGATGACAAGAGGCTGCCCCTATTAATTGTGACTTTATCATAACTAGCAAAATTCGCCTTTGTCTGACCCTTCGGGGATTTTATGTAAAACTTGAGCAATGTTTGTCTACTTTAGTCAAAGTTTCTTGTAGACCAAAAGGCAGGACTTTACAAGTGCATGTTTCTTGGAAAAAGATACATCACAATTATGTCAAAGGCCCTAATTCACTATGACCACTTAAACTTAACGATTCCTTACGTCGAATACACGACAATTCCTTACCTAATCACGACATCTGCTAATAACGTATTATCTATGACACAAATTCAAACCAAATAAGAAACCAATACAGAGGGCTGTCAACAGTAAAGTGAAGCCGGTTTCGTAAACATGTGTGCACATAGTGAGGTGTAGTTTGATTGTAAATGTGTGCGTGTGAGCGTGTATGCACAGAGCGGAGGTGTAGTTTTTGCATGCTTCACTGTATTGTTCGCAGCGCTATGTCTTGACTTTTTTTGGTCTGAGGACACAGTAGCGTGGTTTGAATTGTCAAAATACATGTTATCCGTACGGTTGACATTTCGAATCTTTGCCGTTAACAAGACACGATATTGATGTGGTTTGCACGTGGTAAGATCTCGCGGGGAATAATACAGAATTGGGGCCCAGATATAAATGAATCCTTAGCTCTTTACTTTTGATTATCGCCTATAGTTTCCACATCTCGCTGTGTTCCCTTCTCTGACCAAAATCTTCTGTGTCTTGTGTGTCTTCTGCTCAAGTTTTTAACGATTCTAAGGCGCCACTTTTCCTACTTTCTAATAATAACTCGATAACAATTAGTTGTGTCCAAAGCAGTTTTCTAGCAACATACGTCATTGCTATATTTATTCGTGATAACCTAATCACTTAGAATTTGTAACACAAATCAATCATATCGGTCTTTGTCTCATCATTTGCCATTATAAGTTAGTGAAACATTATTGATAGTAATTAATTAATTAGCAGCCTCGTTGGTCTAGTGGTTGCAAACGCTGCTGCTGAGCATGAGGTCCTGGATTCGATTCCCGGGTAGGACAAAGTGTTCTTGGGTTTTTGCATCTGGAATTTCTCACTAGCAACCCGGGATTCGTGCTCGGTTGATGGCAATCACACTAATACTATAAAGGCGAAAGTTTGTGAGTATGTTTGTAACTTCTTCACGCACAAACGTCTGGACCAATTTTGATAAAATTTGGTATGGAGGTAGCTGACACCTTGGATTAACACATAGAATACTTTCTATCCCGATATTCCCAAGGGATCGACACTTATGCGGGTGAAACCGCAGGGTGCAGCTAGTTGTTGATAATAATTAGTTAATTAGCAGCCTCGTTGGTCTAGTGGTTGCAAACGCTGCTGCTGAGCATGAGGTCCTGGATCGATTCCCGGATCGAGAAAAGTATTATTAGAGTTTTCCATTCCATCTGGAAATTCTCAGAAGCAGCCTGGAGTCTGGATTTCTGCCCGGTTGATGGCAATAGGCTCGCCCCATTACATGAGACTTAAACTTGTCTGGCGTAATGTGGTTGTACTGTAGGTACACCTCTGCCTAATCTTCGGGGAATGCAGGCGTGATGTTATGTTATGTGTTATTAGTTAATTATTTGTACTAATTAGTGTCGTTTTGTTATCTTTCAGGTGTCCAGCACATTCAAACAGGCAGTCAGTAAAAAGGAGAACTTGGAACATTTGGGTGGCATGAGCGAAGCGTCTAGTGATGGTCAGTATTATACACGTCTTCATCCTCTAAGCGAATCGATGGCCAAAACTTCAAACATCTTTGGCCCAATGTTCAGCTGCGCGAACTCCAAGATCATGATGCATTTTGATGATCATGATGACTTGGGCATGCGGCTGTATACTTATTATCGTGGTAATACTTAAATTCTTCCTTTATTGCAGTAAACAAAGAAATACCTACCATGATAACGTGCGAAGTATACTTGAGTCTTATCAATTTAAAATCTTTATATGCAGGCGTAGACTTAGGATTCAATATTCATTTAGTTATTGAAGTTGGCGCTGAAAATTTTGCCAGTTTACCGATTACAACTTTAGGTCACTTATCGCAGTTCACTGCTGGACATAGGATTATCCTACTTGCGTTTTTGTTTGTTTAGAATTATTTGTAAAACAATAATCATTATTCTCATTATTATTTTAAATAAAATAATATAGGTAACTAACTAATAAATGAGGTTGTTGATATAAAATGCTTATAATTCTAGACAGCAAGGGCTGTCAACAATAAACAATAGAAAACTAAATAGCAGTAAAGGATCTTCAGTATAAAACAATAATCACACTAATATTATAAAGGCGAAAGTTTGTGAGTGTGTGGGGGTGTGTTTATATGTTTGTTACATCCACGCACAAACGGCTGTACCAATTTTAATAAAATGTTGTATGGATGTAGCTGACACTCTGGATTAACATATAGACTTTTACCCCGATATTCCCACGGGATCAAAACTGCGGGTGAAACCGCGGGGCGCAGCTAGTATGAAATAAAAGAGAATAATATAATTTCTTACAATAATGATATTTGACCCATTTAAAAATAACTCCATCCATATTCGTAATTCTATGCGAATATTATGTAAATTATATAAAAACAAATAAGTTATGGGCTTATCAGCGTTCCTACGGTAATAAAACTTGATAATCTAGGTCAGAATGTTGTGTTACATGACCTAACAATAACATGGTTTTTAAAGAAGTTATGCACAGTTTAGAATTTTCTATTAAACACGCTATTTTTAAGAACTTATGTTTTTTTTTTTACTTAGTAGTTTGGGCCATTTAAAAAAAAAGGTAAGTATCATGATTCAAAAGAATGTCCTGCCCGTTTCTCTCCATAGAGTCTGTGCTAAAATACCCATCAATCCAATCCAAATCCAATCTCTTTGATTATACCTACGTAGTGCAGCGAAAAAAAGAAAAACACGGACTGTCTTCGCCATATTATGATTTATAATGTCATCCTTTTACGATTCTGCCAAAGTGGCCTTTTTAGGCCCCCAGGTCATAAACGCACGCCGGTTGCGAGTACTACGCACTTGACCTTTCTGAAGGACATCACCTACATCATTTAGCAGCTGATTTTCGTCTACTTTTGAACCTTAACTAACAAAACTCACTGTTCAACCCCCAGGCACAACCCACTCAGTCCGTCTCGAGGAGCAGATGGCGTTCTCCGGCTGGATCAACAGCAACCTGGAGCATGACCCTGACCTGAAGCACCTGCTGCCGATAGACCATGAGGGCAAGCAGCTGTATGAGAAGCTGAAGGATGGACTTATTTTATGGTGAGAGAATTATATTGGATTTTTGTGGTCGACTGATTTTGTACAAGCGCAAGATTGTTTTGGAATATCACGTCATCTTTACTAATTTAGTAGTAGTGAGGTCGTAAAGGAACTACTAAGATGATGCGCCTCTTTGGTAAAGGCCTATGAGTGGTAGTGAATTTCATTAGATTTGGAAACAATGTGGGTTATTCTCAATTAAAATTTGTTTGGCAAAATATTGAATACTGTTTTGGGGCCCGCATAGGCAGGACTTTTGTGGAACATCCGGAATACACTGAACACTCGTATATAGCTGTAGTTTCTTTCTTTCATTCAAGAAAACAATTACTATAATAACTATCTCTGTGGTTACGTGCAATAGCTTATTTTATACGTCTAACTGTTTTTTTTATTTCAGCAAAGTGATAAACCACTCATGTCCAGACACGATAGACGAGCGAGCGATCAATAAGAAGAACCTTACCCTCTACACCAAACACGAGAACCTGACCCTCGCTCTCGTGTCGTCGCAAGCCATCGGCTGCAACATCGTCAACATTGACGCGCACGACTTGGCTAAAGGTAACATACATACAGCTTTACATGACAAACGCCAAAATGGGCATTTCATTCAAAAGACGTCCACTGCTGGACATAGGGCTCCCACATGCATCGTCCAAACGACCGGCGGCGTAGCTAGGGTAGGCCTAGAAAGGGCTTTAATAAAATGAAATAATTCAGTCTTTTCCCAAACACTAATAATAATGAATTGTTGCATTGCAAGTGGAGGTTGAATGGAAAAGTCCCAGGCCGTTTATTATGAAAAAATATGGACACAGAATAATTACGTGCATACACGATAGCGATTCTCTCGAAAAGGGGAAGAGGAAGTCGGTGTTGCCATATGTGTTGCCTTACTACAAACCAAAAGTCATATTTTTAACATTGCAATACTTAATAATATTTCACAACAATGTGAATAATCTCAAATAGAGACCTTGAACATCTATATTATAAAGTCCTAAATTAAAATTTTAATGCTAATTTAAACTCTGATACTAAATTATTATACTGCTTAAAAAGTAATTAATGTTTCTCCCTCTTTTGCAGGTAAACCTCATTTGGTGCTGGGTCTCTTGTGGCAGATCATCCGCATCGGTCTGTTTAACCAGATCACACTGGAACACTGCCCTGGTCTCACTGAGCTGCTTAATGACGAGGTTAGTACTACTAATACTTGTGTTTATTAATCCTACTACTTTGGAGCCAATGGGAAAAATCTAAAATGTGCCCTGTTTGGTCCACCAACTGACTCTCTCTGTTCTCTTTTGGGGGCCAAATAAAAATGTTCGCAAATTATTCTGAATATTGCATAAACTTTAATGTCTGACGAATACGAATTGTGCAATATTCTAAGTAGTAGATGGATTAATAAAAGAGGCAGAAAGGGATACAAAAAACGCTATCTTCATTTTTTTATAACCATAACTAAAACCGTAAATTTTCTTACAGGAACGCATCGAAGACCTCCTCGCCCTATCACCAGAAGCGATCCTCCTGCGATGGGTGAACCACCAGCTGCAGAGCGCCGGCGTGACGCGCCGCTGCACCAACTTCCAGCAGGACGTGGCCGACTCCGAGATCTACTCCTACCTCATGAAGCAGATCGCGCCCAACGACGCCGGCGTCACACTGGAAGCCTTGCGGGTATGTAGCTAGTGTCTTGTTATAGAAAGAGTAGCTGCAGGGCTGCACCAACTTCCAGCAGGACGTGGCAGACTAGCCGTGTCGTGTCTGTGTAAGAGATGGATCATCATCTGCCTAGCCTTTTCCCAACTATGTTGGGGTCGGCTTCCAATCTAACCGGATGCAGCTGAATACCAGTATTTTACATGGAGCGACTGCCTCCACAACCCAGTTACTGGGTAATACGATACCCCTTGGTAAGACTGGCTGTCAGACTTTAGAGCTTCTCACTACCCATAACGAGGCTCTTGTCGTGGTAGAATGATTAGCTGAACAAATGGAAATGGTGCTGTCTTGATAGGTATCTTCAAACACAGGCCTCTTGTTTGTGGCTGGTATATTGGAGTTATCAGAAACATAGCCCATACCATTTTTATCATGTAATGTCTAAACACACTGCCGAATGTACGCGACCGAAGTTCGGCATGGTAGCCTGCAATGCTATTTGAATTACTGACTACACATTATGCCGAAATTACGTTGCGTTACAGCGCTGATATATAATCAGCCGCGGAACTTCTGTCGCGTACCTTCGGCATAGTGTGTTTGGACACTTAAACTCATACTTATTTCGTTCCCCAGGAAACCGACCACCTTCGCCGAGCGGAACTTATGTTACAACAAGCCGCGAAACTCCGTTGTCGCGCCTTCGTCACTCCAGCCGATGTTGTAGGCGGAGTGTACAAGCTCAACTTGGCGTTCGTGGCCAACCTGTTCAACCAACACCCTGGCCTGCAGCGAACTGCTGATACAGAGGAATTGCACCAGCTGGATGAAACCAGGGAGGAGAAGAGTGAGTAGTTTCTTTTTTATATACTTAGATCATCAGTAGTGGGAGGCTGTAATAACAAAATATTGTCTTAGCCGCTAGCATGACACTCCCTTCTGCTCCACCCAGAGCGGGAGGGGTCATTTGATGATTTCCTCCGCTCCACCCAGAGCGGGAGGGGGTCATTTGATGATTTCCCACCCTCAAAAAAAAAAACAGCTGGCATGCTAGCCGAGTAGGTATAAAAGGTGAAAAAGTTGTGCTAAACTGATCTAATTTATGTAAAATTATTTTTTTTACCCGATTAGCTTTTCCTTATGATGCTGGCTGCGCTCACTGATGTCCCGTATGATGCGTACTTCTCTCGCGTATTATTTTTCAATGACATTTAGGCTATCCTTTAACTAGGCAAATCCGTAACATCCCACCCAGATGGCAATCCTATCCTGAACTTTTAGGTCTTGCAGAATTTAGATCTGTAGACCATTTTTTATTTTATCAAGTACTTGTTGACAGGCCTACGCTGTCCTCCCATAAACTGCTGTAATTTGAAAACATTGTAAAAGCCAATTATTTTTTAAAAGAGTAACCATGGAGTTTCTTGCCGGTTCTTCTCCATAGGAAACGACCAATTGGAACCGTGCACCTAGCTTCTGATGTTTCATAAGTGCCCATGTAGGTTTATGTGAAATCTTTGATTTTGATATTTGAACGACTGTAGAAATCGATTACAAAAAAAAAAACATAAAAAAATGGTCTTAAATGCTTATAATGTATTCTTAGCTTATAACTTTATTATTACATGTTTACTAAAAACTTGAACACCGTGACATGAAAACTAAAAGTTATTCATTTGCATGCATCAAGAATTTTGACAGCGAGAGTAGCTTTAGTGAGAATACATAATTAAGTTTTTGTGTAACTTTTGTTTTGCTTGTTAAATACAAGTTTGAATAATGATCATACAAAAGTAATAACAAAAAAAAAAAAATAAGTACGTCTAGTAATTCTTCGATGGCAAAAGTAACACGAAAATATACAACGTTATTTTTAGTATATGCGAAACCTGAATAAAGTTGGTTCAGAGTAACTGAATCGATTCCAATCATTTTTACCCCATGTTATATTTTGTCCCAAAAATATTTAAAAAATGTTAAAAGTTGGACACCGAGCGACATTAAGTATGTTGTCCAATCTCCGACATTTTCGTGATACAGTTTTAAGATTCTTTACATAAAAATACTAGACACGTGTTTCGGGTTTCGCAAACTAAAAATAAGGTTGTAATATCGTTTTTTTTTTTTTGGCGATACCATTTGCTGATCCACCCATTAGGTCCTCATATCTGCAGGTAAAACAGGGCATACGGTGCAGAATGAGAGGCGAGCCATTGTCTATGGGTCTGTCTATATTATGCGGGCCACTTACGATCAAGTTCACCGTCAAGTTTGCAGCAGACTTGAAGCCGCGTCCAGTAAACTTGACGGTGTCGACTGTGTAAGTCGACTTATCATGCATATCCATAGCCATACACCGTCAAGTCTACTGGACGCGGCTTCGTCTTCGCTGCAAACTTGACGGTGAACTTGATCGTGAGTGGTCGGCATTAGGGCCAGGAATTAGAGATAATTATCAAGTGTAACAATAAAATGAATGTCGTACTTAACAACGTTCAAATTCGATTGCAATCAAAACTTTTTAGGACGTTTTTGTTACAAATGGTCACTCAAAAATCAACTTAGAATACAATTCACTAAAGTAGATAACTGATTGAGTGGAGTTGGAATGTTATTATCTGAGATTATGAACACTGCTTCAGTAATTGTGTCATTGGTTTGTCTCAGGCTTTACGAATGTAAACTACACTAAAAAGTCTTCAGTTTTTCTATTGTTTTTATGCTCTGTTTACACTAACACAACCTCTTTGGCATACCAGCGTGAGGTCACAAATGCTCTAATATTCAACAATAACCTTTTGAATTAAATAATGAAATAAAATACTGGATGATTCGACCCTATTGTTTCCGCCTGAATGGCTATCTAAAATATAATAAATCATTCATTCTAATTCTGCCTTTTCGTTATTGGTGGTCGTTTGAGTCGGGTTACGGAAGTTAAATTAGAAGATTATTACGCCGAAAGTCACTTTACACGTAAAAGTAAAACGCGGAAAACCACTTTTACACGTACTTATTCATATAAAAAAAAAATTGTCGACTCAAGTAAGTGGTTTGGAGTATTTTGATACTTCGAGACGGGAATTAGATGTTCGTTCGGGTGCAAAGCTCATTTATACGTACAGTCAACCGTATTTCAGTATCAACACTTGCACTACGAAATATCGCCCTTACTGCTACGACATAAAAAAGGATGTCAATTCTAAATTGTTGCTGGACATATTTACACCAATTTTTATTAGATTAGTCGATACATTTAGTAATGAGTAATAATATTATAGTGCAGTAATAGTTATGATAACCCTGTGATCCGTGTGTCAGGAACTGTCATAGATTCTATTATTAGCCGTTATGTGGCGTTACTTACCAGCTCCTGTTTGTTTGAAGTGTAATGGTAACGTATAAACATTGAATTATATTTGTTTAGGGAACCAACTCACTATTTGGGCTGATATTTGTGTGTGTTCAAAAACAGATCTGAGAAATCTAGAGGGTAATTAAAAGAGTGTGTATAGAATAATGTACACATCGATATACTAACTATATAATATATAGTCTTAATTATTTGCATGAGTGAAATATATTATATTTCACTCATGCAAATAATTAAGACAAGTCCTGTTTACTTTATACAGCAGTGGGGTAACCTATAACTCAAGTCCAGTATTCCGTAATACGGACGGCACAGCCTTCATCAATTCCTCCTGGGTATTAGGGCATTCTGTTTGGTGGTAAAATAGCCCATATTCCGTTGGAATAGGACCCAGATATAAACAATGTCCTCTCTTCCGCAGCATACCGTAACTGGATGAACTCCATGGGCGTAGCGCCGCACGTCAACTGGCTGTACTCGGACCTCACCGATGGCCTGGTCATCTTCCAGCTGTATGACATCATCAAGCCTGGCATCGTTAACTGGAAGAAGGTAATAAGTTATCTCTGTTTTCTTATATTGTTAGAGGGCACTTTGCTAAACAGATTCTATATAAAATGGTAAACTGACTGACTGACTGATTGTTGATGTATCAACGCACAGTCTAAACCGCTGCTCCTAGAGACATGAAATTTGGAGGGTGTGTTCTTTGTGAAGAGTAGGTATCCACTAAGAAAGGGTTTTTCGAAATTCCCTAGGAGGGTGAAATTTCACGCGGACGAAGTCGCGGGCAGAAGCTAGTAAGATATAAAGTTGAATTGATATGACTCTTGGTACTATTGGTGGCCCAGTGGTAACGGCTGCGACTTACGAGTTTTAGATCGTAGGTTCGAACCCAGACAGGCGCTTTACTTTGCGTAAATTATTTCATCACCACTGCTCTCAAAACGGTGAAGGAAAACATCGTGAGGAAACCGGCATGTCCTAGAACCAAAAATTCGAAGACATGTGGCATCTGCCAACCCGCACTGGGCCCGCGTGGTGGATTACGACCCAGTCCCTCTCACAGAGAGGAGGCCTGTGTCCCAGCAGTGGGAACATTATAGGCTGATTATGCTATGTTAATCTTATCTCAGCTACAATCAATGTCCATAAACTTGTCAAAAATGTTGGGAAATTTTAAAATAAAATATGACAAATTGACACTGAGATCAGACTGTGAACGTTCTTAAAATTAAAAAAATTGCCCGTAAATTTTTATACGATTCTCAGTTAGCCTGACATAGTCAAATGCAATTATCAGCAGGAAGGCAGTTTTAGTGTTTTCTATTAAAATGCATCCTCTTAGGTAAACGTTTGCTTCGGTATGTTTGTTAAGTTGTGAGCAACATGTTTCTCTACTGCCTACATTACGATAATGTTACTTGTACTTCCAGGTGCACCGTCAATTCTCAAAGCTGCGCAAGTTCATGGAGCGCCTGGAGAACTGCAACTACGCGGTGGAGCTCGGCAGGCAGCTGGGCTTCTCGCTCGTCGGCATCGCCGGCGCGGACATCAACGAGGGCAATGCCACGCTCACCCTAGGTACATAGAGAAAAAAAAACTGCCCAAGTGCGAGTCGGACTCGCACACGAAGGGTTCCGTACCACAAGGCAAAAACGCCGATAAAAAACTCGTTTGTTGTATGGGAGCCCCCCTGAAATATTCATTTTATTTTAATTTTATTGTTTATTATAAAAGTAAAAATACAACTGAGTATTTTGTGAATATTTCAAGTGCCTACCTGTTGCCATTATTGATATCGAGCAAAAAAGAGCAAAAAAAAAATCGCGTTTGTTGTATGGAAGCCCCCCTTAAATATTTATTTTGTTTTTAGTATTTGTTGTTATAGCGGCAACAGAAATACATAATTTGTGAAAATTTCAACTGTCTAGCTACCTCGGTTCTTGAGATACAGCCTGGTGACAGACAGACGGACGGACGGACGGACGCACAGACAGCGAAGTCTTAGTAATAGGGTTCCGTTTTTACCCCTTGGGTACGGAACCCTAAAAAATCAATAGCTTGCCGTATCGAAATGGTCTTCGCAATGACCGCCGTCTTATCATCTCACTTAGCTTTCAAGGACAGTGACTGAACCTTGAATTTTATACATGGACTAGCTGCGCCCCGCGGTTTCACCCGCATAAATCTCAATCCCGTGGGAATATCGGGATAAAAAGTAACCTATGTGTTAATCCTGGTTATAAACTATCGGTGTGCCAAATTTCATCCAAATCCGTTCAGTAGTTTTTGCGTGAAAGAGTAACAAACACCCATCCATTCTTCCTCACAAACTTTCGCGAATATAATATTAGTAGGATAGCTTTCACAAATCAGAAATATTTTTATTTTAGTAACACAAACCCAACTTTGTTTATTCCATACTAATATTATAAATGCGAAAGTGTGTCTGTTAGCTCTTCACGCTTAAACCACTGAACCGATTTAGATGAACTTTGGTATAGAGTTAGTTTGAGTCCCAGGAAAGGACATAGGATAGTTTTTTATCCCGATATTCCCACGGGATCGAAACTTATGCGGATAACACCGCGGGGCGCTGCTAGTCGTCAATAAATGGTTGTCATTTATTTATCGATATTATTACCCGTTACGCCTGCGCAACTTTTGCCTTTCGCATGCTATTCCATAGCCTGCTAGAATCCTCGAATCCCTTAGTTTACTAACATAATATGTATCTTTATAATCTGTAATATTGTTTATTCCAGCTTTGATCTGGCAACTAATGCGCGCGTACACGCTGTCTGTTCTGACGCGGCTGGCGAACACCGGCAACCCGATCATTGAGAAGGAGATCGTGCAGTGGGTCAACAACAAGCTCAGCAATGCTGGCAAGACATCCGCTATCAGGAGTTTCCAGGTATATTGGCTTTATCGTCATCATCAGCCAGAACTGCTATGTATGTTCAGTTGTTCACTGCTGGACAAAGACCTTCCCAAATACTCGCCACTGAGGTTAATCCTCGGCCTATCACATCCATACATTTCCAACCACCCTCGAAGATGGTCGCTCCGAGGGCGTCGTCTCAGGGTCAAATCTAATTAGCTGGTGACTCAACAGACGTTAACAGGGCGGATGGTCATTTTTTTCAGGGGTTCAGAACCATGTGCTTCTAAAGTTAATGGTATAAATCATTGTAACTGTATACACTGTACTGTAAACTAGATAATAAGCTGTTTTAATAATATGTTACTAATACTCTATGGATTCTGTTATCTTATACAGCGTTATTTTTAGTATATGCGAAACCTGAATATAGTTTTTTCAGAATAAGTAACTGAATCAATTCCAATAATTTTACCCCATGTTATATTTTGTCCCAAAAATATTTAAAAAAGACTAAAAGTTTGACACCGAGCGACACTAAGTAGGTTACCTAGGTACTATTATCAATGAGCGCAAGACGGCGCGGCGCGAGCGGCGCGGGTGAGCATGTTCTTGTACGGACAAATAGGTAACTTAACAAGCTTATAATTGTGATTTTTCATGATACAGTTTTGAAATTTTGTACATAGATTCTTTACATAAAAATACTAAACACGTGTTTCGGGTTTCGCATATACTAATAATAATGTTGTATAAAAATCATTATCACTGTCATCTACCAGCGTTTAAAAGCTGTTTGGACGGAACTATTTTAAAATGTTATATTTTATTGTATTTTTGTTTTCAGGATGAGGTGTTGGCTGACGGCAAGGTTGTCATCGACCTGATCGACGCCATCAAGCCCGGCTCCATCAACTACGACCTTGTACTGCCCGGAGGCAAATTGGAGGTAAGACTTGATTTATTTTAAACTACCTTGACTGATTATTTCATCTCAATCACAATACAGACTCTACGATTTCTTAAAGATTACTATTGTGTTTTAAAATCGACTGACCTGATTCAACAAGATGAACGATAAAGTATACAAAACGGTGAAGGAAAACATCGTGAGGAAACCGGCATGTCCTCCCGCCCGCACTAGGCCCGCGTGTTGGATTATGGCCCACTTCCTCTCACAGAGAGGAGGCCTGTGTCCCAGCAGTGGGAATATTATTATTGGCTGATTATGAATCAAGACCTAGCGGCTTCCCGAATATACAAGAAGCCGACTCCAACAAAGGGAATTTTGGGAAAAGGTTAGGCAAATTGACTAATCAACACGTAATTTTTTATGTCCACAGGAGAACCTAGCCAACGCAAAATACGCGATCTCAATGGCGCGTCGTTGCGGCGCGCGCGTGTACGCGTTGCCCGAGGACATCACGGAGCGCAAGCCCAAGATGATCATGACGGTGTTCGCCTGTCTCATGGCGCTCGACTACATCCCTGCCATGGACGCGCCCGTCAAGGCGTAAGATTTTAGACAACTTTGTACACTTATCTGCTACATACACGAGGGAATTGGGGAAAAGGACTATGTTTTTTGGTCCTAAGATCCGTTTTACCATGACACGTACAGATCTGTGTGTGTGTGAGTGAGCTATCAATTGTGTCAATCTATAGCATCAAGCTGACTTCAACTAACTTTTCCCGGTCAGCTTTTTACGGAATAGATTGGCTAGAGCCGTATTTTGACGTCTTCGAACAATTCTTGGTCCAGTGTGTAAGAGAGATAGTGCTATTTGTCCTTTGTAGCTTCATATTTCTCTCACACACTATGGTGTTGCTCCTGGTAATAAACTGCCTAGTGTTACCATTGACAAAGGCAGTGAAAAATTAAAATAAAACTGAGCTAAATGAAATACAATATTATGCCAATGCTTATGATTTTTATAATATCATAATAGTGAATTTTAACAGGATAGTTCTCAATGACCGACTGTATGTGGTAAGATATAGATAGATTGTGATGTAAGCGTCGTACTGTGTCGTCTTGCTGGGAACATTGACATTTATATACAAAACAGTAGCTAATTTATCTATGTTATAATTTTTCAGCCATTTAAGTTTAAAATCGTAACCTACTGATTTTCGCCTAAAAAATTATAAAATCAATTTATTGATTTTGTATTCTACCATAGAGTTGGGATGTTGTTTTTATTTTGTCAATGTTGCCAGTTCGTAAAGAGGGTTCATATTTATATTTTGAATTGTCTATGTGTTGTCAGTTTGTTTTGGTCGGTTTCTGTTTGTTTTAAAAGGATTGTCAACAAGATAATTTGGATATTTCCTTTATTATCCGGTGATAAGCTTTTTAATACTGATGGGCATCAAAATTACAAGGCAGGCATTTTATGAGAAGTCATTGTCAAATAATTAAGGAACTTTATAACTCACACAAGTTAAACGTTTTAACAATATTCGACACAGTGCAACATAAAATTAGTTCTAGAAGTCACCACACGTCAAAATAAAGACGTTCTTTGTTTTCCCATACTCAAGTAGTATGGGGTTTTATCTCAATAAGGCATAACTTGTGACTAATAAGTGTAAGAGGCCTATAAAGGTGTTTTAATGGCTGTATTGCAATTATACAGCCATTTAATTTTAAACGAAATAATTATGAAACCCACCTACTGGTACAATGGAAGTGAAAACAGTTCTCTATATAAAAATAAGATTTTTATTTACATTTAACCTCATACGAATTTCTTAGGGGAGCCAATCCGACCTAACCTAAGATATATTGGATTGGCTAAAGTGCTTAGCTGCCTTGATTGTAACTTTTATTCAGAACCAAAGCTGGGGCGTGCGTCGTTCAATTCAGTTCAGATTAAGTTCCATTACTTGGTCTAATCGATTCATAAACGTAAACAAAATCGATATAAAATTTATCGATTCATAGTCAAGTCTTAACGATTCATATACTTACGAAAATAAAATCGATAAAAAAAGTTGGATGGTTGGTTGGTTGTTGTCCCATTCCATATTTTAAACGAACGATTACAATCGCTATACCAAAGCGATTAGCATTTAATCGACTGAATATGTTCTACATTCCAAATTATACACGATTTGTGTTGTCATGTCTGGGTTTGTGTCGCTGGATAGGTGGGATAGCGCGAAGTTGCGAATACTAAATATATATGACAACTTTAAATAATCATGAAGTTATCATTGTAAGCTGTTTAGTTAGAACATAAGCTTGCTTTCCTCAATAAACAAAGAGACTTATTGCTGTAATATTAATAAAATAATATAGCTGAAATATAATAATATCATATTTAGTATCCACAACCTCGTGCTAACTTCAACAATATAAATAATATTTATGTACGTGACCTAAGCATTATATTAAGTGTAACTTATTATGTATATCAGACATAACGTCTGCTATAAATCAATTACGTAATATTTAAATGACGTATTTTAACGGAAAACCGAACATTTTAACGGCTTAAATGAATAGTACTTATGAATGATTAGTATTAACTACACGTCGATGTTTTTATACATTTTTACAACGAAACGTATTGAGTTTATGATAGTACGAAATGGCGGTTGTCTGTAATGAGGTAACTTTGTGTTTTATATATAAAAAAAAACTAGTTTTACGTACATGTAAACCGATTTTGGGGTACTTAACTGAGCCGATAATTGATACGTTATGAGAAATATAAGCATTTAAAAATTCTGTTTAATTCGTTTGGCTTCCAAAAACACGTTGACATTCTTATAAGAATGTATAATTTTATTTTACCATAACTCTGTTTGGATTGTCTGTCTACCGTTGAGTTCGTCGTAATGTATAAGATATTAATCGCTTATTATGTGTGGGAATTGGCAATAAATGTGTATGTGGAATTGTTTATGTGATAATCTAAATATGAAACGCCATTACAGAATTATATACATAATATTGTGTAGCTTTATATGTTACATTCCTCAAATATCCTGCATTCCCCTTCATCGGCATTTTTAACACTAATTTCATTCTCAATTTATTAGTTTTAGAAATGTATATTTTCTTATGTTATTTAAGTTATATTCTGTGAAATATTTTTGTAGCGTTTTATAAGATTAGGCATTCCCGAGGAATACAACGATATTTTACAATCATAATATTTTTTATTGTAAATTTTTATTTTGTTAGACGTTTTAAGGCTTTATTCAAGATTTTATTGATTACGTAATTTTTAGATTTTTATTTTGAAATCAAATAAGAGTTTTTAATTTCTTAAAATATAACGTGAAATCGAACTATCTAATAAATTAATAACTATAATTACTCCACTGTATTTAGTGATGCTAGCTATCAGTAATGTTAATATACAAGAATGTGTAAGCCTAAAAATAAAACGGAATTGGTAAAACAGTCTAACTCTTTCATTTACCATCCTTCGACCTCTTAAACGCAATATAATTATAATATTCGCTTCATGGGTGCTTATTCCTTATTTTATGTGGCAATGCAGCAATTGATGGCACGCGCGCAGCAGGCAAGTCGGAATTACATCAGTTTAACAAAGCGCTGGGATGCTTTTATGCATATTGCTTCTCTATGTATAATTCTATCGGTATGCTACCAAGTAGAACAAAATATTATTAAATAATAAAATTTCCAGGGACATGTCAGAATTCACCCGGTCAGGTTACGTCTACAGCCAACAAAATTATATTACGACCATTGATGGGTATGTATGATATGAACTATAAGCAATAAAATCTAAAATCATTTAAGAAAATACAAACCTGTACTACTGAATCTAACCCTCAAGGACAGCTATTCGCAAGGGACATTGCCATAAACATGTTTCAAAACAGATCCAGGCCAAACGGATTGTTGATCGCAGCATGTTTTATTGGTTCACCAACCACGAAAGAGCTTGCTGGGTCGGCTTCTACTGCCAGGTACAGAATGGTGAAATCGCCTAGATTCACATTTCATGTTGCATTGCATGCCCACATTTGTGTTACATTCACCAATCCTATAGCTGGCGATATTAGCGACTACTGGGTCTTATCATGATGGATTGATGGCCCTACTAAGAAGGTACTTACTAACATAACGCTACGAGAAAACAATCTGGATATCCTACACCTGTGTCACTGACCCTGGCAGGGCCACCATCACGGATTTTAATTTTGATAGCACAAAAAAATTGTCGCTAATTAGTCGAAATTTGTCGTCAAATATCAGAATTTGTCGGTCACTGGTTCAAAAGTTATAAGGGTTTATAGGTGGCCGATCTGGAGAGAGTTTCCCCAGCAGGGCCACATTTATATCTCGAAAACTAGGGCACCTAGCGAAGATCTGTTTTCTCCCATATTTAATCGCCAATTAGTCTGAATCAGTCGCCAAATATCAGAATTTGTCGGTCACTGGTTCAAAAGATATAAACGTTTATAGGTGGCCGATCTGGAGAGACTTTCCCCAGCAGGGCCACATTTATATCTCAAAAACTAGGGCACCTAGCGAAGATCTGTTTTCTCCCATATTTTGTCGCTAATTAGTCGCAGTTTGTTGCCAAGTTACAGATTTAGTCGGTGTGTAATTAAAAAGATATTAAAGAATTAAATTTCCCCATACATTGGTACAAGCACGTACAAAATACTTTTCACACCACCTGCTCGAAAATGTCAAATTATATATCAAGCAACCTTAACCTAAAGTGAGTCATTAGTGGCCGGGGGTACAGCCGGTCAATAATGTTGTACTGGATTTCATTATGACCCGCTGGTCAATAATGTGATTTGAATTTGGAATCTCACATGCTCAGCTAAATTGGCAGTATAGTACTAACAAACACCCTTTGGTGCCAGAAAGAGGAAAGCTATATATTCTCGATACCCTTACTACGCGTGGATGATATTCTCGATTTCCTACAAAATCATAACGACTGCTTCTTCATATCGTTGCCATGTTTTCGAAGACATAATATTGTAAGAATAATTAGATAACTACGAACCATTTTTTAAAAGGAATGGAATAACATTAAAACTGGCATTATTAATAACAAATACCGTACCGCGCCGTAATACCGTAATAGTAATTGGCTGTAACATTAGTTAATTTATTTTAAGTAAACTGCGCAAAGATTGTTGTGGATTTTGTGAATAAATAAATAAATAATAAAACCTACAGTCGATTTATCACATTTTATCAAAAATACTCTATTTTCACGAGCGTCTCCAATGACGTTCTAAATTCAAAATGCATACAGCCAATCATCCAAAACCATTCTACCAGCCCTGTATAAATCTTAGTTTACACAAACGCCACTTCCATGAGAGTGATATCAATAGACACACACGACAAAACCGTAGAAGAGACTTTTTTTTGAAAATCGAATTGTTCGTGTCTTGGCTACTTATTGGTAGACGCAATGAAGGCGCGAATTTTTGGCATTTAAACTTTAAATTTATCAACAAAGTATTATAAAATGTCGAGTGATGAAAGTGATTGTACTCCTGAATTCATTACAACCGAAGCTAATAATATTTCCAATGATTTACTGCCGGAAAAGTCAAAGGAAACTTATATAAAAGCCTACGACAATTTCCAAAAATGGAAAAGTACGAAAGGCGTCAAGTCCATTTCGGAACCAGTTCTATTTTGTTTTTCGTACTATGGCTATTATTTTCTCACAGTAGGTGTAAAAAGTAGAGTATCCTCCTCTGGGCTAAAGGTGTCTTTGCCTTGGGCTAGCTTGAATCCCTCGCTGCATTCAGGATTCTTGTATTAACTCCCTCGCTTCGCTCGTGAGTTAAATCCCGAATCCTTCATTGCGCTCGAGATTCAACATGACGCCCTTGACATTAGACACCACTTTAGCCCCTCGGTGCATAATCTACTATTGTGTAGTTTCTAGACAATATCTATGACGTCATAAGGAGGAATGTTTGTTTAGAATTAAATAAAAATAAACTTATTCTATAATTTCAACCCACAAAAGGAAAGCTTTATTCACTACCTATACAAATCTACAATAAATTTACGTAATTATTTATCTAACACAATGTGCACTTACCACTTTAGTCGCTGGCAGATAGATCGCTGCGCTCCGTTTCATTTACGGTACCTAAGTAAAAAAGAGATAGATGCGCGTGTACAGACGAGCTACTTAGAACAAGTTGCCCGTCACGTAAGTTAAAGTCAGCCAGGTTAATTAAAATGCAACTTATTATGAATATTTACGAACTCTAGTGTTGTTATCTCTAGATTCCGCAAATACAAAAACGGGGAGAAAGATAGAACGTCGGCGTTCGCGCCGCACAAAGTACTTAAAAAAAATAGGTAAATAAACAAACTTGCTCTAAAGGATTTTTTATATTACTAAATGTACGATATTTTTTTTTATTATTCTAACGTTAATTAGAGGTTATCATTGTAAACTGGTAAAACAGTTGCATGCGACTGTACATCTTGACACCAAATAGACCAAGAGCAAGGTTTAATGTTTTCAAAGAAGTTTAAGCCACTCTAACCTAGTAATTTAAAAC
The DNA here is from genome assembly GCA_963082905.1 of Oligia fasciuncula. Classification (NCBI taxonomy): domain Eukaryota; kingdom Metazoa; phylum Arthropoda; class Insecta; order Lepidoptera; family Noctuidae; genus Oligia; species Oligia fasciuncula. The sequence continues at coordinate 9,249,902 of OY720411.1, forward strand.
ATAAAAACATGTATTTAATTGAGAATTTATCTCTCTCGGACATTGCTAAGGACTTTAGACCGATAAAACTAGAAGTATATTACACATATTAATAGAAATATTTTTTCTTGGCAATTTTTCGTAAACTCTTCGATCTAGCTCTTGGACTATACCTTAATAATTGAACTCATTATATCTCTTAAACGAAAACCCGATTAAATCTGTGACTTGGTGACTGATTCCGACTAATTGACGACAAAATATGGGAGAAAACAGATCTTCGCTAGGTGCCCTAGTTTTTGAGATATAAATGTGGCCCTGCTGGGGAAAGTCTCTCCAGATCGGCCACCTATAAACGTTTATATCTTTTGAACCAGTGACCGACAAATTCTGATATTTGGCGACTGATTCCGACTAATTGGCGACTAAATATGGGAGAAAACAGATCTTCGCTAGGTGCCCTAGTTTTCGAGATATAAATGTGGCCCTGCTGGGGAAACTCTCTCCAGATCGGCCACCTATAAACCCTTATAACTTTTGAACCAGTGACCGACAAATTCTGATATTTGGCGACAAATTTCGACTAATTAGCGACAATTTTTTTGTGCTATCAAAATTAAAATCCGTGATGGTGGCCCTGCCAGGGTCAGTGTGTCAGTGACACCCTACACCTGTGTGCAATTCATAGTCATGTTTACTCACTAGTATTTTCGGATCTGCCCGACTAATTTCGACCTCGAAAGAACTAAGTTCTCTTTAGTTCGCGTTATTCTTTCTTTTTTAGGTTACGTTTTTTTATTTTAAATAAAAGCTTGTTTTTAAAAACTTTGTTTATTTTTTTACATTAATAATAATAATTTATTTATTCATACAGACAACCAATGATCCATAAAATTAACATTACATTTACTACAAAATCTTGATAATATTCGTTTTTGGATTCACGATTATATCCTTACGCACATACATAGCTTAGGTGAATATTTGAAATATAGGAAATAATAAATTTTGCAGAAATGTAATGGAGTCTCCGGAGTACATCGACGAGGACCCTGGGGATAGTGTCGAGATAGTTGACTATATCGAAGTGTTAGAGAAACCGGTGCTGCCACCCAAACCAGAGAATTTAACGCCCACACTCCCTAGATCCGTCTCCGTCGCTCATAATGAATGAGCGAAAGTAGAAACTATTTATTTTTGTAAGTAAGCCTTGATTGAACTTTAATTAGTTATCTATATTTATTACGAAGACAAGGCGATTGAGAATAAGTGCTGTAATTTATCATATTTTTGTATTGGTTTGTGAAAGAAGTTTTATTATTAAATGTTTATAATAAAATGAGTTTTTTTTTTTATATGCCTAGTAGTCGCTAATTGATGCTTAATTTGTTGTCGAGTCGATGGGGAAACTTCATTTTTAAAACACGTTTTCACGTGACATACAATATAAAAATAGGGTTTGAGGCAAAACATAAAATAAGTATTTAACGTTTTATTACATTTTCTTGGAACTTTAGTTGCCTGCATTTCCAGCTCTTTTAAAACCGAATATAGGTAATTGTAAAACCTACAAGATAATTTTAGGGCTGATTTTTTAATGTCTGTGACAACCAACGCCAATCGCTTCCATATTTGGTAAATAATTAGTACACAATTGGTACTAATTAGTACTCGAACAACAAAATTGGTATCTTGGGAGTTTTCGAGCAAATCGACTTTGAAGGTGGTCCGTCGGTAGTCACGCTCCCTTTCACGGAACAGAAAAAAGTAATTTAAAAAAATTAAACCGACTTCAAAAAGAAATTAACTCAAAATTATGAAATAACTTTAATTTCGGAAGTCGGTGTCTTGGGATCTGTATTTTAGTTTTAGTTTTTTGCCACCGACTTCCGAAATTAAAGTTATTTCATAATTTTGAGTTAATTTCTTTTTGAAGTCGGTTTAATTTTTTTAAATTACTTTTTATTTGGTAATTTTTAGTTGTTGTACTAGAATTTGACCAAGGTTTTGAGATGTTTTCGCTTTGACACTACACCCGTAGCTCGTATCAATAAGCCAGGCCGTCACACTTTCACGTCTTAGTCCATATCTTGAAAATTACTGAATCGATTTTGATGAAACTTGCACTGTTCCCTAAGTTGAAGTAAATGTAAGCCAATAAAAAAAGAATGGTCACGATCCGATTAATAGTTACGGAGATATGCGTGGACAAACATACATACATACATACATACATACATGCATACATACATACATACATACATACATACATACATACGTCTATAAAATTTTGTATATTTGTTTGGAAGCCCTAATAGATTGTCATATGTGAATATAATGCAATTCCAATAATATTACATACATACGTATCGAATTGATAACCTCCTTTTTTTGAAGTCGGTAATAAATAAGGTTGGAATGGTAATGTGGGCGGGGCAGGCGCGCCACAGTTATGATTCGACAATCATAACTCGACCGATTCATACATTCACCGCATTCAGTGCGCGTCGGAATACTTCGGAGAACAGAACTCTGCTTAATAATGCCGTGTTGTGCAATTATAACATGTAAGACAAAAAGTCAGACCTCAGGTATAAAGCGAGGAGGTATATCTTTCCATCGGTAAGTCCAAAATAACATTTAATTACAATAATATGTGTCAAAAACATAAAAATATACTGATCATTATGAAATACCAAACATTAACAACATTATTGCAACAATTTACAAAAAATATACATTGCCCGCTGTGTACTCGCTCAATCAACACAATGACCAAGTACGCGTACAATGTACTGCATGCATTGCGTCCTCTACACTTCAACCGTTGACGTTTCGTCCTTTGCTCTGATTGGCTGTGATGCACGGCGCATGTTTATCGATAGTGAGGTAACCATGTGGTTAAATAAAATCATCGATAGAATTCTCGACTATATTTACGTTTGACAAAGATAATTTTTGGATTATTTTATATTTAATTAATGATTGTATATTTTTATTTAGACGTATTTTGAGTAGGTAAATTAAATATTATATTAATCATTGAATGAATCCTACCGAATGTTATAAAGGGACTAATCTCTGATTTTTTATTTAAGTTTATGCATTATATGTATTATTTTGTTACATTTCAATATTTACATTTATATTCTTAAAACTTTTATTTACACCATTTAGTAAAATTAAATTGAGGAATTAGAATTTTGCAATAAATTATAGGTTTCCTAAAGAACCTAACGCCAGGGAACAATGGATTAACGTGACAGGTAGAGGAAACTGGATGCGGACAAAGACGAGTAGGTACTAAATTCGTTCGCAATTAATAGCAAGCGCCAATTACTTAATAAATATGTTTTATTCCAAGGACAGGGATTATTTGTAATTAATCCAAATAAAATAAAATTATTTCTTAATATTTATTTAATGTTTAATTTTTCCCCATAAATTCATCAGATAATTTATCGACAAAGAATATCGGCTTTGTCAAGCACTAGCGTGTATGAAATTTTTTATTGCATTTATGCGTGTTTGAGTGTCTATGCCTACGGGAGCTTACTGCTAGTGGGCGAACGAATATCTGCCCTGAGATTTATGTGTGTGTGATTTGGTTGTGTGCGAAATATTTGTAAACATAGTATTGCGTATGTGTAGAAATTAAAATAGTGGGAGTCAAGCGGCGACACTGGTCCTAGTACAAAATTGCAGCGAGGGCCTTTCCAACCTATTTTATCTATTCCGTGCTCCCTTTAGCGGGACCACCATGAGCGCCGAAAAAGGGGGCACGCTACAGCTATTCTAAGTATACAAATAATTAGTACCCTTGAATCAGACTCTCATTTGACCGGTTTTTTGTATTTATGAGGAGTTTTGTCGAAATGAAACACAAACTTGAATAAAATTGTGATGATTTAATTCAATCCATAGCCGGCAACGAAAATTAATACTTTTATATACTTTAACATACATATTTTCTTGAGTGTTCTTTAAAACAAATGGTATAAAAATACAACACAATTCATGCTAGTGCAGAACATATGTTCATACAGTATTGGTGTTTTATAAGGCTTTGCAAATATTTATATAAACATAGATATCAATATGAAATCAATTAATTTCCTATATTTTTTATCTGAAATATTTGCATATACTCAACGTACAACTCAATACAGAATAATTAATAACAATTTTGTTTACTTCACTATAAATAGCGAGTTTGAATAAAAAATATTTACATAGTATACAACGATTCTTTGAGAAACAAAATGTTTTGTAACTGGGCTATTATCTAATCTAAGTTGTAGTTATGTCTCAAGCTAGTCAGGAAACCGGGAGCTATCATAATTTAGGTCTAGGCTATCATTATTACAATATATTAAAGCTATATTTATTTAAAGGTGGGAATCGATCAGTAAGTATTAGTTAGAAAGAATAATTAGTTAGGAATAGGACATTTTGAGCTTAAAAAGTATTTTGTTGCCAAATATTTTTTAGTAATTTTAAGGTTCCCTGACATGACCAAATCTGCCAAACTCGAGACTAAGTAATTTTGGAATGTTCTCATTAAAATACGAAGAAGGATTAACTACATATGAGACCAACACTCGATAGAGAATGGTTTCCAACCATAATATGTATCTATTTAAGACTCTAGCCAAAACTATTGCGAAGCTTTGTAGACAAAACCTATTTTATTTAGATTTATTGCTTATTATGTAATATTTTCGTAAAAAAATGTATAGTTTAATGAATTGTAATACAAAAACCATCTTCATGCGTATTGGTATTAACGCTAATAAACGTAATCGTAATTTTCGCATTTAAATTAATTTTATCTAGTTTATTGATAAGTTACATAAAACTTATAAAATAAACTGCACTTCTGACAATTAATCGACTCATAAATAATTTAATTCAATAAATAACGTCATTATGATAAAAACTAATAAAGTATGAACCGATTTTAAAGTTTTAGACTCCATAGTTTTATTGCTGTAGGAAACCATAGAGTTGCAATGGAATATAAAAGTTGGACATTCAAGATTCATACTTTACTGTAGTCTTTAGCGAATATTTGACTAAATTCAATATAAAAAATAATGAATATATTTAGAACCACTGTCGCAACGTATATAAAATCATTGTGATGGCAACTCAACACCCCCCTCCCCCATTAACTACAATTTGTACAAACGCAATCAAGCAATTTATTATTATCCTTCACCTACACAATACAAGTTAGTTTAAAAGTTTCAACAGATTCGAGATTTTTAAACCTTTCAGCCTTTTAGGTCATTCTCGTCAAACGTTATGGTTGTGTGTGTCAAACAAGTTGTGTATGACAATGACAACATGATCATAGACTTTACAATAAGACTAACTAACCGTTTCCTCAATTAATTAAAGGGCATTAACAGCATAGTATTGTTTGACAAACACAACAATGACAACTCTCGTATTTAAGAACTGAGTTTGTGAGCAATTAACTATAAGCTTCGACACCGTACGGTAGACAACGTTAGAATTAATCATCAATACCTAAGTGGGCCCAGCCCTTTGTTTGTTCATGTAAAATCACTAATTAAACGAAGCGGCCACACAAAGTTCTAGAGGTATTTACGTTGAATTAGATAAATCATTATTTAGAGCTCGATAGGATCTTAAAATATTAATGAACTATGCATCCCTAAGAATGATTCAGTCAGTATTTAAGATGACAGGTCTTACTGCCGCACTCAGGGTTGTTACATCAATGAGAACATGATCATAGACTTTACAATAAGACTAACTAACCGTTTCCTCAAAATCTATCACTGCAATTGCATAATCATCTTAGCATTTTCAAATGTTCGCAATCTGACATTTCATAGCTTTTTCATTTTTGGCGCGTGGCAAAAATCTAAACTAATGCCGCCATCTTGTTTTTCAATTAATTTCACAAGACAATAGCACAAAATGTTACCCACAGCGCCCCCCTGTCAACGTCATTCGAGCGCCATAGACACTTGTCACAGCGTATTTTTGACTGACATCGTTCCAACATAAACTTGTCAATTAAAGTTAACTTTAAGTGACGTCCCTAAATACGGCATTAAAGCATGATAACAAACGAATAACTTAGCGATTTTTAATAACCCATAATATTATTTAGACCTCAAGGACAGTGTGCAACCACTTCACTTTAAACTTAAATAATAATAATAAAAAAATATCACTGTAATAAGTATACTTACACCACGGCGCCACGCGTGAGTTGATATAAATTATATCATAACAATAATGTAATAATGATCTATGTTCACAGAGAGCTTTGAGTATAACAATTATTGCTTAATTAGTAAAATTTGTAACCCTTGTAACAAAGAAGCAACTATGAGAACACAATATATCATCACGCCTGTATTCCGCGGGGGGTTAGGCAAAGGTGTACCCAGTGTGACGCAACTGTCTAATAAAAAAAGAAACTATGAAACGTGCACTAAACATAATGGCGGCTATCGCTGTCTCGCTTTAACATCTATTCGACTCTATCATGTTTAGTACATCCCTGTCTTGTTATTATGTTGGCAGCTTTTCGTCATGTCTGCAGTCTGTGTTTTTTTGTTTTGTTGGTATTCAGTTTTAGTGCACGTTTCATACAAGCGACGTTTTTCAACTTTTTCTATGGGAGTTCCGTCTCTTATATATGTTTACATGTTTACTTACTCTATGGGTGTACCAATCAGTTACCAAGAGAGATAGGTAACCAGCACCCTAATTGCATAACACACTATTACTCTCAATTTGAATCATTTTGAAGCAAATTTCTAATCCATTGCTCCATATGTTCAATAAATGTGTCTGCTCAACAACGCAAATAACGCAATGAATTTTGTTGAACTGTCAAAATGATACCCATTGCTACTGATAGTGTGTTACGCAATTACCCTGCAGGGTCGTCGGATATAGTTGAAGTTTAGTAAGAAGCCGATGGATGTTTTCGATTTTTTTTAACCTTTTGAACGCCATTGTCACATATACGTGACAAGCAAGCGCGTGCCCTGTACGCCAGTCGTGTGTCGCCTATCCTATTACGAGCGACACAAATATGTGACAAAAAATGCGGTGCACTTTATCACGAAATAAACAATTAAATCATTACTTTTGTGTTTTTATTTGTATACCTTAAATATTTAAAATTGTGGCTTGGCGTGGAGGGCACGCGCGTGCGTTTATGCTCTGGCGTTCAAAAGGTTAAAATAATTAATAGAAAACAAAGGCCACAAAAACTTGTTCAACGTGTGTCTAATGTCAGTGTTACGTCAACGTGTGTCTAATGTCTAAAGTCCCGGCTTTTATTCGTGGATCTTTGACAGTCGTTACGGGTAGGCTGGAGCCCGAAAGTCTGAAAACCAGTTTTACCAAGGGGTATCGTATGGTTGTGGAGGTCAGAGATAGGCGGTCGCTCCATTTAAATACTGGTATTCAGCTGCATCCGGTTAGACTAGAAGCCGACCCCAATATAGCTAGGAAAGGCTTGGCAGATGATGTTATGTGTATCTCAAAAAATGTACTGATCATGAGAAAAAGAAACATTTTATTTTGTATCTACATAATCGGACAGAACATCAATGAATTACTACGGTTGACTATTAAGCATTAAATTTTTGTTAATTATCAACTCACGTCGTTGCGCTAAAAGGAATTAATATTAACTGCTTAGTTAAATCTAACATTTTACTATTTAATCTCTTCCGGAAAACAACTTCAATCCCATGGATGTTTGACATAATATAATTATTTTAGAAGATATGTCATCCATTTCACACCAACTGGATAAGTGCAAGATATCTTTGTTTTTAGTATCCCATATACCAGTATTGTTAGTTTAACCAAGCAGTATTTACCTCAACGTGGTCGGCGTACATACAATAACGCTGTCCCAGGACAAAATTGCAATATCACCTAAAATTCCACTAGCGATGCTGATTCTGACAAAATCAACCACATAATGACTTGCATTCATACCTGCAGTGGACAAAAGAAAAGGAAATTAAAAAAAGTAATTAAAATTAAACAAAATAAATAAATACAAGGGAAGAGTATTGCAATTACGTCCGTTCATATATGTATAAAAAGTACAAATTAATATGTATTTTTTATATTATTGCTGGCAACACAACGTTTCATTTATTTATATAAAACATTACATGTACATATTTGTATTATCTGGTATACATATTATTATATTGATATGATTTTAGCATCCTTTAGACCGATGCAGCAATTTTATTTATTGGTTAAATTAAATATTAATTTACCTATATAATTTTTACTAAGGTAGCCCACGTTATTCAAAACTTACGTTTTTTGCTTTTTGCAGGTCAGTGTCAAGTTGTATGTTGATTAAAATTATGACTCGCGACAGTAACAAATATGTATTTAGAGAATTATTATCATTAAAATCATGATAACAGAATTTATTTATCACAAACACTAGTTAAAATCACGAATACAACCCTCTAAGATCATATTATAACACTATTATTGATTGATATTTTAGTAGTCGCGAATCAAATTTTGTTCAACGTACCTCACACTGACCTTGCAGGCAGACCTGGCGCTTTCCCCTTAAAATATAACCCAATAATACGCGATAAATATCGAAACTAACCAAACATAATCACAAGTTGTATAAAAACTCTTTGCTATGCACCATCCCTCTAAAAGATGCTCTCTGCCTATAATATATACATACACGATATAGTACATAACAAAGCTTATATATTAGTAATATTGTGAAGTGACTACAGTACAATAGCTTGTTGAAAATAATAGAAAACTCTATTGAATATCATCTACGATTTTCATTTTATATTTTCGCTGATGTTTGGAAACAGAGCCCTATTGTAGAGACTTACTTTTGACATTTGTCGCGTTTTAAACCGAATAAATTCGACATTATCTCGAATTCAATTCCATTCGATAAAATACAAATGTATAATCGACACAATAATCGATTGCTTTAGCAGTAGCAGCTGTATTTCTTTTAATTAAGTTGTTAATAATAGTGATGCAAAAATATCGATAATTTATGTCCCCGCTGTGAAATCGATTGTTATTTCAGATAGTCCGTTGTTTTTTCGAAACTGTTAGGTATCGGCCATAATACACTCCCGGACTCCTAAATCGAGCCACCCTGCTCTTTTTGTATAAAGGTTACAGGTACGTTATTAAATGGTCGTGAATCGAAATTCAGAATAATGATAACACCAAAATGATGGCAGTATGTCAACTTGCATAAAAACTTTCGTCTTTGTCATCATTATTTTGATGCTTTAGGCCTTTATGTCTTACATGGTAACGAGCCACAGTACAGTTTCTCATCAGTTAAAATAGCGTGAACATTTAACTTGATAAAAGGGCTCTCCTCAACTCTGTGTCCAAACACCAGCATCATCTAATATTCGCCTATATTTCAATTAGAATCGTTTATTCTCTAAGTAACGATCAACGTTTACTCTAGACTGGACCGGCACATACGTAACCTTTGTTTTAATACGCCTTCTCCCACTCTGGGTTCATACTTTGTGTGTTTACTGAATAATACTGCTAAGTGGGGGCAGATATGGTTGGTAGGCAAATAACTCAAGTTATATTATATTTTTAAGGCAGAGACAATCTGAATAGCATGTCATGGTTTTGATATTGAACTGTCTGACTGTGCAATCTGGTTGTCCGTATTACAGAACCTCTTATTAATTAGTCAAAAGACATTTGATTGGTTGAAACGAGTTTTAAGTAATGTTTAAGGCTTGAGTGAGGTTCTGTAATACGGGATAATAGTGTTGTTAAGCGCTGAATCCACAAGAACATTGAGTTCTGGAAGTTTTACGAACTTATTATTTTGATCCAAACTTTTAAAAGACCAATTTCTATGAATGATTTCATTGGTTATTTTGGTTACAGATATCAGATTGTTCAATTTAACTATTCGTAGATTCAGAGCTTTTAACTGTATTTATCCATCCAAAAATCCGGAATGAATACCCACTTGCACCACAAATCAGGCATTTATCGCTAAACGAATTTAAAACATCGTTCTATCTCTGTTAATCGTTTGAAGATGGCAGAGACAGTACGATGTTTTAAACACGCTTAGTGGTGATTTGTGGTACACGCGACGACATATCAAGCTATCTTAAAATTCCAGTTTTAGCTTACCTCGCAGTGTATAACTTTTCGTTCAATGAGAACTCAGCTTTTACTGGAAATGTATAGCTTGATTTGTCGTCATGCGTACAAAACAAGTACTATTAAATCAAGTTTTGCCCCAGTAAGTGTTCTATTTAGAATCTTCAAATGTCAATCTCGGCATATACATAATCTGTCTTAACATGTAATTGCGCCCCCTACCTACCAGAGCCCTAAGCCCCTGCCTGCCCCGCACATTACCTGTCGTGATGCTTGTCCAGCAGGTACTCTTTCAGCCGTCGTACTAGATGTTCTGACAGCTGCGTCACTTCCGGCCACTGCTTTAGTACCATCACGCCAACCATTACTGCTAGACTCGTTGTTAGGACGCGTACTCTGGAATGTGGGGAATGGCTTGCGTGATTATGGTATGAAAGGAACTTCCATTTTATGAGATTTATTGCATAACGATGCGAAATTAATAAAAACAGAGTTTGTATTTTATATTATGTCCTAATTCGTAATATTTAAAATATTTATTATTTTTCACATCTATGTCTTTTTTAAACAGTTAGAGAAACTTCACTGATGAGATTATGTATCAGAAGTAGAAGGCAATGGCGCCGATTCTATTGTTCACAAACTAAACTAAATTTAAGTTCATACATCTCTTTCTTTCTATTTCATTAAGAAAAGGACATAAGATAAATATTAGTTTAGTCCTGTCAAACTAAGATACTCCATAGACAATTTAGACAAGATTAAAAAATAGGCTATTAAAAATACGTCAATTTGCGTCAGGCGCCGACTAATTTGACAGGACTAAACTAATATTTATCTTCTGTCCTTTTCGTAATGAAATAGAAAGAAAAAGATGCCCGAACTTAAATTTAGTTTAGTTTGTGAACAACAGAATCGGCGCCAATGTCAAAAAAATAGTTTTGTGTAATTATTGCTGATAAAATAACCAACTTGTGACACGAGGACGTTGACCACGTGATTTTTATGAGTTGAATTGTGGAGTCATTCTATTTATTGTGTAAATTATCGTCACTATTTCACGCCGTCTCTTATGAAAATTGTTAGCCTTATTAATATTAAGGGCTATGCAGGTCCGTGGCATATTTACCTGTCCGTCATTTTGATTTTTGACGTGAATACGTCTTTAAAATTGCTTCCATAGTGGGAGGCAAGTAAAAAAAACCAATGGTAACAAAATCGGGGGATACAGTTTGGTGTTGCAGCTTCATATCTATCATCTCTATCCTAAATTCAATTACACCATTGGATAGCTAAAGGATCAAAGAATTAATTACGTTGCCGTTGGCGTAATGAAATCTTTGATCCTTTTTTTTTCTTTCTTTGAGGACTGTGACGCATCGCGCGCGGTGGGGGGAAGCGCCGCCATTTTGAGGTAATTTTGCTGCGTATCGATATTTCAACTTAGTATAACTTTTGACTCGGAAAAGCTACTACGTTCTTTTAAGTTTCAATCGTCAGCTCTCGTCAAAATCTATAGATTGTATACGAAACATTAGTGTAAAATAGTGACAGTGAATATAATGTGTTAAAAGAAAAAGAAAAATAGTATCAAAAATATATAATGTCGGCCTATACGCGTTAAAAAGCCAAATCCAAATACAGAGATTTAAAAGCTTAACACAAAAGATGCTGAATGTCAGTAAATGGATAGATCGCATCATTAACAAGAGAAAAAAAAACAGTGGTCGTATACAGTTGGAAAGGGCTTTTCAAGAGCAATCGAATGTTCCCAATAAAACACCATATGACCGAGTCAAGCAGTGCCGGGAACGTAAAAGAATGAATGTGGCCGAGCGGATCAACTCCGTTACGTAAACGTATTCACGTACAACACACGGCCGAGTCCATGACACAGCCACACCCCATTTTTTTGTTCAAAATGTAGCTAGCGATTTATATAGGTTTTATGCGTGGCCGTTATTTTGAAAAAGAATCAAAATGGCACGACTGTAGTTATTATAGGCTCCATGTAAAAATCTTCAGTCCCCTAAGTCCTACCTCGTACGCAAAAAAGGCATAGCGACGCCGGCCACGGTGGCCACGAGCAGCAGCGCCAGCTGCAGCAGCGTGAGCGCCACGTTGAGCAGCTTCACCAGCAGCAGGCGCGGGGGCAGCGCGCCGCCCGCGCCCGCCTCGCCGCCCGCGCCCGCGCCGCCCGCCCCGCCGCCCGCGCCCGCCATCCACTGCTCCAGCTTGCTGATCTGCGGGTGCCACAATACGTCACTGCCGATTAACTGGACTTGTGGCTAAATAATAACAGCCGCACGGTTCAATCAATCAGGTTAAGCTATGCTTGCCGCGGTTGCTCCGTGAATGGGTTAAGCCGTTGGTCCCGGTTGTCATTCGTGGATCTTTGACAGTTGTTACGTCGTCGTCAGAAGCCCGAAAGTTTAACAACCAGCCTTACCAAGGGGTATCGTATTACCCAATAACTGGGTTGTGGAGGTTAGATAGGCAGTCGCTCCATGTAAAATACTGGTATTCAGCTGCATCCGGTTAGACTGGAAGCCGACCCCAACATAGTTGGGAAAAGGCGAGGCAGATGATGATATCAAATAACTGGAGATACTACTCAAATATTCTGGCGCGTGGCCAAAATCAGAACTAAGTCGCCATCTTGTTTAGTCACACAAATGTTTACCAACAACGGCCCCCTGTTAATATCATTCAAGCGCCAAAAATATATCCCTGTATCTTAACGCATTTAAAACATCATTTTGTTTCTGCCAATCGTACTCGTACGCATTAAATTGCATGTTTTAAAATTATTATTATAATCCACCACACGGGCCCAGTGCTGGTTGGCGGATGTAAAGATGTCACATATCTTCGATTTTTTTAGTTCAAGGACATGACGGTTTCCTCACGATTCAACTCGAATTCAACTGGTATGCCGCAAGCAATTAAAACGCACAGTGTAAATCATCTTTATACTCACTTTAGTCTGACAGAGGTCGAGCGCTTCGTGTATGTCTCGTATTCGCTCCTCGCTCTGGTATTGCACTTTTTCTTCCACATCCGTTAAAGCTTGCTTCAGGTTTTCCACCTAAAAAATAAAAATAAAACTATATCTTTAATTCCAAAACACAAATTGCAGACGTGGGCAACTGAATAACCGGGCCATTAGGATGCCTTTCTACCAAAGCCTTTCTACATCCCTCGCTAAGCATCCTCGCTCATCTCTGGTGGAAAGGCAGCCTTAGCCTTGCTTTAATAACATATTTTGAAGGGTGAATGTTACCTCATTTTGGTGTAGTTCAGTGAGATCATTGATTTGCTCCTCCAGCCGCTCAGTCTTGAACCGTTCCTCCTGTAGTGCGGCCGACAGGAACGACACCTCTTGTGACAGGTTCTGCAAAATACAGATAAATAGCTCAGCTTTGGGAATATTGTACATATACTGGGTTATTGGTAAAACATTAACGACCTCTTAAGAGGTCATTGTACTCATCATTATGAACAACTTTTACTATGGGACCAAACGTGAAATCGCGAAAACAAATCAGCTGTTCCTTACATTTATGTTCGTATAACTTGTTAAAATGTAAGGAACATCTGATTTTGTTTTACCAATAACCCTGTATATAAACTTCCAAAATGTTCAGGCTTCGTATTTGTGAACAGCGGAGGAGGAAGGAGTCCTCTAAACGCTGTTTTAGAGGACTCCTTCGATAACATCGATTGATGTTCGATTCGGCGCGGAACGTATCAAATGGTTGTGTTATGCAGCGACCATAACCATTGTCATTTGAGTGCTTGGCCAAGTGTCTCAGTAACGCCACGCCAAGGGTTGGTTTATTAAAACGAGCTTATCACCACATATGATAAAGCAAAGTCGCGCCGCGTCTATCTGTCTGAACGCGATAAACTCAAAAACTTCCAAACGGATTTTCATACGGTTTTCAACAATGGACGGAGTGAAGTCATGTGGAAGGTTTATGTGTATAATTCATTAAGGTTTTGTAAATTAGCTGAAATATGAAGATGATGTCGAAAAAAATCATGCCGTCTGGGAGCTTTACTGACGTTTTCATATAACTCTAGGTTTACGCAGTGGCGTAAACCTAGAGTTATATGAAAACAATGGGGATATTCTCCGACATTCACGCGGACGAAGCCACGGGCAAAATCTAGTAGTAATATAAAAATAACCACACACATGCGACTTCCCATGAATTACATCAGAATAAAAAAGTAATCTCATACCTTCAGTGCATCTATCTTCTCCGACAGCCGTTCGAAGTCCTCCCTGCGTTCGCGCAGCTCGTTCAGTATCGGCTTCAACGTAAACGTTGTCTCAGAAATGTTGTTTGAACCGGGCTGTGCTGGGTACCTGTAGCGATACATGACATGATTGCCCGCCATTTTATGCATTACTACTGAAACTTGACGACCGACGTAACTTGGCGGGTCGGAGTATAGCCTTTGCGAACTTTCGCGCATGTTCTCTCACTCACACTCGCCTCATGCCATCCATTTGGTTCCTAAAAAACGTTCGTGCGCAACCTTCTGCGCGAAGTTCCGGCCCGCCAAGTAACGTCGGTCGTATTGTAACTTTGATAAGATTGCTGCAACTGCTCATTCGTTCAAGAGCCAATAGAAACCCGCCAACTGGACCACAGACAAATAATCTATACTTATAATACTTATCCTAAGTATAATATTAAAAATGCGAAAGTGTGTTTGTTTTTCTGACATGTTTACGCCTAAACCACTGAACCGTTCCTTATAAAATTTGACAGATAGGTGGTCTGGGACCTAGAGGAGGCTTTGCATTCTGGAAATATCCAGGATGCAGTATTAAAAATGATGAAATACAAAAAACGCGCAGTCGAAGTCACGGGCAACGGGTAGTATCGAAATATTTGTTATCATTTAAACACACTTATTTTCTCTGTTCCTCTAATCCCACATGGACCAACCACTATAAGGATTAACTTAATCTTTCTTCGTATATTTAAGATAATTGCAGTTAGCTTACCATGATTGATAAGGTTTTTATAACCATATTGTCTCAGAACTCACTGTTTGATTCTACGAAAAAACCCATGTTTACTGTTTGATGCTAAGGCTTGCTTATAATAATAATAATAATAATAATAATCGTTTATTTCGACCAACACAGGATCATAATCACAAAAATTACAAAAATTTGAAAATAAAATAAAAACTAATAAATTAATGTTTTCCTTGTTATTTATCTTTTACGCAAATAATAGCTACAAAGTCGGAATTCCTGCCTTAAAATTTTTCTACTAGTGAACGGTTGCTAAGTAACCTATTTATTCGGGACTCCGATAAATAGCGAGAGACGTGTGTGAAACCAGCCAATAACATCGCTTCATTTTTTTATAACTTGAACTAAGTTAGCGTTAGTATTGGTTAGTTTCACACACATCCCTCGCTACGCATTCTCGCTCATCTCTGGTGGAAAACCAGCCTTATGCTAGGTACACACACAGTGACTTAAGACGCCGTTGTGACTGACCGGCGATTTCAAAACCTCACGTCCACACACAGATTGTGACAGCCGGTTGCTAGAGCTGTCAAAATCTGACTCAAGAGCCAGTGAGTCACGCACGCAGCGTCTAAAGTCGCAGCGTGTCTAACATTATAAAGGCGAATACTCACGGCGCCCCTTCACTAGTTACCGACGAACTAGGCGATGCTTCTGGCGAGAACTTGGGCGCAGGAGACGTCGCAGCCCGAGGCAGTGTGGAGCCCCGCGGAGCCGCCGCTTCCCCGGCCTCGGACGCACGGGAGCCTTCGGACGACGCGTTCGCTACCACGTTGTAGCAATACTCAATACATGGTGGTTATAATTAGAGTGCTGCAAGGTTCTTTTGGCGGCCGAATAATATTGACAGGGGGGGGGGGGGCATGGAGTTGTTGGTAAAGATAGAAAACTAGATGGCGGTGTTACTACCAATTTACGCCACGCGCCAAAGGAACCTCGCAGCGTTATACATAGGACGAGAGGGAAAACGCAGAAGACAGTAAAAATGGGTAAGAATGAAAACAAATGACATTCTATACTTTTCAACGCAGACGTCCCATAAAAATAGGCCATTTACAAAAGCGTCGGTCAAGTGCAGTCAAATGCAAACGCAGTCCTCTGCGTTCTCCCTTACGCCCATGTTATTAAATCGGTTTTATGAAATTTTCTAAAGGGATTTACATAAGTGTTTCATTCAGGCTGAGAGGTTGTCAGAAAAAGACATGTATAAAAAGAGTAGGAAAGAATTTTGAAAGAAACGTGAATAGGGGTGGGGAAAAATTTCTCTCATCTAGTGCTAAAGTAATTTGTTCGGATGGATCGGTCACAAACTGACTTTAGGAGTGTTTAAAAGAAAAATAATGTGATATACGAACATACAAAAGGATTTGTATTTGTGTATTATCATTGAGCAGAAAAGACAAGACTGTGAATTTAAAATAAATTGTGTGATAGAGAAATAGATTGATATCTTAACAAAGAATCACTGCCTAAAGGCTGAATCTGTGCTTTTTGTGAATTTGGTGAAAGAGACAAATATTGAATTATACATAGAACAGTGAAAGAGATGGAATTATGATATTTTCATGTCAGTGGGACAATAAAAAATACAAAATTCTTAATTCTAAGAAACCCTACCTACAACTTATACGCTAATTATTTTCTCATTAATAAGTTAAATCATTCAGTCACCCGTTATTTGATTAAATTAGCGAAACAAAAAATAAGTTAGTACGTTTAGTTCTGCAAAGAATTTTGTATAAACATAAAATCTGTGCCAATTATTGCGAGAAGCTTTTCTAATTTGTGTTCAAGTGGAACTAAATGAAAGCAAAACGCTTTTCAACTTATAAGTACTTAGGTTTAGCCTAATCAGCCTATAATGTTCCCACTGCTGGGACACAGGTCACACAGGCCTCCTCTCGGTGAGAGGGAGTGGGCCGTAATCCACCACACGGGCCAAATGCGGGTTGGTAGATGTCACATGTCTTAGAATTTTTAGTTCTAGGACATGCCGGTTTCCTCACAATGTTTTCCTTTACTTAGGTTTACTTTGAGACAAATATCTTAAGGTACTTAAGCCTTGAAAGGGCCTTCCAAGTATGTATTTAAAAAAAATATGCAGTTATGGCATGTTTTTGTACTAAAGCATCCTTAATACAAATAAATAAATTACAAGACACAATACAGTCAAGTTCATGTTAATATTTCAACTCAACTGATTAGCTACAGCAGTAATATGTATTGTAGACTGCACTTACATGTATACATTTACCTTTGTACATAACGTATTGTATATAAAAACGTTTATTTACCTCGTAACTCCGCGTGAGGAGGCGCTGGCGTGCAAAAGGACACGGCATGATAAGCAACACAAATTGACAGTTGTATTTAGGCACAGAGTAGTGTGCTAATGGAGTGCTCATGCATGTGGTTACGTTGATTCAAAACAGTATTGCAACGTTTGTAAATAAGGCTGTTGATGCTTATGGACAACAATATTAAATCATAACGCGTTCATTTTTTTTTTTGCTTATTTCTGATTTGAAAGTACTGTAGTGTGTCATTTATTACAGGTAATTTATGTCTCCCCTTGTAAGGACGATTGAATGTTTTCATACACACGTTCTCTTTGACTCAAAACATAGTTTAATAATAGTCTTGCTTTAAGTTTATTATTTGTAACTCTTATTCAATAGACTGAAACCAAAACTATCGTAACCACATTGTTACATTTTGTTTTTCTCATAATTTACGCAATACTTCTTCCAACCAACGTATAACACACAAAACACTTCGTGACTGGCCACGACAATATCAGCACGTTTATGCAAATATCGGCGCAAGCGCATAAACACTCCATTAGCTCACTACTCTGTGTGTGTAGGGCTAGATGACAAGCAGGGTTCACAGCAATTACTAGACAAATGGTGTGAGTACTATGTGGCCTGTGATTTACTTAATATTATAGGTACGTGTTTACCGCTAGTGCCTAGTGCTACTTTATGTATAGTGTGGAAGTAAGTTTTTGTTGAAGTAAGGTATCATGTAAGGAGGTTTTGTAAAATGGACAGATAATATAATACAGATAAAAATTGTACATTTATACTGTGAAATTTCTAAAACTATTTAAACATTTTAAGAGTCGTTTTATAATCGTGTAACTAAATAAGTGAAAAATATATAATTTTTTTACCAATTTTCTACAGCCACACACCGAATACTACCTTTATAAATTACTACTTCTTAAACTGTTATTTTATCAACATTTAAATAATCAGACAACAACAAATTACTTATCATTTAAAGACATTTTATAACACACGATAAGCAGTACGAACACAAATCTTAGTCACAAAATGACGTCATATGCACATATGAAAACAAAAAAAAAACTATTTACATTTCTTGCGGCATTTCTTGCACTTATTAAACAACATCGCATCACGACCTCTTCGCACTGATTCAGTAACGATACTGACGAGTGACTGGTTTAGACTATTGTCTGGCAAACTGCACAGATTGCGAACGATACAGCGACACTATATGCTGTAAAACTGTTTAGCGATAGTGAGTGATAATTTGTTCACCACGAGTTCGTCAGGTGTTTAGGCAGCGAATTATTAGTCATACAGGTTTTTCATCTGTGTAAATGCTCATCGCTTTGCAATTTTATAAATGTGTTTGAATCGTGTAATAAGATAAAACATGACTTTATCAGCCTTTTGATAGCGACTATTCTAAAAAATGCCTAGGCATTTTTTCAGGGTCAATTTAAATACTAGGAGCACAAATCTAGTTTACAAATGGCCTTTAACCATGATATTATAGTCTCGATTTAGACCAAGTCTTCATTAAAGAAAGTGCTTCTTTTTTAATATTTCCTATCTGCTACGATGTACTAGACTTCGTTAAAAAGTTCAATATTCACAGTTTAGTTCATCTCATCTACCTAGCCTTTTCCCAACTATGTTGGGGTCGGCTTCCAGTCTAACCAGATGCAGCTGAATACCAGTAGTTTACATGGAGCGACTGCCTATCTGACCTCCACAACTCGGTTACTGGGTAATACGATACCCCTTGGTAAGACTGGTTGCCAGGCTTTCGGGCTTCTGACTACCCGTAACGACTGTCAAAGATCCACGAATGACAGCCGGGACCAACGGCTTAACGTGGTTTCCGAGGCACAGAGGGGTACGAGGCACACACGGTATGTAAAGATGGTCACCCATCCACAGACCAACAGTGGCAAGCGTAGCTTAGCCTGATCGATCGACCTGTGCGGCTGTTATTGTTTAGCCTCGGGCCCCTCTATTCACAGTTTAGTTATCAACTTTTATCTTTTTAGGAAGATCAATATGTCAGTAACAACGCGATAGGAAACACAATCAGTTTTATACAAACACTCATTCACTGATAAAACACTATACCCAAAGCAACAATTGTGTTACGCGAAAAAAATTCGTTCACTTATTTTCATCCAACTTTCCCAAAAGGAGGGTAAAGTTTTTCGGGTGAACGTATGTATGTATGTCATGTAATTAATATACCTCCAAAACTGATTTTAAGTTTTTTTTTACAAAAAATAATACAAAAATTAAATGATCTACATTCCTTCAAAATACTTCTCAGATAAGTTAAAACCAAGAGATAACTCATAGTAAGTGCTGTAACCGCGTGATGGATCATTCAGTCTTTATTTTACTTTGGCCATGAGTATAATAAGTACATCCATACATAATTATACTCTACACATTACAGCATTGTCTGTGGCAGACGTGTTTTGTTTAGAATTTAAACGCTTGTGTGAAAAGATTTGAATAGGATTATTTATTTTTGTGATTTCTTTTGAATATAATTACTTTTGTTTGCGTAATTTTAATTATTGATATACAATACATAGTTTATTGTTCCCTAAAAAATATGGAGGCGATCCTGTTTAAAAAAGTCTAATATAGTGTGGCAGTTTTTTTTTTAATAAAATATTTTCTTGTTTTATTTATATAAATTGCATGTTGTTGTTTCTTCCTATACACATGTATACCCATGGAGAAAATACGTGAGTTTATATAGAGCCAATATTAACTTTTCGTTAGATATCGGAAGAAATTTACTTTACTAATATAACAGTAATATCTCGTGCATCTATCTACACGACAGTATATTTACATTTATAATTGGCGGATGTGCAACTAGGAATCTCTATATACTTCCTACATAATAAGGTAGACTAAATACGACATAATAACACAGGTAGGTACATAATACGAAGTAACTACATAGGAACGTAATTACGGCAAGCATTCACACTTGATAATTATCTCAATTGCTTAGACAATTTGGTAAAACATTTTAAGGTTAGAGTAACGAACTGGTTATTTTTTGACGTGACAACGTCTTAAATTAGGTTGCGACTGGGAGTCACTTATGAAAAAGTGTAACGCTCGGTAACGTTACGATGAGTCACCGAACGAGAGAGAGGCCCGCCGAATGCCTTGCGTCTCTCTCCCACTCAACTATGATCGGATGATCGGTCGTTGTCACGTAAAATCTTCGCCCGTAAAACCGACTTTACAGGCAACCATTTTTTTTTTACAATATTACTATCACCTTTGTGAGTTATTTTTATATTTATTCATGTTTACGGTTTTACAAACTTATGCAATTCAGGTTTTCCCGACTAATTTCAAACTGGAACGGAGCTGAAGATCAATTCTCATTAAACACGTTCGAAATCTAGTCGCAATCTCATCTCAGCGTCAATAAATGTCAAAAACTTGTCAAAATGTTGGGCAAAAGCTGAGATCAGACTGTGAACTTTCTTAAAATTTTGAGAACTGCCTCTCTGATCACATGACGAAGTAGCGAGCCCGAAACTAGTCGGGCTCACCCGAAATACATAAGAGAATGAACCGTAAATATAAATAAATAATAAGGTTATTTACCAATTTAAACCCTTAACTAAATGAAGAATTATTATAGTTTTATTTTTATATGATGTTTTAATTATTAGTTTAAATAGTAGTAGATGATGTAATGAAGTTAAATACAGATGGTCTACACTTATATACATATTATATACTCACAAGGACCCGTGTTCTCTGTGAGACAAAATACATGGTTTATTATATTAACGTATATTATGTCTTAATGGTACCGAAGTATATGAAACATTTAATGATAACGTAAAATGGAAACTGATTTTTGAAATATGATCTGGAATTATCCAAGTAACCTGTTTTATGGATTTTATGGTTAAAATGTTTTTTTGAAATCATGTTTTATGGTTATTTGTGACAAACATCATGGTAAGATATGTAGATTTTTAATCGTATAAACCCGAAAAATGTTTAGAATGGTACTTAACTAAAATCGTAAAAAAAAAAAACTAAATAAATAATAAGCGAACAACAAAAGCTGTACTGACTACAATAAAGGCAGTATTTACAATAAAATTATAAAAAGATTTTATTTGTAGATGTAGCAAAATGTTTTCGAAGGATATACAACGTGTATCAGATTATTATCAGATACATATGTGTGGTACGACCATCACACTGAACAACTTCTTTCATGGGACAAACATCGTAATCGACAAAAAAATATCAACCGTCCCATACATTTGGGTCGAATAGGTATTGAAGTTGGGTATGGGACGAATGATAATTTATTCGCGATTGTGATCCCTTGTTCCCTTTTTGGCCAAACCTTTCTGATACATGCTGTATACGAAATAAAAAGTTGAAACGGAAAAGAAGATTTTAAAATAATAATAATAACTTCTAAGTATGTCATTAATACTAACAGGTTGAACGAGTATTTTCTTGATATTTTGTTGTCGAGTCTAGAATACATAGCGAATGTAATCTGTATTGGGAGATGTGTACTGTATGTTAGTTAACAGTAAAGTGATGACTACAATTAGTCTGCAAGTCAGGTGACACACAGCAAATATCTACTTTACATAGGCTGTGGGGATACTGACTGAAATAATGTTACGCTGACGGTGGTATTATATCATATAAGTTTAGCCATAATGTATAGCAATATACAGGGTGGTAGGGACATCGACCCGCAATCTGTTATCTTGAATTCAGCACATGATTCTAGATCTCCTAACGTAGAAATGAATCACTGGTTATTATAAAAAAAAAAACGTCTGACTCGCGCACCGAGGGTTCCGTACAAATTTGTCGGTATGTAACTACAACGGTTTTCGGATTTTTTTCCTATACTTGTGCTACATTGCTTCTTGCCAAATTTCACGATTCTAGGTCAACGGGAAGTACCCTATAGGTTTTGATTCCCTTGCGAGTGTCAAAATATGCGGTATAAACGGAACATAAACGCCCGTATCTTTTGATTGTGTTGACTTAGAAGTTTGTATTTTTCACTGCTTCAAGGGGTTGCAGCCCTGAGTATTTGATATTAATTTCAACTTAACAACTCCACGCGTTTCTGAGAAAAAGGGTCTTGAGTGACGGACAGACAGACTGACAACGAAGTGATCTAACAAGGGTTCCGTTTTTCCTTTTGAGGTACGGAACCCTAAAAATCACCTGTTTTATTGAAAAGTGTAATCAAAATGTATGGAACAGATATTTTTGTTTTAAATAACCGACGAAAAATGTCAACACACGGGGGTTCAGAAACATGTACTAAATTCATGGTAACATGTTGCGCGTCGATATGCCTCCCTGTCTGTATAGTGGTTAGTCAACCACGCTTTAAATAAAAAAAATATTTAATCTGGAAACAGTGTTAATAAGCGACGGTCACACGTAGCAACATGTATACAACCGTCGCATACTAACACTATTTCCAGAATCTTGCTATAACGACGCTTCAGTATCTCCACAGCCTAGACACAAGTGTTGTTGTACTTATTCGTTAAATCCAGAAAATTGCTAAGGGTTTCATTTATTTCATTAATTCTTCTGAGTCGATTGACGTTACCGTTAAAACAGGTGTAGAAAATTCATCTTCTAACGTGGTTATCCCACGTCATGACAATTTTGTCGCATAGTCACTTTAGTTATGGTTATAGCAACGTCGTAAGGTACCTGCGGTAATTAAGGGCCAGCGGCTAATAAGGACCATCAGAGAAATAACACACATTCAATAGTTTTATAGGTTGGATCTCTCGCATACATAAAAAGGACCAATAGTATTGCTATCTCACGCGCGCGCGTTGTCGTGCGCGCCGTCATTTTGTCAGTAGCTCCGAGTAACACAATGTGGACGGTCGGCGTCACAGTTTAAAAAAAAATGCTGATGCAAGAATATTCATTAAAAAGAAAATAGTGTATTTTACAATAAGTGAACACCGAATTACTGTA
This sequence comes from Oligia fasciuncula, assembly GCA_963082905.1. Classification (NCBI taxonomy): domain Eukaryota; kingdom Metazoa; phylum Arthropoda; class Insecta; order Lepidoptera; family Noctuidae; genus Oligia; species Oligia fasciuncula. Next base: position 9,273,428 of record OY720411.1, read on the forward strand.
AAGTGGGCATTAGAGCTGTTGAATCAAGATAAGTTATTTTAATTTGTTGATATTTGCCAACTTTCAAATCAAGATTTGTAAAAAGTGACGCCATTGCTAATAAGGGCCACCTGGAAGGAAGTGAATAAGGGCCGGCCCTTATTGGCCTGTCTAAATATTTTTTTTTTTGTTTGGTTTTCTTTTCTAGTAGATAAATAGCTTTATCTTTTTATTAACATTAATGTTATTGTAAGTTAAATGTATTTGAAACATTTTTACAAGCTTTTTAACTTGCTATGTGTGTGGGTTTGTATGTGTTCCCGATTTAAAACTTTGCATGCTTTCGACAAAAATACAATATTATAGTAACAACGAACTATCTGTTAATGGAGACAGAAGGTAGACAACGGGATTCCTTAGCGAATAACAGTATATTAATGGTTTTTGGCAAATTTTGATCAAAATACGAGTTTTATGAAAGCTTGTTTAAAATCATATTTTTCAACACATAAATTTATTACAGACTGGAATAATGGAACCTCTTCTTAAGAAACGTCGTGCACTTTGGTCAGTCATGTACGCCAGAAAAAGGAATCGGCCACGGTAGTTACGTACATAATGTGGCAAGGCAATGATCTGATAGTTCGTCATCAGAGGACTCAGAGGATAATATACCATTACTGAACCTTAAGCAGAATAAAAGTTTGTTACTATTTCATTATTTTAATAAGGGCCAGGGCATTTGCCGGGCCAAAATTAAGCATTTATTTTTTAATTTTTGTTAAACCTATATTTTTGGTTAAGAGTTTTTTATCTAAAAATAGTATAAATTAGTTGATTTTACTTAAATAACATCCTTTTGTTACAAAATAATTATTCCTTGAGTTTTATAAGGGCCAATGTATGTTTTTTTTGTATGATTGATGGTAAAATGTTAAATATTTTGCCTGAAAATATTAATTATGTTGAGTTATAGAGGAAAACCATTTATTTTATGGTTTATCAGTTTAATTTCTTTTAATTTTGTCTCGGACCTTAATAGACTACCTGAGTTTATTAAGGTCCATTGTAAAGGATTTTTTAAAGTTTATTTTTGTTCACAAAATGTTTAAAACCTAGCCTTAAAGGCATTTTTTTTAGATCTCAATTAAATAATGTTCAATAATATTCTTGATTTTTATTTCAATTTTGCCTATTTTTCTCAATATTTAAGTTTTAATTATGCCGGCTCTTATTTACCGCAGGTACCTTATCTAAGGGGTATGCTAGTGCTCAGTCCGACTTATTATTTGTATTGTTGTCTTCTAACACTTATCCCAACTCTACAATCCACTGGATCTAACTTCCGTAACGCCCTTATTCTTATCCATACTTATATCTATCAACATCAATAGTAGTGTAATATACAGACCGGCGAGCTGTGCGATGTTGTCAGCTGATCCGAAGCGGTTGGAGCGCGAGAACAGATGCGCGAACTCTCGAGGCGCCGCCATGACACTCCCGCCGAGACCTGTGATGCCGTCGCGAATATTACCGCCTACGTTCCTGAGGAAGTAGAGGGTGATTCAGTTTTGTTGATGTCTAGGGAATAAAAAGATAATCAAAATCAAAGGTCATTTATTCAAACTAGGCTGAGAATCAGCACTTTTCGAACATCAAAATTACAAAAGACAGTCCCCCAAAACGCCTGCCCTTCACCACTTCCTAGTGCTTTCGCTGGGGAGAAGAAGTGGCGCAACAAACTCCCCAGCAGCACAGCTGTTTGTTCAGTTAGAAAATACTTATATGTAGCTTAGTATGTAATAAAACTTTTTAATCAATGTTTACACCAAAAGTATAGTCAGCAAAGCGTCAACTTCAAAATGTATGAAAAGACAATGTCCACTACCAACTGACGGCTGATTGTGACGGCTAACTGTGAATGAGCGAGCGAACGTTTGGTGTGAACGAGACCTTAATATGGATCGCCTGAGTATGTTTCATCCTATTTTCGCACAGGTGTTTATTTCTAGCCTAGCCTGTAGTAAAAAAAAAGGTACTATACAACTTTTTTTGCTGACTCCATAGGTTTCGAAAAAAAAAATAGCATTGATTAACCATATGCTTTTTCTGCATTTATTTATTTAATACTTCAAGCACATAAATGTACAGAGGCGGACTTAATGCCATAGGCATTTTCTTCCAGTCAACCTTTGGGTGATGCAGAGACAAACAGTGGGACCTAGGTGCAACCATGAAAATGTATGAGTTAGTAAATGTAGTGTAGAGTATGAAGGCATTAGATATCCAGATATCCTGCCCCATAAAACCCTTCGAACAGTCTCACAAAAAAAGGTAGTCATCGAAAACTAATACTCAAGACTAGTGTATAAACTGAAAAATGATAAAAAATATACCTTATTAAACCAAATTCACTCACTTCAACCCTTGTCCCATATCTCTTAACACCTCCCTCGGCTGCCTGTGCGCCTGCCCACTGGTCCCGTGTTGCTGTGAGGCAAAGAACTTCACACTAAAGTTAAAATCTATAATCTCTTACAGTATTAGAGAGTTGGAATTGTCAACTAAAAATAAATGCTGAAAGGAACGTGGAACATTAAGCATGCATAAATTGGGAATGCAGAATAAAAAGCCGCATTTGAATCGCAAAGTTACACGAACCGTCACTTGTAGAAAGGCCTAAATCGTGGTACTGAAAACCTATTCTATTAAAATGATTTTAATGGCTATTGTTACTTCGCTCAACCAACCACAATAACTAAATGCTTTGATAGCTGATATACCGATCCCCTTGGAAATAAAGGTGTCTTCGTCTTGCGCGAGGTTCAATCTCTCGCTGCATACAGGATTCAAATCTGAACTCCTGAGCCGAATGGTAGGCCTAGAATCCATCTTTATGTTCAGAATTCAATATGGCGCCAGTGATAAAAGACACTGCTTTATGCCCTCGGTGAATAATGTAATATTTTGAAGAACTATTCAACCAAATCCATATTAAGATGCTCACCTCCCAATTCTTGATCCGTTTGTTATATCCTTCTAGCTTCTTCTGTAACTGCGCAATACACAGCGCACTCTTCTGGTTTTTCTTCTCGAACACTGCTTTGATGCGCTGCAGTTGTTGTTTGTCTGCGTTCGCTGCTAGTTTCAGGTACTCGTTGACGTTGTCTGGAAGATGATAATGTTGTGGTTATTTTTTTATCTAAAATAGTTGTTTTTATCCAAAAAAGTTGGGTGTTTTTATCTAAAATAGTAGGTGTTTTTATCTAAAATAGTTGGGTGTTTTTATCTAAAATAGTTGGTGTTTTTATCTAAAATAGTTGGCGTTTGTATCTAAAATAGTTAGTGTTTTTATCTAAAATAGTTGGTGTTTTCTGTGGTGTAGAACACATAATAATATTGTCCCACTGCAGGGCATAGGGTTCTTCTCGTATGGCATTAGCATTGATCACCCGCTTGGTCACGGCGGGTTGGCGCATTCAGACTCACTTTGCTAAAATATTCTGCTATAGTCCGCGCGGAACTAGTTGGCCGCGCCTGAGGTATGTGAGCGGTGGGACGGAGGGGCGGGGGCGCTTTGTCATTACTCAGTACGTGCGTTGCGAACAATAGGCAACCCCGCCGCCCTAATTACTAATCTGATTACAAAAATTCTTTTAGAAAGCTACAATATTACCGGGTGCCATAGCGTTAGTGAGTTAATATAAAGAAACTAGCAGCGCCCCGCGGTTTCACCCGCATAAGTGTCGATCCTGTGGGAATATCGGGATAAAAACTATCCTATGTCCTTTCCCGGGAGTCAAACTATCGATACCAAATTTCATGTAAACCGGTTCAGCGGTTTAAGCGTGAAGAGGTAACAGACAGACGCACTTTCGCATTCATAATATTAGTATGGATTAAAGTTCGACTTACCATCCCGTATAGTCTGTTCCAGTCGTATGAGGTCCTTGGTGCGTTCGATCTTGGTGTTGAGGTGTGCGATCGCCGCCATCGCCTTTGACGACGTCACGTTCGCTCCGTCGCTCTCGTCTTCAAATAACACGTACATTTTTACAGGAGTTTGTTGAGAAACACACTTTATGAAGAACACTGTTTATTAGAACGTCACTCTAGGGGTTCTAGAGACCAATGTCCGGGTTGTCCCCTTGCCTTAGCTAGGTGGGATCAGTGAGTTGCCTTGCTTTGAATCAAGCACTGACTATCTTTCACATAAATCCAACGTACACTCATACCGTATCTTTGAAGTAGTGTTGAAACTCAATTTTTATAATATCACTGTCGATTGAAACTTATAAAGAGTAGGGGAAGACCAAAGAAGCGATGGATGGAATGTGTGAATGAGGATATGGTTAGAAAGGGGGTGACTCCCGAGATGACGACTAATAGAGAAGTATGGAAGAAAAAGACATGTTGCGCCGACCACAAATATATTGGGATAAGTGCATGAGAATGATGAATTGATGATGATTGAAAGGGATTTTTTTTCTGATTGCACGCGCTCTTGACCTCGATCACGCCTGATGGAAAGCGATGAATGAGGTCTATGACGGAACGAGCGTGCCCGGAAGATGTCTAAGGCACTGGAACTCCCACGCCTCGACGAAACACAGCAGGCTGCTTGACGCCGGACTCCGGTGGGAGGGTGGTCGCAAACCAGGCGGGCGTTAGCACTACCACCGCAAGGTAAGAATTGGACAGTCAAATAAGGTGTTGGGTGTGACTGTCCAGGAAAACAAAAGAAGGAAGAAAGACAAAAGAAAAACAAAAGAAGAGAAGATGGAGAATATTGTAAAACGGTAAGTCAGATCCTACGGAAATAAACGTATGGCAGTGACTATTTGTATATTAATAAGTGAGGCGACACTTGACACACTTCTAAGCTAAGATCTTATAATAATATGTCAATAAGACAAAGTTGTAACTTAATCGTCACGGTATACTCCTGTCACAGCTGGCTTGGTTTATTAAGTACCAATATGGTATTCCATTAGGAATATTTCCGTACTGAGATCGACTAATACTGGCGTCGACTTTACTACAACTTTGCATTTCGATTTCTTTACACAAGGGAACAGGATTTTTGTTGCATGAAATATTATAACTATAGTATACATTTTCGGTGTGCTGATTTTAGATCTGCAGATTTTTTGTATCAGCTTTAGTTTTTGAGATATAATGAAAACGTGATTTTCAAGAAAAATATTACAATAATACTAACAGCGGCCCGCGGTTTCACCCGCATCAGTGTCGATCCCGTGGGAATATCGGGATAAAAACTATTCTATGTCCTTTCCCGGGACTATAACTATCTCTATACCAAATTTCATCAAAAACGGCTCAGCGGTTTAAGCGTGAGTTTCGCATTTATAATATTATTAGTATGGATGGCCAACATCCAAGGTAAAGATGTAATACATTGTTCTCATGGTAAACACACTATTTTTTGTCATCGCTAAAAATTAAAGTTTATGGTTGAATTAGTGACGAGATGGGGTCTTTTATTCGCCCATAATCTCAAAGATTTTACGAATGTTGTCAAAATCAAAATCAAAATATTTTATTTCACATAAGCCTACATGGGCACTTATGAAACGTCAGAAGCTAGGTGCACGGTTCCAATTGGTCGTTTCCTATGGAGAAGAACCGGCAAGAAACTCCACGGTTACTCTTTTTAAAAATAATTGGCTTTTACAATATTTTCAAATTACAGTAGGTATGGGAGGATAGCGTAGACCTTTTACATACCATATGCTCACCCAGTACTTGTCGCGGGTGTCCAAAGGAAATCCAAAGTAATCAAAACACACCCGCTTTACGAACTCACTCAGTCTACAACTTTTGAATGTATATTCACCACAGATGTTACAGAAATAGTTGGGATCGTTTTTACAGATATTTCTCGACGTGGACATTGTAAAAAATAGACAAAAAAAACAGCTCAATTTCTTGAAAGTTAAGTGTAACTAGCACAAAAATATGGCTAATAGCGGTATCTCAAAAACTAGAGCTGTTAGAGAAAAATTGAGGGTAGGTTTGAAATCGGCAACCTCGATTTAGTAAAACAACAGACATAAAATTCCATGAAACAAAAAAAGGTCTAATTTTGTTCCCTTGTGATTATCTATACGTACCATCGAGAAAACTTACATTTATACACCGTACGGGCTATTCTTGTTTGCAGCTTGCTCGGCCCCTATAGTAACGCTTGCTAACAGATGTGGTCATCGTGTGCACGGGATTTTGTTTTCAAATTGTGCAGATGTAAGTTTCCTCGATATAAAAATATTATAAATTAAAGTCGCTTTTCGTGTGTTTTTGTGACGGCGTTGTTCTTCTAAACTACGCAACGGATTTTGTTGCGGTTTTCACCATAATTTAGAGAATTTATTCCGGAAGGTTTATGTGTATAGTAAATTAATATTAAACTTACATTTAATAGAGAAATCTCGACGTGTTTACGACTTGCGGGTCGCTAGGTTGGTTATAAAATAAACGGTATTTTATAATCAATTTTTAATTGTTTTTATCAGTCTAGCAAAGACCAGCGGCCATAGGTCAGTGTACTTTACTACGCAATGTACAGAAAGAGAAAGAATAATTGTTTATTTACTGCAGAAACATGTGTTTAAAAAGATAACTAGAACATAGATAAAGCATTACTACATATTGGTTTACATTATTTCGATCAAAATTGAAGTGTAAGTGATTGTTACATTACTGTTTTTATTTGCAAAACTTTCAGTTTCACAACGAATAAGCCTAACTGCATTTATTTAAAATTAGCTTTTTCCAGTGGCGTCGCCCGCGTGGAAGTCAAAACTTATCCCACGAGAACGTACTATTGGGATAAAATAAATAGTACCCCTTTCCGTAAATCCAGCTTATAAACTAACCAGCCAAATTTTATCCAAATCCGTTCAGCAGTTTTTGCGTGATTGAGTAACAAACATACAAACACTTTTACAATATCAGCTAGCGAGCCACCCGCACGGTTTTTACGACTTGAAAAAACACCGAGATTACTTGTATGAGATTATAATATGTAAGTTTTACATTAATATGACACACATAAAAACCTTCCGTAAGTAATGAATTCTCTACATGATGGTGAAAAACAATCAAAATCCGTTGTGCAGTTTAGAAGAATAATGTGGTCATACAGACACGAAAAATACTTCGATTTATAATTAGTATACCTAGTTATGTTATTATATTTTCCTATAAATCACACAACTTTATTGTTATATTGTCCGCCACAATTTATATTAATAACTGATATATCTAATTTAAAGTCATCGTTCTAATTTTAGCACTCTTAAACTGTGGTTAATTCAAAGTTTAAATGTACACTAAAAAATAATGTTTTATATAGAATTTGTTACGCCAATGTGTATTAAATATTTTTTGTTATCATGAGGAAAATTATTGTCGATATAATATGTACCCATATATTTTAATGAGTTGGTAATCTATGTATCGAAAATAACCATATAGGACAACGCACAGAAAAAAATTGGGTCACAGCTAGGTGATAACTCGGAAAGCACGTTAAGCCGTTGGTCCCGGCTGTCATTCGTGGATCTTTGACAGTCGTTACAGGTCGTAAGAAGCCCGAAAGTCTGACAACCAGTCTTATCAAGCGGTATCGTATTACCCAGTAATTGGATTGTGGAGGTCAGATAGGCAGTCGCTCCATGTAAAATACTGGTATTCAGCTGCATCCGGTTAGACTGGAAGCCGACCCCAACATAGTTGGGAAAAGGCTTGGCAGATGATAAGGTAGTTGATAAATAGATTTGGATAGTAATGTTGGGTTTTTTTTTTTAAACCAATCTGTCATTTTCGGTAAATATTTCTGATAGATAGCTTAATAGATAAACCATTTATTTGGCGCACAACACACAAAAGTACAATATTAGATAATAACAATTAACCACATGAATATAACTCCAGTCTAACCGGATGCAGCCGAATACCAGTATTTTACATGGAGCGACTGCCTTTCTGACCTCCAGAACCCAGTTACTGGGTAATACGATACTCCTTGGTAAAACTGTTTGTCAGTTTCTGGCCTCTGACGACCCGTAACAACAGCCAAAGATCCACGAATGAGAGCCGGGACCAACGTGCTTTCCAAGCCACGCAGGGGGTCTTGGCAGTGGCGGTACCTTCATAGAAGCAGAGAAGCCTGGCTTGCCCTAATAAAATCATAATTCACAACAACAAAATCAATAAAATATATATTCAAAAAATTCCAGTCAATTAACTCGAACTCAAACATTCATGACATAGGAATACCATTTCGAAATCCGAACTAGCGCTAACTTTGGGCTAGGTTCGCGCCAAATTCGGAATTCGGCTCTAAACGCTATACAATGCGTTCAAATGCGCCATCTCGCTCACACTTAGTCTGGCTTTTACCTGGCTTGCATTTCCTTTCTCTGTCTCGCAGTTTTCGCATACAAATTGCTATAGAAACGTTTACATTTCTGCCCTCCCGAACCTAAAGTGCAGTAACAGCAAAAACACGAATTCGAGAAAAACGCGCTTAAAGTTTAGAATTCATAAAAATATATCTTAGAGAGACTTTTAGCTAAAACCTTGAATGCATGGTGAAAGGATATGTACAAAACTGAAATACTAAACATTGTTACCTTAGTTTTTTTTATAAAAACTATAATTATGCCCATTTTTATTTTTTAGCCCCTATTACTACACACAGTTTTTTTACAAAATCTTTTTAAAACCTGATTTAAATGCAGTAAATCCTGTTATTACTGCATTTTAGACTTTTTTCCGCGATTATTACTAACTAAAGTGCAGTAATATTGTGAAAATACTGCTATTTAATCTGTTTAGCTACCCGTAACTGACAAAGTTTCCCATTCAACCTTGAACCTTATGTTTTAGCGATAAAGTTGAAAATCTATTAAAGAAATTTGATAGATTGTAGTAGCTTGATATAGGTACAGATAAAGTGTAGAAATAGAATTAAACATTTAAAAAACGAAACAAACTAATTAATAAGTCTTCATTGTTTGTATGAAGTACCTACTTTATTTTACTCGTCTACATCAAATTCAAGTACCTACTTCGTTTGTAGGTACTGTTTTTGGGAATGGGGAGATTTTTCCAAAATACAACCTATTTTGAGGCATTAAGGAACCTAATTGTTTTATTATATTTCGCTTCCTTCCTTAATCGATACCTTTAGGGCCCGTTTTTTGAGTAAAGATTGGCAAAGGTTTTTTATTTTAAGCAAAACATCTGCTTAGAGTCAGATTCGTCAAAATCTTTTTTGTAGAAAAGGTAGTACTTTCCTCTTTGGACCAACGGGGCAATTGCGTAACACATTATCAATCGGGATCGGTTTCATTTTGACAGTTCAACAACATTCATTGCGTTATTTACGTGTTGAGCAGACAATTTTTTCGAACTTATGAAGGCAATGGATTAGCAATTTGCTTCAAAATGATTCAGATTCCGACTGATAGTGTGTTACGCAATTAGGGTGCAGAACTTCAACTATGTCTCTTAAGTAAACCCTGTTCCCCTCGTTATCCTTAATTTTTTTTTGTGCCACGTGTGATTTTAAGTTATAGAAATCTGTAACCTCCATTATTTTAGATACTACGAGTACCTTCCCCAACTTGAGTGACTACGTAACCGCATTGACGAAATCCCTAAAATCATAAACATAACTTGCCTTTCTTTCGCAAAGATTGTTCCACAAAGTGGTGAAAAGAATCGGCTGACATGAACGTGTGCCCTGGTTCTGTGTGGCACCGATGTTACAACTATTTATAATTTGTAATTACAAAATTTCCAACAAGTTAATGTGCAGTAAATACTGCACTTTAATTAGGAATTTAAATAAAAAATATTTTGTTTTAACTTTTGCAGTATAATCAATTTGTATGCGTAGAATAAATACTGCACTTTAGTAAGTTTTTTCTTTTAATCTTTTAGAACAAACTACCATTTTAAGTGTCACAAAATATCATAAAATACTGCAGTTTAGTTAGGAAACAGAGAAAAATCTGGTGCAGTATTCATTTTACTGCGGTTTAGCTGGTAAACATAATAATATTTTAATAGATCTGTAATAATTTTGCTGTTACTTCATCCGAAATAAATTAAAATAAAATAATTCATTGGAGCTACAAAAAAAGAAGAAAAATCAGCTGATAGCTAATAAAATGGGGATTAAGAATATATATTTAACTCAAAACCGACCAAAATGCCTATTACTGCACTTTAGGCTCAGGTGGGCAGATTTGTTGATATATTGGTAAGTACTTGTACACAGAGTTCTATGAAATGAAAAGCCAGGCTTTTGAGAGGCATGAAGTTCGCGCAAATGCACTATCCGCGCGTTGCGTTGACCCGCGTAAAGTTAGTTGCGAAAGCACGTGTGGCGGGCGCGATGAGTCGATGACACGACGCGACTCAAACAAATTGTTATTGTTTTGAATACTTTGAGAATTAGTTTTATTATTTGAAAAAAATATTGATTGTGGTGATTGGTGATGTCATTCCCTATGATTTTGTAAATGGTTAATGAATATAGTGTTCTTTTATCATTGTGTTCGGAATCTGTCATCGAAAAGGTACGTAAATACATTGAGTTTTCTGCAATCTGCCAATAAATAACTCTTTACTTCACCGTAGCCAATCTTAAATTACTGTCGGACTGCCGGTAGGTACTTCTCGGAAATAAAAACAAGTATTTTTGTCAGTCAAGAAGACAGAATAAATAAAATAGGTACCTACTCATTCGATCGTTTATTAGGTATGAATATGATATGACAAACCTATGTTAAAATTATCAATTGACTTTAAAATGTAAGTACCTAATTCATAAAATAATGCGTACGAGAAAATAACAATAAATCGATAGTAAAATTTGGAGGCCATCTAGTGCATTTTGATTGAACAAATTTTGCTAGTGACAAACAAAATGAAAAAAGGTCCGGCTAAGCGATGTGGTTCATTTATTTTACGCATTCATTAGTATAGATGGCGCTTATGACAATTACGTACTGATGCTTGAAATAAGTAGTACGTCTTCGTATTTTAAAGGTTTTCTTACCAAAATTATAATAATGATGTTAGTACTACTAACAACCATTAACAACAAGAAAATCAGCCAATCCCTCAGTTGGGCGTTTTTTTTATACCTTGAAAATCTGTTGGCTTGCCCTAATTTTGACCCCTAGGCACGCCACTGGGTCTTGGTATGTGAAGATGGTCACCCATCCACGGTCCAACCGCGGCAAGCTTAGCTTAACCGGATGATCGACCCGTGCGGCTGTTATTACTTAGCCACAAGCCCCTCAAGTCTTTAAGTTTTAACTTCTGTCGGCATTAACCACGACTGTCTATGTTTTTTTTTGTGTGAACGATGGACTACTATTGCAGTAAAAAAAAAAAATGTTGTAATTACCTTGATTTGAATAGTCCCCATCTTGACCTGAAACGCCAAAAAACGATTGCTTTTAAATATTATATTCTATGTTATAGGTTTGGTTTCCGCACTTAGTCCTTCAAGTAGACTATTTTGCGTGAATATTTTATTCTCTTGGAATGTTGAACAAAATATCGCGTTGGCCGGGAGTTTCTTTTGACCATAATTGTGAAAAATATTTCTTAGGCTGGATCTTTCTGTGTCGACAACGAAACGACGGCCTGCAAGCTTTCTAGGTGTCAGACTCTTCAGTTAGATCATTCATTCTTGTATACATAAAATACCATCACGCCTATAATTTCCGAAGGGTTAGGAAGAGGTACTTATAGTACATCCACATTTCGCCAGTTGTGTAAAGTCCTATGTAATAGGGGTCGACCCTATAGCCATCAATCTGACCCAAATCCAGATTCCGGGCTGCTTCTGAGAAATCCCAGATGGTAAAACCCAATAACACTTTTCCCGACCCGGGAAACGAACCCAGGACCTCATGGTCAGCAGTAGCGGTTGCGTCCACTAGACCAACGAGGCAGTCATGTTTAGGTCCCATGTGATAGTGGGCAGGCACTATTGCCATCAATTCTAATAATTATTTTTATTTACTAGCTGCGCCTCGCGGTTTCGCCCGCGTAAATGTCGATCCCGTGGGAATATCGGGATAAAAAGTAGCCTATATATTAATCCAGGGTGACAGCTACCTCCATACAAAATTTTATCAAAATTGGTCCAGCCGTTTGAGCGTGGAGAAGTAACAAACATATAAACAAACACACACACTCACAAACTTTCGCCTTTATAATATTAGTGTGATTTATTTACCTCTGTAAGCCGGCGAGCCATACTCATCGCCCGACGAGAGCGCGTACGACACGTTGGGACTGTATACCGTGCTGGCGTAGTCGCCCGGCGCTATCAGACCTGGTAATATCTTCTTCTGCGGCGAGTCTTCCAGGCTATAAGGAGACAAGATATTTATTAGCATCGAGGTATCAACGAAGGAATATGTCTAGCTCCAAATCATAACAAAACTATTAACATACCCCCTTACTAAAAAACGTTGTATAGCGTCTGTATAGTTACACAACGCTTTGTCTTCTTCTTTCGAAAGTCATATTACTGACGACTAAAAGAGAGAAATCTGTGTGTAACTATTCATCTGATATAATTCATACTAATATTATAAATTCGAAAGTAACCTTTTCACGCCTAAACCACTGAACGGATTTCGATAAAATTTGGCAGAGAGATAGATTGCATCCCGGGAAAGGACATAGGATAGTTGTTATCGACATAACTCGCGGGCGAAGCCGCGGGCGGAAGCTAGTCCGTTTATAAGTAAGGGGGATAGTCTTCCAATAAAAAGCATTGTTGTGTTTTGTTTTACAGAAAGTAAATATGCCGTAGTCAACGTCATCCTTGAAAAGATAGGCCAGAATAACATTGATAAATGCAATTTAAACAATATGTGATCTTCAACTGATAAGAATCATTCCGATTATCATTTACTATCAAATAATCTGGTATGACACACATAACTTTACGGCTGCTTAACTGAAGGGTAGGCAGAGGTAAGTTTAGCGCACTGACATCACCGGTAACGTTTTAAAGTCCTTTGCTATAAGAGGACAAGTCTATTACCATCAATCATCTGCCCACCCTTCTGGTCACCCAGATCACAAAACGCCCGATCTTGAAATCTTACCAGGACCCTATGCCCAGCAGTCGCACTTGTGGCTACACATCGAGACAGTCATCCAGTATTCTTTTTGACTATCGGTCATTATCATCCATATTTATAAATGGGAAGGTAACTCTGTGTGTCTGTTAGGTACGGATTTCGATGAAATTAGGCACACATGTAGACTATGACCATAGGACATGGGATACTTTTTATTCCAATAGCACGTTCCCGTGGTTTCGTGGTGGGTGATAGTATTCACCTTCAAAGCGGGCGAAGCTGCGGGCATAAGCTGGTTAGCATATTTGTTTAATCTGCGTTCGCGATTTACTTGCCAAAAATGTAAACAAATAAAGAATTTACAGAAAAATAACTTTAATTCCTACACAATAAATTTCAATTTACGGTACAACTTCAATTTTTTTTACAACTTTTTCAATAAGCACTAGTCACTCTGAAATCAACTTAATTACCATTAAAATAAAGTTGTTATTTGTTTAACTTAGTAGTTAAATAGAGCTTAAATATGTAATAGCTCTATCTAGCATTAATACTGACTCTCTAGAACTGTTCCCAGTGGTGTTGGCTGACAGTGGACTGTTGCCCAAATCTCTGGAGTGAGACTTGACGTGGTGTGCTCTCTCGCCATGACGCGAGGACGTACTCGATGACGGCTCCTGCAATAAAGGAGAGATTGGAAGTTAGAAGTCCTGTAATACTAGCATATCTGGACTCATGCAGTGTAACTATAGTCCGACTTTTAATTAGCTGCAGTAAAATGACACTTCTTAATAACTCATTTCGGACTGAGTTTAGAGATATGCATGTCAAATAAGAATCGTTTGTTACACTATTCTGTAATAGAAAAACAAGAGTTGGTTGATGGCCGCGAAAAAACAAAAAGACGCCAATTTCAGTCATTTAAGTAACACATAAGCTGTCATTTTACTGCAGCTAATTAAAAGTCCGACTATAGTACCAGTTGTACCTAATGCAACTCTAGTGAGATAGATCACCAAATGCAGGGCGTGTGCAAAGTATTGGTGTGACACCCTTTGGTGGTGAGTTTCATACATTACAAGTACTTCTACATGCCACACTCTCTCTCACAGTTTATACTGTTTTTAAAGAAACTGTGGTTGATTTCTGGTTGCAGTTTATAACTCCTTACTTTATTTGCTAACATAATAAGTGCACTGGTCCTATTTAAATTTCAAATCGTTTATTGCAATCCATAATGTACAATTACAGGTGGTGAATAAAAAAAGAATAGAAACAATTATGGACCCTGTCGAGCACAGCCAATTTTTAAATAAGCAGAGAGAGGAAGAGCGCTTTATTAATTTTAATTTTATTTATTATGAAGAAGGCATACAAGCTCATTGGAATTCTGTGGCCATAAATCGAATGAATCCTTAAGTTTTCAGATTGATTGATAAAATTAATATTCTGTCTTAGACTTAACATAAGTTACACTATTACTATTTTATTGGAACTATAAACAAGAACTATGTACAGGCAAAAAGAAACCGATATTAATTTGCCAAAAACCTTAATTTATTAGGTGTTTTCATTAAATCAATTTATCCTGTTTTCTACATAACGTATTAGAAAAAGAAGAATTGCAAGCAATTAGTTACTTTTATCAGTTCATTGTTGTACCAAAACATTTTGTAACCTATTCTTCAATTAATTTCTAATCAAAAACTATTCAGTCCATTCAGACAAAACTAAAGCCTCATAGGCTGAACTTTGGAAAGGCCTCTATCCAGCAATGGACTGCGATAGTGACTTGATTGATAGCCTCTTAATAAACCTCTTCATGTCTATAATGTGCCTATCAGACAATAGCCATGACTAATGGATTTATACATGGCAATGATGATGATTGATAACTAGATATGATGCTTGAACATCACGTCAAAACATTGATTGACATGACAACTGAGGTATTCAAATTAATTGATAGATTTTATGACTGACTATCTTCGTGTATGGGTCTGCTAGCTTGTTTTGGAAATTATTAAAAGTTTATAAAATACTAGCTCACACCCGCGACTTCGACCGCATGAAATTTCTTGTTCCCACGACTCATCGCGTGCCCGCGCTATTACTACGTTTTCATTTATTGTGCTTTCTGACTTTTTTCTTTTTGTTTGGCTCCTTAGGGTTAGGCCTAGCGTCTGCCGGGGCAGCGGGATTGTCCGAAAGATTTGACACTCCCTTCCGCTCCACCCAGAGCGGGACCCCGGGTCATTTGATGATTTTCCATCCGCAAAAAAAAAGGTCTTAGCGTGTTGCCTATAGCCTTCCTCAAGAATTGGGCTACCACACACAAAAAAAAACAAATCCGACTGGTAGTTCCATTAAGTATAGACATAAAGAGTATTAGGGTCAGGATTTAAGGCGGTAATCTCGTAGCCCTTCCAAAATAGATTTAAGGCGGTAATCTCGTAGCCCTTCCAAAATAGATTTAAGGCGGTAATCTCGTAGCCCTTCCAAAATAGATTTAAGGCGGTAATCTCGTAGCCCTTCCAAAATAGATTTAAGGCGGTAATCTCGTAGCCCTTCCAAAATAGATTTAAGGCGGTAATCGCGTAGCCCTTCCAAAATAGATTTAAAGAAATACTGTTCCGCAGTTTCTAACTACCATACGGACAAAGTGCAAAAATTCGAAGACGTGTGACATCTACGAACCCGCACTGGGCCCGCGTGGTGGATTACGGCCCACACCCTCTCACAGAGAGGAGGCCCGTGTCCCAGCAGTGGGAACATTATAGGCTGATTATGTATGTTATGTATACGGAACAAGTGTGTATATGATATTTTAAATAACATAACTATGATTTCATAACTTAGCAACACTCAGGGGGATTACATACCGCATACCTTCTATAACCTTTCTCAATCATAAACTATTGCAAACCGCATTCAATCGCAACTTATGACCAAACAGACATTAGTACAACATTTCTTGCTACCTAGATTTCTTTAAAGGTGTTTGTATCTAGGTTATGGGGCGTGCGCATCATTTTCGTTCTACATAATTAGAGAGTACGTACTATCAACCGCACGCAAGGACGTCGAAAACCGTCCTTAATGTTACAAATTAAAGTCGCCGTCAAACTCAAATTGTTACATGTATGTGTGGCTGATGGTACATAGGTATTGCGAACCTTTTATAGACTACTTTCTACTTCATAATGTCGTAGGTCAATCGTCTGGTGCACTGAAACGGTACTTGAACAATGGTGTTATCTTTGAGATGTTTTGTTCTGTTGAAGCTGTAGTTTAAGTATTGTATAACGTAACGTATGTTTAAGAGTTCAGAGGCAAATGTTACAGAAATTCTTTACCTACGTGCCGTGTGCCCGCTGGAATTTCCCATCTGTAAAAACTGGTCACACAGTGGGTCTCCTGCCACCGTACAATACAACACGACACAAAAAAACACGTTTCTTTTATGGGGACCCTTTAATTTTTAACTTAAAAATTCCGTGAAGTGAAAATTTCAACTATTTCAAAAGATACAAGAATTATATACCATTGGCAAAAAGCACAAAGAAAGAAAAATATTTTATATGGGACACGCGAAGGAAATATAAACAGTAAATATGAACAGTGCAAGCTAAATAAAAGCTTGTAAAAAGGAGCATTAAGAACTAACAAAATTATATTAAAAACAACAAAAAAAATTACCTATGCGAAGCCAAAAAGGCTCATACTAATAATCTCAGCATAATGCTGCGATATTTAAAAATACCGCAGCGCAGAAAGACTCATTGATCAACTTATTATCAGCAATTCCTTGCTTTATTGTCTACCATTCCTCTATCATGACTCATACAGTCCACACAACTTTCACAAAGTACCGTTTCGTCTTTGTTTATATCTTTTACTTCCCTGATAAAATAGATATAAGTACATAACAATACGCAACTACCTGCATTCTGACAGGCGTATAATAAGTAGTTTCAAGGTGATAATGAACTCGTCATCCGTACCATTCACGTGAAACATGTGGACTAATAATTATGAGACCAGCACTTAAGGTACTCGAGTACCTTCTATAATAGTTTTTGTTTGTATACCTGGCGAATAAGTTAGTTCTTTGTACTGCAGTAATACATTACACTAACGTGGTGGAGGAAAGTTTGTTAGAAAATACTGAAACTGTGGTACTTTGGTGAGGGATGTTAGGTAATTTTAAATTGAGGACAATTTTGTGTTACCTATTATACTGTTGTGTGTGAAATCGGTCAATATTGTGGTTTCGGCATTTACCTTTACATTCGTCAAACTACGTACAAAATAAGGAAACTAGCTACAAACTTGGCAAAACAAATACATCACCAACACTACATGCTCAAATCACGGCAAAAAAACATCCAGAATCTCACCTACGGAATAAAAAAATACATATTAATTGCCTAGTCGCGGCTACGCATGCCCCCCGCCCACTTACATATTCCTTCGAATTAAATTATGATTTTAGCTGACACCTAGGAAGATTAAGGTGCAGAAAGGAAAGTCTTATTCGCCCATTTAACCCGTAGGTACTAATTTAACTGATCCTCTAAAAACTTATTGACCTTCTAAATAAGTACATTTTTTAAATGATTGAACCTCAAAAAACTTTTCGGTTCGCACACTGTTATTATTAAATGAGACTCTTTTTAACTTTTTGGGCTTCTAATTATGCACACTTTTTTTAATAAATGAGCCTCTAATTAACTTTTTGGTCTTCTAATGATGCACAGTTTTTTACTAAATGAGCCTTTTGTTAACTTTTGGGCTTCTAATGATGCACACTTTTTTTAATAAATGAGCCTCTTATTAACTTTTTGGTCTTCTAATGATGCAGTTTTTTAATAAATGAGCCTCTTGTTAACTTTTGGGCTTCTAATGATGCACACTTTTTTTAATAAATGAGCCTCTTATTAACTTTTTGGTCTTCTAATGATGCAGTTTTTTAATAAATGAGCCTCTTGTTAACTTTTGGGCTTCTAATGATGCACACTTTTTTTAATAAATGAGCCTCTTATTAACTTTTTGGTCTTCTAATGATGCAGTTTTTTAATAAATGAGCCTCTTGTTAACTTTTGGGCTTCTAATGATGCACACTTTTTTTAATAAATGAGCTTCTTATTAACTTTTTGGTCTTCTAATGATGCAGTTTTTTAATAAATGAGCCTCTTGTTAACTTTTGGGCTTCTAATGATGCACACTTTTTTTAATAAATGAGCCTCTTATTAACTTTTTGGTCTTCTAATGATGCACAGTTTTTTAATAAATGAGCCTCTTATTAACTTTCCCTCACAGTTGGCCGCAGTAACTAACCTGACGCACCCCGGATCTAGTATTTTTAGGACGTTCACAAAACGAGGCGCAATCATTATATTAGAGTGTTCAAAAATATTTTTAGGAAACCAAAATGGAATTTTTTTGAGGATCGATTATATGTACACCCCCCCCCCCCCCTTATTAAATCCCTCAGCTTAGTAAAAGGCTGCGGTCGCACTATTACTAGGCCATTTAATTCCTCAAATGACCCAGTCCTAAGTGCAAACAACACGGCAGACACGGGGGTCACCAGTTATGAACTTATGAGACATCAGAGGTTTCTATCCTTGAGATCAAGTTGACATAGTGTCTGGCACTCGGCGCATGTCCGTTGAGTTTAATTAACTAATAAATTCCCAGTTCGGAAATGTGTCCACTGGTTGGCATTAGTTTGTCGTATTAAAGGATTACTGGAGCAGATGATTAATTATTAGGGTGTAATTAAATGAGAATAGAAATAAATATCACCAGGCGGTGTGATGCCGTCCAAAAAAGACCGCTTTTTCGACCGGTATCT
Organism: Oligia fasciuncula; assembly: GCA_963082905.1. Lineage (NCBI taxonomy): Eukaryota > Metazoa > Arthropoda > Insecta > Lepidoptera > Noctuidae > Oligia > Oligia fasciuncula. The sequence goes on from OY720411.1 coordinate 9,292,415, forward strand.
GTATTGGTATGAGTATCTTTTAATGGCAAAAACTGGTTAAATGATCATGTATTAAGAAGAACAGTGTTCATCTAATTGATTCAAAACCGCATGAGAACCGTCACCTATTTGGGAGATCCGAAGCTACGATGCCACCCATACAGGATCGACAGACACAAAAAGGTGTAATTAGTAGGGTTTTATACACGCCGCTATTTGATTCAGGGGTTAAGTTAAAGTAAGAACAGACAAGCGTTTACACCATCGCGGACACAAATCCCTTTTTGCTGTAGCGGCATCTACATCGCCACATATGAACTACCCATCACAGTGACGTCACGCAAAATCCTGCATCGCGCAACTGACATATACAACGTGGAACTACAATGGCAAAATTAATTTAACACACGGGAAGGTTAGTTCCCACCTATTTCCTCCTCCAATATTGGACCAACTTAAAAGATCTATATAATATAAAAGGAGAAACTGACTGACTGACTGACTGACTGACTGACATATCAACGCACAGCCGAAACTACTGGGTCTAGGAATGTGAAATTTTGCACAAGGCTTCCTTTTATAATGTAGGGGAGCACTAAGGGGTTTTTGGAAATTCAACCTTTAAGGGGGTGAAAAGGGGGGATTTCGTTTGTATGAAAAATCTTATTCCTTGAGTTAATAAACTTGAAACTTGGCACGAATACTTATCTAAGTAAATTATTAAGTTTGGCATTTTTTGTTTTTCTTAACTACCCCCTAAAGGGAGATTGGGGGATGTCAAAGTTTGTATGGAAGAATTTTAACGGACTGTCCGATTAACTCGAAACTCAGTCTTTATACTTAAGACCAAAAATAGAGAATAACGTGTATCAGGGTTTTTCGAAAATGTACCCCTAACGGGGTGAAAAGGGGTAGTTAATTTTACAGGGGAGGATTTTACTGCGTGGCTTGATTTACTCGAAAATTGGTATAAATAATCTTTGAGTCAAGTAATGAACACATCACAAACTATTTTTCGAAATTCCACCCCTGTGGGGGTGAAAAGCGGGGATACAGTTTATATGAAAAATCTTATTCATTTGGTTAATAAACTTGAAACTTGGCACGAAAGTAAATTATGAAGATTGGCACTTTTTGTTTTTCTAAACTACCCCCTGAAAGGGGATTGGGGGGTGTCAAAATTTCTATGGATGAATTTTAACGCACGGTCCGATTAACTCGAAACTCGGTATTTATACTTAAGACCAAAAATAAAGAATAACACGTATCAGGGTTTTACGAAAATCTACCCCTAACGGGGTCAAAAGGTGTAGTTTTAGTTTAAAAAAATACCCTCACAGAGGATTTAGGGGGTTACAAAGTTAATAGGTTAGAAAAATATGTAACCCGCTGTCGGATTGACTCTAAACTCGGTAAAAAAGTGGGTAAGTGTTTTAGGGTTTTTCAAAACTAGACTCCTACCAAGGTGGAAAAGGGTAATAAAGTTTAAGGGGTGGATTGCTGGGAAATATAGTAGGAAATGCTGTATCCACTAGCAGGAATAGCGCCACCAGTGGTTCGCAGAGCACGGGCTCCAGCGAAAGAGCCAAAATGGTCTCCGACATGACCCTTTGCACGACAACATCCTTGTGCCACAAAGGCTGAAAAGCCGAAACAGTTTTTTCAAGTGTGTTGTCACTGGTGAACCATGACAAGAAAAACCCAAACCGGTCGTCCCACCCGCTGAAGACCTCCCACCTGGACATGAGTAACCTTGGGTAACCTGGAAGTCTTTAAACAGACTCCGGACCCAGGTTAGCTGAAGCAAGGAAAACCTGTTCAGGTGGAGATTCATAGACGACTCCGCCTTGGAGTGTAAATGTGGTGCTGTTCCACAAACGATGGAACACTTAATATCGTGTCCTGCATGTCCTGTCAGCTGCACGTTATAGGAACTGGTGGAGCTGGTAATGGCACCAAACAAGTAGCCGAATTCTGGGCCGAGTCCATTTAGATTGCTATCGACACGCTAAGAAGAAGAAGGGGTGGATTTTACTGCTTGCTTCCATTAACTCGAAAATGAGTGGGTATCGGTCTTTGAGTCAAGTTATGGATACGTCATCCCAAACGATTTTTCAAAAATCCACCCTTGTGGGGGTGAAAAGCGGGGATCCTGTTTATTTGAAAAATCTGATTCCTTTGATCTACAAACTTAAAAATTGACCCGAATACTTATCAATATACATAAATGATAAACAACATATTCGAAATTTTTAGAGGAAAGTATGAAATACACGCGGACGAAGTCGCGGGCAAAGTGCTAGTATTTCATAAACTGAATAAGAAGGATATATACTGTGTCCCTATGTTTTTCTTTTTTCATTAATAGTTGTCAAATTTGTACGACAAAAACGCGAAGCCGTATACGTGTTAAATTAATGTCGCTATTAAAGCGCCACGCTGCCTGTATACGTCCCGACATCAACCGCCGTCTGTCGGGCAGTTGCCGACCAGACACAGCACCCGTCTGGTCGGAGGGATAAGTGAATTTTACACCCTGTTCCTCATATTGCCAAGCTTTACCCAACAATATTTCCTTGGGACAGTTCATCATAGCAGTTTGCGGAACATACGTTCAAGTTCATCTGACGTCTACGCTCCGTTAAACTAACAACTGTAACTATTCATTATCCCATTATAGTTATATTATACTCATATTAGCAACGAGGTACCAATTAACTACCGAGGACACACGAGACCTAACATTTTAGAACAATTACGGCTGTTTCGCACATCGATTAGTACAATGGAACTGCATGAATGAACATCTCTTATCGTTTGCCTTATTTAGATTAAATGTAGACCAGTTTTCATCGAGATTATAGCCAATCAAGGCACGTGCAAGTATTCTACAAGAATTAATCAATCAAAAATTTTATTGCATAACACAGTTTCAATAACAATCTTAATTATTTTGAAGGATGTTGCTAATCCACTGCTTCGAAAAATTTGTCTGTTCAATAACGCAATGAATGTTGTTGAACTGTCAAAATGAAAGCCATTGCTGATAGTGTTACGCACTTGCCTCGCTTGTCTTTTAGTCGAGTGCAAATCGTTTAGACAGGATCTTATGAGTGCAGATTTAATACAAGAGCTAGGTGTCATCTCTATATGAGCCAGAATTGCGAATCAGGCATGTTTGCGAATGGTCCTATTCTCCAGAAAGACAAGGAAATGGCTTTAGTCACCACATGGGGCATCCCAGAAATCACTGCATTTTAATCATTTCAAAACGACAAAACGCTATCTAAACACTTCCTTTTGAATCAGTGAATCACGTTTTTTGAATAAATCCGACTTATCAAAGAAACGTTGTAATAATGTGGGAGGCAAAAAAAAACCCTAAATTGTTTACTCACACTGACAACATGATGAACAGTCGAAGGAGACTGCACCCTGGACCTGATGACGGCATCATCCGTCACCACAGCCGGATCCCTCGTAAGGTCTGCCGTAGACGGAGACTGGCTGCGACTGGACCCCTTGCTGTGGCCGTGGCCCACGTGGAGTGTGTCCATCTCCTGAAGAAACCCTTACATGGGATCCACACGCATTAGGAACTTGTGTTATCTACTATTTATTGCTGTGTTAGTTCATAAGCTTGATAGGTCGGTCAGTGATCTCGCCATCGCGTTGTTTTATCTGGAATAATAGATACGGCTAATTAGAAAAATTAGAACTGTGAACTATCCGCCGCAATATATTATTGTTTATGTCGCCGCATTATCGTGAGTGCCCTGCACATATCAAAAAGTATTCTGTGGCCCTGCATTATATTGTAGTCCACAGAGTACTTTGATAAGACTAGTAATAGAGACCAATCTTGTTCCGTGGAACAGGTCATAAGAAACTAGCGCCACCTGATATTCATAGTTAGAACTACACCTAGGTACCTTTTTTTTATACCGGTATGCTTATAGCTATATATTTTTAGTTTATCATTTCAGGGATTGATAAATGAAATACAGTGTTATTTAGCTAATCATGTTTTTATTTATTATTTATTTGATCGCCAACAGAGGCTACAAGTTTGACAAGGACAAACACATTAAAATAAATCACAATACAATACACGAAAGACAATACACAACCACTCATAAAATTACTTTCTGGTCACAAATATGGATTAGTCGGAGGAACTTTTGCTCAATTTAATGACAAACGCACAACGTTACACAGAAAGATCACAAAAATATCGCTAAAAAACCAACGTAGTTATCAGACATTTGTATTGGGGATACCAATTTATTGATAGTAAAACCACCAAAGAAATTCTACCACCATCAATGAATGTTTGCAAAATATTGGTGAAAATGATTGCTTGAAATATTGATCGAATTGAAAATATTGATCGAAAAATAATGAAATGTCATACTTTGCGATAAATGTAAATAAAACCGTTGACTTATTTTAAAATATTTTTTGGATACACAAAACCGAAGTCAAATAAAAATATACTATTTTAGTAGTAATGAGCTACAGATGTATCAAAGTTGCGATTGGTTGCAATTATTTTTAGAGCCATCTATTCGAATTAATAGTGAACTTGCTTCAGAACTGCCATCTTTTGATCATATTTGTTGTATCCGAGCAATTATAATCCGACAAAATTAAAAAACACATTCAAACTTATGTTGTACAGATACAACTTAATACTTCCTGATTTTGTATCATTGTACCCACTGCTGTCCCCAGTTTTTTGTACTAAGATTGAGTACCCTGTTGTAGTCTGTGCGTGAGTGTTTGACAGTTTGTCAATTTTTTTTTTTTTTATCACCTTTTTTTTATGTCTTACATATAGGTGGCGTAATTAAGGCGGGCTCACCGATATAAAACTTTTTGATGGATAAAGGCTACTTTGGCCCATAGATAAATACCTTACAGATTAACATATTATAATAGTACAATGTGTGTGTTAGTGTATAATGCCTAGATGATCCCATTTACTTCCCATGAAACATCTAAGACCATTAAGATACTGAAGTTTTAACAACTTGACAGCCCACGGCCCACTCTGTCAGCTTCGCAGTTTGGATGCAGTTGACTTAACTGCTTCGAAACCTAGTTATGACCAACTGCATCCAAACTGCGAAGTTGCAGCTGGGACGCAGTTCAAATGCAGTCCCATCTGTTTAGACCACTGACCTGTATTTATGATAGAGGTCAGTGGTTTAGACCCTTAAATAGCGTGACATATTTTATCCTAGATACAAACAAACGATAAACTTGTTTTTCGGTGTTCGAAACAAAATATATCGGTGTTTATATCGCCGGCTTAGATTCTGTTATGACGGTAGATAAGCCGATAACTGGATTTGCACACATGGAACGCTAAGCGCTAAAACAAACGATATATTTGGCGTCGATTTATTGAGGGCATGTGTTACTCAATATAATGCTGGATTTATTGGGCGGTCAGAGTATTTTGAATCATCATGCTTTTCCTGAACTATGGTTAGTAGCTACTAGCTACCCGGTAAAACAAATGTTACTGAATAGCTCATTTGCTATAGTATTTTTCACGAAGCATCTGAATTGGGGTATGCTCAAAATTGAAATGCTCAGTAGATATTGTACCGAAGGATTTGAAATTGAAACGTAGGATAACGAGCTGACCAAATAGCTTTAAGAGCTGATCTGGTTCCCTTATCCATTTTTAGGGTTCCGTACCTCAAAAGTAAAAAAAGGAACCCTTATAGGATCACTTTGTTGTTCGTCCGTCTGTCTGTCAAGAAGACCCTTTATCTCGGGAACGCGTGCAGGAGGTACCTATCGAGTTGGAATTAAAACCGTATACTCAGCTCTACAGACCCTTGAAGCTGTGAAAAAATCAAAGACCTAAGTTAAGGTGAAAAAAAGATACGGCCGTTTATGCCGCAAAAAACGTATATTTCGACACTCTCAAGGGAATCAAAATTTGTAGGGTACTTCCCGTTGATCTAGAATAATGAAATATGGCAAGAAGCAAGATCATGTCATTCATAGATACACCCTCGGTGCGCAAGTCCGACTCGCACTTGTTTTATAAAACCGAGCTATTAACAAGAAAGCCAACTGAAGGACGGGCAGCAGCACCACTGTTTTGAAAGAATCCTAAAGACAAGCCAACTTGAATAAGTAATGATTAGCCAATGTTTAACCATACATTTTTGACGTTAACTTTACGCAACGTTTGTGAATAAAGGGGTTTAAGTTCAAGTTCACTTTAATAACCAAAACACAGGTACGAAACATAGCAAACGTCACAGCTGTCAGCCGGTGCCAGCAAGTCTAGCCGTCTGCCAAATTGTTCAAACATTGAACACTATTCCTAAGGCATTCCGTATCGGCGCAAAATGTCTGAGTGCTAAACTTGGGTGTCCCCCAAACCGTAACCAAATACTGTTGACACGACTTTGGTGATGTAATGCAAACAGCCGCTTTAGTTCAGGTTGTTCAATTATCTTAAAGGCTGCTGCTGATAAAAGTAAGAAGTGCTCTTCATTTCTAGGGCTGGCAGTTTTATTAGGGCTTTCCATCTTCGTCTTTTTCTTCTGAAGAAGTATTACATAACGACGCGAAAACGGCCACAGCCATCCTTTATCTACACACATAGATCAAACTCCTGGTGAAAAGGTTTTAATTTGCCGCAGAAAGAGACAAAAGAGAAGTTCGCAAAAAGCAAAATCTAACCTCTGTCGCTTACTCTTTGGGTGAAACAGTCGTGACGATCAGGATGCATTAATCAATATATCCATAAAATCACTTTATATACCAATTAAAACTTCGAGGTAAACAGACATAATCTTAATTTTAATACTGCAATGAATTGGCGAACTATTACCGCGATTGACCTACATTTGATAGCTGGTGCTTTACGAGGGAGCCGTTAATCTTTACGACTGACTGATTGGATGTAGCATAAATTGGATACTGATGTGTTATATCAATTGCCTATTGAAGCCCAAAGCTGGGAATAGCCAGCAAAGAGCGTAGTCTACAATTATGAACAAGTGATTGAAGATTGTGAAGCTAGCACTTGCAACACCATATTAAGTAGAGATGCTCTTCGACGATTGATTGTACCATTTTGATTGGTTCAAATAAAGGGTAAATCACGAAAGTGTGAAAACTGAATTTCAGCCGTTAGGGTGGCTGGTAGCAGCAGCTAGATGATAGTAGCCGAGGATTCAGATAAAACGCGTGCGATCGGAGAGGCCTGCAGTAGATTGCTATTGACTGAAAATGATAAAGAAGACTCTCGGCAGCACAAGTGCGAATGATTACGACTAATAGAGAAGTATGGTAGAAAAAGACTTGTTGCGCCGACCTCAAATAAATGGGATAAGGTGGATAAGGACAAGAGAATGATGAAGTGCGAATCTAGAAATCGCGACACAGCCCACAGGCGAAGTAGGATATACCATTACCTATATAATAATTATCTCTTCAGTTTATAGTCCGCTGTTATATTATTCGAAGGTTATTTGTATACAAATTCACATGATATGAAATGTAATTTATAATCTATTTTGTTTTGCTTTTTAGTGTCCTCTCATAGTACTTGTTTGATACTTTTAATCTTATTCCAACCTCTGTCCAACATGTTTGCAATAAACTAATTTGAGTTGGTAATGTTGGTATGATCTCGCCGACGCACGCGACGTGCGCGGTGGTAACCCAGTAAGTAAAACAATGTTTGTTTTTGTTTCAATTCAAAATGGCCGGTTTGACGTTGCTATATTTTGAGAACAACTACAAACAATACGTTCTAACTAATCTAAAAGGTTGAGACTTGTGAATCACTCGCCCTTTTGCGGTGTGTCTGGTATGACTAAGACTTTGTAAGGTTTGCTGCGTAAATATTCCTTGTTCAACATCCTCGTAAGCATAAAGTGAAACTGTTTTTAAATTAATGACACGATCAATAACCGCTATTGGCACGTGTGAGTAGTGAGTGACGTGCCTATCCAGTCAGTGTGATTGTCAACACTTGTTCATAGTATGAAGAAGTCTAACTCTAATGTAATTGACTATCAATATGGACAGACTCAGGCACTAGTCAAACTGCCGACGATTAGCGAAAAGCGAGTAGAGCTAGTAACTAGAAATGAGTTGACGAGCGACGAGCAGCGAGTGTGCAGTGTAGTTCGGAAAGTTGTGTCGCTGGTCTATGAGCGAGTACGCGAGTGCGAAAAGTAGGTCTATTGACTGCCCAGTCACTTAATAGTATGCGTATGTAAGCACCAAGCGAGTCTTTTTGATAGCTCGACCAACTAGTGGAGAGAGATTTCTTGTCGGCAGTGTTAACAGTTAGCGATCAATTTAAATTATCGTATCTCATTAAAAAGTGGATCTGCGCCGGGAACATTTTCGCGCTATGATTTTTTACGATTTCACGTGTCGCCTGAAACCGGACGAATCGTACGATAGACTTCAAATGGCATTAATGGATGAAGGCCCTTCTAAGGCAACCGTGTATCGTTGGTATAACGAAGCGCGGTCGACTAACTTTAGGGGATGAAGAAAGAAGTGGTCGCCCTTTGACGGCTGTTCAGCACATACTCCAAGTTAGATCGGGAAGCCTTCACGAAATTCTACACGTGCATCTTCGCGTGAGGAGGACAGATTCACGCTGGATGCCGCACAACCTCACCGATGCTCAGAAGCAGGCCCGGGTGGAATGGTGCCGTGATATGATAAACAAATTTGAAGCAGGCTCGTCTCGGCGTGTTTACGACATCATTACATTGGATTGGATTTATCCAAGACTCATCACCAATGAATGAATAATGGAATCCAGAAACGAAGCGCCAGTCGACGGTTTGGGTCACAGACTTGTCTGTGGTTTGGCTGTTTCAAAACGAATCAAGACTACCAAAGTGAAGCAATCTAAAGCGCGGAAAGCGGAAGCGGGGGGAAGATTTTGATCGCGAGCTTTTTCATTCAATTTGACTGGCTACTTGGTGTCAATTCCTTTACGGAACGTCGCCGGAAGATGCGCTGTCAGCGTTCGAGCAGGCTGTAAACGAGGTGTCTACGCTACGGCGGACTGGAAAAAGTGTTTCGAAAACTGGTTCAGACGCATGAAACTTTGTATAGAGGCTAGTGGAGAGTACTTTGAAAAGATTTAATAAAAAAATATTTACCTATAGAATTTATTTATTTTTCTGAGTGTCCCACGTATATGGAAAAATACCACTCCATTCAAGGAAAACTGCAGACAGATCGCTGTTTATAATATAATTTATCACACTAATATTATAAAGGCGAAAATTTGTGTGTGTGTTTATGTTTGTTACTTCTTCACGCTCAAATGGCTGGACCAATTATGGTAAAATTTTGTATGGAGGTAGCTGACACCCTGGATTAACATATAGGTTACTTTTTATCCCGATGTTCCCACGGGATCGACATTTACGCGGGTGAAACCGTGGGGCGCAGCTAGCCTACTATACTTTATGAAAGGTAATTTTGTATGGAGGTAGCTGACACCCTGGATTAAGGACGCGTTTACGAATTGACGCGCTTCAATTTTAGGTATTGAGTCTCACTACTACACGTGCACGGCTCACACACACAGCGACATGCGCGAAGCGGTGAAATTATGAGTAAACTGACACGACTTGATACTTGAGCCTAATTTTATTTAATTTTTGCCATGTATTTTTTTTAAAGCTTACGTTGATTTGTTTTCAAATAGTTTGTAGGTAATGTGAAGTGTTCATAAAAGTAGATGCTATTTACTTAATTTCACTGGACAGTGATTAATCAAGTACTTGCCAAAGTACGTACCTATGTATTAATTGCGAACGAGCATATTGAAAACAAGCTTAGAAAATATGTTTATTTGGCACATACCCTTCAAGGCACACACTACCAATGCTACAATATTCATCACACTAATATTATAAAGGCGAAAGTTTGTGGGTGTGTGGGTGTGTGTTTATATGTTTGTTACTTCTTCACGCTCAAACGGCTGGACCAATTTTGATATAAAATTTGGTATGGAGGTAGCTGACACACTGGATTAACATATAGGCTACATGTTTAAAAAAATCGTTAAAAATTCGTAAAACAAATACAACGCAATGGATATTGTTGTACTGTCAAATTGGAATGGATTGCCATTCCAAGTTACGCAATTATGATAGCGTACTAAGCAGTTGCGTGCATTGCATATAAGCAGTGCCTACCTCGATAAATCACCATAAGCCTGTCAATTACATTTTAGTGTATGTAAAGAAACTCACTAAATTATCATACCTAAAAAAAAACAAAATCATCATACATTTACGCGCGGCAGTAGGCAGTCGCTAGACGGCCTGCCTACTTTAGGGTGATAAATTGCGAAGGTCGAATAACCAACCGAGTATGAATGTTAAAATCGTTCGTAATTTAGCCGTGCGAAGAAAGAAAGTGACGGATATTGAGATCGCCGATAGTGAGATAAAAATGAAAATCCAAGATGGCGGCTGTAATTTTTTTTTTCATCATGGGTATCGTTTTTATGGTTTTTAAGGGCGCTAAAGCCGATAGTGAGGTCAAAATGAAAATCCAAGATGGCGGCTGTAATTTTTTTATATTTTTTATCAACTAGTTTCTTACCAGAGCCTTTCCCAAACGTCTTAGGTCTTGGCCTAAAATCACAATCGAGTTAAAGAGTTAAAAACTATACACATTCTTATCAGCTAGTTCTACTCGTGTATCAGTTCTAGAAGCAGTCTTCAAAGTACACCTTCAGGTCACTCCATCCAGTCCGGAGGTAAGGTCTCAACATGACTACCAAAAAGGGCCGAAACTCGGCACACCTAGCTCAGCTCGGCTATTAGTTCCAGTAGCAGTCTTCGAAGTACACCTGCAGGTCACGCGATCTAGTCCGGAGGTAAGGTCTCAACATAACTACAAAAAAGGGCCGAAACTCGGCACACCTAGCTCAGCTCGGCTATTAGTTCCAGTAGCAGTCTTCGAAGTACACCTGCAGATCACTCCATCAAGTCCGGAGGTAAGGTCTCAACATAACTAACGAAATGAGCCCAAACTCGGCACACCTAGCTCAGTTCGGCTATTAGTTCCAGTAGCAGTCTTCGAAGTACACCTGCAGGTCACTCCATCAAGTCCGGAGGTAAGGTCTCAACATAACTAACGAAATGAGCCCAAACTCGGCACATCTAGCTCAGCTCGGCTATTAGTTCCAGTAGCAGTCTTCGAAGTACACCTGCAGGTCACTCCATCAAGTCCGGAGGTAAGGTCTCAACATAACTAACGAAATGAGCCCAAACTCGGCACACCTAGCTCAGCTCGGCTATTAGTTCCAGTAGCAGTCTTCGAAGTACACCTGCAGGTCACGCGATCTAGTCCGGAGGTAAGGTCTCAACATAACTACAAAAAAGGGCCGAAACTCGGCACACCTAGCTCAGCTCGGCTATTAGTTCCAGTAGCAGTCTTCGAAGTACACCTGCAGATCACTCCATCAAGCTCGGAGGTAAGGTCTCAACATAACTAACGAAATGAGCCCAAACTCGGCACACCTAGCTCAGCTCGGCTATTAGTTCCAGTAGCAGTCTTCGAAGTACACCTGCAGGTCACTCCATCAAGTCCGGAGGTAAGGTCTCAACATAACTAACGAAATGAGCCCAAACTCGGCACATCTAGCTCAGCTCGGCTATTAGTTCCAGTAGCAGTCTTCGAAGTACACCTGCAGGTCACTCCATCAAGTCCGGAGGTAAGGTCTCAACATAACTAACGAAATGAGCCCAAACTCGGCACACCTAGCTCAGCTCGGCTATTAGTTCCAGTAGCAGTCTTCGAAGTACACCTGCAGGTCACGCGATCTAGTCCGGAGGTAAGGTCTCAACATAACTACAAAAAAGGGCCGAAACTCGGCACACCTAGCTCAGCTCTGCTATTAGTTCCAGTAGCAGTCTTCGAAGTACACCTGCAGATCACTCCATCAAGTCCGGAGGTAAGGTCTCAACATAACTAACGAAATGAGCCCAAACTCGGCACACCTAGCTCAGCTCGGCTATTAGTTCCAGTAGCAGTCTTCGAAGTACACCTGCAGGTCACTCCATCAAGTCCGGAGGTAAGGTCTCAACATAACTAACGAAATGAGCCCAAACTCGGAACACCTAGCTCAGCTCGGCTATTAGTTCCAGTAGCAGTCTTCGAAGTACACCTGCAGATCACTCCATCAAGTCCGGAGGTAAGGTCTCAACATAGGTTACCAACGAAATGAGCCCAAACTCGGCACACCTAGCTCAGCTCGGCTATTAGTTCCAGTAGTAGTCTTTGAATTACACCTGCAGGTCACTCCATCAAGTCCGGAGGTAAGATCTCAACATAACTAACGAAATGAGCCCAAACTCGGCACATCTAGCTCAGCTCGGCTATTAGTTCCAGTAGCAGTCTTCGAAGTACACCTGCAGGTCATTCCATCAAGTCCGAAACGAAATAATAATATTATGAATTTATAATCCCTACTTACTTCTAGAAAAATTATAAGACTGTGAATAAAATCTCTCCTTGGGTAGTAGGTACATTATAGAATGCGTGAAGTATCATGTTTGGTATGTCAAATATTTTGTATCCGTACAGCGATCTTTTTCAGCACAAGCTGCTGCTTACAAGCGACACAGAGTCCACTCACGACGGCGGCCGAGCGCAGACTAATATTTCATTACAAATTTTTGTGCAATAAACCAAGACAGTGACCAGTAAAATAACCCTTATTTCAATCCAATAAGATTCACGCGTTACAGCGAAATATGTGAAAAAATAGACTCCGATTTTAATTTTTTTCTGAGCCTATTTGTAACATTTTGATAGTTCTTTTTGCTACCTTTTTGAGTTGAACATATCTGCTTACATAAAATATTTTTAAATGAATAAATTTATGTTATTAAATAGAAGAAAAATATCTCCAAAGTCAGCACGATATCGTCGATTTTGTGTGAAGAGGCAACGGAAATTATTTTTTACTATATTAAAAACCAACATTTTTTAATGAAAAATAGCTACCATTTGAAGATGAAGGAGTAACCTATCTGTGGTAATTATTAGTTACATTTGGTTTAGTCTCATTTTGCTGCAAAATGCCTGTAAAACTACTTATTTTTGTCAGATTCGTAAACGCGTCCTTAACATATAGGTTACTTTTTATCCCGATGTTCCCACGGGATCGACATTTACGCGGGTGAAACCGTGGGGCGCAGCTAGCCTACTATACTTTATGAAAGGTATGATAACTAAATTATTTAATATTAATTTAGCACGTAGTACACGCTCTTCTCAATGCTCAGTCATAACCTTCGCGGAATATCGAATTGCATTAATTGTTGAGTGGCATAAGATGCAGCGGCATGAGTTCATAATACAGCCTTATTACTATAATCTTTGTTCAATATACAGTGTAATGTTAATCTACACATTGTAAGATCGATTGCACCAATATAAATGAATACAAAGTAAGATTTTTGTTTGTACTTCCAAGATAAAACACGCTCGACTTCAAGTATCATGTTACTTTGACACGAAGTATCGAAACACAATATACCCGCACTATCAAAATAATTTATCGCAAATTTATTAATCTACTAGCAGGGCCCAAGGGTCTCGATCCCATGGGAATATCGGGATAAAAAGTATCCTATGTATTGTGAGATGTATAAGCTATATTTACTGCAAAGTTTCATCAAAATCCGTTCAGTAATTTTTTCGTGAAAGAGTAATAAACATACACACTTACAAACGTTCGCCTTTTTATAATAAGTGTGATGGCATATAAAAAGAACAACCCTCGTCATGTGGTATTTTTCACAGGTTGTGGCCGAGGTCATATAGCACGAGCTACGGAACCGTAAAGGGCAATCAAAGCCAAACGCTATTAAAAATTCAAGCATGTTACTTGGAATTCGTCTTGATAAAGGCTATACATAGAAAATATAATAAGTACGTTTCTAGATTTCATGTCAATTTAGAACTGACAAGGCTATATTTTTCTTTAAAGTTCCATTAGCTCTAATACGTACGTGCCGCAAAGACTAACGCAGAAACTAAATCGCGGAGGAATGATATCCGTCACCATAATTTTGTTCCACATTTACATCTGACCCCTAACATCATTATTGTTCGTGTCGTGAGCTTCGACTATTAGCAACCAAATCGAGAAGTATCGCGAAATCGATAGCAATCGAACGAATAATCGCACTTTGAATTCATTCGAGTTACAGTCCTCGCTCGAATGCTGAGATATCGCGACGATGATGAGTCAATGCTCGCGCAAGTATAATTTCCTGTGTAGATAGCTAGTCAATTATAACAGTGCATCTGTTATAATGACCGGAGTAAGATGATTAATAGTTTATTAGCTATTATTGACCTGATTCTCGTCCATTAACTGTTCATTTCCTCCGGCAAACGCAAAAACTGTAAGAAAATGGCGTCCATTACAATGTTTTTCTAGTCATACACATCTTTACGTGAGTTCTACAAAAGGGGGACTTCAAACGATGCCCTTTCTCATTTTCCATGCTCGCACGTACTTTCTCCTCATCATTCTTTATGTGGTGTGCCGTTTGCGTGCATACCACCTGGCATGTTTCTGATTGCTCGCATTTCCACGGCGTAAATTTTGCTTCTGGGACAGCAAAATGCTCTTTGAAACTTTGTTATGCATAGACATAGCCACAATTTAATTTTTCTCTGCGGTACAATACAAAAATTCAGCGTAATGACACCAAAACTTCCAACCATCCCACATTTTCTACTGATGTTTGTGGCGAAAAACAAACTCTCAACGCTCCCAAACGAATGTCGAAAACAAAATGGAGCTTAAATAAGATGTCTAGTATAAAAAGGTTTCCAGATTTCAGCAATAAAAATATTTGCTGAGCCCCAGCCTGTTAGACAAACAAGCAGCACATAAAATATAGTGACATTAGCGTACAAATAAAGGATATTTTATGAATAAGGCAAAAAAATATGTAATAGATAAGCAATTTTACCATGGGGTCTCGGCATTTATAATAATTGGCAACGTAAGTAAATCTGTACAAAAACAAATAAATGACTGTTATTTCTGAATGTGGCTGATGGCTGAAACGAAGAGTGGATTCTGGAGAGTATATACTTTTCATTATATTTCAGTTAATTTTCTCTACCAACACAGGAAGTTATTGCCGATAATTATCCATGTTTCATGGTACAACTTTGAGCCATGTATCTGTATTTTTTGCAACTTATATTCATACATACTCACTCACGGCTTTTTTCGACTTTCTGGCGGAAAAAACGTATTGTCCTTTTACCAGACTGCGCAACGTCAAAGACATGGTTAGGTTTGTGTGGAATTCTTAATACCCTCGAAGCAACAGGCTCGATGGATTTGAATAAATGAGGTGTCCATCGACTCGTCTAGGTCGTGTGATGGTTTTAAGGTTCAACTTTGGGCCACAAATTTTGTATATTACGATCTTATGGTGGAAAAATTGAAATATTATCTTTTTTACTAAATATTCTTCACACAACATAAATCACCACTCGCTTCCCTTTCGTAGTGTTATTTATCGAATAGTAAAAATTAGTACCGACCATGTTTAGATAACACAGCAGCGTATTGACATAATGAACTGTAACCACAGGAAAAAACGTTTGACCCATTCTTATCAGCTAATAACTCGTGTCCTATCTTGGCGGGTAGTATATCAGGATAGCGTACTTCTATTATTATTAATGATATATTTCGAGTGTTTGATTATGATAGCCTGAAATAATCAGGTCGCTTCATAGTTTTAAATTGCGTCAGTCTGGAGACGGAATTAGATTGCGATGATTTTTTGGGTTTGACTCGTATGAAACCAGGAAATTCACGGAATTCCACATGTGAAATAATAATAATATCTAGAAAATCGAAATAATGACTTTCGCATTGTATCCTATCCGCTTTGAGGCTAAGCACTACGTTTTATGGGCAGTGATTACACTATTATTTATTTGCAAGCAATCAATTACGTATTAAAAACTAATGCCAAAACGCACGTAATTTTTAACATCAATACTTTTGAATACTAATACTCGTGTATATAAAAGATTGTCAAAATGTCAATATACCTACTGTAACAAACCCCCCATAAACGAGACACACCTACATAAAAAATATTCATGGCTTGCTAGCCACGATCATGTATTCGTACCTTTTTCGTGGTCTAGATAAACTGACACAAACAACTACCAACTTTATACCTAGAATGCAAAGTCCAAAACTGCTAAAATTATCTGGCGTGTAGTAATCTAGTTTGCGTGGGAGAGTGTACCCTAATCAGTCACAATACAGACGAAATGGAGAGCGATTCAAAGAGATAAGCAGTATTTGTGTATTGTTGAAAACATGACCTGATGGAAAGTTAATTGCATACATTATAATGCTCACGGCTGCCGAGTTTTATATTCATAATGCTCTGAATGGACGATAGCTCTCTCTAGCAACTGTTTCAACGATATATTATTTAGGAATAACAGGGCTGTGAATATGAATTAACTAATGAGCGATAAGAACTTCTGCCAATTGGCTGTTAGTGCTATTGGACATCTTGCAAGTTGGACATTCTACAAAAAATTGGCGCCGGTCTATGCATATTTTACGACCGTCGTCGCTCTTTTCATGGAGTTCTCTGATTTTACATTGCTTTATGTATTTTGCAACGTAGCCACATATGCCAGTAATAACATTCTTGTCTACCGCAGCTTCAAACCGAAGCTGTGCAATGTTTTCCTTCACATTTTTTCGGTGAATAACAAATTTTCATGCTGGTCCGCAAAAACAGACCCACATAACTGGACAGGCTAGACATTTATCATGTGAAGTAGACTCAAAAAACTCCAATATAACGTTATGAATAAATCAGATACAGGCCCACGGTAAAGGAAGGGCCTTTAATTTTTTTTTTTTCGTCGTTTCATAAAACATTGGACCCTTTTTAAAAGAATTTCCTGGGAAAATTTGATTCCCAAATGCTTGTCCCTACATTTGTGTATTGTTCACGTGTACAAGTATGAATTTGTAAAGTTTGTCCCCAAGAACCTTTCAGCGTTCCACGGAACGTGATATCACTTTCATAATCACAAAACTTTGTGTAATATTACAGCAAAGGGAACTCCTGTGAATTGATATTGATAGAGACTCTGCGGTCAACCAATTAAACATTTTAGCTCTGCGTCGAGTATTTCTAAGGAAGTTTAATGAGCATTAAATGTCGTGTTGTTGGCCGCGAAGGGGGTGGCATTGTCAAGAGAGAGGATTTTAAAAGGTATTTTATGATAGAACAAAGCTCCGGCGGGATTCCCAAGTTTCATTACACGGGTCAGTGGTTGGATGGGCGGTAACCTTGGTTTTTCTGCGATGGGAGATAACTATGCGTACCTATTGTCGGCGAAGTTTTTTGGATGACATAGCTTAGGAGGTCAGGTTGCATGCTTTATTAAGAAATTTGGGAGTCGATCAACGTTAATTTTAGGTCGAAGATACAGCCAGCAGGCAGACTTGAAAATTATAGTAGCATCTACCAATAATAAAGCTGAAGTTTGTTTGTTTGAATGCGCTAATCGTCATCTAGCTGGCTAGTGCGTTCATCGTCAGCGTCGATTTGTTTTTTTTTTTTTTAATTGATAGCCCATTTCTTGAGGAATACTATAGGCTATTTAACATCGCGCTAGGACCCGAGCAAAAAGAAGAATTGACAGAAATAACGCTAAGCGAAAACAAAGTGATAGCGCGGCCAGGCGATGCGATGCGACGGGTCGGGGGAACAAGAAATTTCACGCGAACCACATCGCGAGCAGAAGCTCGTCTATGGATAGTAGGTAGACAAAGACAACTAATGCTTCAAAGAAATTCACATAATAGCTAAATGCTACTCGTGTATAGAAAGGACGATCGATATTATACTCCGTACCTTCATTATCCGCCGCTAGCCTAACTGAGCCAGTTTTATACAATCGTTAAATCATTTCTATAGCTGTTGTTTATAATCTTTTAACGCAATTACTTGTACAGTCATATAAATTACTCGTATCAGGGCATTGCTCAACCGAACACCTGGGGTTTCGCGTGGCCGCGCCCGTCGCTCGATAATAACATAGTTATTAGGTGAATGCTGCACTCGAATCTAGATGCTAATTGTACTTTTCCTGTTGATGTATTCAGTTCCGGAATAGAATTTATTTTTGTACCGACAGTTAACCTTGACGTCCATAGTTTTGTTTCGGTTTTCGCGCTCATGGCTTAGTTCTGGTTGGAAAATCTTTAATCAACACACACACAACATAACATCACGCCTGTAATCCCCGAAGGGTAAGGCAGAGCTGTACTTATAGTGTAGTGTACGAGTACACCCACATTTCACCAGTTTAAGTCCCGTGTAATAGAGGACGAGCCTGTTGCCATCAAACGGGCACAAAGTCAGACAACCAGTCTTACCAAGGGGTATCGTATTACCCAATAACTGGGTTGTGGAGGTCAGATAGGCAGTCGCTCCATGTAAACTACTGGTATTCAGCTGCATCCGGTTAGACTGGAAGCCGACCCCAACATAGTTGGGAAAAGGCTAGGCAGATGATGATGATGATGATGGGCACAAATTTATGGAAAACCCAATAAACACTTCGCCCGACCTGGGAAGTGAACTCCGAAGGCCAGAATCTCATGATTAGCAGTAGCGCGCAAATTGTAAATTATTATCTGCAATGAATGGCGACATTTGAATAAACGTTCGGCGCTGGCACTGACTAATACTTTTACAACGAAATGAATAATTCTCAAGTTTGATCCAATACGAGAAGAGAATCTAGATCTGGAATATCTGGATCTTTTAAATCTGTGTATTATTTGTCATATTTCCGCAACACGGCTTGAATTTCAGCGAATATGATTCGATTCTGAGAATTGACATCAGGAGTTATCGAAATTTTCACTTTGCAGTGAAAATGTTTGTTTAATCAACGTATCATTTGTTTATCAAATGTTTCGCTGATTATTATTCGAATGCACCAATCCATCATGCGTTATTGTCCAAACGATTGCGGTAAACAATTTTGCTGTATAATCTAAGAATTAAACCCCTTCATTTAAAATGCAAACGCTCGTATTGTAATTTAATTACTAATTACATAGGACCGACCCTGAATGAAAAGAAATTAGTATTACTTTTTTAGTTCTTTGCTACTTTCTCAAGACTATTTTAACCGACTATGTTTGACCTAGTTCATAATACGCCGCATAATGTGTTTCTAGTTAAAAAAACCTTTTACAACACACCACCTTATCATATTTTATCGCAGCATTTATTCGAATTAGGTAAATTAGTACTTACTACTTATTGGTATTTTTATCTTATCCAACTTTACAATGAGCTTTCAATACGGTGTTATCCTCGATTCTAAGAAGGGCATGCGGCAAATAACTACACTAAGTATGATACATGAATTTAATCTTAAGGGTGAGTCAGGAGAAAGACGATAATATTTACTTTTATTTGGTGTCTGTAGTGCTATTCTGTAGAAATCTCACCGTGAAAACATAAGTGAAGGGAGCTGTCAATGGTGTCAATCCCTAGCAACAGATGGAATTATAGCTCACTTAAAGTTCACTTCACCTAAGTTTTAAGAATTAAAAAACTGTAAAAACTGATCGGCTGTAGTCTTGTTTGAATGCTCAATTTATTTCACTTCTGCGTTTGTTTATTCCAAGAAGTGGTGGGATTTTCTTTTAAGCCTGGGATAACCACACGATTCGTATCTACAACGGTCCAGAAAGGCCGTAAGAAATTTGATGGCTGCAAATCCAGCGCCACTAATACCAGGTCAAAACTTCTTTTACTTTTGCATACTTTACTTGATTGCGTAGCCTCATTACTCAATGGTTGGCTCACTTCTTTGTTAGTTTAGTTCAAGAGAGGCTATTGTAAAGTGCAATGCAGCGGTAGACACCGACTTTTCTTTTAAGCTTGGGATTAACACCCGGTCGTACCTACCACGGTCCACATCTCAATGGCAGTAAGCTTGATGGCTGCAAGTCCTGCGGCTCTAATGCCAGTAAAACTTCTCTAGGTCATCAGCCTTTACCTGGCATGCATGCTTGAGAGAGAACATGCTATCATTTTCCAGTCGTGAGGGCCTCCCTGCTCAATGACTGGCTTACATTTTGGTGGGGTTCACCATGAAGTATTGTGCTGAGACGTGCACGCACACCCAGGATGCTGTGTACAGGCACACAGACAGACAGACCGAGTTCCAAACAAGACACGAAGTCGTATGAAAGTCTTCGATATCGGAAAGTGTATTATGGAACTCAAATGGATTTGGGCAAGACACCTGGCAAGGCGCAGTGATAACAGTTGAAGGACTGGAAGACGAGAAGTCGGTCGTCCAGCGCAGCGAGATGGACAGACGACATTGTTACCATCGTGGGCAAAACCTGGTGAGGTTTTGCCCACGATGGCACAGGAGCGTGGGGATTGGCACAAGAAAAGAAGGGGGGAAGGGTGAAGTCGGGCTGTGGATGATGACGATAAAGGAAGACTGACTTTTTTTTTTTTTACTTTAGTTCCTGTCCTTTTCTCTGTCCATATTGCATATGTATATATGGCTAGCCAATTTTGTCTAGTCGAAGGTTCGACGGCGAAGGCGTTTCTGTGCCGTTGCCCGCAAGTGGGGCGCTAGAGTGCCGCCCCAGAATGGGGAGAAAGGCATAAGGGGGACAGGACGAGATAACTTGTAAAGGAGTCAAGAAGCGACTGCGGTGATAGCACGTCCATCCGGACGAGCTATGTCCGCAGCCGTCTCCTTGAGATTCGGCCCATATGACTTGATGTCGGTGGGGCCATGGGAGGTGGTGGGTGTATCCATATTGCATATCCAAGACGCTCAGTCAGGGTATAGAGTCAGTAACCTGCTAAAGTGCGTCATATCGTGTCAACAGACGTCAACATTGGCCATTGTCCATTGTGTAAAGGAGCAATACAAAATTAACCATCACATATAAACCAGTTTATTAAGGGAAGTATTCAATTCGATGTATTATAACCGACGTCACAGCACACAATTTTATAATAAAAGAAATTGTAGAAATGAAACATGGAATTCCAAATGGATGTGAGCCAAATAGCTATGTGACATTTCCTACGCAATTTTTTGCCTATATGTTTAGAGTAACAATGATTTTGCTAGAGCTAAGCTGTTAAAGTGGTTAGAGCAGTGGTGGCCCAGAAGTAACGGCCGCGACTTTCGATTTGTAGGTTGTAGGTTCGAACCCAGACAGCCGCTTTCTTTGTGTACTCAAAACGGTGACGGAAAACATCGTGAGGAAACCGACATGCCCTAGAACCAAAAATTGTAAGACATGTGACATCTACCAACCCGCACTATGGGTAGATTACGGCCCACTCCTTCTCACAGAGAGGAGTCCTGTTTCCCAGCAATGGGAACATTATACTATAGGCTGATTATAAAGCTGATAAAGAATCATAAATGCAGTCATAACTGCAAAAAATAATAATATCTTGCTAGGTTTTTATTACTCTCAGAAAAATAGAAATCATTTACCAACATTATATACATATGTGAAGAGTCTAAATTTTAATTAGAATAAAATGTATTTTCAGTAAACCAAAAAAAATAATATTCAATAATTTTGTTTGTCAAAGCTATTTATTATATTATTCTAACCATTTAAAAGGCTCCTTGAGAAGCACAATGAGATAATAATAATATGAATTCATTATAACTAATGAAACCAGTTTTATGAGTCACAAAATACTTTGTTAACCTTTACCATATAGGACTAGAGTCCATTCACATTTAATTTGATACAGAACTAGCTGTGCCCACGGCTTCATTCGCGTGGATGTTGGAAAAAAATAATAAGGAAGTACTTATGTCTGTTTACTAATACGTTTTCTTTTTCTAAAATAAAATTATATTACTGCCTGTATTACTTCTTATAACATCAGTTATCTGCCAGTGAAAGTCCCGTCAAAATTGATCCAGTTGTTTCGGAGATTACCCGGAACAAACACAAAGACAGAACAACGTTTTTATAGTTTTTTTTTTGTTATTATTACTGTATATACTTTAATATGCATTTAGTAAAAAGCTGTTATTTTGAACTTTAATTTTATTTTTTTGTAGTATTATAGATAGATGTATAGAAGATACAAAAACTCATGGCTTTTTCCCATGAAGGTAGGCAGAAACTACAGAATACCTCCTGCAACAATCCGCATAATCATTTTGCTTTGTTTAATTTAATACAAAAGTTTTGAAATATGCTTTTTCACAAGAGTACTTAAGATTAATGTCAATAGCCGCTGAACTGTTGTTGTTGTATTGTTGCTGTGCTGTTTAAATTAGCTGTAAGTTTCCCGAACAAAATAAAATAAATAAATGAAATAAATAGGACATAATTGGCAATAGTTAACTTGGGTCCTCCGTCTGCCACCAAACTTTTTTATTGGTAAGACTCAGCAAGGTTGAGATTGAAGTAAGTACTTGCAGATGACCATAAAATAAATTTTATGAGTTTTGTAAAAAGTAAAGTATAGAATGAAAAAAATATGTTTATTTCAAGGTAAACTATCCAATATTTCACATTCTCAACTTGATATTTAAGTACCTAATTTTATTTCCTATTTTTTGTACTGAAATACCACCAAAACCTTCCTTGAGTGCTAAAATTATTGTATTAATTAGATTATTTGTAATGGCTGCATCAACTTACTTTTTTCACATTAATTGTTAATTTATTGCTACTAAAAACAGAAAGTTGTTTCAAAACTCATAGATACTCATATTTTGAAGAAATTATTAGTATCCGCGTGATGACTACACCAGCAGTGAACTGTGATTGGTTAAACAGATTGCTAATCACAACATCAACTAAGTACCTATAAAGTTATCAACAAAACAGTGCAGCTTACCACCACATGCTTAGAATTCCACAGATAAACACAGTAGCATGACTCATAAACATTTAAAGAGTTCAAGTAACAAGGAGGTCTGTAATTAGCTTTAAGGTTTTGTTACCTTTTTTGTGAGTCTGGCTGGCAGTTAACAATGTGTAGGGTGGCTGAATGAATGATAATTAAAAAATTTGGCACTTTGGAAGTTGATACTCTTGAATAATATTAATACTGGTTAAAGAAGCTTAGGTCTAAATATTGAGATGCTCATTTTAATTTTGAATTAATAGCATTCGCATAGTGATCTACAAGTCTTTAAACCAGTGTTATTTTAGATTAGCAATGTTAGACAAGAGATTTCTTATTATCCAGCATTATATGAAGATTCATATCATTGTTATTCCAAATTTAAACATTTTAATACTACCTGATACAAAATAAGCAACTGACTCACCTTACAAAGACATAAAAAAAACAAAGAATAAAAAGATTATGTATTTTATCTCATTTCAGCACACTTAAGTGCAGCAGTTGTTTGATGCACTGGCAGCGGGCCAAGCATCACGCAAATGATACGCACACAGTCACAGGGCTTGGTAAGTCGTCGAACAAGGAAGTACATGGACACATCACAGCAGCCCATATTTCTAGTGCCATAAGTCCATAACATTACCTTGAAAGGTTCATGTTTGTATGACGTACCTAAACGTTGTTATAGCGCTTGATTTCACGTACATATTATAATGAAATTACATCTATATTAAAACCAAGACCCGAAAAAAGGAGTAACTTTTTCGATCCAAATTCAGCTAAATCGAATGCTGCGATTCAGTCGGCATTTGACAATAATACCACATAATACTCTATGCTTTGGTCTTTAACTTTGGAACATGAGGACTTGAATTAAATTATCCCGGCAGTCTACAGCAGTACATCAATCATTTATTATAAGAAAAAGAAATCACAGCAAATTAATGTTCAAATACTTCAATTTAAAGAAACACTTTACTTACAATTTCTTATTACCACGATCTTCTTGTAAGTTTTAATTACATTGCTTTGTTACACTTAATAATATGTACGGTATTTTCCACGAATTAAACACCACAGTTTGAAATAATTCAGATTGCAATTGTAGTCATTGTAGTAAATGACAGAAAACAACGGAATAGAAAAAGACGTGTGGTATGGTTGGATGGATGAGCTGTTCTTCTATAATTTTTCAATAGATGGCGTCGCGTTCGATTTAACCATAGACGACGGAGGAGTATGATGAAGGACCTAAATTAATCAAAAGATTGCCATGCTTTGTTTGTAAATTAAAGGCAAGTTTGAGCAAAATTATAAATGAAAACAATCGTGATTATCCTTAAAAGCTATAGTTTAATTGATCAATTAATAAACCAATAAAATAATAATTACTTTCAGAAGGTTGAAAAAACAAAAATGTCACCAAACCAATTACCAAGCATAGTAGTAAAATAATTAATACAAATGTGCAGCAGGTACTACAGGTACTAACAAGATTTTATGAGTTCTGATTATTCGTAATTAAATAATTGGAATGGGATGAAATAATTCCTAGTAAAACTATGCCGATGACAGTATTGACAGCACTGTGATCATAAAGTATAAAAAAATAAGAGTAGGTACACTACAAAGATATAAATGACACCATAAAATTATTAAAACTATGATGAGGTCGGCTTCCAGTCTTATCGGATGCAGCTGAATATCAGTATGGACCATGGAGCGACTGCACTGACCTCCACAACCCAGTTGCTGGTTAACACTTAAAAAATGGTTGCCTGTAAAGTCGGTTTTACGGGCGAAGATTTTACGTGACAACGACCGATCATCCGATCATAGTTGAGTGGGAGAGAGACGCAAGGCATTCGGCGGGCCTCTCTCTCGTTCGGTGACTCATCGTAACGTTACCGAGCGTTACACTTTTTCATAAGTGACTCCCAGTCGCAACCTAATTTAAGACGTTGTCACGTCAAAAGGTTGGTAGGACTGATTGTTAGACTTTGGGCTGCTGAATACACGTTGACAACTGTCAAATAATAACTTAAAAATAAATTTACGTAAAAAAATTAAAACGACGTGATTTTGCCAACGGCAACGTTTAGAAAATGATGATATTAATTATCTTGGTACCGCGATTAGCAGACTTTAGACATAAATTTTAAGTTTTATTATAATTATTATTCAATACTAATTCGAAAGCACACACTGAGCACTTGGACAAGAGGATCAGTTCTTCTGCCTATGCTTTGGATAAGCTTGTTTCAGTAATCAATCATGAAGCTCTCCTTACAGCTTACATGGGATTGTGGGCTCTCTCTCCTCTCTGCTAAAATTTGGGGTCATAATATATTTTGGGGAAACTACACTAATAAATAAATAATATTTAAAATCATGTTTAATTATTCAAGTTTTTTATAGTTATGGTATCTACCTAAGTATAGGTTTTGGCTCAAAAATTGTATGACCTGCATAGATTATTCATTTATAAGTTTGATTAAATTGTATTGTTTATTATTTAGTAATGTCCATTCGTCCATGTCAGCTGTGTAATGTTATACTTTTTGGAATATAAACCTGTACATAATTTATATCATTCGGTCCCTAATAATGAATATCCATCGACGGCTGATGCTATGTAAGCGACATCTAGCGGGAGACAATCATACTTTCGAAACTCATTCTATCTCACTTGCACTCGTGGATTCCGTGCGACCGAACGGTTCAATGACTTTGGCGACCGTTTCTATTTTCTCTCTGGTTTTGTCGTCGGGTCGGCCCGCAAGGAAGGGGTCTTTGTTTGCGTTTCACGTTCGCGTCGCACGGTATCATCTGCGAACGCGGCTCTATCGTATCGTTACCGAGACGGAATGTGCCCGCATAAGTGGAAGCGTGGGTCTCGCTCCTCCCGGTCGATGTGAAATGTCGTGCAGTGTGCCAGACTGGCGCCGTCATCTAGTGCAGTGAGGTGCAGTGGTGTGTGCGAGCGCGCGTGGGTCGACTTGGCCACGGCGAGCGAAGTGCGCGGAGGTGGCGGCGGCCGCGCGGCCATGACCGGCGACATGCCTCTAGGGAGCGCGCACGCGTTCGGGCGCGCGTTGCTCCGGGACGGGGCGCTGCCGCCGCTCGAGCCCGGCCCGCCCGCGCCACCGGCCAACAACGCGCAGCCGCCTGACAAGCGGCCACCCGCGGCGGCCGCGAGCCCCGAGCAGGTCATGAAGCTCTACATGAGCAAACTTACCCCCTACGAACACCGTGAGATTTTCGACTATCCCCAAGTGTACTTTATAGGCGCGAACGCCAAGAAACGGCCCGGGCTGGTCGGGTTTCCGAA
Organism: Oligia fasciuncula; assembly: GCA_963082905.1. Taxonomy (NCBI): domain Eukaryota; kingdom Metazoa; phylum Arthropoda; class Insecta; order Lepidoptera; family Noctuidae; genus Oligia; species Oligia fasciuncula. The sequence goes on from OY720411.1 coordinate 9,318,725, forward strand.
CAATTGCGACTACGACAACGAGCAAGGCTCGTACATCCACATACCCCACGATCACATAGCGTACAGATACGAGGTGCTGAAGGTGATCGGCAAGGGTAGTTTCGGTCAGGTAGTAAAGGCGTACGACCACAAGAAACGCGAGAACGTCGCGCTCAAGATGGTACGTAACGAGAAGCGGTTCCACCGCCAGGCGCAGGAGGAGATCCGCATCCTGGAGCACCTCCGCGAGCAAGACAAGGACAACACGATGAACGTAATCCACATGTTCGACTCGTTCACGTTCAGGAACCACACATGCATCACATTCGAGCTGCTGTCGATCAACTTGTACGAGCTGATAAAGAAGAACAAGTTCCAAGGGTTCTCGCTGCAGCTCGTCCGCAAGTTCTCGCACAGTCTGCTGCAGTGCCTGCATGCGCTGAACAAGAACAGGATCATACACTGCGACATGAAGCCGGAGAACGTGCTGCTCAAGCAACAGGGACGCTCCGGAATCAAGGTATTGTAACGACATTTACTAAACTAACACCCTATTAATGTAGGTATCGTATTTAGTTTCATAGAACCAAGACATTGGAAAACACTGACTGCCTGACTACTTTGGCAGGACGACTGACCTGACACTGATTGTCAGTCCAAATTAGTTGATAATGTTCGACGTAATGAAACCAAGATAGAATGAACTCTGTGAACCTGTAAATGCATTCCTTTCGGAGACTTTCTGTATAACAACAAATTGTGAATAGGTGCCTTGCATCGTGCCATTTCCGTTTAGAAATTCATTGTATCACTCGAAAAACAATCACAGATCGCGAACACCTGTTTCTATAGCTCATTCGACGGCGGATAAAATCAATAAGCAGTCTGTGTAATATTTTTCGTAAACATTTGCAGCTGTGTGCGTGCGAGCCCGATCGGCGATCAGCTGGCCACACCCGCACCCCTATTTACCTACCCACGGTAACACCAATCGCGATAACGGTGTTATTACACGGTTCGTTAAAATCGTGTGCATATGACTGTTATGTACATTTTATTATATACGTAAATGGATTAAGCGTTCGTGGAAAGGCGTTCGGTTTGAACTGATAATAAGATGCGTTATAACTTGCAACAGTTCGGACGATAAACGTTATCTGTGGACCGCGTCTCGAGTCGCTCACCCGATCGCGTTCTATTTTTAAACTTCCCGATACATTCAGTAACTCGGTCTCCCGCCATGTGATGTTAGACTGTGGTTATTTACGTCAACACGCATCCGCGTACATCCAAAACACGGTTAAGACTTGTAACCAATGAAATACGAACCAATGTCACTGCGACACTGCATCGGCTAGAAAAGAAACTGGTTAAAATCACATGAAAACCTTCGACCGTTCACTAGTTAACAAAAACACTGACCTACAAGTTGATGATTGAGCTGCTTCGAGTTGCCACTGTCGAAATTTTCTTGTGAATCTTAAAGTTAACGGTTTTATTTTTATTATTTTTGTGTAAAGAAGTAATGTTAAATAGTTATTTGTGTGCAACGTTGAACAGGAAAGCTGATGGATGAATCTTTGATCAGCCACAGACTGATTGCGTAATTAATTTTTCTAGGTTGCATGCAGTGTCAATGACGCACATGTAGCCAGGTAATATTATGTTCTACCTGAATGCTACAGCATATATACCACGTATAATATATCCAGTTTATTATTAACAATACATTCTATTGTAGGTTATTATTACCAACAATATAGGTACGAAATGTCTGGCATGATAAATTCAAGTCTTCCCAATATGAAATTGAACATTTAACAGTGTTTATTCAGGTGAGACCTAGTTATAACAGATATGCAGGTTGCCGATAAAATAAATGCTCTATTGGAGCATATTGTTACTAAGCGCGTTCAACGGTACAAGCGCACGCGCAACGCGCACGTCATTGAAACTGCGTGGTGTGTTCATCCATTGTTTTCGTTTTACAAAAATTCATAAGCATTAGCTAACAACAGCCGTTAAAAATTACATGTCCTCATTATAAAACAGATGAATATGGTTAACCGTCATATTCTTTGTCTATAAATAGGTATAGCGGTATTTTTTTTATTTGAAACTGGTTTTATAGGTAGGATGCTTATTTGGCAGAAGTTACCGTAAAAGTTTTGTGTCAATTAGGTTTTTAATGAACGAAGAAAGGATGAAGTTTCGTCCGCAAAATATTTTCCTTCGTTTATCTGCGTCATCGGAGCAAAGACAATGAAAACTTTTCACATTATTTTCTTCTTCGTGTAACTGTTTCCTGCTGCCACAGTAATATGATTAATTGCTCATTTGTTTTATATAAATGCATTAATTACTCAAATTAATTATTTTTATCTTGCCTACATCGATCTAATAAGTGGTCTGGTCGTGCAGATTTATCTTGGTCTAAAAACATCTAAAGCACGGAACGTTAATTTACTGCCTTCTGATTACTCACTGGAGCTTGAACTAATTATGATTCCAGGCATAATAATATCTTGCTTCTATGCCATATTAATAGAGAAGATCGTTCCAGGAGATTTTTGCACGTAGGTACCACGTAGTCAGTAAAACCACTGTGATTTGGACATTAGACAAAGCATCTTTGTGCTCCGAAAATGATTCACAAAGGCATTAATATAAGTCTCGTGTTGGTTCTCTCAGAGTTCAAAAAGTACCTGCTGGATTTTGAATCCTTTGTTATCGGGTTTTTTTTTTGTAGACATCAAATCCGTTGAGCGTCTTGTAGTCGTAACACTATTATTTAAGTAGGGTTAAGTAGAAAATACTCGGCTTGCCAAACCAAACCACAGACCAAAATCTAGCAGAAGAAAAAGGGAAATTATCTGAGTATTCGAATTTGAAAATAGAATTTTGGTTGTTACTAGTTGCCATAAACAAAGCTGCAAGCAAACTTTTAAACCGATTTCCTAGAATTATTCTTTATATAAAACAAAAGCGATTTTCACTGCACCGCGAGTCGGTTTTGCGAATTTTCCACTCAGTTTAGTGCGGCAGGCTCGCATCACGACCGCGTCCAATGCCAGATATTTCTGACATGGCGGCGTTTTGTCGTTGCAACTCTGCGGTCTGTCAGTCACGCGACGTTGAAACTAATCCTTCTAGCAAACCGTGTCTACAGTTTAACTCAAATTCTTTTCTAGTTGCATTCTTACATTTGAATTAAGAATTCGTGCGCGTGAGCAGAAAACCGCAACAATTAATGAAACAGTCCTTGATTGATGTTAATCAATATTGGGGACGACGATTTCCTTTTTAATTACTGTCAAATTGATCAACCCAAAAATCTAAAAATATCTTTGCAAAGACAATCAATTTAGTAGGTAATGTGTGACGAGTTTGGAGTAACGGATTAAGTTAGTTTTTCGCGTCATAAATCGTTAAGACAAGCCGAGACAGATCTTTCGAAACGTAATAAAACTAAAACAAGTTTCACCTTAACACTGTCCCGACATAATGGGGGCTGGCAACACAAAAAACATGTGTTTCCAAACAAACGGGCCGGGATGCACACCGACCTTACAAAGGAACACCTGTAGGTACCAGGTAGATTTAAAAATAAAACCCGACGAACTGGAGCAGGTTCCATAAAGAGCAAGGCATATATTCTGCCCATTTCAGTGAATAATGCATTGAATTGTATGGATCACTTGACTCGTCACGACACAGACAGCCGGCAGTAGGCGCAGAAGACTTAAAATTTTATCACCCGCTCCAAATATTGCGGTTTTCATACTGGTAGTGGTAAATAACTAGATAAAGCTTTTCGCTCCAGTTTTGACGTTTGTGAAGTAAACAAAGGAATAAAATAACATTTTATTGGGTGCTCAGACTTCTTTCCGAGTTCAGTGGGGCTTCAACAATATCCCTGAACTTTTCATAACTGGCTATATCCAGTAAAAATGGCGTGCTGGCACGTTTTTCAATTTAATTTATGTGTGCCGAGGCAATTTTGAACGGATGCAACTTTTGAGCGAATTATATAATTATTTGGACAGGTGGACTTAAAGAATAAAGCGGAGGCATTTCGAGTATGCCATATTTAGTTCACATGTGCGTCTTGAATTGAGGCTGGGACAGACAAGATGCATAAAACGGAGAACCGAGTGTTGTGGCGCAACTTGGAGAGGAGGCCGGCAGTATAGCCAGCAGAGGACTGCGATAGCCTGAGTCGATCTGCGGTCTTGTAAGGAAACTAAAGAAAGAACTCACGAACTGACAAACCTACAATCCACACATAACAACACGTATAATCCGTGTTCATTGGCCACCATATTAGGCTTAGACACACGTGTGGACATCACAATCGAAGCTCATGCATTATGGCCGTAATGACTTGGCGACTGATTGGTATTCCAAGGGCTTCCTCGTCTCCAGTTAGCATAACAAACAGACATTATCTTTACAATTTGTAATGAGTATTTGCTTCATCACTGTACATAACACTACGTAAGCTGAATCTGATTGACATTTTCTGTAATCTTGAGGACATTGTCGTTTGGATCTACAAGATGAGCTGCGTAATTATGAGTATTAGAGCAAGGTTGAAAACTGCAAATAGTTCGTAGTGGTCATCGCCCCCCATGGCCATGAGATAAGTGGTCAGGATGTTTGCCTTACTCATTACTAGAGTTTACTCTAGGACGGTGACCTGAATTCATTCAAGCAATTCTTCCTTGACGCTTTATAAATGACAGTCTCAATTTTTGAACTTTGCTCCCCTGACATTAGGGCTTTGGCGCCTACAAGTCGTGTGACATGGCCTAAATAAAGAGACATTAACATGGTCGGTTAATTTGCGTCTTAATGAAAAGAGGATGACTGTCTTTGAACCGAATTATTTTGCATTTAAATCTTTATCCCCAATAGTCTTTGTTTCAACGGTGACGCATGCGAGCATCAGTTACTTTACAAGTAGGTTTGTGTGACAAAGACAAGTAGTATTATGATATTTGCATAAACAGAAAGATCTTAACGATGTCACATTTGTATTATCATGTTTTATAATATTATTGTTGTAGCAACAATGGCTTTATGTGGCGGAAGACTTTGTACGATCAGCACTTAAAAGTACCCACGTTTACGACTATTACTGGACGTATAATTTTCACATTTGATCGCTCACTGATAATACTTGTAGTGCCTTTTTAGTCTGACTTCAGTTCTCTATGGTCATTTTGGCAGCCATTGTTGAGAAAATTACCCGCTTTTAATTGTAGAACCTCTTGTTTTTATATCTTTAATTATTTCACTGATTAAACTGAATCCGATAATGTTTTTTGTATTTAATATCTTCATCAACTTACCTTATTTATTGTTTGTTTTGTGCTACACCATTATCGCTGACAGTTACTATTCTATTTATGCTTGTATATCCATTTGGAACAATATAAGGATATTATGAATTGTACTTCATAGTATTAATAACAGTGTAAACAGTTTACATTGTACGATCTAGGTTGTGGTTTAAAACATCGCCTTTATAGTTCACAAGCAAATTCTATGCGACAGGCAAATTAGTTCCTCGTTTATAATTAGCGAATTAATCATTTACTGCACATTACGTATGCAGTTGATTCTATGAAATACTGTTGTTTTCAGAATATATTTTCCTGCGTATGTTATTCACAGTTGTTCCTTGGACTCTTTGTCCTTCAGCCTATAAAAGAGGCGAAGTAGAGATAGAGTCATAGACTAGAGGTAATGCGCAGTAGTGAGTATGACAAAACAGGCTTTATAATAAAAAACCGGCCAAGTGCGAGTCGGACTCGCACACGAAGGGTTCCGTACCAACGTACAATATTTAACTTAGTAAAAAAACGCCGAAAAAAACGCGTTTGTTGTATGGGAGCCCCCCATAAATATTTATTTTATTTTGTTTCTAGTATTTGTTGTTATAACGGCAACAGAAATACATAATTTGTAAAAAATTCAACTGTCTAGCTATCGCGGTTATTGAGATACAGCCTGGTGACAGACAGACGGACAGACAGCGAAGTCTTAGTAATAGGGTTCCATTTTTACCCTTTGGGTACGGAACCCTAAAAAGGTTTTGATTGTTGTTTGCTATTGAGATTGGATCGCCTTGTGTACGAGTCCTTACAATAACTGAGATAAAATTGGGTCACTCGGCCGAGACTACTCGAGACGTCTGTAATCGATTTCGCTATCTTACTCAAAACATTTTGTAAATGAGATGAAAGGTAACAGCTATACCTACCTACTTGGAAATATTTATCGTATAGTCTACAGGTAATTGCATTAACATTAGACATTACATTGCCATTTCTGTTTTATTTTGGTGTTTTCGTAAATTTTATACATTACATAAAAGAAAGAGGTTTTTATTATACATACTTATTATTACAATTAGTTATCCGATAGTGATTTAAGTAGGACATGTAGGTAATGAAAAAAAAACATCAGTCGTCCCATACAAAACTTCAATACCTACTACTTGACCAAATGGATAGGACGACTGATTTTTTTTCAAGATTGCTATTTTGGTCCCCGGGCAAAAGTTGTTCAGTTTGGTAGCCTGTACCACACAGTTGTATAGTATTCAAACCAAGTGATATTACGTCGTTATCAAGAAATAAGCAAATATAATCGGAAGACGTAATCAGTTGCAGTACCTATTTGTAAAGAAACTGTTCATTTAACATGGAAAAATATGTAATAAAGATCGAGAACGTAGCTGTAGTGAAGCAAAATCATCATATTTCAGCCTCATAAATTCATAATTTGTTGTATTGAAGAGCTAACAGTATTGGCATTATTCAAACTTGTCTGAACAAGATATTTTCATTCAAAATCGCCGTCTCATAGATAGTCATTACCATAATCAGCCTATAATGTTCCCACTGCTGGGACACTGGCCTCCTCTCGGTGAGAGGGAGTGGGCCGTAATCCACCACGCGGGCCCAGTGCGGATTGGCAGATGTCACATGTCTTCGAATTTTTGGTTCTAGGACATGCCGGTTTCCTCACGATGTTTTCCTTCACCGTTTTGAGAGCAGTGGTGGTGAAATAATTTACACAAAGTAAAGCGCCTGTCTGGGTTCGAACCTACGACCTACAACTCGTAAGTCGCGGCCGTTACCACTTGGCCACCACTGCTCTCCATTATAGATAGATAGATAGTCATTGACCCTATTTAAATACTACTTAATATCAATCTGAATTGTCAACATCCCATTGAGATGGCCATGAAATCCATATCGTGCTATATTATGTAATTTTCAATCTAAAGTTTATAATGAGTATTATTTAAACAAACAATTAGTTGTCCCAACTGGCGCCCAGGATTAGTTGTCCCAATTGATGCCCAGCACTTGCAGCACTTGGCTAATGCAGAATTTAATATTATTGAATTCTTTATTGCGAGTAATGATGAGACTCGTACAGTGTTAGTAACGATAAAATAAACTTACAACTATGTTAGTGATACAATTACACAAACACACACAACAAAATAATCACTGCCTCCGCATTCCAGCTGAGATACTGGAGCAACGACTTATAATACAGCAGTCCAGCCTATCAGCACTAACTCCCAGGATGCTGTTTGAACTGGCTCGCAACCTGCGCACCAAGGACAAGCAATCAACACGCAACTCCGCAAACATAACAATATGAAACAGGACAAAGGCCTTTAAATCTTCTATTGAACATTAATATAATATTAAGCTTCATTATCGTTTTACCCATTTACATTGAGTATAAGCAAAAACGTTAAGATATCCATCTTCGTTGCCTATAGTCGTAAATCACTGTATTATGTCATTACTATATGGAAACCGCACAAAGGGTAAAGTGTTTATTAAATATTAGTATGTAATGATATCTGAAATACACAATAGGCAAGGCACGGGTTTCTATTCAATATCAAAATTATCTAAAATCGGTGATTCGGTAATAAAGGTACTAAGCAATGGGCTCCTGAGCTTGATCCTCGGATAGGCTTTTTGTCATCAGAAATTCCTCAGTCGCAACCCGGAGTTTGGATTTGTACCCGATGAAAGACTATGGCTCATTACGTCATTACCTATTACTTGAGATTGAGACCTAAGTATAACAAAATAAGGGTGTACTTTTCACTTCTGCCTGCTCTTTCGCAGAATACTGGCGTGATTAAGTCACCTAGGCCATTGAAATTTCCCATAGGTAGTGGTAATAGATTTCTAGTTAGTCTAAATGCGTCACAGGCACACGGCAACGGGCGTGGGGAATTCGCTGAAATTGGGTCAGAGTTGACCGACACAAAGTGAATATTAATAGACCACTTATCAATCGACTAAACGCTATAAGATGGGAAATGGATTTAATAATGTTATTCAATAAATTATTAAGTTCAACTGGATCGCGATATGAACTTTGACGTGTAATGTTTCCGTTTGACCTCGAAACGGATAGGTAAGTCTGAACCAAACACAGGTTATTCTATAACCTAGCTAGGACGACAGGACTTCTCCCATTTGATATAGTTAAGACCTAGCTTTATTTGTGTAAAACTTGGTTTCCTATATGTGGTTGAAAAATAAACAGTACAAATAATAAAAAACACGTTAGTGAATATTGCTCACCAAAGTAAAAGAAAATTATCTTCTGCCCTAGTAAAAGTAAAAACTGTCTGAGAAATAAAACTTGAGCTTCTTTCAGAAGCAATTTAACTGAGTTTCACGTATAAGTCACAACTAGGTCCCTCGACGAAGTTTCAAAGACTTGAAGTGCGATTGTGCCGCCATTGCCCGGGGGCACGTCGCCAGACATCTGAGCAACATTTTTAAATCCTCATTCATTAACTTTGTTAACTTTTCTCTCTAAACTAAAATATGCATCGAAAATTCGTGTTGATCATTAGTGAAGCCATTTGTGTTTACTACATAATTTTACGCGACCTCTTTTCGTTTTAATTAAGCCGGGAAGTGGGTAGATAGATATAACTTACGTGTACCTACATAACTTAGTGCGAGAGATAACTTGCTTTTAGAATAGTTCCACTGATTCATTAGTTTAATGAGCTTTGCCGTGGCTGTAGATAAACATTTACAACGAAAAGTGTTGGTAAGTGAAATGAAATATCAGAATCACTTTTACCAGTCTTAATATAAATAAAAAAATAATAATAAGGTATATGAGATCGGCGTTTCCTATCTGACTACTCTGAGAAGAAAGGCCAAAACAAACTCTAGAGGTCCAGTCTCTTTTGAAGTCCAGAAATAATCTTGGTCAGATCATGTGAAGACCATGTAGATTGATGTATGAAATGGTCTTTTGAAGAAAGTACCACACAGATTTGAGTAGAGCAGTCCAGTCAATGCAAGCATTTGTCAGTTATCGTGTAGCTCAACTCAAAACTTGAGGAGCTCAACGTAGTATATTAGTTTGTTGTCTAGCTAAAATTAATTTACATGAAGTAACAAACAGTGAATTATAAAGGAAACGCAACACGGAGCAAAAAGACTGGATTCCGCACTGTAATATAGTGGAACTTAATTAATAGCCGTTTAACACGGAGCAGTTGCGATGACACTGACAATTTGCCTTTACACCTGACACTGAGTGTCAAGTGTTTGCAACTAAAGTCTAACGAGCCAATTAGAGCTTACAGTTAGCTGTCGAACCGTGAGAAATAAAATAACAAGTCTATCTTTACGAGTACAACAAATGGTCGAATTGGAGACGCAGTTATCGATAAAGTAGATAAATTGCTATTGAACGATAAAGTCTGAGCTACATAGATTAGTTTATCAGTCGAATTTCGAATGTCGAATGGCTACAAAAACATGCCAAAAGAAATCTGTAAAGACAAATATTGTGAAAACTCTACACGCCAATAAATGACAATGCGAAAAAAAATTAACGTTGTAAAGAGGTCACACACATAACTGAGACCTCCGTCTAACTAGTCCATAGGGGGACTTCAAGATTCAGGCTCTGCTTTCAACGTCGGAGAAAATTTTCTTACGCCCATATACAGGGGATGTATACATTTGAAGCCTTATTACGATGAAAATTTGCATAAACAGCAAGAAGAAGAAAAACGTGAAAAAAGAAGGATGACAAATACAGCCTCGGATTAAATATTCAGTTAACTTGTTGACTTCAGTATCTCAATTAAGGTTTTTTTGAGAGTTCATTTTCGACGGGAATATCAGTGCACAAGCGGACGGAACGGTCGTCCTAATAAGGTACTTGTCAAAATGCGTAACCATTACGTTGGGTAGACACGAGTGAAGCGTAAGTAGGTCACAGACGGGAGCAGGAGGGATCGATTGCACCAGCTACGCAACCAGATATCGAGTCGAGTGGTCCTGCACTTACATTACATTTTTTACTCTGTGCCAATGAATATTTCCCAGGAATATTTCGTAACGTATGCAACATGCAACTATGTACGGATTCTTGAACGTAACTGTGTCACGTATACTCGAGTTTTGAATACTGAAATTTCAGTTTTCTGCGCCACCTACCAAGAAAATGGGACGTTTTCTTCGTCATGAATAATAAGTTGTATTTTATTAAGGAAATGGGACGCGCCAAATAGGTTTTTGATATAAAAACGTCATCGATTCAATAGTAGCTGTAAGTGGAACGTTTTCATATCACATAATATTGGGAAATCATAATCCTAAAATCCTAATCCTGACCAATGTTATAAATGCAAAAGTAAGTATGTTTGTTAGTTACGCTTTCAAGCTAAAACGGCTGAACGGATTTGGATGAAATTTAAATATAGACTATGACCTGGAGAAGAATATAGGCTACTTTTCATCCTGGATCGTAAAGGAAGTCGCGGGTAGTATTATATAAATAATAAATAAATATTATAAGTAAACAATGTGAAACGTCCCTTGATCATCCAATATCCAGTAGTTCTGTGTGGGGGGACCTGGCGAAAACAAAAGACTCCTTTCAAGTAATGTTGTTTAATTACAACACTCGATTATTTGCCCAAACCTTTTAGATAAGGGGATTATTTATCAATAAGACTATACAAGACATTTTATGTATTTCATTATTGTATCGGATCATTTTAAGTGCTAAGCAGAATGATGCTTTTATCTGCTCTCGCCATTTTTCGCGTCTTTTTCCTGTTACCGAAGTGGTCCCGGAATCTAATCCATCTCACCACTCCATCGTCTGGGCCTGTCGTGATTATGTCAGATAATCACCAAATCGGGATCGATGAAAAATATTGGAGCCACATATTGTTAACAAACACCTTATCTATTTGATAACCCAGTTCCCAAAACTGTATATCTAAACGTGATTGGCTCGTTATTTGTTCGGACGGGCCAGCCAATCGCGGTAATTGGTCAGGTATCCACCGTGTTCAGTTAAGGGCCAGTTCAGACAAGCTGTCTTCAGACACAAGTGCCCCTAAGTGCTCTTCCCGACTCGCACAGTAACTGTTAACTGGTGGTCCGAGAGGAGAACTGAAGCGGAGATTCCCGATGATTGCCGTGATTTTTCTAAGAAATGGTGATTAAATAATGCACTTTTCGTCATTCGTATTCGTATTCGTTTTCGTCACTTACTTACTACAGTTACTACCGCAGAGAGTTGAATCACTCTTGAATAATGCCTAAGTGAGCGGCACGCATCGCGCATCGAATACCAAATCTGAACATTAATACTGCGAGCGATCAGACAATAAATTGTTGCAGTACATTTGTCAAAGACACACCAATCGTTGCACTTTTTCCAAGTGTAAAATTTTAGCTAAATGGTAGAAAAAGTGTCGAAAGTACATTAATAAGTTTGACTTGCCTGTGAAATCATTGTACGAAACAGTGAGTGAGCGAGTTGTCCCTGGACATATTTACTTATATCCTCTACGTCCATATTCTACAAATTTAAATTTTAACTATAGTCCGCGCGGAACTAGTTTGCCGCGCCTTAGGTATGTGAGCGGTGGAACGGAGGGGCGGGGGCGCTTTGTCATTACTCAGTACGTGCGTGCGTTGCGAACACTAGGGAACCCCGCCGCCCTCACCCCCGTCCCCACCTAAGGCGCGGCCAACTAGTTCCGCGCGGACTATACATATCTGTATGAATAACTAAAGAATATTTCAGAACTCTAGTTATGCAACGGATATTGTTCTCGCTCCGATGCATTGCACCAACACCTAGGGCGGTTGGAGGAGCGCCAACCTAACAATGCGCACAGCGACTAAATACGAAACAATTATTATTTAAAATCCAACAATAGGAAGCAATCTTTTGTTACAATAATGAGAGATGTGAGACTGAATACACACCGTCTGCGTGGCCGTGATCGTGAACTCAATAGGAACTGTAATGAATGTCGAAGAAGTAGGACGAAAATCTATTGACGACCTCCTTTACATCTCTGAGAGCAATGGTGGCCCAGTGGAAACGGCCGCGACTTCTAGTTGTAGGTCCTAGGTTCGAACCCTGATAGGCGCTTTACTTTGTGTAATTTTTTTCATCGCCACTGCTCTCAAAATGGTGAAGGCAAACATCGTAAGGGATCTCCTTACGATGTTTACCTTCACCGTTTTGTCCAAGAATGGCATGTCCAACACGCACTGGGCTCGCGTGGTGGATTACGACCCACTCCCTCTCACTGAAAGGAGGCTTGTGTCCCAGCAGTGGGAATATTATAGGCTGATTGATTATGCTTTGTTAAGAGCATATATTTCGGAATTTAATAGTTACTCGTAAAGTAAAGACAAAGTATAATGATCAAGTTGTAATATGGAATCCAGGGCATTGTTGTAAATCTAGAACTTCCAGCCGCTTCAAAGCTTAGCTCAAATAACTAGAGATCCGGCCTTACATCACAGTATTTGTTAACTAAAGTTTCTAATGGGAATAGCTGGAAGTGATTTAACCGTAATAAATGGGAATAGTTCAGATTCTACGGCAGCTGCAGATTTCAGCTAATGTTAGATTTAATAGCAGTTATAAGCGGCGGAATACACCGTATAATGGTTTTAATTTTCCGTCATTAAAATCATTCTTTTAAGATGCTACCGACGACGTTGGAATGCTTTCGAGGAAAAATGTCACCTACTTTACTCATATAGCTAATGCCAGTTATTACTGACTTTCTATTTGACAATAAAACTGCTAGAACAATCAGATGAGCGCTCTTTGGAGCAAGGAACAAAAAACTATGACTCAGAACATTTTGTACATTTTCAATCTTAGATCCGCTTAGAGAGTCGGAATAAAATTCGACTGCTAACGCCTAACACATTTTTCTAATGAATCAGCAAAAAATATGTCAGATCTCGGTAATATTGCCGATATTTTATACTCATTATTTTCTTTAGAGCTTAGTTTTCATAAATCTTTCGTGAACCACAGTTACCAAACAGTTTCATTAGTCAGGTTTCAACAACTCGGATTCAACGTTAGCAGTTTATTCTTAAACTGTTGCGGTAACACCGATTGCGTGTGCGCAAACAAAACGTTGGCGGATTTTTTTTAATCTTAATTTTAGAACGGCCTCCCACGGGCTAAGGAAAGTGGGTTAATGCCAAGCCCACACGACCTGTGCCCTGGTTGACTGACATGTCTCTCTTTACACCGCGACCGTAGCCTTATTGTCTTTACTCGTTATCCGGAGTAAATAAATAAAAAAGTAAGAGTGAAGAATCTGTGACCGGAAGCCGAATCGAGGCCATTGGCAAAGATCGAATGTCGGTCTTCATTAGGCTGTCTGCCATACTGCTAACAATTCAATGTGTGTCGTTCAGACGGTTATTTCACATTGATTACGCAGAACTGCATTCTATTACTTGTCGTGTTATGAGTTATTCTTAGAAATGCTGATAGTAAAACGTGCCTGAAAGGACTGTATTTACACAAGTCTTTCTGACCGTATTTCTACTTTATCAAGTGACCGACTTTAAAGAAACCTTTTATGGAAAAAAAAAACTATATTTGTAAGTAGTTCACTAGCTTTTGCTTATGCCCGCGGCTTCGCCCGCGTTTAGGTCGGTAATTATCCCATGGTAATGTACTATCGGGATAAAAACTGTCCTATGTGTTAATCCAGGTTATATAAGCTATCTGTGTGCTAAATTCCATCTAAATCCGTTAAGCCGTTTTTGCGTGATTGAGTAACAAACATCTAAACATTACAAACTATCACATTTATAATATTACTAGTATTAGTAACCTTTTTACTGTAAATAAAAAACTCTTACTTTTCACCATGTTCATTCTCCCATATTATATATCCTTTCCCAAACTCGACGGTACCTACCTCATGTACAAACTATAAATGCTTGTCGTTTCGCCCTATTTGTCTTGCAGGCCACCAAGCGTACCAAACGGTACCATCTGCTTACATAACACATCCACGTGTCACTATATATCTTTTATTGTGCTCTCTGCCATCTGATAGACGTTACTGCAGTACATAAAACTGTTGGGTTTTGATACTGAACACGTATTTTATTTACACCTTTGCCGAAGACGTTATCAGAATTTCGATCTCATGCGGTCTTCCATAACTAAATTGAGTCTTGGTCACTCCTGCTCAATCATATAGGTGTATTTAGCTGCAGTGATGGTTATGGCTTGACTCCAGAGACGTTTTATTCTCATCATCATTGAAAATATTGTCCCATCTGCTGCTAAGTACTTATAGACCTAATTTTGTGCCACGCAGCCCTGGTCTGTGCAAGTCTCAATCAGGTCTTACCACGATCTTGTTTACCCCCACATCCCCCATCTAAGGCGGTTAGTACATTTCGCCACCAAAAAACTCGAACGCAAACACCTAAAACCCATCGGCATAGTCACTAGAAAGGTCACCAGTTTCTAGAACCTAAATAGAACAGTAATAACTATAGGTATAACATACGAGATAAACATCTTATATTTAATGCAATTAATAATAGAGAAACAGCGTATTGAAAAGAACCGTTAGCTTCCGAGTGTGGGCTGGCTAAAACCAATTTGATTCATTGTATGACTTACTGCTTGAGGCTTTCCACTCCTCACACAAGTTTCGCAGTATTAGAAATCTTAATTTAATAGCCAGCTGTATAATTACGCCAACACTTCAACATGTCTGAATTAAATACAGTTATTTGATTTTACAGTTTATGAATAACCACTATGTACAGTCACGAGCACTAATATGTCAACACTTGGCAACTTTCAATTGCGATTTTTTCGTGAAATATCGTATGCAACGTTGACATACGACACTTTACACAAACCTATGGGTTCGAAAATACGTTGTTCGTAATAACATAAAAATTCATTCAAAACTGAAGGAGAAAATCGTCTTTGAATAAAGCCAAGTGTATACATACTTATGCTCGTGACTGTACACGTCATCATGACAGTTTCTTGTTTGTTTAAGCTTCTAACATTATCATCAGCCGATAGCAGTCTACTGCTAGAGCATATTAAAATTTCCAGCAGTAGACAGCTGGATAAAAGTGACCGGAGGTCGAGCTCAGTAGGTGGTCCCACTGAGCTCGAACTCCGGTCACTTTTATCCATCGACCATCATTGACACTATGTACACGTCATCATGACAGTTTCTTGTTTGTTTAAGCTTCTAACATTATCATCAGCCGATAGCAGTCTACTGCTAGAGCATATTAAAATTTCCAGCAGTAGACAGCTGGATAAAAGTGACCGGAGGTCGAGCTCAGTAGGTGGTCCCACTGAGCTCGAACTCCGGTCACTTTTATCCATCGACCATCATTGACATGAAGATAGAGAGTCAATTGCCAATTCCCAAGTAAAGAACAAATAACAGCCTCCCGACCGTTTTCGGTCACGGTGGCCAATCTCAACGGAGATTAGCCAGGTACGCAGGAGATATTATAGTGCACAAGTGTGTGCGTAAATACAGATGCACTCTCTGTTCCTCTACTCTCATAGTCCGATGGGACGGCAATCCGACACGATCGGGGAGAGATCAGGCGCAAGACCAACGGCTTTACGTGCTTTCCGAGGCACAGGGGTATTAAACTGCCAACTTCCAAACTCCGGACTGTTACTAAGAAATTCCTAATGGAAAACCCAATAACACTTTGTCCGACCTGGGAATCGAACCCAGGACCCCACGCTCAGCAGTAGTAAGTACAATTAGTATAAAAGCAGTAATTCTAATGGCTCTTTCACAAAATGCGAACATTTATAAAAGCCGTTAATTGCTCTGATCGCATTCCTCGTCGCCACGTTTCATTGCCTTTCAATACATTTGAATCGACCACTTGAAACTTGTCCGGAGCTATTATATTCAGTGTGAATTTGTTTGTATTGAATTTACGTTTACTACCTATTTCATATTGCTCCACGGCTATTGGGCAATAAAAGAGCTGGGTGGCTGGTTTCCATTTCCGTAGGTTTTTCCGTTTCTGGGTCACGTTAATTAAAATGACAGGACCCGAAGTGTGAATGTTCGATTGAGAGTGGATACTGGGGTGTAAGAGGTTATCTTGAAGATAGATGGTTGTGTATCAACAGTAAATTATTATAAACTAGCTGATCCTAGTACCCTACAGACGTCCTGTCCTTTCAATAATTCATACAAAATTCCTATAGAAATTCCAAATTTTCAAATTTTTAACTTTCCATAAGAATCAGATTCGGACTATTACGAACATTTTGAAACAAAATTTTTCCAAATCGGTTCAGTCGTTCTGAAGTGATGCTCTTACCAACGAACAACATTTAATTTTTGCTCTAAAGATCGTTGTTATAATGGATATCGTCCTGTACTTGTTAATTCTTCGTGAGACAAATTTTTCTCTTCAAGGCATCTATCTCTTTACAATTTTTGACCATGAAACCTCAAGATTTATCGATTACGCATGATTTATTCTTGGCCATCTTTGTTATACTTTACCCATACACATTTCCTCATCTATATCTGACTACTAAAATAGGTTCGGGCTGGTCGGAGCGTCAATAATTTAAAACCACCATTTCAACCATGATTATTTATTATACCTATCCGTTCAGTCACGATCACTCAAGGTCCTAACTAAATGGGGAACCAGAAATGTAATTATAGCTAGGTACGAGGCAAAAAACTTGGAGGCAAAAGGTAATTTCTTTGATTACAGCTAGTTATTTAGCTTGCTTGAAGGCAACAATTGAGTTTTGAAAATTAAACGAATTATGGAGTTGGTGATCTCAGACTTTACTGCCATGAAGAATTTTGTGCGAAGTTTTGTTCAGATTAATGTTTATAAAGATACCTTCTTTCTGTCATAACTTTCAGGCTTTAAACTTAGTTTGGAACATTGCTAAGGTATATGTATACAAAATTATATATCATAAATCAAATATCACGTCTTGATAGCAAGAACTGGGAAAAATAATAGTTCCAAAGAGCTTCCTGATGCTGCGTGGCGCGTTTAGGCTAAATTTAATACTCATGATAATAACTATTCATCAGGGTTTTTTGCCGAAACAAGTTCCAAGGAGGTCCTGTCTTGTAAAAAGGATAATCAACAAGTCTACAAAAACATAAGCTATAAGAATACGACCTCCACAGCCGTTATCTTTAAATTCAATCACAAGCAAGTCATATCAATTTTAAGAGTCCAACGTTCGTGCAATAACTCAAATGGTTTTCAAGCGATACGTTATTCCGATCACAATAGTTTCATTCACTTCTCAATTGAGCACTTGTCGTCTGTCAGCTCAAATCAGAGAACATTCATACTAGCACTGCCATCTCAATATAAAACCCTTGACAGAACATTCTCAACCTTAACACCTCTACCATAAAAGATAGTATTCTCTAATGAATTCTATCCGTGATGAAACGCCTGACAGTATTGAGCACAAGTCACGACCTGGGTAAAAGAGTCATATTTAATCAGAATCGATTACGAAAAGTTGATCGACTCTCTTGTCTCGTTGTCAATTCCCAGACAAAGCGAATGATTTCAGAAAGATAAACTTTAGAAGGGCTGTCAATATCAGCTGGTAACGAAATTATTTTGTAGGTACTGTACTGACAAACGTTCATGACGCAGCCGAGTGGTTTGGAAAAGTTTTCTAAGAAATCAATAATCAACTATTGTGGGTGTTTTGAGGTCATAATTTCCCCCTAGATTCTGTTATTTGTGACGCTTGCAATTGCAAAATATCGGCAATTAATACTAACTCTCCAGATTCGTATTGTATATGCACGCTGGAACTTGGAAGCACCTACTGCATTGAACGGTGTATTAGAAAGATGTAGAGAGTACTCTTTATTACTTTCACCATAAAAATTACAGATACCTATGAATGTAGACATTTTAAAAGGGATGACACAAAGGGCAGTCTTATCGCTAAAAGCGATCTTTTAAAGACAACCTTTTGATGGATTAAGGGAGAAACAGAGGGGGACAATACTGCAGGTAGTCTGGGGTGTACCATTTACATATACAATAAAAACATAAAACATACAATAATAATCACTAAACAAGTAAAGGAGACATAAAAAGATAATGATTTTTATCACAATTTAAAAAAAAAAGACAAAGATTGAGCACGCCCGGGTAAGGCAATCCATAACCGTAAACTGTCGGAATGCATCGGCTGTCCTCAGTCCTCCATATGATAGTCCATTGATAGTCATAATAAGCACTGTAATCTCTTAACGAACCGCATAATTATGGCAGTATGTAATATTATCAATGAATGCGTCACAGAATGCTGCCACAAAATACAGAGAGTACAGAAGCCAATCTACATACAAAGTGCGCTCGAGCAACGCACACATAGACACCGCTCACGGACACATTATCTCGGACTGTTTGGGAGTAGTGCGAGCGCGAGTGCCATCGGCTTGAGACACGCGTCTGTGAAGTGCAAAAATGGAGCAACAAAAAAATGGCATCTAAGCTCGATTTATATAATACATAGTTTCCTATTTTGAATCAGTATAAACGAAGTAACTTTTTTGCAAGGTAAATTCACTCCACCAACTATTACGTAAGTTGAAAACATGATTTTTTGTTTGTGTAGATATTGTATGCTGCGATCTATTCTTTTAGCAAGATCTGTCTGTTGCCCTCTACTAAAATCTAACACTCATTCATATATTTATTGCGTTCCAAAATGTGAACTACATTGCGGCCGAAGAGAGAATACGTTCTACTTCTTGAGACATGTCAGTTTCATACAAACGAATAAGTGATTTGCGAATTTGATCTTTATTAGCCACTAGAATTATCGCACTGACAAATGTCAGGAACGCATCTCTTGACGGCCGGACTAAGGCCGAGGCCACAACACTGCGTTGCGAATTCGCATCGCTCCGATTCGCAGTTTTGTGTACAAGCCCTATAGGTGGTAAATTTTACGGAAATATAATTTTTAAATCCACGAGGGTAATGACTCCAAATGATTCTTAGCAGGTACGGACCTACAGTCCTAGCTTTATATGGCCATCTTTTAACACATGTTTAACCAAGCAACATTGGAGAAGTCAGGCAATCTCGTATTGGAACAAAACGTTCTTCCGGCGATTGTGCGCGGTCCTGCCGGAATGCGCCGGACACGACAATCGCCGGAATTGTCTTAGCATTTAGATAATTGTTTACTATTGTTTAGATATCCTGCTCGTGACATACGTTTAGTAAGCTTTAGGGATGAGAGGTTTTGTGTAGATATTTAAAGTAAGTAGTTGTTTTGTTTTCTTCAGGGTTTCGTGGCTAAATAATCACAGCCGCACGCACGGGTCGATTGAAGGGTAAGCTAAGGCTTAAGTGTGAGTTTTTCACTCACGTTCGATTGCGAGCGCGTTACAATTTTATATGGGAAAAAGTTATAAGTAACGCGCTGGCAATCGAACGTGAGTCGAAAAAACTCACACTGGTCTTGCCGCGGTCGATTTGTTCAGATGGAGAGTCCCGGCTGTCATTCGTATATCTTTGACAGTCGTTACGGGTAGTCAAAAACCCAAAAGTCTGACAACCAGTCTTGTACCCAACCCTGTACTGAGTAGGTAGTGAAGGTCAGATAGGCAGTCGCTCCATGTAAAATAATGGTATTCAGCTGCATCCGGTTAGACTGGAAACAGACCCCAACATAGTTGGGAAATCTTATTTATCTATTCCGTGGGAAATTCTTCATCTTCATTTGTTTATCTGTTTGTTTGATTCATTGCAGTAACATCATCAATGTTGGAATTATTACTCAGTTCGATTCAGTCACGACGGACCGGTTGCTTACAAATCATTACCCGGTTTTGTTAAGTTTAGTAATTGCGTCATTTTGACCTTTATTTACTATAGAAAACTTAACGGATCTCAATGTGCGTAGTTGGCTTTAGGTTCATTTTCCTCTTTATATGTCACAATAATTGACTCAGTTTGAGATATACCTTATATAGTTACCAAGGCCAAAAGCCCAAGGGTATTTGAACTCATCAAACATAAAACTTTTATTTTGGTTATATTAGACGGCGATTTGCCGTCAACCAATAAAACCTAATGAAATTTATGGACCATAGTCACAAAAACAATTTGATGTTTGTTTGACGGCAGAGGTCATTGTTAGCTGTTCTATACTACAGAGGAAACGGATGTCGTTCTTTCCTTGCCCGTCTTCGAGGACATTGATCGATCGATCGACATTTACATATGGAGTTATATTACTCATAATAATATTTATTTTTAAGCTTTTATGGACGGACTGTATGTCCGTTCCCACACCGCGTGTATAAAATCCTCTACTTAAAAGGTGATGTTTTTTTTATCGTGACTTGAAAACAATAAAAATAACGGTCAAGTGCGAGTCGTACTCGCACACAAAGGGCAGGTACCGGAAGGCAAAAAACGCCGAAAGAAAAACACGTTTCTTGTATGTTCATTTTTAACTTTATTTTATTTATTGTTGTTATGGCGACAATTCAACACAACACACTGAAATTTTTAACTGTTTACCTAACCTATTACGTTTCATGATATACAGCCCGCTGACAGACAGACTGACAGCGGAAGCTTAGTAAGAGGATTCCGTTGGCATTTTGGGTACGGAACACTAACTAAAAAGGAAGTTACAGTCGCGGTTAGTGACGTCATTTAGCGTTAGAAGATTTTTTGTTTTAGGTCAGAAACTGAAGGTGATCAATAGTACATAATGTTACTTAGGTTTTACTGTATAACCTTTTAATTTTTTTACACTCTTCAGACAGTCCATTAGTTTTATTTTGATCTCACTTTATTTTATGAAGTCTGCAAGCTGCAAGTACTTATCTTTTATTCATTTATACATCTCGCAATAAAATGATTATACTTGCGGAATCTTAAGTGTTATATTTTTACGTGTATTGTAGCTTGCATTACGAGGTTCAATTTCACTTCTTTCCGAGAGAGAGTAGTACTTTCAAAGCAAAATATCTTTGTTTTGATAAAACCCAAGTCATGTTTTTAGAAAGCATACTGATCTGTGGCTGATGATGACGTAGTATCGAGTATTCTTGATGAAGCGTGGTTCTTTTCCTAGGCATCAGTGCTGATGGAGATCGGACCATCGTTACGTGGCGTGGTTCGTTCCGCACCAGCGACTAATCAGACTACAGACGCGTAACACTGCTATTTTAGGCTAGTCGACTACCGTCAAATTTGCGTAAACACCCCGCAAAGGGTGGATCGTTCCAGCAATTACACGCATGGCCCGTCTCGCCGTAACTGCTTGAAAACTTTCATTAATTATTAAATTCACTTACCAACTTACCGTTTAAAAGTGGATTAAGTTGCTCTCTAACCGGAACACCTGATCACCTGACCAGGGGTCGTTAATCTAAGGCTCGGAGGCTTTCGTCACGCGAGTCGTTGACTACCTCATACTTCTAATTTTGACCTGAAAATAATGTTATTGAACGCTTCTGACACCGCGAGGTCGTTGTCCTCGCCATAGTTCACACCATGATGGTCGTTTGATAACGTAGATTGCACTGTTTGGTGACACGTCTGGGGTAATTAGATTGATTTGGTACTGTAATAACGTCATGTACAGGCGCCAGCACATCAATCAAGCTACTATAAACTGTCAAACTTTAATAGATTTTCAAGTTTATCACTAAAGTATAAGGTTCAAAGTTGATTGGGAAAATTTGACAGTTTCGGGTAGCTTGATGTGCTGGCGTCTGTAATTCAACGTGGATCAAAGAAGTCAGTGCTACTGAGTTTTAAAAACGGATTTAAAAAGGGGAAATATTTAACTTCTAAAATCATAATACTTCCTTTTGGATTTGCCGTAGTCGGGTAAAAATTCATAGACCTTTTATTAATGATGGACGACAAAATAGGAATTATTTCGGGTTCACAAAAAGCGGTGCAATCATTATATTAGAGTGTTAATTAATTTTATTAGGAAAGCAAAATAGAAATTATTACTTTTGAGCTGTTCGATTAAATACAAGTCTTTAGTAATGTAACTGTTGATGAACATCACTTTTAAAAAACACTTAAATTAAAGTTGGCTAGACAACTGTAATTTGTCCGTCTAATAAAATGGCCATTTCTCTCAAATGACAGCGCAGTTTGGTAGCCAAATGCATATGAAATTCAGAATCTAGACCGTAGCACGTAGTGCAGCCGACATTTCGCACTGCCGGACATAGGGAAAGTGTTGTTACTAGTCAGCTAGTAGGCCAATTATCATGTCCGTCCGAAATTGTTTCCAATATGAATATACATAAGTACCGACATAGGTACTTTACGATTTCCGATAGTTTGCAATCACGATTAATTTGATTGTCTACTTGAGCTATGTTTGACAAGCTGTCAAGTCTTTTAGGAAAGGAATGAGCATTAGAAATTAAAGAGAAAACTTGAACTGGAATATGGTCAATTAGTAGATGTTATTATTATTTTATTAGTTTTGCTTTTGTCTCGACTTCTTGGACGTGGGCGTTAATGACTGCGACACAGTATATTATTATACTAATGCAGTTGTTATCAAACACGGAGTTTCTGTAAACTGAGTTTTTTCGGGTTTAGGGGGCAACTGGCCTCGTTACAATAAGTTTATTTATTATTATTATTATATATATATTGCAGAAAATATGCGACCGAGGCCAAATAATGTTAAATAGCCTGCTAATATCTTTCAAGACGCACAAAATACTTCGTAGTCATTATCGACGAAGATGACAGATTTGCACTTGACCCCCTTTCGAATAAAGGCCAAACTCGTGTAGCCTCCACCCGTTCGACTCCCACCTGATAATTGGCGACTGAATAAAAAAACGGGTGTGTACCTTTAAAAGTATATATATTTACAAAAATACCAAGCTTGTAAGCCGGAGGCACACAAAGATTTGTGGGTCGTGGGTTACGGATGTCTGTCGTCACTCCTGCAGGGATAGGTACTCCCCTGTAGTTGCGGACGAAATCCCGCTGGCCGGAGATGGAAGTTGGCCGAAGTTCTGTACAGAGCTGTACGGTGACGTCACTGGTAGATAGAAGGGCGGCTATCTGACTTGCTCGGTGCACCGGTGGTGAAGAGTAAAGGTGAAACCCTAAATCGGGATTTTCACTACTTAAAACTTAATTGGCACTTGTTGAACTCGCCGTGTAGATTATGATTTTATATAAATAACGGTCGTGTCTGCTAGGGCGCTCGACAGGACACAAAGCGATACGTGCACTCTCACATCAGCCTAGAAACGACTCGCGAGGACTCATTCGCGGTCTCGCGTCTCCTGCGCGGGCGCGATCCCATTCACATCATTCATTCCATGCGAACACTCGCCCCGCACCGCACACGTACCTACCCGGCGCGTTCCAAGTCGTACACAAACAAAGAACAAAGCATTAATTTATAATAATTTGTCTTTTAGCATTAGTGCCGTAAACAAAACATGATTATTCATGTAACGTTCCGTTACATTACCCGCGGTTCCCTCATAAGGATTTTATTTTAAGAATAAAATCCGCATCATAAACTTGTTACAGTAACCTTTTACTCATTCTTTCATTTCAGTCATGCCTCATCACTCAAAACCTATCATATAATACATCACACAATATTAACAATTATGCGACGTGTCCTAACATACTGAAAGATCAAGTGACTAAATATCCGTCACTGACTTTTGTAACACATCTTAAAATCGTTTAATAGTGTAAGGGGAAATGTAACGAAGACAGAATTTATTTGTAGGTAGATATCTTCAGGTCCTTTATATGCCAAGACCCTAAGTTTTTCCCTGACATATCCTCTAAGACATACACCAGTGGTGATAGCTTTTGAATGACCCGGCACTTAATGTATTTGGGAGCTAATTTCCTGCTAAAGTGCTTATCCTTATCGCTCAGGACGTAAGCACGTTTGTATACGATATCACCGGTATTAAACTCAAAAGCTTTACGTCTTAAATTGTAATATGACGTATTTTTTACATGGGCGTGGTATAGTGATTTTTGGACTTGATCAAAGATAGAACTTAGGTAACCAAGGTTCTCCGCATACACATCGCGAGGTAGAAACAAAACCTCATCACCCAAGTCTGTATCTGCATAATGCGAACCACATAATACAATTTCTCGTCCAAAAACTAGAAAGGAAGGAGTAAATCCGGTAGCTTCATTGACTGAATTATTTATTGCAAATTGTACTTTTGGAATAAATAAGTCCCATGATCGATGATCACCATCCACGAAAGTTGAAATGCAAGTAATAATAGTTTTATTGTACCGCTCCACAGTATTCACCTGAGGAGTATACTTTGGTGAAAAGAAAACGTTCGGTATTTTATATTTCTTGAATAAATCCTGAGTATGGCCGCTAATAAATTGAGTACCATTATCCAGGAAAATACTTTGAGGAACACCGTGAACCAAGAAAATGTGTTCTTCCAAAATTTTAACAATAATCTGAGAAGTTGCTTTTTTAATTGGGAAAATATGACAAAATTTGGAAAAGCAGCAGGTTACTACTAGTATGTAACTATTTTGTTTCCGTGTGACAGGAAGAGGTCCCATTAAGTCGATGGATATCATTTGGTAAGGGCGAGAACATTGCTTTGGGCGTCCCATTTCGCCAAGAGTAGCATGGTTCTGAGTTTTGTACTGAAGACAAGTACTACAAGAACTAACGTACTTTGCTACGTCTCGATGCATACCCGGCCAATAATAACTAAGTGCAATGCGCCTGTAAGTCTTAAAGATACCTAAATGACCTGCAGTTGGTTCATTATGGTTATTCGCAATAACCTTATCCCTAATCTCAGATGGAACGACTTCCTTCCAAGAAAATTCATTGGTAAGCAAGCACTTATTCTTACTAAGACGGAACAGAGTGCCATCTTTAATTTGGTAATTAGGAAAATTCTCAGATTTTGTGACACAGTTATTATAAATGTTCTTATACCAATCATCACTAGAAGACTCGAATGAATTAGAAGTGACCATAGAAGAAACAGGAACTGCTCTAGACAACGCATCAGGGATAACGTTGTCGACACCTCGACGGTGCTTAATATCAAAATTAAACGAAGACAAGCGCACACCCCAACGTGCGAGTCTTCCTGTAGGGTTATTTAATGAAAGAAACCATTTTAACGCACTATGGTCTGTGTACACTGTGAAAGTTTTCCCATTCTCCAAATAGCATCGCCAATGCTCCAATGCCACGAGAACTGCCAGCGTCTCCCGCTCTGTTATGCTGTAGTTCTTTTCTGCCGCCGTTAATGATTTGCTCATGTAAGCTATGGGGTGCTCCTTTCCGTTAATAGATTGAGTGAGCATACCACCTATCCCATAGTTACTCGCATCCGTATGCACCTCGAACGGTAGATTGTAATCGGGGCAAGAAAGAACAGGCGCGGAAACTAAACATTCTTTTAGTTTTTGACGTGACAACGTCTTAAATTAGGTTGCGACTGGGAGTCACTTATGAAAAAGTGTAACGCTCGGTAACGTTACGATGAGTCACCGAACGAGAGAGAGGCCCGCCGAATGCCTTGCGTCTCTCTCCCACTCAACTATGATCGGATCGGTCGTTGTCACGTAAAATCTTCGCCCGTAAAACCGACTTTACAGGCAACCATTTTTTTAAAAGCGACTTCTGCCTCATCAGTCCACCTGAAAGGTGGAGTGTTCTTTTTGTTGGAAGTCAACTTGTTGAGTGGCCCTGCAATTGTGCTAAAATTGGGAACGAACCTACGATACCATGTAGCTGTGCCTAGAAATCGCTTTAACTCCTTACGATTAATAGGAGTTGCGTAATTAAGAATGGCTTCAACCTTTTCTGGATCTGTTCGCAACCCATTCGCATCAACCACATAACCTAAGTATTTAAGTTGACTTCGAAAAAACTCACACTTTTCCAAATTGACGGTTAGGCCTGCTTTACGCAATTTGTCCAAAACGCGAACTAGGAGGGACACATGCTCATCAAAACTATTGCTAACGATAATAATATCATCTAGATAAGCGAATATACGGTGATCAACGTTACCTAGTAACTTATCTACAAGACGCTGTTGCGTAGCGGGAGCATTTGTCAAGCCGAAGGCTGTGGTCTTAAATCTAAGAGTTCCTCGACCTGGGACGTAGAAGGCCGTCTTATCTCTGTCCTCCTCTGCAATTGGAATTTGCCAGAAGGCTTTGGATAAATCAAGACTAGTCAGAAAACGGGCGTCACGCAGATTATCCAAAATTTCGGCAATGTATGGCAAGTTATAGGCATCTCGTTTTGTAACTGAATTTAACTTCCTGCTATCAAGACAAAAACGAGGCTGGCCATTCTTCTTAGTGACGAGTAGTACCGGAGACTGCCAGGCACTTTCGCAGTACTCCACCACATCTAGATTTAACATCTCATCCACCTGTTCGACAAGGATTCTCTGTTTCTCAGGAGACAGCCTATAATATCTTTGTCGAATAGGAGGAGAATCGCCAGTATCGATGCGATGGGTTAAAACGTGCGTACGGCCCAAGCCTTTACGCTCAAACGAAATGTCCCTAAATTGCTCAACAACGTTATCAGCAATAGCGCGTTGAGATTTATCTAAACTATCATAAGAATGAATAAAAGTTTGTTGATTATTACTATTTAAATCTATTAATGGATTTGCTGACAAATTAACAGAACCTAAATATTTCGGACATAAATGAAAGGCGCGCCAGAAGTCAATACCTAGAATAAGCGATGATTGAACTCCTGGAACCACATAACACTTAATTATGCGAAATTGTTCCTCTAAATGCACTGGGACATTAATATAGCCAATACTCTTAAGTGTCTGACCACCAGCAGCTATTATTGAAGGTGTATCATCAGTACACAGCTTAAGGCCACGACTGAGTAACGTGTTATGTGCATAATTACCTAATATTGTAACAGCTGATCCAGAATCCAGGAGGCCGGACGCTGTAATATCATTGATTTTAATATTTAAATAAGGTCGCGAATCACCTAAAGGCTTAGTTTGCAGAATTGAAGAAATTTTGTAACTGTTGAAAAATAAATGAATTGTTTTCAACCAATTATCCCAATCTTCCTTATTAAAGCGACCTTCTATCGAAGATGAGTTATGACAATTCTGCGTACCTAGTTTTTTGGTTTCTGATCCTTATTACAATTTGGACAATCTGGTTTCTTGACGCCCTTGTGACCACACTTAAAACACAAAATTTCTTTATTCTGACAATCCCTGAGGCTATGCGAATTATTACGACATCTAGGACAATATGGCAGTTTCGCATCAGGAACTGAATTATTTGTATTCATGGCATGTAAATATTTTTCATTAACGTTATTATTATTATTGGAATTCTGTTTGTCATTATCCAAATTGGTTTTATTGTTTACGTTCTTAGTGTTACTAAATTGATTTTGTTTGGTGGCTGAATCTGTTATTTGCTTGTATGCGAACTCAGGTGCTAACGTGTCAGAAGTAGCAGCAGAAGGTTCTCGAAACTGTACCATGCGTGACTGAACGTTTTCGAAATTTCTACAAAGACATCTCAACTGCTCAATCGATGTGATTTGAGATGCGGAGGCCAGAGTGCTCGCATAACACGGTCTAATATTATGCAAAATTATTTCTAGCTTGTCCTCCTCCACCAAGGGCCTCGACAAGCGTGAAAACATTCCCGAAATAATGGACAAGTAAATTGTAATATTTTCCGTTGCCCCCTGAGTCCTAGACCGAATCTCAGATAAAAGTCGGTAATCGTAATCCGCTTTGTCGAAATCCTGTTGAAGAAGAACGACAAGTTCATCCCAAGATGACACCTGATGCCTTACGCTTCTAAACCAATGGAGTGCATCGTCTACAAAAATCTCGGTTGCAAATGATAAAAACTTTGCGTTCGTAATATTACGAGCTACACTATATTCATGAGCCCGCTGAATAAAAGCACGCACACAAGACTTGCCATCATATCTCAGTTTGGCTAACTCGGAGTGCTTAGTATTTCCTTCACAAGTAACTGAAATATTGATTTTCTCAGGCGTAGCTTGCGGGTCAGAAATTGGGGTGGCAGCTATGAGTGGGTCTATACTCTTTGCTTTTAGAGATACGAAAATTTCATAATAATCCCTAAACATTTTAGTACATTCCGTATGCACATCACTGAATTTCTCATCCATATTAATCCTATTGAGCCGGTGATAAAGGTGATGGAAAAGATTTTCAATTCGCCCCAAAACATTCTTATCCTTGGTATCCACATCAAGGCTAGATTTTATTTTATTTAAAATTTCTAAGGAATTATTCAAATCGTCAAGGGGGTCGAGATGGGAGCATAAAATATCCTCTGATAAAAGAACTGGACTGAGCTTACAAATCTGCCGCCTAAGATCCGCCACAGTACTAGCCGGGGTTTCACCTCGAACGGCTACCTCGTATTCTAATTCAGATTTTTGCAAAGATAAATACTTTATAGGGTATGCCATTTTAAAAGATAATAATAATAAAAAAAAAAGATTGACCAAATATGACAAAGTTGTAAATAGCACACAAAATATTATAAATTAATGATAAAAATACTCCGTTCCGTTACAATCTGCTCTAACAGAACGCTGTGTTATGTGTTCTATGAAAGGAAAAATTAAGAAGTAAAAGAAAGAAACAAAGTAAAAAAAACAATGCGAACAAAAAAAGCGTTAAATTTTTTTTTTTTTTTTTTTTTTTTTTTTTTTTTGCAACTGGTGTGAAGGTAGTTTTACAATAAATTTGAAAAAAAAAAACAAAACGATTCAAATTTAAAAAAAAGGACAACTGTTTAAAAAAATAAAGGACTTAAAAACAAATTTTGCTAATCCGTTACGTTTGTTACAAAACAGTTCACCCTCAATATAAAATAAAAAAAAAAAACTAATATGCCAACATTAATGAAATATAATAAAATTATCAAAACAATCTGAATATTAATCTTCACTCCAGTTACTGCACACAGAAATAAAAAAAACAAAGCGTTTTACAAAAGAAAAAAAAACAAAATACCCACTCACCGTACAATAACTAACTACTAACTACAGAAGCGAAAACAGACAAACCACGTAATTGGGCGCCAGTGTAGCCTCCACCCGTTCGATTCCCACCTGATAATTGGCGACTGAATAAAAAAAACGGGTGTGTACCTTTAAAAGTATATATATTTACAAAAATACCAAGCTTGTAAGCCGGAGGCACACAAAGATTTGTGGGTCGTGGGTTACGGATGTCTGTCGTCACTCCTGCAGGGATAGGTACTCCCCTGTAGTTGCGGACGAAATCCCGCTGGCCGGAGATGGAAGTTGGCCGAAGTTCTGTACAGAGCTGTACGGTGACGTCACTGGTAGATAGAAGGGCGGCTATCTGACTTGCTCGGTGCACCGGTGGTGAAGAGTAAAGGTGAAACCCTAAATCGGGATTTTCACTACTTAAAACTTAATTGGCACTTGTTGAACTCGCCGTGTAGATTATGATTTTATATAAATAACGGTCGTGTCTGCTAGGGCGCTCGACAGGACACAAAGCGATACGTGCACTCTCACATCAGCCTAGAAACGACTCGCGCGCGAGGACTCATTCGCGGTCTCGCGTCTCCTGCGCGGGCGCGATCCCATTCACATCATTCATTCCATGCGAACACTCGCCCCGCACCGCACACGTACCTACCCGGCGCGTTCCAAGTCGTACACAAACAAAGAACAAAGCATTAATTTATAATAATTTGTCTTTTAGCATTAGTGCCGTAAACAAAACATGATTATTCATGTAACGTTCCGTTACACTCGTGAATACCGTGTTAAATAGAGAATCGGTTAAGCCTAGTAAATTGTCTAGACTTGAGACAAAGATAGTTAACATGTCTAGCTTACGTTGCTTGTAGAACATGACGCGACTAGCTTCGCGCTGAGTCACAATGCATTTTTGCTGAGAAAATACTTGAGGAAATTGTTGTATATAGTCGACAGTCTTGTTGTGAGCTTGTGAGATGAATGTTCTTTCAATTATGTTCACAACTGTAGTATCACGTCTGGATTGTCGAAGATTCTTTATAAGGTTCACGGACGGCTCAGATCTCAAGTGCGTATACGGCCTCCCCCCCCCCCCCCAGACAATGGCCCACCTCCCATCTTGCGCCACATGCCTGTCACCTGTGCACTTGATAATCTTATAATTATGACTGCGTCAGTGAGCGGAGTTCACGCAGATGAACTTTGGGCCAAAGATGTTTGTCATCGACACGCTAAGAACAATGACATTGAAAAAAAAAATAGGGTATCTCAGCAAACATTTATTAGTACTTACTTTGTATCATAGATAAATAACAATTTATTCGTCTATGCTTTGCAACATGCTTACCTTTGCGGTTCCATAACGGCCTTTATCTAAATAAAACAAAACGAGTCTAACGCTTGACCTGCAGACAAAAGACTGTTGTCATTACCGGTGGCAACGCATTCTAAATATGCTTTGCCCCAATTACGATCTACATTAGATAAAAAGCAAAAGTGCTAACATTGAATTTATTGACAAAGTCGTTGGGTTATCTCGATGGGCTAATAGAGGGAGTTCTTTTATTAAAGTGACCTCACCTACTGCAGATTTTTACCTTATCGTCGTACGTTATTAATTAGTAGAATGTGAGTTCCTCAATATTAATTCTGCTGGTATGTCGGTAATGGGGGTCAGATACAGATGGCCTTTGGAGACAAACAAAGAATGTTATATTGTCCTTTGTTCATCCTCCTGCACTGACTGATGAGTCAAGGTTTTTCTGGAGAGCATTTTGTAAAGGATTATAGTTGGTTACGTTCTACGAGTTTCTTATCTACAACCTTATTTTTGTCCTGGTATGGGCATGTAATGTGTTTTTTTTAACTTTTACTGTTCCACTGCTGGGCAAAAGCCTCCCCCAAGTCCTTCCAGGAACTCCTTACCCGCGCCACCTCAAACCAGCCCTCGCGGTACGCGTCCAGGTCCAGGTCCACAGTCTTCGTTGCACAACGAAGACTGTTTGAACCCAGGACGTAAAACGGTTGCATCGTTGCAGAATGCAAAACGGTCTTTGTAAATGGTTCGTCGTCGCAACGCCCACCCCTACTCGCCACCGCTTTCTGGGTCGACCTCGGCGGCTCCGTCCATCTTCAGGCACCCATTGTGTGGAAACTTCATAATGATTACTTTTTTATTTTGTTTACTACCACAAAACAAATACACAATACAAATTACAATAATACAAATTATTAATTTATTATTATTTGTTTCAGGTAAATTACATTCCCTACATCAAAGACAACCAATTACATTAATAACGTAAGTGAAATATGGCCGTTACATAATGTTACATCTTACCAAGTACATATCGAAATATCCTTTTGCCGCATATATGTAATACATAGAAATAGGCCATACATATTATTATTAAGACGGCAGCCCGCATTCAGTCTAGACTGGTCCGTCGCCACGGTCTGGATCTAGATTGCAGTTGTCTTACAATGCCTGCTCCACAATGAAGTAGTCTGTTACTTAGTTCACTTTGTTATTGACAGTGAGTTGGTCTTGGTTGTTATACCTACCTACTCTACTTTGTCGTGTTGATGTCACGACAGTCTATTAAATTTTGTCGGCCTAAATTTCGCCACTTCCACGGCAGCATCGTTGGCAGCGCAGAGGTCGCTATGACTGCATTTTTTGGGTCACAGAGGGCACCTACCTACTTAAGGGCTGATTTTACCAAAGTCAGATATCTTTTATACGTGGAATAAAACTGACGTCTGACAGTTCTTGTATGGAAAAACTGTCAACAATCAAAATTGGTTCGCAGGATATGACATAATTATTCTAGGTATAAAAGTTTGGTGGAATGCGCCCTTGGTAGTGTAAGTTGTAAGTAATGCTCGCTTCCTTAGGTCTAAAACAGATATTTCGCTTATCAATCGTTTCGAGATGCTTAACTGGTCCTTGATAAAGATACTGTAGGAAATTTTACCTGTAAATGTAAAGAAAGAAAGGATCCTCAAAGAAAAGAGGAGGCTCTTTGGCACGCAATCAACAAAACTACACTTCGAAATTGGCAAAGATTCTTGTGTTAGTTTTAACCAATAATGGTATTACGTGTAGGTACTATTAACATACTATATCTTCACACCTTTTCTATTCCTCAATAGTCGTCACAGAGACAACATGGGCTAGGGGCTTATGTCCCAAGTTGCTTTAATCCATGTCAAGATACTACAACCATCTTCTGATTTATATCAAACCTAGAGACCCGCCCCTGTTTCACACTGTTTTTCGACTTGACAAAACATCAAGACTTCCATATTATATGTAAGTAAGTTTAATATACAACATATACATAATCAGCCTAGAATGTTCCCACTGCTGGGACACAGGCCACCTCTCTGTGAGAGGGAGTGGGCCGTAATCCACCACGCGTGCCCAGTGCGGGTTGGTAGATGTCGCATGTCTTCGAATTTTTGGTTCTAGGACATGCCGGTTTCCTCACGATGTTTTCCTTCACCGTTTTGAGAGCAGTGGTGATGAAATAATTTACATAAAGTAAAGCGCTAGGCTGGGTTCGAACCTACGACCCTACAACTCGTAAGTCGCGGCCGTTACCACTGGGCCACCACTGCTCTTACTCAAGTTTAATATGAATGTATTATACACATAAACCTTCTAGAATAAATTGTCATAAAGAGGGTGAAAACCGCATCGAAACCCGTTCTGGTCACACATACAGGCGGACACGAAAAGCAACTTTAATTTGTATCAAGTACTAGCAGCGCCCCACGGTTTTACCCGCGTAAGTTTCGGTCTCGGTGGGAATATCGGGATAAAAACTATCCTATGTCCTGGGACTCAAACTATCTCTATACCAAATTTCATCTGAATCGGTGTAGCGGTTTAAGGGCCCCTTTTCCGAAATTTACGTTTCTAGATCGAGTTGTTTTCATAGAAATCACCATATTTAAATTCGCAAAAAAATATATAGTACAGATACATGTTTAATCTAGTGACTTTTTTGGTTAAAAACACAATATTTAACATTTTGCTCGATAAAAAAAAAATCAGAAGTAAAGTCGATTTTGAAAGGATTTTAAGTTGTATGAGACTTGGGGGAACGCAATTTTTATGAAAATTTTACATTTCATTTACTAATCAGGTTTAACAGGGATATTATTGGATAGATTTTTAATATGGCACCTATTTTTTTCCATATAAAATAAATGCGTGAAAAACGACTCGCGCGCACCGCGCCACTCCGCGCCAGTGTCCTGCCGGACGTCATCGAGGGAGGACCTATGCAATTTTTGCTCGCAACCACATTATCGTCTTCGCGCGCGTAATAGTGCCTACTTACCTGAGTAAAAACGTGTTGTATTAGAAGTAATTAAAATGGCAAATAAAAAAAACAAAATTAAGAAAAAAAGGGCATCTGAAGTGAAGAAAACTTGTGGTTCTCTACACAGACTAGCGAAGTCAGTATGACTAGAGTTTTAAATCTTTAATATTTTTAATGGAAA
Source organism: Oligia fasciuncula (assembly GCA_963082905.1). Lineage (NCBI taxonomy): Eukaryota > Metazoa > Arthropoda > Insecta > Lepidoptera > Noctuidae > Oligia > Oligia fasciuncula. The sequence goes on from OY720411.1 coordinate 9,352,682, forward strand.
CATTCACCTTTACATATGTTTACATAAACTGACGATCCGAATGGCGCAGCGGTAGTGAGGCCGCCTTACGATCTTAGGGTCCGGGTTCGAATCTCGGTAGGGGCAAATGTTTGTGTGATGAGCATGGACATTATTTTGTTTCTGAGTCATGGATGTTTGTACATAAGAAGTAGGTACCTATGTATTTACAAAAAAAGTATATATTTATTATATCAACTACCTGGTGTCCACGACACAAGCCAACGATATTTATTTATTTACTAGCTGTTGCCCGCGACTTCGTTCGCGTGGAAATTTGAAAGTGTATGAAAAAAAACATGTGTGCAATTCACACGTGGTAGAAGTGAAACCTTCAAAAAGAGCACAAAGAGAACCACGAACTTAAGAAACACTATACAATGCTTCCTATCTAATTTTTAACCCCCGACGCAAAAACGACGGGGTGTTGTAAGTTTAACGTGTGTGTGTGTGTGATTTTTTTATTTCGTGCTTTTTGTAGGGATTCCTTAATTTTATTTTTGTCGGGGGTTTTTTAAATTTTTAATTTAATTTTTTATCTCCCACGTTAAATCTTATGAATTTATGTGTCTGTCGCCAACGCCAATAACACCACTAGTTTACAGCGTTTTTGTTCATGAGATGAAAACCATGTGTTTGCATAGAGGATAAAATGCTTAATGAGATTCTGAAGTGGAAAAAATTTAGATCGTCTAGTTTTACTTTTTTTTGTTAATTTTAAGATTACCATTTAGTGAAAGTATTACATATTGCAAATTTTACTCTGTTTTAATTCAGATTTGTATCAGTATCTCTTAAATTAGACCAACAGTAGGTAATCTGCTAACTTTTTTCTAAACCAGAAATCTTGACTTTGACTTTGCCATCCTTCAATTCAGATCCTTCGAAATCAAAATCATACATCTGGCTCGAAATGGGGTCTTAGGTTCTGTCTCCAATTCTGTGGGTTTTGCTTCGTTTTATTGACTGAAACTACTAGGCAACATCGGGTAAGGCATTCTTTTCGAATGTAGCATAGGATTTGACCCACGGTGTGGAACCTAAGATAGAAACACGCTTGTACGATACGACTACATACAGATAGCACAGCTAATAGAAATCTCTATTCCTAGACAGCACGTTTCGCCGAAAACTTTATCATTGTCCGTAGCTATCACGGTTCATAGGAAGGACTGTTGACAGAGATCTCTGTTCATAGATAGCACTTCTTGCCGTAAACTTTGTTCATAGAAACCACTGTTTCCCTTGGTTAAAAAAGCGCAACATAGCGAGCGAAGGGCACCCTTTACACAGAAATAGGAGCCCCGCCAAGCGGGGCTCCGTCGACATAGGATGCAAGAGCGAGTGAATAGGAATACAGCTTACTTAAAAAATAATGATCTAATTGGTTTCCGTGAACCAAAGGTGCTTTCTGTGAACCAAGGTGAAACAGTGGTTTCTATGAACAAAGTTTCCGACAAGAAATGCTATCTATGAACAGAGATCTCTGTCAAAAGTGCTTCTTATGAACCGAGATATCTACGAACAATGTTTTCTATCAACAAAGTTTTCGGCGAAACGAGCTGTCTAGGAATAGAGATTTCTATTAGCCATGCTTTCTGTATGTAGTTGTATCATAGAAACGTGTTTCTATCTTAAGTACCACACTCTTTGACCGATGGGTCATCATTATATTGTATGTAACACCACTTGTTCTGGTTTTTAAAGGCTACATATTTAGTTAGGCAAAAATAACAGCTAGTTTCGTGATTTGTTAGGTCTTGCCACAAAATTGACAATCTAAATTGCACGTATTTTTTATTTCTGGCTACCGAATTTGTTAGTACTTTTCATCTACTACTTGAAAAACCCTTTTTATTAAAATTTGCTACCGAAAGTTGAAGTTAAATAAAGTAGTGCATCCATTTTTATAGCTTCTGTAACCGATCTGTTTTTTTTACTACATATTTTTCTTGTAAATAAAACAAAAATGTTATGATCTAATTTGCACTGTCTGAAAAACATTTTCAACAAAAAACACTACAAACTGAAAAGTAACTTTAATTTCGGAAGTCGGTGTCTTAGGGATCAGTATTTTAGTTTTTGCCACCGACTTCCGAAATTAAAGTAATTTTTCAGTTTGTAGTGTTTTTTTTGGAAGTCGGTTTTTTTTTGTTAAAAAGTTTTTATTTCTCGCTTTTTAGTGGGTCTATTTATAATTTATCTAAGTTACAATAGAATAATGTCAACTTGCCCATCGCCTTTTTATAAAATATTCCTTTTCTCGATGCAGGGACGTTAATTGTTGAGGAGTTCTCCTTTTATTAGTTTTTAGACTAGATGCTGATAATCCTGGCTGCAGCATCAGGCCAGACTTATGTCAACATTGCATTGAACTTAAAATTAGTCCTGTTTAAAATGAGCCCAAATACGAGTACGGTGCTGTAATTTCAAGGTTTGTACTTTTTCTGATGCTCCTGGCTTCAGCATCAGGTCTTCGGTGTTTCTCAGTAACAGTATGTTTATCCACACATCGAGCCCTTTTCAATGAGCCTAAACACGATATATCTGCTGTTACTTGTCGAGAAGTTAGGTACTCTGCAGACTATCCTGACTGCAGCATCAGGTCATGACTTAATGATCATGAGACCAAATGTGGCAAATGCCCTATCAAACATCAAAACAATTTACTAAAACAGTCCTTGCCTGTTCGAGTAACGTCTTACTGTTAAGGAGTTGTAGCTTCCATCATCAGCCCAGCTACCTGAGATGGTGACAACCATACACAAATACACAAGATACTTCATAAAATATGCGAAAAACAATAAGTGAGCCTATAAAATTTGAGGGTTGCCCTCGATTTCTATAAGATCCCATCATCAGATCCTAACTTGGTGACAATGAGACCACCTCAGAACTATCTACTTTCGAACAAAAAAATAATTTTGAAAATCCGTCGACAATTGGCGGAGTATTCGATGAACAAACATACAAAAAAAAAAAAAAACATACAATCACCCGAAGATAGTACCTCCTCCTTTTTGTGAAGTCGGTAAAAATAGAATTTCATTAAATGTTTCCTTTTTGAGTTTAAGACAATTAATTGATCACTACGTAACCAGATTAAGCCAAAACTTCTTGTGAGTGTTATAAAAAAACCAGACTTGATAAAAACATTTTACATTTATTTTTACTGATTAGAAGGTAGTCACAAAACAAATCCAACGGTTTTGTCCTGTGAACGAAAAAAAATGAAAATTTGTAAACTAGTGTAATATTTGTACTACTGATTTATTTGTACTGTGGCGTGCTCGTCCGCCACCATAGGTCACCGGAGTTCATACCGCGACGGCTCCTGTGCAACGCGGGCGCAAGCCGACTCAGCGCGTAAAATGCCTAAAGTTTCGGGAAAAGGGGCCCTTAAACGTGAAGAGGTAACAGACAGACAGACACACTTTCGCATTTATAATATTAGTATGGAAGTATGGATGGATGTCGTCCAATCTGATTTAATTGTGGAGGAGGCAAAAACCTTTTTAAATACACATTGTTTGTGTATTTCCCGCCACGTGCTTGAACAATACATAGGTAATTATTATGTTCATTTATAATTCCAATTCAAAATATTATCCTACCATATTTGTTTTTAGCATTACCTTTTTGTGTTGTCTGTACAAATCGTTTAACTTTGAATTTCTGAATAAATATTAACTTGATGTTTGTTATTTGTCGAAGCAAGCAAATATGATTACGTCAATAAATTTTAGCGTAGTCTGTACTTTAGATCTCAAATGCTTTATTTGTTTCTAGGTTTTATATTAATCACTAGCTTCTGCCCACGACTTCGTCCGCGTGAAATTTCTTCTTCCCCCGACCCACCCTGTCGCATCGCATCGCCTGCCCGCGCTATTACTACGTTTTTGCTTAGCGTTCTTTCTGACTTTTTTCTTTTAGCTTTTAGCGTAATGTTATAATTATAGTCTATAGCTTCCTCAAGAATTGGGCTATCAAATGCAAAAAAATCTCAAATCCGACTGGTAGGTCCAAAGATTAGCACGTTCAACCAAAAAAAAAAAACTCCAGCTTTATTATTTATTAATCATATTTCATTTCCTCCCATATCATAATAAATATTTTGCTTCTATACAGAATCGTGCCAAGTAATTTTATCAATATTTATGGCCGAAATAATAAATGTTTTATATCTAATTTATTCCAGTCTAGAAAATTGCTTGCTCTATATTTTAGCATTATCTTAGTATCGATTAGACTAAACTATTGTGAAACGTACTGCTTTTGCTAAGTAGTATAGCGTGCTTATTTATAGAAAGACGTAACCGACATTGCGCAAGCACAGCGCGACATTTTCGAGTACAGAAATAGCAAGTACGGCCTATTTATTTGGTATACAGGGTTGCCAGATTATGTGAAATGTACAAAGGTGAAATCATTTATCAATAGGCCGTCACTCACTCATTTGAAGACCTGGATACCTGTAAAACTGCTTCAGATTTAAATGTATCCTCTACTGAGTCGGTTTACGAACGGTCTTGTACAGAAATAGGCAAATTGATGAGTTAAATCTGTTATTATGACAGTTTAAAGTGTTATATTCCTGCCACTTTAATAATAATCCCTTAAACTCTTCTTATAGCACCTGTAGCAGTTAATGAGGGGTATTTACAAGACTAACACGTCTTTCTATCCGTTCGAACGCGTTAAAAAGTCCTATAATCACTATATTTCTGCAAAGAAGCTTGGGATTCCGAAATAATAGGGTGTTTGTACGTGGACTGGACAGCTATCAGCCTTGCGTGTTAGTAAGTTGTTACCGTCCCTCACCATTCTCTTTCTATTTTGAGTAATGGCTAACTGGTCTGACTTGTCTTGTTTCCAGTGATATCTGTCGCAATCTTACTGCAAGGACCCTGTATAAACAATAAATGTTTCTTTACGATTGGTTCGGTTAAAGACTGGTTTTATTGGGTCGTAAGGAAACACCAGATTGCAGCGGACTTTAACACTGCATTTAACACCTTTTATGAGGCATTTATAACTCTTCTTCAATTTGTTTTGCAGTATGCAAACGGAAAATTACAAACAAACAAAATAAAAACTCTGGTTGATTTAAAAAAATATAGGTATCTTTGCAGCACAAAAAATATTCAAAAAATGAAAGAACATAAATTTTGTAAGGCATCTTGGACATTAATAAAAAAATACGCTGACAAATTCAAATAATGATAAAAAATTGATTACAAAAATAAAATTTAATAATATGATTTTGACGAATACTAATGACATTGCAAACGCGTTTAATAATTATTATTACGATGGGACATCGTCATTTTAATTTTTGAGGCACGTGGGTTTCTGAATATTTCTGATTCACCTGATGTTGGTACTTAAATCAAATCATAATAATATTTTGTTGTGAACATAATATAATTATGATGATATGGTTAGAAAGGGGGTGACTACCGAGATTACAACTAGGGCTTGTAAATATTCGAAGTTTTTAGATTTTCGAATATTCGAAGTTTTTACAGGCAGTATTCGAATTATTCGAATATTAGCTTTTTCCTTTGAAACCAAGTTGAAACCTTGAAGGGACAACTTGCTTATACAATTAATACACAAGTTTAGTTGAGTATTTTTATTATATGAAATTGAATCACCTTTAAGCAACATAGTTTGACATTATAATGAAAAAAAAAAAACAAATCAAAAATATTAAGGGGGAAGCGCTAAGGTAGCCTGCGAAATTCAAATTTTCTTACGTTTTTTGCAATATGCTGGCCAGTATTAAGTTGTACATTGATTAAAATATGATTCGCGGTCGTAACAAATATGTATTTACAGAATTACAATCAATTTGTTCGACGACACTACTTTTCACCTCGCTGCTTCCCTACGACTAGGCACTCCTTGCTGTTCTCCCCATCGCTGTCACTGTGGCGAAGATGTCAACAGCCTCGGACACCACTTGCAGCCGAAGTCGCTTAGCGCGGCACGCTTAGCGCGAACATTAATGACATCATCCGAAGAGCTCTTGTCACCGTCGGCGTTCCAGCTGTATTAGAACCCAATGGCTTGGCACGCGACGATGGCAAGAGACCGGACGGTATGTCTTTATTTCCATGGAAGGTGGGTAGGCCTTTAGTGTGGGACGCAACGTGTGTTGATAATCTTGCGCCATCCCATCTTCCCGGCTCGGCATGCTGTGCTGGCGCTGCTGCTGTGGCTGCGGAAAACCTCAAGCGGCGAAAATATAATAACCTCATCGGAAACTATATTTTCGAGCCGTTTGGTGTTGAAACTCTCGGGCCGTGGGGTCCGAGTGCTCATGGTCTTTTTAAAGAAATTTCGAAACGGCTGGTTGACAATTCCCGTTACCCAAGGGCTGGCTTTTATCTTGGCCAGAGGCTAAGCATCGCCATACAACGTGGTAATGCCGCCAGTCTCTTGGGTACATTACCAGTCGACAGCGATGCGGATGAATTTTTCGACGCTATTTTTTAGTTTCTGTATAGTTTTAGTTAAGTTAGGATTTAATTTTGTTATTTTTAGTTTGTATAGCCAAATAAATATTTTCAAAGAAAAAAAAATCAGTAATACAACTTGTTAAGTTAGTGTAATCCCCAAATGTCAAGATTTCATGAAATAGTTATTCTTGGGGAGTTGTGTTGATGACTTTATTCATAATAATTCTGTAAATACATATTTGTTACGGCTGCGAAACCTCGGAGTGGCGGCGCCGGCACTGTGTGTGTACGTGTAAAGCGCGGTCTGTAGGTAACAACTTGTAAGACAGACGTAGTTCGTATTTTCAAACTGAACTAAAAATTATTCGAATATTCGAATTTAACATCAGTCAATATTCGAATAGCAAAAATGATCGAATATTCGCATTATTCGAATATTCGAATTACAAGCCCTAATTACAACGAATAGAGAAGTATCGAAGAAAGAGACATGTTGCGCCAACCCCAAATAAATTGATGTTTTCCGGTCTTAGGTGGCAGGAGAATGATGATTTTCGTGTGAACATATGTCACTTTTTTATAGTTAAATTACTGTATATTCCAGTACTTACTCCTCCACATACAAATACATACGTTGTGGTGTTCAGATTTGTCATATTTAAATAAAAATTTAAATAATATAATAAAATTGCACAATATTGTTACAGATTTGATTAGAATAAAATATAATGAATAAGCAAATTTTTTTAAGCAAAATATCTGACGTATTTTGTTTAAAAAAAAACACCTCATCAAGTTTGATTGAGATGATTTTTTTAAAATCCCAAGTCATAATTAAAATCGTCTCCTAAACATCGAATGAACTTTCAAATCGATCGTGCTTATGAAAATGCTCGCGTGTATCAGTATTTAATAAATCGATACCAGTCGAATGCATTAGCAGATTTGATTAATTACACCGACGAACGTGTTTTCATAAACACAATGTTGCTATAACTTACATAAAATTCTGACTAATTAGTCAACCGTAGGACTGGAAATTGCAACGTAACGCGATTTGTAATTTGCAGCGATGGTGATTAATTAAAAAACGGGAACACGCTGCAATTTAATCAATGGCATAACGAATAATTCAATATGACTGAAAAATTTACGATTTATGCGCACAACCTTAAAAAATTGCGCAAATTGTGATATATGAAGAAGAAGAAGATGTCTTCGCAGCACATAATATATCACTTGAGAGAGAGAGACTATAGGAGGATCTGTACTATCTGTTTGTTTGTTTGAACGTGCTAATCTCTGGAACTAAAATTTTTGCTTTTTATAGCCCAATTTTTGAGGAAGGCTATTTAAAATTACGCTAGCCCCTTAGGAAGTGAGCAAAAATAACGGAAAGTCAGCGATGCGACATGGTGGGTCGGGGGAACGAGAAATTTCACGCGGACGAAGTCGCGGGCAGAAACTAGTAGCTCAAAAAATAATGCATGATTTAAGTACATACATGGGATCCTTTTTGAGAGGCAGAAAAAAAGCTGTGTAACAATTTTGGTGTACCATCAAGTATATATTCTATCTGAATGTCACTGGCTGTGTCTGTATTATCACATCTTAGACGCAACGCAATAAAAAATATATGTTGTGACGTTTTGTATGGTACACCGTCAAGTGGGCGATAATTACTACACCTATGACGCCAAAATGAGCCATTGACAACCCCAAAACCTTAGACAAATATGCAGAACACACATTAGCAGTATAATGGTACATGGGACTTAAAAACATAACTCTCTCTTTTCTGTAAGAGGGACAAAGGTCACGCAGGCGCAATGTGTAGTGATATCCAGTCCTCAATACCAAAGGGAGCTTAGTGACAGACAACTCAGGACAGACAGCTTATCAGATCGCAATATATTTATAGTGATATCGACACACGCTCCTGACATTTACCACACAGAAGATTGTGACGACCTTTAAAGTACCCTTTGGAATGCCATCCCTGAACCCTACTATGTGTTTGATGAATTTCTTCATTCAAGTTTCTAAGAGATAGGTTTTGGCATAGAAAAAGGAATCATTTGAACAACAGCGAAACTTGGCGTGTCATAATAATAGTAATTAATGACAGCCTATTGAATTGAAAACTTCTATAGGCGCGTTGGGCATATTTTGAGATGAGGGAAAAAACCATTGAACTCGCGCCACTGTTACCGTAAGCGACACCGCGCGTGTTTTGTTTATGACGATTAAAAAAATACCCGCTTCGGATGTGTTCGGCTATCCTCGGGATGTACTCGGTTTTAATGTATATCCGATATGTCAGTGAGTGTAATGGCAAAGTATTCTGTTTGTGTTTTGTTTTCACTTCTGTCGGCAATCCCGGAGTGCCACTGTTTTTTATTGTACCACTGCATGGTAAAGGCCTCTAAGCCTCTTCTCACACAGAGAATTCATTACCACGCTTGCTCAAGGCGGATTGGCGATTTCAGACTTATAATGATATTATCTACTTATAAGTCCAGGTTTCCTTCCCGGTGGTCCGTGATGTCCAAGATAAAGTTATTACGGCCCACTACCTCTCACCGAAGGAGGCCTGTGTCCATTAACAACATTATAGGCTGATTATATGATTACTGTAGAGTTGCTACAGGCTGTCTTAAATGTTGTAAGGGTAAATCTGTGCAAAAAATAAAATCAATCAAATACTTCAGATTAATGAAGAATCATGTTATTTGGACTTGCTACTAAAGTCTGTGTCGTAATTGATTACGACAAGTCTAAGCAGTAGCGACTACACCATTTAGTTGGCTGCACACTTTATTCGGTAAGTCTGTAATGTAACCGAACACCGCGACTAATCGCACTCGATCGTGCGTTAATCGGAGTTACGGACATAGACACGTAATTCCAATTAGCTATTGTTTCAAAGTGTCAAATGTTAAGGTGAAACTGTAAGGGAAAATCAAATAAGTAGCGGTATAGCTAGTGGTTTAGGTATCTGACTGTCTGTATAGTTCTGGGATTGAATGTTTGATTGACTGCCAGAGAACGCTCGTTCATCGCACAGCTTAATCAGCTGAAGATAAAGAACTTGAATTTTGGAAAATATGCAGAAATGTGGGGGTGTGTGGGGGTTCTAGTCGGAAGTAACCCCTCTTTCCTCCCAGACGGAGGGCTCCCATGTGTATTTCCCCACGAAAGTAAATCCCGGGCGTCGTGAGAATTCGTTCCTGACACCTGTCAGTGCGACAATTCTAGTAACTAATAAAGATCAAATTTGCAAAACACGCATTCCTTTATATGAAACTGACAGGTGCCAAGCACGCATTCTCTCGAAGGTATTTTGAAACTACCCGTTTATTGGTAACAGGGGTTTGAAGTTTGCTAGCGAAGCGAATAAGTCACGGATAGCTACTAATAAACAATGTTTTATAGTGTAACTGTAGTCTGGTAGTTAAAGAGGAATGGCATACAATTACTGGGGGCAATATTTTCGCTATTGAGACTAATCAAACGAGTTGTTAATCCTTCAACGTTCATTCGTTCGTTCTCTTCAGAACTGATTGTGCTGTATTATCGTCTGTTATGTATTTCCTAATTGCTACAAAGGCACATAAGTTATAACTTTATGAATATACTGTCCTATCTTTTTTCAGATAAGGCCCAAGTCTGTGTACTCTCTGGTTTGCATACATGGTTCATTAATAACGCAAACAATATTTTACGCGTCTGTTCCATACAATCTACTTGAACATTTATATGAATCTTGCTGTCCACCAAATTTTGTTGACTAAAATAACCTGGTTTTTTCTTCTTCTTGAGGCTTTCCTAGCACATTGTGCTTCTGTTTAACTAGTTCAATAAAATAGTTTATTTTACGTTTCAGCGGCATTTTAAGTTTTTTCTACTGTTAGTGGTCCTTCGAGCCGGATATGAATTAGCAACCTATAGATATAAAGCTCTTATTTTGTGAACTCTCCAGTTTAATCTACAGAGGGGTTGATTTGAATTTCCAAGGAAACTCCTTTTAGAATTTATGTAGATGTTTATCAGAAAAACCAATGGTAGGGTACAGAACAGCAGAAAAGATGTCCGCAGTCGGCACACGCGATAAGTCGTACATTTGGTTCATTCCGTCTAGAATTCTAGATACGGTCAGCTCTTACATTATGTATTTCGACCCCCATTTTCGTCGTGATTACACAACCATGAACCATGACATAGATACATACGTTATATCTTCGATGACACATCTATAAATAAATGTCATAAATTGTTTTCTTACGTAAAATACATATTTTTTTCATTAAAATAAAGACAGTCTCCATTAATTACGTCTTACAGTTAAGGTAATAATGAATGTTATGCTTCATCTCATTCTTAACAGTTCTGAAGGAAAGCAATAAACAATAAGGTTGGTCATTTCACCTTTAATCATATTTTCGAGCTGTTTGGGGTTGAAAGTTGAAACCCTCGAGCCGTCTCGCCTCGGTCCGAGTGCTCATGGCTTGTTCAATGAAATCTTCAAACGGCTGTTTGATACTTCACGTGACCCAAAGGCTGGCTTTTACCTTCGCCAGAGGCTAAGTAGCCATACAACGTGGCAATGCTGCCAGTCTCTGGGGTACACACAGCTGCATTAAGTAGTTACCCCACCAAAAGACATGTGCGTTCAAATCCGTGATAGGCCCAAGTTGGTTTTTGTATTTTGCAAAAACATTTTATTTTAAATAATGTATTGTTTTAGTGAATAAATAAGTTTAAGTAAGTATTTTTTTTTAAATTCTGTTTTTATTATTGTTTTTTTCAATAAAACAATACTTTTGCGACGACAAGCAACAATAATAGGGTTAACATTTACGACAACTTATTCATCGTCTAAATAGACTGGAGGTTTCAAGACCGCTTACCGTGCATAAGATTGGAAGTTCAAATCCTATATAGGCACGAAATGTGCTTATTGTTCATTATATTATTTTGATATATTTTTCTATTTTGTTTTAAGTAGTAATTATTTATAAAGAATTAAAAAATCAAGAAAAATAAAATACTTTATTAATCATTTATTAATATTTATTATTGCTATTATTTAACAAAACTATGATCTTATTTTACAACAAACAGAACAACTATTTTAGTTCTCATAAAATCAGAAATCATTTAAAAAAATAATTGATAAATAGTAGTCGTTTACTCTTCGCCGTTTTAAGTGAACGTATACAAAGTTCTAACTTGAAGGTATGGATTAATTTTATAAAGACAACGTAAGTAAGTAAAATTAATGGATACCCTCAAATTATAACATCTTTCGATTAGACAGGGACCTAAAGATATAATGACTCAGCCGATAGTAGATAACAATTTCATCGCAATTCATATGGGCTCGCTGGCTAGTTCGTCAAACTGCCGGTATGAGTATGACGACGTTCGGTGATGCGATGGTTCGAATCCGAGTCAACACAATGGACTCTTTTTGAAGTATTCTTTAGATTATTCGTAAGGAATTCAATGTTGTAGCAGTGTAACATTTTAAAACTTGAGGGGTTAGGAGATAGTGACGCTTTCTGTACATACATACCAGTCGATGACGATGCGGAGGAATTTTTCGAAGCCATATTTTAGTTTGAAGGTTGGGATATTATTTTTTTATAGTTTGTTAGTTTGTGCTTTAATTAAATAAAATGTCATATTTAACTTTCTTTTTAATTAAAATAAAACATTGAAGACACAACTCCTGACCCATTTTATTTAATTTTTACATAACCAGTTCATTTCCGTGTAATATTATTATCACCTCTCCCTTCTTGCGTGCTATCACGTAAAACGTTACCAAATCCCGTCAATCAACGTTTTTGCGAGAGAGAAAACCTTCATGTCACCCATCATACATCTATCTATGTACTAAGACGTGAACAACATCAGACGAGTTCGATTTGCATATAAACTTTCACACCAAACCGCATACGACCGCAAATTTTCTACTACACAATGCTCTTGCAACTGTTTGCTTGCTGTTTTACACAGAACGTCTATTATATAGTTATTTACAGCCTTATAAATAAACTAGCTTCTGCCCGCGACGTCGTCCGCGTGAAATTTCTTGGTCCCCCAACCCAACCCTCATCGCATCACCTGCCCGTGCTGTCACTTCGTTTTCGCTTAGCGATCTTTCTGACTTTTTTTCTTTTTGCTCGGCTCCTATGGGTCATAGCGTGATGTTAAATAGACGATAACCTTACTCAAAAATTGGGCTATCGAATGTAAAAAGATTATTTCAAATCCGACCGGTAGTTTCAGAGATGAGCGTGTTCAAACAAACTCTTTAGCTTTATTATATTAGTATAGATGTTTATCTACTTTTACTTGAAGACCACAAAATGAAGAAACTTGTAAACTAGTAGAAAGGACTTTTCCCACGATCGACTTATTTGAAACTCGTCTGGATAACCATAAACTGTGAACATCATAGTTAGCGGTACTTAAGGCCCTGTGCACACCACGTTTTTTAAACGCGCCGTTGACGCGCGTTTTAGAAACGTGGGTCGACGGCGCGCTTTTATCCTACAGAGCAGTGCCTGTGCCAGTATCTGACTCGCGTGCGTATCGCGTCTGTATCGCTACAAAAGCGCGTCATCGGCGCGTTTAAAAAATGTGTACAGGCCCTTAGACGCATATTTTATGCGCTTTGAGTTCTTGTGCGATGTGAAAACCCGTACTCATATCCATACGAAGACTGGAGTTTATCATTTCTATGAAACAAGTACTTAACGTCTTTAGTAGTAAAGCAAATCAATACTAACTAACAGATCAATAGCAACTAATAACAATAGAAACAATAAAAATAAAACAATAAAATAATAATAATACTAATCAATAGTAACTAATAATTAATTAATCAGCCTATAATGTTCCTAGTGCTGGGACACTCGCCTCATCTCAGTGAAAGGGAGTGGGCCGTAATCCACCACGCGGGCCCAGTGCGGATTGGTAAAGATGTTACATAATTATCTTCGAATTTTTGGTTCTAGGACATTTTAGTTTATACACTTAGACATACCTAGTTAGTTGCCACCAAACCAAACCTGAAATCGCGAAAAAAAAATCAACTGTTCCCTACATTTTGACGAGTTATACGAACATAAATGTAGGGAATAGCTGATTTTTTTTATAATGATGAGTACAATGACCTCTGAGGTTGCTTAACGAATGTTTTACCCATGACCCTGTATAAAGAAACCACGATGTTTCGTCAAGTTGTTAAATCCGTGTGAGGCAGAGGCGGGTCGGTAGTCACATAATAAATTACTTCTAGAAATCTCGATGGATTTTACCCCCATCAAAATTCACAATACCGAGTTCACGAAAGGTCGTCAGCCCACAAATAATATGTCAATGTAAAATCTACAAAAATAAGTACATACTTAGCGATCTCTATCAATCATGCTATGATCTATGGTACATTTTATTTTATCTCTATGCCCCATTCAGTTCGACCCGGGAGGTCAATAGCAACATTGAAATACCTAATCGATTCTCAAAGCATTGAACAAGCTGGTACAGATTACTAAGGTTTTGAGGTTATAGTCGTGAAGAATAGAATCTGTGTTATAAAACCAAGTGGCTGAATTTCATTTGACACCAATTAAGTCGTGCCTAGCCATCTATAAAACTTCCTCGTTATTTGTTTAGTCTTAAGGCTCCCGCTGACAGGCGCGACGCGACGGTGTGACGCGATGCTGATAGAACAATTTCCGTGAAGTTTTCATAGAAATTGTTCTACTAGAGTCGCGATGCACTGTCGCGTCGCGTCTGTCTGCGGGAGCCTTTTGAGTTTTAACTTGTTATGAGCAACCAACTATGATCATCTATCTACCTTGCCTTTTCCCAACTATACCAGTCTAACTGGATGCAGCTGAACACGGTTGTCAGACTTCCGGGCTTCTGACTACTCGTAACACTGTCAAAAATTTACAAATGACAGCCGGGACCAACGGCTTAACTTTCTTTCCAAGCCATGGAGCTACTTAACTGTCTTGCAATAACTTATTAACGAATTCTGAAAACTACTCAGCCAACAAATTAGCCATTAGCCTTCGACGAATCGATCAATGTCCACCACAGATAAAAGAGAATATTTCATTCAAAACGTAACAATGCACAGTAATCATAACGCAATAACTTAACAAAAGACGTTACGTTTCCATAAAGTTATGAAATGGTTTCCAACATGGCCACGCGTGGTGACCAAGCGAAAGCGAGGTGACAATGTAGAACGAGAAAATTTCACTTTAACGACCTTCAAAATAAATTCCCCATAACTCTGTGGTGACTTTACAAGGTCAGACGTTACGTATGAATATGGACACCGAAGTTTATAAAGCGACTTCTATTTCCTCTAATTATTCATTTATTATTGTTTTTCCTAATCTGCGTTCGCGGTTTATTTGCCAAAAATGTAAACACATATGAGTTTATGGAAAAATAACTTTAATTCGTACACAATAAAGTGCAGTTTACGCTACAACTTCAAACATGTTTATAACTTTTTCAATAGTGCTAGTCACTCTCAAAACAACTTAATTACCATTACAATAAAGTTGATATTTTTTAACTTGAAATAACATCAATTTGAAATAAATTTGAATAGACTTTATATAGATTGCCTCGTTGGTTTAGTGGGGACTTAAAACATAACTGGCGAAATGCAGGTTTACTATAGATAGGTACACCTGCCTCACCCTTTTGAGAATACAGGCGTGATCATGTTATTTACTCATTAGGCGAGAGTTCAATGTAATACAATTTAATAATTAAAAGTTCATAATCGAACTTCCGTCTGACCTTTTCAAGTATCCTTGCTCCATACAAACTTTCTTCGATAAATCATTTGGAAAGATTTATATGAATTACGAATTAATCACTCAGGAATAAATCATCACTCTCAACCATCACAATTAATTTAATATTACGATTCTCTATTTAATTTAGCTTTTATAAGTGAAAGCTTTTGATTGTGTTCATTAATTTGAATGACTAAGATTTCCGCATAAACTCACGCCTCATCCCATAGAGGTAGGCAGAAATTACAGAATGCCACCTGCTAAGATCCTTATATACTCAGTTCGATTTCCAGGTCGGGCAAAAGTGTTATTGGGTTTTCCATTAGGAATTTCTTAGTAACAGACCGTAGTTTGGAAGTTGGCGGTTTAATGCCCCCGTGCCTCGGAAAGCACGTAAAGCCGTTGTGGTCCTGCGCCTGATCTCTCCCCGGTCGTGTCGGATTGCCGTCCCATCGGAATATGAGAGCAAAGGAACAGAGAGTGTACCTGTGTTAGTTAACACACACACTTGTGTACTATAATATCTCCTGATACCTGGCTAATATCCGTTAAGATGGCCACCGTGACCGAAATTGGTCGGGAAGCTATAAGTACTCCTTTTTACTTCAATAATGGGTCTTCGAATTTTTGCATTAACAGTTGGCTCATATTGCGAAAATAATTCGAGAAACGGATAAAGTTAAACACTAACTTGTAGAACTTAATGCCTCAGGCATTAAGTCCGCCTTTGTACAGTATTTCTTTTACTTGTGCATAAAGTGTTAATAAATAAATAAATAACTGTAAAGACAGACTGTACTTAATGGCCATCACAAAAAAACAAAACGGAAATATCTCCAAATTGGAATTTCCTTTAATTAACGGCTAAAAAAACGTCATGAATACGTCCTGCACAATGTCTGAATCCGTCCTGTGCACGGGCGAGTTTTTATCGCGCACTGGATTTTCAACGCATTGCTTAGCGCTAATGCTCAATTTACACCGCCGCGGAATGGAATGGAATCGAGTTTTCGTAATAGCAAAATGAACTTTATGTCAATTGCCTAACGTACAAACTAGATACAAGCTTGTTACTGCGGGATTTCCCGAGAATGCGTGATAATTCTCCAGAAGATGCGCGACTTGTGCGTATGGGTGTATCTAATTTGTGCGTTACTCTATTAACATAAAGTTCATAATGCTTTGTACAAAAAAAGTTCGCTTCCATTCCGTACCGCGGCGGTGTAAATTGAGCCTCAGAGTTGAAATAAACAGTGCAATTTTTTGACGCGCTGGAATACGCTCTGTTGGATTCTCAAGCCTCGGCTCAATACCTAAAGTTTAAAATCCAGTGCGAGATAAAGAATCCTCGCGTTAAAAAGTCGCCCGTGCTACGAGGGCCTAGGCCACGTTCGCATGGACGACAAAATATCCCAGCGGGATTTTATCGCGCACTGGACTTTCAGCTCTCCATGTTGAGCTTAGCATTGAGAATCAATTCTCGGCGCTAAGCGGTGTGTTGAAAATACAGTGCGCGAAAAAAAATCGACCGTGCGTACGAGGAGTTAGCATTGCAGTAACTGAGTATTTGAGTAACGACTACTGTTTTATTACTAAGTGAAACAATGCTACTCATGCTTTGATGCATGCCAGCCCTTGAGATCATCGAGAATACTTTATTATTATTGTCCTAACGTCGAAATATTAGTTTATTGGTATTGTTTTGACGTTATAAATGTATTCTCGGCTTCGATGGATGTGGCGCCAGACTGGTCAAGTTTATTTCTTTGTTGGCATCTGCATGATGTTTGGCTTGCGTGATATTGTTACAGTTTTAAAGGGTGTTTGGAAGCTGGATACAAAACCTTTAGGGGGTAATAGTTGACACCATTTAG
Source organism: Oligia fasciuncula (assembly GCA_963082905.1). Lineage (NCBI taxonomy): Eukaryota > Metazoa > Arthropoda > Insecta > Lepidoptera > Noctuidae > Oligia > Oligia fasciuncula. The sequence continues at coordinate 9,369,878 of OY720411.1, forward strand.
TTAGAGCATCTTGAGCCATACATGTCTTAGACGAAGTATGTTTTTTTTTTTGCAGTTAAGATTGTTATTTTTGACTAAAAGTTTGCAGTTAAAAAAAAAAGATGGGTACTTCCAAGACATATGGCTCAAAATGCTGTAAATGGTGTCAACTCTCAACGTCCAATCACCCTGTATTTTTAAGTACTGTTACCATTTTTTAAAGTCAAGTTATGTATGGTATAATGTCCAGTTTAATTTGTACTTTATAACATGTCTGCCATTCTAACTAGGAAGACGCCATTACTCAGACAGCTGCAAAAAGGTGATTGATTATATGTATAGTAAATCAGTTTCCAAAACTATATAATTTAAAAGTCAAACTACAGCATCGAAAAACATGCATAATAAATAATATATAACAACCAAAATCGATACTTTACAACATCGAAAAACGTTATTTCTGATGTGTCAGGCCGTGATTCAATGTCTGATATTTATCACGGGTTTTAGTCAGAAATAAATATACCGTTATGCACTCAGAGTTCTTGTTTTGTTTGACATACGATGTTTTTATTTTGTGAGTGATCCTTTGATACGAATCGGTTTGTTCTTTGAAGCAAGTTTATGATTAATTTCAGCGAATTTGTATCATTGTAGACATTGTCGCCTAGATGTGTTCTATCTTGGATTATCTCTTAGCCTTCAATCTCAGCTGGTTTATAATGTTAGTTAGTTTATCACGAGTTTAGTCAGAAGTTAATATACCGTTATGCACTCACTGGCCTGTGTTTTGACATTCTGATGTTTTATTTTGTGAGTTATCTTTTGATAAACATTAAGAGGAAATGCGTGTGGTCGTTTCTTTTCTGGTTAATGACCATAAAGCAATGATTTTTTACAGAATAATAAATATTAACTAGGTACTTGTATATCCCTATGTTTTTGCTGTCAAAAGAGGCCTAGTGTACAAAGACAACTAATAATGAAAAACATATGGACACATTATTATATCCTTCTTATTCAGTTTATGAAATATCTTTTAAATTTGTCCAATATTGGAGGAGGAAATAGGCGAGAGCCAAACCTCGAATTACAACTTTTTACTTGGGCTTTTTCAAAAGTCTCTCCGACCGCATTTCCTCTTAATAGAAGTTTCTACTTTGGGTGGATTTAAATCGTCTAGGCATGCTCCATTTTGGTTTATCTCTTGAGCCTTCAATCTTAACTGTATTAGTAGTGTAAGTGTTGGTTAGTATAAAGAAAGCCTTTTTCGAAGGAAGATAAAAGAAAAGCATACTGCCAATAAAATCTTACCATTAGTATTTCTAATTATGGAAACATTAGGTAACTGCAACTGCAAATACAACAGTTCTTAGTTCAGTCCCAATCCTATGCAATTGGAAGGTTTACACATAATCAGCCTATAAGGTTCCCACTGCTGGGACATAGGCCTAATCCACCACGCGGGTCCAGTGCATGTTGGCAGATGTCACATGTCTTCGAATTTTTGGTTCTAGGACATGCCGGTTTCCTCACGATGTTTTCCTTCACCGTTTTGAGAGCAGTGGTGATGAAACAATTTACACAAAGTAAAGCGCCTGTCTGGGTTCGAACCTACGACCTACAACTCGTAAATCGCGGCCGTTACCACTTGGCCACCACTGCTCATTGAAAGTTTAATAAACTAGTATTGAAAGTTTAATAAACTTTAATTATAGTTGAACAGTCAAAGCAATTACCATGACACTTGATATCAACATAGAAAATTACAAGCGCTAGTTTGTTAACAAATTAAACACCATGTACTCAACTATGTAGTATTTTGATATTATCATGTACTATTCTCGCCCTTAGTAAGTTACTTAAGTATGGGTAGCCTTGCCACAGCGCAGGAAGTCTTAATTGTAGCTACTTTAATTAAACCAGTTTATAGGAGAACAGATCTTTGTTCTGTTGGCCTCAGTTTTTGCCATATTTTCGAACGTATTTCGTATAATTATATAGCTGGCATATATGTCTTATAATGTAGCTACATTTCCATGGTAATTTTATTCGGGTCAGTACCCCAATTCCGTTAGAAAAAATTGCAATCGCAAAACAATTTGGCAATGATTCATCGGTTTACGTTTGTGTACGGTTGTTCTTTAAATGCAGCGTTTCCTCGTACGTAATGCCTCAATTTTCGATGAGATTACTTTGTATTGTACACACAGCTCCTTTAACTAGTTACCCCACCAAAAGACATGTGCGTTCAAATCCGTGATAGGCCCAAGTTGGTTTTTGTATTTTGCAAAAACATTTTATTTTAAATAATGTATTGTTTTAGTGAATAAATAAGTTTAAGTAAGTATTTTTTTTTCAAATTCTGTTTTTATTATTGTTTTTTTCAATAAAACAATACTTTTGCGACGACAAGCAACAATAATAGGGTTAACATTTACGACAACTTATTCATCGTCTAAATAGACTGGAGGTTTCAAGACCGCTTACCGTGCATAAGATTGGTAGTTCAAATCCTATATAGGCACGAAATGTGCTTTTTGTTCATTATATTATTTTGATATATTTTTCTATTTTGTTTTAAGTAGTAATTATTTATAAAATAAAGAATTAAAAAATCAAGAAAAATAAAATACTTTATTAATCATTTAATAATATTTATTATTGCTATTATTTAACAAAACTATGATCTTATTTTACAACAAACAGAACAACTATTTTAGTTCTCATAATATCAGAAATCATTTTAAAAAATAATTGATAAATAGTAGTCGTTTACTCTTCGCCATTTTAAGTGAACGTATACAAAGTTCTAACTTGAAGGTATGGATTAATTTTATAAAGACAACGTAAGTAAGTAAAATTAATGGATACCCTCAAATTATAACATCTTTCGATTAGACAGGGACCTAAAGATATAATGACTCAGCCGATAGTAGATAACAATTTCATCGCAATTCATATGGGCTCGCTGGCTAGTTCGTCAAACTGCCGGTATGAGTATGACGACGTTCGGTGATGCGATGGTTCGAATCCGAGTCAACACAATGGACTCTTTTTGAAGTATTCTTTAGATTATTCGTAAGGAATTCAATGTTGTAGCAGTGTAACATTTTAAAACTTGAGGGGTTAGGACATAGTGACGCTTTCTGTACATACGTCGTATTTATCGAGAAATTCCTCTATCTTCGTTCCGCGAAATATTGGGAAAATAAAAGAAAACCTCGCGATTGATCACTCGATATAAGCAAACACTTTATCGGAGTCATCATCTCACCGCTTGGGGGAATATGGCGTGAAAGTAAATAGGCGCACCATATATGTTATGGTCACAGTTAGCATAAATACGTTGTCACTCGTCACAGTTTTCACTCGGGGACAAAGCATAATGGTGCAATATGGCGACTTTCAAAAAATCTGTTCAGACGGCTGACAAAATTATATCCGGTTTGCGCAATGCAATGCGCAAGCGCATGTGACCAGATCATCTGCGTGCGCGCTTTGTGCTGCCCGCGTAGAAAGTGGGCGTTTTATCGCGCAACTCAACGGAGAAGTAGGCGTTTTTTTGTCGTATTGTCGTCTGCTGCAACGAACGACTTTCCTAGAATTCGACTGGTTTTGAGATGGGCACCAAGTTGAATTGGAGGCGTGCAAGAAATTTTGATCACTATTCGAACTTTACCGATTGTATCGATTCACTGAATACGTATGAATATTTATAGTCGATTTGACCCAAACAAACGCGGACGGCTTGAAAATCCCTAATATCATTTTCACAATAGACCCTTTTATCTTTCATCCTGAATGAGATTACCCTAACCCAATGTAACAGTTTTTCTATACCATACATATAAGCTGCCTACATTAAGGATCGGCTTAGTAAGTTGGCGTGAATTACTTTGCCTTTACTGCTTTTACATCCACGATTAAATTGCCGGGGCGCGCGCAACGGAGCGTTCGTCGCTACCTAAGTTTTTCGCTTCCAACTCTATTATAACGATGCACGCTCCACACAGCATGCGTTGCACAACTCTAGATCTTATCTCCTCATCATAAAGGCGACTCTTCAGTAAGTTAAGGCGCAGCTGGTGTCGATTGCTTTTCACGCTGTACGGAATATGATTTCATCCGAGTGCAAGGAAAGCAGTGGTGTATTGCTTTCGCGTATATAAATGTATAAAAACGTTGACCTGAAATTAAAGAGATGTCTGACGGATTGCTTTGGAAACTCCGTGTCGGATACGTCATAGGTATGTTTCGATGTAATCGTGATGAATGTTGATTATATTTTTGAAACGTGACAGTTTGGCTTACACACACATTCTGTTGATGAAACAGAAACTTGGACGAACGAACAAACAAAAACTGACGAATATATAATCTGGTCACTTGATCTAATTTATTCCGTGATTACGTTCACACTATATTCAAAGTTAATCAACACTTGAGTGTATTATAGTTGTTTAGGCGTATACAGAAATCAGAAAACATTGAACCCATGCATATTAATGGTCGCTACAACGGAAAAAATTAAATGTCTGCCCGCCAGACTATGATCATCGATCCGTGACGCGTCTGTCGGTTCAAATGTTAGAACAAAGATATGTTTTTATTGTATTAGCTTTGTGTTAATCCATAATGATATAATTAAGTGGTAGATTGATAGCTTAGCCTTTGCTCTGTTTCTCGGTATCCTACTTGCTTAATTTTTTGTTAGCTTTTTTATGAATCCTTGAACTAAGACAGAATTTAGCTAGTGTACTTTTTGAACTAACTAACAATGTCTTAGTTTAAAGATATAGTAGGTAATGATTTGTATTATCACAAATTAAACATCAAATTAAATAGGCCAAAGACCAAAAAAGGTACCTTTAGCAATATCAAAGATCTGATATTAATTCCGTGGACCGTAATAGATAATAGAAATTCGTGATGGCGAAACAAGATTGAGCACTTCTGGCATTCGTAAACGGCGGGCGGGAACTGGGCACGAATTGTTGATAACACTCCTTAGGCCACTGAATATTACATTCAAGCAGAAATATTCGAGAAACAGCCTTATTTACGAGAGTTTCTTTACAAGGTTGAGAATTTCATGAATAATCGAGAAATTACGAGAGCAGTTCTGAAAGGTCACTACACTTTTAAAGCCTCTTTAGACGATAAAAGGATGTTTTCGTGCTAAATTGTTTGTAACAATCTATAAAATAATAATAACATTTGTTATCTTATCGTTTATTTGTTATCGCAGACATGAGGTGGCCTCGATTACTTGTAGGACAATAATGATTAATAAATTTTGATAGATTCACGCCATCTGGCAGGATAACATCGAGAGAGTTCTTTGTTTGGTTGTCTTTTGACGACACCATCTTGAAATGATTGACTTGCAAACCCATCTTACAAGGCAGTATTCATTCCTAGATCTCATATTAAGATTTGATAATTATCATCAATCTCTTGCCCTGTACCAATCTTTGTTTGAGGTATTCCACTCAGAGCACTGATTCAACCGCACTTGGACGAACCGCACGTTCGGTGGAACAATTTTGGGGTCCGCGCAGAAAATAAATCCCAACTTTTCACTACCCGAAAGAGACATTCATCATCATCATTTCAGCCGAAAGACCTCCACTTGCTGGATAAAGGCATTCTCCAAGCGCCTCCACTTCAACCGGTTATGCTTCCCGCATCCAGCGGAAAGATATATTATTTAAAACAAACCACATACAATTAAAAAAAAAATTGGAATGTTAACCTAAACAACAAAGTTACGTGTGCATGCATAAGTAAGTATGCATCAGCTTATACACTTACACTTGGAAAACAGTATGCCGTGCCAAAAAGGTCTGAAATTAAAATACGGCGCAAAGATCTCGAGCTTAGATCCTAGACCAGACATAAATAGTGAGTTACACTGTTTAAATGGCCACCACCTCAGTTTCTCGCTCGCAAATCCTATAGATAAAGTTACTTAACAAATAGGCGTCATAATTTTGATTTGCTAGTCTTTCAAAACCTGGAGTCTGTGCAGTAAACTATTGTGTTAAAGTTAACATTTGGGAAATTGTGAATTTGTGATTGCCAGTCGGTCTAGGGCGACTATTGTTAGTTAGCGTATAGTTTCCTGGGCCATATAGACGATTGTCCTTTTTCAGCACTGGACATGTTCTAACTGATTTGACACTGATGTGAAAGCCGATTTGGACATGTTGTCCAAATAAAAACTTGCCCACCTCAGTTTTTATTGATACTTCACTACTGGGCAAAAGCTGCCCTGCACTTCCACTTCTCATGGCTGTTTGCGGTCCATTGTGGTCTATTCTTTCAAGGAACAGTGTAGTTCATTTCACCATCTTTGCTTGGGTCTTCTCCCACTTCGTTTTACAATAAGCAATCAAACAACAATACCCAATGCAGATGCATGTAACTCTTCAACTATTTCAAAGCTACGTAAAATGACGTATTCCACATTGGGCACCCGATTAAATGGCACCTGAGTGAATGCACCTGACACACAGCGGCACATTCACTTAGTTGCCATTTAAGCGGGGGTGCCCAATGTGGAATACGTCCGCAAAATTACTTTTAAAAAACAGCAGCTGCACCTGTAGTAACAGATAACATTATTATGAGATGACACACACAGATAAGAAATGATTGCGGATGCATACATACCTACATAACTACGTAGGTCATCAAGGCATACCTGCATTGGCATCACACCTATGTCTTAATGATTCATTAATGACTTATTCGGAAGCTATGATTTCCTGTTAAGATTGCTGACTTCCTGTCAACAATAGTCATAGTTTGTCGAAGATGAGGTAAAAGTGAAGCAGGATCTAGAATAATTTTGTTGTTTGTACCTACTGGAAAGTTTAAGGTAAATTGTGAGACCTAGTGTTGTAGCGTTTTTCCAGACAGTGACTCTGCGCTGCATAGGAAAAATCTACGTCTTTAGTATGCTGCTACTTATCAATGTCCTGATAGTTATCGCCAGAGCTTGCTCTGTGTCGAGCCCGCATATTGCAGTCCACTAATGAAAATACTGCTCTCAAGTTTCGTCACAACTCAGTCTGCTTCCTGAATTGCAATTTGTAGACTTCCAGACAGTTTGGTCTCTGTTTGTCTGAATCTCCAATATCTTCATCCATTGTCTTGGTCATCTCCTGTATCGTCTTCGTCTCTTTCTGTTGTATCTTCATCCTTATTCTTAATTCTTTCTGCCATTGGTCTGCCCACTATTTCCTCTTGTATTGGCAAATCCCCTAGTCATGTTTAAGTGCATAAGGAAATACTGTGGAGATAAAACAGATTACTATCGAGGTACTTAAAACCAATGAGATCAGATAACCATTACACTGTTCCAATAACCTTGCTACTAATTACGTTTTTATAACTGTTGCCAATTCTTTCTACTTAGTGATTAATGCTTGATATGTCCTTGTAAAGTGACAAGGCCTATGTCTATTAGTTTTTTTGTTACTTAATTGTAGATTGTTTTTTAATTAATGGAAGGTGTTAGTTGGTCAAGTTTAAGTCGGACACTTTGGTTTCTGGTGTTCCGCACTGTCTGAAAAGTATTGCAAGTCAGTTTCGGGGCTAAGTGTGGTGGTATTTGACCTAGTTGTGCAAAGGCGTATCGTCGTAAGAGTCCCAAGAAATTCCCTTTATCAACGTTGAAAAGAATTAGAACTGATTCATGGCCAATGACATCAGGATTTGAGGAAATTATTATTCAAAATAGGTATTACTTAAATAATAGTCATAATCCTAAAACCATACTTCAAACAAATAGGATATAACGAACTTAATATGTTAAATACATTGGACAAATTAGCCTGCATTTAATGACTAATAATTAGCAGAATTATTGGCTGAAGCATGTCAATTAACCGTCTAAATATATCTATGAGAGTTTCTTCGTGTAAATACAGTGATTAATAATTACATTACCAGAAAGATAATTATCAAATGAGGCGACGGATTTTGTGGACTGGCGATTATCAGTTCGAGGTACTATTAATCCGATAGATACTTGGATAGTAAGTACTTAGCGCCACCAACAATCTTGACTGCAGCTTTGAATACGTTTATTTTATATGCGACGATTGTTTACTGACTGATACTGTTATATCTGCATTTATAGAAAAACGATTGCATATTATCAGGTAAAAATAGACTAAGTATAATGGGGAAGGAAACGTGTTTTGCCGAACGCAAGTAACACGGCAAGAAGATGATGAATGATTAGACAGGAACGTACCTAAGGTAACCCAAAAACAAACAAGAACCTGCAACGCATAAGTTTATAGAAGGTAAAGGATTTAAAAATTTAAATAAACCGCCTGTGTTTTCAGCACCCCGATACTCCACGTTTGTGCATATTACATAATACATCCGAGTTTGGAAGTCTCTAGCTCTCCAGGCTAACGTATACCTACGGAATAATGCTAACGATACAAAATTTTCAATATGTAGGTTAGGTAAATAAATTAAATAGGAAATAGGTACATATATGCTTGTGTTCTGATATCTGAACAGAACCGCACCAAGATAACCGCCTGCGATAAAATTTTATTACGTTTCGTGACACAATTCCTTTAGTATCATCCATAAATATAATCAATAACTCTACGATGCTTTATTCACTTACTAGCTTCTGCCCGCGACTTCGTTCAAGTGGAGTTCGTAAGATACCTATACTAATAACAGCCATATTTTTATAAAAATCCCCGTCGCTATTTATTTAATTCGTTTTCGCTTAGGGCTCTTTCTGACTTTTTTTTTCTTTTTGCTCAGCTCGTATTAGTCCTAGAGTGATGTATAGCCTTCCATAAAAATTTGACTATCAAATGCAAACATAATTTTTCTAATCCGACTGGTAGTTCCAGTGATTAGCTCGTTCAAAAAAACTCTTTACTTAAGCTTTATTGTTTGTATAGAAAACTTAAAGAGGACTTGATTCACTTATACTTCTGACTCGTTCTCGATTGCTGTCAGTTCCAAATCCTCCTCTGACCTTTAATTATACGCTTAATTCTCATTGTAATCCCATAATCTACCTAACATGGTCAACGGGCAATTTGCTGTCGCGCCGTCTGACCAAGAACTGGGGCAAAACAACGGGCCTTTTCATCCTCACTTCAGTCCCCTGAATCATTAGCGAGTACCTACACCCACATTTGCAATACACTGACCTCATTACAAGAACGTTGGCCCAATCAATTCGTCATTATAATCGCAACGGCGTGCGAATAAAAAATTACACCTACACGCGTCGCCGAATTTGGCGCGAAGAAAAACAATGGTCGCCATAACGGAGCGCGCATTGTGCCGGCGGGAAACCAGAATATGTGTCACACGAGCTTTGTGTCATGTCAAACATGTCATCTACTCCGCTCTCAGTTTTGGGCGGGTCGTTAAACTCGACATTTAACAACCAGACAATTAACATTTTAATAAAAATTGGTACCGTTTGAAGAATTGTGTCAACTCCGTTACAGAGAGTGCACATATGTGTTAGTCTTGGGTCTTGACGTATTACGTTCACAACATCAGCCTTTGTTAGAAATTGCATAAATACTACATGTGTTGTAAACTTCGCATTTTCTGGAATCCATCTGTCTTCTTTTATACAAATAAATAAAATGTGTCTGTTTGTAATGTCAACATAGCAGCTTTTTACTAAATGCATGAAGGTATACGGTACTTACTTAGAAGAAAAAAAAGTTCAAATCTTTTGTCTGTCTGTTTGTTCCGGCTAATCTCCGAAACGGCTGTACATATTTTGACGGGACTTTCACTGGCAGATAGCAGATGTTATAAGGAGTAACTTAGGCTACTTTATTTTAGAAGAAAAACATTAGTAAAGAGACACGTTATAATGTTGTTTACCGACAACCACGCGAACGAAGTCGCGGTCACAGCTAATCGTTACAAAATGTGACTTTCACATCACTATGAATAAAGTCGTTTGATAAATAAAATTTATCTTATCGTCGGATACGACATGAAACTCTTCCAAACGGATCTTGGACAGGAAACCGACTCAGATTCATTTAATTACATCGTAATTTCGTTCTAAAATAAAAATGGTCGTAAACAGAGTTGGAAATGTCAAAAGTGAGGATAGATTGGTAAAAATATCTGTGTTTATCTTCAAGGGAAGTGACGAGAGTGTTACTGTTACGTCTCTTTGATACGTTATCTTGTACAGTCACGAGCATAAGTATGTATACACTTGGCTTTATTCGGCGAATTTCTCCTTTTTTTTTTTGATGAAATTGTATGTTATTACGAACATAGTATTTTCGAACCCATAGGTTTTTATATACAGTGTCGTATTTCAACTTTGCATTCGTTATTTCGTGAAAAATCGCAATTAAAAGTTGCCAAGTGTTGACATATTAGTGCTCGTGAGTGTACATTATCGCAGTACCAATAGACAAATCACTATTATTTTTTAATTGGACTGCTTCGTTGGTCTAGTGATCGCAAGCGCTACTGTTGAACATGAGGTCCTAAGTTTGATTACCAGGTCGGGCAAAGTGTTATTGGTTTTTTTCCATCTGGAATTTCTCAGTAGCAGCCTGGAGTCTGATGATTGCCTGATTGATGGCAATAGGCTGGCCCCCTATAACGTGGGACTTAAATATAACTGGAAAAATGTGTGTGTTCTACAGGTACACCCGTACAACTCTGCCTAACCCATCGGGGTTTACAGGTATGATTATTATTGGCATTTCTTCCAGAAGTCATTTTCATAACGGCTATAAAACCACTGACAGTTAAAGCAGAAATACTGCAATACTGCAGAAAAATAATAAAGACGAAAGATTTTAAGCGAAACATTCATCAGCACTATATTTAAGAAGGCGTGAAGACTGCGAAGAGTATCAATTTTACCGTAGCACCGATAAATTATCCTGTAATACAGCTTAATTACATCCGAAGGTAATATGGCCACGAGAGCCGTTAAACAAAACTTCTCGGAAGACGAATGCAGTGTAAGTAACGGTAAAAATGTGCGCTTGCGACGATCCACGCATGCAGAGTGGACGCCTCAGGATAACACACGGAATTTGCATCGTTATAGCCGGTTAAATCCATGTGTATGCCCAGATGTGCCTTCTAAACACGACACGAATACCAAATTGGTGTTTTTTCAAGTTTTGGTGACTGATAACATCATCGGGAACCTCAAAGTTGGACCAGAAATATTCAGAAACGTGTTACTAGTTTCTGCTAAACTTGATATTGCAGCCTTAATATAAAGTTAAATATTTATGCCGTGTCTGCTATATTAAATATTTAACAGAACTGCTGGCGTGACAGCAAATTGTTTTCGAACACAATTTCCTATTTATAAATGCTCGATCGATAATAAAGATAAAGAAACATTTTGAACTGACGTTTGTAGATGTTCAATACAATACGTATGAATTTATTGGCTGGCCGTAGCGTAGGTAAGATGCGCACGAGTTGCGCAACAGTGCGAATATCCGTAAGGTCAACGCACCGGACACATAAAATGGCGCCAAGTGGTTAATACAGAACATGTCGATTGCTTTTGCTTTATTTTTATGTGGACAAGTTATCTATTGGAAAAATATAGCTTCATATTAAACGAAGCGTTTATGGCTGAACTTATGACGTTGTCGAAAAAATAATAAAAATAAATTGGCACAACAAACTTTCGACGGAAATGTTAGAAAAACGATAACTTCCTACCATGGTCTTGTGATATTGTTTTATAATCTGAACTACGTCAGTGAACAGTCTACGATTTGTTTATCGGCAGTCACGATCGGCAGTTAACCCAGTCGATCATAGAAGTCGGTGACCCGGGTAATGCTCACGTGGAAAACGCAATTTAATGTCACTAAACACGCACATCAGCTTTACTATTTAATCTAAAGTCTATTTTTAAACAACCTCCTTTGGCTTATCCATATTCGCAAAACTGTTGGTTCATATACGCTTCCAATTTTCTTTTTTCTTTTTCCTGGAAGTGACGAGTGCTTTTATGTTGTTTATTTTCTTCACAAAGAGATACACAAGGATAATTTATTCACAGCAGAATTCTTTTTTTTCGCTCGTCAAGATTTGGAAGATCAAAAAGATTTTTTACGCGATACAACTCTTGCGGGACCATTGCACCTGAAATATTTAACAAGCGTCAAAGCAGGTGATTTGTACGCAACGCCACATTTCGGTACATTCATTATTCAGTGCATATCTGATCGGGAGCGATCAGCCGAACCTGCAGCATTTTAGCGGCCTTTGAAGCAATTTTCAGTGTACATACAGCAATCACAAATTGTTAAATGTTGCACAAAGGTCATGATGTACGGAATTAAGTGCAGGTTAACACGCCAAGTTTAGTAGGATCGGTTCTAATGGAACTGTCCATTAGAAGACTAGTTTCATTTGGAATGTCCTCTTTGGTGATGATGTTAATTATATGTAGAACTTTCCAGAGCTCTTGGGAATTCCTCATCATTCTCATAAATGTCATTTGCTTAAAAATAAAGTATGATTGCATCGATGCATTCATCTGCAACAGAATACAGAGTTTAGACTCATTCTATTCTTGTGACCGAGATATTTCATCACTAACTTTTCTCTTGGTAACATTTTCATATTTGGTTCACAAATATAGTTTCCAATATTAACATAAAAACCTTGACTACTGTGCTTTGTCTGTTTCTAATTCCGTATACAATTGTCGTGAGTCACTTTGGCTTGAAAGGGAAACTCTAAGTACTAATACTCATAACATTTGTTGGACTTTACACATCGTCACCCTGAAGTGCAGACAGAAATAATGTGACAATGGCTATCATGTCATTTTAGTTTCCGCTATTTTCTCCAGTACTTAGTTCTCTTCATTTATCAAGAGACCGTGCAGCAGCATCCGCTTGACGAATGTCATAATACTGTAAACGAATGACTAAAGATGGACCAATAATAGTGATTGATACAACTGACTGGGTTGTTTAAATGAAGTACATGCCATCGTTATAATAGAAAAAGAATCATCACGGACGGCTCGGATCTCAATTGCGTATGTGGCACCTCCCCACAGGCAATGGCCCACCTTTCATACCACGCCGCGTGCCCTGTCACCATTTGATGGCCTTAGGACTGCGTCAGTAAGCGGAGTTCGCGCATCTGAATTTTGAGCCAAAAATGTTTAAACTTCTTGCCATCGGATACGCTAAGAAGAAGAATAGAAAAAGAATGGTTACTTAGAGAAAGTCCATATCTAATCATTCGAGACAACATAAGGACTTACAAATCCGACAATGGCACTATTTGAAAGAACAACTACAATAATGCTTGTCGTTTCTGTCGGCATCATCTTCATTCGCTAAAGTTCCTGTCGTGTCCATAACGGCTTCGTCCAGATGTTTCTCAACGTCTTTCTTTCCCTGTCTATAACTGAAAATCACATGTTTTCATTTATAATTAAATTTTAAGTGTGTCGAATTTGTAATACACGAATCCTGTTTAAGGTGCTCCAAAAAAACTTTCCGTTAGTTAACGATTGTGTTTTTATGTTTTAATTATTGTCTGTCACAGTGATGTTCGCGACGGGTTCTTCTTTAGCCATAATATTATCATCAACTTACTGATGGTTTATGCTTTATTAACAAGGTGATTGATTGATATAACTGTTTAGTTTTAACGTTCATCTATTTTAATAATTATCATCTCATCATTCCCCAATCCAAACAGAAAATATTCCTCTCAAACTGTGCTAGGCATTACGTTAAATATAAAATTGCAAGAGATATCAACAACCTAAGCAACATTTCCCTTGACATATGCTAGCATAACGAATCAACTTCATAATGTTGACCTACACAAACAAATTCAGAAGTAACACGAAGAAAACTGTGTTTGCTGTCCCCTCCAATACAGCCATAATAACACTCCTTTCACGCCAGTTCACTTCCAGCAATGAATCTTTTATACGGCAAATGAGTTTTATAATAACTATGTTTACGTACTTTTTATTACAAGGAAACTATATAAAAGTAATATATGATATCGTAAGACTGAGACAGTAATTATGAAAGAAAGACGTGTTTATTTTTATAACCTTTCCATGCGGGGGTCTTCAAGTGTCACCGGGGTATATGTAACTATCTGTACTAAAATGTTTAATGTTAATTAAATTGCTAGTGTCGTTGTTTACTTAAGAATGACTGTTTTCTTATTTTTTGTAATTATCTTGATGATATATTAGACTTTTGTACAGGATGTTGGATATTGATCACAGATAATAATGTTTCCTCCAACCTTTTTACTTTAACGAATTTTGAGATTGTTTCCTGATTGTCTTCTTCTTCTCGTGTCACATTGAGCTATTTTTTATCATTAATATATAATATTCTGCTCGTATTATTTGTAGAGATTGTCCAGTCCTCTACGAACCAAAAAAAAAGAAAACTTTTAAATGACACCAAATATTTGTTGTTATACGTTGTTACGAGTTGTAGATAGTAGGTTCGAACCCTTTATTTTGTGTAAATTATTTCATCAGCACTGCTCTCAAAACTGTGGAGGAAAACATCGTGCGGAAACAGACTTGTCCTAGAACCAAAAATTCGAAGACATGTGACATCTACCACCAACCCGCACTGGGTCCGCGTGGTATAATTACGCCCCGTTCCCCGTCAGAGTGGTGGCCTGTGTCCCACTAGTGGGAACATTATAGGCTGATTATCCTAAGACTATTGAAAGGAAAAATGAAACATGTATAGTCCATACCTAACTCATAAACGTTAACGAGCCGGCAGGAAATATCAAGAAAGAGCCACTTGACCTATCGGTGACTTATCGCGAGCCAGCTAGGTTGCAAAACAACCACTCATGCATTTGCAAGGTTGCTGCAATTTCCGCTAATGCAAATAAGCTGCACATTGATTACTTTATTGGCTCTAATAGCTACAGTTGTTGTGAGTTGTGATAGTAGTACTGGTATAGTTCTGATCAGATTCATGTTGTGTGCCACAGTGCAGCAGTGAATTGTTAACATTTGCCTCGGTTAATGTAGTCTTTCCATCAAAAGGTGTCCTATTTCTTATTCTTTTTCAGTTATTTTAGGTTTAACTTTTGCTTTGTCATTCATTTCATATTTATCTCTGTTTACTTCACCTTTATCATTATTCTTTTAAACGTTATCATGTATTGAGCCCAACAGATCTCAATCTTCCATCTTGTCGTCTTTAGAGAATATTGCATCAATTATTTCTTAACTGTCTTGTAATATGTCTATTACTTTGTAACTCGTCTACTAATCCTTCGATCTGCAATTAACTCTGCGGTAGTTAGTCTTGTTCAGATACTGTCGTTCAACTAATTTCCTGAGTCATATTTTTGCATCAAATTACGTGGGTTATTAAACTTTTCTAAACTACCCTCTATAGAAAGAACGATAAAAGAATTAACGACGCAATTTTAGTGACGTCATCTCTAGCCAAGCTTTTGTTGTACAAATAGGGCAGTGACGTCATGACTAAGGGGTGGAGAAGAAATTCGGGAATGATGTCACTAGAGAGTCCGATGGCACTTTTAATTGAAGTGTATGCCAAGAATGACATACATTTTAATTACAAATTAGAACACGAAATGCAGACATCATTGGCCTTAATTGAATAGAAGACAACGATCGTTATGAAAAACGTACTACAAAACTTTGTTAATGATTATAAGTTTTATGAATTTTAAAAACATATAATATCAAAGATTTTATGATAGCTTGGAAAGCGTTCCCGGAGGAAGTCATTAAAATTATAGCATATTTCAAAACACGGCAAAAACATCGCAATTTTATTTACTCATAATTGAAGTAGCTCGATACCGGAGTAAAGTAAATAGAAGCTATTCGCCAAGAAATGTTATGTATGATATAAAAATAATATTCCACATAATATTTCATACAGAACATAGACGTGTATGGGATAATGGGTTTATTTACAGTAAATAACTAGTTTAAAAATTATTCCGCCATTTTATTATGCGCATATAATAATCTGTACCATGTTCTCATTGTTTCTAACTTTCCATTAGTTTTCTTAGGTTAAAACAGAACGGACTTTTGTTTAAATAAAATTGAAAATGTAGGGTAGATTTTCTGTTTTTCTTTCATTCAGTTATTGTTCTGAAATTCTCAAGGTTTCGGTTTCGTGGTTTTGTTCTTGTTATGAATTTATTATAGAGTTAGTAATTGGTTTTTGCCTTCTAGCAAACCGTTTCGATGGTTATTTTCACTATTGTTTTATCACAATTTTTTACTAAAGTTATTTAGGTAAGGGATTTTTTGCTTAGGGCTGATTTTTCAATCGACAGATAATTTTTATTCGTGGAATAAAATTGACGTCTGAGACAGATTTTGTATGGAAGAACTGTCAAAAATTCAAAATTATTCAATTATCTGGCGTTGGAAAAATCAGCCCAGCATTAGTATCAAAAAAGTAATCCAGTAACTAGGTTGCGCAGATCAGATAGGCAGTCGCTTCATTTAAAATACCGGTATTCAGCTGCATTCTATGAGACTGGAAGCCGACCCCAACATAGGTGGGAAAAGGCTAGTCAGAAAACCCGTTAAAAACTCAACATCAAAAACCCAACATCAAAAACGCAATTTCAGTCGTCTATCTGCACCAAATTTTTAATCTTCCGTCTGTCATCGCATCTCCTTAACGGATGATTACCTAGAAAGTTAACCCGCCATCCATCAGTCCCGGTCAATCATCACAACGCTCGCTTCCTGCCTACCCGTTCTCTATTATTAGACTGCAGTTCTGCATGACAGTTCATTGTGAAGTTGAACGTTTATCTAAAATAGTTCCGTTGTTAGGAGAAAGGAGGTTCCTGATTAATGCTTGGGCTAATCTTTGAATCTTGGATGGATTATAGTTGAAGATTATTGTAGTGAAAGTTTTGCAAGATGAATTTCAGTTTTACTAACGTATGGAACCGATAGTCCATCATGAGTAGGTACTGCATTTGTTCCAATATGAAGGAACATTGATGCCAAATCAATGTTCTACTAGAGTCGCAGACAGGCGCGTCGCCTGTCTACGAAAGCCTTTACACCACACGCCATAATAGTATCGAACGATAATAAAGTTTTACGAGAACCATTGAACTTGCAATATTAGCCGTAAACAGCATGGCATTTCAACAGTTATGTTAGTAAACACTTTATTATTATGCTTTAGTACTAACACCTAGGGATATAGAGTTAATTGTTAGCTGTCTAACCAGTAATATGTATATGGTGATACATACCTTGTTCATCTTGACAAAACATGGCGGAGTTTTTTTGTATAAAAAACTTTTTAACAAAAAAAAAAACCGACTTCCAAAAAAACACTACAAAGTGAAAAATAACTTTTATTTCGGAAGTCGGTGTCTTTGGATCTGTATTTTAGTTTTTTGCCACCGACTTCCGAAATAAAAGTTATTTTTCACTTTGTAGTGTTTTTTTGGAAGTCGGTTTTTTTTTTTGTTAAAAAGTTTTTATTTCTCGCTTTTTAGTGTGTCTGTTTATAATGTAGGTATCTAAGTTACAATAGCCTAATGCCAACTTGCTCATCGCCTTTTACAAAATATTGCTTTTCCCGATGCAGGGACGTTAATTGTTGAAGAGTTCTCCTGGTATTCCACCATCAGCTCCATTTCACCATTCGCATTGTGACGAGCATAACTTGCTTAGCAACCATATTAAAGTAAGTAATCGAATCGCAAACCGGGAAATATTTATTATTGAGTAGTTCCGGTGGCCATCTGTGGTCTTCATCATCGGTTCCACTTCACCAAATGATGCTTTCCGAGAGCAAATGCACGAGTTACTATAAAAAATACCCAAATCGCTATAGGTGTGCCTATAATACTTGAAGAGTTCCTTCGATTTCTCCAAGATCCCATCATCAGATCCTGACCTGATGACAATGGGACCACCTGGAAAGTATACTCTTTCAAACAAAAAAATAATTTTTGAAATCGGTCTAGCCGTCTCCGAGTAATCGGGGAACATACATAAAAAAATAAATAAAAAAAAAAAAAAAAAAATGTTCCGACGAATTGAGAACCTCCTCCTTTTTGAAGTCGGTTAAAAATAAATTTAAAACCTAAAACCAGACTACTGAAAAGGATGAAAGAAGAAAGTAACTTCCCGTTGTCGCATGCCGCTGTACTAACATACAAAGCTATGGTCGGGTTTTAGTTTTTAAACGAATTTTTTATTTAATTATTTTGGGCCTTATTTCAGTGATATTTATAATTTTGAAATGTGCTAATTAAGCCCTTTCATGTGATACCCAACGTCGTCATGACTTTATGTCCGCTAAAGGGCGCCACATTCAATTTATTGTGACGTCACATAGCCTATAACCAGCGGACAATCAAATGATACCTCATTTGTCCAATTATGACAAGGAGTTTAGAAGTTATGAGGGAACAGATGAACATACATAGATACCGGTCAAAATAATAACCCTCCTTTTTGCTTCGCCGTAGTCGGGAAAAAATAAAGTTACCTACCTCGTTGGTCTAGTGGTCGCATGCGCTACTGCTAGCATGAGGTCCTGGATTCGGTTTCAAAGGTCAGGCAAAGTAGTGTTGGGCTTTTTTGTCAAGAAGCAATAGCGGTTGATGGCTTGACTTGCCTTCTATCACATGGGACTTAAACATTACTGGCAAAATGTAGGTGTACTGTTACTGTACACCTCTGTTTAACGGTGGAGTTTCTTGCCCATTCTTCTCCATACGAAAACTACCTTTTGGAATGGGCGACTAGAACCAATTCTATTTTGTTGTAATTTTTGACGTTCAAAAGTACCTTTACTGTGCCTATTTCAGATAAATGATTTGACTTTGAACTAATGTAATGTTCATGGCAACATTCTTGTATGATACGCAAAAATGTCTCAAAGTGTCAGAAAAGTGTCCTAGATTTTTTTTTCCTTTGTCTTGATGGTTTTTTAATCAAGATACAACCTGACACTGACCTGCAAATTGCAAAAAACGTAAGAAAATTTGAATTTCGCAGTCTCAACTACCCATTCACCTTAAAGTAAATACACGATGCCTTGCTTGCAGAATGTGAAGCTACGCCAACTAACATTAGCGTTGCCTTTTTCTCTACTCTTTTATGCAGACACGTACTACATGTTGCTTGCCTTCATTTAATTTTATCTGCATACAAACATTTCGCAGTGGGTGTTCTCTCACTTTATGGCTTCGACTGACCTTTCAAGGTGACTCATAAATATTTCTTCCGCAAATCACATACATATGACTATTTAACGACGTGACTATATGCCATATGTTTATAAACAAATCTGTGTAAGATAACACATGTTTTAAATTATTAAAGTTGGCTGGCACGTTTATTAAAGGCTCACGCAAACAGGCGCGACGCGACGACGACGGTGCGACGCGATTCTGGTAGAACAATTCGCGCAGTCGCTTAGCGCCTGCCTGTCCCTTTATCCGTAACACTTACCAGTACAATTATTATTAACATAACCATCAGCTGAGATTACGAGGTCGCCAACCGACCCACTTGTGCTATCAACTACGGAGCACATCGCATAACAAACATTGTTCTAAGCTGTGCAACTACTGATATCATTAAAATTGTTTATTAGACAACCTGATAGTACACTGACCTGCTTCGGAAAGTTACTGCAAACATTTTGTCTTCTAAAGAAATTTATGTTGTGATAAGGAATTGCGAGATGTATTTATCTGTTTGCAATAAAGTTATTCTGCGAGCAATGTGGGGCCACTGCCACTTATGTTTGGCAATTCTTCGGGCTATGTCGGTTCCCTTATGCTTGGGGGAGGTTCTTTCAGGTTTTTCGGCTGAAATTATGATTATCGTAAGGCTGTAGTACTTTACGTAATTTTTTTACGTAGAAAGGTATCCTCCTCATATTTGTCAAGAACAGACAACCAGTGATTGACGGAATACGCTTCTTTCACTTCGTCATCATAATTATGAACAGCCATGATCAATCCATATGGATTATTAAGATTATATTGATTATTGAGTTTGGATGGTTCCTCGGTTCGGTAATGGCCAATTGTATCCAGCAGAATCCAAATGTACTATATTTATCATTTGCTTATATTTGTCCACTGCTGACTATTTTTCTCTCTGGTCGCTGCAGCGACTATGTAACCTCTTCTTCTTCTTCAATTGCCTCTCCAATTATTATTTCTTCTTGTTCTTTGCGAGGTGGAACAGCTCGGCAGCACTTGTGACTCCGGTCCTCTCGCGAATTTTTTGGCCAACACCGCGTTACCACGCTACTTTTTCCATTCATCCCATTCCATCATTTAGTAGTAGTAATAATATATGTCTACCTTTTATTGAGTACTTTTAACTTCCGATGCATATTCGGATGCAAACATGAGCTACATTTTACACAATTGCTTTTAAATAAATAAAGTGACCAACTACCATATTTTAATGATAGTCGCTCACTTTACCAAAATATAATGACACATCCTTCCAAACAAATTCACAATACAAAACCCATTAACGGGTAGCTTCCTATAACAGTAAAACTTCAGCTACCGTAATTACCAACCCAGTGCTCTATTCACAAAGCTAGTACCGTTAGGACATCTGTCAATGAAAACAATCGAATCTGTGCGACTACTGTTGGTTGCTGAACTATACATTGTGGGTGTAAAGCCGCGGCCTGAATGTTAGCGGGTATGAACAAAATCATTAATATTAATATATTTAACGGAGCAGGATAACCTCTACCAGAAGTGTACATCATATTAGTGGTTCAGCAACTTCAATATCATCAGGATTATGCCGGAATATAACAGTTCGTCATGGACGTGGTACGACATGACAGCTGCCACTGCTGCCACGCTACCACCGATGCGACGCACTGCTAGAGTGACTGTCACACTCACTAGCCAGTGTCACTCTTATCCGCGCTTTTCAGTGAACTTGGTAACAAAATTTGACGGCGCCATTTGCTGCGCCGTCATATTAATTTCGAGAAAGAAGTATACAGTAGAGAAAGACCAAAAAAATGACGAATAGATTGTATGAAAGAGGATGTAGATAGAAAAGGGGTGATACAGACGTATGGAAGAAGAAGACATTCAGCGTGTTGAAACAATAGCCAGAGGATGATGATGAAAACACAAAGTTCGCCTATGAGTGTGTATATTGGTTAATTTTATAAACAATCACGTGTAATCTTAAAAGGATTATCTCTATAATCTTTGACATTTCGAGATCGTGCCATGTCGATGTCTTTCGTGTGACTTTTAGTGGATTATTGAGTTGTATCGACGATTTTATTTGTCGACAGCTAACCTTCGGTAATCCGATTACTTTTACTTCGCGATTTATTGCTTAAACCGTTGTTTAATTAAGGATTAATTGATTGATGGGTTTCGCAATAGTTTTCTCCGATCGTTGTTTCATTTGTAATGCTTTAATAAAATCGCTACAAGTACTGTAAAGATCGTCAATATGGTACATATTTACTACAAATATGTTTTTCTTGAAAACAGAAAATGAATCATAAATATCTGTAATTGGGTGTAAAAAAATACCATTTACAGTGTGCATTCAAACTTCAAAATTAGATTACGTATCAGATAACCCGTGTGGACTGTGGACAATGATCCATCCACCAGCGTAGGTGTAATATCTGTGTGACGACATACCGCGGTCGACGGCCGCTCATGACTGCAGCATACTTCAGATAATTTACTGATCTACTTGCGCATGCACTGATTAGTCAGCGGACGATCGTGTGATAAGTGGCATGCGAAGAAACTGGAAATGCACGTGAAATTGATGGCATGGTTGGCGCGGTAGCTGAGCAATTGGCTTCTGTTGCACGAACAACAAACAGATGATAGCACAGCGCACTAGGTCTTTGTTCATGTGAACGTGAAGTATGTTTTCGTTAAAGTTATGTTTGTGATCGTGGAATTGTTGGAATAGGAGGAGGAGTAGAAATAGTCAGTTATGAGTTAAGAGATTGTCGTAAAAGTATTTAATTCTACCATTAATTGAAGCACACAGCTGTACAATTGAACAGTACATCCAGACTAATCCTTGCATAATGATTAAGTGCCGTAACAGTAATAATTTCATAAGATGTTTTATCTCAAGTGCTGATTACTTCACGTCCTCAGAGGATTATACGATGAAACGCTGTAAAAGAATGGACCTATGCAATCATGATGATTTGCTTTCTTAGTATTTGAAAGAAAGAAGCGATGACTGGATGTTGTGAAAGATGACTTTATAGACAAACATAGGTCATTGTTTTCCTGGCATAAGGATGATTATGACTGATTCATTTTTATAAGAATGATGAGAATGAGTTGGCAGTAGTATATATTGATTTGGCTGACGAACTATATGACACAGAAGAATCAAAAAGATTAAGAAAGATTTTTCTCAGACATTTCGCAATTGTGTTATCTTTTAAACAGCACCAGCTGGTTTACCTTCACAAAACTTTCGTTTTCTCCTTGGTCTTTCATAAAAGTATTAACATTTACCAATATTGTCTATAGAAAACAGTTTCTTTGCATTTATATTAACGATAAACATTGTATAGCTTTCTATCAGTGTATTTGACGTCTCGTTTTCAAGGCATTTTCCATTGTAAACAATTTCTGTGGGGTTATTAAGAGGCTCTTCTTAGAGACATGTTAACATAGGAGTGAGTGAGAGTGATAGAGTGATGTAAAGGGAGAAAGTAGTAGGTCGAGGTTGCAAATATAGCGGATATTACGTTGAATGACAGATGGAACAAAAGACTCAGCTATTCTGTAAAAACATCACCGCGGTAAATTAGGTGAAGTGAGCTGTCATTCCACATGATGCTCCACGCTCACTTCACCTAAGTTTTCACGGTGAGATTTTTACAGAATAGCACTGCTTGTCCCAATATCGTCAATAGGCGATCTTAAATGGGCATGCTTTTATTTGGTAGACGGATGAGCGACAGCTACTTGTTTGGTTTTATTCTATTTTCTGTTACAAAATTGTCTATAGCAGCTTGTTTGGTGGTGTCGTCCACCAAATGGATGTGGGCTCGCCCTTCAATTACATCGCGTTTTATGTCATCATTGGCAAACTGTGTGTGAAAGCTATAGTAACGCACACACACCTCTGCTGTTGATTACTAGGGGGAAATAATGTTTTTTTTTGTATCTATAAGATTGACTGTTTGATTCTGTTTTTCTCGTTTCCAATAACTTACAGATTAGAGAAAAAATCAATAAAATTAATGAATATTTCACAAATTGAAACCCCTCCAATACCTCGGAAATTCGGGATGAAATACTACCGCCGATGGCGATGGCAATACGAGACATAACAAGCTGATCAAGGAAAATAAGAAAACCCTGCCTGCTATGATTCCGTTCCTAACGCTGAAAGAGAAATGTGGATATATTTATATTTTACTCTAACCATGAACATATTATAAAAATGATTTCACATTTCCACCCGCTGACCGTCTGACCGAAACTCTACATACTCTGAGTGTTGATGTTATTCATTAACGAAACTTTATATCTCCATGGTTGACTATCTGATCTCATAATTTAACTATTCCTGTTTACCTTTAACTCATAAAAACTGCTTTGACTCTTCAAGCTTATTAAACTCAAGTTATGGATACTAAAATATAAAATCTATTGAAACTTCCGGTTAAAAGGAGAGTTGGTTTTCTAAATCCAGTCGTGATAGGTCGTAAATCAATGAGTTTGAAAGAAATCTTGGACTTGATAATTTAATTTTATGGTCTTTCTTTGGATAGTATATTTTATGGGAGACTGTGGAAAGCTTGACCACATGGATTGATATTAATAGACAGGATATAAATAGATATGCCATGTATGTTCGCTGAATCCTGATTGTTTATTGCTACATATTGTACATATCATCATCATCATCATTTCAGCCGAAAGACGTCCGCTGCTGGACATAGGCCTCCCCCAAGTACCTCCACTTCGACCGGTTCTGCGCTTCTCGCATCCAACTGGTCCCTGCGGCCTTCACTAGTGTGTGTTGCCAGTGATGACTTATGGCACTGAAACGTGGTCGATCACAATGGGCCTTATAAGAAGGCTAAAAGTCACCCAAAGGGCAATGGAGAGGGCTATGCTTGGAGTTTCCCTGCGTGATCGAATCAGGAATGAGGAGATCCGCAGGAGAACCAAGGTAATCGACATATACTTAGCATGAACTTTGGCTAAGCGTAAACCCTGTCACTGTCGCACAAATGTCAACCTACAAGTGCAAGACAGAGACGGGAACATATCTAAGCTAAAGCTCGCACCTACACTGCGACAGACGAGAGAACGCGTTCTTGACACCTGTCAGTTTCATACAAACGAATACGTGTTTACGAATTTCATCTTTATTAGCTACTAGAATTGTCGCACTGAGAGGTGTCAGGAACGCATCTCTCGACGGCCGGACTATAGTAACGTTTATAAATCTCGGCTTAGACATCATAGTTTGCTGTGGTGTCTGCCATTTTTCCCATCTCCTGCAAATGTCGTTCAGATTGGCAGGTGATTCAATAACATGTCTAAGACAAAGCCAGACAAAGTCTGAATTCTTTATATCATTTTGGAGCTGCGGTACCAAAACATTCACATTGATAAACAATGGTCCATTTATCACAGTCAGTTCTTTTACCTGTGGACTCTATAGCCATTGATTTGCTTAGTGCTGCCTACCCATCCAACTATATTGGAGTCGGCTTCCAGTCGAACATGGAGCGACTACATATCTAACCTCCACAACCCAGTTACTGGACACGATACCCCCGGTTATCAGACTTTTTGGGCTTCTGAATACCCGTAGGTAACTATCTACGAATGACAGCGAGGATCAACAGTTTAACTTGCTTTCCCGAGGGATCACGATGTGTAATGGCTGGTCACCCATCTACAGACCGATCTTGACAAGTGTAGCTTAACCTTTAATCGACCCGTTGCGGCTGTTATCATTTAGCCCCGAGCCCTTCGGATCCCAGTAATAGATTCTAATAAGCTTAGTATAATGTTCTGTATCTTCATGGTCTCCTGGTTAGAAATTGAATCATTGTGTGACCTTTAAGCGTTTGATAGCGACATTAAAGTGAGTTCCGTAGATATTTTATCGTCCCTCAAATTGATTGGACGAATCGAATCGCCTGGATATGGCTGTGGAAACCGTTTAGTGTTATAAATGGGGTAAATTAGATTGTTTCCACCGTTTATTTATAGCAGTAGTACCTACTTGTCTATTTCGAAATAAGGTAAGGGATAATTGTATCATGTTTTCCTGGCTTCACTGCTTTTGAAATAATATTTTCCCCTCTCAACCTAAAAATGTTTTGTAATTAAAATCTTCCTCGTAACATTTATTGTTGTTACGAAATCTACCTTTACAAGCTTAAAATATACCTTGCGACATTGTTTCTTTTGATTCCCCTAAAATATCCCCCTTTACGCGTAAGGTTTCATTTCAATTTAACTTTGTTACACTATACTTTCAGAATATTACACCAGAACAAGGAGGTACGTATGGCGTTACTGCTCTATATTAAACCACAGAATATTGCACATTACCACAATATACGACGCCTCAATCAATGTGCGTACGCGGTGAGAATATCGCATTATAGACAAACTTGGAAACAATGTTTGTGGAGTTATAAACTTTGTTCTGAATTGTTCAAGATGTACAGGGAAAGAAATGTCTAGAGGTTTTAATATTGTTTTTGGAGGAATAACACGTATTTGGAAAATTGTCAGCGAGGCATGACTTGAAACATTAAGCGTATAATAATATAAGGACCAACAACTAGGAGTCTTTTTGAATTGGTACCATCCCTTGGGAGACTGGTACTTTTTGATGTAGGAAAGATGTAATGTATTCCGTGAGATGACAGTCAAAGAATCTCGTTAGAACTTGACATTCTTAATGTGTCCAAAAGTAATACGGTTGGCTTAATTACTGTTCCTTAAGAAGGGGAAAACGTCGTAAGGAAACCAGAGGAGCAATTCTCGTAATTTTAAAAACATTTACAGTCTCAATCTGTCAAAAATAATCACTAATTTCCCTACATTTTGATAAGTTATTGACATTTGTCTGTCGACGAGATGAGACTGCAACTAGATTTTGAACGTTTTAAAGTACGAGAATCGGCCTTCTGGACTTAAAAGTCTGAAATCACCAACCCGTCTTTAGCAAGCGTGGTGATCAACGCTCATGCCTACTCTGTAGGAGGAGAGCCCTTTGCCCTGCAGTGGTACAATAATAGGCTGGTATTATAGAAGGGGTTGGGATAACGACCTTTGATTCCCCAGCCAACAAACCTGCACCCTAATAGCGTAACACCCTATGAATCGGGATCTGTATCATTTTGAACCAAATTACTAATCCGTTGTTTCATAATTTCGAAAAATTTGTCTGCTCAACACGTAAAAAACGCAATGAATGTTGTTGAACTGTCAAAATGAAACTGATACCGATGGATAATGTGTTACGCAATTGCTCCGCTGCTCGTCTATAATAAGAAAAAAATAAAATAAATACAACGTTCAGCAATCTCTACCCTAACTACGCAACCGTCACCAAAACCAGCCATTAAAATACCATACGCATATTTGTTAGCCATTACTTTCCTGTAATGGTCGCTTTATCATACCGCAAATGGGCAAGAGGTCGATGCCTCCACCGTGGTTTATTGTACTGACATGACTGACCTCCTACTTTACATTGCGCATTTGCGCCCACGCTGCTAACTGTTCACCTTTTTGCCTAGTAATATCTAATCCAACTGTATAGCTAAACGATTCAGTTTTTTGCACCGAATTAACATATGTTTTTTTGTCCCAATACACCTACGTTTTGCCCATAAACTGTGCAGTATTTATGAGTGATTGCTATTGAACTTGTATACTCGCTATAAAGTGTAATATCGTCCGGTCTGGCAGTACGTGCGTTTTCATTAATTCTTCTTTTACGACTGGATGTAGCAAAGAGCGTGGCTCGTGAATTTGTTTACGTCAATCTGCTTAATTCACAGATGTTTAGCAATGTAGAGCATTCATAAACACGCAAATTGAATTTGCCGACTTCTTCCTAGTCGTTGTTACTAGCTTATTTGCGTACAAAATTATCTTGTTCCGTCCTTGTATGACTAACATCGACCTTCAGTTCAACCAGATGAGGCTGAATAACACTTAGCGCTCGACACATAACATCTATGTTGTCTGCCATCTAACCTCAACCAAGTGGAAGATCCCGGCAGACATAAAAAATAATCACGACTATTTAAATAACATGCCCATCATTTTAATCTCTTCTCAAATGTACCTTATCTATAAACGTCTTGTATGAATGGGTACAAAAAACTGTCGGAAGGATTTCAATGACTGGCACGCCACCAGCGCCCTTAAATGGCCAAGACCTCGACCTTGTCGAATAGGGGCCTTATAAGGCCTTCGACGATGATGCGGCTAGAATATAACGTACCTTGATTATTAACTACATTCTTTTCCCGCTTTTCATCACAACACGCTAAGATCTTAGCTAATATTGCTGGGGATTATTATTGTTTGGCGAAAAACATTAGACAAAGTGGACAGTCCCTTTATAAGGCACTGGGGGGGGGGGGGGGGAAGGGGGGGAGGCACGTGCCATTGTGTGCTGGGCCACGTCTTTTTCAGTGTATTAGTTTGTAAAAGTTTACCAACATATTGTGACTAACATTAATGGATTGTGTTGTGTACTTGTATCTGTAGTCCGAAATAAAGAATATATATTATACAACGGTAATAAGCCGCCGCTGCGCTGACTCAAAGATTTTTTAATTGTGATTTGTGAATGAGTTGTTAAAAAGTGTCGGCGTTTCAGCTTATAAATATAAACACAAAATATTCGGGTCAATTCGTAAACAATGTAGACATCGTGAACTGAATATGTATTGGAATAAATCCGCTATAAGCAGGCCAGCCGGTCGATTCTGTAAAAATCTCAGTGTTAACTGAGGTGATGTGAGTTTGTTTTTGCTAGGAAATGACACTATTGACAGCTCACTCCACGCTCACTTCACCTAAGTTTTCACGTTGAGATTTTTACAGAATAGAACCCGCAGGTCTCCAAAAATTTGAACAAAATCGGAGCTTTTGAAAACATCTGCGGAGCGAAAACATCAGCCGTTACTCGGGTTCTGCAGAAAATAAAGCGATCAATCAAAAAAGTAAAATAATCAGTTTTAAAGTAAAAAATCATCTCAATGAACGGTTTGAGTGACAGACAAAGTGGGTTACTTAATTAGTTATTGTTGTAGACAATAGGAAAGCCAAGACAGCTTCACTATATAGTCGTAAACAACGGCAATTAGGTCCCAATTAGAAAGTACAAGTTTTTACTCTATTCTAATTTGGTAAATATTTCTATTATTTCCCTACCTTTGAAAGGGAAAATGTAGGACATACAAGTACATACATGTCAGATTTTATCGTTGCGTGCAAGACGGCCGGAGGAAATTGCGGCGGTGGTATTCAAGGCCATTTAAGGTCAACAACTTCACACTAATTGGGCCATTATGGGCAAAGTGGGGGAGATTTAAGCTGGTGTAGTATGTGTCACCTACGTTTAAAGTCATATACGGAAAGCCGAGACCAAGTTCAATGAATCTCCTTGAGTGGGAATAAACCATTAGATTTCCCGTTCACATTCCCAATATTACCAGTGTAATAAAAAAATAATTAGCACAATGAAAAACCTATTAACGATTTATTTGTAATGGAACTTAAAATACGCATGATATCAGCGCTAAAAACTATCGTCGTAATTACTAATTATGAAAGATTCGTGACTGGTAACCCTATGTAAACAAGATCATAAAATATGATGGTAAATTACAATGTGCTACAGTGTAGCCCGTGGCTCTGTCCGCATTATTACCGTAGTTTAGTTACTGAGAAATTTTTTACGATACACAATATTTCATCGAACTGATTTCTAGGAAATGAACAAAAGTTGAAGTGGTAAATGAGGATTTCACGTGGCATTCTGTAGTTTCTATCTATGGTAAAGAAAACACAGAAATCTTCTAAAAACTACACAAAACATATTACTTAAAACGTTATTTAATTATGATTATCATCTCACTTCAACATTAACACTTTACAAAGAAACGAAATTAATGAACACAACAATTAATTAATACACAGACATACATTTATAATACATGTATACTGATAAGTACGAAAAATACAAAAAAAAAATATACACTCAAACATTACCTACACGAAACGAAAAAAAATACACAACATGAAATTGAGACGTGAACAAGACCTACTACTACCAAGCTATGGAAGAAAAAGTATCATGTTTGAAGGATCTAAATTATATACTAAATTACCGAAACACACCACAGGATCCAAATTAATAACCACTTTTAAAAAAGAGGTATTCCACTCAGAGCACTGATTTGAACCGCACTTGGACGAACCGCACCTGAACACTTCCACTAACCGCACTGAATCAAAATTTTGTAACGTGCGGTTCGGTGGAACAATTTATCGTTATTGGCACATCATAAAACAATCATATCCTACAATAATCTCAAGCCACATCCAGCTACGCGTATCTGTAAGCGAACATTGAACTGTTTGTAGTTTTTTTTTTGATCTACCCACAAAATAATTATTGTACAAATGTCTAGTTTTTGTAAAACTCTCAACAATATCGACATATATTATAATAGTTTTAATATTCTCATGTAAGTGATTTTTTGTATTTTTATGAGAATAAAGTTATCTCAAACGTCATGTTTTTCATCATCATCCTTTAGCAATTTTCCCAATTTCTTTGGGTATATCACGTTACTGGGCACATCATGCCTTTTTCTTCCACACATCAACCGTCGTCATCTCAGTATTCATTCATCTCCTTTCTAGCCAGAGGTATATGTAATTTTTTACACAATCCACCTATTGTTTCTTTGGTCTTCTTCTACTCTTTTAGCCAACGATTTGATGATATTCTAGGTTTTATTCTCGTCATTTCCCATTGTTTGCCCAACTAACTGCCGGAGTTCCCTTTCAATTGATTCATCCACTACTTCTAATTGTCCTCTGCTGGACAGTCTATACTAAATTGCGTCAGAAATTCAGAATCCAGTTTACGTGTTTGCAGATCTTAGGTCACAGTACACACAGTAGAAAAGTTTTTAGGTTACACGAAACGGGAGCGTTTACTAACTTCCGTAAGCTTTTCCTCAGGGAAATCAGGATGTTGCAGTGTTATCAGTGTCCAGGTTAACTTTTTTTTATATAATTGAACCGTGGTATGATCGAATGTTACCGACGTACCAAGCAGAGTAAACAAGCTGAAACGGCAGTGGCCTGGCTATGTTTGTCGAAGGACCGATGGGCCGGTGGAGCAGACGAGTCCTGGAGGACACAGCGTCGGCAAGCCCCCCAGCTAGATAACCGATAAAAGGTGGCTGGGATTGATTGGACGCGGATGGCAAAGGACAGGGTGTTGTGGCGTGCCTGGGAGAGTCCCTATGTCCAGCAGTGAATTGCGATAGGTTGAGTTGATTTATGATCAAACTTTCTGCAAAGTCTTCCATTTTCTCGACAAAGAAGAAAAAAGATGACTGCCCGTGGGTGTCATTAAAGGCGGACATATTTTAATGAATATCTCTATAACCTGCTCACTCAAATAGCCTTCTGTGATTACCAATTCGTCTACCAACCGTAAAGATGACGTCAAAATCCCCCACGGCCATCATTATAGCCCATATTCAGTCTCTCTCTGGGCCGTTGAGATGAAAAATAATATTAATAGCAGCAAAAACAGTTGCGAACGTCATACTAATAAAATATGTATTCTGGTTTTTGCCAATAACTGAGCTGTAGCAACAAGTATCATAGTTTTTGACCTTCGCTCGGGTTGATCCCGGGTGGTAAGTATCATTACCCTTGAGGCCTTTCAGCTAACTTGACCCTTCTGTTCCATCGAATCTGAACAAAGATCAAATTATGTGTACTCGTGAATAGTGTAGATTATATTATCGAGTTTTGTGGGAGGCGTATGTCCAGTAGTGGACGTCTTTCGGCTGAAATGATGAGAAGAAGAAGTGGCGCAACAAACTCCTCAGCTGCACAGCTGTCTGAGACGAACTTGATTATATACTCTACAATATGAATGAAACACATAACATTAAATTAAATTAAATCATTAAATTATTTTCCTGTCAATCTGATGACCTGAATTATCGTATTTGCCATATATGTCAGGTAAATAAATTAATTTAATGTTCTGTGTTTCGTAAATTTAATAACTTACTTATTGTATAGAATCAAGCTCTTCTAACAGAACAGATAATAAATCTACCTACGAATATAATTATTTTACAACACAAAGAGCTATAGAAGGATATATATCATAAGCGATATATAATGTCATAGAGCCAGGTCATCGTCCTACGATAAACTGGTCTAGCTCAAAACCATTACTAGACACAAACACCTGTGTTTTTTGGACTGATTACATGCTTGATTGGATCTTAATACAATGCTACACTCAAATGGATTCCAATGACTAGGTAGTAGGTACGTAAGTTAATAGACTTGGATCAGGAAATGTTATTGAACTAACGATTTCGTGTGCTTGATAAAGGCTCCTTCAAACAGGCGCGACACGCGATAAAATCGCACGCGACACAAAGGCGCCAGAAGTCGCGCAACGGGCGGGGCGCGTTTTGATAATTTTGTTTTTATTTCGGCACCCTAATTGCGTAACACAATACCAATCACAATCTGAATAATTTTGAAAGATATTGCTAATTCACTGCTTCATATGTTCGAAAAATTTGTCTGCCGATCAACGTAAATAACGCAATGAATGTTGTTGAACTGTCAAAATTAAAGCCATTGCTACTGTTAAGTGTTTTACGCAATTACCCCCTGGGTCTATGTCTGTGAATAGTTTACAGTTAATGGCGCCTTTCGCAGTCTCCTGGAGATTGCTAAGGTGCTGGATTGGGACCTCTCGTCAGCTATGTGACAACACACAATCTTCGGCCTTCTGCATCTTGTTTAATCTTCAATCTGCGTTTCGAACTGTAATAAAAGAAACAATCTTTAAACATAAATACAACAACAACAAAAGCGTGAAAGCATATTCTATATATCAGTTATTTGTTACATCACATCTTAAATCTATAGATACATTTCAACATTCAGCTTTCCCCTGAAGAGAAAAGAAACTCAAAACAAATACCAAGTGCACTGTAAGATTAGCATCTCAACAATCGACCATCACAAAGTATTCACGTCTTAGTGATTATTTCTCCAGAGGTCAGTGCTACTGGACTGGGCTACCCAGGTCACTGGCCTGGAGAAACCTGTCTAATCATAATTTGATTTGGTGCAAGATATTGTCGGGTCGAATTGGTTTGTGGAACTAGGATATGCTCATCAGGAGTAATTTCCTTCATAATTATGGCTCGTGCAATATTATAGCTTTCAATCGTTTTTGTGTGATCGTATAACGGATGGCATGTTCAATTAAGAAATGAAAACAGACTTGCAGCTTCCGAGGCTGGATGTATGCCCAGTTGGCGACAATAGGCTCGCCCCCTATTCATCATCTGCCTAGCCTTTTCCCAACTATGCTGGAGTCGGATTCCAGTCTAACCGGATGCAGCAGAATACCAGTATTTTACATGGAGCGACTGCCTATCTGACCTCCACAATCCAGTTACTGTGTAATACGATACCCCTTGGTAAGACTGGTTATCAGAATTTCGGGCTTCAGACTACCCGGAAAGACTGTCAAAGATCCACGAATGACAACCGGGACCAACGGCTTTACGTGCTTTCCGAGGCACGGAGGGGTCTCGGACTCTCGGTATGTAAAGTCACCCATCTACAGACCAACCGCGGCAAGCGTAGCCTAACCTAATCGATCGACCTGTGCGTCTGTTATTATTTAGCGACGGGCCCCTCTATTACATGAGTCTTATACGTAACTGGCAAAATGTGGTTGTATAACTGAAACGTGTCTATATAAAAGTGTAACTGAAACGTGTCTATATAAAAGTTCACGTGGTTGCTAACGAGCAACCTTCCGAATATTGCTTATGAGACGAACAAGCAGGGGATTTTGGGGGTTCAGGGGATCAGACCGGAATAACTCTGTAAAATCCTCCTAATTAAGCTAAAACTCTTTCTACGTTCTTTGTTTTATAATTTTAAAATAAAACATACTATTATTTCACTATGTTTACCTTATCAGGTTATACCGGGTTGAGCCCGCGGCACTGGCTTTAATAATATTGTAGGTACCGAGATTTCTATGCTCCGTGGGTGGTACGGCGACTTGGAGCATTGCTAGTGAGTTAGCAAATACTAATAAATATGTCAGTAGAAGAAAGGTATACAAGGACCGTATATTGGATTCTTGGAAAATAAGGCGTATTCAGTGGAATTCAAATTGATTGCTTGGAGCACTTTATTCTGAACTACAAAAATGTCAGGAGAGATATATTTTGCATTACCTAATACTACAACTTATTGTATCCATACATACGTAATCTCATACTTTTATGCGTATTCACTGCTAAATAAACTCCAGTATACTTCTTTAGCAAACTTTCGAAACTAAGCCTATCTCAAACATGTTACCTCTTTGATAAACGCCACAAACTCACGGCACCCCTTGTTAGGACATGTTCCATGCAACAGTTCACTTCACACACAAAGACGTACTTACCACCTAGACAGACATTCTGAACACATGACTCGGTCTAGACTAGACAATACAGAGCCCATAGACAGTCATTTATCCGGTTTAGAGCGTGGCCAATTCAAAAAGTTTTCCTCTATGGCACACTCAACCTAGTACAGTCACTTACACAAGTAAACAATCATTTATAACGCACATTTATTCAGTGAGACATAAGTTAAGTAAATTGTTGTATATGAGGAAATAAATGAATTTATTATGATAATAAATACTATTCTGTCCAACGTATGTCATTGCTAATTACAATGACTTGACGTTATCAGGTTAAATTCGCAGAATTTCCATGTTCATAGTACCATTATTAATGTTAGCTTTAAGTAACTGAGCTCTATAGAGGCGAGTATTGAGAAAGCACAGATTTGTTGCTAACAATCAGATTTGAAATCTAAGACGCCAATGAGTCAACAAATATCAGAGATCAAGGATGTCAAAGTCGTTTTGTATCAACTTTTACTTATTAAACGACTAGTTTTAATCTGTTCAGTGCATCTGTGACCGGGGCTTAGATTACAGCTTATCGAGTGCGAGTCTTAAATGCGTGGGGTGTCGTGGACTTTGGATAGACTAAGTTATGACAATCTAGGTGCTTGATATCTGTAACAGCTGGTTTCAATAAATTAACAATCTACTTCTATGTCGCTTATATAAAATGTTATAAGTTCTTGTAAATGTGCATAAGTGCAGAACCGACAGCCAAAAAAACAGTTTCTATATAAATTAATTGACCTAAACTAAAGAAACAGTTCTATCTCAGAAAAAAAGTCTTAACATCCATCTGTCAGTCTATAATTATGCGGGATACATCATGTTATTAATTAGTTCTGGCCCATAACTGCGTGGTATGAGACTATGAGTCGTGGTCTCCCACGGTTGCCACGACTCCTTTTAGTTAATTATTACAAACAATGCTTTCTCCCACTTGTTTCGACTTGTTTGTTTATTGCATCATATCTCCTTTAAGATTTACAGGAAACATTTCTTGAAATTAACGTTCGGAGTTAAGATTTTATCGGCGGTCAGTGGTTTTTGAGTTAGCGTTGAAGCAGACAGGCGTACATGTTTTTATTTTATGTATGGAAAAGTGGTTAAGATTTTGTGTTCTAATTTGTATCTACCAATTCGTATTGAGCATTAAAAAAGTGTAAAAAAAAAATTGGTCCTATCAAGACTTATAATAATAAAAAACATTGAACAAAGATTATGTCATGCACTGTACCAATATTCTTTAATTGAAAGAGAAAAAATGATCCCATTTGTACACGATGTAATACAAAAACATTTTTTTTATAAGTATGTCTTTTTTGTTACAGGTAATTGACCTCATTCTTTGTACAGGCGCCAAGTGGAGTAATATCACCTTGACGGGTATGAAAAACCTATTAATAAATTGTTATCGATTTGTTAAATGACTAACTAATTCCACTAGTTTTTTGTTTCATAGAAGAACGAACGGAAGCTTGCATTAAGGCGGCCCGCAAACAGGCGCGACGCGACTCTAGTAGAACAATTTCCATGGAGTTTTCATAAAAATTGTTCTACTCTCGTCGCGTCGCATTTGTCTGCTTTAATGGGTGGGTTATGAGAGATTTATATTTTAATACTTATTGCATTTTATAAAAAATAAATTGCAATAAGTATTAAAATATTACAATATAATATAAATAAAGCAAATATAATATTATTTCCTTTATTTCACTAAATACATATCACACTAATATTATAAAGGCGAAGGAAGGACTAATATTATGAAGGTAGCTGACACCCTGGATTAACATATAGGCTTTTCATCCCAATATTCCCACGGGATCGACATTTACGCGGGTGAAACCGCGGGGCGCAGCTAGTAAACTATATTTTTGAATATTAAAACGTAATAAATAATATTAGTATTATTCCACCTACGCAGCTACGTCTAAATATCCATTTGTTTTAGTAGGTTTTTATTTATTTAGTTATTTATGAGAAATATAATAATAATTAATAGTTAGTTATGAGTTTTAATTATAATGCACGGTAGCATCTGATCAAGGTCGGATTTTGGCCAAAAGCTTTCCATAACATAACGCCTGTAATCGCTGAAGGGGTAGGCAGAGGTGTATCTTAAAGTGCACCCACATTTCGCCAGTTGAGAAATTCTTGATGGAACAACCCAACAACACTGCCCAACCTGGGACTCGACTCAGGACCTCATGCTAAGCATTAGCGCTTGCGACCGCTAGACCAACGAGGTCAAATCTAAGCTTCGGTAGGTACCTAATTCATGCATAAAACTGTACCAACTACTAACCATGTTTGAAATCTGAACAATCAAAAGAGGGAAGGAGATCTTTAGTCACACTTTCCAGTAATAAATGTTACTCATATAAAATCGCTTTGTGTAACATTTGGCAATGCATCACTTTCGACAAAGGCCCCAGATTGGTGCCAGTTTCCCCTGTCCCCTTCACACTGTTCAGTGTCCACCCTTTGTAATTAAATTAAAAAGCAATCACAAAAAATACTTAACTGGAACGCATGTGGGCGGTCTTTGTCCAGTTGTGGGATGAATAAGGACAACAGCGACATTAAACCTTTTTTAATGTTCGTTTTTTAATGAACAGATATGTCTGACAACTGACAACCAGTCTTTCCAAAGGGTATCGTGGTTCCCAGTAACTGGGTTGTGTCAGTCAGATAGGCAGTCGCTTGTAAAATACTGGTATTCAGCTGCATCTATTTAGGCTGGAAAGATCCCGAAATAGTTGGGAAAAGGCTGGGCAGATGATTGATATCCTCGTTTATTCTTCTGACAATGTTTGTCATTTCCAAAAGATAGGAATACGGATCAGCGCAGACAGAGGCAGATGCTAAGTATCGGGAGAAAATATTCACGAGTTTGTTCCAACACATGACTTAGGTAATCATCTTTTGCACGCTATCTTGAACTCTATTTAAGTTAAGATTTAGTTCACTATCAATTTAACAATGAAAAACTTAATTGCTCGAGCTTTTTGCTGACCCTAAGATGAGATCACGAGATAGATAGGAGGAGCATTTATTTCATCAAGACACACATAACGACAGAACTGGCAACAACTATGACCATTGTGTTATAAATTATAATACATATAGGATCAGTCAAAAATCGCATGATCGTCGCTTGCGCAACGTAGAAAGTGTTTCACGCTCCGCACACCCTGCTATTGTTATCCGAATTCGCTTGGACATCGCTATTGTCTATCTGTCTAGCTCAGAAGATTATACTTAAGGGGGATGCGTCTATTTTAGACCACGAAATTCAAAAAAAATATTTTTGTTGCAAATAAGACTTTTTCCCTCGCACCGAGAGCCCTGTGTCACAGCAGTGGGAACATTATAGGCTGATTATGTATTGTGTGTAAGGCTTTAATAACAATATGAAGATTTGTAGTAAATATAATTATGAGAGTTATATTGATGAATTAAATGATTATAATTTAGTAATTATTTTATCATAATTGCCGCGTAATAAATTTTGCTTAACTTATAACGTTAAACAGCGCCGCAATTTGCAGAAAAATAATTTTAATTTAACGGGCCATCATATCGCATCCCCCCATAAGATTGATCGTGATCACACTCGAGACTGCGCTGCGCAGGAGTTGCGAATCGTACGCACGATGCTTTTGACGTATTCGTATCGTGTTCGTTACGCATTGGACCTTGACATTATGAGCTTAATGACTTGCATGATGTTGTGTGTTAGTGAAGCTATAAATTTTCCGTAGAGAATAAAATAGAGTAGTAATATTGCATGGTAACAACGGAATTTGAAATCCGATGTTGCCGTACTTAAACCATTGTGAAACAACACATATAAAGGCTCCCGCGGACAGGCTCGACGCGACTCTTGAAGAACAATTTCTATGAAAACTTTATGGATTTTTTCTACAAAAATCGCGGCGCTTAGTTGTGTTGCGCCTGTCTGCGGCTTTAAAGTCGTCGATGTGTAGATAGCCTATATCTTGGCTGTTGTTATCTCCTCAGGTAAATCGATCTGCAAAATCGTATCTGCACAATATTGTTACATAACGAATGAGAACATTGATGATTGGAGATTAAAATTCAATCAACTGGTTAGTTGGTTCATTTATTATTACTACAATAATAATTGAAAACGCATGTTTGATTAAGATCAAAATTAACAATTCGTAATGCAATATTCAGGTTTATGTTATATTTTAAAATTTTATACATTAAACGCTTTGTTCCTTGTATTATAAAAAAAGATAAAACTAATTAATCTATCTATACTAATAATCAGCTGAAGTGTTTTTTGTTTGAACGCGATAATCTCTTGCGCAGTATCTGCCAGTCGGATTTGAAAAAATCTTTTGCATTTGATAGCCCAATTCTTGAGGAAGGCTACACAAAAACTAAAAAAACTGGCCAAGTGCGAGTCGGACTCGCACACGAAGGGTTCCGTACCACAAGGCAAAAACGCCGAAAAAAACACGTTTGTTGTATGGGAGCCCCCCTTAAATATTTATTTTATTCAGTTTTTACTTATTTTTTGTTATAGCGGCAACAGAAATACATCATCTGTGAAAATTTCAACTGTCTAGCTATCGCGGTTCTTGAGATACAGCCTGGTGACAGACAGACGGACGGACACACAGCGAAGTCTGAGTAATAGGATCCCGTTTTTACCCTTTGGGTACGGAACCCTAAAAAGTCGTAAAGCACGCTAAGCGAAAACCAAGAAACAACGCCGGCAGGTGATGCGATGCGACGGGATGGGTCGGGGGGAGCAAGAAATTTCACGCGGACGAAGTCGCGGGCAGAAGCTAGTATAAAATAAATCGAAAACTGATAAAGCTTGGTGGTAGTCATCTTAATAGTTCAGTTCGATAGCAAATTATAATAAAATAATGCAATTGTAATAGTTAAAATTATTTTCAAATTACAATGTATTAACATCAAACAAAGCCATTGTCCGGACGAACCGGAAAACCACGTTATGATCTAAAACTATTCCCGCTAATAAGGAAAACCATACAAAAGTAGGTATAGAGCATATCTGCGTAGTGTTGATTCACCAAAACATCTGTTCCGACCTACCTAAACAAAAAAAATTGAGGAAGCCATGAATAAAAGTCATTCTACAAGGTGTAATCGAAATAACTGAAAACCTGTAGTCATCATTATGAACAACTTTTACAATGGGAACAACGCAACCCTGATATCGTGAAAAAATCAGCTGTTCCCTACATTTTGTCGAGTAATACGACCATGTATGAGCAGCCTAATTTTTTTTCGCCATTTTAGGTAGCGTCCCATAGTTCATAATGATGAGTACAATGACCCCTTTTCAGGTTTTCAGTTATTACTATTTGTATCTTGTATTTTATCACGATACTCTTGTTTGTTAATGTTAATAATAAAGAAACAATAAAAAAGAAAGCACTTTAAGCCGTTGGTCCCGGCTGTCATTCGTGGATCTATGACAATCGGTATGGGTCGTCAGAAGCCCGAAAGTCTGACAACCAGTCTTACCAAGGGGTATCGCATTACCCAGTAACTAGGTTGTGGAGGTCAGATAGGCAGTCGCTCCATGTAAAATACTGGTATTCAGCTGCATCCGGTTAGACTGGAAGCCGACCCCAACATAGTTGGGAAAAGGCACAGCATTAATTAAATTAAAGACGAACCCTCACTGACCTTTATCCTAAAGAAGCACCAAATTGAATACAACAACATCTTGCTAATTAAATATTTTAGATTCCGATAAAGTTTTCACGCTTCGTTTCTTGCTGTTTACTTTAAATAACACGGAAAAGGCGTCACGAAATCCACTGAGTTCGTTTTTATTGTTATTGTAATTTGTTAGGTTTTCATCATCGTTTAAACATTAAAATATGTGCATCACGCCATTTGAAATTTCTCCTAAACCTTTTTTCGACACCTCAACGTTTAATATACCAGAGCTCAATATGGAAAACATGACAACAATGTCGGTACTTAATATGAAAATCAATCTAAGTACAGTAAATACATGAAAAAGCTTAACTGCCGATAAATCGCGCTATCGCAATACCAGCTTTAAGGCTCCCGCAGACTGGCGCAACGCGAGTGTGCGACGCGATTTTCGCAAAAAATTATATGATTTTCTAATTTTAAAATCTGATTACGACTGGAGCCGAGTGCACGCGATTTAGCGTCACCGACCGACTGGAGCCGAGTATACTATATAGTATATAGTAGACGCACTGATCAGAAAGATCGCAAAGTGCGCCTAAAGAAGATTTTACTTCATTCTTCCATCATCTAAACCACAGGGTTAGGGGGCAACTCGTCCACTTCGAAACAGGGACCAGGGACCAATTCCACCTTTTCTAATTTGGTTAGGGGGCAACTCATCCCACTACGAAACTGGGACCAGGGACCAATTCCACCTTATCAAATTTGATAATAGGCAACTGGGCCCACATTAGTTTAGTTTATTCTCTAGGGGTTTATTGGTCCCAATAAAGTGATACTAGCTGAAGTAAAGGCAAATAAAACATATTAACTGTTTTTAGTTATTACTTTGGTAAATTTAATAAAAACGATGGAAATATTAAAAATAAACCTCTGAGACAATTAAATCATAAAGACGACTAAAAATAATACTTCGAGAATTGATTGACAATGTAATTAGTATAGGAATATTTATTGAGAAATGAATTAACTAATATTTCTAGTTGAATGATTTATCCTATGCCTTTTGTTTTAATTATTTGGCAGGACAGAAAAGTCTCCATTGTCACCAAAATGAGACTAAACAGCAACTTATGAACTTAGTCATGCCAAAAGCAATGTAAATCAGACTTAATATCTGAAATAATGAACGGTTAAATATTTAATCAAATCGTTTACACAAAATATTAATCTCTCAGTACAGAGTTGAGTAATCATCAAACTCATTTCACTGTGTAATTAACTGCATAAATAATTTATAACTTTACAGTTAACTGTCCATTATGACTCATAAATGTTATCCTTTTATGATTCTGCCAAATTGACCTTTTTAGGCCCCCTGATAAGATAATAGTAATAGTAATTCCAAGCACCAGGTAGACTGAAAGTTTCTTTCAAGCTCACTTCACCTAAGTTTTCACAGTGAGATTTTTAGTTTTTACAGAAGCGATCGGCTTGGTTATAGCTGTTCTGAAGCAGATAGTGACAGACTGACAATGATATAATATAAAAAGTAATTTAAAAAAATTAAACCGACTTCAAAAAGAAATTAACTCAAAATTATGAAATAACTTTAATTTCGGAAGTCGGTGTCTTGGGATCTGTATTTTAGTTTTATGCCACCGACTTCCGAAATTAAAGTTATTTCATAATTTTGAGTTAATTTCTTTTTGAAGTCGGTTTAATTTTTTTAAATTACTTTTTATTTCGTAATTTTTAGTTTTTGCACTAGTATTTGACCAAGGTTTTGAGACGTTTTCCCTTTGACACTACACCCGTAGCTCTTATCAATAAGCCAGGCCGTCACACTTACACGTATTAGTTCATATCTTGAAAATTACTGAATCGATCTTGATGAAACTGGCACTGTTCCCTAAGTTGAAGAAAATGTAAGCCAATAAAAAAAAAATGGTCACGATCCGATTAATAGTTCCGGAGATATGCGTGGACAAACATACATACATACATACATACATACATACATACATACATACATACATACGTCTATGAAATTTTGTATATTTGTTTGGAAGCCCTAATAGATCATCATATGTGAATATAATGGAATTCCAATAATATTACATACATACGTATCGAATTGATAACCTCCTTTTTTTTTTGAAGTCGGTAAAAATGACAAACTTGTCAAAGTTGTAAAACTTCACTGAAGTGATGGGAATCTATATCATATAAAACAAAAAAAAAACGGTTTTCAAACTCAAACCATTATTTAGTTCAATTAAACTATTTACTTTGACTTTTTTCAGTCAGAAAAATAAAGCTAATGGATTACGAAATTTATTTATTTTATGTTGACAATATTATGGATTACTATATATTATCTTTATATATATTTGAAAAACTAGACAACGTTACTTGTTTAACTAAAATATAACACTTTCGTGAGCACTGTTTTCTTTCGTAAATGAATGATGTAACCAATATTTTGTAAAATAAGTTTTGTTCCCGTTCTTCTCCATAGGTCCTACCTATGGAGAAGAACGGGCAAGAAACTATAGACACTCTTTTAAAATAAAATTATTTTACAAAATATTGGTTACATCATTCATTTACGAAAGAAAACAGTGCTCACGAAAGTGTTATATTTTAGTTAAACAAGTAACGTTATTTTAAGATGCTGCTGTAACTATAAAATGAAATTGGAAACTGTTCCGCTTTTCTATAGAATCTTGTTCTGTAAACTGGTAACCGTATACCGTGGATCTGTGACGTCAGTACGGACGCACCCGCACCCGAACACCTATTATTTATGTATTTCTTAAAATAACATAATGAACATTTTAATGTAGGTATGTAAAAATTATTTATTTCGATTTTGTAGGACGAGTTTGGCTTAATTTAGATCATTGCTTATGACATAAATGTCATTTGAAATGTTCTCCAAAGATACCATGTTTTTCCCAATATTACTCTACTGTTATTTTTG
This sequence comes from Oligia fasciuncula, assembly GCA_963082905.1. Classification (NCBI taxonomy): domain Eukaryota; kingdom Metazoa; phylum Arthropoda; class Insecta; order Lepidoptera; family Noctuidae; genus Oligia; species Oligia fasciuncula. The sequence goes on from OY720411.1 coordinate 9,412,357, forward strand.
CAAAAGAAAATTAACAGAGTTTATAAAAACGGAAAACAAGTCTATTCTCTCTGAGCATTGAGCGTCGACTGACGTTAATTTTAGAAAATCGGGATGCACTAATATCGATGTTCTTTTATCGATAAGGTCGTGTTTTATCTTCTAATACAGATATTAAAATACAAGTCCTGTAAAAAAAATATTAAAATTCACCTGGCAAGCTTGTCATATCCAGCAAAAGCTTTTCGGGGTCTCGAACAAGCGCTTTTGTCTAGTTTTTTAGTAACGAACCCAACAAAATTAATTACTTTCCAAGCATTTCTCCTTCAACATAGACTTAGCTCATAGTCAATAGCAAAACAAACAGGTTATTGTAGCATACGAGTTCCCAATCTCGGCATTCAGAGCCAGTAACAGGAGTTGCCTTTCAGCGTAACATTGGTACGCCATCTCCATAAAGCTTTACGTATATTGCGACCTCCACCACAAGTTTAGTTGACGTTTATTTCACGTTTATTTTGCTTTATAATAACTTGAAACCAATCGCAACCAATTGTCAACCCTTTGTTCTTCAATCTTTACTTATCTAACACATTAAATCTCAATAAGCCTTGAAACTTAAGATAAATAATTCATGTGTACGATGTTGTGCGTTTGATTAAGCGCTAGTCTGTTATAATTAGCGTGGAAAAGCAAAAACACGACGATTAATGAAATACTCATGCTGACTTTGAAATAGATTGCTGTTTACTCGGCCACGATAACTTTATTGTGTTCGTTAGATTGATTCAATATGCTGTAATAGGGACCGGTAAAGCTTTACAGATAACGGCTTCTACCTTAGGTTGGGTAGTAATGTAATTTGGTTTGCCTTGAGGATTAATTTTGTATTATATCCCGGGGGAGCGTAGCAGCCTAGAATTACCAAACCACAATCGCCTTGTTTCTAGACAAACTATCGCAGTCGCAAAAAAATGCTGAACATTATAACTGTGTCAAAATAATGGTTTCTCTACCTATAACGTAGAACAGGTGGATTGATGAGGTTGATGGTAATCCTATTGTTCCCTAATGCACATCACATCAAATCTTCATTTGTTAGCGTCAGAATTAAGTATTCACCCTTTTGTCGTGAACTAATCGGAAATATCATAATTGTCTTGTTAATTTATCGATATCGATAATTTCACGCTTCAAACATTTATTTTGTCTACACCACTAGCTGCTCGGATTAGCAGTTTATAAATAGTGCGCGTAAAAATCACGTGTGTGTCGGTACACTAGCCTAGTCTGTCGCGAGATATCCACGGGATCGCACGTCCAGACAAATAAATAGCTTTATTACTTTCTGGGAAAACTGTCTGGCAATTTACTAACAGAGTGTTTCGACCTTTGAATGTTTGGATGCTTTACAAAATTATGAAATCTACTAGTAATAAAGCTGAAGAGTTTTAATCTCTGAAGCTCCTGTCAGATTTCTTTTTGCATTTGATAGCCCAATTCTTGAGGAAGGCTATAGGCTATTTAACATTACGCTATCACTCTTAGGAGCCGAGCAAAATAAAAAAAAGTCAGAAAGAACGCTTAGCGAAAACTAAGTGATATGACGCGGTGGTTCGGAGGAACAAAAAATTTCACGCGGACGAAGTCACGGGCAGAAGCTAGTCTTCATATAATATCGTAGAACTGAGTATAGTTTACTCAACTCAACAGAACTGAACGAGATTATGGTTTGTACAGTCAACAAAAGAGATAGGTATGCAGGATCGTCGGACATAGTTGAAGTTTAGTAAGAAACCGAAGGATGTTGTCAACTGAAATTTAATTTGATAAATGAGCTGTTTGTTTTCTATTAATAAAATTAAACTTTATTCGAGAACAACCATTGGTTTCTTACTAAACTTCAAATATATCCGATGATCCTGCAAACTTATTTCTTTTGTTGACTGTACCATAAATGTACAGTCAACAGCAAAAGTAGATGATCAAAATCAGAAAATCAATACTAATGAACGGAGTTCGCGTCAGAACTGTGTGGCGTCGAAGTAGGTACTACTAAGAATACTTACTACGTAGAATACTTTTGAATCACTTCGACGCCATCACACAGTTCTGACGCGAACTCCGTTAATTAGTATTGAATTTCTGACTTTGATCATCTACCTTTGCTGTTGACTGTACCACTTCAAACAGCTCGGTACGTACATTACATACCACTAAATCGATTAACGGACCCTTTGCGAATCCGACCCCATCACATGGGGCGATGCAAACCCCATTAGGGGCTGCTGTTCATTTACGAGGGTGTGAGTCCGGTACGTTTTTTACAATCCTTCTCCATTTCACCTTTATTTTATTTTGTTGAATATTTTACGGAGGCTAGAGATAACAGCATTCCAGCTGGAGCTTTTCAGAGGAAATTACATATTGTCTACAGATTTAACATGCGTCCGCAGAGATCTTGTTTACAAGAAAGGCACTCATCATTTTGGCGGCTAATCTCTTACAAAAGATCTTCATTTTTTTCTGTTTACATGGCAACGACCTTACCCCGTTCCCGGTCGCTTTCGAGCGACTGCAACTCGACGCTTTTTTCCCAAAGGAACTCGGATATCTCTGTCCCTGTCTCCAATCCGATTTCATGTCTTAACAGGCTGCGCTTAAATCGATTTGTCTCGCCTTAACTCGCCAAGATGCCATCAACGATGATATCGCTGTCCCGTTCCATCTTTTTAAACCTGTCCTTGTGCTGCCAGATTTAATTTGCCTTTTTTGCTGCGGTTGAAATGTGGCATCGTTGCTATTAGACGGCTAGTTTTAGAAGCGCTTCGCGTTGCACTTAATGCAGGGGATCTGCAAGCTGACGTGGACCGTCTGCCTCAAAGTTTGGTGCATATTAAATTCAGTTGGAATGCTTCGGGTACATAATGTAAGGCCAACTGTTAGTGGCTTTACTGTGGGAAGTATGTTGGTACAGTACGACTTTATGTCGTGCCTATTTCATTCTGTTTTACGACTCGTCTGCAGTTGTATTCAAAACATATGTTGATAAACTCCTGCTTCTACCGAAAGCTATAACAAAACGTTTACTGCTCATTAAGTAAGGAAACAGTAAGAAAGAGCTATTTAAAGTTTCACTTTTTATTGGTTCGTAAATTTTTATTTCATTTTAATAAGTACTTGCCGCGGGTTTAGTAGTTGCGGAGATTGTTTAATTTGAAATGCAGCTCTTTCACTGTCGCATACATACTCTCCTATAATTGGAGGGAGATAGTTTTTCTTTTAATATCTGTTACTTATTAAATATTTTATGTACAGACGCCAGCACATCAAGCTACTACAATCTGTCAAATTTCTTTAATATATTTTCAACTTTATCGCTGAACAATAAGGTTCAAACTTGATTGGGAAAATTTGACAGTTTTGGGTAGCTTGATGTGCTGGCGTCTGTACGTACAGTGGCCTCCAAAATTTTGTTGACATTTTTCCATTTCACATTATGATTTAAAGTTCTAGTTTCAAATGTTTGTTTGCACTTTTTTTTCATAAAAAAAACAGTGGCACTCCGGGAGTGACGACAGAAGTGAAAACAAAACACAAACAGAATACGTTGCTATCACTCACTGACATATCGGATATACATTAAAACCGAGTACATCCCGAGGACAGCCGAACACATCCGAAGCGGGTATGTTTTTTTAATCGTCATATAAACAAAACACGCGCGGTGTCGCTTACGGTAACAGGCAGTGGCGCGAGTTCAATGGTTTTTTCCCATGTAACAAAATGCCCAGCGCGCCTAAAGAAGTTTTCACTTCAAAAATATTAGGTAATTCTTCAGGATATATTTATTATTTTTAAATCATAATGTGGCATCACAATGGCTGGGACAATTATTCATCTTTATTTGAACGTTCTCTGGTTGTCCATGACAATTATTCATCTTAATTTGAACGTTCTCTGGTTGTCCATGACAATTATTCATCTTAATTTGAACGTTCTCTGGTTGTCCATGACAATTATTCATCTTAATTTGAACGTTTTCTGGTTGTCCATGACAATTATTCATCTTAATTTGAACGTTCTCTGGTTGTCCATGACAATTATTCATCTTAATTTGAACGTTTTCTGGTTGTCCATGACAATTATTCATCTTAATTTGAACGTTCTCTGGTTGTCCATGATCGATCCATACTCTTACAAGGAGCGTGCATCCTCATCCTGTTATTATGGCTATTTCCTTTGTCCGTGACATGGCGCATATTATCTTCCTCTGCGCTGCGGCATGAACCTAATGATTTATTTATTGTGGGTTTTTAGTTAAATTATAGTTAATTTGATTATTGCTGAGTTTCTAATGAACCTGAAATTAATTATTATGTTCATTTATTTCAGATTTCGAAATACATCCATAAAATTGTTAGTAGGTAACACAGAAATGCTTATGAGAAACTATAACTAATGTTAGTAATGACATGACATAACAAAATAACATTATTGGATTTGTCGTATACAGCGCTCGACCATTGGAGAATTCCACCGGTTCGACAATACGCACACAGGATGTTGTTGGTACTAGCACACATACGTGTGGGAAAGAGGTGCAACGCTTGCGCATGACTGCAGCGAAACTGTCTACGTGGGCCTCTGGCATGTGTGGCATCAATGGCATCAGCCTCATTAATGGCAAAAGAAAATTGAAAGAGAAAGCTTTCAAACAAATCTATTAAATGCTGTTAATAATGACAAACCATGCCACCCCGCTGCTGGGCAAAGGCTTGATCAAACAGAATTGTTAAACTTTAAAGTACTTTAAGGCTCAATTATCATCAAAATAAACCTCAAAGTACCGACCACACAACGACCGGAACCCTGGTCGTCCCGCGTTACACAACGCGCGTGTAGGGTAACCATTTCGGAAATTTAAAAAGGCCTGACAAAAAGCCAAAAAATTCCGGAGTATAAACTTTAAAAAAAATAATGTAAAATAAAAGCGTATTGGGATTCACACGGGAAGATCACAAACTAAACTAAAAAAAAAAAAAACAAAAATACGTAGGTGTGACGTGTGAGTGACAAGGACAGCGAGACACAAATTATAACCATCAATTCAGTACATGATTTTGAACCCCCCTGCGTCATTTATTTTTTCGTCGGTTATTTTCACCCTGTAGAAATAAAATTAAAATAAAAAACAAAGTCCTGTACGAGGTAAACTTTTTATATTCAGAAACAAAGTCCCCTTTTGTCTAAAACTCTGAAGAAATGACAAGGCTGGACCAAGTCTTGACGGAGCGCCAAAAAGCCGGACATTTCCGGACAAATCCGGACGGGTGGCAACCCTACGCGCCTGCGCCCGCCATGTTACCATTTAGTGAACTCAGGCGCAACGTCGCGTGGCAGTAACCGTTTCCGCCACAGATACTAGCACATCCTATTAGGTTTCTTCATAGAGGCGGATTGGCGGCTCAGCCTGTGCATGATTTGAAGAAATTCGTTTGTAATATTTTGTGAAGGTTTTTCATTTTTCGTAAGGAAGGCTAGCTGAAGTCATGCAATTTCCATTTTCTTGTTTAGCAAGTTTATTTTAGAAGCTTAGCATAATCAGCCTGTGATGTTCCCAATGCTGGGACAGGCCTCCTTTCGGTGAGAGGGAGTGGGCCGTAATGCATCACGTGGGCCTAGTTACAAGCTTACAGTACAGCTTATTAGATATTTGCACACCTATTAAGGTAGGATATGGTTTAAAGAACTGCTGTAATTATGTATCACCTCATGTACCTACCCATATTCAAGCAAATAAATGATTTGATTTGAAGAAAAAAAATCTGCCTTTAGGATCATTTCCCAAGTATCACAGTGTAGAATTATTGCAATCAATTGCTGTTGTAGTTACGAGCTCCGCATTTTCACATGTAGTAGCCTGGTAGGCTACCTCACCAATATGTTTATCCAACTATTCTCGTCATCTCTAGGTTATAATTGATGCTAGTTAACAATTCTCTTCGCGTCCTCATAAATTCTTAAATTATCCGTATACGTTATATGAACTTATGTTCAAGACCGTCCTGAATGTCCAAGTCCAAGTGTTCTCGTCTCCTCTTATCTCAACACCTCACATTACATCAATAAACAACAATTAAAAGCGAACAAAGGAATCCTAAGTGTTTGTTTACAATCATCCTATCAGGTGGACGCCATACGATTCCTTTTCCGATTCCTTTTCCGACGAAAAACAAGTTGGTTACTTGTTTTTACGACCCCTTACAATGGAAGTCCCATCAATACAGAATCACTAAAGAGTTTTCATTCATTCTTTTGTAAACTATATTTACACACGGCAACATTATCATCATTACCTATGTAAACCGTCACAGGATTTTGAACCCTATAGCTTTCTCACCAAGGTTAATATTCCCAGGTATGCTGTCGATCATAACAAGGAGTGTTGCCATACTCTGTACTATGGTTAGTGTTGTCATTGCGTTTAATTATATATCTGACTTGTCAACTCGTTCATTATAGAGGCACGCGACGACAACGATGCGTGGTAATCACGATATTTTCGATAAAGGCTTGAGCACATTCGAGGCTTTCAAGGCTTGTTTATCAACGCCTTTCATTATGAATGTCTTATGCCTGCTAATGGCAACTCTAAACAACGTTTTGACAGTTCTGTCTAGTAATAACAGTAAAAACCACCCAGTTGGATCATATAACTGAACCACAATATATTTTTCATATCAAAAGCTATCAAGGTGTCTTTCCGATCGAGTTTAATGACTTCTAGACGAAATTAAAGTCCTTCCCAAAATTTGAACCAGATTCGAAATAAATTAACGAAACTAATCAAAGATGAACTGATTTGGCATTTTTTATTTGAAATGAAAAATACGCTGTCGTTTTAGCAATTAACAGTGTTCCAAAAATTTCGGAAACACATTAGGTTGTGTTTGTTCTATAACCTGAGAATAATGTAGCCTCGCCCTAACTCAGTAATTGGTTTTAAGCGCATGCATGTATCGCTGGCCTAAATTTCCTGCATTATCTGTGGTCATACATAATATCGCGGTCATTAGAAAGAAAGAAAGAAAGAAAGAAAGAAAAAGTATTTATTGCGACTCGTACAGGAAGATTACAAACTAAACTAAACACAGTAAAATAAAAATCTAAGATAAAAAAAAAAAAAAAAAGTGATAAAAGGAAAATTATACAGAAACTCCTATACGAGGCCAAAAGGCTCCTATCTCAGCATGATGCTGCGACATTTAAAACAAAGAAAATGTCACAGCGCTGGTATTCTGATAGGACCCGCAGTGATGTCACGGGCAGTTACAGAAACAGAAATAAATAATTAGATAAAATATTAGCAAATAATAAAATAAAATATTTTTATTCTTTAATCTGCGCCAGACGTAACCTCAATTACTTGTCTATGCCTTGAGCGCCAGAGGCACTCTGTTGTGTCTGTGGCATATACGTAGTATCTTTAAATAGTCTGTGGTGGCATAGGTGTGACAAGTAAATGGTCGCAGGCGCCGAACCTTACGGAATACGGCGAGAAGTAAATACAAATAAATGCATTTAAAATATATTACACATAACGTTACGGCTATCTAGTGGAACAGTATTACAGAGAGTAGACAATAAAAGTGGAATGTGGTAGTCAATTTTAACGGCATGGTTGAAATGTAGAAATAGAAATAAACTAGTGATGAGTGTTATCGAGTTACAAATTTTTTCAAGAAACAAATGACAACGAAGCAAAACATTGTGTAGGCCAGCAACAACCATTCGTGTGATGCTGCCAGTAAAAGTGTGGAATAAACAATAAAATTAATTAATTATCGAACATGTACATAATGAACACAAAACAAAAACAAGATAAGAAACAACTGCTGTACCTGTCCAGTGAACAAACGCTGCCAAACGCTCGGACTCGGACCTCCATTGCTAGCTGCGTGCACATCAAGGGTAGGTTCACAGTTTACCATCTTTTTGAAGCTGCAGTAAATACTGTTTAAATTTTAACCTAAAAGTACCAACTGTCTTTATAGCACGAAAAGGAGGTGGCAAGTCGTTCCAGCAACGGGAGGCAGCGAATTTGAAACTACCACGGAATGCAGCAGTTCTATGCGATGAGGCTAACATGAGGTAGGAAGATGCTCTTGTTTTAATTTTGTTGACATCACGTGACCACGACAATTTATTATATAAGTAATCTGGTTTCTTTGTGAGAATTGTGCCAAAGAGTAGGGTAGCCAGGTGAAGCTTTCTGCGTGCTGACATTCTCATCAAATTACCCTTATTCAAAAAAGGAGTGATGTGGGCCCGTGGCGGGACATTGTAGCAGAATCTTGCACAAGCATTCTGCACCCGCTGAATGAGTCTTTCGCTTCTACCGAGAATACATGCCCCATACACAGTGTCAGCGTAATTCAGCTTGGATAGAACAAGTGACTCGCACAGCATGACACGCATATCCACACTTATGTAGGGACGGATACGATACAACACCTTGAGTCGGTAGAAGCAGTTGCGCACAGCCTCCAATATGTGTGCCTCAAAATGTAGCTGTCCGTCAAATACTACACCTAGATTACGAGCCTCCAGAACCCTTTCCACACCACATCCATCAATCCTGAGGTCCAGGTTGCAAGCAAGCATTTTGTTCAGGAAATGCCTAGATCCCATCACAATATACTTGGACTTACTAGGATTCAGGACCAGGGAGTTTCTTGTGGACCAAGCTGAGATCCTTTCCAAATCCTCATTAATTTTGCTTACAGTTTCAGCTATATCCTGGGACCGGAAGGGGAGGTACAACTGCAGATCGTCAGCATAAAGGTGGAACTTAGTGTTGATCAGACAGTTAATGATGTCAGCACTGTACAGGATGAAGAGAAGCGGGCCCAGAATCGATCCCTGAGGTACGCCTCTGTCCACGCGCTTCGGACCAGAGGACACAGTAACTCCGCTGTCACTAGTCACCTGGACAAACTGCGATCGATTGCTGAGGTAACTCTCAAACCATTTAACAGTTTCGACTTCACACCCATAGTAAGACAGCTTGGAGAGTAGAAGTGACGTGTTAATTGAGTCGAAAGCACGCGAAAAGTCTAGCAGGACGAGCACGGTTCCCATACCCTGGTCTCTGGCTTCAAGAATGTTACCCACAACATCGAGGAGCGCAGTTGCTGTGCTATGGGCCTTGCGAAAACCGGATTGAGCCAGTGGCAAGATACTGTGGTGCTCAAGATATGCCCTAAGTTGGTCAGAGACAACCCTTTCTAAAATCTTGGACAGACATGGAAGTAAGCTAATTGGACGGAGGTCTTTCACGCTAGTGGGGTTAGGTACTTTTGGGATGGGTCTAACTATTGCCATTTTCCACAGATCAGGGAAAGAAGACTCGACTATGGATCTGTTGATGATAGCTGTGATCACTGCAAGTGTTCGAGGAAGTGTCAACAACAGCATCTCCAGAGAAATTTGGTCCAAGCCCTGCGCATTGGACTTAAGACTGCGCAAGATCCTCAGCACCACATCCTGCTGGACCGGCTTAAGCTGGAAATGACCGTTACCGTGTCTGTGATGCTCAAAATAAGTTAAATCTGCAGTAGTGACCCTCCCACTGCCTGGCACATCCAAAAAGTGTTGGTTGATAGATTCAGGATTGCTACAGAAATGAGGCAGACTATGCTCTGGTTTTTTTGAGGTGGCTACAGTTGTTTTGATATGACTCCATAACTTCTTAGGTTGTTTAATATTCTTATTTATATATGTTTTAAAATATGCGCACTTCTCACTATCAAAAGCAGCTCTAACAAGGTATTTAAACTCCTTGTAGGATTTAATATGATGTTCGGATTTTGTCAATTTCGATTTCAGATGGCACTTATCACGCAGCCTCATCATTTCCTTGACCGTGTCTGTTATCCAGGGATAAGATTTCTCTTTAATTTGGACTTTTTTGAGGGGAGCATGCAAATCAAAAAGTGTAAGAATGTATTGATTAAACTTGGATACCATTGAGTTCACATCTTCCAGACTTTCAATATGTTCCCAGTCCATTTTATTTAAATCCTCATTAAAAAATTCAGGGATGATGTCTCTGAGTGGCCTGTAGGTAATCCAGTGTGGAGAAGGCTTCTCTAATTTGAAATTTAGTTCAACAGATATAATGGCATGGTGACCAAGCTCCGGTATGTGTGATACAGAGACCCCACACACACGGGCATCAGTGCACACAACATCAATCAGAGTTTCACTATGATCTGTGAAATGGGTTGGCTCAGTAATAATTTGTGTAAGCCTGCAGCAATGTATAAAATTGTTCAGAAGTATAGATTTGTTGTCACTTTGGTTTAAGACATTAATATTAAAGTCGCCAAGCAGGATAACCCTGTCCGCGTTAGCAAAGGAGGAGAGAGAATCAGTAACTGCATCCAGGAAGGTATTCACATCAAGCCACGGCGGTCTGTATGCTGTACCAATAATAACTGAATGCGAATTGACGTTCAGTCGGAGCCACATCTGCTCGACCTGCGGCGCCGGCGGGTGCGGCACGGAGCGCACGCGCACACCGCGGCGCACGTAGAAGCCCACGCCGCCCCCGCGGCCGCCACGCACGGAGCGCGCCCGCGGCACGTGCCGCAGTCGATAGCCCGGTACTGTCGGCGCGCGACCCTCCTCTCCCTGCCTGAGCCAGGTCTCATTTATCGCCATGATGTCTACGGAGAGGTTATCCATTGCAACTAGGAACTCATCATGGCGCGAACCCAGCGACCCCGCATTAAATAACCCAACTTTTAAATTTCTTGTTGTCTTAACCATTTTTGAAAATAGTAGTGTATGTATTTAATATGAATATTTTGAATGTAAACAGCGTCAGAAGTATTACGTAGTGTGGAGTATTGCATAATAATGTGATGTGTAAATATACTAAAATAGTGTTTATATTATGTATAAATAGTAAAAATAAAAAGATGTATTGTAAATATTGCAGAAATATACATAGCCAAATTGTAATACTATATAGAATCCGTAAAAACAGAAGTATAATATATATTGAAAATGTGAAAATAGTGAGCAGAAGTGTGATACATATAAAATGTATATAAATAGTTAAAGGTCGAGCTGAGCCACTAGATAAAACCAAAGTATACTGAGAAAAGGAAACATCCGGCCTCGCACAAGCCAATATTAAAAATCTAAGCGAATACAAATCAAATAAACAAAGGTATAGTTTTAGACACACAGTACTATGATTAATATATATAATAGCCAAGTAATCAGACATCCCCTGTCGCAGACACCCCACAACCAAAAACCCGCGCAAGATCCACCTCCGAGCGGATGCAGTGGGTGGGCTTACCGTCACCCTGCTTAGCTAGAATGCGGCCGAACTTCGTCCACGTATACCTCCATCCCAGACGGCTGCCAGCTTCACGCACCCGGTAAAACAGATGTTTATTGGTTTTCGTGAGCCTCTCGTTCAAAAAGAAGCGACGCGGGGGTGCAGATAAACCCAGATCTGCGGTGGTGGCTCCGCGCCGCACACGCGCGCTCTGCAGCAGGTCGTCGCGCAGTGCGCGCCGCGTCAGGCGCACCACGATGCGCCGCCCGCGCGCCGTCGCCGCCGTCGCTCCCACTGGGCTTGCTCCGCCGACCGGACTCGCGCCGCCCACTGAGCTCGTCTGCACCTCTCGTTCGGCTCGTAGGCCCACCCGTTGCGCAAACACTATGTCCCGATCGTCAAGTGTCACTCCAAGCTTTGCCGCCACCAGCCCGACGGTGTGCAATATGTTCTCGCCAGGAGTCTCCGGGATATTAGTGATCTCCAGGTCGGAGCTAAGTAAATCCTGCTCGCGGTCGTTAAGGTCCAGCTGTAACTGCAGCACAACTTGTTCCAGCTGACTCACCTTGCCGTCAGGCACTGCAGTAATCTGCCTACACTCAAGAGCCTCGATCCTGGCCTCCAGGCCGTCTACTCGTTCAGTGCAGACTCCCATTGACGAGTGCAGGCCGGACATCTCGCGTCGAAACTCCCTCATTTCATCGCGCACTTCCCGCAGCTCAGATCTGAAAAGCCTGATCTCCTCACGGAGGGTCAGCTGTGTATCAGGCGAAGGCTCCCCATCAGTAGCTCCCTGTTCGCTGCCAGCCCGAGAAAGTACCTTTGCCACGTCGACGGGTGGCTTGGTCTGAGTTGCCGGAGCCTGAGACACCGCGACAGGTGACCTAAGCATGGCGTCCTGGTCCTGTACTGCAACCGGAGACACTGTCGCTGCCAATGCTGCTGCTGGATTTGCAAGGGGACCACTACCCAGGTCCTTGACGGGTGTGGCGCTATTGTCTCCCCTGGGCAACTTTTTTTTGCACTCGGGGCACAGCCAATTGCCACTTATTTGGGTTGGGTCGGGCAGTAACAGGCAAGCGAGGTGATATCGGTTGTGGCAGGCAGAGTTGCCACAGCTAGCGCCCCCTCTTGCCGACACAAACTTTCCGCAGGCTGCACACTTCACCATATTAGCACGGCTAGAATCCGCTAGATGGCACCCGCTACGCAGAAAATATCGACCAAGATGCACAGATCTGTGGCAAGCTAGCTAAAATACTGTTGAATATTGAATTCGCAATGATGTTCCAGCGTACCTAAATAATCTCCTGCTACAGTAGCCCAACTAATTTGACATTGACAGTTCTCAGCGCAGATCGAGTAGACCATCCCTTTAAAGTTAGGAGACCGTCTGGCGTCTACATTTATATTTTTTGTACGATATATAAATTACCATAGATTTCTGATTACAAGTTACATGCTGTACGATTAATGAACGGTCCACTCAATGTGTGTGGTTCCTTCCTCAAAAGACCATTTCAAACATCAATCAACAACAACATGGTCTTCACATGATCTAACCAAGGTTATGTCTGGACTTTAAAAGAGACTCATTATTTCGGCCTTTTTCTCAGAGGAGTCAGATAGGAAACGCCGACGTCATCTAGTTTTTTAAATATGATTGACGTGTAAAAGTGTTTGTACAAACCTACTTACAGAAATAAAATCATTTACAAATATGATATCATATAGCATCAGTTTGACTCTCGTTTACGTCAATCCTAACTGTTTCAACAATTAAGTTTAATATTTAATTTTGTGCTTCATCAATTAAATCTTTCGAACTATCAATCAAGAAATTCATAAAAGTCCACGCTAATTAATTCAATCAATCGCTGGCTCTAATATCGCTAATATTTTTGGTCATCTATATAAATCATTGGAAACGTGTGGGAAAGCTGTAGGTGTGACTGTAAATAAACTAGTCAGTTTCCATTAGTGGCTTGTCTTTTGGCTTTCTAATTGATTCTAAAAAAATATTATTATCTCTTAGGTTATAGTTCAGAAAATTTTATTGGTTTTAAGACTTCTTGGAAGTTGTTGCACTGGCTTTTGGCGAACTGTAATTAATTAGTCTATGGCATTTCTAGGAAAATGAAGTCAGTTTACTTTTGACTTTGAAATGATCGCAAGACGATTCTTGAATCGAATGACTCTGACGTCAAAAGTGTATCTATTAGTCACTTAATTAAATACGGTACTTTCAACCGTAAACATATAATTCACTAGCACTTTGCCTGCGACTTCGTCCGCGTGGTTACGATCTTTATAATTTATAGCTTCTGCCCGCGACTTCATACGTCCCCACCCCGTCGCATCACATCGCCTGCGCTATTACTTTGTTTTCGCTTAGCGAAAACTGCTGACTTTTTTTCTTTTTGCTCAACTCCTAAGGGTCCTAGCGTGTTGTTCCTTCCTCAAGAATTGGGCTATCAAATGCAAAAAGATTTTTATAAATCCGACCGATACTTCCAGAGATTAGAGATTTCAAACAAACAAACTCTTCTTCTTTTGTAATATTTTAAAACTATGATATCTCCCTAAGATATTCATTGAAATCAAATGATGTCAAGGGCAATTTTATTCAAAATTAAATACTTGTGATGAATAACGTGTTTATTTGGATAAGGATTAATATCATGTTTATAAAAACACCTTCGCAAATAATGCATTATTTTAGAACAAATTTGATTACCATAAAAAAGGTTATAGTGAGTCAACCTTAAAAGATAGACATAATTATGCTGTCGCGGACTTTTTTTTGAACTTTTATAGGGAAACAATTTCGTCATACATGATTTTTGCGTAACTTTAACCGTTTACGCAGCGTACGCAACGGAAGCTTTCAAAAGGAACAGAGTTGGGCAAAATGTAATCAGATTAATGATTAAGGATTACGATTACATTTTGTAATCATCAATCAAGATTACAGATTACGGAAATTAATCAAGAAAGTAATCATATCGGTGATTAATGATTATTAGTTTGTAATCGTTATTTTGATTACTTTTTTTGATTACTTTTTTGATTGATGCATACTAACTACATTTAGGAATTCGAAAAATAAAATCATTAACATTGTAAATCATCTTTATTTTTTGATCAGTGTCATGAATTAATTTTTTTTAATAATTATTATACTTAAAAAAACAATCAAGAATTGTTTTTATGTGTGGCTTAAATTAGATTTTAAAAGCACCCTCTTTTCAAACATCTCATCTGAAAGTCTGTGTGATTTAGGTAAATTGGTCATGGTCGCATATGAGAAAAGTCTTTCGACAGGGCCCGATGACGGAAGAGGTGTGTTATATTTTTTAAAAACACGTTTAATTTCAGGGTATCGATTTAGCATTAATTATGAAACTAATAGTTTCTCGGTTAAGTAAAGTAGATGGCGACTCTTTCTTTACTGAAGTGGTGCTTGTTCTGTCTCCCCCCTGACTGACTGCTTGCGCTATGGCAAGAAGCGGGGCGCAGGCGGCGGACGATTGGCTTACCGGCCGTACCCCGTACCCCACCCCACTCCCGCACCCCGCGTGCCGTATCTTCGAAATGCAATTGAGCACGCAGAAATTCTTTTTCGAATTTACTTAAGGATTTAAATAACGAAAGAGTACAAAACGTCCATGACATCCAAATTGGATCAGAAGTTTTTAGAAAAACGCAGACATACAAGATACATACTGATTGAATATAGAACCGCATTTATTAAAAATATGCTTAAAAAATTAATCAAATCTACCCATGTAATTAAGATTACTGACTATTGTAATCAAAACTAATGATTACAAATGTAGTCATGATTGAAAGTAATCAAGATTAAAAGTAATCATGATTGATGTATTCATGATTACTTTCAATCAGATTATTAATCCGATTACAAAAGTAGTTGATTACGCCCAACTCTGAAAAGGAATAATTTTTCCCGTCTTTGCAACATTTTTCATTAATGCTCCACTCTTATTGGTCGTAGCGTGATGTTATATAGCCCTCCTTTTTTTTTTCTTTTTTTTTTCTTCTTTTGCCTTCCTCGATAAATGGACTATCCAACACAAAAAGTTTTTTTCAAATCGGTCCAGTAGTTTCGGAGCCTATAATATTCAATTCAAGATAACAAACAAATCTTTCCTCTTTATAATATTAATATTAAAATTATTATTATATTGTAGATTAATCAAAGAGCGAGCGATAAAATACATTGAGTCATCTCAATTCCACGGAGATTTTATTTAGTTTTATAGTTAAAAAAAAAAACTTAAAATAGGTAAGTTTTTCTATCAATATCATCACAGTTTACTACCATAGTTGTCATTGTAAGTAAATCACAATAGAAACTCGATAGTTATACCGTGAACATTATAAACATGCGGTCAGCTGATGGGGTGAACGCCCAGCCGGTGTCATTGACCTTCCTAATGGTGTACAAATCTATTTACTGATGACAGTGTGATGAGAGTGAAATCTCAACAAGTGTATGATCATTCGGTGACCTTTGATTTTGACCGTTAGTCCTATAGAAGTGTAGAGTTTATTTAGTAAGTGGAAAGAATTGACAGCCTTGGGCATATGTTAATTACGCGCATAAATAATTGTGATTCGATGACCAATCGAGTTTGTCGTCATCGCAAAGACGGTAGGTCGTTATTTTTCTTTTTTTCTCTGAATTCTAATGGAATTTCTGATCGGCAAATTTTCAGGTGCATTGGGGGAGGGGTCATTTGATGATTTCCCACCCTCAAAAAAAAAATGCTATGTAACGTGTTTATTTAATTGATGAATTTCACGATTATGCCACCGGAAGAAATGACCAATTTTCTTCGTAACACTATACTTCCAAGTCCCACATTCTTGGCCTATAGCAATGTTCGCAATCTGACACCAGCTGCCATTCCATATACGTTACAGGCGTGACTCACTCATACAGAGGAAGGTGAGAAAAAAACCTTCTAATTAAAAAGTTATTGAACTCAGTGGTATTGACTTTGAAATAATATTTGATAATGGAGCAGTAGCTGGTCAATATGGAAACGGTACGAAGTTGTTTTTTAGGGCGTCACACATTTGCGTCAGTTTTTTTTAACCGACTTCTAAAAAGGAGGAGGTTTCAATTCGGTTTTTTTTTCAGATATTTAGATTTAGATATTCGGTACTTTTATGGAATCTATTTTACGGCATTTTAGTTGTGGCCAATAAATGTGTCAACTTCATGCTTTTACTAACGTGACGCCTGTATTCCTCGAAGGGTTAGGCAGAGTTGTATTTATCTATAGTACCTTACCTACCCCCAATTTCGTCAATTAAGTCCCACGTAATAGGGGGCGAGCCTATTGCCATCAACCGGGCGGACATCCAGACTCCGGGCTACTACTGAGATATACCAGATGGAAAAACCCAATAACACTTTGCACGACCCGGGAATCGAACCCAGGATCTCATGCTCAGCAGCAGCGCTTGCGACCACTAGACCAACGAGGCAGACAAATATAGATACTGACTGGTTTACTCTTTTTCGTTAAATTTTTTATTGCCAGTTCCAATTACAAGTCTGTTTTTGGACATTTTCGTTGTGACCAATGAAGGTGTCGATTTCATGCTTTTATAAGGATTTAATAATACATTATTGGCCATGTCGTCACCTTTGAACCTCTTTCGTAATAACAAGCATTACGCGAAAGTTTAAACAATTATTAAAAGTCAAATATCAGATTACGCCATTCAGATGAAATCAGTCAAGATAATCCACTTATAGTTACTGTTGAATGTCTCGAAAGTAGCACTTACAACAGAAAATAATTAACATAAAATGCATTTACTTATAATTATGTTACTTTTTAAAGACAGTTGAAGTGTATACAATGTAGTATACCCATATTTTGCCAGATATAAGTCCCAAACAAAAGGGGTCTTTTTGCATCAAAATCAAAAATCTGTTATTCTAATAGGGCTGGGAATCAGATTCCTAATTGAAAATCCCAATAAAGCTATCCAACTCCGGATCTTTTAGCAGTAGCATATGCTAGCTGCGCGGCAAACTCTGCTTGCGCGATGCAGGATTTTTTGTGACGTCAGTGTGTTGCGTAGTTCTCATGTGGCGATGTAGATGCCGCCACAATACTGTTCCAAACTATTCCTGCATCAAGATAAAACCTCAAATTCCTAGCGTTAAAAGGACTTTTGAATACGGCAATTATGTCAATAGGACAACGCGTCAGACTTACCGAAATAGCCCTATGAGATAACATTCTCTCCTTTGCATCGCCCACAGGCCCTTTAAGTAGGTGCTTTATCAGATTGAAACACAGGAGAATTAGCAGAAGTACCATTTTCTACGGCTCTTCATCGCCATCATCCCAAAAATGTGTATGTCTTGAAAGCAAAGAGACATCACGCCGGTTTTTCCCCAAAGGGTTGGGCAGATGTGTGTCTATCTAATATTTTAATAGAATACCCACATTTCGCCAGTTATTGCAATGTTTTTTATAAGTGTGTCTTTTTTGTTACAGGTAATTGACCGCATTGTTTGAACAGCCGCCAAATGGAGTAATATCACCTTGACTGGTATGAAAGACCTACCTATTAGTAAATTGTTGTCGATTTGTTAAATGACTAACTAATTGTACTAGTTTTTTGTTTCCCGAAAGGAACGCTGCACGGAAGCTATCATTTATTGGTTACCCCATTTTCTTAGAGATTTTAATTATAATGCATGATGGGTAGTACTCGTATCTGATCATGGGCGCCGGCAAGTTCATTTTCAGGGGGGTGCATCTGTGGGGGTGCATCTTCAGCCCAACGAAGCAGGCTCGATCATTTTTGAATGTCACCTATTGACCTATGATGTAGTGGATATGTTAGGTGATTATTTGTCCATACATACAAGAAGTCACTTTGTCGACTTAAGTCGATTACATTTTAGGAAATAGTAGTTCGGTACTTTGTTGACTAATGCAAAAAAAGTTTAGAATCGAAATTTTTGGTTCTCGTCTCCATTATTCTATTAGACGTATTTGGATATTTTTAGTTCTGAATGTTTTTAAACCTTTTATTTGAAGCAAGGGAGGTGCAAGTGCCCTCTTGCACCCCGCTCCTGATCAAGGTCGGATTTTGGCCTAAATCTAAGCTTTGCATAACGTGACAGCACTCCTGTAATCACCGAAGGGTTAGACAGACGTGTATCTACCTAATAGAACACCCACATTTCGCCAGTTATGTTTAAGTCTCCTGTAAGAAGGGGCGAACCTATTGCCATCAACCGGACACATATGTATAGAGGTATGAGGAACAGGGTGTAAAGTTCACTCATACTCTATAGAAAAGGAAGGATCCTCCGACCAGACGGGTGTTGTGTCTGGCGGGCAACTGCCCAATGATTCATGTCGGGCCGTTGTATCTATGCTAGTTGCGCGGTAAACTGTGCTTGCGAGATGCAGGATTTTGCGTGACGTCAGTATAACGCGTTGTTCGCATGTGGTGTTGTAGATACTGCATCACACACATTCAGACTCCGGGCTACTACTGAGAAATTGTAGATGGAAAGCAAAGAAAATCAGCGTTACCGAAATGGAAGACCTAACCTAGGTGGTAGGTATACCTACCCACCCTCATTCTATGTCATACATAGCTTCAACGTTAAAGTAGTATGTTATTTGTGGAATGTAGTAAAAGAATCTAAGCCCGTGACCAGCAGTGGATTGGAGCCGGCTAAATTAATAAATAATGAGCCAACAGGTCGCCTTTCCAGGCACAACCGCTCACCCCGTCGCAGTTTCAGATCTAATTAATACTTAAAATGTTAGACAAAGCCAGTTCATTAACAAGGCATTAAAGTCTATTATTGTCTGCCAGGATTATCTAAATACTCGTTATCCTACCAGCTTATATACCCTAACAAGTTTATCTTGATTGATTTTAACACGCTTTCGCAAATATTTTCATTGGGACATTGTGAAAAGGTCACCGCGATTTTTAATACTTTCTAATTAATAAAATGTTGTTTTTATATCGGGTATAAAAATATGCAGCTTAACGTTTTGTTTATGTACTTTAAAAGTTGATGAGTTGGCTTTCGCTGTCATTAAATCAGAATTAAACGTTTGATCATCAAATCAAAATGAAATAACTTGTGAGATTAATAACAATATGCTTTGAACATGTGCTTTATTATTACTATAACCATCTGCCTAGCTTTTTTGATGAGATTACCTTCATCTTATTATTACTATAACGATTCTAAGGTTTCAGTATTAATTACCCACTGCTGGGCAAAACCTTTCCTTGAATGATGCACTTAGCCTAGATTTCGTGCCTTTCGTGTTCTTGATTCCTCTTGAATCATTTGTGCCTAGACTTTTCCCAAATAATGTTGGTCGGCTTCCATGGTAACCGGCTGCAGCTGAACCAGTCTTGTTCTTGATCCCTATCACCCTGTCACCTCCAAGATCCACATCTTTAAATCAGGATCCAATGAGAAAACATTCGTCACTAGATCCATCATGGATCTGGCCAATGAATCTTCTGAAATTGAACGATCATTTCAGCCGAAGGCTGTTCTTGCAGGCTGCTGGATATAGGCCTCCCCAAAGCGTCACTTCATCGACTGCATGATCATAAACTTCTTACTAACTTACCAATCACCAAAATTCGCCAATTCATCACAATTGTTCTACTGTAAATTCTCTGCAATATTCCCCAGCATGATCTATAACCCACTAGTTACAGATGTAGTCTTTGTTCGGTCGCAATATAGACCAATTACCGACTGACAGGGCAGTGTCCGCAAGCGAGCGAAGCCGCGGTTTGTGGTCGAGCTCTGTGCAAGCGCAAAGCGTAATATCTCGCGATATGGTTTGAATTGCACACATTTCTGTTAGGAAGTAGGTACTTTGAGTTTTGTAGGAAAATGGTCGCGGTGTTAATTGTAGAAGTATAAGTAGAAGTAGAAGTAACTTGGCGGACCTGAGTATAGCCTTTGCGAACTTTCGCGCATGTTCTCTCACTCACACTCGCCTCATTGCCACCATTTGGTTCCTAAAAAACGTTCGTGCGCAGCCTTCTGCGCGAAGTTCAGGCCCGCCAAGTCCGCCTACGTCGGTCGTATTGTAGATGATAATGAAATTTAGCAGAAGCTAGAAGAATATTGTGTCATAAATTCGAAAAGAAGAAGTAGACTAGATTTTTTTTTTTAGAAAATTGGTGGCGATGTTAGGCGAAGAAGAAGATTAGGCTGAATCGCAATATTTGGACGATATAAACAGGCAGAGTGATAAAGAAGTAAAAAATGTAAGTATGTTCTCTTAAGAAACTAGAGAATTTTTGTAGGAATAGATTAGCTTAGTTTTATAGAGCACACAGACGCTTTCTTTTTGATGACAAGTCAAGATAGAGAATATCTATCAACGAAAGTAATTAGCAAAAATCTATATTCCGTGGCTAGTCAATCAAGTTTCCTTTTAATTATCAACTTTAAACCACTTTCTTTCCTTTGATTACACCACAAACCAAACAGCAACACCTAACAAGACTAATTAATAAATCTCCCTAATTTCCATAAATTTCCGTAACAGGCCAAGCAAGAGTCAACTCATTACGTATAACAAACCAGTTTTCAAAAACTTGTTTACTAAAAAGACATGTTTTCGCGGTACCCTTCGTTTTCCTGAAGAGGTTCGTAAAACAATGCATGTTTTGACAAGTTTTCGAGCATTGCGTGCAATAGGCAATCGATACGAGTAGTGTGCACGTACTGTTAACAGTCTGCTCGTACTGTTAACAGCTGATTGACTTGGGATTGGGATTTTGGTAGTTTTTGATGATGTTGGTATTTTTTTAGGGTTCCGTACCCAGAGGGTAAAAACGGGACCCTATTACTAAGACTCCACTGTGCGTCTGTCTGTCTGTCACCAGTCTGTATCTCATGAACCGTGATAGAGCGCTTTCACATTTAGGCGACTTTAGCAGCGCGACTGACGCGCGACCGTCGCCCAGTCAGAATTTCATAGTATAAACAGAAGCGTGCGTGAAGGTTTCTGCTTCTGCCGCGCTACTGTCGCGCTGCTAACGCTCTAATGTGAAAGCGGCCATAGCTAGACAGTTGAAATTTTCACAGATGATGTATTTCTGTTGCCGCTTTAACAACAAATACTAAAAACAGAATAAAATAAATATTTAACGGGCTCCCATACAACAAACGTGTTTTTTTTTTCGGCGTTTTTGCCTTGTGGTACGGAACCCTTCGTGTGCGAGTCCGACTCACACTTGGCCAGTTTTAATCGATTACGGATTTTGTCGCTAAACAGCGACAAAATCCGTAATCGATTATACATAATTATATCGATATTTTTTTATGCTATTTGAAATGCAATATGCGAGTTGATTTGACTAATTAGGTTACTCATTAATGAAGTCATACGATATGTTTCACTATCATTCGTAGATCATTTACAGTCGTTACGGGTGGTCAGAAGCCCAAAAGTCTGACAACCAATCTTACCAAGGGACATCGTGTCATCCAGTGACTGGGTTGTGTAGTTCAGATAGGCAGACGCTACATGTAAAATACTGTTATTCCGCTACATTCGTTTAGACTGGAATCTGACTCCAACATAGTTGGGAAAGGCTAGGCAGATTGGTCCCATCCCACAGTTAAGCGCGAAAAAGATTATAAAGTAGCCCTTAACAACGTAATAAGCGTAATGTTTCGATGCACCAAGTTCCTTGCAACTAGATCCACCATTTGAAATAATAACACTCATTCTAAGAAACAGTAAACGTCAAAAGCTTTTGTTCTACAATATTTCTTGGAACATATTTCTTTGTAGCCTCCTTCTTTATTAAATCTTTGTTGAGTTGCCTTTGTGACCTGTGGATCTTCTTGGCAAGTTGGAATCTTGCAGGTGTCCGTTGTGACGTAGGTATTGACTTTTGCTACACTATGTGGGTGGCTTTGACTTTGTTTGTACGTAGCTCCTATAAATGCATTGTTTTATTTTTAGGTTTCCGTACCTCAAAAGGAAAAAACGGAACCCTTATAGGATCACTTTGTTGTCCGTCTGTCTGTCAGTCAAGACCCTTTATCTCGGGAACGCGTAGAGGTATCGAGTTGAAATTAAAACCATAAAGTCTACAGTCCCTTGAAGCTGTGAAAAAAATCAAACTTCTAAGTTAACGTAAGGGTACTTCCCGTTGACCTAGAATCATGAAATTTGGCAAGAAACAATGTCATGTTGCACAAGTAAAGGAAAAAATCCTAAAACCGTAAATTTGTAGTTACATACCTACAAAGGATGATGCAAATTTTGGTCCCACCCTCCAATAGCTACATGTTATACATCGTTGGATAGGTATAGGATGCATAACTCTGAACGGACTAAGATTTGGAACTTGGTGCCATAGTGACTTTTGTTCAGCTCAAAAATACCTATTCAACGATGTATTACACGTAGCTATTGGAGGGTGGGACCAGAGTTCATACAAATCCTGGCATCGTCCTTTGTACGAAACCCTCGGTGCGGTCAACCGGTCAAGTGCGAGTCCGACTCGCACTTGACCGCTTTTTTTATCTACTGTCTCACTGCTGAACAAAGGCCTTTCCAAAGTCCTTCCAGGAACTCTTCTCGCGCCACCTCAAACTGGGCTGGTCACGGTAAGCGTCCAAGGTCATCTCGCCACCTCTTTCTGGGCCTGTCTTGGCGGCGCCGTCCATCTTCAGGCACACCCATTGTATGCAATTTATATGTTGCAAATATTGCCTTAAGGCTACTCTTTCGAAAAAAGCTTAAAAACAGCGTGCAGATGAAGCAGCTTTTCTCCGGAACTTACAGAGAAATTACATCTGAAAAAATAGTTGGTAATCTACATGATATGAATCGTAATTTGGTTTAGCCATAATTTTTCTATCGATATCACCTATTAAGAAAAAAAACCACCAAATCACCTCCAAATCGTTGAGATGAAACCATTTTACTCCTTCATTTTTTATCAAAAGAATATAAAAAAAATATCTAGTGCTTTGCAATACAAACGAAAATGATTTGGTTTTGTTACTTTTTAAAAACATGTATATTTTTTAATATAATAAATTAAAAATGCGATCGTTTAAAGTCCGTGTCTATATCATCCCCGCACTCGTCCACGAATTCAGTGCGGGGCGCCTCGTGTTGCTAGGCAACGCGTTGGCATGCGGGTGCATGCGGGTGGCGGAGTGGCGCGGGGAGGGGTAGTTAGCTCCGCCCAAATGCACAAGGTCGTTGGCATGAATACAAGCCTTAATACAAAAAAGTTCCCAATCATCGCCAATCATCAGCATCTCATTATTTCGTCATCATCGTCATGTATTTCTCTCTGACGTCATCGCTTTTGACCAGCATTTAAACAAATTGATTTATCGAGTAGAATTCTTGGAAGGATATCAGATACGGTAATGTGGTTTCAACGTTATTCCCAGTCCCTATCAGATTGCGATCTTATGCTCTCATCTCTGTAGGATATTACAGGATATTACTTACTCTCTTATTTCCAGAAACGTCTATCGGTTTTCTGTAAAAGATTTTACTTCAAGCATTCTGTGCTTTGTTGCTCTTGGTCTTGTAAATCTACAGTAGACTCCTAGCTTCCTTAGTAAAAGCAGCCAATTAACTAAGTACCCTACACACCTTACAAACACTAACTTTCTCTAATAGACTTTATTAATTCGTCCTGTCTGAAAGCCTGTTATTGTATTCGTAAATTCGCTGGCGAGACAACAAAGGAATTGATTAAAGGACTTCGTTTATTTACGACCTTGCTATCGTATCGATGAGTAGAATGTAAATGGAGTGATAATGGGCTAAGAACAAAAACAGTGCGCATGGAATTGAAAAAAACAATGTGTGGTGCGATGCCATGTCTGTCAAATTATGAATATAAGCTCCATTATCGTCATGAACTAAAGACTCGAAGACTATAAGTCATGAACCTAGTATGCAGGGGACGCTACCACTAGACTGGCTATATTTACCATGCCATGAGCTATTCTCGTTATAGTTCTTTCTATTGATTAAAAAATTGCACCAATTGTCCATTATATCCAAATACATCAATGATAATATGACAAAGGCTGATGTTACTGCCTAGTTTTTCGTTGAATAACAGGTAAATCTTTATCAAAGACTCCCCAAAATTAAAGTCTCATAAAACGTTTGTACACAGGAACTCCATTTGCTCTCTACTCTGTGTTGTTCGCGTATCTCACCGCCTTTCTTTAGAAGCTGGGAAATACACTTATCCGCAGCGGTCAGTGCACAAACAGAATACAGTTACGTTGCATACAAATAAATATAATTTGTTCGCAAGTAATTAATGGCAGGATGTCGGGGTGCAAGGGCAGGCGATAAGCTGATGCTGCGGCGCAGTAAGGTTCACAATAAAATCGTTTCCGTGTTCGTATCGTATAGGAAATCGGAGCGGGAATCGGATGCGGAATAATTGATATAGTGCTGGGATATTGCGGTTTCAATATCAGAGATTGGAGGCATTTGTTTCTCGCCGCAAGTGCAATCATCTGGGAGGTGTGATGGCGTGATGTATTCTGTTTGTTACGTAATCTTGGGAAGATAGGTGCGTGGTTGTTAACGTGTGGGATTGTTTCTAAATTGGAAGGAAATCATTTCAATGCAACACTTGTTGTTAGTTATTAGATATTTTGTACCTTTAGCCCATTTAGGCCCATTTTAGCAGTGGTGTCAGCCAAAATATAAACTAAGGGAGTAGCCATATCAGTAGCGTCCATAAGTTTCTTCAACGGGCTATAAAAAGGTTATTAGTCAGCCAAGAAAATTGGCTTAATCTCGAAAACGATCACTTACTGCCATATTTGATTAATTCTGATTATAACTGCTCAGCACTTCGCACTTATCACTTCAACCAAGGCACGTCAGGATGTCCTTATTAATTGAAGAGATGAAGACAATGTAATTTGTACACTTATCATTATCACTTTATGTAGCATTGTGATGGATGATGCTGGGGGCCTAAAAAGGCCACTTTGGAGAATCTTATAAGACATAACATTATCTATACTACATATATATAGAATGATCAAAGTAACTTACCTGTAAGTGAACTTCGATCACTATTATACGCAGTTAACGCCTCGTCTGAGATGATTATGTAGTCTACGTACTATTCGTATCAACAAACACGCGTTTAAAGAATTTGGTAAAAAAAATACCAAATTTGAAAATATCGAGTTGCCACCCTGCCCGCTTTGGCAACACTGACAGATAAATGTCTATTCATTAAGTTTAAAGAAGTATAGTCACATTA
The DNA here is from genome assembly GCA_963082905.1 of Oligia fasciuncula. Classification (NCBI taxonomy): domain Eukaryota; kingdom Metazoa; phylum Arthropoda; class Insecta; order Lepidoptera; family Noctuidae; genus Oligia; species Oligia fasciuncula. The sequence goes on from OY720411.1 coordinate 9,438,038, forward strand.
CCCGACTACGCAAAAAAGGAGGGTTATGGGTTTATTATTTCATTATGGAGCAGGGTGGGAAATTCTTGAACGGGAGGGAGACTCAGACGAGGCGTTAACTGCGTATAATAGTGATCGAAGTTCACTTACAGGTAAGTTACTTTGATCATTCTATTATACTTATTAACGCCTCGTCTGAGATGATTATGTAGATGTTGAAAGATTTGGCGAAATAATGAAAGAATTAACCATGTAATTTAATAATACGTATATTATTATTCTATGTCAGAATCAGTAATTACATAATATTTATCAAGAACATTAATTATTATTATTACTAAGAATATATTCCCCAAAATTATCATTTGTTTCAAGGGGTAGATTATAAAATATGGCAAAATTTTTAGACCTCTGAGACCATCCTGCTGTTGATTTAATTAAATCTATATTCAGACCTTTTCTGTGAGCGGCTGATGTAGCAGCATGTCTTGTACTATGTGCTGAGAACACTGAGGTATCTATTCCAGCCTCCAACAAAACATCTTTTGTCCATCTGCTAAGAGTATGGGTTGAAGCAGGGGAATGAGGTTTTTTAATTATAGTAAAAAGATTACTATGGTTTTTGCGTAGTAATTTTGTAGCTTCTAGATAATCACAAAGTGTTCTTGCAGGGCAAACACTAGGATTTTCAGTAAAATATTTTAAAGTTATCAGTGGTTGAATACCATTAATCCTAGAAGTTTTAATTAATTGAGGAACTTTTATTTTTATGCAATCATTGGTTATGGCAATATTATCAATTGTAATCAAAGATAAAGTTTGAAGCCTATGTGCCGTTGTTAATGCCAATATTATTAATAACTTTTTTGATAAAGTATTTAAATCTAAAGTTGTATTTGGGTAGAAATTGCTTATATAATCTAGAATAATACTTGGGTCCCAAGTTTCGTTATATTTAGGTTTATTTGGTCTTAGCTTAAATATACCTCTAAAAAATCTGTTTATATCTCGGTTTGTACTTAATTCACAGTCTAAAAGTAGAGATAAAGCTGATCTTATACTATTTAATGTGCCATAACTGGCACCACTGTGGAATTTCTCGGTAAGAAATTGTAAGGTGGTGTGCACTGATTCAGTTGTAGGATCAGCTTTATTAGTATTACAAAATTTCCACCATTGTTTGTAACATGAATTATATTGTTGTAAAGTATTTTTAGTTAATGAGCTTAATATAATATTGACACATTCTAAAGAGTATCCTTTTCTTAAGTAGATTTTGCTGACAACATCCCTGCAATCAGTGTAAGATTCTTGTGAAGAGGGTGACAAGTTCTGAAAGAGGATGAAAGTAAATTTGGACTGGGTTTTAAATAAACAAGATTTGAGCGCAGTAGGGATATGAAGAGTGGATACCATGCCTGTCCAGGCCAGTTAGGTACAACCATTATACCCTCAGCATTATCCTCTTGAATCTTTTTTAAACAACGCAAAATCATAGAGAATGGGGGAAATGCATAGAATTTTAGACCTGTCCATTTTATGGTAAAAGCATCTACTGAGAAACAATCTGGTTCATTTTTCCATGAAACAAATGTTTCACATTTTTTATTTGCATGTGAGGCAAACAGATCTATTTCGGCTAAACCTAGTTTATTTACAATTTTTTCAAAAGCATATGGTGCTAGTTCCCATTCTGTTTCTATATTGCATATCCTAGATTGTGCATCTGCTTCTATGTTTTCTTTAGACGGTATATATGAGGCAAAAACAAAGATTTTCCTTTTTTCACAAAACTGCCATATTTTTCTCGATAGTAAATTTAGGTGAGGGAATTGTATGCCACCCATTCTGTGGACATATGAGATCGCCGTGATGTTGTCAGATCGAATCAATATGTTACAGTTGTTCTCATTTCTTGCAAAACACTTTAATGCAAAATAAATTGCTAAGAGTTCTAGGTAATTTATATGATGTTTGCTTTCCTCTGTGGACCAATATCCATGTAACTTTTCTTGGTCACATACAATTCCCCAACCCGTGGTAGAGGCATCTGTATAAAATTCTAACTTGTAGTTATCCCGCTTAATTGGTGCTGAGCAAGTAAAAATGATTTCTTTCCACCAAGACAACTCCTTTATAATTTCCTGATTTATTTTAATTTTTGATTCATAATTATCTCTAGATTGTTTTAAAGCTAGATATTTGTATCTTTCCAGTATTTTAGTATACATCCACCCATAGGGGACAGAAGGACAAATTGAAGTTAAAGAGCCTAAAAGAGAGGCAAAATCTCGGATGCTGCAATAAGTTTTGTGTGTTAAAGAATTTAACTTTCCATGAATTTTTTGTCTTTTATCATTAGGGATACTTAAAGTAAATTTTTCACTATTTAAAATGAAACCTAAAAATTTACATAGTTTGCTGGGTTGGATCTGACTTTTATCATAATTTATGATGAACCCTAATGATTGTAAGAAATTGCAGGCTATGTTCAAATTTCTTTTGCATTCGCTTTCACTGGGTGCAATAAAAAGAAAATCATCTAAATAATTCACTAAAGTGACTCCATTTGCTCTGAGATGAGTAACTACTTGTCTCATGATCTTGTTAAACACATAGGGTGCCGTTGATAATCCAAATGGTAGGACATTGAATTGGTACAATTTATTATTAAAAAGGAATCTTAGGTATTTCCTGGAATCATTGTTTACTTTTAGTAAAAAATAAGCATCTTTTAGGTCAAGTGATGTCATATAACAATTTTTATCAATTAGATGCAACGCTGTTCTTATATCTTCCAGTTTGAAATGTGTTGTTGGAACACACTTATTAAACTTTTTTAGGTTTAATATAAATCTAGGTGTTCCATTTGGTTTTTGTACAATGAATATTTTTGAGACATACTGATTTGGTATATGTTCTGTTTCAAGTGTTACCGCACCAATTTTAATTAAATGTTGTATGCATTGTAATATTTTGAGCTTATCTGTTTTAGCAAAAGAGTTATTCTCTGGGATCTTGCCTTGGTACACTGGCTGTGCTAAGGGAATTGAGTAACCATATTTTACCCAATTTAAAACAGACTTATTTTTTGTAAAGTGCCAATTTTTGTAATAATTTTGTAATCTACCTGCATAACTTGCCTCTATTGACGTCGACGTCCGCGATTGTTTTGTAAAGTCCTGGTGTTCTTTGTCATTCCCCGTAAGTGCTGTCGTTGTAGATGATGTTGGTAGGACTTGCGTGGTTTCCCGGCAGGTTTCTGTGGTTGTTGTTGTGGTCGTGGTTGAGGTTGTCGGTTGTACTCTCGCCCGCCCCCTTGCTTCCTGTACGAGGACGGGCCCCAATTGTTTAAAGAGTTCTTCAAGTCCTTAACAGAATTTTCAATGTTTTTATTTTCCTTTAATATTGTATTTATATCTTTCCCAAAGAGAAAGTGATTAATTTCTGTTTTTTCTAACGTGTCTTTCACTTTTTTGTTTAGTCCGGGTAAGATGACAGCGCGTCTTGTTTGAGACTCTTTATATTGAATATGGCATAAAAGCCTGATGCAGTTTCCCAGATATTCACAGTCCTGATCAGGGTTTGTATGTAAGTTTTTGTACAATATGTCATTTAAACCACAGATAACTGTGCCAATAAGGTTTTGTTTCTCACATAAGTGGTTATCTCTTGTAACAGCTTGAGCTGTCATCGCAGCCTGAATTTCAGGATTTAGTTGCGGAGCGGCTGTAAGGCAGTCAATTATTTTGGGAACATTCTTCAAAATGTCATTTTTTGTGTTCTCTTCTAAGCCATTTTGTATTATATTGTTCCACAAGTCTTTCATTTGGTTATTTATTTGCAAAGTATTTTCAGGCGCTTTAACATGTCCCATTTTTTCCAAAAGGTTGGGTATATTATGATCAATAGGTGGAGTATTTTCCTCTTCATCCTCTGAATCAGATTCAATAATTATCCGGCTTCTCTTTTTAACTGGTTCTGGTTCGTCTGGGAAGAAGATTATCAGGTTAATGTATCACATGTACTCGCTCGTAGTACCGTATGATACCTGCCTATTGACTTGTGAAGGGTAGGCAGAGGTAGTTCACCAATAATAATCACATGCACTCGCTCGTAGTACCGTGTGATAGTAATTTTTTTTCAATTTTTATGGACCATGTATAGGCGCTCGTCCTATCGCTTGGGTCTGTGCTCTCACTCGTTCTACCGTGTGATAATAACGTTCTTGGTTTTGTTAGTACCATGTACCGTGTACCACGACAGGTAGATTTTTGGACCAGGTATAGGCGCTCGTCCTATCGCATAGGTCTTTTATTTACTCGTAAATTCGTTCGTAATAGCGTAAGTGATATATTTGATGTAAATGTATGCCTCATTAGATGTTTTAGTTGTATTTTATTCACTTTTCACTTAGAAAAAAAAATGTTAAATCAAGATGGCGAATTTTCGTACATACCTTCTGACGAAGAGTTAAGTAATTCCATCAGTTTTCTTCTTAATTTCTCTTTATCTTTTCCCATTATTTCTAATAGACAAGAAATAATTGTTGGGAAATCGAAATAATACACTATTTATAAAAAAAAAAAGTGTTTCAAAAGGGAGAACAAACGCTGTTCGTAAACACGAAAGACATAATGAATAGACATTTATCTGTCAGTGTTGCCAAAGCGGGCAGGGTGGCAACTCGATATTTTCAAATTTGGTATTTTTTTTACCAAATTCTTTAAACGCGTGTTTGTTGATACGAATAGTACGTAGACTACATAATCATCTCAGACGAGGCGTTAATAAGTATAATATTAATATTATAAAGCTGCAGAGTTTGTTTGTTTGTTTGAACGCGCTAATCTCTGGAACTACTGGTCCGATTTGAATGATTCTTTTAGTGTTGGGTAGTCCATTTATCGAGGAAGGCTATAGGCTATATAACATCACGCTACGACCCTTAGGAGCCGCGCAGCGTGTGACACCGCGGGGAACAGCTAGTGAATTATAAATATGGCGAAGACAGTCCCATGTTTTATTTTTTTTCGCTGCACTACGTAGGTACAATCAAAGAGATTGGGATTGGATTTGGATTGGATTGATTGGTATTTTAGCAGAGACAAAAAAAAAATAACTGAAAAATGCTTCACCAATGGGATTTGATCAGTTAACTGTCTATTACGTTATCCTTTTATGATTCTGCCAAAGAGGCCTTTTTAGGCCCCCTGGACTTTGACGTGGGCGGATCCTATTGTGACAGAAATCTTTTGTTTTTTGAGAAACAATAACGAATCAACCCTAAAAACAGAATAATATAAATATTTAAGGGCCCATACAACATACGTGTTTTTTTCGGCTTTTTTGCCTTGTGGTACGCAACCCTTCGTGTGCGAGTCCGACTCGCACTTGACCAGTTTTGGTCGGAAGCGCTAATGCCGAGCATGAGGTCCTGGGTTCTATTCCCAGGTCGAGCAGTGTTATTGGGCTTTTCCATCAGGAATTTCTCAGTAGCAGCCCGGAGTCTGGATTTGTGCCTGGTTGATGGCAATAGGCTCGCCCCCTATTACATGGGACTTAAACATAAATGGCGAATTGCGAGTGTAGGTACTATAGGTTCGCCTCTGTTTGACCCTTTGGGGTTAACAGGCGTGATGTTATGTTAAGTTTTTTTTAACAAGTAAGTAATAGGTACTCGTCTGATGTAGCAGCGGCTTTTTGACTAAATTGTTCGAATTATTCATAACTATTACAATAATGACAAAGCCTTAAATTAATTTTAAAAAGTTCAACAATGTAAAAGTTAACATAACTCCCAGCTTTGATACAATCTCTGTGACCGGTCAAACAGCCAGACGCTTTCATACATATAGAGACTTAATAACTTTAACTTTCAAAGAAGAAAAACCTATTAATAAGTTAAAGATACGAAGTTTTTATTTCCATTAGGCGCTTAGAGACGAGGAAACGCGGTCTCTCGTAAACATTAGAGCGCTCATTCCATACTCCTAGTCGATAAATATATTTTTTTACGATATAATGTATAAGTATCTTATTAGTTATTACTTACTTATTAATTTTAGAAAAATAATAATTACTGATATCAGTCTCAATCTGTCAATAACACTCCTTCTGGCGCAGTCGGGTAAAAATACCTCTAATTTCCATACATTTTTGAAAAGTTTTTGAATGTTTTTGTCACTGAGATGGGATTGCGAGTCTTTGGTCATTTGAACGTTTTTTTATTACGGAATTGGCCTTCAGAAGTTCATATAATAAGAAACAGAATATAGGTAGATGATTTAACCCTTTTTTACAAAATTATAAAATGCAATGTCTCTCTGTCTGTCAGTAAGTGTGCTAGCTTACCTATACCTCGAAAACTAGTAATCCGATGAACGGTAATTTGGTTTTAGTTCATAGATATTATTATTTTTTAAGTAAGTTTAACATTACGTTCGACAGGGCAAAACTACCAATAAATCAGCCACAATTCTTCTCTAATGGCACTTTAAATGTAGTGTTCGTCATAAATATCCCCAAATAACTACTTAAACAAGTAACCATTGTGTTTCAGGGGTGACTACTGCTGTTACAAAATTAAAATCGATAGCCCAGAAGGGTGAGAACATTTGTTTGTACTACCCTCCCTTCAAGCCCTGATTGTGATTTAATTTCTTTGTGAACTGCTGGGACATTAAAATTAAATATTATAGCTAGTAATGTTTTGAATTTGTAGTGTCTTGGACTAATTAAATACAGAACAATAGATTTGTTTACAATGGGGATTGTATAGTTCAATGTAATATTTACACAATTTAAAAGCTAAGTATTCAAATAATAAGTGTATAAAAAAGGAGGGGACAGAAAAATAGGTCATCAAAAAATTCGTCCGTATCGCTGTCAACAGGTAAAGTGCCCTAAAGGCTGGCAGAATTGCCACGTTGTATGGCAAAAAGTTCAATATAAATTAAATTAACCAATCAACTAAGCTGCTTACCAATGCCATGTATTGTATTGTGTTAGGATGTGCGAAAATAACACAAATAAAGGCTCCTTCAAACAGGAGCGACACGTGATAAAATCGCGCACGAGCACGACACCAAGGCACGTGCGCAAGTCGCGCAACGAGCGGTGCCTTTGTGTCGCTCGCGATTCGCGTCGCGAGTCGCGCCTTTTTGCAGGAGCCTTAAAGGCGTTTGTTTTTTTTCTTTGAAGGATCTGGTAAAATTAGTTACTACAAAATATGTTCAATGGTATGGTTTCATTTTAGGACGTTGCAATGTTCTCATTTGAATTTTGCTATGGGAACACTTTCACTTCGTTTTGCTTACCAAATGGTAGCATTTTTTTTATTGCCAAACTGGGCATGTAAATAGATTCGTAAGTTTACCTGTGATAGCTACTTCTGTGAGGGTCTAGTATGCAGAGCTATGAGGTCTTTGCTTCATTATTGGTAAATATACAAGAGTTTTAATTTTAACCAATAAGGGTCCGTAAATTTTAGTAGTTGGCCATTAGGGTCCTATCTCACTAGGACACTAGTAGCGCAACCATGGTCGCACTGCCAAAAATGTATGGTTGGTTGCGCAACCGGTTAGACGCCTGGTGGGAGACCCACCATAAAGCTGGGTATGGTGTCCTAATGAGTTGTAAGGCTTAGGACTTGGGAAAATCCAAACGCTCCGAACTATCTTTCAACTAATTGTCATCTTAACATCGATAATGAAAAGGGAAAACTTGCTTTCGATTGCAGTTTCATTGCCTATAATGTTACGTACACATACAGTGAACCGCATCGATCGGTGAAAATTAATGCTGACATCTAATTTAACCCTCCACTGCGCATAGGTAATAGTAATTGTTGGGGTCAAAACAGCATATCAAAGTCTGTTATGCTCTGTTGATCCGATATTAGTTGTCGAAGCTTTTGGAAAACACTGGGGACACTGTACTGTACTGTACATAAAGGTCATAATCGATTGTTCGTTTATTTTATTCGCATATTACTGTTTATAACTTTACTAGTACCCCACCTGCTTCGCACAGCTTTTACGACTTACGACAAAACATGGAGATTTCATTATTATAAGTAAGTGACCTAATCCAGGTCATGGTCTAGCCATGTGCCAAATTTCATCCGAACCAGTTCAGCCGTTTTAGCGTGAAAGCGTAACAAACAAAAATCAAATCTTTTTCTGAACGGATTTGGATGAAATTTAGCACACAGATAGGTAATAACCAAGATTAACACATAGGATACTTTTTATCCCGATATTCCCACGGGATCGAGACTTATGCGGGTGAAACCGCGGGACGCACTTAGTTTTTAATATGACTGTATAGATATATAAATACCAAACAGTAAATAGCTTTTAACAGCTCATAACACCTTTAACGTTTTGTTTTCAATACCTAATACATATTTTCTTAAAAGCTTGTAAATCATACATACTGTACACATTAAAAGGATCGATTGCAGCTCGCACATGCCAAGTGTGGCAAACTGTTGGCTATATTGGGACCAATGTTTATGGTACTGCCGTTTATTTTGGGATCGAAGGCAATGTTTGAAGGACGTTTAACTTTAAACATTGTGTGAGATTTTGCATTTTGATATTTATTGAAGAATATAATTCTTCAGGCTACTGCAATTATATACTTAGAGTTAGCTCACACCGAGACGCGACGCGACGCGACGCGCAGTTTTCAAGACAGAAATAAAATTACAGACCTTATCTACTACACAAAAAGTTACACCATTCAGTGAGCTACGCCGCGCGGCGCTGCGCGGCGTAGCTCGACGTAGTAAACCCTGCATTGTGTACCTTTTAGTGTAGTAGACAAGGTCTGTAATTGTATTTCTATTTTGAAAACTGCGCGTCGAGTCGCGTCTCGGTGTGAAATGACCCTTAGTTATCTTTTTGACTATCCTTGGTTGTAACCCTAAAATCGAAAATTAATACTTATTAAGTACCTACTTACAAAATAGCTTTGAAACATGGTTTTTAATAATAATTAAAATATTATTCCACCAGTGTAAAACTAAATGTCACGTATTTCCTCAGGATCTTCCTTCCTTATAACAAAATTTGTCTAAAATATCAAATGTTCACATAAAGGAAACAAAGAGCGGCCATGTTTAGAGGACCTTGCGCCTGCGCATCGAGCCAGCGTTGTCCTTCGGAGAATCCTGCGCTCGCGACGATGATAAATCAACAGTTTATTGTTGCGGCTCGAACTTGTCACTTTGAAGTAATAAAATTATCTTGTCTGTCTACAGTTTTAATTTTTATTATAGTTTTTCCCGAAAATGGTGATAATAACAATTAACCATTCTTTAGATTTTTTCTATCCTACTTTACCCTTGTATGGATGCGGTGATGAATTTAAATAAAAAATGTCAACTGGTTTTAAAGTTAAAATAATTCTCTGAAAGAACTTATTTGATGTTTCAGTTCACACCGTTTCTTTATGGGGTAAAGGAAGAGTCGGTCTATCGTTTAAAGGCTCCTTCAAACAGGCGCGACTCGCGATAAAATCGCGGGCGACACAAAGGCACCGCAAGTCGCGCAACGAGCGGTGCCTTTGTGTCGCCCGCGCCCCCCCCTTCTAGATGAACGTGGAAGTAAATACATCTACCGTAGATACGTAAATACACCCGTAACTGGATACATGCATACCATTAGTCAGACATGCATGTAACAAACCCAGCTGTGTGTCACGTGTGAGCTCCAAGTATACAACGTAATGTCGCGTGAACCGTTATCAACGATAAACAACGTTTGTTAAACTGCAGTGTTTCTTAATAAATGATTAACTATTGTTAAATCATAGCACGTCATTACGGATTACGACACGTTCGGTTTTGCTTTGTTTTGCAAAATGGCGCGTGTGTGTTCGATTCATTGTCCGTGGTTGGAAATGGACATCACCATAGAACGATGCAGTGTGCGGTATGAAAGTAATGTTACCATCATCACAAATACAACACTTGTTGTTGTGATAGGTAATCGCTGGATAGCGTTTTCGCTCTCTCACAGAAGGACTACAGCGTCTACAGCCCATTCATTCTTTTAGCATAGTTTAGGGGGCCTAAAAAGGCCACTTTGGAGAATCATAAAAGGATAACATTATGAATCCTAATATGGCGAAGACAGTCCGTGTTTTTCTTTTTTTCGCTGCACTACATAGGTATTCAAAGAGATTGGGATTGGATTTGGATCGGATTGATTGGTATTTTAGCACAGACAAAAAAAAATAACTGAAAAATGCTTCACCAATGGGATTTGATACGATTGACTTAACGGTTAATAATTGTCCATTATGTTATCCTTTTATCATTCTGCCAAAGTGGCCTTTTTAGGCCCCCTGTAGTTTGCTCTTGCAACACCCTAAACATTGTCTATTATTTCCCTGCAACAACACGACTAAGTTATATTATTAATATACTCCCCAAAATACTTTTAATGATCATACATTTTAATATTACCCGCATTATGATCACAGAAAAAAAAACACAAACAAAACCCCGCCCTCATAACCTGATTGAAAAGGGACCCGTTCAATAAATGTTAAAAATATAGCAATAAACAGAGAGTGGACGGGAAAAAAATCATGGAGGCGTACACTGTTCCCACGGGTACCGCTCGAATGTACCCCATCACAGACACAGGGTTTTAAAAGAGTATGGGGCGCTAAAAATATCGGCCCCGACCGGAATAATATATGGACATTTTTATTGAAACTAATTATACTTGTGATTTGTTTGAGTTTATTTAAATAAATAGAAACCGTGATGCAGTTACTGTAGTCATTAATTTTTACTATGCACTTAAGTGTAATTTATTTATGAAAACATTGCAATCCCCTGTCTCATGAAGCCCTTGGGATCTGGTGGAATCCGATTGGATTTGCTGAATCCACTTAAGTCATTAAAGCTGTTTAAATGATTCATCCTAACATTATAACGCGCAACATCTTTAGGTATCTACCTATCTGAATCACGCTATTATACAAATATTATAAATGTGCAAGTAACTCGTGTCTGTCTGGCCGTCTGATTGTCTGTCTGCTACCTTTTCACTCCCTAACCACTAGAAGCGTTTCGATGAAATTTGGCACAGAGATAGACCATGAGCTGAGTCAGGACATGGATGGGATAGACCTGGGATAATTTCCGAACTCCACGCGGGCAAAGCCGCGTGTAAAATCTAGTAGCTCATAAATATGTTCTCTGACCATATTTTTTTCAACATTAGGTAACACAGCTACTTCGATTATGAAACACGGCAGACCAAGCTGGTTGCTACCCCACTAACCTTGAAGATAAGGGGGTAGTTATCATAAAAAATGTGACATTGGAACTGCAATCGTACTAGATTTGCGATGTCGTAACTCCTTATAGGTAATAACAGTTTCACCGCTATCGCCATAATGTCATGAAAGAAAATTGTTTAACAGAAAACATGGACGTTTGTTTTGTAGAAATAGAAAAACAATTTTATTTAATCTGTGATTTATTTAATAGAATTCTAACAATCATTGCATGACTTGAAGAGATTGCTTCATACAATAATTCAACTAAAAAAGATTGGTTACTGTAATGTAGTCTTGCTTGAGTTATTTCTCACACAAAATTATAAGTAAGGAAGTTGAGGAAAATAAGCCTCATAATAACACGAAAAGATAACGAGAAAAAAGCAATAAATTAACCTAAAATAAGCTGACATAAGTCAAGCAACGTTTTAAGGCCCTGAACGGCTAGGCAGCCGTGCGTAGGTAGAATAATTCCTCACGCAACGGTTCAAATGTGTGGACTTGGCACAGTTCCAGTAGTCCGAACCTTTGTCTGTCCGTCTGTCTGGGTCTTTGTTTTGGTTATGAGGACACCCTCCCACGTGCCTGCAATGCAACTTAGTCATACATGTTATATTTAGTGTTTACTAGCTGTGCCCCCGACTTCGTTCGCGTGCAAGTTAGAAAACAAATTGGATTTCATGGGTTTTAATTTTGCATGGAACCTTAATTCTTTTTCTAAAATACAAGTAGGCTTAGTTACTACTTATAACATCAGCTATCTGCCAGTGACAGTCCCGTCAAAATCAGTCCAGCCGTTTCGGAGATTAGCCGGAACAAACAGAGATACAAAAAAATTAAGAATTGATTTATTATTATTGTTATAATAAGTACCGTATATACTTTCTTAGTGCATTTAGTAAAGAGCTGTTCTTTTGACATTACAACAGACCCTTCCATTTTATTTATTTGTATAGATTAATAAGAACTTAGGCGTGTCCTGTGACTGTCATATAAAATTTATAGCAGAGCTTTCCAGAAAGGATATTTGTACCATAAATTAGCCATGCCGCACTCAACGAATTAATCAATCGCCGCCAAACTCGTTGAACAACTTCTGAAAGTCTACACAAAATGCGATGACGTGGCGCAAGCAAACGCGAATGGCGCCGATCTAAAGCGGTGTCGTGGTCGCTTTGTCATGCTAATTTGTAACCCGATCATTCCTCACTTAACTTCATCAAATACCTGTTGATTTTACCCCAGGGCCATGAAAAACAGGACTCTATCTACCTCCAACAAATTGATAGATTCGCTCAAAGATGTGCCGTGTCGCGTTCAAAGGATAAAAAATATCAATCTGCTTACCTAGCCTTTTCTCAACTATGCTGGGGTCGGCTTCCAGTCCAACCGGATGTAGCTACAGCATTGCCTATCTTACTGGGTAACACGATACCCCTTGCTAAGACTGAATGTCAGACTTTTAGACTTTGGACTACCAGTACCGACTATCAATGATCTACGAATGACAGCCGCGACTAATGGCTTAACGCGGCGATCTTTCTTGATATGTAATGTATAGTCACCAATCCTCGAGCCAACCGCGGCAAGCGTAGCTTAACCTTCAATCGATCGATCGTGCGGCTGTTTTAACCACGAGCCCCTTGTTCAAAGGATCATGAGACCTACAAAGGGTTTCGTGGGATTAGAACGATTTAATTATCATTCGTTGTTGGGACAACCCTCCGGCGACTAATTACTTTCTGCTTAGTATTATTATATCCTTTTGTGTTCGACGTCCTGTTTGATTTAAAACTTGGATGTTAGGAAAGTTACCTTCTTTTTAACTGCACTTGCTTTTCGACAAAGGACTCTGAACTGGAGTTACTTTTCTAAGGGCTGATTTTTCAATCGCCAGATAACTTATTCGAGGAATAAAATTGACGTTTGACAGTTTTTGTAAGAAATAACTGTCAAAATGTCAAAATTATTCCTCGAATAAAGTTATCAGATGATTGAAAAATCAACCTTAAGCCGACTTAAGGCACTTAGGAGAATTTTTAATTGATGATCCCATTTCCGATTCGCAAAAATGACCAGATTACACAATTCTCGTAATTTTAAGAACGTTCACAATCTGATCTCAGTCTCAATCTGTCAATACGTCTTGTATCCCTACATTTTTGACATTGATTGTCGCTGAGATGAGATTTCGATTGTTTTTAAGAACGTGAGTTGGTTTTCTGAGGTGCAAGTGGCAATCGCTTTCAAAGCGATGCGTATTACTCCAACGGGATTAACATAACCTTTCCGCTAGCTTGTGTTAGTCCCATACATTTTTCACTTTTCGATCACCTTTATCACATATAGAAAGTCGCTTAAGTCTAGGCCCTCCTAAGGAGTTACCAACGAACGATTTAGATTTGGCACGTGTATCATAGGCATAGCGGAAAATGGGGAACCAAACCGACTCCCCCAGACGAAACTTTGGAGAATATCCGAGCATCGATCGGATATCTGTAAAGGGCGGTACTTCCTGGACATTAGTCACGCTGCTCCAGTCTGACGCTCTTCCTATAACTAAGTATAGTTCGCACAAATCCGGAGACAGATAGGTATACCTCGAACACGGTCTAGACTCCAGACACAATTGTTATTCACCACATCTCCTCTTCGGGGTGATACGATCAGTCGCGACGATATTATTATGATTTACGTGCGAAGATACTTTTGTGAAATTTTATCAATAAAGAAGACCTTTTGGTGAAATTGTAGCTCTGTATTGTGATTTCATATTTTTACTAGCTTCTGCCTGCGACTTCGTTCGCGAGGAAGTCGTAAGATGGCTACATTAAAGTAACAACCACATTTTTATAAAACTCCCGTCGTTAAACTTCGTTTTCGCTTACCGTTCTTTCTTCGTTTTTTTTTCTTTTGCACGCCTCCTAAGAGTCCTAGCGTGATGCTAATATAAATATAGCCTACATCCTTCTTCAAGAATTGGGCTATAAAATGCAATAAAAAAACTTCCAATCCGACTGGTGGATCCAGAGTTTAGCGCGTTCAAACAAACAAATAAATTCTTCAGCTTTATTATTAGTATAGACTTCAGACTTTACACAATAGCAAACCTCAAAAATGTCACTAAATGAAGCGTTTCATGTAAATTAAGCTCTTTGTCTACTGTCCAGTAATATTGCTCATTGTTGTCTCGAAGGTCCCATAAACAGCACAGCACACATGTGTGAATGTAACCTCTGCATTTATAGAAGGAATGTCGGAGCTTTTTGCTTTGGCCCGACCTCTGAGCTTTTTGCAACGGTTTGGTCGGTTACAAGTTTGCAAGGTTGCGTATCCCTGCATTAACGTGTCGATATTACTGCAGTATAGTTACAACTATTCGATATTCGAGTCACACAATGTGAGACAACAATAACACAGCATAACATCACGCATGTATTCCCCTAAAAGTCAGGCAGAGGTTTAAACAGGGTGAAATTGAAAATGCGACAAATGGAAATGGGAGATTGTACTCATAATTATGAACAACTTTCAGTTAGCCTCGGTCTCCAACAAAAATAAATCGTTAGTTAGCCTCAGTCTCCAACAAAAATAAATCGTTAGTTAGCCTCGGTCTCCACAAAAATAAATCGTTAGTTAGCCTTGGTCTCCAACAAAAAAGTCCTACTACAGGACCTACACGCAAAAAAACGCAAGTTTTATAATGCCTAAAAGTATGTGATCGACTACAGTAAACAAAATCAGAAAAATATATGATATTCTTCAGGATACATATATGCTAGTTAGATAGTGTGTTGGAAACATAATACAACTAATTTGATACGATAGAAAAAAATCATGAAGATACCTCTAAACACTTTCTTTTCATAATAAAAACCATACTAATATACATACGAGTACAATCTTTGATTTTTGGTCAGATTATTCTACAAGCAACTTACTAAAGCACTACTGTTTTATTTTTTTTGTAAATAGATAATTGCTTCATATTTTGCAATAAATTACCAGCGTTGTGTCATCGCGCTTCTCTTTCTTTTCTATGCAGTCCGACAGTGATCGCGCCTTAGGTCATGTCATGTAGTCCCCAGTTGTGTTATTCTTTCACGTAACACAGTAGTTTACCGTTATAACTCACAAGACAAACATCTATATTGTTAGATACACAGAGATTGGCTCCACTAGATAGGCTATGTTCGTAGTTATTGTATTGTGGCCGTAGACACGGCGGCTCCGCAACCAAGGTCGAGCAGTCACGCTATAATCTTGAAGTTTAAGCAAGTCTTTATAGTGTCTTGAATTATGACTAAATGACTCTCTATGTCTAATCGTTGAGCGTCAAGGCTCCCCGCAGATAGGCGCGACGCGACTCTAGTAGAACAATTTGTAAGAAAACTTTATGGATGAAATTGGTTTACTTACAGAATCGCGTCGCACTGTGGCATATGGCATTGCGCTCATAGAAATGTAAAAAACAGTTGCGCCTGTATGCGGAGAGCCCAAACGTGTTTGTTTTTTATAATTTGTCGGTTGGTTTTGTCTGTGTAGATACTCGTACAAATTCCTGTATAGGTCGTGGTGTGTTAATGATACCTTAAAGTTAAACTTTGTCGTTATGGAGACTAGAAGCTCTTGACCTGTTATCTCGCTAGACTTTTCCCTACGGGGGGTTTCCCTATGTTGGGGTCGGCTTCTAGTCTAACCGGATGCAGCTGAATGTCAGTATTTTGCAAGAAGCGACTGTCTATCTGACCGCTGACCTCCACAACCCTGTTACTGGGGTTGTTGGTAACACCCCTTGGTAGTTTTGGTAGCGTAGGTTGATAAATGATAAATGATTTTATTTTTGTAAGTAGGTTTGTACAAACACTTACACGTCAATCATGACGTACGACGTTGACGACGTCTTACTGTGACATATTAAAGAGAAAACTATAACACAAGACTGTAATCACAGACTGGACTGGACTGTGATCTGTAGCATCTACTAAAGTCGCGTCAGATGTATTAAAATACTATTTTAGCATTTTATGATACCGGTATTGTAATAAACATGTACTGTATAGAGATCGTCGACATAATGAACATGAAGTTCATTGTTGGTTGGCAACAATAAAATATGGAAGCTGCGAGATGAACGTTAAAACGGTTTTTATTGGATTTGGTGTAATACTGATATTATGCTGATAAGATGACTTTTCATAATCTACTACGTTTGTATCTTGTAATACAGCCTTTTTTTCGGTAGGGAAGGAAAAAGCCTTTAAGGCTCCTACAAACAGACGCGACACGCGACATAATCGGGCGCGACACAAAGGCACCGCTCGTTGCGCGACTCGCGGTGCGTTTGTGTCGCGCGCGATTTTATCGCGTGTCGCGCCTGTTTGTAGGAGCCTTTTTCCATGTAATTTCATATGGAATAGGACACTCATGGGGTTCGTAAAGACTTCTCAGAAACAATTTCAAGAGAATGAGGAATCACCTGTGACCACAGTAGTCCTTTTGCTACTGAGCCTGTCTTCAGGCTCAGTACACTGTTGAGTTCGAAGTTTACCGAGATTTATTACTATTATTATTTTTTATTAATTTCTAAAACACTTAAACACAACGAAAACCTCTCAGGGTTTATCTGTGTGCTGTATTTCGAGCGCGTCGTTTCGGCCGTTTGTTTGAAGTTGTAATACTGCTTACTTTAGTGTACTGTGGTTCAGGCGTGGATACAATGAAGGCGTCAACGTATTGTAGGCTTAATTCGTCATCTGTCTGGAACTCAGGCATACATTTTGTATGCAAACAGCTTCAAGTAACGACACGGAATTCTCTATGACTTGGATTATAATAATGAGCCTCATTGGCTCATTATTATAATCCGAGTCATATTAAATTATAATTGCATTATTGTAATTTATTCTCGAGTGAAAAAACTCGCTGGCCTACATACCCAGATACGTGCGCATGCATGCAGGTGTTTGTGATATTCCAAATAAATTATTTGACTGGGAAAAATTTCCATTTTTACTCAGTTTATGTGTCTTTATGTACTTTTGGTGTGTTATTAACACCAATTATTTACTGTCTTTAGTAGTGTACAGTGGTGGCAGTGGTGGTAATGTTGGTCGTAGGTTCGAACCCGGACGGGCGCTTTACTTTGTGTAAATTATTTCATCACCACTGCTCTCAAAACGGTGAAGGAATACATCGTGAGGAAACCGACATGTCCTAGAATCAAAAATTCGAAAATAGGTATGTGACATCTACCAACCCACACTGGGCCAGCGTGGTGGATTACGGCCCACTCCCTCTCACAGAGAGGAGGCCTGTGTCCCAGCAGTAGGAACATTGTAGAATGATTATGCTAATACTAATTGTCGCTCGTGACTTGCGTTCCATATAAACTTGAACCTACTGTCGGTTTCACCAGATCAAGGGTTGTCTTTAGAAAATTTATTTGTTAACACTTATTAGCTACCTTCTATTTTCAGTGGTTTTGGCGTCGTCAAAGTAATTGTTAGTAACTGAACTGTGTCTTAAGCCATTATGCAAATATAACATTTTCTTGTCTTCTTGATTTATAAATTATCTTCTACTAAGAGCGAAATATAATTAAAACGTCATTCTGACTATCAACTTCACGTTTAACAGAGAAACAATGATGTAAATCGTGTTTAGACTTCACTGTTTTTAAGTAGGTCATAACTTTATATTAATACTAGCTGCGCCCCGCGGTTTGACCCGCGTAAGTGTCGATCCCGTGGGAATATCGGGATAAAAAGTAGCCTATATGTTAATCCAGGGTGTCAGCTACCTCCATACAAAATTTCATCAAAATTGGTCCAGCCGTTTGAACGTGAAGAAGTAACAAACATATAAACACACCCCCTCACCCCCACACACACACACTCACAAACTTTCGCCTTTATAATATTAGTGTGAAGTATTCGTGCATCTAGCCTTAATCTTCTATCTATGAATGTTCTATGTAATATACAACATAGATCTATCTATGTTAGTATATACCTATATTTAGCTCGGAATGTCCCACTGCTGGGCAAGGGCCTCCATTTGCTATACCCCCCACACGCCCCCCTCGTCTTCCCCTTTTCCGTACACGTCTGTTCATTGCCATTGCGGGCCAGAGGGGGGTACTTGCGTAACCACGGATAACATGTAGGCCGTATCTATTTCTTTTGTTTTTGTGTGAGTTTCAGGAGTGTGAAAAAGGTGGCGACATTTGAACTCGAACAAATATAGAGTAAAGGCATATCTCTCGGATATCTAAGTGAGTAACACACTATCGGTTGCAATTTTTTTTTTTTTTTCGGATGGGAAATCATCAAATTACCCCCCCTCCCGCTCTGGGTGGAGCGGAATGGAGTGTCAGACTCTTACTGACTAAAACCCACCCGTGTTCCTTCCTTAGCCCTTTATGTTCCGGGCCAGCGGTAACACTTTCGGACAATCCCGCTGACCCGGCAGGCTTCGGCCCTATGGGGCCCCTCCTCGATGCTGACATCTCTTTGAGGCGCGCGTGGAACACGTACGCGCCGTCCGGCACGGGCCTGGTCCTGATCGCCTATCTGTAGCAATGGGTTTCATTTTGACAGTTCAACAACATTCATTGCGTTATTTAGGTACGTTGTTGAGCAGACAAATTTTTAGAACGTATAAAGCAATGGATTAGCATCATCCTTCAAAATGGTGCAGTCCTTTCGGTAGGAGTAAAGCTCGTCCGTCCATATTCGTCTGCCTTATAATGTCTCTTTTTTTCACTGTCCAAACCCTTCCCGTTTTGGCATCAAGATAATTTTCATAAAAGCGAATAAATCATCGTCTAAAAACAGGTTCAAGTCGTTATACCCTCAAATTTTAAGTTTTAAGACTTGATAAATTGCAGACCTGATTGACAGGCTAATCAATTTTGAGGGTTCCGTACCCAACAGGTGCCAGGGACACTTACTAAGGCTCCCGCTGTCCGTCTGACACAGGACTGAACCTTTTGAACCGCTATCAATAGGACACTCTGTGAAAATTACAAATGTCAAACTTGTCATTTTCACAGAGTGTATTACTATGCCGCTATACAACAACAAATAATAAAATAAAGTTATAAATTAAAGGGGCTCCTATTACAAGAAACGGGGTTTTTGCTGAAGTCATCATCTGCCTGCCTTTTCCCAATTATGTTGACTTGGGGTCGGCTTCCAGTCTAACCAGATGTAGCTAAATACCAGTATTTTACATGAAGCGACTGCCTATCTGACCTCCACAACCCAGTTACTGGGTAATACGATACCCCTTGGTAAGACTGGTTGTCAGACTTTATTTATTTATATATACTTTATTGTACAGTCAACAAAGGAGTTAAGTATACAGGAGCGTCGGATATTGTTGAAGTTTACGAAGAAACCGATGGATATTCTCGAATAAAATTTTAGTTTATTAATAGAAAACAAACAGCTCATTTATTAAATTAAATTTCAGTCCAGAACATCCATCGGTTTCTTAGTAAACTTCAACTATATCCGACGCTCCTGTATACTTAACTCCTTTGTTGACTGTACACCAGAAAATACATAACAAAAAAAAAATACAGACAGACTGACAGACTTTCGAGCTACTTACGACCCCGACTGTCAAAGATCCACGAATGACAGCCGGATTTTTGCTTAAGTATTTACAATTGTAATTATTATAGTGTTAAATATGTTACATGTGTTAAATATTGTGATTAAAATAAATGAAGTCCTCCAGACCGTATTTTGGCCATGGCGATCAATCTCAACAGAGACTAACCTTCGGCGTGGGAGATAATATTATTATAGTGTATGTGTGTAAATATTGTACGGTGGTACGGAACCATTTGTGTGCGAGTCCGACTCGCACTTAGCCGCTTTTTATTATTGAAAAATCTTTGATGTGTAAGAATATATTTTAATGTTTACTTTTTCATTGTCCACAGGTAATATTTGGTTGCTGTCAATGAAGTTTTGCAAATAAAGGTGAAGGAGGCAATTCTGGTTAGCGTGTCGAGGGCAAGCGTTAAATTACTGTATTTTATTGTTTTCTTGTTAATTTCGGTAAAAGATATAACATTTGTATTCGAAGTTTATGTTTCGATATTGAACCTTTGTCCTGATTTCGTGGACAGATCCTTGGCTGGTTGGTTTGTATGGCACTCTTTTACAGACCCATTTCAAACAATTTTCGAAGTGCTAGGTAGGCCTTTGCGAGACCAACAATAAAGACTCCTTAACTCGTTGAAGGGGTCGAATTCTGGTTGAAGCTTATTTAAGGCTCCTTCAAACAGGGGCGACACGCGATAAAACCGCGCGCGACACAAAGGCACCGCAAGTCGCGCAACGAGCGGTGCCTATGTGTCGCGCGCGATTATATTGCGTGTCGCGCCTGTTTGAAGGAGCCTTTAAAACAAACAAACGGAATCATCGATACGACGAAGAAGAGCTTGGTATCTTAATTTCTGCACCGAGTTGTGAAATCATTATAGTTATTAGTTAGTAAGGTCATCAATCATATTATAAGACAGAGATTTGAGTCTATGTTAGATTCATCTCCTAGACCGTTGCTGTTATCACATTAATTATATACTATTGCCAGTACAAGACCATACGGGTCATTTGTAGGCAACATCTAGGAAATATGAGAAACTGCATTCGCGATTTATTTGCCAAAAATGTAAACAAATATGAGTTTATGGAAAAATAACTTTAATTTCTACACAATAAAGTTCAGTTTACGCTGCAACTTCAAACATTTTATAACTTTTTCAATAGTCACTCTGAAGAAGATCTCAGACCAACGAGGCAGTTTCAATTAAATCTACAAAATGATTTTTTTCACCAGTTCCAAATTTTTGCAGGATGTTCTATCCATGAATATGAACAACTTTCACTATGGGACCAACTCTGAAATCACGAAAAAAAAACTGCTGTATCATTCATTTTGGTCAAGTAGTATTGAACTTTTGTATGAAACAGCTGATTGTTTTTATAATGGCAATTTAAAACCGCAAATTGCAGGCGCCATATCTATTAGCAAGATGTACTGGCCCAGTTTCCAAAGAATGTTAATTAAGTACCATAGATTACGAATAAAACTGGTTAACACACAGATTTAATAATTGATGTCGGATTAATTCAGTTCCTCAAGCAAATGTATTAATTGATTAGCTTTGATGTGTTGAGCGATCGATGCAAATTATAATTTCACCCTATCATGCCGAACTACGCACAGACGTAAATATCGTGGCCGGATTTAACGCACACTGAATATTCAACGCACAGGTTTCAGCCGTGAGTTGAAAATCCAACAGTGTGGTTTTTGACGCGTTGGGATGCGCTCTGTTGGATTCTCAACGCTCGGCTCAACAAGGAGAGTTGAGAATCCAGTGCGCGATAAAATTCCGCCGCGATACTATTACGTCCGTGCGTACTCGTTTAACTATGAATATAAGCGATTAACAACTTAAATATGAGCTGTTTAATTTGTGTTAAAGACGAAAATGGCGTGTTTATGATACTTTATCAGCTGTTTTTGCTATTTATCAAGTAGATGGAGATAATCATAGTAGTTAGTCTATCCATCATCCCATGTTGTAATAAAATAATTTTCGTGGCGGAAAATATGTAGGGAGGGACTAGCTCTTGCCAACGGCTTCGCCCGCGTGGGTGTCGGAAAATATCCCACAGGTAAAAATGGAATGGTATGGTATGCGTTAATCCAGGTTATAAATGATATCTGTGTGCCAAATTTCATACAAATCCGTTCAGCCGTTTTTGCGTGATTGAGTAGGTACAAACATCTAAACTAACGCATTTAAAATATTATTGTGATTATATAAAGTAGGATTGTCGATAAAAAGCTGAAAACAGTAACTTCAGCAGCTGCAACAGGAATAACATGTGTTTGTTATCAAAATGTTGGAAAACCCAATCAATTTACCAATCTGTATTCCAAGTACCGATTACATTAATATCGGTAACATTGGTAGAAAGGACAGAGAACACGTCATTCTCATAATAACGTTTATTTTACCGAACGCAATAATTTTAAACATGGAAAGCCGATTTAAAATAAATAAACGACAAGGTGACTGAAAAATGCAAACAATTATTATTTTCCAAATTCAAATTTTTAAATGAGGTTTGACGAAAACGTTTTTTGATCAAACATGGCGGAAAGTTGATTATAATAAAAAGCAAAGTCATTTAATTTTACAGCATAGAATGTTAGCTGTTTTAGGAGTTTTATTACTTTTCTACCATTTCTGGTTAACAATTTGGTGCACGTAACTGTCAACGTTATTTTATTGGTGCAATTTAGTTTTTTTTTTGTCAAATATGTATTGATAAAAAAGCTGCCAAGTGCGAGTCGGACACGCACACCAACTCACCACCGTGCACCGTACAGTAGTTGACATGACACTACATATCCATACTAATATTATAAATGCGAAAGTCTGTCTGTCTGTTACCTCTTCACGCTTAAACCACTGAACCGATTGAGTAATTCATCAACTCGTCTTACATTTAGATGAAATTTGGTATAGAGATAGTTTGAGTCCCGGGAAAGGACATAGGATAGTTTTATCCCGATATTCCCACGGGATCGACACTTATGCGGGTGAAACCGCGGGGCGCTAGTTTAAAATAAAAACTCGTTTCTTGTATGTTTTATTATTTGTCGTTATAGCTGCTATAGTAGTTCACACTCTGTGAAAATTAAGAGAAAAGAGTGTCAACCTATTACTCTTCAAAATATACAGACCTGCGACAGACGGACGGATGGACGGACAGACAGACGGACGGACAGTGGAGCCTTAGTAATAGGGTCCCGAGGGCATCCTTTGGATACGAAACCCTAAATATTAAGTATCGTAAATTATTGTAATAAAATATTGTATAGTATATTTGTTTTTAAGCCCTAATAGATTGTCATATTTGAATATAATGCAATTCCAATAATATTACGTACATACGTGTCGAATTGATGAACTCCTTTTTTTTAAATCGGTAAAAACGCTGTAATTTATTCGTGGAAGTTCGATGTTTTTTTGAGCTTGGCCAACTTGTGTTATGTAAGGTAGTGTATGTACTAACAAGACATTGAAGAAAATACCTTTTATAAAAATGTATAATAGAGTCTGGTCTGGTTATTAAAGAGAGTATTGTAGAAATGGAGGTCTTTCGCGTCATGCATAAAAAGACAACCTATCTAGCTTTTGTGGTTCTAAGTGACACTCGAAAGATATTCGTGTAGAAATTAGAAACTTAATAAAAATAAAATCAATCGTGAGACGGTGAGACAGGTGTATTTCTTATGTAATTGATCAGTCGCCTGACAAGTTTCTTTTATCACTATTAGAATTAAATCATTGTCCGAAAAGTAGAAAAACTCAAGTATTCTTTTTGACAGAATCTTATTTTAACTTTCGAGTCCGGTAAACTGTGCAGCAAATAAATCAGCTATAGGTAGATACCTTTAAAATGTGTCTGAGGGGCCCGTGGCTAAATAATAACAGCCGCACAGGTCGATCGATCAGGTTAAGCTACGCTTGCCGCGGTTGGTCTGTGGATGGGTGACCATTACATACAAGAAAGCACGTTAAGCCGTTGGTCCCGGCTGTCGTTCGTGGATCTTTGACAGTCGTTACGGGTAGTCAGAAGCTCGAGTCGACTCGAGTCTGACAACCAGTCTTACCAAGGGGTATCGTATTACCCAGTTACTGGGTTGTGGAGGTCAGATAGGCAGTCGCTCCATGTAAAATAGTGGTATTCGGCTGCATCCGGTTAGACTGGAAGCCGACCCCAACATAGTTGGGAAAAGGCTAGGCAGATGATGATGATGACCTTTAAAATGTGTCAGGGATAAACTGGATGCGGAAGGCGCAGGACAGGGTGTTTTGGGGCAGCTTGGGAGATGCCTATGTTCCCTTCATAAAAGAAGAAGCATAATAAATAACCTAAGATATATATATAAGATATATATAACGCATCCTCGTGAAGTCTCGATCAGCGTTTACCCGACCTTGCTCTACTCTAGCTCAGTTTAAAGCAGACGGATCTGCTATAATCCTCTTAAAAAAAGGCTATAAATAACACCCACTCATATCAAACCA
Organism: Oligia fasciuncula; assembly: GCA_963082905.1. Classification (NCBI taxonomy): domain Eukaryota; kingdom Metazoa; phylum Arthropoda; class Insecta; order Lepidoptera; family Noctuidae; genus Oligia; species Oligia fasciuncula. The sequence goes on from OY720411.1 coordinate 9,462,453, forward strand.
AGCCATTTCAATTGCCTAATACGCTAACGTGACACAACAATAATAACGAAGGCTATCTAAACCTTTTCGCCGCTGTATTATTTCCAATTGTAGCCAATGTCACTGCCGAGGCTATCTTATGAATGGAAGGTAATGGCTACCGAGGTATGATGGACAATGTGTGATTGTGGGGGGATTTACTAGGCGATACGAATCTGGGACTTTTATAGAAAGACTAGCTGCGCCCCGCGGTTTCGATCCCGTGGGAATATCGGGATAAAAAGTAGCCTATATGTTAATCCAGGGTGTCAGATACCTCCATACCAAATTTTATCAAAATTGGTCCAGCCGTTTGAGCGTGAAGAAGTAACAAACATATAAACACACACACTCATAAACTTTCGCCTTTATAATATTAGTGTGATAAGTGAGGGCACTGCTACAGACTCTTGACTGTCAATCAATAAATCAAGTCAGCTTATCGCAGACCTTTAGTCCTCCGCAGACAACACCCTGTCTTCCGCCTTCCGCATCCAGTCTGTCCCAATTTTTTTAAGGTGGTCGGTCCATCTGGCTGTGGGGCGTCCTACTCTACGTTTGCCGATACGCGGTCTCCACTCAATCTTCCCGTTCTTCCCGAGGTAGGTAGCACCGTCGCAGCCAACTCTCCACGAAATATCGCTAACGGCTTTGTGTGTCTCTCAACATTATTGTAAACCATTTATAAAAATATACGTTTATATTTCAAGCAAAAAATAAAAATACCTTATTGAAGACGTCCTTGCCCTCATCACATAGGGATATAGGGAACGGTCTGAACATTTGGTCAGAACTCGTCTGCTCCACCGGCTATGGGTTCTTCGTCAAACATGGCAGGTGCCACTTCAGCTGTCTGTACGATCGATTTATATGTCAGATTCCGCTTTTTTTTTTTGCATCCGTAACAGCTTCCGCTTTGTGGGCAGCAAGGTTTAAATTAAAAATCTTTCATCTCTGAATTGGAATGGATATTGTGAAATGATCACGAATACAAGTTTGCTTATCAAACTTGCTTAATTAAAGTGCTGCTGTATAAATTCTTCGAAACTAGGACCTCGTTATCGAGTTGCCTTGTTGTCTTAGGATCTTTAGCAGCAGCCTTGATAATATCGTTGAAAAGGGATGATTACACTTCTCAGAGATATTAAAAGTTAATAGTCTCACTTGCAGTGAGACATAGTTTTATGGTATCCCCTGGTTAAACGAATGGGTCTATCGTAAAAAAGAATTAAATAACGGATAACTTCGCCGTTTATAACGCTCACGTCGTTTAAAGATTTAATTGCTTTCTTCTAAGAACCGTGAGAAGATCTGAACTCGATATTTTCTCGTTCTTCAAAGCACTGCCGACGTGTGCTGAAAACTCAACGGGAGTAAGGATAACTGTCAAAACGTGTTGTCGTTCATTCTCAGTTCGGGCCCTGAATTTTTCTTATGTCTGTAAGTGATACGGAGTCGTAAACGCCCGTGACTTCGGCCGGACTACGGACTTCGTGCTTGGGTAGTATACCCCTGGTTCTCTCACTCACACTCACCTCATGTCATTTGGTTCCTAAAAAACGTTATTGCACCGCCTTCTGCGCAAAGTTCGAACCAGCCATGATTCTATATTCTCTGATAATATTAAACGAACCCTTGACTGCACTATAACGTCATAACCCACCATTAAAAACAACTTAAAACGGCATGTCTTTAACTAAATTGAGGAAATGGTAAAAAATGACGTCACTCTGACTAATAACTTGTAGTTACGATATGAACGGCCGATCATTCTCTATGGATACGATAGGACTCTGTCTGTCTAGCCAGGAGGAGATTAGTCTGGCGACGACTGGAAACCTGCGACATCCTGCTATTTCCCTGCACTTGTCCATAACCTTCTAGACGTTTTTCCTTTTAATCTAGAGCCATAGAGAAATTTTTTCATAATAAGAAGAAAGTTTTAGTGTGCGAACGGCTAATTTGTACCTATTCAAGTATTGAAGGGGATTTTTCATCGTATTCGTTAGGAGTTGAAGTCGAATCGAATGAAATATAATTTGTTTTGATTCTACGTAGATTTAAGACAATATTTATGTATGTTTGTAGTGAAAAGTAAACCCACAGAATCTTGATGCTCTCTGCAGTTTGAATAGTTATTTTGTAAATTGAAATAATTTTTGAGATTTAGACTTGTTTGTGCTTTGCCCAGCAGTGGGGCGTTTAATAAAAAAAATGAGGGCGTGTGCTGATGACCGCACGATAGATGTGAAAATTTACGACTGGAGCCGAGTATACCCGATTCAGCGTCACCACCACCGGACCCTGTTCGTTCACTGTTCAGAAAGAGCGCAAAAGAAAAGAAGAAGAGCGCTTCTCCTAAAGATATTTTCACTTCAAAAAAGTCCGATTATAGATAGTTTTGTTTGACAATTACTAAGTTTTCGGTGACAAACAACAGACAAAATACAATAATAAAAATTAAAAAATATAATACGGATGATTAATAATCGCCAACTAGGCAACGACATTTTTTCTTACTGACATTTATTGCTATTTCCCCGGAAATATAAACGGAATAGAATGTTCCTTAATTCGTTATGAAAAAAAAAACATTACAATTTATTATACAAGAGCTTACAGCCAAGGTTAGGCCTTGACAATAGTTTTAACTAGACCTTTACCTGATACGAGGATATTACTGTTACAGTTTTATTAATTACAACCATAATATTTGCGGCTGACATTGAAACTCATGTCACTATGAACCAGTGACTTAATTACTGAGGTCAATTCTTGACCTTCATTGTTATTTTAATTACATACGCGGTAATTAATCTCCATTCTCTTGTATAATCTCTTTGTCCCAGTCATCGAGATGTAATGAAAGCTTACCGATTCGATTTGCAGATTAGATATTTAAAATCTTGTGTTCGTTTCCCTAAGCTGTTCTTTTTTATTATTTTAAAATTGGAACCGTTATATTTTAACGCCAGTAGTATAAAAAGTTACGCAATATGACATAATAATATTTATGTTTAAAAAGATAATAAAATATAGAATCTAACCGAGCGCTAGTAAATCCGTTCAGATTTATGACTAATTTGTTTTTAGGTTTATTTTATTAGTTGTATGTGTTTAATGTATTATAATATAATTTATTTATTTAACTGGAGTCGTTTCGAAATTTTTGATAAGTGGGTTTTGCAAGAGTGAATGGGCCGTTAAAAAATACACGTCCGTTGATCTCCCGAGTCCCAATGTCGGTATTCTATTCATAGATTCAGTTTCAGAACATCGTTGAAGTTCGTCATAGATGTAACAGATGGCGTTACTTGTACGTGTTTACGGATTCATACATTAATATCAATAAATAATTTTTTATTCCAACATTTGTGGCAAAAGAATGATGAATATCAATTAATAGCAATCTTAAAACTATCAAAACATGAAGTTGCAATCACCAATCGCAATCATTAGGAGAGGCAATCAATTAAAGTAACTAATAGACGATCAATCAAGTTACTCAAGTAGCTGCAGTTAAGTTATAAATCAAGTTAAGGTGTAGTGACAGTTAGGGTTCAAGGTTCCGTTGGCTGGCCGTGGCCTGTGACCTCCTTGCGTGCTGTGTGCTCCTTGCTTTCGGCTATGCATTACTGCAGCACTTCCTAATATGTACGTGTCTGTCTTATAAAGTAGGCATAGAGGGGTGTTATCTTGCCGGCCAGTTCCTTATTTATTCTTTATGGTTGAATAATGCACTTGGGCTTTGAGATTTTCGCGCGAAAATATTGTTCTCGGGCCGTAAAAGGGTCAGCGCAGACCGAACTGCAAAATGCTCGCGCATGGTCGACCAAAATGTAGAATGCATACTAAAACACGCAGTCGGCTTGCTCGAGCATGGTCGAGCATCAAATTTGGGTATATTCAATTTTGCGAAGTATGATAATAATCATAAGATATTTTTTTCAATAATCTCAGAAAATGCTCTGCTCTGCTCTGTTCTTGGTGTGCGCTGACGCTGACCCAAAGTATTTACCTAAGTTTCGGTACCGAAATCCCGGTAGGTACTTAAGCTTAGGGTTCCTAGGAAAGCGGTTCTGTCATATTTATAACCAAGAACTTGAAAACGAAATGAATTTCGTTCCGCTACCACTAATGTTATCGTATAACGTTCCAAAATTTGTAACGATACCAAAACCTAAAAATAACAATAACGTTACAAAGAAAAACGTTATAGAATATCATTTTCGTAGAACAATATTAAGTATAAGTAAAGTTATAAGTATCAATAACATTGAGCTTATCTGCTTGTAATAACGTTACAGGTGAAACGTTACAGATTCATTTGTAACGTTATTATATCGTTATACTAATAACGATATTTTGATCATAATTGTTAGTGAAGAGTTTAAGATTTCGTTCCGTTTGTCAGTATCGTTATAGCCAAGGAATTCATTTTGTTACGATCCTGGTGGAACGGTACAAAACGTGCCCGTGTTCCCGCCGTAAGCGGCAGAGGAGGACACCGTGGAGTTTTAGTGGGTTAGAGTCCCACATAACTGCACTATCTCCTCGTGGTAGTGCAGAATGCATGAGCATTTCTCCACGATAAAAAAAACGGTACAAATTATCGGTACTGGAACTAGACGTAACGTTATTTTGGTAACGTTTCAAGTCCCTGATTATAACGGACGTCATGAAAAGCTGTCATTTTCACCAGGATTTGACCAAAAAATGCTCTGTATTTGGGCAGCAGTTATTGTGTGACTGTTCACTGCTTTCTTAGGAATACAATAACGTAGTCGTTGAGCTTCTCAAGGTCTGAGTTGAGCTAAAAAGCCACTCAAATCTGGGTTCTTCCCTCATAAAAACCATTTCAGGCACTAATCTACATTGTCCTAGTTCCTCACATGATCTGACCGACACCACTATGTCTTGACTTTAAAAGAGTCTGACCCTTGACCTTATTTCGCCATTTCTTCTCAGACAGTCAGTTAGGATTGTCGACTCCATCTAGCATTTTTTTTATATAATGTACCGTGTAAAAGTGAATTGTGTCAGTGTGTATGTACAGACGCCTGCACATCAAGCTACCCGAAACTGTCAAATTTTTCCAATCAACTTTGAACCTTACGCTTTAGCGATAAAGTTGAAAATCTATTAAAGAAATTTGACAGATTGTAGTAGGTTGATGTGCTGGCGTCTATTGTATGTAACGTATAAAAGTGATTCCCATATCTTATTTACAGAATAAACAATTTCATTTCATTTCTCATAACATTTCTGTGTCCCTAATTGTTTTATTATCATTTTTATTATGTCTTACTATATCAATACAAATATTCTCTTCGTATAAAACGTAGATGTATTAGGTACTAATAGCCAACTCAGCAGTTTTTCTTACTACCTACCAATCTCAAATTGAATTTCCGCCGTACATCGGGAGCGGGTACGGGGTGAATCGAAGCATGGCATCCGCGCCCGAGTAGATACAGTGTCTCATTGTTTATTCAAATTTCCCAACAGCGGGACTGGGCCGGTGTTCCCACGGGCAGCGCCAGGCACCACTTTACACCTGACAGAATTGTGCAGGGGTTTTTAAATTTTGATTTTTGGGGTCCGTTTGTAGGTCAGATATTTTTGAATGGGAGTTAACTGGGGGGTTTGCTGTGTTTGTTGCCGCGCCCGTAAGGCGTATATAACTCTGCATCAATGCGGTGGACCTGCACACGCGGTTCCGGTGCGGCGCATTCGCAATATTCATTAGACATAAACATGCGGTCCGGAGCTGGTGTGGCTCCGGCGCCATGTACAGGAAGCCTACGAAGACCGTGAGGCACAGGCTGAGTCGATAATGCACGATAACCTGATTTTTTTCAGCAAAATTAGCGTTAATTAATACTCTCCCATAACTGACGTGAAAATCCGAAACACTGTATCTCAGAAGTACCTATTTCGTGAAAAGGGCTTTTTAAACTTTTTTTGGTCTTTGGTACGTTTTGGAAATATATATATTTATAACATACTAGGACCTTCTACAAACTATAAAATGAAAAACTAATAATACAGGGCTATGTAACTGCCTCGAAAAAAATAAATGAGCGCTATTAAGGCAAAACAATTTAACTCGAGTTACAATGTATTGGATATCACGAGAGATATACAAAGCACCTAATAAATAATGCATCACATTCATTACTAGGTAATCTACAAACCACAGCCTATATTTACATTAGGTCTAATTCCGAATATGTTTAGCCCACTCCCCCCGTAGACCTCGGTCCTAAATTCGTATTTTATACCCTCCAATTTAGACCTGAATACTAAATTTTATGTATTTTAGAATTATGGATGTATGAAATGTACTGTTTTTTTTATTAGGATAATCACGACTTTGAATTGTATAATGTGGTTGCTTTGCTGACAGGAAAATCTACGTGGTCGTGGATCGACAACGCGTGAAAAATACAACGCATTCAATTCAACAAGTTATAGCAAAATTCTTATTAATTGTGAACAGTTGCATCCTTACATCGCTTTTATATTCGTAGATCTTTGAGAGTCGTTACGGGAAGTCAACCTAAAAGTCCTGACTACCAGTCATACCAAGGGATATCGTGTCACTCAGTTGTGAAGGTCAGATGGGCAGTCGCTCTATGTGAAATCCTGGTATTCAGCTGCATCTGGTAAGACTGGAAGCCAACATAGTTGGGAAAAGTCTAGGCAGTTGATATGCTAGAACTCTTACTTATACAGAACTGTGTAACTCAATAATACAATACCTACTTATTTTCCTACAATTTGTTTGTATCTGCGATTGACATTCGATATCTTTGTTTGCTTGTCTAAATTTAACGTAACTTTTGTTGTGAAGCTAGCTACTGTATATTTACTTGTACGAAGTCATTATTTTCAGTAAAACTTCGATTGCTGGGCTTTTTTTTTTTCAATAAATATATTATTGACATAAAAATGTTTTTATTCATATACACAATAATCCATTAAAGGAGCCTGGAACCAAGGGAGTGGCCTTTTTATATAGCTTTCAATATTTGATGCTACCCAAGTATCCTAATTTTGTATCAATAGTTCTTCAGTAACACAATATTCAGCTATCCCGCATATTTAACACAAAAGCTACATAATATCGGGTCTTTAATTAATTCGTTCACAATAAAAAAAGTATTTTATGCGGGCACATTGCTTAATCCCTGTTTTTGTTAACTTTGGCCTATCTATATAACATTTTAAATATCCCTTTTTGTTGTTGGATAAAAGGATATCAAAGTAAGTTCATTTTATAAACATGTATATCGAAAAGGGCGTATAAAATACCGGGGTACCGGTTTGGTGCGGTAAACCTTAGGGTTTAGTCTAATATTAAAAAGATCATAGAAATATTAGCATAAGGCTAGTTTATCACATTGGAAATTGAAATTATTAAACAATTGTCATCAGTGCCCACAGACAGATAAATAAAGTTATTTTATTTATTAAAACTTTATGCACAAGTAAAAACTGTTCAAAGGCGGATTTAATGCCTTGGGTATTTTCTACCAGTCTACCTTAGGGTGATGCAGAGACAATGCACAGTAGGTGCAATACCAGAAAACAACTTTCATAATATAATACAGTTTTCCTAATAACCATTAATTTCCCTAAAAATGTTGGGTATTTGTTCTACCTTACCTATGTCCTTACACATAATATAAAAGGTACCTATGCAATTCCGTAAATATTCTACAAACATGAAGTAAATAAAATACACATGTAATAATAATACAAAATATTTATTAATAATAATTGTAATTAAATTAATACTTCCCAATCTAATAATACTTTCACTTTTCTTAAAATTCTTCCATTAAAACATCCTATCACATTAACATCTCAACTCTATAAATTAGTACCTAATTAATTAATAATAAATTGATATGTTTTTAATTCTAACAATAAATTGAGTACAATACCGCCGAAAAGTCATGGCCGGTCTGAACTTTGCGCGGAAGGCTGCGCAATTGCACGTTTTTTAGGAACCAAATGTTGATATGGCGAGTGTGGGTGAGAGAACATGCGCGAAAGTTCGCAGAGCCTATTTTCAGACCGGTCACAATTCTTGGGTTGTAGTCTCATTGTTATTTATTCATAACTTATATTAAAAAAACTTATGATTAACTAAGTAAATCTTCTTACACTATAGGAATGAAATCATTAATAATTAAATTTAAATAAGATTATTGTACGTAATCATTAAAATACAATATAATTGCATTAGAATTTTATTGAAGAGCAATCATGCTATGTCAGTTTTATTATATTAGTTGTAAATGACAATTACATTAATATTTATGGTGTAAAATATTATGAATTGGTCACTGTTATTATGAAATTGCAGTTATATTTAGACATTTAAATATAAATAATTAAATTGTAACTTTAAATGCAATCACATTGCAACTTCCTAATCACATTTGTATAATAAAATACAAATAATTAGGTATTTAAAGCTATCAACATTCTTTTTGAGAATAAAGAATTTAAACTTAATATTACTGATCACAACGCATGAATATTTAAGTAATATCATTTGTGTTTACAAGTAAATACAAAGAATTACAATTTAAAAAGTGATTTTGGAAACAATCATGCTTTAAAATTACTTTTATATTTATCTAAAATATAAAGAATTGTTAAGACATTTAAAACCCTTAAGATGAGTACTTACATTCATATTAATGCTTATTAATATAAATAATTACATGCAATTAATTAAGTGGATAATTAACCATTGGTTATTGTAATAAAATTATCCTTAGCAGTAATTATAAAAGGTTTTTAGGCATCTATTATAGTAAGTTAACCTTACTGTAACGATACTAGAGAAAATATAGAAAAAATATCACAACACACAAAAATATCACAAATTATCAACTAAACTTACTATTATGAATACATTTGGCATTTCAATATATCCTATGGTAAACCTTTTAATAAAGCTTACAAAGTTACGAGCTGAGAAAATACCCAATCTTTATCTGTTATTTCATGAAACAGCATTTTTATATGTTGATCTATCCCATTACGTATTTGTTTACGCTTTCAACCACACTATATCAAAATAGACGGTTCTGGCATTGAACCTCTTAGGCAAAATTTCGACTAGATTCATGACGTTTGAAACCTTGTAAGCAAAGTAATACGCCAATCATAAAATGCATTGAATTGAGCAATTAAACCAAGTTAAATCCCTACAATTATTTAACTCTTGGAGGTGAATATGTTCAACAACTTCGTCTTGATGTTTAGTAATGTGGTGAAAGACCTCTTGACCTTCTTCTTCTGTGACGACTCCGACCTCAAGAAGGGTTCAGAGTAGGACTTCTTCATCACTGAGTGTTCTGAAGGTTCAGCATCCTTAGGAAGCTGGTACTTGTACTCCTTAACCACTTTCTCTTCTGACGGGTCATACCTGTATAATACAGAGTATGTACGCTTGACTTTCTTCGGCACCCTGGGTGTATTAGGCACCCTGTCACTCTTGCATCGCTTGACCGTGTTCCTGCCGTAGTAATCTTGATAGCTGTCCGCATCGACATAGATGAAGCGCTTTCCCAAAGCCAGCTCTCTCTCCTTCTTCAAACTCTTCCAAGAAGCGATGACAGATTCACGACGGAAGGTCTTGTTCGGGTTGTGACGGCTGATGCAGTAGCCTGGCTCATCCTGGATGTTGGACGTGTCCTTCAACGGAGACCCTCTCGGGCTCGAGCTGCAGTCAACCTCGTAGTCATCTCGCGACACCTGGAATCAAATAAATCTCAGATCAGTGACTGTTGCTTACATAAACAAAACTATCAATGTTAATCACCCGGCTGTCCCATAAACAAGTCCCAGCCGCCAGTGATCTTGTGGATTATTTAAAATATCAATAGAACGTAACTACGTGACTGTAAGAACGTGAGGCTAGGGTCGCCCGTCCCTTTCTATTATTAATAGGGTCGTTTCCGATGTTGTTGAACACGTTCGTCATCAGAGCCCTTCGTGCGGTGCCCACATGTCTAACAACACCTGTCGTGAGAGCCATATGTCTCATTCTACAGGAACTTGGCAATGTCCGTACTATCAATTTTTAACTGCAACCGTGAACTGTCTAGGAAGCTCAATAAAAGTGTGGTATTTACAATATTAATCAAGGTCCCTCTTCTTGATTTCGATTGTAACAAAAGATGCGTTTAGTGCGATGACATCATATGATAAATTAACTAAGGTCGGGAAGAGGTCGGACGATAAAAAATATGTTTGTAAAGGTGTCCTTCGGAAAACGCTTTGCTAATGTGTCGTTTGAAGTATTAAAAGCTTTGACGTTAACGGCTCGCTTGCACAACTCTCCTGAGGTTATATTCCCGGCATTTGTGCCGAGAGGTTTAATTTAATCTTATTATTATGTAATATTTTTATGGTTTTCTTGGAATCCCAGAGTATGACGTAGTCGGCTAGTGATCAAATAATGGGTCACGCAGAAATAGACGGTTTATTATTGGAGTTCATTAGAACATGGTGTATACCGAAGCATTGGAATGCTATGGATCCGACAGCACTGATCGCGGGAGATAATAACACAATTAGTCTTAACGATGAAGCAGTGCGTGTTTTAAAATAATATTAATCACTATTATAATGTTAATGCTAAGTTATGTGAGATGATATAACATACTAAATGTTTTGGTAAAAAAATTTGGGGCGATACATTTTTAAATGTCACACATGCAACTAGTTCACAAAATATTGAGTTCCACTTAAATCGTTGTTTTTGCAAGTTTTCGAGTTCTATTATCAAATGGTTAATGTTTTTTTTAATTAACTGTTACAGGCTAGAGAAATTTCATTTTTCAATGTCCATTGCAACTGACACGACAAATACTCGCTACTTTATATTTTGACAGTTCGTGTTGAATAACATTTTTTTAATGGGTGGTGAAAAAAAAAACTACACTGTTGCGAATTTAGGTCGCAACGTAAAATGGGTCATTTTTAAATAGTTGTCCTATTAGCAGGGTTAGTTAACACGGTCTAATTAAAACTGAAATTAAGCATCGTATCTAGGCTACAGCCTCTTGTTTTTCGTGTTTTATTTCGTCTAACCTTGCGTTTTTTCGTTTTCAGGTAATTCTTTACTGTCCATCACAGAGACACGCGTCGTGGCCGTTGTCGTTGGGTGAGTGTATGTGACGTATCCACGCTACTCTTGCGCTGGCTCCGCGTGTCCTATTTCGTGCACCCGTTTTGTAATACCACGTTCAAATGTGTATAGTATTTCTGTCCCGACGTGCATACTTCGTGTTATTTGTGGAAGTTATTATAGTTGTGAAGGTGATAACGTTACTAAAAGGTGCTGCCGTGCTGTTAATTTTGTCACAGGTTATTTTAGAGAACGCATCAGAATGTTCAATGCAATGTCTATTATTGTACCGTTGCGACGTGTGTTAATTACGTACGGTTACGAGTCTGTTATTGCACTTCTGATAAATTGAGGTCTACGGAAGTAACAACCTTCGGAAATCGTCTTGCAAGCAAATTCTCGAAGAGATTAATTCCAGTACATAAAATTACGTCGATTACGCCAACGATTAAATTAGAAAGTAAAGTAGTTATCAATGTTTGATCAATTATCTATACATATTAATTACGATTATGCAAGTTCACTCAATTTTACAAAACTGCCCATAACTTTTTAATAACTTAGTTATCCAATTAATGACTTAGCTTAGAACATGTATTTTGATTAAAAAGCAAGATTAGAAATCAGTACGATACTGTGATTAATTTCTGCGTCAATACGTTTGATTGAAAATGGTCTCTGTTCAGATGAAGTTACGGTTTAATTTTGTTACTCATGAGCATTGTACACTGTTGGTACCGTTAACTCGTATGTGCAAACTTCGTGCAAAAAAAGTCGGCACACATGGTTTTTTTTTTTCTTTCGAATTTACAGCTACATCCTCTTGAATTTATGCGATATACCTAATGTTTGGGCTAAACTGAATGCTTTGAGCTTAACTTTTTAATTTCTTTCTCGTTACACTTACTCTTAATTTTCGCGGTACCAGTACCGAATATATTTTTATTTTTATATGCAATCGATTTAGGGTTAATTTTTTAAAGTATTACCCGTCGGCCTTCAAGAGTTCAAAGCAAGAGTGAATAGGCATCTTCTGGGCTTGCTCGTTCCATCATTGACCTCATCCGTCGCTTCCCACCAGGCGAGACCGAGGTCAAAAGCTGGCCCATTTAGCAATAAAAAAATGTCTATATTTAGAATTGCCCTCATTGATAAAAAATAACCTTAATTAAAGAAAGCAAACTCAGCTTGTCTTCATCCAGTCTACACCAAATAAAATCCGTAACGTATTTTTTTTTCAATGTTTACATTTCGCCAATAACTGCAAGATATATTTAACATAAGTTTGCCAAACGTAAACAGTGCAGCATGTGTAATTTACGCGATCGACTCCGTGAAATGTGCTGGTTCTGCTATTCATATTCAACATTAGGCAAACGGTAGATCTATTTTTGGGACCAGTTCAAGTATAGGCCGCTATTCTTGGGCGCTGGTTACATACGTGATCTTTAGCACACAATTAGATCGAAAGTCGAAGTGCAACTGACATTTTAAATTTAGAATTTGGTTGTTTATGGTTTTATGGTATTTTCGGCGCGAATTTGGATTTGTTCGATTGATTCAAGATGTTTTTTTTTGTTCTTGCATTAATTATCTATGTTTACAGAGAAAATTGATGCAAGAAATAATCAATTACCTACTTAAGGGTAAATTAATGTGAAGTGGTTTGTCCAATTAGAATGAATGTGGGATCGTTACGGGTTAAGAACCGATAAAGATCTTTAATTGATGAGACATATTATTAGAAAATGACTTAGCCATGATTGTATACTGACTAACTGTACCATGCCCACGCGCATTTTTTCGTCACTATGATTTTTCCGATGAGTAACAAGTTTTTTTTAATACATATTGCACCATCAGATTTCGTCAGTATTAATAATAATGACCCGGAGTTTATTGACATAAACTTACAGTTATGAAAAGTTCACAACCTAAATAAATGATCAGCTTATCAATTATCAAGATAAATTAATTAAATCGTAAGAGGATTTTTATTAGGAAAGCAAGAAATTTCGCTTAATTAATTCGTGTATATAGTAGCAAGCTGCAGGCGTAGATCTATGACATTGACAAATACTTAATATTTATATCAAATTAATTCAAGCGACAAACATATTCTAAACAAATATTTACACTCTTAAACGTTGACAAATCGCCATTTTTTAAATGTCCGACTTTGCATTATTAAATTCTAATGGCAGTGATGTATGCAGCCCATTTTTTAATGCTTCTAATTTTAAAATTGTCATTTGTCATTATCAGAGATCGCTTCAGCTCTCCACTTTCGAAATCATAAACCGGAATGGCAGGCGACGAATGACAGCTATTAGATTGTTACAACAACACGAAAATGTCTAAGCAGTCTATCCAGTTCGGATACGTTAACTCCGGTGAAAGTATCCCAACGAAATTCGCTAAGACCGGTCCACGAATTAAGAATATCGACAACTGTTTCACAACAATCGATCCGAAAAACCTTTTGACAGTAGTTTTGACAGCTCATTGTTTGTTTGACAACCTATCGCTTTCTAATAACCGTTATTATTGCTCACAACGACAGCTTTACGCTTCCCAATTTAATCATTCACCCGCTATCAGAGGGGCAATTCTCGTAATTTTAAGAACGTTCACAGTCTGATCTCAGTCTCAATCTGTCAAAAATACCTCTAATTTCCCTACATTTTGACAAGTTTTTGACATTTGTTTGTCGCCGAGATGAGGCTGCTACTAGATTTTGAACGTTTTAAATTACGAGAATTGGCCTCCAGATAGTATCGAAAAAACAAATTGTTTTAAATGACAGTTCAATTTCTAAAGCCATGACGCCATGAGAGTTTTTCATAGACAAAGAGTAATTGTTTTTTCCCGGGCGCTTCGTTACCGTTTTTACGAACTGCAGGAACTGCCCATTAGCAACAACAGGGAGTCAGTTTTCAATTGTACCTAATTATTACAACTCGCATTATGAATGCTTCTTTTATACCGTTATATTATTTAGGTATAGCGAATTGTGATTAGATACTTTTTAAAAAGTTCATTTAAAGAAAGTAATAAAAACTTTTAACAACTTTAAAGAGCCAAAGTTTATCAAAGTCACATTTTAATTTTTAAAACCCGATAACCTTTTCTGAACCGTACAAAATCGTTTGATGGAAGTAATCTTTATGATTAATCTCAAATGCTCCGATCAGATCGATTTTGGTCAATGATTAATACAAATGCTTATTGCTTTCAATGTGAGCAGCCATGAGTATGGCCGCAGGCGGCAATGTCAAGAGCTTTGCCACTAAAAGAACGTAATTCCATATACAAACAGCGGACACGCACGCGCCGCAGTTCAATGACAGCGACCATAGACAAGTCAGTTGCCTTTTAAGCGCATTAAAGTGGCCATGCACTTTGCGTAATAGTTACCACTGACCACCGCTGTGTAAGCTCTATACTGTAATCCGAATACGTGGGTTTATTGTTTAACAGATCAGACATCACGGCGAATTCTAATGTTAAGTTAAAATATTTAACTTAATTATTAAGTGAAACTTACCACGCTTTCCCAACTACCACCGAGGATGCTTTTGTCCAACATCTTGCTTCACTTTAAATTTCACTGAACAATCCAAAAAATCACTTTTCAAAAATATTGTTTTTCAAAATCAATACAAAAAACTTCTGCAGTTAGATATTTGTTGTCGTGTTACGCGTCCCGTATCACGTTGTCACTAGGGAATGCTTTGATTTGGCACAGTGCACACCTCGAGCTTTCCTGAACGACTGAAGCCGAAACGTTTCAGCGCCATATTTATAGGACGGGAGTGGGAAAGAGGGCGGGTTTCAGGAAGACGCTTCGTTAGTGTCTTCCACTTAACACGTAGTCACGCCTTCATATTTTAAGATGCAAGTAATATAGTTCGGGGAAGCCCGTCTAGATCGTCTGTTACTATAAGGATACTTTCTTATATTCTCTTTTTTTCTATGTCACTACGAATATCCTTAGTTACAGTTCTCAGAATGGCTTTGTGCGTATTTAGAACAAGCTTCGTTAAGTGTCCAGTACATTACAAAGGTACATTAACTGTCCTAATAGCTCTAAAGATATTTCGGATTTACGAGCACACGTAATGGAGACCTCACTACAAACTTCATACACGCAGTTACTAGAATATCGGTTTTATAAGTCTCTGCGTTGTTAAAACTATGTCATACCTAACAATTAACTGTTATAAATATGTATTAATAATATGAAACAAATTTAGTACCTAACCCTTTAGCGCAGCGTAAACAAATAAATCTAATTTCTACAAATATTCGTTCAGTTTCGTAAGTTTTGGACCAAAACGTCGACTACGTACCGCAAACTTTACTTTTTTATTTCGTTTAGCAAAACCTCACTTTAAACGTAATAAAATTTATGTTCCAAATTCGAATCCTTTGAACTTTTTGGCGCACAAATAAAATGATTTTTCTGTTTGTTTTAGTTTTTTAACATGTTCCGTTTTGTTAGCCCAAATTAACCGTTTTGCAATAGTGTTTCATGGCACAAAGCTCATAAAAGCCTTTTGTACATTTAAAAATAAACGAAACAGGATATATTTTTCATCTTCTTCATATGTTTCAGATCTTGGAAAGGAACTATCAATTTACTTGAGCATAATGTTTGAGAAATACGATGAGTGAGTGTTGAGCGAACATTTTCTAAGAACTGAACACCTTACAGCTTAAATGAATTAAAATTATTGCGATACGATAAACATCAAAGGGAAACAGGACTCGAAGAAACTATTTTAATAAAAACAAATAACAATATTTTGATTTTAAAAAGTGTTCCTGGAGTTTCTTTACCATTCTACTCCATAGGAACCTACTAATTGCTCTTTGAAATGGACAACTAGCTTCATCTTTCTGACTGACCGACACCTTGTCCATTCAAAAGTGCCTGTGATTGGTTTAATTAAAATAAATGCTAAATGCCCAAATAGCGCAGAATTGGTGTCCTGACACAGTGAGGCGGGGTCCTGGCAGACCACGTAGGAGATGGCGGGACGAGCTGGATAGGTTCCACCAAGAATGGAAGGAGGACGCGCAGGCTCGCGAGAGATGGAAGGAGTGGAGGGAGGGCTTTGCCCAGGAGTGGGACAGCGCAGGCTAATTAAAAAAAAAAATGCTTTGTGTTTTAGTTTAATGATAAGAAACTGAAGACCCCGTTGTACCAACCATTATGAAAAAAATAAAAGCTAATAAAATATTAAATTTGGTGTAAGTAAATAGGACGAGAGGAGTATTTAATTAATACCGCAGTTAATTTCAGTTCCGAACGAATTATTAAATAGATACGTACAATTTTCCTCTTGTGTTAACTCTCTAGGGCTGTTTACCCGTTGGGAATTTTAGCGGCAAAACATTTTGGAGTAAGCTGAAAAGCTGTTTCATTTATTTTTTAAACTAGCTGCGCCCCGCGGTTTCACCCGCATAAGCTTCGATCCCGTGGGAATATCAGGATAAAAAGTAGGTTGTATATTAATCCAGGATGTCAGCTTCCTCCATACAAAGTTTTATCAAAATTGGTCCAGCCGTTTGAGCATGAAGAAGTAACAAACATATAAACACACACGCACACAAACTTTCGCCTTTATAATATTAGTGTGATAAAATTTTCTCATGGGGGATCTGGCATGATGTTTCATATGAAGTGTATTTATTGATATTTTTTTAAAAGCTGTATGAATATAGAAGAGTTTTTTTTTGTACAAAAAGAGCCAGACCAAATAGATAGATTTTGTGGAGATAATGGCTGAGGGAGGTGAATACTGAGATGGCGGCTGATGCATGGAAAAAAGACCCCGAATAAATTTGGATAGATTTAGATATCTCTGGTCTTCTTCTTCTTTAGTCGTGTCGATGGTACTCCTCCACGTTGTTTTTTTTTATATGTGGCCATGTTTTAGGTCATCAAAGGCGCAGGTGAAAGGGCACTTAGGATACTCCAGCAAATCTATGGTAATAACTCAGTATAAAACTGTCCGTTTGCATTTATATCCAAATCTTTTCATGAACTGGAAACACGCATCGCAACTACCAACAGGTTTAATTTATACCAAGTTAAACATAAACCTCCTAACGGGGTAAAGTATGCGATCTTTTTACATGTACAGTTTACAGCCTCTTTACGAGTGTATCGGCCGCCATTATGCGGTTCGGTTTTAGTTTGCGCACTCCTGCGCACATTGACGTCAGAGATTTACATCTGAAACCTTATGCCGTAAATAGTTGGTTAAGTGTGCACTTGAAGAACTGTGCAGGTCTGCGACCGGTGTTTTGGTTATTTTGATATTATTGTAGGTGAATGAGGTATTTTTGTCATCTTCAGACCGTGGACCGAAAAGCAATCTTAACTAAATACTGACATAAGTAATCGAGTATAGCTACAGAAATCAGCTAAAAGATTTCCTGTTATAGTGTTAGAAAAAGATCCTGCTGGTCAATGTAGGTAGACTTTCACGTCACGTGAAAAATAGACACAGCTCTGCCTCTGTTCCTATTTGCCTGGAGCCGCCACACAGAATGGGTTCCAGCATGTAGGCTAACTTTCATGCCATAGAATTTAGAACTTTTTACGCAGCCGGGATTGCAGGCTTAGGTACTGCTGTAAATTCTGTTATTTCATTAACTATTTATAGTGTAACCTAGATAAAGTGGATAAGACAGAGATTAAAACAGAAGACGAACTTGTAGGGCATCGAGGAGAGGGGGTGGAGGGGTGTTCCGGAGATCAGACCGGATTAAATTAATAATAAAAGCCGTAACAATAAATGTTGTTTGTTGTCTCATCTCTATTAAAACTGTTTACAATGTAGGTTCCAGCTGTGAGTTTTAGGCCAGAAACAAATTACCTCTAATTGTGATAACTTTCTAACACACACTTTAGTGGTTATTCTCAAAGGAAAAACAGTCTTCAAAATCTACAGTAATTATATCGTAATTTCTAAACTATTTTTTGTTGTGATTCAAAAATTACTCGCACAGACTTTCACTAACGAACAGACAAACGGTCTTGATCTGCGTATTATAGACGTATTATAGATACGTCATACGTCAATTAAATCGACCCAATCCGTTATAATTCGCATAGCAAATCGAACGCTGCAACCTCGGCCTGATTTCATGTTTTTATTCTCACTTTGAAGCAGCAGGCGCTGGATTACGTAATAAAACCTTCAGGGTTTTGGGCTACATTCGGAATTTTCGATATGTAGCTTCGTAATTTTCATAAACATGACGGTTTTACTAGTGTATGATCTAAAAACGCCATAAAGGATGCGTCTACGGCTGTTAGCTCTTAACTAAGAATGATTTACGTGCAATAAAGCCAGTCTTTGTTCCGTTGGAATGCATCCAATATGGAGCTAGTTGCGTAATTGCATGGTTTTTTCGTCTTGATGAGTATATTGACTTTGTTTACAGTTGTATCTACCCGCAGATTGTGTTTTAATAATCCTTAATACCCGTAATTGTTGATTTTATGCTTTATTTTTTACCGCTCTTTGTGAAAAGCGAGGCTGACCAGAAAAAACAAGAAGTTGGTTTAAAATAATGTTGTTTTAAATGTCTAAGTCCGTTCTTTGAAGATTTTTTAAATAAAAACAACCGTTGTTTTAACCTTGTGGTTGTATCCCTTTGAAACAATTTGAAACAAGTCAGCTATATTAAACTGCAGAAACTTTCTTTTAAGGTTTTCGTTTTCTCTAAAAGGACAGCTTTAAAGCTTACAAAAGCTCCAAAGTCAAAAAAACGGTAGGAGGAAGATTTTTAATTCAACTTAAGATAAAGTTGTATATGTATTGTGTTCACTTTAAAAGAAAATTCATAGCAAGGCCTTTGGGAAACGAGTCATCTTAAGTCATACAAGTTTTCCCGACTTCATCTTCGCTTAAAACTTAAACCATCTCTCCTTTGCTCGGCATAGTTACAAGACATTCTCTATTGAAACCATCGTATACTTAGCAATGATATTAATTTTAAACTTTATTACAACTAAAGCTATAATCATAGCCCCAAACGGAATATCTCATAATCCTAACAACACTAAATACATTGATTTTAGCACGCAATAAATACCATTCCTAACGGGAGCATTCCTCACCTCAAAACCGACTCTGTAGTGCAACACCACACGTAGCACGTTACAGCAACAGTCACGCATTGTTTGCGCTGTCACTAGCGTTGCAGCATACTGACGTGCTGGTTATAAATAATGTATTGACCTACTTCAGTCCGAACGGACGGAGGCGGCAACTCGCCAAATATATTGACATTTTTTTTTCAGAAGAAGAAAAGTCATTTGTGTTGTGTTTGTGTGGTCCTAAAGTTCTAGGGTAAGGTGAATATTTTTGAAGTAAAAACTTATTTAGGCGCGTTGGGCATTTTTTGAGATGGAAAAAAAACCATTGAACTCGCGACACTGCTACCGTAACCGACACCTCTGTTTCAAGTTTTGGCCATTATAAAGACATCAACGCGCGGTACATTTTCTTTGGGAAGAATGACATTCAAACATATTTATAAAATTACTATGCTTTTCAAGTTTTCACTTCTGTCAGCATTCCTGGAGTGCCACTGTTTTTTTTTTCTTTTACTATGCGTGTTAATCTGGACTTCTAGTTAATATAAGTCTGAAATTGTTTTTCGTTATGAAAGGTATGTCCTCCTATGTCCGTTTCTGTACACCTGGCTACGTATATGCAAAATTTCAGGATTATCAGTTCAGTGGTTTAGGCGTGAAAAGGTAACAAACAAACTTACTTTCGCATCCATACTAATATTATAAATTCGAAAGTAACTCTGTCTTTGTAATTTGGCAGATAGACAGATTGCATCCCGGGGAAGGACATAGGATAGTTTTTATCGACATACCTCGCGGGCGAAGCCGCGGGCGGAAGGTAGTTTATGATATTAGTTAGGAAGTTAGGATTATGCATGTTTTATTTACTACTCATACAGGGCAGCGGTAATGTGTCCCCAAACTCTACTCTTCGGTGTAGTTAATTCACGATGTCATTCGCAATGAATGTTTGCTGTAACTCTAGTTTTACTTAAAAAGTAGGTACAGGCTTTAAGATACAAACTCTGGTCCAAATTACATGGTAAACTGACTGACTACAGTTTCTTCTTCATTAAATAGAATGTCTTGTTTAAAGTTTTCTTGTAGTTTAATTAATAAGCTTTTTCATAACGTTTGTTTACTTTTTCTTTCAACGTGAGTCATATTACTTCAAACAAATCTCAGTAGGGTTTTCGCATTGTTTTTGTTTAACAAATCAACGCACTCTTGACAGCCTCTGTGGTTAAATATTAGTACACTAGAAAGTACACTTTCATAGCGTTTGTTGATGTAAGTTCTATTTTCTCAGACTGACTCAAAGTAGGATAAATTAGCTTCTTAGTATGAAGTCCTAGAAAATCTTAAGTAGGATTAGAAACGTCAAAATGTGGCATGTTCGTAATAATTTGTCAGTTACTTTTATATCTCCATGTTTCCGACTCGATTCCATGAAACCATGGTGGTGGGTTGGTGTCACACTAGGTCATCAGAACTGACCCAATTTGGACGACCAGAAACACTAATTAATACTAATATTCCCGGAATATAGTCTCTGTTCCATTTACTATCCATCTATAGATAAAATTCAGTGAAAAAGCTGGATTCTGGATCTCTGGCACTCCATTGTCCGTGTCGCCCCACTTTGCGGCGTTGACGAACTGCGTTGGACCAAACGTTTGGACAAATGTTTGAACTAGTGTTGGACTAAATTCGTAAACACAAAACAAATCTCTTCCGTTGTGTATAGTAATATATCAGTAAACATCAATATCTCCCTTGAACTTTAGTTACGTGCAAAAACGTAATGAATTCAAGTCATTGTTATTTTTTACATCGATACTATTTAATGCAATAAGAAATCGATATCTATTGTTCCGATGCCTATTTCCGCTTTGTTGTTTTACTTATACTTCAAAGGTATTGTCTTGCCTTGACATTGAGAATTGCCTATTATATTTTTCATTAAATTTCGTAGTTAGTCGTCTAATAGTACCACGGCATCGCTTTCCATATGTAACTTATTCCAATAAGTCCAGTAAATTGTCAGGTTGTTCTGACCGGTTGCCAGGCTAAGAAAATAACGTGTTTTTTAGACCTTAGGCATCGGCCAGGCCAAATCCCTTCATCAATTCCCCTGAAAACATCTTTACCATAACCATAACCAGCCTATAATGTTCCCACTGCTGGGACACTGGCCTCCTCTCAGTGAGAGGGAGTGGGCCGTAATCCACCACGCGGGCCCAGTGCGGGTTTGGCAGATGTCACATGTCTTCGAATTTTTGGTTCTAGGACATGGCGGTTTCCTCACGATGTTTTCCTTCACCGTTTTGAGAACATCTTTAAACATCCTCAATTAAAGTAGACTTTCCAAAGCTTTAAAACGCTATAATTCCCGCATTACCAGGAACATATAATCAGCTGCCAGCTCCATAGTTAGAGCAAGACTTTCGTCTGGCAATGTCACGCTCTCTTCACGCCGCCGCCAATTAGCGTGCTTAATAGCAACCAGCACCAACCAACGGTTTTGATTTCTTTCTCTGTCAAGTGAAAAGTCTGGGTTACTTTGGTTCTTTGCTGTTGCTCCATTTTCTAGAATAAATGGTGGCTTGCAGATCATTGTATTAATAGGTTCGCCTCCTATTCTATTACATGAGACTCCTCTGTCTATCGTTGTGGGGAATTAAGGTATCATGTAGTGGTATATGATAATCTTACGTTGTTTTGATTGCGAATCTAGTCCACCATTCTATTGGTTTAGGCTGTGCTTTGTCTATCAAATACATAGATAAGAAACTGCCTAGAATTACCTCTACAAAAACAATTTTGAAGAATAAACAATTAATTTTAATAACAGTGCGAAACCTTGAAGAAATTTAATTAAGTTTAACTATGTCGAAAGTACATTTAGAAGTTAGTATAGAACACTTTCTTATGTTAATTATAATCAGCATGTTGCTCTGCGTTTCTCAAGTACATATGTGTAAAAATAGCCTGAAACATTGACATGTAACACATGTAATGTACGTTCGTTCTAAAAATAATGCTAAACAGAAAACCGTATCTAAAAATACTTGGACCGATTGCAAGTTTAGCTATATTAATCTTACACTAAGTAGTTATCGACGCCAAAGTCGTACATTGTCCCCAAGGGATTTCAACTTTCCAGCGCTAGATATTATTACGCTACCGAAATCACGTAGCGTAGACACATACTTATAATCGGAATATCACCTTAGAATCTCCGACTAGTTTTTCTGAGAACATTAAAGTATCGTAAAGAAAACCTGGCACTGAAATCATTTTGCTGAGCGCTCTCTATTCCAATGAACCGAGGAGGAAAACCGCACATTACCCGAATTATTACAATACCACAATATCCTTTACACATTTCGAATGTCTTAACAACGTTTCAATTCTGCCAGATTCGGATTCGTTTTTTGAAGAAATCTTTTTTTTTTTTGTCTTCGCTTTATTATTATTTTTCTTTAAAACTGAGTAGGTATTATGTGTTTGAAAGCTGTTGAGCCTCAATTCTCGTTACCTTTTTGTTTATATTACGGTTCCGATTCGGATGTGTTAGAAAAAGCGTGATTCAGGTAATCTTTTCTGTGTAATAGTCGCTTGAGGAAAATAGATGATCTGATGAAGTAAGATTAGGTAAGTCGGGTCATGGCTGGAATATTAGTCAGACGTTCTTTGGCCTGGCTTTACGGGATTTTAGCTTACGTCATTTTGTTTTTAGTAAAAACACATCTTTACTGTATTGATATATTCTTCTAAATATTCAGTAGTTGGGAACAGTAGTTTGTCTCTCAGATCTCATGTTTTCCTTACAATCTGTGTAAACAGCTACTCCAATTCCGCTTGAACAGCTCCATATGTTTCATGCTACCCAAAACAAATCCGGAGTTGTATTAGGATTAAAACAACAGTCTTCTTCATGTAACACTAAAAGAAACTAGTTGCCTCATTTCGTTGTTTAATTCGATCCAGTATATAGTTTATTGCCCCGACTCTCATAACAGTGTTACGATACCCAGACACATGTTTTTACTGGGTACCACGACCATGTCAAGGCCTCATACTAAATAATTCAGCTATTTTGTGGAGATGTCGTAATAAATTCTCTTTGGAGATAAATTGTTAAGAAAATAATTTGTTGTTCAGTCAATGGTGTGTTTTTGCTCACGGAAGATTATTCCAGTACTAATTATACGCGTTTCTTCAGACTGGTTCAATTTTCATTTATTTATTTACGCAGTGGCTGGCTGTATGCTGTTCACAGTTTCATCTTTTATGATTTCCTTATTGAAATATAAATTTTATTATAAATCTAAATCTCTGAAGACATTTTTTAATAGACATTTACTGTTTCCACGACTACATGTTGGGCAAAAAAATGCCGCAAAAAAGTTTATGTGTGAAAACACAGATTTCGGGGTTGCCTGGATCATTACGGCGCCGGCGGTCCATTAATTTTGTTGGCAACCCAAAGAAAATGTGATTCAGTTCGCATCAGTTGGCGGTGTCCTCAGGACCCACCGGAGCATGCTCGTCCTCATTCAATCACCATTAACTTTTTTCCGGGACATCCACTTCGTTAAAATGCATACTGTCACCATTTTATTGGTTAACGACTCGGTAGCTGGAACTCTTCGACGACATGTTGAAAAATCTAAAAAAGAAAGAAACGAAGATTTTTTCTCCGAACGACAACGATATCTTTGAACACAGTCTTAAAAAGTTAAAACTTCGACAAGTTAATGCCGCAATTGAATCCAAAATTGCGGACGGATTTAACCTTTTGCGACAAGTGAACTTGGTAATGCGTATTTTTATTGAAACTTTGATTATCCTCGACCGAAATTGGAGAGGCGTGAACATAATTTGGAGTTTTTGCAAGGTGCAGCAACCTGAGTTTCCTTAGAATCGACTCGTTTATTTGCTCGCTGATTCATATCAAAGGATGTTATAAAAATAAGAAAAGGCGCGTTTTATCTGTCATGTGGATATTTGGAAACTTGAGATTATCCTAATATGCGGCTAAGTGCACAAATGTTTGTGTATAATTATCCGACTGAAAAAGGGACAGTTGAAGCAATATTTTTTTACTCCATAAATTATGTGGTGTGTCTGACTTGTAGCGGTATCTACAACGCCACATGAGAACAACGCGTCATACTGGCGTCACACAGATCGTGCATCTCGCAAGCAGAGTTTACCGCGCAACTAGCATAGATACAATACAACGGCCCGATTAGAGATGGGTCGTTGACGCATTTTGCGTTAACGAAACTAGACCGTCCATTTTTGTTCATCGACTAGTCCATCAACTAGTTGAATTCGTCGACTAGTTCGTACGACGTCCAAGTCGACGCATACGATTTAAATAAACTTTGCAACGAAGTCTACTACGGTGACGGCGACGTAGGCAGTAGACTAGAGACTTCTCTGTGCTGTAGGTACATAAGCTCGAGGCAAATCTACCTACTCATTTTTAAAACAAAATCCCAACTCTCTCCTGCTAGATTTAGAGTTAAAATTTGTTTGAGCGATTATTTTATTTCTAAGGACGAATTAATTTGTGTTACTTGCCTACGTTTTTGAGTCGATAGTCGCATTCGCATTCAGTTTAGTCCACATCATATTGTAGTCTTTGGTTTAGTCGTTGACTGCTGTTGAGTGAGACGTCTACGGATTCGACTAGTCCATGGATTGTTGGTGAACCGTCGATTCGTTCGCAGTACGTCGACTGTCGAATTAGCTAGTTCGTTCATTCAACGCTCATCACTAGGCCCGATATGAATCATCTGACAGTTGCCCGCCAGACACAACACACGTCTGGTCGTAGGATCCACCCTTTTCTATAGAGTATGAGTGAACTTTACACCCTGTTCCTCATACCTCTATAGACTCTTTATTGTCATATCGCATGTATAGCATTATTTTGATGGAGCCATAATATTTTACATAACGAAAAATGTGTCAAACAAGCCATAACGTTAATTAGGAAGCTTGACCGTTTCAGATGGTTGGTTACATGACTTACATATAATCAATAAACCTAAATGTCTAAAATCATAAAACGTAATATTTTATCGTTTTAACGCGAAATACGATAAGTTGACGTGGTTTCTCGGGAAGTTTAAATGTTTATTGATTAAATTGAGGTTTAGTTCCAACATCTGGTTACCGTAATCGTGTTTACTTGCTTGCACTTTAAGCACCTGCGGAATAATTAATGTTGTATTAATTACTTTGGTGATAAATGTTTCCGTCCGAAACTCTCGGATTAAAGTCGAATCGAAGAAAGTTTCGGGTGAGTTTCACCAGTCAGGACTGAACCCGTTTGTTTCCGTAATTACGTAACGTTAACACAAAAGTTAACGTTTTAAATGCTCATTTCTATTTGCACGCATAAATATTTACTTAAATCCTACTGTTTTGTACGGAAGATGTTTTGTGTGTTTTGATTTTCTTCAAACTCGTTTTTGCTTGCTTCTTTACAATGTTACTCTTTACAGCATTCTTCAAATCGGAAGATAAACAAATTATCCCGGAACAAAATATTTACTTAACTATATAATAAAAAAACGTAATAGGCCAATTTATTTGCTTTTAAGAGCGTTTACGCCGTACGGCATTTCATACAAACTTTCAAGCCCTTATTTTTCGAAATGAATGAACCGATTTTAATGAAACTTCATACGCATAAGCAGGATACAAAGGTCTAAAAAGTTAGTAGAGAACATTTTCGAAAAATAGTGTTACAGCCAAATTAGACCGATTTTAAATTTTCCATAGAAACAGAGATTCCCAGTTATCTTTTTTTAAATAAGACATTTCGAAAATGTTCTCTAGTAACTTTTTAGACCTTTGTATCCTGCTTATGCGTATGAAGTTTCATTAAAATCGGTTCATTCATTTCGAAAAATAAGGGCTTGAAAGTTTGTATGAAATGCCGTACGGCGTAAACGCTCTTAACTACATCAGCTGATCTGTAGCGCTTTCGCGCTATTCTGTAAATACCGTGAAAACTTAGATGAAGTTGTCAATAGTGTCAATCAATGACATTCACTTTAAGCTCACTTCACCTAAGTTGTCACGGTGATCTTTTCACTACATCAGCTGACCAGGGGGCCTAAAAAGGCCACTTTGGCAGAATTATAAAAGGATAACATTCAGTCAGATAGGAAACGCCGACTTCATCTAGTTTTAAAAAAAACATGATTGACGTGTAAAAGTGTTTGTACAAACCTACTTACAAAAATAAAAATCATTTCATTTCATTTCATTATGAATCATAATGGACAGTCAACTGTTAAGTTAATCGTATCAAATCCCCATTGGTGAAGGATTTTTCAGTTATTTTTTCTTTGTCTGTGCTAAAATATCAATCAATCCAATCCTTTGATTATACCTACGTAGTGCAGCGAAAAAAAGAAAAACACTGACTGTCTTCGCCATATTACGATTGATAATGTTATCCTTTTATGATTCTCCATAGTGGCCTTTTTAGGCCCCCTGTTCTGTAAAAATCTGACGGTGAAAACTTAGGTGAAGTGAGCTTGAAGTAACCTGTCAATAGTGTCAATCACTGTGTATGTACCAGGTGAAATGGACAGCGCACTTTATTCTTCTTTCTCGATTTACACGTAAAGTTTTCCGTTTCCCAATTTTGTGTTTGTAGAATTTCTTACCAATAATTTGCTTCGTCGTTTCTCTATACTTAGCATTTTTCCCTGTTTCTACATTACACGTTTGTTTTGCAACTCATTGATAAACTATGACTTAAAAGTACGTGTTTTTGAGCTAGGTGAAACTAGCTCACGTTCATGATTTCAATGGTATTTGAGGTATTTTACGCAGACTTGGTTCGTTTCTTCATATTTGGTGTACAAGCTATCTGTGGCCTTTGTGGATGGGAAATCATCAAATGACCCCTCCCGCTCTAGGTCCACCTAGAGCGGGAGGGGTCATTTGATGATTTCCGGAAGGGAGTGTCAGACTCTTACTGACTAAAACCCACCCGTGTTCCTTCCTTAGCCCTTTATGTTCCGGGCCAGCGGTAACCCCTTCGGACAATCCCGCTGACCCGGCAGGCTTCGGCCCTATGGGGCCCCTCCTTGATGCTGACATCTCTTTGAGGCGCGCGTGGAACACGTACGCGCCGTCCGGCACGGGCCTGGTCCTGATCGGACGGTGAGCTACCCATTACTCTTCGCCCGCAGGCCCGCGCCTACGGTGGCCGGGAGTCGTCACGCGGCTCTATCTGTGGCCTTAGTGTGAGTTTTTTCACTCACGTTCGATTGCGAGCGCGTTAGAATTTTATATGGGAAAAGGTTATAGCGCCACCTGGTGGTCACTAGGAGAAACCTAATTTCCCATACAAAATTCTAACGCGCTCGCAATCGAACGTTATTCGAAAAAACTCACACTAAGGCCACAGATAACTAATTCAGATAACTAATTATCTTCTCTCCCACGTTTCATAGAACGTGTCGGTAAAAAGAAAGGTTTTTCCACAGTTAAGGCAATTAAAGAATAATTAAGGTTTTGAAAACCTTCTAAAGAATAACTTTCTTTACTACAATTTACATTACCATAAAAATGTCACGATCGATCGATGTTCCACAATCAATGAACCAGTGACTCTCGTCGCAGGTGACATTGCGTAAGTGCACGTGCGCAGCAGCTATCGGCGATGTAAACATGCCGTGACGCCATATTATAGCGTTGCCCCATTATTTGTTTTATTTATACTGTACTAGCGACCCGCCCCTGCTTCGCACGGTTTTTACAACTTGACAAAACATACAATACTTCGTGAGTTTACATAAGTTTACACAATCATACAGTCCGGCCGTCCAGAGAATGCGATCCTGATACCTGTCAATGCGACAATTTGTAACTAATAAAGATCAAATTCGCAAAACACGTATGTATTCGTTTGTATAAATCTGACAGGTGTCAAGAACGCATTCCCTCGTCGGCCGCACTGTAAACATCATCATCATTCTTCTGCTGTTAGCCCAATTTAATTGGGGTCGGCGCAACATGTTTTTTTTCTTCCATACCTATTACATAATTACTTACTACACATACACACATTTGTTAACCTATTTTATGTCCCACTGCTGGACAAAGGCCTCCCCTTATTGTCTTGTGCGATCTCTGGCCATGTTGGCCCTGCAAATGATATTAGATCGTCACACCACCTTCGCCTTCGTCTACCTCGACGGTGATGTCCTGCCTCAGGCGTCCAGTGAGTGACGATCTGCCCATCTCTCCGGATGCAACGGTAAAATAAAAGTTAATAAACGACTATTTATTTAATTACATGGTGTACTTAGTAGAATTCTATTCTCTATCTAAATGATAAAGAATAGAAAGAACAGCATCAAAATCAGTTGCGTAGTTTAGAAGAACAAGGTGGTCACACTGCCATACATAAAAAGTGACTCCATAATCATTTCAACACAAAGGGATTTGATCATAACAGGGGCACCTAATTCCAAAAAACAATAAAAAGATCAACCCTTACATATTTCAGTGTTTCCCAGAACATGTCTTTCAGGGTAATTTGACCCAAAACTTGAGCTTAGAATAAGTAACTGAGTCATCCTTCAAAGGAAAAGAAAACTTAACTGGAAATTATATCCCACACAAAGTGTTCCAGAATCGATTACCGGAATCGCTTATACATGGAAGAGTAGGATGGGGCCGATTGGGAAAGTAGCACGCACCCTCGGCATGTGTCCAACAGTCCAAGCAACCTGTCTTTCCCTGTCACAACTAGCGCTCGCCACCGTGACGAATATCTTCGTCACTCGAACGAGTAAAAAATTCCGCGAATTTCTCACGATATAGCATTAATTATTCAAAATTAGTAGCGCATCGCTTGAAAAACGTTTCGTTTTAAGGGGCTTACAGGACCTAAACACAGAAAACGCAAGTTTTAGAAACAATAAAATTATATGATCGGCTACAGTAAACAATATCAGAAAAATATATGATATTCTTCAGGATAAATGCTAGGTTGATAGTGTGTTGAAAACATAATACAACTAATTTGATATGATAGAAAAAAAATCATGAAGATACCTCTAAAAACTTTCTTTACACAATAAAAACCATACTAATATACATACAATCATTATGATTTTTTGTCAGATTATTCTACAAGCAACATACTAAAGCACTAGTGTTTAATTTTTTTAGTCCAGACAAAAATTTTTTTTGTAAATAGATAATTGCTTCATATTTTGCAATAAATTACCAGCGTTGTGTCATCGCGCTTCTCTTTCTTTTCTATGCAGTCTGATAAAGACCGCGCTTTAGGTCATGTAGTCGCCTTAATATACTTTTCTTCTACGACAGTCGCCATCTTTTTTCTTAATTACCGGGCGTTTCTTTGCATGCTCGCATCGCGGACATACCCCACATCTGTCGAGTTTACTGACATAACGTTACGTTTTCACGATTTGAGTCATTACCGCAGACTTTAGACTGTGCTCTCTGCTAGTGGTTATTGCATTGATTGCCTCATTGGTCTCGACTCTAGCTAGACCATAGGTTCTCAACCTTTTTTTGCCCACCTATTTTTTTTTAATTACTTTCGCGTATCTGAAACAGCTACTGCCACCAGAGTGTGACGCAACTGTCTAATAAAAAAATGAACTAAGAAACGTGCGCTAAACATAATGGCGGCTATCGCTGTCTCGCTTTAACATCTATTCGACTCTATCATGTTTAGTACATCCCTATCTTGTTATTATGTTGGCAGCTTTACGTCATGTCTGCAGTCTGTGTTATTTTTGTTTGGTTGGTATTCAGTTTTAGTGCACGTTTCATACAAGCGACGTTTTTCAACTTTTCTATGGGAGTTCCGTCTCTTATATATCGACACCCGCTAAGTATACGTATGTATCTGCCAGATACACGAATCGGTTTTTATTGCATTTTTGGCATCTAAAAACCTTTATTTACCACATACATTTTTATTTTATTTTTTCAATTTAACCCAACCTACTTTTTTCTCAAACGTATAATTGTTTATCTGCATAAGCTGACAAATAAACACAGCGTACATTAAAATTTGCACTTTTCAGTTACTTAGTTGTACTTAGGAGGTGTCGATATGTTGCCATGTTTACTTACTCTATGACTTTATTTAAACGAGTAATATTATATAGTCGTAAGATAGGATATATCATTTTCCCTGGGTCTTCTACTGCCCCCTGAAAGTCTGCAATGTCCACGAGGGGGCATTATCGCCCACGTTGAGAACCTATGCTCTAGTAGACCATTCTAGATCACTAGTCTGGAGGCTAGACTAGTAGAGTCTAGTCTAGTGACCGATAAACGCATTCTAGTTTTTCCATAGGCATTTCCCAGCAGCCCCGTACATACTTGAGTAGTACTTGGTTTACGGCAATAGGCTCGCTCTCTCTTTACTACATGGGTCTTAGCATAATAATTGGCGTCATGATTGGGTGCAGGACTCTGAACCGGTTGAAAAAGAGCGGTTACTTTCGATTAAGTACCGGTAAATATATCGTTTTTCATTAACCGGTTAAACAAGTGAACTGTTCTTATGAAACCCAAATGATAGAGGTTACCGGTTACTTAAGCACAAACGGTTTTGACATCCAAATTAACCGGTTAATTAACCGTAATTCCGTAATAAAATGTTGTAACTAAATGATATCGCAACGTCCAGACCGTGCTCGCGAGAGTGGCGGGGGCCGGGGGGTGGGTTCAAACTTGGTTTTAACCGGTTAATTTCCACTAACAAAACCAAAATTCATGAAAAACCGGTTTACCGCATAAACCGGTAAAACCCGGTAAAGTGCAAACCTTAACCTAAATCGATTTCGGTTTGGGGTCAATGACCGTAACCGGTTAAGAATTTCAACCGGTTTCCGAGCCCTGATTGGGTGCACTACACACTTCTGTCTTACCCTTTGGGAAATATTTATAGGCGTGATAATCACACTAATATAATTTTTTTATTTTTGACCAATTTTGATAAAATTTTATATTCCCACGGGATCGACATTAACACGGGTGAAACCGCGGGGCGCAGCTAGTATTATTATATGTCATGGAGAACACTTTAAAATTTTTGCTATTTGATTGTCAGTAACGTTATACGTTGTTTATTATTTGCGAAGGTTACACTAGCTAGATAGTTTCTTTTTCTGCCGTGGTTTTGATTTTCTTGACCTGGTTTCTTTGTTTAAATAAACTGTTGCAAGAGATTAATTAGTCCCGAGAGAAGTTTTTAATTTACTTTCGTGGAAATAGTCTTGGCAGAAAATGGCCTTCGTCGTTACAGTTAGGGTTGATGTGCTAAAAAATATACGAACGAGAATTGTAACAATATACATACTTCATCCTTGAATCAAGTATATATAGTAATACATACTCGTACATAACTTTTTTTTTTTTTGCAGATGGGAAATCATCAAATGACCCCTCCCGCTCTGGGTGGAGCGGAAGGGAGTGTCAGACTCTTACTGACTAAAACCCACCCGTGTTCCTTCCTTAGCCCTTTATGTTCCGGCCCAGCGGTAACACTTTCGGACAATCCCGCTGACCCGGCAGGCTTCGGCCCTATGGGGCCCCTCCTCGATGCTGACATCTCTTTGAGGCGCGCGTGGAACACGTATGTACGCGCCGTCCGGCACGGGCTCGTACATAACTGACATAACATCAAGCTTGTTCCCCCCGAAAGGCGTATGTAGGTGTACGGAGAACTCCCATATTTCACCAGTAATATAGCCTATTGCCATCAACGGAGCACAACCAGACTCCGGGCTGCTACGAAGTACCTACATATTTCTAGATGGAAAAACGCAATAATACTTTGCCCCACCTGGCAATCGAACTCCAAACCTCAAGCCCGCCTCGTGGTCAGCGGGTTTGTCCGAAAGAGTTACCGCTGGCCCGGAACATAAAGGGCTAAGGAAGGAACACGGGTGGGTTTTAGTCAGTAAGAGTCTGACACTCCCTTCCGCTCCACCCAGAGCGGGGGGTCATTTGATGATTTCGCATCCTGAAAAAAAAAAGAAACTGGCCAAGTGCGAGTCGGACTCGCACACGAAGGGTTCCGTACCACAATGCAAAAACACCGAAAAAAAAACACGTTTGTTGTATGAGAGCCCCCCTTAAATATTTATTTTGTTTTGTTTTTAGTATAAATTGTTGATATAGCGGCAACAGAAATACATAATTTGTGAAAATGTTAACTGTCTAGCTATCGCGGTTCTTGAGATACAGCCTGGTGACAGACCGACAGACGGACGGACAGACGGACAGACAGCGAAATCTCAGTAACAGGGTCCCGTTTTTACCCTTTACAGTACGGAACCCTAAAAAAGCCCGCCTCGTAGACAGACGAGGCAATATTGTCATAAACATTTGACAGTGATTGGTTATTCATTTCAGCTATCTTACTTCTTCCTACAAAACGACGAGAGAAAGTGCCTTCTTTCCTTCCTCGTTTTGTTTTTCTGCCTCCACTTTGAACAACTTAATTTTTTTTTTTTTTTTTTTTTTTTTTTTTTTTTTTTTTTTTTTTTTTTTTTGCTAGCCTATGCTGTCCCACTGCTGGGCAAAGGCCTCCCCCAAATCCTTCCAGGAACTCTTTTCCCGCGCCACCTCGAACCAGCCCTCGCGGTACGCGTCCAGGTCATCTCGCCATCTCTTTCTGGGCCGGCCTCGGCGGCGCCGTCCATCTTCAGGCACCCATTGTGTGGAGATTTTTGCCCAGCGGTTATCGTGCATACGGC
Source organism: Oligia fasciuncula (assembly GCA_963082905.1). Taxonomy (NCBI): domain Eukaryota; kingdom Metazoa; phylum Arthropoda; class Insecta; order Lepidoptera; family Noctuidae; genus Oligia; species Oligia fasciuncula. Next base: position 9,495,523 of record OY720411.1, read on the forward strand.
TAATGTGACCCGCCCAATCCCATTTGAGCCTGGCAGCCTTCTTTCCTACATCCAGTATGCCCGTTTTGGAACGCAGCGTGGTGTTCCGAATTTTGAAAAAAAACAACTTAATATTACAAAAAAAAATATATTAAAAAAAAATATCAAAGAACTTACGGGTATTACGTTTCAGACACAGATGTTTTACGTAACTAATAACAAGGATCCATCACTTCCTCTCTACTCGGATTATTTTATGGGCATGAAATTACTTTATGAGGATAATCTGTCCGAACTTAATTATGGCTGTATTAGATTGCGCTTGACTTTAAATATGCGCTGTCGCTACCATAAAGAGCTTTCTCATTTATTATCACTTGAGGAAAACTCAATACTGTCAATAAAGGTAATTTTACGATGAGTAACCCGGACAGCCAAAAGTGGATAGAAAGAACTGGGTTTTGTGGACCCACTTGGGTAAAGCCGGATTCCTATTACTGTATTGTGTCGTGCCGTGACGCCTTCTGACACAGTGTTAGCCAATCAAAACTCGTTCTGATTTGGCGTAGTCCTGAAGAGCGTTTACGACATACGGCATTTCATAGAAACTTTCAAGACCTTGTTTTTCGAAATGAATGAACCGATTTTAATGAAAATTCATAGGTACGCATAAGCAGGATACAAAGGTCTAAAAAGTTACTTAAGAACATTTTCGAACTTTTTACCCTGTTATTCCCACTGTATCGACACCCCGATATTACCTATCGGGGTAAAAAGTGATCCTATGTGTCCAAATCCGTTCAGCCGTTTGTGCGTGAAGAAGTAACAAACATATAAAGACACCCCCACACACTCACAATCTTTCACCTTTATAATATTAATGTGATATATAGCTAACTTAACATTGATAGAATCCATGGATGCTCTCAAAACCTCATTACCCAATAAACAGCTAACAATTAACCTCTACGCTGTTCACTCATTGACACATCCACACTTAACCAAGTACCTACAGAATATCGGTGAAGGTCGCCGAGATAACTTAACGACGATATAATTTGTCTACCGAGTGGATGATAGCTTCAGAATTACAGTAATTAGGTAGCGAACACGCGACGTGACGGCTAATGCGTACTAAGCTTTAACAGGACCATCTTGGTTTGATTAGACTTGAAACTTAATTGAGGTTTTTCAAGGAAAACGCGATAAAATTACGGAATGGGTTTGTTTGGCCTTAAGAAACCTGGAATTCTCTATGGGGTTCTTATAGTCTGTAGGAGGCTGGCACAGGAGCGTGGGAATTGGCGCAAGAAAAGACAGGCAGATGCCCGATGATGATGATGATGATGATGATAGGAACCTGATGGATGATGGAAACATTGATAATTACTCTGGCGTGCATGAAGATAAATCGATGCTAATACTAGGAAAAATAGATTCTGGCAACTTTATATCTACACGACATGCGTCATAGAGAGCTACAAAAATCGATCTTCAGGTGACTAACAGTGGTAATAAAGTAGAATGTTATCTGCATAGTTAGTATTGATGCTCTGATGATAAGAGCCAAGTTCATGGTTAATGCCATGAGCATAAAGATAGCTTTGTCTGTCATTGAAAAGCGTCAAGATAAAGAAGAAGAATCGAATGATACATACATAAACTTACGTCTTGTTCGCATGGGGTTAGGCAGAAATATATACCCTTATACAGATCGCGACACATATACCCTTTTTGAAAACTTACACAAATATCAAACTCGCAGTTGCTAGGCTCACTAAAATATATCCCCAACTTACAACAAAACCAGTCTCAGATAATGAGCACTTAAAGCAGTTTCCTTGAGCACCAAATCAGGTTAGCATATGACATAACGATATTAAATGCTGGGACACTAATATGTACAATGTAGGTTGCACGCGATGGTAACTGGAAATTCTAACTGCAGACCACGTATTATTGCCTAGGAATTCTCATTTGTTAATGTTGTTGCAGTTTAATTGGATGTGAAAAGTATCATTGTTGAACCGAATGTGAATTTTAAAGGATACGTGTTTTGTGTCGAGAAAACTTTGTGGTTGCGTTTGCATCGTCTTTGTTCAGATAAACTTAAAAAATATCGATAAAAATGACGTATATTACTGCCAAAAACTTAATTATCGATTATTTTGTTAATCTAAGTGCTGTTACCACTTGCCTATAATTCCTTTGATTGCTCAATTCTATTCCGATTATCATTACGTTTACGGGTAAATCCGATTATTCAACATAATACGGTATAATTTCAACAAACATCACCCCGTCTTCCCATTTCCTCCATATGATATCTTTCAACCTTCATCCATTCATAGATATTCGGAGATACATCGCTCATTGTAAACAATACCGGCTCTAATACAGCTTATACAGCATAATGGATTCTTCATTGAAAGTTATAAATATTATCAAGGAAGTGTTGTTCTTCAAACAATAGCCTGGGCGTTTGTTTTCCACCAGAACACCTAAAATACATAGAACAAATAGAATGTTCATTTCCAAGAATGTAGGAAACGGATTTAAAAGTTGAAAGAGTTTTTTCAGATGGATTTATAGGAGGTAAATCTATTGTTTTTCTCCCGAATTTTAATGCGGTAAACATTAACTTAAGTGGCAGTGGGATTGCTCGCAGAACAGATGGCCGATGGGGCCGAAAGGTTCTGGAGTGGCGACCGCGTACCGGAAGACGTAGCGTTGGAAGGCCTCCCACAAGGTGGTCCGACGACCTTGTGAAGCCTGCTGGAACCCGTTGGATGCGAGAAGCACAGAACCGGTCGAAGTGGAGGTGCTTGGGGGAGGCCTATGTCCAGCAGTGGACGTCTTTCAGCTGAACTGATGACGATGAAACATTGTGCACCCTATCAACGGGTTAACGCTGTTTTTGGTTCGGATTTACGTAAATAGCAGTAATTGCTTTTGTATGATTAGATGGCAGTCGGCTTACCTAGCGATAACCTTCGCCAAATGACAAAGCCTAAAATGGCACATGTCCCTTTAAATTAGAATTATGATGTAATTACACCTTACTGCCTTTAAACTTGCTGTGATTCTGTAATCTTCTTTTTCTCACTATGGCCAACTCTTTACGGCAATTTCTACCTTGTCTATAATGGTTAAGAGAAATGATCTCACGCTTTAACCGGTTGAATGCCGTAATTACAGAAACAATTAAAAAGCCATTGTGTCTCGTGTAGATCTACGTTCCGGCATACTAAGGGTTAAACGCCTTAACTATCTGCTAAGCTCTCACACTGCCGCTTAAAGTCTGTTTATGATAGAATTAAAGACCAAAAGTTCCGAAGTACTAAACAAATACATTTTCCAAATAGTAAATTAGCTGCTAAATGATGTGTTACAGTACAGCGAACAATTGATATTTTACAGCCACAGCACAGCTACAATATTATGATTTTCGCCCTGAATCATAAACAAAAGTGCGGCAACCGCCAAGAATTATGACGTAAAGGTTTCAAGCTCTCAGAAACGTTTCTATTATACGTTTCCAAACAATGCAAAAAAGCTTTAAGGAAATTAAGGAAAATGTTTTAGGAATTCGGATAACTTACAGCAATTTTTATTTGCCATTTAATTTTTATAACTTTCCCTATAACTATCGCCAATAAATGGGTTTTCCCCTTTTAGTTTTTATGTGCTCGTGGGTAAGTAATAACAGCCGCACGGGTCGACCGATCAGGTTAAGCTAAGCTTCCCGCCGTCGGTCCGTGGATGGGTGACCAGCATTACATACCGAGATCCCTGCTCCGTGCCTCGGAAAGCACGTGAAACAGTTGATCCAGGCTGTCATTCTTGGATTTTTGACAGTCGTTACGCGTTGTCAGAAGCTCGAAAGTCTGACAACCTGTCTCACAAAGGAATTTTGTGTTACCCAGTAACTGGGTTGTGGAGGTCAGATAGGCAGTCGCTCCATATAAAATACAAGTATTCAGCTGCATCCGGTTAGACTGGAAGCCGACGAGAATGATGCTAAGCTATAAATGAATATTCCAGAGGGTTGGCAAAACCTTCAGGAATATTCCTTTATGCGTTGGCGACATCCACAATAGTGTGTAAACAGTATAATGGGGATCTATTCATAGGCCAACTGCATGTCATTAAACATAATTCTACGTCCGACCTTTACCTAATTACAAACAGATTTCAATACATCGTGGCTAGATAACGATAAATCAATTAAATATGTAAAACATACGTAACTAATTTTAGATAGAGATTGATTTGAACTTGGCCCTGTTTGTGTAGATTATTGAAGAATACACGTATAACAAAGCGCATGACTGATTATAATAGCACGTATTTTTTCAATAACATGTCGACTCATGATCCTACGCCTCACTTAGATGATTTGCATCATCAATCTACCTAGCCTTTTCTCAACTTTGTTGCGGTCAACTTCCAGTCTAACATTCAGCGGAATATCAGTATTTTACATGAATCGACTGCCTATCTGACATTCAAATCAAATTAATCAAAAGTCATTTATTCAAACTAGGCTGAGAATCAGCACTTTTCGAACGTCAAAATTACAAAAGACAGTCCCCCAAAACGCCCGCCCTTCACCACTTCCTAGTGCTTTCGCTGGGGAGAAGAACTGGCCCAACAAACTCCCCAGCAGCACAGCGGTCTGTTCAGTTAGGAAATACTTGATTGTATGCAATACTGGCAATACTAGGTATGCATTTGCATAGTAATTAACATTACAAGACACAGAACATTAAATTAAATGATCACAGCCCAGTTACTGGGTAACAAGATACCTCTTAGTAAGACTGGATGTCTGACTTTTGGGCTTCTGACTACCCGTAACGACTTTCAAAGATCCACGAATGACAGCCGGGACTAAAGACACGGAGAAGTATTACGGAGGTATTTACATAAGATTATAATATTTATAATAGTACGTTCAAAAACATATTGGCTATCATGTGCCTACGCCTCACGTGGTATAATAAAGTTAAAAGATGGTTTGCACCATGTGGTGAGAAAAATAGTACACTTACACATTGAAATAATTCATTGTAATCGGCCATATGTCGTGAAATTGTGGAATATGTTGAAACAACTTTTATAGCTTTACGTGTACACTTTGGACTTTCTCTGTTATTTTATGTTACCAAGGCTATTTTAACGTGTATGGTGTTTCTCGAGATAATGAGATGAAAATCGAAATTGATGGACCTGGTATTTCCTGTGCTGTAAGCAAGATGCAGTGCTGCAACAAAGAATCATCTTCTTTTCGAATCGATAGTAATAATCCTTTCAAAATGACCTACCTACTTATTTCCAGGATAGAAGCGACAGAATCAGCGAAGGCTATATTGGCAAAAAGCTGGCCATCAAATAAAACTTATTCTTTTCCTAACTGTACAAGAACTTGCTTCCAGTCATCCAGTGCCGGATTAAGACTACTTGATGCCCTAAGCAATCCACGCCTGCAGGCCCTCCTATCCACTAGTCGCGTCGTAGTCGTATTTTTCCAAAACATCGACGAGCGATTTGTAAAGGTTGGCCGCACATCTCTAGAGCGACTTTTGGGTCTTGTAATATCTTGCTGATAAACAGCCTTGCCTTTCATGTGCTAGCAAATACTGTATCGGTGCTGTTTCTGGCTCATGGTGCCTCCCGAGACGTGATGCCCTAAGCAATTGCTTAATTTGCTTATGGGCTGGCACTGCAGTCATCATCAACATTACCAGAAATGCACAATTCCGTATTCGTTGAACAGCACGCTTTGCTAGCATCGCAAAACGGGCAGAGCATGTATGTGTGAATGACTGAATCGGAAAAATGGAAGCGCGGCTTTTATTTCAATGAGATGAATTTTACAATCATCCTTTTTTTCACAACGCCGAACTGAATACTAAGAATTGGTGGAAAGTTAAAAATACGTGAGAGTTTTTTTTTTGTGAAAGGTGAAAATCGTTTTGTTTATTTGATTTTATGAGCTTTTTATTATACCTACATTATTCATTAGGTTTATCAGCTAAAGTTCAAAAGTCTATACCTATGTTATTATTTCTATGCTTTATCTGGTTAATATTTTGTAAGTATTGCACTAAAGGATTGAAGACCTTTTTAATTATGAATTACGTTCGGAAAAGCTCGCCCTATACAATCTTGTCAGTATACTGTAAACTGTAATAGCGTCACACATGTCATGCATTTCCAGGCGGATATCGCTGCACAATATTACTCCTACACTGGTATTCCTAGCATGTCGTCACTTTCGCCTAGAATCTCCTCGCTATTTCGCCTGTTTACCACCAAAACGGGAACACCACCTACGTTTAATAGCGTGTCAACTTGATTTATACGTCACGTTTCACGTTTCCCTTCACGTGAAATGTGGGGAACACATCGATCTTAGCTCCAATGACGTCACCACATTGTAAATGTAACCGATTCTGCCGTTTCTACACCAAGTTGTGACATACAATATGTGATTTGTGTGTAACTGCCGCCAAACAACCTGATTACAGTTCAATTTTCGATTTTATGACAATGAGGGTAGGTGTGAATTTTATTGGCGGATTCGTAAGTGCAAAGGAGTTGTCAAACAGAGGAATAATGTATGACTTACGTAAAGCAATGGGAACAGGTTACCGGGTTAGTCCACAAAGGGTTTCTATTCTGAGGCTCTGGTTTTAGTGTATCGCTCTTGTACTGTAATTAACTCGTATTTACAAAACACCTGATACGTATTTGACGTCATACAAGCACAGCTAATTGTTTTGTTACGGTTGTATTTCTGATAACCTTTGTTTTGTAGGAAAATATAACAATACCGAAACTGTAAAGTTTACAATCAACATCGTTTCTTGGAAAATTGAAAAATATTTCCAACGGCCAAGATTACAGGCTCGTTACAAAATTGAACGCAACAGCTCACGAATACTATTAATTTCGGTCAGACAATATTTCTTATATTATGCAAAGCATGGTCTTCATATTCATCAATTTCCTAAACAGAAGTTCCGCTTAAAAATATAATTATCTTACAAAAAATAATAATTTTAAGCGGAATTGTGGCACATTCGGGGAACTAGAACAATCTTTCAGTACAATGTTTAGTTACTAATTAATGCCTTTAAAAAACTGACAAGTCTCGACAAAAAGTAGCTTTTGGCATAGCGTAAGTAAATATTGGCATACGTCAAGACCAATGTTTACCGTGGATGGCGCCCAAAACGTGTAGTTTTTGCAGAGTTGAAAAAATTTTACGTATATATTTTACTTTGGTTTACACCTTGAATAAGTAAATATTGGCATATTCACGGTGTTGGTTTGCCTACTTTCGACTTTCACTTTCGCGTTATTTAATCAAGTATATGCACATTAAATCATCATAACACGTTTAATGTCCAGTCATCATTGAATCAATCTGTCTAGCCTGTTCCCAACTATGTTGGGGTCGGCTTCCAGTCTAACCGGATGGAGCTGAATACTAGTATTTAATAAATTAAATAATAAAAAAAATTAAAGAAATAATTTACATGGAGCGACTGCCTATCTAACCTCCATAACACAGTTACTGGGTAACAGATACCCCTTGGTAAAACTGGTTGTCATACTTTTTGGCTACTGACTACCAGTAAAGACTGTCAAAGATCTCACGTGTTCCGAGGCACGGAGGGGTCTCGATATGCAATTGATGGTCACCCCATCCACGAACCGACTGCGGCAAGATTAGCTTGCCTAGCTTCCGAGGCACAGAGCGTAACATTGTGCACATCATACTAAACATAAAAACGTTTAATAAAAGCCTGTTTGGTCATCATGCCATCGTAACGTGACAACTGTTTCAATTCTATGCCAACTCTAGCACCAGACTCTTTGTCTCTCTATTAGTCATTACTAAGAAGAAAGACACATTTCTATCATCATTTATTATGGTTAAAGTATCATATTTTATCACAAAGAGGTTTGTATCGCTTATTTTAATTCGCACATTACATTACTTTATGACTAAACCATAGTGCGGTCATTGTAACAGATAACCTGTCACCTTACTATGATACATAACCCTATGACAATCATTGGAGGCCTGCCAATGACGCTGGCGCTTCGTGGAATACAAGCACTGGTCTCCGTCCCTCATTTAGAGCTGTCAAAATTATTTTTCTATGAAATATATAATTATTGTAAAGTATTAAACGGTTCATTGACGTAGATTTGACTTGACAGAACAATATTTTCCGCCATTTATAATTTTTTGCAACAACGCCTTGGCAGCAGTCTGTGTTTCTTCCGATCCTGTCAAGCCCCGTCATAACTATTTAGTCCAGGAAAGTGCCAATCAATCATAGTGATAGCGCAGGTGATAGATACTATAAATCAATCAGTTGTTTTTCGAGACTTCTGAGAACTGCATTCCAGACTGGATTATAACAAAATCCTTGCACCTTATCGTTATTGATCCAAAAAAATTAACGTTACTTTAATCAGCCTATACTGTTCCCACAGGCCTCCTCTCAGTGAGAGGGAGTGGGCCGTAATCCACCACGCCAGCCCGGTGTGGGTTGTAGATGTCACATAATATGTCTTCGAATTTTTGATTCTAGGACATGCCGGTTTCCTCACTATATTTTGCTTCACCGCTTTAAGAGCAGTGATGATAAAATAATTTACACAAAGTAAAGCGCCTGGGTTCGAACTCACGACGTACAACTCGTAAGTCGAGGTCATTACCACTGGTCCACCACTGCTCTAACTGCTTTCAATCAATGAATCTTGGTAATCGCAAAAAACTACGAATAACATGCTCAAGTGGTACAGACGCCAAGCACATCAAGCTACTTCAATCTGTCAAATTTCTTTAATAGATTTCCAACTTTATTGCTAAATTATAAGGTTAAAAGTTGATTGGGAAAATTTTACCGTTTCGGGTAGCTTGATGTGATGGCGTCTGTACTTATATCGTTTCACAGACAAATTCCGGTACTAATTGATTTTCAACAACTCTCGGGTCATGCCTTATATGGAAAACCTTGAATTCAATTCCAAGAGCTTGGTTATGGGGTTATGATAAAGTCGTAAGAACGCGAACGTAATCAGTAGACAATGGACCATTGAAGCGCGTTTATCGGAACTTGCGCGTGCGTCAAACGCCGTCACGGTGTTGCCATTTGTAACACTTTTAATTCGTAGAAATAAAATTAATTGATTGAAAGATGGAAAATTGTTTCTAGAAATCCGGTGAGACTGGAAGCCGACCCCAACGTGGTTGGAAAAAGGCTAGGCAGATGATGATGAAAAATTGTTTATTATAATGTCGTTTGTTTTCCGCAAATAAACCTATTTTCTTTCTTTCTGTATTACTGCTTTTAACTTTTAAAACCTTCTACTGCCTTTTATTTTTTGTGTCTATCCATTGCTATTTCTGTAAAGTTTCTCATCCTATCTATATTTTGACGTATATGACATGACTTGTCACTGGCCAGTCGCGATATCAGTAGAGACACCGTCAGATTGATAGCCATGGCAACTCTGACGACCCTTGCGTGCGCACACGCGTGCCGCATTCGATTCAATCGCCATCCGACTCAAGCGTTTTTATCGATCTATTGATCCAGAAATCTATTACATATAACATGAGTGTAAGTAAATAAATTGATTGTTTACAAGTGCTATTTTTACCAGAGTTGACGTTTGAAATATTGCTGCTTTGTTGTCTAAGCGGCCTTCTAGGTAGTTATTATAACCTTGTATGTTCTAGAAACATTGTGATGATTGATGTATATTGTATTGTTTGTAAGGCGATGCACGTTATTTGGATCTACCTATAAACCAATGGGTTATTGTTCTATTTGACTTTAAGATTAAAACGCATTGGATATACATTGCGCATATAAATTCTCACTCCTACTAAGATGCATTGTGGCGCCAGCACCGTAAGGGGGTGCCTTTGCAGACAGGCGCGATGCGACAGTATCTTAGAACAATTTCTATGAAAATTTCATAATTCATTCATTTCATTTTAGGACCATGTCGCACTGTCTGCAGAACCCCTAATTGCGTAACACACTTTAAATTACAATCTGAATCATTTTGAAGGATATAATAATAATAATATTCCACAACTATCACACAACGCCGTCTAGTCTCAAGCTAAGCAGAGCTTGTGTTATGAGTACTAGACAACTGATAAACATACTTATATATTTCTAAATACATACATATATAGATAAATTACACCCAGACACAGAACAAATGATCATGCTCATCACACAAATATTTGTCCTGGGTGGGAATCGAACCCACGACCTCCGGCATAGCAGTCATAGTCACTGACCACTACACCAACAGGCCAGTCAAACTATATAGTCAAAGTATTACTAATCCATTGCTTCATTAGTGACGTGATTTCATATTTCTTTTAAAACCTTTGTTCAAGGAGAAGACCCTACAGGAAACTTCTTATACACTCAGTTATTCAATCGTAGATAAGATTTGCAGTGAAAATATTGCGAATAAACCTCTAATATGATCAGAATCAATCGATGTTTCGAAGTCGAATATCAAAAACATGAAACACGTAATCCATTTCACGTAAACACTTCCGGGCTATGTTCACAATATTATAAACAAATAGTAATCGGGTCGTGTTAGAAGGGTGCGTATGTCAATAAATTCACTCTAAAATAATTTGACTTGTAAACAGAATACCAGATCGAGGAGTTATGTTATAACGAATATGGACTTTATCTAGGTTAGGAGTCTAGTATAAATATGGTTTTGTAAGTATTATTGTGGAAATACGTAAGTTTATGCAGGGCTATTCTGTTATTCATTATATTACTAGCTTCCGCCCGCGGCTTTGCCCTCAAGGTATGTCTATCTCTATACCAAATTTCATCTAAATCGGTTCAGCGGTTTAAGCGTGAAGAGTTAATAGATAGACACACTTTCGCATTTATAATATTAGTATGGGTATCGGGTTTCTACGAACCCTGATATTATGTCATAAAATCATGATTAAAAACTGTCCTGTGGAGAAAATGGGCCTGTGACTGTACTTTGACTATGACTTTCCTATGGTTTAAAAGCATTACTAAACAGCACATCTACCAATCCGCACTGGGCCCGCGTGGTGGATTACGGCCCACTCCCTCTCACCGAGAGGAGGCCTGTGTCCCAGCAGTGGGAACATTATAGGCTGATTATGGTACTAAACAGCAAACGGTTTCGTTTAGTTTTTTGAAGCAGAAGGAACAATGAAAGACTGGCTGAAGGAACAAATCTATCCATCTATGCCATTATGGAAATCAATGAGTATGTTCTGTGTAAATAGAAGAAAGAAAGAAAAATTGTTTATCCTGCACAAACAAAACGCACATTACAAAAAAAAAAACATAAATAAAATACACACATACAACTAATATTCAGGCAAGTTTTGTGCAAGGACCTGGCACAAAGCTTGCCTGAATACTAACTGAATGCTTTGTGCCAGGGGCCAAAGACAATACAAATTAATTTGTGTTGCGACACTAGCAAATGACAACAATCAAAACAAAAACAAAATGGCGATTGTCAAAACAACCGAAATCAAAAATCTGGCTGTTTCTGATGAGCAACGTCACTTACGAACCGAAATAATAATAAACTTTTATTTATTTCGGTTGTATGTTAGTGTTATTTAACCACTACTTACTCAATAACTCCCTATTATCTATAATGTATTGTTGTTGATTGTCTTGTGTCTGTCATGCATGACTAATAATAGAATTTATATATATTTAATCTTCAATTGAATTTATTATATCAAATCGTTAGAATTTTATAATCATATTTGCATTGTATTATTTATTATTTAATAATTTGTATGCCTAAGTGGCTGATCATGGAATGAACATTATTTATTATTATATAATTATATAATGAACACCTGTATGTAGTGAACGTCTGATTCGCAGGTCAACAGTCGCATTTAGCTTTGAAATTATGCCTAAAAATTACTTATTAATTACTTATATTTGCTTACCATGATGAGAGAATTGCTTATTTCATAACTTAAAAGAATTAAAACAATTAAGGTTGACCAGCCATTCTGATATCAGAATGGCTGGTCAATCTCTGTAGAGTAGTAACTATGAGGAATTACTGAAATTTTCATGGGCGAAAGATTGCTTATCAATTGCTTATTTCACAATTTATAAGCCTAGACCCTGTTTATCCTCTCCTACGAGTTAAAAAGCCTCTGCGCCTGTTAAAATATGTGAGCAAACTGACGTATATTCGTACTTGTTGCTTTATTTTCTGTAATAACCAAACGGTGCCTAGTTCTAGATTGTTTGTAATCATATCATCTTCCTGCCCTTGTCAAATGTTACTTGGGGTCGGCGCAACATGCTTTATTCTTCCATTCTCCCCTGTCAGTCGTCACGCTATCGCTATCATTTACTCTTTTTTCCTTCATAATATCATTCCTCACACAATCCATCCATCGTTTCCTTGGTCTTCCTCTCCCTCTTCATCCATCAAAATGTATATTCATATTCGCACCAGACTCAGTAATTGAAAAAATATGAGCTATATATAGAAGATATACAGGGTGGAATTTTTCCATGTCACCTGGAGGGAAAGTAAGTACTGGAGATAGCAAATTTTACTCAAAGGAAACATTCCTTTATTTTTAAAAAGAAACAAATCTGCATTCACCGATTTTAAAAAATTCGCTTGCCACACTCGGGAATCGGACCGACTAAAGTTCTAAAAAATAACATCCTTTACTCACATACATCCTTTTGACTGTATACAGGGTGTCCCGTAACTCAACGTCAAGCCGGAATCGGGTGATAGGACAAATCATAATAGTTATCAGAAAAACATAAAAAACAAGTGTGAGGTGCGAGTCGGACTCGCACACGAACGGTTCCGTACCACAAAGGCTAAATTAAAAGTATGAAAAAAAAAAGGATTCTTTAGGAAAGTTGTTTGTTTACTTGAGTATAATCACGTGTATAAGGGTGAATATCCCCACAGCAAATTTTACGCGTCCACGTTGAGAATCGAGGTGTTAAATGATAGGATGTTTCTTATTTTTTTTTATAGTGAACTACGTAACTTGGTTCAATTAGGGCCACATTTTTTTTTTTATAAATGTGTATTTAAATAATCAGGAAAAAAAAAATCGCCTTGTAATTCAAGTTAGGTGGCATGTCCCAGCTCCATTTTTTGATATAATTGCATTCACCAAAGTAACAATTTGCTATACAATAAAAAATAAACAAGTTCGTTAGTGTATGCTTATGACACATTATCTAAAAACAATTAACTGTATTAGAAAATCTAATTTAAAAGCACAGGATACTCGATCAAAGTTTGTCCAAGCAAAAATCAAAATTTTGGTGGCACATATTCAACATACTGTAAAATGAAGTTTCGTGCGTGTGCGATCAATCGCGTTTTATTATTTCACACCTCTCAGTCATGCACCGGCACTTGCGTGTAACAGGTGTGTGATTAGTGCTCTGATTTTCCGCCAAAAACGTAAGTATCATCTTGGGTGGCACGGGGGACAAGAATTGTTCAATTTTTGGTGGATCGATTTGCTGTTAATTTTAAAGTGTTTTAATAGTAAGGTACACATTATAGGTAGTGATTTGGGTTACGCATAAATCAGTGATATTAAATAAATTGTAACTTAAAACCCCTATTTTTAAAGATTTTTTTTATATCTGGTTTCAATGTTGGTGGCTCAATTTTGGTGGTTTTGGTGGCGTTTTCACGACACCAAAATTGAAAACTAGCCACCAAGTTTTAAGTATATACTGTAAGTATTGTTTGTACATATAAAGCCAGTTTTTAAGTTGCAAGTCAGTTTGATTAGCAAATAAATAAATATTATGTACAGTCGCCAGCACATCAGGTTACCCCACATTGACCTTGAACGCGTTATGCGCGCAACAGCGAGAATCGTGCGAAAGAGATATATAGCTTTTTGTCTGTTCTTACTTGTAATGTTTCGTGCTGCAGTGCGTACGTGAGGGTGTGTGCGTATGATCGTCGTGGTGTAGAATAAAATACTGTGCGATAAGAAATAGCGTAGCAGGTTGAACACTTGAATCGAATCGAAATAATGGCCATGCGATCGAAATAATATAAAAGCAGGCGGCCGTGGCCCGCGCAATGCCTAAATAGTATGAAAGCTTATAATCAATATTTTTTATTTAAATGATCTTTTAATTACTTAATCCTTCATTTTTACGTATTTGTCGGAAAATTACGTTAAGTAGGTATTACCTACTCATATTACATTTAACCTGGTAGGTAAGTACGGTATACACTGTTACACAATTAATTAGCGAAATTTGACGCTCTCGATGAATATTGTTAAGTAGACAGGTAGGTAGGTTTAATCTGAAGTCAGAAAAACATTTCTTTTTTTAAATTTCAAGCAGGGTTTAATGACCTTTTCCGGGTTTTGTTACCTACTTACTGACGGGCTGGCGATGGCGGTCACCTGTTTTAGCGCGTTCTTATTGATAGCTGCGCCAGTTATTAACTTTTGTAGTTACTTACCATCATTTAACTATTTTTATAATACCTATTGTATATGTTATTGTTCCAAAATAAACGATTTTTAAAAGCTTTTATTATTATTGACTTGTATGTATGTGAAGGTGGACTCTTGAAAGTTAAATTTGACCCACTTCCCGGTATCCGATTAAGCTGAAATTTTGCATGCATGTATAAATCGGATGACAATGCAATATTATTATGACATAGAGCTAATCTGATGATGGAGCTGGAAGGTGGCGATAGGAACTCCCTAATTAACTGACGCAAGCTCATCGAGTTTGGGCTCGTTTAATTCGTCTTGACGAGTACTTTGATACTATATGGTAACCAGGGTCTGATGATGGAGCTGGAAGGTGGCCATAGGAACCCGTAATGAAACCACGCAACCCTATCGATTTTGGGCTCGTTTAGTTCGTCTTAACGAGTACTTTGATACAACATAGTAACCAGGGTCTGATGATGGAGCTGGAAGGTGGCCATAGGAACTCCGTTAATAAACGACGCAACCCCATCGAGTTTGGGCTCGTTTGATTCGTCTTGACGAGTACTTTGATACTACATGGTAACCAGGGTCTGATGATGGAGCCGGAAGGTGGCCATAGGAACTCCGTAATTTAACGACGCAACCCCATCGAATTTAGGCTCGTTTGATTCGTCTTGACGAGTACTGTGATACTACATGGTAACCAGGGTCTGATGATGGAGCTGAAAGGGGGCCATAGGAACTCCGTCATTAAACAACGCAACCCCATCGAGTTTGGGCTCGTTTGATTCGTCTTGACGAGTATCTTGGTTGGCGCGAATATGCAACTCCAACAAATTTGGGAAAAAAGTTCGTTCCGTTTGTTATGAATGTGGATTATGTCTGATTGATTAGATGGATGACCCAATGCCAAGATGAGCACGTGCCGAGGGCTGAATGGTATGAGGGTGTATAAACATTTCATATCGCCAACGTTGCGCAGTTTTTTTTGCTTTCCTACAATAAATGGGTATCAAATGAAAGGTGAGAATACGAATGCGAGTTAAACTCCGTTGCTCCAATCCGTCTGCAATTTTGGTGTACTGGGGTTTTTGGAGTCCTCGATTATGATATTAAGGTCGAATTGTTCGTGTCTGTAGCATCGGTTGGTTAACTTTTACTTGTGTAATTTGGTGAGATTGGCGTCAACAGCATTGGTTTGCAACCTGTCTAGGAGAATGATAACTCCAAAATGAAACCTGGAACTGTGTTTCGTAAGGCAGAAGTAAGCTTCCAGCTGAAATAAGTGGCGCATTCCTCCAAACACTCAAGTCAAGGTGAGGCCATGCCGAGGACTGAGTGGCATCAAGGTGTAACATGATGTCGTGAATGAGATGAACAGACTGAGAAACCTGTCCAGTAACTAAAAAGTAAAAAATAAATTAAAAGTAGAAATCTTTTTTTAAAACAAGCTTTTATTTCAATGCGCTAAAAATAATAAAATAAACTTTTCCTTTAAAACTTTTACTATCAACTTTTAACGTCATTACACAACTGATATGATATAAAAGCTTGTCGCGAGGTTTACCTGTGTGTTACAAATAAATTAAATAACATGTGATCTGATTGATTTTAATTTTATAAATTTTCAAACTAAGTAAATACGAGTACCTACTTAAATCTCACGACAAGCTTTTTTTTAACGGGCGGTGAGTCGGTGACGTTTTTTTAAGTAGGAAATAAATATGCCGTCGGTCGGGGCCCCCTGTATAACAGATACGGCGGTAGCTACCCCACTGCTTTTGGCGCCATAACTACACAACCGATCATCATGGAATTTTGCATACCTACCAATCAGAAAAGGACATAAGATATTATGTTCCTACAGGAACGCGTGTGAAACCCTGGAAAAATATCAAAATAAAATGCGGAATAACAATCACAATCTTTTTAATGTTAACCATAAATATAATTGAAAACACACAAATACCTACCTACTTTAAATTAAAATATACTTACAACAAAGTTTATAAAACCAAACTATACCATAGATAAGATAAGATAATTTATTTGCGTAAAACATGGTATACACAGGTGTTAATAAATCATACAAGTTTTGCTTAAAAATTAAAGCATGCAAACTTCACAAATAAACAAATTTGAATTTATAAACATTATAATTTATGTTAAAAAAATCCTTAATATTATAGAAATCATTTTCATTCAGCCATTTACATAGTTTAATTTTAAATAACCTACAATTTAATATTTTTATTTATTTAATTAGGTAATAATAAACATGCTTCACATAAAAGTTCCTGTAACATAATACGTCAATAAAGATTTTTTTTTTTTTAAATGCCTAACACATCTCGGGGCCCTTTGGAAGGCGTTATTATTATTAAGTATACTTAGATTAAAAACAAGTAGATAATATTTATTTTACACAAACTTACATCCACCAATGCCTACCAAGCAAAATCAAATGCGGTAGCATTCTGCCGGGTCAGCGGGATTGCCCGAAAGGGTTACCGCTGGCCCGGAACATAAAGGGCTAAGGAAGGAACACGGGTGGGTTTTAGTCAGTAAGAGTCTGACACTCCCTTCCGCTCCACCCAGAGCGGGAGGGGTCATTTGATGATTTCCCATCCGCAAAACAAAAAAAGTAATTTAAAAAAATTAAACCGACTTCAAAAAGAAATTAACTCAAAATTATGAAATAACTTTAATTTCGGAAGTCGGTGTCTTGGGATCTGTATTTTAGTTTTATGCCACCGACTTCCGAAATTAAAGTTATTTCATAATTTTGAGTTAATTTCTTTTTGAAGTCGGTTTAATTTTTTTAAATTACTTTTTATTTCGTAATTTTTAGTTTTTGCACTAGTATTTGACCAAGGTTTTGAGATGTTTTCCCTTTGACACTACACCCGTAGCTCTTATCAATAAGCCAGGCCGTCACACTTACACGTATTAGTCCATATCTTGAAAATTACTGAATCGATCTTGATGAAACTTGCACTGTTCCCTAAGTTGAAGAAAATGTAAGCCAATAAAAAAAAAATGGTCACGATCCGATTAATAGTTCCGGAGATATGCGTGGACAAACATACATACATACATACATACATACATACATGCATACATACATACGTCTATGAAATTTTGTATATTTGTTTGGAAGCCCTAATAGATCATCATATGTGAATATAATGCAATTCCAATAATATTACATACATACGTATCGAATTGATAACCTCCTTTTTTTTGAAGTCGGTAAAAAAAAAATGCGGTAGCATTTGATTGCCAAGTAAAAATAAGCTTTTACCCAGATTCGTATAATTTGACTGGGCTGTGGTCTGGCACCCACTGTCCACTGGTGGCACGGCACGACAAGGGATTTTTGTAATACTTACAGATGATCTCGAATCTAATTAAACACTGTTAACAAAAACATTTCATTAATACGTCACAGCCTGCTTTGGTTTCCTTCGGCACGTTCTGGCATGCCGCATTGTGAACGCTAATCACGATAAAATAAGATTTCAAATCATTTGCGCTTCCTAAAATTCCTTGTCGTGTCATGCCGCCACGACAGTGGGTGACGGCCCAAACTTAAATTATCACTAACAATAGTAAAGGACAAATTCTCAAGAATTTAACAATGATGCGAAAAGAAGTATACAATTTCAATATTATAGCTACGTCTGTGACCTGCGCCTGGGTCATTTGAATTTTCTTAGCAGGGCGGCGGTATTTCTTTCCGACGTCCTTCAGGCGCCTCCTGACTGTGTCCATTGATATCTAAAACAAAGAAAATTTTGTCAATTTCAATACTTACATGGGATTCTTTGTTATGAGAAATTATACGGGCTAACTTAACTAATTTGCATTCGCGATTTATTTGCCAAAAATCGTTAACAAAAATGACTTTATGGAAAAATAACTTTAAATCCTACACAATAAAGTTCAGTTTACGCTACAACTTTAACTTTTTCAATAGTGCTAGTCACTCTGAAATCAACTTAATTACCATTAAAATAAAGTTGATATTTCTTTAACTTGAAATAATATTAGCTGAGTCTGGCCGCGCGGTATGCATAAAACCGGAAACATTATTTTGTCTATCAGTGTGGGTCCTGAGTGACAGCGCACCGCGTATGACGGATTGCGGAGCGGATTTACTCGTCGATAACTGTCCTTAGTGCATGCGGGAAATTGATGCGTGCGCGCATGTTTAGTTACGCGTCCATTTAACTTAGGCCATAATAATGTCGATATCAAAACTCAAACGTTTACAATATTTAGAAAGAAGCAAGAAGAAGAAGAAAAAAAAGCAAAAAAAAAGAAGACTAAGAAGTTTAGATTTAGATTTTTTCTTTACCGATGATATATAAGAACGTATGCGCTTAGAGACGATTTTGTATGAAATGCGTGCATTCAGGGTCTCCGAATCTGAATTCCTGATCAGGAAACCGGACGTGTGCGACCGGCCTAATGCGCCGTTCATTCCGCCTGCGCGGTGCGCCGCCTTCACTCAGGCAAGACGCACACTTAGGGAGTAGGTATTATTTTAATCAATTTTGTTATTATTTTTAAGGAAACCATGTTTTATGTTAGTGATGAATAAGCTAAGGTGATAGGTAAGTGTGATTACAAGCTACACATGGACTCACGCTGTAAGAAGTTGAGGTTACTCGTGTGCTCAGAAAAGGATCGGCAGAGTGTGCAGCGACCATAGCCGCATCGTCTGCCGCCCCGCAGTGGCTCTCGCGTAAAGTTGGCGGTGGTGGGCTTCAATGCTTCCACTTTCTTCCCACCGCCGAAGCCCGAAGTAAACTGTTCTTTTCTGGAACGAAACAAATAGCTTAGTTTATTTGCCCACGATTACTCAATTACTATAAGGCAAAGAGGCCCTTGATTTTAAGCCACTTTTACCTACATCTAATTTTCTCTTGGCTCTGACACTATAAAGCCCTGTTTTATAGGGTTCCGTACCCAAAGGATAAAAACGGGACCCTATTACTAAGACTTCGCTGTCTGTCCGTCTGTCTGTCACCAGGCTGTATCTCCAGAACCGCGATAGTTGTCGCAGTTGAAATTTTCACAAATTATGTATTTCTGTTGCCGCTATAACAACAAATATTAAAAACAAAATAAAATAAATATTTAAGGGGGGCCCATACAACAAACGCGATTTTATTGCCCTTTTTTGATCGATATCAATAGGTAGTGGTAACAGGTAGGCACATGAAATATTCACAAAATACTCAGTTGTATTTTTACTTTAATAATAAGTAATAAAATTAAAATAAAATAATAAATTTAAGGGGGTCTCCATACAACAAACGTGTTTTTTTCGGCGTTTTTGCCTTGTGGTACGGAACCCTTCGTGTGCGAGTCCGACTCGCACTTGGCCAGTTTTTTATGTTCTGTATGCCTAGGCGATCGTTACAATTTCATTATATTGTGTAGCCTATGTAATCTTCTTTCGTATTAAGTAACAACATTTATCCTATCTATAATAAAAAAAACTTTCTAGAACATTAATTTACTAAAATCGAACTTTGGCATGTTTTCATTACATAAACAAAATTCTTTCTATCTCTAAATCCGTTGACCGATTTACATCTTAATTCAAACGGGAATATCATTTTTAAACATAATCCTCTCATTTGACACTAAAATCACGCAAATATTCCTATAAACAAAAAATCACGTTTTCAATTTAAGTAGATACAAGTTACGTAACTATTCTGCCTATAATTTTTCTTCACATTAACCCTGCGTTCCGAGTTAGGAAATAATCGATGTGAGCGTGCTTAAACCCGTACCGAATTAGCGTGAGCGCGATAACGATGTCCCGTGAATCGTCATAGATGACGTCATGACATGCGCCATCTTGCGATAACGCCGACCCTAGAATAATATCACCGTGAGCGCTGTCAAAAATGACAGTGTGTGTGTGAGGATGTGTCAGTGTGTGTTTTGTTTAGATTTGCATCTTAACATAAAATTAAACTAACGTGGCATTTTCGAACCTAACCTAACCTAACCAAAGAAGAAGAAATGTGGTGTTTAGGAAATAGGTACTGTGTAATAATATCGTTTTTACATTGAGTAAGCACTGTGAGCGCGTTCACGGGGGCGCGGGCGTTCCGAATTGTGGACAGCTCTCAGCTGTCATAATCGTAATACCTAAATCGGAACGCATGTGAGATGATGTGAGCGCTGTGAGCGATTATAGCTAATTCGGAAAGCGGCCTAAAATTCTCAAAAATTGCTGTCAGATACCTACTACGAATACTATTAAAAACGATATTCCTATTCTATCACTTTTAATAACATTCACTATTCGCACACCCGGCGTTCGTTGCATAATTGCGTAGGTACCGGTAAACGCGGGTTACTTTAGCTCTGGGGGGGAACTTTGGGTCAATACAAAAAAGGGTTTTCTATTTTCTATTGTTGTATAGGGCTACATTGGCTCAATGCATTTAAAATATTGTTTTTGTGTCGACAAAATCTGCAGGTCAAGTCAAACTAACCCTCTTCAAAGAACAACATTGGCTCAAAAGTAAAAAAAAAGAAAATATACACATACCTACCTATATTTTGTAAAACAAATATTTAAAATGCTAAGAAATCCACCATAATCCCTACTATCAAAGGGTTTCTAAAAAAAAAGTAATTAAACCAAATTCAAAAACTCAAAATTGTGAAATAACTTTAATTTCGGAAGTCGGTGTCTTGGGATCTTTATTTTAGTTGTAGTTTTTTGCCACAGACATCTGAAATTAAAGTTATTTCACAATTTTGAGTTTTTGAAGTCGGTTTAATTTTTTTTAAATTACTTTTTTATTTTGATATTTTTAGTTTTAAGTAAAAACTGGAATATTTGTTTGTAATAAGTAGGCAATAGTTTTGTTTTAAATATTGCACTAGAATTTGACCAAGGTTTTGAGATGTTTTCCCTTTGACACTACACCCGTAGCTCGTATCAATAAGCCAGGTCGTCACACTTACACGTATTAGTCCATATCTTGAAAATGACTGACTCGATTTAGATGAAACTTCCACTATTCCCTAAGTTGAAGTAAATGTAAGCCAATACAAAAAAAATGGTCACGATCCGATTAATAGTTGCGGAAAAATGCATGGACAAACATACTATTACATTATACGTCTACAAAATTTTGTATATTTGTTTGGAAGCCCTAATAGATTGTCATATGTGAATATAATGCAATTCCAATAATATTACATACATACGTGTCGAATTGATAACCTCCTTTTTTTTGAAGTCAGTAAAAGATGAAAAAATTAGCTAAAGTAACCTGCGTTTACGGTATTTACTTTAAAATCCAATCACTACTACTGCCGGACGATTCTGTAAAAATCTCACCGTGAAAACTTAGGTGATGTGAGTTTGTTTTTGCTAGGGATTGACACTATTGACAGCTCACTCCACGCTCACTTCACCTAAGTTTTCACGGTGAGATTTTTACAGAATAGCACCGCTGGAATAACTTTTGTTTAGAATGTTCCATGACCAAGGGCTGATTTTTCAATCGACAGATAATTTTTGTTTTAGAATATCATTGGTTATTGTAATAAAATTGACATCTGACAGTTTTTGTAAGTATTGAAGAAATTGTCAAAAATTCAATATTATTCCTCCAATAGTAAAAAATTGGCTGGCTAAAAAATTAACTGGCGTTGGAAAAATCAGCCCTAAATGGAATCAAAAACAATAAGTTCATCGAATTATGCTCACATAACTCTGAATTTAAGCTTTCACGGTTACCTACCCTACAGCGCGCACCCATCATTAGGAAAGAACCGCCCCTAAGACGACCTACTGACCCAAAGAGATACCTACCTACCTATCCCTTCTATTAATTCGAAAATTCTATAGAAAAACACCATTGACACATTTTTTCAATACTAACCTTTGTTTATTTTATTTCACTTTAAAAATTATAAATACAAAAAATATTACTCACCGTTATCGTCGTCTACCGACAAATATCAATCACCCGGCATGATCCACTCAAAAACTTTGGTAAAAATAATTAAAAAACGCAGTCAAAAATGTCTGGGGACAGAAGACATCCCGCCCGGCATACAACGCACAGTACCACACAACACGACTCCAAGTGACGTACTGAATAAACGTCAAACGATCTCGGGAGCGGTGGGTGTGGCTTATTCCTAGTGAGACATGATAATTGGCTGCCAATTCTTAGTATGTGCAACCATTGGGCAATTTTAGAAACGTTGAAAACTCCACCAATCATAGCAAGGATACTTTCTTTCTAACACTATACGACGCGTCGTAGTTATAGATATGTATAGAGTTTACATTGATGTGCTGCCGTCTGTACCTACTTGGCAGTACCTAAGTGGTCTATTATTATAAGGACCTAGCTTCATGTTTTTAGAAATAGCTTCATATTTTCGGACTGACCGACTCCTTGACAATTTAAAAGTGCCTGTTAATGGTTTAATTGAAATAAATGCTTTGAGTTTTAGTTTGACCTACTAATGACCAAGTTTCTTATCATTATATTTTTATTTTGTTGCTTTTTAGAATGCCAAAACAGACCACCGAAGAACCGAAGAGAGGCTGCTTAAAAAGAGAATGGCAGAAAGAAGAATAATAATAAATAATAACAATAATATTAATGCAGTCATGCATGTAAAGCGAGGGGAGATTATGGAATCCGAGGGAATTCAACTCTCCGATTCCATAAGCCTCAGATCCCTCTCCTCATCCGAAAGCTATAAGTATTTGGGTATGTCGGAAGCGTTAGGCATCAACGATGCTGACATGAAGCAATCGTTGAAGGAGCGCTTCTTTTGTCGTCTGAAGAAGGTATTAAATAGTCTTCTTTCGGGCGGTAATAAGGTGCGCGCCTTCAATGGTTGGGTCATGCCGGTTTTGATGTACTCTTTCGGCATACTCAAATGAACTCAGACCAAACTCGACGCCCTGGATAGAAGAGTCCGTACACTACTGACCGCAAACCGGATGCATCACCCACGATCATCGGTGATGAGACTGTATATCCCGCGGAAGTGTGGGGGTCGAGGCTTTTTAAATGCGAAGACCCTCCACAACCGCGAGGTGTGCAGTCTCAGGGAATATTTTTTAAAAGCCGAAGTGGGTATGCACCGTGATGTGGTCGCAGTGGACAAGAAGCTCACCCCGCTCTCCATGGCAAAAGAGAACTGGCGCAAACCTGTAGTACTTTCTACTGATGACCGTAAGAAGGTATGGCAAAGCAAGGAGCTTCACGGGCGCTTCTATCGGGCTCTTCATGAGCCCGGTGTAGACTTCTTAGCGTCCGTATCCTGCCTACGTTTTGGTGACCTTTTCGGGGAAACTGAAGGTTTTGTCTGTGCAATTATGGACGAAGTTATCTTAACGAATAACTACCGGAGACATATTATGAAGGACGGGACGGTTGACGTGTGTCGGGCATGCCATTGTCCGGGTGAGTCTAATAGGTAATAGGTAATAGGTAATACGGGCTGGTTTCCGCAACTCCACGACAAAGCGCGTATTTTGCGTACGGGTGGGAAAATCGACTGTTATTCGATCCACCCCAGCTCCTCAAGGAAGGCCAGCAACGTCTTGATGTTACTGACCGTCTCACGTAGGGT
Organism: Oligia fasciuncula; assembly: GCA_963082905.1. NCBI lineage: Eukaryota > Metazoa > Arthropoda > Insecta > Lepidoptera > Noctuidae > Oligia > Oligia fasciuncula. The sequence goes on from OY720411.1 coordinate 9,519,704, forward strand.
ACCTGGGTTACCGAAGTACTTTGCCCTGTACGTGGCGACTACCGGGCAGTTTAGCAGCACATGTGCCGCTGTCTCGTCATCCTCCATGCAGGCTCTGCACAGCGGACTGTCTGTTACTCCTATGACATAGAGGTGTTTATTAAATGACCCGTGGCCAGTTAAAGCTGCAGTAACTATACGCAGCTTTTGCTTGGTTAGACGAAGAACCTGTTTCGTGAGGCGGGCGTCCAATGCGGGAAGTGCTTCCCTAGCCTGCCTGCATTCTCCTTGATCCGTCCAAAGTTTGTCGTGCTTGTCTCTGGTGCGTTTCCTTACCAGAGTGCGTAGAAACCCGAAGGGGAGTGGCGCGATGGGCTCAGGTCCCACCGGTGCCATGCTCGACCCTCTCCTGGCAAGCTCGTCGGCTGCATCGTTGCCCCGCGAGCCGCTGTGTCCCTTGATCCATTGAATGGTTACTTTATTGAGGTTACCCACCTGATTGAGGCGCTGGTGACACTCGTATATTAGCCCAGAGTCAACTGTGTAACTGTTCAGCGCTTGCAGAACAGCCATACTGTCTGAGAGTATGCGGATTGAGTGGTCCTTCACTTCTCTGGCCATAATGGCTGAAGCGGCCAGAGTAATACCCATGCACTCGGCCTGGAACACTGTGTTGTGAACCCCCAGTGGAGTGGCTATATGTATGTTGAAATCCTCCGAGAAGATTCCAGCACCTGTTCCACTACCTGTTTTGGATCCATCTGTGAAGATACGCAGCTCTGCAGGGCTTAGCCCCTCGCATCGACGATCCTCGTGGAGTTGGATCTTGTATTTTTTATCAAAGATAAATTGTTTGGGTACCTTGTCGTTAATAGCTTTTGTAATGGGGAGCTCCTTGTGAAGTTCCTCAAGCAACATGGTGTGTTGTGTAGAACTCTTACCCCAGAGATTTAGTGTGTTAAGACGTACTGCCGCCATCATCGCTTCCTGCTGTATGAACAGATGAAGCGGTGGGATTCCCAGGATGGCTTCAACTGCTGCAGTCGGGGTAGTCCTCATGCAGCCTGTAGTCGCCATGCAGGCTAGCCTTTGTATGCGTTGTAGTTTGTTGGCGGCTGTAACTAGCTTGGTGCGGGGCCACCAGACCACAGCCCCGTAGGTGATCATGGGGCGGATCACTGCGGTATACAGCCAAAGTGTTATTTTAGGGGATAGGCCCCACTTCTTACCTATCATTCTCCTGCACTGCCAAAAGGTTATGCAAGCCCTATTCAGTTTGTTGTCCAGATGACTGCTCCAGTTTAACTTACTGTCTAGTGTCACTCCGAGGTACTTGACTTCGTTGGTTAACTGGAGTTCAGTGTCGAACAGTTTAGGTAGACGAAAAGGGCCTAAGGCCCGTTTATGAGTAAACATGACCAGTTCAGTTTTAGTGGGGTTAACTGAAAGGTCGAATTCCCTGCACCATCTCTCTACTATACGTAGCGCTTGCTGAGTAAGATTGCATACCGTGCCCGTTACCTTCCCCGAAACCAGGATGGCGAGGTCGTCAGCGTATCCTACTGTGTAATAGCGGTTGGCGTTGAGTTTGGTGATGAGGTCATTAATCACCAGATTCCATAGAAGGGGGGACACGACCCCACCCTGGGGGCACCCTCTGGCTATCATGGCCATCTGCTGCTCTCCTTCAAGGCGAACCACTCGTTTGCTTAGCATGCTTGTGATCCAGTCCGTTAGTACCTGTTCTACTCCATGCCTGGAGAGGGCGCTGCTGATACTGGAGAAGTTGGTTTTGTCGAAGGCTCCTTCGATGTCTATAAATGTGCCCAGACAAGTGCCTTTCTGATGAATCGCTTCCTCTATCTGGCTGACCACCAGATGAAGGGCAGATTCAGTCGACTTACCTGAGCTGTATGCATGTTGGTTACCGTGTAACGGTATAGTCTTCAACGCACCATCCCTCAGCTCCCTATCGCACAGCTTTTCCAGAGTCTTTAGTAGAAAAGAGGTCAGGCTGATTGGTCGGTGGGATTTGGCGTTTGTGTAGTCACCCTTACCTGGCTTAGGGATGAATATTACTTTCACTTCCCTCCATCCTTTAGGAACGTATCTAAAGGCCAGGCACGCTCTCAGTAAAGGCAGCAGTTTCATGGCGACAGAGATGCCCCCCCACTGTAGTAAGGCTGGGAATACTCCGTCAGGACCAGCTGCCTTAAAAGGATGGAAGCTCCGGATGGCCCATTGGAGTTTCTCCAACGTGATCATCCTGTTAGCGTAAAACCAATCATTATCTGATGGTGTCTGAACTACATCCTGCCAGTCAATTACCTGTGTGAAAATGCATCCCGGGAAGTGAGTTTCAATGAGGACGCGTCTCGTTTCTTCTGGCGAGGATGTTAGTGTGTTGTCAGGTTTACGGAGTGTAGCGGGTCCAGGTGCATACTGTTGCGCTAGAACCTTCCTTACTCTGTTAGCTTGCTGGCAAGATTCGATGCTGCCACAGAATTTGCGCCATCCCGTTGTACTCCTGAACCTGATGCATTTTTTGTAACTGGATTTGGCTGCGTAATAGTTATCCCAGTCCTCATCCGCACAAGTGTTCATGGCTCTATTCAGAGCCTTTCTTACCTTACCGCGCTTGCGCTCCAGCTCAGCGCCCCACCAGGGTTGTTTGCCCGGTGTGCTGCGAGGGGTGGTCTCTGGGCAGGCAGTATGGTAGCTGTCTATCATTGATTTAGTAAGGTGACTTACTTGAGCTTCAATCTGTGTCGGATCCGCAAATATTATCGGATTGTTTGGTGTCGCCAGCTTTGATTCAAGGCTGCGTGCGTAGGTGGCCCGATCCGTGTTGCGCGGATTGCGTCGCGGTTGTGTAGGTGGGACACAGACCTGGATGTCGAAGCGGATCCACCTGTGATCAGAGCAGGAGGCCTCCTTGGAGACATGCCACCCAGTGATAGCTTCCGCCGCTCCCTCTGTTGCCAGAGTGAGGTCAATAATTGTGCGGCTTCGCCTGGTTACGAACGTTGGTTCGGAACCCGTGTTTAGTAGGGTCAGGTTAGTGGAGAATAGATAGTCTACCAAGGCCTTACCCCTTTCATTTTGCGTGTCCATACCCCACAGTTGATGGTGAGCGTTGGCATCGGCCCCAACGACGACGTCAAACTCGCACCTCTCGCAGTGACTCACAAGGCGGGCGAAGTCGTGCGGGGGCGGCGCCTCCACCTCGGGCATGTATACCGAGGCGAAGACGATCACCACCTCCGTGGCGTCATCACGCTGTATTAGCAGCTTTGCTGCAGAGACATCTCTGCAACAAAAATCGGTTAAGAGCTGTGTTTTGAGGTTACCCGTGATATAGATGCACGACCTGGGATGGTCGTGATCTGTGGTGACCAGGAGCTTACCACCAAGATTGGAGAGTCCTTGTATACGGCCTGCCCTTATCCACGGCTCCTGGATCAAGGCAATGGCCGTGTGCTGAACCTCCAGCCACTTGCGAAGCTGAGCCGTCGCGGTTTGACTGTGGTGGAGGTTTGCCTGGAGGATTTTACACGACGAAAGGGACGCCATCGCTGGCCAGCCCCTCCTCGTCCCCCTCTAGTCTGAGCCCGGCAAACAGGTCGCCCGCGTCGAAGCCGTCACCCCCCTGGGTCGAAGCCGGGGACAGGATCATGTCGTCCAGCTCCGTACCAGATGAAGGGACGGCGTCCTCGGTGGCGGCAGCAGGGGCGGCCGACCCCGCCGGAGCAGGTACGGTCGCAGATGCCTCCGGGTTGTCTGTAGTGGGAGATGACTCCCCCACTGGTGTCTGCAGCTGGTCTGGCAGTTCTGGCACCTCGCCGAAGGTTCCCGTGGCGGGGTCCCATCCTTGAGGGGCGTCCGTGAACCTTCCGTTCCGACCCTGGAACTTCACGTACACCGCTCCCAGTCCAATTGAGAGACGGCGTCCGGCCTCCATCAGGGTCGGGATCTGATCCACAGGGACGCCGACCACCACAAACCATTGCTCAGCCTGCTTGTCGGCAAAATGTAGCACCCACCTTTTGAAGTCGACCCAGGGATTCTGGTAGCTGAGGGCGCGGCCAATATTGGACGACTCACCATACACCCCCTGCTCGTCTGGGATCAGGATGCCACATCTCGTGCGTTTTTGAATCTCCGCCTGACTCTTGACCACCAACGAGATGTTATTAGGGAGAGAAAGGTCGGAGACTGTTTTCCGTAGCCAGGCTAAGGTGTGGTCGTTACCGCACCACAGTTTCACGACACCCCCGGCGACCAGCGGCTTGGCGTTGAACGTCGGCCCCGGAGTGTCTGGTTTAGGGGAGCAGGCCTCAAGGATTATCTGCCTTTGGATGGCAGCGAGTACCTGGTCCGATACTTCCCTGCTGAGAAACCCGGTGCGTTCGCAGGTAATCGCGACGTCCAGGGTTGCGCTGGCAGCTTGGGCGTAGCTTTTTTGTGGGACCCGTTTGGATTGATCAAGCCGCGGCCGCTTATGCTCTCCCCGAGGTGTTGAAGTCTCGTTGAGAGCTCGCTTGGCCGTGGTCTGATCCTTCCAATCGGGTCGCTGTGTCTCGGAGTTACCTTGTACAGGCTGATCCTTCGAAACGCCGGTTGGCGGCTGGCTGGGCGCGGGTCGGCTATTGCCGGCCCCTACCTGCGACCGCTTTCCGGCGGCGAAGTTCAGCTGGCCGCTAGACGGTTTGACCGGCCCAGCGGCAGTGGCCTGCTTCTGACGACTGCCTTTACCAAGCAGCCTGCGTTCCTGTCTTCTCTCCTTCCTCGTCAATCTCTCCCTCTGCTTGCTCTGAGATGAGGAAGCTGGTGGACCTGAGGGGTCAGTGCGGGGGCATCGGGCTTGTTGAGTGCCTTTTTTACCCTTGCCCTTGCGTTTCTGCACTTGCCAGGCACGTGAGAACGCGTCCTCAATGCAACCGACCGTCTCCGTTTGACCGGTGACGGTCGCCTGATGGGAGGTGGGTTGAGGGGATAGCGGAGAAGGAGGGTGTTTGTCAGGACGCCCGTCGCCGGTGTTACCCGACTCCGAGGTCTGTGTGGAGAGGGTCAGACCGGCAGTGGTATAAGTCGTCGCCTTAGTCTTCACCTGAGTTTTTGAAGGGTCGGTACTGGTCCCAGTCAGCGCCGACGTCCTTTGTTTGTTTTGGGACTTTTTGGTTTTGGTCTTGGCTGCGGTTTTTGCCACAGCCGGACCTGCACCCGCGCTAGTACCCGCAGTGTGAGCTGCAGGATCACTAGGGGCGAGGGAAGTGCAAGCACCTCCCTTGGGAGTCTCATTGGCTTTCGCCTCCACTCCGGTTGGTTGGTTGTTAACTGGCCTTAATTTATCCATGTTACAGTTTTTTAAAAATTTTCATCTCTCTGGCTTCCCACCCTCCGTGGAGCCCGCACCTGGGAACGTCTCACTACAAACTAGCTCGAACGTTAGGACTACCAGAGAGATATAGGTGCGCAAGGCTGGCTTACAGTGCGACATCGGGTGCTCGATCGGGTTGGCGTGGAAGGTTCAAAGGGCCAAACCCCCTACGAACTGATCAACCCTCACTTACACCGTCAGCATGACCTTTACCCACCGCTTTGGCCGCTCAAGAACGACCTCAGCGGACCTCACGCACCTCGCCTGTGGCCCTCTGACGGGACACCATGACCATTTCCCTACCCCCGGCTATTGGGTAGGGCCACCGTTTCGCTTGAAATCCAGACCAAAGGGGGCGTGTTGCCTTACGGGCACATTACAACCAGAGCCGCTCGGCTCAACCCCCCAGGACTCCTTCATCCCCGCTTACGGCGCTCAACTGCGCAGGTCCTAGCGCAGGTGACTGCTTACTCCTACTCGCCATCAGCTGACTTTAGTGATAGGCGGGCCCGCCACCACCCAGTCACAGGGGGTCGCGGTTAGGAGTGGAGATTGGGACATTGGAGGTGGAAGGAATAAGGATGTGGGTGGGATGGAGTGTAGGAGGATTGTGAGAGTTGGGGCAGGAAGATGAAAGACGGGAGTTAATGGGGTAAAGGGAACTAGGCTAAGGATGCGCTGACGCCTGGTGGTTTTTGTTGCGTCTGTTTCATAAGGAATCAGACCAATAACGGGGTGGCAACCTCGGGAAGGTGCATCCACCAGACTTGCCTTGAGGATCTACACGACCGTTGCGCTCTCCCTCAAGACCCCGCCACCCTACCGCCTCTGAAGGAGGCGGCAAGGTAGGCCTGCATCTATACTACCAAGCAAAGCAAAGCAAAGCATGTCGTTGTGCAACCGCAAAAGCATAAATACAGACCCCCCCCCCGGGTGAGTCTATCAGACATATTATATCTGGTTGTTCTCGTCTGGCTAACGGCGAGTACTTGCACAGACATAACCAAGTAGCTAGGATTATTCACCAGCAACTTGCTTTGAAATATAAACTTGTGGATTCTGAGATACCGTACTACAAGTATGTGCCCGATCCAGTTCTTGAAAATGTACTGGGATCGGTCTATCATTACTGACAGGACTATTGTTGCCAATAAACCTGATATAGTAGTGATAGACGAGATAATGATTGTCGATGTTACCATTCCATGTGACGGGAACCTCGTGAAAGCTGAGAAAGAGAAGCAAATTAAATATCTCGACTTGGCACACGAGGTTGTTGACATGTGGAATGTGAGCTCGGCTATCATTGTGCCGATTGTCGTATCGGCCAATGGACTGATGGCCGAAAGCCTCGATTAACATCTATCGAGGCTCTCGTTAGGCGGTTGGGTCAAGGGCCTGATTCAGAAGGCAGTACTCCTCGATACGGCTCGCATTGTGAGGAGGTTCCTGTCTCTGGAGCCCTAACCACCGGTAGCTTGGACCCTGCTCCCGACACCGGCATATCGCAATTTTTTTATATTTTTAAATGTTTTTTATACTTATTTTATATTTTAGAAATATTTAAAAATACAATAAAATAAGATTATGTTACTTGAATAAAGGAAATAATACATTTTATTTGACATAAAAAGGTAAGTACACAAATACAGAGTGACAATTTAAGCGTGCGAATATCCTGGTCCAAAATAAATGACCAATGACCCCCGTGCTAGGCAAAACCTGTGTTACAGGGGTCAAGAAGAAAAGCAAGAATAAAGAGCAATCCCGAACAAGCTGAAATAATATTTCCCGAGATATCCACCTTACACATTGTTTCAGATTCACCTTCTAATCCAATTTTGGTGCCACTGATTTTCAATTTTGGTGGTCACTTTCGATTTTGGTGGGCGATTTTCAATTTTGGTGGCCACATTAGACTTTGAACTAAAATATCTCAAAAAGTTATCGAGATATTCTCAGACCTCTTGAAGATCCTTCCAGCTTGGACTTTCTATTATTATACCAGCAGGGCTAACATGCGCAAGTCGACAAGATTTTGTCGACGCATTATCTCGTGCTGAGACGACATATGACTGTTTTTCGATGGGAGCTAACATGGCGACACTTTTAGGTCGTGTCGTTCTGACATAGAAGTCATGTCGTTCTGTCAAACCTGTTTTTGTCGTCAGGCTCTAACATGCGCGCTAAATGTTGTCGAATTTTGACATTTTCCTATGACAAGTTTCTCGTCGATGGTTTTCGTAGACGAGATACCGCGACAAACAGAAAAACTGAAAAAGGGTAACAGAATTCTGTCTGTGAACTTAAACAATTTAAGTATAATGGCGGTGCCGTACTATAATTATCTATTAACTGTGTATGCGGAGAGGGAGGGAAGCTAGAAAAATACAGAGGAAGGTCATTCGCGATGTCTGCAACCCATTCGACTTACGGGATAACGAGTTCCAGTCCCTCCGGCGAATTACAAAGCCTATTTATTATTATTTATGAAACCTATTTATTTGTAACGACTTGTAAACTACATGAATGCAATATATGATATGATATTATTGTACAGTACACACATGACAAGATAACTTTCGTTGGTATTACGAATAATGTTTCACAGCAATGACAGAATGTTGTATGTACTTGATGAATAGTCAACATTCAATGTAGATTTATGTATGGCATAGTGTGTTTATGTTCTACATTACAGTTAGTACATTTCATCGAGATTATTAATGTAACATGATATTATGAATACATAATCTTATAACTCGTAGAAAAATCTATTCTTCACACGGTTTGTTTTGTAAGTCAATCTATACAACATTGAATATAGAGGTGCTAATAAACTAATATGCATCTGTGACGGGATTTGTAACTAATAGGTACTTACAATTTCTTTGATGCCAAAGCCATCTTCTTTGTAACAATTCCACAATTTCAAATTGTTTTGAAAATATTTGGCGCGAACCACAAGTACCACAACAAACAAAAACCAATTTTGAATTGACCAAAATGTCAAAGAGACAATTGTATCGTCGCGTTCACAAATATGGCAGCGTTCACGCAATTCCCACCAATAATAGACCGAATGAAATGAATGAAACCGGCGTTACTAAATTATATTATGGTATGTTTTCATGCAATAGCAACATCGGTTATCTCGCGTCGAGAAGGCGAAGTCACGACGAGATATCTTCTCGAGCGTGGTGCGCATGTTAGGAAAAGTGACAAACGAATCGAGAACGACAAATTTTGTCATCTCGTTTATGAGCTATGTCGACTTGCGCATGTTAGCCCTGCAGGTCATTATTTTTCACGAAAACTGAAGAAAAAAATTCGCCACCAAAATTGAACAAAAAATCACTTTGTTGATATTGACCCATAAGTAGATATCGGTCACTAATTACCAGTCACCCTATATAGCTCACATTTTTCTAATTACCGAGTCTGGTGAAAATAATAAAATATATGATGAATATAAATGTTAATGGATGAAAAGAGAGGAAGACAAAGGAAACGATGGATGCATTGTGTGAGGAATGATATTATGAAGGAAAAAAGAGTAAATGATAGCGATAGCGTGACGACTGACAGGGGAGAATGGAAGAAAAAAGCGTGTTGCGCCGACCCCAAGTAACATTTGACAAGGGCAGGAAGATGATATGATTACAAACAATCTAGAACTAGGCACCGTTTGGTTATTACAGAAAATAAAGCAACAAGTACGAATATACATCAGTTTGCTCACATATTTTAACAGGCGCAGAGACTTTTTAACTCGTGGCTAGCATAAAGAGAGGATAAACAAGGTCTAGGCTTATAAATTGTGAAATAAGCAATTGATAAGCAATCTTTCGCCCATGAAAATTTCAGTATTTCCTCATAGTTTCTACTCTACAGAGATTGACCAGCCATTCTGATATCAGAATGGCTGGTCAACCTTAATTGTTTTAATTCTTTTTAGTTATGAAATAAGCAATTCTCTCATCATGGTAAGCAAATATAAGTAATTAATAAGTAATTTTTAGGCATAATTTCAAAGCTAAATGCGACTGTTGACCTGCGAATCAGACGTTCACTGTATGTAACCCATGTATCACAAATAAACGATTTGATTTGATTATTTGACAATTGTTTAAAATATAAATTATCAATCCGTAGATAGTGCCTGCAATTCCCAACCAAAAGGAAGTAAAACAGTTAAACAAGACACATAAATGTTGTTTTGAACTAATATAAATGTTATCAAAGATATATATTATGGGGCAGAAAAACAAGCAGATCAGATGCTGTTAGCACGTCATTAATAAATCTAACGTCTATCGAATTTTATGCTTCATTGAACTTTGCTTTTATACTTACAAGGTCTTACTATTGTTATTTTGGGAGGAAAGTAGCGCGTGGTCGGTTCAAGGATTTTCCTAGAAATTCGCGTGTAGATACTCAAATGCGAAATTTATAGTGTTTTCAAATAAAAATCTCTCTCTCATGTGATAAAATGGATGATACCTATCATCATTATATAAGGTCCCTTCAAAGTAGATGGATAAATTTTTAGAAATCATTCAGACCACCAAAATAAGGACGATGGTAAAAAATAATATAAGAAAAACGCATAGACATTACAAGAAAAATAATCAGCTAACGAAAATACACTAATGTGCAATTAATTATTTTAGGTCAAAATAAAATCACTTTAATCAGTGTTTTTTTTTGCTTGTAGGTATATCTTTGGTTTGACGTACTGAGCGCTGTGTTAAAATTTGTCCATCTATTTTAATGGGACCCTGTATATTATAATCTATATATTTAGCTCGTAATGTCCCCCTGCTGGGCCTGGCCTTCCTTTTCCTTTCAAACACACGTCTGTCTACTGCCATTGCGGGCATTTGTGGACCAGTCCTTTCGGTAGGGGTATCGTCCCTCCATCTTCGTATTGGTCTGCTACAATGTCGTCTAGTATTTAATTTACAGCATTTAATTTAGTGGTTCTTTTAATCCAAAGCTCATAGATCTGTCATGCGGCAGACCAAAGACACATTCGGCCCGTTGGTACCTTTTTTAACCGACTTCAAAAAAGAACGAGGTTCTCAATTCGGTTGTTTTTTTTTTTATAGATTTCCTATTTAGATTAACTAAACTTTATAATGTGTTTCTTCCTTCGGTATTATATAAAGATTATAATAATATATTCAGTACTTATATTGTAAGTACCTATTCATTCTTCATTATCTGCCTAACCTTTTCCCTAGTATGTTAACTAGGCAGATGATGATGATGATTCGTAAGTATTCATTCGAATTCGACACAGATTACCTTAGTCAACAAACAAAGTATTATTGCTAGTATTCTTAATAACACTTTTATCTAAGTGGGTCAACTCATTCGATATACATGGCAAAACTTACACCTCAATCTGGCTGCGACTGTGACCCACTCTCAAAGTCTATTAAAATACGGAAAACTGGAGTGCGATTTTCTTTAAGTACAGTACATAAAAAATTATAGAACCTTTGATGTTATTCGAAATCTCTCTTTTGAAATTACGTGTAATTGCCATGTTATTTACTATCAGAATAGAAAATATTTAATATTTCAGTAGGTAATATCATTTTCTACGAAGTGATAAACTTCTTTATGTCAGAGATTCAGAGTCAATAAATTCCGCCATTTTGCTCGTAAGGTTTTTGCGGTGAGGAGCTCGTGGCTAAGTTATAACAGCCGCACGGGTCGATCCAAGGGTAAGCTACGCTTGCGCGGTTGGTTCGTGGATGGGTTACCATTCATTGCATATCGATACCCCTCCGTGCCTCGAAAAGGTTGGTCCAGGCTGTCATTCGTAATCTTTGACAGCCAGAAACCCAAAAGTCTGACAACCAGTTTTATCAAGGGTATATCTATCATTTTACCCAATAACTGGGTTGTGAGGCTGCATGCTGTTAGACTAGAAGTCGACCTTAACATGGTTGGTAAAGGCAGACAGATTTATTCATTTTGAGGTTTTACAGTGTGCAGCAAACTCTATTACTTAGTTAATGTTATTAAAAGATGACAATGTCGTAGAATGGAGATGTTAAATGTCAGTAGTAGGTTCAATCTTGATGTTGAGCGCAGGTGTATTTAGGTTAGGATAATGTATGTCATCGTTAAGTGAGTTTCGTACACGGAACTCACTTATTTACAAGGATTGGTTATAAAAAAGTTATTACCGTTACTAGCATCATCAAAAACTGATTACCTTCTGCCAAGCGTATTCATTTATTTACTTTCTTTAAAAAATGCCCTCGGTACTTTAATGACTGAGATCTTGAGTCGTATTTGACGACCATCTGAGTTGGTATTATGGATATTCGTTATTGACGCGTGGTGTACACAACGTATTTTGCATCGCGTGGGAGCCGTTCCACAGGGTACGGTGTGGCGCCGCATCGCAAAACATCTCGCCGCACTGGTGATCACGATCACACGGGCAGTGCGGCGTCGCGGCGCCGCAGCGGCGATGAAAAGAGTGCTGGCTTGCCCATCTCTACGACATCGACAGTCTGTACAAAATTAAGTGCGGTACGGCGCCGCACCGCACCGTGGGAACGGCTGTGCTGCTACTACTGGCCTGCCATTGGGTATCCTACTTATCATGAACTTCTTCTTACATCGAAACTCACAGTATCCTTCTTTGCTTCCAGGTGATAGACTTCGGCAGCTCGTGCTACGAGCACCAGCGGGTGTATACGTACATCCAGTCGAGGTTCTACAGGGCGCCAGAAGTCATGATGGGTGCCCGGTATGGCATGCCTATCGACATGTGGTCCTTAGGGTGCATACTGGCAGAGCTACTTACAGGTGAGAGACTTACCAACTTTTTTTTTAAGTGTTTAAATTTTGTCTTAAGCAATTTTTTCGTATTTTTTTTTTCTTCTTCGTTTTGAGCATGCTATTCCTTGTTTATTTGTTAAGCTTTCACGCTAAAACGGCTGAACGAATTTCGATGAAATTTAACGTGGATATAGGACATAGGATACTTTTTATCTCGATATTCCCACTGGATCGAGACTTATGCGGGTGAAACCGTGGGGCTCAGATAGTATGTAATATTTTTGTCAAGCCTGTTCCTCGTATTTAGCATCTTCATACCTACCTCATGAAAAATATTAACTCTTAAAAAAAACATTCAAGCAATGCCACAACGCTCAAAAAAGCACAATCGCTTTCCCGTTCACTTTTACATAGCGAACCCCTATAAACGAACCATGCCTCCGCCTTTTCACGTAAACTCAACGTTTTAACGTTTCCCTTCCCTATGGCATCGACTTTAAAACCCTTTGCTAAGGAGTTCGCAGACACAAAAAAACACGCAATTGTCTTTCGTCTGACAAGACTTTTTAAATAGCTCGATGACTGAAGTAAAAACCCCTGTAATGTATTTATTTAGAATTCTTTCAGAGAATTCCTGAAATCCTACACGTATTGAAAACTTTGGGTTTTTTTTTTTGGATGGGAAATCAAATGACCCCTCCCGCTCTGAGTGGAGCGGAAGGGAGTGTCAGACTCTTACTGACTAAAACCCTCCGGATGTTCCTTCTTTAGCCCTTTATGTTCCGGGCCAGCGGTAACCCTTTCGGACAATCCCGCTGACCCGGCAAGCTTCGGCCCTAAGGGGCCCCTTCCTTGATGCTGCCTTCGTCTGACAAGACTTTTTAAAAAGCTCGATGACTGAAGTAAAAACCCCTGTAATGTATTTAGAATTCGTTCACGGAATTCCAGAAATCCTACACGTATTTAAATCTTTCGGTTACATGACAAATAAACATTGAAATATGTGTTATTTTGGTGTTCGTAACATACACATGTTGTTATTTAGTAGGTACTAGCTGCTGCCCGCGACTTCGTTCGCGTGACAATAATACTTTTTATTTTCTAAATTCTGCCTTATAACATCAGCTATCTGCCAGTGAAAGTCCCATCAAAATCGGTACATCTGTTTCTAAGATTATCCTAAACAGACAAACAGTCAAAAAAAATAAATAAAAAATAAGTCTCATGTATACTTTATGCATTTAGTAAAAAACTGTTATTTATCTACATATAGATGTTATTATTATACGTCTTGGCTTAAGATTACGTATAAACGGTCTTTTGTGAATTATGATTACATGTTGTGAACAATAGAATTTGCGGACGAGGACAATGACACGACATCAGAGTTCATTATTGAGGTTATTGATATCGACGATTTGATGATAGGACGATATGCTAACACGTACTTATTATTTGATTGCAAGAATGTGTTTTCCTTTGAAATCTATAAAAAAATCAAGTCGCAGCCAGTATTTACAACCTTTTTTTGTAAACTTGTAATTCATTTAATAATGCTAGGTTTGTAGTTGGATAAGTGTTTTTTAACAATCAATTTAATGGAGAAACAAAAGCGGTTTTGTGCGTTGTGTTCTGTGATATTAATATCGATATCATCAAAGCCAAACAAATCAGTCTATCGGATTTTTCAGTAAATTCATCATCATCATTTCAGCCGAAAGACGTCCACTGCTGGACATAGGCCTCACCCAAGCATCGCCTGACCCGTTCTATTCATTGTCATCTTTCAATTTTGGTAAAAACCCGCCAATTGGTCCTTCGGTCCAAATTATCCCAACATTACCTACCATGTGTTCTCCTACTATTCCAGGGTTCCCATTACTCCCGGGCGAGGATGAGGCGGATCAGATGGCATGCATCATCGAGCTGCTCGGCATGCCGCCACAGAAGCTCATCGAACAGGGCAAGCGCTCCAAGAACTTTATCAGCAGCAAAGGGCTTCCACGGTACTGCACGGCTACTACACTGGCTGATGGCACCACCGTTCTTAGTGGAGGTAGGTGCATCCAGGATATGTAGAAGTATAAAGACTTTGATCTCATTGGTCCATCGTCACACTTAATTGAACCGTTTAGTGTCTAAATACACTATGCCGAAGGTACAGTCACGAGCAAAAATATGTCAACATTTGGCTACTTTAAATTGCGATTTTTTCACGAAATAACGAATGCAACGTTGAAATACGACACTTTACATATACCTATGGGTTCAAAAATACTATGTTCCTACTAATATAAAATTTCATTCAAAAATAAAGGAGAAAATCGACTTTGAATAAAGCCAAGTGTATACATGCTTTTGCTCGTGACTGTACGCGACCGAAGTTCGGAATGATTACGCCTGCAATATTTGAATTACTGACGACACATTATGCCGAAATTACGTTGCGTTAAATAGCGTTGCAGGCGTAATCATGCCGAACTTCGGTCGCGTAACTTCGGCATAGTGTGTTTAGACACTTAGAGGAGTAATTGCGTAACACACTATCAGCAGCGATGGCTTTCATTTTGACAGTTCAACAACATTCATTGCGCTATTGACGTTGTTGAGCAGACAAAATTTTCGAACATATGACGCAATGGGTTAGCTAGCAATATCCTTCAAAATGTGATTGTGTTACGATTGAGTGTGTTACGCAATTTGGGTGTTGATGTGGCTGTATCTTGCTGAGCAATGCCAAAGTTTTGACTTGATACAAGAGATTTTTTAATTTGGTAACTAAAGCCATTTTTAATACAATTTGCAAACCTCCATTCAAGGTAGGATTTTGCACTAAAAATACGTTCACAATTTCACAGATACCATTTATCTAGCTATACAAATTGGGAGTGTTTTCAGTCGCAATAGATTTCGCAAGTTATAAATCATGTCAGCATGAACTTATTTGTTCTCAATCCGAAAACACTTTAGCAGAAATAAAACCCAAGTGTAAAAGATTAAGGTTATCAAGTCTGCTTAACACTTATCGTGAATTGACCCTCTTTACACCATACACTACCTTATTTCAAACGGAAATCATTATCTCACCACTATCTTCGGATATCGATAGACACTCGAGAAAATGTAACAAATCGTAATACTAAAAAAAAAACAAAATTGCACGAAACACAATGCTCATTAATGATCGTATAAAAAACCATAGATATAGATATTATATTAGTTATTTTTTTATTAATTATAATTAAACTACTTTGAATCAAAGAGATTTTCAATAGGGTCCAATGGGTGAAACGAATCTATACCTAAAACAAATTGACTCAATTATAATCACAAACTACAATGTCCAAATGTCCTTTCTTTGGTATTGTTCGTCGAATCGTTGAGCTCCTTAAGTCTTGAGTTGAGCTGCACGATTTTTGACAAATGCGTGCACTGACTGGACAGGTCCTCTCAATCTGTGTGGTTCTTTCCTCAAAAGACCACCTCAGACATCGATCTACATGGTCTTCATATAACCTGACCAAGATTGTTTCTGGACTTTAAAAGAGACTGACCTCTGACTTTGTTTCGGCCTTTCTTCTCAGAGTAGTCAGATAGGAAACGCCGACTTCATCTAGTTTTAAAAAAACATGATTGACGTGTAAAAGTGTTTGTACAAACCTACAAACTTACAAAAAATAAAATCATTTCATTTCATTTCAATGTTTTCAGGTTTCACACTTGATTGACGGGAAGTTTTTCAGAAATATTTTGTTTTTTTTTCGTTTCTACTACATTAAATCAATTTTTGAAAAGAACAGAATTAATCTTCATTAAAATATTAGGTTATGTGTACTAGCAGGAGTATAACAATAGAAATGGTTACAGAAAGGAGGCAAGAAAAAAATCGATCGTAAATCACTCTCTAATGCTTCGCATTATGAGTCATGCAAAACACATACGACATTTCTAAAATTACATGCCATCATCATTTACTGAAATTCCTGAACCACGCAATACTTTCTCTCGGCGTCATGAAGCTGTAATGTGAAATATTCTGATTCTGAATCATCTCTTACTACGGGTTGTTTCGGTGATGTCTAAATCTTGATTTCTTCCTTCCATTTTGACCTAAGGCTGACTCATCGGGACGGTCTGACCTATAATTTTGCCATTTGTGGTTAATTTTTTTATGTTTATTAACTGTTCTAGTTTTATCTTTGGGTTTTTGGAATAGACTTTCATAGAGCGTTAAAGTTACCAAGATTTTTGTGGCTATTTTATGTGGCCGTGTTGGTCGTGTATGGTCTGTTTCGGAAGATTTTGTAAAAGGATAAAATAAATTAGATCTAACAATAGGCAAAAAAAGGTTCGTGTAATTTTAGATAAATTGCTTATTTAATGTTTCTGAACTTCTATTAATTGCCAATATTAACTATTACTATAACATTACACGACAGCAAAGTCGCGGATGTAATTAATGTGTGTTGAGGAAACCGTGTGGTTGTTTTGGTGGGTGGCCAAATTGAACTGACATAATCTTATAGCAGCATATGTCATTAATTCAGTATAGAATTACTAAACATTTGCTGCTCCTACAAAATGCAATGTATAAGCCGTAACTGGTTTTATCTTTAATTTTCCTCAAATCTGTTAGCTAGTTCTGCATCACTACATAAGGTTTGAAACTGAAGTGAATTACAGCCATTAAAATCTCCCAAAGAAATATAAATAATAGCACATGTATCAGGGAAAATTCAAAACCATGCCAGTGTCCGAGAATTCGCCCATTTCGGAGAAACTAAATACAGTTTACATTCAAACTGTTTTAGTTTTAATTACATTTATTCAAGTTCTAACCTGCTGGGGGGGGGGCTATATTATTATGAAGTATTAATGCCATCAGGAATCTAGTCTGAAAAAGGGATGGCGTTATCGGTAATGGATAGCTACATCTCTCTAGCACTGGAATCATGATGGCATTAAAACGTCATAATATAAGGATAACATTATGAATCATAATATGGCGAAGACAGTCCGTGTTTTTCTTTTTTCGCTGCACTACGTAGGTATAATAATCAAAGAGATTGCATTTGGATTGGATTGATTGGTATTTTAGCACAGACAAAAAAAAAACTGAAAAACGCTTCACCAATTTTAACAGTTAACTGTCATTATGATTTATAATGTTATCCTTATAAGATTCCGCCAAAATGGCCTTTTTAGGCCCCCTGGTCTGTAGCCGTCGGTCTTGTCTTTGTTTAGCTACCTATACTGAATGAAACTAATATTTATTTACAGGGATGTCAAGAAGAGGCAAGCCTAGAGGTCCCCCTGGATCAAAAAGTTTTGTCACGGCCCTCAAGGGTTGTCAAGACAAGTTCTTCATTGATTTTATTAGAAGGTAAGATTTAGAAAACAAAACTAAGAAGAATATTATTATTATCTACACGCTTTGTAAAACGACGTACAAAGGCTGGAATAAAAAAAATACCAAGAAAAGTTTGACTTTTTTGTGGCGCCCTTTTGTAATCCTCATTAGCTAGGTCCGCACCGGACGATCCAGTGCGCTCCGATCGCACGGCAGCAGGAAAAATGCGCGGTCGGCGTGGAGGATCCGCGCGGGATCGGAGCGCATTGGATCGTCAGGTGGTGGACCCAGCTAATTACTTCTTGCAGTAAAAACAAAATAAATCTGCAATAAAGTTTCAATTGTTTAGATAATAATGGCTAAGAAACTAAGATCGCTTTAGTCTTGCATTAGTCAATATTCTTTTTAGTGGGGTTGTTGCCAAAATTGCCAAGAAACACCTACTTCAATTTATCGGAAATGAAAAAAAGGGTAATTTTTCAACGCCTCGTTGAACAGGAAAACTTTGGTAAAATGCTGTTGAATTTTAAAAATTTCCTTGTGGTTTGGCTTCGACGAATAAAACTGGGAGAGCCAAAGTTATCTGGGAAAATAATTTTATTGGTACTTAATGTGATTCGTCATTCGATGTATGTTTCCTCGTAAAGAGCATTGATTCGACATTAAAATTACTTTTTTATTGATATTAAAAGGATGTATAAAATACATATATTGCATCAGAACTTGTTTTCTTGCTGAGTAAAAACCCGTATTTGTTTACAATTTATACAAATGTACAAATAAGGATTTCCGCATCATGTATTTTTTTGTTATTTCATGCTTAGAACAACATTTCATCAGCCATTTCTTAGAAAATTGGGTAAACATGGTCATAACTGGTGAAATGTGGGTGTACTAGGTACACCTCTGCTATAACTTTGCGGAGATTACAGGTGGAATGTTATGTTGTTTGTTGGTCACAAAACATGTAGAACAAACAAAGGCAATGTAGGTGTTCGTACGGAGTTTACTGCGATCACTCCAAGCATGACAATTTGCTGAAATCTTTACTGCAATCGAAGCGAGAAACGGCATATAAAATTAGCACTTGCCATTACTCCGTGGGAATACAATTGCATTAGACTTTTAAATATTACGTGTTTAAATATTCAGTGTGGTACCGTAGCAGTATATTATGTTACTGAGTCTGGACTTCACATAACAAGTTTCCTGTTTGTTACCAGTGTTACTCATATAAATTGATAGATGCTCCTGCTGAAGATTTTCGAACTTTGAGTGGCAAAGTTGATACCAATTTCCCACGCATGATAATGAAAGACACAACTCAATCTTTCAGATTCTCAAATGGGTCTAACTCTCTGCTTTCCTCGTTCCAGGTGTCTAGAATGGGACCCAGAGAAGCGACTCACTCCGGCGCAAGCCCTGCGGCACGCGTGGCTGCGCCGACGCCTGCCGCGGCCGCCGCACGACGACGAGCCGGCGCAGGCGCTGCCGATGGCGCTGCCGCACTCGTTGCCCGCCAACCACGTTAGTATAGCGCACCATGCCAAGCGGCTCGCGCACCCTAAGTGCACTGACAAATAGGTTTGTTTTTTTGCTTCTTTGAATTTTATTTTTGGTTATTTGTCTTTGGGAATATGATGTGGTTTGGCGAGATGTTGATCAGAATATCGCAGGGTTACTCTCGGCCAAAAATTCAAAATGGTTTTGGATTTCCTTATGTTCAGGACTCACTAGTCCAAAGAACTCCAATCAGCGGGGGAATTTTCGTAACTTTAAGAACGTTCACAGTCTGATCTCACTCAGTCTCAATCTGTCAAAAATACCTCTAATTTCCCTACATTTCTGAAAAGTTTTTGACAGTGATTGTCGCTGAGATGAGATTTCGACTAGATTTTGAACGTTTTTAATTACGGGAATTGGGCCTTCAGTTTGCATGAAAAGTTTTCAAAGTACCTTCAAGATAAAATAAATCTAGCGCTACTTTTAATATTTTTGCGTAGATCGAGAGTAAACCATTATGTTGCGTGTTTATGATCGCCAATCTCGATTTTAAAAGCCGTGAGGGTGTGTACCACTTGCAAAGGTACGCATAGACAATAGTCTAATTTATACCGTTTATTTTATTGAAAATTGTCATATTACCACAAACAATTAATTTGATTATTTTTCATTTAGTTGCAAATTATTTTTTGTTTTTATTTTACGTAGCTAATAAGTACCTACAGATTATTGTGTGCAAGGATTGATGAGTAAGTCTAGGTTAGAGGATTAAACAAAAAAAACTTATTAAAGGCTTCGAAGGCGTAGCGAAGGCGACGCGTATTACAAATTACGAGTTGAGCTGCACGGTTACTGACAAATGCGTGCACTGACTGGACAGGTCCGCTCAATCTGTGTGGTTCTTTCCTCAAAAGACCATTTCAGACACTAATCTACATGGTCCTCAAAGATTATGTCCGGATTTTTTATATACACATTGACATTGATGAATTTTATTTAGACAATGACATGAATATTTACTTTGTAAGTAATTTATATTATTATTTTTTTTATTTAATTATTGTGAATGTGAGGACTATGTGGGTCATTTCTTTTTTTCCTTCTTAGTTTTAATCATGATCTGGCAGTTTGAGTAGTTTATGCGGCCTACCCAAATGTCCTGTCTTTGGTATTGTTCGTCGAATCGTTGAGCTCCTCAAGTTCTGAGTTGAGCTGCACGATTTTGACAAATGCGTGCACTGATTGGACAGGTCCGCTCAATCTGTGTGGTTCTTTCCTCAAAAGACCATTTCAGACACCAATCTACATGGTCTTCACACGATCTGACCAAGATTTTGTCTGGACTTTAAAAGAGACTGTGACTTCTGAGTTTGTTTCGGCCTTTCTTCTCAGAATAGTCAGTTAGGAAACGCCGACCTCATCTAGTTTAAAAAAAATATGATTGACGTGTAAAAGTGTTTGTACAAACCTACTTACAGAAATAAAAATCATTTAATCATTTAATCAAATTGCTTAAAATCTATGTTACTACAAAAATTAGCAAACAAAACAGTCATCATTATCATCTACCTAGCCTTTTCCCAACTATGTTGGGGTCGGCTTCCAGTCTAACGGGATGCAGCTGAATACCAGTATTTTACATGGAGCGACTGCCTATCTGACCTCCACAACCCAATTACTGGGTAATACGATACTCCTTGATAAGACTGGTTGTCAGACTTTCGCGCTTCTGACTACCCGACGTTTTCATGTACCAAAACAGAATCAGCTGTTTTTAATGTCAGTTTCTTTTATCCGCTGCCAATCACCGCGTTACCGGGCAGGGCAACATTTAAGCGTCAGCGCAAGTACACGGAACTGTTGTGTCATCGCAACAAACTGAGCCATTCTACCAATTTAACAAACTGACACGTCTCGCGTGGCGCCACAGATGACCCAACGCCGCGCCGCCGCCGTCGCGACGCTACGTAGCGCCGTCGCACCGTGTGTCATCGCCCTTAAACTTTAGTTACTACCAAAATGTGATCATCATTGTTTACATTTTGAAGTTTTTAGCTTTATCAGAGTCAGATTTATTTTATCTGTTGAATATAATTGACGTCTGCGGTTCTAGTATGGAAAAACTGTCTAAAATATAAAATACCTACAGAAATAAATTTTTCGTCGTAGGAAACAACTGTTTTTTTTAAATAACAGGTTATGTCGATGCCACCGTGTATTTCGACCTTTAGACAGCTTAAGGCTGGCCATACATGAAGTGCTCCAGCAGTAAGCCAGTGATCAACATACACGGACTGCTCGTGCAGTCAAATTCAACCGCTTGTAGCTGCCATTGTTACCTGCCAGCTTGCTGCTGCAGCAGTCAGTATCAACTGCTCTGCGGTTTTTATTGCCGGCCTTAACATACACGTCGTGGAATGAAGGTAACTGCGCGAGAGCAGTCGACAGCTCGAGCAGTCAGTGTATGCCTAGCGACTCCTTGACCGCACGATGAAATTTCACCGCGCTGCCGACCGCCCGAAACAGTCGCGACTGCTCGAGGGGTTCCGTGCATGTGTGTACGTAGTAGACTGTAATTTGCTAAGCAGTCGCAGCTTGAAGCAGTCGATACTGGCTGCTTCAAGTTGTCCGTGTATGTCTGGCCTTAGATGATCAGCCAATCGAACTATTTTCTCCCTTTTCCCTCCATTTCTCAAGTTCAAAACCAATCGGAACTATTAGATATGCAGTCACCCGTCATCAGTTCCAAGTTTAGCTACCCTTCACTTGTGAGTGAGCACTGCCCACTTCAATGAACGCACGTGTAGTTCTCCAGCGAACTGTGACAGCTGACTGTTCGATATATTTAGATTATACATTAACTAACTGACGTACATAATATGGACAGCTGTCTGAGGGGCAATTCTCGTAATTTTAAGAACGATCTCAGTCTCAATCTGTCAAAAATACCTCTAATTTCCTTACATTTTGACAAGTTTTTGACATTTATTTGTCGCCGAGATGAGATTGCGACTAGATTTAGAACGTTTTAAATTACGAGAATTGGCTTTCTGGTATGACAGTTAGGTTCTGGTAGGGTAGTTTAGAATTACGTAGAAATAGGAAGTTTTCATGTGTGACTCAGATGAGTTTGGTTAGATTATGTCCTATCTTTAGATGGGTGATAAAAACTTAGGTTATTTTGGTTTTAATATACGTGAGATGAGTCCAGTTAAGTAAATATAGAAGGGTGATTTGGTGTCTAACGATTGGGTTTATTTTTGCGAAGGCGTTGATTTATGAGACTACAGTGTCCCTTGAATTAGTCATAAAAGATGAAATACTCAATTTTGTTTATTTCTGTATAGTTTTAGTTAAGTTAGGATTTAATTTTGTTATTTTAATTACAATAATTTACTACAGAACATTAACAATGACATACATACCTACATATTAAACAAATAGGTACAAACTAGGTAATAAAAAAAAATAATTTGTTTGAGATTTAAGACATTTTGTTATTGTGTGTAAAAACTTTTAGCATACATTCATCAGAATACCTTAGGGGGCCGTTGCATTGATGTTGAGCCTAACTGCCCCCAAATCTGTGGGGAGGATCCTAATAGGGAGCAGAAACTGATGTTTTTAATTTTTTTTTTTAATGTTGCCCCACACTAGGAATTTCTCCTGTATTGTGGGTGCGTTTACAAACATTTAAAGTCACATACACAAACAGCAATTAAAAGGATAGTAATATTTCAGTAAGGAGAATCCTCCGACAAAAATTAAGGACATAATTTATACCCAAATTAATAAATTGTCTCCAATCGCCATTTACTCCCCTCGCCAGATAGTCAACATGCCACAACAACGTCAATTATTACTCAATTTCCATAGTTAAGTATCGACGCATAATATTACAATTTGGGCAATCACGCGACATGCAACATGCACTATAGTCTAAACGTAGATCATTATCTTCTGCCCTAGTTAGTGAAGCGTTTAGTTTATCGCTGCGTTAGTGACAATCGATGCCACAGTTTTTATAGGCTTGTTGATGTAAAATATGGGGCAATGTAGGGCTGTAGGGCATTAAAAATTTATCGTGTTTGTAGTTTTGGAGGGGCCCGTGGCTAAATAATAACAGCCGCACAGGCCGATCGATCAGGTTAATCTACGCTTGCCGCGGTTGGTCTGTGGATGGGTGACCATCTTTACATACCGTGACCCCTCCGTGCCTCGGAAAGCACGTTAAGCAATTGGTCCCGGCTGTCATTCGTAGATCTTTGACAGTCGTTACGGGTAGCGAAAGCACTAAGAAGTGGTGAAGGGCGGGCGTACGGAGCGGGGCTTACGCCACGTATACTTTGCAAAGATTTGTCAAATCGCATGTCTTAAGTAGTAAGTTGATTGGCTGTGATTATTTTCGATAACGGCTAACGTCACGTCAGTACAGCTGTTAGGCTTATATCTCACTGGGACACCATGGTGGCGTAACCATGGTATCTCACCAGGTGTCTGATCGGTTGCGCAAACAACCATAATTTTTTTGGCAGTGCGAACCATGGTTGCGCCGCCACTGGTGTCCTAGTGAGATAGGGCCATAATACGGCCAATAAATCCGCTGGTACCTATACTGCAATATATTTACATATCTTCTGTAGAACTCGACCTAGGGTGTACCTCCTGCGGTCATAGTATCAATGTGTTCGTTCCTTGTCCGCAGACGAGCGGCGGGTGCGCGGGCGGGGCGGGGGCGGGCGGCAGCGGCGCGCGGGGGGGCTCGCTGCGCACGCCACTCGCGCGCACTCCCGTCACCTTCAATGCCTCGCAAGTCGCTAGTGAGTATACCTTGCCTGTCTGCCATACTCTTCCAGCTCACACGATAAAACCACTCAACCCTGAAGGAAGATGTTTCCCGAAGCAATTAATCATCTATATCCTGAAAATCCTGCTTGCAAACGAAGATGCAACTACTATAGATAGAAAAAGTAACCAGTTCTATCTAGTTTTTGATACTTTTAAAGTATACAGGTTTATCAAGTTTGGATATACCTACCTTTTTGCAGGTCACGTGGTTTTAATCCGCAAAGACTTTAAATCAGGATTATCGGAGAGCAACTGATTCAGTCGACGTCTTTTGTTAAGGTAGGAAATGTTCGTATTGCACGCAAACAGATAATGATATTAAAATTGTTTCTTCTTTCCCCAGAAGCGAAATTGCAGGCGGCGCTATCGGAGGAGAGCGGGGGCGGCAGCACGACGAGCGGCGTCAGCGGAGTCAGCGCGGTCAGCGGGGCCAGCGGGGCCAGCGGGGCCTGCGCACGCTACTGGGCCGCCGCCAAGCTGCCGCACCTGCCCGCGCCCTCCTAGCGCCCGCCAGACGCACGCCGCCTCGCCAAGGTACGTGACGCACATGCAGCGCGGTCAGCGGGGCCAGCGGGGCCAGCGGGGCCTGCGCACGCTACTGGGCCGCCGCCAAGCTGCCGCACCTGCCCGCGCCCTCCTAGCGCCCGCCAGACGCACGCCGCCTCGCCAAGGTACGTGACGCACATGCAGCGCGGTCAGCGGGGCCAGCGGGGCCAGCGGGGCCTGCGCACGCTACTGGGCCGCCGCCAAGCTGCCGCACCTGCCCGCGCCCTCCTAGCGCCCGCCAGACGCACGCCGCCTCGCCAAGGTACGTGACGCACATGCAGCGCGGTCAGCGGGGCCAGCGGGGCCAGCGGGGCCTGCGCACGCTACTGGGCCGCCGCCAAGCTGCCGCACCTGCCCGCGCCCTCCTAGCGCCCGCCAGACGCACGCCGCCTCGCCAAGGTACGTGACGCACATGCAGCGCGGTCAGCGGGGCCAGCGGGGCCAGCGGGGCCTGCGCACGCTACTGGGCCGCCGCCAAGCTGCCGCACCTGCCCGCGCCCTCCTAGCGCCCGCCAGACGCACGCCGCCTCGCCAAGGTACGTGACGCACATGCAGCGCGGTCAGCGGGGCCAGCGGGGCCAGCGGGGCCTGCGCACGCTACTGGGCCGCCGCCAAGCTGCCGCACCTGCCCGCGCCCTCCTAGCGCCCGCCAGACGCACGCCGCCTCGCCAAGGTACGTGACGCACATGCAGCGCGGTCAGCGGGGCCAGCGGGGCCAGCGGGGCCTGCGCACGCTACTGGGCCGCCGCCAAGCTGCCGCACCTGCCCGCGCCCTCCTAGCGCCCGCCAGACGCACGCCGCCTCGCCAAGGTACGTGCCAAGACGTGCAGTTAAACCAATTACTGACTTCGGCTAACCGGGACCCTGAGAGGAAGCACCAGGGTAGTCCGCGAAATTCAAATTTATAATCCTGCTCCATAAACATCATCACCTGATTCTGTTACATTCAGTACCGGCATCAGCTAATCTAGCACTCTAGAAATCTTTTCGGCGCCTCATTTGACGATAATTATGTTAAACCCAATTCTGGCGTTATCTAACCAGCGGCAGCGGTGCTATTCTGTAAAAATCTTACCGTGAAAACTTAGGTGAAGTGAGCGTGGAGTGAGCTGTCAATAGTGTCAATCCCTAGCAAAAACAAACTCACTTCACCTAAGTTTTCACGGTGCGATTTTTTACAGAATCGACCGGTTGGCACCTGAAAGTGTTTTGTCTGTCGTACATTTTTTTTCATGAGTTTCTACGAGTTACAGAGCGTGTCAGTAATGCCTGTGCTATCCCCAGGTGTCGTCCCTGGAGTCGGGGCGGCGCGGCGGCGCGGGCGGCGCGCGCCTGGAGCTGGAGCGCCGCTCGCTGGACCTGGAGCGCGAGCTGCGCGTGGACCGCGACTCCGACGTGTCGCTGGACGAGCGCGACCATCTCGTGTGAGCGCGCGAGGCCTCCCCGCCGGGCCCAAATGATCTCAATAAACTCTAAAACTAAGTTATACGAGCGTGTAGTGGAATTGTGAGAGTACCCCCGGAGTTTTACGGTTTTCTATGTATTATTGACGTGAACGTTCGGGTGTGTCGGTGTTAGTGCCTGTGAGTCTCGTTTAGCGTTAGGGAACCCTCGACCACCGTAAGACGATCACTGATCGTTTTACCGATAACGACTCGTTAGCTTTCGAGGGCCGAATTTTTCGCGGCTCGGAGGGTCTTGCGCGACGACTCGCGCTACCGTCGGAGTCGAGCGGCGCAAGCGACGAGCCACTCGCACAAAAATTCCCCTCGAAACGGTAGATTAAGCGAAATTGTGTGACTAAAATAATTTAACATTTTTCTACAGAATCAAATGTCATTCGTTCATTTTTAATTTTTAAATAATTCGATTTTAAGTTACATTTTTTTTGTAATTAGTTAATTTGTTCTCAAGTGATATAATGAAGCTGTATTCGTAACGAAATGGTGTCCTTATAATCGGAATTCTTAAAGGATATAAGGGTAGTTAGTTACAAGGCCTTTGAAACTAGGATAAGAAGCTAAGCTACGCGATTTGTTTTGTCGACTAGCGTAGTGGTTGTTGTGATTCACTGATATGATTTTACATTATGATTTGTAAAGCGCTTATGTACTCATACCAGTAGTAAATATATAATACTGTATCTTGGGCCATACACATGGAAAGTTACATTTATTATATAGCGCAGTTAAGTACATTTTACAGCATTTTTATTTTACTACTTATTTACATATGTTTGTCATATTATATTTTTTGTTGTCGGTAGTCAAACATATCAAGGTGAGCCCGCAGTCCTGCCAATGGTTGATTGAGGTGACCAGTCGGGCACTGAACCTAGTCCAAACTGTGTAACGTTTAGGTTTACGTTAGCTTGTAAGAATTGATTCAATGTAGGTGTGGAGCGATTCTTGCGATGTGACGATTGCTTACCTCGACCAGCCGAACTATCTTGTGTAACTTGATGCGTCAGGTAAGCCCGCGATTTTAAAATTTTCTTAAGTTTTTTTTTGCAAATTTGCCGGTCGGTATCAGGTTGTTTGTTGATCTAAATATGGTTCGCGGCCGTAACAAGTATTTATTTGTAGAATTATAAACATAAAAATCATCAATACATCCCTTTAAGTTCATATTACCCTATTGAATTACTATTTCATGGAATCATGACATTTGGGGCCAATTCTAACATTTCTAATTAAAGGAGTTGTATTGCGGATTCTAACGCTGATAATTCTGTAAAGGCATATTTTTTACGATCGCGAATCATATTTAGAGACACTGACCTACAAATTGCAAAAAACCTAGTAAATTTGAATTTCGCGGGTTACCCTAGCGCACCTTTAACTGTTCGCATTAAACTTGTGATTTAGTCGAGTGGAATTAGTACTAAGATGTGTGTGAACAAATCAATTCTACTTTAGTTGAGTTTTTTTTGGCTGCTCGACTAAATTGCAAGCAAAATACGAATAGGTGTGCATACGCACGAGCGACACACGCTAACGTCAGAGGCAACTGCAGCCGTCGACGAGGGTCGACAGCAGCCTTCGACATCCGCGTGCCGCTCGTGTAATTGAGTACGGTGCTCCAATACACGAGCGCCACGTTGTCGATGGTTGCAGTGGGCCGTTGCCGCGTGTCGTTCGTGTGTGCACTTAGAACTCGCGCAAACAGGTTGCGTTCCGCATTAGACTTCTTGCGTCCAATGGGAACTTCACTACTTCAACGGACCGCAGGACGGTGGACCGCGGTCTGTCTGTGCGATCTCGATACTAACTTCGACAGTCCTAATTAGTGCAATATGTTTGACATAAAATTTTAATTTCGTCTTCCTCATATTATTATATTTGTAACATTTTACAAAGGGCCTATAATGTTTATTCAATTAACATGCATTTTTTTTATTATTTTTCGATTTAGTTTGTAGAATTTTCTAGAAACTTGTAATGGCTTACAAATGAAATGTATTATTTCGATTTTTGTGGGATTGTAGTCCGAGCAAGCACTTATGTAACTTTATTTCTATGATAATAATAATATATGTGTAAAAAATTATAATTTTTCGGTTGTATCATATAATTACGATAATTGGAATGTCTGATACTTTATTTTCTCACTTGTAATAATGTAATGTACAAAGATTTTGGAAATATTTTAACGTTTGATACCCTATTTAATAAACAGGATAATTCCTGTGCATTTTATATATAGATATCGACCAATTGAACAAAGTGAGGGTTCTATATTTACGCTACGGACCCCTGAATACTAAAGTTCCGTACGTGCTTGCTTCCCCGATTATATTTTATCATTTGACTATCTCACTATACTCAATATAGCATTTTTATTTCGATAATTGTGTTTAGGTTGACTGCCGTTTTTTTATAATTATGCTCAATGATAGTTTAAATGTGTTAGTACTCTGGATTGTCTAATCTAGACATTAATACAATTGTGCGATGACCTTAGTTTATTATTTGTGACGTGGAGATACATTGATTGTTCGAATGACTTACAAGTAAGGGGGTTTATTTAGAAACGTTGCTCAAAGTTAAGTGACGTTTAAACGTCAAAAAAAAGTATGGTTAATCAGTCGCTAATCATTACTTAACTTTGAGCCTTTAAGTAACGTTTATGAATAAACCCCGAAGTAGCTAAACGAAAGTTGTGTCGCGTGTTATGTTCAGTTCAAGATGGTTCTCGTAAAATTAGCTTGATACAGCTTCAGGCGTATGTACTGCGTGTGAGGTTATTTTGTTTTCTTCACAATTCGTGTATCGTCACGCTTCCTGTAGCGTTTTAAGGTATTTAGTCAATTATTGTATAGCTTTTTTTTAACTTTGGAAACTTGAGGGCTGAGATGAGTCACTCCCCTCTAAAACGTGATAGTGTATGTTGTTCACATGTATGCGTTACTTGCGACGCCGGCGTTGACTCCTTTCGGCTCCGCTTGGCATCGATCAGTATTAATCATATTGTTTCACTTCTCGACTCGCAATATAACTGCCAAGTACATATAGTTAAATTAAGTATCGTTTGCTATAACATGACTATAGCAAAACTTCTAGTAACTACAAACATTATTAGCTTTCGTTGGATCGCATTTCTCTTATACCTAGTTATTTTTTGTGAAATATTTTTGTTCTCATTTTATATGTAAAAGCTGGTGTTTCACCTCTTGAAACTCGTAACTACAATGTGAATATAAAATAAATGAGTTATACAAATAAATTGTTTTGTCATTTGTAACATTTCTGTAAAAACTAACAAGCTGTGACCAGCGGGGTAGTTGCGTAACACACTAAGGACGCCCGCTTACTGACGGCGTGGCACGGCATGGCACGGCGGGTTGTGCTGCGGCATGACACGTCATGCCGCAAAATCCCGCGGCGCGTCGCGTCATGCCGCAGCATCCAGAGGCACGTCGCGTCATTTCGCGGCATCGTGGTATAGAAGTAAAGTAACATGAATTCTAAACTCATTGAAATAACATTCAAAATAACTTGATTAGTAATGAAATGAAATGAAATGATGATATGAAATGAAATGATTTTATTTTTTGTAAGTAGGTTTGTACAAACACTTTTACACGTCAGTCATGTTTTTTATAACTAGATGAAGTCGGCGTTTCCTATCTGACTACTCTGAGAAGAAAGGCCGAAACAAACTCAGAGGTCACAGTCTCTTTTAAAGTCCAGACATAATCTTGGTCAGGTTATATGAAGACCATGTAGATCGATGTCTGAGGTGGTCTTTTGAGGAAAGAACCACACAGATTGAGAGGACCTGTCCAGTCAGTGCACGCATTTGTCAAAAATCGTGCAGCTCAACTCAAGACTTAAGGAGCTCAACGATTCGACGAACAATACCAAAGAAAGGACATTTGGGTAGGCCACATAAATTACTCAAACTGCCAGACCATGATAAAAAAAAACAGAACAGAGAGAATAATAAAAAAAAAATATATAAGTATGTAAAATGACCCACATCGTCTTCACATTCACAATGTAATTAAATCATTTGCCGTGCCGTGCCGGCAGTGAGCGCCGGCCCTATCAGTAGCAATGGCTTTCATTTTGTCAGTTCAACAACATTCATTGCGTTTTTACGTTGTTGAGCAGACACATTTTTCAAACTGAACGACTTCAAAATGCTTCAGATCGTGATTGACAGTGTGTTACGCAAGCAGGGTACAGGTACAGGGGGCCTAAAAAGGCCACTTTGGCAGAATCATAATAGGATATCATAATGGACAGTTAACTGTTAAGTTAATCGTATCAAATTCCATTGGTGAAGCATTTTTAGTTATTTTTTTTTTGTCTGTGCTAAAATACCAATCAATCCAATCCTAATCTTTTTGATTGTATCTACGTAGTGCAGCGAAAAAAAGAAAAACACGCACTGTCTTCGCCTTATTACAATTCATAATGTTATCGTTTTATGATTCTCCAAAGTGGCCTTTTTAGGCCCCCAGGACGCTGCCCTGGTGAAGAATAACTATTCTATTAACTGTTTCCGTCTAAATCTCTGAGTCTGTTGTTTGATGTTATTCTGTGGTTCAGGTTCTTAGAAAACACCGTCTGCTCTGATGAAAAGGTTTGGGAGTCCACAAGGTTGGTAGAGGTTTTCTTGAGAAGCCTGGGGGAGTTTCGATTTACACATACATAAGATAACATAACGCCTCTTATACCCGAAAGGCTAGGCAGAGGTGTACCTTTAGCAGGTAGGTCCTATTACTGGCGAAGTCTGGGAGGTACTTACCAAAAAGTAAAATTCAAATTCATTTATTAGAATGTAGTTTCACAATGGCCTCTACGATTAGATTGGTGGGGCCGTGGCTAAATAATAACAGCCGCACAGGACAATCGATCGGGTTAAGCTACGCTTGCCGCGGTTGGTCTGTGGATGGGTGACCATCTTTACATACCGAGACCCCTCCGTGCCTCGGGAAGCACGTTAACGCGTTGGTCCCGGCTGTCCGAAGAAGCCCGAAAGTCTGACAACCAGTCTTACCAAGGGGCATCGTATTACCCAGTAACTGGGTTGTGGAGGACAGATAGGCAGTCGCACCATGTAAAATACTGGTACTCAGCTGCATCCGGTTAGACTGGATGCCGATCCCAACATTTTCCCAACATTTATTGTCCCCGATGGCTATCGCAAGTCTGACATGCTCCGTTTCCATCGCGTAATCTTTACTAGCAAGTTACCACAACCTGCTACCGTCCTACTGATCGTTCTGCGAGTTGAGGCTCCTTCAAACAGGCGCGACACGTGATAAAATCGCGCGCGACACAGGCACCAAGTCGCGAAACGGGCGGTGCCTTTGTGTCGCGCGAGATTATAGAATCGCGTGTCGCGCCAGTTTGTAGGAGCCTTTAGCCATAACCCATGCGCCACTCATCCTTTGTTATCGACCATCACGCGATAATAATAAGACATTTTATAAAGATGTTTGAGCGAAATCCTTTTATTAAATCTCTCCAAACGTCGTAAATTCAGTTATCTGGTATGAAAATAGTGAAGCCTCTCCAAATACCTACTGATAAAAACATACTTATGATTCATTTGACGCAGTCAGAGCACCACGTTATAATACTATTGAGAACAATGTCGAATTGATAAGAGTTACCAATTTGTGAGAAACATGTAGCGTAGAGAGTACAGTTAGCATCAAAAAGATTGAAGAAAATTTTTGTACTCTCAGTGAGAGGGCCACAATCCACCACGCGGGCCCAGTGCGGGTTGGCGGATGTCATATTTTTCTTCGAATTGTAGGTTCTAGGACATGCCGTTTTGAGAGCAGTGGTGATGAAATTAAATACCTACACAAAGTGAAGTGCCTACCTAGGTTCGAACTCACGACCTACAACTCGTAAGTCGGACCGGCTACCCTGGGCCACCACTGCTCCACCAATTATATTATGGAACAGAAATTGTAGACAATAAAATGAATTCTTGTAGATGTACAAATCTTTTTGAGGCTGCCTGTACGGTCAACAGCACGTCAGTCACACTTGAACTGCTAAAACCGCCTTTATTATTATGAAATAAAGGCGCTGTCAAAATCAAATTGTAACCATGGGTTAGCGGTTGACTGTACCTACTCAAACCAACCAAAGTTTATGGCAGAATCCTGTTATCTCATATCTTTCTACAATTTGCGTTGCAGTTGACATCATAATAAAAAGACACAATCCGCAGTAAAAATATGTTACGTTATTGCGTTTTGCAATCTTCTCTCTAGTCGAGGTCGCCAATTTGTATGGATTTTAGACTAGACCGAGACCTAGATTGTCTGCCGTTAAGGGGCTTACAGGACCTAAACACAAAAAACGCAAGTTTTAGAAACAATAAAAGTATATGATATTCTTCAGGATATATGCTAGGTAGAGATAGTGTTGAAAACATAATGCAACTAATTTGATATGATGCTGCTCTCAAAAACATCATCAAACATCGCGAGGAAACCGGCATGTCCTAGAATCAAAATTCGAAGACATGTGACATCTACCAACCCGCACTGGGCCCACGTGGTGGATTAGGGCCCACCCCCTCTCACCGAGAGGAGGCCTGTGTCTCAGCAGTAGAAATATTATGGGCTGACTATGCTAAGTTCAATTCAGTCCAGTCCAGACCAACATCTGATGGTGTGGATGACCTATGAAAGACCGCGGGGTGGTCACACCCCGCGGTCTTTCATAGGTCATCCCTACACCCGCATAAGTGTCGATCCCGTGGGAACATTGGGATAAAAACTTTTTTGTTTTTTTTGTAAAAAAGTTTTTATTTTTTACTTTTTAGTGGGTCAGTTTGTAATTTATCTAAGTTACAATAGCCTAAATATGTCAATAGCTGATTACCTTTTACAAAATATTGCTTTTCCCGATGCAGGGACGTTAATTGTTGAGGAGTTCTCCTAGTATTCCACTCTCCTAGCTGATAATCCTGGCTGCAGCATCAGGCCAGACTTATGTCAACATTGCATTCAACTTAAAATTTAGTCTTGTTTAAAATGAGCCCAAACACGATATATCTGCTGTTAGTTGTCGAGGAGTTAGGTACTCTGCAGACTATCCTGACTGCAGCATCAGGTCATGACTTGATGATCATGAGACCAAATGCGGCAAATGCCCTATCAAACATCAAAACAATTTACTAAAACAGTCCTTGCCTGTTCGAGTAACTTCTTACTGTTAAGGAGTTGTACCTTCCATCATCAGCCCAGCTACCTGAGATGGTGACAACCATACGCAAATACACAATAGACTTCATAAAATATGCGAAAAACAATAAGTGAGCCTATAAAATTTGAGGGTTGCCCTCGATTTCTCTAAGATCCCATCATCAGATCCTAACTTGGTGAAAGTGGGACCACCTCAGAACTATCTACTTTCGAACAAAAAAAGAATTCGATGAACAAACATACAAAAAAAATTAATAAAAAAAAAACATACAAACATCCGAACATAGTACTTCCTCCTTTTTGTGAAGTCGGTAAAAAGTAACCTATATGTTAATCCAGGGTTTCAGCTACCTTCATACAAAATTTTATCAAAACAGGTCCAGCCGTTTGAGCGTGAAGAAGTAACAAACATATAAACACACCCCCACACACACTCACAAACTTTCGCCTGTAGAATATTAGTGTGATTTAGATACGTCTGAAAACATTGAACCATTAAAAATCACTCAAAATCATATCTCCTCTCGTGTAGATTTCAACTTGTTGCTTAGCACTAACGAAACTAATCTTACGACACTTGACAACAAAGTATCTAGTTATTTTCATCTCGGGTATTTCTTGTTTTCTTTTATCTAAGATAGAAGTACGTATGTACTTGACTACTTGTTGCCAAACATAAAACAGTTGTAGATATTGCTATGGATTCCTTCTCACGTTGGCAGGTCCGTCTTTAACCTATCGGAGGCCTGCAAATCAATTATTTTGTCATTGAATCGGGTACTGAATGTGTAGAATGGAAGAGCGGTTGCACAGAAAGATTTTTGGGGGCAGGCCGGGGCCCCCGTCCGGTCGCGTGGCCCTGGGCACTTGCCCAGAGCCTAATGGAAAAGAGGGGCCTGCACGTTACACTGGATTTAAATGAGATGGTTGATTGTTGACGCTTTACCCCTAGTTAGAAACAGATGTATTCAATGTTGGTCAGAATATTTTGATGAAAGATCTTTAACTGACGGCCATGGCCGGCCCAAGAAGAGGTGGCGAGACGAACTAGACGCATACCGCATGGATTGGATCGAGGTGGCTTTAGACCCATGCCTGGAAGAATTTGAAGGCCTGGAGGCCTCTGCTCACCTGTGGGATAGTGTAGGCTAATTTAAAAAAAAACTAATGGCATTTGGTACAGGACGATTCAACCATCTCCTAGTATGCTTTGGTTGAATAGGCAAGAAGTTGTGATGGCTTTGAAACTCCGATCAAGCCACGTTCCTCTCAATAGTTTTAGTTTTATGATGCGCAAAGTTGATTCACCCAATTGTGCTGTCTGTGGACTCATAGAAGATGTGCGCTACATCTTGACAGAATGTAGTCGTATTGGAGTCCAAAGAAGTCTATTAGATATTAGCGTTCTGGCCTCCCAATTTTCAGTTGAGGCCAGAACACTGTCTTATTATGTCCAGGGTTACGGGTAGGTAGATTTAACAAAAACAAATCTGATGTGTTACCTGTTACCTATAGGTTTTCTTGCGATTGGTTACAGGCTAGGTGTTCCGCAGCAAAAAGCAATGCCTTGTGCTTCTCCGATCTCTGACTATTTTGAAGGACCTAGCGTTAAAAGTAGAGGATTCTTCGATTACTTCCATTATCAGCCTGTAATGTTCCCACTGCTGGGACACAGGCCTCCTCTCTTCGAGACTCTTCGAGAGGAAGTGGGCTGAACCTACCACGCGGGCCCAGTGCGGTTTGGCAGATGCGGTTTGGTCTTCGAATTTTTGGTTCCTCACGATGTTTTTGAGAGCAATGGTGATTAAATTATTTACACAAAGTAAAGTGCCGACCTGGGTTCGAATCCACGACCTACACGACTACACTTGTAAGTCGGAGCCAATACCACTGGCCCACCACTGCTCTTCAGGACAAGCTTATTCAAATAATCTTTACTGAGTTGCTAGACTTTTCTTCTTACCTTTTACCAAATAGCGCTAAGATGAGCTGATGAGCGTGTATCTTTTGTGATGTATGTTGTATCTTCAGACCACGATAAGGTGAAGGTAATCTGACCACTTTTACCTTTATTAAGGACGAACGACCCTGTAGGTATAGATATATAACCTTGACTTTGACTGCCCCGTTGGTCTCGTGGTTGCAAGCGCGACTGCTGAGCGTGGGGTGGGTTCGATTCCCGGGTCGGACAAAGTGTTATTAGGTTTTCCATTAGGAAATTCTTAGTCAGTCAGAACAGTCCGAAGTTAGGAAGTTGGCGGTTTAATACCCCCGTGCCTCGGAAAGCACGTAAAGCCGTTGGTCCTGCGCCTGAACTCTCCCCGGTCGTGTCGGATTGCCGTCCCATCGGACTATGAGAGTAAAGGAACACCACCTGCGTTTGCGCACACACTTGTCCACTGTAATATCTCCTGCGTACCTGGCTAATCTCCATTGAGATTGGCCACCGTGACCGAAAACGGTCGGGGAGGCTATTATAGATATGTATTAACCAGTGGCTTTTGTTCTGAGCTGATAATATCTAATCTAGTACTATAAAAATCTATCTACTGATAAAAATGATATTCGTTACTGCAGCAAACGCTACAACAGACAATGTAGTTTCATTTCGTTTTGACTTTGATGCAGTGCCAATGGATGGCGATTAGATAAACGACGTATCTTGTTTTAGATCTTGTAGATAATAAACTCTTAGCAAATACTTCTACGTGCGCGCTTGAGCTGGCGAATGTTACAAAATAGATCTTCAAGCTGATGTTATCTTGGCGGCCAGGCTTGACGTCCTTTTCCAGATGGGAAAAGTGTCGGGGCCATGAAAAAGCACGTTTGGAGTGAAACCCTCTCGAAGTCCCGACTCATGACAGCTGAAGGAATACCGTGTGACCGGTTTTAAACGGCAGGAGTCCGACATTCATCCATGACAGTTTCACCAAAAAAATAAATAGTAGTCGTGGTATTCCTAACCAGGGTATTATTGTTTTACTAGCAGGGCCCCGCGGTTTCACCCGCATAAGTGTCGATCACGTCGGAATATCGGGATAAAAAGTATCCTATGTGTTATTCTAATGTATACCTAAGCTATATTACTGTAAAGTTTCATAAAATTCCGTTCAGTAGTTTTTGCGTGAAAGAATAACAAACATCCATCCTCACAAACTTTCGCGTTTATAATATTAGTAGTAAGTAGGATAGTAGGAAGTAGGATTAGTAGGATAGTAGGAAGTAGGATTAGTAGGATAGTAGGAAGTAGGATTAGTAGGATAGTAGGAAGTAGGATTAGTAGGATAGTAGGAAGTAGGATTAGTAGGATAGTAGGAAGTAGGATTAGTAGGATAGTAGGAAGTAGGATTAGTAGGATAGTAGGAAGTAGGATTAGTAGGATAGTAGGAAGTAGGATTAGTAGGATAGTAGGAAGTAGGATTAGTAGGATAGTAGGAAGTAGGATTAGTAGGATAGTAGGAAGTAGGATTAGTAGGATAGTAGGAAGTAGGATTAGTAGGATAGTAGGAAGTAGGATTAGTAGGATAGTAGGAAGTAGGATTAGTAGGATAGTAGGATAAGCCGAGGGTCCTGAGATTAGATTTGTTTATGTTCAATGAGGTTGTCATGCCAAAATAAATCAATCAAAAAGTGAATTGTGGACATTTGCACAAAAAAAAAATTGTGCAAATATATTATATAATGTTCCCACTGCTGGGACACAGGCCTCCTCTCTGTGAGAGGGAGTGGGCCGTAATCCACCACGCGGGCCCAGTGCGGATTGGTGGATGTCACATGTAATATTGAAAGTGTGAGGAGAAATATTGCGCTAAAAATGGGGTATTCAATGTTTTCTTCAAATAAGTTACGATGACTGAGTCGGTCGATTTTCCAACCGATTCCTGACCCACACTATACTTTCTCCTTCTTCTTATTAAAAGCGCTGCAATGCAATTATGAACCTTGCAAGTTTCGGGTCAGCCCTGGGTCAAGCGACGTAGGCAGGTATGGCTGAGTAAAACGCAAGGCGCCGTCCTTCAAACAGTTCCAACGCGAAAAGTTTAATCGACACTGAAATAATGTGCAATATTTTTGTGTAGTGTGAGAATATTTTGCACAAAAATTAAGGTCAATATTTTTGCACATAATTTTGAGAGATTTTTGTTGCCAGTGTGGAGGACGCTTAATTTCTGTTAGCTCAATATTCTTTTATGGCTGTTCTGGAAAAGTTGCGCTGTGTACCTTACTTATTCGGATTTGAGTCTTCATTATATTAAATATTTGTACTTGTAAAGTGTTTTATCTGAGATCTTTTAAAATCAACATGAATGCATCAACAATGGGCCACTTCTACAAATGTAATTGTTTGACCAACAACAATGTTAACAAATAATCTAAATACTTAATACATTGGCATGATTGGCATTGTTGTACCTAGTTTTATGTTTTGTTAATTTAGAATTTGTAAGTAGAACTGTAGAATATTTACCTACCATTTTTTTCCAATTAAGATTCTGTAAGTAGGTATAAATCTAGGCTTTATCTAGGCTAGGCTCTGAGTTAAGTAGAATGTCTGCCTATCACTTTCTCAGAGAAAGTTATAGGCAGACTACTTATTCTATTTAACTCTTCGTTTGTGAATTAAAAGTTTATAAATCATTCATTCATAAAAATAATAGTTTGAACAATGATATTTTAGTAAAATATCATTGAGTTTGAACAGAAACTCACTCAGATGATTCAGATAAAATCTACTTCAAAAATATAAGACAAATTGCTATCTATTATCTATTTGCTATCTACAAATTGTAATCCGGTCTCCGGATAGCTACAGACCGACAGGTGGGTGCGAATTGTTTCCTGCTGTTGTTGCAAATGCTTATGAGTTATCTAAACGATGCAACGACTCCACAGCTCGCTTCGACCTTCTCGAGCCACCACGTTTGTCGGCGACAGTACCTCGGCGTCCGCCATTGCTGTCACTTCGCGCGCAATTTCGGTTGTCGAACGTCGCGCGTTGGCGGGAAAATAGTTTAACTTTTTTTCGGGCAAAAGAAAATATTTTTGGTTTTGTGTCTGTGGTTATGTGAACAGTGCAATAAGTTTGTGTGTTAGGTGGGACTTTTCTTTGCTGGTAAGTAGAGGGAGTTTATTTTGGGTGCATTATTACTTAAGTTATCAATCTTAGTATAGTTACCAGAGAAATAAAAGAAAAAAAAAATGCGAATTCTACCAAACTTCTTGCGCACTACATCATTTAGCATAAATACCAACATATTTAAAGAAACAGTAGCTTGTTCTTCAGCTGAAATATCTACTTTAAGTGTTATCTACGAATCTATTTTAAACTGATTCATTGTAATTTCGTAGCGTATTCAATTAAAAATATTTATTTTCTAGCTCTAATCTATGGTGTACCTATATTTCCAGTATTTTGTACCCATGTTTATTAAATCTTGACAGTTGACACAAATAACTTTTAAAATTATGCTGTAATGAACGAAGTACATACAAACGAATGTAAGTAACATTAAAAATTAATTGAGAACTGTGCTAAGTATAACAGCTATTTAATGAGCTAATCACTGATACGGTTAAGTTGCAAGTCAATTTAACTTAATCGAAAGAAATCCGATTTAGGCATTGATATATAATAAATCAATGGATTTAGGTAACTTTTAATTACCTGCCTAAGGTACCTCGTACCCCGTGCCTCAAAAAGCACGTAAGAACTTGATAATTACTCAATTATCAATTTAATTATTGCATTCCCAATGTGAACTTACGTGGTAGGTTTTACAAAGACTAACAGTTGCTCATTCGTAGATCTTTGACAGTCGGAAGCCCGAAAGTCTGACGATCTTTTGGCAAGGGTTATCGTGTTACCCAGTAACTGGGTAGTACCGTGGAGGTCAAATAGACACTAGTATCCAGCTGCAACCGTTTCGACTGGAAGCTGACCTCAACATAGTTGGGAAAAGACTTGTCAAATTGATTTTTTAGATATTAAATAGATACTATGAAAGGTAGGTATACTATTAAAATTGTCATTTAAAATTCCGAAGGTATTTATTTTAGAAAATAAAGGACCAAGATCATTAAAAAAATCACAATACATATAGATAGAAAACTAGTTTATTCCTTATTATAATTATGTACCTAAGGATACTTAAACAAAAGGAAAATCAAAAATCGGGAAAAAGAAAATGTTAAAATAAATAGGTAGCAGTAGCACGATTCTGTAACCATCTCACCGTGAAAACTTAGGTGAAGTGAGCACTGAGCGTGGAGTGAGCTGTCAATAGTGTCAATTCCTAGCAAAAACAAACTCACTTCACCTAAGTTTTCACGGTGAGATTTTTAGAGAATCGATCGGCTGAATGGTGAATTTTCGTTGTTGTCATAAATGCTTAGTAGTTTACGTACCTGCACACATACATACAACCATCATACAACATAGACAATAAGACCACCCACCCAGGTATGCGAAGAAAGTAAAGGAATTTAAGTCTTTTAATCCAAAAACTGGCGCGATTAGACATCCTATACCTACCTATGTATACTTTTCTTTTATTTCAAAATACAGAGCCGTACA
The DNA here is from genome assembly GCA_963082905.1 of Oligia fasciuncula. Lineage (NCBI taxonomy): Eukaryota > Metazoa > Arthropoda > Insecta > Lepidoptera > Noctuidae > Oligia > Oligia fasciuncula. Next base: position 9,559,371 of record OY720411.1, read on the forward strand.
AAACTACTGAAAAATATAGATTTCCAGTGACCACAACCATAAAAAGTTCTATTATTGTCAAGAATTCGTGGAACTTGAAACCCACACTTAATTATATAAGCTCTATGTAAACTGAAGTTATTTACTGAAAACATTTTCTTGGTTGACTGAATCCGGTATCAACCAATTTGTACGGAGGTGTTATTTTCATGTTTACTTACTTAGGTTTATTTTTCCGTCCAATACAATGAGCAGGTTAAGACCTAAAAGGTCATTATTGCTGTCAAAAGAGCGTTTTTATCTTCGATTTCTTGACCTTGACGATTTCAATTACTTATATTTAACCGACTGCAAAAAATAACGAGGTTCTCAGTTAGAGCGTCTTCTTATTGTTTTTTCAGTACAGGTAGGTAGATTAATAGGGGAGAACAGGGTAATGAGAGCCAACGGGTAGTGGGAGCCATGGTGATTGAACGGAAAGTAGGTACATTTACGCGATCGTACACACTCGGCAGCTTTTGTCAAACATCGAAAAACTTCGCCTGACGAACACGAGCCGTTAGTGCCATGCATTAAAGTCACGAGAGACGATTATATGTTTTTCGCTCCACGCTTATAAAAAATTGCTGATTGCCAGTGCCGAGATAAGCATGAAGTTATGTTCTTATTTTATTATGTTTATGCTTATTATATCCCCAGATTCATGCACTATCAAGCCCAATTGGTTTAATTGAGATTGAAAGTAGAATTACATATTTATGTTATTACTTTTCAAAATGGTAGTCGGCGGGTAATGGTAGCCTAGCATATTTATATTATCTTAATCTTTTTTTCTTTACTAAGTTGATTTTTTTATTTGTCTTACAAATAGTTCTTTGTATTAATTACTAAGATCACATATTTTAAAGTATATCTAGTTCAATTTTCGGGAAAGAGTAAATTATGGCTCCCATTTCCCATATGGGCGTTAAGCGGGCTCTCATTGCCCGCATGTGTCGGGTAATGGGAGCGACTGATTTTTTTTGTAAAATCGTTATTGTACCTTAATACAAGACTGTAATTGATTATAACTGTGTTTAAAATATACTCTAATAATGAATGTAAGAGTTCCTAAATAAACATCTTATGAATGTTAACAAATGTGGTTGTTATGAAATTTTTCCCTTAGTAGGCTCCCATTACCATGATTAGCATGATCATTTGTTCTGTGTCTGGGTGTAATTTATCTATATATGTATGTATTTAGAAATATATAAGTATGTTTATCAGTTGTCTAGTACTCATAACACAAGCTCTGCTTAGCTTGAGACTAGACGGCGTTGTGTGATAGTTGTGGAATATTATTATTATTATTATTATTTTTGGTGAACGAATTTTGTTTCTTAGCTCTTTGGCTAGTTTAAGCTACATTAACGGGCCCAAGCCAAGTCAATGTAGCGTGTGTGTGGTGTTTTTTTTTTTTTTACGAAGAATTAATGTTATGAGGGGTGATTTCATTTTCGTCAATTTGCATGAACTTTCTTACTATTCTGCAAGTATTTAAAATTGCGGCTTTTTGGAGTGTTATATAAATTGAGTCTTTTAGGTCTATTTGTTTAAGGCTATGGTGGAGGTGATTGGGTATAACACCCGTCGTGGAGACAACAATGGGTACTATGTAAACTTTTTCCTGCCTCCAGATTCTGGACACTTCTTCTTTCAGTTCTGCATATTTACTGATTTTTTCACTTATTGTTTTTTGTAAATTATGTGTATTAGGGACTGCAATATCTATGAGGTATGTGACTTTATTAACTTTATCTTGAAGGGTTATATCTGGTCTATTATAGTGAACGGTCCTGTCAGTTAGTATGGCACGATCGTAGTAGAGTTTGTGTGTGGTACTTTCTAGAACTGTTTGTGGTACGTACTTGTAATAAGGAGTGTTTGTATCTTGTATGAGTTTATATTTGAGTGCTAGTTTTTGATGAATGACGTTGGCTACCTGATTGTGCCTGTGTGTATAGTCTGTTTGTGTGAGTGTTGTGCATGCCCCTGTTATGTGTTGTATGGTCTCTGGTTGGCTGTGACATTTATTATTATTATTATTATTACCCTGTTCTCCCCTACCTAGGTATTTAACCAAAGTGCATTGACCGAGTGTCGTCACGGCGGAGATAAAGCCAATTCTTCATCTTGTATTGAATACGTTACAACTTCAAATAAATTATTTGCAGAAGTACCTACTTATTTTACAGTTACACTTTATGCTACAAGATAAACCGACTTTACCGGACAATAAATTGTTTTAATACTTTATAATTAACAAGATGGTTCTGTCAGTTTAGCCAGCATCCTAATTGCGTAACACAGTCACACTATCAATCTCAATCTGAATAATTTTGAAGGATATTGCTAATCCATTGCTTCACATGTTCGAAAAATTTGTCTTGTGTAAGCACACAAGACAAATTGTCAACGTAAAAAACGCAATGAATGTTGTTGAACTGTCAAATTGAAAGCCATTGCTACTCGTGTGTTAGGTACGCAATTACCACGCATGAATCATAAAACATAATAATATTGTAACCAAAGTAAACCCATGTTTACATTTGCCTGAGAGGCTGAAATCGAGTCATAGGTAATATTGAATATAATTATTATGTGTATTACGGCTAAGTTTACTTTAGCATAGAAATACTCGTGCGCCCGTGTAGGATGGTCATCAGTCATTTGTTCATTACTTACCTGTCTTTTACTAAGAATGTAAATAATGTAATTGTTTAGAACTAATTTCAGTCAAACGAGCCATTTCCTCGCGACAATTCATTTGTCATTCAATTAGCTTGGTAATTGCTTGGCAATCTTGCCATGACATAATTATTATAACATTTTGTTATTGGGAACTGTATATTAGTATTTCATACTGACTGGCTGTGACATCTGACCTCCGGCTCCGCAATCCAATTACTGTTTAATAGCAGTATCCTAGAGGTCATACACGTGTCTAACTTTCTCTAGAGTACATACATGTTTACATTCACTAGTCCAATTTACCTGCTTAGATTTCAGTGATGTTCAAGACAAAATCAATCACGCTTCTGATTAGTCGAATTTGTTTCTGGTGAGTCTAGTCTAGTCCCACAAGGTGGACCGACGACCTTGTGAAGGCCGCAGGTACCCGCTGGATGCGAGAAGCACAGAACCGGTCGAAGTGGAGGTGCTTGGGGGAGGCCTATGGCCAGCAGTGGACGTCTTTCGGCTGAAATGATGATGATGAGTCTAGACTACTAGAGAGTTAGAGAGAGATGCCAAATACGGTGTGTCTTCATAGTGTGCACATATTGAAATGAGGTGACCATGCGTTTTTTTTTATTTAAAAAAGAATACAAAATTATTGTCTCTACATGCTCAAGCCGTGTGCAAGGCTGTTTTTAACAGTTGATAGGAAATGTTGCACTTTATGAAAACTCACACTGTATACGAAGAAGAATCCAAGAAGGAAGTCTTTCAAAGATTTTTTGTACGAAATGACGAATGAATGCAAGGGTACCTGTTGAATCACGGAAAATTGTAGCTAAAATTCATCTTCTCTCCTTCCTTTCTAGTCAAACAGTTTCGGTACCTACTAGGTGGTAAAGTACACTACCATTGTAAATGACGTTCAAAAAGGTACGTATCAAATACTAGCGGCCCGCCCCGGCTTCGCACGGGGATATAAGGATTTTTCGGCGTTACTATTGCATATTTCAACATGGAAAAGTAGTTGTAGTGTGACATAACTGTAATAGTTAGACATATAGTATCTCGGACTTTTTTGTAGATATTGATGTCCTGTATAAAACTGAAGTACATCACTTTGCTCTATTGTCAATAGTTTCCGCAGCGTACGCGATATAAGGATTTTTTTTTGGTATTTTTTCACACCTTGGTTTACATTATCGAAGTTTTCCTACGGATCCGTAACTTTTTTGAAAATATTATATCGCTTATGTTCATCAGAGATGATGTAGGATTCTTATGGTGAAATAATTTTTCAAATCGGTCCAGTAGTTTCGGAGCCTATTCAATTCAAACAAACAAGCAAATCTTTCCTCTTTATAATATTATTATAGTGTAGCCAAACCGCGGCGGGGACTTTACCATAGTGATCACAAGCACAGTAAAGATATGAAACTGTGTCACAGGTGTCGGTTGATACAACTCGCGCGTCATACGGTGAATGCAAATGTTCAGCCGGGGGTCTGCTGGTTGTGGTTCTGGCTTGGAGAGCGGCCATTTTGGCGCATTTACTTTATGAGGTACTTGACTGATATAATCGGTTATTCGGTAATTCATAAGTACAATTTATTTTTACGAGTGTATTATGTATGTGTGTACTTTTGGTTTCGGTAGAATATCATCAGAATCAGCTTATAATGTTCCCACTGCTGGGACACAGGCCTCCTCTCGGTAAGAGGGAGTGGGCCGTCATCCACCACGCGGCCCAGTGCGGGTTGGTAGATGACACATGTCTTCGACTTTTTGGTTCTAGGACATGCTGGTTTCCTCATGATGTTTTCCTTCAGTTTTGAGAGCAGTGGTGATGAAATGATTTAGGTACACAAAGTAAAATGCCTGTCTGGGTTCTTCTTTCTTATCTATGGACTTATGGTTTGAGCCTACGACCTAAAACTCGTAAGTCGCGGTCGTTGCCACAACTGCACCCGTAGAATATCGGTAAAGATTATTGTTGCTATTCATATACAGACGCCAGCACATCAAGCTACTTCAATCTGTCAAATGTCTTTAATAGATTTTCAACTTTGTCGCTAAATCATAAGGTTCAAAGTTGATTGGGAAAATTTGACAGTTTCGGGTAGCTTAATGTGCTGGCGTCTGTACGAAAAAGCCCCGCAACCAAGTCTTCGCTGCTGCACGTACCGATTTTATCCTTTTCTGATTCATCACCTAATAACTGTTAGGTTTGGTTTGTCCCTTGCCTTACCTACCATGCCGACAGTGAGCGCTGGGCCTTAGCATCCACTGGACCTTTGACAAAAGTCATTATCCATGTAATCATTGGTGATTAGCACGTTTCAAACGCACGTGTAGGCACCCCATTGTATGGTTTTAACACCATAATCAACACGGCTGTAAAAGCTACAAAATATGAGATTATTATGTGTGGAGGTAAGTATTTCCGCCCGAGAGTTAAATGTTCTGACTCAGTTTTGTACGCAACCTTTTTATATGTAGTTTAAGTAGGTACCTACTGTGTTGTTTTAACTTGTCACAAGGTCTTTCTGTACGTCAGTCAATATCGCCAGAAATTCCAGGAAAAGGCCAAAGAACCAGATTGATTTACTTATTGATCCTAAGAAAGGTGGTTCTTGAATGAACGTTGTGTTGGCGCCACTACTTCCGGCGACCAGACATAGCGCCAGTGTCATGAGTCAAGCGACGCACCGTGGGTACAGTGCTGCCACCTACGTCGGACCGGACGTTGGAACGTTGCTGACGAGTCATTGGCGGGGGAATACCAAGTCTTTAAAACCCCGTGCTCAGTGGGCTAGGCAGTCTTTTTGCCACTCGCGCTTCATCGTAAAAACAACATACTCATAATATCGTCAATTATAATTATTGTAAATTGCTTAAATATTATATTGTAATTGATTAATTGGTTATTAATTAAAAGTGATCAAAGTGTGTTATCTCTTTATTTATTCTGAGTTCAATAGACTTTATTTACAGTTGGTCTTCCTTCCTGGCTGCCATTTTCAGATGTGCCTGAATTATGTCCGCAAAGTAGACAGTTCGGAATCTTCAGGTGATGCAGATGCAGCCTGAAAGTTCCATGACACTGCTTTTTTTTTTGTTGGGTGGGAAATCATCAAATGACCCCTCCCGCTCTGGGCGGAGCGGAAGGGAGTGTCAGACTCTTACTGACTAAAACCCACCCATGTTCCTTCCTTAGCCCTTTATGTTCCGGGCCAGCGGTAACCCTTTCGGACAATCCCGCTGACCCGGCAGGCATAAGGTATGGTTATTTAATAATATATTCCAATTTTCACCGGGTTCGAGTATGGAATCCAACATATTCGTTGTTATGTAAATATTATCGATACTTATATGTATATTATCATTTCGGCCAATTGTTGACGAATTCCTTGCACACACTATTATTAACTGTAACTGTAGAAATTAAGCGAGTTTATTAAATTACTAGCTTCTGCCCGCGACTTCGTCCGCGTGAAATATCTTGTTCCCCCGATCCACCGCGTCGCATCGCATCGAGTGCCCGTGCTATTACTTTGTTTTTGCTTAGCGTTCTTTCTGACTTTTTTTCTTTTTGCTCGGCTCCTGAGGGTCATAACGTGATGTTAATATATGTATAGCCTAATAACTGACCTAAAAGACGTTGTCCTGTTTTGGATTCGAAAGACACGTGGCGCCATCTATTATCATAATAACGTTATTGAGGTTTTCCTCGGGAACAGCACTTTTTTTCGGGACGAAAGGTACCCTATGTCCGTTTCTGTACACCTGACAACGTATATGCAAAATTTCAAGATGATCGGTTCAGTGGTTTAGGCGTGAAAAGATAACAAACAAACTTACTTTCGCATTTATAATATTAGTTAGGATTAGGATAACTGCAAAAAGGTTGTAATGACAAATATGTCAAGATTTCACTTGTCGATTTTTGACATATTTGTCACTTTTATTAAACAGCATGTGCGACAATTCTACAATTTTGAAATTTTTTGACATTATGTCGAATTGTCAACAGGGCCCTGGTAGTTCCAGAGATTAGCGCGTTCAAACAAACAAACTCTTCAGCTTTATTATTAGTATAGATAAGTATACCGGGTGTTATTGACAGCCCTCCATAAAAACACAGGATTGATTCAGCTCCTTATTCTGAATCAAATCCCACTGGAAATTTTCTCAGGAAAAAAAAAAAATTATGCCGTTTTTTCTGCTGATATTCCTTTATTTCAATGTAAAATTACATTCTCTGTATGCAACACTTCATTTATGTAAATAAAACAGCTGAATTAAAAAAAACAGCAATGGATGTTGAAATACTCTAAAACGAAAGCGCCGGGGAGCGCGCGGGGGCGGGGGCAGCCTCGCTCAAGCTCGCTGCGCTGCCGTCCGCTACGTGCGTTTTGCCACGGTAACGATACATTGCGTGTGAGGTAATAAAACAAATCTGGTTTTTTGGATTCCCTTAATGTTCCTGAAAGAACTTCATGTACCGGTCATCTTAATATGATGTACTGAAGCCACCCTATCAGTTTGCGGAGGGCTGTCAAAAACACCCTGTGTAGTTAAACTGACTGGAAGAGGAAGATTTTTTTTGAAGACTTAAAATCATTTTAATTATTCACTTTCGTAGTGCTCCTGATGAGTTCTTCTGTTATTACGACGTTTTTTTTTTAGGATTTCGTACCTCAAAATGAAAATACGGAACCCTTAGATCACTTTGTTGTCCGTCTGTTTGTCTGTCAAGACTCTTTATCTCGGGAACGCGTAGAGGTATCGTGTTGAAATTAAAACCATATACTCCAGTCTACAGTCCCTCAAAGCTGTGAAAAAATCTAACTTCTAAGTTAACGTAAAAAAAAAAGATACAGCCGTTTATGCCGCAAAAAACGTATATTTCGACACTCTCAAGGGAATCAAAATTTATAGGGTATCCCGTTGATCTAGAATCATGAAAATTAGCAAGAAGCAATGTCATGTAGCACAAGTAAAGGAAAAAATCCGAAAACCGTAAATTTTTAGTTATACTACAAAGTACGGAACTCTCGGTGCGCGAGTCCGACTTCCGACCGGACTGATTTTTTTTTACTGAAACAATGAAAACCCGCATCAAAACACCAGTCGCGTCTTATCGCTAAACCATGAAAAAATGATTTTCATAACTTTCACCATGTTAGTCATTTGTTTCACATTAACGTTATAATTATAACTAAGAACGAGGACAATTTTGCAAGGCAACGATTTAGCAAGAAAATTTTCCACACTACGACGAATTCTGAAAAAATTATTACGCCTACTTAAGACTGTTGATTGTAACAGTTGCAAAAATAAAAAAAATCCTTCACAAATTGATCACTTGTGTGTGAGTGTGACCCTTACAAGCTGTTTTGCCACTTTCTCCCGTATCAGCTGATCTCTCCGAAATACGTCGTCGTTCGAAAGTCTACGACGATACGACAGGGCGATGCGCCTCAAGTTGAGTTGGGCAGGACATCTAGGACCAGGAGATGGCGGATGGAGTAAAGCTGTGACCGAATGGTGGTCAAGGTTAGGCCAAAGAAACCAGGGCCGCAGGGCCGTCCAAAAGCGCGTTGGGTTGACGAAATCATCAAAGTTGCTGGAAACACCTGGATTAGGGACGCACGGAACTGGGAAGAATGGGAGAAGAATGTCGAGGCCTATACCCAGCAGTGGGCGATTCCGGGCTGAGATTATGATGACGATAATGAGCTGATCTCTACCTTTTATCATTTTCTCAAATTTTTATCAGTACACCGTAGGAAGCAAATATATGGGTATGTTTAGTGTACGGAAATCGAACCCGTCATCTGTAGACCCCACTGTAGCTACTTCATTCACTTCAGTGAAGGCAGAGCCAGTCGTGGCAATCCTTACGGGAGGCTAGCACAGCAGTAGAAGTTTATCGACTGAAATAATCATAATGACTTTACCAATCAAGCTATTCAGCATGAGCCTCCCCTCATTAGCAGTCTATAACGTTCCCACTGCTGGGACACAGGCCTCCTCTCTGTGAGAGGGCCATAATCCACCAAGGGGGCCCGGTGCGGGTTCCTCTACAACAACATAATCATCTGTTATTGTCATGACCACACTGACAAGTGACATTTTTGCTTTTCATGGGACATAATCACCTCGCTTAGCACGAAACGCATTTGCTATAATGCTCTATTTAAGTAACTATATTCATTTACCCACAATTTATTTGGTAGCACATTTTCAACAATGACTTTCAGGTGAAACTTGTACAAAATCATTTATTTATCTAATCTACGACATAAGACTTAGTTGGTTTCACAATACCGTCAGTGCCCAGTATTATTGTGCATATTTTATTTCATGTCACAACGCAGAATAAACTTGGGCAATTATGTTGTATTTTTTATCGTAATTTATAGGACTATCAACGACTTTATATTATACTAGCAGCGCCCCGCCGTTTCACCCGCATAAGAGTCGATCCCATGGGAGTATCGGGATAAAAACTATCCTTTGTAATTTTCCGGGACTCAAACTATCTCTATACCAAATTTCATCTAAATCGGGTCAGCGGTTTAAGCGTGAAGATGTAACAGACAGACAGACAGACACACTTTCGCACATAATATTAGTATGGACTAGAATGGATATGGATTGTAACAAATATTTCAGCATAAATTATCAACTGGCTGCTTTCCGAGGCACGGAGGGGTCTTGATATGTAAAGATGGTCCCCATCCATGGACCAACCGCGGCAAGCGTAGCTTAACCTGATCGATCGACCTGCGGCTGTTATTACTTAGCCACAAGCCCCTATAACTATCTATACTAACAATAAAGCTGAAGAGTTTGTTTCTTTGAACACGTTCATCTCTGAAACTGCCAGTCGGATTTGAAAAATTCCTTTTGCATTTTTTAGCCCAATTTAATCTTCGAGGAAGGCTATAGGCTGCTGAACAGGGTTTGTTTACACTTCCATCAGATACTTTTCGAACGGACCATACATAGATATCTACAGGTTTTGTTATAATTATTATAATGTTTAATGTCGTTTAATTAAAACAATACCAAAGATTGTTTAAGAAAGTCATTAGGTACGTAATGCAATGTTATGATTTTATGAGGACTGTTATTCGAGTTTGCGTCAACATCCATTTAGCCATATGCAAATACTGAGTGAATTGTACTTATTTTAGGGTGAGCGGCATTTCGAGTTTTAGTCAAATATGCTAGTTACGTCTGTGATTTTCCATGCCATAAAAGATCTGGCAAATTATCCTGATAACTCTAGAAAGATAAATATAATTTAAAGCATGTACGAGTAATATAGATCCAATTAACAGTCTAATTTCGTAACATATTTTCGGCAAATGATTGAGACTACTTGGCTTCGATTCGATCGCAGTTTGCTTAATTTTACGATTTTCGTGTTGCGTGTGTTCAACTATTCACACTATCGTGTGAAACCAACTGTAGTCTGTTTTAGGCTCTGAAGAGTGAACGATATGCCAGGAAAAGTAATACATTGCTTCATAGGTCTGAAAAATTCGTCTGCTCAACAACGTAAATAACGCAATGAACGTGGATGAACTGTCAAAATTAAACCCATTGCGATCAATTGTCATTTTATGTGTGTTATGCGCAATTACCGATAAGTACTGCGCTGCAAATTACAAAAAAAAATAAGAATTTTGCAGATTCAACAATGGTGGTTGTTAGCATAATTATTTGAAGCATAACCCTATATTTATACTTAACAAAAAATTACGAAATAAAAAAGTAATTTAAAAATTGGAAAAACAAGTAGTTATTCTAATAGTTCATAGAGAATAAAGTGAATGTTACTGCTTGTATGCTCACAACACAAATTCTATTCTAAGTCTAAACGCGAAGACTTGTAATTGGCTTTCTGTCGACTATTGTTTCCTTTTTTTATGTTTCCTTTAGCTGTAAGTCTTCCATGATGTAATAAATAAATAAAAAAAATTAAACCGAATTCAAAAAGAAATGAACTGAAAATTATGAAATAACTTTAATTTCGGAAGTCAGTGGCAAAAAACTAAAACTAAAATAAGACACCGACTTCCGAAATTAAAGTTATTTCATAATTTTCAGTTTATTTCTTTTTGAAGTCGGTTAAATTTTTTTAAATTACTTTTTTATAGTCTAGATGCTAGACTACCTACGCCATTTAAAGAGCGCAGTTCTTGTCACTATAATATGCTATTGTGTTCTACTAATTGAAAACAATACACATTTCTCATTTATTTCTTAATAAAAAGTGACATAAAAAATTAAGTGACTAAGCAAACAACTTAAGAAATATATTGATTGCGTCTACTATCTACTGTTAACTATTGATTTCAAAGACGTAATTTCTTTGTTACAAAATTAACTGCAATGTATTATTCTATGAACTGCCTTGTCGGTGCCGTGGTCGTTTATTTTGGGCATAAACAACTCCACGGAATGCTCAGCCTTCAGGTAAGTCAGTTAATCTGTGGGGTTCTTTCGTGACACATAATGGCAAACGATGGTAATGCCTGTTATTTTGACAGTTCAGGTTAAGCCACGTTCTTTACGTTATTTACCTTGTTGGCGAATTTTTCAAACTCATGAAGCAATGGATTAGGAATTGTGATACGCAACTAGGGTGCAGGTCCTAGGAGGGAGGTAGTTGGTGGTAGGAGCAGTGGTGGCCCAGTGGTAACGGCAAGTCGTAGGTTCGAACCCAGACAGGCACTATACTTGGTGTAAATTAATTTCATCACCACTGCTCGCAAAACGGTGAAGCAAAACATCGTAAGGAAACCGGCATGTCCTAGAACCAAAAATTCGAAGACATGTGACATCTACTAACCCGCACTGGGCACGCGTGGTGGATTATGGATATTTATGGCCTACTCATCGAGAGGAGGCCTGTGTGGGAACATTATAGGCTGGTTATGTTGATGATGAAGATGAATTACGGTGCACTGATCACTTACAAACAAAATTGGAAAACACTGTTCAAAGAAAAATTAAGTAGTATTCAACACTATCTCACAATCTGATATAACATTTTATGTAACCATATCTATCATAGACTCATAGACTCATAGAGACGTATGTTTTTTTTAATGATCTTTACGATCACGAGCGCGATGGCACTGATTTTATTACTTTTTGTTTATTAGAAAGTCAATAATAGTGACGGTTTTCAATTCGTCACAGTAGTATGTACAGACGCCAGCAGGTCAACCTACCCGAAACTGTCAGATTTTCCCAATCAACCTTGAACCTTATGCTTTAGCAATAAAGTCGAAAATCTATTAAAGAAATCTGACAGATTGTAGTAACTTGATGTGCTGGCGTCTGTACAAAACGTGTTCGCTATAAAATCATTCATTCATCAGAAACTACTCTGCTGCAGCTACCCCAGATAAATTAGGATACAGGGCCTCAAGTCTGCTATTACAATTGTGTCAGAATGGTCTATCATTGATTTTATAATTGTTCATTTTGACAAGTTTGGTAATCTACTAATATAATGGCGTCATTGTGACTTTCCAATGGTCCACCACTGACACTCCATTGAAAGAAATGGCATAGAATGGTAATCTCGTACATAAAGACAAATGAATGACTGACTTAGGCGTTAATCTGCTAAAATTTTGACAGTTCCTTTGATCAGTAACCTACCATTAGAACGTCATTGTGCAGTCATGGCTTTTAATTCGTTACGAGTATCGTATATGTTCTGTGCCATTGACCGACCAATGATCGACCATTATGCATTTAGCAGATAACGAACTTTTAGCAAAATGACAATGGGATCGTGTTGGAATGACGAATTTATAAAAATAGCAGACTTGGGCCCCAGGGGCTACAGTCCGCTGTGCAGGGCCTGCGTAGCTACACACAGCACACACACACACACAGCAGCACACAGCACATCAGCGCACACACCACACATCACAGCAGCAAATGCAGCTCATGTACTTCTAAAATACCCGGTGGTCGCCACGTACGGGGTAAAATACTTCGGTAATCCAGGTACCCTCTGTGAGACGGTCAGTAACATCAAGGCGTTGCTGGCCTTCCTTGAGGAGCTGGGGTGGATCGAATAATTGATTGGGCCACCCGTGCACAAAATACACGCATTGAAGTGGAGTTGCGGACACCAGCCCCTATTACCTATGTATTATCTTATTCCATGTGTTCACCCCCGTTCTAGCCATATCAATTTTCGCACCCTCCATTTATCGTTTTTTAGCATATGCATAGTCAGCCTACAATGTTCCCACCGCTGGGACACAGGCCTCCTCTCTTGAGAGGGAGCGGGATATAATCCACCACGCGGGCCCAGTGCGGGTTGGTGGATATCACATGTCTTCGTTTTTTTTTTTGTTCTAGGTCATGCCGGTTTTTTGACGATGTTTTCCTTCACCGTTTTGAGATCAGTCGTGATGAAATAATTTACACAAAGTAAAGCGCCTGTCTGGGTTCGAACCTACAACCTAGGTACAACTCGTAAGTCGCGCCCATTGCCACTGGGCCACCACTGCTCTCTGTAGTATTTGGGCTCGACGCAGCTTGACTTTTCTCATCCCTTCATGACGGACCTATCCGCTGTCATCTCAGTATTCATCCCCGTTCTAGCCATATTATCGTCCTTCGCACCCTCCATTTATCGTTTCTTTGGTCTTCCTCAATTCTTATAGGCTATAGCCATCCAAATTCGATCTTCTTCTTTCTTTAAGGTACTCTGTCCCTCAGTGCTGAGGTTCGCGCCCAGCCATCTTGTAAGCCTTGTCATGGCTTGGCTCCAAATATCTTGGTTCTCGGCTCTTTTTTAGGTTTGCTGAAAAGGGGCAGAAAGGTCCGAAGGATCTGCACCCTAATTGCATAACACGCCATTACTCTCAATTTGAATAATTTTGAAGCATATTGCTAATCCATTGCTCCATATGTTCGAAAAATCTGTCTGGTCTAAAATGTAAACATCGCAATGAATGTTGTTGAACTGTCTAAATGAAAGCCATTCCTAATGTTAGTGTGTTACTCAATTACCCCGTTGATCTTTTTCCACCAAAATACTCCTCAAAGATTTTTCACGACATGTCCCACTGTTGATCGCGTCACAACATGACAGAATGGACTACTAATCGATACAATATTCCACTACATTTAATACACACGAGTAGTCGTTAATGGGCGTAGGTGTTGCAAATGTAAAATGCAGTTCCCCGATGATTGCTGAGTTCCTACAAACTAATCAGTGTATCATTTATTTATAGACTGATTGTAGACGCAACTGCAAAGGTTTAAAGTGGAGAAGATTGAGGCAGAATGCAGAATCTAATAATGAAGACGATGATGGGAATGATAGATGCTTTAGAGTTCATGTTTAGCTTGTATTTTGTTGAACCAACATTTTTTTATCGTGCCTCCTTGTATATAGGGTGGAACTTCATCGACGCACTTGTAAACATGGAGTCTAGACCCTAAAGGTCATAGCGCACGTATCAAACCGGAAAGGGATCGTTGCGTCGTCCATTCTTTCAACTCGAGCCGTTCAGTATTATTTGTATGAAACTCCCTACTGTAACGCACACTAATCGGAATCGTAACGTAATCGCCTCGCCTTGGGACAAGCTCACGAGTCACGAACCGGTGCGTGGTCAACTTGCAATTCCCGCGCTTACGGCTCGTCGTCCCCGCGCTTACGTCTCTCCGTACCCGAGCTTACGTCTCTTCGTCCACCCTTGCCCCTCTCACCCCTACCGCGGCCTGCCTGCAGCACCATCAACCAGCGGTCGGCGAGCCGTAAGCGCGGCGTCGCCTAGCCGTAGCCGAGTCGACGTATCAGAGCTGCTGATCCGCTTTGGTTACGTGCTTTGTAAAGACGGTAGAACGGATATGGACGAAATTTGGCACACAGACAGTTTTGGATACTTTTTATTCCGGTGGTACGTTCCCGTGGAATAATTTCTGACCTCCACGCGGGCGAAGCCGCGAGCAAAAGCTATTCTCTATATAATTAATTAAACCCTTATAAATTTTGGATAACTTTCGAAAACTTAGGTACCTAGCAAAGATGACACATAGACGTTAAAAAAAAATATATACGGCCGAATTGAGAAACCTCCTCCGTTTTTTGAAGTCGGTTAAAAATACGCAGCGGAGACGGAGAGTATCCACTCGCCGGATAAAATCATTTGAGCCAATAACGCGGACAGCTGAGATCCAGAGACAGGTGAGCCTGAGCGATCGGTGCCAAGTTCAATGCCGGGCGGTAAATAGTTCATTGTCTTATAACATAACATCACGACAGGGTCCACGATTGTTGCAACTTACAACAACCACCTTAGCATATACATTGTGAAATGCAATAAACGATTGAGTATTGAGTATTATATTCCCGTTAGGTTGGGCCCAGTAAACATCCTTTTTAACTTTTTTTTTTGTGATTATTATTTTTGTGTTTGAAAGGTGATTTTATGCTTAAATCTTTCTGCCTCCTGTGGGGTAAATGCGTAACACACTAACAGTAGCAATGGGTTTCATTTTGACAGTTCAACAACATTCATTGCGTTATTTATTTACGTTGTTGAGCAGACACTTTTTTCGAAGGTTATGAAGCAATGGATGAGCAGTATCCTTCAGAATGATAGGTTGTGTGTTACGCAATTATGATGCTGTTTTTGGAATTTTTAGATCTATGAATACAATGAAGTACCCCTCCGCTGTTCTTTCTGTTTGATGATCTGGATTCCTCCATGACAGCTGAATCATTTCTTCGATGAAAGAAAAAAAGAAAGAATAAAGTTTATTTGGACACAGTTCGTGAAACACAAAATAAAAATAATGTTTCAAACAACATTAGTGTTTGCCTCACGGCTGCGCCAAAAAGGTCCATTTCAGCATTAACACAGAACATGTAACCATTAATGACAGACAGATGCTGTCTGACGCTGGTTTCCTAATGAACCTTGGACAAGTGACGGGGAGTAGGTACATACAGTTTCAACACACCTAATACATACTTTTATACTTATAAATAAACAACTTCGAGGCTACATTGTATCTTCTCAAATTTCGATACTTTTCTTTTGGTCGCCACTATTAATTCTGCGCTTTCAGGAGTTGCAATGGTTGGGAATACTGGGAATAGAGTGGCGGGCCTGTCATAGGTTATGTACCAAGTTCCATGTAATAGTAGGGAACGACTCGGTGGCCGTTGTTGCAAATCGGGAAATTCCCAATATAATAACGCTTTGGACCCCACCCTCTGCAGTCGTGCGTGCGACTAAACTACAGTCCGAAGGGGTACGTATTTGAATATCGAAGATTAAAATACCGACTGTTAAAATATCGATGTTCGAAACATCGAAAATGGAAATATCGAACGATCATATAACCGAAAATTAAAATATCGAAAGTTTATATTATCGAATGGTTAAATATCCTACGTCCAATATATCTAAAATCTAAATATCTACAAAAGTTACATCGAAAGATCTAAATATCGAAATACAGATTATCGAACGTCCTAAATATCGATGGGTACATATATTATTTGAACATCGAAAATTAATATACCTACGTGTAAAAATGGGTTAATTTTCAACATTTAATACATTCATTAATTCACCCTAAAAATACGTACAAGTTAAAATATCGAACTGATATAAGTAGTATGAGTGGAAAAAGGTTGCTTCTGCAACGTCTCCGGCGCTACGGGAAGTGCAACCCCTTCGCCCTTGCGTAACAAAGGATAGGCACCCATGCTCACCTCCGCAGCTTCGGCTTGCTGGTCGCCTCCGGCGACCAGCCTCAGCCGCTACGGTTCCCACGGGTGCCTATGCTTTGTTACAGCGGGCGGGGGTTGCCCTCCCTTCGCGCCTCCGGATTTTTATATACACTCTAGGTGTAACAGCCAAAAGACTACGTAAATTCGGGGTGCCCCAATTCGGTTTTGGAACAATTTCGACCTATTTTATCCATGAAAATCAGTGTCCAGTGTACAAGCCTAGGTCAATCGTGAGGGTATTATTTAAATTAAAATATTTCCTTGAAAGTCAATATGTTGTGCAGGTTGTGCTACTAAAGTTAGTGACAGAAACGTATCGCTGCAAAACCGACTCCACGTAGTCTTGTCTGCCCTACCCCTAGAGTAATTTAGAATCGCGTAGTCGCGGAGGGGCGAGGCAGCCCGCGAGCTGAGGAGTAGGTGGTTTTAACACCCGCCGCCGCAGCTGAGGCTGGCCGGCGAAGCCGGCCAACAAGCCGAAGCTGCGGTGGTGGGCGTTTAGACCATCTGCGACGTTAAGCTCGCGTGGGACTGCCGGAGCCCTGCAGCGCCGGAGCCGTGACAGAAGCCATGCTTGCTTGCATGTTGCATGATTGCTGCATGCTTGTTTGCTAGATGGAAATCGTTACTAGGTGGGTTACAAAAAAAAACAAGGAAAACCTCATGTAATGTAGGTACTTTAATTATTTTTACATAATAAAAACCCAAACGTAACGTAACGTAGATATTATGAACTTCGATGTATTAAATGTTGATATTTTGAACTTAGGCATAATGTCATTCGATATTTTGAATCATTCGAAATTTTAATCACTCGACATTTCAATCTTCGACGTTTTAAGCGTAGGTATAACAATTTTCGACATTTTGATACAATCGATATTTAAATTTTCGATGTTTTGAACATCGATATTTTAACAGTCGATATTTTAATTTTCGATATTCAAATACGTACCCGTCCGAAGCTGTAGTAGTAAAATGACCATTTCGGTCTGAGTTTAGAGATAAAACAAGATTTGGATGATAGCCGCGAAAAAACAAAAGACGCCAATTTCAGCAAGCTGTCATTTTACTGCACCTAATTAAAAGTCCGACTATAGACAAAACGAGATGAAAGTGATGGATCAGCAAATTTTCTGTCAAAATATATCGTAAATTATACGAGCGATTGCCGGTAGTTTAAAAGTAGATGATCAAAATCAGAAATTCAATACTAATTAACGGAGTTTGCGTCAGAACTGTATGGCAGAGCTGTTGCTGTTGTTGTTGTTGAGCTGTGTGCAGAGACTGTGTGGGTGTGTGGCAGAGTTCTGACGCGAACTCCGTTCATTAGTACCTATTGAATTTCTGATTTTGATCATCTACTTTTGCTGTTGACTGTACATGTCATTGATTTGACAACATGATTTCTATCATACGTTTGTCGATTGGGTTATCTAATCTGCGTTCGCGATTTTGTTGCCAAAACTATAAACAAATATGAGTTTATAGAAAAACTAGCTGCGCCCCGTGGTTTCACCCGCGTAAGTGTCGATCCCGTGGGAATATCGGGATAAAAGGAGCCTATGTGTTAAGTCCCAAATGAAAAGTCAATTTTTTTTTCGAGGAGTACTTTTATTGCGTTTGAAACTTGGTGCGTTTCGAGGAATACCCCGAATAATTACCCTGAAAGGCTGTCTTTAGGAAAAGTTTCGTAGGAAAACTAAGTGGGTATTGAATCATTGCTTTATGATTATAATTTCAATCACAAGCTTTGAGGCCTTAGCCCACATTGGCCTTAGCCACAGATGACCTTGATCCTCAGTTCAGGTGCGATTAAGGCCTTTTGGTGAGTCAATCAAAATAATTATTGTTTCGGATTTTTGTTTTGTACTTTGACTTTGACTTCGGTTCGGATTTCAATATTAATACTACTCATCTGATCTGCCAAGCCTTTTCTCAACTATGTTGGGGTCAGCTTCCAGTCTAACCGGGTGCAGCTGAATACCAGTATTTTACATCAAGAGGCTGCCTATCTGACGTCCATAGCCCAGTTGCTAGTGTCGTGATTTCATCGATTTAATTTTAAAAACATACGTTATTTTAATACCACATTATAATATCCACTGTGGCAACACTATCAACAAACTTTTAAAATGTATTTCCACTGTGGTAACTAAATGTATTATTCCACTTGGGCAACACTTAGAAATAACAGTTATGATATTCGTTATTTCTGGGTGGGGCAAATGTCGTTTTAAATGGTAAAATGTAGTGCAAAGCCAGTCGTTGTTGGATTGTGAACAAGTGCAGTTGTGCGATTAAAAAGTATTAGCAAGAAAACTGTCTATTTCATTACAATTCAGAAGTGCCATGGACCACGAGCCATGTCTCGGTAAAATCGTAAGTAGGCTTATGAACTGTTTACATTATTAATTTTTGCTGCAAGATAAGTTCAGTGGGCGGTGGGTGTTTAAATTATGTAGTTTCATGATTCTGTAGCAATAACTGTGGCGTATTTCCCAGACGGTTAATATTTAAATCATAGTTAATAGTAATTGGGCCGATGCACGTGCTACCTTTGGTCGAGGCAACTCCTCGATAGGGTTATCATTGCGTTGGACTAATTATAAACAATAAGTCAATGCCTTTACCTAGTTGAGCCAGTGTGCGTGGTACTCTTGGTCGAGGCAACTCCTCGATAGAGTTACCATTGCACTGGACAACTTGAAAAATAAAAATCGTGCGAGTAAATGTTGGGAATTTCGCTACAAGATTTCACTCTGAACAATAGTATTTTTAAGTCTGTTCCGTTCACTGAATTTTCGGAGTAGCTATAAAGTGTGATTGGTAAGCAGCTTACATTTTGTTTATTGCGGCAATGTTTAGTGACTGTACGGACTATTATATAATAAAATGTATAGGTTAGACTTCTATGCGGCGTGCACTCTGGTCCAGCCACGAGGTGAGCTGTTCAGAGATGTACGAGTATAGTTTAGACTTTAGACTTTGACCTCTATCTATGCGGCGTGCACTCGGGTCCAGCCACGAGGTGAGCTGTTCAGAGATGTACGAGTATAGTTTAGACTTTTGACTTTGACCTCTATCTATGCGGCGTGCACTCGGGTCCAGCCACGAGGTGAGCTGTTCAGAGATGTACGAGTATAGTTTAGACTTTTGACTTTGATTTCTATCTATGCGGCGTGCACTCGGGTCCAGCCACGAGGTGAGCTGTTCAGAGATGTACGAGTATAGTTTAGACCTCTATGCGGCGTGCACTCGGGTCCAGCCACGAGGTGAGCTGTTCAGAGATGTACGAGTATAGTTTAGACCTCTATGCGGCGTGCACTCGGGTCCAGCCACGAGGTGAGCTGTTCAGAGATGTACGAGTATAGTGTAGACCTTTGATTTTGACTTCTATCTATGCGGCGTGCACTCGGGTCCAGCCACGAGGTGAGCTGTTCAGAGATGTACGAGTATAGTTTAGACTTCTATGCGGCGTGCACTCGGGTCCAGCCACGAGGCGAGCTGTTCAGAGATGTACGAGTATAGTTTAGACCTCTATGCGGCGTGCACTCGGGTCCAGCCACGAGGTGAGCTGTTCAGAGATGTACGAGTATAGTGTAGACCTTTGATTTTGACTTCTATCTATGCGGCGTGCACTCGGGTCCAGCCACGAGGTGAGCTGTTCAGAGATGTACGAGTATAGTTTAGACCTCTATGCTGCGTGCACTCGGGTCCAGCCACGAGGTGAGCTGTTCAGAGATGTACGAGTATAGTTTAGACCTCTATGCGGCGTGCACTCGGGTCCAGCCACGAGGTGAGCTGTTCAGAGATGTACGAGTATAGTTTAGACCTCTATGCTGCGTGCACTCGGGTCCAGCCACGAGGTGAGCTGTTCAGAGATGTACGAGTATAGTTTAGACCTCTATGCTGCGTGCACTCGGGTCCAGCCACGAGGTGAGCTGTTCAGAGATGTACGAGTATAGTTTAGACCTCTATGCTGCGTGCACTCGGGTCCAGCCACGAGGTGAGCTGTTCAGAGATGTACGAGTATAGTTTAGACCTCTATGCTGCGTGCACTCGGGTCCAGCCACGAGGTGAGCTGTTCAGAGATGTACGAGTATAGTTTAGACCTCTATGCTGCATGCACTCGGGTCCAGCCACGAGGTGAGCTGGTCAGAGATGTATGAGTATAGTTTAGACTTCTATGCGGCTTACACACTAGTTCAGCCATGTAAGTGAGCTTTATGGAGGTGTATGCGTATAATTTATTGCAGCCATGTAGGCCAGATGTAGTTCAGATTTAATGACGAAGATGTACGAGTATAGTTTAGTTCTATGCGGCTTACACTCTAGTTCAGCCATGTAAGTGAGCTTTATGGAGATGTATGCGTGTAGTTTATTGCAGCCATGTAGGCCATCTGTAGTTCAGATTTAAAGATGAAGATGTACGAGTATAGTTTAGTTCTATGCGGCTTACACTCTAGTTCAGCCATGTAAGTAAGCTTTATGGAGATGTATGTTACAGCCATGTAGGCCAGCTGTAGTTCAGATTTAAAGTTGAAGATGTACGAGTATAGTTTAGTTCTATGCGGCTTACACTCTAGTTCAGCCATGTAAGTGAGCTTTATGGAGATGTATGCGTAGAGTTTATCGCAGCCATGTAGGCCAGCTGTAGTTCAGATTTAAAGATGAAGAGGTAAGAGTATAGTTTAGTTCTATGCCGCTTACACTCTAGTTCAGCCGCGTAAGTGAGCTTTATGGAGATGTACGCGTATAGTTTGTAGCAGCCACATAAGCGAGCTGTTTAGAGTTTAAAAATAAAGATAAAGATATAAGTACGAGTATAGTTTAGAGTTCTATGCAGCTTACTCTAGTTCAGTCATGGGAGATGTATGCGTATAGATTGTTGCAACCATATGAGTGAGCTGCAGTTCAAAGTTTAACGTAGGTACTTATGTGATCTTATGCAGCCATGTAGGTGTGCTGCAGTTCAAAGTTTAACGTAGGTACTTATGTGATCTTATGCAGCCATGTAGGTGAGCTGCAGTTCAAATTTTAACGTAGGTACTTATGTGATGTAACGCAGCCATGGTAGGTGAGCTGTAGTTCAAAGTTTAACTTGGGCACTTATTATTTTATACAGCCATGTGAGTGAACTGTAGTTCTGAATTTAACGTAGGCATTAATGAGATCTTATGCAACCATGTAGATATGCTGCAATGAGTCCCAGATTTTGGCCCTGATAGTAGATCCTAAGATATTGAGCGATAGCTAAGAAAGATAGTTGATACACCAATGTTTATGATTGGGATGAAAACAAATAAAACACTATGCCCTTAAAAACCTTTTTGGATGACCAAAAAGCGGTATGAAACTTTGCTAACCAGTAACGTGTACGCTGCCATAAACTAACGCAACCGAAAATACGCCATAATGTGTATTGGATAAATTTTTATGATAAGTTAGCATTGCACAGTAGGTATGAAATTGATGGCCGATAGGCAGTAGGTTATATTACTTAATGGAATCAATGATAATTCTATTAGAAACTGTGCGCAGGAACTTACGGATGGTTAGTTAAATTATTTAGCTTCCCAGCAACCTAGCACATCTAAATAAATTTCCAAAATATAGAATCAAATAGGGCTGCGAACAGGCTTCGCCCTAACAAGGTTAATACCAGACAGATGCTGTCTGACGGTGGTGTTCTAATGATCTCATTCCACCCTTTCTGCTACTGATGCCAATGATAAATTTTCAAGAATATTGGCGTCAACTGAACTATGACCGATGCATATATGGATTTCGGTAGCAACTGTACCTTGATTAAATGCTCGAAAGCAAAAGAACTTAGTAGTCATAATAAAAAAAATATATAAATATAAATTAGATACATATTTGCCAATTAGGTAATAGGTAATATAAAAGGTTTTAAATGTTCTATTACCAAACCGAATTACTTGTTCTGGCGATTGGTGACGAGTTTTTACCTCTCAGCAATGTTAAGTAAAGTAAAGTGACCGATATATCAATTGGAACTTTACGTCCATGTTAGGGAAGACACGACCATAGTCAGGGGTGGTTTGGTAGGTATACAAAAGAGTATTAATTGAGCTATCTCTGTCTTGACGGATATACACGAATGAATCCAAATCAAGAATATCACTTGCGTCAAGTCTGATAAAAAAATAATTAACAGTAAATCAGTTGTATTATAAGTTACGTTTTTAATCAGCAGTCCCTTTAAAACTCCAAGCAGATACTTTAATAGCTATCAGTAAAGATTTTCTCATTTCGCAAGAACGAATTTTATTAATTTTGCTAGATTTTGGTATAAGTGTTTATGGATGCCTCCATGAACCTGATATAAATCTGACAAGATATGAAATATATAGGAAATGTTTGCTCCGAGTTAGATTGGTTGCACAAAGCAAAGTGCAAAGTCAAAGTTTTTGTTTGTTAAACATAGGTGTCATAAATTAAATAGGTACAGAGATCGGTTTTGCCGTTAACGGCGTACAAATATCAATTTATACAAATTACAATCCAACAGGTTCTTGTTAAATTTAAATGATAGATATATATATTAAATGATAGAAAAGTCATGATGACACACACTTTGTAATTTCCAAAAATGCTAGGTGGCAATTTTTTTAGGCTAACCATGACGATTTGGGCCATTGGCCAAAACACGTTTGAAGTTAATAAACGGGTTTCTTTCTCTCAATATCCATGCCTATTTGTTTTTAATTGTTTGTTCCAACTGAAGTAAGTCGAACTAATTATTGCCGAACGAATTCATTCTGCAATACATGCAAGGCGGAAAGTAGCTTGGCGTCGAAATGTTTATGAACCACAAAATAGAGGATCGTTTTTTTTTAATAAATCGTTTTTATGGATATATAAAGCACATAGGGTTGGTTGTTTTTGATAGAAATTTTGGAAAATCATATCCAAGATATATAATAGAAATACTCAAAAATACTCTCGCAAAGTACCTACATCGGAGAAATGTCATGTCAAAGACTAGCAAATATAGCTTATTGTTCAAAACACTTTAAATTCAATTACGGGATAAAAAGAATGTCAAAACATCTAAGCACTTCGTTATAAACATGGCAAGATGGAAGGTATTTTGTCACGTATTTTTTTTATTTTTGAATATCGTTACGAAAGTATGGCAGGATTAACAAATCCATAGTAATTTAGAAATTAATTTTAAAATATACTGTAAATCCCGCAATCCTGAACATTACACTAGAAACTGGACATGTACTCTATTCAGTGATTTTGAAGCACAGCTCAGACTAGAATAATAGGATGCCTATGTGTACCTACATATATTTTACTCCTGTTTCATGTTTGTTTATTAGATTAATATAATATACTTTACTAGCAGCGCCCTGCGGTTTCGCCCGCGTGAGTTTCGATCCCGTGGGAGTGTCGGGATAAAAATTATCCTATGTCCTTTCCCGAGACTCAAGCTATCTCTAAACCAAGTTTCATCTTAATCGATTCAGCGGTTTGGGCTTGAAGAGGTAACATACAGACAGACAGACGTCTCGCATTTATAATAACAATATGGATGTATGTAGTTATTGTATAATGCAAATGGTAGGTACACCACAGACTACCTACAGCATTTGTCTCTCCTTCCCCTTTTGAATCCAGCCAATTAATGGTTGTTCTTAAAATATCGCTCTTGGCGGTGGGACCGTCCATTGTGTCGCCCTTTGTAGGATTTATATATTTATATCTGTAATTTATATGGTGTACATAATAAATAATATTCAATTCTATTCCTATGATTCTAAAATATCGGGGAACCTTTTAGAGCCTGCAGTTTCTTATTCAGTAGGTGATTAAGTAAAAATTACTAAAACTAATTTCAACAATGTCAAATGTAAGAAATTACTCGCAAAACTTACAAAGTAGCATGAAGTAGCAAAATATTTAGGTAATGATAGATACTAGTTTTGACCATGGATTAAATCGTTAGGGATTTGAAAAATCCTCTGGTTTGAAATCCGATTCGTCCAACTTTAGATAATAATTATAATTTAGAATCTGACAAATAACTGCAAACACGAATTGCTATCAATGTATTTAGAAAACGGTATTTAACTTTAGTTAACCCCGTTGGTCTCGTGGTCGCAGGCGCGGCTGAGCGTGGGGTCCTGGGTTCGATTCCCGGGTTGGCTAGGGTGTCGTTTGATTTTTCCATTAGGAATTTCTCGGTGGCAGCCTGAGGATTGGAACTTGGAGGTGGACACCCCGTGCCTCGGAAAGCACGTGAAGCCGTTCGTCCAGCGCCTGATCTGTGCCCGGTCGTGTCGAGTCGCCGTCCCGTCGGGCTGTGGCAGTGTGGGAGCATAGAGTGCGCCTGTGGTTTGCGGACACCACACCATAACGTCTCCTGCGTGCTTGGCTGGTCTCCGTTGAAATTGGCCGCCGTCAGCGTCGCCGGGATCCCGTCGGCAGGATTTATATTTTAATAAGTGCATAGTGCATACTAGTTTCTCTTTTCGTCAGGTACTAGTTATGCATTGCCTGTCATGAATGTATACAAGGTGTAACGGGATAAACGCAAGTCCTGAAAGTAGTTTGTTCATAATTGACTAGTGAATCGATTTCAGTAACTTTTAATAAAGATATTTTTTCAAAAATGATGTATTTTGCCGTAGGTAATGCTAGCCGATTGAGCCAAAGAAAATTAAATCTTATTTCAAAACAATAAGACTCGATTTTAAATGCATACAGTAATGTTAGGGTCAACACGACTTTCTTATTAACAGTTCATTGTATTATGCTTTTAACTCAATACTCTAATTGGGGTGTATGAGGTCTTGCGTTGATTATGTTACATGTTGCATAATGTTATAGTATCTTGATTAGATTATTGTCTTTTTGTATAGTTATTTATTGTTGCTATTTGATGTATTGCCTCAGTGGTCGTGATTAGCGCGTGCTCCGGAGTTAGCACGCCGTCGGATGGCCGAGTGTCGTGATTTCATCGATTTAATTTTAAAAACATACGTTATTTTAATACCACATTATAATATCCACTGTGGCAACACTATCAACAAACTTTTAAAATGTATTTCCACTGTGGTAACTAAATGTATTATTCCACTTGGGCAACACTTAGAAATAACAGTTATGATATTCGTTATTTCTGGGTGGGGCAAATGTCGTTTTAAATGGTAAAATGTAGTGCAAAGCCAGTCGTTGTTGGATTGTGAACAAGTGCAGTTGTGCGATTAAAAAGTATTAGCAAGAAAACTGTCTATTTCATTACACTAGGTAATACGATACTACGATATTACCGTTGTGGAGGTAAGATTGGCAGTCGCTCCATGTAAACTACTGGTATTCAGCTGCATCCGGTTAGACTGGAAGCCGACCCCAACATAGGTAGTTGAGAAAAGGCTAGACAGATGATGAGTTATGTGCGGTATATGTGTGATAGAGCAATAAAAGGTAGGTATCTATTTATAGAAGTAATCATATCAAAATTGTTATTCTATTAACCGAATATGTATTTAAACAAGATAATAACCAATAACTGCCGGTCGATTCTGTAAAAATCTCACCATGAAAACTTAGGTGAAGTGAGTTTGTTTTTGCTAGGAATTGACACTATTGACAACTCACTCCACGCTCACTTCACCTAAGTTTTCACGGTGAAGTGGTTACAGAATCGCACTGCAGCGGTGCTATTCTGTAAAAATCTCACCGTGAAAACTTCGGTGAAGTGAGCGTGGAGTGAGCTGTCAATAGTGTCAATTCCTATCAAATTATGAGTTTTTAGCCCATTCATTTAGAATATATATAATTTATGAGATAAGAATATAAATTTCTCAGTAGCAGCCCGGAGTCTGCACCCTAATTCTGTAACACACTATCAATCGGAATCTAAATCATTTTGAAGCAAATTTCTAATCCATTGCTTCATAAGTTCGAAAAAATTGTCTGCTCAACACGTAAATAGCGCAATGAATGTTGTTGAACTGTCAAAATGAAACGGATTCCGATTGATAATGTGTTACGCAATTGCCCTGCATGGTGCTCGGTTGATGGCAATAGGGTCGCCCCTATTACACGTGACTTAAGCATAACTGCGAAATTGTATACCATAATCAGCCTATAATGTTCCCACTGCTGGGACACAGGCCTCCTCTCGGTGAGAGGGAGTGGGCCGTAATCCACCACGCGGGCCCAGTGCGGATTGGCAGATGTCACATGTCTTCGAATTTTTGGTTCTAGGACATGCCGGTTTCCTCACGATGTTTTCCTTCACCGTTTTGAGAGCAGTGGTGATGAAATAATTTACACAAAGTAAAGCGCCTGTCTGGGTTCGAACCTACGACCTACAACTCGTAAGTCGCGGCCGTTACCACTTGGCCACCACTGCTCTACAAATTGCGAAATTGTATAGTTGTACTTTAAAAGTAAGTACCTACATACCTACTCCTCTGTCTAACTCTTCGAAGATTACAGGCGTGATGTTATGTTGATTGGTTTTTAGTCAATTAAAATAAAATCGATCAAAATAGGTCTTGTTAATTTCAATGTTTTTTTTATTTTGACTAGCAGCGCCCCGCGGTTTCACCCGCATAAGTGTCGATCCCGTGGAAATATCGGGATAAAAAGTATCCATTATGTTATTCTGATGTATAAGCTATATTACTGTAGTTTCAACCAAATCCATTTAGTAGTTTATAATATTAGTTAGGATTATAGTAGGACTAGCTGCGCCCCGCGATTTCTCCCGCGTAAATGTCGATCCCGTGGGAATATCGGGATAAAAAGTAGCCTTTATGTTAATCCAGGGTGTCAGCTACCTCCATACAAAGTTTTGTCAAAATTGGTAAAGCCGTTTGAGCGTGAAGCAGTAACAAACATATAAGCACACACACACACTCACCCCCTCACAAACTTTCGCCTATAGAATATTAGTGTGATTTATTACGGGGTCGTTAAACTCTAAGGTCATTTTATAGTAGATCAGTGAGTCACATAGAAAGTGTGCTTAGTCTTGTAAGTTGCAGGCGGTGGTTATGTAAACTGTTATGTTAATAGTGCGACAAGATGACATCTTCTTGAGACAGACTAAACTTTCTATGACAGCTTGTGTTATGTGCTGTTTCTATGCAAAATTATTAGTTAGCATATCAGAAACAGGCAGGGAAATAGTTAAAAATAGTGTTCCATAAGAACTAGCCGCATAAATATTGATATTACCGGGGGAATATCGGGATAAAAACTATCCTATGTCCTTCCCCGGGATGCAATCTATCTCTCTGCCAAATTTGATTGAAATCCATTCAGTGGCTTAGGCGTGAATTTATAATATTAGTATGGATGCGTCAGTGGTCCATTCGAGTAAGTAATATTGCAACGTTTAGCAACAGAAACCTCTAGAAAATATGCAAATGTTGGCTCTGTAAGGCTGACTAAACTAATGACTAATGACCCTACTTAGAAGTCACTGCGATCGCTAGTAAGTACAGCCCTGTGAGTTGTGGCGATCATCGTTACCTAGTTATCTGTGCCAGCTGATAATTGCGGTTTGAAACGAAGCGTTTCTTGCTGTAAGTAAGTACTTCATAATAATAGAGGTATGAAGTGCATAATCAGCCTAGAATGTTCCCACTGCTCGAACATAGGCCTCCTCTCGGTGAGAGGGAGTGGGCTGTAATCCACCACGCGGGCCCAGTGCGGGTTGCTAGATGTTACATGTCTTCGAATTTTTGGTTCTAGGACATGCCGGTTTCCTCACGATGTTTTCCTTCACCGTTTTGTTATTTCTGCCAGCTGATAATTGCGGTTTGAAACTAAGCGTTTCTTGCTCTAAGTACTTCATAATAATAGTATGAAGTGCATAGAGATACTCTTGCAATGGGAGTACTGATTTATCTTATTGTGTTTGTGGTTTGCATCGCATGATAGTGGCTTTAAGGAAAACACTAGATTCTTCAGTTTTTAGGTTCTTACCTAAAGTCTGTGTTGTCTTATCATTGAGATATTATATTATATACTTAATGCGAAGCATTAGAGAGTGCATTACAGTAGAAACGAAAAAAACATCAAAATATAAAAAAAAATCCCCTCACCCTGTGATCTTACTTGAAAACATTGTAGCTTGCGAAAAAATCAATTAATTGAGTAATTTTTTTTTAAATAAATTCTTTTCATCCATAGGAGGAACCCTATTGAAAATGGCTCTTTTATTCAAAGTAGTTTAATTATAATTAATAAAAAACTAACTAATATGATATCTATTTATTTTTATATTTAATTTATACGATCAAATGCGCATAATTATGAGTCGTGCACTTTTAGATTTTCCAAATTTATCTGAAGAACAAGTATCCCACCAAAAACACTTCATGTAATGTTGGTTGCTAAGACTCACATAACGCTTTCACTGTTAAAAAAATATCAGATCTAATGTAGAGCCGTCAGTGAGGCGGGGTCGTGGCAGACCACGTAGGAGATGGCGGGACGAGCTGGTAGGTTCCACCAAGAATGGAAGGAGGACGCGCGGGCTCGCGAGAGATGGAAGGAGTGGAGCCTTTACCCAGGAGAGGGACAGCGCAGGCTAATTAAAAAAAAAATGCCAAGAGCCAAGCCCCTAAGAGCCTTTGTACACACACGTTTTTCTTGCCGTGAAAAACTACGGTTTACTTATTCGCGGTGTGTAGGCACGGTGACACGGTCGTCAGTGTTGTATGGAAGCGTGTTGTCAGACACGTTTTTTACGCACCATACCGTGCAGTGTACAAACCAGAACCCTTATTACATCTTGGTCAAAATGTAGGTATGGTTTTTTTGACTCGTCTTACCGTGCCCCCAAATTTTTCCGCGGAACAACAAAGGTAGCAGACTACACTACCCAGACTTCCTACACGCAGCTCTATATTTCATAAACTTGTTCAAATAAAATAAAAATAAAACTTATTT
Organism: Oligia fasciuncula; assembly: GCA_963082905.1. Classification (NCBI taxonomy): domain Eukaryota; kingdom Metazoa; phylum Arthropoda; class Insecta; order Lepidoptera; family Noctuidae; genus Oligia; species Oligia fasciuncula. The sequence continues at coordinate 9,588,823 of OY720411.1, forward strand.
TCCTTGTTCAAATAAAATAAAAATAAAACTTATTTTCCACGTTTTAGTTGTACCCACCACTTGCTATGTGAATATCAGTGACAGGAAGCTATTGAACACATCTGCGTACCCCTTTAGAGGGTACAGGCTTGATGTTATGTTATATTATGTGATTGCGTAAACAGTTCATACTTACATATGCGATTGCCGCAATCGCGGTTGATTTGCTGGCATTTATTGAAGAGTTCCGTTGTCTGTCTCCGAAACTCATCATCAGATCTTTACGAAATTTACATGGGACCATTTCGGTATAAACCTGTTTCGAACAAAAAGAGTTTTTTTGCAAATCCGTCTATATATACATATATGACGAAGTTATGCCCGAAAAAACATAAAAAAAACATCCCAATTGAGAACCTCCTCCTTTTTAGAAGTCGGTTAAAAAGCGAAAGTAACATAATCGAAAATGAGTAATGTACTCGCAACTGGTGCGCACGGCTACACATCAAGCTATAAATTACCAGTATAAACTGACTTCTAATTGTACGAAAAACCTGTATAATGCGAGGTCAGCTAAAACTGGAAATGCATAGGTTGAAGTGTCGCCGCCGCGTGAGTACCTAATACTTAATTTGTGTTAGGTTAGAATCATTTATTTATGTCATACAAATTTAGATCGATATTAATAACTGTTGCAGAACTCGTTTCGCCATTAACCGGATGTGTTACTAACATTTATAAATATCAAACTACATTTCTTCATTCATTTTTAGGGTTCCGTACTCAAAGGTTAATTGCCAACTAGACCCTACTACTAAGCCTCCGATGTCCGTCCGTCCGTCTTTCAGGGGGCTGTATGAGCTGTATCTCATGAACCGTAATATTATAGGTATAGGTAGACAGTTGAAATTTTATTTCTATTGCCGCAAATAATAACAACAAATAAGAAAAATAAAATAAAGTTAATATTTATAGGGGTCTCCAATCTATGTATATAACATTTAAAGTCCTGACCCTGACTGACTGATATACCAACGCACAGCCTAAACCGCTGGTCCTAGAGACGTGAAATTTGGAGGGTGTGTTCTTTGTGAAGAGTAGGTATCCACTAAGAAACGGTTTTCGAAATTCCACCCCTAAAAGGATGAATCGGGAGGGTGAAATTTCACGTGGACGAAGTCGCGAGCTGAAGCTAGTTCTCCATACAAGAAACGTGATTCCGTCTCCGAGTCCGACTCGCACTTGGCCGCTTTTTTCTTTCTCGTGGTTAAATAATAATAGCCACACGGGTCGATCGAAGGTTAACTTAACCTTGCCGAGGTCGGTCGGTGGATGGGTGAACATCCATTACATACAGTGTGAGTCTTCATAATTTGCACATATTGAAATGAGGGAAACTAAGCTTAATTTTATCGACAGAAAAAATATTTAAAAAAATCTAAAAAAAAAAATTTTTGTAATACCTACATATTTTAAAAATTTTTTTTCGCTGCTGTGACCCCTGTGTAAACAATCGCCCCTCAATTGAGAATTACGGTTTTTTTTAACAAAAATCTGATATTTTTTCATCAATTTTTCCAATAATTGTAAAATTACTCAATAAAAGCCCGATTACCTACCATTTTTTATTACTTTAAATTATTCTCCATCGTATCAGATTTCTAAACGTAAAAATACCATGTTTATAACTCAATCACAACATTTCCTATCAACTGTTAAAGAAAGGCCTTGCAATCACCATACTTTAGCAGGTAAAGATCCTTTTAAATATTTTTTATTTTTTCAAATATTTTTTCCGTCAATAAAATTAAGCTATGTTTCCCTCATTTCGATATGTGCACATTATGAAGACTCACACTGTATATCGAGACCCTCGTGCATCGGAAAGCACGTTGTAAACCGTTGGTCCCGGCTGTCATTTGTGGGTAGTCAGTGGCTCGAAAGTCTGACAACCAGTCTTACCAAGGGGTATCGTATTACCTAGTGACTGCTGTGACTGGGTTGTAGAGGTCAGATATCACGCCTGTATTCCTCAAGGGTAGGCACAGGTCTTTGTAAACGCACATTTCGCCAGTTATACCTAAGTCCCATGGAATAGGGGGGCCACTGGGACTTTTTGGTATTAACTGAGTATTAAATCCAAAATCCGGGTTGTTCCTGACAAATTCTTGATGGATTCCAAAAATGATTTCAATTTCGATTGTGGCCCACGAGGTTTATACTTAGATAAAGATTCACACCTATTCGCGCTGATCAATAAAAACGTGTCAAAGTTTTGTCATTAATTACGTAGAGCATTTCTTTATCAATTTTAGGAATAACAACTTCAAACCACTTTACTTTAAATAGTCCATAGTTTGTTGTGGAGTATGTTAATTGATAACCACGAATTAGGTGACTGGGTGTGAAAACTATCACTTGTAACTTTACCTACATAGATAGTCTTTATCTAACGAAAGGTAGGTAAACTCGAGTGTTCTGTGATTGCTTTCAAGTGAAATGTTTGTACTATTTAAACTATTTTGTGAGTCAACCATCACTATAGTATACAGGGTGAAATTGAATACATGCGACCAACCGAAATGGGAGATTGTACTCATCATTATGAACAACTTTTACTAAGGGACCAAAGCTACAATCGCGAAAAAAAAAATTAGCTGTTTCTGTTTTTGTTTTGTGTATAGGTATTGGCTGAAACCGTCTTTGTTTTGGAGTTTGTCACCTAAAATTATTACTTTAAGGTTTTCCAAGTAGGTAGTATTTTTGCTGTTTATTTTTGTCATAAAAATTTTGTAAATGTCTTTGCATAAATCGTAGGAACCTATCTATATTTTGGAGACTATATCAACTATTATAGTGCAAGGTTTCTTTGTAGGTATAATTGCCGAAAAATGAAAACAAAATATCGAAGATAATTGGTATTTTATTTACTAGTTCATTACTGCTGTTTTGGACATCGACGGTAAGCGTCCACAGTTTCGCATCGGACGCATCGGACGCATCGCACGTAACGGAATTTAGTTTACCTTGTATAAAAACTCATACAATAGCGTCCACTGATCCGCACCGTACGGACCACTCATCGGCAATGCCTACATGCGATGCGTATTGCGTACTGATGACGTCATACGGAATGCCGATCAGTGGACGTGCCCCATCACTTTCTTCCATTCTCACAAACACTTTCCGGACGTACGATCACTACAAAAATCCGAATGAAGGTGGCATCGGTAATCCGATTGCTGATACTCGCGTCGGCAATCCGATCGCTGCCGATACAGTGGACGCAGTCTAATTAATCCGTTTGATGCGATGCGTCCGATACGTGCGATGCGGGCCTGTGGATGCTTACCTTCCTTCTTTCTTCCTTAGGTAAGCGTCCACCTTTGAGTTTTATTATATTTAGATTATGTTTTTTGTTAAACATTATCATCATCTGCCTCATCTGCCTTTTCCCAACTATGTTGGGGTCGGCTTCCAGTCTAACCGGATGCAGCTGAATACCAGTATTTTACACGGAGCGACTGCCTATCTGACCTCCACAACCTAGTTACTGGGTAATACGATACCCCTTGGGAATACTGGTTGTCAGACTTTCGGGCTTCTGACGACCCGTAACGACTGTCAAATATCCACGAATGACAGCTGGGACCAACGCGAGTCACGGAGCCCGGTCACGGTATGTAAAGATGGTCACCCATCCACACAATTGTTAATTATATTATATTTATTAAGATATATAGATATAAATTGGTCTGTTAAATATTTTTTTTTTTTGCATCACTGGAGCTCTCATAATAATCTTCCGAAATAAAGGTCGAATCTGATCTACAGTCCTGCCATGAACTACCTCATAGTAACAGCAGTCAAATGTAATATATTCGCAATATGTCACGGTGGGCCATACCTACCGCCAAACCCAAGGTGGAGGGGGGGCTCAAGGTCCCCTCCATGTCCCTCCATTATGCCGTCTGGTGCCACAGTTAAAAACTAGTTTAGTTTCGGCAGACAGATGGAAACTGAATAAATGTGACGGGAAGAACAAGGGCTTCGATAAGCCTCTTTTTACACCCGTTAAGACGATAAACGCGTGATAATATTATTTATTTTCTTAATTAGTTAAAAATAACACGAATTTTTTTAAATTAACGCTTTCACTCTAATATTATAAAGGCGAAAGTTTGTGAGTGTGTGTGGGGGTGTGTTTATATGTTTGTTACTTCTTCACGCTCAAATACGCGGCTCCAAGTCCGCTGCAAACTTGACAAGTGAACTTGATCGTGAGTGGTCCGCATTAGCCAGACAGGAAGACAGCTGTGGTGGATCTATAGAGTTATGAGGATCAGGGTGTAAAGTTCACTCATACTCTATAGAAAAGGGGGGATCCTCCGACCAGACGGTTATTGTGTCTGGCGGGAAATTGCATTTCGGGCCGTTGTATCTATGCTAGTTGCGCGGTAAACTCTGCTTGCGCGATGCAGGATTTTCCGTGACGAAGCGTTGTTCGCATGTGGCGTTGTAGATACCGCTACAGATCTGACTGTCCAGATGAATTTTAATTCACCCCAATAAAATATACAATCTACAGGTACACCTCTACCTAACCCTATACTATTGAAACAGTTATAAAAATATAAAATTTTTGAATTTGTAGCGTAAACTGAACTTTACTGTGTAGGAATTAAAGTTATTTTTCCATAAACTCATAATTATCTGTTTACATTTTGGGAAAATAAATCGCGAATGCAGTGCATCTACTACGTGACTAATAAAACAGTGATAATGATGTTGATTAACAAAAGACAAAAGACTGTAAACTTCAAATTGAAGGTAGATCGGTTTCAGCGATAAGAACGTCCTTTATCCCTCTTTATTTAATTTTACGTCTTAACAATAAAGATATTGTATTGTAACAAAACACATAAAAATACTAAGTTTTTATGTAGTCTAGGAGAAACTACAAAAATGATTTTAAGTATTTTCTGTCCACGATTGGACCTACACGAGACAAAATATTATGTTACTAGCAGCGCCCCGTGGTTTCACCCGCATAAGTGTCGATCCCGTGGGAATATCGGAATAAAAACTATCCTATGTCCTTCCCCGTGATGCAACCTATCTCTCTGCTAAATTTTATCGAAATGCGTTCAGTGGTATAGGCGTGAAAGGGTAACATACAGACAGACAGAGTTATTTCAGAATGTCATGGTCAGTATTATGAAATAACTCTGTCTGTATTGGCCCCGTTCAGACAACCGTGATCAACAGCTGTTGTACGCTAATTTACTACAGAATTTTTGGTTCTCTTGACAGTTTTATACTGCACTAGCTTCTGCCCACGACTTCGTCTGCGTGAAATTTGTTGCTCACTCGACCCTCGATCCCGTGGGAAGATCGGGATAAAAACTATCCTATGACCTTTCCCGGCACTCAAACTATCTCTATACCAAATTTCATCTAAATCGGTTCAGCGGTTTGCGTGAAGAGGTAACAGACAGACAGACACACTTTTGCATTCATAATATCAGTATGTAGGTATGGATGAACAAGCAGTGGGATATTGATTTTACTGTAAAATATCGTAGGCTTTTCCAGGGTGAGAGAGAGACAAAGCTATAAAAGGCCGATAACACCATCCCTTTTTTGCAATGGAATAATGATGTCATTAATTCTTCATAATAGGGACAGGACAGCGCCGCGCCGTGTGAACAGCCGCTACCAATTCATTCATCAAATATTATATGTTAAAAATCAACATACGATTTTCCCGACATTTTCCGGCCATTCTTTATTCACCATCCTTTTTCACCGGACACAAAACCCAGGGTAAGTAACCTGAAATTCCGTCCATTTTCATTTCATGAGCTCGTTCAAAAGAGGATGTTTTGTGCAGTGATAGCTTAGTCAAAAGCCGTATTGATCGACTCTCGTTCCGGTCCTGACTCCGGCTAATCAAGCGCATTGTCCTTCAACCTTCGGACTGCACCAACTGGGGCGTGACCAGATCAATGAGTTGTTTTGCTAAGCACCCGACTGAGTGTCGCCATTTTCAGCGAAGATCTACTTTGATGATGATGTTTTGTGTTCAGGTTTTTTAGTGGGTCTAACTGGCCCTATATAACTAACTGGCCCTATATAACTGGCCCTATATAACTAACTGGCCCTATATAACCAGCACCCTAATCGCGTAACACACTATTATTACTCTCAATTTGAATCATTTTGAAGCATATTGCTAATCCATTGCTCCATATGTTCGAATAATGTGTCTGCTCAACAACGTAAATCACGCAATGAATGTTGTTGAACTGTCAAAATGAAACCCATTGTTACTGATAGTGTTACGCATTTACCCTGCTGTAACGATTCCTTATTCGAAACCACGTTAATTCCTTATCTAATCCCGCCAATCTCACGTTCATTTCGCGGTGTTTCGTTCATTGTGTCTTAGAGAATAAGGCCCCTTATCGTTTTCGTAACAATTTCTTTAAGATTCTTTTTTTTTTCTGTAGTAGGAAATTATTGTATTGAGCAAACTTTGTTCTATTTTGTTAAGTACCTGGTACTTGTTGACAGGCCTACAACAGTCTGACAACCAGTCTTACCAAAGGGTATCGTATTATCCAGTAACTGGGTTGTGGAGGTCAGATAGGCAGTCGCTCCATGTAAACTACTGGTATTCAGCTGCATCCGGTTAGACTGGAAGCCGACCCCAACATAGTTGGGAAAAGGCTAGGCAGATGATGACACAAAGAGCCAGACCCGTAACAACTACCTGTAGGCAATACAAATATTTGTTCCGTGCGGGAATCGAACCCGCGACACGCAGCCCAGCAGTCGATTGCTCAGCCACTGCGAGCTGCGCCAACCGTGTCGTAAATTTTTGGGGGGGTCAACAACCGCAGATAGTGTTGTTGCTTGTGAAGTGTAGTAGTTAAGGAAATCAGTTTTCTTTTGTTTTATCGTGTTAACATAACGATACCCATCACGTTTATGAAGTTTACACATAAAAAAACTGGTATTTCAAGTGACTACACAAACTGCGGAGTTTCTCTCGCTAATTTAATTCGACTCCCTGTATATTCTAAACTTCTTATAACCTACCTACAGAAGTCTAGGTACACAGGCAGGTAAAAACTTGACCTTTGAAAAAACCTCTTCAGAAACCTGTACCTTTTTTGCGGTAGGTTTGTTCTGCGTAATTTTATTTCAAGAACTTACTCAATTATATAAATAACTACATGAAGAGAAGTTTAATCAAATTGAAATTACATTTTTTATTATATAACAGTAGTTTTAAACGTATATACAAGTAAGTCTAATTATTATGATTTCAGATCTAGGTGTAGATCAGAAATATAATAAAAAAACAGGTCAAGAGCGAGTCAGACTCGCCCACCGAGGGTTCCGTACCATCATAATAATATGTTTTAAATTTTCATCGGCGAGGCCTTTATTCGTCAGGGAATTTTAACACTTCGCACTGCGGTGTAGAATATTGCAGTTTTAGGTCAGCGCCATCTCTTGACCGATAGTGGACCTAATATAACTTTTGTTGATGATTTCTGAAAAAGTGTGCTATTTAGAGTCATCGTTTTATTTTTCCTGTTATCTTTACATAAACTTCTATCACATAAAATTATTTCTGATTTTTCTCTTTGCAAACTTCGGAGATAAGGTGGGGAAACGGTATTTTTTTTTTTACATTTTTCCCCCTCCCTTTCAGACTCTGTTGCAAAAAAAAACTGTCTTATTTTCAAAATAGTTGGGCAAACGCAAAGAGAAAATAGTCTTTGGGCAAACGTCATCTAAAACTATTCCAAATTTCAAGTTGATACTCGTAGCATTAGTTGTTCTTGAGATATCCAGCTGTGACAGACGGACAGACAGACAGAGACTGAGGCACACCATAAGGGTTCCGTTACCATTTTGGTACGGAACCCTAAAAACGAACACGTTTTGCTATAAAAATGCCATAAAACACTTTTATAAAATAGGTACTAAAGAATTGGCAGATGCGCCACTTTGACATCAAGATTATCTCTAAATTAAAAATGTGGGTAGATACAGTCATCGTACTGCGTAGGTATATAATGTACCTAAATCATTAGACAATACGCAGTTTTGACGTAAGTACATTATTCAGGACGTAAAATGAGCCTGAAAATCTCGTTAACACTTGCAAGATGACGCATTAGCGATAGCTGATGATTTTTTTGTTTTTTTCACTCATCATCTGCCTAGCCTTTTCCCAAGTACCTATGTCAGGGTCGGCTTCCAGTCTAACCGAATGCAACTGAATACCAGTATTTTACATGGGGCGACTGCATGTCTGACATCCACAACCCAGTTACTGGGTAATACAATACATTTGGTAAGACTGGTTGTCAGACTTTCGGGCTTCTGACTACCCGTAACGACTGTCAAAGACCCACGAATGACAGCCGGGATCACGTGCTTTCCGAAGCACGGATGGGTCTCGGTATGTAAGAATAGTCACCTATCCACAGACCAACCGCGACAAGCGTAGCTTAACCTGATCGATCGACCTGTGCCTGTGCGGCTGTTATTATTTAGCCACGGCCCCTCATCTTTTCCCAACCATGGTATACAAATGGGTTTGACTGGAAGCTGCAATGGCTATGTATTAAAGTGATGACGACTATTGATGACGACTATTGATGACCATACTATTAGGCATAAGGTATACACGCGAAGGTCTAACTGTAGAGTCAGCAGTAGGTACAGTCAACAGCAAAAGTAGATGATCAAAGTCAGAAATTCAATACGAATGAACGGAGTTCGCGTCAGAACTGTGTGGCGTCGAAGTGATTCAAAAGTATTCTACGTAGTAAGTATTCTAAGTAGTAGTACTTCGATGCCACACAGTTCTGACACGAACTCCGTTCATTAGTATTGAATTTCTGATTTTGATCATCTACTTTTGCTGTTGACTGTACCTAATGCATGTAAGACCAATTCTGTAAGGCCTTCGATAATGACACAGGAAATCATAATTTGAAAACACACATCATTATGTAACTACTTTTATTGCAGCGTAATTACTGTAGTTGCTGCGTACCCACTTATTTGTGGTGGGTAATCATAACTGATAGTAGGGGTACTTATAGGTACCTATGTATTGGGCAAAGGCAGGCCAAGGCTATTTCCGTTATATCTAATTACATGTTCATTGTGAAATGGTTCATTGATATTGGTTCCTACTTAGTAGCGCCGTTGATCCCGGCCGTCAGAAGGCCGCCGGGTAGTCAGAAACATGAAAGATTGACAACCAGTCTTACCAAGGGGTATCGTGTTACCCAGTGACTGAATTGTGGAGGTCAGGGTCAGATAGGCAGTCGCTCCATGTAAAATACTGGTATTCAGCTGCATCCGGTTAGATTGGAAGCCGACTCAATCCCCAACATATGTAGTTAGGAAAAGGCACGGCAGATTGACTTGGTAGCTCATCAATATGTTTATTGTGAAATGTTATCTATAGTAGAGGTGCCTCTTGACAAGAGAAATAAACACCCCAGACGGTATTTAAATAGGACTAAGAAAATGGAACTGTCCCTAATATAGTTGGGAAAAGGCTTAGGCATATTGTATTCTTGAGAGACGGATCTTTAAAAATTCACGAAAACGTTCCCCAGAAAAGTCATTCGCCCTTCATCAACACGAAACACGTAAAAATCTAAAATCAATTAGTTCACTGATTTACAGTTTTTTTATCTCCTGATCCGTAACAAGACGCAGCCATTTATTTACAAATCAATGTCGTGTGTGTGAAATAAAAACAATAGCCTGTAATTATGTAAACGAGTGCCATGCGAAGACATTTTGTAAGGTGGCTCTCCTAATGACTGTCATTTGTTGTGTGACGGACTGTGACAATGGTATAATGTGTGTGAAGACAACCTTTAGTGCGTGATTTTACATGACGTAATGTGTCTTTTGGAGTCTTTGGCACACGATTGTGTGTCGTGGAATGGCTACAGAATAATCAATTTTCTATAACTGTAGGTATGCTTGCAAATAAGCAGAATATATACCTAATATCGGCGCGATCTAGATTTTCGCTCAAGACAAGGGGGCAAATTTAGACAGTGACATACGCATACGAGTCAGTGTTAACATACATGAAGGGTCAGCTTTATGACCAGGCCCGTGCCGGACGGCGCGTACGAAACCTTGTTGAAGCGGGATTGTCCGAAAGGGTTACCGCTGGCCCGGAACATAAACGACTAAGGAAGGAACACGGGTGGGTTTTAGTCAGTTCTGCTTCGTCCAGAGCGGGAAGGGTCATTTGATAATTTCCCACCCAAAAAAAAAAAAACAAAAGGGGGTGCAAATGTTTCTTTCTGAGGGCTGCGGATTTCTCAAGCCGTGAAACTGGCGTCGTTTTCATGGTTTTTGTGGGTGCTGAAGCCAATAGTGACGTCAAAATAAAAACCCAAGATGGCGGCTGTGAACATTTTCAAATGTTTCGTTATGGTGTCGTTTTCATGGTTTTCGAGGTTGCTTGAGCCGAAAATAAAGTCAAAATTAAAATTCGAGTTGGCTGCTGTAAAACTTTTTTTTTTGTTGTTTATTTTTGTTTTTGCTACTACTTACTTTTGTTTTTTGTTTCTGATTAGTGACCTCGTCTGCCTAGACTAGACGGGCCTGTGCCTGCCTACCTATTCTGAAAAACAATGCACGCCACTGCGTGAAAGCCTCTAAAAAAAACCTTTGGCACCTATTTTCCGTAAACTCAAGAATGGGGCCCCCATTTCGAGGATGACTACTATACAGACTACTACCGGTTGCAAAACTATGAAATATCTAATTTCGAAGCCCAGGGGGGTCAACTTAGTCAACTTACAACTATTCTTTCCTCTTCTGTATCTATTGTAGGCCTTTGGCCCTCCAATCCAAAGCCCTACAATTTATTAACTGGCAATATTTATCCAGCAGACCCTCTAACCAGCGACCCTTCTGCTGGATAAACATTGGTGAATATCTAATTGTTTTTGCTGCTGGGATGAATGTTTTAGAGGAGAACCGGACCTTTGTTTCGAAGATCTTTGGCTTTCACATTGCCTAGACGATGGTTTGGTGAGTTGAAAAACAATCTACTGTAGAGTAGATTGTTTTTCAACTCACCAAACCATCGTCTGTGTCTTGGCAGGCTTGTCTATGTTCTTGCTCTCTCTCTTGGTTGCCAAACTCAAACTAAAAGCATTTAGGTATTTCAAATAAACCAATTACAGGCACTTTTGAGTTGTCAAGTATCAGAAAGATGTATGCATGTAGAGGTAGATCCTGTTATAAGTAGCCATATTTTATTAACAAGACAAACTTAACACCGCCAAAAATACTCAGGTAGGTATTTATCTGTACTTATATACAGACACCCACGTAAACGCCCCCAGTAATAAATATTCTGTGTGATTTTCCTGAACAACATGCCCAAATACGACAGAAAGATACACATTTACACAATGCCAAATCAGAAACATCATAAGGATTGAACAATCGGCGCAAGCGCAATGTTGCAATATAAGTGTTACGAGGCCAGAAACGACTCGGAGTTTCAAACCAGTTGGATATCCTTAAAAATTACAAATGTGGAGTCAGACAAGTTTCCGTGTCTTCGATGCTTTTAAAACACGTTGCGGTTGACCTACAAAAATGGTTTGATTTCCAGCTCTACACATCTGAGATCATCTCAAAGATATTCATTATTTAAATGTGACTAGCATAATCAGCCTATAAAGTTCCCACTGCTAGGACACAGGCCTCCTCTCTGTGAGAGGGAGTGGGCCGTAATCCACCACGCGGGCCCAGTGCGAGTTGGTAGATATCACGTCTTCGATTTTTTGGGACATGCCGGCTTCCTCACGATGTTTTGCTTCACCGTTTTGAGAGCAGTGGTGATGAAACAATTAACACAAACTAAAGCGCCTGTCTGGGTTCGAACCTAGGACCTACAACTCGTAAGTCGCGGCACCACTTGACCCTGGGCCACCACTGCTCCATGTCATTCATCAACCAACTTCAAAAAGAGGAGGAGCTGGTTATGCATTCAGCGATTTTTCGAATTGCAGTTTTATCGTTGTGTTCCTGGTTCCTGTTAACCTAATACTAAACTAAATTATATGCTTATGCTAATAGGAGTAGGGTCCATGTCAATAGTACCTAGGTACGGTCAGCAACAAAAGTCGATTAACACTTCAGTTTTTTAATCTCAGATAATGAGCAAAATATTTGTTCAAAATTGCATTGTACTTCTGCTGCAATTTTGAACAAATATTTTGCTCAAAGACTGAGTCGATTAAAAAAACTGAAGTGTCGACTTTTGTTGCTGACCGTACAATGAAAAGACAGCATAAACTGGAAATGCTTTAGTATGGATATCTTGATGTGTCGCCGTCCGTACGTAGGTAATAAGTTGTAAAAAACAATAAGTATTGGTTTTGGTTGATCCCGAACACAACTGTTCCATGAAGATGTACATAACTCCAGCTTCCTCATATGTGATAGAACAATTCTACTTACGCCAATATTTAAGGCATAATAGCTGCAATCTAAGTTCGCAGTCTTATTTTAGCTGCCACAATAACTTCGTTAATATGAGTCGTTTAGTGTGTGTTAGCTGGAGTGACGTCACCCCAGCTGCTCATGTCATATCTTCCAAACGAAAGAAGATATGATTATATGTTATAGCTCAAAAATTAAGGCATAATAGCTGCCACTGGCAGCAAAATTTTCAAACCTCTGGTCAAAATACTCTATGAGTTATTAAACCGATAACCATGTGTAAGCTGGAGTGACGTCTCCCCAGCTGCTCATTCATATCTTCCAAACGAAGGAAGATATGATTATGTATTATAGCTCAAAAATTAAGGCATAATAGCTGCCACTGGCAGCAAAATTTTCAAATCCCTGGTCAAAATACTCTATGAGTTATTAAACCGATAAACATGTGTAAGCTGGAGTGACGGCACCGAAACTGCTCATGTCATATCTGCAGAACGAAAGAAGATATGATTATGTACTATAGCTCAAAAATTAAAGCATAATAGCTGCCATAGGCAGCAAAATTTTCAAATCTCTAGGTCTTGTAGTTTCCACGTAATAAGCAAAAAAACAGTTCCCGCGCCAAAAACATCAATTATTGCTTCGGAGAAGGCAAGCTGCGGCGTTGCCGTTCCGTGCGCTACATTATCAGTTTGAACTAGATTATAGACTGGGAGCCGACTACACACTTTAATCGTACTATGTAAGTATTGAGGTTATTTATAGTCATATTGTGTTTTTAAACATAGGACGAAAGAAAATTTAAAAATCTAAGTGTAACAATTTCGTAAAGTTTATCATAAATCACATTTGACATACGGACGGACAGACAGACAGACATGACGAATCCATTAGGGTTCCGTTTTTGCCATTTGGCTACGGAACCCTTATACGATCACTTTGTTGTCCGTCTGTCTGTCTGTCAAGACCCTTTATCTCTGGAACGCGTGAAGGTATCAAAATGAAATTAAAATCATATCCTCAAGTCTGCGGTCCCTTGAAGCTGTGAAAAAATCAAAATTCTAAGTTAACGTAAAAAAGATACGGCCGTTTATCCCGCAAAAAACGTATATTTCGACACTCTCAAGGGAATCAAAATGTATAGGGTACTTCCCGTTGACCTAGAATCAAGAAATTTGGCAAGAAGCAAGGTCATGTAGCACAAGTAAAGGAAAAAGTCTGAAACCCATAAATTTTTAGTTATATTAAAAAAAAACCGTGATGAAACTATTAACCTAACTTGTTTTTTTTTTTAGTCGGGGGGAAACCTTCAAAAGGCACCCGACCTCCGAGGAGGAGGTCGGGGAGTGTGTGTTTTTTAAAACTATTTACATATACTTACCTAAAAATTTTTACGGAACCCTCGGTGCGCGAGTCCGTCTCGCACTTAGCCGGTTTTTTAATGACATTTGTTCTGATTCGATGTTTTTTTTTTTTTTTGGCAACTGAGCCAATGTCGACTATTCTGCCAGCGTCATGAAGTCTGATTCGATGTTACTCATGGACGTAATATAATAGAAGTACCTACGTCCATGGTGTTACTTTAGTTTTGCTTTTTTTATAGAATTGTTCTCAAATGTCACGATTTCATGAAAAAGTCATTCAATCGCTAGTAATATACAGGGTTATTGGTAAAACATTAACAACCTCTTAAGAGTTCATTGTACTTATCATTAAGAACAATTTTTACTATGGGACCAAACCTGAAATCGCGAAAAAAAATCAGCTGTTCCCCACATTTTAATTAGGTATTTAATAAACAAGGCAAAAAAAAAACAATAATAGTACGTAGTTCTCTCGTCATCCAAAGTTGATATGAATCTACTTTATTATATTCATTGTTCCAATAAAGTTCAGTCGGCTCTCAGTCTATATCTTCAATATACAACATTAAAATTATTTTGAGCGCAAGTTAAAATGACTTCTAATAGAATGCCTGCTAAGTGCAAACTTGGTTGTAGTATTGTAGCGCACGGAACGGCAACGCCGCAGCTTGCCTTCTCCGAAGCAATAATTGATGTTTTTGGCGCGGGAACTGATTTTTTGCTTATTACGTGGAAACTACAAGACCTAGAGATTTGAAAATTTTGCTGCCTATGGCAGCTATTATGCCTTAATTTGTGAGCTATAGTACATAATCATATCTTCTTTCGTTCGGCAGATATGACATGAGCAGTTTCGGTGCCGTCACTCCAGCTTACACATGTTTATCGGTTTAATAACTCATAGAGTATTTTGACCAGGGATTTGAAAATTTTGCTGCCAGTGGCAGCTATTATGCCTTAATTTTTGAGCTATAATACATAATCATATCTTCTTTCGTTTGGAAGATATGAATGAGCAGCTGGGGAGACGTCACTCCAGCTTACACATGGTTATCGGTTTAATAACTCATAGAGTATTTTGACCAGAGGTTTGAAAATTTTGCTGCCAGTGGCAGCTATTATGCCTTAATTTTTGAGCTATAACATATAATCATATCTTCTTTCGTTTGGAAGATATGACATGAGCAGCTGGGGTGACGTCACTCCAGCTAACACACACTAAACGACTCATATTAACGAAGTTATTGTGGCAGCTAAAATAAGACTGCGAACTTTGATTGCAGCTATTATGCCTTAAATATTGGCATAGG
Source organism: Oligia fasciuncula (assembly GCA_963082905.1). Lineage (NCBI taxonomy): Eukaryota > Metazoa > Arthropoda > Insecta > Lepidoptera > Noctuidae > Oligia > Oligia fasciuncula. The sequence continues at coordinate 9,604,001 of OY720411.1, forward strand.
TAGAATTGTTCTATCACATATGAGGAAGCTGGAGTTATGTACATCCATGAAGATTTACCTAAAGAATTGTCACAGTAAAAACATATTTAAACTAAAACTTAAGAAACATGTATGCACCCTGTAACGTCACCTACACCCCAGCCCCAGAAGCAAATATGATATTATTAGGTATTTACATGTAAGCACTTTGTATCTCATTTTAATTGAACTGCTACCATATACCTACTTATGCAAGTTCTTAGAGGAATAAATTCTCTTTAAACCTATAGTACTGATTAGAACTTAAATTGATTGATTTTAGTTCTGGAAAAAGATATTCGGTGTAGATACCTATTACAATAGGATAGAGCAACACAACGCAATGATGACGTGTTTCCTATGCCAGATTTAGACAGGGGGCAAGCTACTATGACGTACAACGCATATTAAATGGTTAACCAGTTAAGTAACGATAGCCTTCCTGCGTTAATTCAAATGGCTATAGACCTCGTATGATGGCTATTGAGTAATGTTACAGGATTAACTAATTTGTTGTTTCAAAACTGTGGGGAAAAGCCATGAAATCCATTAGAAATATTGCAGTGTTATTGACTAATGCTTATAGTCAGCGTTAACAGCAGTCGAAGCAGCTGATTACAATCAGCTAGTTGACTGCCTAAATAGATCGGTACGTATACGATCATGAGAAGCAGAGTCTATAATGCTAGAACGTTGATGATGAAGATTTGCCAACCCATAGGAACCACAGGGAATATTATTAATATTACCATATGTTTTACCCGTACCTACGCAAACTACGCGCTTTGACGTGGAGTTGCGGAAACCAGCCCGTATTACCTATCACCTACCATATGTTTGGTTCTGAATAGTGTTGGGTACACCATCAGGCCGATAAATTGTGTATTATGCTAATAATTTATATTCCTTTGCTTTTACTTTTTAAATAAGTGGAGTCCTAGTCATCATCTTCCTGCCCTTATCCCATGTTACTTGGGGTCGGCGCAACACGTTTTCTTCTTCCATTCGCCCCTGTCAACCGTCACGCTATCATTCACTCCCTTCTCTTTCATATCATTCCTCACAAAATCCATCCATCTTTTCTTCGGCTTCCTCTCCCTCTCCATCCATCAACATTGGAGTCCTAGTATTTGAAATTAAAAACCGTATGCGTTTTAATAAAGGCTGGAAGGCACCTTTAAAATCATGTGTGTGCCATATTCTAATCCATATTTTAGTAAACAGGAATAACTCCAACGTGATATTATTTTATTCTTAGATCTTTTCTACGTTGAACAATATGCGTACACGCGCACTTTTAAAACTATATCTCTGTGTGTGATGATTCTGAAATAACTATCGTTCAAGTGAGTACTTAAGTTTGTATTAATAACGGCACAAATTCCCCCACTTGAAGTGTGAGAGTTTCATAAGAAATTCCGTTTGTCAATCAAGTTACTAACGTTTATGATAATAAAATAATAACAATGTTTTCAATGTGATTCCCAGTAATTATCTACTATGATTAATAACAGTTATAATTTCTTAACTTATTAAGCAACTAATTATTCAAATAACGAGTTTAAATAAGAGAGTTTGAGCGATGGATTACCTCGTTGGGCCAGTGCTCGCAAGCGCGATTGCTAACCGTTTTGGTTCGATTCCCAGGTCGATCGATTATTTAGTTTTTCAAAAGGAGATTGCCAGTAGAATCCGGGAACACGATTTTTGCCAATAGCAAAGGACTAACTAGTCCGTACTTTAAAAAAAAAAGTTTCCAGTGAAAAGTTTTCAGTATAAATCGCTCATCCAGTAGAACAATGACGTAATTACGTTCTAGCTATTTTTCAGAACATTTTAAAAGTTTGAAATTGAAAATATGATATATTTCCAATGATTATGATAAAATCTTTTAATATTTTATGTAGGTATGTTACTTTACTAACAAATAATAATTTGTAATAACTTCAAAATTCATTTTTCATTCAAATTTCAAACTTTTAAAACGTTCTCCTGAAAAATAGCTAGAACGTAATTACGTCATTGTTCTATTGGATGAGCGAAATGTGGATAACTAGGTACAAGTTGTTGCTTATTAATATCTGCACAAAATAAATTGCACAATTCTATGCGCCAAAGTGATAGCTGCCTTTGGTAATAATTTTTTAGAAATATTAGATTGACTAATTATAATTTAAATAACACTGATTAATTTGACAGGACTAAACTAAAATTTATCTTCTGTCCTTTTCTTAATGAAATAAAAAGAAAAAGGTGCACTGAACTTAAATTTAGTTTAGTTTGTGAACAAGGGAATCGGCACCAATACCTATCTACCTGCTTCGTTGATTACAAAAATAAAATTACTTAATTCTTACGTATAATCTTGGAACTCGTTTTTTTTAATTTAAGAAAAATCAACAATGCTTATGGTATATTTATTTTTATTTATGTATTTAAAATTACAAAGTTCAGTATCACAAATATTATAATAGCTTACGACTAATTCTTTTCCACAATGGAGTAACTATTTCTCCAATGGTGCATAATTGAGAAGTTTCTCGATGAGGTCAACGTGTCCTAGAAGCATCCGTCTGCAGCAGTATCTCTTCAAGCCGAGGGCATCAAGGGCGTCACTGGAAAATACAATTAATTATAGTTTTATATGGATAAAATGTAGTGAACGGTTGTGGAGGTCAGATAGGCAGTCACTCCATATAAAATAGTGGTATCGCCTCTCCGCTTTGCAGATGCTGTCTTTGTGATGCTGGGATTATGTTATTTAAAATAGTTATCTTCGATTCAAAGCGCATTATCAGACAGACAATAAACATTATGTTTGAAAATATTTTAACAAAAAGACTAACCATTTAAAGTGGATGTTTGAGACATGGCATGATGTCATGTAGTCAAGGTATTTAGTAAAAACGAAATAATGATTAGCATACGTGAGCGCAAAACCACGTCTAATGCATGTGAATGCAAGCTTTTATTACTTTCAAATTTCAATAAATATTTATGAGTTCTCTGAAAAGCAACTGCTTATGTATGTTATTGTACATTTTGTTTAAAATAATTTATCTTTTAGCGAGCACGTTACTATGAACAATTTCGGTAAAATAGACTGCCTCGCAGTAGCGCAGGGTCAATTTTTGTAAGAGGTAAGCCGGAATAGATTACTTTAATATGATTATATTATTTGTCTATAGAATACTGACTGTGCCATTTTACAAAGGGAAGCCGGTAGGAATCAAGTTGTATGGAACCTTCGCCACTGCTGGCTCATTGATTTAGTAGTCGCAAGTTGCAAATGTCAGTAGTCACTACTGAGCGTGGCGTCCTGGGTTCGAACCAGTGTCCAAGCAGTATTAGCCCATGGGCGATTTTTTTATCGCGCACTGGATTTTTAACGCACAGCGAGCACAGCGTAGAGTTGGTGTATCTTGTTGACGTGCTGGTAAGCTCTGTTTGATCCTCAATGATCCGCTCCACACCGAGAGTTCAAAATCCACTACGCTATAATTATTTTCCCGTGGGGAGTGGGAACCTGGCATTATCGATTTATTTCATTAGGAAATTCTATGTAGTATCAGCCTAAGAGACTGTATTAGTTGCTCATCCTCCTATTACACGAGACATTACAGTGGCGAATGTTCCATACAACTGAATTCCTACCGGCTACCCTTTGAAAAATGGCACAGTCAGTATTTTATAGACAAATAATATAATCATATTAAAGATATTTACTCCGGCTTACCTCTTACAAAAATTGACCCTTCGCTACTGTTAGACAATTATATTCTCATTACATGAGCAATAATGGCTAAGTGTGGGTGTATTAACAACAACTGTGTTTACTTGTTGAAGACCAAAGATGTGATTGTTGGGCACCCAATATTAAGCCAGAAACATTAAAATGCAACAAAAAACAAATTCCTCCAGAATTCTACAAAAAAAAAATATAAATACAACCTTGCCTGTCCTTGCTTGTCTGATTAATGTGCAGTCAACCTTAGAATAATTAAACCATTTTCTCAAAGCCATTTCCGACAGATAAGAGCAGTTTTCCTTAACGTTAACACTAAGCTCAACTTACAAACAACAGAAGATAAGGTTAGTAACGTGTTTTATGAGTTGTTCAGGTAATGACAGTAATTATATTTGTGCAAATTGTCACAGTCTTTAGTACTTTTTTTTATAGTTTTCTGCAGAACAATTTTGTTGTTTTATGGTTTAATTTACTTTGTATTTTTATATACAGTAGCCTGAATCCATTATGTCATCATTATTGTCTGCCTAGCATTTTCCTATGTTGATGCTGGCTTTCAGTGTAACTGTATTCTACTGAATACCAGTATGGTAGTTTACCGTCCATAAGTAATTTCCAGATAATCTTTTGCAGAAAGTAGTGCCACATAGTACTGACTAACTTCGTATTGTCTGACTGCACTAATTGTCAATGGTTTAATTATTCTATAAAGGTGTTTTTTTTATCCTGTTCATGATTTGAGAACAAGTCTGTGCAAGTTTTTTTTTTTTTTTTTTTTTTTTTAATAATAGATAGATAGTCTAATCAAAACAGGCAGTATTCCTATGTCCGACTTTCAAGCTTAGTGGATCCCGTCATTACATATTCTTCTCCATGTGAACACTACCTTTTGGAAGGGGCAACTAGAATTAATTCACTGTAATTTTTGATGTTCAAAAGTGCCTTTAATGTGCCTATTTGAAATAAATAATTTGACTTTGACTAGGGAGAAGCAAGTTCGTAGCTTAGCTTAGTTTTTCTTCTGCTATCTATTTTAACAATGCTACATATCAATATTTTGTCAGCCGGGTATTGGTTTGTCGCTACAAAAAGTTTGTTGAGGTGGCTGCCACTAAATGATTTCTTACAATTCTTAAATACAATATACAAGCTAACTATAAAATATTATACTATGTACAAGTTTATAAAGAGAAAAAAAGGGATGTGCTCATTGGGCATCAAAAAATTTGTCCACATCGCTGTCAATACGAAGGTACTTTCTTGGTATTTGTACCTACATTACCGGGCACATACATATTGTAGTTGTCATTACTATAATTGTTGTTACTAGTCACGTTGTGCGATTACGCTTTGGGTGATAATCAGGTCGAAACCTATAATAGGCCTCATGATTAAAAAAATAAAAAACATATTTAGCAGTAGTGGATGATTACAAGATATATTATAACATTACATCATGGACCATACTAGAAAATGTATCAAGTTGTTGAGACAACTACGCAAATACACAGACTAAGGCAGAGAAGTAACAATGTTAAACTACTTGAATATATTACATAATACTAACCCTTCAGTGTACTCTGCTTGCAAGAGTCCAAGGTAGGCCTCCCATTTGTTGCCGATTACCTTCCCACAGGTAAAACAACGCACTGGAATGATCATGCTTGCTGTAAATCCTGAAAATTAATGTGTTTGTATTAGAATAACTCCAACCTGATATCAACGTGACTTACCAGCGATGTAGCAAGCAAACAGTATGACAACTTAAAGAATACTGCAGTTTCAGTAATAACTTAGAACCTAGAAGCCTTTAAAATTGCAGAAAATATACCAAAACAAACATCTCGCAGTACGATTTTGAGGTTATGTATGAGTATAATTCTTGCTTCTGCTCTATACATACTTACAAATCACAAAACGTAAATCCTGACTGATTATCTTCTTTTTGTTTGGCAATAATAATTCTTCTTCTAGTTAGATTATGTTGTACAATATTGAAATTCAATATCGCACAAACACGCACAAAACAACCACAAACCACAATACACTGACGTAAAATTGAACGAATGAATGCCCCGCCTCGGCCTAAAAGGCGATAACTTCACGCGATTGAACCTTCTGCACAGAAAATAACGTAGACAGAGAATACTAAATAAAAAGTAACGACAAAGTGATCCACTTTTGGATCCACTTAGGAAAAAATGTAGACGGATTGTAATATTTTTAATAATAATTATTATTATTGAACTTCATTATTGCTTTTTATTTTTATTGATAATGTACATACCTAAAGTCAAAAAGTTCTCTTAAAACGAATTTTGTGGAACATGTTGCATACATGGCGCTAGGCTATTCCATGTTATGTGTTCGGCTGTCTTCAGGATGTACTCGGTTTTAATGTATATCCGATAAGTCAGTGAGTGATGGCAAAGTATTGTTTGTGTTTTGTTTTCACTTCTGTCGGCACACCCGGAGTGCCACTGTTTTTTTTTTACTTTTATTACTGTTAGTTGTGGGTTCAACATATCTGTGTAAAATATTATTTTAAAAACGTTTTCATTCATGATGGAGGTATTCTATTACGTTATTTTGACAAACTGGTATGGTAGCTTCTCTTTGGCTTTTTTAGCTTAATAGCTCTTTTTTTGGTTTCAGGTTCACTAGACGGCACAAAACTGCATCAAAATGACGCTGAGCATGGAACAATACCTTACAACAGATGACAGTCAAACGGTAAATTTTCTCCCTTTTTTTCTGGCATCATCAGGTAAAATCCCTCACACTTAATGTGATATTTTGAGCCTGTAGTAACTGTGGTTAGCTGTGATTTAAGAGCGAAGTACAAAATTCTCGCGCGGACGAAGGCCCTGGCGATTGAAGTATTTCTCATAAAAGGAATGGATGGATTTGGGCTCATTTTCCAGTCTAATGGTGATCTAGAGCATGCTTGGATCTGGCAACACTTGTCATTCATTCGTTTCAATTGTAAAAGCTGACAGTGACATCATTTGTCAGTGTCAGATTACAGCTGGCTGGCTGAGCCAGACAGCCAGTGAGTTCGTTCGTTTTTGTGTTTGATTGTGTTTTCATTAGGGCTCGAAAATTAATATTATTTATTCCCAATAATACGTTAAATAAATGTGATAATTACTGTAACCATATACGGGTAACATTTAGACCAAGATTTAATTTTAAAACGATTAAATAACTTGATACTTTGAGGAAAATCTATTCTCTCAAAACTGACCTTAGTAAAACTAATTTGCTATTCTAACAAAGAAGGTATTATTAGAGAGGTAATCTTAGAAGCATTGTTATTACAATATGGTATAAAACACGTGTCCTAACATTGCTTATCACCTCTGTTAACTAAACTTATGGGCATATCTAATTACATCAGTACGGAACAGAATGTTACAAATGCACGAAACTAATTATCTAGTAACATATTAGTCATTTGTCTGTCCTCAGTTATTTTTTTAGGATGACTAAACCAGCACTCGATACAAAAATATTTAACTGTTAAAATGGCAGCTGCCGCTGTGTAAATAAAATAAAATAAAATGTCTTGAATAAAACTGCTGTGTAAATATAGAACCGAAAGAATGGATTCGGAGGATGACATCCAGCCTCTTATCCAGTATGAAGGAAGCAGGGACTTATATTTGGAAATCAATGAACATTTTATAAATGCTGACCCTGAGTTTGAACAGGTAAACAATTTTTACATCCTATGAAATCTTTAACAGCCCCTGCAATGTCAGTCTTGGGAGTAAATAAGACTAAATTTTGAAATTCAATTCAAAATTTAGTCTTATTAAGTCCAGTCAGTAAGGTATGCCAAGCCAACAACTATGTGTGTGTCAGTAGAATGATGTTTTCAAAACCGTTTTGCTGGGTGGGTTGGTGGACTCCTTTCATGTTATAATAATAACTCTCGAATAAATATAAAACTTGAATGTCACAAGGACAATAGAAAAGAAGATTTTTCTCAGTAGAAAATGTGAAATATATTCAATATTTCACATTTTCTACTGACAAAAATCTATATCTATACTGATAATAAATCTGAAGAGTTTGTTTATTTGATTGTGCTAATCTCTGGAACTACCAGTCACATTTGAAACAATCTTTTTGCATTTGATAAACCAATTCTTGAGGAAGGGTATAGGCTACTTAACATCTCGCTAAGACACTTAGGAGCCGAGTAAAACCAAAAAAAGTCAGAAAGAACACAGTAATAGCGCAGGCAGGTGCGACGGGGTGAGTCAGGGGAAATAGAAATTTCATGCGGACGAAGTCGCTGACAGAAGCTAGCAGTGGCGAAGGTTAATGAGAAATAAAGTTCTTTAAACCGAAGGTTCCATACAACTCGATTCCTACTGGCTTCCCTTTGAAAAATGGCACAATCAGTATTCTATAGACAAATAATATAATCATATTAAAGATATACCTCTTACAAAAATTGACCCTTCGCTACTGGAAGCTAGTACATTAATATCTGACACTCCTTAAAGTAATTAGTTAATATCTTAGTTATTCTTTCATTACAATATCCCCACTGTATTGTGCAATATTCTCTATTTTATCATACTTTGTAATTGTAATGAGTTCACTATCTATAATACTAAAACCTATTATTTTTATTTTATTCATATTTTAATAGTATTATGTGGAAAATAACGAGAGTTTGTTAAGTTGATAATAGTTAATTATTATTTTACGCAATCTTATATCACCATAATATATAATTATGTTGGGGTTTATATTATAAACGAAGATTAAAGTTAAGTGACAATAGAAATACATCATCTGTGAAAATTTCAACTGTCTAGCTATCTCGTTTCATGAGATACAGCCTGGTGACAGACGGACAGTGGAGTCTAAGGCCTGAAACTGTGTTAAGCGGGCACCCGCGCGGTTTCATACAAAAGTGCTCCGTCGCGGGGACCAGCGCGGGTGTCCGTCACGGGGAGGCGCGCCCCGCACCCACGCAACGGGGCCCGCCTCCGTGCGACGGAACCCGTCGCGGGGGCACGCGCGGTCCCCGCCAGCGGGAACACGCACGGGCTTGTTCAGTTAATAACGCTAGGTGATTTTGCTACGTAATAATAATATTAAGTTCTCCATCGACACGACTATACAAGCACACCGTTAAAATTGAACTAGCGACACTGCGTAAATCGGTCTCCGCGACGGGTCCCCGCGACGGGGACCGTCGCGTAGCCACGGAGCCCACCCGCGTGTCCACGCGCGTAGACACGCGACGGTTGCCCGTCGCGGGCGCCCGCTTAACGCAGTTTCAGGCCTTAGTATTAGAGTCCCGTTTTTACCCTTTGGGTACGGAACCCTAAACATCAGTCAGTAATAAATTGATGAAACTTGTTGCAGGAAACTTTATTTTGCTTACAACTTCCCTACATATAATAAAATAAGAAAAGACATGCAAGTGTGTGGTAAGCAGAATTACATTTTGTTATAGTGCAGTTTTGAGTAGAAAGTTGTTATGCTAGTATCCAAAAAACGCCATTGTAGTAATTTCCTTGTTAGTTATAGCTACTGTAATATAGAAAATATTCACCCTTGTAATCAATTATTATAAACTAGCAGCGCCCCGCGGTTTGACCCGCATAAGTGTCGATCCCGTGGGATTATCGGGATAAAAACTATCCTTTGTCCTTTCCCGGGACTCAAACTATCTCTATACCAAATTTCATCTAAATCAAAGACATTAAAGTTATTAACCTAGACGGGACATAGCGAACAAAACCGTGATCCCATACTTGTTACATACCGGTACGGTAACGAGTCTCTCAGTCTAGTATGGTACGCCTGCGCGTGAAGTCGCATTGACGCATTCGTGTCCAACAAAAGAAAAATATTTTGTATGGAAATATGGCCGGGTTGCGCATTACGATACTGCAAATCTCGTTATGGTAGAACAACTGGACCTACCTTCAGTTTATTTTCGTATGTATTATCTATATTTACTCAGTAATTAGAATAAAATAATTTTCGTAGATAGATCTAGAAAATTTGCTTATTTTGTATTAAACGCCATCTATTGTTGAGTAGCTTTACTATAGTTGGGTAAAATGTCAGCTTAAGTGTTACCACTTTTTAACGAAATTTAAATAGTGGTGTGACAAAATATTCGATTCATTCAAGTAACATTCAGTTCAAAATCGATCCATGTTAAATTGATTTTTTAAAACAGGGTAATAATTATTAGTAGAATTAAAAACTAATTAAAAGTCGGAGTATACTGCCTTACAGAGATGTGATATTATATATCGATTATGTTTTCGATAATATTCATTTAAATGTATGAATCTAAAGGTTATCTTAGGGAAACCACCTTTTAGACATAGAGTATATTTGTATTATAGGCACAAAGTTAGTTTAGGACACTTTAATTTTTTGTTTTAAACATTTGGAACGAAGACCCTTAATAATTATTCTTTCGCGTTACAATGGCGGCACGTGCCTCCCCCATTTATTAACCTACCGCGCAAGCGCGCGGTAGGATAATAAATACGCGTCTACGCAGTATGCGTGTGGGCAGCGGACTAGGCACCACAGAACACTATTACTCCTAGCGGAGCTGGGCACTGGTGCGAGGGGCGCGCGTTCCACGTGCCTTCATCGCAACGGCCTGGCGAGGGAAAAAGAGAGCTTATTCTCTATACCGTTCCGGAACGCGACCGCGTATTTTATTTTAAAATGTAAATAACTACTTAAAAACACACTGAAACCGATACCTTGTCATAGACGGAGATACGGACAATGAATAGTAGCGAATAAAATTGTAGAATATTTTTTCTGCGACAATTTTTGCCTAATTTGTTTAGTTTTCGATATTTATCTAACTGATTCGATTTATATTAGGTTCTTCAGGCACCACTGATCCGATTTTCAATCCACCGATTGAAAATCGTATCTGGCAACACTAGCCACACTGGCCATCTACCGAGCGATAGCTGAATCTAATTGAATAAATTGCCGCTCTAATTTGGCTATACTACGCCAGATGGCGTCACTGAGACATGGGATCACAGTTTTTCTAAGACATTTCTTTGCATGGCCCCTCTAGGTAATCTTAAATCTCTTTGATCTAAATCGATTCAGCGGTTTAAGCGTGAAGAGGTAACAGACAGACAGACACACTTTCGCATTTATGATATTAGTATGGATTATGTTGTAACGTCTTACTAAAAACCAGAGCAACGCAAACTATGAAAAGGGGAATAGGGAGCCTGGCATCATTACCTACCTACCTAAAGTGTCACGTTTCCGAGATTGACGTTCAAAGTTGATCTTGTGACATCCATATCTCGGAAACATGTGTCATGTTACGTACGTACGGGGTTTGGTCTTATTGTTTTCTGTATGCATTGATGTTAGCTATCGATTTATACAGGATTTTTTTTTTATCACCATCCAAATTTTTACAGGGTGTACTACCCATGAATATGAACAACTTTCACTATGGGACCAACTCTGAAATCACGAAAAAAAAAATCTGCTGTACAAAAGTTCAATACCTCCCATAGTGAAAGTTATTCATATTCATGGGTAGAACACCCCGTAAAAATTTGGATGGTGATAAAAAAATCTTCCTGTATAGGTTCCATGTGTGGCCGCCATTTTGAAAAAAAAAAATTAAAAAAGTCAGTGTTCGTAGTTACGATAATCACACAACTATACATGACGGGAACAACCACTCACAGTTACAGCTTCGTTATCAATTCATGAAATTCATTATCTCATTAGGGGTGCCAAATACGATTAACCCACAAAACAATCGACGAAACGAAACTATGGTGTCTCGGAACATGAGGCGAGTTGCTGCGCAGTAACAAATTTACCTGTCAGCGGAGGTGAGGGTGAGGTACTGCGCAGTGAATATCTCACTTCAGAGTTGCCATACAGTTTGAATTGGGCACGTTTTTTCAATTACATTTATTGTCGTTTTGAGTGTATTTTTCTTATGAACAATTGCTGGGTTGAGGCATATTTTTAAACAAAAAGATTATCAATTTATGCAAAACTTTTTTTGGTCATTATAATGTTACATGTATATAATTTACTAGCTGCGCCTTGCGGTTTCACCCGCATAAGTGTCGATCCCGTGGGAATATCGGGATAAAAAGTAGCCTATATGTTAATCCAGGGTGTCAGTTAATTCCATATCAAAATCCGTTTGAGCGTGAAGAAGTAACAAACATATAAACACACACACACACACACCCACCCCCACACTCACAAACTTTCGCCTTTATAATATTAGTGTGATAATTATATGGAGTGAAAAACCAACTCATTTTGATAAAATTCAGAACTGCGGTACAGTAGAGTGAAGTTTGTATGCAATATTAATTAAAAATTAGTTTGTTTTGTTTTTATTAATGTAGCTTGCAAGTCAACCCTGTAATTAGTTTATCTGAATGAAACTTATTGTATTACGTTATCAGAGTATACTGTAATGCATCCATTTATATGTTATATTTTAATTAGTTAATGATTTTATGTATTGTTAATGTAATATGTAATTAAATGTAGTAATGAGTTAATTGATTAGATAACAACTGTATTGTTTAATGGTTAAGGTAATTTATTGTAATAGTATGTTGTCAATTGATATTTATACAATATTATTGAGTATGTAACTAACACAATTGCCTAAAACACTTATTTATGATCCACAAAGAGCATGTATTATCAAGCGTTTAGGATGATTCATCCTATTCATTGTTGTTCTTTCCTAGAATGGCAATCATTTAAATACCTAAACATTGTCACAGAACTGGCGAAGCGCAGGTTTTCCCTGCCAGACAAATATCAACCATGCGTCTATTAAAATAAAGTCGAAAATGAGCAACCTTAAGCGCATACCTCTTTCCGCGTTGATGCTCTCTCGGACGCTTGGAAGTTTATTTAGGTATTTTCAACCAGTGGGATCATTGCGTAACACACTAACGATAAGATTGGCTTTCATTTTGACAGTTCAACAACATTCATTGCGTTATGTACGTTGTTGCAGACAAATTATTCGAACATATGAAGCAATGGATTGGCAATATTCTTCAAAATGATTCAGATTGGGATTGAAAGTGTGTTACGCAGTTAGGGCGTAGAGCGGTGCGATTCGCCAGGTCGGCCCTTATTCTGTGTTGGTTCTTCCTATATCGATACATTATATACGGGTATAAAAATATATAGGTCCAAAACATGTTTCATTAGTATCCAGGACCTTTGCAGTGGGTATAGCCTAGGTATTATTCGTCAGCTTTCACCTTGTGACCGCCAAGCGTTGCACATCAGGTTTTTCGACGTATTCCACTTTGGGCACCGGCTTAACTGGCACCTAAGTGAATGTGCCGCTGTGTGTCAGGTGCATTCACTCAGGTGCCATTTAAGCGGGTGCCCAATGTGGAATACATCGATTTTTCCCCGGGATCCGGACGATATATTCGACCTTGTAGCAAGTACTTACATTATAGATGTATAGTTGGAACGTCGGTTTGCGTCCTAAGAATAGCAAACAAGTGCTATGGTATGCAACATCCAAACCAAATTAGTGCTAATTCATTGGTTTTGGATGCTGCACTCTAATGTCCTTTCTTTGGTATTGTTCGTCGAATCGTTGAGCTCCTTAAATCTTGAGTTGAGCTGCATGATTTTTGACAAATGCGTGCACTGACTGGACAGGTCCTCAATCTGTGTGGTTCTTTCCTCAAAAGACCACCTCAGACATCGATCTACATGGTCTTCATATAACCAAGATTATGTCTGGACTTTAAAAGAGACTGTGACCTCTGAGTTTTATTTCGGCCTTTCTTCTCAGAGTAGTCAGATAGGAAACGCCGACTTCATCTAGTTTAAAAAAAAAACATGATTGACGTGTAAAAGTGTTTGTTTGTACAAACACTACTTACAAAAAAAAATAAAATCATTTCATTTCATTTCTATTGGTTGAGTGTCATAACCGGCGATTCGATGCAATGCAAAAAGGAAAAATAACTTCATTTTGAATGCAATGCTTAACGACTTGTTTGTAGCACCAGGATTTCACGTTAAAGTATCGATTGTTCAGCAATGTTTTGGCTTTCGTCACGAAATTTTTGTTACAAGATCCGGTTGGTTCGGCTGTTCCATGTAAAATACTAGTAGGTATTCAGCTGCATCTGGTTAGACTGGAAAATATTATACAGATGATGATTATCTCGTTCCTCTTTACGAATATGCCTTACTGACGTGATTAAGGAAACACTGTTTAGAACGATCTAAAAAAAAAAAGAGTAAACCGGCATGTCCTAGAACTAAAAATTCGAAGACCTGTGACATCTACCAACCTGAGTGGTGAATTACGGTCCACGTCCTCTCTCAAATAAAAAACCTGCGTCCCAACAGTGGGAACATTATAGGCTGATTTTGCATATGCAAACATGCATTTTGCATAAAAATCGGTCTACTGATATTAGATGCGTTATACCAACCCTCTTTCATCTGCAGGTAGTATACGGCTACCGCAAGAGTCGCTGGCGGCAGGTGCTGACGTACACCATCTCGTGTCTGTTCGCTGGCCTACCCTTCCTGTTGTTCCACTGGGTGCCCACCTGGTTGCTGTACCTTACCTGCGTCAGATGCTCCTTCCAGATTGCTGACAGAGTTCTCCTTGTTGTAAGTTTATTACTAACATAATAATATCCTTTATTTTATTATATACACATAGGTACATTATATTTTTAAATATTATAAAAATATAAAAAATGGTAGCCCACCGGTTTTGGAACAGGGTCCAAGCTACCGGCGGTCAGGGCTCTACTAGAAAAAAGCTCGAACTAGTTTGAGAATCGGGGTCCCCGCGCGGGCCGCCCGGGCCGCGCCCTCACTGCGGCCACTTGTATGTACGAGCTATGGTGTGAGTTGCCCGCGCGCTCCCCGCGCCAAGCAGCCCGCGCCGCTCACCGCGCCCGCGTGCCCACTATGGACTCTCAAATGAAGTTCTTATGTTTGAGTACGCCGCCGCGCCGCGCCGAGCCGCGCCCGCGTTTGCAGTCTGGCACTTAGAGATCAGTCAGCTAGGAAATGCTGGCGCCGCCGTCTAGTTTTAAAATATTGACGTGTAAAAGTGTCGTAAAAGATCTACTTACAGAAATTAACATTTAATTTAAAAGAGCAAACAATATTTATTAGTAGAGAGAAAGGGAGATTATGTAGATTTGAAATTAGTGCCCAAAATATAAGTAGGTACAAGAAATAATTTTCTATCACCTACTTTTTTATACATGTCTTTTCCATAACCGATCCATTTGACTATCAAGTAACTGTTATAATTTGTCTATTTTCAGGAAACATATCAGAAAAAATGCAAGAGTTACTACATTCACCTAATATTACACAAAGATATAGCAGACACCAGGTACGCTTATAATAAATAGAAAGATTTTATTCTTGTCTGTTTATATGTGTGTTCATAAATGGTTAAATAAATAATAAATAAAGATAGAGAGTTGAAAGTCGCATGGAGGGGACACAATGCGTCGCTTCTCAGGAATAGTACCGTAATAAAAAAAAATCTTTAAAATTAGTTATATACATAAAACCGGGACGAAATTTCGGTTTTATGTATAAAACTAATCACACTAATATTATAAAGGCGAAAGTTTGTGAGTGTGTGTGTGAGTGAGGGTGTGAGTGAGTGAGGGTGTGTGTGAGTGAGTGAGGGTGTGTGTGAGTGAGGGTGTGTTTTTATTTTTGTTTAGTTATTTAATACTTCAAGCACATAAATGTACAGAGGCGGACTTAATGCCATAGGCATTTTCTACCAGTCAACCTTTGGATGATGCAGAGACCAATCTCATATGGAAAAGTGTTAATCGTAGAAATCTAACTTAGAAAGATGTATTAATAATTCTAATGATTATAATTGTCTAAATATGTACCTGTTGTGGTCGCGAATCATATTTTGATCAAGATACAACCTGACACTAACCTGCAAATTGCAAAAAAACGTAAGAAAAATTGAATTTCACGGTCTCAACTACCCAACCTTAAGTAATATTAAAGCACGGCGTTTAGCACCCTCGCAAGTCACACGTATCTTGATGTACTATTAAATCGTCGAGAAAATTAAGAGCGTAGACGGGCTGCGCAAGAATTGAGAAATAGGTATTTGAATAAACTATTGCCGTCTCTCTCTCTCTCGTCTCCCCCCGTAGAGTGCGATAGGGACAACTGCAGCTCAGAACGATTTTACCTAGAAAAAACCATGACCGATCGACGTTTCGTATTCCCCTGTTTTCTCCTCAAAAACTAAGCCGATTAAAATATTTTTTGGTATCAAAATTTAAAGGAAGAATAGATCTATGCCCCTATCATTTGTTTTTATCTTAAAAACTTTTCAATTTTCTTTGGAAGTCGTCTGATTACGTAGGTAAAAACGGGGCATTTTTTTAGGTTTTCGGAAAATCATATTTATTTTTGTAATAATTAAAAAAAAAAAATTACGGGCATGCCTTCAATAGACCTAGATTTTTATAAATAAAACTAATTACTCTAGAGGCATTATCCAGGAAGAGAATAGGGGAATACGGTTGTATGGAAAAAATGCAGCCCGTCTACGCTCTTAATACTTAATCGTTATAATTTCAGCGGACTACTAAACGAAGGATTCGACGATGATGGAAATAAGGAGAAGGCACCAATAGAAAGTGCTGATGCTATACACACTCCCATACATTTGGATGATGGAACTTCACTCAGTGAGTATTACATTCATTCTGTATTATATGAAACTAGCAGCGCCCCGCGGTTTGACCCGCGTAAGTTTCGATCCCGTGGGAATATCGGGATAAAAAGTAGCGTATATGTCAATCCAGGGTGTCAGCTACCTCCATACAACATTTTATCAAAATTAGTCCAGCCGTTTGAGCGCGAAGAAGTAACAAACATATAAACAGACACACACACACACACTCGATAGCAATGCCATTTTGACAGTTCAACCACGATCATTGCGTTATTTACGTTGTTGAGCAGACGAATTTTTCTCAATCCTATGAGGCAATGGACGTTAAAATGAAAGGCTTTGCGACCGATTGCCATTTTATGTGTGTGAGAAAAAGAGATTTTTTATTTTATAAAAAAAAGAAGAGATTTCTATTTTCGTCATAGGCTTCTACTTCGTTCACCTTCTATACCCTGTTTTTGTCCAGATGGTAAAAAACTCAGCCGGTATAATTGACTAATAACATGAACTAATATTATTGTAAATAGATATGGAACGGGAAATGACATCGCTTCATTGTTCAATTGACCACAACATAGGGAAGTCCCTAACCCCAACTATTTCAAGACAGCGGGATTTTCCCAACTCCTACGCATACGTCTCTGCGGAAATCAGTTTAATACCTAAGCTTTTATCGTAACAAACTATTTTCACAATCTGTTTGTATGCCTACTTATCAAGTTTGGTTAAACTAGGTACGAAAATATCTAGAGAAGTAAATAATAATTTTTGTTAAAACTGCATATTCTAGAACAGTTTTAACATTTACTTGGTTTCAACCAGGCAGACAATAAAAGCTATAAGTAAAACTGCGCACACCCCACCCTATTTCAAGTTAAACAAATATCAACTTTATTTCAATGACTTTTAAGTTGATTTCAGAGTGACTAGCACTATTGAAAAAGTTATAAAAATGTTTGACGTTGTAGCGTAAACTGAATTATATTATTGTGTAGGAATTATAGTTTTTTTTTCTATTAATTCATATTTGTTGAAATTTTTGTCAAATGAATCTCAACTTATTTGGAGTCGGCGCAGAATGTCTACTTCTTTATTAGTCGTCATCTTTTCTTTGGTCTTCCCCTACTCTGATATTAGACAGCAGAAAATGTTTTTTTTTTTTTCTTTTGACTTTCGTAACCCGAAACCAAATAAAATGCCCAAGGGTTTGTGTTACCCAAAAATTGTAAAATTCTACAGTAAACTAAATTGTATTTATTTCCACCAGATGTCCAGTACTACAGGTACTTCCGCCACAAGAAGCAGTCCCTCATTTGGGACGGCAGTCGCGCACAATGGACCAGGCTGGCCGGCATCGAGTCGGGGGCCTCTTGTGCACAGCTACAGGCCATGGGGGCCACTCCACCTTCTAGCGAGCGAAGGGTTAGGATGTGAGTACCACTTCTCCACTTAAACTCTCTATGTTAAACGTCTTTGCAATTTAAAACATGCCACTGTTACAGGCGAAACTTCTTTTGATAGTAAGCCGTTGGTCCCGGCTGTCATTCGTGGATCTTTGACAGTCGTTACGGGTAGTCAGAAGCCCGAAAGTCTGACAACCAGTCTTACCAAGGGGTATCGTATTACCCAGTAACTGGGTTGTGGTCAGTTAGGCAGTCGCTCCATGTAAAGTACTGGTATTCAGCTGCATCCGGTTAGACTGGAAGCCGACCCTAACATAGTTGGGAAAAGGCTAGGTAGATGATGATGTTGATGACATTAATGCAAACGGAAAATATAATAGGACCAAACCCCTTAAGAAAATATGGATGTCACGTGTGATCAACTTTCAACGTATCTCGGAAAAGTGACTCTTTACGGACTTTAAGATTGCGATGGCCGTAATATCCTATTAAGTTTCATAATTATTTTTTTCTTTGGTTTAGCCTATACTGTCCCACTGCTTGGCAAAGGCCTCTCCAAAGTCCTTCTAGGAACTCTTTTCCCGCGCCACCTCATACCAGCCCTCGCGGTACGCGTCCAGGTCATCTCGCCACCGCTTTCTGGGTCGACCTCGGCGGCGCCGTCCATCTTCAGGCACCCATTGTGTGGAAACTTTTGCCCAGCGTTTACATATACAGTTTCATAATAAGACTTTATAAACCCTTTCCTTCCCCAGGCTAAACATCTACGGTCTGAACGAGATAACCGTGCCGGTCCAGTCCATCATGACGCTCATTCTGCTGGAGGTCTTCAACCCGTTCTACGTGTTCCAACTGTTCACCATCGCAGTGTGGCTCGCGGAGCCCTATTACTACTACTGTATCGCTGTGGTGCTCATGTCTACGTTCGGTGTTGCTACTTCTGTTATACAGACTAAGAAGGTGAGATATAAGCTTCGGTCAGTTCTCTATTGTTAAGAAAAAATGAAAATTGTTTCAACAAATAGCGGTAGACTAGGTTTCGTAGGGTTTCCCTGTAAGAAAACTGATTAAAAAATTGGTACGTTTTTATAAATACTAGATGCACGAGTTCGCACGAGGCACTTTCATAATAATCATTGTTTACAGTTACTTACGTAAAGGTGGGGGGGGGGGGGGGGTCCTTTACGTAAGTACGTATGGCGCGTGACTCTGCGCGCCTGGTGCGTAAGGATTGCCCTAAACCGTGCCCTCGGATTACGGCATTTCATACAAATTTTCAAGTGCTTGTTTTTCGAAATGAATGAACCGATTTTAATGAAACTTCATACGCATAAGCAGGAGACAAAGGTCTAAAAAGTTAGTAAAGAACATTTTTTGCATTTGCTAGCCACCCGTATCTTTCCTTGCAATAATTAGCTTATATTTAGATCTGAATACCAACCAACCTCCAACTCAAACCTCGTTCAAACCTCAATTATCTCTTCAGAATCAAACCAACCTCCGCGCCACAGTCGAAGCTCACGACACAGTAGAGCTATGGGACGGCCGGCGGGTAGACAGTCGCTGTATATCCCCAGGGGATATCATAGTCCTCCCTGCGAGGGGATGCACCCTGCACTTCGATGCCGCGCTACTATCGGGAGCCGCTGTGCTTAACGAGAGCATGCTTACTGGTAAGTCCTTTATCTGCGTATGCTTGAACCATAAATGCTTAATGCTTGTTTTTTTGAAGCCCTAAATGATTGATTCTTTAATTTTTCATCCCTAGATTCTTGACTCGCTAGAATGTCCTAGATGCTAATTCGTTCTGTTGCTGCTCACCAACCCTTTGGCTAACCCCTTGGGTTGTTGATAGATTCTTGTTTCCTTTATCCTTGACCCTTAGATTTTTATCCAAGATAAGAATGCTTGGAAACATGCTGATCCTGCTCTATAGGACAATCTAGAGTCTAGACAAAATCAAACTGGTTGCTAATTTAATTGTATTTTTTTTTTGACATTGATTTACATTCTGTAATTATTTTACTTTAACTCACACCCTGACATTGACCCTGACAACTTGTAATTTTTATTTTATTTTAAATGAAAATCGTTTACTTTTACCGTGTTTGTAAACATGTGAGCACCGTGAATCTATCAGATAATTAATTACTTTTTATGTCATGGTTTCATTTTTAATTCTTTTACCTATTGTGTGGTATAGTAATTTTATTTTAGGTACATCGTCTTCACATATTATTATTATATAATTAATGTATGCAAAATATTGTAAAACATTTTAAAAGAGTAACAGTGGAGTTTCTTGCCCATTCTTCTCCATACGAAAACTACCTTTTGGAATGGGCGACTAGAATCAATTATATTTTATCGTAATTTTTGACGTTCAAAAGTGCCTTTTTATGTGGCTATTTGAAATAAATGCTTTGACTTTGACTTTTGCACCCCTACAACTTTGACCCCACTGGGCTTAAGATTTAGGCACATGTTTGACCCCTAAAATCTTGACCCTTTCATGATATGAATTTTGAACTGACGTCGCGTACAGAGCAACATCTTATTTTTGCTTCGCTGTTTTTTTCCGCGATCGTAGTGATTTAAAGTGTCGTTAACACAGTAAAACTTATATACTTATGTGAACGGATACAAAGTGTGTGCAGTGACGCTTGTTTGATATAAATTGATCCACAAACACCGGAGATATAAGCAAAAACTTAACTACATGATTCCAATAACGGCCGTGTCCCTGACCTAGGGCAACCCGCAAATCGCTCGCTTAGTGCTCACTGTGACAAAGTGACTCACTTAACATTCATATTTAAACACATCTACCTACTCGGTGCGTTTACTAATTAACAAATCAATATTTTCTGTATCAAAACAACAGCCGATAGGTAAGATGCAGTGTGTGGCATGTAGCAAAACCATAGATCGCGGAGAGTTATTGGTATGCTCGTCATGCCGCAGTTTTTATGATTATAAATGCCTGAATATGACTAAAGATTACTATACAAGTCATCTTAACGAATTTAAACGGAACTGGATTTGCCCTACGTGTAGCAACATAGCCCGTCCCAAACACGACAACACTCCGGTACGAAACCAATTCGATATTCTTCGTGAAGATGCTAACATGTCCTGCGATGATTTATTGGACAATCCTGACAGCGATTCAAAAGTGTCCCCGCAGAAGTCTTCGCCTCGAATTACTACTGGAACGCTCATTAATATGCCGGTTCCTTCTTGTTCTATTTCATACGAGCAATTTGGCCAACTTCTTGATTCTAAGCTTGAAATCATCAGAGCTGCCCTAACTGCAGACATCAAGAAGGAAATAGCATCCGCGATCGACAGCTTGAGAGAGGATTTTACGCGTACTACGGATTTCTTAGCGGCTGAACAAAAAGATCTTAATGTTAATCTAGCTTTGGTTAAGAATACCATCCAGTCGCTTGAGTCTGAGAACTTTAAACTCCGCTCAGACATGACTGAACTCACACGTCGAATGCAAGCGATTGAAAAATTATCGCGAAGCCGCAATATTGAAATTCATTGTGTGCCGGAAAGGAAAAATGAAAACCTCGTTGCGATTTTTAAGAATCTGTGTAACGAAATAAAAGTTTCAATTCCTGATACAGACTTACAAGCCATTCGTCGCGTTGCAAAAATTAACAGTGAATCTGTCCGTCCAAGAAACATACTGGCAACATTACCAACAGAAAGGCAACGTGATGTGCTTCTTTCGGCGCTCGCGCAATATAATAAAGGCAAAAAAGACAACGTCTTGAACTCGTTGCACCTCGGCGTTCCTGGTGACAAACGCACTATTTACTTGGCGGAACATCTTTCACCCGAATGCAAGAAGCTTCACGCCGCGACGAAACTGGCAGCTAAGGAACATTCTTATAAGTTTGTATGGGTGAAGTACGGCCGCATTTATGTTAGGAAAATTGAGCAAGAGCAGGCTATACTTATAAAAGATGCTAGCTGCTTAGCTAAGCTTGTCTAATTTATACTCACACGGTTGTTATTTTATTTGGATCTATTTAATGTACTTTTTATGTTAATTTATTATCAGAATGTGAATAGAATAAGATCAAAGTTGCAGGATTTATATGTTAACTCATTAAATTGCAATTATGATATAATTTGCTTAACGGAGACAAATATTAATTCTGGTATTTTTGATAGCGAGCTTTTTGACCAACGGTATAACGTGTTTCGAAGAGACCGCGAAAGTTCATGTGTAACGAAGGTTGACGGAGGGGGTGTTTTAGTAGCTATTAAAAAACAGTACAAAGTGATAAGACACTCCTCATGGGACAGCAGAGTAGAAGATATTTGGGTAAGTGTATTACCGAACAACTCGCGAGAGAATCGGTTCAACCTTTGTGTTTGTTACCTTCCTCCGGATTTACCAAATAGTGACCTTAAAGCTTTTTATGCGAATACACAAAAGATTGTTACGGATTCTCGTGACGATTGTGTTAATCTAATTATTGGAGATTTTAATATTCCGGGTTTGTTGTGGACACCCACGCCATCAAGCAACAAATTGACGAATGCTATTTCAGTTACTGATTTCAAGTCGACACTCTTGCTGGATTTGTTAGCCCTTTGTAACTTGTCTCAGTTTAATCAAATACCTAACAAAAACAATAGATTTTTAGACCTTGTCCTTTGTACTTCCGATAGTGTCCAAGTAATGTTAAACGATGAACCACTCAGTCGGGTTGATGATCATCACCCACCTTTGAGTATACGTATAAAGGGCAGCATTCCAACTAAACAAATGAAACCTAACAACATCGAACGGCTAAATTTCCACAAGTGTGACTACGCGAAAGTAAGGGTGGCTATCGCAGAGGTTGATTGGGCTACGCTATTATTGTCAAGTGATATCGACCGGGCGGTGGAAGAGTTTTACATGGCTCTCAACTCCATAATCAGCAAGCATACTCCCACAACCAAACTGGGCGAGTCTGCACAGCCTTTCTGGTACTCACCAGCTCTTAAAAAATGTCTCAATGAAAAAAAAAAATATCACAGACGTTTCAAGAAATATAAAAACCCCCGTGACTATGACACCTTCTCAATGTTGCGCAGTAGGTGCAAGTTTCTTACAAAAGAATGCTACGATTCCTTTATAACATCCACAGAGGACTGTTTGTCTGATAATATCAAATCATTTTGGAAGTTCGTTAATAGCAGAAAAAAAACCAATGGCTTACCACAAACGATGAAGTTCGGTGGAGTGATGTCATCTGATAGTCAAGTTATTAGCGAATTATTCTCGAACTTCTTTAGTTCAGTTTTTGAGGATACGTCTGGAAGTCCTCCTAGTGGTGAGGCTTGCCCAAATATTGAATGTAACTCTTCTCTATCGGAGATTTATATTGAGCACGACTATGTTTTGCGTGCATTGAAACAACTGGATCATAATAAATGCGCTGGTCCAGACGGAATTCCCTCACGTTTCCTGGTCAAGTGTGCCGAAGAGCTATCATTGCCACTCTTTTATTTGTTTAATCGATCGCTGGAACTAGGTACGTTTCCGAAATGTTGGAAAAAGGCGCACGTTGTGCCCATTTATAAAGACGGTGACAAGTCAGATTGCGCAAATTACAGACCCATAAGTATTTTATCTGGTATGGCAAAACTTTTTGAAGCGTCTCTGTATCAGCATTTTTATTCTCACTTTAAACCGTATCTTTCCCAATCCCAGCATGGATTTGTTCGAGGTAAATCAACACTCACAAACCTGCTCGAATACAAAAACTATCTGTGTACTGCTTTCGCGAAGGGTGGTCAAGTAGACTCAGTTTATACAGACTTTCGGAAAGCCTTTGATAAAGTTAACCATGAGGTACTGCTTTTGAAGCTAAAATCGTATGGTATACATGGTTCCCTGTTCCGGTGGATACAGTCTTACTTAAAAAACAGGAGCCAACTCGTTTCTGTCAGAGGGTACTTGTCGTTGCCGGTCAATGTTACTTCAGGCATTCCCCAGGGTTCGCATTTAGGGCCCCTGCTTTTCATAATTTTTATAAACGATCTGGTGACAAAATTAGCATGCCCTTGTCTGTTGTATGCCGACGATCTGAAGGTTTTTACGTCGATAAAAAACGCCTCCGACAGTGAATCTCTTCAGAACGACTTAAATATCATTTCGGACTGGTGTACGCTTAATCGAATGAAATTAAACATAAATAAATGCTTTGTTATAACGTTTACGAAAAAACGTTTCAAGAACACCTATGACTACAGACTCGAGGGTCAGTCGTTGGAACGAAAGCACGTAGCCAGAGATCTCGGCGTCTTGTTTGATGAACAACTATCTTTTAGAGATCATTACAATGGCATGACGGATAGAGCATTGAAACTTCTCGGTTTTGTATCTAGGTCTACCAAAAGATTTAAAAAACCTCAAAGTTTCATATTACTTTATAAAAGCCTAGTAAGAAATGTATTGGAATACTGTTCGATAATCTGGTCACCGTGTTACGCAGTACACTCTGACAGAATTGAGAGTGTGCAAAGAAAGTGTGTTAAGTGGGTCTCGTATCGTTACGGCTTCTCTAGAACGCTACAAAGCTATTCCGAACGCCTTGTCAGATTCAATTTGGAACCTTTGCATGCTCGTCGCAAACAGCAGGACTTAATCAACTTGCATAAGATACTACATTCTACGCTGGACTCTTCAGCTCTGCTGTCCCTCATAAACATCAATATTAGGTATAACACCCGAAAACCGAATACTTTTGTACTTCTGGTCTTTACAAATAACACTTCATATTATAACCCTATCGTTAGAATGTGTCGACTATACAATGAAATATCAAAAGACAATAATAGTATTGATATCTTCGATTCTCGTGCCGCTGCTTTCAAAAGACATGTATGTACTCTTTCTTTTTAATTTTAATTTTAAAACGCTTTTATTTTATATCGCTTTAAATAATGCTCTCTCTCTGTGCTCGCTCTTTATAATAATGTAACTTTGTGTGAATTATGCACTTAACCTGGCGTGTTTGGTCTCCTACACATGCCCTGCGTGAGTAGTAGGTAGTGTGTCGGAGGGCAGATGCTCATACCTTGCAGCTGTAATTTTGTCAATTAAGTTTTATTTTTATTTTTTACTGTAGTTGTTACCATTATTATTGTTGTTGCTGGTCATGTTGTGCGACTACGCTTTGGGTGATAGTCAGGTCGCAACCTATAATTTGAACCTACTGTACTCACTGTGATTATTGCCTGTTGTAGTTGCCTTGTGAATAAATAAATAAATAAATAAATTTGTGAGACAACTTAAGAACATTATTTTATTTATTTATTTTATTTAAACTTTTCGCACAAAAAGGTACAAAGGCGGACTTAATGCCTTAGGCATTCTCTACCAGTCAACCAAGGGTGGTGAAGAGATTGGATGGCAGGTGCTTTGGTTGAGAAGAACAATGATAAAAATTAAAAAAGCTAATAAAACTAGGTACTTACACAAATACATAAATAGGTTATATACACATACATACTATTTAATATAATATATACTTATAATATATATATACATACAAATTCAAGGGAGAGAGGTGTTGAGATTACTCTACGCTATTTATTTTGAAAATAACTCTGCAATTTCCGCTTAAATGCATACCGACTGGTGGCCGTCCTGATATCTAGAGGAAGTGCGTTCCAAAGAAGAATGGACTGAATATGAAAGGAAGAATGAACAAAGTCAGAAGTATGAGAAGGACAGAGTAGGAGAAGATTGTTAGAAGAACGTAGATTCTTAGCGTGGGAAGAACATAGATATTGGAAGTGAGACACGAGATACGAAGGAGGAGTAGGCGAGTTGAGAAGGGAGAAAAGCGTGGTCAAAGCGCGCAAACTTCTTCTTTGGCGAATGGACATCCATTTGAGCTCAGACCTGTAGCTCGACACATGGTCATATTTCCTGAGGTTGAATATGAACCGGATACCATTGTTGAGTAATCTGTCGAGTTTATCCAGCAAAACCGCGTTCAAGTCAAAGTAACACACGTCACCATAGCACAGATTACTGAATAGTTACTACGTAACAGATACTTCACTCAGTAGAAAATTTCCAATACCTATTACGATAATTGCCTACTCCCTCGCGTCAACAACCACTGTATGCTAAAATGCGCCTAAATGCTCAAGCGTACAGCAGTGATTGCTTCGCACCGCGCGATTCCACAGTAATCGCAGGGCTGCCTCTTCGATAAAATTAAATTAACATAACTTTTTATCTATGTTATTGAGAACTGTGAATATGTTCTTATCTTTATCCCTTCTTTTGCTTGATTTACACCCATCTACAGCACATAAGGCACCACACGGCATCGTAATACGCGTACGAACGAACAGCACTATTAAAATTGAACGGCGTGCACGCGCTTCGCTTGCGAAAACCGTACTGAATTTGATCCGCCGGCGGACCGAGACCGCTCGGCTGGGCGGTAGGCACTTATAGCGCGCAAGTACATGGAGTGACGGAGGCCTGACCATAGTCGATTATAG
Source organism: Oligia fasciuncula (assembly GCA_963082905.1). Classification (NCBI taxonomy): domain Eukaryota; kingdom Metazoa; phylum Arthropoda; class Insecta; order Lepidoptera; family Noctuidae; genus Oligia; species Oligia fasciuncula. The sequence goes on from OY720411.1 coordinate 9,630,459, forward strand.
GAAAAATCAAAGTCTGCACAAGCATGGTTTTCGTCTTAGCAGGCAAAAAGTTCCTCAGACGATACAGGGATCGCAGAGTACCGTTGACCCTTTGACTAACACTAGAGACCTGGCGTTGCCAGCTAAGTGTAGAGTCAAGATGCAAACCGAGATCTTTCACAGTAGGGGTAATGGGTATGACGGTACCATTGAAAATAAGAGGAGGAAGAGAGCTAAGCGTCACCCTACCCATCATGCGTGAGCTTCCAATTAAAATGGCCTGACACTTCGAGGGGTTCACTGACACCCCGAAACTATCAGACCATTTCTTGATAGCATCTAAGTCTCGGTTTACATCTGCTATAGCGTCCGACAAACCTTCTACCCGCTCAGCAGTATATAATTGAAGATCATCAGCATATAGATGATACGAACGCCGAAGACAGTGAGTTATAAAATTAATGAAGATGGAGAATAACAATGGAGAAAGAATACCGCCTTGTGGAACACCAGCATCCAGGTCACGCCAACTTGACGAACTCTGATCAACGCGAACCGACTGCTGACGTCCCCGAAGATAAGAAGAGAACCATTTCAGAGCCTCGGACGAAACCATAAGGTGAGAGAGGATAGAAAGGAGAATATCGTGACTGACGGCGTTAAAGGCGTTGGAGAAATCAATTAAAACCAATACAGTAACTTTGGTATCCTCCATCGCTTCTCTAATGTCACCAGTCACTTTAAGGAGAGCGGACGCTGTACTGTGCCCAGGCCTGAACCCAGATTGAAAGGAGCTAACAAGGTTGTTCCGATGAACAAACTCCGTAAACTGCTTGTGTACACAGGCCTCAAGCACTTTAGACAGGAATGGGAGAATGGAAATTGGTCGAAAGTGACTGGGTAGGGAGGGATTTGAAATTTTAGGAAGTGGGCGGACGTAGGCCATACGCCACTGGGATGGGAATTGTCCGGAATCAAGGGAAAAGTTAATAATGTGGGTGATCGGAGAGAGAAGGCTATCAAGGATCCAAACGACCATACTACGACTGATGCCGTCATAGCCCACAGCCTTGGATTTTATGGACAGAATGATCTTTTTAATTTCGTCCAAGGTCACCGGAGAAAAGTGAAATGGTTCTATGATGGGACTCGCTAGGCCATTGATGAAATCGACCGTCTGGGACAACATTTGGGAATCCAAATGACAAGTGGATGTGAAGTGACGGTTGATATCATCAAGGCCAATTGTATTAGGAAAATCCACATGCCGTGGTCTGCCGATACCAAGAGTACCAAGGAACTTCCAGATATCAGCAGGTGAAGAAGAAGAAATGTTCTCGAGAATATGGCGGCGTTTAGCGTTGCGTATCATCTGATTACACCGATTTCTGGCAGCTTTGAATAAGTTGCGATTTTCCTCACTGCGATCCTTTTTAAATTTACGAAAGGCCCGATCCCTGCGTCTCATCGCCATTCGAACCCCTGTCGTCATCCAAGGAGCTGGAGGACGCCGAAGTTTAATCTGTTTAACAGGAGCGTGTTTGTCGTAGAGAGCAAGGACCGTCTGATCAAAAATGCGCAGTTTCTCGTCTACAGCTGTCGCCGCTGCCAGGGGTTCCCAACTGAGGTCTGACGCATCCTGACGAAGCATCTCGACGTCCATACGTGCAAAACACCGCATGTGCAGAACTTTTGGGATAGGTTTAGGTGGTTTTAGGATATACGAGAGGAAAATGAGGTCATGATGGGAAAATCCAGGAGCGGGACACTGACCATGAGAGGGAACAAGGGAGGGTGCGGATGTAAGGATTAAGTCGAGCCAAGTGTCATCGCCAGATATATTAAAATGGGTAGGTTGCAGTGAAAGGATATGGAGACTAACGGACTCAATGATGTGAAGGAGTTTACGGGATCGGGGAGTGTGATGAGCAAGGTCAGTGTTGAAATCGCCCATAATGACGCAATGTGCATACTCTGACCCTACGGATTCAAGCGCCAATTCGAGGTTGGAAAAATAGTCAACGGCGGGCGGACAATAGACAACACCAAGTAGGGTCTTGACGCCTTTGACGTAGACCTCCAAAAAGAGGTACTCAGCGGAAGCATGGTATTGTGACGGAGACGAGGCAATGATTTTAAAAGGAAAATCGCTACGAAGATAGATAGCTACACCACCCCCTCCCTTTCCAATTCTATCATTGCGGATAAGACTGAAACCTGGGAGAGAGTAGGAGGTGGAGAGGAGATGAGGTTTGAGCCAACTCTCAGAAACCAGAACGGCATGGACATTGGCGTCAGAAAAGGTGTCCAACAGGTCACTGTAGTGACTTGGGATACTTTGCGCATTTATATGGCAGACATTAAACAAATGACCTTTCTGTTGGCTGAAGTTCCGACGCACAAAGTCACCAAGAGTATCAGTCAAAGAGCCAAAACTTGCATTAGCGGATGAGCTAGAGGAATCAATGGCAGAGTAAAACGAATCATCATCAGATATCATAAAATACAAATATAAGTAATATAAATATAAAAAATAACTACTAATTAAAAGCAAATATACTAAAGCTACGACTGTGCAACACCACTATCTGTGCACCACCCACCAGCAGCACTAGTATAGTTGTACATGGATCCTTTGGAGCGTGGCCAAAATCAGAACTAAGGTGACTTTTTCATTATCGTCAAAGTTATTCAAACGCCAAAAGATCACACTGTACAGTATTAGTAACATAAAATCAGAAGTAAACATCAATAGAAACAAACAGCATCACAAACATTAACACAAAATATTATGAACAAGCAACGAACAAACGAAACATGACAAAGTTACATGAGCAGAAACGGAACGCAATTTACGAAACACAACTAAACGTAGTTCAAGGAAAATTGGACGTCAAGATTTAGACAAAATAGGCAAATTCAAGATTGACAGGAATGACAGGTGACAGCAGGGTTGGATTTTGTACTATAATTATAGTATTTATACTATAATTTCGCCCTTTGTACTATATACTATCCACATCTAAGGATAGTACGTTAAAATACTATAATTTCAAGTATGCTCCCGAATGCTTAGTTTTACGTCATATCAATATTTCAACCGTGCTTGTGTGTATCTATCTGACCGAATTCTGATCTTGCGATGTTTTCTGTCGATGGCCAGAGATTCCCCGATTATCCTCCGCAGTATTGTACACTTCTCTCTTTCCACTAATCTCGTTCATTCCATTCCATTCGAAATGCAATCAAAGTGACAACAATAGCTTGTGAATTTTTGTGTAAAATAATACGTTTTTAGTGTTTTAATTAGGAAAAGTGGCAGTGATGGTCATGAAAATGACGATAGACCGGAAGTATTTACCCCAAAAAAAAACTTCTTGAGTACTGGTGTTGATTTTAATGACTATTAACTTAAATTTAAAAAAATTATGAAAATGTACTATAATTTTTTTATAAATACTATCCTTTTCATTTTTATGTGCTATCTTTTTCAACGTACCTAAATCCAACCCTGGGTGACAGTGACAACTAATGACGAAACACAATTATTTTACTAACACAAACAATTAAGCAAATTACAAACGGAATTGTGATTTGAGTAGTTTTGAGGTGAAAAAAGAGATAGTAAGCAGGTAGATACGTACGATAACATTAAAAATTACGTGAATTGACGTCCCAAGCACAAAAATTTATAAGTTGGAGAACCACATAAATTGATGCACTAATTATACTTTACGTACTCCACTATCAGGCTTGCCTCCAGTTCCAGATGATGCCCCGGGCTTCTTAGGGTACTTAATCAACAAGGGATTTTTTTTTTTTTTTTTTTTGCGGATGGGAAATCATCAAATGACCCCTCCCGCTCTGGGTGGAGCGGAAGGGAGTGTCAGACTCTTACTGACTAAAACCCACCCGTGTTCCTTCCTTAGCCCTTTATGTTCCGGGCCAGCGGTAACCCTTTCGGACAATCCCGCTGACCCGGCAGGCTTCGGCCCTATGGGGCCCCTCCTCGATGCTGACATCTCTTTGAGGCGCGCGTGGAACACGTACGCGCCGTCCGGCACGGGCCTGGTCCTGATCGGACGGTGAGCTACCCATTACTCTCCGCCCGCAGGCCCGCGCCTACGGTGGCCGGGAGTCGTCGCGCGGCTCCCGACGCCCGGAGCGTCTCCCGCGGCGGCTGGGACGGGAGGCTCTCTCCCTGAGCCGTCCCGCTACCTCCTTCGCTAGCATGACTGCTTCGCAGAAGGAGGTGACTGCCTCCCACTCCCTCTCGCCCCGGACCATGGCTTGCACCAGGGCCGGGCGCGAGAGGTCGCCGCCGCTGCCGATCGCCTCTACGAGGACACGGCGGTGCTCCGCCCAAGCGGGGCAGACCTCCACCGTGTGCTCCACCGTGTCCTCTGGGCGATCCTGGCAATGGTGACACCCGGGCGTTTCCTCCCGCCTGATGATGTGCAGGAACCTCCCGAAACTTCCGTGTCCGGTGAGGACCTGCGTCAGGCGGTAGGTGAGGGCGCCGTGGCGCCTCCCTAGCCACTCCTCAAAGAGGGGTCTTATCGCCGCTATCGCGGCGTGCCCTGCGCTGGGTTGCGACAGTCGTTCCTTCCATGTCGCCATGAGATCGCGCCGGAGCTCAGTCCGCTCCGCAGCAATTTGCCGCGGAAGCGGAACTTCCCCCCGGCTTAGTGCCTCCGCGCGCCACTCATAGACGCGCGCGAGGACCATCGCCTCCAGATCCCATGGCGGCATCAACAAGGGATTAAGTTCCTCTAAAGAACAAATCTTATGCCGTGTTCCATCGGGGGATCTGATGACAATAACCCCATCCTGAGTCCAGCATGCCGGCATCCCGAAGTGCAGGCGCGCTCTACTAAATACAGCTTGCCTAGACCGGGTCAAGAACTCCTTGACTGTGACCGTGGAGCCTTTCAATGCAGACTTTGCCTTCCAAACAGTGGACTTCAGGTCAACATTGGAGAACCTTACCAATATAGGTCTGCTAGTTGTTGGACCTTTTTTGGATGTTCCAAGTCTGTGACAAACCTTGATGGAGGATGCAGTGATGTCAGGCAGTGCCAGTTTGTTCTTCAGAGTGTCCAACACAAGAGTTTTGCAATCCTCGTTGTCCGCTTCAGAAAACCCGGTGAATATTAGAGCTTTCCGACGAGATCTCGTCTCCAACCCATCAACCACTCTAGAGCACTCCAAGATTTGCTTCCTGAGAAGTCCCAGCACGCCGAACATGAGCTCTCGAAAGGACCGGAACTCCTCAGCTATCTTAGCAACGGTGTCTTTTGCGGGTCCCGCACATTGGATCTGTGCCTCCAGCTCACCCATCTTCTTAAGGAAGCACTCCTCGAGGCTCTTCTGGGCCGATTGGATATCATCCAGTTGTGATGACATGATGATGATGTGTTGATATGTCGTGTGATAAATTTGCAGTGGCTATGAAGTACTAGTGAGAAACTGGCAGGTGGTGTAGTGTAAGTGCTTGCGTTACATGGATTGTTTCACCAATGTAAATACTGCTTATTTGGCACTTTATGCAATAAATTTAGTACTCGAAAACAAATAAAATACATAAAAAATAATTTTAATTAAAAAGGATTTACAAAGTTGCGTGTGAACTTTTCTACACCTACCCCCGAAAGTCCAGAAAAATTATTGTCATATATTTCTCAACTACTAACTTAACATCCTCTTCAGGCGAATCAGTACCAGTCACAAAGACAGCGCTGCTCCGCGTGGACCGTCCGTTCGACCTGAAGGAACATGCTTCCAGCGTGTTGTTCTGTGGCACCAGGGTCATACAGACGCGGTACTACAACAACGAGCCCGTCAAGTGAGTATTATATCCTCCCCATCCGAATTACGGCCGCGGCGTAGTCTTATGAAGACTAGGTAAGTAGGCAGAATATACAGGGTTATTGGTAAAACATTAACAACCGCTTAAGAGGTCAGTGTACTTATCATTATGAACAACTTTTACTATGGGAATAAACAAGAAATCGCGAAAAAAAAAATTGCTTTTCCCTATATTTTGACGTGTTATACGAAAATAAATGTAGGGAACAGCTGATTTTTTTTTCGCGATTTCAGGTTGACTATGGATACAGGGTTAATGTGGTCGTAGGTTCGAACCCAGACAGGCGTTTTACTTTATGTAAATTATTTCATCACCACTGCTCTCAAAACGGTGAAGGAAAACATCGTGAGGAAACCGGCATGTCCTAGAACCAAAAATTCGAAGACGTGTGACATGTGACATCTGCCAACCCGCACTGGGCCCGCGTGGTGGATTACGGCCCACTCTCACCAAGAGGAAGCCTGTGTCCCAGCAGTGGGAACATTATAGGCTGATTATGTTATGTTATATGACTGTGTACTGAAATTGACATTTCTCCGATTTTTACCTGATTACATAGATATGAGTTAAGCTAAATAGTGCGAATCATGGTTGCTTGTAGTTCAATGGCTGCTGCGGAACCAAACCTAATAATAATTTACTTATATCCACAGGGCTCTAGTCCTCCGCACAGGCTACAACACAAGCAAGGGCCAGCTGGTCCGCAGTATCCTGTATCCTGTGCCGGCCGACTTCAAGTTCGACCGCGACTCCTACAAGTTCATCATCATTCTCGCTTGCATAGCCGTCGCGGGCCTGGCCTACACTGTCGCACTCAAGGTTAGTACCATAGAGGTTAGTACTACAACAAACAAATGACGACACGGTTGGCGCAGTGGTTAAGCGATTGACTGCTGCGCTGCGTGTCGCGGGTTCGATTCCCGCACGGAACAAATATTTGTATGACCTACAAGTAGTTGTTCCGGGTCGGGCTGTTTGTGTACGTGAATTTAAATGTTTGTAAACGCACCCACAATACAGGAGAAATTCCTAGTGTGGGGCAAAGTTTAAAAAAATAATAATAAAAAAATAAAAAAAAATAACAGGAGCATGGGTTTGGAAAGAAAGAAAGAAGAATGAGAAAACCTAAGAAAACTGGTTCTATTGTGCAACTTTGTAGTTGTACAAGTTTTTGCAAAACCCTTACTTAATAAGCTGAGTTAGCTTATTAAGTAAGGGTTTTGCAAAAACTTAAATTTAAAAAAGTTTACATTTATGTTCGAACTACTAGACTAAAATATGTAGGGAACAGAATATTCTTTTTTAATATATTTTATTGTTGGTCCCATAGTCAAAATTGTTCATTTTCAGAGTACTTTAATCCCTTTAACTACGTGCGCGGTTTAATCTAAAATCCTATATTTGTTTTTATCACATCTATTCAAAAAGAGCTAGTGTATTCTTCGTAAACAGGGACTAAAATAGCTCTTTTATCCCTAGGGACTAAAAATGATTTGAATTTGTAATGTGGATATTGTTAGTAAAAGTTCCAATCACCAAAGAGATCAATCACGAACATTGTATGAATAAGTACAAGTTTTTGTAACAGGCTGTATGATAAAGTAAAACGCGTGAAAAACATTCTACCTTCGTTCGTAATTGTTTACTCAAATTAGGATTTTACTTAGTTTTATAAAAAATGAGTATGTCTTCCTCAAGTAAATTGTATGTAAATAAATAAACGTACCATTCTTATACATAAGTTGCACTTACTTATTTTTTCATAGAGGGTGGTAAAAAGTAGTGTCCACCTCGGGAGCTACACTATTTTAAGTTCGAGTGACGTACTTTGAATCCCTCGCTGCGCTCAGGATTCTACTTTAGAACCTCTCGCTGCGCTCGGGACTCTACTCTAGAATCATTCGCTCCGCTCTGGATTCAAAGAAACACTCTCCCCTTCAAAATAGTTGTTTGCTCCCTTGGCAAACAATCTACTATTTATATCTTTGTAAACATCCGGTTAGTTAGGGCCTTGATTTTTGCACAATTAAGTTAAAGGTTTAAAAAAAGGAGATATAGAGAGAGAGTGTGTATAAATAATTTGATTTAAAGGTTTCTTTTTATCAGAAAGCGAGCATGTATCCCGTGCAATATTTCTAACAATTACCCTCGTGTCTTCCACAGGCATACCGCGCCCTCAGTCCAGGCGATATAGCCCTCAAAGCCCTCGATATAATCACCATAGTGATCCCGCCCGCCCTCCCGGCGGCCATGACAGTAGGGCGGCTGTACGCGGTGTCTCGCCTGAAGCGCGCGCGCATCGCGTGTCTCAACACGCGCGCTGTCAACGTCAGCGGCTCCCTGGACTGTGTGTGCTTCGATAAGGTAAAGTTTATAAAGACAGTTTTATTGAGCAAAATCTGCATTGGCAACTATGGTCTGTTCCAAAAGTATCTGGTGAAACTGTAAACAAACCCTGTTCAGGTTAAATGAATACAATTAAATAATTAGTACCACGTTCATCAGTAATTAGAAGGATATCTCACCACATTTCCAACAATTATCATCTTATTACAAAACGAGTTCTAACTTTATACGTAGATGAAACCTTCGAGCCTGTTAAAAAAATTAGAAAATTTTTGCAGACACCATCTTGGATTTTCATTTTAAACTTCGTTCCTGTCGAGGGTCCTCCGACCCTACACGTTTTTGGGGACACCGCTCTAGGATAAAATCTCCCCCCCATAGTTTCCCAATATTTTTTGTGTTTTCGGTCTTTCCGGGCCAATAGGCCAAGGACGAGCCCAAATCGTCACGCCAGCGTTTCTTAGCCCTGTCCTGGTGACGTCACTCGTCCCCAGGCGCCCACTGTGTGACGAATGAAAAAAAAAAAGCAACTTCTGTGATTTCCTGATATTATAATCCATTTTCTATTTCTTGACTTAAGAGCCTATACTACCTCAAATGGCTTAACATGATCCTCCGTTATGTCAAAAAATCCTGCAGCATTAATTTTGAAATAAATATATGCTAAAGTTGAGGATTAATGTAAGTCTTATGTTAGACGAAAACACGATTACATAAAATTTTCTCGATAGAAAAAAATTCCAAAGTTACCTCCAAACCGAACAATAAACCGCTGGTATTCAAAAAATACTTCAAATTAGATCATGAAACTTTGCATACTAACTGAACTAACTATAAAGCAGGTCTTATGTTAGTTAGTTTTTTTGAAATACCTTTATTTTCACCGTAAAAAGCAAATACCTAAACTATTGGCGCTGCCTCCCGCCCAGCACCGGACTCTGTCTCGCTTTCACACAGTCCGCGAGCAGTATCGTGCGAGCGAGATAAAGAGTGAATTTTAGCTGAGGTAGTATAGGCTCTTAAACATATTTTTCTAAGCAATCCTTTATCCTTTTTAGACAGGAACACTAACCGAAGACGGCTTGGACATGTGGGGGATTGTAGCCGTGAGTGGAGCCACGAGCCCCCCTCGACTGGGCAGGCCACAGCGAGACCCCCGACTGCTAAATGAACTACACCCCCTGAAGTTAGCCATGGCGTCTTGTCATAGTTTGACGCTGTTGGATGATGAGTTGGCTGGCGATCCTTTGGATTTGAAGGTAAGATCTTACTGCCATACGGGTAAGGTAGAACCATGTCTTGAACCCTTGATTATTCGACGACTATACTCTTTGGTTCTGAGGGCTGTTGCTGTATTTTGGATTATTGATCAGTAAGCTAGATATGTTATTGCATGGAGGGTTGGTTTCGTGGTCGTAAGTGCTACTGCTGAGCGTGGGGTCCTGGGTTCAATTCCCAGGTTGGGCAAAGTCTTTGAGTTTTTCCATTAGGAATTTCGGAGTTTATCCGAGCTGTTACTGAAGTTGGCGGGTTAATACCCCGTGTCTCGCGCGAATGTGGCGCCGTTGGTCCTGCGCCTGATCTCTCCGGTCGTGTCGGATTGCCGTCCCTGAGGACTATTAGAGGGAAGAGGGAGTGGACCTGTTTCTGCGCACACACGCCTGCACTATAATATCTGCCGCATAAATGGTTAGTCTCCACTGAGATCGACTGCTATGGCAGAAATTTGCTGGAGGACTATTACAGAAGAAGAATTTTTATTTTGAAAAATTTTATGTTCATTTGTAGATGTTCGAGTCTACCGGCTGGGTGCTAGAGGAGCCAGACATCCCTGAACATTCCAACTACGAGATACTAACACCCACCATCGTGAAGCCCAGAAAGACAGCTAATATCGACGTCGATGATATACATGTAAGTATAATTATTAACTACCGAAGAATTGCCAAACTTAAGTGGCAGTGGCCAGAGCACATTGCTCGCAGAACAGATGGCCGATGGGGCCAAAGGTTCTGTAGTGGCGACCGCGTACCGGAAGACGTAGCGTTGGAAGGCCTCCCACAAGGTGGACCGACGACCTTGTGAAGGCCGCAGGAACCCGTTGGATGCGAGAAGCACAGAACTGGTCGAAGTGGAGGTGCTTGGGGGAGGCCTATGTCCAGCAGTGGACGTCGTTCGGCTGAAATGATGATGATAATTATTAACTAGCTGTTAGCGGTTTAAGTCTGACCCTGGCGGAAATAGTTTATGTCGAGTCAGTATTTTTTTACAGCTGTTATAATGGATAACTTTTTGGTCCTACGTGCAGTTTTGTGCAGAATGCGGTTTTGAACAAACTTTTTGTAATATACCTTGACGGTACAGTATTTTTATTCTTACCCGCGGTTATAAAATGGGTCTGAAGTCTCCATGACTAAACTTTAAACAACTTTTATAAATAAACCAATCAAAGTTCAATTGTTAACCGACTGGTTGTTTCATTAAACAAATATATTTTACAATCCCACTAATATTATAAAGGCGAAAGTTTGTGAGTGTGTGTGTGTATGTTTATATATTTGTTACTTCTTCACACTCAAACGGCTGGACCAATTTTGATAAAATTTGGTATGCAGGTAGCTGACACCCTGGATTAACATATAGGCTACTTTTTATCCCGATATTCTCACAGGATCGAAACTTATGCGGGTGAAACCACGGGGCGCAGCTAGTTGAATAATAATTTACTATCTTTCATTGCTAGCTGCCCCTGGAAGTGGGCATAGTGCAGCAGCACCAGTTCGTGTCGTCCCTGCAGCGCGCGTCTGTCGTGACGCGCGTGCTGGGGGAGGGTGTGCTGCGCGTCTACACGAAGGGCGCGCCCGAGATGTTACGCACGCTCTGTACCAACGATACTGGTAATTTATAATTATAGAAATAAACTAGTAAGGTACTACGCTGACCTCTTTAGCCCTGTAGCAGTATCTACAACGCCACACGCGAACTTTCTGAATTTTCTTTTCGGCTCCTTAGGGTTATAGCGTGATGTTAAATAGCCTATAAGCCATGCAAAAATAATTTTTCAAATCCGACGGGTAGTTCCAGAGATTTGCGCGTTCAAACAAACAAACAAACTCTTCAGCTTTATTATTATGGAGTCAGAAGCTTCAGCAGAATCATTAGTGTTTTGCCTATCATGCTAACATATGCCTCTATCTTCAGTTCCGGACAATCTGTACGAAGTACTGAACTCCTATGCGGAGAAAGGGTACCGAGTCATCGCCCTGGCCACCAGAGTCCTGGAGACTACATTCAAACAGCTGCAGAAGATGACCAGGGAGGAGGCAAGTAGACAACCCTTAAATTGGCAGAGTGAAGCCGGCTGGACGTTGATAAAAACTAAATTTGTAAGCGAGTATACTGAAAATTGACTCATGGTGGCAAAAACAAAATTTTGATGAATGATTGTTCTGCCAATTAAAGGGTTAAGAAATAAAACTGTAACTTCTTCTCATCCATATTTAGGTTGATGTAGGCTAAGCGCGCACCACGATTTTTTATCGTGCGATAATTTTGTCGCAGGAATGCAACGTATGAGTTAGTACAGCAGTGCGCGCACTTTCGAGTAATAAATCGCAGCGATTTTAAAATTGTGTATTGTCACAATTTGCCGCGTTTGCTCGCGACGCGATTATCGCGAAAGTAAACTGCAGCGTATGGAATTGTATGGTCCCGCGCGCACTGCGACAGAAATTCGCGCACTCGGGCCGCCCGGCGCCCATTCGTATTCCGTTCTTTCGAGAATAAACATGTCCACTGGAATCTCAATACGAAACGAGGCTGGACGAGGAACATTCTCAGTAATCTGTCAAATGTTTGAATTTTCATTCTATAATAGTCATGGTATTTTTTGGGATATAGCCGAAGATCATTGTGTTACTGATAAAAGAAAGCCTTAATAAATCTATCCGCTGTAATTTAATGAGTCCATTATTGACGATTTGTTTTCTTTTTTATTTCCCTCCGAAGTAGTAAATAGAGACAAGTAACTTGTACCGAATCCACGGTGAGACTAACAATGATTTTTTTATCGCAGTGCGTGCACTGTACTTTCTGCGATTTTTTACAGAGCGATTCTGAAATCGTGTCGCAAAAAGTAAAATCGTGGTGCGCGCTTTTCGTTACTCATTTATTATGAAGTGTACCTGGGTTGTGGAGGTCAGATAAGCAGTCGCTCCATGTAAAATACTGGTATTCAGCTGCATCCGGTTAGACTGGAAGCCGACCCCAACATAGTTGGACTGACTGTTTCTGATTTTAAAATGTAAAACTCATTTGTTGTTTCTTTTAACGTCTGTTCTTCTAAAAAATATGCTCAATATAAATCTCATCGTCAACAGGTGGAGCGTGACCTGGAGTTCCTTGGTCTGGTGATAATGGAGAACCGTCTGAAGGCAGCTACCACCGGCATCATACGAGAACTGAAGGAGGCCAACATACATGTCGTGATGATTACCGGTAAGCATTCTATTATTATTGCCTTATTTTCAAATTATACTGGGCTGTGTGCATCTATCTTCTATCTAAATACATATATAAAACTCAAAGGTGACTGACTGACTGACATAGTGATCTGTCAACGCACAGCCCAAACCACTGGAGGTATCGGGCTGAAATTTGGCATGCAGGTATGTAGATGTTATGACGTAGGCATCCGCTAAGAAAGGATTTTTCGAAATTCCACCCCTAAGAGGGTGAATGGGGGGAGGGTGAAATTTCACGCGGACGAAGTCGCGGGCGGAAGCTAGTTTTAGATAAAATTTGTCTATGTTGAGGAAAAGAAAGGGGCAACTGAAATGGGACTGACCAGCAGGGTAATCGCGTAACGAACTATCAGTAGCAATGGGTTTCATTTTGACAGTTCAACAACATTCATTGCGTTATTTGCGTTGTTGAGCAGACACATTTTTCGAACATATGGAGCAATGGATTACAAATATGCTTCAAAATTAATCAAATTGAGAGTGTGTTAAGCAATTAGGGTGCAGGTCAGGCCAGGACGTTAAAGTTAATAAAACGCAGCAGAGTTTTTTCAACAACTAAACATTCATTTATTTTACACATAGATAAACATAATATATTATTTCAATGCACAGATTAAATCACACTGTCGTGTGCCACATCACACTAGTCGTAGCTGTCGCTGAGCCTGCAAACAACTCTGACTTGATGTTTAATCTATAAACTCCATTTACTAGTTCTGCTTTTCCCACCAGTTCATTATGCCGATTTCGTATATAGCAAACATGTTTCTCAAAATTAACTTTATTGCCATTCCGAAGAAGCTAACTGAAAGCAGATTGGTAGTTAGATTGGGTATACACAAAACATCCTTCACAGTTATATCGAATTCTGAGTTGTTAACCACTGTCGTTATTCTAGTATTTCCTGCGCACAACACGGGTACTGTCTGTTTGTTGGCGACTACGATACTCTTTACCTTGTGGCTGAGTGAAACATTTTCCAAACATCTTTTGTCAACAACCATATGTGAACTTGCTCCCGAGTCAATATACCAATCCGATTCTTGAAATCGATTTTCAGGATTCAAGAAAGTAGCGCTGAATGCGTTATCTGATCTATTTTGACTATTCTGAGGGCATTTATTCATATAATGTCCAAGTTGTTTACACTTATAACAACGAACTGTTTTTGTTGACTTTGGATTTGAAGTTGTCAGTTTTGACCTAGACTCTTCTGTCATGTTTGTGTTCCTTTTGTTAGTAAAACCTTTTTGTCTTTGATGCCAACTTTTAGATAAAAGTGCTCCTTCAGTGTTACCAACATCCGATTGCATATCCAATAATTTTGCTTTAATGGCGTCCGTACTTATCACCATGCCGGAATGCTCTATGGCCATAATCATTGGCGCAAATTTTTCCGTTAATCCCGCCAACAACAATGAACCAATCCACTCATCCGTGATTTGGAAGCCTGTTCCTTTCAATTTTTGTGCTGTATCTACCATCTGGGTTACATACGCCGTCATCGATTCACTGTCTTCTAGTCTGATAGAAATAAGCTGACGCAACAAACTAATACGCCTTGTGAAGCCAGAATCGTCGAAGAGTGCGTTCAGGCGCTTCCATATGTCTCGAGCCGTTTTCTCAGTCTTAAGTCGGTACAGTCACGAGCATAAGTATGTATACACTTGGCTTTATTCAAAGACGATTTTCTCCTTCAGTTTTGAATGAAATTTTATGTTATTACGAACAAAGTATTTTCGAACCCATAGGTTTGTGTAAAGTGTGGTATTTCAATGTTGCATTCGTTATTTCACGAAAAAATCGCAATTGGAAGTTGCCAACTGTTGACATATTGGTGCTCGTGACTGTACTTGCGAGGAAGTGGATTGGTTGCGTCGATGCCAATATTTATCGACTGGGACCCTCAGCAAGGATGCACAAATGAAAGTGACCACACTTTTAGAAGACTGCCGCAGCGCTCTGTCCCAAAATGAAATGGTCAAGGCGAAGAAGATGTTACTCAAGTACGCCGATGTTTTCTCGTCAAACGATGCTGACATCGGGAAGACTGGCTTAGTTCAACACAAAATAAACACAGGAGAAGAATTGCCTATCCGTCAGCGGCCAAGGAGATTGCCCGTAGCACGTGAAAAGGAAGTGGAAACCATGATTGAGGGAATGGTGAAGGATGGTGTTATTGAACCTTCATCTAGTCCATGGTGTTCACCTGTAGTGCTGGTAAGAAAGAAGGACGGCAGCATGCGGTTTTGTGTTGACTATCGTCGTCTGAACGACGTTACAAAGAAGGACAGCTATCCTTTGCCAAGAATTGATGACACGCTGGATATGCTTACTGGAGTAAAGTGGTTTAGCACGCTAGACCTGAAAAGTGGCTACTGGCAAGTCGAAATTGACCCTAAGGACAAGGAGAAAACTGCATTCTCGACAGGAAAGGGTCTGTGGCAATTTAAAGTTATGCCGTTTGGATTGTGCAATGCTCCGGCAACTTTTGAAAGGTTGATGGAACTTGTACTTACTGGACTAATTGGCGATGCCTGTTTGGTCTACTTGGATGACATCATCATCGTAGGCCGCACGTTTGAAGAACATCTTCAAAACCTGGAACGCGTGCTCATGAAGATCCAGAGTGCCAACCTCAAGTTAAGTCCGAAGAAGTGTTCACTATTCAAACGACAGGTTAGCTTTTTGGGATATGTAGTGTCTGAAGAAGGTATCCGCACGGATCCAGAGAAAATCGCCGCTGTCAAGGATTGGCCAGTTCCAAAAGACAAGACGCAGGTCAGAGCATTTTTGGGTTTGTGCTCCTATTATCGGCGATTTGTCAAGAACTTTGCAGACATAGCCAAACCCCTGCATAAGCTAACCGAAGAGAAGCGACATTTCTGCTGGGATGAAAGTTGCGACATCGCATTCCAGGAGCTAAAAGACCGTCTGTGCAAAACACCTATTTTGGGTTACCCTGATGCGGGCAAGGAATTTATAATTGACACAGACGCAAGTGACATAGGACTTGGCGGTGTGTTGTCTCAACGGAATGGTGATCAAGAGGTTGTGATAGCGTACTTCAGCAAGTCGCTGTCAAAGCCGGAAAAGAACTATTGTGTCACGAGACGGGAATTGCTTGCTGTGGTAAAGTCATTGCAGCATTTTAGCAAATATCTTCTGGGGCGGAAATTCCACGTACGAACTGACCATGCTGCACTGAAATGGCTATTGCAGTTCAAAAATCCAGAAGGACAAGTTGCGAGATGGATTGAGCTACTGCAGGAATACGACTTTGTGGTCGAACATCGCAGCGGGAAATCACATGGCAACGCAGATGCATTGTCAAGAAGACCTTGTCCTGAAGACTGCAAGCATTGTACTAGGCAAGAAAGTAAAGAAGTCGTACCTGTGAGGATGCTCAAAACAGACCTCAGCAACGAGTGGAAGGAAAGCCTACAACGTGCACAGCAGGAAGATTCGGACATCAAGCCGATTCTGGAGTGGATGAAGGCCAGAGCTCCTAAGCCCAGGTGGAGTGACGTCTCAGCAATGAGTTCGATCACAAAAAGCTATTGGGCCCAATGGGACAGCTTGGTGATTCAGGATGGAGTCCTGTGCCGTAAATGGGAAAATGCTCGGGGAGACAGCTGTCATTTGCAAATGGTTGTACCTAAAGCTCAAGTACCGGATGTTCTACAGCTGTACCATAATGGTTGTTCAGGAGGTCATCTGGGAGTAAAACGCACTCTACTGAAGATACGAGAACGGTTTTACTGGGTCCACTGTCGGGACGATGTCGAGGACTGGTGTCGCAAATGTACAAGTTGTGCAGCTGTAAAGGGACCGCAGACTCGCAGTAGAGGAGCATTGAAATTGTACAATGTTGGTGCACCATGGGAGAGGATAGCCCTTGACGTTGCGGGGCCGTTTCCGGAAAGTGAAAGTGGCAACAAGTATTTCATGGTTGTGATGGATTACTTCACCAAGTGGCCGGAAGTCTTCGCCATTCCAAATCAAGAAGCTTCGACAGTTGCAGATAAATTAGTTCATGAAGTCTTCTGTCGTTTTGGAGTACCTTTAGAGATTCACAGTGATCAAGGAAGGAATTTTGAGTCACAAATATTCCAGGAAACTTGTCGAGTTATGGGTACTCATAAAACCAGAACAACTTCTTACCACCCACAGTCGGATGGAATGGTGGAACGATTTAATCAGACATTGGAGAGGTACAGTTCGCTTCACAAATAAGGTACCCCCCTTGGTATTGACATCAAACCTATTTAAGTTTTTCGTAATGTAACGTAAGTGGCGTGTTGGTCTAATGGTTAACACTGCGGCTTGGCGATGCGGTGGTCACGAGTTCAAATCCGCGGTTGAGAAGATTTCTTTTTCCTTTATTTTATTTATTTATTTATTTACCCTTTTTTTTAGTTTCTTTATTAGGTGATTTTCGTTAATTATTATTTAAGAAATCAAATGGAGGTTTGTAATAAAAGCTAGGCATTTTGATAAACAATATTCATTTATTTTTCTAATTACATTTCTAGGACTTCATGGAATCCACTTCCAGGTTGAGTATACAGTTTTCTATCTGTGTTAAATTGGGGTTATTTACTTAGAATATTAACTAAACACAAAAGAGATACCCTGGATGAGGTTTAGAACGTTTAACACTAGATAAAGGTTCGTTTATACATTTATAGAAACATAACTACAATAATATTTATTTATATATTTAGTTGTGAAAACAGATTTTTTTTATACTTACTTATCGGAAAAGACCTTTAAAAAAAAAGAAATTTTGTCTTTTGTGTCTGTGAATTACAGAGGAAGAATCAACATGCTAAACTATATAGTATAGCAATATACATCTTTCTCTTTTATCACATTTTCTAATAACCCTTATTTAACACAACATTAGAAAAATATGTGAAGTCAGATGGTGCATCGTTAATACATTACAAGACTACTTGTAAACCAGATTATCTGGATTGATAATAATTATAAAGGTTGTTTGTTTTTGATTAACTACGAGATAAGGATCCCACAAATATTGGGAATTAATAACACTTGCTCATATATGTTCCAACGCAATTTTATCAGATACGTTAACAATCAATCTGCCGAGTAAATTGCCTTATAATAACGGAGAGGATGTCACAGTCTATCACTTCTTGAAGTTTTGAAGGGTGCCACTAAATGAACTTTCACAATATTACGTTGTCGCTCCATTTGTATTTTCTCTGGCCTTGGCGATCACATTTCACATCACCCCGTCGCTTGATATCTTTGTATCCATCTACGAACTGTTTTTCTCTGCAATGAAAATAATAATATTAGAAATACATAAAAACATTCAACTAGTAAGTAATAATGCAACATTATTGCAACAATAAATAGGTAATATGTGGAAGTATAACATAAATCTTACCGTTATGCCCATAACTCGTGCTATTTTCTTTATGCTTTGTTCCTGTTCCCAGATAACAACAATTTTAGCCTTCAAAAAAGTTGTTAATCAAACCATACCATCGGTTAATAGAATCAACTGGTCAAAAACTGAATAAATTTGATAATATTATGACGAAGATAATTACACACAAGCGAATCGGCACGAAAACGAAACCATTTAAAAAATTATTATACCCTCAATCACAGTTTACTAAATAAAGCGAAGAAGTATTCTAAATTCAACCTTAACTCGCAGTTCATACAGCAGTTAAGTTTCTGAAGTAAAATGACGGTAGTGCAACAATCGGAATCAACACATTATATTCAACCAAACAAGCTAATTTCAACCTTATCTTTTAGTTAATTGAGGAGTTAATGCGTATTGCATTTTGTAAAACTAAGGTATTAAATATAAAACGAAAGTTGAAATTTAAACCTTATTAACTAGAAGATTAGACCGTTAATAACCTTGTTCGTTTTATGGAGTAATACTATTCCAATTTTCGTTGAGTTTGACTGAGCCAATAGCCTAGTAGTATAAGACACGGTCTCGATGATCGGCTGGCGCCTGGTGATGCGGGTTCGTATCTTAATCGCACGCAAAGTGTCTTTTTGTAAGTTATTCTTGGTATACGGTTCGGCCAGAAGGAAGCCGAAAAAATACCTTAAAGAATTATTAAAAACTTGAATGAAACTTGCAAATAATATCTGAGGCGGACCGTTGGATGCGCTCGGGCAGAGATGGGTGCGGCGGCGGGGGAGGGAGCTGCTCAAGGTTCACGTGACGCGCCAGCGCCGCCGCGCCGCGCCGCCGCCCGCCGCGCCGCGTCGCTCGAGCGACGAGCGATGGCGGGCCCGAGCGTGCTCGGGCGATAGTCTTTAAGTCTTGGGGGGGTTCCATTTCTCTGACGCTGACTGTACCTAGCCAAAGTTGTGGAAAATCGGCAACGAGATTGGGACAAGCACATACAACCGTTTTTGTTGTCATATCGAAGCGCTGTTCACGAAAGTACATCGGTGACACCAGCTTTCGCAAACTTTGGAAGAGAATTACGGCTGCCTGCAGACCTGATCACCGGAATACCACCTGATGCCCCACGCAGTATAACCGATTATGCGAATGACTTGCGGAACAAAATGAATGACATTTATGAGCACGTCAGACAATCGGGCCAGCAAATGTCTGAAAAGATGAAAACCCGTTATGACCGCAAAATGAACAATAAAGGGTTCGACGAAGGTTCACTAGTGTGGTTGCACAATCCAGTCCGCAGCAAAGGGAAATCTCCTAAGCTTCAAGCTAAATGGGACGGACCGTACCGGATTGTGACAAAGATCAATGACGTAACCTACCGGATACAGAAAGGTGCAAGAGGTACTCCTAAGATCGTCCATGTGGACCGACTGGCGCGTTATTATGGGGCTGATAATGCTCGGGACGAGCATGTCTTAGGAGGGGGCAGTGTTGCGCGCCACACTGAATGCCTGGTACATGGCGACATTAGTTACCACTAGCGCCATCTAGTATCGAGTAGCAGAACTAGTCGAGTCACGATCGTTCTAGAAAATTCGATACTAGAACTTTGTAGAACTTTCTCGAACTATCGACACCTAGTCGGTCGGGGCCGGTATGTACTCGAACATTCTAGATGTTTCTACAATGGAAGGTTCTAGAACTATCTGCGGCACTATATAAGGCCGGGATGCGCGACGACCGACACAGTTTGGATAAAGCGACAAGAGCGAAAACATCAAGCGATCTTCAAGTGCGAATTAAGAGTGATCAGTAGTGAAATTGTGTTCTTTTAATTAGTGTGTTTGAGTTGTAATTAGTGCTTTTAATTAAAGAGTTACTTTTGGTTATTAAATCGGCAGTTTTTATTGTCACGAACCCGAAGCTCGTAACAATATGAACATATAACGACGAGTCGATGGTCATTATCAGCTTCGCTTTTGCCTTTTTTTGTTCAGTTGAAGTAGCTTCCTCCGCTGTTAATTCTTTGGTTATATCGACGCCATCGAGAATGAGAAAGTTTTCAGCTGCAAACGCCCACTGATCGTAGTTTTCTCTACCCTTCAGTTTAGGCACATTTACAATGTAACTACCGGCCATTTTTTAAATCTCAGTACAACACAATGTCAGTAGAACTGCAAAATTATTATATCACTTTTTGATTGTCTTTCTTTGAACACAATAACAAATTACAGATAGTCCACGATAAGGTAATGGTATTTAGGAAAAACTAACGACTTTAGCGAATTATTTAAGGATCTGGGCCCATAACCTAATAAAACGCAGCAGAGTTTTTTCAACAACTAAACATTCATTTATTTTACACATAGATAAACATAATATATTATTTCAATGCACAGATTAAATATAACAAAAGTAAGATTGCGCTGTAAAATTTTAATAACAGATTCTTTGAAGCGTAGATTGGCAAAAGATATAAACAATGACGTAGCTGTGGTAGGTCCAAGCGCTCAGACCCTTAGGTCCAAGCGAAGACGTAGATGGAGTTAGCTTTATGAGTGATTGGACTGCGAGAAATGGAGGGCCTTTGAAAGAAAGAAAAATGCGTTTATTGGCATTATTATAGCAAAAAAAAAACTACTAAAAAAAAAACTAATACAGAATGGGTGATAGAATGGACTGATGTAATGAATAAAAAAACAGTGGCACTCCGGGAGTGCCGACAAAAGCGAAAACAAAACATAAACAGAATACTTTGCCATTACTCACTGACATATCGGATATACATTAAAACCGAGTACATCCCGAGGACAGCCGAACACATCCGAAGCGGGTATTTTTTTAATCGTCTCATAAACAAAACGCGCGGTGTCGCTTACGGTTACAGTGACGCGAGTTCAATGGTTTTTTCCCACGACGATTCCAAGGCATTGTTCTGGTACTCCGGTTAAAGCCGTTGGTTTAATTGGTGACCACATCTTTGGGCTTTTAGTTTCGTGACATTTCTCAGTTCATGCTTTCTGTCCAGGATTTTATTAGCATTGGATATTATCACAATTTGTATTCTGTATTAAACATTATGTTTGTTTGCAGGTGACAACGTCCTAACAGCAATAAGCGTGGCCAAAGAATGTGGTATCCTGCTGGGTGAAGAACGAGTGGTACATCTACATGCAGACACCAGCGGAACTACTCCTGTCATATACTGCGAGAGTACGCTGCATGGGGTCAGTAGGATATATCTTTTTTAAACTGATAAACTGCGAGACGAAGATGGCGGGACGAGCTTGACTCCTACCGAAAGGACTGGCAATAGACAGAATTGCGTGGCTAATTTTGACGTGACAACGTCTTAAATTAGGTTGCGGCTGGGAGTCACTTATGAAAAAGTGTAACGCTCGGTAACGTTACGATGAGTCACCGAACGAGAGAGAGGCCCGCCGAATGCCTTGCGTCTCTCTCCCACTCAACTATGATCGGATGATAGGTCGTTGTCACGTAAAATCTTCGCCCGTAAAACCGACTTTACAGGCAACCATTTTTTTAATTATTTTATTTTTGGATTGTTGTTTTAGTACTATTTGTTGTACTCTGGACGCTTTTAACGCGTACGTCTTTTTAGGGTTCCGTACCCAAAGGGTAAAAACGGGACCCTATTACTAAGACTTCGCTGTCTGTCCGTCCGTCCGTCTGTCTGTCACCAGGCTGTATCTCAAGAACCGCGATAGCTAGACAGTTGAAATTTTCACACATTATGTATTTCTGTTGCCGCTATAAAAACAAATACTAAAAACAAAATAAAAATTTAAGGGGGGCTCCCATACAACAAACGTCTTTTTTCGGCGGTTTTTGCCTTGTGGTACGGAACCCTTCGTGTGCGAGTCCGACTCGCACTTGGCCAGTTTTTTATTTTTTACATCGTTCTCACATTATCTATACTAATATTATAAAGCTGCAGAGTTTGTTTGTTTGTTTGTTTGAACGCGCTAATCTCTGGAACTACTGGTCCGATTTGAATGATTATTTTAGTGTTGGGTAGTCCATTTATCGAGGAAGGCTATAGGCTATATTTTTTTTCTTCAAAATTAGGGATCCGTAATAAAATTGCTATTTTGTAACACAAGGTGTAAAATCGAAAACCTATTTTTGCGTGCGCTGCAAAAACTATTGACAATAGAACAAAATAATGTACTACGGGTTTGTAGAGCCCATTAAGACCTACAAAAAAGGCCGCGAGAACATATGTCTAGCTATCATGGTTTACTCACAATAACCGATTTTGTGTTCAAAATAATTATTAAATCGTCTGAAGAAAAAAAAACTACGTTAAATATGTATCGTAATATTAATCTTTATCGAAATTAAGCATTATGTTATCAAGAGTATTTATGAAGAAGTAAAATACTTTTTGTTTCATCTCAATCGGATATTTCGTTTAAAAGTTATCACGTGTGTAAGATGTTAAGAGTTGGTACCTATTAAGGAGTTATGGGCCATAGAGTTTTTTATCTATACTAATAATAAGGCTGAAGAGTTTGTTTGTTTGAACGCGATAATCTCTTTAACTACCGGTCAGATTTGAATTCTTTTTGCATTTGATAGCCCAATTCTTGAGGAAGGCTATAGGCTATTTAAGATCACGCTATGACCCTTAGGAGCCGAGCAAAAAGAAAAAAACTCAGAGTGAACGGTAAGCGAATACGAAGTGTTGCGACGCGACGGGGTGGGGGTACAAGAAATTTCACGCGGACGAAGTCGCGGGCAGAAGCTAGTTTAATTATAAATTCAAAAGTAATGATGTAACTAATATTTTTGTAAAATATATTTTAATTAAAAAGAGTGTCCATGGAGTTTCTTGTCCGTTCTTCTCCATAGGTACCTACGCTTTGGAATGGGCAACTAGTTTCATATTTTCTGACTGACCGACTTCTTGACAATTCAAAAGTGCCTGTTAATGGTTTAATTGAAATAAATGCTTTGAGTTTGAGTTTGAAAAGGAAGAGGGAGGTCTTTGCCCTGCAGCAGTGGGACAATACAGGCTAGTTATACTACTGGGTTTTACTATCGTATAGAATTTATCGTCAAATAGCCATCGCACTTTTTGACTTTTTTTGACACTTTTAATTCATCTGCTCAGTCTTTTCCAACTATGTTGGGGTCGGCTTCCAGTCGAACCGGATGTAGCTGAGTACAGTCACGAGCACTAATATGTCAACATTTGGCAACTTTAAATTGCGATTTTTTCACGAATTAACGAATGCAACGTTGAAATACGACACTATACATAAACCTATGGGTTCGAAAATACTATGTTCCCAATAATATTAAATTTCATTCAAAAATAATGGAGAAAATGGCCTTTGAATAAAGCCAAGTGTATACATACTTATGCTCGTGACTGTACAAGCATTTTACATGGAGCGACTGCCTATCTAACCTCCACAACCCAGTTACTGGGTAATACGAAACCCTTTGGTAAGAGCGGTTGTCAGACTTTCGGGCTTCTGACGACCCGTAACGACTGCCAAAGATCGACAGCCGGGACCAATGGCTTAACGTGCTTTCCGAGGCACGGAGGGGCCTCGGTATGTAAAGATGGTCATCCATCCAAAGCTTAACCGCGGCAATTGTAGCTTAACCTGATCGAACGACCTGTGCGGCTGTTATTACTTAGCCACAAGCCTTTTGACATTCTTAATTGCATTAGCTAAATTGCTATAATTGGCATGCGTGTCTGGAATCATCAAAAACGTCAAAGCTTTATTTGAAATGAAGTGTGCTACGAGCATCATAATGTTGTAAGTCTCTCGTACTTATAACCAACATTGTCCCCCGCAGGCGGGCGTGGGGCGCCGCTGCCCGCTGGAGCGCGAGTGGCGCAGTGTGGACAGCGGGCGCGGCTCCTGGCGCTCCGCCTCCGCGTCTGCGCAGGCGCACGACGCGCGGGAGGATGGGGAGTACTTCGATGCAGAGGGCGGCAGTATGGAGCCGCGGTATAAGATTGTCATGACTGGAGATACTTGGAGGGTATGTGTTTTGTAACTATTTATTTTATTTATATTATAAACATGGGAAGTTATTTGTATGTTTTTAAAAGAGAATCTCTAAAATACAGATTCGTTTACAATTTTTTTTTAACAGGTATAAAGAAAGCTACACTATAATATTCTCGAGCGATGAAGAATGTCTTCTATGCCCGAAATCCATGATTCTTGTGGGAATCTCCAATTGATGGAGATTCCATGAAGATGTATGGTTATGCGATAATTTTTTAATCATATTATCTTGTATTGGTTTAAAAAAAAATTGGTACAGCCCTATTTGTCAAAATAATGTAGCTACAATTATAGGCTTGAATTTGTGAATCTAAAAACTAGAAATGGCAAACAAGTTTTAATTTTATTGATAAACTGTTTACTTTTGTACATTGTAAGCCAAAGAGGTACCTCCTTAGCTCACCGTCCGATCAGGACCAGGCCCGTGCCGGACGGCGCGTACGTGTTCCACGCGCGCCTCAAAGAGATGTCAGCATCGAGGAGGGGCCCCATAGGGCCGAAGCCTGCCGGGTCAGCGGGATTGTCCGAAAGGGTTACCGCTGGCCCGGAACATAAAGGGCTAAGGAAGGAACATGGGTTGGTTTTAGTCAGTAAGAGTCTGACACTCCCTTCCGCTCCGGGTCATTTGATGAAGTCCCATCCGAAAAAAAAGAAAAGTGTACAGTCACGAGCACTAATATGTCAACACTTGGCCACTTTCAATTGCGATTTTTTCGTGAAATGACGAATGCAGCGCTGAAATACGACACTTTACTTATACCTATGGGTTCGAAAATACTATGTTCGTAATAACATAAAATTTCATTCAAAAATAAGGGAGAAAATTGCCTTTGAATAAAGCCAAGTGTATACATACTTATGCTCGTGACTGTACCTCCTATAGATCATGTATTTGTTTTGTTCACAGGTTCTTCGCGAGCACTATCCCAACGTGTTACCTCGTGTGGTCGCACGCGGCGCCGTGTTCGCGCGCATGACGTCAGACCAGAAGCAACAACTCATAGTTGAGTACCAGGCCTTAGGGTACTATGTGGGTGAGTACACGTTATTATTATACAATGATATGCGCAGAGACGGGAACCTGGAAAATTAAACTAGCACTAATATTTATGTCAACACTTGGCAACTTTCAATTGCGAATTTTTCGTGAAATAACGAAGGCAACCTTGAAATACGACACTTTACATAAACCTATGGGTTCGAAAATACTATGTTCGTAATAACATAATTGGATGCGAGAAGCACAGAACCTGTCGAAGTGGAAGTGCTTGGGGGAGGCCTATGTCCAGCAGTGGACGTCTTTTGGCTGAAATGATGAATAACATAAAATAACATTCAAAATGAAAGGAGAAAATCGACTTTTAATAAAGCCAAGTGTATACATACTTATGCTCGTGACTGTACGGTACTGATAAACGTTGTATAGCGTCTGTATAGTTACACAACGCTATGTCTTCTTCTTTCGAAAGTCAAATTACTGACGACTGAAAGAGAGAAATCGGTGTGTAACTATTCATCTGATCATCATCATCTGCCTAGCCTTTTCCCAACTATGTTGGGGTCGGCTTCCAGTCTAACCGGATGCAGCTGAGTACCAGTATTTTACCTGGAGCGACTGCCTATCTGTCCTCCCCAACCCAGTTACTGGGTAATACGGAACCCCTTGGTAAGACTGGTTGTCAGCCTTTCGGGCTTCTGACTACCCGTAACGACTGTCAAATATCCACGAATGACAGCTGGGAACAACGGGTTAACGTGCTTTCCGAGGCACGGAGGGGTCTTGGTATGTAAAGATGGTCACTCATCCACGGACCAACCGCGGCAAGCGTAGCTTAACCTGAACGATCGACCCCCTCAACCTCATTCATGTCAACAATATCCAAGATAAACTTAGAACTTAGGCTAGGCCTTAACCACAGGGCCAATGGGTAATGAAAAACAAGATATTTTCTCGTTCTGCACCTATTATGGAACTTTTCATTACCTAAGATCAAAGTTTCTACATGTTTCATTTTTCTAGGCATGTGCGGCGACGGCGCGAACGACTGCGGAGCCCTACGCGCCGCCCACACGGGCATATCCCTCTCCGAACTGGAGTCGAGTGTCGCAGCCCCCTTCACTTCTGCCAACCCTGACATCGTATGCGTCGCGCGAGTATTACGCGAGGGTCGCGCCGCCCTATCAACCTCCTTCGGTGTCTTCAAATTTATGGTAGCTTACTCCTTATCCGAATTCTTATCCGTAGCCTTTTTATACTATTTCGACTCGAATTTGACAGATTTCCAATTTCTCTACATAGATGTCGCTTTGATCGTCAATTTTGCCTTTTTCTTCGGTATGACTGAGGCTTATACTGGAAAACTTTGCAAGACACCACATTTAACATCTCTACTGGGACTAATTCCACTGTTTTCGTTGTTCGGACAGCTGTTTTTAATTGCTATAGGACAATATCTTAGCTATTACGCGTTAACTTTATTCCCTTGGTATGTAAGGCATACGTATGAGGGTGACGAGGCTAACGAATGTTGGGAGAATTACGCTATTTTTGCTTTGTCAATGTTCCAGTATATTATTTTAGCTATAGTTTTCAGTCACGGTTCTCCTTACCGCAAATCAGTAGTTACGAATAAACAGCTAATGACCAGTATGCTTATAATGACTGGTATTTGTATTTACATTGCCGTATGGCCGGTAGAGTGGATAGCCAAGTTCTTACAGCTCAGAATGCCTAACGACACGTTAATGTCTTACATAATACTCGCATTAGCGTCATTCCACCTTCTCATTGCATTATTCTTTGAGAGATTCATAGTAGAATATTTAATGGAAGGAAAACAGATGATACCAAAGTTTTTGAAAGAAAAAAGGATTAGAAAAACTCCTCATCTATTGATTAGAAGGGATTTGACAGATATGGATTACTTGGATTGTGATAGCGTTATCAAATATGATAAGGAAGCCAATGATTCGGCCTTCGATTCTTCTGGTAAAGCTAGCTGAGACTTGGTTTTTGCAGATCAGTATGTATAGGAGTCGAAACACTCTTTTGGGTAATCAAATGTGATGTTTAATATACCAAATTCGGCTGAAATTGTGAGGTTAACGGTGGTATATTGTTGTCAAGCAATAAAAGCGAAATAGTATATTACGATACAAGTGACTTAAATAGTCCATTATTGCACGGCGTGAAATCAGATCCTGAGCGTAGCGAGGGTGCTGAACGCCGTGCATTAAGCCTACATAAGTCACAAGTATCGTATAATATTTTATAGCTCGTGTGACCTAAACCCGGAGTTAAGTCACACTTTTCTGTGTAAAAATGGACTATTTAAGTCACAGAAAAGCGTGAAGTGCAGATTTAGGTCACACAGTGCCATAAAGTTCATTTTTTATGAAGTATTTCTTGCCTTAAATTATAACAGTAGTGCCACTAAAAACGCCGACTCGATTTTATCCGGCCTCCAAAGTTTTATATAGTGATAAAATGAATTAAATTATAAGAAGATTTTCAATGCAATCATATCAAGTTAAATGGTCGTCTGTAGATGTTTTAGTGTTGTCCCATGGTTCGGGAATAATACTAATTGTGCTATCAGAAAGGGTATGATCCCATGGCGCATCACTAAAATAGTTATCGATAAAATTTTAATATTATCGACTTTAGAATTAATATTTATGCCGCGCCTCTCAAATGAACAATGTATCATTTAGGTTATAAGCATTTACTTTTTCTACTTCTATGTTTTATGAACCTTCAGTATAACTAGGATATCATTTTTTTTTCATTTTACGTGTGTAATGAGATTAAAGCTTAGCTTTTTATATGATATTATATGAAACTTATGAAGATGAAGCTAAAATTATGCTTAAAATGTATATAAATACACCCACTTTGTATTTATAAGCGTTGCTTAAAATTATGTACCTAATGATTAACGTCAGCTTAACCATACATTTTTATGTTTAAACGGCTTTCACTTTAAGCATAATCGGCCCACAAATGTTCCCACTGATGGGACTCTCGCCTCCTCTCTTCGAGTGGGAGCGGACTGTAATCTACCACGCGGGCCCAGCGCGGGTTGGTAGATGTCACATGTCCTCGAATTTTTTGTTCTAGGACATGCCAGTTTCCTCACGATGTTTTCCTTTACCGTTTTGAGAGCAGTGGTGATGAAATTTTTTACAAAAAGTGAAGCGCCTGTCTGGGTTCGAACCCACGACCTACAACTCGTAAGTCCGGACTGTTACCACTGGGTCACCACTGCTCACAACTTAACTTTAAGCAGCGTTTATTTAAGGGGGAAGCTCTAAGGTAGCCCGCGAAATTCCAATTTTCTTACGTTTTTTGCAATTTGGTTGCAATCATTACAATCAGTAATACAACTTGTTAAGTTAGTATAATCCCCAAATGTCAAGATTTCCTGAAATAGTCATTCTTGGGGATTACATGGTCTTAGAGAGTTGTGTTGATGACTTTAATGATTATAATTCTGTAAATACATATTTGTTACGGCCGCGAATCATATTTTAATCAACGTACAACTTAAAACTGACCAGCAAATTGCGAAAAACGTAAAAAAAACTGAATTTCGTAGGCTACCCTGGCGCTTTCGCCTTAAGGGAAATAGTCTTCAACTATTATAAACTTGTCTTGTGGTACAAAATGCACGTCGTGTCGCAAAGTATGGTGCTTTCGAATAACTTGTGTTCACAAAGTTGCATTCGTGCATATTTACTATTTTACAGTATTTTCTATTATAAAGCTTTATTTTGTGTGGCAACATTTCATATAATTTTACGTCCTATTTTAAGTTTTACATATTAAAATAAAGTGTGTATTTTTATAATAATATTTATTGATATGAGTATTTTTATGCACTTATTTGTATTGCCGAGAAACTATTTTTTAATTATTTACTTTTAATTTTTTTTTTTGAGGACCAAATATTTCTATAGGTACGATATTATACTGTCAAATGAAAATCATGTAAAGAGTTATGTATTTTAAATAGTTTTTTATGAAATCGCACAATTTCTTTTTTATTGTAGGTAAGTAAGTATAAACTTCGTCCTTATGATATTATTTCTTAGTTATTTAATGTATTGTTTATAAGCACAATGTGATAACAAAGTAGTATGTGCCTTACTAATGTAGGTAAAAACATTCCGGTAATTTGGTATTAAAAGTACCAAAAAGTTAGATAATTCATACTTTTAGTAGTAGTGTAATAGAAGTGAGTTTAATAGTTACCGATTTTCCAAAATTGTTTGTCGACTGTAGGATCTTAAGAAATTGTATGTTTAGATATACATGTATATTTGATTTACCTCAAAAAAATCGTCAAATTATTAAATCTAATTGAAATAATTGTATGTTTCAATCTATTTACACTAATTAGAATGTTACTGTTACATATCGGCCACAAATTAATACATTGTAGTTGATATCATTAATAACGGGTGTAAAAATATCCTTCACGAAGCCGAGTCACTTGTTCTTCCCGTTTTTTGTAAAAAAAATTGTACTAGACCATACCTGGGAACCTTCTGGTTACGGAAATATTAAATGTCAGTCTCGTCTTTTTTAGGGTTCCGTACCCAAAGGGTAAAAACGGGACCCTATTACTAAGGCTCCGCTGTCCGTCTGTCACCAGGCTGTATCTCATGAACCGTGAAAGCTCGACAGTTGAAATTTTCACAGATGATGTATTTCTGTTGCCGCTATAACAAAAAATACTAAAAACAGAATAAAATTAATATTTAAGGGGGGCTCCCATCGAACAAACGTGTTTTTTTTGGCGTTTTTGCCTTGTGGGTACCCTTCGTGTGCGAGTCCGTCTCGCACTTTTACCTGCTGATACAGAAATTTGAGTTTCAAATTTTTATAAGCATAATGCTTTACGTTGCGCATTACCGTAAACAGCGAATTTTCACACCAAAAATAAAAGTGGTCCAGCAACTGTTTATGCATAAAGTTACTTTGATGTAGGTACATAACAGAATGCGTAGATAACGGCTTCGTGATGAATCTTTTTACACCCTCTTTATTCGACTTATGAATTCCATTTCTCTATTATGTATCAGGATAGATAAATCAAAACATGAATCAAATTGTCGGAATACGGAGTATTTATTTCAGTATGTAGTAATAAATTTACAAATCGTTAGTAGATTCATATGTACAAATAATTTTCCGAGTGTTTGAATAAACCATTTTATTTAAGTTGTGTTTTCTTTTACTATGAAGCCTCGTATCCACTAGGGCTAGACAACATTTGGCGCGCGACATGTTGCACAACATGTTGAAAGTTAGCGCAGAACTTTTGTTTAGCAACGTTATCTGTCTACGCAGTCGTCGACATGTCGCCGGAGGAACTGGTGTTGATTTCAGCAGAGATTTAGTATGGAAAAGAAAGCTAATTTCTCTTAAAATACAACATTTAGGAATCTGAATTTTTGGTCGCTTTAACTCCTTTAGGAGTACTAATTTTTGTATAAATTTAGGAAGAAATCACAGAGTTTTTAATAGGGAAATCTTGAAATGAAAATTTTGCACCGTGACTACCGCCACCCCACCAATGGCATGGTAGGTAGGTATATCTCGTAAACTACTGGAGTACTAATGTTGAATTTTGGGTAGGTACTAATTTTATCTTGCAGGGTACTAATTTTCTATGTAGGTTTGAGGAAAGCGACAAGCTTCGGATCTCTAACTTGGAATCAACATTCAAAGTCGTGGTCCTGCTGAACAATTGCGAGAAAGTTATCATCGTTGATTTCTCGGTAAATACAAATGTTACAGTTCTGTTTTTTTACGAAATAAATCACATATAAGGATACTAATTATTTGTATACTTAGAATAGCTGTAGCGTGCCCCCTTTTTCGGCTCTCATGGTGGTCCTGCTGAAGGGAGCGTGACCACCTTCAGAGTCGATTTTCTCGAAAACTACTAAGGTACCAATTTTGTTGTTCGAGTAATAATTAGTACAAATTGAGTACTAATTATTTACCAAATATGGAAGCGATTGGCGTTGGTAGTCACGGGCATCAAAAATTCATACAAATGTAATAAAAACCTTCAAAGATAATATTTCAATTCTAAAGGGAGTGTCTAATGCAGCTATAAAACAATAAAGAGTAGAAAAAAAAACGTGTGTGACAACAGCTTCTTAATTTATTTTTATAATATACAAAATGCTATGTAGTACCACCTTTTTATTATTACTAACTGCTGTGGTTTTTACTTTTGTGTAGGAGGGCTTTTTACTTTAGATTATGCAGTATAACCCGCAAGAGCTAACTTGAGACTTCGCTCAGATGACGTAAGCGCGCGGTCTGAGGCGTCGATGGTAAGAGCGGTAACAGCGCGGGGGACGGGAGGGGCCGCTCGGGTCTCAAGTAAACTCTTACAGGTTGTACTCGATATGAAAAGGGCAAGTAAAAATAAAACACACGTATAAAAACAATAAAATAGATTTTCATTTATTGTGAGACGAAAAATACAACAATGGGACTTATCACCTAAAATGGTTAGTGGCAGACTGTCGTGTCAAACAAATTGATTGTTAGGATGGCGCGGGCTGCACGCATCTCTACGAAAATGTCCTCCTACTTATTTATGTCTTTCATTGGGGAACTCGTGGTAACGAATATCAACGAAACTATAGTATATAATACACAAAACAATACCATGACCTCTCTATTCACTGAAATCAAAACTAATATTATTTTATTTAAACATTGTGAAGTTTCAATAGTTTCATTTTTTTAACTAATTTTTTTTAAAAAGGCTTTATTGATTCGAAGCTAATACTTAATTACTTACAAGATTGTTTAATAGTTTTAATAGTTGTCGCGCCACTCGTCCGTCCGTCGGTCGGTCGCCGGGCCGTGTCGAGTCCTTGTCGTGTCGAGTCCGTGTCGCGTCGGCGTCCTACGGAGAGCGCCTACCAACGAAACTCACAAATCAAACGTAACAACTCTCAAATACCGCTACTATGAAACGTTCTATACAAAATTGAACATTGCCGATTCGCTAGATCGTTTGATTCTCATTATTATACTCATATTATACTATAACAAGTGGCCGGCGAGCGATCGGTTCAACTCGTCACTAACTCGATTAAGTACATGTCTTAAGTTATAAGTTGAAAATGCCACTGCTGCGATCCTACGTCGCCTATGTGGAGCGGTTCGCTATTGTTCATAGACAAAAAATTCCGAAATCAATTCGTTACACCGTAGACTATATCTTGTTTAATAAACTTGAAGTATTTATCAATAATCAATAAGTACATTATAATAATTGAATAATTAGTATTTTGTTTCATAAGAGACTAGCATTACAAATAAATACCTTCAGCTATACAATTTTAATGTTTATTTCTATTTAAACATTTTGAAGATGTTCAAAGTGGACTACGTCGGTTTTTACACAAGAATGCAGTAGCTTTCCGGTTCTTGTATAGAAACTTTTCAGTTTATGCGTCTACGCTTCGAGATATGACTTAAATGTATACTTAGATTTAGGGGAAAAAGGTCGTAAAAACAAAAAGTTATTGAAATTTATAACAAACACCTTAACTAATACTTCAATAATTTAGTTAAGTATATATATTTAGTTGGTGCGGGCGGGGGCGCGCGTGGCCGTAATATCACTCGGCGTACGTACAAACGATGATCTGCGCTACAAATGAAATAACTTTATACAAAAGATGAGGCCGGCCCGCCCTCCCCCGCCCGCCTCACTCTCCCACAACATGTCTTTGACAAAAGCAATATAAAACATTTCATTCCGTGTAAGAGATGACACGATGGTATGCGAAAACTTTATTTTTTTTTTCAAAAAACACACGTCCATTCGCTCATCACTGCGCTTAAATCTAAAATTAATAATTAGACAATATTTTTTTTATTTGTTCAACAGACGCGCGCATCGCGACGCGCGCGTATAATAATAAAATATTTTCAAAACAATCGAATAATTAAACACACTAGTTAACAATATAACTTATGCTCAAGTACACTGTGGCTGCGAGACGATGCGGGAACCGGCTCGACCGGCGCCCTCAACCATACGTGTTCAAAATCAAATACCAAACTTGATCATCCTCGTTACCTTTCAAAATATGATTTTATACACAATCGTTTTAGCATTATTATTACATGTATGTATAATAATATAATTAGAGCGATGGCAGCGTAACGGTTCGTATCGTGCGCGGGCACGGTCGGTGTCGGGGCGCGGCGTCCATAATACTGATATTAACGCTAAATTATTGCATCGATGAGCTGCGGCGCGCGGCACACTATCCTACCGCTCCGTGCTGCGGCTCGGGGCGGCTACACGGCCGTCTCCGTGTGGCTGTGGCTGGACAGGCGTTCCACGTCGATGTCGTGCGGCGCCAGCGTGTCGCGCGCGGCGTCGGCGTAGTCGATGCTGGACGAGTGCGAGAACCGCTTGGACAGCGCCGTCTGCTTGCGCAGCGCCTCCGCCAGCGCCGCGTCGGCCAGCGAGCCGCGCGAGTCCAGCCCCTGCCGGAACGCGTTCACCACGCGGATCTGCGGGCGCGCGCGGGTCAGTGCGGGCCCGGCGCATGCGCAGCGCCCGCCCGGCGCCTACCACTCGACTTCACCGTGATCCAGTTTCGCGAACGATGATCGCAAAATAAATGTGTCAAATTGTCTAGTGCGCGTAAAGTGCTGCGATTGGCTGTTGATAAATGATTCAACCAATCACAATAGTTTACGTGCGTATGACAATTATTTGTCACATTAATTTTGCGATAATTTTCGTTCGAGAGACTGGCCCTATGTGTGTGACACAAGCACGCTACAATTGCAGAGAATTTACAGTGACACCAAATTAAAAAAAGTCGAGTGGTAAACACCAGTGCGTAGATTTTCTCACTGACAAAAACCAATTTAGATTTTGACGACATTATTGATTTAGTTTGTATGCCAATCAAATCGTCAGCGATAAAATCGCTCGGAGCGCCACGTATGCCGCAGAACCCGGTGCCAATCCCTCCAGCTGGTCTGCACGACACACTTGTATGTGAGAGACCAACGGGAGGGACGACCAGAATGTACAATTTCAACATATAGAAGCACACCGAACCATAAAAAAGAGGCAAGAAAGCGTTAGGTATCAAAACTCCAGTCACAGGTTAGTTTGTAGGTGGCGAGCCATGCCATGCAGTGAGTAGCCGGGGCTTCGCCTCACGCCTCTGAATACAGACACCCTGGCCGTGAGGATGGGAGGTATCTCCGTGTGCATGCACTCCGCACCTCTGTGACTGTATTTACTCTCCACTATGTGAGCTACGCGCGAAAGCTCTATGGTAATGCTCTTGCCCTACGTACACAATACATTGCACATGATACGAAGCAACATCGCTTAACCCAACAACGTCCTATATCCGAAATTATTGTAAGCAAGCTGACAAAAACCCTCAACGATCTTCGACTTCCTTATACATAAATATACGTAGATGTAAAGCGTTGTACTAGCCTATGAATAGAGAAAAATTTTGTATTTCTAAAAGCTATTTAGTTAAAAAATTACCTTGGATGCGTCTAGTTTTTTAAAATGAATTAAAAGCTATTATGACGAATCCCTGGCTTTTTGGCACTACTTTTGTAGGACCCCACGAATTGACGAATTCATTACTCTGGTCACACATCGGAGGGTAGTTGGGAATTTAATCTGTTGTAAAGGACGGTAGATCGAGTTTCACGACAGATTAATGGTACCTGATGTGTGGACCAGGCGAAGTGCATTATGTGAGGCAAAAAATAAAAAACAAAGTCGCTATGCCATGATTGTATGGTTGCCAAAATAACATAAAAGCTCTTGATTCTACCGAGGGACTTCTAGTCATACTTCTGTTCATAAATTGACTATTTACAGTAAAAATTCTGCTGAATCAGACTCCTATCAGAATCCTAAATATTATTTAATATAATAATTTAATAATCCATTGTTCGAAATTTGTGTCATGTTATCATTATTAATTAAACTATTAACACATAAATCAAAAACAATGTTA
Source organism: Oligia fasciuncula (assembly GCA_963082905.1). Lineage (NCBI taxonomy): Eukaryota > Metazoa > Arthropoda > Insecta > Lepidoptera > Noctuidae > Oligia > Oligia fasciuncula. The sequence goes on from OY720411.1 coordinate 9,665,700, forward strand.
ACATCAATAGTTTAAAAAATTACAAACATTCCCATATTTACACTGCATTCAACGATCAGAAAATCGACTTCAAGATATCATAACAATAAAAAGATACTTTAAAATATTTACAGAAATAATTGAAATAGTTATTCTTATTAATTATTTGAAGTCGATTGAGTACGACACAGTTCCACATAAATCCGATCACAATTAGTGAAAAAAAAAATGTTTTTTTCATCGACACACCCACAGCCCAAGTGAAGGATATATTATGTAATAAATAAGTATATAATATTATGTATAACACAGCACATGCGTCAGGATACATGCCAATGATTGTGATTACCATGCAGATGACATTGACTCGAGCACTTCTACATCATATATATTCATTACACAAGGTTATTTTTTATATAGGAAGAATAGTTGTTGCGTACTAATACTGTATTTACGTATACAAGGTGTAACGTTAAATGCGCAAAACCTCTTAAGGGGTCATTGTACTCATCATTATGAACAACTTTTACTATGGGACCCAACCTGAAATCGCGAAAAAAAAATCAGTTGTTTCCTACATTTATGCTCGCTTATCTCGTCAAAACGTACTAAACAGCTGATGTTTTTGCGATTTCAAGTTTGGTCCCATAGTAAAAGTTGTTCATAATGATGATTACAATGACCTCTTAAGAGGTTTTGCGCATTTAACGTTACAAGTTGTATAGAAAAATGTATCTGATTATAAGTTAGCCAATAAACGTATCTGATTTTCTGTTTTTGCAAAACAGAAGTGAGATTTTCGTATCTCTAGCGGGTCTTGTAGGTACGATAGTCAACCTTGTTCAAAAATAACCCTGTATACACGAGGCAAGTGTAGTGTAGGTACATTCTAGGATTTATAGTAAATAAGCGTCATTGCAGGTTAAAGCGCTCTTATAGGATTCTTCTTCGCAGTGTAAAACCGTAAATAGGGACTTAAAAGCGTAATATATAAGTGTGGAAGTGCACAGTCAACACTACAACACAAGCGAGTGGAATTACAGATAGAACGGATTAGTTGTAGGTATAGATAAGACAGAGTACAGTATTAAAAACATTGTTGAACATATAAAAAACGAAAAAATGTTAACATAAAAATAGTCAAATAAAACAGAAAGTGAGTGAAACAGGCTGTCCTCTCATAAATGTGAATCTTACAGCTTGATCGGTTGAAGTCTTGCTGTAGGGGACGGGAATCAATCGTTCTTGTAACTCGCCACCTATCACCTTCCGTGTGCAATTGGGTATTCATGGAAAAGAAAATAAAAACGAGAACATGAAGTAAAGGGTACGACACAGAGAGGCGCGCTCCGCCGAGTGGCGGCCGCGCGGAAGGGATACATAGATATATAAACTGCGTGCTGGGGCTCTGACGAGATTCTACTCTTTATAAATTATTATATCAAAAATAATAAAATATATAAATTATATATCTGACTGTCCAGACAAGGTATTTTGAAAGATTTTACAATGTTTCTAAAAAGGTTTTTTGGGTAGAATCACGCCAGACGCTTTAGCAGTGATATATTTTCAGAAAGTATAGAAAATTTTCAGGGGGAGTATACGAAGCAGTGTGCCTCGCGAAGCGATGAGCAGATATTAGAAGAAGTATATATATAGATACACAGTAAACAGAACTAAAAGTATAAGACGCGGGGTACATCCTATTAGGTACCTTAAGAAGCACATTCATGGGGTGTGCACTTATAAACTACAATTTTTATGTCTTTTTCCATCCAGGGCTCCGTAACATCCATCTTTATAAAAACGCAAGTAAACAAAAAAATAAAATAACAACTAAGTGAAAAAAAAAATACAATATTTAACATTTAACATTGAACACTTATCCTATGGGTTCCTTGATCGGGTTCCGTGGTTTGTTTAAAATAAATCATGTTTTGTGTGTCTGTGTTTTTGTGTTCTTGTTAACAATCGGCACTCGTGTTTGTCTGTTCTTTGTCATCATGCGAGCTAGTCTAGTGAAGCACACACATATATATCGTAGGATCGACGTAGTCGCTCACATACCAGATAAATCTACCTATAGTATACCGGTATAGGACAATCTAATCAAGCTATATACAACTATTTACAGAAGCATACATGTAATATAATACAAAGTGAAACTAACAACAATGATGCCTATACATTTTTTGCTTTCTGTGAATTTTTTTGGCTTGTCGATTGATTTTTTATGTGTTACTATTTACATATATTTGGTTTAGCGTGGCGATTATATTTAAAGCTGAGCACGAACTATTCTAGTAAGTTGTTTACTGTCAATGCATATATGTTACATATAAAGTGAATACAATACATATATATATTATTAAAACTGCAAGCCTTACAGTATGTGCGAATAAGAAAAGTATGGTTTACCTTGCTGTGGAAAATTTTGCAGTTTTTCGCAGTTTGTTGTATGTGCATCATATACGCAAAGACACAACGTCTAAGTCCATGCCAGTCGAACTGTGTAGCTACTGGACTACTGTACAACGTCGCGTGTAAGCGCCAAGCGTTCTAACATCTACTAGACCGTACGACATACATGGCCCGTGTTGGCCACAGGCCGCCAACAACAAACATTAGGACCAACATCGACACATCAACATGTTCCCAATACTGCAAGTTTACCTTATTATTGCAGCTCTCCACAATGTGGCAGGTGAAATGAAAGTTACTTTGGAGTAGAGATACTTTATTACTAAAGTTTAAGAGACAAGAAGCGTTAGAAATAACGAATTAACAACATTACCAGTTTATTATACCGAGTTAGATAGGTATAGCGAGAAATCATGCTTTGTTATGGTTTTGTTTATTATATTTTACGTGATTAATCACTATCGGCGTGTTTGCACCTACTACAAGCGTAATTATTAAAATTTTGAAAAAACGTATTTCATATTTTTTACATCTATCTTTTGGTGTACACCAAGACACGAGACCATAATTTAGGTATAATAGTTATTTTTGTATACTATACTCTTCTAAGTCTTAACATTGGATGTAGCAGGCAATGCTTTAGTCTCTACTTGTAGTGCATTTAAACTTTAAGAATGAATACACAAAGGGTTTTTTATTAAATATTTAGTATATACTTAACATATAAACATATTAAACTTTACCACAAAACATTGGAATGATAATTAAATTTGCTTGAGATACCTTGGTGAGAGAGAAAGAAATAAAGGAGATGAGATGGAAGACTAAAGAATAGTGGACAGTGTGTAGTGTATAGATAGAGATAGAAGATAGTATAGTACGTTGGTAACGACAATGCAGAACAAAATACACATTGTCGTGCAAGTCATTACCAAAATACACAGTAAAAAGAAAACAAAAGACAGATTTTATAGATAATAAAGTAGTAATTCTCCGATTCATGCAAAATGTATAAAACTATATAGTGTGCCATATAACAAATATGCATACAGTTCTACTGTTTTGCTAAATCGATGTATAGTCTATAAAAATATGAGCATAGCGTTTGTGTTTTGTAGTTGTGGCCGACACATACAGACCAATCAAACCGCCAACTACTTAAAGACAAAACACAACGAGCTTCTATGAAAAAAGACACCATCTAACACTAAATATTTCACATCTAGATCGCATTCTTCCAATAAAACAAACAAACAAAAATAACAAGCAAATTTAAATATCATCTTATTATTAAAAACGTTTATAAAAGCACTTGAGTAGCACAAATTGTGTATTTTCGTTTTTTTTTATATATTATAAAAATGGCACATGACTTTATCCGTATTATATACTTTTATTTTTAACACACAACAGTTATTTTAAACATATTAATTACAAGGAAAGATGAGTTTAAAGATTTATATATTTACAGAAAAATTAACACGATATCAATTTAATATATTATCAGAAACTTTTAATATTTCGTCATATATACCGGTCATAAAATAATTTGCTCGAAATCTAATATTATACTCCATCTAAATAGTGGTGCACCATAGTTATCATATAAATCTAATCAATATATTTTTGCGAATCGTCTAATATTTTACTTATATTTTATAATAAACAATTCTTAACTATCTACTGCATTTACATTTTTATGAGATTTCAAAAAAGGTTTTTTTACTTTTAGAAATTTTAGCGAAAAACTGTAATAATCATAATTTTAGAATATTCGTTCGGAATATTTGTTTTAGTTTTTAAATGGCAGTAGTTTGAGTCCGTGTTACTTTATTATACATGTTACTTTCACTTTAGTGTCGTATTAAAAATATTTTGGGGCATTTAGTCATCGCTCTGATGCGATACCGGGCTGAGGGCGGGCAGGGAGCTGCCGCCAGATTGCACGCTGATCCTTCGGTGCTCCGCCAAATAATTATTGACAAATATCCTGCGGCCGGCCAATATGTCCGCCTTTTGCTGCAAAACAACATGACGGACGTGTCAGTACGCGTCCGGCAGGCGCGAGTGCGCAGTGTCTCCTAACTACTACAGCCGCATAACCAAACTGCTTTGTCGCCGATACACTAGGCATTACGCGGAAACTCGCCAATGGCATTCCAAAATCAAACGGCTATCTTCTTTTTAAATAAAATAATATAATGAGTCAGAAAGATCATTTGTCTTTGAAACACCACAACTACAGATAGTGAAGAGTTGTAGCTATAGAGAACTATGGAAATATTTTTAGAAAGCAGTTTCGTTAGTAAAGTGCCTAACTGTAACTAGGATAGGGGGCATTCACTAGCTGGGTCGGGGTCGAGGGCATCCAGTAGCAAAAATACTAAATATATAAACAAAATAATAATATAAAATAATACCGTGTGGGAACTACTGCTACTCAGAAAATGAAAACGTCCGGTATGTGAGCTACAACGCGGATCATCTGCTTCGGTTTTTACTATCAACGTGTTTGAGGTACAAAAAAATAAAATATCAACATTTGTCAAATAAATACTTTTATTAAAATGAGTTTTTATTTACTATAGTGGTTTATAGTGCCGGTTAAGTATGTATTATTTAACAATTAAACGTATCATTACAGTGAAACTCAAAAATAAATAAAGATTACGAAAATCAACTTATTACATAAGTACATACACAACCGAGTTAATGAAAAAAAAAAAAAGTGGATAATGTAAGAGCCGTTTTGTTTTATTTAATTTTAAAATATAACTTAGTTTACTAATTTGGTGTAATAGTGGAGATAATAATAATTTATGCGTTCATTTTATTTTATCATGTAAATATTTTATCAGCTTAACGACTACAGTGTTAGAAGTTTTGTAAGTAAGTTATCGTGGCTGTATAAAAAACATTTTTTTTATTAAATGCTGTACTGTTACAATAATAAAAAATGAAAAATTCGGATATAAAACCTTCCTCGAGAGTCTGATAATATGGAAAAGTTATTCAAATAAAAAAAATATATCATCAGAGACTCTGTACAAACATCTACAGCTACATAATAATAATTATTAAAGAAAAAAAAATACAAATTGTGCAATACTCACAGACAATCAGTATACATGCATAACACTGTAATAAGCATGATCACACTGTAAATGCGAAGCAAAAATAATTAAAAATAAAAACAATCAATGAAACAACATTTTGTACCAAAAAATATACATTTGCTCCATTATAATGCTCAGTACTTACAATCTAAACGCAGCGGCCATTTTGTTGACGTTACGTGACAAGATGGCCGCTAGCGGTCTCACCTTTATTGGTGTACGTAAAACGGCTTATTGAATGATATGCAATTGTCATTTACACTGGGATATAAAACATTAAAAATAACTGTTGGTCTTGCATTATAGATTTAAAAATCGTAACAACAAATACAACATTTACTGTGTATAAAATAGAGAAATACTCACTACAAGTTATTAAAAAAAAATAGGATTATGCTTAAACTCTCTGGTACAATAGTGTTATATTATGAAGTGTGTGCCAACAGTGGATGATCAATTGCTATGATTCAACGCGGCCAGGAGACCGAAGACGCTGGGCAGCCAAGGTGCAGACACCACGGATCCATGCTCTAATCAACTTATTGGTTCAACGTGTACCTACATTGTCCGTCGTGATACTTACAACGGTACGCTCCCTATGCGTCAGACCTAAACTTACCGTCAACATCTGAAATAGAGCGTATGGGCTAAATGGCCACCCCCACCAGAACAACAGGCGAAAAAAAATGCTATGGAATTTGCTTACAGTTTTATTTTTCAATGTAAATATTCTCGTAACATTTCGCAAAAACCAAGAAGTTTTCCAAGATACACTTTATGTTAGAGCTCTTTCGGTTCTCTTTTGTAAGCGTGAAGTGTCTCATTCATACTAAACTTTAGGCGTATACATAAGAATCTATGTAAGTTTTTAATTATTTATAATGATTTTTTATAGACAAATTACCGTCTCATAACCGATATATAATGAAGATATAGATCTCAAAGATAGAAAGGGGTTAAAAGTGGTCCCAAAATTTACTATGAAACAAAACACACAAGCTGCCAAGTACCCTCAATATCTCATAATAATAATAATATTTTCTCGTAACAAACTACTTACACAAAAAGCTAAGTGACGAAGTTGAAAACTTTAAAAAGTTTTTTTTTAATTCATTATTTTTTTTTTCGTAAAATTTCGAAGTTCAAGGATTATTAAAAAGTTTACAATTTAAATTGGAGTTTCATCATTTAGTTTCATATAGCTACCTATACAAAATATCACTGCTCCGATATTCATAAAAAGACGTTTTGAAGATCACTAACTTATGTACAAATATGTTCATCTCTAAAATAGCAGTGTTCATTTATAATGACCGGTAGAAAGAGTCGTATAACCTACGTATTAGAAATATAGGGGTCCCGACACTAACGTATGCTCACTTGTCAACTATTAAACTATGCAAACACTTCTCTATTGAAACGTTAACACCATTACGAAAACATCAACAGGTTACAAATATGATTTGAAAATGTACAGTATGCGCGCACGCATGGCGGCGCGGTAACAGGCACAATTCGGTCTAGGAGCCTAACATCGGGCCGCTAACATCGTCTAGTAGTTTATTGCTCTATCAACTACCTAGCACTAAAAAATTTCAACACTTAATAAAAATTCTTAACGTACTAAAAAATTAAGAGTCGATTAATCGTTTAAAGCGTAAACGCGATCGAGACTGAAACGAGATAGGGGCGCGGCGATAGCTATGAGATTACGCGGGAGATTGCGGCGTTAAGTACGATCGACGGCCGGGCCGCCGGGGACAAACGAAAAACTTGCATACAATAAAAATAAAACGTCGTCAGTGCGTCTCGTGGTCGGTCGGTTCGGGTCAGAGGCAGCTCAGAATATCGTGGTCTCGGTGCGGGCGGCGCCGGGCACGTCGTCGGCGTCGATGTAGGCGATGTCCTGCGGCGCCGCCCGCAGGCGCGAGCGCAGACCCGCCGCCGAGTGCGCCGACAGCCGCTCCTCCATGTCCTCCAGCGTGGACTTGAAGGCCCGCACCACGCGCAGCTGCAACAACAGGCGCAGGCTCAGCGCGAGCCCGCACCCTCGCTGCCGACCTGCCACCGCTCCGCCGCGATACCGACCCACCGCTACCTTTATCTTAGAGTGTGGTGTGGATGTTCTTTGTTACGAGCTAGTTGTCTGTATTCAGAGTTCGGGGACGTCTGTGGAGGGAACGACGGGACGGCTACGTCGTGGCTACGACATGCAACTATTCGAACCTCGTCGCTAACTATGCACTACCGAAGTGACGATGACACGATGGATCCGGTGCTGGGGGAAACGGTGGGCTCCATGCTCGCATAGCTACGTAATACAAAACAAAAGAGCTAAGGTGCTGCGAAAACGGCTAAAACAAACACTGTGTCTAGATGACTGGCTGACTGACAAGAGAGTGAGATCACAAAGCGGGACGAGATGGACGCGGGCGGGGCGACATGGCGACATGGGTGTCACATGTGGTGGAGGCGTCGATGTCACAGGGTGCTGATTCAGGGTCGGGCGGACGAGACGGTGCCAGTACAGGAGCGAACACTCAAGCGCACAAACTGCACGTTTGTATGCTTTAGTAGGAACACGGCGAGATCTACAGCCAGAAGTCGTGGAGATGCATAAAAGACGAGAAAACAGAACTATTGATTGCTAACGGTTACTCGACGACACTCTACTCGCATTTTTGTTCTACATAATTCAACACACATCTATATTTTTGCACATTCAATGAAAAAGATTTTTACTAAACCTTTAATCCCCATTTAATTTAGAATCTGCAACATAATCCAAATCAATTGTGTCCAAAAATTTCGAAAATCCTTAAAAACTGAGCAGTATTCTGAAATCTCCTTCAGTTGCGCTAATCATCAGAAAACGTGCCAAATTAAATCAGCTGTTGCTTATTTCAAGAACTGTGCCTAATCCACCAACTTTAGTGACCAATTCTGGCACAGCTGTGCCAAATTTGACAGTGCAGATTTGTCAAAAAGTCGTGCCGAATTTAGAACAATTTTAGCGACAGGTGCACTTTTTAGCTACATGTGCTTAAACGTGCCAAATCTGACCACAAGTGTGTGCTATTGCGAAGTTAATGTGGCAGTCGAGTGTCGTCGAAACCTTGGAACGGGAGCTTCGGAGGTGTAAGGGTACCGGGATGCTACGCGCTAGGGGTTATGGCACAAAACAGATAGGTACAGAAGGTCGGCTCCAAATAACGAGCGAAAACGTACGCACACATAGACACGCTTCACGTACGGAGACTGTAATGTGACAGAGATTGAGATTGTCGTATAACTTATGTGTCTATGTGTGCGGTGTTTCTCTCTCTATTTATGAAGCCGGCTTTCTGTGATGTCACGAGCATCAGTATGTGTACACTTAGCCAAATTCAGAAGCGATCTTCTCGTGAAACAACAAATGCAACTTTGAGATAAGACCTTTAATCAATGGTATGGTTTTGAAGATATCTGCTATCTTCGTAACACCGTAATATTTCAATCAGAATTGCTTTTGTTTTTTGGTAAGAGTACACATATTCATAGTCGCGTCTGTTCCTATCTGTTTGTCGGCCAGGGGCTAGGACGCTAGGACGCTAGGACGCTAGGGGTGCGGTACCGTCAGCGTCCTGTGCACGCAGCGCGCCGCGAGCCGCCGCGGCCGCCACTAGACCTCGGTCTCCAGCACAGGGCGGGGCTGCCAACAACATCTCTCTACGACGCGCGGCTCCACGCCCCATTCGACACCGTCCTACGTGCGCAGCCCTAGCTTTACAACTGCCGCCGGACAGATATGGCACGGGGTTTGGTTCCATTTTAACATTTTTGTAATGGCATCTCCTCTATGGAGGTTGTGAGTGTTTAACTGGATTTAAATTAAGAACTCCAGTATGGTAGGGGAACGTCGTATTTGTGCAGTTATTGACAAGGGTTGTGACGTCATTCGCCGTGTTTTGTTACTGTTTAGTGACGTCATCATCTCAGTGTAGGTGGGTTTTGATATACATCGGTGGCTTGATCATGCATCTTAGGGAGTGCATATTGGGGACAATAAATTGTATTGGTGAGAAGGTTGGTTTTTTAAATATCTGACCAATATTTTGAATCTGTTTAGTTTTGTTAGTTTGTTTTATTTATATTGCATTTATTCCACTGTAAATAACACACTTGCTTAGATTAATTTACATGTGTTTATTCTGTTATAAAGATGTTTTATTTATTTTATTTTTTTATTTATTTTGTTTATAAAAAGGGTTTAAAACTCTACAGCTCTGTAAGTTGCTGTTTATTTCAATAATTGAATACGAAAACGAAAAAAAAGTGATTCATGAGATGATGAGGTCAAAACAAAACATTAATCGACAACATTTAAAATCATTAAACATCTGTTCCATATCTGTCCTAGCCGCAAGCAGGCCAACACGGAAAAACAGACCCTTTATTAAAACAAAACAGGAAATAAAAACGAAATGGAATAATGTGTAACGTGTATACTGATGCGTGTATGGGCCAGAGCTGACCAGTGTCGCGTGATACGAATATGACCCGGAAGAGTGCCAACGGAGGAGAGAAAAAAAGAGACAGAAAAAAAAAAAACGTGAGAAAATAATAGGGGTACGAATCGAGGCCTTAGCTACCCTGAAGATCGACAGTCGTCTAAACTACTCCTAAACAACGCAGGGAACGCCTAAGATGCTTGGATAAGGACGAGGGTGCACTAATCTTAATCTTGGGTTACACCTATTTAAACTGCCATCAGGCTTTAGTTATTTAAAACAAATATACAATAACGTTTATACTGATTTCTATTTATGTTTAGTATCAAATTCCATATGCGTTCTCTCTATGGTGGTGGCTCGCTAGTCCGCATATACTTGTGACAACAGGTACTTATACTAGAACATCTACCATGCTAATGATTATCGTCAAATTTTTGTTAAACATCTATTTAGGAGCCAAGGAGGAACATATTACGTGATTTTTTAGTATTTTTGACGGTTTTTTATTGTGAAAATATCAAAAAAATATAAAGTTTTGTTTTTAAAAACAAAAAAATACATTGATATTTGCACAATCTTAGAACGTCGAAAAAAGTTAGAAAGCTAAACAAAATCACTTTTTTTTTAGTTATTGTTTTTTTTTTATAAATTTAATTACTGGTTATTTGTCTCTACATACATACTATACTTACCTGCAACGCTGCCTTAGAGCACCGCTATATACATTTACAATAATGGACACTACATCAAGCCTAACAAGAGTTACGCAAAATAACACAAAGAAGGCAACTTTCCAACGGCAAGGCAATGCAAAACTACGGATGATGGACCTCGCCGCCCAGTTTGACGCTATACCCACCTGACCGAACACACCCCGACATAACACGCCACTACGGGGACAACATTCACAAAACAAAACAAAACACAAAAATAATAACAGAAAAAAAAAACAAAACATAAAACACTGACAACAACACAACGGCAAAGGAAAGAGAGGTTCCGCCGAAAACGGTTAGACTTTGGTGTTAGTACAGAGCACATTCGGCATGCTCTTGCTACAATTGTGTATTTCACTAGTATTTTTTCTCAAGAAAAATCCACTCCACACTCAAAATTAACGTTCATTTTAACAGCAGTAACTGAACACAACTTGGTACAAAAATAATATTAAAAATAATAATATGTAAGTGGATAAATTATTATGAATGTGATCAAGTCATGTTACTGCTAATTACTTTGATATCGGTAACGTTTGTTAGTCGGTACGCCGTGCGGGCCTGTCACTATCAGGTTCTTTGTAACGGCGGTCATTTACAGAGCTGGGTTGCTTTGGATCAGTAGCGAGGATGTTTCGGGTTGGCGTATCACAAGCAAAAAATACTATTCTTAAAAATAAAAAAAACAGACAAAAATAAAACAAAAATAGTAAAAAAAAAATCAAACAGTCAGTATGACTAGAGTTAAATAAAAGATAGAGTAAGACAGAGATAGCCATATTCATACCGCGATGTGGTTTATGTTGAGTATATATTGTTATATCTATCGGGGTAGTCATAGTAACTGTTTGAAGGTAAATACGAGGGATAAGTAACATTGTCACAGCCTAGAAGAGCATGCCAATGGGTAGTGGGGGGTAGTCAACTCAGGTATTAAATATAGTAAAAATAAAATAAAAACGGGAAGCGTCAGACTGTATTTTTTATACTGCGGTTCATGCATGGCGGTTACTTTCGAGTCTATCTAATGACACTAACGGGGGAGTCCCGGTTTCATGACAAATAAGGATTTAGAGCAGGAGACAGCAGGGTGTGAATCTGAAGACTGAAATACAGATAATAGATAATAAAAATCAAGTTCAATAAACAAATACATACATGTCATGAAACCAAGTCTGAAGAAGTAAAATGAAAAGTTTGTTGGATAAATAAAAGTTCTAAAGTTCAGTATTGTTCGGTTGCCAATTTTGAGAATTTTTGATAACGGAAAAAAAATGTTTTTTAAATAAAATTAGTTACCGAACAATGAGTTAATTTCTAAGTTAATCATGGGCCAAAAATAATAATAGCATATACTACTATTTATTACTTTGTAAAGTGTTTCTCTGTGTAGGTATACAAATAATGTCTTGAAAAGAACAGAAGTATAGGAGAATGAAACGAAATATACGAGACGTAAAATAATAAGAAAATAAAAATAGAAAAAAAAAAACCAAGAAAGAAATAATAAAAACAAAAAAATAACGTACAGTTATTTTGAAATTCGGTTTTTTACGGATTAAATTATTTGTGTATTATTATTATTTTGTTATGAAATATATATTTATTATTTGTTTCGACTCGTACTCGTGAAAGTTCGCGCTTACTGTACGGATAAAGGATGTGTAATATAAAGATGATTGAGCGTAATATCTATAGATTCTATACGATATAGTCTATATGGATGCATAATAAAATGGTGGTTATATTCGTTTGTATGCAAAAATAGTAAAAGTATATATAATAAGGACAATGATATCGTTGACTTAGCGTTAGGATGCCCAAGGTATCTTGAGTGTTGACCTGTTGACCTTTGCTGTATATATATTTGTATGTATTAAAGCTGTAAACTCAAAACTTATCCCTCTTTCGAAAGCTCGAACATGTAATCTGCGAGTCCTAATACTTTTTTAATTATGTGTTTTCTCTTTTTTTAATATTAAATAGATTTTTTTGACTTTTTATTATTACTGTGGCATGCTTACTCATTTTTTATACGTATTCGTATTTCGGTAAAAATGCACAGTAATGTTTTTTTTTTATAAATTAGCATGGAATATCATCATGTTTTTTTTTAATTTTTCAGTCTTTATATCACAGCTAATATTTCATGATGTAACCCATGAGAATTTACTGACAGCTTCTTCAAATGTATACGATAATACGACTATTTTGCTCTATTGAATTTAATAAAACTGTATAATTCCAAATAATAATAATAATTTCTTTATTAAGAATGCCGCCAGTAAAATAATAACTGTAAATAATAGTCAGACACTTTCACACAAAACTATTTTTTTAAATTTAATTTTAAAATGTTCGACTATTATTTTACAGTTTTAAAATTTATTCAAACCCAAATAATATTATATTCAGACATGAATAAACCTTATTCAACCATTGAATCCCCACAGAATGATGATGTACATACATCAGACCCCGACATTTATCCCACTTTGTGCAGTGTTCCTAATTTCCCAATAATTTCATAGAAAAACTGTGATTAATTTTAATATGAAATCATTGAAGCCCCGACGAAATTCAGCGGCGATTCAGCCGCTGAATTAAGCCACAAAGCAGTGTTCGACGGATGACATATACTTTTGTATAAAATTCAAGATTTTGGCAATAACTTAATATTCTTTCGATGTAGACTTTTTAAAAATAGTTACTCTAATATATTGCCAATTGAATCAATAACCATATTGCTGTTGTTTTTAAGTGATATTTACTTTTTGACGCTTCATGGTAAATTCTGCAAAACATAATTTATCAATTGAATACAATTTCTAATAAAAAAAGTTAAATCTTTACATTTTACTCTATTGCTTGTCTGTTATAAGAACACAAGATGTGTCTCTTACAAGTGAATTTTACAAATAACTATTTCCCTCTCTTTACCTTCTTAGAGATTGTAGTCCTAGGGGGAAGTGCTCTAACCTAAGTTTAAAAAATATTTAATTACCAACAAAAGGTGATCTTTGACTAATGTAAAATTTATGTCCTAAGCACATGTCATCCGTCAGAATGTCGTCAGTGTGCCGTGTGCGTGTGCCCGGCGCAGTGCGTACCTGCGTCTGAAGGCGCGTCAGGCCTCGGATCCAGAGGATCTGGCCGGCGCGCGGCTTCTTGTCCAGGTCGCCTTCATAGTCGGCACCCCCCGCTTGGATCGTCTCCGCGTCGGGCTGGCCCCGGCCCCATCTGGGAGAGCAGTCATTTTTGTGTAAAGGATCAAAATATGTGTCTATGATGTAGGGATGTACAGAAATAGAAATCATTGATTTGATGTTGGTTTATAGATAAGATGGAATTTTAAGTTTTTTGAGAAGAAAAGAGGAAAAATTTCAAACCTATATAAATTGGGATAACGGTAGGGTACTGTCTAATTGAATTACAAAATGCAACAGATTTTGTATGAAAGAGAGAGTTAAGATTATAGGAATTTATCCGGAGGTTTTGAAACAGGCTAAAAAAAGGTATGATGGTAAGGAGGTTCAACGAAAGGTTTCTCAACTCTTAGTCGTTTATAGTGAGGTTTTTTTTTTGTCCTCTTTTAGTCGGATCATGGCGAAGTATCCCTCAATACAATAGTACAGTAAACGGACGGTACTATGGTATGTACGTAGCAGCGTACTCTTTGTCCCACTCTGTCAACTTCATGACATTTTCCTTTTGGCCGCACCGAACTGTATAGTGTGCGTGGGAGTGGTACTCACGACAGTCTCTTGGGTATCTTCCTGGTGGGCACGGTGGTGACGAGCTGGCCCCACACGAGCGTGCCGGCGCCCAGGAACAGACACCAGAGCCACTGGTCTATCGACAGCCCGGCCGTACTGAACGCCATGCCGCCGAACTGGATAATTACCACCTGGAAAGGTTGCAGGAGTTTGTGTAGTGAGACGGAATAAATTGGTCAGTAAATCAATAGTGAATAAGGTTTTTTGTCATCTAGGAGAAGTTATATTAATCATCAACGATTGTACAGTCTGCTGGGTATTTAAAAAATATTTCGTAAACAGAATAAGAAGGATATATACTGTTCCATATGTTTTTCTTTTTTCATTAACAGGCCTCTGTCGACAGCGGCAATTTTGAGCATTTTTTGAGGGTTCTAGTACGTACAAAAATAATGTATCTTCAAAATGGAAAACATAGGAACACAGTATATATCCTTCTTATTCTGTTTATGAAATATCTATTAAATTTATCTAATATTGGAGGAGAAAATAGGCGAGAGCCAAACCTCGAATTATAAGTTAGGACTTTTTACTTAGGCTTTTTCAAAAAGTCTCTCCGACCGCATTTCCTCTTATAGCTGTCACTTGAACATTTATTGTGATACCTTCTTTCTTCGTTAACAACTATATGGTGGACTCAGGTCTTGGGCATGTGTCTTGAAGGCTTTTTGAGAAATTTCTGAATAAATTAATTTATTAATTATTTAATCACCATAATTAAGCAGTATGGCGGCGTCCTAATTGGCAACGATCGTACGAGCAAACGATGCGTTCTCGTCGTACGACGAGATTAAACGCACTAATTTCTTTAGTGTCCTAATAGAGCTTACAAGTGATCGCGCGAGAACAGTGAAATGCTTAAAAACGATCGTACGATGGGTTTGATCGTGCAATCAAAGCTACAAATCTCTTTTGAGTGTCCTGAGTGGTCACGCATCATCGTGCGAGCAGCGGGAGGATCTATAAAGTAATAATTTTATGGTCTACGTTTTCTTTCTTCAATGTCACTTGCAATTTTCTAAGCAATATTGCCCGATAGCAAAAACTGCATCGCTGTAAACAGCCATTGTTAAAATGGCGCCGCTGCGGTGAAGGCGACGAACGCATCGTTTTTTCGTGCGATCGATCGTTGCCAATTAGGACACCAGTTGGACCATCGTACGATCATTTTCATCGCACGACGATGAACGCATCGTTTGCTCGTACGATCGTTGCCAATTAGGACGCCGCCTAATACTATAAAATTAAAGCTTGTAAAAAGGCCTTTTCCCTGCAGTGGACCAACTTTTAGACATGTTGATGAATATAAAAACATATGGATAGATACCTGCTGCTGCGCCACATTCCCAACCTTAGACACGACATTGAATGTCGATTTATTTCCAACCATATAGGCCTGTAATTTCAACAATTTACTTGCTGACATAACCCACAAATAACCCAACATACCTGCGAAGCCGCCGTCCCGATCCATATAGAGTAGAAGATGGGATTGGTGAACAGTCCTTGGAACACATTCCTCTGGCCGTGTATCTTGCGCGCGTTGATCTCGTTGAAGAGCGTCATCATGACGAAAGTGTTGAAGATGATGGTGAAATGCTGCGTGGGCTCTGTGCCGAGGGCCTGGCCGCGGCCTGACGGGATGTTCAGGAGTCGGTCGCCTGAGCAAGACAAAGGAGGGTCACTGATATAAAACTTATGGGGAAGTGATGAGTTTAAGTAATTTTCTTGTTGGTTGAAGTTCTATAGAGGTATGAGGAATAGGGTGTAAGGTTCACTCATCCTCTATAGGTAAGGGTGGATCCTCTGACCAGGCGGGTGTCGTGTCTGGTGGGTGACTGACCGATTGATGACGGGACGTTGTATACATGCTAGTCGTGCGGTAAATTCTGCTTGCGCGATGCAGGATTTTGCGTGACGTCACTGTGATGCGTAGTTCGTATGTGGCGATGTAGATGCCGCTACAGTTCTCAGTTAACCGTTTGTCAGCACATTTAAAAATGAATTTACGTAGATCGAAATGTGGCCTATTGCCCTATGGATAGTCTCGTGATGCAAAAATCAACAGACTATTTTACTATTGGTAGATTCTCCATTTTGCTGGTCTGTTGTAAAAATCCATTGATGATGATTATAGCGATAATTATAGTACTATAGTTATCGCTTCGATGCTGTACAGTATCTTCTTCTTCTTCGTGTTGCTGTCACGACCTTTCTCAGATCTTCTTGGCCCAAAACTTCGCCACTTCCACGGTGTCGTCCGTGGCAGCGCAGAGGTCACTTTGACTGCATGTTTTAG
Organism: Oligia fasciuncula; assembly: GCA_963082905.1. NCBI lineage: Eukaryota > Metazoa > Arthropoda > Insecta > Lepidoptera > Noctuidae > Oligia > Oligia fasciuncula. The sequence goes on from OY720411.1 coordinate 9,682,500, forward strand.
GACACAGGACAGGATAGGAGGTGGAGCATAGTTTGCGACATAGCTCCATATACCCTGCTATCGTACGGTCGGCAACAAAACTCCATCAACACTGTAATTTTTACATGTTATTAAATTGACTACAATTTTTTTCAATAAACTGCTTTTTTCCATTCACAAAGTTTATATTAAAAAAATTTTACTTCTGCTGGAATTTTGAACAAATATTTTGCTCTAAAACTAAGATTAAAAATACTGCAGTGTTAATCGACTTTTGTTGCCGACGGTACCATCGAGGAAGCCCAACATTACCAGGTTGGAGTTACATCTTCTCTCGTGTCTGGAGATGGTTCAGGGAGTTCCAAGTGGACCACGAAAGGTTGTGCAGTATCGAAGACAAAGTTTAAGTAAACTAAAACACGGTGTAAAACATTGACATATTTGTAAGATTTTTTCTATAATTCAAATTGTAGTCCGTTTACAAAAGAGTCGCTTCAGCACTAAAAATGCTAGATCAATCAGTGAATGTTTTAAATGGGACTTACCGACAAAGAGCAGCGAGAATATAACAAAGAGTTGGTAGATGGCTTGTCCGAGGATGTTCTTCATCATAGTGCGGCTGATGAGGGGTTTGGTTCGTCCGTAGGGCTTTCGTTGAAGCAGGTCAGGTGTAGGCATCTCTGTGGCCAGGGCTAGGGAGGCTAGCGTGTCCATGATCAGGTTCACCCATAACATTTGTACTGCCTGCAAGACAAGAAAAGGGATATTAGTTGGAACTGGATTTAGTAGGTATTCGAAGTTACAGTATGATCGCATTTAGTGTTCGTTCGAGAGTTTTGTAAGTGTTCAGTTCGCATTCGTTTTCGGGGAGAAACTAAACGTTTTCACCACTTTAAGGTGTATTTTTTAGGTCAATTGTTCATAACAAAACGCAAAATGGAAATGGATCTTTTCATTTATTACTAATAATAATAGGGCTTGCACATTTATAATATTCTTATTAACCACGACCTATCAGATAGGTATTAAATATGTCCCCCAATTCAAAAGAGACCAACAAAACTCTACAAAGCGAAACTTTCTCGAAAACTCGATGCCACATATTCTCGACCGGTTACTATACCGCTCAAAACACATGATATTTCTCTCTCTTTTCCACTTACCTTAAGAGGACTGTCCTGTATCGCACAGGCACCAATGAACGCGACAATAACAGCTACTATGTTGACCGTCAGCTGGAACTGCAAGAACTTGGCGATGGAATCGTAAACGTTTCGGCCCCACATCACGGCCTTCACTATAGATGAGAAGTTATCGTCTGTCAGGATGATGTCTGACGCTTCCTTTGCTACGTCTGTGCCGGCGATACCCTGGGGAAAAAGGTAGGTGTGTTTAAAAGACCTGAGTTAGTTTGTATACACCCTCATCCGTTAGGCAAGCTTATTAAGTTTGGTAACAGTAGAAAAAGTAATTGTCTCAGTGACAGTTGAGCTCATAAAAGACGACGAAGGAATTTTGTAAGGTAGAAAGTTCGCAATAATTAATAATAATAATCATTATTTCAAAAAGCCAAGTACAATTTGTCCATCTCAATCAAACATAAAAAACAAAACAATGAAATGAGACAGAGTGAACGTCTGTGTCTGTGCTAGTATAAACTGTGTTACAGACACAGGAATTTACAGCTGCCGATTTTATTCAATACAAGTGTTATTATTTATAGTGCACGCTAATATTCGTGGTAGCTCCGGTCATAAAACCTTCTAAGTTTCGACTTACTATAGAGCCCATACTAATTTACCATCCTACTCGCACAGTTTATAACCACAATCACAAATCTTGTTGTTTAGTACAGTCACGAGCACCAATATGTCAACACTTGGCAACTTTAAATTGCGATTTTTTTAAAGAAATAACGAATGCAACGTTGAAATACGACAGTTTACATATACCTATGGGTTCGAAAATACTATGTTCCTACTAATATAAAATTTCATTCAAAAATAAAGGAGAAAATCGCCTTTGAATAAAGCCAAGTGTATACATACTTTTGCTCGTGACTGTACAGCCAAATAATGAGTCCAGAAATGAGTAAATAGGTATATTAAAAAGAAAGTTTACGTTTTACACTAACTCATAGTTTGACATGTTTTAAGAAACAACAACAGCAGTGAACGAGTATTCAGTATGAATTTGACTTTCTCTACTAGTACAATGTTTTCGTTCGAGAAAGTACCAAGTTAAAAGGGGAAAGGAAAAGGGTCTTGTGTCTGCGAGACCCTTTTTTTTCACATTCAAAAACATTATTAGCGATAATCAACAGATATCTTACCATAGCAAATCCAACATCAGCTTTCTTCAAGGCAGGTCCATCATTGGTACCGTCTCCGGTCACAGCGACTACTTCGCGCGTATCAAACGCCTTCGACTCGATCATTCCTTTGACCAGCGTGTATTTGTCTGTGGGTGATGAACGGGCTAACACACGGAGTTTCGGCCATACTTTGTCTAGTAGATGTTGTTGAACCTGTTGGGTAAATGTAATGAGTAAGTTAAATTGTTGAAGAATACAGGAAGGACACATAATAAAATGTGGTTACTGCTAAAAATGGATTAACAACTTAAGATTGCAGAAACTTTTAGACAAAGTTGAGAAGTCTTTTTATTTTTTTGGGGACTGATCTATACTAATATAATAATAATATAATAAAGCTGAAGAGTTTGTTTGCTTGAACGCGCTAATCTCAGGAACTGCTGGTTCGAATTGAAAAAATATTTTTGTGTTGGATAGTCCATTTATCGAGGAAGGCTATAGGCTATATAAAATCACGCTACGACCCTTAGGAGCCGCGCAGCGTGTGACACCGCGGGGAACAGCTAGTCTCTTATAAAAATATAAAATTAAAATCTTTCGCAAGGAGTTAGACTAGTAGGAGTACTTTTTACAAGGATAATTAAACCCCAGGTCAGAGTTATTATCAGATTGAAGAATAATACAGGGTGACAGGAAATTCAACGCACAAACTATAAGTTATAACCATAAATTCAGCACATGACTCTAGACCTCGAGAGCCTCTAGCTTATGAGAGAAGACCCCATAGCATAGGGGGGCCCGTGGCTGAATAATAATAGCAGCACAGGTCGATCTGTCAGGTTAAGCTACGCTTGCCGCGGTTGGACTGTGGATGGGTGACCATCTTTACATACCGTGACCCCTCAAAACCATAAAGACTAGACAGACACTTGCGCGTCGACGGTAGGTTTTACAGCCTTGAAAAGGCTAGTTTCGTTTACTCTGAAAGGTAATGAGGACATGATATTTCGGAGCATCATACCTCTCCGTCGGTATCCCTGATCCTCTTATTGAACTCCTTGCCCTCCAGGATGAGGAAGTCGTCGGTCGGCTTGAGGATGCCGCACTTGACGGCTATAGAGCGAGCAGTGTTCACGTTGTCGCCAGTAACCATGCGGACTGTGATGCCAGCCTTCTGGCATTTCCTGATGGCTTCGGGTACCTGTGGGTAGTTTTATAATTAATGCATGTTTTTTAACAATTGTTTATGAGTTTTATTCAATTGTAACAAATTTTAGTATTGTTACCAGATTGCGTCAGTGGAGGGTTGTGTTTTCCAGTTCAAACAGTTGTTTGTTTATTTATATATACTTTTTTGTACACCACAAAATATAAAAGCTGCGGCCTTTTCTATGATCTCTTTCAGGCCACCTTAGAATGGACAGCGATTTGCCAGGACATATAATGGGGTTGTCTAAAATAGATTGTTGTTTTTACTTTTAATTAAATGTAGTTAAAAAACAAAAATAAAAAGAAATGAAAACGTGAAACGAAACGAACGAACGAATGAAACTTGAAATGTAGTTATGTTAAAGTAAGTATACATTGTATACTTTTTTTTTTTGTGGATGGGAAATCATCAAATGACCCCTCCCGCTCTGGGTGGAGCGGAAGGGAGTGTCAGACTCTTACTGACTAAAACCCACCCGTGTTCCTTCCTTAGCCCTTTATGTTCCGGGCCAGCGGTAACCCTTTTGGACAATCCTGCTGACCCGGCAGGCTTCGGCCCTAAGGGGCAACTTCCTTGATGCTGACATATCATTGTATACTTACTTCTGGTCGCACAGGATCCTCAATGCCGACAACGCACAGGCAGGTCAGGTTGTTCACAATGTTGTCTTCGTCGTCCCAGTTGGGCTCTTGGTCTATGTGAACCTGAAAAAACAAACAAAAGACTTAACATCAACATCAACATGTGCGCGAAGCAGACATAATAGTCATACAATCGTCGTATACCATATCATTTACAACGTTAGTTTTAGTATATGCGAAACCTGAATATAGTTTGTTCAGAATAAGTAACTGAATCGATTTCAAGAATTTTTACCCCACGTTATATTTTGTCCCAAAAATATTTAAAACTGGTTAAAAGTTGGACACCGAGCGGCACTAAGTAGGTTATCCAATCTCCGCGCCGAACGGTTAGGTACCTAGGTACTATTATCAATGAGCGCAAGACGGAGCAGCGCGAGCGGCGCGGGTGAGCATGAGCATTTGTACGGACTAACAGGTAACTTAACAAGCTTATAACTTTGTGATTTTTCTTAATACAGTTTTGAAATTTTGTACATAGATTCTTTACATAAAAATACTAGACACGCGTTTCGGGTTTCGCATATACTAAAAATAATGTTGTATAGGTGGACCCATTCCGAGCTGATTAGTGACAGAAAACATCCACCTCTTGGTTCGTCAATTTGCGTTTACCTGGTTAATTTCAGCCTTGCCGGGCACAAAGTCCCTGTAGGCTACGGAGATGGTCCTGAGGCCGTCGCAGGCCATGGGTTCAATGACCTGTCGCACCAGTCGCTCTTGCATGTCACGTGTGAACTTCTCCAGACGTCCTTCGTGGCCGTAGATGAATGCACATCTGTGGAGAGAGGGATATTTGAGTATAGAAGAGAAATGGAGGTAGTCTTAGAGAGGCACCACATGAACACTGTTTCTTACAGCCTGATCAGTAAAACTGCTGTCAAAGACATATGTTATGATGTGAAGTTTGATTACAAATTAATTGATCACATTTAGAGTAATGAGCCGTCACTCTGCAGTGTTTTATTTAGCTGGACAAATTTACTGTATAAAGTATTATATTATTTTAATTATTGTGAATGTGAGGACTTTGTGGGTCATTTTTTCCGTTTTAATCATGGTCTGGCAGTTTGAGTAGTTTATGCGGCCTACCCAAATGTCCTGTCTTTGGTATTGTTCGTCGAATCGTTGAGCTCCTTAAGTTCTGAGTTGAGCTGCATGGTTACTGACAAATGCGTGCACTGACTGGACAGGTCCACTCAATCTGTGTGGTTCTTTCCTCAAAAGACCATTTCAGACACTAATCTACATGGTCCTCAAAGATTATGTCTGGATTTTTTTTTTATATACACATTGACATTGATGAATTCTATTTAGACAAAGACATGAATATTTACTTTGTAAGTAATTTATTTTTTATTGTGAATGTGAGGACTATGTGGGTCATTTCTTTTTTTCCTTCTTAGTTTTAATCATGATCTGGCAGTTTGAGTAGTTTATGCGGCCTACCCAAATGTCCTTTCATTGGTATTGTTCGTCGAATCGTTGAGCTCCTTAAGTCTTGAGTTGAGCTGCACGATTTTTGACAAATGCGTGCACTGACTGGACAGGTCCTCTCAATCTGTGTGGTTCTTTACTCAAAAGACCACCTCAGACATCGATCTACATGGTCTTCATATAACCTGACCAAGATTATGTCTGGACTTTAAAAGAGACTGTGGCCTCTGAGTTTGTTTCGGCCTTTCTTCTCAGAGTAGTCAGATAGGAAACGCCGACTTCATCTAGTTTTAAAAAAACATGATTGACGTGTAAAAGTGTTTGTACAAACCTACTTACAAAAAATAAAATCTTTTCATTTCATTTCATCAAATAAATGGAAATTCTGATCTAGACTAGCTATAGGAAAACGTTATTTTATTATTTTTGCACATTCGCCAAAGCTACTGCCTTTTTAAAATTTATAGTCAGGCGTGTGATCTTACGAATTTCCAACCCTTTCGCCCATCAACCCCCTTATTCATAACTAATAATAACAGCCTCCCGACCTGACCGATTTCGGTTACGCTGGCCAATCTCAACGGAGATTAGCCAGGTACGCAGGAGATATTAAAGTGCACAAGTGTGTGCGCAAACACAGGTGTACTCTCTGTTCCTTTACTCTCATAGTCCTCAGGGACGACAATCCGACACGACCGGGGAGAGATCAGGCGCAGGACCAACGGCGCCACGTGCTTTCCGAGGCACGAGGGTATTGTCGGCGACGAGACCCTATCCAGGCACATGGGCGCAAGTAGTGCCGGGACCGCTACGCAAAAATGATGTAAGAATATTGTTATTAACTTAGAAACTTTTAAAGTGATTTATTTTGTGTTTTCTATGTTTCTAGTTAGTTATTTAAGTTAGATTTGTTATTAGTTTTTGTACTATAAACCAGTAAGACTGTTTTTGAAAGGATTCTTATAAGAATAATTTAGTTCAAGTAAAAATTACGTAACTTGAAAACTCACTTTTTTGTTTATGGATAGATTTTGTTAATTTTTGTTTTAAAGGATAGGTTTAGGCATAAAACCATGTATACCGTTTGAATTATGAAAATCAGACAGATAGTTTAGAAATTATAAGGGATTTTGTATAGTGAAAATACGTAAAGTCGCAATTTTTACAGTTAATGTTCTAGGATTTTTTTATTGTTTATAGTTAAGATGTAAATTAGTGTTTAATTAGCATAAGGACTATGTAAGGAAGGATAAACAATAACAAACTGTAAAAATATGTCATAAAAGGTTTATAAAATAAAGGCTTAAAGATTTCGGCTTAGTGAAAAATACAAGCAAAAGAGATCCAAAATACGCGGTTCTCTTTAAGGTAACTTAGGCCGGCCTCACCGGGTATAAATTAAGCGACATTTGGTTGCAAAATTCAGTCACAGCTCAGCCGTCGAAGAGGCAACAACAACAAGAACAAGCCGAAATCTACAAGCAAGAATCAAGAAAATCCTGCATTTTTATTTCACCGCCTCTTCGCTGCCCATCCCTCCGAGGTCCGCCTAGTGGGTTGTACCCACCACTACGTACGCTTTCAGGGGAGCGTGGTGACGTGTGTCACCAGCAGAGTAAGTAGGGAACATACGTCAAAACGTGGGAGACTGTCCCAGGGTACGGCCGTTAGATACTGGACGTGTCAACGGTCACCGCCCCCTCAACAATTGGTCCTTCGAGAGCCGGATCCCTGCAAGAAGAAGCCAGAAGATTAAGAAGACTGCAAGATGCCAGTAACCAGGTCGCAGAAGGATGCCCCCTTACGCCCCCCGTCCCGTCCTATCAATGTGGACGCGACAGTAGAAGCGTCAGGGTCAGAAGGGGTCACGTCTGCGTCAGCGTCAGCATCATCAGAAACTACAGGATCATCAGGCACCAACACTTCTTCGGGTACAACGACTACGGAAGGAACCACGGTTGAGACTGTGACCACGGCGTCATCCAAGAGTGAACAGAAGAAGGAAGATGCCACACGAAAGGAGACGACTAAGAAGACCCCAGAAGATGTCCCGGAAGAGGGTGTCTATGGTTCAACCATGACCCTAAAGCCGAAGGGGGTCAGTCGTCGTGCCAGGTCTACCAGGACCACGAGCTCCTCGGCCAGAAGACGCGAGCTGGAAGCCAGAGAAGAATTAGCACGCCTGGAACTGAAACAAGCACAGGCTGCGGCGAAGCTAGCCCGAGTCAGACTGGAGATGACACAATGTGAAGATGAGGACTCCGTGGATGATGAAGACCAGGAAGACAGAACAGCCCAGGTGCGGAACTGGATCGAGTCATCAGTATTAGAAGATGGCAACAAGAAACAACCAGAGCAGCGAGGTCAACACACTGCAGAAGAGCCACAGAAGGTGAAGCCTGAAGAGAACTCTTCAACGAAAGGAGCTACGATCGAGATTCAAGCGTTGGCAACTGCCTTGAAAGAAGCCTTTTCCACAAGAGGAGGACCAGCAGCACAGCCAAGCTACATCCACGAGCTACCCTACTTCGACGGCAACAGCGGCGAGTGGTTGGCCTTCAAGGTTGTTTATGAAGATACAGCACCAATGTTCAACGAAGTCCAGAATATGGCGCGCTTAAGAAGAGCGCTGAAGGGCAACGCAAGAGAAGCTATCAAGAGCCTGTTGTACTCCGAAGCCTCTCCGTCAGAAGTAATGCAAGCCCTCAGAAGAAGATATGGAAGACCTGATGCGCTGGTTTTGGCAGAATTGGATAAGGTCAAGGCGCTACCGAAGATTTCAGAAAATCCAAGGGACATTTGCGTCTTCGCGAGCCAAATCAACAACAGCGTAGCAGCAATAAAAGGACTGAAGAAACCACAGTACCTGCATTCACCTGAAATGGTGAAACAAATCGTGGACAAGATGCCGACGATTCTCAAGTTCCGATGGTATGACTTCACTGCAGCATCAGAAGAAGGCGACTTCTCCGACCTGACGCTAGTATCCAAGTTCCTGAACATAGAAGCAGACAAATGTGGAGCCTTCGCGACTTCAGAAGAAAGAAGCGGGTTCAAGAAGACCAATCGACAAGCAGCACATTCAACGAAAGAAAAGAACTTCAAAGAAAAGGATTCAAGACAACAAGAGAAGACTTGCCCTATATGTGAGGGTGAACATTTTCTCGTCGAATGTCAGAAGTTCCAGAAGATGTCAGTGCAAGATCGGTGGGCAACAGTTAAGAAGAGTCACGTCTGCTTCAAATGTCTTCAAGGGAAACACAGGAAGGAGAGCTGCAGAAAACCACCGTGCAAAGAATGCAAGAGGTGGCATCATCATCTGCTGCACGTCGAGTCAGAAGAAAGGACCTCGGAGGAAAAGAAGAGCGAGACACCACAAGAGGCGGTGAGCGTCACGACATCAGTGAACGCAGTCAACAACACGAAAGCATACCTGAAGATAGTTCCAGTAGAAGTCTTCGGGACAAAAGGATCAAAGAAAATATTAGCCCTTATGGATGAAGGGTCAACCGTGTCACTTCTGGATGAGAAGGTGGCACAAGAAGTCGGCGCACAAGGAAGCAAGGAAGAGCTGGTAATTGAAACAGTGGGAGGCAGGTTGATAAGGAATAAGGATTCTCAGATGCTGGACCTTATGGTAAAAGGGGTTCATCAGGAGAACAAGAAGACATTGAAGAGAGTCCGCACAATCAACGATTTGAAGCTTACTCCACAGTTCCTAGACAAGAAGAAGATTCAAGATTATCAGCACTTAAAGAAGATCGCCGACTCTCTATATTACGAAGGGGAGTCACCACAATTGCTCATTGGTCAAGACAATTGGGAGCTAATTGTGACTCAAGAAGTAAGAAGAGGGAAACCAGGGGAACCAGTTGCTTCAAGAACAGGACTTGGATGGGTGCTCCACGGGTCAGACAACGGAGGTGCAAGACCAGTACACTTCCTGAACACATGTCTACATGTCAGCACATCAGAAGAAGAGATGCATCAAGCCATCAAGGATCACTTCGCGATCGAAGCACTTGGTGTGCAACCAAGAAGACCCACTACAGATTCAGAAGGAAGAGCACTCGCCATCCTAGAGAAAACCTGCAGAAGACTTGAAGATGGTCGATTTGAAGCTGGACTTCTATGGAAGAATAAAGAAGAACGAATGCCAGAAAGCTACACGTCTGCCAAGAACCGATTAATCAACATCGAAAAGAAGATAGACAAGGATCCTCATTTGAAGACGGAATATGGCAAACAGATCCAGCATCTAATCGACAACAAATATGCAGAAGAAGCACCTGACGAACCAGAAGATTCTAAGAAGTTATGGTTCCTCCCTCATTTCTCCGTAGTTCATCCATTAAAGAAGAAGATAAGGATCGTCTTCGACGCAGCAGCCAAGTCGAAAGGGAAAAGCCTCAACGACGCTCTACTGCCTGGACCAGATCTACTGCAATCACTCTTCGGTGTACTAGTGAGGTTTCGACAAGGGCCTTTAGCAGTAGCGGCCGACATCAAGGAGATGTTTCTACAAGTTCGCATCAGACCAGAAGATAGAGACAGCTTAAGGTTCTTGTGGCGCGGAGATCATCGCGACGTGACGCCTAAGAAGTACAGAATGACATCAGTTATTTTCGGCGCAACATCATCTCCAAGCATGGCCATCTACGTAAAAAACCGAAACGCAGCGGACTACAAGGAACAGTATCCAGAAGCGACAAAAGCAGTCGAGCTGAATCACTACATGGACGACTACTTGCACAGCTTCCATTCAGAAGAAGACTTCAGAAGGATAACAGCGCAGGTGGACTTCATACACAAGAAGGCGGGTTTCGAACTCAGGGCATGGGCATCAAACAGACCTGAGCTGCTGCAAGACATAAAGACTGAAACAATCGAAAAAACGGAAGTAAACCTTGGTGAAAAAGAAGAAAAGACACTAGGACTACGCTGGTTCACAGAAAGGGACTCCATCGGCTTCAGGGCAAACCTCCGGAACACTCCAGAAGAAATAGCAAAGGGATTCAAGGTGCCTACGAAGAGGGAAGTCACCAGCGCCGTTATGTCTACCTTCGACCCATTGGGGTTAGCGTCACCAGTCCTCATCCAAGGCAAGAAGCTGCTTCAGAACATATGGCGGAGCGGCGTCGGTTGGGACGAAGAGATAGAAAAAAGGGAATACGAAGCATGGAAAATATATCTCGAGAAGATGAAGCTGTTACAAGATCTTCAGATTCCAAGATGCCTGGCGCCACATCGCACCGAGGGGGAGCTGCACACGTTCACAGATGCGAGCGAAACGGCGTATGCAGCTACAGTCTACTGGAGAACAGAAGATGCGAACGGAACATACCACGTCAGCTTAGTGGCAGCGAAAGTACGAGTCACTCCGTTGAAGCCGGTATCGATCCCAAGACTGGAGCTACAGGCGGCCCTCCTTGGAAGCAGACTAGCCCATTCAGTAGAAGAAGAAATGGATCTGAAGGCAGTAAGGAAAACATTCTGGACAGACTCCAGTATTGTGCTCTCCTGGATCAAGACGGACCCGAGAACCTTCAAAACGTTCGTGGCTCACCGTTTGGCCGAAATAGAAGATCTCACCAAGCCTCAAGATTGGAGATGGGTGCCTACGACACAGAACCCTGCAGATGACTCAACGCGCGACGTGCCGGAGAACTTCAATTGCGATCACCGATGGTACAACGGCCCAGAATTCTTAAGAAAGGAAGAAACTCACTGGCCTGAAGCAAGAACATTCAAAAAGGAAACCACCGGCGAAGAAAAGATAACGGACGTCGCAGCAACAGCAATCACAACTCATCCATCACCAGATCCTGAGAGGTTTTCGTCTTGGACGAGACTTTGGCGAGCCACCGCAAGGGTACTGCAGTTCATACAACTCTGCAGAACAAAAGAGAAGGTCAACGTCAGTAAAGAAGATCCCACCTGGAAAAGGACGAAAGGAAAAAAGACGAAGACAGTCGAGAAACAACATTCGTCTCCAAAGAGGCCAGAAAGAAACTACGTACCACTAACCACCGAGCTGCTGGAGCGAGCTGAAACCCTGCTACTAAAAGGAAGTCAACAGAGGAGTTTCAGAGAAGACATCAAGCGACTAGAGCAAGGGAAACAGCTAGAAGGCAACAGCAAGTTGAAGAAGCTCGACATAGTGATGGAAGAAGGTCTCCTGCGTTTGAAAGGAAGAATCGACGCGATACAGGGCGTAACCAGAGACTACAAGCGACCCATCGTGCTCGACAGCAAGGAAAGGATAACACGACTCATCATTGAAGAATTCCACTGCCGTTTCAATCACGGAAACCACGCAACAGTGATGAACGAAGTGCGACAACGCTACTGGGTGCTAGGGTTGAGGTCAGCAATCAAGGCAGTTCAGCATCAATGTCAGTGGTGCAAAACGAAGAAGGCAAAACCACAAGAACTACCGACGGGCAACTTACCTAAGGAGAGACTGATGCACAGCAACCCTCCCTTCACGTGCACAGGAGTAGATTACTTCGGCCCAATGACGATCACCGTGGGAAGACGTCAAGAGAAGAGATGGGGTGCTCTATTCACATGCTTAACCACACGAGCTGTGCACATTGAGCTCACTCCTTCCCTCTCCACCGACAGTATGATCATGGCGCTACGACGATTCGCCGCGAGAAGAGGAATGCCGAAGATCATCTACTCCGACAACGGGACCAACTTCGTCGGCGCAAATAAAGAACTGAAAGAAGCGTTAGATGACATGAAGAAAGAAGACCTCATCTCAGAAGCAGAGAAGATCGGCGTGCAGTGGACATTCATCCCTCCTGGTGCGCCTAACATGGGCGGCGCATGGGAGCGTTTGGTGCGATCAATAAAAACCGCACTGAACGCCACACTCAACGAAAGACATCCACGAGAGGAGGTACTCCACACCCTCCTACTTGAGGCCGAGCACATAGTCAACTCTCGGCCTCTCACTCATCTCTCCGAGAGCCTTGAGGAGGAAGCACTCACTCCTAACCACTTCCTCCTCGGGCGATCCTGCGGCGCAGCGAGAATCGGCAGCTTCAAAGACGACGAGCTCGTGGGCAGGCACACCTGGAAGACGACGCAGCGACTTGCCGACCACTTTTGGCAACGCTGGCTGCGAGAATACCTGCCCACTCTACTGCCGAGGAAGACGACGGGAAGAAGCAGCGCCACAGACCTACGCATCGGAGACATCGTTCTGATCGTCGACCACAGCCTGCCAAGATGCACCTGGCCACGCGGCAGAATCCAGCAGGTGTATCCGGGACCAGACGGGCGGACCAGAATCGTCGACGTCGAGACGCGAGGAGGAGTGCTGCGAAGACCCAGTTCGAGAGTGGTGCTGTTGGTGCCGGGAGTTTCGCCGAGCCAGGAGGATGGTGCTGCGCACGAGGGGGAGAATGTCGGCGACGAGACCCTATCCAGGCACATGGGCGCAAGTAGTGCCGGGACCGCTACGCAAAAATGATGTAAGAATATTGTTATTAACTTAGAAACTTTTAAAGTGATTTATTTTGTGTTTTCTATGTTTCTAGTTAGTTATTTAAGTTAGATTTGTTATTAGTTTTTGTACTATAAACCAGTAAGACTGTTTTTGAAAGGATTCTTATAAGAATAATTTAGTTCAAGTAAAAATTACGTAACTTGAAAACTCACTTTTTTGTTTATGGATAGATTTTGTTAATTTTTGTTTTAAAGGATAGGTTTAGGCATAAAACCATGTATACCGTTTGAATTATGAAAATCAGACAGATAGTTTAGAAATTATAAGGGATTTTGTATAGTGAAAATACGTAAAGTCGCAATTTTTACAGTTAATGTTCTAGGGTTTTTTTATTGTTTATAGTTAAGATGTAAATTAGTGTTTAATTAGCATAAGGACTATGTAAGGAAGGATAAACAATAACAAACTGTAAAAATATGTCATAAAAGGTTTATAAAATAAAGGCTTAAAGATTTCGGCTTAGTGAAAAATACAAGCAAAAGAGATCCAAAATACGCGGTTCTCTTTAAGGTAACTTAGGCCGGCCTCACCGGGTATAAATTAAGCGACATTTGGTTGCAAAATTCAGTCACAGCTCAGCCGTCGAAGAGGCAACAACAACAAGAACAAGCCGAAATCTACAAGCAAGAATCAAGAAAATCCTGCATTTTTATTTCACCGCCTCTTCGCTGCCCATCCCTCCGAGGTCCGCCTAGTGGGTTGTACCCACCACTACGTACGCTTTCAGGGGAGCGTGGTGACGTGTGTCACCAGCAGAGTAAGTAGGGAACATACGTCAAAACGTGGGAGACTGTCCCAGGGTACGGCCGTTAGATACTGGACGTGTCAACGGTCACCGCCCCCTCAACAGGTATTAAACCGCCAACTTCCAAACTCAGGGCTGTTACTAAAAAATTCCTAATGGAAAACCCAGTAACACTTTTCCACGACCTGGGAATCGAACCCAGGATCCCACGCTCTGCAGTCGCGCTTGCAACCACGAGACCAACGGGGCAGTAGTCTATTTGTAACTACTACAAAAGTGTCATATCAGGGTTAACATTGCCATAAAAACTTAATAAAAAATAATGCAGTAGGTACTTACTTCTTCAAAACAATTTCAGAAGCTCCCTTAGTATACAGCCTATAGCCTCCCTTAAACGGTACAACAGTCGACATGCTCTTGCGCACCGAGTTGAAAGTGTACACTCTTGTGAAGGACTCCTCGGGGTTCCTCTCGCGAACCGCCTCGTAACTCTGTCCCAGGTTTACTACGAAACCAAGGAGCGCGCATTCGGTTTTGTTGCCGACCTGCATTGGGGGACCGCTTGGGTCTAGATTTGGCTGTGGACGAAAAATATATATTATAATATGGTTAAGTCGAAATAAGTACTGATAATAGGATGGGAGCTACTTCTTTAACCTCGTTTTTAAACCTGGGATGGGAGCTACTTCTTTAACCTCGTTTTTAAACCTGGTAGAGTTAATCTGCTGCCAAATGTATTATAAATTCGAAAATAACCTGTCTGTCTGTATATTACCTTTTCACGCCTAAACCACTGAACGGATTTCGATAAAATTTGGCAGAGAGATTGATTGCATCCCGGGGAAGGACATAGGATAGTTTTTATCGACATGCCTCGCCGGCGAAGTTACGGGCGGAAGCTAGTATTATATAAGTTATGATTGATTAACTAACAATCATCTACACATACAAGTAAATAAAATATAAGTATCTGTTTGTAATGTCAAAATAACAACTTTTTACTAATTATATACGATATTTGAAACTTACACATGAAAGTATATACGGTACCTACTTATAACAATAAAACAATTTTTTTTGTCTGCTGTTTGTTTGTTTTTTTGTTTGTTTCGTGTGTGTTTATTTATCCGGTTAATCTGCAACGACGGAACTGTCACTGACAGATAGCCGAGGGGCAATTCTCGTACTTTTATGACCTTTGACAGTCTCAGTCTGTCATCTGTCAAAAATATCTCTAATTTCCCCACATTTTTGACAAGTTTTTGACATTTCTTTGTCGCCAAGATGAGACTGCGACCAGACATTTAACGTTTTAAATTACGAGAATTGGCCTTCTTATGTTATGTTATAATTTAGGTTACATTTATTTTAGAACAAGAATTAGGGATCCACACCAAAAATTTAAACCTCTAAAATCCACATCACGCGGGCGAAGCCGCGGGCAGTAGGAGTACCTAGTAAGTTAATATAGATATGGGATTTGTCAACAGAATAATTTGAAAAGGTTTTCAAAACCTGGACTCTGGCCAACAGTTTCCTCTTTTATGAGAATAAAACAGACTGCAATCGAACCAGTCCCTTTTAGCCTTTTAGATATGATAATTCATAGGACACAATAACAGTGCAGCTGTCCTATTCTGTAAAAATCTCTCTATGAGCTGTCAATAGTGTCAATTCCTAGCACCCTAAGTTTTCACGGTGAGATTTTTACAGAATCGACCGACTGTTGTAATCTTTTAAACCCATTTTCAGTAGTGACGAAGCGTTTTGGCTCTGTTATAGAAACAAGCCATAGTTGAAAGGTACTAAAGTTATCGTAATATTAAAACCCAGTATTAGGAGCGGCGTATACCAAGCCATGGTTTAGACTAGCTTGGTATGGTTTGCCATAAAACAACATTGCTTTTCGTGTCTGTTTGTCTGATTAGTTCTTCTAAACTACACATTGGATTTTGATACGGTTTTACCTAACATTAGGAAGGGACACTATATCTCATCATCATTTCAACCGAAAGACGTCCACTGCTGGACATAGGCCTCCCCCAAGCACCTCCACTTCGACCGGCTCTGTGCTTCTCGCATCCAACGGGTTCCTGCGGCCCCTTCCGGTACGCAGTCGCGACTCCAGAACCTTTCGGCTCCATCGGCCATCTAAAATAAACAGTTTTAAAACTCACCATAATCCTGGACGTAAAGGCAGCGTTAACAGCGATGCCCTCCACCATAGTCTCGGCGACTTCGTGCGGTATGTCCCGGAAGTTGGGCGTCACCTTGCAGAGCTTCTCGCAGATGTAGGACTGTACGACCGTCATGCGGTTGGTAGTGAGCGTGCCCGTCTTGTCGGAGCAGATGGCTGTGGCGTTACCCATGGTCTCGCACGCGTCCAAGTGACGGACTAAGTTGTTGTCTTTCATCATTTTCTGTGGAAAGAGGTTTTTTTATTGATTAGTTTTAGTGTGTATTCATGTTTGGTATGCCTGGGCCTGCTGTCTTGTATGGATCAGAATGTTGGGCCACAAAAGGGATGAATGAAAGGCAATTGCATGCAGCTGAGATGAGAATGCTAAGAGGGATGTGTGGTGTTACACGAATGGATAGAATAAGAAATGACTACATAACAGGAAGTTTGAAAGTGGCACCGGTAACTGAAAATATTATTTATAATTATATACATGGGTATATACTTTATTGTACACCAGAAAATACATAACAAAAAAATACGATTAATACAAAACATACAATGGGCGGCCTGACCAAACCGAACCAAACCTGAAATCGCGAAGAAAAAATCAGCTGTTCGCTACATTTTGAAAAGTGATACGAACATAAATGTAGGGAACAGCTGATGTTTTTTTCGCGTCCCATAGTAAAAGTTGTTCATAATGATGAGTACAATGACCTCTTAAGAGGTTGTTAATGTTTTACCAATAACCCTGTATATCAAACTTTTACTATGTAAACTTTGGGTAACCCTTCCTCTGTGCCGTAGTCCTATAAATAGAGATAAACAAGCATCTATTTCATTCACTTTGATTGGGTAGGCGATGAATGTTTGTATGAAACAGAATTTGTTCTCGATGAAAGTCAGCCGGTAGTTCGGACCGAAACAAAAAAAAAGTAATTTAAAAAAATTAATCCGACTTCAAAAATAAATCAACTCAAAATTATGAAATAACTTTAATTTCGGAAGTCGGTGTCTTGGGATCTGTATTTTAGTTTTATGCCACCGACTTCCGAAATTAAAGTTATTTCATAATTTTGAGTTGATTTATTTTTGAAGTCGGATTAATTTTTATAAATTACTTTTTATTTCGTAATTTTTAGTTTTTGCACTAGAATTTGACCAAGGTTTTGAGATGTTTTCCCTTTGACACTACACCCGTAGCTCGTATCAATACGCCAGGCCGTCACACTTTCACGTCTTAGTCCATATCTTGAAAATTACTGAAGCGATTTTGATGAAACTTGCACTGTTCCCTAAGTTGAAGTAAATGTAAGCCAATAAAAAAAGAATGGTCACGATCCGATTAATACTTACGGAGATATGCTTGGACAAACATACATACATACATACATACATACGTCTATGAAATTTTGTATATTTGTTTGGAAGCCTTAGTAGATTGTCATATGTGAATATAATGCAATTCCAATAATATTACATACATACGTATCGAATTGATAACCTCCTTTTTTTTGAAGTCGGTAAAAAAAAAGAAGTTCCTCACCTTGACAGAATAAGCAAGTGACAACGTAACAGCTAAAGGCAACCCCTCCGGCACGGCAACCACCAGCACGGTGACACCAATGATGAGGTGCTTCACGAGGTTGTTGATGTACGTCGCCTTCCACGGCTTCTGCTCGATCACGAACGTGTGCACGCAGAAGTTGATGACCAGGATTATGACGGTGAGGACTGCGATCGTTGAGCCGGCGTAACCGATCTGTGAAGGAAAATGGTGGTTAAAAAATAGTACCTAATAACGATTTTAACACAACTTAATGATAGCTTTTCAGTGTTTTTGTGCTTGTGATTCTGCTCACATATACCCTTTCAAACGGACGGAGAGGCCCGTAGCTAAATATTAACAGCCGCACAGGTCGATCGATCAGGTTAAGCAACGCTTGCCGCGGTTGGTCTGTGGATGGGAAAGCATGTTAAGCCGTTGGTCCCGGCTGTCATTCGTGTATCTTTGACAGTCGTTACGGGTAGTCAGAAGCCCGAAAGTCTGTCTAATCAGTCGTACCAAGGGGTATCGTATTACCCAGTAACTGGGTTGTGGAGGTCATATAGGCAGTCGCTCCATGTAAAAACACGGGTATTCAGCTGCATCCGGTTAGACTGGAAGCCGACCCCAACATAGTTGAAAAGGCTAGGCAGATGATGATACCCTTTCAAACGCTCATTGGTCAATACTCTCCTCCTAATTTTTGAAGTAATTAGTGGGAAAACCTTGATAATAGGCTATTTGACAATGTAAAAAATAAGGTCATAATTATTGACACTCGTATAGATTATCGCTTTTAAAATCGATTTGCATTAATTTTACTACAAAACAATGTATTATTTATAAAAAAAATCCCTAAAAAACTTCATCTTTTTAAATCTGGCGCCACGTAATCGTAAACGGTCTGGATTGGCTGAACTTATGATGACGTCATGATATAGTCAATTTCTGTCTATCGTTGACAGAACAGATGACTTTTGTCTAGTATCTCGACCGTTTCAACGTTTGTTTACGTGTATTTTGACGTCACGACGCCATATTGTTAAAGATAGCGTTTTGGCGGCTTATTTAAACAGTACATTTTTATTTACTATTTTCTAAAAGAAATACATTATGCAATTTGAAGTAATAGGTTTTTGTGGGCTCGTTAGACACCATTAAATAATCTGAGATGTTTATCAAAAACCAGTCAAATAGCCTATTGTTGAAGTAATTAGTGGGAAAACCTTGATAATGATTAAAGTTAATATTTTTGGTCATCTTTCAATCATACATTAGCCTTGGTAGGTTCGTCAGTATCCGCAGGGGAGCTAGCCCTTTGTTATAGTGTGTTTCATCGTTTCGTACACGAATCGGAACTCGCAAGATCTCTGCGTAGACTTCGAATAATTTTTGTATTCCCGCTGTTAGTGATGCCTTAGCGAGAGTTTTCTTCTTGCTACAATACTCTTTTATTGGCAAAAATGGCGAATTTAGACAGTAACATACGAGTCAGTGCTAACATACATGAAGGGTCAGTTTTAGGACCAGGCCCGTGCTGGACGCGCGTACGTGTTCCACGCGCGCCTCAAAGAGATGTCAGCATCGAGGAGGGGCCCCATAGGGCCGAAGCCTGCCGGGTCAGCGGGATTGTCCGAAAGGGTTACCGCTGGCCCGGAACATAAAGGGCTAAGGAAGGAACACGGGTGGGTTTTAGTCAGTAAGAGTCTGACACTCCCTTCCGCTCCACCCAGAGCGGGAGGGGTCATTATTTTGATGATTTCCTATCCTCAAAAAAAAAAGGGGGTCAGTTTTAACTTACTTGTATAGCCAACTTGGTGAGCTTAGCCTGCAGCACAGACTTCTCCTTCTTGTGCGAGGTCTCGGCGGGCGGCTTGTCGCTGGGCGGCGGCGCCACGTGGTTGTCGTCGGGCGGCAGCGTGTGGTTGGCGCCGTGACTGTTGCCCGACGCGGGGAGGGTGGCGTCCTCGTCACCTGTTTGTAGCGGGATGTTTTAGGGGATTGTCGCCGGGATTCTGCACCGACAACAGCTCAAATACAAAATTATGTTGCTATGCAGATATTTAGCTTATTATATTTGTCGTGCAATACACGTAAACGTAATGCTTGTAATGCTCAGTGGCCAATACGAACCACTACAAATGTGTGCGTTGAACGACGAATTTAAAAAGGTCAATATCTGTGTAGTATCATAGTTTTGTTATCTGTACACGAGCTTGACTATCAAGAGATTGTGAATTGCACTCGTTGTGTCAACATTATTTTAAAATCCATTTGTAAGCACATGATTACAGGGCTGTGTTTAAAATAGGTTCCCTATAAAATATAAACACAAGAATTAGAATTCAAAATCTCTCGATGGACAGTCTAAGATTCAGATATTGAGCTATTGTGGCTTTTGCATTTTATTTTCCAGATTTTAATTTCAAAATAGTTAAGCTCAGAATTGAATAGAATTTACTAGTTACTATGCCAATAGATTTTACTTTAAAACAGCCTGAAATTAAACAATAAATTGTTAACTAAGAAACAGTTAATATTTTAGGACCAAAGGCTGATATTAAAAGTTATTTTTTTAAATAGTTTCGTTTAATTAAAGGCTGCCAATTTGACAAAAATTTGGAGAAAAATAACTATTCGGTGTCAATACGAAAAGTATTTGGATATACCAAAAAAATATAATTTCTTACTTTAATTTTAGACTCACAAAGTGTGCAACAGGTGTTTTCTTTTTTGCATTTATAATTCTATCTACATTTGATCCAGTTAATATTAGGTGAAGGTCAAGATGCTGAAATATACACTATTATTAACAGGTTAATAGGAACACTACAAAAGTGTTACTACAGAAGAATGCACTAGGATGCTGTTAAGTGAAAATGAAATTATAATTAATTTACATTATTTTATAATTTATTTAGTATTATTTTAAGAACCTACGTTGTACCGCCGTGAAAATTAGTAAAATTACTTTGTAATATACAGTTCTATTACTGTATTAACTAGGAACATACTACTATAGATTATTAATATCAAGATTGAGTCTTAAAAGTAGTATGTCATTAAGAGTACACTTAAGGACAGATTTATCTACCCAGTCCCACAGGTAAGCTCGAAGCCACAAAACTAAGCACCACCACCTTTTATATACGTAAAATAGAACATAAGGCGTATATTTTCTGGCCCTGAGTGTACGGAGGGTAGTACGTAAAGCGGGGCATAGCAAAGGAGGTTACTTACCGGTCAGACTCTTGCGTAGCGTAGACTTGCGTTGCTGCTTGCGTTCTACTCGCGTAAATTTTTTCCAATATCCATTGATATTTTATCATCCAATATAAATCAGACAAGCATACACATTTATGACAACGATTGGATAATATTTCGATTATACATCATGCAGTCAACACGACAGTAACACGATGCATTGAATGTGTATGTTTTTATTTTAGTTTTTAATTTTGTTTTTTATTTATTTATTTTGTTGATCGGCGACATGGAGGTGCGTGCGGCAGGCCGGGGTCGGGGGTGGAGAAAAAAAAAGTTGGATGTCATTGTACGGATCACACTATGTTTGGTCGTGGCACTAAATCTAAAGGGTTTCATGTCATAGACTGTTTAAGCATTTGAGAAACCAATATACACAAGAAATAATTTTAATTTTCTAGTGTTTTATTGTAATCTCTGTCTCATGATAACAGCATTAGAAATAGAGTAAGTATATTTTCTCTGCCTCAACTGCTCAAACATAGCGACTAAAGTTGCATTTACAAATGTATGCTTTTAGGATCATTTTAATTATAACATTTTATAATTTTATGATTCTTAAAAGAGATTATTTCTTTATTGAGACAGAACAATCATTTATATATTTAACAACATCGATCGTACACATAATTTATAGGAAAAAATATTCACTTTAAAATATGTCATGCTGTCACAAAACATTTCAGGCTATTAGTTAAAACATATAACATAGACAGACAACGCTCAACAAGACTGTATGGATAAAGACACTAAACTCAAGACAAAAAACGTAATGACTTTCGGTATCATTCAGTCATCAATAAATAAAATAATCTCACTTTAGGGGACGAAATTGGTAAAAAAAACTTGCTAACATTTTAATAATATTTATCACTCTACTTTAAAAACAGTAAGTAAATAAAATTGCATGATACACTTTTGGAAGTGCTTGGCCTATGTCCAGCAGTGGACGTCTTTCGGCTGAAATGATGATGATGATGATGATACACTTTCGGTGGCCAAAAGTGTAAACTAAAACTTTTTACCAATTTCGTTAAGATTTTTCCTCTCTCAAAAGGAGAGGGGAGTGCGGTGGCTCAATGACAAGGGGGAGGGGGTCATACGTCACTGGTTACACTAATGTATGCACTAAGCATCGGGGCGTACTATGCTCATTTAGGCAAGCCAGATTAAACTTTACCACTTTGACTTAAGGTTCAAATTTGATTAAGCACGCTGCAAGCTTACATAAATGAGCAAAGTAAGTTTAGCTAAACTATGTTGCGGGGTTTTTGCTATAGGACTACCTTTCTGATGACGATATTCACTACGTTACACTACAAAAATCCCCATTTTGTAACAATCACAGACAAATCACAAACAAGAACATGACACGGCCATCACCTGTCATCAGAAAGGCGGTACATGTCTAGGGACAGTTCACTATGCTACGTTAGCGAGCAGAACACGGGGGCACTGACCTTTCTTCAACTGCTTGATTTCCTTGTCTTGCTTCTCTACGGCCGCGCCCAGTAGAGTGAAAATGATACCAGCTTGGGAGTTTACGCCGACCGCTGTTACCAGCATTTTGCCGGAGCCTGGAATATTAGGTTAGGAATATATTATTTCAGGCATCCAAGGCCCATATAAACACATACAATACAATATCAATATGACTTAAAAATACTATAAATACATACATTATAATTACACTAAAAACTAACGCACACGAAGTGTCAGCGTCGTGTTTCGCTGACTGGTGTCATGTAGCCGGCCACGAAACCGATGGAACACAACACCCTTCGGCCAGAACTCTTCCTGGACAGTTCTTAGTTGTTGCGGGAAACGGCCGAGCCTAATTTTGCCCTTTTGTGAATAAAGTCTGCCTTCATTTCCTGTGATCGCGAAGTCGATAAATAACCAAGGGATTAAACGAGTTAGTCAGCTTTACTGAGTTTAGCAAATCGTTTGCTAAAAGTAAAATTTAGGCTATGCCTCTAAATCGAAAAGAAGGTACTTACTTTTTTTTTTTTTATTACTAAATGGGCCCGCTCTTGACCCCGATCACGCCTGATGGAAAGCGATAGATGAGGTCTATGATGGAACGAGCGTGCCCAGAAGATGCCTGTTCACTCTTTGTTTGAAGGCAGACGGGTTAAATGTGGGAGGGAACACAGATGCCGGCAGAGAGTTCCACACTTTGGCTGTGCGCATAATAAAAGTGGAGGAGAAGTGCTGAGTACGACTCGTCGAATCTTTGTAGTAGTTTATATGTCATTCGTATATGTAAATATTAACGTCGATGTAATTAATAGTTTAGCATAATTTATTTGTTGTAGTTTTTAGAGTTTTTACCTTGTAATGCGGATTTAACATACCTTCCATAACGTGTGTACCGGATAGCACCATGGGATCAAATGCTTCACCCTTTTTGACATGGTCCGATTCGCCAGTCAGCGACGATTCATCAACCTGAAACATACAGTGAACTGAGTATAGATTTCTGTTGATATTATTTTATTAATTAACAGCTTTAATAGGTAGAACATACAAGTGCTTTTGCGTAAACGTGTTTTGTCAGAAGATCTTGGTTAACATTGTCTTAGTAAAAAGCTTTTTTTGGGTATTTTGACAATGTTTTTGAAGCTATTTTGGCTTTGGAATGGGTAACTAGTTTAATTTTTTTTTGTCTGACCATCTTCTTGACTATTCAAATGTGCCTATACCTAAATAGTTTAATTGAAATAAATGCTACGAGTAACGAGTTTGATAACGTGATGTGCATTGTGTTGTGAGTAAGAAGAGTGGGGCGAGTCTTCGTGGATTGCGCTAACAGTATCCGGACTTATTATAGAAGTTATGCTTGTAATAACTACACAAATAAGCTGTGTTGAGTAATGATTTCGCTATATGTTAGTTACGTGGTTCTGATAAGGATTAGCCACAGCTCTTTATCTAACACTCGTGTAAAAATCGACCCTGAATACATCAGGCTTAGTACATAACAGGTTGTCATGACTATAGTAAGCCTCTACCTATAGCTAGTTAATGTTAAGGATTTTGTATTTCTTTTTTTTTTCTAGCCTGCGCTGTTCCCACTCCTGCACGCGTAGCATGAGCACCGATTTGTCGACGGAAGAGTAGACAAAGATGACCACAGACTAAGAAAGAAGAGAAAGATGACGTTCCGTGTAGACAGTACGACGGCAGCAAAATAGAAAGAGTCAATTGCACTTTTTACGAAATTCACTCTTTTACATAATAATTCTTTGTTGTCATAGGATTTTTTTTGTTTTTGATTCTATACTTTGTGGCCGTCGAGTACAAAGTTTTCTACTGCATTTTGTAGTCTGTGGCGATTACAAAATCTCTTAGACAACTGTCAGTTGTCAATGTGATTTTGACAGTTGGGATAGAAAACTTTCTTCTGAAATAGTCTACGTATAAAAGGACCTAGACAAAGATCGTTTGAAACGAAAGACAAAATGACAGATTGTAGAAAGATTTCTAGGCGGTATGTCAAAAATGAAGAAAAGAAATGTCACTTTGTATAGAAAGCAATGTGTCTTCTCTTCGTAGAGATAGAAGTGTTCATGCTACGCGTGTAGGGCAAAGCCCTCCCTCCACTCCTTCCATCTCTCGCGAGCCCGCGCATCCTCCTTCCAGTCTTGGTGGAACCTATCCAGCTCGTGCCGCCATCTCCAACGTGGTCTGCCACGACCCCGCCTCACTGTCTCAGAGCACCAATTCTGCGCTATTTGGGCCCACATGTCCTGCCCGGTCCCATTTAAGTTGAGCAGCCTTTTGAGCCACGTCAGCTATCTTTGTTTTGGAGCGCAGTATTGTGTTTCGAACACGATCCGAACGCCTAGTATACTGCGCTCCATTGCTCGTTGGCAGACCTTGAGTTTGGACTTCTGGTTGTTAGTCAAAGACATGATTTTTTGTTGTATTTCTTGGTCTGCCGAAATAATTGGGATGCATAAGCCAAATTAGTGTAGTATGAAATTAAAGTATCTCAATTACAACACAGTTAACTTCGGTCCATTTCCTTTCACAAAAAGTAGGCCAAATGCGGGCATCAAAATTTCTGTGTTTTAATTGCGCTAGAGCCCCAGCAGTTCTACACCATAAACTGATTGTGTTTTGTTACATTTTATAGCACTGTGTGACCTAAATCCGCACTTAAGTCAAGCTTTTCTGTTACTTAGGTAGTACATTTTTACACCGAAAAGCGTGGTTTATGCTTATTTATGCACGGCGTGCGATAATGACCTTCTTAAAGCACGATCTACACGGTTTAAAACGAAGGTTTAAAACAGTGGTTTGAAACCAATTTCGTATGACCTTTAAACGTCCTTGGTAAAAAGACCTGCGTTGCAAACCAGTGGCAGAAGAAAATGTTGGTTTTAAACCGTGTAGCAGGCATCTTGCCACAACAACAACTTCAAGGTCACCTTGGTTTGTAGACTGGTTTCAAACCGTGTAGATTGTGTTTAAATCACACGAATTGTAATGTACTATTTTCTCTGCTGACCCCACTATTATGATAGAGAAGTCTAGACATGACAACAAATATTTTCATATATTTTTTATGCACGTATTTTTCATATAGGTAACATAGTTATCAACCGATAACCCAATAACGCGTTATCAAAGGCATTCGGTTATCAATTGACGCACGTTATATCAATACTCGTACAAATCAGATAGGATAGAACTACCTGATTATTAACACAGATATGTATACTACGTTCACTAGTTAGTTTCCGAATATGTAAACAAATGTATTCTTGCAAAAGTAACTACAAATTGCACACCTAGATCTAAACAGCGATTAACTCAAAAAAAAAAACACTTTTTTCAGGAAAGTTGAAATACTGATTACTATGTCTATAATGCACTGCAGGAGTTAGCTGTATTGATCAATACTTTTTATGTTGAGTAATGGAACTATTTTTGAATCTGTTTTGTTGGTCGCTAGGTAGTGAGTTAGGGAATTCGATGGTATGCATATCTCAAAAATTTAGATTTTAGAGTTAGCTCTCTTTAGATCTAGGTATGCGAAATGATAAATGATTTTATTTCTGTAAGTAGATTTGTACAAATACACGTCAATCATATTTTGAAAACTAGATGAGGTCGGCGTTTCCTATCTGATTACTCTAAGTAAGGCCGAAACAAACTCAGAGCTCAGAGGTCACAGTCTCTTTTAAATTCCAGACATAATCTTGGTCAGGTCATGTGAAAACCATGACAAAAGACCATTTCAGACATCTATCTAAGATGTCTGAAATGGCCTTTTGAGGGAAGAACCACACAGATTGAGTGGGTCTATCCATGAAAGTACTTTTTGCTACAACTTCAAGATTTTTTTACTTTTTTTGAATAAGACTTGTTATTTTGAAATCAACTTAATTTACACTACCATAAAGTTGATATTTGTTTGAGCGGAAATAACATCAACTTGGACACAAGGATTCGTATATACTTTAAGATACACATCTACCTGACTAGCACATACATTGTATTGACATTGGTAGTAACCACAGTATTACGACAGATGTTTGAAGATGCGTATATATATTATTGTTGTTTGTCATTTTGTATAGTAGAATGAATCATTCGATAGTAGGTATTGTATAGCTATAACTTTTGCTAAACTGATTTGTTAGATATAGTTCCTTGCTCAAAGAAATTTCAAAGGAATTAGAGAAACTGGCCGAGCTCTGAGCTAGGTACCTATATTCAAAAGGTGCTTATTAGGGTTTCGTACCCAAAGGGTAAAAACGGGACCCTATTACTAAGACTCCACTGACCGTCTGTTTGTCTGTCACCAGGCTGTATCTCATGAACCGTGATAGCTAGACAGTTGAAATTTTCACAGATGATGTATTTCTGTTGCCGCTATAACAACAAATAAAGAAAACAGAATAAAATAAATATTTAAGGTGGGCTCCCATATAACAAACGTGTTTTTTTCGGCGTTTTTGCCTTGTGGTACGGAACCCTTGTGTACGAGTCCGACCCGCACTTGGCCAGTTTTTTATTCTAAATACATTTGTTGAAGGAATGGTCCTAAACTCTTTCAAAACATGGCTTATGGTAGTTTAACCCCTACCACCGAACTTAATGATTCTAAAATACTTGGTTATCAAAATGATAAGTTCGTTTCGTACCTTCAAGTCATTACTCTGCAAAAGTATACCGTCAGCTGGCAGCAGGTCACCGTACTTGATCTGACATATGTCCCCGCAGACTATCTCGCTGATCGGCACTTGTTTCACCTCGTTCGCCCGGATTACGGAGAACTTGTGTTCGCCTTCTATCCGGGATTGGAGCCCTCTGGAATATGGGTAATTGGAAATATTAGTAATAAAGTAGAAAAGGGAGTGAGCACGTTATCATTAATGCATTGATGCCACCGCGGTCACCGGTGACCGCGAACAATAGATTTTCTATTGTGTCTGTGGTCTGGCAGTCAACGTGTTAACGAGACGGTTGACAGAGGAGAATGGAAGAAGTCGTGTTGCGTCGTCAATTACATAAACAGGACCCTTATTCACATCATAGTGAATAAGGGCCATTTTTCACTTAACTATTCCTTACTTCGAAACCACGTCAATTCCTTTGCTAATCACGCCAATCTCGTGTTCATTTCGCGCGGTTTCGTATGGTCAACAACAAAAGTCGATTAACATTTAAATTTTTTTAATCTCAGTTATTGAGCAAAATATTTATTCAAAATTGCAGCAGAAGTACAATGCAATTTTGAACAAATATTTTGCTCAATAACTGAGATGAAAAAAACTGAAGTGTTAATCGACTTTTGTTGCTGACTGTACACTGTGTCATAGAGAATACGGCCCCTTTATGTTTAATTAATCAAGATAGAAAGTATCCCTACTGTAGGACAAAGGAGAGGCCTTTGTCCTACATAGAGAGAAGGTACGCTCATAAGTAAATAACATGTGGTAAATATGGCAAAAATAATACAAGCTTATAATTTGAATTTCTGCATGTAGAGCAACCGCATTTTCCCTTATACTGATTTTAAATCACTAAATTTATTTAGTGCAATTTTGTCTTGGATTGAAATACTGCCCAGTTTGTAATAAAATTGGATGTTATAAAATCCATAAATGCTAAATGAAAGGTGACTGTACTGACAATATGATTTTGGAAAAACATAGAGTCGTTTGCTCTCTAATCAAGCCTTCTCCAATCTATTTGATCAAACCCTATAATTATTTATTA
Source organism: Oligia fasciuncula (assembly GCA_963082905.1). Taxonomy (NCBI): domain Eukaryota; kingdom Metazoa; phylum Arthropoda; class Insecta; order Lepidoptera; family Noctuidae; genus Oligia; species Oligia fasciuncula. Next base: position 9,710,573 of record OY720411.1, read on the forward strand.
TACTTACATGAAAACTGAATAATTAATTAAATTCGCTTAGAAAGTTAATAACAATAACATACTTAAATACTACTAGCTTATGCCCGCGACTTCGTTCGCGTGAAATTTCACCCTCTTAGGGGTGGAATTTCGAAAAACCCTTTCTTAATGGATACCTACTCTTTACAAAGAACACACCCTCCAAGTTTCATGTCTCTAGGACCAGCGGTTTGGGCTGTGTGTTGATATATCAACAATCAGTCAGTCAGTTTACCATTTTATACATATAGATTATTACATTTAGGGCTGATTTTTCAATCGACAGATATTTATTTTTTTGTGGAATAAAATTGACGTCTGACAGTTTTTGTATGGAAGAACTGTCAAAAATTCAAAATTATTCCTTCGATAAAATTATCTGACGTTGGAAAAATCAGCCCTTAGATAAAGTTATATTTACTTAGGTAATATTATACACTTATTTAATAAAAGAGAGCAAGGTGGTTTAAAAAAAAATGTGTTTTTTACATACCTGAATTGCCTTTCTTTCGTATAATCGTTGAATGCAGTAACTATAACGACGACTATAACTGATATTAAGATCGCCAGACCCTCGATCCATTGATAATGACCTTCCTCTTCGTCAAGATGAGCTGAAAAATGTATTAAATAACTGTCAAATACATGTATTACATTGATAAAATAGTACCCTCCTTTTGACCTTCGCCACAGTCGGGTAAAAAATATGGAAATATTCAGTACAATTACAAGGATCTAAATATTCTTTTAAAATATATAGGGAAAGGGGATACATAATAGTTGCATGGTAGGGGTAATACATAGTAGGTATAAATATATGGAATAGGTAATACACATAAGACTTAAATGATAGAATATGTAATACATAATAGGTGTACATAGATAAATATAATTTTAAGATATACATTCAACAGTCTTGTGGTTTTAACATAGCAACACAAATTTATTTTCTACTTATTGAGGTTTAGATTATTAATTTAGATATTAAAATAACTATTATTTAATTTTGTATTTTAGAGTTAAATTTTTAATGAGCTCATCCACTCCCATATTTTATGATTGCCAGTAATACTAAACGAAGAGCAAGAGTTTGTACTTAAAAATCATATTTATAAAAAAAAAATCCTCTGTTTTTTTCTTTCTCATGCACATCAGCTAAAACTGTCAGCCAGAAAGCATCAAGGTCCCGATAAGGAGTGTTAAATTCATTAACGCGTCGAGCGCTCAATGAATATCAAATGAACGCGCCGCGATAGCCGTGGCGATAGTAAGTATCCGGTCGTCTATCGACTAATTTGAACTTGCCACGGCTTTATTTAATTAAATACTCTTCAGTTTTACGGACAAACTTGTTTATTTTTTGGTGTGATAATTATATTGAAAGATCAAAAGGGTTGTGCAATTGGTAGCTAACAAGGTTCAGCGGCAGGTTCCGTTGTCACCTTTTTTTAAATTGCTGACTCAAAAGCATCCACCTTTCTTGCTAAGCTTAGTGAAATATGGGTGAGTAGTGGAGTAATAGGCATAATAGTTAATTACATACTCGGTTTCTGAATTGAGAATTTAAAGTTGTGAACTTGTCAAACTGTACTTTACCATTACATTTATGGCGATTCCTTTAATGCAGACCGCAGACATTCAACATTTGTTAGGTTTTTGCAAATATTTATATTTGAAAGTAGAGTTTGACAAGTTCTCAACATCAAATTCTCAATTGATAAACCGGGTTACGAATAGACACATTTTGTTGAGTGGTTGTTAAGCAGGACTAAAAGCAGTTGTCTTGATATATAGGGATACAATAATACTGGTGCTTAGTTGGCAGTATAGCCTGAAGGTAAGACAAGGTTTAACTGTACTTAGAAGAGTATATATTATTATAATTAAAGCATATAGCAGGACATTTGGCGAAGCAATACAACTTACAATTAAGACTACATTCAAATTTTCGACAATCATTTATAATTTTAAGAAGATTCTAGATTAGTATTATATATTTATGAAGAGAGTTGAAGATACATCAATAATAACAACAGCTATAAACATTGATTACCATTCACTAAACATTAATGTAACTATCCTTAAAGACTCCATTTAAACAAACATCGTAGACGAACATCACTACAACGGTAATACAATCACACTAATAGAAGGACACATAGATAGGGAACAGATAGAGAACGAAAGAGAACGGCGATATAATAAACCGTATCAGGTGGAATACAGATTCAATAACGGTGTGGCATTCAATTTAATAGTGGCTGTAATATTCATTGGACTAATTAATGGGATGCTAATGCTGTGACCGCTTTTGGTTGAGTATAGCCTCAACCTATTTTTATATTTCTCTTAAGATGAGAATCTTGTGGAAGCTACGAATGATACAGATTGTGAAGATCTAGATTTAGCACGCAATAGTATTTATATGGGACTTAACTGATGATAACACAACAGATGATGTTTGTAGATATACTGGGAATACCATCAAGTATACTACTCGTATATTTTGGTAAGCTTCACAAATATAACCTTCAGTAATAATTACGTTATATAATGAGGCAGATTCATAATAAAATCCTTAATAGCAGAGGATTAGCACGTCATAACAGGTGACATTAAAAACCTCAGAAAAGGGACTCGACATTCAAAGGAAATATAAGATAAAAGAGACGTTCCATTTGACGCTTTAGGTACCTATATGATTTTAATATTGTCAAGCAAAACCTAATTTAATAATATATCGACACATGTGAATTGTGAATTTCAGTTATTTCACACGTAATTTGTTGAAATATGTATGTGATCGTATTTCAATTCGTTGGCAGCCATGCCTCGCGGTGAGATTATGTAGATCCATTTCAGTTCATTGAATTCAGGTATGCCGTCTCAATATCGGTTAACCAATGCAGCTGTAACGTTGTTAGTCATCATTCGTTTTGTTATCATTAAGAACGAATGTAGAATTTATTTGATTGAAAATATCTAGTCAGATGAAATCAAAATCATATTTTTTGTTGGTGATGTTTCTATTATTGAAATGTCATAGTTCAGGAAATTCCTGAATATGTAGACAATATAGAGTGGTTAAATGTATTGTTACGAGCTTCGGGTTCGTGACAATAAAAACTGCCGATTTAATAACCAAAAATAACTCTTTAATTAAAAGCACTAATTACAACTCAAACACACTAATTAAAAGAACACAATTTCACTACTGATCACTCTTAATTCGCACTTGAAGATCGCTTGATGTTTTCGCTCTTGTCGCTTTATCCAAACTGTGTCGGTCGTCGCGCATCCCGGCCTTATATAGTGCCGCAGATAGTTCTAGAACCTTCCATTGTAGAAACATCTAGAATGTTCGAGTACATACCGGCCCCGACCGACTAGGTGTCGATAGTTCGAGAAAGTTCTACAAAGTTCTAGTATCGAATTTTCTAGAACGATCGTGACTCGACTAGTTCTGCTACTCGATACTAGATGGCGCTAGTGGTAACTAATGTCACCATGTACTAGGCATTAATTGTGGCGCGCAACACTGCCCCCTCCTAAGACATGCTCGTCCCGAGCATTATCGGCCCCATAGTAACGCGCCAGTCGATCCACATGGACGATTTTAGGAGTACCTCTTGCACCTTTCTGTATCCGGTAGGTTACGTCATTGATCTTGGTCACAATCCGGTACGGTCCGTCCCATTTAGCTTGAAGCTTAGGAGATTTCCCTTTGCTGCGGACTGGATTGTGCAACCACACTAGTGAACCTTCGTCGAACCCTTTATTGTTCATTTTGCGGTCATAACGGGTTTTCATCTTTTCAGACATTTGCTGGCCCGATTGTCTCACGTGCTCATAAATGTCATTCATTTTATTCCGCAAGTCATTCGCATAATCGGTTATACTGCGTGGGGCATCAGGTGGTATTCCGGTGATCAGGTCTGCAGGCAGCCGTAATTCTCTTCCAAAGTTTGCGAAAGCGGGTGTCACTGATGTGCTTTCGTGAACAGCGCTTCGATATGACAACAAAAACGGTTGTATGTGCTTGTCCCAATCTCGTTGCCGATTTTCCACAACTTTGGCTAGGTACCTCTCCAATGTCTGATTAAATCGTTCCACCATTCCATCCGACTGTGGGTGGTAAGAAGTTGTTCTGGTTTTATGAGTACCCATAACTCGACAAGTTTCCTGGAATATTTGTGACTCAAAATTCCTTCCTTGATCACTGTGAATCTCTAAAGGTACTCCAAAACGACAGAAGACTTCATGAACTAATTTATCTGCAACTGTCGAAGCTTCTTGATTTGGAATGGCGAAGACTTCCGGCCACTTGGTGAAGTAATCCATCACAACCATGAAATACTTGTTGCCACTTTCACTTACCGGAAACGGCCCCGCAACGTCAAGGGCTATCCTCTCCCATGGTGCACCAACATTGTACAATTTCAATGCACCTCTACTACGAGTCTGAGGTCCCTTTACAGCTGCACAACTTGTACATTTGCGACACCAGTCCTCGACATCGTCCCGACAGTGGACCCAGTAAAACCGTTCTCGTATCTTCAGTAGAGTCCGTTTTACTCCCAGATGACCTCCTGAACAACCATTATGGTACAGCTGTAGAACATCCGGCACTTGAGCTTTAGGGACTACCATTTGCAAATGACAGCTGTCTCCCCGAGTATTTTCCCATTTACGGCACAGGACTCCATCCTGAATCACCAAGCTGTCCCATTGGGCCCAATAGCTTTTTGTGATCGAACTCATCGCTGAGACGTCGCTCCACCTGGGCTTAGGAGCTCTGGCCTTCATCCACTCCAGAATCGGCTTGATGTCCGAATCTTCCTGCTGTGCACGTTGTAGGATTTCCTTCCACTCGTTGCTGAGGTCTGTCCTGAGCATCCTCACAGGTACCACTTCCTTACCCTCTTGCCTAGTACCATGCTTGCGGTCTTCAGGACAAGGTCTTCTTGAAAATGCATCTGTGTTGCCATGAGGTTTCCCGCTGCGATGTTTGACCACAAAGTCGTATTCCTGCTGCTGCTGGGCGGTGCTGTTAGCCGCACTTCTCTCTGGAGACCAGACATCATCCCTTTCTGCAGTTCGCTTAGGGCAACTGGATCGAAGGTGGCCCTTTTCCCCACAGCCGTAGCACCTAGGGCTGTACCTTCTATTACGATCGCGAACTGTAGCCGCTACAACCTCCCTGACGCGATGGGAATGATGATCCTGCCGCACAGCTTCTACCTCCAGTGCATGGGCCAAGGCGTCCTTAAGCGTCCCGTGGTGACCGAGCCTCACAGCAGCTCTAACTTCAAGGTCGCGGATGCCGTCGATGAATGCCTGCACCAGGTTCCCATCAATAAGCGCAGGTACAGACTGGTACGCTTTACGAACCAGCTTCTCCACTTCAAGGGCCCACTGCTGCAGGTTTTCATTACTGCGTTGCACTCGATCCTTGAGCTGCGCACGAAACACGTGTTCCAGGTGAGCGTCGCCATACCGAGCCTCCAATGCCTCAAGGAGCTGCTCGTAAGTCACTTCCTTACCGAGAGCTTCCAGAATAGTTAAGGCCTGGTCGCGCAGGCTTAGGGTGAGGGCAGTCATAGCCTGACTTTTATTCCACCCGTTTGCCTTCATGACAGCCTCAAACTGGATTTTGTAGGCCGACCAGGAAGAAGTTCCGTCGAACGGTGGCACTTTGAATCCACGTAGCGAAGGTGTTGTAGCTACGGGAGCTGCGATTCCATCACCAAGTTTGAGGTAATCCAGCGTTTTCTTCACGTCAGCCATCACGGTTAGCTTCACGTCAGCCATCACGTTGTCAACCCGATTATTTACTTGGTCGATGCGGGTTTCAGCTTCCGACAGGCGGTTGTCATGATGAGCAACCTTATCCTTCACCTCCTTCATGTCTTTCCCGAAGGTAGCGTGAAGGTCCTTCATAAGGAGCATCTGCTCTTCCTGGCGGCGCGCCTGCTCCTCCTTATCACGTTGGAGCTGTTCTTCCAACCGACGAGCCTGTTCCTCCTGTCGACGAGCCTGTTCCTCCTGTCGACGAGCTTGTTCCTCCTTGTCCCGCTGCAGCTGTTCCTCCAGCCGACGAGCCTGTTCCTCCTGTCGGCGAGCCTGTTCCTGCAGCATCATCATCAGGGCAACAAAGTCTGGTGCTGATGATGCTGGAGCAGCTGTGGATGGGCCGGCCTCCGTGGTCGGTAGCTGGCCTTCCGACCTCTGTAGCGTTGCTCCACCGAATCTCCTCTGGTCCGTCTCTTGCTGCCGTTGACTCCGGGTACGGATACCCTCCGCGTCGTCTTTGGGTAAAACCGGCATAATCCTTGCTTCTGACACCAATTGTTACGAGCTTCGGGTTCGTGACAATAAAAACTGCCGATTTAATAACCAAAAATAACTCTTTAATTAAAAGCACTAATTACAACTCAAACACACTAATTAAAAGAACACAATTTCACTACTGATCACTCTTAATTCGCACTTGAAGATCGCTTGATGTTTTCGCTCTTGTCGCTTTATCCAAACTGTGTCGGTCGTCGCGCATCCCGGCCTTATATAGTGCCGCAGATAGTTCTAGAACCTTCCATTGTAGAAACATCTAGAATGTTCGAGTACATACCGGCCCCGACCGACTAGGTGTCGATAGTTCGAGAAAGTTCTACAAAGTTCTAGTATCGAATTTTCTAGAACGATCGTGACTCGACTAGTTCTGCTACTCGATACTAGATGGCGCTAGTGGTAACTAATGTCACCATGTACTAGGCATTAATTGTGGCGCGCAACAGTATTAGCAAGCGGAAAGTCAAACCTACAGGGTTGGACAGAGTTACAGGGTGCATTCTACAATGTGGTACTCAAGATGTGTGTGCAACTAAATCAATATAACATGCCCCATTACCATGGTCTCTAGTAATGACCACATAAGGTCGAAAGTCGTTACTTTAGAATAGAAACTGCACTTTGTGGTCGAATATTGCGGAAAACTATTTTTCATTAACTGCTTTTAATTAGCGCTGTTTTACAGTTGAATAGTTCTGTGTTTCGACTAGAAAATGCAGTGTAATATTAGATACAGATCATTTGATCAAGATTTAAAACTCGTGGTATTTAGTGCCAATTCATGGCATAGTGCTGATATTAAGTCATTAACGGTAAGATCTTGATTCAACCAAGTTTTTTCGAATTCCAACCAGCATTGGTACTATATTTGATGTTATTTGTCGAAGCAAAAACATATCGATATCAGCACTATGATTCACTCAACCATGGTACAGCAACAGACATAAACATACCCGAACACAGACATTTAGTAGAACAACAAAATATCGATTTAGTTGCAAGTGTTGTATAAAGGAATTTTGTGGATAGGCTGGATGCAAACAAACCAACGAAAGCCTACAATGTACTTTCACTGGCCTTCCTTGACTACGTCGAGATGCTCTCGCGAACAACAACGGAGGCTCGGAAGGAAAGCTTTTCGCCTTTCGTTGGTCCAGTGTGTACCCAGAATAATTGTGATCTATCATCTATTCGCCAATTGTACTCGAGTACCTACATAGCTCTAACAACGAACAATCGTGTTACTTTTAATCACATAATCTTACCAGGATCGTCTAATGTTTCCATATTGTTATTGAAAAGAAAAAATACATTAATTAATATACATTACCTTAGTCTAAGGTTTTCTATAATACTTAATTTACGAAAGTGTACATAATTGAAATTACTCAGATATAATGTTACTGGAATTGCTTGGTCCACCTGCCAGAGTAGTGTTCTGATTTTTTACTATTTGAATAAACAAATCGTAGATAAAAATAAGAAACTTGTGAATTCTCTTTAAAAATTTGACTATACCTTTTCGGGACAGTATTCTTAGATTGTGCACCTACAAAGCTTCTATGGAAAATTTTGAGAACATTGCCAATTACAGTAAGCATTTTCCTAAATCTCCAATGCTAACTGCAGCTTTGCAAGGCTATATACACACATCGACAACATCAACCGTCTAGAGCATTTATTATTGTGTTCAACTAAAGACTGCATGTGGCCCACGCGTTAGAACGGGGCAAAAACTCGGCTCGGAATTACTCACATTGAGCACATGGGCTTTGTGATCGATCGTAACATTTTCATGGTATCTTATGGTGACAGTTACGGGAATTAGTTTTTGGAGCAATGTGACTGGATATGTTACAGAATTGGACGTGATGAATATAGGCGAGAACTCAAATATGAATTTTGCCCGAGTTGCATCTGTTGCAAGCTTAGGTAGGTTTCTGAATTCAGGGACTTAGGACCACAACGTACTGAATCTCACGAATTTTTCCATAGGGTATAGAAAAGCAAGAAAGCTTCTTCGATTTCATACATCATTATTATGAGGGCTTTTGCTGAGTTTTTTTTTTTATACTCGAGAACTGATCTTTCAAATCTTCTAGTCTTAGAGTGGACCTATCCTTGAAACAGGTACTAAATGGTGCTTAAAACTTACCAACATCAGTAGGGTCATCTGACGGTTTGTAGAAACTCAACCCTAAGGAGACCACGGCTGCCACCTCCAGGATAATGAGGGTCACGTCTTGCAGGGCCTCCCAGACTAACGTAAGGAACGTCTTGGGGGGCTTTGGTGGGATCAAGTTCGAGCCGAACACTTCCCGCCTGTGCTGCAGGTCGGCTTTCGAACCGCTAAGACCTGGGGACAAAGAAAATGGCAGGTTAGAAAAGAAAAGAATATACTTCATACAAAATTTTAACACAGCTTTTACATAATTGTTAATTTTAAGGGTACATACAATTGCAATGGCAGTTTTATAAATGGCTACCAGACAACCTTTGCTTAGTTTTTTTTCTAGTGATCCACAAGAGACCAGTAATTTATTATTAGTCGTTCTTTTCAATTCGCATTTTAATGTTTTGCAGGATATTCTGCTGATTCATATTGCAATTACTTTGAAATACATAGGTCATTCAGTTTATTCTATTTATAAATCAACTTGAAAATTCTGCAAAGGTTAACTATAATTTCATTCATCTTCAAGAACGTCTTTAGTTTTTACTACACAGTGAATGACTTTAAAAATCCGTAAAAAAAAAAAAACTATGACAAAACATGGCCCCGAGCTTATCTAAACAAGTCGAACAAAACCGTCTATTTCTTTAATTAGACAAACAAACACTTAAAAGATCTTGAAATACGTTTGAAGTTTCACCGCTACTATGATTGAAGCTCTTGGAATATTTCGTTTCAATTTCTTGTCTTGATTATCAGAGCACTCGGTTGGTTGAAATCGATACAAAAAAAAAGCAAAACTAAAAATTTTACCGTCGTGGGTTTTTTGTTAATTTTGCTTTTTATTTCAAAAAATTTAAAGAGCATAGGTTCACTATACACATAAAGAGAAGGGAAGATATGAAAACCGCATCAAATTCGGACTAGTAGTTTTGGAGATAAACGGCAACATTGGTTTGAACAGAGCAGTTTCGTATCGATTTTAATGTGTTGAGCCTTATTTATTATAATCGAATAAAAAAAACATTTAACTTTTTATTATTCGGCCGACAATAACTACAAATACGCAATCACAATAAAACAAGATTTAAGCCCTAAATCGTTTATGTAAGTCCTATTTTTATGTGACCAAAAAAATATCATCGTAAAGTGGATACGAACAGTTTCGAATGGCGATAAAAGCAGCGTATTCCTTGCCATTCATTTTGGATGAGCATGAACGGGCATGCGATAACGCAAAAACTACCCACGCTACGCTCGTAATAAAATGTATACTGTACAATCAAACTGTTTATTGGGGAAACCAGATTTTGTATTATCTTTGGAACGTTTCAGCACTAGAACTTGTGCAAAGAACGCTTGTACAAAGTCACGTGCTGCGGTTGTACGTCAAAAGCCAATGAAATGTTAGGAAAATCGTTTTTGGAATAACGTCAGCGGGTTTCTATTGGCCTATGTCAGACGTGTTGTCGAACGCAGTGAACTTGTCAAGGGGGTTACGGATAAAAAAAAACAATCCATTTTAATTGCGCAGGTTTAAAAAAAGTCGATTGTAATAGCATACCTACGACTTTACTATGTATATCATAATACGACATCATGACCTTTAATGAAAGCGACTCGTTCCAATATTTAACATCAACTAAATTCCGTACTACCTAATAAAAATAAATAGTAGTTAACTTCTAGTTAGAATGTACTTAGCTTAAAAATAAACAAACAAACGGAAGCTCCATGTCGGCTGAAAGGAAGCTAGCCATCATTACGTAGTCTCGCGAAACAAAAAAGCAATATACTTAGCATTCATTAACAAAAAATAAACGAAACAATCCGGTAGGATTACATGTTAATAAAGCAAATACGCTCCTCGTTTCTTGCAAAAAAAAAAGCTGAAAATAATTTGATAGCTTCATCGTGAAACTTCACCGAAGATTGCATAGTTGCTAAATATTCATGTTGCCGGATAGAAATGTAGTCTCAAGCTAAAATATGAGAGCTCTCAAAGCTTTCTTCATTTTAGTTAAGTCAACAAGCCTTTGCCGAGTCAGTAGCTCCATTCATTTACTCCACTTTTTCGTCTTGCTTTTAGTATATAAGTAAAGCGAGTTTCAAAACTTGCTTTTGATATTTCGAGAGGGTTTTAAGAAATATCTTTAATTAATTTCTTTGGTTACTTTTCCATTTTGTCTGTCAATCATACGTATCAATCATGAGCGTGTGCGCATCAATGTGTTTGATTGATTGTGTATTAGTTTCGGGTGGAGCATCGACCTCAGTATAACATTGGCGTAGTACATAAATAATTATATTACCGAACGATGTTACTACTAGTCTGAACTACTTGTAACTTTTTACGATGAACTTACTCTATGAGATGTTCTATCACAAATAAAAAATAAATATTTTGTTTATGCTTAAGAGGTTTTTGGTGGCATATGGCAGCGGAGAGAATCGACCCACCAGTCGTACGGAATTCCCGAACTATATTTTTAAATACTAAATCTGTGTAATCCAGACATAGCACTGCTATCAAACATCCTCCCGGTCCATGATAAAGCCCATAATCCGTTAATTTTACGAGAACATTTTTCAATCCTGTAACCGACTTCCTTAACTCTTACACTTGTGAATTTATTACCGTACCGTACTAGCAGCGCCCCGCGGTTTCACCCGCATACGTTTCGATCCCGTGGGAATATCTGGATAAAAAGTAACCTGTGTTTAATCCTGGTTATAAACTATCTGAGTGCCAAATTACATTCAAATCCGTGCAGTAGTTTTTGCGTGAAAGAGTAACAAACATGCATCCGTCCTCACAAACTTTCGCGTTTATAATATTGAGTAGGACGTAGGACTTCGTAAGGAACCCTACCTTACGAAATACCCGCTGACAGCGTGGGTCCTTCTATGAATATTTATCATTGGGTCCTAAGGGATCGTCATAGAGGACTGAGCGATGGCAATTTTAATTCTGCAAAAGCTTGAGATGGGTTTCGTAGACTTTTTCTTATTACTTATTAAGCAATTTGGAATGGGATGGGATTAGGGGCAATTGTTAAGAGATTCCATTGAATTATTGATTACGAGATAAGGTCAGGAGAATGATAATGACTCTGTTTTATGATATCAAGTTGAAGGTTTATGAATGCGCCCCGTGGTTTCACCCGCATAAGTTTCGATCCCGTGAGAATATCGGGATAAAAAGTATCCTATGTCCTTTCCCGGGACTCCAACTATCTTAATACCAAATTTCATCTAAATCGGTTCAGCGGTTTAAGCGTGAAGAGGTAATAGACGGACAGACACACTTTCGCATTTATAATATTAGTATGGATTTGGAACGATGTCCACAATTTGATTGACATAGGGAAAGGTCATAGTTTGACTCACAAAAATAGGTTAGTGCGCACCACCAAAGACAAGACAATTAACCTCAACTCAACTAGACCATGTATTTTCCTTCTTACGTAAAACAAAACCAAGCTATGAATAAAGGTTTTACCCGCCAATGACTAGCTTCACAACGAAAACCAAAAACTGCCAACAATTGCTCATCAAACTTTCTAATTAACGAAACACTAATTAGCCACTTGGTAATTATTGTCGAAAGTGTGTTCACTGTTCTGATAAGCAATGGCAGCAAAACAATTGTTATTATTCAAAGACTAATTAATAATAAAGCTGAAGAGTTTGTTTATTTGGTTGAACGCGCTAATTTCTGCAACAACCAGTCGGATTTGAAGATCTGGCCAAGTGCGAGTCGGACTCGCACACGAAGGGGTACCACAAGGCAAAAACGCAGAAAAAAATACGTTTGTTGTATGGGAGGCCCCCTTTAAATATTTATTGTATTCTGTTTTTAGTATTTGTTTTTATAGCGGCAACAGAAATACATCATCTGTGAAAGTTTCAACTGTCTAGCTATCACGGTTCATGAGATACAGCCTGGTGACAGACGGACAGTGGAGTCTTAGTAATAGGGTCCCGTTTTACCTACCCTTTGGGTACGGAACCCAACAAAAAAAGGTTTTTGTACATGATAGCCGAGCCGAGCAAAAATAAAAAAGTCAGAAAGATCGCTAAGCGTAATCGATATAAATATCACGGGCAGGCCATGCGTTGCGACGGGGTAGGTACAAAGGAAGAAGAAATTTCACGCGCACGAAGTCAAAAAGTTCAAAGATAAACTTCGCCTCCCCTTTTCGAATTGTTCAGTGAATTGGTTCTCGTAATTTGCCAAATAAATTAAGCTTTATGCTCCAAGCGATGGAATAAAATAAAAGAATTTGTTTTTTTTTTTTCGGGACATTACTTAGGTAAAGGAAGGGGAAAACGGAGGCTGCGACCGTTCTGGTAGGGGCGCCCGGCTGTATCTCAAGAACCGCGATAGCTAGACAGTTGAAATTTTCACAAATTATGTATTTCTTTTGCCGCTATAACGATAAATACTAAAAACAAAATAAAATTAATATTTAAGGGGGACACCCATACAACAAACGTGTTTTTTTCGGCGTTTTTGACTTGTGGTACGGAACCCTTCGTGTGCGAGTCCGACTCGCACTTGGCCAGTTTTTTTAAAACTTCGTGTTTAGAAATTAACTGCCAAGTTTTTATTTGTTCTGTAATAGCATTTTTTGTTCAAAAGTTAAAAGGATCTTCTGATGGTCCTGTTTTGGTCGTCATCTCTCATCTTCACCGTTCAATAAAGATGGTATTTTGAGTAAGTATCCATACTAATATTACCTATAAAGGCGAAAGTGTGTCTGTCTGTTACCTCTTCACGCTTAAACCGCTATAGTTTAAAAAAAAAACATAATAAATAAGTAATTATACAGATCTTGTGTCTTTCTGTTCAGTTTACACTCAGTCATTAACATTATTTACTAACGCCACTACTTCCTAGTTATTATACATATTATCAATGGTTTTTTATTGCGAACGTTGTATAGCAAAGTTATTTTAGAATAACATTATGCCAAAAGGTGTTGCATTTCGTGTGCACGTTGGATTAACGTCTCGTAGACATGGCACGACAGTCAGCCAGTGAAATATCTTACATTTATGCATTACTTTGCAAAATAGTGTTGACATATTCATTGTTTGTTAACTTGAATGTAGAATGGTATACCATTGCAAACACCAAAACTGAACACGATTTTTACCAATATATCTATCTTTGTTATGTTATGCTAAATATACCGACTGACTTTTTTTACCGTCTGGACAAAGACAGTATAAAATGTGAACGGAGTAGAAGCACAAAATACACTCTGTATTTTGTGGTAGAAGGCTGTGGCACAGACATTAATTCTTTTCTTTTACAAAAAAAAAACGACAAATAATCTAAAAAACATCAACTTAAAGGCGGGTTCTCTACACGCGGAGAATTATAAAATTCGTAGCGGCATGAAAGAGATTTTTTATTTTTACTTAGAAAAAATAGACTGCGCCATAGGCTTCTACTACGTTCACCTTTTATACCCTGGTTTTTGTCCAGACGGTAAAAAAAATCAGCTGGTATAATTATAGTATAGCCAGTCAGTACTTAATGTCCCACTGCTGGGCAAAGGTCTCTCTTTCCCTTTTCTATACACGTCTGTCTACTGCCATTGCGGGCCACGTACCGTGCTTAATGTGCCCATTTGCCATTTTCCTTGCTCGAAGTCGTCAAATCTATACTAATATTATAAAGCTGCAGAGTTTGTTTGTTTGTTTGTTTGTTTGTTTGTTTGTTTGTTTGAACGCGCTAATCTCTGGAACTACTGGTCCGATTTGAAAAAATCTTTTTGCATTTGATAGCCCAATTCTTGAGGAAGGCTATAGGCTATTTAATATCACGCTATGACCCTTAGGAGCCGAGCAAAAAGAAAAAAAGTCAGAATGAACGCTAAGCGAATACGAAGTGTTGCGACGGGATGGGGATACAAGAAATTTCACGCGGACGAAGTCGCGAGCAGAAGCTAGTTCACTATATAAATGAAATAGGGAAAGAGATATGAGGTACATTCAAATATTGCCTTTCAAATTCATTCGGAATATGCAGAAAATGAATGAAACATAAAGAAGATCGACAGGTACATAAACACAGGCAGTACTATAGGAGTGAATGCAGTGAATTCATCAGAAACTCTTAAATTATGTTTAGGGCATTATGTGGCAAGACTTGGCTTATAGTCCAAGTGCAGAATAGAATATAATAGAATACTCTTTATTAGAGAGCAGAGTTGGGTTTAGAAGAGGTTTTTAATAAAAACGACAATTGATGATGGACCAACTACCAAACATATAGAATTTCAACGGAACGGCAGTAGGGTGTGATTGTGGAGCTACATCGCAAACCATGCTCCACCTCCTATCCTGCCCTCTGTGTCCCAAAACATGCAGTCAACAGTGACCTCTGCGCTGCCACCGACAACGCTGTGGAAGTGGCAAAGTTTTGGGAACAAAATATTTAAAATAAAATACAGTCGTACCACCGACACGAAGAAGAAGAAGATAGAATTTCTTAAATGGTTTCTGTTATAAACTAAATCAAATGATGTCCTAAGAGGGTTTGAATTCCCTTGGATACATCTTGGTATATGGTGTTACCAGCCTTGCTCAAATGTTCTATACAGACACCCTAATGTAGTGATGATGTAATATTTGTGCATGTGTGATGAATATTAATTCTTGAGGCGAATTGTTTGCTATGACTAGTTTGGTTTTGTAAAAAGGCTGTCAAGTGAGTGATATATCTTTACTTGTGGCTTTTAGAGGCATCTTTGTGAGTCATTAGTGAAATTACTGGTGACATAATTAATTAGAGTGTTTTATCTTTTGTTTTTCTTGTCTTAACATGCGTAATGCGGGCTTTACACAGGTTATTATAGCCGCACGATTTTCGCCACACGATGAAAATCGACTGTCTACTATGGCAATACGACTAGGCCCCAGGACTACAATCGTAAATTCCAAAGTAGTAGTAGTCCCATGTGGCAGGTGACTAAAATCGACAGTAAAAATTCTTAGTGGCAGGCGATCGCCCGCCGAATGAATGTCGACATTTTGATGCAAAATGAATATGTCACCTGAGATTTTTATCGACATGTGTAAATGGAGTGGCAATTCGGTTTATGAGGCGATTTGATAAGCGTCCAGCCGCACGGCGAAAATCGACCTAGTGTAAATTCCCCATTAGTTTTTCTTACACTTAAGCCTTTAATTTTCTCAGCCATCTTTTTGATGCCACTATTCTTCCTATAGTTGATAGCAATATCTATCTATCACGAATAAATCGCTTGATATATCGCTGACTACATCGGCAAGGGATTTAGCAACAGGCAAATTAAAACACGCAACTGGCACTGTATCACAAGCATCGCCTTCTGTTTTCCTTTTATCCCATAAAGTGTCATGACCTGCATCAAATTGTTTGGACATGCTGTTTAATCACGTCGTTACTCTTATTTTCGAGGTTCTTGTGTAAACTGTCCCAGAAACAGTGTATGTACATTGATCACAGGTACTTTAAAGCATGTTAATTCTGGAAGAGGAAAACAGTGAGGGCTTTTAGCAGAGGTCATTTTATCTTTTCGCATAAAAATTATGGCGCTGCACCACTTTTTGTGTAATAGTTAGAAATGTCAGTTTTTGGTTTAATACAGGCTCAAATTCCTACATATGATGCCAAGCTAGAGTAATCTAATGACTTATCTTATACGGGAGTTAGATCGTTCTACTTGAGACACTCTCGTGGACGAAGAGCTAAGGGAACGCAACAACGCGTCATCATCAAAATGTTTGCTAGTGCCAATCTTGCTGACGTTTGGAAGCACAATGGTAATGGGTCGACTGTGTAAACAATTGTCGTGGTCGTGGTCAGCTGTAATGCTCTAATAGATAATGGTACTAATACAACAAATTGGCGTAATCTAGCTATTCCTGCTGTGCATTTCAAAGTCAAGTTTGACAAGAAGATAGGCAGCCTCCTTCATTGAGCTGACAACAATTCAGCACCTTAATTGCGTAACACACTATTAATCTCAATTTGAATCATTTTGAAGGATATTGCTAACCCATTGCTTCATATGTTCGAAAAATGTGCCTGCTCAACAACGTAACGCAATGAATGTTGTTGAACTGTCAAAATCCCACCCCAAACTGTCAAAGTCCCATTGCTACTGATAGTGTGTTACGCAATTACCCCGCAGCTATCACTGACCTGTTTGCTAGACGTGATATGCCATTATTCCATCATCACTGTTCACTGTTGTTGATTATAATACTGATATCGAAGATCAGCAGGTGTAAGATCTTTGGCTGATATAAGAGTCAACGTCGGGCTTTCGCGATCGTATCATCGTCAGCTCAGGTTCATCGACAAAAATTCGTGAAATGTAAGTAGGTACGTTCATAAATGAGTGAACAGCTGCATACCGAACCGGAAGGCCGGAACGGCTGCCGATAATCGTAAAATATTGAAGTGGAGTCAATGTACCGAGTTACTGAGCTGATGTTAATGTTACGTATGCTCGGCATGTTAAAATTTAGGCCCTATTGATTTTGGATGTTTGCTTTTCTTTGGGTAAAAAATATTTGAGCGTAATGCGTACTAAATGCATGCGTAATGCATGTATGCGTAATGATAAAAGTGTGGGATTGGCTTGATTTTGCCAATTGATTCTGTCCATTCAATGATGGTCGTAATACATTTTATCGTTCTACATTTATTATATCGTCGCTCGCATGACTAACTGTCCTAACTCATTTTTTTTATTTGAGTTAGGACAACTACATTTTTCTATTCGTGATTCTTTCCATTTTGTTGCCTTTCAAAATGGTTATATTTTGAGATCCAAATAACATAGAGATACGATGGTTAGTGAAAAATTTAAAGAATCACGAATAGAAAAATGTAGGTAGTTCTTCTAACTCAATCAGGAAAAAAAATAGAAAATTGGGACAGTTAGTCATGCGAGCGACGTTATATTATGTCTTTTGTTTTGAATATTGCTGTGTGAACCTTATAGGTTTTTTTTCTCTATCATCATCGTCCTACTCTGTCTCAAGATATCGACCAGCGATAATATTAGTGTTCACTTCCTTTCTTGCCATATGATCTTTCACACAATCAATCAATGTTTTCATTGCTCTGCCTTGAGGTTATACTTTTAATGTGTCATTGCTGGGTAAAGACCTCCCTACTCTCTTTCCACCTCTCCCTGTCCAGAGCTGCCAAGGACCAATCTTTATCAAAGGAGTCCAACTCATCCCGCCATCTCCAGTTGAGGTTGTCCTTACAAGTGGGGAGACTATCGGCCTTATAACAAAACAAGGTTTATCTTTAGACCAAGAGTTTAAACCATTGAGCCATTTTTAAATTTCGATCCGACAAAGTTATAGTTCATATTACAAAAACTGATGATACACCCGAGTCTTAGTCGTCAATTTTGCATTAAGAACTTTACGTTTGTCGGAATAAAGTTCAAAATACTGGCCCGAAGATTTAGGCTAGGTCTAAAGTTAGAACTCGTTTTGTAATAAGACGATTAAGGTGCAATCCGATGATCTGTTACCAGCAGTAGCTGCAATGATGTCGTTTCTTTTACTCCTACATAACTTTAATGATACTATGACATCAGAACGTATTCCTAATTCACTCACGGTATACAAAGGCCCCAAAACATTAACAAGAGGCTTTAGTACGCCTATTACCTACTAATAGTAGATTAAGATCTCTCTAATGAGCGCTGCTTTCCCTCTGTTTTATTTTACGTGGTAAGTAGCTTTGTTGATTATTATGGTAATTTCCGTGTTAGCCTATAAACATATAGGAAAGTTCGCTTTGGACCCTACCAATTTATGTATTTGGACCCACTTCCAGATATTTTTTTTGTTTCTCTTCTGGATTTCAATCGCAATTTCCAATACTTACATTGATGAATTTGTTACCTGCATGTATTTTGACTTCATTGTCCGCTTTCACATGTAGGTATTTCAGGTAACAAATCTTTAATATCAGCTTTTTTCAGTAGGTAGTCTTCTGGATTGTTCTAAAAAGAAGTGCTGACCAGGACCACTAACAAATCCGTATTTGATTTTGGTACCTAATTGAATATCATCTTCATTTCTGTGTCCCAGCAGTGGGAACATTATAGGCTGTTTATGCATAGTATTTATTTATTTATTGAGGATTGGAGATCCTTTAAGTACAAAGGATACACATAATATACAATACTAGCAGCGCCCTGCGGTTTCACCCGCATAAGTGTCGATCCCGTGGGAATATCGGGATAAAAACTATCCTATTTAGATTTGAGTCCCGGAAAAGGTCCCGGAACTTCTCTATACCAAATTTCATCAGCAGTTTAAGCGTGAAGAGATAACAGACAGACAGACACACTTTCGTATTTATAATATTATAGTATGGATTAATTTACAATAATAAAAAGGTTCTTTTACGCGTGCTTCTCCAATTACCACCACAGACCACACATGCACATATAACTAGGTGTAAACACGATTGTTGAAGCTTTTAATTTTCTTAGATTTCAATACAATTTGATAATCTTTCAATAGCATAGGTAATATATCTATTTAGGTCGATTACTGATAAAGATACAAAGGCGGCAATCTATTCTAATTATAGATAAAAAAAATTGGTAGCCATCGATAATTTTAATTATGATAAGAATATAATAATATACAGGGTGTTTGGTGCATCGTTTGCCAAATTGAAATGGTCGACTGAAGGGGTCATCTGCTAGCCTTTCAGACCCCTTAACACCCCTGATGCCCTGTGGATTTTTTTTTATCGACTTTTTATTGTTTTACTAAAAAAAGACCCAAATTTTACATTCAAATACAAATTAAAAGAAATATATAAGGCGTAGACTCTGAATTTTAATTTTATTTCGATGTGTATTGTTTAGGAGTACTTTTAAATACAAAATTAGTGACATTAGTCACCTAGTTTTTTTTTAATTCACTCGCAAAGGTAAAACTTAAATTAAAGCTGTAGATGTTACAGCTGTTTATATGGCTACAAAAAAAAAACCAAAAGCGACCGGGATCTTCCAACTCCCTCATTAATTCTCCAGTCTATCCTCTTGCTAATGATGTGCCACATGCCATAAAAATCTTTTAATAACTTTGTAAATTCACTAGAATTGTGAATCGAGTCACCTAAGGCTAATATTCAAAACTATAATTTAAACAAATATTCAGGGCCGTGTTTACCCGAGGGTGCAAGGGGTGCGAGGCACCCTGGCGCAGGGTCTTAGGGGGCGCAAGCCGGTCAGGTCATCACTCATTATAACCGCACTGCTCCAGCGCAGTAACGGCCCGGTATCGCTTCGGAAAAAATCCAACCGTTTGAGCTACCAACTATTAAAGCGGCATCTGAACAACAAGCTGTTCCCTCACCGTTGGCGTGCCAGCAGCAAACGGTCGTCTTGCTGACAGTTCGTTGGCGACAAGCGGGTGAATTTTTTACCTTAACACAAAAATCTGTTTTTTTCTTTTGTTGTAAGGGGGCGCAGGCTGATTTTCGCACCAATATGGTTAAGACGGCCCTGCAAATATTTTTGCTTAAATGATACCTGACAAACCTATAAATCTGTTATCACATTTCTCGTATCTCTATCTTTTCGTGGGATTTACTTAAAAAACAAAATTGCATTTTTAACAATTATTTCATAATTGTTACAAATTCTGCTCAAATTGTTGGCCTCTGTTGCGAATGCAGGCCCGACATCTGTTTCGTATTTCGACAGTTGTTGTACGAAGTCGTATTTCGAAGTCGTATTATGTCGCACAATATGGCCCCTTGGTTCATTAAAAGTGACACTGCCAGTCTCGCGTATGCGTCGGTATGTGTCTTGAAAGACTCTGCAGCCAGGTAATCGTCTACCAGGAAAGTGTTCCTGGTAAAGTCGTTGCGCTGCACGAGCGACACCATTGGCGGCTACGTAAGCCATCATGATGTCCGCATATTCTTCGTTAGAGAATGTCGCCATTGCAATAACAAAAACTCAACAAAGTTTAACAATAACAACAAAAGTTAAAAAAAACGTAACAAGAACCAACAAAACTCAATGATAGTAACAAAATGAAAGAATCGCGGAGTACGGTGAACTAGCACACACGTTAGGTAGCAGAGGCAGTGATGTCTCGACTAAAAAAATTACGGATCGGCGGCAGTGCTTGATTTGTTCAAAACGATTTAAGGTATGCAAGAAACAGATAGAAGATAGATTTTACTGCGCAAGAGTGAGAAAACAAATTTTACCTCTTTCTCAAGTAATAGTTACGCAAAAAAAAAAAATTCATTAGAATTTGGAATGTGGTCTTATGTGACTTGATTCACAATTCTAGCGAATTCACAAAGTTGTTAAAAGATTTTTATGGCATGTGGCACATCATTAGCAAGAGGATAGACTGGAGAATTAATGAGGGAGTTGGAAGATCCCGGTCGCTTTTGGTTTTTTTTTTGTAGCCATATAAACAGCTATAACATCTACAGCTTTAATTTAAGTTTTACCTTTGCGAGTGAATTAAAAAAAAACTAGGTGACTAATGTCACTAATTTTGTATTTAAAAGTACTCCTAAACAATACACATCGAAATAAAATTAAAATTCAGAGTCTACGCCTTATATATTTTTTTAAATTGTATTTTAATGTAAAATTTGGGTCTTTTTTTTAGTAAAACAATAAAAAGTCGATAAAAAAAAATCCACAGGGCATGAGGGGTGTTAAGGGGTCTGAAAGGCTAGCAGATGACCCCTTCAGTCGACCATTTCAATTTGGCAAACGATGCACCAAACACCCTGTATAATAATAATAATATAATACCTTTACCTACGATAAAATCTTCCATAATACATTAAAACTGTTATACATTCCGACATTGTATAATTAATCTTGGCAAATATATTCCTATAAGGTTTGGTCGGGATCGAACTTTCGTATCAATTTCCGCGAAAATAATCCCAATGAAACGGCTGAAAAAGCATTGTTACTACAAGCGCCTACATCCCACAACACATAAACAATCCAGATCTGTTCTTGTCAGTTTAATAGTCGTTTACTTCGTGTTACACCAGCCTACACACGCGAGTAATGAAACGTTATATTGATAATCGATTAAAAATCGTAAGCAATTTTATATTTGCGTACTCTCCATCGTATAAAACGAGTACCTACGAAAATCGGTTTATTGGCGATAAATCGAGTGAACGACTGTAGTCACGGATAAATGAGGCCTCTCGCGACGGTACATACACACATACCTACCTGTGATAAAATGACTCGTGTAATAAAATCAAAATACACATACACAGAGCGCGCGCGGTGTGCGAAATACGAGTCCGAGTTGGCGCCAACACAGCGAAGGTTGGCGCCAATGTGTGACGAATAAATAATTAATCAACAGCTGTAGGTACCTCTGGGTACACCAGCACATCAAGTTACTACAATCTGTCATATTTCTTTAATAGATTTTTAACTTTATCGCTATTAGCATTACGTTCACGGTTGATTGAAAAAAAATTACAGTTTCGGGTAGCTTGATGTGCTCCAGTCTGTACATCACTTGATTTGAGAGCCCTGACTCATGTAATCATGTTTGTTCGTTCACGTTTCTGTATTTGTTTACGTTTTACAGTGGGTTATTGAAGCAAGTAAGACTTCGGCTGACGCGTCAAATACAATTAAAATGGTGGAACAGAATCAGAAATCTAATTATCGTGAGAACAGATTTCTCTAGCATTACGATATTACATTGCAACATTAATGACAGAAAATAACCATCTTGTATCTACTATCTATTGCCAAGCCTCGGAAAGCACGACGTTGGTCCCGGCTGTCATTCGTGGATCTTTGACAGTTGTTACGGATAGTCAGAAGCACGAAAGTCTGACAAGCAGTATTACCAACGGGTATCGTGTTAGTGTTACCCAGTGACTGGGTTGTGGATGTAAGCTGCATCCAGTTAGACTGGAAGCCGACCCAGACATAGTTGCGAAAAGGCTAGGCAGGTGATGACCTACTGACTACCTATAAACGTTTATGCAAGTTGCATGTTATTTATTTAGATGTTCTAATAATGTACTGAGAGCATTTACCTTCCCAAAGCTCGTAAAATATTGACCAATAGGAAGTGTCCTTGAACCGAACCTAACAACCTTCGTGCAACCAAACCGGAGGTAGAATAGAAATAGTAAACGCTATCGAACGAAATATTAAATAAAATAACATGACTTTCATTCGTGAACACCTAGTCGTAGGTATTATTTGTACACAATTAGTTTGTATAATAATTCTAACCGTTTTCAGGAAAAACATGCATGAAACTAGAATGGCCTTGCAGTAAATCAACGGAAATATATACAGATACCTATTAAGCTGTAATAGTCTAAGAATAGAATAGTTAAAATAAGAAATTCAGAAGAATAAATTCGTTTAATCAAAGGTTACAGAAGATTTTGAATTTTTTAAAAACTCACTGCAATAACTCGAGTCGATTTTTCTTTCAATCATCCCACGCAGTTCGCCCTAATTGCGTAACACACTACCAATTAGAATCTGAATAATTTTGTAGGATATTGCTAATTCATCCATACTAATATTATAAATTGTCAAGTAACTCTGTCTGTCTGTATGTTACCTTTTCACGCCTAAGCCACTGAACGGATTTCGATAAAATTTGGCAGAGAGGTAGATTGCATCCCGGAGAAGGACATAGGATTTTTATCGACAAACATCGCGGGCCAAGCCGCGGGCGGAAGCTAGTTACTTCATATGTTCGAAAAATTTATCAACTCAACAATGTAATTAACGCAATGAATGTTGTTGAACTGTTAAAATTAAAGGAATGGCTTCAATTTTGACAGTCAGTGTTCTACTGCTAGTGTGTTACGCAATTACCCTTCTGGTTTAAAATAAATTGACATAGTAATTCAGTTTCAAATCAACACTGCATCACAGGAAGCACAGGTTAAACTTACATTTGAAGTATTGCCAACATGTTTACACCTCAAGCGAATTAAACAGAAAACAATGTAATGCCTAGATTAAAGACGCTGTCAGCGAGAATGATGTATTTCAGACCCTCGATAACGATTTAGAACGAGGGGCCCGTGGCTTAATAATAACAGCCGCACAGGTCGATCGATAAGGTTAAGCTACGCTTGCCGCTGTTGGTCTGTTGATCGGTGACCATCTTTACATACCGTGACCCCTCCGTGCCTCGGAAAGCACGTTAAGGCGTTGGTTCCGGCTGTCATTCGTGGATCTTTGACAGTCGTTACGGGTAGTCAGAAGCCCGAAAGTTTGACAACCAGTCTCACCAACGGGTATCGTATTACCCAGTAACTGGGTTGTGGAAGTCAGATAGGCAGTCGCTCCATGTAAAATACTGGTATTCAGCTGCATCCGGTTAGACTGGAGGCCGACCTCAACATAGTTGGGAAAAGGCTAGGCAGATGATGATGATGATAACGATTTAGAACAAGCTAAAGATGAGTTTTATTTCAAGAAGAAAGCTTCTTGTATCTATAAATCTGAGAATTTTGAGTCAAATAGCATTTTCCGAGAGTTTGTTGATTGCTCAAGAGCGCAGAGACGATGTCAATAATGATATACAGGGTTATTGGAAAAACACCAACAACCTCTTAAGAGGTCATTGTACTCATCATTATGAACAACTTTTACTATGGGACCAAACGTGAAATCGCGAAAAATAAATCAGCTGTTCCCTACATTTTGACGAGTTATACGAAAATAAATGTAGGGAATAGCAGATTTTTTTTTCGCGATCTCAGGTTTGATCCCATAGTAAAAGTTGTTCATAATGATGAGTACAATGACCTCTTAAAAGGTTGTTGGTGTTTTTCAAATAACCCTGTATAGAGTCCTTTGGTGCTTGGCAAACAGAAATGTAGGTATCGCAAGAAATGGGCTGTTTCATATTATTGTTAAACACTATTTGGTTCATAGAGATGTTTATTATGATTGATTGCATCTAAGTATATTTCCTTATTCATTCGACTACCACCAGTAAACATTTTGCAGTATTAAATAGGAGTTTCTTTACTAGTTGTTGCAACTTGGTCCACAATAGTGGGTTCAGAAGATATATTGCTCTAAATGGGGGTATAAAATGGGAATGATTTGGCTAATAGTAAAATGACTAGGTAAGCTGACCAAAAATAAAGGCGGATGGAATTATCGAACATGAGGCACTTCGACAGTCAAGTCAAGCAATCGATTTAAAATTCCCATAGGTCTTGTTTCGTCCATGTAGCTGTTGAAGCGGTATTCAAGGTCTCTCAGTCACGTGGTGGAGTACAATGGGCGATATCTGAATAACTGATAGACCGTCACATCGACACAGCTGTCTGACCGTGTATCGACAGAAATAGAATATCCATACAGCCTGACCTAAGCGCCACTACCCAAGGAGACGACGAACTCCAACTTTGACAGTTTATCTAACAAAATTTCAACAATTTCCAAAGTTAGGTTTAACAAAACCTTATGGTAAAATATTCATGAAGAGAATAGCGTTCATGAATGGAAAATGTATGGGCGGCAGTGAACTGAAAACAATCGATTTTGGTAAGGTCGACGTAGTGATAACATAAAAATTGAATTTCAATCTATTTCCAAACGGTCTCCGTTTGGAATACTAAACAAATAAATAGCTATGTATGATATTCAATCGTAATAATTAAATATAAGCAATTACCTCCCTAGCATTGACTTTATTTACTACTAGCAGCGCCCCGCGGATTCACCCGCGCAAGTTTCGATCCCGTGGGAATACCGGGATAAAAACTATCTGTTGTCCTTCCCCGGGATGCAATCTATCTCTCTGCCAAATTTTATTGAAATCCGTTCAGTGTTTTAGGCGTGAAAAGGTAACATACAGATAGACAGACAGAGTTACTTTCGAATTTATAATATTATAGTATGGATAAATAAATGTATGAATAGGTAATATCAGTGCGAAACATCAAAGTAAGTACATAAAATGGGAGTACACAAAATAAATATATATTTACGTTTTATTTGAAATATCCTCGACGCGAAAATGTATGGTGGGATGCCCCACTTCACACGCTTCATCCCATGGGGAGAAGTTACCCACCAGAATGATAAATTGTAAAAATAAAATACCAATCCCGGTATAAATTTTTCCCGTGTAAAATAAATATGAGGATCTGGCATTTTGTCTATGAATCCGAACCATATAAATGGAGTTTTAGATATTGTAGAGGAATCGGTTCAACAGATTGTGTGTTAACATTTTTGCTGTACATTTTTTACGATGTGTTTTTGTAGTACCTGAAAATAGTTTTTGTGTGTAAATTAATAGTACATATTTTGTGAGTATGACTAGCAATTACACAACAATTAGATAACGGGATACCAACAGTTAAACCCATGTCAACGGAAGGTGATCTTCATTAAAATAAATGAGTATCTAACGCTCTCAAATTGCTATATTCCATTTCGGCGAAAAACGTGTATATATGAATGTCAGAAACAATTTAATCTGAAGATACGCATTAAATTAGGTATAATCGAAAGCAATGAAGATAATATATCGATAAGTTCGACAGCTATCAATAAAGTACCACACCTTAAATCGTTTAATATATGTATTTATTTATGATTATTGCTAGACCTGCCTAGATATAGTCGCTCTAGTTTTTAGACATGCTTCATTAAGGTGACAGAAAGCCTTAGAAGGCACACCTACCAGTCACTCTTTAAAGTCATCAAGCTTAATTAATTTTTACAAGGTCATTTGTAAATGCTTGGCTTTTATCATTAGACTCATCATCACGACTTCATTTATCATCCATTCGTACGCTCTGACCTACACCACTTGGAACATTAACAAACACAATAGCGTTTAAACTCGGCACCATTTCGAATAATAGAACTGGTAGTATTTTCCAATCCTCAACAGCAATATTCACGAACATACCAAGTAATAGATAGAGGTATAAGTATAACGCATTATGCTATCTTGGAGGGAATCTGGCAAAAGGGTCTCGGCGTCCGGTCCCCAGCGGCAGCGTCCTTACAATTGGCTTGAAAAACGATCCAGTTTTGCTCGCCATGCGAAATAATGGTCAGTGAGAGACTCGACACAAAGATTACTTTATAGATAAGGTCTTACAATATATTTGAAATTTTGAATACAATACGTGTTGAACGTAAGGAATGTGGGACGCGGAATGATAGTCATGAATTTATAACTGGCTAGCTTCTGCGGGCGTTAAATTTCTCTTTCCCCCGACCCATCTCGTCGCATCGTATTGCTTGCCCGCTATTATTTCATTTTCGCTTAGCGTTCTTTGTGGCTTGTTTTGTGTTTGCTCGGCTCCTAAGAGTCATAGCGTGGTGTTAAATAGTCTATATAGCCTTCCCCAAAAATTGGCTTATCAAATGCAAAAAATATTTTTCAAATCCGACTGGTGGTACGGACTGGTGGTGGTGGATGTAGCTATAATATTTGGGTAACCCGCTATCGGAAGTCATATATATCAATATTGATAATATTTCATTAGTGTCTCTAGGGTCATGTTTGGGTGGACAATGCATGTCGCTTAAACTATCCGATGCAGATGGTAAAGTTTTCCGTATCAACCGGATATGCTACGAGAATCCTAAACAACCAACTTTCCTCCTTTTTCTACGATGTCAATAATGATACACACAAAACGTTTACTTTGTTGTCGACCAAAGCAAAATAAGTAATCTTGTCTTTCATTTCACTTAAAATCATTATGACAATTAATTTTTTTTTAAAGACAGTTTTGATTCCGGCGAATTTCAGTAGTGGTCAGTACCCTAATTGCGTAACACACTATCAGTCACATTCTGAATCATTTTGAAGGATATCGCTAATCATTGCTTCATATGTTCGAAAATTTTGTCTGCTCAACAACGTAAGTAACGCAATGAATGTTGTTGAACTGTCAAAATGAAACCCATTGCTACTGATAGTGTGTTACGTAATTACGCCGCGGTTTTATGAAGAGTGAAAATCGGCATTTCGTATCGAATTAAGATTGAGATATTTTTCTTTCGTCCAAACGTCCGGTTTTATTGGCTTCATAAAAATTGTCTGAGAAATGATCTCACAAGTCTGAAGTGTTCAATGAAGAGGTCCGTCCATCTGGGTTGGATTTTATTGTGTAGCAATATTGTAAATTGCAATTCCAGTTTATTTCCAATGAAAGTTGGGTATCTTTAGGAGAAAGTCATACAACAAAACTACAGACTCATTGAATGTCGAAGAACAACTCATTAGCGAAAAGAACTTATTCTTAGACGAACACAGTAACGTGGGTGTTAAAAATGCCCCAGAAAATAAAATACATTCAGAGTCCAGTTGAAATGCCCCGACAGTTTCCACGACCAATTTGCGAAGGCAGTAAAATAGGTAAGTGTTGGCCAAATGGGATTAGCCGAGCGTCGAACCCGGGAACGGTGCGTAGCCAATAACCATACGTTTGGGAGTTACAACGGCTGCTAAATGCAGCGATATAGCCCTGTGTGGTCAGGAAGTTACCCGAATATAAAACCGCCATATTTATTGGTGATCAAAATCTCGTTTGCATAACGTCTATCGTCCTTTTGTATGGCTCTTTGTTCAGGGGAATCGTGTTCTATATTAGATACTTTGCTTTTATTTCTCTTTTTCAGCTGCACTTACTTTGTACTGGCCACCTTTGTGCTTTTTGTCAAAGACTAAAAAATACTCCAGAAATCTGAAAAGAGTATTTACATATCTCGGGGCTTTTAACAAAGACAAGTTATTTTCTGAAAGTGTCCTTTGTCGTAAAATATAGTGTCAGCTGTTTTATGCCTATATTCTGTCTGTATCATAAATAGAAAAAGCGATACACATAGTCTCGAGACAAAAAACTTAGCGAAATCACCGTAGATTACTATGCAGAAAGGTATTAAAGAGTATGATTGTTTGTATGGAAGCCTTTTATATTAAAGAAGGACCCGACCAACTCAACACGAGCTGCTCCTTAATAACATCTCCGACAATTAATTAATTTCCGACGCTAATCTTACTAATAGTAAAAAAAGTAACAAAGTGAAAGTAAGAACGAGATTGGGGATGAAGTAAATGACGCAAACACACACTCAGAACTTACATACTACCATTACACGGGAGATGTAAGTCCGAAAATATACTTATTATATTTAGACGACGGCTTAGCTTCCGCGATCCTTTCAGAACGAGCAATGCATTACGAACTCAGACACGATCGACTAAAGTCGATTTTTCTTTATCCGATTTAGAAAAAACTAGGGGATAATTCAGAACAATTTACAGTGGCACAAATAAAACACATGTGAGTTCTTAATTAGCTGTCACTTACTGATGCGAATATTGAGTATATTTTTGTATTTCAATCAATCATTGTGACGTAGAGCCTTTCTGCTAATGTAACGTTAGCAAAAAGGGTAAATTAGTTTAATCGAAGCTAACTAGCTAGTAGGGCTTGTGAAAGTACAGATGGTGGATGATTATGACGTCATTCAATAACGTGTTTCAAAAATGTTTTATATTCCCTTTCTTGAAATTGTATTTTATGAAAGTTGATTGCTATCGACCTTACATAAATCCTGTTATGTCCCTGGGATTTGGAATTTAAGGTAAAATAACAAGAACTCAGTCACCTTGAACCGTATCAAGATATTTTATTAAATAACCAATGAAAGACTTTCACGAAAACGTTTCCAAACTGCTTATATATCGTATCGCAACATCGCCGAAGCGAAAACGGAACAGTGACGTCATCGGGCGCGTCCCCACACGTTACTAAATCTGAAAGGTACACTGGAGGATACACGCATAAGCACAATATCATGCAAAGGGTTACGAAACGAAATTGCTTCCGCAGCGTTAGCTTTGATGAAATATCCTATTCGCACATGTTGAGATAATAAAATCTCCCAGACTCAGTATATTTGACGTGATAGCACGAACGTCTTCAGGACTCATTTCAACTGAAATTGCCACGACGAATAAAGGTGGTGAAATAAACATACGTAAATATTTGCAAGCCGATAATAATAACGAAAACTCTAAAAGATTTCTGCATAAAATTTTTGCGGTTTAATTATTTAAGTTGGGAACATAATTTCATATAGCTGTTTCTAGAATACTGAATCCTCATGAGGTTTAACAGAACATTACCTAGTCTAATCTTTGTAGTTAAAATGGTAGTGCTTGATCAAACGCAAGCCAGCGAACCGTAAGATAAGCTTCCTCTTAGATTGAACATTGAAGCACATAAACTTGCTCAAAGATAAGTTCTTTCATTGATGACAAAGGGATCTTGACCGGCTCTTAATATTTCGAAATGTGGACAAACATTACAAGCCATATTTGCCTTAAAGATGAAACCAGATTAATCTAATCAAAATTCAAACAGACATTACAAACACAATTGTGTATTGCAATTCATATTTGAATTAACCGAGGCAAGCCCCTCCCACGCGATTGCATAGAGATTACAGTTGTAATGAAGTATCAGAACTCAGATATTAGGGCGTTGATGACGTACATCAGTTACCTAACATGACCCGCGCGGGCGCACGTCCAAATACTAACAATTCATATGGAGATTTTACCTATTCTCGTCTGTTAATAACGGCAGATCTACAAGTGAATGCATCTGCTGATATGAGTTAAAATGTTTTAGCTTTTACTTGTATTATGAAGTGAGGGATTTCAAGCGTTAATGGTTCATTTGTTGGCACGATGACTGTAATGTATGTAATAAAAGGGAATGTGAGCTTGCTCAAGGTAATCTTTTCACAAGGTTTGAAAATATTTTAAAAGCTGGATTCGTTCCCTGCAATATTTATTTCAGCACGGGTGACGTTGCAGTCTGTAACTAGACTACTATATTGTTAGAAGGAGTCTTACGTTCAATACTGCGTAAGTAATCTGTTGTGTTTTTCCTTCAGTGAGCAACTTGACGCTGTTATAAGCTGTACTCTTTTCTTTTATTAATCTATTTTTTGCCTTGATATCATGACTAGAGCAAGGATCTCTCACTTTTGAAAAGACTATATTTACTGATTGTATTCTTTCCTTTACAAATACTACTGCCTACATTTGAATATTAGTGTTTATTACATCCCTGATCTGTCCTCTGATAATAGATGCTATCAAGATTCTCAAAGTCTCTGCTAATTCATCAAAAACTATTGAAAAACTTTTCCTAGCAATGCCAGACTACATTAAAGTTTTAACAGTATCAAACTTTTCAGTAATATCAGGAATGTGAGCAGTGTTCTTTATTTAGCTGTCTGGCTTGTGACGTCATAGTCATGACACGTGTATTCCAATAGTTATTGGTTGAGTAAACATGAATCTGGTCTCCAACGTCACCGACCGCATTGACGTCCGCGAGACGTCGTGCAACGTCGCGTCATCAGACATGGGTTTGGCTGAAACTATGCTAATCGTCACCAGATTTTCATTTCTGGCATCTAAAATGACATATCTTAAATATGTGATTTCTAACAGGGTTATATCGAGCCAAATATCAAAAATTTCAAATCTTCCATCTGATCTGCTAAAAGGCATATGTGTATTATCGTATATCTACAGTTCGATTTCGATGTCGGTATTAGCAGATAGGCTCTAGTGAGATAGGACCAATTTTGGGCAAAGTTCCAATTCTGCACTGAGAATTTATGTAACAGCCAAGACCTATATTTTTTCCGGTAAGAAATTCTTGTTACTAGGGGCAGCTTAGAACTTTCTAAAGATTCAGTTTGTGTCGAAAGACCTTTATCCGAACCGATCCGTGTGGTAACGATCCTAAGAATGCCACATTTCCGTCAGCTGACTCACACAATTCGGGAAAATAAACAGCTGATTTTATGTTACCTCCGCTCCTAGAATAAATAATCATGGAATTTTCTATTGCTCAATAAATCAAAAGGGCGATACGATGGCGAATTTGTATTTTTAAATTTCACGTGGACGGGGTGATTAGGTACTGTTGTTTACGAGTGTTCGCATACACTGTTAATATTTGATGGCAGCCATCATTCTTGATGTTGTGATAAATTGCCTGGTATCTCCATGTGTGCTTGTTAGTTGGGATGCGATCATGTTGCATACTTGTTCCGTCGTGATTATACAGGGTGATTGGAAGATGGGTGCAAAGCTTTAAGGCGAAGATAGTACAGGCAATTCAGAACCATTTAAGCCATGGTTGTCTTAGACGAAGTCTTACCACTTTTTTTTTACCAATTTCTTAAGATTTTTTTCGAAAATTCCCAAAGTTTTAACTAAACTACTTATTTATGGCCAAATTGAATGATAAACGAATTCATTTTTATTGTATTTAATTAAAGTAATGTGTAAGCAATCTAGCAAAACATGTTTTAGGCCTCTGTGTCGTTAGAATTTTTTTTTACAGACATTTAAAGTTCATAAAACATTTTAAAATTAATAAATATTTTTTGTAAACCTTATTTTAAAAAAAACGGAGCGTGCTTTTAATGTTCAAACCTTTTTGAAAACATGCTTGATAATCGCTTTTTATATTGAGGTAACATTTACGCGGATATCTTACAAATTATTGAAATTAGGACCTAAAAACCAATTTGAGGGAGAAATTTTAAATTTTTGGCAGACTAAATAAAACAACATTTGAATTTAATTTATTTATGTTTCATGTTCAAAATGTTGTCCGTGATTTCTAATACAAGCACGGCTCCGTCTTCTCACTTCTGTTGTTGTTATTTTCAACATCATCTTCAGCTTCATTGTTTCAAACTCTGAATTCATTCTCTCTGTCAGTTCTTCTCTCGTGTTTATTTCCACATTCGTATACACTAGCTCCTTGGCCCGGCCCCACACGAAAAAGTCCAGCAGGGTCAGATCTGGTGAGCGAGCGGGCCAAGGGATGAGTCCATCTCTGCCAATCCAGCTGTCAGGAAAACAATTATTAAGTGTTCCCTTACATTTAACATCCAATGCGTTGGACAGCCGTCTTGCTGAAAGATGACTGTACTGTCTCTTGCGAATATCGGGACACTGGTTTCCTCTATCAGCTCTGGTAAATCCACTTGTAGAAAGTGCAAATCATTTTCACCATTGAAAGTCTCCGGTAAGAAGTAGGGCCCAATCAACGTCCTGCAAATTACTCCAGCCCAAACATTGACAGAGAATTTCCTCTGAAACGACACCTGCTTCTTAAAATGTGGATTGTTGTCTTTGGCGGCCCATTCATGAAGGTTATGAAAGTTTGTAATGCCCTCCCTAGAAAATTTGAATTTGAAATCAATCTTGTGGACGGATGAAAGCAAATTTTCTAGGGAGGGCATTACAAATTTTCATAACCCACACAACACATGGCGAACACTTAAATAATTGCTTTCCTGACAGCTGGATTGGCAGAGATGGACCCATCCCTTGGCCCGCTCGCTCACTAGATCTGACCCCGCTGGACTTTCGTGTAGGGCCGGGCCAAGGAGCTGGTGTATACGAATGTTGAAATAAACACGAGAGAAGAACTGACAGAGAGAATGAATTCAGAGTTTGAAACAATGAAGCTGGAGATATGATGTTGAAAATAACAACAACAGAAGTGAGAAGACGGAGCCGTGCTTGTATTAGGAATCACGGACAACATTTTGACCATGAAACATAAATAAATTTAATTCAAATGTTGTTTTATTTAGACTGCCTAAAATTTAAAATTTCTCCCTTAAATTGGTTTTTAGGTTCTAATTTCAGTAATTTGTAAGATATCTGCGTAAATATTACCTCAAAAGAAAGAGCGATTATCAAGCATGTTTTCAAAAAGGTTTGAACAAAAAAAGCAGGCTCCGTTATTTTTAAAATAAGGTTTACAAAAAGTATTTATGAATTTGAAAATTTGTTATGAACTTTAAATATCTGTAAAAAAAATGTCTAACGACACAGAGGCCTAAAACATGTTTTGCTAGATTGCTTACACATTACTTTAATTAAATACAATAAAAATGAGTTCGTTTATCATTCAATTTGGCCATAAATAAATAGTTTAGTTAAAACTTTAGGAATTTTTGAAAAAAATCTTAATAAATTGGTAAAAAAAAAGTAGTAAGACTTCGTCTAAGACAACCATGGCTTAAATGTTTCTAAATTGTCTGTACTATCTTCGCCTTAAAGCTTTGCACCCATCTTCCAATCACCCTGTATAAAGTGATTAGTAGATATCTTATTGCATTTATTACAAGGACATGAAAAAAATGTTAAGCTCGTAGCTTGCCCATAGAATGCAATCTGGCATCCGGTGCTCCCAAAATCGCTCACTAACGAACGAAAAGATCGAAAAAAATTATATTTTCACAAGGACCACTTTCTACAAAGGACCAAACTACACTCGCTAACGAATTACCAATTGTTCCGTCGTTAACGTCACCAGCACGCGAGCGCCGAGTTCGTGTACTCGACCTAATTAACGTCACCGTAACTGTAATCGTCAGTGGCGGTGGCACCGGCCGCTGTTCGCCGTTTTGTTTTATGAATAGCACAGGGAGTTATATCAATAGTATTTTTACTAGTGTCAGTTTTGATGGGATCACGATATTTACTGGCTCTGTGGAGTCAACTGAGCCTTTTTTATTATTAGTATTTTTGAATATTAGACTTCTACTCTTACAAACTCTCAAATTTATTTTTTTCTACTGACAATATTGATGGGTATCTTGTATGTGACTGATTCTGAGGAGTTTTCTTTGACTATTCGTACCTATGCTATCGACATTTACTCTTTCGACTTCTCGTTTCCTTGTACTTGCATTTTATCTTTTACTACACTTCACTCTCAACATTAATATTGTTCTATTATATTCCTTATAGTAATCGAATTGTTCTTGCATCAATCTGATGTCGACAATAAATCTTAAACCGAGCTTAAAGCCTGTCGTGATGCAATTCTTACAGCACTTTTTTGGACGGTATTGAAGAACCAGTTCTTTTAATAAGGCGAAGCAGGTTTCCTTATGTGTCTTCAAGGAACAATGGGTTGCCATGTCAGTGTTTAACTTTTTTCGTTTCCTAATTGGATAAAACATTACCATGAAGTGCCTCATGTAGTCTCGATACCCTTCATTACACTCTTGTAACGGTTGAGTAGGTGATTTAATCAAGCATGTCGTGCTTATGAACTGCGATTTGTGTTCACAGTAATAGCCAATTCTTGCCATGTGAGATCATGACTACTTAGATTACTACGGATAGGCTACGCGTTTACGTTTACGCTAACGCGTACGCAAGAGATCATAGAAGGGGAGTGTCGAACATTTTGGTTCGGTAATTCGATTATCGTAAAGTGTATTTAATTACCATTTTATCATATTAACCTCTTTCGAGGTTTTCGCTGAAAAAAAATATAATTTTCTGAAACACAAGTATAAAAGAAAAGGTAACATATTACCAGCTGAAATATGAAGGTCTTTGCAAAAATTACACAGAAAATTCTTTTGATATATATGAAAAGTTTGATTTATTTTTAGCTCAGCACGAAAATAAAGAGAAATATTTCCTTGTAAGAATAAGAAACTGAAATGGTAACATAAATAGAAACACATGCGAAAATAACCGTGTGTTATTACAATTACAGCTCCTGTCAAAATCGAAGAAGTGTAATTAGGCAAGCACCTGCGAATCTGGCACTCAATGTACTAAAAACATTTCCTTCTGGTGCTCTAAAACAATTTCACCCTTATCGCCTTAATGTTAAGCTCGATATAGATCTAGCTAAAGTACATAAGTAGAATTATTTCCTCGTATTCATAGTATATGAACGGTTAGAAACAGAAGCTCAGAGTAGCAAAACAGTAATTGAAATTGGCAGAGGTTGTTGGGTTGCTAAATAAATTATTTAATAATAGTTTGAATAATGTAAGCTATGATCACAAGTTAATTATGCAGGGTGTGAGAAGATGAAGTTTCTGTATACCTGTTAGTTTCTAAGAGGCTCAAATCCAGGGAAACTTTGGGAAAACCAAGTGACAGGCCAGGAATGGCCGAATCTGTGAACTGTTTGCTCCCTCTAGACCATAGGTTCTCAACGTGGGCGATAACATCCCCTCGCGGGCGTTTGAGACTTTCAGCGGGCAGTAGAAAACCCAGAGAAAATTATATATCTTATCTTACAACTTTATAATATTATACGTTTAAATTTAAATATAATCGAGGCAGTAGCTGTTTCAGATTCGCGACAGATGGTAAGTAGAAAAATTGGGGGCTCTAGACATAAAAGGCGAATAGTAATCAATATTCCTTATCTTCAATGTCTTGAGTAACCTATTTCCCCTTGAACCTGAGTTTAAAGACCTCATTGACAAATGTAGATTTATTATAATTATCTTGAACTTGAAAAGTGTCGATAGCTCCTAATTATGCGACTGTTGTTGAATAAACAACAGCGTCCAAACTCGCTTCGACGATCGATCCAACCAAAACGGCTTAGGTCTGGAAATAGACTGATCGGCGGCTGGGACATCACAGAATTTACAGTTTGAATATGTACTATTTTGCGACCCTATAGAGATTTCATTCTATTTTAGGAAGAACGCATATTTCATTCAAAACTGACATAATATTTACGATTGTATATGTTAGCGGTACCAAAAGTTATGGTTGTTGTAAAAAATTCAAACACATAATTCTCATTTCACCGCCACAACCAAAGCGTAAACTAATTAATTTCCATACTAATCTTGCGTTATATTGCGAGGGGCCCGTGGCTAAATAATAACAGCCGTACAGGTCGATCGATCAGGTAAAGTTACGCTTGCTCCGGTTGGTCTGTGGATGGGTGACCATCTTTACATACCGTGACCCCTCCGTGCCTCGGAAAGCACGTTAAGCCTTTGGTTCCGGCTGTCATTCGTGGATCTTTGATAGTCGTTACAGGTAGTCAGAAGCCCTAAAGTATGACAACTAGTCTTACCAAGGGGTATCGTATTACCCAGTAACTGGGTTGTGGAGGTCAGATAGGCAGTCGCTCCATGTAAAATACTGGTATTCAGCTGCATCCGGTTAGACTGGAAGCTGACCCCAACATATAGTTGGGAAAAGACTAGGCAGATGAAGACTAATCTTGCGTTATATGCAAGTCACATTGACCCAGAAATTGTCATAAAATCCATCATAGTACACGAAACTGGACGAAAAAACTCATTACATTTTTATAGGGGCCGATAGAAGGGGAATGCCAATGACAAACTGTCGGTGAACCCCATCAAAGGGCTGTGTGACATTGCTGAGTGACTGCTAGTCAACGCTCATCAAAATTCATGGAGTCACCAGTGTATATATATGCGTCATGTTTTTATGAACGACTACTAACTGTAGGCACGTCAATTTGCCTTGTGGTTAGAATTTTACGTTAGTGAGATTTTTCTTTTTAGTGGCGAACTCTGGATATTGGCCTCACCATGGTTTTACTTGGACGATAAGCACCAGATTCCGAAATGATGTAAAGAGACAGGTCTTTTATAGATAAAATTGTTTGACGAATTCGCATTGACAAAAATTGTATGGGCTCAACTTTAGAAATTCTACTAAAAATATACAAGCGACAAGTAAAACTCATAAGCAGTCATTAGTCAGAAATGTAAACAAAAATATGGAATAATGTTTAACTCATCTGTTTAACATTGAACATATAAATGCATGAACACAAGAAACTGTTTAATGTTCCTAACACGACCTCTAGTCTTATACCTACAGGTCACAGACCATAAGTACACAGTGTCATTAGCAAAGGAATAAATAATATTTTAGCATTTATGAGAAAGATGGCAAGATATGGAAATGGTCTTTAAGGAATGCTAATGCGTGTGATATGGGTTCTTGCATATACGAAGTATACATACATATGTGACCTTCAACCTTGAACTAAAGACAGAGTAAACGTGTTCAAATCGCACATTTCCGATATCGATTTTCATGTGGAATTGCTCGCCCTTTTCTTAGCTGACATTCGGTGAAAGATGAAAGCAAAAAATACCGATTTGAAATCGATATACCTGACATTCAGCAAGGCTTTTCAAGAAATCACTTTTTACACTTTTTCGTCTTTTCCAAACCCTCCTCACAGGCATCTGATAATCCTACTTTCCAAACCCCGAATTTTGGGTAGTTAAATAAGGACTTGATCTATGCAAAGGTTGTTAAGAATAATGTTATCCGTTTAGCCCCTCTCCCAAGACAGCAGAAAAATTACGTGGGGAAACAACGCTATCTAACATCCAACGAAATAACTAAATACTATTATAAATTATTTTTTTTTATTAAAGAACGCGCAAACTAGGCGTTCCGGTTTATAGAGGAGTCATAAGTGGATTTTAAAGAGAATATAGTGCATATCATGGAAATATATACTGTGATTGTTGACCATGACGTTACTACTGAGATACTATTTTGATAATTATGATATTACAGTTATTGGTGAAACAAATTAAAAAGTCGATGCTGATTTGATCATCAACGTAGATAACGAGAATTCGAGTAATGCACTTCATGTTATACAAATGGACAAGTAATAATAATGTATCATAGCAGAAGTCTATAAATATTCCTCCATTCGAAACAAACTATTGTTGAAGCAAATCGATCACGACCCTGAACAAAAAGGGATCGAAGATTAGAAAACATTAGGCACAACCATTTGTCTGCCTCAATGAGATTACCCGGAGGATTACAAAAGGAATAGCGATCGCTGAACAAGTAGAGGTCACAACTAAATCGCGATTACTACGCCGGGTTCCGCATAGTACGCCGGTAATGTACGCGAGTAATACAATTTGTTACGTAATGCCAGTAACAGTTATGGAAACAATCTGCTGATTGCTTACTGCAGTACATACGTAACGTTGTGAGTGTTATTGCTCTATTTTCGGTATGTAATACCGTACTATAATTAGTTGCGAGGCAACGTCGATGCTACGTTTTATAAATACAAACGATTGTGCAATCAACGATGAGTAACTGTCTATTGTGATGAAGAAAAATGACAGTTTCAGGAATTGAACGTGGTCGTGTCGTGATTCTCCGGCAGTGACCTCGCGATAGCTTTCGATAGCATGAACCGTCTGTTTCGGACGCTCCCGACCTATTTCAGTCCGCCGGCCAACGGAGCTACACGCTGAAACAATGAAGTGAGTGCGCACGAAAGGGACGCGCTTACGTGCCGGGTACGAGACGGAGCGGGATGCGAACACCGCCCGTAGTCACAGCGCGAACACGCTTAGTACCCGCTGCGTTCTATTTCTGATCGTCGCAAAACATGTCTCGGAATTCGTTTCTATGTGTCTGGGAACATCAGAAATCATGTGACTTATGATCCACGAGCTAAAAACGTGAGGATTAAGGTGGGATGTGGAGCAGTTCAGTGTTAATGGTAACGTAGGGTCGCATCCGCTAATTGTCCTACACCCGGTTTTACAATTACAGCTTAATGTCAACTATGACGTGTTCTCGCACTATAAAAGCATTCAGCTCGTTTGGTATTGCTATTAAGCGATATGAAATGACACAAGATAATGAATTCAGGGCTATTACCTTGGTGACAACAGGTCGTTATGCAACTGTAGTTAAAATTATTGCCGTTTGCCAAATTGAATGTAAACATATCGATCGTTTACTCATAGTGGAAAGTTTCACAATGGAAATAAAAACGTGAATAGCAATAGTATTGATTTTGCTTCCGTGCTGATAGAGAACGAACTTAAAAGGATTCGATTCAGTAATGTAACGCTGTAACATGTCGGGAAAGTCGTTATTGATACGGCAGGCATTCCTATCTAGTGCGGGGAATGGCGTCAAAAATATCTCGATTGTTTCGTGTTGCTGTACCTACTACATTAACCTGCAACAGCTGTAAATAAAATGATGTAGCACCTTAATAACGAGCTTGTGTAACGTGTGGTGAGGAACATTTTGGTTATTTGTTTTAGGAGGTAAGCCGCTCGTCCGTCTTTCGTTAATCTAAGGTTTATTTTAATCTCAGCATTAATAATATGTACGAAAATACCTGCTAGCGTTCAATCATAAACCGTTTGTACCTGGTTTGTTTCTGTTACGCACGAATTTAGAGTTTCGTTTTAGGTATACAGTTTACGGTTTATGTTTCCGTTAGCTCAGTTGTTGCCTAATGGATGTGTGCGTGTTCCATCGCGAGTACTTCATCATCGTGTGTGCAGGATTCCAGAGTTAACACAAGAATTCATAATTTAAAACTGTGCAGCGTCAAGCGTGCCACAACAGCCGCCTTGTGGTACACCAAAAAAATAATAACGTGGTATCATAATGGGATTATCCACTGAAAGCTACTAACCGTAAATCATCAGCTCGTAAAGCAATAAGTTCTGATAAGATATCGCTGGAAAAGTCCGAAAGTGTCGCTAACATATTCAGGCAGGGAAAAAGATCACCATTTATGTTTATGTAGTCGACGGAAAATGTAAAGACATTGCTACATAAGGAGCGGAAGTAGTCGTATTCCTGTTCCTAGTGGCGGGCGCGGTCCGGGGGGTGAAGACGGTCGGGATCGAGGGGGTGCGGGTGACGTCATCATGGAAATTGATTCGGAGGCGAAAAACGGGGCCGCAACAAAGGCGCCGCGTCCGTCGACTAGACATAAATTAGTGGTTTATTTGTTAAGTCGCACTGAGACCGTCTTTTATTCTACGTAATGGCTGTGGATGTACACGAGCATCGCTTATCATGTTACTATTTAGGCTAATGCCTTCGAGCAGATCAATACCGGCGACCTTGGTACTGAGACGAGGACAAAATAAAACTCCGGATTGAGTTACCGAAAATTGTGTTAATAAACATTAGGGCGAATTAAGTAATTCTAGTTTTCGTGACGAATACAAAATTTAGGTTGTGGTCCTAGTTTAACATAGCGGACGTGGTGATAAAGCCAATTAGCCTTCGTTGTGTAAAATAATGTAAAGGGAGGTCAACGCTCAGCCCACAGTACATGTGAAAATTACATATACTAAAATATCCCGTGAAGTGAAACGTCCTATAAATAGAGTTCCAAATGTTATTGGAAATATAAAAATACTGTTCATCTATTTCTTTAAAGTTTACAAGAATGAATCGTACTGTTTGTAGAGAAAACAAACGGTGTTCTTGCACTTCTGAAAGCTTTGATTTACAGTATTTTGAACAAAAATGTAATGGCAGTAACAATGCTGGCTTACTTTTATTTCTCATCCATCATTAAGGTTTCATGAAGTAATTTCCGTGTTCATATGTTTGAACCTAGACAATACTTCATATATGATAAGGTTTTGACTTAATACTTCATGCATAAAGTATGAATAATACAAATGTATATGTACCTACCTACATAATTTAATAGAAAGCGAAATTTTAAATAATTAATCTAGTCCAATAGGTATTGATGAATTACTCTCCTTGATTAAAACTACGAGTATTCCTGGCAACAATCATGATTAATAAAACTTTAAAAATAAATCAAAAGCTGTTCCAATAAACCCAGAAATAGCGGCAGTAATATTGTTAATTGAAACGGCATCACCAATCAAAAATTCACCGGCAATTCCCGATATTCCATACAAAATTAGCGCTGCAATCGTTACACGGCATAATTGAACATTCTCATACATTATTGCTTTAATTACTGTTGTCACCGCAACTAGTGTGTTCCTCGAAATTGATATAAGTAATAATATAATGCTATAGTCTTTCTACAAACAATCTGGGATTGAGTCGTATTAGCATATAATAGTGTCCAATGCACACACTGGTGAACACAATATGTCATGTATTTTAATGTGAATTATCAGACGGATTGCAACTTGAACATGCAAAGCGTCGACAATTACAATTTTATTAGCTGAATATGTAATTTCATCAATTTAGATTGTATGACGCCTGAATTTGCTTCCAAGACCGGTATATAAGACAGACATTCAGGAATTTAAAATGATCGCCCAAGAAGATACAGGCACGAATGCATTTGTGCGAGGCCCAAGGGAACACAATGGATGAATTGTACTTATCTGACAACCATAATGATCATTAAAGTAGAAGCAAACACATTTGAGATCATTGTCCAGAGATTCGGAATAAAATAGGATACTGCACAGCATATATAAAAGAAGAGACTAAATATGAATCTGTCATAGTAGCAATGACTACTAAATTGGTCATAATCTGAATAATTGTAAAGCTGAATCACAAGAAGCTAGATGAAGACCATAGTATAAGTTCTCAGTATAACTTGATTTCTTGTGACTTGTGAGGTAATCTGTTTTACTACACACGTATTAGTCACAGTATTACTAACACTGCATGTTGAACTTATATATATCGATACGGTATTAAAAGAGAAAATTTATTAGTCGATACTTTATGTTTGCCAATTTATTCTAAAAGAAAAAGTTCAAGCACCTCCACCAGAGAAACAACAGCGACTGCTTTCTCTCTGGCTTTAATAATAATCATCACTCTTTCATGAATCTGATTTCTTTACTAACAAAAATAAATATCCTGCAAAGTTGCTGTTGCTATCTGAATCTAATTATTATGTTTTTCTAAAAAGGACATGTCAAATGCCTTCGTGTTTATTACCAAGGCAGTCGTGTTTGATGTCATAGATATTTTTATTTTGTACAAAGACAATGGCGCCAATTTCATCGACAGTCTCATTGGATGACATCAAACATACGTCATTATCGTATTCTGGTCAGGTAGTCTGTTTTGTGTGACTATGTGATTCTTCAAGTTAAGAAGGTCTGTTATAATAGTTTCTAGTTCCACGGTTTCCAAATATTTTATGTGTATGAATATGAATGTTCCATTTAGTTGCATGTGGGTTGTGGAGATCAGTTCCTGGGCGACACGATACCCCTTGGAAGGACTAGTTATCTGGTTGAATTCTAACTCTGTGTAATGAATTCTATCTCTGTCTGTCTTGAACTTTGGTCATTAAACACTTGGTTG
Organism: Oligia fasciuncula; assembly: GCA_963082905.1. NCBI lineage: Eukaryota > Metazoa > Arthropoda > Insecta > Lepidoptera > Noctuidae > Oligia > Oligia fasciuncula. Next base: position 9,753,141 of record OY720411.1, read on the forward strand.
ACTAAGTTAACCTACTTGTCGTGAAGACTAATGGGTGAATCGCAATAAAACAATGGGACAACGTTAATCACTTCGCATCTTATGACATCATCACACGTCATTAAAGTATTCCGGTCACAGCGGTGACTATGGCCTCAAGTAATGACGGCATAGCTGTTTTGTCTTGTATAATGTCATGGACTGTAACTTCCTATTTATAGTCTGATAATATGCCACATTATGCCTTTTAGTCGTTCTTTAAAAGCAAAACAATTGTTAAGAGATTGATGAAAACCTGCAATATTTATCTACGTATCAATTTTCGAAATTCATCACGAGTTCACGACACCGTCAGCAACACAGAAAGAAAATAATAAGTTTTCTGATAAAAATTTGAGCCTGCCATATAAGATTTCAATGACGTTCATATCATAAAGACACCACCTTAAAAAGATGAAGAGCAGTTTTTGGACACTCATAGCCATTTACTTAAAACCAGATCAAAGCCTTTAAAGGGAGTTGAAATGAATATGTTAATAAAATGTTGACTGGATCATGTAAGTTATAAAATTATCTAGTCAACTGTATGTAACTCATTGATGACGTGCGAACTATTTGTGGCATGGCGTTAAGCATTTCCGTCAACTTACGTCATAATCATTATAATGTGACTATTGTTAACATGATATTTTACTTCGCATTGTTAAAGATTTTTTGTTGTGTGAAGTAAAAATTGTGTTTGATCATTGAAAAAGATTTAGATGAGACAGCGTATCAAAAAAGTAATTACGTTATTCTTGCCAATATACTGGAAAATCCAGAGGAAGAAACAGGAGAGATATTATAAAAGATTGCTGTCCTCTTTGAAAAAAAAACGTACCTAAACGGTTTACTGAATATTTCTAAAAGAACAGCAGTTATATCAAAAGTGGTGTTAACCGCAGTTGGCCTTTACAGAGCTAAGGGCGCGCTTAGAGCGTTCAGTCGAGCAAAAGGGTGCAACTGGCTCATGGACACCTCAAGGTATGAACCTCGATGAGAGTGGTGGAGGGAAGGTTTGGAGAGTATTACGTCATCCATTTTAAGATAAAGGTGCAGTTTTAGATGGCATTGATGAATTAAAGGAGATAAGAGTATTTAGTGGAACATTTTGGGAAGTTGGACTGTACATTGATAAAAAGAATATACTTATGTTAGAAAAGGAACTCTAAAACAACATCACAACAACAACATCAGTTAGTAAAAAGGAAATAGAAGAAAAGTGAAACAATTTACATCACACCACAAATGAAGGTGTGAATTTATTCAAGTTAAGTGGTGCATTAGCAAACTTTTTGTACAAGATCCTTGCACCTAACAAGTCTATTATCGTTTCAACACAGTGTTACTTTCAAGAACTGTTACACAAATTAGTTTAGTCGGCTTTCGGTACGAGTAGCGTAAACAATTCGTGTGCACGCGATCCAGGGTGCAATAACCACCAGCTTGCATTATAAATACTATTTACCGAATACCATACTGTTTAAGTCAATAACATAGCCTTAAAAATTGATTTGGTATACAACTGGTAGTTGTCAAAAGGCAAATGTCTGTCTGCTTATCAATCAACAATGAATGACAAACATTTACTTTCCTTTCTTGTAACAGATATGCAATTCTACTTTGAGTGACGATTATTTGAACTCCATTTTGAATACACGCGAACGAAATTACGACCGGCAGAAAGTCAAATTGTGGGTTCAATTACAAAGAGAAATGGGGGGAAAATTCACCTTTTTGTTTTAAATAAATTCCCCATTTTATTTGCAACCCTCTAGCATTAAAAATACGATCCTAATCTTGATATGACTCAGGCAGCTGAAATGGTCACTTAGCAATGCAAAGTGAGGTATCAAGTCGCAGCGGGTCTTAAACAATATTATGAATGATATCATTTCTAATTTTAACATGTTCTCTATGCATTACACTCGACCTGTTTCGTACAAATCATTTTAATAGACCTTGGCTGGCTTTATCGATGTTGCTTTATGGACTAATATACTTTTCACAATTTGTTAGTATTGATCAATGTAGCTTTTTTCCCTTCTACTTCCTTTAAGAAGCCTTCTTGGGGACAAGAAGGCTTCTGACTGGGAAGTCATGACGTGCTTTTTCTGTTTTATGGTCGTGATTTCAGATCTATTTTGTTTTTATTTCTCTTTATTATTCGAGTTAGTTACCTTTTTGTTTGCACGTGTTTCTCTGACAACAAACCTATTTTCCTTTCTTCTTTCTTTATTTTGAGTTTTTATATCTTATGAATTTAAGACTTCATCGTTATTTCCACACGTCCAATATACACGATCAAATGATTGACTTCGCCGGATCTCAGTCTAAATATTAGTACATTCTTCTTCTAAACAAAGTGTTGTTGCAAGGTTAAGCTGAATTATTAAACCTTTAACAAACCACCTAAAGAAAAGCACATGTATTCGTTTAACCCTGAAAAAAATTAATGCCCATAATTAATGGTGGAGCCGCGACCTTGACTACGATTACGGATTTTTCTATACGTACCAATATTCTTATGGTACTTTTCACCAAGTTCAATATTGAAATCGATTAGGAAGGCAATATGTGTTGAAAGCTGTAAAACAAAGGGGAGTAGGTTCATGAGATCGACGTGACCGAGCATCATTTGTACGAGCTGTCAAACGCAGACATATGAGGGTAGGCTCGAGAGCATCGGTATGACGTCATAGGATCGCAGCCCGCCCCGCCCCACTCCACAGCTGGCCTCCGATCGAGATGCACGTTTGATGAGTGAATTGTTCTGCTACAATCGGAATATTAATCTGGACGTTATACAGGGTGATTGGAAGATGGGTGCAAAGCTTTAAGGCGAAGATAGTACAGACAATTTAGAACTATTTAAGCCATGGTTGTCTTAGACGAAGTCTTACTACTTTTTTTTTACCAATTTCTTAAGATTTTTTTCAAAAATTCCTAAAGTTTTAACTAAACTATTTATTTATGGCCAAATTGAATGATAAACGAATTCATTTTTATTCTATTTAATTAAAGTAATGTGTAAGCAATCTAGCAAAACATGTTTTAGGCCTCTGTGTCGTTAGACATTTTTTTTACAGATATTTAAAGTTCATAACAAATTTTAAAATTTATAAATACTTTTTGTAAACCTTATTTTAAAAATCACGGAGCGTGCTTTTTTTGTTCAAACCTTTTTGAAAACATGCTTGATAATCGCTCTTTCTTTTGAGGTAACATTTACGCAGATATCTTACAAATTATTGAAATTAGGACCTAAAACCCAATTTAAGGGAGAAATTTTAAATTTTAGGCAGTCTAATTAAACAACATTTGAATTAAATTTATTTATGTTTCATGGTCAAAATGTTGTCCGTGATTCCTAATACAAGCACGGCTCCGTCTTCTCACTTCTATTGTTGTTATTTTCAACATCATATCTCCAGCTTCATTGTTTCAAACTCTGAATTCATTCTCTCTGTCAGTTCTTCTCTCGTGTTTATTTCAACATTCGTATACACCAGCTCCTTGGCCCGGCCCCACACGAAAAAGTCCAGCAGGGTCAGATCTGGTGAGCGAGCGGGCCAAGGGATGGATCCATCTCATCCATATCCAGCTGTCAGGAAAGCAATTATTTAAATGTTCCCCATGTGTTGTGTGGGTTATGAAAGTTTGTAATGCCCTAGAAAATTTGCTTTCATCCGTCCACAAGATTGATTTCAAATTAAAGTTTTCTAGGGAGGGCATTAAAAACTTTCATAACCTTCATGAATGGGCCGCCAAAGACAACAATCCACATTTTAAGAAGCAGGTGTCGTTTCAGAGGAAATTCTGGAGGCTGGAGTAATTTGCAGGACGTTGATTGGGCCCCACTTCTTACCGGAGACTTTCAATGGTGAAAATGATTTGCACTTTCTACAAGTGGATTTACCAGAGCTGATAGAGGAAACCGGTGTCCCGATATTCGCAAGAGACAGTACAGTCATCTTTCAGCAAGACGGCTGTCCAACGCATTGGATGTTAAATGTAAGGGAACACTTAAATAATTGTTTTCCTGACAGCTGGATTGGCAGAGATGGACCCATCCCTTGGCCCGCTCGCTCACCAGATCTGGCCCTGCTGGACTTTTTCGTGTGGGGCCGGGCCAAGGAGCTAGTGTATACGAATGTTGAAATAAACACGAGAGAAGAACTGATAGAGAGAATGAATTCAGAGTTTGAAACAATGAAGCTGGAGATGATGTTGAAAATAACAACAACAGAAGTGAGAAGACGGAGCCGTGCTTGTATTAGGAATCACGGACAACATTTTGACCATGAAACGTAAATAAATTTAATTCAAATGTTGTTTTATTTAGACTGCCTAAAATTTAAAATTTCTCCCTTAAATTGGTTTTTAGGTCCTAATTTCAATAATTTGTAAGATATCTGCGTAAATGTTACCTCAAAAGAAAGAGCGATTATCAAGCATGTTTTCAAAAAGGTTTGAACAAAAAAAGCACGCTCCGTGATTTTTAAAATAAGGTTTACAAAAAGTATTTATAAATTTTAAAATTTGTTATGAACTTTAAATATCTGTAAAAAAAATGTCTAACGACACAGAGGCCTAAAACATGTTTTGCTAGATTGCTTACACATTACTTTAATTAAATACAATAAAAATGAATTCGTTTATCATTCAATTTGGCCATAAATAAATAGTTTAGTTAAAACTTTGGGAATTTTCGAAAAAAATCTTAAGAAATTGGTAAAAAAAAAGTGGTAAGACTTCGTCTAAGACAACCATGGCTTAAATGGTTCTGAATTGCCTGTACTATCATCGCCTTAAAGCTTTGCACCCATCTTCCAATCACCCTGTATATGAAGTCGAGATGTTTAGTACGTCGTTAGGATAACACGATTTGACCTGAGTATAATTGAAATGTGTCCGTATTTTATACTTGTAATGTAGGTGTATGAGTTAACATTCTAGTCGTTTTCCTTAATAGGAAGAGCGTGATCAGAATTTTACCTAGGTGCTAAAATTACCATTAAGTGTATTATTGTTTTAAGCAGTCTTCCTTATTACTCAACGGATTACCTATTCATCAAAGAGATTAGTAACAGAGTATCCTTCTACTCCATAACCCTTCTCATCGACGTCACCCAGCCGCGAATAGCCGCACTGCATCGACCCTCGATTACATCTAATGCGATTTGTGTGTGTTACCTTGCTATCTGATCCGAACTAGTTTAGACAAGTTGTTCTGAGCAGGAAAATGGGGCTAAACAGAATCAAACATTCACATAACGGTTACTTTATGAACCGTTTTTAAAGTTTGTAACAAAATCCTCGAAAGAATCGAAGTTCAGGCTAGTTTATAGTTTGCTCAGAGAGAAAATGGTGTTCGTTAGTTTCTGAAGTTATAAAACTCTGTAGATTAATTACGAAGGAGAGTTGCTAGAAAAAAATATTTAGTCCGGGAATTTAAAAGTTGTGCATGGAAGTGGCCGCTGCAACAACCTTAATTAAGAAGGTTCTAGGAAATAGTCCATTGTAATAAGATTCTTAGTTGTAGACGAAAATGAAAATAATAATGAGAATGGAGACTTTATTGTAGAGAGGACCTCATTCCTCATTTAAAGACATGGAAAAACCAGCAGATTTTTACTGAGCTGATTAACAAAAAATGCTTGCATTAAGTTTAGTTTTTAGAATCTATACTAATAATAAAGCTGAAGAGTTTGTTTTTTTGAACGCGCTAATCTCTGGAACTACCAGTCGGATTCGAAAAATTCTTGTTGCATTTGATAGCTCAATTCTTGAGGAAGGTTTAACATCACGCTAGGAACCTCTAGGAGCTGAGCAAAGAGCAGGAAAGTCAGAAATAACGCTAAGCGAAAACGAAGTAATAGCGCGGGCAGGCGAACGGTCGGGGGAATGGATTTTTTTACGTGGACGAAATCGCAGGCAGAAGCTAGTATGTTTATAAATCATCAACATCAATAATGGCAAAACCATTTGATTTAGCAAGTCCTCGGAAATGCAATAAATCTCTAGATATTACTACACTACCTAGGTGTACTAAGATTAAATTTCATTCATCCGTACTGATGCTTATTTCAATTGTAGTACAAGGTTCGCATAATTCAAGCCGTGACGGCATCCAACTGAATTTATTAATGCAAAAGATACGCGTGTTGGCTGCCAATGTTTGCCGGTGTATGGACAAACGTTTGGATTCATCGAAGCTTGATTCCTTAAAGCCCGCGCAGAGTGGCCAAGCGTTACTTGGTCAAGTCCTGTGACTATATCTGTAATATTTTCCTTTACTGTTTCACTAACTAAACCATCATTTGCCCCATCATGTAAGAGAGGAATCGAAGCTTTTTCTTTCTATTGTCTAACCGCTTCAGTGACTCAGAATGTTCCACAAACATTTGTCTCATTAAAGCTTGGAGCACGTTGGCATATGGGCACTGCAGTTAATTTGCACATTCCGGTAGCCCTTCGCATTTCGGAGAACCGCCGGCGATTCAAGCTTCGTTACACGAATAAATATTGGTGCGGTGAATTGCATTAGAGCTGAGTAACGGCCAATATGGCGACAAGATTCCTGATTGCAGAAAATGTCTAGGTATGGGATTTTGAGTATTTTCAAAGAAATTTTATTCTTCCATTATTATTTAGTAGGACTCGTCAATGATAGCGTGCCTTGTATCACAAATACTTTAATTGACAGACTCGCCCGAATTTTCTTGAATAATTAAAGCTCTAATTAAGCATGTATATTATTCTTCATAATATGAAGATTAATAGGCGCACCTACTGTACCATCCAATCACAGTACTAACGTATTACGTACGAAAGGTCGCGCCAGGATAATGGGTTCCGTACCGTTCCCATCTAATTTATTCGCTCGGGACGATTTGTGGATCCCTAAATTGGTAGCTTAGGGTGTACCATGAATTATTCAAGTATTTACACGTATCCTGCCTGACCGATGCTTGGAAAATATATTTGAGTTTACGACATTGTAAAGTTAAAGAGGTTTGGTTAAAAGAAAGTTGGGACGACCGTATAAGACATGCCTTTGTTTTATTCAGGAAGTGGTTCTGAATCAGATATGACGACCGTCTGAAAACGCGCGTGGAATATTGAAAGCTCTGCTGCAAATGAGGGTTGGGAAAAACTGGTTGTAACCACAAATGGGAAACTCGTACAAAGATCGTGTTAATGGAATTTCATTACTGAAAATGAGTAATTGCCGGCCGATTTGTTTCAATCAATTAATTAGCAGTCAATGCCACGAATTATAATCCTTACATTGCAGTAAATTTTCTTTTCAATCCAGGATCGATTTAACAAACAACAGTGTTATTACAACTTTGGCATTGATCCACGCGATAATTTTCTAATATTTTAGTTTTCCATTTTGAACTTTAGTTAATAAGCCTATAATAATGTTCCCACTGCTGAGACACAGGCCTCCTCTCCTTGAGAGCCGTGATCCACCACACGGGCCCAGTGCGGGTTGGTAGATGTCATGTCTTTGAATTTTTGGTTCTAGGACATGTTTCCTTCACTGTTTTCAGAGCATATACTGACTGGGTTTAAAGTTTCGAACCTACAACTCCTAGGTAAGTCGCGGCCGTTGCCTGACCACTGGTCCACCACTGCTCTTTTTCAGTTTCAACTTAAAGCCTTATAATCTAGTGTACGTATAAGATGAGTAATAATCGTTTTAAGTCTGGATAAAGATGTTATTCCACTAGAAGCAAGGAGGATCATTTTTCGCTAGCATTCATTGGCTGAACAGTTGACAGGGTCGATCCATCAGAGGCAAAGTATTACGCTCTTAAATGGCAAGTGAAAAACAACTTTATATTTAAAGCGGTAAGATGCAAAATTGCCCGTAGTTAACGATCCTCGAATTTCTTGGAATACCACGGTCTAAAGAGGTTGCCGTGGGTTCAGCCTGTTTGATATCATAATAACAAAACCTTTGGAACAAAGGTGAATTCATAGGTTCGGCGTGAATTCAAATTTTTATATTATCATGTTTTTTGCGAAAACGAATACTGTTGCTCCGTGGGGCGGGTAAACCTTTTTTTATTAAACTCATTCCAAATATTCGGCTATAAACGTGAGGATTCCTGAAATCTACGAGCGGCGCTTTTTGAACGTGAATGTTTCAGGTATTCACTCACCTATATTCCACACAACACAAGTATTTCCAAGTCATCATCTGCCTAGCCTTTTCTCCAACTATGTTGGTGTCGGCTTCCAGTCTAACCGGATGCAGCTGAATACCAGTATTTTACATGGAGCGACTCCCTATCTGACCTCCACAACTCAGTTACTGGGTAATACGATACCCGTTGGTAAGACTGGTTTTCAGACTTTCGGGCTTCTGACTACCCGTATCGACTGTCAAAGATCCACGAATGACAGCCGGGACCAACGACAACGTGCTTTCCGAGGCACGGAGGGGTCTCGGTATGTTAAGCGCAATTAGCATAGATACAACGGCCCGACATGAATCATCGGGCAGTTGACACAACACCCGTCTGGTCGGAGGATCCTCCCTTTTCTATGGAGGTTGAGTGAACTTTACACCGTGTTCCTCATACCTCTATAGGCTTAACGTGCTTTCCGAGGCACGGAGGGGTCTCGGTATGTAAAGTTGGTCACCCATCCACAGACCAACCGCGGCAAGCGTAGCTTAACCTGATCGATCGACCTGTACGGCTGTTATTATTTAGCCACGGGCCCCTCACAAGTATTTCCAAATTAATAACCAAAATAAAGTTACACTGGCATTCATTTGTGATATTTTCGTACAATCTAGTACTTCAACAAATATTTTGGAAATTCATACCGATAGGAACGTTTGACGATAACCTACAATTTTTATCGGCAACAGAGAACCGATAACCGAATTAGCATTCTATTAATAAACGACAATGGCGCTTATATCGGGAAACAGCTTAATATTTATAATAGTAATAAACCTTTAGGAAATTGTGATTAACGAATTGTCTGCCAAAATGTATCGGACATGTCGATAAAGTGTATAAATTATGTTCTACAGTAAGGCCTATAATCGCGTGGCTGGTCCTAGGGAATTTCGGCGATCGCATATATCATAGTGAAATATTATAGTCGCTATCAGGCGTAGTGACAGTTGCTATTTGCACATGTAATTTGTGCAGTTTCAACTGTCAAATGTATGGGGAAGGTGTTCGCAGACATTGTTATTTACAAATGATGACAGCCGGTCGATTCTGTAAAAATCTCACCGTGAAAACTTATGTGATGTGAGTTTGTTTTTGCTAGGAATTGACACTATTGACAGCTCACTCCACGCTCACTTCACCTAAGTTTTCACGGTGAGATGGATACAGAATCGCACTGCAGGATACGAGTTTCATAAAAACAGACATTTCTTTTTTTTTTTTGACGTGACAACGTCTTAAATTAGGTTGCGACTGGGAGTCACTTATGAAAAAGTGTAACGCTCGGTAACGTTACGATGAGTCACCGAACGAGAGAGAGGCCCGCCGAATGCCTTGCGTCTCTCTCCCACTCAACTATGATCGGATGATCGGTCGTTGTCACGTAAAATCTTCGCCCGTAAAACCGACTTTACAGGCAACCATTTTTTTTTTTTTCCTGAATTTTTGTGCTACTATTGAAGCATACCCAGACACAACGGAAATCTTTAAAAATGTAAGCGTTCGTTTAATAATCCGAAACTTTCGACTCAACTGTCTTATCAAGAATACGACAGTTGGATTTCGAATTTCATATTCACACTAGCTTCTGCACGCGACTTCGTCCGCGTAAAATTTCTTGTTTCCCTGACCCGTTGTATCGCATCGCCCGACCGCGCTGTTACTTCGTTTTCGTATAGCGTTCTTTCTGACTTTTTTTCTTTTTGCTCGGTTCCTATAGGTTCTAGCGTGATGTTCCTATAACCTTCCTCAAGAGTTGGACTATCAAATGCAAACACATTTTTTTTTAATCCGACTGGTAAGTCCAGAGATTTGCGCGTTCAAACAAACAAACTCTTTAGCTCTATGATTCGTATAGATAGAAGATTCAACAAAATGATTAAGTACGACGAAACGATTTAAATAATTCAGAAGACGTTATCATGACACAGATTAACTTACAGACAATGTTTGAGGATTGGTTGCATTAAATTTTCATACGATGCAGTTACAGAACTCAATTTCAATAGAACCTTCCTTGAATCGAATTGGAGTCAACGGACTAGCTACAGAGTGGTCCGTTACCGGTATTGCCAGATAGAATTTCAACCTAGAATGAGGACGTTTGAATGCCATCTTTAAGACTGGTGTGAGTGTATCACTGTCGTAACCTTAACCCTAAAGCAGCGTGTCTGAAGCGCCGCGAGGAGAAGAAGGAGGAGAAAGCGCCCAGTATCAGTGTCCAGATGTTTGAATTGACAGTCAAAGGCGTTAAACCAACGTTGGTTTAACGCTAATGTCTGTTCTATGTTGTTTGTAGCAACAAGACTCAAATATTCAGTCAATATTTTGTTGTCAAAGCTTTCAATATAAGACAAAGCTACTTGTATCTACAACATAACATCAAGGCTTTTCATCGAGCGCCCATCTTTGCTTGTTACGTCAGCAGAGGTCTGACACATATCGCACGATAAAGGAAACGAATCCAAGATACTAGCACAAATTCTTCTGCTTCAACAATATCAATAAATATTTTATGTGTTCTTAGCCCCTCGAGGCCTATCGAAGTCTAAATAAAGGTCACGTCGATACAACGTCTTCGAGTTACATCGGCAATCCCCGTTTCGGAGCAAAACGTCGGGAATGTTGGAAGATATAAAATAGTTTCTCAGACTCATCAAGGCGCGATCCGAACTTGGGAACATAAAATTCGGGCTTTTTCATGATGAAGGTAGTAAAGGATTTTTTGCGATTGACGTGGGACATGACATGGATGGATGGTGCCCAGAATTAAGTGGAGACCTAATTTAAAATGACTTTAGCAAAAATAAAGGTAAGGTTGTCTGAGTAAATTTTTAATTTAGGAACACAATTGTTGATATGGAAGATTTATGAAGTGAAACACGAAAACGAAAATAACAAGCTTGTATAACACTGATATTTCTCACCGTCGAGCCAGAGGTTGATTGAACATTGTACAGTGCTGAGTACCGCGCGTGACCTCATTAACGAGGATGACATTGGGACCATAAAGTCCTACTAAATTCCCGTATTAGGCCACCATCGAGTGGGTGCAGACATTTATTAATTAGGACGCCATGACACCATCCGAGAGGATTGCCGCTCAGACGTGACCTTTTAATGTAATTAAGGAAATATTGATGTGTGTCCTGAGATAGTTTTACGCGTTTGTCTGAATCCTGGTTCATGCTGGAGTTTCTGGAAAAAAACCCTTTGATTTTGTTAAGTCATTTGATGCTATTTTCATGAAAAGCATAAAAATTCCGCGATGTTAATAACCTCTAGACCTTCTTCTGTCGCGACACGTCCACGAGGCGGTGTGCACAGCGCCACACTTTAGTCATAGCATATTTTAGTTGGCGCTAATTACTTTTTGATGAGCAAAGTGTGCGTTACAAGATTACGAGATGCATTAAAAGGACATGACACATTCCACCACGTTTTCCATAAACGTTCTATTTTTACGTACCCGTTCGTTAGCATAATGTGTTACACTGTGCTTCTTTCTAGTACCTACAGCTTTAAACAAAGGAGACACTAAGTACTGCTTCCATTTTCTGCAAGTACTTAGTGTTGTTAGGCTGTTAGCAAGCGATGTATAATCTTGATGAATTGCTTTGCTCATTACCATTAATTTCCTCGTGAAATAGATTCGAAATTCAAAGCGTCCTAATTAACGATTAAACAAAGAACGAGATTTTGTCGCGCGTGTCCTCGTCCGCGTCGAAAGTTAAATCAAGACTATTTTACGCAGGTACAAACTTGGTTTATAGCGGCGACAACAAACCCAGTGTTAAATCTACTAAACTAAAGATAGAGCCGGACGTTTGAAACCGCCGAGAGTACCGGTTTACAGAATGCTAATCTCGCCTCATGCCGTGGGATATTGCGGAATTGTCTCCAACCGTTTTCACTGGGAAAACTTTAATTTCGACTGTTTACTTTGGCAGCTGTTAGGTAGCGCGGTCGGTTTTAACATCGCTTTCAAACGGTAATTCAACATCAGCGTCGACTGTTACGACGTCTCAATTAAGGACTATTTGTATTTCGTATTACAACACTTTTGATGGTTCCGTGGCTTTTTCTCAAAAGGAAGTTCGGTTCGAAAGACTAATCACTTAAAAAAAACTGGCCAAGTGCGAGTCGGACTCGCACACGAAGGGTTCCGTACCACAAGGCAAAAACGCCGAAAAAAAACACGTTTGTTGTAGGGAGCCCCCCTTAAATATTTATTTTATTCTGTTTTTCTGTTTTTAGTATTTGTTGTTATAGCGGCAACAGAAATACATCATCTGTGAAAATTTCAACTGTCTAGCTATCACGGTTCATGAGACAGACGGACAGTGGAGTCTTAGTAATAGGGTTCCGTTTTTACCCTTTGGGTACGGAACCCTAAAAACAAAAGCAAGATTTCAGCCATAAATATATCGGGCATCGTAATCGACCTTCAACACGACCGAATTAACGAGCTTCTTCATTGTGGCCATTTCGAAAATCAAAGATTTCTGCAAACGTACTCTTTGAGGTCAAATAAGCCATTTGTCGATATTTAACGTGTACTCAGCCTGACCTTTCCCACTCCAAGGGACGCTTCAGCTTGGCGCCTCACTACAGTTGGCCCAACAAAGGTTTTGTCAACATCAACTTTAGGTCTTTCAACTTTGACATTGCGATCGTTTCAGTTTATATTTTTTTCTACAATATTCCTTTGGCAGCAAATCAAACTACCCGATCTGCTGAAGGCAAGTTGGGTCGGAATAAATGGGCGCTGTCCGTTAGTTGATACGTATCGCGACATTTTCCGAACAATATCGATAAGTCGACTGCGATAGTGTCGCTATGATGGGAGCCGATGCCAAATACAATACTTTGTAATAGATACGAGGGTTTGTATTTATGAAATAGCCTATTTAGAGTTACTCTGTAACGGGATACAGCAAAACAGTCGCCAGTAAAAACAGGAATTACGAATAACATAAAAGAGCGAGATTAAAGGAAAGGTATTCTAAGTGTTTTACAATTATGTCAAATAAGAAATATTTCAAGAGGTAGGTAATAAAATTGCGAGAGACAAGGAAGAAATGCGACTCCATTTTCTTTATCCTACATTAAAAGTAAATGACTGTTCGCGAAAAGAATTCAGAGTGTAGATTTGAGAGGAGACAGGCAGATAACGAGACCACGTTCATAGTAGGTACCAGACTAGGTTATGAAGCACGTAGGGGACTAGAGGCTCCATCCCAGGAGATTTACCTCCGTCGCCGAACCGATTGTAGTTAACTTAACTGCGAGTGTAACTCAACCTGAGATTGTAGGTAAACTTGTATATTGTTATGCGAGATTTACGACATCTGCTCCCTTTTGAATTTAATTTCGTTAACTATGATGTTGACAAACTTCTAAACTGGAGGTTGTAAATTTCAAAACTGACAAAATCCCTTGTTTTTACATAGTTATGTACTCACAACCTACAATATTTCAGTATGTATTTTCTACACGGAGATGTTTGTGACAAAAATAAACTTTCAAGATAAAGTCTGCGCAGCATACGGAACGGAAGATCGATAGAAGCGTGAAAACCCTTTTTAGATTTAAAAGCCACTATAAATACCTCGCAAGATACCGACACTCGTAAACTTCTATCCATAAAGGTTGATGCACTATCAAAAATAGCTTTGCGTATATTTTTCTAAAAAACATCAAATTGTGACAGTATTTATGATGGAAAACTAAATAACTATCAACTTGTTTATTTAAATCTTCTTGATTACACTAAATTCTAAATAGACGATGATAAAATACGCGAACAAAGCTTTACAGCTAACATTAAAATCCGAGCTAAACCCGTGGTCGATCATTTTGCTAGTCAGCAAAATATTAGGCAGGAGATTCATTTTAGCTAGACATTATAAAAGGACATTCAACGGTCATTGTTGCGGTGGCATTGTCTCCTTTAAGGACAACGACATTATATGAATGGTTAACGAAATAACGGTAGCACAAGGAAGTGAAGCTAACGATATAATACTCAGCGGCTCAGGTATAAGCGACGAAGCTATTAAGGAAGGTGTTATCGGGGACGTTATCGAGGGTGCAAAGGATAAGGAGCCACTAGCCACCCCATCTGTTCAGGAAGTTCGGTTAGCTATAGATCTGATAGCGGTTTTGACAACAGTTCAACAAGAATAAACTTGATGTTCAGGAAAAAATTGGACATTTATTCGAGCATTTTCGTTAAGCTCCAATTTCCTAAAAGTTTGTTGGATTAGATTGATGAATGAGCATTACGGACGCTGTTGTCGTGTTTAAACGTTAGTCCAAATATGACAGAGAACAAAGTTGACTTGATTGAAGTTATGACAAAAGTGTGATATTTTCGAGACGGAAAAGAAACTAGGTCGTCACGCTGAGGTCGCGGTAAATATGTCAAAATTTAATGCGCGACTTGCAAGGGCTATCAATGGTACGAATGAACAATCAGTTGTCAACAGAGTATTGAGACAGTTCCAATACGAATAAATGCACTAAGTAATGCACACTGTAAACAGCAAACTACTGATTGACAAACCTTTTGTGTGTTCATGTAAATATTTGACTTCAAGAATAGTTCTTACATATGCATAAACCAAGCGTTTTGTGACTCGTATCTCCAACGTCACCGAATACTCAAACATTGAAATGCTGCTTTATATTTTCGAAGAATTCGTATTTAATTTACAGCTATGAATCAACTTGTCAAATCATCAAAGGGCGAACTATTTCTCTTGTGAACTTATGAAATTCTGCGGTCTACGTGGAATTTAATAATGAAAGCTATGAAAGTGGTGATACATATAGGAGCTTAGTTCAACTCTGTATTTGTCTGAAGTTAAAATACCAAAGTTAATGGTACCTATACCACACTCGTTTTACCAAAGGTAAAAACAGTTCAGATAATTGCTATAAATTTTGTTAATATACCCTGGAGTCAATTGGACATGAGAGACTCCATCGCTGTAGATGATACTGGTGCTGTTGGTCAAAACAAGGAAGCTAAGAGAGATCATATAAAAAATCGCTACGAACCATCTGTGGGCGATGTGTAGAGCTTCTTGCATATGTCTTGCGGACCACCGAGCGCGTTGATCTTGGCCATGCCCTCGGCGCCGCGAGACTCCATCAGCTCGCGCAGCTGCCGTAGGGTGACGCCATATTGCGCCGGCCGCCCCTCCACCGTAGCCATGGTGCCGGGCTCGCGGCCGCCGCCCGCACCACGCCCGACAACCCTCTAGCTCTGCAACAAAAAGCACTACAATTAATAAATCATACAATATTCTTTTCAGTGCACTATAGGTTCCTACAGTCTTATCTTCGTCATCATGTACAATATCAGCCTACAGTTGTCCACTTAGAACATTAACATCTAATAGTTTCACATCTTAGTGTACTACAAAGATTATCTTTTCATCTTCATTATCTGCATGATCAACCTGTGTTGCAAGTAAAATTTGGAGGTAGACCTCTCCAATTGCACGCCTCTCATCATTACCATCTTAACTTTCCGTCAAGTATCGAGGATCGCTTTCCAATCTTTCTAAATCTGAATGAAAAACAGCAATGTTATTATGTGGAAATAAATTCTGCAATCCCTTACCTGTGTAGGCAGAGGATTACAAGATTCTATTACACCTATGTTCTGTTCCGCCTACGTAGTTATTGTGGGCGCTTGTACTCACAGTTCATCAGAGACTGTAGTAGCTCTAGAGTATATCGGAATCACACTAATATTATAAAGGCGCAAGTTTGTGTGTGTGTGTGTTTATATGTTTGTTACTTCTTCACGCGCAAACGGCTGGACCAATTTTGATAAAATTTTGTATGGAGGTAGCTGACACCCTGGATTAACATATAGGCTACTTTTTATCCCGATATTCCCACGGGATCGACACTTATGCGGGTGAAACCGCGGGGCGCAGCTAGTAATTTTATAAACACAAATTAAAAAGCGGAAAATCATGAGTGATTTAATTTACTACAAAACTGTAGTATAACTTATAGTAGTGAAAGTATACTGTAAATTGTACAATTGTTTTCCTTGACCTTCAAACGAAGAACTAAGAAGCTTTAGACAGAAAAATATGCTTAGTCAAAATTGACATTACGAGTTCAGAACCCAGAATAAACATAGTGGTCAAGCTAGAACCAAGAGAAAGTTTACAGAAAAAAAAAAGCTTTGGACTACATAATGAATATAGATGACTAGCTTCCGCCCCCGGCTTCGCTCGCGAGGTATGTCGATAAAAACTATCCTATGTCCTTCCCCGGGATGCAATCTATCTCTCTGCCAAATTTTGTCGAAATCCGTTCAGTGGTTTAGGCGTGAAAAGGTAACAGACAGACAGACAGAGTTGTATGTGTTAAGAATATATAGGTATGGGTTAAGAATTCCAAAGACCGCACCTACGTCAAAGGAACCAATGACGTTCACGAAATATCTGCGAATTGACAATGCGAATGTATTTGTAAATAAAATTACACTTTCCGAGAATTCCTGACAGTTGTTGCCTTAAATTAAGACCGTAGTATTTCTGTGGGAGAAATTTATGATACTCTGACTGTAATGAGTTTCGGAAGCCGGTGACGAATCGGCTCTGCAAAATCAGCACAGATGTTTCTGACGTTATTTGATAGAAAATCAGAATCTATTACAGCAAAGGGATTCAGTGGAGTAATATTTCTGCGTTATTCTCATTGTATAAGTAGAAACCTGGGCGCTATTTACGGCACTATAAAACTTCCCGTTGGGTGCACTTTAGCGCTGAACGGTGCATAATTAAACAAGGGTGGGGGATCTTCGCACCTACTCCGCAGGGGCGTGAGCTCGTCCCACATAATTACTAAAAGGTAAAGGTAAGGATATTGAATATCATTATTTTTGTGCGTGTTCCGAGGATTTAATAAGACTTATGGGAGCTTATCAAAGTTTCAGAATAGTAAATTAAACACAAGATTACAAATTAACGAAAGGGTATTATAGACTGTTCTAAACTCAGTGGAATATAATGAGAAAACGTAATAGATTCGTAGTTTATTAAACTATTCAAACAAATAAATAAAATGAGGAACATAGCAGCATCGATTTAATTATTTCGCAAGATTCCTATCGATTCCTATCAATTCCTGACCCTACCAACAAAGTTTCCTCATACATCATCCAAAGCCTCAATCGATCGTTTCAGAGAGGGTCAGCTGCAGTACAACACCTGCAAAGCCATTACATTCTTTTTACAGCGCTATAAAACCTTCTGATGGTTTATCGCAGTGTCGTACATAATTTAGATGTCATGAAGATACTTCGCGAATGATACAAAAAGATATGTCATGAATGTTCTTGTTTTCAGAATTTGTGACACAAAGTAAACAGTTAATTTTGCAGTTTATGAGGACTTAAGTAAGATCAATAACGTTATGTATGTATGAGTAATTTCTGAAAAAAGCTATACGCAGCTGAACAAACGTCTCATATGTTTTCATAGCGGACTTGTTTTTGAATTTTGGAAGGATCTTAGAAATAATCTTGATGGGATTGAACAAGAGAAGATGGATAAGCTAAAGAGAAGGAGTACAGGCTCTCATTGATGCTGATGAAATTTTTGATAAAGGAATACTTCCCATACACAAACCAAAACGTAATTCAGAAACAACAGAAAACGAGCACTCATCTGCTTAATTAAACAATAAAACCATCGTAAACCTGACAGCTGAGCCTACAAAGTACACTCAAACATTCAGAGGTTCTGCTTTAACGAAGGAGAATTTAGCATACGTTTGATATTTTACGACAGGTTCCAAGTAAAGTGGGCCTAAGCTTTTAAAATACACGTGATCACTACAATTGCCGCTTAGAAACATGTTTGCCGGGTGGGGCTTGCCAAAAAGAGAGGGTTAAGTACTCCATAAACCGTACTGAATACACAATAGAGGGCGTGTCGGAGGGGGGAGGGGGGGGTGCGTTCTGCGTATCCTCCGTACTTTATATATACGCAAAACCAACTCGAGCAGAAGTTATGGGAGACGTGTTAAGTTAAGATGATTGCAAATTGTCTGTCGTTATTTCGGAGCTCCTTCGAGTTATGCAAAACGAAAGGGTGTAGATTAAAGGATCGTTTTGATTTTTTTGTTTCTTTGAAATTACTTTTAATTTCATAATTATCAGCCTATATCAGGTCACTGCTGGCCTCTCCAACTGACATCCATTCATTCTTCTCATTTGCACGATTAATAATCCAAGAACACTGATCAGAGAGTGAAGATTACACTGATAGTTGTCAATGACGATGAAGGCTCATAAACATACCTTATGACTAAGCTACTAAAGCTGTGCACAGGCCTTCTGATCAAATACTGCAAAGAAAGGATATTAAGGTTCTTTGATATGATAAATTATTTCTAGAGACTTGGAGAGGCATTCGTAGTGGATTATTGATGGCTTAGAATAAAGCCTTTAAAACTTGGCTAGTAACAGACATGAACTTTACATGTGACCTTAGTATCGATAACATATATACTTTTACTTAATAATTACTCCCTTATTAATCACAGGGTCCGCAGGCCTTTATGGTAATAAACAAAAACAAGGCCAGAATTCCCAGGGGTAAACAATATGACTCAACGAATTCACTAATACATGTTTAACTAATTACTTGTACTACTTATATAGGGGTGGATAAACATTTTAATTTTCCTTCTGTTAATTAAAATTTTCAAATAGTTTCATAGCCTGATAATAAAGTATATATGCTCTCTTTATTTTGTGGTATATATGTCGAATTTGCTGAAAACTAACTGTTTTGAACAAATACAATTCGTTTGTGTATGTATGGAAACATTATGAAGTTGCAAAGCGTTAACAGATTTATTATGACAAGTTTTCAATCGCAAAATCTTAAGATATCAATGTTCATTCAGCTGTTCCAAAGAAGTTAATAGAACTTTATACGAGGCAGTTTATACGCTATCTATGAAGAATAGGTAATATTACTGGGAAAAGCTATAAAGATACGAACAATTACGATAAACCAATAAATTCTTCAAGCACCATCAAATGCACTCACTATATTTCACCAAGACACGAAGTCGAAAGCACAATTCACAAACACTGTTGAAAAGAAATAATCTTCTAGGCACTTATGATTAAGTCGCAAACACAATTGACACAAAGATCGTGAAGGTACACTCAAAATCCAACTCACAAAGACGGATAAACAAAAATTCAATTGTTAGTTCGCGTCACTAGCCCAACAATATTTCGAGTACATACTATTATCCCTCAGTAAAGCAGGCTGGTGAGGAGGGGGGATGAGGAGGGGTCGAGGAAGAGCCTGAGAGCCACCCTGCGAAGGCTGCCAACAGCATCCGGGTTGAGTGTCGTTGAACGGCCAACAATTAGGTCGACATCGCCGTCTCAGACGCGCCTCCAAGACGCCCCGAGAATCTTTGAATCTTTGGCTTGTTCAACATGTTTATTGGCTTTTTATTGGTCTATAAATAACTTGTTGGCTTAGCTCTATGCGTTGTGCTTGGTTATGATTTGTGGAGTCTGCGCCGGCTGTCATGTCTGCACATAAAGTTGGTAAATATTCGTCGGGAATGGCCTCTTCATTTTATTTTATAAAATTAACAGACAACGTAGTCATTTCAGGATTATTGTATGCATTTTATGCTCATATTATCCAGTTTGCAATTTCGCTCATCTCGTTAAACGCCAATAATCCTAACTTCTTTTCGCCTTGATTCACGCAAATATTGGGCATTTTACTCGGCGCAAACGTGTGGATAAATTACTTAACTACTCTTCCAAAAATTAGTAATAGCTTGCAGAATTTGATAGAACAACCAAATACCACATTTTATCTATTATTAATAACCCGATATTCCGGTCAATTCATCCGGTATTATTTATTGATTGCGAGTACAAACAGCTATAGTTTTATTTGTTATTACTTGTAAACAGCAAACACGGATATAAAACTATTTCATTAGTATTTTAGTACGCTTAATAACTGGTTCGGTTGTGAAAATACTACCGCCGATTTAACGTTGGCTTCTATTTCAGTTTTTGCATAGCTTGAAAGCAAAATTTTGGGGAGTTGTATAAAAAAAGGAGTATCCGGGTAGCAAAAATAGACATCAGATATTTCGGAACCACTTGCAAAAAATATTCGAAATAACCCAAGGACAGATGTGCTACTAATAAACATAGTTGAAAGTTGGAAGACAAAAACACTTGGTACTGATCTGCCCAAACAAACGCTACTGACAGAGATAAATAAATTCAACTATAGACGATTATATCATCTGACAGCTTTATCATATCACCTTGTGACGGTGGTATCTTATTCAAATGTAACAGAAACAAACTTCTAGCCTTTGAGCACGCTGTCGCACACATGGGTTAATCCACATGGAGTACATACACAGCGATGTTTAGAAAGCAATTAAAAGGACCCAACGGACGAGGTTGCCGGTGACAATATTCCCAGTACAGTACCACTAAGTGGGTCAATCATCGCGTTTCTCAGCAAACTTGGCACAGCCAGGCAAACAATCTTGATTGAAAGTGCCCCTAATCGGTTACACTGAACGGGATAAATCGAACCAGCCTAACTGTTGCCTGCTACGGCTAATGATTAATGACTGAGCTGATGTGATATATTAGGTGGCGTTGGATTTTGTAATTATATTCGTCAGGGTTAGACAGTTATTAGAGGTTTACGTTTGTTGTTAATCTTGGTTTAGCTCGCTTTTGTGTGTGCTGTTTGATTGAGAATGATGTGTTAAGGCATAGGCCTTAACACATCATTCTATACAGAACCAACTATTAAATCCTGTCTTTTGCTGTTTCAGATAGAATTTGAATGCTATTGAATTCAGGGTCAAAGTGTTGTCTGTTTCTGTTGACAGACAACATGGTACATCCTAAACCACCCAGAAACTGCAATCTCCAGAATCATCTACAGTTTCTAACATAACAGCACTTAATAGAGGGTAAGCTCATCAAACCTTACTTTAAATTCGGTTTAACCACGACTGCTAACCTCTCGACATCAAAGAGACACATCGTGACGCGACTCAAATATTTCCCGACTATAGATGACAAGCTGTGTGCTATGTAGCTGGCATATAAAATGTCTGCGAAATTGTCTTGGAAATTGGAACGTGCACATCGTAAATGCTACACATGAAAAATATTGTAACAATGTTTTGGACAGTCCTTTTAAAGAATTAATGTTCTTTGGTTGGCAAGATTTTGAAGAGAAGCGTGCAGAACACATTGCTGTTTACTCTTGCTACAGTGCATGAAATAAAAAATACAACATTTACAAAGAAAAAGGAGCTGTGATTTAACATCATAAAATACCTTGTAACTGTCAGTCATCACTCCATAAAGATCACGAAACCATTGACAAGAAACATTGGTTCAGCATCAAAAGAACTCTAGTTCTATTTAAACCCGAAACAATTCTAACGTTAACTGTAAACCAATAAATCGAACACATCGATAAATTCGAAAACCACAAATCACTCGATGCGCAAATGGTTTTCGTAAAGAAAAAGA
Organism: Oligia fasciuncula; assembly: GCA_963082905.1. NCBI lineage: Eukaryota > Metazoa > Arthropoda > Insecta > Lepidoptera > Noctuidae > Oligia > Oligia fasciuncula. Next base: position 9,774,960 of record OY720411.1, read on the forward strand.
AACACCAGAGCTTTTACTTAGCGAAGGTTAACTAACACCTATAATATAATACCAGAATTCAATAGTTCTGATGTACGGTCGCATCGCGTGTTTTGTTGGGTTTTATCAGGGCCACACCTAGAATTTTGCAAGTTAGCGGAACTAGATGAGTGCATTTTCCGGGACTAGATGAGTGCATTTTCAATCGGGATGTCGGTCGGTTTAATCGTGTTTTGTGTCGGAGTGTGTATCTTGTTTGTATGTCTTCTCGTTTAGTGTAAAAGTCTTGGTGTGTGTGTGCGAATTTATAGATTTCCAGTATGTATATTATAGAAGGAAGAGTAAGAATGTTTAGTTTTTTAAAATGGGGTTTGCTGCTTAAATGTGGGCTCGTCGATTTGGTAAGCGATTTTAGCAATTACAGGTCCAATAAAGTAGTTAAGTAGACATTTAGGTGGGATATCTTATTAGAATCTAATAGGACTCATAAGTTATGAGGTTATAAAACGTATATTCTTGGAGCGAAATACTAACTACGTTGATAACATCAAATATGAACTTTCTTCAGCATAGAAAATACGCTTTTACTTTTAACAGAAAAGGCTTCACAGCAATTTTTCTCTTGCCACAGCTTTTTTCACCACGGTTGTTTAGTATTGAAAATCTAAGTAAAGATCCAAAGTGCACGCTCGACAAGACTCGATGCTGCTGTTAAAAGGTTACTTTTATTCTAGAGTTTACTCCACTTTTTTCAATCCAATCTTCATTCGCTTCAAAGTAAGCACTTGCATTTAATTTTTTTCCTTGTGTACATTTTGTTGTGTATGGCACGATTGTATAACATAAATGTATTTACTTTTTAACTTGTTCTTGTTTCGTTACATAGGTATGTCGTGTGTATCATGATTGTCATTGGTTTTTGGTTCTGGTTCTACATTTTCAGGTTTATACCCTACGAGCCCATCTATTTCATTATCTATATCTCTGCTGCATTACCCGTTTTTATTTCCTTGTCTCATGAATCTACCTAGTGCATCAAAGTATTGTTGTTATCGCTAAAACTACAATTACGATTACTAACTGCTGTTTCGTGTTGTTGCCACGCAAGAACAATCGCGTGTTCATAAACCTTAAAAGGCTTACGGCCAATATCGACACGGAACAATGACGTCACGTCCGGGAAGCGGTCGGCCCTGAATAGGAAACAGGGGAACGAAGTTTTAAAGTGAAGTTCGAAAGAGGTGTCAAAGTTTCTGATAGTGACAACGGGGAAACTCGTGTTCAAGCATCTTGGAAAGAAATTAAGGTCGTTATAATTAGTGGGAGAATATGCTTTGCAGACTAGCTAACATTAGTCTGACGATATTCTTTAGATGACATCACTGATATCAGAGACGTGAACACAGTTTACAAACAGAAAAGCACGACAAAAATATCACACAAAGAATTTTTACGATCTGGTTTTACAACTTACAAAATGTTATAAGAAACAAAAAAAATTGCAACTACAGAACCAAATCCAATTTTCTAAGCAATGATTTATCTTTATTCATGGTGTCATGTCCGATTCATATGGTACCCTGGAGAACGTGAGAGGAAAGCCACAATATACTTATTATGTACCCCACGTACACTGTGCGACACCTTTATCCGGGAATATGTATGTGTAAAACGATATATAGCGGTTTATATCCTCCTGATATTCGGCAGGATTAAAAATGAAAGTGTCTTTCAATTTATTTGCTGAAATCGTTATTGACTGTCTCGATTTGATTTCGCCAGACATATTTTATTTATACAATATAATAGCAATTTCATAAGTTATTTTCCTTCTCTATTATGTCAATGTCGCTTTGCAATGTATCCAGCTGATTATTTAGGGCAAATAACGATGCAAATTCCTGTTCTTGGCACCTATACAAGCAAATCATGCCGAACATGACAGCTGATTGCATCTATCCTTGCCATGTCTTCAACAATCGAAGTCAAGACAAACCGGATGAATCCGTAAGCTATTACAAACAATTGAGAAACCGATGCATGTCTCAAATATAAAGAAAATGCAGTAACAAAATTGACTTCCCCCAATTTAAAATTCAACACAATGCCAGAACGCAATCACCTATCGACTTTAAAATTCCAACTGTGAAACACACAAAACAGAAATGCATTGTCGAAATACTACATTGACACAGATATTTAAATAGCAACTCTGTTTACAGACAGACGAAGCGTGTAACAGCAGAATCGTATTTTGAACTAATGAATCGGGTGTTTTCAAAAGGCTATCGGAAATTTTAATTGGAGTCGAAAGTTATAGAGGAAAATAATTTATTGTCAAAAATTAATAGTGAACGGCGCTTTTCCAACAAAGAAGCAAATATTATTAAATGAACATTCGGCATTTACCAATAACGAATTGTTTAAAGCTTTTCTGTGTTAGTTAATTAGAGAATAGACAAATAGTATTTAAAAGAAAACCTGATTTTAGCCCTAAATCCTAATACCGTACAAACAAAACCGCAAATTCTAAAATTCACGAGCTATCGAATATCGCATTGATGTACCAGGAGCCCAGAACTAAAAGGAGATTACTAGTGTATTCAACGCACGCCTGTCACAGCCAGTCCGTGTCACCGCTAATCAGTATATCTCTTGACTGCCAGCCCTACCGCCCTGCGGCAAACCGGCTTGAATGTGTAATGGGAAAATCGGGGATGAAAACCGATAGCCAGAAAACACGATAAAAGGCACACAAAAGCTTTTGATCTGTTTTTGATGTAATTCCGAAAGGTTTACCGTGGATCTGCTGATAAATAAATTTGTGAATAGTTTGTGATTTTATCTGTGGGACTTTCAGATAGGAGAATCAACTAATTTAACGTCCAAATTGAGTATTGTTCTACTATACGAACATCATAGTCGCTTTGGTTTCATCGATACAGAGAATATTAAGTTAAAAATCCATCTGATAATAACCGTTTATCAGTCTTTCGGAGTAAAACAATGTACGATACGAACGAACTCTTCCACAATTTTCTCAAAGCTTATATCAAATTACTTGCTCATAGACACAAGGATCAATATGAGCTAACGGCCAGCACGTGTGCTGTACAGCGCGTACACATTCGGGGCACGTTCCTGTTCCGTTAAACCGAGTCGAACTAATCAGTACTCACACCACGAGAGCACGCTTGACCAGAACTAAGTTTTTGATTACATTACTTTGTCAGCGTTGGAAACTTAATATAAATGCAAACTGCACTACTCTCTATTTGTGTGTCTATTTGGTAGGTGTCATCGCAGTTGGGTGTAGGGATTAGGCAGAGAGTGGCTATTGGATTAGGAGTTTATGTTTGCGCTCTATCTAAAAATCTTCTAATAAAGACGAGCAGTGCTTGAATGATTTGGGTATTGCGAACTAGCAGCCGATGATACAAAAATGTTTTTATGTGCTAAAACGATCCAGTAGAATTTGTAATGACATACTGAAACATTAATAGAGAAGGATGCCGCCATTATGCACTTCGGACTAAAACGAAAGACGCGAGGAAAGCTGTTTAGTAAAGACCCTTTTCTGTCAGTGTGCTCTTAAAAATGTGTCCCTTACGCGGCTCAGAATCTCTTCATTTTATGGAAGTTTTCTTAATCTATTATCCCAAAAATAGACTGAGATAACGTTCCTCTTTAAAGTTACTTTTGCGCGTTATAAGACGGCAGACTTCATTAAAAGTTGAACGATCGGCATTTTGTTTTTAGTCGAGCTGAACAATATGAAAAAGTTGAACCCGTTAAGGTCAGGCTGGCCAGTTAATTAACCTATGTTCGACGCAAAAACGGGTGCGTTTTAATTATATAAAATCCTCATATAAATTGCGTTAAGTGGGTTACGTGGGGTCGGTTTGCTGGCGTTAACTGTTCAGAAACCGGTAATATTCATATTAAAGTACCACAAAGGTTTTTAATGGAGGAAATGTAGCCGCGGTAAAATTGAGGAAAAGAAACAGGTACTTTGTCGAATTTCTTATTTAGCTTTTTATTGTTTGTGGAACAGTTAGTACCTAGTAAAACTCATGATATATTCGAAGACCATAAAACCAGGCTATTAAGTTATAAATCCATTTTGGGCAGTTTGTCATGTCAATGGCGAAACTGTAAAAGGAAAGCGCTATTAGTGTTGTCAAACAAGTTCACAAAGTACCTATTAAGTAACCTACGATCGTGAAGATCGTACTAAATGATCTTGAAGTTGGACCTTCGAATTTTGATTGATCAAGCAACGGACAAAAAGTTGATTGATTTGACTAGAAATTTATTTTCTGTCCTTTTCTTAATGAAATAGAAAGAAAAGGATTCACTGAACTTAAATTTTGGTTGTGAACAAGGGAATCGGCACCAGTATCGATCTAGATAATTGTTAGTTTGTCTAAGTAAATTATGCATGGCAGCTTAGTCGCACGGCTGTGCCTGACATTGGTTTGTGACGTCGAAGTAGGTGGACTTAGATAAACATATTTAACCCCCTTCAAGAAATACAATTGAGACAACTTATGATCAACGATATATTATTATAAGGAATTTAATGTAGTATTTTCTAGTTGATGTTGCTGATGTAGATACGAAGGATGAAAAAATTTCAACGGTTGTCACGGAAAAATCCAGAAGAACTGCACTTTCAACGATTGGAGATCATTCATAATATTAGAAATCGTTGGTAAGACGAATATAATGGTAAAGGAGCATAACAACGAATTAAATCGCCAGAATATTTCATTAACCAAAGCAACAAAATCATTTAAATACAAACATGGCATTGCAAGCAAAGTCGCCATAAAAGTACACGACGAATTGAATACAATGAATCTCCCTAACCGACCAAAAAACATGGGTTCGTAGAACTTTCTAGTGACCTAGCAGACCGTGACGCATACACAGTTAAAAATATTTCTTGTAGGGTTTTTACTTCAGATGTTTCCCAAGAAAGTTAATTTTATTTCACGTTTGGAGTTCGTCGACATTAATATAAAATCCCCATGGTGACAGTATAAAAATAATTATGGTTGGACGAAAATGGTATGGGAAGTTTTGAATTCTGAAGTTTTTTTTTGTGAAATATTAAGACGATAAAACCGACGGTTTTTCAAAGCATAGGGTTAAGCTCATAGTAAAAATAGCAATTAAGTTTAAGAAAATACTTTTGAAAACATCTAAAGCATAAAGCGTTTATAGAAACCTATAAAACAGCAGTAACTCAACCACTTGATCATCAAAAGATGCAGCACATTCGATAAAACCATCGCCGTCAAAGCGAGAGAACTCGAGTTTTCTATAGCGTCACTATTCACTCAGCCAACATTAATAGTGTCAGCCTTTGTCTTATTCAAAGAGTCGCAACTAAGCCAAACTAACCCGTAGACACGCAGGACGGTTTCACACGAGACCTAACTATACACACTAAACAGAAACACCATTCCAATTACTAGTTTCTAGTGTACAGTACACCCTTAATTGATTGCAGTTCCGTTCCAGGGATGGGAGGGAAACCGCAAATGCATGTTGCTTTAAACAATTATATATAGTAGCTGAATGTGACTGTCTTTTTGGATTAATAACTCTAATCCATTCAGACGAAGCTCACTAGGATTAATTCCGAAATAACAATGGACAACGAAGTCTTTTAAGTGTGTTTTGTTCGCGGACGTTATTTCTATTCTTACTCCCTGTCACGATAACGTACATTTAAATAATACCCTTAATAATATATTTACCAAAACAATCACCTGGATGAATGAACATAATCTGGAAATCAATTATGCTAAAACTAAATTAATAACCTTCCACCCCCACCAAAAAAAAACTCTTTATGTAAATTTCTCTTTCAATGATCACAAAATAGAATCAATAAATGAATTCCCACTATTAGGCTTAACTATAGATTCAAACATCAACTGGAAACCACACGTACGGAAAATAAAATCCAAACTTTCCAAATTTTTGTACGGTTTTCGAGAAATTAAAAAGACCACAAACTTGCAAACTGCTCTGGTCACCTACTATGCCTATGCTCATGCATGGCTTAGCTACGGTGTAATAATGTGGGGAAATAGCACAGACGCACCGGCGCTGTTCACAACTCAAAAAAAGTTACTTCGTATCTTAGTTAATTTAAAACAAACGGATATCTTGCAAAATTCCAAACAAACGGATAGAACCTTTTAACAGCAGCATCGAGTCTTGTCGAGCGTGCACTTTGGATCTTTACTTAGATTTTCAATACTAAACAACCGTGGTGAAAAAAGCTGTGGCAAGAGAAAAATTGCTGTGAAGCCTTTTCTGTTAAAAGTAAAAGCGTATTTTCTATGCTGAAGAAAGTTCATATTTGATGTTATCAACGTAGTTAGTATTTCGCTCCAAGAATATACGTTTTATAACCTCATAACTTATGAGTCCTATTAGATTCTAATAAGATATCCCACCTAAATGTCTACTTAACTACTTTATTGGACCTGTAATTGCTAAAATCGCTTACCAAATCGACGAGCCCACATTTAAGCAGCAAACCCCATTTTAAAAAACTAAACATTCTTACTCTTCCTTCTATAATATACATACTGGAAATCTATAAATTCGCACACACACACCAAGACTTTTACACTAAACGAGAAGACATACAAACAAGATACACACTCCGACACAAAACACGATTAAACCGACCGACATCCCGATTGAAAATGCACTCATCTAGTCCACTAGTTATGTCGATAAAAATATATAATAAACTACCCGAGGTACTTAGAAATGAGACAAAGATTGCTATTTTCACAAATAAATTAAAAAACATATTACTAAATAAATGTTATTATAGCATAAATGAATATTTAATTGACAAATCCATAGAATTGACATAGTAATATAAATTGACATAATAATATAAATTAATATAAATTGACATAATAATATAAATTAATATAAACTGACATAATAATATAAATTAATAGTATTTTTGTATTTTTTATTTAGTTAATAATTAATAAAATGTTACCTTTAATTAATAGTTTAATATTAGTTTGATTATTAATTGTACTTAGATTAAGTTTGCATGTTTAAATAAGTCCTCTTCCTAAAAATGTTTTGTTTTGCTGTGCCCGACAGGGTCCACGATTGTTACAACAAATGTTACCTACCACCTAAGCATATACATTGTGGAATGCAATAAATGATTGAGTATTTAAAATGTAAGCTGTACAAGTATCTCATTGTTTTGAAATGGACGACTTTTGATTACAATGTGAAAAGAGTCATAATGAAATAATTTAAGCTGACGTCAAAGATCAACTCCATGAAAATTTCTTCCCATTTAATCTTTAAAAACCTTTACGTATGCACTGCAATATATTATTTACAATTCGAAAAGCTTCCTTCACTGCATCCAAACATAAATTCAACATTTCAAGGTATTCCCGAACACGAGTGGCATATCACCGCAAGCCTTTTTAAGATATCGATTTCATTTCCAAGTTTTGAAAGACCAGAGAACACAAGATAGAAGTCCATTTGATTCCGTAATAGAAATCATATTTGAAGAACTAGAGACTGTGATAAAATTGGACGTGTTTTGAGTTGAAGGAATCGTTCTTGTAATTGGATTTGGTTTTCAGTTGGCTTTATGTTGTGACGTGCAGTCAGCTCCACTAGATTGATGATGATGAAATTTATCTGGATGGTGTGGCCGGGAACAAATTGTAGATTCTCTAGTATTCTGAGCAAATCTAAATTGCTTCGTGAACGACGCTGCGACGCCAGTCCAAGTCAGTTATGTAGAAAAACTTAGAATTTCTTTGCACAGATTTAAAAGGATTGTTTTTCTGGAGTGCTTAGTTTTGAATGAATTGCCCTTTAGCTAGTTTAGATTCTTCAATTAGTTATTTTGTAATGTGTAAGTATGCCTTACGTGCACTGTTGGAGTTCTGCACAAAATGTTTGTGAATAAATGCGCTGTACACTATTTTGGTGGAATCGCACCTTAACAATACGTGAATTAAGTAAACTCCAGGGTTGGTTGGTCTTTTAAGAGGAACCGGGACCACCCCTATGTGCTGATGGTGATCACCGGGGTGGTTTCAGTGCGGTAAAAATCCCACACTCCCCGACATCCCCCGAGGTCGGGTGCCTTTTGAAGGTTTTCCCCCACAAAAAAAAAGGTACTCCACAGCAATTAATCATGTGCCTAATTGTAAGGTCGCTGCTATAGAAATACAGCTATGTTTTATAGCGTCATTATGGTATTTTTCTCATACAATGTAAACCCAGGACGGTGATGGTGATGCGAAATATCCGCAATTTAAATCTTTATTACTGCGAAACCAATCTTCATCCGAATCCTATCTAGAGTAATGGACTGCGGGATACCCAAGTAACTGTAGATGGATTCAATTTATCTTATACTAGCAGCGGCCCGCGGTTTCACCCGCATAAGTGTCGATCCCGTGGGAATATTGGGATAAAAAGTATCCTATGTGTCAATCCTGGTTATAAAATATCTGTGTGCAAAATTTCATCCAAATCCGTTCAGCAGTTTTTGCGTGAAGAAGTAACAAACACACTTACAAACTTTCGCCTTTATAATATTTCGTGTGATTTTAACTCAGAGCACTCATATGTCTATAGCAAGCATAGATAGGACCGGCGGATTACGTCATTACGTCGTGCAGTCCACATATTGTAATCGATATTTGTCTAATCGAACATACCCTCGTGCATTGTTAGTGCAATCTAAATGGATGCTCCTCTATACCTTCACTGAGTACAGACGAGGCTTAATTCGATTTGCGGGAACCTCGGCACAGCTCTGACCGTGGACGTGATATGCATGAACAAAGGTCTCACTTTATACTTGAATTTATTACAGAGGGATCGCTGTAATGCTACAATTAATTACTATTTCAGAGACCCCAAGTTCTGTATAGTTAAGGAACTAGCTGAGCCCCGCGGTCTCACCCGCATAAGTTTCGATCCCGTGGGAATATCGGGATAAAAAGTCTATATGGTAATCCATGGTGTCAGCTACCTCCATACAAAATTTGATCAACATTTATTCAGCCGTTTGAGCGTGAAGAAGTAACAAACATATAAAGACACACACACACTCACAAACTTTCGCCTTTATAATATTAGTGTGATTACAAACGTTTCATAAAGTGGCCAAAGGTAAACAACTGCGAGCACAAATTGATTGAAACAATTAAGTTTATGCAGTACCTGAGAAATTTAATGAATTTAAATCTCAAGAAAATGAATTGCAAAAGCAAATTAGAATAGCAGTAGCGAAAAAGGAAGACTTATTCTAGTTAAAAGTTAATTTGCAGAAATCAGACGGTTTGTAGCGAAATGGAGTGGCCTCGAATGTATAAATCGATACAGAAGAGAAATTAAATTAGGATTGGAAATCTGTCGCGGAGTCTGACGGTAGGCAAAAAAGAATTGAAGTATCGACAGTTGAAATAGGAGTGGTGAACGTATCAACGTTAAGTGAGTAAATGTAGCAGAGTGGGACAGGAGAGGCGGGCATAACGGACGCGGCAGATAGTGTATTGCAGTTGAAGAGGAGACAACGCTTATTGTAAACATTGGACACGAATCGGAACTACTCGCTGATACTGCTGTTGCAGTGTTTCAATATAATGGGAACACAGAAGTCCTAGTGGAATTGTTGGGGAATCAAGAGGCATGATAAAATAACGGGTTGGTCGAAAGGCCAGTACAAATGGTGGAAGTGGTAGTAAATATTATGTCAGCGAAGAGTAAAAAATATTCTAGTTCGACTTAAAATTAAATTTTAGACCAGCGTGAACGTGGAACTAGGAAAATTATGTGGATAATTTATATTCCAAAAGTGACTTCGTAATTTGGAAAAATTATCATATTTCAGCATACCTGTTTTGTGACATGAATAATTTTTTTTGTGAAACATATTATGTGAAATGTTTTTGAAGTGTTTTTGTACCAGAAAACTTAATTTTGTTGAAATGAACTTTAGTATGCTTGTTTTCTTGGTCTGTTGATTTCAGGATGACAGTAAAAATTCCACCAGATTCATATACAGCGTGTTTTTACCTCCAGGCAAGTTCCTACCTTCTACAATTAAAAGTAATAATGATATACGTACCACGAGTGCGTGTCGCACCCGTCTTTCCGCCGCGGAGTATGGCTCCCTATTATGCTGCAGGGTGCGAACTGAAACAAGGAAATAACAGATTTATTGAAATGAACAGGAAAAACATTCATCACTATAAGTCTTCAAAAACTGGAGCAAACAAACAGGAGTGGGTCGATCAGGTTGGGCAAAATTTAGAAATATATAACAGGTTGTTGCAAGCCAATGCTGCCATTTTTTCCCTACACTTTTCTTGCTATACTAACATCATTGTGTTCTGTACGTATAATCAACAGAAAAACTCAAGATGTCTGTAGTTAATAGGTAATTAGGCACTGGTATGCTGAGGTGAAGGTTGCTTAGATGTCATTTAAAGACCACGACTATGCTAATGCAATACCTTCTTTCAGTCAACTTACATTTTTGGTTGAAATAATTCTAGTGGCACTTAGAACATCTAAAACTATTCTTCATTAGAAATTAGCGGTTAAACTATTCTAGGTTAACTTCTACATTATGCGCATTCATTAGCACAGTCTGGAAACCGGTCTGATTTGAGCTCAAACGTTCAAAAAGTCGTACTTGGCATCAATTAGTGATGAACGACTTTAAAATTAGGGGTTAGTTCTACGTGTTCCATGTAAATGACGCCGCTACAAACCGAGGTATATTTAGACACTTTAAGGGCTGATTTTTCAATCGACAGATAATTTTTGTTCGTGGAATAAAATTGATGTCTGACAGTTTTTGTACGTAAAATCTGTCAAAAATTCAAAATTATTCCTCCGATAAAATTATCTGGCGTTGGAGAAATCAGCCCTAAGTGGAATTAGAATCGAAACTTAAAATTCTGTATTAAGTAAGTACTGGCTAATCAGAATAGAAGAATCAGCACTATTCGAACGTCAAAATTACATAAGACAGTCCCCCAAAACGCCAGCGCTAGCGCTAGCTGCTGGGAAGAAGTGCGCAACAAACTCTACAGCATCAAAACTGTCTGTTCAGTTAAAAAAATGAAGAAATATCTATTCCAATAGTATTCCCAAGCCACATCTCAAGACCAGACTATTCTATTTTCGCCAAGTCCGAACAAGACAAGCCCATTTACCGCCAAACCATTACAGCTTGCAACCAGGCCGTTTTATATTTAGAGAGTGGATTCCTGCTGCGTTTCCGTGTTCAGCAGACGCAAGCATTAGTGGACCGAGTGACTAATTGCAAAGCTGTAGCTCAGAATTGTGCCGGATACTGTTCGTGGTACAGCGATATGCTCGGTTAGAGATGGACGTAATACGTCCGTGCGATTTTGTTGAATGAACGCTGTTCATAAGTAATACATAAGCGTTGGGTGGTTTGCTGTAACTGATACGTGAGTTTGCGAGAAGTTGATTAATTTTGCTTGGAATTTCTAGTACGGTGAGCATCAGTTCAGTTACTAATAATGTTTTCGACATCATTTCAACCATGTATCAAAGGTTAAAATCGCTTCTAAAAAGAAAATAATTAATGAAGAACGAATAAATAAATCCAAACGCGGGAATGAAAATCCCGAGCGAGAAAATGAAACTTTTAAAAACTATTTGCTGAACATATTTTTTTGCCAATTAACGGTGCAAAAACACAGCTTTCAAAAGAGGGAATCACTTCTCTGTTTTCATTTGTGACCGAAAGCTTTTAAAAGACAAAATATTCTGCATTCATGTTTCATGTTTGTTTGAACAAAATGTTGGTCACGACCTTAATATTTATGCATACATAAAGATGTTAATGTTAAAGATACGATCTTTTATTTCATTGTTGTACAATGTAAGAACAGAACAGTGAGAACCACTAAATGGTTTGGTCTTGAAGTAACTAAGGAAAACTAACAACCGTGACATCAGAGAGATGTTGGTTTAGAAACCAATAAATTCAAACGAGCATAATTACAGTGGAATAAAGTTTTAAGTCGAATGCACGCTCGTCTAGTCCATCTATAGTAAAAAAGTTCTGTATGCCTGGAATAATCTTGACAGCAATTTTGCAATGGAAGATACAGAGTCGAGAATTCAACTGCCAAGTTACAATTCCTGCTGAGCTCTTTTCCCAACGAAGCAGTAATATAGAACAACAGAGCGATATTGTTCACAAGAGAATAACGCAACGACCTGAGAACATACATCACAATAGATTTGCTAGTAAATCCGGCCAGCACAGTAGGCAATGTGGAGCATGCCTTTGTCTAGACCAGAGTCTCAGTGCATGTATTTAAAGTCAGTCCTATTGGCTTCAGTGGAGAATTAATTATTGTGGAGCTGGAATACCTCCAGGGTATTAGAGTTTACACTAAACTTGCTGGTGTTGCGAGTTCTGATTAGAGGTTTACGGGATAACGTTGAGCAAATAACTCCGTGCAAGTTATGGAGTGTGATTCAGAACACAATTGGCCTGAAACGTTAGCGTTGCTTCAAAGTTTATAGCTAGTTTGAATATTATAATTTCTGTTGACAGAAGTGCTTATTTGCGGCGTTAATACTTGAAACAATTGCTGTTATTTTCAAGATCGGTGGCTTTGTTTCATGTTTTCCATTTAAATGCTGTTTATACGAAGTGCGAAGGAAATTAATTACTTTAATTGCCTGTTTTTTGCACTGAATTATTACGACATAGCTCCCACAGCCTTGGACGAGTCCAACTTTGCACAGAGGGAGCTTACAGCCCCATTTATTTCATTCCAACTAGACAGTTTCCCTCGGGAGTGAAACAAATCGAACTCACGTGGATTCCTAGTTAGTTAATCGAAACTTGAGATTTACGCTGGAGATATCTTTAGGTCGTTTTATTGGAAATTTATGTTTCTGTATAGTATTAAGGAAATATTGATAGATGTGTTTTTCTATGCTAATAAAAATAGTCTAGCATGTGTCATAATCATAACAGACGACACAATACCGTCACAAGTGTAATTATGTACCTACATAATAATATCTTGTACAAAGACTATATTATTGTAACCTTCTATGAGTAAGTACTAATTTCGTACCCCTACCCTACACTACTCCTACCCTACTCCTATAAGTAAATAAAAAAAAGTCCCATCCTATGTCCGTCTCCTGGTTCTAACCTACCTCCCCACCAATTTTCAGCCAAATCGGTTCAGCCGTTCTTGAGTTATAAACAGTGTAACTAACACGACTTTCTTTTGTATATAGATGGATATGTATAACAAGCCGATCGATGTAAGATTACTGAAACACCTCCACGCAAGTCCTTTTCTATAGAGAATTGATTCTCGATACCACAGTCGACTCGAATAATTACGGTTTGATAGCTGAATGCCTCGGTTAATATATGACCTGTTCGTTATTACGTCATCAACATATTTTATTAAAGGTTTCAAATAGTTTTGTATTGGTTTTGGTAGTTAAAATTAATGGGAATTGAGGTCTATAATTTCTAAGTGACATTATGTAGTCATTAGCTACAGTTTCCTAGGAAAGCGGTTCTGTCATAAATTATAACGGCCTTCATGAAAATCTGTCATTTTCACCTTGACATTCAAGGTGTCAAAAAATATTAGTAGTTATTGTGTGACCGTACACAGCTACCTTAGGAAACCAAAGCTTTAGACACTGTAGTAAGTAGTACCTATTACTACAAGAAGAAAATCCAGAAGAATATCTACAAAAATTATTCGAGGGTCACAAGAAATTTTATCCTTGCAACGTAGTCGACCGTCAGACATCCGACCTCGAAAAATTAAGACAAAATTCTTAAGATGATTTTATCATAACATCCCTAACAGCTCAATATCGGCGATGGATACAAGCGGGGCAGAAAAAAAAAAAAAAAAAAAAAAAAAGGTCGCAAGGCGGGGTAATCAAATGTGCTAATATTTGTCGAGTGTCGTACGGTGACGCATTACGTCTGGCAAAACAAATCTTATTTGTTTTTCGACGTTGTTTTATTGGATAATTGGACATTAGTTGCGCTTGCGACCACCTAGCTGTGGAAGGATTAATAGATTGATTGAAGGAATAATAGAGAGGAAAGGATTGTGGGGGGGTGGGCGGATGTCGATTTGATAGAACTAGAACTTGATGTAGGAAGGATGAATTACTTGGTCTTAGGGCCTATACACGTGGTGTTTTAATTAACTACTAGCTAAGGCCCGCGGTTTCACCCGCGTAACTGTCGATCCCGTGGGAATATCGGGATAAAAAGTAGTCTATATGTTAATTCAGGGTGTCGGCTACCTCCAAACAAAATTTTATCAAAATTGGTCCAGCCGTTTGAGCATGAAGAGTAACAAACATATAAACACACACACACAAACTTTCGCCTTTATAATATTAGTGTGATCGCTGCTTTCTCAAGCCAGAAAACGCACCGTATGCTACGATTTTTAAACGGTCATTACGTTCGTTCGTTCGTAATAATAAAAAAAAACATCTGTATTTTCCCAAAAAAAAAAAAAAACATATCAACCTTGCACAATTCATCTAAGTAACAAATAAGCAGTAAAGGTAGTTAACATTTTTGTTTGGTATGTATCAGTAACCTCGGTAGCCTGTGCTTATTTTGGTTGTTAACACGAACAGATTCACTCTGTTCCCCGTACTAGTTTAAACTGTATTACGGTTTCCTCGTTCTCGGCAAATGTACAAGTATATTAGCAGACTTGTGACAAAATGATTATTCTAATAACAAAAAAGGATTTTTAATAACAAAGGAACAAACAAAGTAGGTAACGCAAAAGTAAAGTCAGGGAAGGTAAACATAAAAAAAAAAAATATAAAATAGTGAACTTGAATCAAAGAAGTCTTCAACGCACATTGGATAAGGGCAATGAATAAAAAAAAATTACATGCACTTACGAAGGGGTTGTTGTTATGAAGTTGCACAGTTCCAAAAAGTTGGGTATGTATGTAGTAGTAGTGTACCTATTGGTACAATACTGCCTCAACTTCTGAGGAATACAGGCGTGTTGAAATTGTGTGTCCTCCAAAAAGTTAGTTGGAAGACAAGCCGGCAAGAAACTTCAGATACTTTCAAAACTGTATTTCTCAACCTATCTTTGTAAGTATCCTAGCTTTCAGTCTTCATTACTAAGTGTTGAAGTGAAATAAAATAATTAGATGGGATTGATGCTAATTCCATCAGTATAAAACACTTACGTTTGTTATCTTTTGGAGTAAATAACTTGATCATATCAGGACACGTATCCATGTAAGCATTTAATGTCTTAATGACACATTATGTTCAATGTGTTATTTACTTTAGTATATTATTTTTAGGTTATTATCACACTGAGAGTGAACGTAAGTAGGTGCCATAAGAACTTAAATCATTGCAAACATAAAAATATTTTTATTGTGTTACTAGACCTAATGTAATTACAGAATATTTAGCTCAAGGGAAGTTTGCTTATTTATAAGTCTAGATAAAAAAATATTAAGTATGATAACTTGATAAGATAGTGAGAATCTACCGATGATTTCATTTGCTCTCGTTTCTGTATTTACGTGACAGTTAACAAAACACCTTTGCAAACGGATTTCTGATCGTATAACATTTATCTAAAACAAAACAAAAAAAAAAAAAGATTATGGCATTATTTGTCAAAACTATAATAACAGCCGCACAGGTCGATCGATCAGGTTAAGTTACGCTTGCCGCGGTTGGTGTGTGGATGAATTACCATCTTTACATACCGAGACCCAGCTCCGTGCCTCGGAAAGCACGTTCAGCCGTTGGTCCCGGCTGTCATTCTGGACAGTCGTTACGGGTCGTCAGAAGCCCGAAAATCTGACAACCAGTCTTACCAAGGGGTATCGTATTACCCAGTAACTGGGTTGTGGAGGTCAGATTGGCAGTCGCTCTATGTAAAATACTGGTATTCAGCTGCATCCGGTTAGACTGGAAGCCGACCCCAACATGGTTGTGAAAAGGCTAGGCAGATGATTGATATTATTATGTCATTATTTGTCAAAAAATGATTATGACATTATTTTTCATAATATTTTTTTTGACAAATAAATGATTAGGAAAAAAGAAAACTGCTACATCTGCTCCATAATACCTTATCGAGAATTACCATAAGCCACTTAAGAGTGGGTGGTCTATACCACAGATTCTCATTCTCATCTCATTCATCATTCTCTATACCAAAAATTCTTAAGTTCCATAACACACATACTGACAAAAACCCTATTATTTATTCAACATTTTGTGCAGATGTGACATTAAACACGTCTGTTGCTCTTGACGTTAGATAAAGCTGTTGTCTGTACAAATATTGCGGTACTCTGTGTTTGCGTGTATTGTACTTGTTACATTAATGTAATTATTGTCTTCCTGGTAGCTATCAGGTATACGGGTGACAAATACGTGTATTTTAATTAAGGCTTAACTTATAACCTTGTATTATTTTCCTAATAAACTCAACTGTCTCGTCTCTGACTTATAAATCCCTTTTATTTATGAAAGGTTGACATGTTTGCTTTAAGAATTAAAAAAAACTGGCCAAGTGCGAGTCGGACTCGCACACGAAGGGTTCCGTACCACACAAGGCAAAAACGCCGAAAAAAACACGTTTGTTGTATGGGAGCCCCCCTTAGATATTTATTTTATTTTGTTTTTCGTATTTGTTGTTATAGCGGCAACAGAAATACATAAATTGTGAAAATTTCAACTGTCTAGCTAACGCGGTTCTTGAGATACAGCCTGGTGACAGACAGACGGACGGACGGACAGACAGCGAAGTCTTAGTAATAGGGTCCCGTTTTTACCCTTTGGGTACGGAACCCTAAAAGTGTATTTTCAGTTTGATCATTTCTAGTACAAATACTATCCAAGGCCTGGGTAGCAACGTCTCCGCTTCGAGAGGATGAGCTTTGCAGCCAAACATTTGTGTTTGCGTGAAAAACTATAACTGTTATGCCCTTTTTAGGGTTCCGTACCCAAAGGGTAAAAACTACCCTATTACTAAGACTTCGCGGTCTGTCCGTCCGTCCGTCTGTCTGTCACCAGGCTGTATCTCAAGAACCGCGATAGCTAGACTGTTGAAATTTTCACAAATTTATTATGTATTTCTGTTGCCGCTATAACAACAAATACTAAAAACAAAATAAAATAGATATTTAAGGGGGGCTCCCATACAACAAACGTGTTTTTTTCGGCGTTTTTGCCTTATGGTACGGAACCCAATACTTGGCCAGTTTTTATAAAAGCTTTGTGCAGTCATCGGGGCTCGGGCTAAGAATATTCAAATGTCTTGAATATTAAAAAATACATTACCTTTTATTTCTTGAAAAGTCGTGAAAAGCGAGAAAAATTCTTTAATTCAAAAGTTGTAGCTACAGAAACTAAATGAATAATATTTTGTGATTATAATGTATCACAGTCGGTGGTACTTTATTCACATTACAATCTAGTCTTTTAGCTAATAAGTAATTTAAGTAACTATAAATGAATAAAATGGTAAGAAAAATATATAAAGTATACATAAGCACTAGTCAAGATTTTTCTCCACCCAGTTTAGTTGCTGAATCAGAGGTTGATAATAAAAAAAATATATGGTATAGGTTTCGTTTGATGTCGTGAATAGTTGGTAGCCAATTTTTTACATTTGACATTTACAACTGTGTAGGTGGACGATTATTAATTTAAATAACGGTACATTCATTCATTTTCAAATTAGGATTGAAGTCGTTCCCCATGGATTTGAAACCGATACAGGCTTGGCTTGTTTGCTTGTCGAGTAAGGAGACAGTGATGTCAGTTTGACATCTACCAACCCGGTGGATTACGGCCCACTCCCTCTCGAAGACAGGAGGCCTGTGTCCCAGCCAGCAGTGGGGACATTATAAGCCTATAATATTCCCACTGCTGGCTCAGTTTGCCAGTAACTAAAAGAGCAGTGTTTTTGCTGCAAATTTAAATCTGAGTAACCATGCTCGATACTCGGTGCTTAGTCAAGTGTTAATCAAGTGTTTCCTGTTTAACATTATGAATCCATACTGTTACACTCAATTTAATTTAAATACTTCAGTAAATATGTAGCTGTAATAAAGACAACTTGATACAGCTGGCTATAAATAATAGCTTAGTAATACCAACTCGAAGGTTTTAGGTACAGTTGACGCCGCAAACCATGCAGTTATGTAGGTATATCACTATTTCCTTAGTAAATGATTCATAGTTATTTTCCTAGATTCCTATATTATTTTGAATAACTTAGCATGCTTATAAAATACATCATGTTTTAGGAATGTCCGTTTTTTTTTTGCTGGAAAATTGTGTCTGTTTTAGAGTAAATAATATACGAGATGTAAGCAAATTTTTGGCACATTTTATTCTAACCATTTATACATGATAGTAGGTAAGGTATAACGGAGGATAGTTAGAATTCTATTATAGTCTGTAGGTGCGTTCTGTACTGTCTGGCTACACCTCATGGGAAGAAGGCGTGAGTTTATATATATAAGTAACCTTACTAATATTATAAATTCGAAAGTAACTCTGTCTGTCTTTATGTTACCTTTTCACGCCTGAACCTCTGAATGAAATTCTATAAAATTTGGCAGAGAGATAGATTGCATCCCGGGAAAGGACATAGGATAGTTTTTATCCCGATATTCCCCCGGAATAGAGACTTATGCGGGTGAAACCGCGGGGCGCTGCTAGTGTAGATATAATTCATAAAGTTTATTAAGACATAACATATTTTGTATTAGCACATGGTCATCAGCTTGACTACGAAAAACACATAAAATATACCTAATTATATTACACTTAGGTACAGACGCCCGCACATCAAGCTACTACAATCTGTCTAATTTCTTTAATAGATTTTCAACTTTATTGCTAAAGCATAAGGTTCAAAGTTGATTGGGAAAAATTTACAATTTCGGGTAGCTTGCTGCGTCTGTACATAACGCCAGTCAAGCACTATTTTGGTGTCGTTACCTACTGGAAAAAGTCCCAAAATGCTATTTATTATTGACGTAATAATTCTAATGAATTACTATTCTCATGTATGAGGTTCAGCGTACAGACGCCAGCACATCAAGCCACCCGTAACTGTCAAATTTTCCCAATCAACTTTGAACCTAATGCTTTAGGGAAAAAGTTGAAAATCTTTTATAGAAATTTGACAGATTGTAGTAGCTTGATGTGCTGGCGTCTGTACATATTTGCGTACAATAATATCATCATTTTTCCTTTAACGGGGGCTAGCCAAGCAAAACAGAAATAATTAAATGCTAACATCATGTTTATATAATTATGCTAAATATAATACTTATAAGGATATTGGCGGCGATGACTGGCTGGTGGTTTTTAAATATTTAATAAAAGTAGGCCACAAAGGCCAACCCGCACTGAGCCCGCGTGGTGCATTACGGCTCACTTCCTATAACCGAGAGAAGGCCCGTGTCCCAGCAGTGGGAACATTATAGGCTTTTAAAGTAGATCTGTAATTTATTAATTGTCGGGCTATCTGCAAATATTGCTTACCTAATTTTGTGACGAATTTTGACAATAAATTCTCGAAATATTGGTGAAAATTGCAACAAAATTAGTTGCGTAGTCTAAAACAACAACGTGGTCACACAGACAGAGACGAATACCGACTTTAAATTAATTATGTAAGGTATAGATCTACAATTCATTTTTGATAGACTTAACATGGGTTTACTTCGATAGTTATTAATATTAAAATCATATTAGAAATATTTTATTTCTGTGTTGAAAATGTTAATTAATGTAGTAGGTACCTATATTAAGTGTTGAACTTAATAACCCACTTAGCACTCTAAACAGTAACAGCCCAATAAGGTCTAGAAACCTGAGCGGAATGCAGATACAATCTTGAAGCAAATACTGGCAAACAGCATTCACCTAGATTCTCAGTAAATACGTTTACTCAACCATTGAATGGAATAGTTGTACCTGCAAAAAGGTTTTTAGTAAAATACTATTTTTGGAACAGAATCCCGCACTTTGCTAAAGATTTTCGAGCAGAAAACCGATGAACAATATACAATTTCACCACCATCAAAATGCCTAGCCTTCTCCCAACTATGTTGGCGTAGGCTTCCAGTCTAACCAGATCACCTGAACACCAGTATTTTATATGGAGCGACTGCCTATCTGAACTCCATAACCCAGTTACTAGGTACACCCCTTGGTAAGATTAGTTTAATTCACCAACTTAGAGGATTATAAAATTAGTGGTCATAAAAAGGATAAGATAATCGTTATCATTGTAACCACTAATTCTATAATTCTAATGGGATAAAACACGGATATCCCCAAAATTAGTCTATTATCAGTGGCGTTTTACCCACGGCAAATCCATGGTTACTGTGTATACATATGACTTTGACAGGGCCTTTACTTAGCAGCAATAAGGTCGGTTTTCGTAGTTCAATGGCTACCAGGCTACTACTGCCTTACGGTTGACTGTATGTCGGTTGCGTAAACCGGTCGTGTCCCGTACCGATGATCACATCGTATCAATGCTAACCGGTGTCAGAGTATGGTAGTGCAGACGTGAATCAGGCCAGTGATGTCATAACCGTGACGTCACTGGTTGGAACAGCTCGATACTGCCTCAGCTCTTGCATTAACAACAATTTAATTGAAAATTCCATGAATTCTACTACTCACATCTAGGTGGTTTAATAGTATTCTCGACTTTCAGCAGATTATAACAAAACGTACGGCGTTTTGAAAGATGTTTTCTCCAACAATGGGTCCGTTTCGATGACTATGGTCTCTTTAGCAAATATATGAAATGCGATCGATGCCGGAGACGAATTCGGGTGAGTCACATCTCCAGAGCCGCCCCTGTTGGCTCGTTGTATAATTATCATGTGTCTAGACTCACGGCGACGGCTAGGCGACTATGGAAATATTACGACGTCAGGATATTTTATTAGAACGAACACATCCAAGATTTCACCGAAATGAGGTTAACCGACCTGAGCTACGCAGGTCGCCGATTCGCCGCATCGATATGGTCATCGAGAACAATCGAATACCGAACTTTCTAAGACATACCTGAAAATATCACGAGTGCGGTATCAAGGCAAGAGAGTGCACAGGACGGAAAACACGAAGAGGTGACGTTCTCAGAACAAATTCTTATCTCCATATCACTTCACAGGGGCACCTCATAGTCCTCGAATGCTGAGTTCCTCGCACATCGCTAAAAGCGACTCCGGAATTCCTTTCAGGCATCAAATTTGTCACCTAATTTATCAGGCACTTGACTCATAATTGGTTGTGAATTTTCGCGCGGTACCAAGGGGGCACACATTATATTATGAAATAGTAACGGGGACACGTGCTCTCGCGGCAGAGAGGGACGGATTCACTGAACGTCCTTGGCGCGGGGGCGCGCGGGGCGCCTGCGGCATCAGACGTTTCAATCATCCCCGGGGGAACAGGGACGGGGCTAGGGGCGCGCGGCACGAGCGAGCGAGAGGGAGGAGACCGTGCTATTGACCGGCCCGCAGACCACGCCCACCCGGGCGAGACACGGGCGCGCTGATGCTCCAAGTGAAAATCGAACGCCGGCCCGGGCAGACGCGGCGGGAGGCGGCCCAGCTGCAGCACCAAGGTTATCCCCACGTACTTACTACTCATGCACTTCCTGTGCCACTTACGACGCCACCACCACTTGCCAACCACACTACCATTACATTTTTGTCACTGTAGTACACGAATCTCATGTAAAATCTATAAAGCTGGCTAGGTTGTACGGTTCGATATAAAGACTTGGCACGGAAACAATATAGGTTGCCAGAAAAGGACGTAACCGTTCACGAGAGAGAGGAGCTGAAAGAATAATCGACATGACGTTACGACACCCGACATAGGACCTTTCATATTTAATTAAATCCCTACGGAAGGGGTTTGTGATGATTGGATGAAAAAATAACGGTCAAGTGCGAGCTGAGTGTTGCCACTTGCCAGCACGTATTAGAGGTACAAATTTTTGTTAGCGAGCACGCGGTGTTACGTAATCAGTGGATTAAAGATAATTAGTAACAATAGTTTTTAAGTAGTTTTCCACAAGCGTGCTGGTTGATAAACCACGAGGTACCAGGTAGACATAAAGCAACTGTACAAGCCGTTGAAGGTTATGTAATAGGAGTCTTCTTTACGGCTTAATCGTGAGGTTTTATGCGTGTAGAGCATTTAGCTTTAAAGGTAAGTAGTACGAGACTGTGGAAACTGGGTACAGTTTATAGACCAAACTTGCTATCTTTGCGCTAAGATTTTAAAGGGCTGTTGTTTATCACATGGCTGATTTAATATCTTTTTAAGTGCAGCCTTTTCAAAGTTAAGACCTGGATTGGAGGATGGCTTCAGGCAGTCTAATGGCAAAATAGTATGAGAATTGTTTAGACCTAAAATACCTGGTTTGAACTTGAATTACCTGTGCGTGTAAGTGCCTATTTGAACATAGGTATCAAGTCTAGACTGCTCTAGGATACTCTATAAAAGTTTTAAAGCGACAACTACATACGTTACTTATAACATCACGCCTATATTCCCTAAGGGTTAGGCAGAGGTGTATCTATAGTACACCCACATTTCGCCAGTTATGTTTAAGTCCCATGTAATAGGGAGCGCACAGGGGGCAGGGGCAGGGGCACATTGCTCGCAGAACAGATGGCCGATGGGGCCGAAAGGTTGGAAGGCCTCCCACAAGGTGGACCGAAGACCTTGTGAAGGCCGCAGGAACCCGTTGGATGCGAGAAGCACAGAACCGGTCGAAGTGGAAGTGCTTTGGGGAGGCCTATGTCCAGCAGTGTTGAATGATGAATAGGGAGCGAGCATATTGCCATGGGCATTTATCCAGACTCCGGGCTGTTACTGAGAAATTCCAGATTGACAAACCAGACCAGCACAATAATTGCGTAACACACTATCAATCTCAATCTGTATCATTTTGAAGGATATTGGTAATCCACTGCTTCGTATGTTCGAAAAATGTGTCTGCACTACAACGTAAATAACGCAATTAATGTTGTTGAACCGTCAAAATGAAAGCAATTGCTACTGATACTGTGTTACCCAATTAGCCCGCTGGTAATCGAACCCAGGGAGGCAATTCTTGTAATATTAAGAACGTTCACAGTATGATCACAGTCTCAATCTGTCAAAAATACCTCTAATTGGCCTACATTTTTGACATTGATTGTAGGTGAGATGAGGTTACGACTGGATTTTGAACTTTTTTAATTACGGGAATTGGCCTTCTGGACCTCATGTTCAGCAGTGGCGCTTGCGACGATTAGACGAAGGGGAACGAGGCATTCCGTTCTTTATACCTAACTTATTAGTTCCACGTTCATGTTTGTTATCAATGCGCTTGCATATGTTGTGTTGTTGCCAGCCTACGTTCGTATGGGATGTGGTGTCGGAAATGCGATTGTGGCTTGGGATGGATTAACAAGAGCATCCAACATACAAATACATATTAAGGACAAGCTTCTGCCTGCGGCTTCGGCCGCGTGGAGGTCGGGAATAGAACGTACTACCGGGATAAAAATATCCTATGTCCTAACCTAGGTTATACTCTACACGTGTACCAAATTGCATCTAAATCCGTTAAGGCGAACAGGCGTGAAGCGGTCAAAGACAGATAGACAGAGTATGGATCTAGATTACTAGCTGCATCCCGCGGTTTCACCCGCGAAAGTGTCGATCCCGTGGGAATATCGGGATAAAAAGTGCTAATCCTGGTTATAAACTATCTGTGTGACAAATTTCATCCAAAACCGTTCATCCGTTTGTGCGTGAAGTAGTAACAAACACACTCACAAACTTTCGCCTTTATAATGTTCCCACAGCTGGGACACAGGCCTCCTCTCGGTGAGAGCACCACGCGGGCCCTGTGCGGGTTGGTCAGACTTGTTTCAGTATTTATTATTTTTAGTATCTATAAATATATAAAAGAAAGTCTGTTAGTTACACCACAACTCGAGAACGGCTGAACCGATTTGGCTGAAAATTGGTGGGGAGGTAGCTTAGAACCAGGAGACGGACATAGGATACTTTTTTTTTTTTTATTATTATAGTAGGAGTAGGGTAGTAGTAGGGTAGTTGCTGGGGACGACTATCCAGTCGTCCCCAGCAACTTTCTTGAATTTTTAGCAGAGAAAAAAGAAAGCAGAGAACCGGCTGTTGTAGTACAAATTAGGAATTAAAGCAAAGCCATTGCCCTTTGGGTGACTTTTAGCCTTCTAATGAGGCAAACACCAATTATGGTGAATCATTCGAAAATCCTGCTGACAGTTAAAATTGCTGCTTCAGTTGCGGTTCGTCCAAGTGCGGTTCAAATCAGTGCTCTAAGTGAAATAGCTCAACTAAATGATACAGCTATCAAATTGATATGCAGCTGTTTCTTTTCCCTTTAAAGTTCTAGTTATTGGAAAATGCGTTGAATAACAGGCTGCTAGACTACACGTGTATTGAACGGATTTTAGCTTTGAAGGAACTGCAAATTGCTCCATTATGGAAAGTTCCCATAGTTGTATTTAAGTTCTTAGGAAATGGTTGAGGAGTGGTAACACTTGCACTACGAAAATCATCCTTACTGCTATGGCATAAAGGCGCTGTCAATGTCAAAGTTTGGACTGTACCAATTATTAAAAAAATTAAACTAGTTATCAACAAGACCTTGGCGTGATGACTTGACTCGCTCATGACTGACTAGACTAGTCTGACTAGTCGGATATGGCGATAGAAAAAGATAACTATAAAACTTTGGGGAGGACCTTTGCTCAATAGAGGAGCCGAAAAGCATGAAAAAAAATCATCCATTAAACGACACTGCAGAAAAAGCTCTTGTGGCACAAAGCAGCTCCGCAGTAATCTCACCCACATAAACATTTATGTGTTGTTGTAAACCACTTCGACAGTTCTCCATAAAGTACCAGTGGGCCCAACCCAACACCTTAGATACTATAAGTGGACAGACTAAGGCTAAAACCGCATTTATACGATGCAAATTCTTGCCTGTGGCATACAATAAATTTAAAGCAAGAAATGACTAGCATCGCCTAAACACTTTAAATCGTGCGCTGTGCATCGGGCTTGGGGCAGGTAAAAATGTAAAATAATTAGGTAACATAGATTTTTGTAATATTATTATTTTGTTTGCAAAATATATAATTTTAATTTTTAATATTTGACATTTTTATAACATTTTAAAATTTGACTATTATTTTTATAATTTTTTGTCAATTTTAATTATATGTTTTTAATGAGTTGTTGAGTATTAGGGTACCTACATTTAATTAATTACAATTTTATTTTGGTTTTTTATCTGTTTATAATTTAAAATAGTTCATAATTTAAATGTATGAATGTAAAACTATGGACTAGAATTTTATTATGTCTGAAATAAATAAATTATTATTTATTTATTTTATTATTAAACTTTTAATGTGGCTTCAACCTCTGGTATGCCAAAGACAATTAAAGGCTCCCGGGATGTCTACTGGGAACCTTCTGGTACAGAAGTTTTCAAAGAAATTGTACTACCTACTACAGTGGCGTCATGTAGCCATAAATCGCATCATGTATAATGGCTTAACAACATTAACATCGACCTATATACCACCCTACGGATTTTCGGAACCGGTCCTAAAGCGAATGAGCTTGCAATAAAGGGTGGGGCACAAGCGTACACCTTGACCCACCTGGCGTGTTCGCTCGTTTCGCGTGCACACCATCGTAAACATTTTACGGTACTCATTGCATTTAATTTTTGTGTTACAATGAAATGCTTAATGCATGCTATGCTAGATTTTGGAGCTCCGTTAGTTTTCCAAAACCAGTATTGAAACTGGACTTCAATGACTGTGTTGGATTCTTTATTCTAGATGTCATTTCATAGATTTGCGCGCAAGTGATGGTGCAAGTCTATAGGATAGAATTATCGATCCATCCATTTGTTGTGGATACCAAATAATATAGACAATATTATTATATTCTATACTAGTTTCTGCCCGCGACTTCGTCCGTGTGAAATTTCTTGTTGCCCGGAACCACCCCGTCGCATCGCATCGCCTGCCCATGCTATTATTTCGTTGTCCTTAGCGTTCCTTCCGACTTTTTTTTCTTTTTGCTCGGCTCCTAAGACTCATAGCGTGATATTAAGTAAC
Source organism: Oligia fasciuncula (assembly GCA_963082905.1). Lineage (NCBI taxonomy): Eukaryota > Metazoa > Arthropoda > Insecta > Lepidoptera > Noctuidae > Oligia > Oligia fasciuncula. The sequence goes on from OY720411.1 coordinate 9,801,261, forward strand.
CTATACCCTTTTGTTTTTCTGGGTGGGAAATTATCAAATAACTTCTCCCCTCTGGGCGGAGCTGGAGATGTCAGACTTTTATTGACTAAAACCGACTAGTGTTCCTTCAGTTGCCTGTGCCAGGGGACACGGTAACTCTTTCGAACAACCCGCGACCCTGGCAGAAGTAACTTATAGCCTTCAAGAGTAGGTAGGGATAAAAAAGCCAATTTTTTTTTTCAAATGCGACTGTTTGGATTCCATGAGATTAGCGCGTTCAAACAAACAAACAAACTTTCAGCTTTAAAAAACGGGACCCTATTACTAGGACTTAACTGTCTGTCCGTCTGTCTGTCACCAGGCTCTATCTCAAGAACCGCGATAGCTAGACAGTTGAAATTTTCACAAATTATGTATTTCTGTTGCCGCTATAACAACAAATACTAAAAACAAAATAAAATAAATATTTAAGGGGGGCTCCCATACAACAAACGTGTTTTTTTCGGCGTTTTTGCCCTGTGGTATGAAACCCTTCGTGTGCGAGTCCGACACGCACTAAGCCAGTTTTTTAAACCTGCCATGAATGCAGCCGTAAATTAATTCTCATGTTCTTCAGCTTACCTTGCAATTAGTAATCAAGAAACTGATCGTATGGAAACACTTATACATTCAGAAAATGCCGACTTCTGGAAGCTTCCTTCGCTTAAACAAGTATTTACGTAACTTCGTTTAGCCGGCGTGGAGTTCGCGTGTTAAACTGTAAAAGTTCAAGATTTTATAACAAACTGAACTGTAGACTCGCACTAGTTTACACTTCAACTCACTCAGAACTTCGTGCTTCGAAAATCAGGTCTGCAGTCTTTTCAAAGGGTTTACTTTTAAATAAGTCAAAGTTCAAAGGATTGATTTGAAAGACTTCAATTTTATTAACTGTGTAACTAGTAGGGCTTTCAGTCTCGATGCATTACCGAGTCCCGGGAAAAAAAAAACGAGACTCGATGTGGTCTCGAAATTCCCGGGAAAAACGAGACTTTTGAGACTATTTCAAAACTAGGTTTCTTACTTATAGGCTATGCAATTAGGCAGTCAAAACAGATATTTTAATCAAGTACTTTAATAAACAAACGCAAATAAAAAAATAAAAACCTTTTGTTGATTTTTTTTTATTTTTGTAGTGGGCACGTAAGAAACAAAAGGCGTTTAATGTGGTTTCAGACAGAGAGTACCTAATTTTATTACAAAAGTAACCCGCGTTACAAAAAACTCTCTCTGCTTCTGCTAGTGGGGGAATAGACATTAAATAATTCTAGCAATAATTTAGGTATTTCTCTCTGTCGCCCTTATTTTCAAAGAGAGCTTTTTCTAAGTGCAAGGTTGTTTGCAAGTCATTGATAGACATGGAAGTTATATTCTGCGCTGCGCTTTGTGTTCCTGAGAGTTTAACCAATTATTAAGCTCAGATTACAGCTATTCTTCTGTAGTTAAACTTGTGAGCTCTGCAACCGTCGTATCATTTGTCAGATTAGTCAGTTGTGGATGTATTTAACCTTTACACAACAATTACACACGATTATTTTAAAGACACTGTAATTTCGTCGTTGCTTAATGTTTGAAAAGCTGTTGCATCAAGCTTTTTTTCAAAAAACTGAAAAGGACTGTGCAAGGATTGTAAGCTCAAACTCAAAGCATTTATTTAAATTAAACCATGTACACAGGCACTTTTGAGTTGTAAAAATTAAATAGTCTGTCAGTTAGTCAGAAAGTTGAAGCTAGTTGCCCATTCCAAAACGTAGATCTCTATGGATACTTGTAACTTGCCTCAATCAGTCTATTTTCCTTAATAAGGATGCGCAGTGGATTGGCGAGACTTACGCTCAAAAAACTTGTTGTAAGTCCAATTTCTTTAGGCAGAAATTTAGTGCAGTATCCGCTGTTAAAAGAGTAACGTCTTGTCTACACAGGGCTTCTAAGGTCACTTTCATAATACCTAGTGAATTTCAGATTGCTTTCAATGTAGCCTAGTATACTCTGATTCAGTGAACTCTGTAACCATAATTAAAAATGACTGTTGGTTTAGTAGATTATATAGTACTGTTATTATGTGACTCAAGTCTCAAAAGTCTCGTTATTCCCGAGACCGAAAATGTTAGTCTCGAGTCTCGAAAATACCAAAAAATCGTCGAGACTCTCGAAATTTTCGAGACCGAGATTCCCGGGATGAAAGCCTTAGTAACTAGTTCTACTGCTGAAATATGATTTACTATATTGGACAAATGCCTGCACTAACTGGCCAGCACGTAAGTAATGTAAATAACGCAATGAATATTGTTGAACTGTCAAAATAAAAGCCATTATACTAGTGTAGTTGTTAGTCATCATCTGCCTAGTCTTTTCCCAGCTATGTTGGGGTCGGCTTCCAGTCTAACCGGATGCAGCTAAATACCAGTATTTTACATGGAGCGACTGCCTATCTGACCTCCACAACCCAGTTACTGGGTAATACGATACCCCTTGATAAGACTGCTTGTCAGACTTTCGGGCTTTAGTGTTGTTAGTGTGTTTATTACGCAATTACTGCGCAGGTCCACTTAAATGTCTGTGTCTTTTCCAGAACATTTCGGGAACTAATCTAGGTCCTCACAAGATCTGACCAAGTGAGTTCTATGTTTGTTGCGCCATTTCTTCTCAGGGGTAGGTAGTCAGTGTACTACTACTACTAGTGTACACTTGATTCTTGAATGATACCCAACTGTCTCCGTATCTTACATTACACCAACATAAACAAACCAGTCACTCATACTAAGCAAATACTATATTCCATTACTAAACGTCAAACGATTTACGATTTCAGTATCGTAAACAAATAGTAGGATAGGGCATAGCAAAGACCATGGTTATGCAACAAAGCACCAAATTGTATAGCAAAGTTTAATGCTCGAAGACTTGGCAACATGAGTTCATCTGATTGTTTTACTGGTAATATATTCTTTATTAGCTATATACTCAGCCCTTTTGTGTTTCGTTTTATGTTAGTCGTTTATTCGGTAATGGATGTATAGCGCGACATATTATAGCAATTCATTTTAAATGTGCAGTCCTAAATGTCATGTGTGCTCGTAAGTCATGGTAGGAATGTGTAATGGCGTACATATAATGGTCTGTGTTGGCCTGTCTTCAAATCCCATTCGTGGGCGATGAACCCAGATATTTTCTTCTCCAGTTGTTTGCAGACAGCACAGTATCCTGGTATAGAATGATATAATGACACTTGGAAACGTGACTAACTATTTCTTGATATAACAATCTGACATTATGAATGATGTTAATATGTATATTGCTACAATCGCCTTGATGATGATTTCCTATTAAATTACGAGATTATCACAAACATCAGTTTTAAATCAGATTAAAAACAATCACGCTATTGTAAGCCTACACAAACTCAAACTCAAACTCAAACTCAAAGCATTTATTTCAATTAAACCATTTTACAGGCACTTTTGAATTGTCAAGAAGTAGGTCAGTCAGAAAAATGTGAAGCTAGTTGCCCATTCCAAAGCGTAGGTACCTATGGAGAAGAACGGACAAGAAACTCCATGGACACTCTTTTTAAATTATATTTTACAAAAATATTAGTTACATCATTACTTTTGAATTTATAATTAAATAATGTGAGAACGATGTAAAAATAAACAAGACGTATGCGTTAAAAGCGTCCAGAGTACAACAAATAGTACTAAAACAACAATCCAAAAATAAAAATAAAATAATTAAAAATAAGCCGAGGCAGCTAAGTGATGACCAGCCCCAACTGACGGCGCCCGTTCACGAACATGACGCATAGATCAGCACCATTCAGCTCAACCATTTTGAAGGGAGCTAAATGATCCAACATACACGCCACCGTCAGCGAGACATTTGTGTGAGCATGACATACTATCAGCCGCCAGGGCACATTCAAGTCAATGAAAGACATATTACCCGGTAAATGGTAAAATATGGTATAGTACTTACATAGAACTCACATCAGTGCTATGCAATTATACAATACAAATGAAATTGAGTTTATACAATGCAAAGATAGTCTTACAATCTTCAGCAGCTCCAACAGTATTTTCAGGTGTTAATCAATTAGTTGTGGTTGTGGAGCAGGACCAGCATTGAGCCAGGCATTTTTATCAGCTATGTAATCCCCTAACTTATAATATGCCTGACTGCATAGTGTGCGTTTTATACAAGACTTGAATTTTGTCTCATTCAGTTGAAGAATGTGGGGAGGTATTTTATTGTAACATTTTAAACAGTACCCCATAAAAGATGAGTCTACTTTAGCCAGTCTGAAACCTGGTTGAACTAATAGGTCCCTATTTCTAGTACTATAATTATGTCTTTCACCTCTTTTACTAAAAAGATGTAAGTTTTTTCTTACATACATGATGTTTTCGTAGATATATTGACAAGGTACCGTCATGATGTTAATTTCCTTAAACAGTTCCCTCAGAGAATCGCGCCTGCGGAGGTTATATAAGGCTCTGATCGCTCTTTTCTGCAGAATAAAAATAGAATCGATGTCTGCAGCCCGTCCCCAAAGTAAAATACCGTAAGACATGACACTATGAAAGTAACTAAAATAGACTAGTCTCGCGGTATCGACATCAGTAAATTGACGGATTTTTCTGACAGCATAAGCTGCTGAACTTAGCCGTCCTGCAAGAGATGTTAAATGAGGACCCCATTGTAGCCTTGAGTCGAGCGTGATCCCTAAGAAAACAGTTTTATCGACGAATTCTAGTTTCTCTTGATTCAATATTATCTCACAATCACTACCCTTGACATTTGGTAAAGAAAATCTTATGCACTTAGTTTTTTTTCCATTTAATACTAAATTATTAGCAGTGAACCAATTTTGGACCTGCAGTAGGGCGTTATTTACGTCGTCAAAATTTGTAGCACGTCTATTTACCTTAAAAATTAAGGAAGTGTCATCAGCAAATAACACCATTTGTGGTTGATTTTTTAATAAATGGAGTAGATCATTAACATACACTAAAAAGAGGAAAGGACCCAATATCGAGCCTTGTGGCACACCCATTTTTACTTTTAAACCATATGAATTGACACCATTTATTTGGACTTGCTGTTGTCTATCATTTAAATAAGAACTAACTAAACTGAGCGCAAGTTTTCCAAGTCCGTAATGCTCAAGTTTCAAAAGCAAGGTTTCGTGATCGACGCAATCAAATGCCTTAGAGAGGTCACAAAAGATTCCAATGGCGTCTTGGGCCTCTTCCCACGCGTTAAAAATGTGTTTTAATAAGGTTACACCAGCGTCAGTCGTACAACGTCCTTTGGTGAAACCAAATTGCTGATCGTGAAGGATTTTATTCATGTTAAAATGATTGAGCATCTGATTAAGCATTATCTTTTCGAACACCTTACTGAAAACCGGCAACACGGATACGGGTCTATAATTATTGGTGTCTTTACTGTCCCCAGATTTGAAAAGTGGTATTACCTTACTGTATTTCATTAAATCGGGGAAGATTCCTTGATCAACACACAAATTAAATACTAAGGCTAAGTAAGGTGCAATAGTCTCAATTATGGAGGCACAGACTTTAATGGACATTCCCCAAAGATCTTCGGTCAATTTGATCTTAATTTGCTTAAAAGCTTTTATTACTGAAGCGGGGTTTATATGTTTAAATTGAAATTCAACCGGGCAGGCTGGAACGTTTGCTCTTAATAAATCAATTGATACGTCGGATGAGGAATTTAAGGCTTCCGTCGTTTTTGATGGTATATTAGTAAAGAAATTTACAAATTCCTGAGCTACTTCTAAGTTAGAGCTTATGGCACCACGTGAAGTCTCCAATGTGTAATCAGTGTTTCGTTTTTTATTCCTACTAGTTTCGTTATTTATAATTTTCCAAACCGTTTTTATCTTATTTTCTGCTGATTTGATTTTATTGCTAATGTACAGGGCTTTGGCTATTTTGCAAGTATTTCTAAAAATTTTGGAATATGTAGCAACATACTTGCTGAAAGTTTCAGTATTGATGTAAGGCTTAAGGCCATACAGCTCGAAAAGTCTTTCCCTACTTATCCTAATACCTCTAGTTGCCCAGTCACTAAAAACAAAATTAGGGCAAATGTTTTTTGTTTTCTTTTCAAAAATTGTATTAAATTGAGTGTGCACTACTGAAAAGAAATCCTCGTACAATTTATTAGCATCATCCCCATCATGGCCCAGATCATTTAACTTATTATTTAGGGTACTATTGAATCTATTTAGTTTACCAGTCGTTATTGGTCTAAATTGAATTTGCACTTTTTGCAAAGGTGTTTTAAACTTAAAAGATACCGTTTGTCCACTATGATCAGACGGCAGATAATTTACGATGGCTTTATCTAAATAATCACAATCGCAAAAGACATTATCAATACAAGTAGCAGAATTTGGAGTTATTCTAGTAGGTTCTGCAAACACATTATATAAATTGAACGATTTAAAAAGGCTTAATAATCTACTGCTATTAGAATTATTTTCCAAAATATTAATATTAAAATCCCCACAAATAATTGTGGCTTTGTTATTGGATGCAAGTTTCGCTAAGACATCTTCCATTATTGACTCAAATAAAGAAAAGTTCTGATAATTAGGGGGTCTGTAAACGCACACTATGACATGCTTATCTAGCTCAACACAGGACAGTTCGATGCAATGTTCAACTGATAAACCCACTATGTCATTTCGTTGCTTGGATTTTAAACATTTTTTTATCATTATTAGAGAACCTCCACGCAGCATAGATTTACGGTTAAAACAACTGCCCACACTATAGTTCTCAAAATTAATTAACATTTGGTAATCCTTTAACCAATGTTCAGTACAACAAACAATGTCAAACTTTGTTTTTTCTAAAAACATTTCAATTTCTAATAATTTGGAAGAAATGCCTTGAATATTTTGATGAAATACTGTCAAGGCATTCTGCTGATCTCCTTTTTGATATTTACATAATTTAGAGCAAGAAGATACCTTGTTGTTGTTAGGTATAAGAATATTATTACTGGTACCTTCTGTTGTCTTACAAACTAGTTTAAATGATTATCCGGAGTTAATCCCAAGACTTCAATGTCATCACCAGGCAGTGAGCTCATAGTGCGTGAGAGAAATGGAACCTCCTTCGTATAATTTGTACAAATATTTATAGCATTTGAGCTACATTCATTCAGGCAAACCACCTTATTATTAGTATTATTACTAACTGTTGTGGTGTTAATAATACAAGACTTCGACATAATACTTATGTCTGAGTTTATATAAAAAGCTAATAGCCTTGCTATTATGTGTCTAAAACTAACAGGCAGATACACCGTACCCCTAGTCGACTTTAAAGTTTCAACATAACAGTTGGTGTCAAAATATACAAGCTTGTCACTGTAATGACTAACTAAAAAGTGCATATGCTTATTAAGCATATGAATATAATTGTTTTGTCTATTTGTTAATTTTTTAAAATATGGGAAAGCACACAATATTATTTTATTACAATTTAACTTTAACAACTCAGTTACACAGTCAGTTATTTCATATTTTTTGACCTTAGAACTGTTACCTACAAATACAGTAATGTTAGTTTTGGGATTAAATACATTTCCTGTTACTGATGCCATTATTTGTTTGTAGGTTGACCCTGGCATACAATTATTTTGAGTAGAATAACTCAGGTTGTTACTAATTAATTTACCTAAACCTCTTCCTATACTATCCGAGAACATAACCGAATCATAACAATCATGACTACTGAAAGATGGACAACTACCAGTCTCAAGCTGTACCAATTGAGATAGATCTTCTACTATATCAGATACATCCTGGTTAAGGATACACTCTTGAGACAAACTCTCAGTCTGGGACGGGTCCTCCGTTACCTCAGGCTGGACAGCGACAGGGTGTATAACTGTCTGACAAGTGCACTGACACATTACTAACTCATTAGCAGCAAGAATGTGTTCTTTAATTTGGTTCTGAGAACCCACATATTTAATGTAAAGAGAACTAAGTCTGCTTTCAAGTTCCTGTATGTCAGACTGTAAGCGCTGTGTATCAATTTCATAGATTTTTTTGCTGTCTTCTAATTTGATTTGATAATTGGTTAATTTATTCATTAGATCAACACGTTCTTTCCTCAGTGGAATATGTTTGGAAAAGTGTTTTTGATGTTTTCTAAATTGATTACATTTTTTAATTATTCTATTCATTCTTGCATATTTTTTCATTTTGTTATGACTAAATTTATAACTATAATTCTGTTTCAGCAAGGAATCCTCAGTAAGGTCAATAGTTGTCAAGGAATGAGGGTTACAATTACTATTTAATAATTCATTATATAAGTGGTTTGTTTCTCTAACCTGATTACATTCTATTTCTTTTTCTAACTGGGTGATACAACTATTAGCATGAACTAATTCATCTTCTAGGTCCCTAACTCTATTTAAGGCCTCCTCATACAAATTACTACAGGTGTTGAAACCATCCGTGACTACCTTCAGTTGATCGCGTTCATCAACAACATTCTGATACTGTTGATGTAGGTCTACTAGCTCCCGTTTAAGGCTTGAGTTTTTGTCAACTATTTTCTTGATTTCCTCCTCACTTTCATCATTCTCCAGTAGCAATTGGTCACATTGGAGTTTTGTTGCTTCAAGTTTTTGGAGGGCCGTTCTCAATTTAAGGTCCATCTCCTGAGCAGTAGCCTTACGGGTCATCACAGGCATGGTTTCAGGAATTGTTACTGAAATTAGATTAAAGAAACGGTGAGAAAAGGGGACAGACAAATAAAATAAAGTTGGAAATGATAGGGAAAATGGGAGAAGTTATCGTAGAGCAGTGGAGAAACTAGGTTGGTTACTGAATTGGTTTGAAGGGCTATTTTCGAGGCTAAGGATGAAACATTTGAACGCTTTTTATTGCCTTACGATTTTACTATTATGTATGTGGGGGTAGGTTGCCTAGAATTTAAAGTTATTTTTTCCTACATTACCGTAGGTATAACGGCAATGCAAAAACAATGATCATGAACGTTTTTATTATTGTATATTAAATTAAAGATCAGAATAAGAAGAACAGAATCTACGCTAAGTTTCGTTTTCTACGATGTAAACAATGCGATTTAAACCCAATGCAGGGTGCTAAGCTAATCAGCGAACTATCTTGAGCTAAAACTTCACAAGGATGTGTAACAGAGTTACAGTGACAATAATTGAGTGCTATTATAAAGTAAAAGTAAACAAATACTCCCCGTTTTAATCCGCAGTTCGAACGTCAGCTGTTGGTTTTAGGTTACCGGTATGTAACAAACACTGTGTATTTACAGGAAAACAATAATCCTGAGTATTTATGCAATTAAATTACGTTTACACATAAAAATACACCTTAATTTTACTTAATTACTAATTAAAATTAATTTTAAAATACGGAACAAAAATTTGACATGTCACTCGGGCAGTGTTGCCACTTTTTCACAATATTGATAAACCTGTAGATATAGTAATATCTATCTAGGTAACTAAGATATATTCATGAGGATAATAGTCGAGACCACCTTGATAGATTAAATTTTAAATAATAATTGATTAATAACATTACTAGCACAGTTTTATTGAACGCTGATCTTCTAAAATTACCGACCTTATTCTTCAATAGACCCTTACATTATTTCTCTTTTTGTGCTAAACGAATATAAGAGTGGGATGAAAATCTACAACTTTTCTCCCTATATTTTTAAGTTATGTCATTTATTCATTTCCTTGAAGATAATATTTTTCATGATAAATTAGCGTTTTTTTATGAAACGCAGTTAATTTCCGCGAAATGGTATCATGAGGTTTCAAACTCGCTTTCTATAGGTTCCTAATTCCTATAGTACATTAGTATATCAATAGTAATTCATGAATTTCCTGAAAAATCTGCAGTATCCAACCTAAATAAAAGCGTACCTATTCTTTCACAAGAAATCCAGAATATCTCACGAAAATCCATCAAGAGCCAGCAAATCACGTCACTTACTATCACATTACATAAGACCTCACAAAAATATGATTAACGAGAGGAATCTCTACGGTATCATGTCAAAAGTTTGAACACGAGAGCAACGGTCGGACAACGTTCTTTACTTAATTACAACAGAATAATTACTCCAGTTGGATCACGAAATTATAGTCGAGAGCACTCGTGAGATGAATCTTAGTAGCAAGCTCTGGTAGGCTTCTGTATACAATAAAAATGTTCACTGCGAGAATTAAAATTTAATCTGTTTTAATTTTTGTTTGTTTCAGTTTTGGATTCCAAAACATTATTACCCAAGGGTTTTGTTGACGCTGACTAAAGCTTATCTATAAGATGATGTGCAGCGCTTGACAACTGAAATTTAGGCCATTGTTTTTCTGTCTCATACATAATTATATAGACAAACAAATGCTTTCATCCTATCTAATATAGTTTTTAAAAGCAAGTATAAGGTCATAGATCGTGGTAGTGCTGAACTGTTCACACACGACGCGGTCTAATTGATAGATAATATATATGTAGTACAGATTTAACCAGAAGTTGCGATTACAAAGGCAAGCTAGACATGATAGTGTCCTAGAATTGGTCCTGGAAGCTATAGAAGCGAGAGATTCAATTTGGGTTGTGGGACTCGCGAAAATTCGGGGGGACTGCGAGGTTAGAGGGTTCCTTTGCCTATAGATAGAATAACAGAACGGATCGGTAGATTAGTGTCAAAGCATAATCAGCATAGAATGTTCCCAATGCTGGGACACAGGCCTCCTATAGGTGAGAGCATAGATATCCGAGGTGAGAGGCAGGGTCGTTATCCGCCACGCTGACCCAGTGCGGGTTGGTAGATGTCACATGTCTTGAATTTTTAGTTCTAGAACATGCCGGTTTCCTCACGATGTTTTCCTTCACCGATTTGAGAGCAATGTTGATGAAATTAATTTACATAAAGTAAAGCACCTGGGTTCGAACCTACAACCGTAAGACACGTAAGTTGCGGCCGTTACCACTGCGCCATCACTGCTCTCTGCTTAGGGATATACATAGACATAATATTACCAATCCAGCAGATTCTGAGAAAGATATCAAAGACCAAGCAAAAGTCTAAATTACCAATCTACACTACACAAATCTAAAATAAACTCCCTTGTTTTGTGCTAAACTTGATCAGAGGTTAATTAAAAAGCAACACTGTTTCCGACAACTAAATAAAACAAATCGTTCCAACAGCAATCGATTGTAAGTGTGTTGCGAGGTTCCCCATTACCATAGCTAGGTTTGCGTGTCAAACAATTCAATAAACATGGACACTTCATTCAGTTAGCTCGGGAGATCACAATGGAGTCACAATAGGAAGATTGATCTGGATTGGATAAATATTACTGTTGAGATGCGGTACGGGATTTAGGGGAGACGTTTATGATGTTGGATTCTGAGAAATATTGCAATCACACTTACACTAATAATATTATAAAGGCGAAAGTTTGTGAGTGTGATTGTATGTTTGTTACTTCTTCACGCACAAACGGACGAACGGATTTTGATGAAATTTGGCACACATATAGTTTATAAGCAGGATTAGCACATAGGATACTTTTTATCCCGATATTCCCACAGGATCGACACTTATGCGGGTAAAACCGCGGGGCACTGCTGGTTGACTATAATATAGAACTTTAGTATCGAAGTTATCATCATTACATAACATAACATCACGCCTTGTTTCCCCGAAGGGTTGGGTAGAGGTGTGCTTAGAGTACACTCACAATTCGCCAGTTATATATATATAAGTCCCATGTAATAGGAGGCGAGCCTATTGCCATCAACCAGGCACTCCAGACTTCGGGCTGCTACTGCGGAATTGCAGATAGAAAACCACAATAACAATAGCTCGACCTGAAAATCGGACCCAGAACCTCGTGCTCAGCAGCAACGCTTGCGGCCACTACACCAACAAGCCAGATCATCATTCTGATGGCTTAAGGGGCCGGCGAACTACGCATGCTAATGTGTAGTTCATACAACCGTAATACCAAAATAATTTGTAAATCAAACATATTCTTAAGGTAGTGTGTATTTATTCCGATTGGATTACACAATATCTAGGTTCCCAATTGAAAAGAAACTGATATAAAGACGAGATAATATGAGGAATTTCAAATTTCTACAGAAAACTTATTTTTCTCATAACTCGTCTTTGAATCAGTGTCCATTCAAAATATACATATATGTGAGAACCTAGAGATTCTGTAATCCAATCGGAATAAATACACACTACCTTATGAATATGTTTGATTTACAAATTATTTTGGTATTACGTTTGTATGAACTACGCATGCTCCGCCGCGCCGGTCCCTTAATCATTTGGGTACAGCACAGTGTCTGCTTCTTCCATTATTTGTTATGGTATCGAAAATGTATCGTTTGAAATGTGTATTAACTCATTTAGTTTTAATTAGCAAATGAGTCTGCATATTTTTGGGCGAAGTACTTAATAAAAAAAATTCGCTTCTTCACTTTTGTGGGCTACTGAACATTTTTCGCTTTTGGCCTTTTAGCTGTTCTAACCAAACCTTAATTGGCAATAACAGTGTTTTCCTTCTTAATCTATTTGAGATCGAGAATCGAGACTAATCGAATCATCAAGTGTCTTTAACTGTCAGTCTTCATTATCGTATCATTACTCCCTTTGGATAAAACCATTCACTTTTCCAATTAGGGAAAGGTTTGCGTAACAATTTTCTTGCAGAAATGATTGGGGTTAATTATTTCTTAGTATTCTAGGAGAATCAGGTTGAGTTGTAGTTACTATTAGGTACTGTAATAATATCTTAAACATTGTTATTTCTTACGTTATCGCTTTGGTTCCGGTGGCAACCGCATATTTAACTAAACAAGAATAGCTCACTTCAACTCTGACGTATTTGGTGGGTTTTCCCACGAAAACACCGTAAACGAATACTTGCTAGTCCCAACATTTAAATCCAAAAGACTGTTCTGAAAGAATAAAGGTTTTGCACCCCGTGTCCAACCTTGCAGTTTCTTAATGACAGGGTCATCAGCATTTTGGGCATATTAGCTGAGTAAGAGGCATGGAATTAGTATGTACTAGGCAGAGGTTACCTCCGCCTGTATAGTACATACTAATTCGAATGTCCATTGATTACCAGACTGAGTGTCAAAACAATTTGATGTACTAAACAGTACCTACAATAAAAAGTGTTGCCAATCGCAATATTACGTGGTATGACGTCATTGTAGTATTGTGACCTTCTAGTCGCATAAATATCAACCTTCATAAAATGCAAACGATTATCGTGAGCTGAGACGTGTTTACGGAATAATGTTGGGTCCTCCATTTTGTTTTACGATAACATTGTTTCCTAATTATACAATTTTTAGTTTAAAGTCTATTACTGATAGCATAGTAATTATACTATGCTATCAGTAATAGACTTTTATACTATGCTGATAGTGTCGCCTTTTAAAAATTTTGAATGAAATATTCAAGACATGACGATAATCAATATTAATTATGTTCAAGGCAGAAGCCCGAAAGTCTGACAACCTGTCTTACCAAGGGTTTAGGCGTGAAAAGGTAACGTACAGACAGAGAGTTACTTTCGAATTTACAATATTAGTATGGTCGTTACGGGTAGTCAGAAGCCCGAAAGTCTGACAACCAGTCTTACCAAGGAGTATCGTATTACCCAGTAACTAGGTAGTAGAGGTCAGATAGGCAGTCGCGCCATGTAAAATACTGGTAATCAGCTGCATCCGGTTAGACTGGAAGCTGACCCCAACATAGTTGGGAAAAAGTTAGGCAGATGATGATGATGTTCAGACAAGACAACAACCGATTTTTGTCGTTGACAGAATTTACACAATTAAAAGCAGTTTTTTTTGTTTTTTAGACAAAAGCAGTTTCTGGAAAAGCTGGTGACGTTTTTACAATAAAGGAAACAGTTGTATTTATATGTCATGCGGTGTGTATTATTATTGCTAATATGCAAGGAACCGAATGGTTCACATCGCAGCCGCATCGTTATTATGTGTTGAATAATATAAAGAGTTCATTGACCAGCATGAGCAATTGAGCATATAACAACATTATATTATAGATTGTTTTCTTTTTTTAGGGTTCCGTATCCAGGGTAAAAACGGGACCCTATTACTAAGACTCCGCTGTCCATCTGCCTGTCTGTCACCAGGCTATATCATGAACCGTCATAGCTAGACCGTTGAAATTTTCACAGATGATGTATACAGGAATACATCATCTGTGAAAATTTCAACGGTCGCCTATAACAACAAATAATAAAAATGACGTTAAAATTTTAAAGGGTACCTATAAATGAAACGTTTTTTTCGGCGTTTTAAGCCTTGCGGTATGGAACCGTTCGTGTGCGAGTCCGACTCGCACTTGGCCGGTTTTTTTATTGGCTAACAGAAAGGGGGGTGAGTACTGAGGTCACGACTGACGATGCTGCATAATCAGCCTATAAATAATGTTCCCACTGCTAGGACACAGGCCTCCTATCTTCCAGAGGGAGTGGGCTGTAATCTACCACGCGGGCCGTGTGGGTTGGCGGATGTCACGTCTTAAATTTTTTGGTTCTAGGACATTTCGGTTTACTTACGATGTTTTCCTTCACCGTTTTGAGAGCAGTGGTGATGAAATCCATACTAATATTATGAATGCGAAAGTGTGTCTGTCTCTTACCTCTTCACGCTTAAACAGCTGAACCGATTTAGATGAAATTTGGTATAGCGATAGTTTAAGTCCCGGGAAAGGACATAGGATAGTTTCATCCCGATATTCCCACGGGATCGAAACTTATGCGGGTGAAACCGTGGGGCGCTGCTAGTAATTTACATAGTGCCTGCTTGGGTTCGAACCCATGACCTACAAACTTGTAAGTTGTGGCCGTTACTACTGGGCCACCACTGCTTTTACCAGGACCCAAATAATAAGGGCAAGATGATGTGCTCAGGGTTGATAATTTCCCGAATCTTTACTCCTGTTGAGTAGTTTACATATCGATCCCAGGAGCGAAGGAAACTATGAACATTAGCGGTAAATTACTGTACATTTCCCTACGGTCTGATAAATGTATCCATCCGTCATCCGATGAGACTTAATTCAAAACAGAAATCGCAAGTCGTACATAGATAATCGGATTACTTACACATTTCTCTAATCTAAACCGACGAAGTAAGAAACCTGCGTTCGCAATCTTGTTTTCAAAAATATAAACAAACATGTGTTTTTCAAAAAGTAACTGTAATGCCCACATATTATTAGGTTTAGTTTTCGATACAACTTCAAACATGTTTATGACTATTTCAATAGTTCTAGTCATTCTGAAATCAACTTAATTTACACTTACATAAAATTGATATTTAATTGGAAACAAGGCTGGAAATATGGAATAGGTGTAGCGAAATGAACATTTTATTAATCGTTTCGCACACAGGATATTCAAGTGACAAGCTTCGAATTTCTAATTCAGCGAACAATACTCGGTTCAGCTTAAAATAACTGGACTAAGACACACTTTTGGCGCTTTTTAGGGTTCCATACCCAAAGGGTAAAAACAGGACCCTATTACTAAGACTTCGCTGTTTGTCCGTCCGTCTGTCACCTCCACCACTGAATCTCAAGAACCGCGATAGCTACACAGTTGACATTTTCACAAATTATGTATTTCTGTTGCCGCTGTAACAACAAATACTAAAACCAAAATAAAATAAATATTTAAGGGGGGCTCTCCCATACAACAAATGTGTTTTTTTTCGGCGTTTTTGCCTTGTGGTACGGAACCCTTCGTGTGCGAGTCCGACTCGCACTTGGCCAGTTTTTTATAAAACGTCAACCCAACACTACTGGGAGTCTGCGACGTCTCTTCAACTTTTAATAAGCTCATAATGGATCGCTGAAGATTTTATACAGACGTTCCACTGCTCGTTGTTATTTAATTAAGTCATTTGTCTTTTGAACGTAGGTACTAAGCGCACGGTTCGTCTGGTATGTAGACGACAAATCCATATACCTATATCTAAGTTAACTAATCCATATTTAAGCTGAAGAGTTTGTTTGGATCTCTGGAACTCCTAGACGGATTTGAAAAAATATTATTTGCATTTGATAGCCCAATTCTTGAGGTAGGCTATAGGCTATTTAACATCACGCTACGGCTCTTAGCAGCCGAGCAAAAAGAAAAAAAGTCGGAAAGAACGCTGAGTGAAAAACGAAGTACCAAATAGCGTGGGTAGGCGATGCGATGCGACGGGATAGGTCGGGGAAACGAGAAATACCACGCGGACGAAGCCGCGGGCAAAAGCTAGTTTTAATATATTAAAAAAAAAAACTTCATGGATGTAATTATAGCGATAGTTCAGAAAACCAGGATAGAAAAGACTAATCGTTTGCGCATTATGCTGCAATATCTAACAGTAATTACGCGCCCTAATCAAAGTGATTAGTCCCTAACGTTTCTCGAAGAGAGTTCCTGCGTAAATCGACCCTTTCATTAGAGCCCACGCACGAGAGATTACAACATTTTATAACTCAGATGAGCCAGCTGAAAATTAGTTGGCGCCGAACGAACTTGTTTTACCTAACGATGCTGTTTGGACAAGCGAACTGATGTAAAGCGCAAATGCTTTTGAAATGTTTACGCTTTTTGCTTCAGTCTGTAGTGAGGTGAATCAACCGACGGATTTTTCTCACCGAAATGTATCGATAAATCGAAAAATCGAACACATTTCCAAGCTCAGTTCCGATCATCTGTTCAAATGTCTGGCTGCTATTTTCATTCAAATATTAGCTGCGATCGTAGATTCGATTAATCAAAAGCATCTGCTACGTTTTCGGCTAACAATGAGCAACCTTGATAGGAAATGAACGCCACAGTTGAAATTAAAACCTGGCAAAAAGTGTAAATAAACGCCAAGGACAGTGATATTTGTGTTGTAATTTGAGGAAATAAAAGTTGCTCGTTTGAGTTGGGATAAAGTCGATATTTCAGTTGGCTGATGGGGGAAGTATTACGGCACTGTTTGCGGGTCGTCGTTAATAATAAACGCTTTAGTGTAAACGGAGCTGGATGCAGGTAGGCCATGCATCGTTAACATACTTAGTTACTGCGTGAATCACGAGACGCGTTTGAGAAAACACGTAAAATTGTGTGAAAAAGTTCCCGGGATCGGGTCCAAGTAGTGCTAAGACAAGATACGATTGTAGTCACGGACGAAAATAAAATATCTTGTAATAGTTCGTGAGAAACGACAGTGTCAGAATAAGTTGTCGCCTACAGGCAGCCATTAAGTTCGTCACATCATTAAGTTTTTCGAGGTCTCCAACCGTTTTGATGACAGTTTCGAGGACATGAGTCACGTTATCTTAAATTGTATTATTATTTTGAGATGATAAACATGAAACAACATGATTAACATCCAGCAATGTCATGTAAATTGTTTATTGTATCGTTACGAATTATTATCATTAAAAAAAATTGTTATGTTTTTTATCTCGTGGATTTTGTCACATGTATTTATTTATCCAGGATTTAAGACAAGCACTAAGCCTTTGGACATCCCTATGATCTATAAGTACATATTACTAAATCGTCAAAATACTAACCCAGAAACATCACTAGATGTGACTGAAAGACTCAGTCTCCTTGCCTAATCAATGTCTGACGAAAGGCTTCGTCATTGAAATGTGTATAATCGAAAGAATAGAAAAAAATACGTAGACGATTCACTAATTCTGAGTCAGACGCCCGCGCCGGCAAAATAATAATGATTATATTCTCTAGATTTTGTTGCCAAGTGTTTTTATTAAGTACGACATTTAGGATTTTGTGTATTTCAGCTTCCCATGATCTAGATACATGAATTGAAATGTGTGTGCATGAAACCTTGCCACAAGGTCAATCGTATGAGCTAGCTCTCGTGCCTACATAAATACAACTTAGTAACCATGTTCATTAAAACTGCCTTCGCCTACACCTATCCATACAATCAACCCAAAACAGAAATTAGTAGTCACAGCACAGCATTAGCCAATACGAAGTCAGCAAACAGGCTGCGATCAAATCAGAAAGCCCCAATACGGCTGAGTTAGCCAATCAGACGAGAGCAGCAGACGTTATGGTATTGACCTAACCTCTAGGTGCTAAGTGGGTTATCTTACTTGACTTTTACACCTAGAAAATTTATAAGATTTTTCATTATAACTTTGATTAGCATCGATTAAGATAACGCAGAAAATATTATGATAATCATATCCATACGTTCCAGACAAAAATCTCATCAGCAGACAAGAAGACCTACATTTATTTGGGAATGAAACAGTAATCTAGGTTTACCCACATTTATCTTAGGTCGGGTACTAATATGAGTGGCGCGAAGCAGCAGACATTTTGATTATGTAAGACTTAGATCATTCAAGTTTTTACTGGCGTAGGCGACGGTCTGGCAGCCAATCACAATTACTTAGCGTTTAATGGTATAAATCTAATGAATTCTGTCTGTTTGCCGATTAGTATTGCATGTCTATTATATATTTAGGAGGTTAGTGGGTAAATCAAGTACATGATTAAAAATATATATTTGTTCAGATAAAGTCTCAGTAAGCCCTAAAATATCACCTATAATATTCTGACTGCTGGGACACAGGCCTCTCTTCGAGAGGGAATGGAGTAATAGACTATAATCTACCACGCGGGCCTAGTGCGAGTTGATAAATGACACATATCTTCGAATTTTTGGTTTTAGGACATGCCTGTTTCCTCACGATGTTTTTCTTTACCGTTTTTAGAGCAGTGGTGACGAAATTATTCACGGTAAAGCGCCTGCCTGGATTTGAACTTACAACCTACAACTTGGTAGGCCCGTTATCACTGGGCTACCACAGCTCTTAAAAAAATATCATGAGAGAAGACGAAACTGGGACATGCCTTTTGGTTGCATCAAATCTGGTAGCTTTTAAAGGCTGCCAAGCCAATCGACCTACTCATAATCGATAGAAAAAGGCAGACCTGCTCTATTTGATTGTGTTTAAGTAGAAACAGATAGCAAGTTCTCTTTATCAAGCTAAGAAAAACCTACAAATTAAAACCGCCACAATACAATAACTGGCACATCCTCTTAAAACCAGCAGCAATGCAAGAAACAGTTTATCTCGCCACAAACACAACCTATTTCCACAACTTTTCCGACCAACATCGGGTGATACGCCACTTTTCCAAGCAGACCCAGAAGATAAACTTATAGATCAGATATTTCAACGATGTCATTTACAGTTTCTAGAAGTTTCTCGTACAATTGTATGCACTAAACTGTTGGAGCGTAAGTTCGCCGGAAACATGGGGGGAGGCACTGCCAAACTGCGGTTATTCTTATTATTAAAGTTTTGCATAGTTCCCGCGTGATGTGCCCGGGTTCCATGTAAGTGTCGAAGTTGGGAAAATTCTCATTAATGACACAAAACTTATCGTTTAATGCGTCCAAAAATATTCGAGGAGGAAATTTCCTACCACTGTTCGTCTTTGCATCACCCAAAGGTTGACTGGTTAAAAATGCCTATGGCATTAAGTCCGCCTCCGTTCATTTATGTGCTTGAAGTATTAAATAAATAAATTCATGAGGCCACCATGCCGACTTCATCCATTGCTGGGTAGCAGTGTCTCTTTGATCGAGCCATCTCGACGATCCTGCGCCAGTCTCATCCACGTGCGATCCAGAACTTCCACGAGTTTTTCTACGTTTTCCATATCGATAGCGACACGCATACACAAGAAAAGACACTAAGCCCAAATAATTTAAAACAACAAAAAGCTCAAACTCACACCTGTGGTCTACATCCGCTCCACTTCAAAACATAGGAGACTAATCCCTGCCTAATGGACACTAACGCGTTCCGAGATGAGTGTACAACTTGATGTGAGCCGAGATACGAGACGTTCAACGTGACGTCACCCGTAGACATTCAATCTTAGGTCCAAGAGTGTCAAGAGTACAACCGCAGCGCGTCATTGAAGTTAGAAAGGCTTAGCATTTCACACTACTTATAAACTGTGAATTTATTCAAGGTGAGGTCATTGCAGCATCTAGATTACTCGGTGATCTCGGTACAGACCCAAAAATTGGTTAACTAATGTCGAGCGATTTGATTGGCTGTTGTTACTCCAGACAGCCGATGACATGAGTTTGGTAATCTGTCAGAAATCTTGAAAGTCCATTCGCATTGAAAAACTAGAGTGTACCTTTCTTTGATAATCACAATAAAAACATCAACTAGGTAGATGTGAAATCTTACATTACCACAAACATCATTCTCAACCACGTCAAAACTCAATCATCTACCTACATTACATAACACCACTTTACCTGGCCGTATCCTCTCAAGCATGGCATTAAGATACTACTTACTGTCATCACGTGGCCAGGGTCAATCACCTGGCATTAAGAAGATTTGATGTTGATACTCACGTGTTTCTGAGGTTTTATAGAAATGACAACACTTCCATTTTGTTACATTGGTGATAAACTGCTTTTATTGTTTCTTTTTTATCAGCTTAGTAGGAGGAACACCTTCTTTAGAGGACTCTGGGGAAAAGTAATAGAAGTATGGAAGACTACGGCGGAGACCTTTGCGCAGTACTTATTGGCAAATATGTTGCAAAAACTTGAAAACAAAAAAGGTGTGAATCTTAAACCATGCCTAACCAAACCTAACCTCGGAGTGCCCTTCGCTCGCTCTTGCATCCTACGTCGCGCGTCGCCTCCTGTAGTACACACGAACCCCATGTGGCCGGCTGCACCTAGTTGTACAGTCAACAGCAAAAGTATTTCTGATTTTGTTCATCTACTTTTGCTGTTGACTGTACCCGGCTAAAACTAGGATTATAATCATTAGATTAGAATCATTAATATATCTCTTTAAGTTAGATTTGTTCCATAAGCACTTACTTTTCCTCGCAACAACTGAGTTTTGGCGAACCTTGAAGATGCCTAAGAATGTTAAGATCCTGTTTTTTATTCTACAGCAGCGTTAGCTCGCCGCCGCCCGCGCCGGTTCGCAGTACCTGTTAAGGTACGGCGTTCGACAGGAAACACAACCAGTTTTTAAGATTTATTCCGGTCTGATCCCCTGAACCCCCCTACACCCCCCCCCACCTCGATCCCCTGCTTGATCGTCTTCTGTTTTAATTTGTTTCTTATCCAAACTTTATGTAAGTTTACTCTTTTTGACAGGTAGGTAACGCTTCATGCAATGGAGGTATAATAGTAGCATTTGGGGAAAACAGTTTCAGTAAACGCTAAGTATTTCATCTAGGTAAAATTAGTAATTAATCCCGATATGAAACACGGTTCTAATTCCA
The DNA here is from genome assembly GCA_963082905.1 of Oligia fasciuncula. Taxonomy (NCBI): domain Eukaryota; kingdom Metazoa; phylum Arthropoda; class Insecta; order Lepidoptera; family Noctuidae; genus Oligia; species Oligia fasciuncula. The sequence goes on from OY720411.1 coordinate 9,822,699, forward strand.
CCAAAAAAACCCGGATGCAGGAAATGTGTGAAATACCGTTTATAATGTAAAAAAATATTCTAGCAAAAAGGCAGGTAGGAAAAAGAATGCAGTAAGTAGGCAGTTTTTCTGCGCGCACAATTTTGTAATATTTTAGTCACGTTGACGCTTCAAGTGAACGTATAAATATTTATCGGCATAATCGACGCTGATTAATAATTGCTTTTCTAATAAAAAGGAAATAACTGTGCCTGAGAGAATATTTCACGGGAAGTTTACACGTTCATAATGTAGTATCCATAAATAACTTACAAGAAGCTTTGCTCAGGAACCCAAACCCATAGACGAACGATGGAAGTCTTGGAACAATGAAGTTTCTTGGCAAAAACTTAAACCTTATGATGTGCATAGCAACATCAAACGAAACATCAAGGACCACGCGGCCCATGGCAAGACAAAGTCAAAGTTTCATCAATATTCCAAATCCAAAAGCTACGAAACGTGCCGACGTCGGTCGGACGCAAAACGAAGCCAACACTTGGGAACAATCGGACCGGCAAAGCGGGGTTTATTTGTTTAGAGCGCTAACAAAATGGAACAGTGAGAAATCGAACAAACTGCGGGGCGACGTTGCCGCCAGAATGCTGACACACATTCGCTGAGCGGCCAATCCTATAAGCCCAAATGGATTTATAGTTAAAAATGTTTAAGAGGCATCGTTCAATCTTTTATCCATTACTGAAGAGTGGTGATGCTCTTGAAGCTGACAGCGCAAAAATTATTATAAGCTTTTGAAGTAATGAGGGAACAGATGAACATAAAATTATAGATACCGGTTAAAATCATATACCCTCCGTAGTCGGGTAAAAATGGGATTCAACGATCACCATAAACTGACGATGCGATGTCAAAGTTGACAGTTTTGTAAAGCCGAACCTTCAGACTCTCGACTTGCAAATGAAAATAAGATGACGACATACTTTCGCAGCAGCGGAACACAGATGGGCGATATTGAGGTCGTATGAAATATTTGTCAATGCAAGGACATCTGCTATCGACCAAGCGAGGGTAGAGAGATTTTGGAGAGACGGTTTCCTTAATTAGCTCTGAAAGATAAGAGTGCCATTTTGGGAACAGCCTTGGTGCATAACGTAACTATCAATTAACGGATTGAGCGGTGAACAAATATTATAATATCCATAGGCAAGTAAAAAGCTATCAGGACACTACTAGTCAAACTGGTTTCTCTTATATTTTTAACTTAGTCGAAGTTGGATAGGGTTCGTCATTCAATGACCTTTGGAGGTACAGACGCCAGCACATCAAGCTACCCGAAACTGTCAAATTTTCCCAATCAACTTTGAACCTTATACTTTAGCGATAAAGTTGATAATCTATTAAAGAAATTTGACAGATTGTAGTAGCTTGATGTGCTGGCGTCTATACATCACAATAGATTAACGACTTCAACTAATTGTATGTATTACTTTGATGTCGCGTTTTCGCAGGTTCTTTGACTTTCAACTGTTTTTTTCCGCAATTCCCTTAGATTCTTTGATAACAGGGGAACACGTTGTAGGTTGGAAGGTTGGAACCGAATTCAAAGACTCGTAACTTGCAATCAAAATATCCAAATAATAACCAGATTTACAACATCCCTGGGATACGTAAAAGTTCCTTCCTATTGCCAGAGGATGGTTTGTGAAACATTTTTCATCATATTATATCATACCTAGTGGAAAAAAATTATTGAAAGAAACTGTGACGAATTTCCACAAATGGTAGAACGGATGAAACAAAAAAACACGACTGTGTAAAGTCTATTTTAAATGTAAGTAAGTAGACGTTTTTTATTCTAAACGAATAAATGTTCTAACAAACAGTCGCCATAATAGGCACGAGCGGGTCCGTAAAAAAATTTGCAGTGATGTAATGGCGGGCGGTGACCTGGAGAGGTTGCGGGCCTCTGACCATATTACTGCCACACGTGGGACGAAACCGAAACAGACAGACATACAATCATAAGATCAGTATGTCATACACGTGCCATCCAAGAACTTTATTCAAAAGGCTTCACTATTGCCAAACCAATCATTTGGCAGAAATTTAAAATTAAAATCGAGGAGTAATTTCACTCACACAAGCACTTACGATATGCTGCTAAAATACCAACATTAAGTCTAGCAGAACGTTATGAACGTTAAGAACATAAATTTTAAAGTCTAGATGCGCTTTTTGCATCACTACGTGCCGAGCATGTTCAATGGACAAATTATTATCAGAAACGGGTTCTTTATTTTTATTTATGAAACAGATAACAAGTGTATTGCATAAACCCGGCTCTGGTCTGTTGCCGATAATTACATATTGTTGGTCCGCCATCTTTGTCCGTGAGTCACCGTGCGATCGAGCACTCCTACGCACGCCAATGTTGCCAGACACCGGGCGGTTTAAACAGTACATCAAAATTTATTCACACAAATACAAACTGACGCTCCACGATTCGGCTGGGTTACGTCAATAAACGAGGTGCCAGTCATCTTTCATCCCTTTTACTCGAACCCCAGTTTTCTATTGTTATCCTTTGTCCAGATTAATATTAATGTATGCTGTGTAGGTGTTCTTTGAATATGAAATTAGGTGCTTCAGCTACAGCTATTTTAACTTCAGCAACATGGAAGACAATCATTTTATCGATGGGTGAATAAAGATGAACGTAACTTTAATACTGATCTGTTTTCAATAGAACAGAAGAGAATATACCTGAAGACTTTTTTCATCTTTATCGTCGTTTTATCGTTGCACAAATGTTACTTCAAGCGCTCCATTTTGACTGTTTTTTCCTTCTTCGGGTAATTTATATCTGTCAGCCACTCTGCCTGAAAATGATACTCCAGCGGGATAATTGCGTAACACACTAACAGTAGGAATGGCTTTCAATTTGACAATTCAACAACATTCATTGCATTATTTACGTTGTTGAGCAGACAAATTTTTCGAACATATAGAGCAATGGATTAGCAATATCCTTCAAAATGATTCAGATTGTCATTGATAGTGTGTTACGCATACGGTGCAGGTTAAGAAGGTAATTACTTGTATCAACTGTACTAAATGATTGCCCTGTCATTTTGATACAATTTCTAGTCACCATTAGAACCTCCAGCTTCCTATCTAAGTAATCTCCCCGTAACTATCTCTAAACGCCTCTAATTACAATTACTTAGCTAGAAATTTAATTAAACCGTCGTCAGACAACAGAGTGGAATGAGGGACCAATGGATATGTCCTACGGAATATGTAAAAGGACATACATACAATATAATCAACAGACCAACGCTGCACTGCCATTATGTAGCTTAAAACTGCTTTTAACAATAAAATGTAGATAAATACTAAAGGGAAACAATTGAAGAACATTGTAGCCTAACATTTGCTGGGGAATTTTGAATGATCCAATTGTTTTGTGGTTAGAGTACTTTATGGATTATAATAAAAACGAAGTCTTGTGCAATACTAAAACGTGTTTATATATTTATTTTGTGACTTGGGGCCGGCCCGTACAAAATAACGCCAACCATTAATCTGTATTTTAAATAAAATGATTTTAATGAAGCCTTCTTTACCGGTCTTAAAGCATCTGAAGATCTAATTTCATATTCCATAGTTTAGAATACGACCACGTGTCTACCAATATCCAAGACACTGGGTCACTGAGTGATTTGATGATTTGATTTGAGCAATTCAGTAAAGTAGAACTCATTGAATAATAATTTGCAATCGATAACGCTTTTAAACAAGATCAATTAATTTATCTGTGTCCATGTCTGTTTATTTCAGTCCGAACTGGATTGTACCCATTTTAATATATTATTATCTCGTTAGTGCATTAATTGGTTAATGGGACTAGGTTAGTTATAATTGAGTCATTTGGAGATATCGGCAGACTTCGGTATGCAGCAGAATCCCAGGACCTTAGGCGAAAACGTCAGGATAGCACGCGAAATAAAAAATTTCTTACAATTTGCAGGTCAGTATCAAGTTGTATGTTGATCTTTAAATATGATTCGCGGCCGTAACAAATATTTATTCATAGAATATTATAATCATAAAAATCATCAATATATCTCTCGAATTAGTTCATAATACCCTATTGAATGACTATTTCATGATGAAATCATGACATTTGACGCCATTCTAACTGACAGTGGAGTCGTATTTCTGATTCTAATGATTATATTATAATTCTGTAAAGCCATATTTGTTACGGTCGGGAATCATATTTTAATCATCATACAACTGCCCTACAAATTCCAAAAAAACTTAAGTTAATTTTAATTTTGCGGGCAACCTTACCGCATCCCCCTTAAGTTTCATTAGCTCATTTAAATTAAACGCCAACTCTTAATTACATTATTTTGATTTATTCAGAAACTTAGCCGTCTAAAAAACTTTTAAATCCCTTGTCGAGCTGACCTTTCTTTAACCCTCCAGTGCACTAGATCAAATCAAAGTAGCCAAATAATAACCGTTAAGTGTAAAGGTGACTTATCACAAATCACCTCACATGTCACCTTGCCTAATCCTCCATACCTTGAAGGTCGAAATATTGGTATTAGAATCGGACTTACAAAACGGTCAGTAACCTCTTAATTGAAAGGCCAACACCTACCAACAACAAGGGTTCTATGATGATGTCACCATGACTTTGGCCCCTGACCTCATGGTGACTGAGTCATTGAAGCGATAAGAATGATACAACTCTTAAAATAACTCCGGCTCATTTATCGAGTCTGTGATAACTAGGACATATTATATTAAGTATTTGTTAGTTTACATTTTATATAAACAGACTAATGATAAACTGACCCTCGTTTCTGAGGCGCAAAGGATTGCTCAGATAGTTGTCCACGAGCCTTACAAAAATGACAATAAGCTGAAAAATCGATAAACAAACAGTGTTGCCAATACTAAATTCAGTCATTCCACATGAGTGACAACTGTGAAATATGATTGGACAAGGACGAGTAAACATTAGAAGGTTGTTTTGATCAATAGATTCTATAGAAATCTACATCGATGACAGAATTTATTCCAACTTTTGTTTAGTCCATGTTTAGTTAGAGCTTCCTCTCTGGAGGACTAAACAATGAAGTACCAGTAGATATAACATTTCGAAGAGAAACCGGTTACTGTCGAAGCTCTTCGTTTCTTTTTTGGGATTCCACAAAAAATAAAACTACGAGGAAGCTGAGAGTAAGCTCGGCATTGATTGGCAGCATCGAATTTAGTATGGATGGAATTGCTGAGGGACGAGACCCGGATGGATTTCAGCTTTACTTAGTATAGGGTTGCGACAAGTATCGTCTGTAGGTTCACAAAAATAACACTGAAGAAAACTCAAACGTGATAAATAGTAAATTCGGAATCTACACGGTTTTTATACGATCTCGGGAGACGTCATTTGTCATAGTCCAGTCAGATGGAGGGAGCATCCTACACCCGGTTAGATACCCTCATATATTTTCGTCCATTTAAGAGTTTTCACCAAGGACACTTTATCTCCGACGATAGTTTCAGCAATAAAACCAAATGGGAGCGTGCTATGGAATTCGACGGCTCGTAACGAATACTTTTGGGATTAAATTGTTCTGACAGTACTGCATTTCATTGCAAACTTGGCACACTTTTGATACCTACGAGAGAAAATAAGAAGTCTTAAACATGAGTTAGGATGGTTCAGTGCGAGTATTGGAAAAGATTTAGTGTCAATTAGCCGAAGCTTTAAATTAGCGTGTATTGTGTGACATTCGTATTACCTACATTGTTTGTGTACTGTCGACGTCACAGTCGTTAATGCTCCCGTAACATCCCGGGGATATGTCACGACACTTTCACTACAATCGAGTAACGTGAGCCGTCCGTCACGCATAGCGGGTGGCGTCATCCAATCCGAGGGTCACCAGTTTTCTATTCGCGTTTAGAAGTGACGCACGCGCCGATGACGCTCCGCGGCGAGTGGCCCGCGCATACGCTTTAAATACACCGCATCACCCCCCCAACCGCAATCGGTCGCGTAATTAAAGGCATCTGGAACATCGTCACCGCGGGGTAATGGCCGTCTAGTAGCCATATTTCAGCTGAAATCACCGTCGCATAGCCTCCCTCACCCCCTCTTTCACTTAATTTTCAGCCTGGCCACTGCAGCGTTGCACTGCCAAATTGCTTGCGAGAATATTATTACAAAGAGGATTGAATTCTTCTAATTTATAGGGTTACCATAAGTTTTGTGGAATTAGACAACCCCTCGATTTGTAGCGTTTATCAAAATCCGTTATTGAGAAGCTAATTAATAGGAAAAATCTATATTAAGTACATTTAGGTATTTTTGGTATTGTTTTCCTGTTAACAAGTGTATAGCCGTCATCAACATTGACCAAAACATGATTACCTACAGGAATACGGCCGCTATGGCATGGTTACCCTACCCGCTCTCGACATGTACCTCTCTCTCGACGAGTAATGAGGCCATCCTGGAGGTACCCAGCACCACTTATTTATGAATAAGATAGAAAAGATTTATAGATGAATGAATACTTAATTCCGACTACAAGTTCAGATTCCATATTACATTTTGGCATATGGCCAAACAAAATATCAATACAAATTACATATAGGAATAAAATATGTAGCCTCGAAAAGCGAACTATTGAATGTCTCGCGTCTGTAATAAATATAATGTCATTTGTTATTCCTTTATTAACCAACTTCAAAAAAGGAGGTTCTGTATTCTTTTAAGTACATTGCTATGTTTTAATGTCGAATCCCGAACGTAATGATTTGGGTGTGATAAGAAATACCAGTGTATACCATGTTGGGTAAATAATTTGTACTACTCGGGTTATTACTAAACTTAAACTATGTATATCCGAAGATCCTGCATACTTATCTTTTTTGTTGACTGTACATAACATGTTTTTAATAAATTAAGTTTAAAGTTGTTTTGTAGTGCCTAGACAATTAGGTAAGTATCCTTAATTATAACATTCTTAAAAGAATATGTTTTGCATTAATTAGATTCTCAGCCAGTCAGATGTGAACAGTTATTTCAACTTATAAAGTTTGAAAAGTGCCAATTATAGAAATAAACAGTTACACAATCACAAGTCATTGTATTTACTAAATACCAGTTTATTCAACCCAGACAGAATTTTAGAGGAATTAAAAAACATGCTCTATGGTAATTTCATATTGGTACTTACCTTCATCGTTTGCATTGAAGTTACCAAGCAATCAGGGTGTATTAACATTGAATATCTCATTCATAAATTACATTAAGCAGTACAAAACAAAGTGAATGAAAGATCAAAAATTGACGATGATTTTCAAATACTGAAAATACAACCAACAAACACAAAATAGAGATTCCAAAATCATGATTAATCCTATCACAGTTACAGAATTAGCACATCAGCAGAGTAATAAATGTCAGACGTGGTATTTACTAAATGTTACAAAACTGAGACACGGTACATCAGTGGGTTTTATTTTCAAATAAAAAGAACTGATCACTGTTACCTTTCAGTTTTGTTTATTGCACATATGGAGATATAAATGTCAATCCTAGCACGTGAAAATGGTGCTTTCGATTTGCTGCTTATACTATAGTTTGCGAACTCGTTATGTACAGTCAACAAAGGAGTTAAGTATACAGGAGCGTCGGATATTGTTGAAGTTTACTAAGAAACCGATGGATATTCTCGAACAAAATTTTAGTTTATTAATAGAAAACAAACAGCTCATTTATTAAATTAAATTTCAGTCCAGAACATCCATCGGTTTCTTAGTAAACTTCAACTATATCCGACGCTCCTGTATACTCATCTCCTTTGTTGACTACATTCCGATACTAAGCTAAGTTGTAAAAAGGTCTTCAACTGCTTCTGGAAATTACATTCTGTACAAAAACTGTACTACTGACGAGAATATAATGTGTTAAAATAGTCATAGTAGTTAATTACATGCAATACCTATCGGGCCCATCATACAAATTTTAGATTCTTCTTTCTAACCAACTTCAAAAAAAGGAGGAGGTTCTCAGTTCACCGGATTTTTTAATTCTTTCATTATTTTATATTCTCCACTGAAATACTGTATGAGGCCTAAATATGATATAGTGGGATATCATTATTTAGGCTTCATACAGTAGTTTATAGGAGATTAGATCATCAATCACAGCAATTTAGCAATTTTAAAGTTTCACGGACACAAGAAAATTAATTGCATGACATGAAATTGTGGTGAATTGGGCTCAAAGTCAATCTGTGGTTCCAGTAGTTTTATAAACTACTAGCAGCACCCCGCGGTTTCACCCGCCTAAGTGTAGATCCCGTGGGAATATCGGGATAAAAACTATCTTAAGTCCTTTCCCGGGACTCAAACTATCATACCAAATTTCATCTAAATCGGTTCAGCTGTTTGAGAGTGAAGTGGTAACAGACAACATACTTTCGCATTTATAATATTAATATGGATATAATAGAAAAAATACATCCCAGGAAAACTACATGTTCTGCTGACCCTAAATAAATTGGGATAAGGACAGGAGAATGATGGTGACAATGAATAAAATCCATCAGTGAGTAGCTTTAAGGTAGCAAAAATCCTATTGACTCATAGCAGTATTCATAATCTCAGACAATTTACATTCCATCGCCACTCAATGAGTTATGTAGTTTAGGGCTGATTTTTTCCGATGCCAGATAATTTAATTGGAGGTATCATTTTTAATTTTTGACAGTTCTTCCATTATCTAAAATTATCTGTCAATTGAAAAATTAGCCCTTAGTGAAATGTATTTTAAGTTGATTTTTGACCATTTGTACTATAGGTCCTAGTAAGTTTTTGGTTGCGATGGAATTTGAACTTTGTTAAGTATGACATTCAGTTTCTTGTTCCATATCTTGAAAATTAACTCAATTCTTAATACAAATATATCTGAGGTAGGTAAATGGGAAGTAACCCTTATTTCAAATCATTGAAGTTGTTCATAGAAGTTGGATTTTATTGAATTATAGTATAATCAGCTGTAATAATAAAGTTATGATCAGTGTAACAGAATTTTGGGAAATCAATAAGTAGATTAGATAACTTTTGTATTAGGTACTTAGTACAGAAGGCCAATTCTCGTACCTAATTGAAAATGTTCAAAATCTAGTCACAGTCTCATCTCGGCAACAAACAAGTGTCAAAAACTCGTCAAAATGTAGGGAAATTAGAGGTATTTTTGACAGATTGACAGTGAAATCAGACGGTGAACGTTCCTAAAATTACGAGAATTGCCTCTCTGATAGTATTTTTGTTAATTAGGTTTAGGAAAAAGCCTAAATCCTATGTTGGTCTTTACATTATAAACTTGTAAGTCTTGGCAAATATTATGTGGGTATGCTGGCTTAACCTTTATTATAGGAAGTCTGTATTGTAGTATTTAAATCCTATTCAACAATAAATGTTGCCAACAATTTTATGTGAAGAATTCTTATTGGGTGACATTATCTTACGAATACAGGCAATGAATATTCACGTGTTTTGTAGTATTAACTTAAGCCATTAATTGAGTTATCATGCTGCAGGATTAAAAGTTACATCAACAGAATTAAAGTGCAATATTCACCACAAATACTTATTATCTCAGTAAGCAAAGATGTTACTTAATAGGTACCTATTTATTTTCTTATCACTAATGGCTATTTGCTCGTCACGTGTAAATTACCTCGTGAATAAGGGGCTTTAGTGCTAACTGTACTTTTTATAGCCTTGAACCTCTTTGAACATAACCTCACCTAGCACGGTATTGTATAATATGCACTAATAATAACGCGTTGTCCTCAGTAAAGCCGATTTGTCTACCAGCCGATAATGCCCGTGTATTTATTTTTACCCGTTACGCACTCTCAGCTGTCTGGATCGTCTCAGCCCGGCCACCAAGGAAAAATCACTAATTCCAACAACCTTTAAACATCTAACTACCTATTGAAACGCTAAGGGCTCGGAATAAACCTGATTCGCTATATTTGGAACCCGTTTGACGGGTTTACAGAGAAATACGTACGCCTTAAATTGCAATAGCTAATATCGCTCAATGCGCCCGACTAGAAAGTTTATATCTGCACAATATACCGGCAAAGTGTGTCACTCACCTTAGTCGTTCCCAACAGCGGGTGCAACTCGTCCACAAAACAATTTCCGAAAGAGAAATCACAAAAATTCTGCACAACACGACGAGAGCAGGTACACAGGGCGTGCAACCACTCAATTCACAGCCGGCGTGGAAAATTCACAAACGAACAGTCGTACACTTAGAATCAACAGAAAATACACAGATTACACTAACTTAAAATCTATGATTTCCACAAGAAATATCAAGTTGAACCAAAACGAAAAACGCGCCAACTGTCAAACTAAAAAACTACAAGCACCGACATGCCGCGCGTCCGCGCGATCCGAGTCCGCTCTACTGACTGATGATGAGGGCACCACACACGATCCTTCACGATATCCATACGGCGGCCCATACACTACACGACACGACATTCGGCTAAACTAAACGCTACATGCTTGTGTCGCAATTTAATTTTCATTTATATAATATGAATAGTAGCTGTACCGCTATCTCATAATTGATAAAATATTATACCAACGTCAACGTTATCTATATTACGATGCGACAAAATGAGCCGTTCGAACGTGAATTCAGGCAATAAAGTAATGCGGCCACGTTGAAAAGATCTCAGCGCACTACGAAAACATGTACAAGCCAACACTCATCTATATCCGTACGGGATAGACGTTAGCCAGACGCGCATGCGTCAGTCGGGCCGCGGGTACGACGTCAGTGAATGACAAGCCCTGCGCTTGTATCGGTTCGGTTAACCGATCGATTTCAAAAGAAATGTGGTTTCTTGAGTGTGAGTAGCTACGTACTCACTTTTATATTTGGTATAGTTTCAATCGTAGTGTTGGCAACTTGGCACATGTAGGTACAGACGCCAGCACATCAAGTTACTACAATCTGTCAGATTTCTTTAATAGATTTTCGACTTTATTGCTAAAACATAAGGTTCAAGGTTGATTGGGAAAATCTGACAGTTTCGGGTAGGTTGACCTGCTGGCGTCCGTACATACATACGCGGCGCGGCACGGTAAGCTGAAACACTGAAAAATAATAACCAAAAACGATTAAAAATATTGTCTACGTACGTTATGATCGCGCTCGAGTTTAGATAAAAATCTAACAACCGAGCTTGATTTTAAATGCAGATAAAACATTTTTATGAAATTATGGTATTAATTTAAAATGTTTTTAACAACCTGTCAAATTTCTGTAATAGATTTTCAACTTTATCGCTAAAGCATAAGGTTAAAAGTTGATTGGGAAAATTTTACAGTTTCGGGTAGTTGATGTGCTGGCGTCTGTACATGGACCACATAACTGAAATAAAAGCTTGAAAATTATTTCAATTCACACTCATAACCACGCACAGGTTTCCTGCGGGGTAATTGCGTAACACATAAACACACTAACAGTAGCAATGGCTTTCATTTTGACAGTTCAACACCATTCATTGCGTTATTTACGTTGTTGAGCAGACAAATTTTTCGAACGAAGCAATGGATTAGCAATATCCACGGATATCTATGGCAATATCCTTCAAAATGATTCATATTGTGATTGAAAGTGTGTTACGTAATTAGGTTAGCCGATAAGCGTAGATAGCTGACTGACTAGGGGCAAAATTTGGCATTCCCTGTTTAATCCGTGGTTGAATCTCTCTCGTATACTCTCTCTCTGGGGAGAATGGAGGGTTATGTCGAACTTCTACCGACTAAAACCCCTATGAGGCAGGAGTTGGTGCAGAGTCAGACATGGACATTGTTACCTTAGACGCACTTCAATTTGTATTAAACATTCTACTAATGAAAAAACTAGTGACCTTGTTATATCAGAGGTTTTTCTACTGTCGCCTTGTCGTTTAAAAACATATCATAAAATCTCATTGTTTTGTCAACTGTAGGACCTACCCTACTAATGAGTTTTATAATATCAGTTTTTTTTTATCGCATATGAGGAAAATATCTGAGATTGGTATTAGGCACGAATCACGATACTAATATTATAAATTCGAAAGTAACTCAGTCTGTCTGTCGGTATGTTACCTTTTCGCGCCTAAACCACTGAACTGATTTCGATAAAATTTGGCAGAGAGGTAGATTGCATCCCGGGGAAGGACATAGGATAGTTTTTATTGACATACCTCGCGGGCGAAGCCGCGGGCGGAAGCTAGTAATAATATTATAAGTGTGAAAATTTGTGAAGATGTTTAGATGTTTGTTACTCAATCACGCGTAAAACGTTGAACAGATTTGGATGAAAATTGGCACATAGATAGACCATTTCCTGAATTAACACATAGGATACTTTTTATCCCGATATTCTCACGGGATCGAAATTTACGCGGGTGAAACCGCGGAGCGCTGCTAGTACAAAATATATGATGACGGTCATTATTCGTTCATCATTCAGTCACGACCAGTCCATGGTCACGACCACGAATAAACGACAAAAGAAAATCTAGCCGCTTTGACATTTTTGACAGGGGCCCGGATCTGACGTCCCAAGTGCTGCAAAGAGAATGGGTGCTGCCACCTAGTGAACGTCATTTCAGAAAACCAGGAGAGTTAAATCTGAAATGATGTTCACTTTTTTCTATTTTTTTAGAACTACAAGTTCTAAAAAATAGAAAAAAGTGAACATCACTCAAGAAGATTTTCTCTTTATTTACATTCATTTTCCAGTTATAAATAATCCAATTTTATTTTTATTTTGACGATAAATGTCAAATAGTTTGTGAACAGAAACTACTGAAGATGCATGATTTATGATGAATAGGAAGACAATGGAACTGCTCAAGGCAAGCGTTGGATAGAAAACAGCAAGGCCTTAGGTAATGTTGATGTATCCCAATTTAAACGCTAAACATAAAAGACGGGTGATTATTTCATTGTCTCAGCGTACCTACGAGGCTTGCGAAGTAGTGTTCGGCTAGTATTTCAGGTTCGGCGTCAGTAAAAGGAAGTTTCGGCCAGAAAAGAACCAAAAATTAAATAATCATTTTATCCAAAAAAAAATAGTTGATTTGAACTTGTGATTGGTATTACAGCTCCTAATAAATTTTCCGTATCGTACCTATAAAAAGAAAAACAGATGGATTTTTGTGACCAATTCAGCCTGAAAGTCACGTTGAAAACGAATTTCGTTTTCAGTTTCTGCCAAGAAACGAAACCTTTGCTGCAACACTAGAGCGGTGTAAGCGAGGTGTACGCAATATAATTTAGCCGATCGAGGCGTAGGTATTCTTTTGATGAAAGAATCTTCGGGACCAGTGACAAGTGACGGCTGTGACAACGTGCAAGATACTGCTCATTTGTCGGGTAAGGTTATTTGGAAAACTATTGGAGACGTAGGTACAGAATTTATGGAATGTATTTACTTTGGCGTAAATTGCATTCTTAATTTAATTTAGGACAGAAACATGACAGGTGTCCTTTTTAGGGTTCCGTACCTCAAAAGTAAAAAACGGAACCCTTATACGATCACTTAGTTGTCCGTCCGTCTGTCTGTCAAGATCCTTTATCTCGGGAACGCGTGGAGGTATCGAGTTGAAATTAACCCCATATACTCAGATCTACGGTCCCTTGAAGATGTGAAAAAAAAATTATACGGCCGTTTATGCCGCAAAAACGTATATTTCGACACTCGCAAGGAAATCAAAATGTATAGGGTAGTCCGACTCGCTCTTGACCAGTTTTTCTCATTGTTATGGCAGAAAATGACTTTTCAGCAGGCCCAGCCTATAAGTAGGTATAGGTAAAGATTTGATAAGCCATACGCCCACAAGCATACTGAAATACTTTTAACCGCCACAGTCATGTATAGATGACAAACCAAAATGTGCCCAGCACGCCACGGTTCGACTACATGACAGACTTTGACGCCGAGGGCACGTTTTTGATTTTTTGACGTGTGGCGGTCAAAAGGCTAATCACTCGGCTCTAGCCCTGAGAGTCAGAGTCCTTCTCGCAAAAATACCGAGTTTGTAACAGCTGAGGAGAGTGGACAGGCGAAATAACGTTAAGATGATGTTCAAAAAATGCTATCATTTTCAAAATAGCCTTAAACAGCTAAGCATACGGTAATAGGTATATTACGGGTTTTCTGATAAGATTTGTTTACTTCAGATTGAACACACGAATTATTAGCCATATAATACTATTTATAGGTACGTATCCTCCAGCCCTCGCTTCAGGAGGACACCTTTTTATTACAAAGAATGCATAAGTATTGGAATTCTAGTAGTTATTCTATTAATTCATTTGTTTGCAAGCGCACTAAATTTTTCGATTTTTTTAATTCATTTCTTTCAGCATTTTCTTGTCAGAAACATTGAAGAAGAGCACCTATTCTTTATTTTTATATTTTTCGTGGGGACATCCTCCTGGATACCCTCCGTTTAGGAAGAACGGAGGATTAAGACACACACACATTAATAATATCATTAAAAAAGCAATGAAAATGGTTGGGTTTATCAACAGAATTGGAAAAGAATTCAGGGGAACCTCGGCGTTGAAAGTGCTCTATAACACCTTTGTGCGCAGCCTCGTAGAATATGCATCTCCCGCCTGGAGTCCGACTTATAGTACTTATATAGACCGTATAGAACGCGTTCAAAAAAAAATGACGAGGTGCTTGCGGTTTAAAGACCACAAATGTCCATTTAGAGCCGATTACCCGGAACGACTAAATTACTTCAAAATAGACTCACTGAAACAACGCAGAGCTCAAAACGATTTGACAATTTTGTATAAAGTTGTAAACGGGATAACATCAACCCCAGATCTCCTTAACAAAATCAACCTGGACGTGCCTCGTCATTCACATGTCCGGTCCAAGCGTACCTCTAGGACGTTTGCCACTAAGCCGTGTCGCACAAATCTGGGCCAGCATGCTCCCTTAAACAGAATGTTGACTTCTTACAACAGAGCCTGTTCAGTCGACAGCAGTATCGATATTTTCTTTGATAGTCTGTCAATATTTAAAAATAAAATCAATAAAATTGTCCTGTAATCAGCTACCTAAATTTTTTTTAAATTATTTACTTTTTTTTTACTTCTTTACAAATAGAATAATAATGTAATTTTAATATAATATATTGTATTATTTTTTATTTTTTTATTAATAATGTCATCGTATTTAATTTAATAATCATTTAATTTCATCGAAATTATTTAGTTTAATTAGGACTTAAGATATTTGTTATTATTTTTCTCCATTAATTCTGACCTTTTAATGTGAATGTTGTGCATGCCTATAAGTGATGTATTTACACAGAATTGAAGACTCGTGATTACCTATTGTTACTACCCTTGTAAATATATCGTTGGTGTGCCTTGCTAAATAAATAAATAAATAAATTAAGTATGTCGGACTCCTACCGAATAAAACCCCACTGTTCCTTCTAGTACCATGAGCAGGGGGCCCGGGAAATACTTGTACATTCGCCGCACCCCCGACTGGAAGAGCACCTATCCTGTCGGTGCGCGAAAGGTAACTGAAATTTAATCGCATGTCTATGTATTATAAACTTTATCTAACGGAATCAGGGCATAACTAAAATAGCAAAGTTCAAACAATACAGAGACTAAACAAAGCAGAGTCAATCTGTCTATCCAACGGCAACGGTTTTATGTTTTCTAAGCCTCACTATATTCAGTTATTGATCAATCGTATCAGTTCACCTGACAGGTGTACGATTTCATCAATGTGATTGTTTTTTTTTTTTTGCAACATTTTTCGTTTACGTACAAGGTATGTAACCTACTTCCCCTGACTTCGATCAGGGGGCCTAAAAAGGCCACTTTGGCGGAATCATAAACGTATTTTGCTTTTTTTCGTTGCAAGATATTGGGATTGGATTTGGATTGGTATTTAAGCACAGACAAAAAACAAATAACTGAAAAATCCTTCACCAATGGGATTTGATACGATTAACATAGCAGTTAACTGTCTATTAGGATTTATAATGATTTGATGAATTCCTTTTATGATTCTGCAAAAGTGGCCTTTTTAGGCCCCCAGTTAGTAATCGGAAAATTAAACGTACAGACGGGCGCACATCAAGCTACTACAATCTGTCAAATTTCTTTAACAGATTTTCAACTTTATCTCTAAAACATAAGATTCAATGTTGATTGGGAAAATTTGACAGTTTCGGGTAGCTTGATGAGCTGGCGTCTGTAGGTACATACAATATTCTAAAATAAAAAAATGAGATTGGAACCTATTTATGAGAGAAGCGGCCGATATTTCGCGACCCTCTAAATTCATTATAATCCTATTGAGCGACTACTTCATGAAATACCAATCAATAGAATTATATGTACCTACTTAGAGGGTTGTCTTGATAATTTTAATGATTATAATTCTGTTAATAGGTACTATACCTACTTGTTACGATCTCGAATCATATTTTGTTTAACATACCTACAACCTGAAACTGACCTGCAAATTGCAAAAAAACGTAAGAAAATTTCGCATGAAAATTATAACTTCTTGTTAAAAGGTAATAAATTATTATTTGATTACATTGGCTCATGCTGTCATGCATGCATGAGACAACAAGAGTGCAAGATCACTTTTCCCGCCCTTATTCTTCAAAAGTCATCTATGGGTTGCCAAAACTCAAAATCATAAAATGTTTAAAAATGACAATGTTGCAACCCATAAATATAGTTATAGTCAAACAGTTAATGTGCAAATATTAATTGTAATTGATTAACAAACGTTATCATTGTACTAATCCGGGATACCTATTGGAAAACGACTTTATAGATAAAAATAAATGATGTGTATCTTCTGACGCACGTGTTGCGTTTTGACGTATGTACATTATTTTGGTAGTAGGTAGATAAGTTGATAATGATAAGTTTTGCCGCATTGTTTTCGTAATTTAGTTTCTTAGGTAAATACGGACAGATTATTCTTATCTCGTGAAGGTGCGCACGAACTTGCCGCATTATGTGAATCAAGTAAAATTCCATAATACGGGGTAATTAAGAATTTACTTTTGCACTGTTTTAAAGCACACACAGACTTATCCATAAACAAAATAATCTATCTACTATACTACTTAATAATAAAGCTGAAGAGTTTTTTTATTTGTTTGAACTCGCTAATCTCTGAAAATACCAGGCGCATTTGAAAAAATCTATTTGGTTTTGATAGCCCAGTTCTTGAGGAGGGCTATTAATAGGCAATAAGTACACGAGAAAAAGAAAAAAATCAGAAAGGACGCTAAGCAAAAACGAAGTAATAGTGCGGGCAGGGGATGCGATGTGAGGCGGGGGTATAAGAAATTGTCACGCGGACGAAGTCGCGGGCAGAAGTTAGTAATAAATATAAAATAATGCAGGAAGTTAAAAACGTATAACCTTTTTAGCACAATCTAGACGACAAAAATAATTTATATTAGTTAGTGGTATTCTTCTTGTAACCGTTCACAAGAAAAATCATAACTTTTCGTCAACTTAACAAGCAACATTTTTTGCTCATCACTGTCTCGCGTTTATTCTTCCGAGAGAAATAAAAAAATCGTAAAATCGACCCGTTTATAGCCAGCTTTAGGCAGCCCAATTCTGCGATTTTTTGCAACGTTAAAAGCTGGAGGGCAAATATTGCCGCGTAAAAAAAACTTTTATTTATTTCTCGATATTTGCGCAGGTTGTGTGAGCAATTTGCAAATTTTCGACCTTTCAACAACATAACTCAGTAGAAATTATGTGAATGAAACTTTTCCGCGAAGGTCTACCTTCCTAATCGTTGTTCCATGTTATTTTGTTGTTTTGCAAATTTCTTTATTCAGCAATGGTGTTTTTGCATGGAAACGGTAAGTGTCCGCTTACAGTACACCCCACGTGATACGAGGCAAGCCTACTGCCCTTGCCCTTTCCAACTCTTGGCTGCCTAGAATGTGTCGAGGGTGGGACGCTTTCGCCCGAATATTATCTACACAAGGTCAAATGTTACCAATTAATTCTATGATTATTTTTCTATACATCTTGATAATTAGTGGGTAAGTAGGTACCTAGTAAATAGTAGTAGCATGTTAGTACAGTTGCCATTCAGCATTCAATTCATTGCAATCATTAAATCTTTTCACATTTTATCTGTGGACCGATAGTAGGTAAGCGGCTATTCAATGATTTATAATACATATCATTCATGAATCTTTAATACAAAATAATGTATTATATTGATATTGTATAATCAAGCAATAAGATTGTATTACGTTTAGCTTTCAAAATAATTTCGTTGGCCCGCTCGGCGGCTGTGACGTCATAATTTGCGCGCGCAGCCCGCCCGATCGATCCAGACCGGTATCTTGCAGCGCTGCAGCAATTTTCTCTATTAGACGGACAACTTTTAACCGTGTCCTAAACTGCTTTAAGCGCTTAACTATTAGGGCTTACAAAATACAAAGGAAAAGGCGGTAAAAGGTTATAAGCACCAACAAAGTGCAATCAAAATCCAATTTTATTGTAACACGTGCTGAGGGGGTGTAATAGCCGAGCCACTGTTTATAAATATGGTTAGGTTTAAAACTGCAAGTTTATTCGGTTTTCTAAATGGTTACCTACCTAAAATAACTTTTGCATTAGAAACACTTTCATCTAGTGAAAAGAAATAAGATCTGCGGGGTAATTGCACTAATTGCACACACTATCAGTATCAGTAGAGTAGCAATGGGTTTCATTTTGACAGTTCAACAACATTCATTCATTGCGTTATTTAGGTAATGGTTATTTACGTTAGGTACTGAGCACTTGAGCAGACAAATTTTTCCATTGAATTTTTCGAACATTTTTAAAGCAATGAACTAGCAATATCCTTCAAAATGATTCAGATTGAGATTGATAGTTTGATACAATTACCTATAATACCTAAAAGTATTTTACTTATAGATTCTCTAGGAAGTCTACATAAAATGTAGTTCTACTAGACTAAAAAATCGTGAGCTGAAAAAAAACTCCCAGACTTCTTACTTTTGTTATAAATGTATGGAAAACAATGACACGGTAGAGTAAGTACTTCCCTTTGATATAATAATGGGCTCAAAAATAAATTCACGGGTCCATTGTCCTGAAATATTATTTAGAAGATAGCCGTATGAGGTCTTACCGCACGCAAACATCTTCTATGAAAATTTTGTTAGTCATGTTATTTTCGTTAGGTGTGTAAAGGCATATTATATAATATTATTTGTGGTTCTTTTTTGATCAAATCTGGGGCCCTTTACTTACCTAAGAATTCAAATAAGTACTTTTTGTAAACACACGCTTTTTAAAATGCAAAAGTTTCCGATGTCTGGATATAACTGAAACTCTAAATAAAAAGAGGAAATTACTACATACAAAAGGCATATTTACAAAGTAAATTACCGATAAAACCAAATTGATATCCATTAAAACCTCAAATAGATTGTGTTTGTTTTATTTTCCAGACATAATCCCACTAATAATTTCATTTCGCGCGTTTTGTAAATCCAATATGGCTTCCAAGGGAAAAGTTTGCGGAGTTCGTTACACTCGAGGGATTGAGGCGACATCTAGCGGCACAATAGTGTATTATATTTTATAAGGGTATTTTACGTTGAACTCGGGCGAATCACGGAGGGCCATACATTTTTTAAAGCAAATGAAGTTTCTTTCTTTCGGGATTAAATGGTTATGTTAATAAATATGGTCTTACTTTGAATAAAATCGTACTATTTCTACCAACCTATATGTATTTTCGAGAAAACTCCTTTAACAGATTACCTACTACAGTTTAACTTAGTAGCTCGCTGTGATGGAAGCTCATGAAGGAAGGCGGACTGGGGACTTCGACGTAACAATACATTGACTGTTATATCGATAACTATGAATCGTCGAGTACCTAATTTATTTCATTTATTATTAGATATCCTAAGGACGTACAGACGCTACACGTGTCTAAATCCACTTCATAATACCTAATTTGTAAGTTATTTCCAATAAAGCTGCATTAAAAGATTTTTTTTCATGTTTTCAGGCAAGACATGTCATTACCGTTATTAAAAATATCAGATGACATTCTCGACAGTTTTCTCCAGCGCAAACATCGGCAGTCTTCGTAGGCGCATGTTTCAGTAAACCGTCTTACGCCGAGCCACTTCGAGTCCGCATCACTCAGCGTTATTGTTTGACAGTGTAGGTATTGATTTACAACCCAAAGCGGACTTTATTTCAGTTCTCTGTAAGTCATAATTCGCTCTTTATGACCGACAACGTTTGTTTATGTCGTATGCACGCACGGGTTAATTTTGATTCTGTGCTTACGGGAATGTGGGTTTCGTTGCTATGCGGGAGGGATAAGGCGTTATACTATTCGTCCTAAAATAACATTTTCTGTAAACTGGTAGATATTAATTTGTAATTAATAATCACGATGTTTTTGTCTAGACGAAGTTAAATATATAGTTTTATTTGAAGTACGATTTGAGCCTTTGACCTTTCGATCGGCGGTCATCAACCTGGCTAGGCTATTTTCTCGTTTACTTTCTGAAAGCGAGCTGATTTATGAATTTGAGTGTAGGGCGTACGTTTGTAATGTTCCGTCCGTCCATTTTCATCCGAAAACCTTCGAAGTGCGAGACCCAATTTATTGTCGTGCCATGCTTAGAAAACATGGCTTCCTCGGTAGGAACTTCATTTTATTCTGACTGTGGATGAGTTATTTAGGTTGCTATGGGTCCCATGGGACGCGATATACAGTATAATTTGACCCATTTGTGTCTACCGCTGACTAACTACCACCGTTGAAAAATGGACTATTGTTACTAGTTTACTACCCCTGGAAATGGGTGTATGGGCTCGGCTACACGATCGATTTTTTAGATTTTTGGTTGAACAAAAGATTTTGGTCGAAGGCCAACCAGTCATTATTTTACTAATCAAACTCAAAATATTTTATTTCACATAAACCTACATGGGCACTTATGAAACGTCAGAAGCTAGGTGCACGGTTCCAATTGGTCGTTTCCTATGGAGAAGAACCGGCAAGAAACTCCACGGTTACTCTTTTAAAAATAATGTGTTTTTACAATGTTTTCAAATTACAGTAGGTATGGGAAGACAGCGGTAGGCCTGTCAACAAGTACCAGGTACTTGATAAAATAAAAAATGGTCTACAGATCTAAAGTCTACAAGGCCTACAAAGTCCTCATAATTACAAAATAAGATAAATAAAAAATAAAAACCTACTAATAAAACCAAGTGTTATGATTCCCATTACAACCACTACTATAGAGGTGAAAAATTTGAATTGTCTGTTTAAAATGTCAAATACTATAGAGATTATGTTAAAACAGTACTTATGTAAAAATAAAATAAAATAAAAAATAAACATCGTAATTTGAGAGCAGTTAATAAACATTTAGATAGTTATGCCGTTAATGAGGAGCCAGGGAAGCCACATGTGCAGAAGGAGTTATTGCCAAACAAGGTAGTTTGGCAATAATTCCTTCTGCACATGTGTCTTCAACGTAGTCTTTAATCTTATAATAAGTATGCTTTTTTGATAAGGACACGTTTGATGAGGGGTTTGAACTTTCCATCGCTAAGTTCTGTAACCGGCTTTGGCAACTTGTTATAAAAACGGATGCTGTTTACAAGAAATGACTTGCTAGTTTTAGTTAATCTAAATTTAGGTAACACAATTTCATTTTTACAACGTGTATTTATATTATGCAAATCGCTTCTTATTTTGAAGAGTCCTAAGTTTTTGCGAACATACAAAATACTTTCCAAAATATAAAGAGAAGGCAGAGTTAGTATATCAATTTCTTTGAATTTGTTTCTAAGAGATTCGCGAGGACCCATTTTATACTTAGGTAGATTGCGCGGAATGCCCTCTTTTATTAAATGAAAATTGAATCTACGTCCCCTGCCGATCCCCACAGCACAACATCATACGACATAATACTGTTGAAATAAGCAAAGTATACTAACCTAGCTGTGGCTATATCTGTCAACTGCCTTATTTTTCTTACTGCATATGCAGCTGAACTTAATCTACCTGAGAGAGCTCTAATGTGTGCGCCCCATTGTAATTTTGAATCTAAAGTAATTCCTAGAAATACAGTTTCCGTAACAGCATCTACTTTTTTGCCATCAAGTTCTAAATTTAGACCCACTTGAGGTACATTTGGTAATAAGAACTTAAGACATTTAGTTTTGTTCGCATTAAGTAAAAGATCTATTAGCTGCAAACCATTTCGAAAGAACTATCGTTAACATGTAAGACATCCGTATCTTTTCTATCTATTTAAAAAACAAGGGAAGTGTCATCAGCGAAAAAAATGATATCCGATAAGTTTTTTTTTTTAAATTCCCGATTTCCTACGGGAACTTAAAAAATATAACCTAACATCACGCCTGTAGGTATTCCCCAAAAGGGATGCAGAGGTGCCCTCATTGCCATAGGTACATAATTACGTATATGTACAGACGCCAGCAGGTCAACATACCCGGAACTGTCAGATTTTCCCAATCAACCTTGAACCTTATGCTTTAGCAATAAAGTCGAAAATCTATTAAAGAAATCTGACAGATTGTAGTAACTTGATGTGCTGCTGGCGTCTGTACCAACGGACACTCACATAAAAAAAAAACTGGCGGTACGGGAGTGCCGACAGAAGTCAAAACTTGAACAATTACGTGTGTATTTCTTGAATTGTCATAAAAACAAAACACAAACAGAATGCTTTGCCATCACACATCGATGAAGTTGAAAATCTACTAAAGAAATTTGACAAATTGTAGTAGCTTGATGTGCTGGCGTCTGTACATCCCGAGGAGAGCCGAACACATCCGAATGTAGCGCGGTGTCGGTTACGGTAACAGTGTCGCGAGTTCAATGGTTTTTTCCCATCTCAAAGAAATTTTTACTTCAAAAAATATGCTTAGTCTCATGTAGTTACTAGGGCCATGGCTACATATCCCTAGTAAGTAAGTACATGATACTAAACATGTTTTTCATCAACCAGGCACAAATACAGGCTTGAAGATAAATTTTCTTGTGAAAAACCCCAATGGTACCAATATGCTTTGATTTTTTACTTTTCTTGGAAGGGGATAGCCCCTTCTGAATAAAAAATAATAGCCCTATTAATCATCATGACATGCGCAATCAATGAAACATGAACTCCTTTGTATATTCCTTAAGACATGGCGCACTCTAATCAATATGCGACATGGGAATGCGACAGCTCGGCGACAAAACGCAACGACTGGCTACAGTCGCAAGCTTTCGCTGCTTGTCGCAGCGACAAAACGTAGATCATGCAAAGGACAACTCTACGTCTTGTTGCAGCACTAAGACAGGTGGAATAACTAGAACATTTCTCATAGTATACCTACACAACTCCTTGGCAAAGTGTAATTTAGCAGCGTTAATTACAAGGCACGCGTGTCATAATTTGACCGCTGAAGCGGCTGTATACTTACGTTTGACAGGTGTGTTTTGTTTAAAGTATTGCTTTGGTAGGTGATACGGCAGCGGCTGCATTTTTTATTGATAGCCTATTTAGCTTGCAGGCTCTTTTATTATTGTTTCTGTAATTTTAACGGCATTGAGAAAGTACCTTAAAGTTTTTCTTTTATTTATACTTTCTAAAGACCCTGTTTGGCCTTGAAGGAAAACACCGTTATGGAATTTAGATTTGAAATTGCCAACTAGTAGACAGTGTTAGCATACACAATAATCGACTATTTAACTAATATTATTTGTGGGTTGCAACATTGTCATTTTATGCTTTTGAGTTGTGGCAACCCATAGATGACTTGAAGAAAATGGCGGGAAAAATGGTCTTGCATTTTCTCAGCTGGCTAGAGACGACGTGGGTGGTTTTGAGTTACAACTATTATCTTACTATGTTGAGTACCAATAAAGTGATTTGTACAAGTATTCGAGTGTATCTATAATTTTTACAGTAGGTATTGAGCAAGCGTGGTGATTAGTGCTTTTCCTTCTCCGTTATGAGGCTTTTACCCTTCCTTCCTTAGGCACAGGCGGTATAGTATCTAATCGTAATATTGCTGTTAGATGCTAATAGATATTTATCTATAGGAAAAAAAATACCACTCGTTATAAGTTCGATAATTAGTCGAACGAAAGTGTTAGTGCAGGAGTTAGGGCCAGAAATTAAAACGTAAAACTTTTTTGGGAAGTACCTTACCTACCTATACTATAATCCTGAATTAAATTATATTTTACCAACGTAAATAGCCCCAAACAAAACAAACCAAAACTATAACCAGAAAAGTCAAATGAAAATATCCTAGCAAAAAATAGCCAACAGATAGGTTAAGATCAAGATCGGTCGGATATCAGCCGTCAATTGACACTCCACGATTGATAGTGCCCTAGCCTCGACCCCGTATAGACAAAAGTATATTTGTCACTTTTTGTCAAATAACACCAGGTCAAGAGTGACAGAGACGGATCGATTGCATTCTATTTCAGTACATAAGTTTATTCTATTTCACACATGACGGGATTAATAGGTTCTCTTCGATTTGTCAAACTATTAAAGTTAATAATAATAATAACTGCTTCTGGGACAATACCAATTACATGCATAGAAGTTTTCCTTGAGATCTACCGGAATATCATGGCATAAAAAAAATATGATTTGCATTGGGAATGCCCTTATGAAAATCACAACTTTTTTTTTTTTTTATTCCATGAGATTCTGGTAGACCTATATTAGCTGTTATTATTGGCGTAACATACGATTATTATTTGATTTCGTTTTAAGTAGGTATATTTGTGGATCATTTAGTAATAACAGCAGCACGAGTCGATCAACCATCGATCAGGATTTTTTTTAGAAAAAAAGAAGAAAATTCTCAAAAAGTAGAAAAAGTCAGATCTCCCCAAGATCTGACTTTTTCTACTTTTTGAGAATTTTCTATTTAATTACATAACATTATGTTCCTAATTACATTGAATCATGGAAGACTGACTACCAAAGATAATTATTAAAATATAAATGATAATATAAACACGAAAATATTAGTTTTATTGAGTTTCACACGTGAAGTACCCCATCTTGCCCCCCTCTCCCCTACGGCTACAGATGTCTATTAATTCATTTGTAACTACAGATTATAGCCTGTAAGTAAGATATTTGTAACACTGTAAACAATTATAAAAAAATAAACTTTATTCTATTATTCACCATTTACATTTAAAAAATAACTCTAAAATGCAGTCATTTCAATAAAATTACACAATAACTGTTGCTATTTTTCTAATGCTTAATGATGAGTAAACTTACAAGAGCAAGAATTTTTCCATAATCCACAAAGAAACCCCTAACAACATATAGACACAAAAGGCTAACAAGCAAATACAATAAAGAAAATAGGACTCAAGGATCAGCAGTACAAATTAATTCCCGCCAACCTCACGTACTCCCTACATTACATCACGCCATGACGTCATCCGGCCGCAAATACAGAACGGGCACAAAGTAGGGACAATAAAACTGCAATATTAATATCGTATAGGAGTTTAATAATTGTTATAATTGAGGAAGGACGCTTTACATATCTAGGTCGAAAATGGAACAAACTGGTATTTGATTGCAGCTACGATCATAACTTTTTTTTATTTTTTATTTATTCAATCAAGTTTTAAGTGTTGAATACTTCAATATTAAATATCTCTTCCTGTTTGGTAGGTAATAAAATTCTATTTACCTCTTATATAAATTGCAAACTGTAGTTTTGTATAATTTAGAAGCATTTTTTTTTTTAATTTTGTGAATGTAAGAACCATGTTTCCGTTTATTATGATTTTTTGATGTTGACTTGAAAGAGCATGGCAGTTGAGAACGTGTCATGCTCACTTAAATGTCTCACCGATGGTGGCGCGTGTGTTGGATCATTCGGTTCCCTACAAAATGGTTGAGCTGGATGGTGCTGATCCACGCGTCATGTTCGTGAACGGGCGCCGTCGGTTGAGACTGGTCATCTCTTAACTGCCATGGCTTATTTTTAATCTTATGTCTTGAATTGTTTCTTCATTTCTGTCTTTTTTACATTGTTCTCACATATAGAAGCAACAAGAATAATGTACCCAGGATTTTGTAATATCTTGATTTAAAAGAGTGTCCATGGAGTTTCTTGCCCGTTCTTCTCCATAGAGATCTACGCTTTGGAATGGGCAACTAGCTTCAACTTTCTGACTAACTGACAGACTATTTAATTTTGACAATTCAAAAGTGCCTGTACAAGGTTTAATTGAAATAAATGATTTGAGTTTGAGTTTGCTTTTTTATTGTTTTTTTTTTAATTCAAAATAAGTGTCGACCCTGATTTACTTTGGAATTGGGTGGCATAAATAACCTATCTATATTTTTATTGGATTTTACGTTATAAACTTTAATAACATATTGGTGTAAGTACCTAGTTTTAATTTTTTTTTTATCATTGTTCCTCTCTACCAAAGCACCTGCCATCTAATCTCTTCACCACCCTTGGTTGACTGGTAGAGAATGCCTAAGGCATTAAGTCCTCCTTTGTACCTTTTTGTGCGAAAAGTTTCAATAAATAACATTTTAAGGGACTAACTGATCCTCTAACATACTTTTTCGGCTTCTAATGAGGCACGCTTTTTTTGACTTAATGAACCTCTAAAAACTTTTTGGGCTTCTAATGACACACTTTTTTAAATAAATGAGCCTCTTTTATACTTTCTGGCCTTTTCTCACAATTGGTCGCAGTAACTAAGCTAGGGTACCTTGACCTTGATCAAACGGGTTAGGTTAGATTAGAACTGTG
Organism: Oligia fasciuncula; assembly: GCA_963082905.1. Taxonomy (NCBI): domain Eukaryota; kingdom Metazoa; phylum Arthropoda; class Insecta; order Lepidoptera; family Noctuidae; genus Oligia; species Oligia fasciuncula. The sequence goes on from OY720411.1 coordinate 9,849,660, forward strand.
ATCTACCGCGTGTGAGCCGAGCGAGCGAAGCGAGCTGTGCCGCGGCGTTGGCCGGCGAGCCCTGCGTTAAAGTTGGTCGCAGTTTCTTAGCAATTTAGTATTTTTTAAGATTATTTTAATTATGTAAGGTTCACAAAAAGAGGTGCAATCATTTTATTAGAGTGGTCAATAATATTTTTAGGAGCGCCAAATTGGAACGATTAGAGGTCCGAATATTTATTGCTTATAGAAGAAATGACATCAGAGAAATAGTTTGCAAAGAAAATGCTGAAATAAATTTAATAAGGTTACAGTGTGGCGGACTTTAGTTAAGCTTTTAACTATGTAGTTTGACAGCAAACATGGTTTGTTACTCAGGCCCCGTTTTAAGTAGGCTTATTACAGTAACCTTTTGTCAAAAGTCATCATCTGCCTAGCCTTTTCCCAACTATGTTGGGGTCGGCTTCCAGTCTAACCGGATGCAGCTGGATACCAGTATTTTACATGGAGCGACTGCCTATCTGACCTCTACAACCCAGTTACTGGGTAATAAGATAACCCTTGGTAAGACTGGTTGTCAGAATTTCGGGCTTCTGACTACCCGTAACGACTGTCAAAGATCCACGAGTGAATGACAGCCGGGACCAGCGGCTTAAGGTGCTTTCCTAGGTTCGGAGGGGTGTCGGTATGTAAAAATGGTCACCCATCCGAAGAACAACCGCGGCAAGCGTAGCTTAACCTGATCGATCGACCTGCGCGGCTGTTATTATCTGGCCACGAGCCCCTTACTTCCCTGTGTTGTCGTGATAACGTGACGTGGATGTGGATGTCCACAATAACATCAACACATTGTTTTGTGAATAGTTGATCTTCATTTACTATCTACTCTACAAAAAATATGATTAAAATATTTCTGTTAGCTTTATGGGGCTTACATGACCTAAAGCGCGGTCACTGTCGAACTGCATAGAAAAGAAAGAGAAGCGCGATGACACAACGCTGGAAATTTATTGCAAAATCTATTGTTTGGACTAGTGTTTTAATATGTTGCTTGCAGAATAATCTGACAAAAAATCAGAATGATTGTACGTTTAATTAATTAGTATGGTTTTTATCGTAAAAAGAAAGATTTTAAATGTATCTTCATGATTTTTTTCTATCGTATCAAATTAGTTGTATTATGTTTTTAACACACTATGTAGATAGCTCTTGCATCCTGAAGAATATCATATATTTTTCTGATTTTGTTTACTGTAGTCGATCATATAGGTACTTTGTTTCTAAAACTTGCGTTTTTTGCGTTTAGGTCCTGTAATCCCCTTAAGTATTAAATGAAAATTCCTTACCTTTATAGATTCGTCAGACGAGCGTACAAGGCTGCTTCACAGGTAGCCGACACTCGCACCGCCTTGGCCGCCGCTGCATCACACACGCCGCCGACACTTTGAGATCACACCCACACACCGTCCCCACCGCGTTTATTTACTTATTATATACTACTACTATAACTAGGAGCACAGCGCCACCCCCCACTATACAGTCAGACACATCATGAAAAATTAAAGTAAGGCAAGTCCATTTTAAGCACCCAACAGGTCCACGGAAAAGTAGGCGTTAAAGTCTGATCGGATTTAGGCGTTCGGAATTCAAAATCGGTTGAACGTTGCAATTTGGCTTATTTATTAATTTTTTTATTTATTTTATTAATTAAAAAGCTATTCAGCTCCCGCGCTATTACCTACATCCGCGGTTTTTGTGTGTTTTGATACGCGGCGGAGCACGCGTGGTATACCCGTCCCGCTCCATATAAGGCGTTTTAGAGGGAGTGTCGGGATCGTCGGTCTCTTTCACTCGTCTCGTGGCACATTAACCTGGAACAAGCGAAGGTCTGATTAGTCTATGAGCTGGCTCTCTGTACGTGGTTTCGTTACTGTCAAATGACCTAAATGTTGAGCTTTGTGTGAACAAAAAATAAATGAAAAGCTCGTTGAGTATTTTCTGAATAAACGTGAATCGTAAAGATAACAAGAACAAAAATATTTGATATTCGTTTAAAATAATATTTTATAAGTAAGTACAGACATCAAGCTCCTACAATCGGTCAAATTTCTTTAATAAATTTTCAACTTTATCGCTAACCCATAAGGTTCAAAGTTGATTGGGAAAATTTGTCAATTTCGGGTAGCCTGATGTGCTGGCGTTTGTACATTTATGCTTTACTTCTTTTCCTAGAAGAGCGGTGACCGTGACATAACGGCTGAAGTGACGGCTGTCATGACAATGATGACAGCAGGATCTGACTTTACGGTGTCAAGAATCCCTCTCTAGGAAAACACACCAACTTACTTTCATAAATAACGTTTCAGTGACGCCATTCGACAGTAAATTGTCGACGCTATACAGGGTTACTGGTAAAACAAAAAAAAACAGCTGTTCCCTACATTTATGTTTATATAACTAGTCAAAATGTATGGAACAGCTGTTTTTTTTCTTCACGATTTCAGGTTTGGTCCCATAGTAAAAGTTGTTCATAATGACGAGTACAATGACCTCTTAAGAGGTTGTTAATGTTTTACCAATAACCCTGTATAGCGGCCACCCCAGTCTAAGGAAACCGTAGCTTTACGAAAAAGCTTTGGGGAAATGGCCGCCAAGGCTACAAATGGCCAAGCAAATTTCTAGTGGTTTTTACGTGGTTTCATATCAAGAGCAGTGATGGCCCAGGGGTAACGGCTCTGGCTTACGAGTAGGTCGTGGCTTCGAACCCATCATTTCAGCCGAAAAGATGTCCGCTGCAGGACATAGGCCTCAAGCACCTCCACTTCGACCGGTGCTGTGCTTCTCGCATCCAGCATCCAGGCAACGGCAGGCGCTTTACTTTGTGCAGACGCCAGCACATCAAGCTACTACAATCTGTCAAATTTCTTAATAGATTTGCAACTTTATCGTTAATGCATAAGGTTCCTAGTTGATTGGTAAAATTTGACATTTTCGGGTAGGTTGATGTGCTGGCGTCTGTACAAATCATTTCATCACCACTGCTCTCAAAACGGTGAAGGCAAACATCGTGAGGAAACCAGCAAGTCTTAGAACCAAAAATTCGAAGACATGTGACATCTACCAACCCGCACTGGGCCCGCGTGGTGGATTGCAGCCACTCCCTCTCGAAGCGAGGAGGCCTGTGTCCCAGCAGTGGGAACATTAATAGACATTGTTTCATATCGATATCAATATTACAATGTTAAGCTGAACAATGCTGCCAGTCTTCTTGGGCACGTTTCGGGATGACAGGCGATGCGGACGAGTATTTCGACGCCTGTCATTTGTTTTTTCATTTATTTGTATAGTAAGTTAGTTAGTCATTCAATTTAGTATCTAGTGTAAATAGCTAGTTATATTTGGATGAATAAAGACAAATAAGCTGGACCTAAGACTATGCATATGGGAGTTAAGGTTCACTTAAGGTCCTGAACAATCTAGAAATTTCGTAAGTAACAGAGTTGCTTCGACTTCACCATAATATTGTTACTACTAAGTTATACTGGGACCGAAGTCTAGTCTGAAGCTGGATTTAGATGCAATAGATCTAAGATACTAGTTAGAATACCACTTTACCTAAGTTATATCACTAAGGCCTGATTTTTCAAAAGTCAGTCAATTGTTAACTGAGGAATAAATATTGCGGTTTGACAGCTTATGTATAAAGAAACTGTCACGCTATCATATTTATTTTCCAGATACAAGTTAACTGTCTATTTAAAAATCAGCTCTATTGATACCTAATCTGCATTCGCGATTTAATTGCCAGAAATGTAAACAAATATGAGTTTATGGAAAAATAATTTTAAATCCTACACATTAAAGTTCAGTTACGCTACAGCTTCAGCAATTTTTATAACTTTTTCAATAGTGCTAGTCACTCTGAAATCAACTTAATTGCATTCAAAATAAAGTTGATATTTGCTTAACTTGAAATAATATTAATTTGAATGTTTGAATAGACTTTAGGTCACTAATAATATAAATTATTTATCAATCAATCAATTATTTACCAATCAATCAATTCAGCGTATCGCCCTCTCCCATGCAGGCTGCGCCACCCTGTCTTCAGTCTTCTGCATCTAGTCTGTCCCGGACACCTTTTTATGGTCATCGGGCCATCTAGCTGGGGGAGTCCCACTTTAGCTTGCTTTTTCTGCAAGCTATGTCAGTAACCCCGGTTCTTTTCTGGATAATTTCATTTCTGATGAAAGAAACTCCGAATAACATAAGAGTCTATATTTACCTACGGCAACATTATGACGTCAAAGCCTTAATAGGTGAAATAATAAATTACAAAGAAACTATTAATTAAATATCGACATTTTGATGTTAAAAGTTAATTGCCTGACATCCACATTCCTTCTCGTAGCGCTACGTCGTAGCGGCGTAGACTCGTAGACGCACTAGCGTAGCTCGTAGCAATGAAGTTATTGGGTCACGGTGCTACGCGAGCTTTTAGGAGTATTTAGATCACGTTTTGCGAATGATATTAATTATTCTATTTATTGTCGAGTAGTATGGAAATGTATGTATTAGAAGCATTGGAATTAATGACAACTACGTTTTATATAAAAAGATTTTTTACATGAATCATCTGCCTAGCCTTTTTCCAACTATGTTGGGGTCGGCTTCCAGTCTAACCAGATGCAGCTGAATACCAGTATTTAACATGGAGTGACTGCCTATCTGACCTCCACAACCCAGTTACCTACTGGGTAATACGATACCCCTTGGTAAGACTGGTTGTCAGACTTTCAAGCTTCTGACGACTGTCAAAGATCCACGAATGACAGCCGGGACCAACAGCGTAACGTGCTTTCCGAGGCACGGAGGGGTCTTGGTATGTGAAGACGGTCACCCATCCACGGACCAACCGCGGCAAGTGTAGCTTAACCTGATCGATCGACCCGTGCGGCTGTTATTTCTTAGCCACAAGCCCCGGGTCAGCTAATCAATAAATATGAAAGCTCACCGTACTCAGTTAGCGCTGTATATTTCTGTAAATTCCAAGAATCAAGCTGTTATTCAAGGGTGTAAACCCAGTTTTCATCGTATCGTTACTCGTAGCCTGTTTTATTTGAGACAGAATATATTCGGTCGAGTCTGGGTCAGATATTGAAATAATTAATTCATTATTCAGTTTCAGTGCTAGGGATAGTATATTAAAATATATATTCATTCTTTTTGCTGACCTACACTAGTATTTTTTCTTGTACTCGTGTAATGTAAAATATTGCAAACTTAAGTGTAGCATTAGTGATGAGCCTGGGTATAAACCCATCCCCTGTCCCACATATGGTTCAGCAGGGTAATTGCGTAACTGACTAACCTCCTTACTAATAAACGTTGTATAGCGTCTGTATAGTTACACAACGCTTTGTCTTCTTCTTTCGAAAATCAAATTACTGACGACTGGAAGAGAGAAATCGGTGTGTAACTATTTATCTGATATAATACGTTTATTAGTAAGGGTGTAACAGTATTAAGGGCTTGTAATACTTCAGCTGAAATTCGTATTTTGCCCCCACTACCCCGCGCCATGTATCACCCTATCCCGCTCACACTGTTAAACTCAAGAAAATGTACCGCGCGTTGATGTCTTGATACTGGCCAAAACTTAAAACAGAGGTGTCGGTTACGGTAACAGTGTCGCGAGTTTAATGGTTTTTCCCATCTCTTATGAACTGCAATCACTGAATGACTGCTTATGTTTTTTTTGCAGATCACAAAAATAATTATTCTAACCGAGAATCAAAGCCACGACCCCGCATACAAACCGAGCATCTACTTTTTTACCTACAAAACGAAAACACACACCCATGTTGGTACAAAACATAAAGAAAGGACATAATAGTTGGCAACACGCTTTTGTGCCAAAGTCGCCATTGTCTTTGGCTAAAGATAACATGGCGGATTATGTACTGGTACAATAGCGCATTGTGTTAGTAAATAGCTCAGCTCGGCTTTAAGTGAACCTATATAGTGATTTGATTTGAAGGCTTTGAGGCTGGGGGTGATTGGTTAGCATTGTTGGGTCGTACGATGATATAGTGTTGATGATTTTAGGCTACTTGAGTTTGCGTACGTGGGTTGGAGAGAATGAGACGGAAACACGGGATAGTTGAGTTTTCATACGTTTGGCCAGAAAGGAAAGAGTAACTGAACTGGTTTGGAAAGTAAGTAGGGCATCAGGATGAAGATCTTAACTGTACATCAATCAACTTTGAGCCTTATGTTTTAGCGATAAAGTTGAAAATCTATTAAAGAAATTTGACACATTGTAGTAGCTTGTTGTGCTGGCGACTGTACTTGAACATAGTGAGTGACATTGATGATGTTACTATCTGGAACATGAACTTTAATTAATTATTATTAATAATAATAAGTATTAATTAGTCAGCGCCTGACGTAATTTGACGTATTTTTAGTAGCCAATTTTTTAATCACGTTTAAACTTGTCTATGGAGTATCTTAATTTGACAGGACTATACTAATATTTACCTTCTGTTTAAAGAAAAGGATGCACTGAACTTAAATTTAGTTGAGTTTGTGAACAAGGAAATCGCTGAAATATGAACTTTAATAGTGTCATGAAAAACCTTGGTGACCACAGTTTCTTCCTTTTCTGTGCGATAAAAGACCTGTAGGTACCCTGTGTGGATGCTATAAGATGCATAATATCAACCTATAACGTTCCCACTGTTGGGACACAGGCCTGATGTCTTCGAGAGGAAGTGGGCTATGATCTACCACGAGGGCCCAGTGCGGATTGGTATATATGTAACATGTCTTCGAATTTTTGTTCTTGGACATGTTGATTTCCTCGCGATGTTTCCCTTCACCGTTTTGAGAGCAGTGGTGATGACATATGTAAATTACAAAAAGTAAAACGCCTGGCTGGGTTCGAACCTACGACCTACAACTTGTAAGTCGGAGCCACTACCAATGAACCACCCCTGCTCCTTACCTATAAGATGGAGCTGGAATTACCTAAGTAGTTCTTTAAAAAAAAATAGACTTGTACCTAATTAAAACAATGTATGTACGTGATCGACTTAGTTTGCGTGCAGTAAAGACATTTCCCTGTTAAAATATCCCATTGATACTTTTCTTCCATTGTCATCATGTGAAATTAATAGTTTGAAAAACACTACAAAAACACGCTTTTATAAATGCACGTAAAAACAAAAAACTAATCGTGGTCAAAGTTCATTACAAGACTTTTCTAAGAAATCCAAAACAGCTATGATACGATTTTCCATCATGAAGTTCCAGTTCATATCTTCCGGCTCCATCATCAGATCAGTTCGACAGTACCATATTATTGTATTGTCATCAGAACTACATACAGCTGCCAATTTTCATTACGCTACGACCCTTGGAAGATGGTTAAATTAGTTACCTTAGATTCCATTACATAGTTAGTTACATACAGGTCGACTTAATAAAAGAGTGTTAAAAAGGCCATAGTTCCTTGAAAATTCCCCATAGAAACACAATACAGATCTCTTTCATCACAGCTTGGCCTTAAACTCCCATGGAGCACCATCAATTAACGTAACACACATATAAATCGCCAATGACGACAGTGAATGGAATTTATTCTAAACAATAAAACAGGGCTATCAAATCGTGCCATCATGGCGGATACACGATATAAGAAACGGCAGAAGATTCAATGAGATACAGTGCTCAAACTCAGTGGTCAGCGGGATTGTCCGAAAGGGTTACCGCTGGCCCGGAACATAAAGGGCTAAGGAAGGAACACGGGTGGGTTTTAGTCAGTAAGAGTCTGACACTCCCTTCCGCTCCGCCCAGAGCGAGAGGGGTCATTTGATGATTTCCCACCCAAAAAAGAAAAAAAAAATACAGTGCTCAGAAAATCTCAATGACATATTAGTGGCGTGTTTAAAAAAAGTTGCGTTAGTTAGATTAGGTTAGTCATTATGATTTCTGTATAATTATATAATGCTGAGTGAGTTTTTGTTTCAGAAAACTAATGCCCAACTTTTAGATTTGATACCTACATGATCAGTGGGGTAATTGTGTAACCCACTAACGGTAGGAGTGGCTTTCATTTTGACAGTTCAACAACATTCATTGCATAATATACGGTGTTGAGCAGACACATTTTTCGAACTTATGAAGCAATGGATTAGCAAGACCCTTCAAAATGATTCAGATTGTCCCCACGCACAACGGACCGAATGAGAGTCTAAATGCGGAAAAGGGAGTCCCATCATCATCATATGATTCAGATTGTTATTGATAGTGTTTTACGCAATTAGGGAGTTGATCAGAGACATTCAGAGTTTTGATTGTTTTGCTAGGAAAAGAAAGAAAGAAAGAAAATACATTTATTTAGCACAGACTAAAAGACACACAATACACAGATGGTCAGATAATAGTCGTACATCAGATAAAAACAAAAAATAAAAAGGATAAAAATAAAAGTGCAAAGTCCGATGTAAGAAATTAGCAGGAATGTGTGCCTCACGGCTGCGCCAAAAAGGCCCAGTTCAGCAAAAATGCCAGACAACTAGTGCCTGACGCTGGTTTTCAACTGGACCTGGACCTAGGACACACATCGGCTTTAGTCGAAGGCCTTGCTAGCAACCGGTTGATAAAACTTCTGAAATCAGCTGATAAAATCTGAATAACAGTTTGAAATCGCCAACGAATCACGGCGACTGTACCTGCGTGTGATTGTGACAGTCTGTGTAAATAATTATTATTAACTAGCAGCGCCCCGCAGTTTCACCCGCATAAGTGTCGATCCCGTGGGAATATCGGAATAAAAACTATTCTATTCCTTCCCCGGGATGCAATCTATCTCTCTGCCAATTTTATCGAAATCCGTTCAGTGGTTTAGGCGTGAAAGGTAACATACAGACAGAGAGTTACTTTCCAAATTTATAATATTAGTATGGATTATTTAGCTTTAGCAGAATCAGCCTATAGATAATGTTCCCACTGCTGGGACACAGGCCTTCTCTCTGTAAAAGGTAGCGTGTAGTAATCACGTGGGCCCAGTGCGGGTTGGTAGATGTCTTCAAACAAAGCTTTAGTCAATTTTGAAACGGAATCCCAGCCTGACTGACTTTCGGGAACCGTGGGATCAATATAAATACAAATGCAATCTGCGACGAAACACTAAGTGAAATTTTTCCTTATTGAGTTTTCTGTGTTTTCCTTCTTAATGTCAATCATGTTTATTTCCGGCGGCGCGCGCGCACGCTCCGAGTCGCGCGTCGCAGACATCCGGTAAGGTCAGTGATAACTGTTATTATAAGATGGCCTTACAAACAGACAGACTGAATAATATGTAATGTTTACTAGAATATTTTATGGGAAAAAATCTGAGGTAAGAACTTATTTTTTTATTTAGAAAGAACGATATCATAGAAAGGCTTAATATAAATTACACCTAAACGTAGCATATTTGTGTGTACATAACTAGCGAACTGTGAAATGTGGGTGTGCTTACCCTTGCCGGAATACATGCATTAAGTTATATTATGTGCGTAGATAAGTATGTATAATACTGACAGTTTATTATCTTACTATCTGGAAATAAGGGACGATTTTGGTGTTCATATGAAGATGAAAATCTAAATAATAAATGAGGGGCCCGTGGCTAAATAATAACAGCCGCACAGGTCGATCGATCAGGTTAAGCTATGCTTGCCGTGGTTGGTCTGTGGATGGATGACCATGTATACATACCGAGACCCCTCCGTGCCTCGGAAAGCACGTTAAATTGTTGGTCCCGGCTGTTATTCGTGGATCTTTGACAGTCGTTACGGGGAGTCAGAAGTCCGAAAGTCTGACAACCAGTCTTACCAAGGGGTATCGTATTACCCAGTAACTGGGTTGTGGAGGTCAGATAGGCAGTCGCTCCATGTATAGTACTGGTATTCAGCTGCATCCGGTTAGACTGGAAGCCGATCCCAACATAGTTGGGAAAAGGCTAGGCAGATGATGATGATGAAGATGAAAATCTAACGTATATACTCAATAAACATAAAACATAAACATAATCAGCCTATAATGTTCCCACTGCTGGGACACAGGCCTCCTCTCGTATATACACAATACTCAAAATATTTTTTTTTATTGTTGTGTTTTTTTTTGTTCTTTGTTTTTAAGTTTCTGTACTTAATTCAAAATATGGGTCTCTGTGTCCGATCATCATCGTCATTTCAACCGAAAGAAGTTCACTGCTGGACATAGGCTGTGTCCGATATAAATATGTAATTTTTAAACTTTTATTAAAAAAACCTTTTATTTTTAGGAAATTGAAAGAAAAAGGAAAAGGTTTTTAAGGAATTGTGACACTAATTTCGACAGCTAAAGCTAATAAAAAAGTAATTTAAAAAAATTAAACCGACTTCAAAAAGAAATTAACTCAAAAGTATGAAATAACTTTAATATTCGAAGTCGGTGTCTTTGGGATCTGTATTTTATAGTTTTAGTTTTTTGCCACCGACTTCCGATATTAAAGTTATTTCATACTTTTAAGTTAATTTTTTTTTGAAGTTGGTTTAATTTTTTTAAATTACTTTTTTATTTCGTAATTTTTAGTATTTGCACTAGAATTTGACCAAGGTTTTGAGATGTTTTCCCTTTGACACTACACCCGTAACACGTATCAATAAGCCAGGCCGTCACACTTAGGTACACGTATTAGTCTATATCATGAAAGTTATACTGAATCGATTTTGATGAAACTTGTTCACTGTTCCCTAAGTTGAAGTAAATGTTAGACAATACAAAAAAAAATGGTCACGATCCGATTAATAAGTTGCGGAGAAATGCGTGGACTTACATACATACATACGTCTATAAAATTTGGTATATTTGCTTGGAAGCCTTAATAGATTGTCATATGTGAATATAATGCAATTCCAATAATATTACATACATGTCATAAGTGTCGAATTGATAACCTCCTTTTTTTTTGAAGTCGGTAAAAAAAGTGGTCAAAGTATCTACATCAGTGGTGTTGAGATATTCTCTAAACGGTCAAGTGACAGGTTTTTTTTTCATTTTGGTTGGTTACGAACACATATAGAAAGACGAAGTGTTGTTTAGATACATGAAGCGTCAGGGAAATCAGACCAGTTCCCCAAATGCTGGCTTACTGCGTAGATGGTGACCACCTGAATTCGAAGCCCATTTCAAACTACTTACCCGAAAATCTACCAAAACTTTAACTGCGTGATCGAGAAATTAGGTCAACATTTAATTTTTTGTGACAGTCAATATTATTTATTTAATTGGGAAGCGTTAATTATTTACATAAGATAAACAAAAAGCGTCAATAAGCCACGAAAAGTTACCACTAACGATTGAATAAAACATAAATATCTTAAGTTCATCTATGATAGAACTAACAATGCCATCTGTTATGATCTATAAGAATTAAATAGCTTGATTTTTTTATTTGAAATGAGAACTGAGGGGCAATTCTCGTGATTTTAAGAACGTTCACAGTCTGATCTGAGTCTTAATCTGTAAAAAAAACCTTTAAAATCCCTACATTTTTGACAAGTTTTTGAAATTTATTTTATCGCTGAGATGAGATTGCGACTAGATTTTAACGTTTTTAATTACGGGAATTGGCCTACAATTGTATTGTATCGTAACGTTTACGTTAGCTATGTTATCTGTTTTTGTTTCATGTTAAAATAATTCGATTTACGAAATCAAACAGATTTGTTCTATATTTGAATTGCAAAGTATCGCCATCTCGTGAGCAAAAAAGATAATATAAAGTACCCACACATTTTTATTATGCGGGTAATGTAATGTATTTTAGTTTTATTTATTTACGATTTTTAAAGTTATGTCGTTGATCTTTATCATAATAATTATTTTTCAGACACTACGTTCACCGACTTATATTTATAAAATAACAATTAACAGAAACATTCCTAATTGTATTGCAAATCAGCAGAACAATAAAAAGAACTACAAGTTCCTATCTGTTTTAAGACCATTATAATTTGAACTAGTGATGTTCCTCCGTTGGTCTGAAGACAGCTCTAGTGTTGTAGTCGTGTACTGTTCCCGTGTTATTGAAGACTGGCCAAAACTCAATAGTTAAAGGCCAAAAGAAACAAACTCGCAACACATTTTGAAACAATATTTTCTGGTATAAAAGCACGGATCACCAGTTATCTCTGACGTCATTCGAACAATTAAGCAGAAAATGTGGAACTTTGTATTATGCAGTGATTTTTTCATAAAACTCGATTTTCCAAAGTACTTTTCGAATTTTTTACGCACCTACTAGTTCGGAACGGTACTTCTGTGCGTAAGAACTAGACGTTGTGCGTGTAGACTAGCGTCTGACTGCTCGTCACTGATACTAGCTCTGTCGGACACGAAGCCAGGTGAGACAGTGTGCTTTTTGGCCATGACCACCAGTGAGTTCGAGCTCGATGTACCAAGATAAAGATATTGCTTCTGCAGTGCTCCAGAAAAAGCCGACCATGGACAAGGCAATTTTAGTATATCATAAGCTTTTTTGAGGTCAGATAGGCAGTTGCTCTATGTAAAATACTGGTATTCAGCAGTATCAAGTTAGACTGGAAGTCGACCCCAACGTAGTTGGGAAAAGGCTTGGCAGATGACGATAATGATGAAATGATTTTTGGAGGCCGTTCGCACAGGCTGAACAAAAAATAAACTTTTGGACATGCTGGCAGAGTGAAATACTGTCACGTCAAAAAGAACAAGCTAAGTTACTAAGTAACACAATTTTATCCTTATAGGAATTTAAAGAGCAACCAGGGATGAATCGACAAGATTCATCAAATCGATTAATCTTTCGCCGCCATGAGTAACGTGCAAGTAAAAGGGTTTCCGAATTCGATTACTCATGCACAAGATTGTATTAAGTATACATCCATTTTTCGTATTTGTGTGGCCTGATTATAGGAATTTGCTTTAGTGAAAGAAATAACCTTTTAATTCCCTTTAGTATTTTCTCTTTGTATGGTTTAAAGGCTCCTACAAACAGGCGCGACACGCGGTATAATCGCGCGCGACACAAAGGCACCGCTAAAAAAATCAGCTGTTCCCTACATTTTGACGAGTTATAACGAACATAAATGTAGGGAATAGCTGTTTTTTTTTTCGCGATTTCAGGTTTGGTCCCATAGTAAAAGTTGTTCATAATGATGAGTACAATGACCTCTTAAGAGGTTGTTAATGTTTTACCAATAACCCTGTATATACTATTGGTGCCGATTCCCTCGTTCACAAACTAAACTAAATTTAAGTTCAGCACATCTTTTTCTTTCTTATATTTCATTAAGAGAAGGTATGTTTTTGTATTTATTTGTATAGTAAGTTAGTAATTTATTTTAGCATCTAGTGTAAATAGTTCTACATTTTCTCTAAAGAAAAGGTCAGAAGATAAATTTTAGTTTAGTCCTGTCAAATTAATCAGCGCTTATAGTACACCAGTCACCCACATTTCGTCAGTTACGTTTAAGTCCAAGTAATAGGAGGCTTGTCTATATAATGCCATCAACTGGACACCAATCCAGACTCCGCGCTCCTACTGAGACATTCCAGATGGAAAAACTCAATAACACTTTGCCCAACTCGGGAATTGAACCCAGGACTTCACGCTCAGCAGTAGAGCTTGCGACCACTAGACCGTCGAGGCAGTCAGAAGTCGGAAATAATGAATTTCGTAATAAAAGTATCTGAAAGATAAGTTTCCTCTTCTGAACAAAGAATTTAAGAACGAATCAAACCAAGCTAACTAACGTCGTATAAAATACGAACATTACCCACAAAACTTATAAAAATATTCTTTAAACTTTAACTCCTATCATACTTTTCACTATTCTTTCAACTCCAAAAGAAAATGGCAGTTCCCAATCTTCCATAACTTTTAAAACAAAAACCTTCAGAACTTGACATCTTCAAAAAAAATTTACAAAAATTCAGAATCGTTTGAATTTTCCTAAAGGATCCGGGGTTTCTCAGCGTGGAAATCTTGGTCATTGCTTAAGCTCGAGGGTGGGTTCGGGGGGTGAGTCGGGTTGCAGAAGGGGGTGGGTCAAGGTCGCAGCGCCGCCTCGATGCCGCCTCTTAATGCCTCGGGATACTACGAGAGCCACCGAGTGTTTTTGCCAATAATGTTTGTCTGACATATAAAGTCAGAGGAAAGATACTGATACACACTGTATTATATGACGTCACAGCTTGTACTTCGTGCTTTCAAGTATGCGTAAGATCAAATCGTTACGTCATTGCTCTGTTTATGGGAATGGGAATGGGTCCTTGTAAATATGAGTTTGCATGTTTTAAAATGCGACAAGGATGGTTTGTTCTGAATATACTTATTCCATACTAATATTATAAAGTCGAAAGTGTGTCTGTTACCTCTTCACGCTTAAACCGCTGATCCGATTTAGATGCAATTTGGTATAGAGATAGTTTGAGTTCCGGGAAAGGACAAAGGATAGTTTTTATCCCGATATTCCCACGGGATCGAAACTTATGCGGGTGAAACCGCGGGGCGCGTGTTTTATATATTCAGTAGACACTCTGCTTCGCACGGTTTTACGACTTGACAAAGCGTCGATATTTCATTATAATTATGTATGTTTAATATTCATAATATATTAAACACGTAGGTAAACCTTCCAGAATATATTCTCTAAACGATGGAGAAGCGATCATCAAAATACGTTGCGTATTTTTCACAGACACACACGAAAAGCTACTTTATTTTATAATATAAATGTATAATTAGAATTGAAGATTATAAGAATTCACTGTACCAATATTTTTGGAGAAGGCAACACTGATTTCCAGTGAAAGAAAACTTCGTAAGTAAAGGTTCCTACAAACAGACGCGACACGCGATATAATCGCGCGCTATACAAAGGTTGCGCGACTTGCGGTAGTTGCGGTGCCTTTGTGTCGCGCGCGATTTTGTCGCGTGTCGCGCCTGTTTGAAGGAGCCTTTAATCTGGAATACCTTTGCAAGAGTAGTGATCAATAATAATACGCGTTCGTCTCTGTAAGGGACTCAGTCCTACTGTGAGTCAATTGAGCGGGGTAAATGCGTAACATACTATCACTAGCAATGGGTTTCATTTTGACAGTTCAACAAAATTCATTGCGTTATTTACGTTGTTGAGAAGGCAAATTTTTCGAACTTATGAAGCAATGGATTAGCAATATTCAAAATGATTCAGATTGAGATTGATAATGTGTTGCGCAATCTGGGTGCACCGCTAATTGAGTAACACATTATCAATCTCATTGGATTCTCAGGATTGCTAATCCATTGCTTTATAAGTTTGAAAAATTTGTCTTCTCAACAACGCAATGAATGTTGTTGAACTCAAAATAAAACCCATTGCTATGCTACTGATAGTGTGTTAGGTACGCAATTACCCCGCCGGCTGGTATTATTACTACTACTGAAGGTTTCAGAGGACCAACCCTTAAAGTTCAAACCACCAGACCGTTTGCAACAACTTTTGTTTTCATAATAATAAAACTAATAAACGATATTGGATGAAAATGTATTATATAAACACTGAAATATCAGTCTTTTGTCTACAAGCGCAAGGTCGTTTTTCCATCACTCTGTAGTTTATGAACAGATTTAAGGCGCCGCCTCTCGCAGAAAAGCCGTTTTTATTTTATGTCCGTCTTTAATTGAGAAGAAATATTAGCTTTCAGTTTTGATAATAGCCTCTATATATTCAACTAGCTTTTGCCCGCAACTTCGCTTGCGAGGATATTAAAAATCATTCCACGGGGACGTATCTACGTAATTTCGGAATAAAAAGTATCCTATGACAAGCTTTTATTTACTAACCTATATTTTAGATTTTGAATTGAATGTTAATCACAATCTTATCAATAAAATAACAAAATTAAATTCTAACATAACTAAAACTATACAGAAACTAGAAAATAACTATGACTACATCTGTGTGCCACATCCAAATCCGTTCAGCTGTTTTTGCGTGATTGAGAAACAAACAAACAAACATTCACATTTAAAATATTACTAGCTTCCGCCCGCGGCTGCGCCCGCGAGTAAAAACTATTCCATGTCCTTCCCCGGGACGCAATCTATCTCTCTGCCAAATTTTATCGAAATCCGTTCAGTGGTTTAGGCGTGAAAAGGTAACATACAGACAGACACAGAGTTACTTTCGAATTTATAATATTAAGTCTAAATGGAAGTATGGATCAAATAATAAATTAAATATCTAATTGTAGGATTTAATTTAATTTGGTAAGAAAGTAATGACGCAGATGGGATTTCATGTGCCGTTTAAGGCTGTAAAAGATATTGGTTACGGTACTTGAGTAAAGAGAGTAAGTTTTTAATGGTTTAACAGTGGTCCAGGCTTATAAAGAAGTATTTTCATTTAGGTTTCCACGTTATGTTGCGTGGGGCCTAAAAAGGCCAGTTTGGCAGAATCATAAAAGGATAACATTATGAATCATAATGGACAGTTAACTGTATCAAATCCCATTGGTGAAGGATTTTTCAGCAATTTTTTTTTGTCTTTGCTAAAATACCAATCAATCCAATCCAAATCCAATCCCAATCTCTTTGATTACAGATACCTACGTAGTGCATCGAAAAAAATGAAAATACGATTATGATATAATGTTATCCTTTTACGATTCTGCCAAAGTGGCCTTTTTAGGCTCCCTGGTTTCGTAAAAATCCTGTATCTATTCTAATAATAAAGCTAAAGAGTTTGTCTGTATAAACTCGTTAGCATTTGATAGCCCAAATTTTGAGGAAGGTTATTTATAGGTTACTTAAGATCACGCTAGGTCCCTTAGGCGCCGAGCAAAAAGATAAGAAGTCAGGAAAAAGACTAAGCGAAAAAAAAAATCTGCTGTTTCCATCATTAATTCATTATGAACAACTTTTACTATGGGACCAAACCTGAAATCGCGAAAAAAAATCAGCTGCTCCCTATATTTTGACGAGGTATGCGAACATAAATGTAGGGAACAGCAGATTTTTTTTCGCGATTTCGAAACCCTGAAGAGGTCCAGAATTAATTAAATATAAACGTGTATTATGCGTCTGTCGAAATATAATTTAAAGCATAAGCTAAAAAACCCACTAAAAAAAGTGGACAAAACTTAGGACACGATGGAACAGTTCCGGAAGTCTGTGCCTTTTATTTATTTGTTACTAACGAATTGAAGTTTCGTTTTCGAAGTCGGTTAAAAGTTAATTGAGTTTGACAGATCCTTAAGAGGAAATGCGGTCGGAGAGAGTTTTGAAAAATCCTAAGTAAAAAGTCTTAATTTGAGGTTTGGCTCTCGCCTATTTCCTCCTCATTATTGGACCAATTTAAAAGATATTTCATAAACTGAATAAGAAGGATCTATACTGTGTCTCTATGTTTTCTTTTTTCATTAATTAATTTATTTATTTATCCATTTATTTCAGGCATCAAGGATATTAATATGACTTAAAAATACTATAAATAAATAAATTATAATTACACTAAAAATTAACAACTAAAAACTAACGCACACGAAGTGTAGGTCTGCGAATAGTTGTCAAATTTGTACACTAGGCGTCTGCTGACAGCGGTTTAAATCGGCATTTTTTGAGGGTTCTAGTGCTTATAAAAATAATGTATCATCAAAAAGGAAAACACAGGGACATAAAAGTAGTTAATATTTTTTATACTGTAAAAAATCATTGCTTTATGGTCATTAACCAGAAAGAAAACAGGCGAGAGCGTTTCTATGGTGAAACGACCACCCACATTTCCTCTTAACATCTATTTTAGTGGGCTCGTCTATTAGGGAAACCATTAAATTACTGACACAATTTGTCGCCCTGAGTTAAACGTGTTTCAAAGGGTCCAATCGATTGACCCTGCAAAATAGGTGTGAAATTAGAACGTCCATAGACAAAAATTTACAAGTAAGTAAATGTATAGATTTTCCTATTAGAAAGGATCGAACGACTTTTTCCTCTGTCTTGTATGTATTTTATGTTCGTTATACTCGGAAAGAAAGAAAGAAAAATTGGTTTTCTTATCCTTAAAACACGTGCATACAAAAAGATAATTAACTAGAATAATATAAATAAAATAAAAATAAAATCACACTAATATTATAAAGGCGAAAGTTTGTGAGTGTCTCTGTATGTTTGTTACTTCTTCACGCACAAACGGCTGGACCAATTTTGATAAAATTTGGTATGAAGGTAGCTGACACCCTGGATTAACACATAGGATACTTTTTATCCCGATATTCCCACGGGATTGACATTTATGCCGATGAATCCGCGGGGCGCAGCTAGTCGATCTTATAATCATGTGCGCCTTATTTGTGTAGAATAAAAAAATCTCTTTCTTTTTATAGTGTTTATTTTACTGTGAAACTGAAAGTACCAGATTTAAATTCATGGGATACTAGTAATGTAATTTTTTGCTCTACGATCCGCCCCAAAGCCCCGCATCGCCGCGCGCCGGCCTGCGCTATTACTTCGTTATCGCTTAGCGTACTTTGTTACTGTTTGCTAGCTTAATGATAAATAGCCTATAGCCTTCCTCATGAATTGGGCTATCAAATGCAAAAATCATTTTTCAAATCCGACTGCTAGTTCCAGAGATAAATGCGATCAAACAAACAAACTTCTCAGCTTTATTGTTAGTATATAGATACAATCAGTTATATACACAATCAGTTTAAAAGCTCGAAACAAACAACCATGATCTCAGACTCAATTTATATTCTTTTAAGAACAGTATCTATATGTACCTATCTATAACACAGTATATCAAGTTTTCAGTGAGGCGACATTCGACTACTAAACATGCCAGGGAGAAGTAGTGTTGACCTATTTATCGACGCAGATTCAGACGTGCCTTATGGGAGAAAATGTTGAAACATAAGACAAAAATGAAGCGTTTTATGTTGAAACTAGCAGCGCCCCGCGGTTTCACCCGCGTAAGTTTCGATCCCGTGGGAATGTCAGGATAAAAAGTAGCCTATGTGTTAATCTTGGTTATAAACTATCTGTGTGCCAAACACACCCCTATACACAAACTTTCGCCTCTAACTCCTCTTTTTTTATGGAATAAGTAGGTTTGGTGTTTACTTGTAGTTTGTTTGTAGGTACTCCAATTTTCTTTAAATCGTTTTTTTTTTGCGGCATGTCCTAGAAGCAAAAAATCAAAGACATGTGACGTCTAACAACCCGCACTGGGCCCGAAAAAAAAAATTGTTTTTTGTGATAAGTACCGTATATATATACTTTTTTAGTAAAAAGCTGTAATTCGAACATTACAAGTTTACAACAGACACTTCAATTTTAATTATTTGTACAGATGTATCGAGTCAACATTATATTTTATTTAATCTGCATCGCAATCTCCGAATACAATCGGGATAAAAAGTGTTTTACCACTCGACAGCACTTCTTTGTATTGAAATTGTTGAGTGGTGCCTTTGTTCCTGCTACAGTTACGCACACAAGTGTTATTTGCGTTCTTTATTTTATTTCTTTAGAATCTATGGGACGGTAACTTGGAATTTGATTGGGCTTTGATTGTGGACATTTTTTATCGTAGACAGAGTAATCTATAGACTCATGGTATCCGTGTCACCGAAAGGGACAAGGGTAATTCTTCAGGGACAAAATTTTCGATGTCTGTGGGTATATTTCTGTAACCAACTAAAAAAACGGCATGTAATATTTTTTTTTGTACAGTTTAGCTTTATCCCTTACTGGGACAAATGATTTTTTTTTAATAATTGCTGTCTAGGTACAAAATAAAATATTTGAAGGTCGTTCTTCTGATTCATATAGCGCGTCCGTTTGCCATTTTCCGGAACAAAATGGTCGATGTCGCATTTTCCCTTTGATACATCAATATAAATTATAATTATATCGAAAGGAAATGAATTGTCCTCTTACAAAAAAAATGTGTTTTAGTTATAACTACGTTAGTCTGTTTATAAATAAATAAAAAAGAAGTGTCCGGCGTATAATACTGATTAATGTGGCGTAAGCTGCGCTTGACCGTACTTGGTCGGGTAATAATAATGAGAGTCTGGCTTCCAGCGCGGGGGGAAGCCAGTCGTGCAACGGACGACCTAGAAGGTGGACGTGCGGCTGGTTGGCTTAGATCCGGTGTTACGAAGGAAAATACCTGATTCATCTGTGTTTGGTTCAGGTGGCATCCTAATTACAATGCCTACTTTATAAAATTTATTTTATTGTTTTAAAACTTCAATCTGTGTTTCGTGTGATACTTTTGGGTTATAGATTCGTGTAGAAAAATGAAAATAATGAAGTCTGTATGTACGATGAGTTATGCATGATTGTAGGCAAAATCCTGATTCATCTGTGCCTGATTCGTATGGTCAAAACCCCATATGAATAATAAAATAAATTAGTTTTTCCCCTCTCCAGCACGATAGGAGCGCTTTTGTTGCGTAATTCTCCTTGTCCAATTTTTGACCGTGTACAAGTCAGTAGTTTTAATCTTATTTATTATTATTTACTTAGCTATAACCTTTTGAATAATAAAAAAATGACAGGAGTATAATCTTGTTCTAAATATGATACTTTTGATATGTCTTAGTCCTATTTAAGAATTAATAATTATTGTTTAGAATTTACATTCATAACTAACGGTGTATTTATTACTTTTTATTTCTGTTTCTGATTAATATGTAACACATTCTGATTCATCTGGGCACAAAATTAATATCTTGAAAACTACTTTATAAAAACGAGTCCCTCATTCAAATATATGTTATTTGGTATACCTATTTTCGTAAGAACATGTGTTACAGAGCTGAAAGTGAAATTAAATTTTGGCCATATGGATCAGTCAAAGAATCAAATTTCGAAGAACTACCCACAAAAATTCCGGCAATCTTCATCATACTATCATTTTTACAGCTTATTACACTGCACCTTACCATTTTTACAGTTGCGCAAATGTAGTATTATTGAATTATGCACGAAAAAGATCTTATTTTCCGTTTAATCGCGGTGTAGTTTTTATTATTTCATTCATAAACGTCAAACTTGTTGTGCACATTGATGTGCTTAGCCGATACGCAGTAAGGGACAGAAATATTCTTACTATGTCTCTTTTCTTTGCTAGTGACGTTAATATATTTCTCTTTTTCTTGTGCAAATGAAAAAGAAGATATGGGTGAATATCCCCACAGCAAATTTTACGCGTCCACGTTGAGAATCGAGGTGTTAAATGATAGGATGTTTCTTATTTTTTTTTATAGTGAACTACGTAACTTGGTTCAATTAGGGCCACATTTTTTTTTTATAAATGTGTATTTAAATAATCAGGAAAAAAAAAATCGCCTTGTAATTCAAGTTAGGTGGCATGTCCCAGCTCCATTTTTTGATATAATTGCATTCACCAAAGTAACAATTTGCTATACAATAAAAAATAAACAAGTTCGTTAGTGTATGCTTATGACACATTATCTAAAAACAATTAACTGTATTAGAAAATCTAATTTAAAAGCACAGGATACTCGATCAAAGTTTGTCCAAGCAAAAATCAAAATTTTGGTGGCACATATTCAACATACTGTAAAATGAAGTTTCGTGCGTGTGCGATCAATCGCGTTTTATTATTTCACACCTCTCAGTCATGCACCGGCACTTGCGTGTAACAGGTGTGTGATTAGTGCTCTGATTTTCCGCCAAAAACGTAAGTATCATCTTGGGTGGCACGGGGGACAAGAATTGTTCAATTTTTGGTGGATCGATTTGCTGTTAATTTTAAAGTGTTTTAATAGTAAGGTACACATTATAGGTAGTGATTTGGGTTACGCATAAATCAGTGATATTAAATAAATTGTAACTTAAAACCCCTATTTTTAAAGATTTTTTTTATATCTGGTTTCAATGTTGGTGGCTCAATTTTGGTGGTTTTGGTGGCGTTTTCACGACACCAAAATTGAAAACTAGCCACCAAGTTTTAAGTATATACTGTAAGTATTGTTTGTACATATAAAGCCAGTTTTTAAGTTGCAAGTCAGTTTGATTAGCAAATAAATAAATATTATGTACCTACTTGGCAGTACCTAAGTGGTCTATTATTATAAGGACCTAGCTTCATGTTTTTAGAAATAGCTTCATATTTTCGGACTGACCGACTCCTTGACAATTTAAAAGTGCCTGTTAATGGTTTAATTGAAATAAATGCTTTGAGTTTTAGTTTGACCTACTAATGACCAAGTTTCTTATCATTATATTTTTATTTTGTTGCTTTTTAGAATGCCAAAACAGACCACCGAAGAACCGAAGAGAGGCTGCTTAAAAAGAGAATGGCAGAAAGAAGAATAATAATAAATAATAACAATAATATTAATGCAGTCATGCATGTAAAGCGAGGGGAGATTATGGAATCCGAGGGAATTCAACTCTCCGATTCCATAAGCCTCATCCGAAAGCTATAAGTATTTGGGTATGTCGGAAGCGTTAGGCATCAACGATGCTGACATGAAGCAATCGTTGAAGGAGCGCTTCTTTTGTCGTCTGAAGAAGGTATTAAATAGTCTTCTTTCGGGCGGTAATAAGGTGCGCGCCTTCAATGATTGGGTCATGCCGGTTTTGATGTACTCTTTCGGCATACTCAAATGGACTCAGACCAAACTCGACGCCCTGGATAGAAGAGTCCGTACACTACTGACCGCAAACCGGATGCATCACCCACGATCATCGGTGATGAGACTGTATATCCCGCGGAAGTGTGGGGGTCGAGGCTTTTTAAATGCGAAGACCCTCCACAACCGCGAGGTGTGCAGTCTCAGGGAATATTTTTTAAAAGCCGAAGTGGGTATGCACCGTGATGTGGTCGCAGTGGACAAGAAGCTCACCCCGCTCTCCATGGCTAAAGAGAACTGGCGCAAACCTGTAGTACTTTCTACTGATGACCGCAAGAAGGTATGGCAAAGCAAGGAGCTTCACGGGCGCTTCTATCGGGCTCTTCATGAGCCCGGTGTAGACTTCTTAGCGTCCGTATCCTGGCTACGTTTTGGTGACCTTTTCGGGGAAACTGAAGGTTTTGTCTGTGCAATTATGGACGAAGTTATCTTAACGAATAACTACTGGAGACATATTATGAAGGACGGGACGGTGGACGTGTGTCGGGCATGCCATTGTCCGGGTGAGTCTATCAGACATATTATATCTGGTTGTTCTCGTCTGGCTAACGGCGAGTACTTGCACAGACATAACCAAGTAGCTAGGATTATTCACCAGCAACTTGCTTTGAAATATAAACTTGTGGATTCTGAGATACCGTACTACAAGTATGTGCCCGATCCAGTTCTTGAAAATGTACTGGGAACTATTGTTGCCAATAAACCTGATATAGTAGTGATAGACGAGATAATGATTGTCGATGTTACCATTCCATGTGACGGGAACCTCGTGAAAGCTGAGAAAGAGAAGCAAATTAAATATCTCGACTTGGCACACGAGGTTGTTGACATGTGGAATGTGAGCTCGGCTATCATTGTGCCGATTGTCGTATCGGCCAATGGACTGATGGCCGAAAGCCTCGATTAACATCTATCGAGGCTCTCGTTAGGCGGTTGGGTCAAGGGCCTGATTCAGAAGGCAGTACTCCTCGATACGGCTCGCATTGTGAGGAGGTTCCTGTCTCTGGAGCCCTAACCACCGGTAGCTTGGACCCTGCTCCCGACACCGGCAGATCGCAATTTTTTTATATTTTTAAATGTTTTTTATACTTATTTTATATTTTAGAAATATTTAAAAATACAATAAAATAAGATTATGTAAATGAATAAAGGAAATAATAAATTTTATTTGACATAAAAAGGTAAGTACACAAATACAGAGTGACAATTTAAGCGTGCGAATATCCTGGTCCAAAATAAATGACCAATGACCCCCGTGCTAGGCAAAACCTGTGTTACAGGGGTCAAGAAGAAAAGCAAGAATAAAGAGCAATCCCGAACAAGCTGAAATAATATTTCCCGAGATATCCACCTTACACATTGTTTCAGATTCACCTTCTAATCCAATTTTGGTGCCACTGATTTTCAATTTTGGTGGGCACTTTCGATTTTGGTGGGCGATTTTCAATTTTGGTGGCCACATTAGACTTTGAACTAAAATATCTCAAAAAGTTATCGAGATATTCTCAGACCTCTTGAAGATCCTTCCAGCTTGGACTTTCTATTATTATACCAGGTCATTATTTTTCACGAAAACTGAAGAAAAAAATTCGCCACCAAAATTGAACAAAAAATCACTTTGTTGATATTGACCCATATGCAGCAGTCTATAGTTTACTCTGTCTACGTTTTTTATAAACCATTTGACATGAACAATCTATGGATATCTTTGGATACATATTGCCTTAAACCTGTTCGTGCCTCGAAAGCACGATGCTGTTGGTCCCGGCTGTCATTTATAGATCTTTAACAGTCGCTTTATGGGTAGCCAGAAGTTTGAAAGTCTAATAACCACTCTTACCAAGGGCTATCGTGTTGTGGAGGTCAGATATAGGCAGGCAAAGGCCGTGGCCGTGGAGGGGGGTAGGCTGGGTGGGGGAATACTGGTATTGAGCTGCATCTGGTTAGACTGGAAGACAACCCAACATAATTGGGGAAAAGTTAGACAGATGATGATTGACTTAAAACTGTCAGAACATTCGTACTACTGCAAAATCAAACGACGCTTGGTAGAATCAACGCAGCTTGTATGTAGCAAACAGTGTACCTAATAATTATCTTCATTTATCCCTGAAAACCTGAGAACCCTAACTAAATATACAGTATGAAAATCACATAATATGCAATAAATTATACCATATACATACAGGGTTATTGGTAAAACATTTTGAAAAATTTTGAATATATGAATTTTACTGTTTATTTTTTTTTTTTTTTTTTTACTTTAATAATAATGCTTTAATTTTAATTCTGATCCTAACGATAATTTTGGTGTTAATTATTAATTCTAATATCGATTATGATTTTGTTTTTGCTTTATGTTTTGTGCTTTGTTTCTAATTATTTTTTCTATTCTATTTAAGAAGTTATTTTTTATGTAAGTGCTGTGTACGCCTGTAAGTGACTAATTCACCATAACTCAATGCATGTTATTTATTATTATGTCTATATTTCCAGTTAATAGGTCGTTGGTGTAAGTACCTTTTAAATAAAACATTAACAACTATTGTACACATCATTATGAACAACTTTTACTATGGGACAAACCTGAAATCGCGAAAAAAAATCAGCTGTTCATTTTGAAGAGTTATGCGAACATAAAAGCAGGGCCTTGTCAGAAAATTATCGCCTTTTTCAGAAACGGCGATAACAAGTATGTCATCTATCTATATATATAATGATAAACTGACTGATTGTTGATATATCAACGCACAGTCTAAACCGCTGCTCCTAGAGACATGAAATTTGGAGGGTGTGTTCTTTGTGAAGAGTAGGTATCCATTAAAAAAAGGTTTTTCGAAATTCCATCCCTAAGAGGGTGAAATTTCACGCGGACGAAGTCGCGGGCAGAAGCTACTCGTAGTTGTGGTATAATTTATTGCATATGTGGTTTCTATACTGTATACAATTCTGTGTCCTATGTGGCGACTTGTAACCTACTTAGGTAGAACATATTAAAGGGTGTGTAATATGTAGTAACAACATAATATATATTTATACGGGGTTAGTACTTACCTACTTAATCATACAACGTATTTACTACACGAAGTAGCTTTTAGTCGTAAATGCATCGCAACAGGACGCCGAGTGACGCAAACTGCAGCGAGGCTTGAAGATTGATGGGTGTGCGACGGATAGATTGATTGTTTTTTTATTGACTCGCTCTTGCCCGGTTTTTTTTAGCTTCTGTATAGTTTTAGTTAAGTTAGGATTTAATTTTGTTATTTTTAGATTTAGTTAAAGTAAAATAATGTGTCTCTATCTCTATCTACAGATAAGCTGGCCCCCCTGAGCCACAGCAACAAAACCGCGGGGTAATTGCGTAACACACATACCCCCTTATTAATAAACGTTGTATAGCGTCTGTATAGTTACCTACATAACGCTTTGTCTTCTTCTTTCGAAAGTCAAATTACCGTCGACTGAAAGAGAGAAATCGGTGTGTAACTATTCATCTGATATTATACGTTTATTAGTAAGAGGGTTAAATTAGCAATTGCTTTCATTTTTACAGTTCAACAACATTTATTTACGTTGTTGAGCAGACAAATTTTTCGAACATATAGAGCAATGGATTAGCAATATCCTTCAAAATTATTCAGATCGTGATTCATACTGTGGTAAGCAATTAGAGTGCAGCAGGGCCCTTCATTATTCTATTGCTTTGAAACTTGTACATATGTGCTGGCGTCTGTACCTACCTACCTATTATAAGCGGAAAACGTTTATTTCAATTATTAAAACTACTTATCTCTACGCACATGGTGGGTGGTAGTGACGAAGTATGAATAAAATCTGTACATAAAAAACATAACCCTCCTTCTGGTGCAGTCGGGTAATAAATAAGTCCACTTTTTTCAGGTTGCCAGGTGACCGTAAATATTTATGTATATTACACCACTATTTTCATTAAATAAACTAAATGCTACAACCTCACGTAACCACATAATTATACGCCATTAAAAACAGCAAAAAATCGGCATTTAATTAAACAAATGCACCACTTTGTAGGTTAATTCATAGAACGTAAAGGACTATGGCAAGTGGCCACACAATGTCACAAAATACAGAGAGTACAGAAGGCAATCTACATACAAAGTGCGCTCGAGCAACGCACACATAGACACCGTTCACGGACACGTTATCTCGGACTGGTTGGGACTATTGCGAGCGCGAGTGCCATCCGCTTGAGTGAGACACGCGTCTTTGAAGTGCATAAATGGAGCAACAAAAAAATGGCTATCTAAGCTCGATTTATTTAATTTCCTATTTTTAATCAGTATATTATGAAGTAACTTTTTTGTAAGGTAAATTCACGCCACCAAATACATTCTAAGTTGAAAACATGATTTTTTGATTGTGTAGATATTGTGTTGTTTTTGGTGTCATTTGATAGGTGTAGGTATAAAACGGATAGGGCAAAATAAATTGTGTAAATAGGGTAATCCGTTTTGAAGTTATTAGGGATTTTCGATAGTGACAATTGAAAAATGTAAAATTTTATATTTTTTTGTTCTGTAAACTTTTTGTATTGTAATACTATGTATGTTTATTGTGACTTACTTAATGTTGTAGAATAAGCTCAACAATAAATCAAACAACTAGATACGAGTGCCGAGTGGCACTCGTATCCACGATAGTTTTTTGTGCATAAGCCAAAGTTGACAACCCTAGCGCGACAGCCGAGCGTAGGTATGAAAAGTGACGTACGTACATGTGATTGCCTTCTGTACTCTCTGTATTTTGTGATAATATCGTGCATGGTTAGGAAATGGGACCGCGTTAATCCAGCAATTGCCATCTTCCTGGGGGCGCGTCGGTATTCATTGTGGGTGAGCGTGTCCAATGACACGCGACATAGCAAGTGCGTCATTTTAATTTGCTAAATAAAAGGGCTATGACGTAATGATAGTTTTAAATTAAAGGTTGTGGTCACGGGTCAGTGTTGTTGTGAAATGAGTTTAAGTCTGTAGGGACGTGGCCGATTTTCGGATATTTATACGCAAGTAGGTACGTATTTTCGGATACCTTTATTTATGGTAAGTTGGTTAAGTACTTTGAATATTAAAAAAAGATTATTGGGGAGTGATGGTGAAAATTCGATAATTGTGACCCTTGATTTTTGGATTAGAACGGTAAAGGTGTAGGTATGTAATTTGTGGTTGAAGATATAAGGTCCGATAAAGTACCTGCGGGGTAATTGCGTAACACACTATAGCAATGGGTTTCATTTTGACAGTTCAACAACATTCATTGCGTTATTTACGTTGTTGAGCAGACACATTTTTCGAACTTAAGAAGCAATGGAATAGCAATATACTTCAAAATAATTCAAATTGAGATTGATAATGAGTTACGCAATTAGGGTGCTGGTTACAAAGGTAATTACACCATTTATTGTAGTTAAATTAAACTCTAACCCAGAGTTACAAACAGAGGTTAACAAATGGAAACACATAAAGGTTGGCCAACAAGGGATCGAATCAATAGATGTAGCTTTGGACTACTTATCCAATATAGCAGGGGTGGCCAACTTGGTTAGACCCAAGATTTACTGTTCACTGACGACACCCTGTGCGATCTACCACATACTTCTTGAAATCTTAAATGAAACTGCATAGCTCGGTACACAATTATGTAGTATTTTTTTATTTTATTAAGAGGGAAAATATAAATCTCAAAATTATTCTTACTAACCTACTTATATTAATTAATGTGAGCATTGCGTTTGAGCATCTTTCGCTAGATTAGCAAAATCAGGTTTGTAGTTGGAAATATTTTTTGCCTTGTCACGATCGACTGGACTAATAGTCGCGATCGACAGGTTGGCCACCCCTGCAATATAGTGACATCTTAATTCTACTTAACATTACAAGTCCCAGCTTTGCCGAAAACTGTGTCCAATGTGGTGACAACATAAAAACAGAGTTTTAGTTTGGGATCGTTTGATAAGTGCAGTATTACATACAGTAATGTTTAAGTCCCATTTAACGGGGCGAGTCTATTACCGTCAACCAGGAGCAAATCCTGTATGCCGCATAGGTGGCTGCTACTGAGAAATTCCTGATAGGAAAACCCAATAACATTTTATCGAACCCTGGACCAACTGCTCAGCAGTAGCACTTGCGACTACTAGACCGACGAGGCAGGGCTTATCGTAAATTCAATCTAAAGTAGAATGGAAACGAGCAGTGCTAATGTCATTTAAGTAGTTAGCGTGTCCGCATATCGCATGTGACAGTGTATGGTCAGCGAGACACGCTGCCGATGAGCGCACTACTATGTGTGCGGATATTTATACGTGAGTGTGATATTATGTAACAGCACTGCTGTTCTAAGAGTTATTCTTCAATAAGTGTTTGATTGAAAAAATACTGAATTAATTCATGTTTTAAAATGAAATTGACTGTTTTTTTTTTGTAAAAAATTAAAAACTGTGAGGCAGACAGAATGGGATTGATTTTATTAATAACCCGCTTTGCTGTCGCGCAGTCGGGTAAAAAGACAAAGAAAAGGAAAAATGCTCTGGGGCTACTAAAATACGTGCAGTTAAAAAGATAGTAGCAGGTTGATGGATGTTCTCGAATAAAATTTAATTTTATTATAGAAAACAAACAGCTCATTTATCAAATTAAATTTCAGTCGACAACATCCATCGGTTTCTTACTAAACTTCAACTATATCCGACGATCCTGCATAGTTATCTCTTTTGTTGACTGTACAAGAGGTTGGGCGACTCTTCACGTGACCAGAGGGCTGGCAATTTTTTTGGCCAATGAATCAGCATTGCCATACAACGTGGCATTGCTGCCAGCCTTTTGGGCACGTTTCCTGTTGACAGCGATGCGGACAAATTTTTTGATGCCCTTTGATTATTTCCCCTTCGTTTTTATATACTTCGTTATTTTTGTTAAAACCTCTCTTAACTTTTTAGGAACGTTTATAAATAAACCCCTGTGGATGGCGAAAGCTTAGCCTTAAATTCCAGTCGTTACCATAATGACTTAAATGGTTCCCTAAATACTTTAAAATAGGTCGTTTGTGCTATTTCAAATATGAAGTAGAGCCCTTATGTTTCAAACCAATCAAGGTTTAATAATATGAGCCATTTTTCAAGACAACTTATTTTTACCTAGATAAAGTCTAGAGAAATCTAATTACCATTGAAAGCTAAACTTAACCATGACTTGAGTAATTAAGTTAAAATTTATGATCATTTTAATTAGTAAATAGAATAAACAGCAACTAGTAAGTTAGGTACTTCTAATTCCTAGAACTGAACTTGAAACGTATAAGTTGAGCGTCTTTGAATGAATTTACATGAACTATACTACGAACTATAAAGTTTCTCTAGAACTCCATTCGCGTGGTAGATTACAGCCCACTCCCTCTCACCGAGAGGAGGGCTGTGTCCCAGCAGTGGGAACATTATAGGCTGATTATGATGAGAACTTTATTCATAACTAAAGCATTTTGATTCAACATATTCATTCAGTGATAATCATATTTCACGGAGCGGTATCCGAGATAGGATACCTAAATGTGAAGTGAGTTTATTTAGGTCGGATACCCTGCGGATATTTGATGGCTCATCTCTATTTGACACTTTGAGCCCGAGGTAAGTTACCAAGTGTATTTCTGAGTAATTGAGTTTTGTTTGGAATAGGTTCCCGGTGGCGATAAAATGAGGTTTAGGTTCTTATCATCACGGCTGTATTTCCTGGAGGGTTCCACAGAGTGTTTAGTAGGTAAGACATCTACGTTTCGCTACTTCACCAGTTATGTTTACATCCTATAAAACGGACGTGGAAGAGACCTTTAACTGGGCATAAATCTAGACTCACTTAATATTGTAAAATTTTTGACCGAAAAGCCCATTAACAGTTTACCCGACCTGGTAATCGAACCCAGGATCTCATGCTCAGCAGTCGCACTTATAACCACTAGACCAACGTTACGAGGCATTCTAGTTTTAGATACTAGGGAGCCTATCATCACCTCCTAAAAACAGTATAATTTAAATCTTACTTCAGTGTGGGAAAGAGATCAAGCTATGTCCTGTATCGCTCCATCTCTGTCCTACACTGAAGGCAGATATTTTTTTTGTTTTTTAGGGTTCCGTACCTCAAAAGGAAAAACGGAAACCATAAGGGAGATCTTATAAAAGATCACTTCGTTGTTTGTCTGTCCGTCTGCCAAGACCCTTTTTCTCAAGAATTCGTGGAGTTATCAAGTTGAAATTATTATCAAATACTCAAGGCTGCAATCCCCTGAAGCAGTGAAAAAATTAAACTTCTAAGTCAACGCAGTCAAAAGATACGACGGGCGCTAATGTTCCGTTTATGTCGCATATTTTGACACTCGTAAGGGAATCAAAACCTATAGGGTAATTCCCGAAACCTATAGGGTACTTCCCGTTGACCTAGAATCATGAAATTTGGCAAGAAGCAATGTCATGTAGCACAAGTAAAGGAAAAAATCCGAAAACACGGGAAAAATATTCGAGACACGATTCCCGTGATAAACTATTTACATACCTACAAAGTACGGAACCCTCGGTGCGCGGGTCGGACTCGCTCTTGACCGTTTTTTTTAAATTAGTTCACGCATACGAGCTGCGTTTTTGAAGCAACGTTTTGCATTTGAAAATACGAATTGCGGTTCGTAGAACGCAATCCGTTTGTGCTATAAATAATGGATATAGTCTGTGAACATTTTTGTTGTTATTTTTCGGCGTAGTGTTGATTTTAGGTTTTAGTATTATAAGCTGCATTATTTTTATATTTTTTGTTGTAACAGCCTGTGCAATCTGCATGTTTAACGTTTCGTTTTTGCATAAAGGCTCCTACAAACAGGCGCGACACGCGATATAATCGCGCGCGACACAAAGGCACCGCTCTCGTTGCGCGACTTTTACACATGCTGTCTACATCTCTTTATGTACTATCCTATCGTAGGTATGCTGAAAGAGATTTCTTTAGAAATAAACATCTCCTTTGTAAGTACCTATTTTTCTGTTCTTTTTTTCTTGTCTGTTTGTATATGTGTGTCATCATCTGCCTAGCCTTTTCTCAACTATGTTGGGGTCGGCTTCCAGTCTAACCGGATGCAGCTGAATACCAGTATTTTACGTGGAGCGACTGCCTATCTGACCTCCACAACCCAGTTACTGGGTAATACGATATCCCTTAGTAAGACTGGTTGTCAGACTTTCGGGCTACACAACATAACATGATAACATAATATCATCACGCTTGTTTTTAGAAAGAAAGAGAAAGTATTTAGTACTATTTTTCTTAGCTTTATCAGTGTTATATTCAGTTAAAAACACTTTTCAATTTTACCCCATGAAGATTAGAACATGACGTCACATCCCCTAAATACCCTTAATAATCCCCTGAATCCCTTCAATATATTACCATAAACATATAAGCTAATTCTAAAAAAAACCTTGCAGACTGCAATATTACAGAATTTTTAGGTACCCGTATTAAAGGCTTATATTGCCATGTGTACGTCAGTTGTCAGTGACGTCACAACATGGCCACCGGAAGTGGCCGGCGCCATACACCTGAACGCATCGAGTTCCGGTTTCCATTTCGGAAAATGGTGGAATATTGTGGGTGGAGTTTTCAGTTTGTTTTGTAATATGACGGTTTTTTGTTGGTGAAAAGAACAGAAATTACGAATATATTAGTTTCAACATACCGAGTACAGCTGCAAGGTTTGTTTTAGTAGACGAAAATTAATTTAAGGTGAATGGGTAGTTGAGACCGCGAGATTCAAATTTTCTTACGTTTTTTGCAATTTGCAGGACAGTGTCAGGTTGTATCTTAATCAAAATATGATTCGCGACAATAACAGGTACATATTTAGAGAGTTAGATTTCTACCACCAACCACCAATCTCTTATGGAAAAGTGTTAATGGTAGAAATCTAACTTAGAAAGATGTATTAATGATTCTAATGATTATAATTCTCTAAATATGTACCTGATAATGTTGTGAATCACACTTTGATCAAGATACAATCTGACACTGACCTGCAAATTGCAAAAAACGCAAGAAAAATTGAACTTCGCGGTCTACCACTATCCATTCACCTTAAAAGGCCGATAGCACAGCTGGGGAAGCGTGCACCACCTACATGGCCTTCACATGATCTGACCAAGACTTTGTCTGGACTTTAAAAGAGACTGTGACCTCTGAGTTTGTTTCGGTCTTTCTTCTCAGAATAGTCAAATAGGAAACGCCTACCTCATCTAGTTTAAAAAAATATGATTGACGTGTAAAAGTGTTTCTACAGACGCCAGCACATCAAGCTACTACAATCTGTCAAATTGCTTAAAGGCTCCTACAAACAGGCGCGACACCAAGGCACCGCTCGTTGCGCGACTTGCGGTGACATCGCTAAAGCATAAGGTTCAAAGTTGATTGGGAAAATTTGACAGTTTCAGGAAGCTTGAGTTGAGGCGCTGGAGTCTGTACAAAAAAAAAATATTCAACCGACACCGGCACTTTAAACGCCCTCCATTTTGGTGCGCTTGGTGTGACGTCATAGTTCATAACATTGACAACAGACTGAAACACAAAGACTTCTGTAAAACACATTGACATTTATTATTGTCATAGACTTTACATCACATTCGCTCTGACTAATGGCACTAATGGGGTCGCTTTTCAAATATTTGAATTTCCCACAGTTCTTTTGCACTTTAAAAATAAATATTTCTTGTTCAAAAAGAAATTATAATCAAAAATATGGATACATATTTGTGAAGTATAATACTTACACTTTATTAAAAAAAATATTTGGCCCTTATTTGAATCACATGCATAATTATTCCCTAATTGTTTTCTCAGTAATCATACACACAAACGTAACATAGATTAATTACCTAATACTTCAAATTAGGCTACGAATTTACCTAATTAAACTTACTAAACGCCGATTAAATAAATACATATAACTAGCCGATACCAATTGAATTTAATTCCGAATACCTGCCAAATCTTTTCCCAACTATGTTGAGCTCAGCTTCCAGTCTAACCGAACGCAGCTGAATACCAGTATTTTACTTGGAGCGACTGCCTATCAGACCTCCACAACCTAGTTACCTACTGAGTAATACCCCTCCTCCTCCTCTCCTCTTTCCTCCTTGGAAAGGCTGGTTGTCCTTGTCAGACTTTCGGGCGTCTGACTACCCGTAACTACTGCTAAAGATCTACAAAATGATGCTTTCCGAGGCACGGAGAGGTCTCGATATGTAATTGGGGGTCACCCATCCACGAACCGACCGCGACATTCTTCGATAAACCCGTGCGGCTGTTATTATTTAGCCATGTAATTACGATACTGAAATGAAATATTCTCAAAATAAGGGTAATTTTGGATAAAATCAAAATGTTGTTCATTTGGTGAAAATATTAGGTACTTCACTTAAAGTCAATGTTTATTTTCATTAATTAATTAGGAAATGGTTGTTTTTTACCTTACCTTCTTACATATTATTTTATAAAAAAAAAAAAAATTAAGTATTGAATGAAAAAAATAAAAGAAAAGTAGAATGTAGGTATATTTTGGCAACATCCTATACTTAAAAAAAATACCAATCTATGAATAGAATTTTCTTATAATAGTGATGACATGTTGTTATTCTATTTTTAATACCATAGACAAGATGAGACACAAAGTAACAATCTTTTAATAACCGAAACATCTGACTAAAATGACAGGCATCACGCAACACAATTATAAGAAAAGACAGAAAATAATCATTACGTCATCACCCTTGATGATCATCACCATTTTATGATGACGATGACGCATGACGCAAGTTCTGACATCACTTTTGGCACACCATCTGCATATTATTATGACGATATAAATTTATTATTACTTCAGAACATAGTATATTTTTGTAATAAAAAGTTGCAATGTTGTCACTGACAGATTTAAAAGTGGGCCAAATAGTCTAGAACTTTTTTTATACGGGCTAGACGAAAATCATAAAGTTTATTGCAATTTATATAGAAAAGAACAGGTCATAAAAATTTGGACCTAAGTACATATTTTACAAAAATCTGGTGTCTGAATCCTGCTTTGCCTCTTTTGATTCAAAGGTCCACGATATTACTACTCTCCATGAAGGAAAGAAGAACTACGAATGATCTACCTATGGAAATCTGCAATGTAATAAATGCGAAAAACTGTTCGAAGGTATTAAAAAGATACTTTCTAGATTGCAGTGCGAACTAGGAAAAAAAAAAAAAACTTATATAAAATAAGAAAATATGTATGCACCTATACCTAATTGCACCGAGTTTGCCGTGTCTGGCCATACCGCTGTTAAACCCGCGATGGTTTGTGCGGTATGTTTAATTGTAACAATGTTTTGTAACTTTTTTTGAATAAAAAACAATAAAAAAAAAAAAACATGTAACATCAGAAATACTATTGTTTTTAGTCGCAATAAATGTCGGACAGACTAATTCAAACTTTTACTTAGCCAATTTTTTACATTTAATCCTCCAAAGTTATCCTCACAATTTGGTTGGCTGAATCTGACATATGGGTCCCAAAGGTCCGAAATCTGACATACAACTCGCAACTCTTTTCCAAAAAGTATTTATCTTCTATCCTGGGCCAGCCTCGCTCAATATTTTTTTACTATTAAAGTTACTGGCCGCATACTGTCAAAACAGGCCACCCATTTCATAAATCGTTTAAAAATAGAAAAATGCCCAAAATGGCGCGAATAAAATACGAACGACCAAGTGAAGGACGGAAAATTTGATTCGTGTTTGAGTACAATATAAACTCATCCCATTTTTATATGGGTAGGCAGAAATTACACTACTGACTACGATTAACATTTGAGCCCCTTCCTCCTTTATTTGTACTAGCTTTTGCCCGCGAAGAGGCCGGATATCATACCGCAGGAACGTATGTAGGTAGGTAGTGTAGGTACTACCGGGATAACTTTCCTTGTCCTCACCATGGTCTATGTGTGTTAAATTTTCTTCGAAATCCGTTTAGCCCGTTTATTTCCGGTCGTCCCCACCCCGCCGTTCCCACTGGGCACAAGTGGGAAAAAAGTTTCGTTCCTCCCCAGTGGTGACGATTGGAACTTTTTATTTCCCACTTGTTCCGCTATAGACCAAGAGTCAAGAACTTTCGCATTTTTATTATACTAGCTGCGCCCCGCGGTTTCACCCGCGTAAGTGTTGATCCCGTGGGAATATCGGGATAATAGTAGCTATATGTTAGTCCAGGGTGTCAGCTACCTCCATACCAAATTTTATCAAAATTTGTCCAGCCGTTCGAGCGTGAAGAAGTAACAAACATATAAACACACCCCCACACCCCCACACACACCCCCACACACCCCCACACACTCACAAACTTTCGCCTTTATAATATTAGTGTGAAGTGTGATAGTTTGATTAGTATGGATAAAGAAAATCGCCAATAATAAATTAATGAATGCTTTGAAACAAAACGTCTTGAATATTTAGACAGGAAGCGCCAATTGTGCAAAACTCGCCCAAAACCTTCATATTCCTACAAATAAAATGATGCTGATCAGCTCTTCTGGAATCAAAATTAGTCTGCGTCGTCGTTGTCTCCGGATACGGTGAAAAAGACTAGGCTAACTAGACTAGCCTAAAAAGGCCACTTTTGCAGAATCATATAGGGATAACATTATGAATCATAATTATTACCAGTTAACTGTTAAGTAAATCGTATCAAATCCCATTGGTGAAGGATGTTTCAGTTATGCTAAAATACCAATCAATCCAATCCCAATCTCTTTGATTATACCTACGTAGTGCAGCGAAAAAAAGAAAAACACGGACTGTCTGCGCCATATTATGATTCATAATGTTATCCTTTTATGATTCCGCCAAAGTGGCCTTTTTAGGCCCCTAGATGGATAAAGAAAATCACCAATTGTATGTCCTTCTGGGACGCCATCTCGGTGTTTCCACTAACATCAATTTCATAAGTAAATTCCTTTTCCTAATCTCCTTTCATTCCATTGCCAAACTATCTAAACATAACTACCTACTCTTATCTTATTTATTAAAATACACACTTGTAAGGCCGTTGGTTTCCACCATCTTCTATTTAATCGTTCGTTTAGTCCCATTATAAAAGATTCAGGCCCTTTCTCCTCCCTTTAGCTTTACATAATTGAGAGGCAAAGGGATTTGCGTCCAAATGTATTTATCTTTAGTGATGACTAGAGCTTGACATTTGATGGGCTCTCTGAAAAATTTATCGCTGATTTTGGTTCTAATTAGCTTAGCTGGAGGCTCATTTGTGATTCTGGGGAGGCTTAGATGGTTTTAAGGCTGAAGTGAACTTTTAAGACGACGAAGTTTTGTTGTTGGAAAATGTTGTACGTTTTAAAAAACATTTAATCATACATACATACTAGCTTCCGCCCGCGGCATCGCCGTTAAAAACTATCCTATGTCCTTCCCCGGGAGGCAATCTATCTCTCTGCCAAATTTTATCGAAATGCGTTCAGTGGTTTAAGCGTGAAAAGGTAACATACAGACAAACAGACAGTTACTTTCGAATTTATAATATTAGTATGGATTAAACACGTGTTTTTCCTATTTGGGTAGACGGAAACTACAGTACGCCAGCTGCTACGACACTGACATTTCCCTCTTAAAAATCAATAATGGTTAGGTACGGATACCTACGTAGATTTTTGCAGGGACAGAATTTCGATGTACAATAAAAAACTGTTCATTTTTAGAGATCCGTAAATAAAATAAAGAACCCAACCTCTTGTAAATAAATTACAGTTTTAACTAAATAAATATTATTTAATTACCTACAAAAAATCTATTGTTTGGACAAAAAAATTAAAACATAGTGCTTTAGTATGTTGCTTGACTTGCTTGTAGAATAATCTGACAAAAAATCAGAACAAGAAAGAAAAAAAAAATCAAATCAGAAAAAGAAAGTTTTTAAAGGTCTATCTTCATGATTTTGTCTATCATATCAAATTCGTTGTATTATATTTTCAACACACTATCTACCTAGCATATATCCTGAAGATTATAACATATTTTTCTGATTTTGTTTGCTGTAGTCAATCATATGTCTCTGTCTCCTAAGATACAGGTCATCCCTAGTTTAGGAGACAGGATTTAATTTATTATGTCATTAAAGACAACTGTTTTTCTCCCCTTGTGTCCATTGTTACTTGATTGAGTCTTAGCATGTAACTCTTATACAACCTGTGTGTATATCTTTGGATCAATAAACTTATTATTATTTATATTATTATTATAATATACTTTTATTGTTTCTAAAACTTGCATATTTTGCGTTTAGGTCTTGTAATCCCTTTGACCAATGGGACTCAAAGAAAAAATATAATTTATTCCCGTTCGTCCCACCAACAAAAACACTGGGACGATGGGGAAAAAAAACCAATTCCCGTTCGTCCCACCAGGGGGACGAAGTCGGTGGGACGAACAGGAATATACGAATATTTTCATGTAAAATGATCAAAAAAAAAAAATCTAATCTTCCAAAAGATCAAACCAACCATAGCCTCCACAAAACTACAGATATTCCTTCGTCTAAATCTCAGTAACACAACACGACGTTTAGTTTAAAAATAAAATAGTTTACAGTATCCGAATAACTGACTGTCCCGAAGGTAATAAAACATTGCGAGATTGTCCAGACGACTTTTGTTACCGAAATAAACTAGACTAGTTTCATTGTGCTACGTACGGTGTTGTTTATTTATTTTTTAGCTATTTTTGAGGTAATTTTTAGGCACAATACACGTGCATTAAGTCCGCCTCTGTACATTTATGTGCTTGAAGTATTAAATAAAAAATAAATAACAGTGGTAGCCAAGTGGCAACGGCCGCGACTTACGAGTTGTAGGTCGCAGGTTCGAACCGAGTGTCGAGTCAGTCGCTTTACTTTGTTTAAATTATTTCATCACCACTGCTCTCAAAAAAAAAAAAAAAAAACGGTGAAGGAAAAGATCGTGAGGAAACCGGCATGTCCTAGAACAAAAAATACGCAGACATGATGCATCTAGCAACCCGCACTGGGCCCACGTGGTGGATTACTGCCCACTCCCTCTCACAGAGAGGAGGCGTGTTTGCCAGCAGTGGGAGGGAACATTATAGGCTGATTATGCTACACGATACACGTGTACCTGAAAGAATTTTTGTGCTAAAACTAAACACGTGTATCTTAAAGAATTTTTATACCAGCAAGGTCTTGGCTTAAAATTCGGAAGTGACAGTATCAGGAATGCTACAAAAATGTTTCGAATACATGTGCCTGCCACGTATCGCGAAATTTATCGCTACTCGTGCCATTGTGAGGAGGAGGTAAGTTATCTTATTTTATGTGAAAGTAGTTTTGTTATCTTTAACCATCAGGCGACGCCGACGGCGAAAGCTAAACGAGAAGACGCTGACCTTTCGCAGGCGACTGTCGTCGAATGTGCGCGTGCGCCGTGCGTGTAGACCATAGGTTCTCAACCTTATTATGCTCACCGCCCACTTTGAGATTTGTTTTTTTCTACAGCCCCCTTTTTTACTTACCATCTGTCGCGAAACAGCTATTGTCACGATTATATTTAAACGTGTAAATAATACGGTCGTAACATAGGATATGTAATTTTCTCTGGGCCTTCTACTGCCCCCCTGAAAGTCTCAAACGCCCACGAGAGGGCGTTATCACCCACGTTGAGAACCTATGGTCTAGAGCTTGCGACAAGTAGCGAGAGCGTGCGGCTGAGTCTGCCGTTGCGACTCTGCAACTCGTCGCCAAGAATGCGGAGCGTTGAGCAAAACATATGAAAATTGTCAGCCGCAGCCTGTCGTTGCAGGACCAGGCCCGTGCCGGACGGGCGCGTACGTGTTCCAAGCGCGCCTCAAAGAGATGTCAGCATCGAGGAGGGGCCCCATAGGGCCGAAGCCTGCCGGGTCAGCGGGATTGTCCGAAAGTGTTACCGCTGGGCCGGAACATAAAGGGCTAAGGAAGGAACACGGGTGGGTTTTAGTCAGTAAGAGTCTGACACTCCCTTCCGCTCCACCCAGAGCGGGAGGGGTCATTTGATGATTTCCCATCCGCAAAAAAAAAAGCGCCTGTCGTTGCGTCTAGGCGCAGAGTTGTCGCAGTCGCATGCGCAGTTCGCGACGTGGTTCATGGACTGGCTAAAAATCTTGTGACTTCTTGACAAATCGGCGAAAGCATCTAAATATACCTGCCTGTCTATTTAAAAGAAAAAATCGCCTTTTACCAATTCTGACTTTAAAGCTATGCAATCGCCCTTAGGGTCAGACCAATGCCACCCATTCTCAAGCAAAGTGTGGAAAAATTAAAGATTTTCCAGACTTTTGTTCCGAAAAACAACTAAGATCAATCCAGTAAGTGTGTTACTCAATTAAACCGCAGGATTAGAATGCGTAAGCCCAACATCAAAGTCCCGATATGCAATATAACGACAGTTCGGGATATAATGACGTTTCACGGGCCATTTCCTCATGAAAATGAAGTTATCGCGATAGTTTTCCGGAAACCCGCACGAATTCGACGTGAATATTACCGCGTTAACTGACGTTATGAACTTAAATCAAGCTCACTTTTGTTGGATTTTGATGCGGTTTTCACCTTTAGAGCATTTATTTCGGTAGGTCAAAATTAAATTGGCTAGCGAAACTGCAGACGTGATAAGTATCGATATCTAAACACGATAATATGAAAATAAAAAGATTTGATTGTTTTAGGGGTCAACGACCGCTGGTAGTTTTGTTACTTGAAGTAAGTACGAGTTGAGAAAGTAATGTTTCGATATTGATAATCACGTCTGTGAAGTTTACACATAAAAACTGATTTTACACTGATATTTCAAGTGAATATATACTAACTGCGGTCGATATCCCCACTATCTTTTTTGTTTTATCGTGTTTAGATATCGACATCCATCATGTAAGCGGAGTTGCGCTAGCTAATTTAATTTGACCCTGTATACATATAGCGCAGAATATTACTCAACCTACCCGAAACTGTAAAATTTTCCCAATCAACTTTGAACCTTATGCTTCAGCGATAAAGTTGAAAATCTATTAAAGCAATTTGACAGATTGTAGTAGCTTGATGTGCCGTGTGTACCTCGAAAATTTCAGCCGAAAGACGTCCACCGGCTAGACGTAAGCATCACTTCCACCAATTTTGTGCTCCTCGCATCCAGTAATCGAATCAGAAATGAAGAGATCCACAGGAGAACCAAGGTAACTGACATAGCCCGAAAAATTGTCAAACTTGAACTCTTTTTTTTTTTATAGAGCTGAAACATTCTGGAGTGGCGACCACCTACCGGAAGACGTGGCGTTGGAAGACCCTCAAGGTGGACCGATGACCTGGTGAAGACCCCAAGAATCAAGTACCTATTGGTTATTGATTTTTCGAATGTGTTTCTCACGTACAGAATTTTCCCAATCAACTGACGGCATGACTGGCGCAGTGGTTAAGCGATTGACTGCTGCGCTGCGTGTCGCGGGTTCGATTCCCGCACGGAACAAATATTTTTATGACCTACAAGTAGTTGTTCCGGGTCTGGCTGTTTGTGTATGTGAGTTTAAATGTTTGTAAACGCACCCACGATACAGGAGAAATTCCTAGTCTGGGTCAACGTTTAAAAAAAAAAAACAAAAAAAACTGTGAACGTTATTATTTAGCAATAAAGTTGAAAATCTATTAAAGACATTTGACAGATTGCAGTAGCTTGATGTACTCACGTCTCTGTACATCAAAGGCATATTTCTAAGGTTAAATCGAAGTGTTACGATTCGAAGTATTCAGTTGATGAGTAAATCATTTATCGCGAGTAGATATACATCAATCTTGTGGCACACAGACCGACAGACTAGCATTCATCTGTCATCGAGTGTGTCATCCTTGCTGTTAACTACGAATAACAAGTAACACTTTTCCATTATGAGATTGGTGGTTGGTGGTAGAAATCTAACTTAGAAAGATATATGTACCTGTTATTGTCGCGAATCATATTTTGATCAAGATACAATCTGACAATGACCTGCAAATTGCAAAAAACGTAACAAAATTTGAATTTCGCGGTCTACCACTATCCATTTACCTTAATGACAGCAAGCGCTCCCGCCCCTCCGTCCCCCCGCTCACATACCTAAGGCGCGGCCAACTAGTTCCACGCGGACTAAACCTGATTGGTCGGATCTGCCAATTTCTCCACGTGATCGAAACTTCTGATGATCGATAGTTTCTACGCGTTTTTTCGATGACTAGTGATGTAATTATCGTTACATAGAGATGCGCCAAGTCGTTTTATCATCATTATTCTGATACCAAGTGTTATTATGAACTGTTACGCTTATGTCCGGGAAAATTTGCCAAATATAGCGGCTGTAATTTTAGATATGGGGTCGGGTGATATTTTTGTTGTATTATCTACGAATAATATAAAGACGTAAAAGTATATCTATTCTATTTACACAACAATACAGATTGTATAAGTAGTATCATATCATATCATTTATTCGCATTCTACAACTGGTAGGTAGGGGAGGGTAATTGGAGCCTACTAAGGGAAAAATTTCATAACAACCACATTTGTTAACATTCTTAAGATGTTTATTTAGGAACTCTTACATTCATTATTAGAGTATATTTTAAACACAGTTATAATCAATTACAGTCTTGTATTAAGGTACAATAACGATTTTACAAAAAAAAATCAGTCGCTCCCATTACCCGACACATGCGGGTAATGAGAGCCCGCTTAACGCCCATATGGGATATGGGAGCCATAATTTACTCTTTCCCGAAAATTGAACTAGATGTCTAGTTCAATTTTCGGGAAAGAGACTTTAAAATATGTGATCTTAGTAATTAATACAAAGAACTATTTGTAAGACAAATAAAAAAATCAACTTAGTAAAAATAAAAATAAGATAATATAAATATGCTAGGCTACCATTACCCGCCGACTACCATTTTGAAAAGTAATAACATAAATATGTAATTCTACTTTCAATCTCAATTTAACCAATTGGGCTAGTTAGTGCATGAATCTGGGGATATAATAAGCATAAACATAATAAAATAAGAACATAACTCAGCTTATCTCGGCGCTGGCAATCAGCAATTTTTTATAAGCGTGGAGCGAAAAACACATAATCGTCCCTGGTGACTTAATGCATGACACTAACGGCTCGTGTTCGTCTGGCGAAGTTTTTCGATGGTTGACAAAAGCGGCCGAGTATGTACGATCGCGTAAATGTACCTACTTTCCGTTCAATCACCATGGCTCTCACTACCCGTTGGCTCTCATTACCCTGTTCTCCCCTATTCAGCTGCATCTGGTCAGACTGGAAGCTGACCAAGTATATCTACTCTATTTACACAACAATACAGATTGTATAAGTAGTACTGGTAGGTATTCAGCTGCATCTGGTCAGACTGGAAGCTGACCCTAACATAGTTGGGAGATGATGATGATAACATCTAGTATAAGTAGTGGCACGTGTGGCAACCCTAACAAGCGATGCATTGTGCCAATGAATTTGCTATTATTTAATTTGATCAAGTGATCTGGACACTTGATGTGATTAAATAATAAGTTATTAATATATCTAAATAGCTATAATTGATTGTTTTGGGACTTACAGAAATGAGTGGGAAGACCCAGAACATCTCAGCCATAAACAAATTTAGTTCTGTTTTAACCATTTTCTTGTTGGTTATTTCTCTAATCACTCGCATTGTCCAAATCTGAATGGCAGAGAGTCATCATCATCATCTGCCTAGCCTTACATACAAAATCACCTCTCTAGTCACCACACTGGAACTCGTACCCCGAGCCCCAAGACACAGACTAACTGTCTAGTTTGGGGCTCACTAGCAAATAAATATTGGCTAGCTAATTAATAAATAATAAAAAAGCGAAATAATATAATGTAAGTAGGTAGGTAATATTTTAAGCTACTCATGTCGTCTCAACTTGCTGTTAAACTGTGAACCTGCTTACATGGACAATGGACAATGAATGTTTTCTATTTCTACTTTTTATATTTTTTGGGACAATGGCCTTATAAGAAGGCTAAAAGTCACCCAAAGGGCAATGGAGAGGGCTATGCTTGGAGTTTCCCTGCGTGATCGAATCAGAAATGAGGAGATCCGCAGGAGAACCAAGGTAACCGACATAACCCGAAGAATTGTGGCAGTGGGCAGGGCACATTGCTCGCAGAACAGATGGCCGATGGGGCCGAAAGGTTCTGTAGTGGCGACCGCGTACCGGAAAACGTAGCGTTGGAAGGCCTCCCACAAGGTGGACCGACGACCTTGTGAAGGCCGCAGGAACCCGTTGGATGCGAGAAGCACAGAACCGATCGAATTGGAAGTGCTTGGGGGAGGCCTATGTCCAGCGGTGGACGTCTTTCGGCTGAAATGATGATGATGATGATATTTTTTGGGGTAGACTTCCAGTCTAACCGGATGCAGCTGAATACCAGAGAGTAATCCGGCAGGTATCGAACAGCAGTAGTTAATATTTATACCCAAAATAAGTTTGGATATAGGTTCCATTATGACGGCTAAAGTCTATAAGAAATCAGGACAGGACTGAGCGAATCGTCATCAGCAAAGAGTATTAAAGATTCAGGT
The DNA here is from genome assembly GCA_963082905.1 of Oligia fasciuncula. Lineage (NCBI taxonomy): Eukaryota > Metazoa > Arthropoda > Insecta > Lepidoptera > Noctuidae > Oligia > Oligia fasciuncula. The sequence goes on from OY720411.1 coordinate 9,894,108, forward strand.
CGCAGATGATGATAGATTAAAGAAGAAGTAGAGGAGTTTTTCACTATTTAGTTCAGCAGTGAAATAAATATAGATAGTACTTCTTCACACGAGGGTAGTGTGCCAGGTCGGTGACCTATTACGTTGTATAAGTCAATCAACAGTCATGATGTTTGGTGAAAACACGCTTTCTTAGACAACGTTTCGGCCATAAATTTCGTATTTTCCAGTGGCACTTGGTAGGTTCTACGGTATGTTGAGGATGATTTTGAGTCTATATTTTCCCAATAGGTTAGTTTCTTGACAACGCCAGCATCTCATCTGCGTTGCCGTTGGTCTGTACCCAAGCGATCTGGCGTCAGTCCAGCTCGGTGCACACAAATAGACCAAGCGACACTCACCATGTGGTTTAATTGCCTATACAAGCGAATTTTATCAACTATTTTTATAAATAATTGTAATTTCGACACTACTAGCCCGGATATTGTATGTTTTTGACATTCAGAATCGAGTTCTTTTCGGGCGTTCGCTACAACTGTTCATTGAATGTAATTTATTCTTGAATTTATTTAATAGGCTGGTTGACACGGTTTTAAATTTATTGGCTGCTATTGAGCAATGTTTTTATATAGGTGTATGGATGGGACATTTGTGCCTTTCTATTATGTAGATCATGGGAAGATGTACGATAGAAATAAAAGATTATTTGGTGGAATTGTTGAAGCAAATGTAGGTTACTTTGCAGTCGCGTCACACAATGCGATTCTCATTACGATTATGAATAGATCTTACAACAATCGGTTTGTTCATGGACTAGAATATTTAGACGAATATAATAAATAGGTCAGCTAAATATTTAGATGTTTCGAAGACAAGAATTTGTGTGGTCAGAAGGCCGATCCCCGTAATTAAAAACGTTTAAAATCTTGTCGCAATCTCATCTCAGCGCAAAATGTAGGGAGGTATTTTTGACAGATTGAGACTGAGATTAGACTGCGAACGTACTAAGAGCGCTTTCACATTTAGGCGACTTTAGCAGCGCGACTGACGCGCGACCGTCGCCCAGTCAGAATTTCATATTATAAACAGAAGCGTGCGTGAAGGTTTCTGCTTCTGCCGCGCTACTGTCGCGCTGCTAACATTCTAATGTGAAAGCGGCCTTAGGCCCCTCGCCCACGGCGACTTTTTGTAGCGATGCTGTCGCGCGTTCGCATTGATACAGTCGCGATGCTGTAGCGGGTAAGTAGCGCATTGGCATCGCTTCTGTAGCGCGTTGCATATGCGACTAACGCGCCTTAGTAGCGATGCTGTCGCGCGTTTACGAAACGCGCGACAGCATCGCTACGAAAAGTCGCCGTGGGCGAGGGGCCTTAGAATTACGAGTCTGGTCCCTCTGTTCGAGTAGAGATTGCTATTCCCGGAAGAATACAGGTAGAATGAATGAGTTGTTTCCAAAGAAAACTCTGAGTAATATTTTGCACATGTAAAACACATGCTATTGGAAATAATTCCTCCAATATGTAAAAAAAAAAAAAAAAAGTTGCCCCACACTAGGAATTTCTCCTGTATTGTGGGTGCGTTTACAAACATTTAAATTCACGTACACAAACAACCAGACCCGGAACATCTACTTGTAGGTCATATATACAAATATTTGTTCCGTGCGGGAATCGAACCCGCGACACGCAGCGCACCAGTCAATCGCTTAACCACTGCGCCAACCGTGCCGTCAACAACGAATACTTACAATTTTGTTGTGATTTTTTAATCCAACTTAAGGGGCTTACATGACCTACAGTGCGGTCACTGTCGGACTGCATAGAAAAGAAAGAGAAGCGCGATGACACAACGCTGGTAATTTATTGCAAAACATGAAGCAATTATTTAATTACAAAAAATGTATTGTCTGGACTAAAAAATAAAAACACTAGTGTTTTAGTATGTTGCTTGTAGAACAATATGACAAAAAATCAGAATGATTGTATGTACGTATATTTTTATGGTTTTAATTGTAAAAATAAAGTTTTTAGAGGTACAATAACGGTAAAATGACAGCTAAAATAGACAAAATGACTCTTTCTACAGTCTGTAATTTTGTCTATTCTTTCGTTGGCAAGGCCCGTTTCTACGGTGGTCACAGACTAAGAAGAGACCAGAAGAGACGGTGGTCATTGCTACGCGTGCCGCAGTGGACCGAGGTAGGCTGATTTGACTGAATTACTTAACTTTTTTTGAAGTGAAAACTTCTTTAGGCGCGATGGGCATTTTTTGAGATGAGAAAAACCATTGATCTTGCGACACTGTTACCGTAAGCGACACCGCGCGTGTATTGTTTATAAGATACTGATTGGACAGGTCCGCTCAATATGTGTGGTTCTTTCCTCAAAAGACCATTTCAGACACCAATCTACATGGTCTTCACACGATCTGACCAAGATTTTGTCTGGACTTTAAAAGAGACTGTGACCTCTGAGTATGTTTCGGCCTTTCTTCTCAGAATAGTCAGATAGGAAACGACGACCTCATCTAGCTTAAAAAAATATAATTGACGTGTAAAAGTGTTTGTACAGACCTACTTACAGAAAATAAATCATTTAAAAAAATACCCGCTTCGGATGTGTTCGGCTGTCCTCGGGATGTACTCGGTTATAATGTATATCCGATATGTCAGTGAGTGATGGCAAAGTATTCTGTTTGTGTTTTGTTTTCACTTCTGTCAGTACTCCCGGCACATGAGTAGACATTGTTGTGCCACTGTTTTGTTTAAAACAGGAGTCAAGGGCCAGGTCAAGCCTGAAAACCAGCGCTTAGCAACATGCTAAACTAAGCATACTGCTGACGCTTGAAAAAGGTTTCAAGCGTCCCTATACCGGAATCGGAAGGCCGATTCCGGTATAGTTTTGTGTATGTACTTACTACTACTAGCTGTGATACTGGAAACCATAAACGTTATTCTATTGAACTATTCTACTTTTGAGCTTGTTCAGACGATGACAAATAAATATTGATGATCAAACAAAAAGTCACCCTGTATAGAAAAATTTAACACCGTTATTAAATACCAGCAGGGTTATTGCGTAACACACTAAGTATCAGTAGCAATGGGTTTCATTTTGACAGTTCAACAGCATTCATTGCGTTATTTACGTTGTCGGGCAGACACATTTTTCGAACATATGGAGCAATGGATTAGCAATATGCTTCAAAATTATTCAAATTGAGCGTAATCGTGTGTTACGCAATTAGGGTGCCGCATACGATGATGATTTGTTGACGGCAGACAACATTGAACCGCAGCCATGCATCGTAATAAAAAGTATATATTTTCAGATCAAACTTCTGATTTCTGTGTACATTAGTCTGTCTGGAGTATTTTTAACATTCATAGTTTGCTTTAATCTTTGTCTGGAGTATAAATAAAAACTGGCCAAAGCGAGTCGGACTCGCGCACCGAGGGTTCCGTACCATCATATGTTTTTAAATTTTCACCGGCGAGCTACTTACTAGATTTCGTTCAAATCAGTTTTCGGTGGAAGTTTACATGGTAATTTACATCATATATTTTTTTTAGTTTTATCATTCTCTTATTTTAGAAGTTACAGGGGGGACGACACATTTTACCAATTTGGAAGTGTCTCTCGCGCAAACTATACGGTTTAGAAAAAAATGATATTAGAAACCTCAATATCATATTTGAAGATCTATCCATAGATCACACGTATGGGTTTCATGAAAAAAAAATTTTGAGTTTCAGTTCTAATTATGGGGAACCCCCAAAATTTATTGTTTTTTTTCTATTTTTGTGCATACATCTACTTACCAAGTTTCAACAGTATAGTTCTTATAGTTTCGGAAAAAAGTGGCTGTGACATACGGACGGACAGACAGACAGACATGACGAATCCATAAGGGTTCCGTTTTTTGCCATTTGGCTACGGAACCCTAAAAACATTGTGAAAGCAGCTAATGATGTGTGATTGCAGTGGCGTAACTATAGGGTGGCATTGGGGCAACATGCCACGGGCCCCCAGCCAGAGGGGGGCCCCGGCCCGAGAGGGCCATGAGGACAGGAGGATCCTAATAAGGACAGAAGCAGTCAGGAGTTAAATTTTGTAGGGGAAAATATGAAATGTACGCGGCAGAAGTGCAAATAAAATCCAATCCACTGCTGGGACACAGGCATCCTTTTTGGGAGAGGGAGTGGGCTGTATTCCACCTCGCGGCCCTAGTTGGTCTTTGAATTTTTGGTTCTAGGACATGCCGATTTCCTCACGATGTTTTCCTTCGCCCTTTTGAGAGCAGTGGTGATGAAATAATTTACACAAACAAAAAGCGCCTGCCAGGGTTCGAACCTACGACCTACAACTCGTCACTGGGCCACCCACGGAATTGAAATCTATTCCGTGGGGCCACCATTGCACCGTTCTGTACTTACCTTTTTTAATTATAACGCCATGCCTGTTTTTCTAAAAATAGGTAAGCAGAGTTGTATACAGCGCGTATAAGAAAAAAAAACGGAATAAAATCAAAAATATAATAAAATCAGTTATTTCATAGAAAAGTGCAATACCTATACGTGGTCAAAATGTTTGGAATAACTCATTTTTGTTTTAATAACTGACGAAAAATTTAAACGCAGAATTATGTAGGTACAGACGCCAGCACATCAACCTACCCGAAACTGTAAAATTTTCCCAATCAACTTTGAACCTTATACTTTAGCGATAAAGTTGAAAAAAAAATCAGGTGTTCCCTACATTTTGACGAGTTATACGAACATAAATGTAGGAAACAGCTGATTTTTTTTCGCGATTTCAGGTTTTGGTCCCATAGTAAAACTTGTTGTTAATGTTTTACCAATAACCCTGTATATATTGTAGTATCTCGGTGTGTGGCGTCTGTACCTACTGAATCCGTGGTAAAACGTTGCGAGTCGATATCACTGCTACCCTTTATAGCACTTGCATTTTGACTGTTGTTATGATTGTCTCCGTAAATAAAATTATGAATGAGAAGGTAACTACAGCGGTGCTATTCTGTAAAAATCTCACCATATGTAAAAATCACACCTCTCTCAAACTTAGGTGAAGTGAGCGTGGAGTGAGCTGTCAATAGTGTCAATTCCTAGCAAAAACAAACTCACTTCACCTAAGTTTTCATGGTGAGATTTTTACAGAATCGACCGGCTCAATTTCAATTTTACGCCCAATCTCTGTAGCCTTCGTTTAACCCAAAAATGACAATAATTGGGTTAAACTAAGACTGAAATATATGAGTTAAGCCCATCTTTCCATAAATGAAATTTCTCATTCGGTTTTAGTGATTCTACGAGCTTAGGCGCTCTAGATTGGACGTGAATTTGTAATATTTATGAAATTGAAACAAAGTTATGTACTATGTTTTTACCTGCATTTACATCAAGTTGAATCTTGCCACGAAACTTACCTGTAAAATAAAATAAAAACATTATTTACAGTTACACATTTCTTGGTTTCTGAAAGTGGGACACTTTCTTGGACAAAAATAATCGCAAAATGAATGTGACAATTTGTCAAGCTGCTGTAAATCATTTAACCAATCAGAATAGTTTACGCACAACATAATTAGCCTATAATTATCCCACTGCTGGGACACAGGCATCCTCTCTGTGAGTGTTGGAGTCAGCCGAAGTCCCCCACGCGGGCCCAGTGTGGGTTGGTAGACGTCAAAAATTCCCTTTTAGGTTCTAGGACTTATGTCGGTTTCCTTACTAAGTTTTCAGTAATCGTTTTGAGAGCAGTGGTGCAGCAATGGTGCAGCAGTGGTGATTAAATAATTTACACAAAGTAAAGTGCCGGCGTGGGTTCAAACTCACGAACTACAACTTGTAAGTTGAGGTTGCCACTGGGCCATCGCTGCTCTCCGTGCTTTAGGCGCGTTTGACGAATAAATGACTTCTGATTCAAAATCAGAAGTCAAAAAAAAATCAGCAGTTTTTAAACTTCAAAATTACATGTTTTGGTAAGGACATCATCAGCCGCACTAGCAGTAGTGTCGTTTGCAATTAACGACACTACCAAGCCTTTTTGGATTAAATTGTACACTCAACACAGCAAGTTCAAGTATTTATACCACAAAAACATAATATTATTATCACACCGCACGGATTGGTACAAAAGTCAGTCCCCTATAACGCCCGCCTTTCGCTAGGATGACGAAGTGACGCAACAAACTCCCCAGCAGCACAGCTGTCTGTTCAGTTAGGAGAATACACTTTGTCACATTAATTTTGCGATAATTTTCGTTCGGGAAACACCAGGCCTTCATCGGTTGTCAAAAGAACTAATTGACATGGGTTTGTTTGGCTATAATTTTGTTGTTTTGATCACCAACATCGATGCGCAAACCTGGAGGCTTAAAAAGGCCACTTTGGAGAATCATAATTATCACAGCCGCTGCAGGAAGTTTCACATTCTTCCACTAATTGAGCGGAGAAAAATTGCTGACATGGTATTCTTGTTCAATTTGGCAAATGGTTCAACCGACTGTTCTGAATTGATAAGCAAAATTGGGCTGCGTGTTCCATCCTTCACCATAAGGAATCATCAAAACTCTTATATGTTATGAGCTAGCAGGGCATACAACTCGATATGTCAGAGTGTTGATGATCTTGATTTATTCGCCACCAGTGTTCCTAAACTAAAAAAAATACTCTGTAAAACCTTCTTTGAAGATCATTAACACCTTGTCTTTTCTTAATTCTCTCCGAGTGCTTACTATTCTTTCTTTCGCTTACCTGTCTACTGTTTCTTGTGCTACCCTAGTATTGTCAGTGAAAACTTTTAATTGGCCTTCTATCACTAACTGTCAACTATCTGTATCCTAGCTGTAAGTTTTCTTAAGAAATAAAATAATTATAAGGATAACATTATGAATCGTAATATGGCGAAGACAGTCTGTGTTTTTCTTTTTTTCGCTGCACTACGTAGGTATAATCAAAGAGATTGGGATTGGATTTGGATCGGATTGATTGGTATTTTAGCACAGACAAAAAAAAAAATACTGAAAATACCAATGGTAATTGATACGATTAACTTAACGGTTAACTGTCCATTATGTTATCCTTTTTGAATCTGCCAAAGTGGTCATTTTAAGCCCCCTGTAACCATGAATTCTGCACTCTAATTGCGTAACACACTATTTATCTCAATCCGAATCATTTTGAAGGATATTGCTAATCCATTGCTTCATAGGTTCGAAATATGTGTCTGCTCAACAATGTAAATAACGCAATGAAACATTCATTGCGTTATTTAAACTGTCAAAATGAAACCCATTGCTTCTGATAGAGTGTTACGCAATTACCTTGCAGCACATGATTCTGGATCCCCCCTAGCGTAGAAAAATTTCGTCGGTTATAGTAAAAAAAAATCAGAGGTTTCATAGAAAAGTGCAAGACCAAAAAAAATTTTCAAAATGTATGGCAGAAATACTTAAAACCACCGCCACCGTAGGCGCGGGCCTGCGGACAGAGAGTAATGGGTAGCTCTCCGTCCGATCAGGACCAGGCCCGTGCCGGACGGCGCGTATGTGTTCCACGCACGCCTCAAAGAGATGTCAGCGCCAATGAAGGGGCCCAAGCCTGCCGGGTCAGCGGGATTGTCCGAAAGGGTTACCGCTGGGCCGGAACATAAAGGACTAAGGAAGGAACACTGGTGGGTTTTAGTCAGTAAGAGTCTGACACTCCCTTCCGCTCCACCCAGAGCGGGGTCATTTGATGATTTCCCATCCGCAAAAGAAGGAGGTCTAGAATCATGTGCTGAATTCATGGTTACAGTTAGCGCGACAATGTCCCTGTCACACTGTATATGAAGACGCTTTTAAACCGTCAACGATAACGTTAACATTCAGTCTAAGGGCGTGGACGTCCACGATAATATCGTCACGTTAGGAATCATAAAAGCGTATAATCATAACAGTTAACGCGTAATTCAATAAATACCATTCAATAACAGTATACACTCCATTTACACATATGTTACCTCTAATTTCAAATCACAGTGATCATTATTGTCGTGACAATAAGGTAGCTGTTAGGTTACTACCATTGACAAGTCTGTCAAAATCACAGTGGTCTTTATCGTAGTTACAATAAGGTTGCTGTTGTCAGAGGTACAATACAATAACTGTGAAATGACTGTAATTTCAGCAGTCGTGTTACCAACCATATTAATTACAACCAATTAGAACCTTATAATAACGATTTCGTGACATGGAAAATGGAAAAGTGTACGCCCGTAATTATTATTTATATGACATAAGTATAACCTTTAATAAGTAGGTACAGACGCCAGCACATAAAGCTACTACGATCTGTCAATTTTTTTAAAATAGATTTTCAACTTTATCACTACAGCATAAGGTTCAAAGTTGATTGGGAAAATTTGACAGTTGCCGGTAGCTTGATGTGCTGGCGTCGGTACATATTTTATTTTATTACCGATACGAATATCTCTCATCAACTGTCTAGCCTTTTCCAAACTACGTATGTTGGGGTTCAGCTTCAAGTCTAATTGGATGCAGCTTAATACCAGTATTTTACATGGAGCGACTGCCTATCTGACCTCCACAACCCAGTGATTGGGAAACACGATAAGACTGGTTGTCAGACTTTCGGGTTTCTAACGAACTGTTACGACAGTCATTGATCCACGAATGACAGCGGGGACCAACGGTTAATGTGCTTTTCGAGGTGCGTTGGGGTCTTGGTATTCAAAGATGGTCCCCTATACGAGTATCTATACAGGCAGCTAAAGATGCAATGCTTTCTATATTCCGCTTTCATACGCAAACAAATTCGCATTAATTACGAGCAAAGATTTGGGTGACTCTTATGTCCAGCAGTTGAAGATAGAGATTGAAACAAAGAAAATACCAAAGAAAGACAAAGACACACAACATCATCATCATATGCCTAGCCTTTTCCCAACTATGTTGGGGTCGGCTTCCAGTCTAACCGGATGCAGCTTAATACCAGTATTTTACATGGAGCGACTGCCTATCTGACCTCCACAACCCAGTTACTGGGTAATACGATACCCCTTGGTAAGACTGGTTAACAGACTTTAGGGCTTCTGACGAACTGTAACGATAGTCAATGAACCACGACTGGTAGCTGGGACCAACGGCTTAACGTGCTTTCCGAGGCACGGAGGGGTCTTGGTATGTAAACATGGTCACCAATCCACGGAGCAACCGCGGCAAGCGTGGCTTAACCTGATCGATTGACCCATGCGACACATGCCCCTGAAAAGACACAACATAATCTGCAAAAAAAAGTATTCCGTTGTAAAAAAAAGCTAGATATTTACTTCAGATCGTATAATTACCGTTAAAATCAAACCACTATAGCTTTGGTTTCCTATTATAACGGCCATCATGAAAATCTGTCATTATCGCCAGTAATGACATTAAGGTGTCAAAAACGCTTTGCATTTGGACAGCAGTTATCGTGTGACGGCCCGCTATCTCACAGACCAGGGGGCCTAAAAAAGGCCACTTTGGCAGTATCATAGAAGGACATAATGGACAGTTAACCGTTAAGTTAATCGTATCAAATCCCATTGATGAAGCATTTTTCAGTTTTTTTTTTGTCTGTGCTAAAATAAGTACCAATCAATCCGATCCAAATCCAATCCCAATCTCTTTGATTATACATTATTATTATTGTACCTACTACGTAGTGCAGCGAAAAAAAAGAAAAACACGGACTGTCTTCGCCATTAATATGTACGCCATTCATAATGTTATCCTTTTATGATTCTCCAAAGTGGCCTTTTTAGGCCCCCAGATCGTGCCAGGGTCCGGCCGACAGGCCGTGGGAACCGTCGCGTCCGATGAGTCCTGCGGTGGTCTATTGTCGTCCGTCCGATCAGTCGGAAGTCAGTTAGTTCAATCAAAGGCACGGCGTGGAGGCGCCTGACGCGGCCTGCCTACCTCATATTTGCTCGTCACACTTGGCTGAATGACTAGGTACTACTGACTAATCCTATGACTCCTACCTCATACTATAATTTATTATAAACCCGAAAGTTTGTAAGGATGGATGTTTTATTTATTTATATATACTTTATTGTACACCAGAAAATACATAACAAAAAAAATACGATTAATACAACTTACTCTTTTTACTCTTTCACACTAAAACTACTGAACGGATTTGGATAAAATTTGGCACACAGATAATTTATAACCAGGATTAACACATAGGATATAAAGAAAAGAAAGAAAAAGTACCTACTTATTGCGACTCGTACAGGAAGATCACAAACTAAAGTAAAATAAAAATCCAAGTTACTTATATAAAAAAAAAAAGTAACAAAAGGAAAATGAAACAAAGTCCTATACGAGGCCAAAAGGCTCCTATCTCAGCATGATGCTGCGATAGGACGCTTGCGATCTACTTTTTATCCCGATATTCCCACGGGGTCGAAACTTATGCGGGTGAAACCGCGGGGCGCTGCTAGTGTAGTGTGTATATTCTGACAAATAAATGATTATGAGATATGTGCAGTTACATCGATTTTCCTGAAAGTGTAACAAACTACTCGCGTACATATGCATATCGATTTAAAAGGAATCTATTAATAGTCCACGCGCTGTAAAATTAATATACCTAACCTTGCTAGGTTAGGTTGTGACAACAATAAGTTATTCAAGTAAGTTATAAAAACAATTAAACTAATGATTAATTTGAAATTGACGAGTGTCACGCATAGGAACCATTTTATAAATGAACTGAATAATAACTGTACCCATAGGTAGTGACATTTTAATATCGGGGCGTGACCCGAACTTTAATCATTATTATTACGTTCTGGTTAGTAACGGTAATAATTATTATATATAGAAAACTGTCAACGGACTTAATTTGTGGTGGTCATAATTTTAAACGTAATTAATATTAGGCTTTTTGCTACTTTGTAAGTACCTTTTCTTGTACTCGTAATATGCGTGTTTTTTGTGCAGAATAAATACATTTTCTTTAATTTTCTAATAAACCACCAAAAACATTTTTGTGTAAAATGTTGCTAAGATGAGACCACATTGTGGCTCGGACTGTCAAAAAGTTATCATCTCATGTAGAGCCAAGCTTCTAACTCTACACGCCCAGCCCTAACTTCACAAACTCTACTCCTTAGTCAAAATATGAGGCTTGTCCGTTTCGTTACTACAAGAACTGTTACTAATGTTTAACAGAAAAATAATGAACAGTGAATACATTTTTCACCTTACTCTACGAGTTAATTTTTGATTATGCTGAATGTTGTGATGTGTAAGGACAAAACGGTCATCCATCCAAAAATATATCCTAGAATTAAGCTGCCTACATAAATTTGCATCCTCGATGGACTATTTTCTCATCATTCCAAGGATGAATGAAAGGCGACTAACAAAAAGTATTTACAAGGCAAATGTGAGTGAAAGGAACGCCCTAGGAGAACATATAATTGACCTCATTGGTGATTAAAAACCAACCTCATGGGAAGAAGGCGTGAGTTTATGTAATCTGCATTCGCGATTTATTTGCCAAAAATGTAAACAAATATGAGTTTATGGAAAAAACTTTAAACCCTACACAATAAAGTTCAGATTACGCTACAACTTCAAACATTTTTATAACTTTTTCAATAGTGCTAGTCACTCTGAAATCAACTTAATTACCTACCATTAAAATAAAGTTGATATTTGTTTAACGAAACATACGTTTGAATAGACTTTATGTAGTTTATGTAATATGCTACCCGCATAGAGAAACAAACAGCTGTTTTCCAAGTGAGCAACTTATGGCCTTAGAAAGACGACAATATGCTTTCGGCTAACTTTAGATCAATATCTGAAGGTGGTTTAAAGTGTGCGCGTTGATCTGCGCCACAGCCCCTTTTGAACGTTAGCTTGTGTTAAAACATTATTTTCTTTTTACTTGTAATTTTAATCATTTATGAACAAACTACTTTCAGGACTTGCGTTTAGAGTTGAAAATAGTTTAAACCTTGTATATAAACTCTATTCTGATTAATTATAAAAAAATAATGACGACAAAATTCTTACTCAATTATAGCTTACGCAACAACATTGACGTTGTTGTTATTATTATTATTCTCCTTAATCGTATTTAAGGCAATAAGACTCAATTTTAAATAAATGCATAAAGTAATTCTAGGGTCAACACGATTTTCTTAATTTTAACTAAAGTTAGCTTTAAAAAAATAAGTTTTGGTTATTTAAAAGTTTTTGAGTCAACTCTACTTTCTTTTTTTTGGGCATACATCCCAAAAAAGAAAGAAAGAAGAGGTCACTCACTCTTGCGTTAAATTATGTTACATCCATACTAATATTATAAATGCGAAAGTGTGTCTGTCTGTTACCTCTTCACGCTTAAACCGCTGAACCGATTTAGATGAAATTTGGTATGAAGCGAGAGTTTGAGTCCCGGGAAAGGACATAGGATAGTTTTTATCCCGATATTCCAACAGGATCGACACTTATGCGGGTGAAACCGCGGGGCGCTGCTAGTATTGTACATGTATTCGTTGGAAATTAATAATTGTAAAAATAAATACATTAGAATTCCATTTTTAATTTAGCTTCAGTCTACGTTATCTCTTTTGGTTCTTTCTTGTTGGCAAGGAGCAGTTACCTTTTTTAATTAGATAATAAGGTTTCACTAAAGTCAAAACTCCCGTACATACCTGCTTACCACAACCATAGGAAACAGATATTGTACGATAAAACCTTACTGACATGCATTGTGTTCAACCAACATAACCTGAGCTTCACTCGCTAAAGCAGACTGTTCCTACATCCCACATTCACAGAGGTCTGCGTAAGTCGGTATAAAGTGGTATTATGTTCTTGGCCGTTCCTATCCGCGATAGGCGTCAGGTACCATTTCAATGGGCAATGGGAAAGGTCGCCACCTGACATTTGTGTTGATAAGGACATTGATAGCTCTTGGGTTACTTAATTATTTTTTTGCGAAAATTGAGGAAAAAAGCAAAACAATTGTAAATAAGCAAAATATCACAGATAGGAAAATGTATTGCTAATGGAATACCTACTTGAGTGCGAAAGCCGTATCAGACACAATAAAGTTGAAGATCCTTATATTATCGCAGGACAATAAGTAACTATTTTTTATTTCTCTTTCCTTTTGTTAAATATTGTGATCAAATTCCAAAAATAAAATATAATGTTCCAATATCCTTATGATTTGTTGAATAAAGTCATTAATTTTTTTTTTATTGATTGTAGACCATTTTATGTTATCAAGTACCTGGTACTTGTTGATAGGCATACTTACTGTAATTTGAAAACATTGTAAAAGCCAATTATTTTCAAAAGAGTGAATCAGTTCACACTGAGACGCGACGCGACGCGCAGTTTTCAAGATAGAAATACAATTACAGACCTTATCTACTACACAAAAAGGTACACGATTCAGTGAGCTACGCCGCGCTGTGCCGCGCGGCGTAACTCGTCTCGGTATGATCTGGCCCTAACCGTGGAGTTTCTTGCCGGTTCTTCTCCATAGGAAACGACCAATTGGAACCGTGCACCTAGCTTCTGAAGTTTCATAAGTAACCTCTAAATGACTTAATTAACATATAAAAAGGAAGAGGTGTGATGTACAGAATACAGATGTACCTACTATTAAATATAGCACACAACTCAATGGCAACACTGCTCAAGTCAGTCCCCACCTAGGGTATTTATTAGTGTTCTGTGAGTCAGTCACGCTTTACCCTCCGTGGCGACTGGACGTGTCCTTTGGGTTGTGGTGTACTTACTGATGACCTGGTAGTTTTACTTTAAACCCTAAGCCCCTAATAAAAGATCATAGTGAACACCACATAATAAATAAACGTACTATTTTTATTCATAAGTTGCACTTGCTTATTTTTTCATAGAGGGTGATAAAAATTAGTTTCAAAATTGTTGGTGGCTCCCTTGGCAAACAATTTACTATTAAATTGGGCCAATATTGGAGGAGGAAATAGGCGAGAGCCAAACCTCGAACTACGCCTTTTTACTTAGGATTTTTCCTCCCGCGAAATTCACGTTACGTTTACGTTACATTACGTTTTTTTGCTATTTGTAGGTCCAGTATTAGGTTGTATGTTGATCTAAATATGATTCATGCAGACGAAGTCGCGGACAGAAGCTAGTTGCTTCGAATATATTCGAAAAATTTGTCCGCTCAGACATACTTAATCTCAACATAAAGGGCTCCGTTTTACCATTTTGGTACGGAACCCTAAAAACTGAAATATCTCGCGTATCAGTAATTACATTGGCACTTATACCAGAAATGAAAACGGTATTCAAGTAGGCAAATGTAATAAATACACGCAAAAACAGAGGATAATCGGAATATCAGTATAACGTCAGAAGCTAATGAGGTTATCTAGAGGGCCTGGCAACTGGTGCGGCCTTATCTCCTGCATTTATGTATGAAACTCGTGAAACAATCGCCTAGGATACCGTTGGACAGAAATAGATCTGAATTGTGGGTGTTAGGGAAAGTTGGTGATAAAAAACTTTTTACAAAAAACAACAACCGACTTCCAAAAAAAAACACTACAAATTAAAAAATAACTTTAATTTCGGAAGTCGGTGTCTTTGGTTCCGCATTTTTGTTTATTGACAGCGACTTCCGAAATTAAAGTTATTTTTTAATTTGTAGTGTTTTTTTTTGGAAGTCGGTTGTTGTTTTTTGTAAAAAGTTTTTATTTTTCAGTTTTTAGTGGGTCAGTTTGTAATGTATCTAAGTTACAGTAGCCTAATGTCAGCTGGTCATCACATGTTACAAAATATTGCTTTTCCCGATGCTGGGACGTTAATTGTTGAGGAGTTCTCCTGGTAAGAACCAGGAGAGCTCCTCAACAACCACTCACCATACGCATTGTGACGAGCATAAAATCGAATTGCAACCCGTGAAATATTTGTCATTGAGTAGTTCCGATGGCCATCTGTGGTCTTCATCATCAGCTCAACTTTACCAAATGATGATTTCCGAGAGCAAATGCTCAAGTTACTTTAAAAAATACCCAAATCGCTATAGGTTTGCCTATAAATAATTTGAGGGTTTCCCTCGATTTCCATGGGATCCTCTCATCAGATTTCAACTTGATGGTAATGGGACCACCTCGAGAGTATACCCTTTCAAACAAAAAAAGAATTTTTGGAATCGGTCCAGCCGTCTTTGAGTAATCGGTGAACATACATAAAAAAAAATGGTTGCCTGTAAAGTCGGTTTTACGGGCGAAGATTTTACGTGACAACGACCGATCATCCGATCATAGTTGAGTGGGAGAGAGACGCAAGGCATTCGGCGGGCCTCTCTCTCGTTCGGTGACTCATCGTAACGTTACCGAGCGTTACACTTTTTCATAAGTGACTCCCAGTCGCAACCTAATTTAAGACGTTGTCACGTCAAAAAACATATAAAGTCGAACATATAACCTCCTCCTTTTTGGAAGTCGGTTAAAAAGGCCACTTTTGCAGAATCATAAAAGGATAACTTAATGGACAGTTAACTGTTAAGCTAATCGTATCAAATCCCATTGTCTGTGTTAAAATACCAATCCAAATCCAATCTCTTTGATTCTACCTAAGCAACGTAGTGCAGCGAAAAAAAGAAAATCACGAACTGTCTTCACCATATTATAATTCATAATGTTATCCTTTTATGAATCTCCAAAGTGGCCTTTTTACCGACTTTACAAAAAGGAGGAGGTACTATGTTCGGGTGTTTGTATGTTTTTTTTTTTTTTTTTTTTTTTTTTTTTTTTGTATGTTTGTTCATCGAATACTCCGCCAATTGTCGACGGATTTTCAAAATTCTTTTTTTGTTCGAAAGTAGATAGTTCTGAGGTGGTCCCATTGTCACCAAGTTAGGATCTGATGATGGGATCTTAGAGAAATCGAGGGCAACCCTCAAATTTTATAGGCTCACTTATTGTTTTTCGCATATTTTATGAAGTATCTTGTGTATTTGTGTATGGTTGTCACCATCTCAGGTAGCTGGGCTGATGATGGAAGGTACAACTCCTTAACAGTAAGAAGTTACTCGAACGGGCAAGGACTGTTTTAGTAAATTGTTTTGATGTTTGATAGGGCATTTGCCACATTTGGTCTCATGATCATCAAGTCATGACCTGATGCTACCTAACTCCTCGACAACTAACAGCAGATATATCGTGTTTAGGCTCATTGAAAAGGGCTCGATGTGTGGATAAACGTGCTGTTACTGAGGAACACCGAAGACCTGATGCTGAAGCCAGGAGCATCAGAAAAAGTTCAAACCTTGAAATTACAGCACCGTAGTCGTGTTTGGGCTCATTTTAAACAGGACTAATTTTAAGTTCAATGCAATGTTGACATAAGTCTGGCCTGATGCTGCAGCCAGGATTATCAGCATCTAATCTAAAAACTAATAAAAGGAGAACTCCTCAACAATTAACGTCCCTGCATCGAGAAAAGGAATATTTTATAAAAAGGCGATGGGCAAGTTGACATTAGGCTATTGTAACTTAGATAAATTATAAACAGACCCACTAAAAAGCGAGAAATAAAAACTTTTTAACAAAAAAAAAAACCGACTTCCAAAAAAAAACACTACAAACTGAAAAATAACTTTAATTTCGGAAGTCGGTGGCAAAAACTAAAATACTGATCCCTAAGACACCGACTTCCGAAATTAAAGTTATTTTTCAGTTTGTAGTGTTTTTTTTTGGAAGTCGGTTTTTTTTTTGTTAAAAAGTTTTTATTAGGCCCCAAGGTAGGTTTGATTATAATGTCTCTATTCTAGGCTAGAGCGCTGGTGGCCCAGAGGTAACGGCCTCGACTTACGACTTGTAAATCGTGGGTGCGAACCCAGGCAGACGCTTTACTTTGTGTAAATAATTTCATCACCACTGCTCTCAAAACGGTGAAGGAAAACATCGTCACAAAACCGGCATGTCCTAAAACAAAACATTCGAAGACATGTGACATCTACCAACCCGCACTGGGCCCGCGTGGTGGATTACCCACTCCCTCTCGAAGAGAGGAGGCCTGTGTCCCAGCAGTGGGAACATTAGGCTGATTATGCTATTCTAGGACGGGTTTGTGTGGCTTTTTCAATTCTTGTACAGACACCAGCACATCAAGCTACCCGAAATTGTCAAATTTTCCCAATCAACTTTGAGCAAAGTTGAAAATCTATTAAAGAAATTTGACAGATTGTACTTTCTTGAGTTTACTCTTCGACATGACTGACATGTGAAGGAAACACATCGTGAGGAACCTTTACTAAACTGTTAATACACAAGTACCCTTTGAAATTATTATTATTTCCTAGCGTGTGTCCTAATATGACTCGCCAGACCGAATTTAGTTTTAAATACCCGATCACAACAAATAGAGTTGACCGGCAGAGTGGTTGGGGTATAAGTAAGGGGGCTTATGTCTCTCTTTACGTATTTGCCGTTTTTCGTTTTTTATTTTTGTTTGCCTTTTTCGAAAAAAATTACATTTTCATCTCTCATGCTCGGAAAGTAGTGTTTGTTTGATCCGAATAGCGGGTGGAAGACGCTGCTTCCCACCATAGGGCGGGAAAGACTCATAGTAAATGCTTCCCTCCCTAGGGCGGGAATGAATTTTAAAAATGGAACTAAATTTGGTTAGGTAGTCAACTCAGTCAGACACCCTTAATTGATTATGTAAATATTTATTAGGCTACCCATCAAATCTTATAAATGTGCGTTAATTAGGAGAGTTGGATAAAAAGCTCATAATTATGTTAACGCCATTAAATCTTTCATATTTAGCGCACAAGTTTAGTTAATAATTTACCTTGAATAAATTCAACATACTTAAAGGTACGATAATAATTTTGATGTCAGTTGTGGTCGAGGCTAAAAAACATAAAAATTGGGGATTTCGAACATCCTGACTTCACCATAGGGGCTGTGCATATACATCATTTAATTATTCGACGAATTTATCCATAGTTTAAGGTAAATAAGTAGTGGTAATGAAGTTTTTTTATATCTAATGTCGATGTTTCGCGCCAATCGTGCGTGTTTTCATTGTTACTTTTCACAAATTTCACACACAGATAAAATTTAAAATGTGACAAATATGTTTGAAAATATTATAAACAACACGAAAATGCCCAGTTTTTAACGTAATATTCAAATTACCACTACTCAATTTGTGTTCAAAATCGTCGACCATTATTGTTTTTTTTTATTGCAATGATGTGCGAAAGCAATTATTCCAACAATTTTTTTTTTAATTTTCACTGACGAGTAATTAATATGAGGAATATAATCGATACTTGAAAATTAAATAAAATTATTTTAAGCAATAAATACATGCATTGTTTTAATGATTTATGCTTTTCTAATAAATATCATTTCAATATATATCTCTTCTAATAATTATCATGTCACTAGCAGCATTTATTGAATTTCGCGCCAAAATGTTTCTATATTTGAATTTATATTCGGAAAGCGCTCGCTGTATAAAATTATTTTAATTTATTGGACAATTATTTACTGTGGATTTTATTTTTGATACTTTCTAATAGTATGCTACAGAATACCCAACAAACATTTTTTAGGTAGGCTTAGCAAAAGTTTATTTGAGAATGATGATAAATTAATTCTATAAATTGGGTATTCTGCAAACACTTAACATTTCAATACATTTTGTTAGTTAAAAGAGTTTTTTATTCAGTTTCTAAATTTTTTTTTTATTGCGAGTATCGATTAGGCTGAATGCAAGTTTTGAATCGAAATAGAAAGTTGTGGGGACGGTCAGCACTAAAAAGTGACGCGGTGTGTTCCATATTTCAAATTTAAAAAAGACTAATATATAGGTATCTACTATTCATGTTATTATTATCAATTAATATTTTAGAAAAACTGCAATTTTTTACTTTCCTTATATTCGAAATGAAAAGTAGAGTGTTTAACACGGGTGAAAGTCATCAATTCCCACTCGGACTATAGCCGCCCTCGCTGCGCTCGGGCGTCTAAATGCCTCGTATGGCAATTATTCCTTTCCACCCTTATATAACAATCTACTATTTTGTAGACCTTAGAGTGCCAAGACGACCTATGTGAACGACCTATGTGTGTGTGTGTTAAAGATAATGTGGCTAGGAAAACACGGACTCGTCTTAAATAAGCACAAAAACATAGGTTGCCTTTTATATTTACTTTGCTTTCGTCTGTAACACGAGAACTCGAGAATGAGATTTTCGTTGACATTTTAAAAATTTCTTTTGCCATTATGAAATGATTTATGGTAAGCCGAATCGAGTCGTCGCATCCATGATGAGTCTCGTTCCTACAATGCACGAGTGAACTACGGCTTTAAAAGGGCACACACCAGCTGTTTTAGTTTATTAAATGTATTGTATGAATTAGCATTGGTAATGTGGTTTATAAAGTTTCTTGGAAATATCGGGATAAAAAGTATCCTATGTCCTCATCCAGGTTATGGTCTACCAATGTCCCAAATTTCATCCGAATCTATTCTGCCGTTTTAGTGTGAAAGTTTAACAAACAAACATACAAAAAAAAATCTCTCTTTAGTATTAGTTTAGACCTAAGTATACATATCATTAATTTGCAGACCTCGTTACTGAACAGAATAATGCAGATTTTAGGTAACAGGACGAGCAGCATCTATTTCCTAACATCATCTGTCTTATATGCCAAGCCTTTTCCCAACTATGTTGGGGTCGGCTTCCAGTCTAACCGGATGCAGCTGAATACCAGTATTTTACATGGAGCGACTGCCTATCTGACCTACACAACCCAGTTACTGTGTAATACGTTACCCCTTGGTAAGACTGGTTATCAGACTTTCGGGTTACTGACGACCCGTGACTACTGTCAAAGATCCACGAATGACAGCTGGGACCAACGGCTTAACCATAGACTACTATTATAAACTAGAACTGTTTTCCGAGACACGGAGGCGTCTTGCTATGTGAAGATGGTCACCCATCCACGGACTATACGCGGCAAGCGTAGCTAAACCTGATAGATCGACCCGTGTGGCTGTTATTACCTAGCTATAAGCCACTCTTTTTATTACTAACAATCTTAACTTATCTTTTACCTTTACTTCTTTAACTGTCCAGACTTTTACTAAATATATTTTCTAGCACAGTTTTCCGACTTTCCGACGTAATGGGAGATGTTTTAAAGGCTTAAAACATCTCCCATTACGTCAGAAAGTCGGAACATAAGTCGGTCGAACATAAGTATGTGCTTGAGCGCCCCACACTTGGTCCACTTGGGATGACTGCACGTGCGAAACCGGGTACATACCGGGTAACCGGGTACCGAAGGGTATTCTGGAGGGCAAAAATCTCAAATATCCCTAGGCAGTCGCCGCCTTTTGGACAGATTTCCCCTTCGAATAAAAAGGGTAGGAACGGACATGGAATTTATTTATTTATTTAAATAATTGAAGAAGAAGCTTGAAAGATGAAATTGAAACCCCTTAAGCTTCGAAAGTGCTTTGGCTATCTAATATTCAGTTCCATGACTTCAAGCCACTTAAGTCCGATGCTACATGGATCTTTTGGGGCCTGACTGACATTGGCAGGGGGGGTTTATTGGTAATTTAAACATTTCAGATGTGATATAGGTACTATAATTAAATGTAGTACCTACACAACTCAATGGTAGTGCCTCAAGTGAGTCCCGCTCTATCCCCTGTGGCGACTAGACGTTCCCCTTTGAGTTGTTGGGTACTTACTGATAATTCGGTGGTTTTACTTTAAACCCTAAGCCCTATTAAGAGATCATAGTGAACAGATGGGTTTCATTTTGACAGTTCAACAACATTCATTGCGTTATTTGCGTTGTTAGGCATACACATTTTTCGAACCTAAGGAGCAATGGATTAGAAATATGCTTGAAAATTATTCAAATTGAGAGTGCAGGTGCCGTAGTATGACGGTTTATTGCCATCATGATTCCAGTGTAAGAGAGAGACGGAGCAATAGCTCCATCTCTTTTTCGGGCTGACATCGTGATGGCATTAATAATTCATAATACGGCCCCTGAAATTGTCACAGAAGTTGTATCGAAAAACAAGATGGTAACGTTGTTCTGATTTTGGCCACGCGCCAAAGTAGCCTTATACAACTTTACAGGAAGTTGAGGTAGGTAAGTGCTGTAATGAGTATAGTGTGGAATATTGCTCCAATACCCCAATAAATCCCCATTGTCCCACTGTCCATTCCAAGGTTGCCTGGAAGAGATCGCAGAAAGCGATAAGGCCGTGTATTTTGTAGTGTTAATAGGCTATTTGACTGGTTTCTGATAAACATCTCAGATTATTTAATGGTGTCTAACGAGCCCACAAAAACCTATTACTTCAAATTGCATAATGTATTTCTTTTAGAAAATAGTAAATAAAAATGTACTGTTTAAATAAGCCGCCAAAACGCTATCTTTAACAATATGGCGTCGTGACGTCAAACAAACGTTGAAACGGTCGAGATACTAGACAAAAGTCATCTGTTCTGTCAACGATAGACAGAAATTGACTATATCATGACGTCATCATAAGTTCAGCCAATCCAGACCGTTTTCGATTACGTGGCGCCAGATTTAAAAAGATGAAGTTTTTTCGGGATTTTTTTAATAAATAATACATTGTTTTGTAGTAAAATTAATGCAAATCGATTTTAAAAGCGATAATCTATACGAGTGTCAATAATTATGACCTTATTTTTTACATTGTCAAATAGCCTATTGTATTTTTTTTGTTTTCTGGTGCGTACAACAAAGTACCTATACAGGTTTATTGGTAAAACATTAACAACCTCTTAAGAGGTCAATTGTACTCATCATTATGAACAAATTTTATGGCACCAAACTGAAATCGCGAAAAAAAAATCAGCTGTTCCCTACATTTATGTTCGTTCTTCTCGTCAAAATGTAGGGAACATCTGATTTTTTTTCGCGATTTCAGGTTTGGTCCGATAGTAAAAGTTGTTCATAATGATGAGTACAATGACCTCTTAAGAGGTTGTTAATGTTTTACCAATAACCCTGTATATAAATAAATATTATGTGGGGGCGTTAAAATGATAGTGTACAACGTTACAATTATTGCGTTTATTCCAAGCGAACGTGCTTTTAATATGAACGCGACTTACTATCACTGGTCCATTTACAATAAAAAAAGTAATTTAAAAAAATTAAACCGACTTCAAAAAGAAATTAACTCAAAATTATGAAATAACTTTAATTTCGGAAGTCGGTGTCTTGGGATCTGTATTTTAGTTTTATGCCACCGACTTCCGAAATTAAAGTTATTTCATAATTTTGAGTTAATTTCTTTTTGAAGTCGGTTTAATTTTTTTAATTACTTTTTATTTCGTAATTTTTAGTTTTTGCACTAGTATTTGACCAAGGTTTTGAGATGTTTTCCCTTTGACACTACACCCGTAGCTCTTATCAATAAGCCAGGCCGTCACACTTACACGTATTAGGCCATATCTTGAAAATTACTGAATCGATCTTGATGAAACTTGCACTGTTCCCTAAGTTGAAGAAAATGTAAGCCAATAAAAAAAAATGGTCACGATCCGATTAATAGTTCCGGAGATATGCGTGGACAAACATACATACATACATACGTCTATGACATTTTGTATATTTGTTTGGAAGCCCTAATAGATCATCATATGTGAATATAATGCAATTCCAATAATATTACATACATATGTATCGAATTGATAACCTCCTTTTTTTTGAAGTCGGTAAAAAATAAAACTATAAAGTGCAGTAATTTCAACAATATTATAGAAGAACTGTCGTTAGCCGTTATTTTTCTTGCCATGCAAATAGAGTGCAGAGTTATTTTTTTGCCGGCCTGCACAACATAAGGTAATTTTTTGCAGACTACCTTTACAGTATCTAACCAATAACCATAAGTAATTTTCTACCCTATCCATCACTCTTGTTAAGTAAAGTTTACGAACGCTTGCGCATGGAACTTTTAAATAAACGCGAATCCATCAACGTCCTATTTTAAACTTTTTAAAGTTACATCAGAACTTCTTTCTGGTTAAAACAACCAGGATGAGGCCCGTCGTAAGCAGATAAAGAGAATGACAGGTAATCTCAAGTTCTATGGCGTTAGGACGACGTGAAGTTGATGCTGTAGCTAACCAAACGCAGCTAACATATTTATGTAAAACTAGCTTCTGCCCGCGACTTCGTCCGCGTGAAATTTCTTGTACCCCCACCCCGTCGCAACACTTCGTATTCGCTTAGCGTTCATTCTGACTTTTTTTTTCTTTTTGCTCGGCTCCTAAGGGTCATAGCGTGCCGCCATGGGATCTGGAGGCGATAGTCCTCGCGCGCGTATACGAGTGGCGCGCGAGCTACGCCGGGGAGAAGTTCCGCTTCCGCGGCAAATCGCTGCGGAGCGGACTGAGCTCCGGCGCGATCTCATGGCGACATGGAAGGAACGACTGTCGCAACCCAGCGCAGGGCACGCCGCGATAGCGGCGATAAGACCCCTCTTTGAGGAGTGGCTAGAGAGGCGCCACGGCGCCCTCACCTACCGCCTGACGCAGGTCCTCACCGGACACGGAAGCTTCGGGAGGTTCCTGCACATCATCAGGCGGGAGGAAACGCCCGGGTGTCACCATTGCCAGGATCGCCCAGAGGACACGGTGGAGCACACGGTGGAGGTCTGCCCCGCTTGGGCGGAGCACCGAGGACACCTCGAAGAGGCGATCGGCAGCGGCGGCGACCTCTCGCGTCCGGCCCTGGTGCAAGCCATGGTCCGGGGCGAGAGGGAGTGGGAGGCAGCCACCTCCTTCTGCGAAGCCGTCATGCTAGCGAAGGAGGTGGCGGGACGGATGAGGGAGAGAGCCTCCCGTCCCAGCCGCCGCGGGAGACGCTCCGGGCGTCGGGAGCCACGGGACGGCTCCCGGCCACCGTAGGCGCGGGCCTGCGGGCGGAGAGTAATGGGTAGCTCACCGTCCGATCAGGACCAGGCCCGTGCCGGACGGTGCGTACGTGTTCCACGCGCGCCTCAAAGAGATGTCAGCATCGAGGAGGGGCCCCATAGGGCCGAAGCCTGCCGGGTCAGCGGGATTGTCCGAAAGGGTTACCGCTGGCCCGGAACATAAAGGGCTAAGGAAGGAACACGGGTGGGTTTTAGTCAGTAAGAGTCTGACACTCCCTTCCGCTCCACCCAGAGCGGGAGGGGTCATTTGATGATTTCCCATCCGCAAAAAAAAAAGGGTCATAGCGTGATATTAAATAGCCTATAGCCTTCCTCAAGAATTGGGCTATCAAATGCAAAAAATATTTTTTCAAATCTGACCGGTAGTTCCAGAGATTATCGCGTTCAAACAAACAAACTCTTCAGCTTTATTATTAGTATTAGTATAGATTATTATTAGTATAGATAAATCCCCCATCATCAAGACATCAACCTACAATACGTATTCTTTTAATACTAGAGCAGATTTCATCCTATACTGCTGACGTCATTGCCAGAATAGCCTAGGCAACATGTAAACATTAGAGTAAGAAAGCTATAGAGCATCGGGTAGCGTGGCCACACATGAGACAAAAAACTAACTTAAATAACATTGGCTACTTATGTAGCTGCCTTGAAAAAACGGGCACGCACTGAGAGACGGAAATAGTATAGCTTTATCCTTTTCTGTTACCGTACTTATAATAACTCAATACTTTATCCCTTTCTTGTGGAAATGAAATGGCGCTACCCGCCGTCTATACTTTTCTTTGTCTAAGATGTAAACACTACCGTGGACCTATTACTGCAACAATTAAGAGCCTATACTACCTCAAATAGCTTAACATGATCCTCCGTTATGTCGAAAATTCTGCAGCATTAATTTTGAAATAAATATATGCTAAAGTTGAGGATTAATGTAAGGTCTTATGTTAGACGAAAACACGATTACATAAAATTTTCTCGATAGAAAAAAATTCCAAAATTACCTCCAAACCGAACAATAAACCGCTGGTATTCAAAAAATACTTCAAATTAGATCATGAAACTTTGCATACTAACTGAACTAACTATAAAGCAGGTCTTATGTTAGTTAGTTTTTTTGAAATACCTTAATTTTCACCGTAAAAAGCAAATACCTAAACTATTGGCGCTGCCTCCCGCCCAGCACCGCACTCTGTCTCGCTTTCACACAGTCCGCGAGCAGTATCGTGCGAGCGAGATAAAGAGTGAATTTTAGCTGAGGTAGTATAGGCTCTTAATGCACAAACATATTTTATTATATTGGTTCTTTCTTGCCTTTTAACCGACGACGACGACGGCCTGACGTAAAGTAACTACCCTAATTTTATTTTCCATAAATTTCACACTGAAAATTAATCTACTTTCAAATTTTAAATAACGAACAAATATTAGCTAAAAAACCATTAATATGCTTCGTAAAAATAAATAGCCGCCATGATATGCCAAACAGCGACATCTGTTATCCGGTAGCAGAATTTATTTCAACATTTATGGTTACTTTGTTTTATTTTAGTTGGGCATTGATTGATTATTTCTTTTTGTTTTATCGATTTGCTGGGCCATTTTTTGTTTTAGATATTTATTCAGTATAGTTGAGGCTACAGGAGTTATTTTCATTAATGTTGTTTTGCAGTTGGTTAGATCGCTTTACTAGATTAAATTGGAAAATTATGATTATGGCGAAATCAGAACACAGGAGTCGTAGAAATAGGAAAGTCAGATCGCTACACGATGACAGTTTAAGCTGACTTCTCATTGTACGAAAAGCCTATTTATACAATACGAGGTCAGCTAAAACCGGAAATGTATAGATAGCTTGATATTATGTCGTCGTGCGTACCTACTTACCTAGTTCAGGATTGAAGGTACCCAGAGGATGACAATAAATTGGAAAAACTCTCAGTACGTTCAGTGGCATTACTACATTAGTGTGAGTTTTTTCGACTCACGTTCGATTGCGAGCGCGTTAGAATTTTGTATGGGAAATTAGGTTTCTCCTAGTGCCCACCAGGTGGCGCTATAACTTTTTCCCCTATAAAATTTTAACGCGCTCGCAATCGAACGTGAGTGAAAAAGCCTCCTGTGTGTGATGTAAGGAAGTGTTTGATTAGTTTTGTTACAGAGGTCAACAGAATAAACTGCCATGATGTGGCGTGCAATGCTTGGAATTGTATCTAGACTATTATGTAGGAATTTAGGTTCCTTCAGTATTGTCAAAGGTTGTCTAGAAAAGATCGCTTTTAACGATAAGTCCGCCCATTGTGTCACCCCTTGTAAAATTTCTACATTTATATTTGTAATTTTTACGGTGTACAGTCAACAAAGGAGTTAAGTATACAGGAGCGTCGGATATAGTCGAAGTTTACTAAGAAACCGATGGATGTTCTGGACTGAAATTTAATTTAATAAATGAGCTGTTTGTTTTCTATTAATAAACTAAAATTGTATTCGAGAATATCCATCGGTTTCTTAGTAAACTTCAACAATATCCGACGCTCCTATATACTTAACTCCTTTGTTGACTGTACATAATATAGAGTAAGTGTTCTGTCTATCTAGGTTCTAACAGGAAAGTGCTACAGGTGCCGATTCCCTTGTTCACAGTGGCACTACGGAAGTGGTTGTTGCAGGTATGTTTTACTCAATTCACGTGTTTTTTTGTAAAATGTCCCTGTCAATTTTTTCTCTTGATCTGGGGGCCTAAAAAGGCTACTTTGGCAAAATCATAAAAGGATAACATAATGGACCGTTAACAAGTTAATCGTATCAAATCCCATTGGTGAAGCATGTTTCAGTAATTTTTTTCTGTCTGTGCGAAAATACCAATCAATCCAATCCAAATCTAATCCCAATCTCTTTGATTGTACCTACGTAGTGCAGCGAAAAAAAGAAATACGGATTATATAAGTTACCTAAGTGATAATATGACTTAAAATATCATTGAATAGGTAAAAATGGAAGTGTGTGTAAAGGTAAGTAAGTATATAATAAATACATACCTACATTTTCAATTTAAGTAAGTAGTAATAATATTTAAATTTTAAAATTAATGTAATGTACATAAATTGAAAATGTAGGTACCTATGTATTTAATTGTAAATTGTGTTTGCATACCCCTAAAACGGTGAGACAAGTGAGAATGTTATGAACACCTTTGTAAACACCATGTTTCTGGCAAATAAATATTCTATTCTATTCTAAAATTTATCTTCTGTTCTTTTCTTAATGAAGTAGAAAGAAAAGGATGCACTGAACTTAAATTTAGTTTAGTTTGTGAACAACAGAGGGCACCAGTAGGTATCTACATACAGGTAAATATCTATTACCTTCCTATAACCAACCTATTATGTGGACAGGGAAGTACCTACTATTAAATAATGTATTTATAGCCATAAACTGCAATCACATTTTCCTTGTATAATTTAGTAATGGGTACCTACTGCATTAATCAATTCAATGATTGACGAAATAACTACTCATGTTCAAACTAAATCATTTTAACTTGATTAGGTTGTTATAGTTAGTAGGTAGGCTTATGTAGAATTAAACAAGGTCAAATTAAATTAGCTAGAGAAACTTCACAGACGTGATGGGTATAAATATCTAAACACGATAAAATAAAAACATACTTGTTTTATTTTATTGTGTTTAGATATCGATACCTGTTACGTCTGTGAAGTTATCACTAAAAAAACAGTTTTTTTGACTAATATTTAAAGTCACAAGAGTGTAACATCAAATTCTTTTTAATTTTATTCTATTATGTTTATACAGGGTTATTGGAAAAACATTAACAACCTCTTAAGAGGTCATTGTACTCATCATTATGAACAACTTTTACTATGGGACCAAACCTGAAATCGCAAAAAAAAAACAGCTGTTCTATCATTTTGGCGAGTTATACGAACATAAATGTAGGGAACAGCTGATTTTTTTTTCGCGATTTCAGGTTTGGTCCCATAGTAAAAGTTGTTCATAATGATGAGTACAATGACCTCTTAAGAGGTTGTTAATGTTTTACCGATAACCCTGTATGTTGATACCTATCACATCTGCGGGGTTTCGCTAACTAATGTAATGTCATCTTACTAATATGTGTGATGTGGAGGTAAGAAGATCATGTCAGAAAAAAACTGAACTGAGAAGAGTCAAGTGTGAACCTGGCTATGAGAACAGAGACTAGGGGGACTAAAAAGGCCACTTTGGAGAATCATAAAAGGATAACATTATGAATCGTAATATGGCGAAGACAGTCCGTGTTTTTCTTTTTTTCGCTGCACTACGTAGGATATAATCGAAGAGATTGGGATTGGATTTGGATCGGATTGATTGGTACTTTAGCACAGACAAAAAAAAAGAACTGAAAAAAAATGCTTCACCAATGGGATTTGATACGATTAACTTAACGGTTAACTGTCCAGTATGTTATCCTTCTATGATTCTGCCAAAGTGGCCTTTTTAGGCCCCCAGTCAGGCTTAAAACCAAACAATGGATGTGGTTTCATCAAACCAAATGGCGATGAAGAAAAAAGCCTAAGTTTGATTATGACGATGATTTTCTCTTATCTTGGGTTCGTTTAATAGACGCGTCTTACATGCGCATAAGAACACTGATTCCGTAAAAATATTAATATATCTCCAAACACCGACCCAAAAAATTTTTTCCGAGCTAAGGCAAAATATTTCGATGTGAAAATTAATTAATATTTCCCACGATATAACAAGTCATACACAAAGAAATGTAGCAAGCATTATTTTCTAAGCGGCGACCACACAGCTATATGTAAATAAGTATTAAGTACATACAAAAGGTTCTGTAGATATAATGAAAAGATTTTTGCGGTATCGACAAAATACCTACCGAAAGAGAACTCGCTGCGGTAAACGTGTCCTAAGCATACAGAGTCAGGGTCGGCCATAAAAATTATAATTAATTCGCGTCTATATAACTGTTAATTATTCGATGAGAGAGAACGGAGGGTTCACCGAATTCGGACTAAGTTATTTCGATTTTGAAAAACGCGCGTGAAAATCCGCTTGACGTGAAAATGTTTTCACGCGCCTTTTTCCACCTAGATATGGGATTAGAACATTTTTTTTAAAGCTGCTACGATGAAGCGAAATTACGCGTGCGAACCTTCCGCTATGTCTTGGAAAATGGGTCAGATAAAGGCAAAAATGACAGAAATATATAGCTTGACCCTGAATTGTGATAAAATGAATATAAAAGAAAATGCGGCTTACAAGTAGGAGAAAAAGCAGATAAATAAAAGAAGAAAATAATTGTATATCTTACAAAACATTTCATTTCAACTTCCGCCCATTCAAAGCGAAGTTTAAAGTTCTGCACGTCCTACTAATGAGGCTAATCGCGAAGTTAACTAAGTAAATATTAAATAAACTTAGCAGAACATGGGGATATGTAACATAAAAGTTATCCTCTTCTCGACCCAAGGCTTGCAACCCCTGGCCTCGTTTGCTAAATGTCAGGGGTCGACGTTACTAGGTATACTGTGCGTTGTTGCTAAGCTCGCCACAGTTCTAATCTTTATTTATTTAAGCTGTGATACGATTACGGAATAATAATTGAAAATCTTTATGAAAATAGTAATGGTACGTTTTGAGTTTGAATGTATCCAAATTCATATTCAAAACTAGTCTGGAAAGACCAAAGAAACGATGGATAGACTGTGTGAAAGATATAATATGGTTCCTACTTTTTACTACTGAGATGATGACTAGAATGGAAAATGCTTCACCGATCCCACATTAATTGGGACAATTAGGGCAAGATAATGAAGATCATGATGATGATGTTTATGAAAATAATCCATAAAGTGTGACTACTGGGGGCCTAAAAAGGCCACTTTAGAGATTGATAAAAGGATTAACATTATTAATTATAATATGGCGAAGACAGTCCGTGTTTTTTTTTTGTTTTTTTTTGGTATTTTAGCACAGACAAAAAAAAAGAACTGAAAAATGCTTCACCAATGGGATTTGATACGATTAACTTAACAATTAACTGTCCATTATGTTATCCTTTTATGATTCTGCTAAAGTGGCCTTTTTAGGCCCCCTGTTTTTTATACCTTTTGTGTACTTAATTGGCTTCAAGAGCTCTCCGTTTTAAGCACAAGACAAGTAACAATTATTTATCATCCTCTGTCAAGCTTTTTTACAACTACTTCGGGGTCTACTTCCATTCTAACCGAATGCAGCAGATTACCAGTATCATACATGGATCTTGTCCACGACCCAGTTACTGTGTAACAGGAATTACTTTGGTAAGACTGTTGGTTGGTCAACCTTTCGGGCTTCTGACTACCCGTAGCGACATTATTTTAGTTAATTATTTTTGTTCTTTGAGGATAAGTTATAACTATGACCGTATATATAATATTTGCTGTCCAAACTACTTTGGACGAAATTAGTAGATAAGTATGGGGAGTTTGTGTGTTTTTATGCAAGATGTTCACTAAAAAATATAAACTGTACAGTAAGGCTACTGAAATAACTTGTATTCAATGTAGCGAAGGTCTTCAAATATCTTGGAAGTCAAGAAATAGATTGAAGCTGCATAGCTAGGTACTATAAAAATCATCAACAATTTTCACAACCACGCGGTTTTGCATCGCCTGAAAATGGGATCCATGTAGCATTTTAAATCTAAATACCTCTTAATAATGAAAAGAGGATATTATTGAAAACATAATAGGTATTTAGAGGTTTTACTTATAATCATCTTGCTACAGAACCCATCGCCAATACGCAATGAGAAGAGTGGTGATCAATACACGGTATGAAAAGATGCTTTTGCCCTGCAGTGAGACAATTCCAGGTTGGTATTATTTAGTTAACGACCAATGGAGAATGAAAAGGGGTCACTATAGCATGACTCACAGTACACAGGACCTATTACATCATCCCACGTTTGTGGTTGACTTCCAGTTTGCCTAGATAGGCTGAATGGCAGTATTTAATAGGCAGCGAGAGGCTTCGGAGCTTTAGAAGCTGATTATATGAGTAAGGAAGATATTCTGTTTGTTCTGTGGATATACTCGTATAATTTAAATTAATTTTTATTTTAAAACAATTTTTCTACTTTTAGCCGTGCCCTTCAGGGTACGTAATAGTACCTATCTTAGTTGTAAGACATTGTAAGGTCTTGTCAACATTATGGAACACAAATAAAGAAATGAGCATGGAGAATTCTAGGAAGAATTTCTAGATAGAATAGATTCTGGGAAAATTTAAGGAAAGGGAGATTCAAGGGTTGCATTTCCACGGTGATTTTGCATAAGGGCCACCTAACATTTTATTTTTAGATGTAAGTAATTTCATGATTTTGAAATGGAAATATTCAGCAATTTTAGGGACGAAACGACGGTCGAAAAGTGGATGAGATTACATCATGGTACCTAATTAACATTAAACCTTGGTAGGTTATAGTCAGAGAAAAACATAGAAATAAGGAAGAAGAAATAGTTTCGATGTCAAAGCGTGGAGAAGTAAAAATAGAATTGAATTAAAACTGAATCACCACCTAGTTAATTAAAATATGTGCTAACATTAGAAGAAAATAAATTATGATTGTAATTATTTCTTAGCAAGTACAGTCATTAGATATGTTGGCACGCCTAAGGCTACGTTAATAGTATTCATTAATAAACATTCTTTAAAATAATAACGTCGGTCTTGATTAAAACAGGAGTATTTATTTGCATACCCTCGGAAAAGTCGATAGTGGCGTGTAGCGACATCTATTGGTCGCGTGCGGAAATAGCGCGACTATTTTCTAGGTTAGCACTGCTAGTGAAAAACTTATGTATTAGCTAAATATTCCTTATATTTGCTACTATTTAAGAACCTTATTGTATAATGCACAGAAATCACAGTAAATGTAACTGAAAAGATTCGGTCGGAAAACTGAAACTTCAGAATGAAAATGTGGTTGATAATCAATACTTTCAATGTCTGAAAGTATGGTTATATTTATAAAAAAAGGCGATTGTTTAATGTCTGCTACAGCAACACAAGATACTAAGAAAAGCCAATAAGTGGGAATTAGGTTAACTCCTTGGTTTTACGACCACCATAAATCAGCTTAATTTAGGGCCTTGTAAAGGTTATTGTGCCATAACAGCGTGTATTGTGTCCTTCATTAGTTTATATAATGAAAAGCTTCGGGAAAGCGTTGGCACCACCGAGTGGCGTCCACTGAAATTCATGTAACATGCTCTCGAGGGATACCCAATGTTTTAACAGTCATGAGCGATGACTGCTCTCTGCAGAGCGAGTCGCTCAGTTTATATTTATATCTTTCACGTAAGATCACTCATTCTACACGCCTGTACTTACTGACTATCCTGAGACACTCCCAAAACGTTATATTGACAAGAAGCCAAGGCTCAATGCTCTTACAACACGACACTCGCGGGTATACCATACGTAACTCTATTGATTCAACATCGACGGACAAGTTCGACAGCAGACCTCAGCCTACACTTACACATAGGAATTTCATTTTTTTTTCAAACAACAACGTACGATTCTTACATAATTCCCGTCCGCCATTACGGCGTGTGACGCACACGATAATCGCTCTTAAAGACAACGTGCGTTGGGTACATATTTTCCATTTTCCATGCACGATAGCTCTATTTCGGAGCTGCGCCGGCGGTTACAACCTTGAATTCGGAACGCACCTTTAATTTTAGCCGGTTAACCTAGATACGGGGACCATTCCGAGTGAAGCGGATCGATATTCGCATGCGCGATGTCTCGAACGGTTTTAAAATAGTACGGGTGTGGTGGGTACCTTTAGGCGGCGGATTTTTGGGCAAGGTATGTCGGGGCCCGATGCTCGCGGCCGACTGACGGGCTCCGGCGGCCGCCACGCGCACGCGCGCTGCTCGCCGCCAAGCATAACGATCGCAATAGCTTTCGGGCGCGCGCCGCGGCCACCGCGCGATCCAGAACAGGTGTACCGCGTCCATTTTCTAATACTATCGCATATTTCTCTAACCACAACCATGCCATTTCCAAGCTACACACAAATTCCCAATGTTAGTTCTCCAACATATTTGGTAGATTTAATTCGTTCGCTGAAAATCTGAAAATCGATGGAACGACGATGACATTGAAAGCTCTGACATAATTTTAACCTAAAAAACTTCCGTTTGTTCCATTCGTATGATTTATTGGAAGTATTAAATGTGTTTCGTCTAATAAATATGTTTTCGTATTCCGGACGTAAGGCTATTTATTATCATGTTTCGTTGTATTTTCGAGCTATTGTGGCGCCCCTGGCGGTGGAAATGAGCACTGTATGTAAAAGCTCTCGTCCGTGTTGATCTTTTGTTTGCCTTACAGTTTGCAATGACGTTTGACATTATGAATAGTAGTTGTATGTCTATCTCGCTCTCTCTACGAAAATAAAACGAGATACATGTAGTCTCCGTAACTAGGTAGGTACTCGGGCATAAAAAGATAGGTCGTATACGAGCGATAGTGAACAAAAGATAGGGGAGGCAAATGATATTCTTTTTGTTTAATTAATTTCGGACCGAAAACAGATTTACCTCCTTACTAGGCCTTTGTCCAGCAGTGGGACAGTATAGGCTAAACAAAAAAAAAATGGGAATAAATAAAATTCAATAATCAAATTAATACAGTTTCTAGGGTAACTTTTTTTCAGGAAATTGAACCGCACATAGCGTACTTGCACAACAAAAATGCATTGTCGACTTTAGAAAATTTTTACGAAACATGATCTGTGATTTTAGTAATTTTTCAATTACATGTAATCCTTTTCTGCTGTTAACAGAGGTGTAGCGCCATCTACATTACATTTTGTTAATCAAAGCTTTCAGGCGTGATGACACGTGGTGAAACTGAATCAGCATTTTCTCTACGGGTTAGCGAGTCGTAGGTACAGCGCGTGCCATCTGGTGGAATTTTCCGGAACTTAGAACTAAGTATGGACTAAAAAGATGGCGCTTTTTTAAAATATAAACAATGAACTACTTATGAGAAGTTTGAATCGGATTGTTTTACGTCAGCATCATATTGTAGTCTTTGTTTTACGTCCACTTGATTGTACATTATCTTTGCACTTGACGCACGCGTAATTATGTCACAAAATGGCACTATCGTCAAACCAAAAAGGAGTTGTTTCAAATTATAATTACAAAATTATGGCCTTGACTTACCGTTCCCGTTTCAAACAACCGGCCCTATCATCATCATTTCAGCCCAAAGACGTCCACTGTTGGGCATACGCCTCTTCCATTGACTTATATATTACAAGATACAAGATAAATAGAAAAACCATTAGAGATATATGGTTTTATTGCATAAAGAATTGCAGATGGTATGTCAGCTGTGACAAAAGGTCAAGGAGTAATTTATCTACTTTTTTAGTAACCATATACAATAAATAGCAAAGAGTATTTACACCACATTCACCCCCGGGTCAGAGAACGTAGTCCTGAAGACGGGCTGGAGCTCTCTTCTCTCTTGTGGAGCGCCGAGTTGCTGTAGTCTCGTGTTGCTGAGAGTTCTGAGCTGTTGTTACTTCTTGGACCAGAGGTATCTCCGTTTCACCCTCGGCATCCTCGTATTGATCTTCAGATTCGGATTCACTCTCTAGCGACGGCAGCGGAAGAGGTGCTAACTGTCTATTTGATATGGTAGTTTCTCGGCCGTCCGGTAGTCTTACGTGAGAATAAGATGGATTAGCTTCCACAAGCTCCACTTCTTCCACTTCAGAATCGTATTTTGACGTTTTATGATTTTTACGCATCAATACAGGTCCTGGTTCCAAAAGCCATGTTGGCATTGATTCCCCATTTGCAGATCGTCGTGTATGTCTAAAAAATTTTTCATGGGGTGTGGCATTAGTGGCCGTGCACAGCAATGAACGGATTGAATGGAGAGCGTATGGTAAGACTTGCTCCCAGCTGGCTGTTTCAAGATTTTTGGTTCTCAAGCACAGCTTTATTGTTTTCCATAAGGTACCGTTTAGACGCTCCACTTGACCATTTCCTTGTGGATTATATGGCGTGGTTCGACTACATGCAATTCCATTTGTTACCAAATAGTTCCGTAATTCGTTAGACATGAAGGCTGCTCCACGATCTGAATGGATATATTGTGGAACACCATAAGTGCAGAATAAGTCCTTCAAGCATTTAATAACGCTGCTAGTAGACACATCTTTGGTTGGGTAGGCAAACGGGAATCTTGAATATTCATCTATAATTGTTAAGATGTAGCGATTTTGAGTGTTGGTAGGTAGAGGTCCTTTAAAATCGATGTTGAGTCTTTCGAATGGAGTGGTTGCTTTTATGAGCGTTCCTTGCTTTTTAACAAACCTAGGTTTGATTTCTGCGCAAATACGACACTCAGATGTCATCTTCTTGATATCGTTTACAGAGTAAGGCAGGTTCTTAGATCGTATCCAGTGAAACATTCGCACGATACCGGGATGTCCCAAGATATTGTGTAACTCGTTCAGTCTGTTCGTGGTCATACTTGAGCACATACGGGAGAGGGCATCAGCCGTAATATTATCTTTACCCGGACGGTAGATTATGTCATATTTATAATTTGATAGCTCAAGACGCCACCTCTCTATCTTCTCATTTTTGATTTTGCTGTTATGGGATTGGTTGAACATGAAAGATACAGATCGTTGGTCAGTTATTAATAAAAAATGTCTACCAATGAGGTAGTGCCGCCATTTTCTTACAGATTCAACAATAGCGCTTGCTTCTTTTTCTATTGATGAATGTCGACGTTCGGAAATGTTGAGTGAACGTGAAAAAAAAGCTACTGGGCGGCCGTTCTGAGACAGGGAAGCTGCAATAGAGTGTTCCGAAGCATCAGTTTCAACAGTGAATATTTCGTTCTGATTTATTACGGTTAAGGCTGATGCCATTATGTCTGCTTTTAGTTTTTGAAAAGAGTCAACGGCGTCCTTTTCGAGAGGAAATTCAGAAACGTTAGTCAAGGGGCTGATCTTTTCAGAGAAATTTCGAATCCATTTGGAGTAATGGGCGAACATGCCTAGTGTTCTTTTAAGTGCTCGCGAGTCAGTTGGAATGGGCAAGTTCAATAGAGGACTAAGGCGGTCATCATCTGGTCGAATAGTATTCTTTTCAATTTTGTAACCCAACAATTTTATAGACTCTTGCTTGTATGCACATTTTTCCTCATTAAGCGTGAGATTATATTTTGCCGCAACCTCCATGAAACGAGACAAATTCAGATCATGTTCTGCTGCTGTTTTGCCACAAATTGTGACGTCATCCAAATATGAATAAGTACCTGCCAGTTTATCTTTATTAATAATATAATGAAGTGTTCTTTGGAATGCAGCGACCCCGTTTGTGACTCCAAATGGTATACGTGTAAATTGGAACAACTTACCGCAAGCTTCAAAAGCTGTATACTTTTTCTCATTCGGCAAGATAGGCACTTGATGATATGCACTTCTTAAATCGATTTGACTGAAGAAATTGTATTGTGCTACCTTCGATACGATCGATTCTATGTTTGGCAAGGGGTATGCATCCAGTTCAGTAAATTTGTTGATTGTTAATGAATAATCAATGACTAACCGTTTGCGATGCGTTGTGCCTCCAGTGACCAAGACTTGAGCTCGCCATGGCGAGTTACTAGGTTCAATAACCCGGTCTTTTAAGAGTTTATTGATTTCGTCACTTATGAATTGATTATCAGCTTCAGAATGTTTTCTTGACTTTATAGCGATAGGTTTAATATTGTTTGAAAGATTACTGAAAAGTGATACAGGAGGCACCGTAGCTTCCATAACGTTACATATCTTAAGGGGTTCTGCCGTGCCTCCGAATTTGATTTCTACTGATGAATGGTCGCTTAGAATATCATGACCAATTATCACGTCTGCACAAAGATCTTCCAAGGCGTAAAGAGGCTTCGCCTTGTAAATGTGCTCGCCTAGCTTGATCGTTGCGTAGTAAAATCCATCTATGAGTGAAGTTCGTTTATTTGAGGCTAGTGTTACCGTTTCTTTCCATGGATGGCGTTTCAAGTTTAGCAATAACGCGAAGTTCTTATCGATAAAGCTTGTAGAACTTCCACTATCAATCAAGGCATCAGCTTTATGGTTATTGACAGTGATTGAAACTGTAGTCTTCTGTAAAGTAGCTGGAGATGCTGCTAAAATTGCTAATGCTTCTGGCTCCTTTGGTTGCGCTACAGCGTTGCTAACTGGTTTATCTGCGGCGTTTCCGCTTCTGCATACTTTGGAAAAATGGCCTTTCTTTCCACAATTTTGACAAGTTTGATGAAAAGCCGGACATTTTATTCTTTGATGAATATTTCCCCCGCAGAAGAAGCAGCGTTTGCGTGATGTGACCGCAGCCAGATTGGAAATATTTCCCGATTCATCTGTGTTTTCGATTTGGTAGAGTTCCTTTGCAGTTTGGAACTCATTAGAATTCTTTTCAGCCATTTCGAGAGACATGGCCTGATTGCACGCTTCTTCTAGGCTTATTTCTAAATTTTCAAGTAGCCTTTGTCGAATTTTTTGAGAACTTATTCCCGCAATGAAGGCGTCACGGACATATTCGTTTCGATATTCTTCAGCAGAAACCGATTTGAAAGAGCACTCAAACGCTAGTTGTTGTAACGTGCGTATATAGTCAGCCACTGTTTCTTCAGGCTTTTGTTTGGTTGAAGACAGTACATACCGAGCGTGAACTTCATTCTTCGATTTCAGATATATTTTATCTAAGAGGCGAAAAGCGTTCTCAAATTCTTTCGTCTCTCTGATAAACGAGTAAACGTTAGGAGACACATTATTGAAGAGAATTTTTAACTTTGTTCCATCCGGAATCTTGACTTCCCCAGTTTCTTCTTTAAGATAGTTTAAAAATGTTTCTTTCCAGTGCCGATATTTTAGCTCGGCAGTTGGAGTCCCCGGATCCACATCGAACTTTTCAGGCCTGAGCAGTCGCGCAATAGAAGCCATTGCCTTTTTCTCTGCGTTTTTATTTATGCAATAAATTGATACAAGATAAATAGAAAAACCATTAGAGATATATGGTTTTATTGCATAAAGAATTGCAGATGGTATGTCAGCTGTGACAAAAGGTCAAGGAGTAATTTATCTACTTTTTTAGTAACCATATACAATAAATAGCAAAGAGTATTTACACCACACACAGCCACTTCGACCGGGGGCCTAAAAAGGCCACTTTGGAGAATCATAAAAGGATACCATTACGAATTGTAATATGGCGAAGACAGTCTGTGTTTTTCTTTTTTTCGCTGCACTACGTAGGTATAATCATTACCAATCAATCCAATCCAAATCCAATCCCAATCTCTTTGATTATACCTACGTAGTGCAGCGAAAAAAAGAAAAACACGAACTGCCTTCGGTATAATTATTATGATAATGTTATCCTTTTATGATTCTGCCAAAGTGGCCTTTTTAGGCACGGAAGACCTTATTTATCTATTCCGTGTTTTTAGGCCCGCTGTATAATCATCATTTCAGCCGAAAGACGTCCACTGCTGGACATAGGCCTCCCCCAAGCACCTCCACTTCGACCGGTTCTGTGCTTTTCGCATCCAACGGGTTCCTGCGGCCTTTACAAGGTCGTCGGACCACATTGTGGGAGGCCTGTATGCCAACAGGCATTTTACTTTTTCAGTGACTCTCGTGACATCACTAGGGTGTTGAAGTTAAGAACACAAGTAAAACAAAAGCAATAAGTTAATCCATTTTATTTTGAAATAAAAATTATATTACACTATGTTTGGACATCACAATAGGAATACATTGATGGTATAAAACTTAAAATTAAACAATACAGTTCATAAACCACATGATTGTTGTTTAAAAGCTGTGTATATGTGGAATGTACACAATATCAACGTATATTTTATATAACACTATTTAAAATTTTAGATGTGAAAGAATTGGACAAAAAA
Organism: Oligia fasciuncula; assembly: GCA_963082905.1. NCBI lineage: Eukaryota > Metazoa > Arthropoda > Insecta > Lepidoptera > Noctuidae > Oligia > Oligia fasciuncula. Next base: position 9,933,159 of record OY720411.1, read on the forward strand.
AAACTTTGATGTTTCGACTATAAATGTACAGTCAGCGTCGAAAATAAGTGACTGTTTCGTTGTACGAAGTTTTAAGAGGTGTTCATAAAAGAAAATAACATATTTGTTTTTTTTTCATAATTTAAAATAGGTAGTGAAGTCGTAAACGAAGCAAAAGGAGTATGTAAGGATCATAGCAGGTGGCGTTCTATAGGCTGAGTTCATGTATACAGGGTTATTGGTAAAACACCAGCAATCTAACTTATTACTTGCTATTGCTCATAAGATAGGGGCGGAAAACAAAATAAAGTTAATCGGTGGGCTCTGTGGGCGGGCACCAGTTTTTTCAAGTGAAAACTTCTAGGCGCGTTGGGCATTTCTTAAGATGGGAAAAACCATTGAACTCGCGCCACTGTTGCCGTAAGCGACACCAGGCGTGTTTTGTTTAGGAGACGATTAAAAAAATACCCGCTTCGGATATGTTCGGCTGTCCTGAGCCAATATTAGAAAAAAGTCACTGTTTTTTGTCAATAAAATATGAGTGCAGCGTTCTTTAAGACATTAATAAAATTTAATGTCTTAAAGAACCCTGCACTCAGATTATTTATTGACAAAAAACAGTGACTTTTTTCTATTATTGGCTCTCCTGTAAAATTTTATAATTTCGTTTAGTAACGGTTTTACTTTAAAGGTGCGAATTATATACAAAAGTAAATAGTGTTACAAAAATCAAAATATTGCCTTTATTTTGAATTTTAATGGCACTTTCGGGCCAAAGAGTTTACTTATGTAATCCTATCTTATTAAAAGGATGGTTGCACTTTTTTTCTCCTCAAATATAATCATAATTATGCGAGTTTATTTTCGTATTATTATTAGCCACCAATGTTATTTATGTAAATAATTATAATGAATTACGGGACAATCCAGAAGCTTTTCTTATATTCAGTCATATTCACTTAAGACAAATAAAATTATAGGGACGACCATTATTGAAAGATAGAATAAATGACATGAATATATTATAAAATAAAAATATAAACAGACAGTGGCTTTTATAAAACGCAACAGTGATACAGAAGAATTTGGGTTTTATCATTCTTTCTTTATTAACTAGTTGTGTTTTACAGCTACGATAAGTTTTTTTTTTGTATTTTTTTAGATTCAAATAAAAAATCGTCAAGAAAGTTTCCTGATAAAAAATAAATCTTTAATGTGGAAAAAAATCGTGCAACCAATCATTCATTTTTACGTTTTTTTCCTAATAATTGATGTCTAGTGCAGCCTTTTATGAAAGGTAAGCGTTTCTAACAAACTATCAACAGCTTTTTTCAGTGATTTACGTACTACATAACAATTCTCTATGTACAAGTTAAAATCTCATTTATATCACATCATTCATTCAAAAATATACCTTAATATTACCTACTGAAGTATGGTCACATTTTATTTTATTTGCGTACAGTATCTCGAACTCTGTCAAATTGTAGGCACCTATTAGGATTAAGATTATGTATCAACGTATTTGCTTATATTAAATGATAGTTTTTAAGAAAAATAAGAGTAAAAAATGTTTTGATAGAATTTCGTGAGACTGTACGTTAATAAATATTAACATATTTGGTTACATGACACTATTATCCTACTAAGAAGCACGGCATCCAAGGTAGTACAGTCAACAACGTAATTATACATCACAAATAGGTATGAACAAACTTCACATTACCAACACTTTCACGCGGTTGACTGTACCCTCAAATAATTTGGCTAATATTATTTTTACAATTTTATTTTATTAAAAGTTTACTAACAAAAATAAATTGTAATTTATGTATCACACTTACAATTTTTATACACAATAAGTTTGTGTATTTGCGAGTAGAGGTAGAAATAAACGGGTCCAAATATTTTCTTTTTTTATTATTTTCTGAGATCTCACACAAACGTATATTAATTATTTCTACGTTAGTTCTCTATTTCCAGTTCATCAAATGCTTGTCTAATACTATCAAATTGGTGAAAACCTTACACTTGACATGACCAATCTGTTCTATACGACATAGTTCAATAAATTATTTTAGGCCTCTGACTTAAATACTACGTAATTGCTTTATTGTACTCAATTTCCTAAACTATATACTAGATTACGAACTAACACTTGATTTTTGAATAAACATAAGCATAATGCCTTTATAAATAAACAATCATCATTGCCATAAAAAAATAGTGGGTAGGTACTGTCAACAAAACAAAAATTTGAAAAAAAAAGCACAAAAAAAAACTCATTAATAAAAATTCGGTAAGCAGTTGAAACATTATCAAAGTAGCAAGAGATAAAACCAAAGAACAGGAAAATCAATGAAAAAAAATTAAGACTCCTTACGTGCAATGCCTTGAAATTTGCAATCGATTGCACAACCTTCGAAGCATCTCAATTGATGACCTTACTGGGCCTTAAAAGGTACCTGACATGCAAGTTTTATCGGTATCAATGACGTAAAATTTGGAAGTCTTTGAATTGTCTGATGAATGAGGATATAAAAATGACATGTTGTTCGTTTGTAAGCGCATCACTAGACAACGGCTGAACCTATTGGTCTATTTTTTGTTTTAAAATATACGTACTAATTCCAATTAGGTTTTCAGGAAAAGAAAAATCTGAAAAGTGTCCCGGAAAGTTTTCGAGTTCAGGAAAAACTGAACGTTCTTTTTTAAATCGGATTTTTGTATGAACTTTAAGACAGAACAACGTTTGTCGGGGTAGTTAGTTATATAAATGTATATTAACAAACCATGATCTACCAACTCTTTTAGAAATCATAATCAGCCTATGTTCCCACTGCTGGGAAGGCCTCCTCTCCGTCAGAGGGAGTGGGCTGTAATCCACCATATAGACCCAGTGCGAGTTGGTAGATCTCACATGTATTAAAATTCTTGGTTCTAGGAAATGCCAGTTTACTCACGATGGTTTTCCTTCACCGTATTGAGAGCAGTATAGTGATAAAATAATTTATACAAATTAAAGCACCTGGGCTCGAACCCACGACCTACAACTCGTATATACTCGTGTGTTACGTCTGAGCCAACACTGCTCAAAAATTCAATAATTTTGAATTAGATATTTTTCATTGATGGTGGTACTAATTCTTGTGTGGTTTTCAGAAGTGTCCCTAGCTTATACAAAAACCAAGTGTATAAATAGTGCTATATCACATAAGTACTAACAGATGACGTTACAGCATCACTATGTAGTGATTTACAAGTAATATTTACACACATATCTACAAATTTATCTATCACTATCGCCAATTATATTTGGATATGCCACCTAATTAACAAAGTATTAGATCGCACAGGAACAGTTCGCACATCATCACATCTTGTATCCTGGCTTTTAGTTAAAAGCCTCGCTGCCAATAATTTTGTCAATCTTTTAAAAATATCTTAGAAGTTATTCTAAAATAATTCCAGATGAAAATATTTGAATAGCAAAGCTTTGATGAAGTTCTAAAAATCGTCAGTGTTAAAAATAAAACATTTAATTATGAGAGTCAATATGGTAACACAATTTTATATTAATTTATCTGTTCAATTCATCAATTTCCACTTCGCCGTATAATTTATTGTCCATCTCATTAAAATTGATGTCAAAACATTAATAATTGCGTTAAATCACATTTTTACATTTCTTATATCACAGTTTGACTCTCAAGATGTCAACTCTTAATACAGAGAGAGCGATACCTCAACAAGAATCTCTCAAAATAGTAATACATAATGTTCAAAAAACGATAAATCTTTGAAAATTTAAAATACTGTCGCGTTAAAAAGTTATGATGTCGTCAACATACATAAATATATTGGCACACCAATTGACATGTACAATTTTAATTTTAATTAAATATCAATACTGATAGGACTCGAATTATCCATTTTATCTCACGTTGTCCTGAATTAAAAAAATAAATCATCATCTAAAATCATATTGATGAAATATTTCTAGTTGGTGAAACGCGATGAATGATTCCATATCCTTTGGTAATGTCGGTTTGGTTAGCTATGCTAAAACGTGCAGAGCTAAAAGGAACATCAAGACAAAACTTCAATTCAGTACTGATCCTCAAAGGAACAATCTCGTAAAACGACAAAGTCTTGCAACAATTTTGATCTAGAATCCAGAAGATTATTCAAAAATACAAGACTATGAAAAAATCATTTTACATTCAAAATTATTAGTTAAAATCCTTGAAACAGACTTCAACTGCTTAAGATCCATATTTCTTCATTCCTTATTCCTGCAAGTGTGTCTACCTGTTCACTGGACGTTATTTCCATACTCCATGCCGAACAGTGAGAGGATGAGGAAGGTAAGTCCGAGGAAGACGGATCCGAGCAAGTCACCGAGGGCGGTGAGGTAGGGGATGGCTGCGTTGTCGGGGTCTTTCTTCTTCTGCCACATCAGGTGGACGAGCATGTAGGCTAGGTATAACAGTACCATGACCTGGAAGCAAGAAAAATCATGTTACAATTGATTGTTGACGTGTAGAGTGTACTTACTTTTGATAATAAATAACAATAACAGCGACCGATTTCGGTAACGGTGGCCAATCTCAACGGAGATTAGTCAGGTATGCAGGAGATATTGTAGTGCACAAGTGTTTGCGAGGACACAAGTGCACTCTCTCTCTGTTCGTTTACTCGCATATTCCGATAGGACGACAATCCGACACGACCGGGGAGAGATCAGGCGCAGGACCAACGGCGCCACGTGCTTTCCGAGGCACAGGGGTATAAACCGCCAACTTCGAAACACCGGGCTCTTTCTAAGAAATTCCTAATGAAAAACCCAATACCTGGGAATCGAACCCAGGACCCCACGCTCAGCAGTCGCGTCGAGTCGGTTGGTCTCGTGGTTACTTTTGATATTATTGAAATGAAATGAAATGATTTATTTGTAAGTAGGTTTGTACAAACACTTTTACACGTCAATCATGTTTTTTTTTTAAACTAGATGAAGTCGGCGTTTCCTATCTGACTACTCTGAGAAGAAAGGCCGAAACAAACTCAGAGGTCACAGTCTCTTTTAAAGTCCAGACATAATCTTGGTCAGGTTATATGAAGACCATGTAGATCGATGTCTGAGGTGGTCTTTTGAGGAAAGAACCACACAGATTGAGAGGACCTGTCCAGTCAGTGCACGCATTTGTCAAAAATCATGCAGCTCAACTCAAGACTTAAGGAGCTCAACGATTCGACGAACAATACCAAAGAAAGGACATTTGGGTAGGCCACATAAATTACTCAAACTGCCAGACCATGGAAAAAAAACTAACAGAACAGAGAGAATAATAAAAAAATATATATATGTAAAATGACCCACATCGTCTTCACATTCACAAAGAAAAAATAATATAATACTTTACAAAGTAAGCAAATGTCAGTTTAAAAAAAAAAATTCATCAATGTCAATGTGTATAAAAAAAAGAAAAAAAATCATTCAAAATGCAGAAATTGGAAGCAGCTCAATCCCAAGCCTTTTGTCCTCAATATAATCTTTAACGGTATAAAAGGCTTTCCGGCACAACTTACGTTTAATGAAAGATTTGAATTTATTAAGGCTTAGATCTTGAACTAGGCTTAGTAGTTTATTGTAAAAGCGATACATTGGCATCTGAACGAGCCACCTATTTTCTTGAGCCTGGTTGTAGGTACAACATATTTGTGTTTGTTTCTAGTATTTATATTATGGATATCACTGTATTTTTTAAACAATTTTATATTTTTATGGGCATATAAAAGATTTTCATAAATGTACTGAGAAGGCACAGTCATTACATTAATCTCTTTAAATTTGTCTCTGAGAGAGTGTCTCGGACTTAATTTATAAATTGATCGAACAGCTCGCTTCTGCAAAACAAAGATAGTCTGAATATCGGCGGCATTTCCCCACAATAGAATACCGTACGACATTACACTATGAAAATAGCTAAAGTACACTAAACAAGCAGTCTCTATATCAGTTAAATTACGAATTTTTCTAACAGCGTATGCTGCAGAACTTAGCTTTTTTGACAATTTATCTATATGTGGACCCCACTGAAGCTTAGCATCCAAAGTTATGCCCAAGAATACTGTGTTGTCTTCAGGATTCAATTCCTCGCCCTTTATCAACACATTAGTTTTCACCTGCCTTACGTGGGGTAGGTATTACAGGGGCTCATCCTAATTATAAGTCACGTGATTTGAAGTATCCATAAATATGGTAAACATGGTGAATTATTCACTGAATATTATTATAGTAATAACTATTAACAGATTCGCTCTGTGTCCTAGTAGCACCAACTATATATGGCTCTCAAAACAGTGTAGGAAAACATCGTGAGGAAACCGGTTATGTCCTCGAACTAAAAATTCGCAGACATGTGACATCTACCAACCCGCACTACGCCCGCGTGGTAGATTACAGCCAACTCGCTCTCGAAGAGAGGAGGCCTGTGCCCAGCAGTGGAAACATTATAGGATGATTATGTGTATGTGGGAGTAACTCATGTTGTGTTTAAAATATGAGTCAACCAGCAAGATTCTTATCTGTAGCTAAGGTGTAACCTAAGTGACGCGACAGAAAAACCATAAGAGAAGTGTCTTAAAACAATAACTTACTTGCAACAAAGAGGTTATCAAGTAAGTGATACCGAAGGGTAGTTGTATGGTGACCTCTCCCTGGTACATGAAGTCAGCGACCACCATGAAGATGATCTGACCGAACAGCGCAAGGGTCAGCAGCATACGAGCCACTTTAGCTGCGGCAGCTGGAAAAAAATTGAATTTTATTTAGCAATAAGCACATACGGAAAGAATTGAAGGCTCATGTTATAGTTTACAATGAATCTTTTTTCTGTAGCATAGGGACGAACCCAGTGCCGTTAGCCTGGCCCAAATCTAGACTCCGGGCTGCTACTGAGAAATTCAAGTTAAAATTTCAAAAACACCTTTGTCCGAACTGGGAATCGAACCCAAGACCTCAAGCTCAGCAATAACGCTTGCGACCACTTGAACAACGAGGTAGTAGTACGGTATCAAATTATAATAAAACAAAGATATCTGTGACGTTTCGCTAAGTAATGAGGGTTTTCATGAAAATTCACGCCACCAGTTGGCGCCTCTTTGACAAGTTGTCTCATATAGACAATGAATAAATTAATATATGATGACGGTCATCATTCGTTTCATTTATTCAGTCACGACCAAAGACTACAATATGATGCTGGTCACGACTCACGACTAAAGAAAATATAAACACTTTGACACTTTTGAAAGGTGCCCGGACTCGACGTCTCAGTGCTGCCACCTAGTTAACGTCCTTATTGACAAAGACTTTATATACAGTGTGAGTCTTCATAATGTGCACATATTGAAATGAGGGAAACTAAGCTTAATTTTATCGACGGAAAAAAAATTAAAAAAAATCAAAAAAAAATTGTAATATTTAAAAAAAATACCATGTTTATAATTCAATCACAACATTTCCTATCAACTGTTAAAGAAAGGCCTTGCAATCATCATACTTTAGCAGGTAAAGATCATTTTAAATATTTTTTTATTTTTTCAAATATTTTTTCCGTCGATAAATTTAAGCTAAGTTTCCCTCATTTCGATATGTGCACATTATGAAGACTCACACTGTATTTTCGGTCACTCACTTCCATAGAACAGCGTCTTCCAAGGCCACTCGACGAGCCTGGTGTTCTCGGGTAGCTCTCCGGGAATAGCAGTCTGATGCAGGTGGGTGGCGAGTCGCGAAGACTGGACGCAGACCAGGTTGCCGCCGATACCATTGACGATGGGCTGGAAGACTTCGTAGCCGCGGTAGTGGACCACTGCCTTGTCAAGGACGATACCTCCGATACTGATGAAGAAATAAAAGGTGATGTTAAAGTATTTGAAGTAAAATTAAGTGTTTTAGCAAATATGACGTTTTTAGCATCGGTGATTAGCGATTTGGTCGCTTTTATTTATTTAATACTTCAAGCACACAAATGTACAGAGGCGGAGTTAATGCCTTATATATGCATTTTCTACCAGTCAATCTTTGGGTGATGCAGCGACTAGTGGTAGGTGCTTTTCAGAAGCTTGATACAGCGGCTGAGCTCTTAATTCTGCATCGTTTCGATAAATAAATATCAATTAAAAATCAAAGTAAGGAATTTAAGTACAACATACGATTTGTCTTGTCATTTTTGATAAGGTGTTATTGTTATTGAGAGACGGTGGAAAAGTAGGTTTTAATCTACCTACATAATTATTTTAAAAACAATCAATCTAACAGAACGTTTCGAAAAGATAATGTTCGTTCGATTCGTGATTATAATAATATGTTGTGATTATCTATGTTATGTTGATATTATTTTCATGCATATGTTAATTTCGTTTCTAGTAGCATAACGAGAATGCCTGAATCCAAAGGAGCCTTTCACTTTCACTAAAAGAAAGCTTCCAATTTTCAAGTGAGATAGGATACTTTTCATGCCAGGAAAATGCACGATGGGAATCTCTAAGCGCGTTAAATCGCGGGAGGCTGCTAGTTTTTTTATAAATGAAGGAGATGCTAAAGACGTAGAGTACATACCCACTGATGAAGAGTGCAGAGATGACAGGAGTCCAGCCACTGGTGAGAACTTTCTTGGTGTACTTGTTGCGCCAGACGATGAACACCCACAAGGGGAGCAGGCTGTAGTATACACACATCAGCGTTATGGGCTGCCATAGTGATATCTCTGCAGGAGTAACGAAAAATTGTTAGAAAGATATATGGCAAAAGTTGTCTGGCATAAAGTTCGCCCTACTACTAGTGTAAGAAAGTTGTGATTTAAATTTACGGACAATTTAGGTCCTAAGGATGCTATTGAGAAGATTAAATTTTAGTTTATCAATGTCAATACTGATTATTCTATTGTTGTTTGATCTGTGATTGTGACAGAAATGAATATCATGGCAACTAGAAAATAATTTCAAAATATTAAGACAACACATTCTTGACATTACTGTCAAGAATTTATCACTGCTCGTTATAAGGTCAAATTGATCACGGTGGCACTTGAAATCATGTCCTGTGAGCTCTGCCGGTATATTCTGTCTTCTTAGGTGAAGTGAGCTTGAAGTAAGCTGTCATTCCACCTGATGGGATTGACACTATTGACAGTTCACTTCACCTAAGTACTCACGCACGGTGAGATTTTTACAGAATAGATCAGCTGATACTGTTTGATAAAGAAACTTTTGGGCCCTATTGATAACGAACCACACAGATTGAGAGGACCTGTCCAGTCAGTGCACGCATTTGTCAGAAATCGTGCAGCTCAACTCAAGACTTAAGGAGCTCAATGACAACAAGAGTCTGAACCTCAGAAAAATTTCAACACATGGGCGTTGAAATTTTTCGTCGGTTATAAGGTATAGAATTATGTGCTGAATTCATGGTTCCATCTTACGCGTTGATGTCCCCTGCCACCTGTATACATTATACAATAGGAAGTGCAATGGTCAAGTAACTAGTATTAGTAATCAAAGACTTCTTTGAATATGCTATTGTTTCATTTCTACGAAATTTTGTTTGATTCTGATTGACGTCAATCAATACGAAAACCATTTAAATCAATTAGTTTAAGATAAAGAGGTTTCTTGATAAACTTTTTAATAATAGTGATTAGTCGTGCTTAGAAAATTCTCAATATTATTTAGATTACGTCATTTAGATATAGATGAATATCTCGTTAAGATTATTTTAAATACAAAATTAGTCATTGAATGAACTTTTTTATAATTTCTATTGTGTTGATATTATCATGGATGTTCACGTCACGGCATCACGATAACATAGGGAAGTAAAATGTATGGAAATATATGAACACGCTTTTAAACTTCCACGATCCATACTAAGGCTCAACACACACCAAAAGAGCGTCGAAGCGCGGCGAAGCGGAACGCAGTGTCAGTGTCATATGAATTTTAACTTTATTTTCATTACTATAATACTTATTATCGCATGAGAAACTCGAACGAGTCGCGCGGATGCCAGCGGCGCCGCTGGAATTCCAGCGAATAGCCGTGCGACTGCGCGAGAAGTCGCGGGAAGTCCCGAGAATGCTCGAGCAGTCGCGAGCGGCCGCTGGCAATATCCCGCGGTCCCGCCCCTCGCGCACGCTCCCCGCGCGCGTCTTTTGCGCGCGAGCATTCGCATTCATTCCTTGCAGTGCAACGAATACAGAAGTGATGGAAATTGATGAAGAAAAGCTTATTTATTTGGTGCAAATGTACGACTGCCTATACAATATCAAATCAAGGCATTACAGCGATAAACACATGAAAGAAGAAGAGAAGGCGCGCGGAGTCCCGCGACTTCTCTGGCAGTCGCTGGAATCCGCGCGCCTTCTCTACGGAGCGGGTCGCGGCGCTTCGCTGCCCTTCGCCGCTCTTTTGGTGTGAGTTGAGCCTAATATTATAAATTCGAAAGTAACTCTGTCTGTCTGTCTGCTACCTTTTCACGCTTAAACTACTGAACGGATTTCGATAAACGATTCGGCACAGCGATAGATTGCATCCCGGGGAAGGACATAGGATAGTTTTTATCGACATACCTACCTACCTCGCGGGCGAAGCCGCGGGCGGAAGCTAGTAATGTTATAACGTGCACGTATTTATTTCCATACATTTTATGGACGTGGCCGACTACAATAATATCGTCTCGAAATTATAAAAATGCACATTGGCGTGAAATCTACACGTATGCAATAATACTCATGCAATGATCCAAGTGAATTGTGTAATTTCTTTCATACAACCAAATGAAGAGTGAGTAAAAACACACGACATGCGAAATAAATCTTCTAAGTTAACCAAAAGAGTCTATTTTTTATTTGACTAAACTCACCTTTCTCACTCCTTCCTTTATCAGTACCTTTTAATTTTGAAAATTGATGACTTGTATTATTATTTTTATCAAGTTTCGTTTAAGAGGTCATGAAGCTTCTATCTAAAAGTTCTCAATAAACTACCTGACCTAACCTAACTATTTAGTCATATTTCCAAATAATTGCAACATCTTTATCACCAGAAGAGAATATTTGAAAGGCATTTTACCTACTACTAATACTACCTACTCACAAAAATGCGACCAGCTCATGTTATTTGGAGTTAGCGCAAAATGTCTGCCTTTCCTCCAATCAACTCTCACATTATTATTAACTCAAATTTCATTCTTAGCCTCTGTGACAGTATCCATTCATAATTTCTTTATCCTAGCTCTTTTTTTTCATCCATCAGCATTTATATTCAGGATTTTTCTTTACTTGCGGTTTATCCCTACGAAATCTGAAAACACGTATTTTTCAGCATATCCAATAAGTGTAAAGTATAATAATAAGTGCATAGTGTATAGTATAGTGGGCAGAGCACATTGCTCGCAGAACAGATGGCCGATGGGGCCGAAAGGTTCTGGAGTGGCGACCGCGTACCGGAAGACCTATGTTTGGGGGAGGCCTATGTCCAGCAGTGGACGTCTTTCGGCTGAAATGATGATGATGATGTTGGTATAGTATAAAGCATACTCACGTATTTGCTCGAACATATACTGCGCAGTAACCGCCAGCACGGTGTTGCTCACAATATCACCGATAGAGGCCGCCAGCGGCGTCGCCACGTTGTCAGGGTTCACCTTGAACTTATGGGAGCCGTAGATCACCATTACCATCACGAAGTCTGGAAGAAGAAATACGATCATTGGATAGGCTGTCATGACTGCTGATGAGATGACGGCTATAGAGATGCTTGGAACTTGGAAGAAGAAGACAAAAACATAGGCAAGGGAGGGAGGATGTTGAAATACACTCTAATTTCATAGATAGTTTGAATTCTGTGTCGCATGTGCGGTTAGGGAAACGGATTATTAAGCAGATTGAGTACCATCTTAAATTGTGCGTATATTCAAATCACAAAACATCAATCTGTAATATCAATCAATCAATCTGCCTAGCCTTTTCTCAACTTTATTGGGGTCAGCTTCCAGTCAAACCGGATGCAGCTGAATACCAGTGTTTTACGTGGAGCGACTGCCTATCTGACCTCCACAACCCAGTTACTAGGTAGCACGGTACCCCTTGGTAAGACTGTTTGTCAGACTTTCGGGCTTCTGACTACCCGTAATGACTAATCTTAATATTTCACTTGCCTGACTGAACTATGTTAGAATAGTCAGGGAAATATGTTTTGTTTGAGATCTGAAAGCTCGCGGATAGTTTTATCTACGGGGAGACATATTGTAAGGGAAGACCAATTGTGTATCATAGTTTCAATCACAATCTGAATCATTTTGAAGGATATTGTTCCATTGCTTCATATAATCGAAAAGTTTGTCTAATCAACAATGTAAATAACGCAATGAATGTTGTTGAACGGTCATAATGAAAGCCATTGCTACTGTGTGTGTTACGCAATTACCTCGAATAAGGTATGACGTATTTGGAGAAATCATCAAACACAAGTCATCGTTTGTTATAGTCCATTAAAACGAATTACATTTCACGAGATGTTATGGTGACTGATTCTTAATCTTATCTTAATTTCCTTACGTGTCCAGAAATAATTACATACAATTAACTGTTGGCCGTAAGTTACGTATGTTCTATGTTCTGTCACATTCGTCTTGTGTGATTTGTTAAGGGCTATAACATTTAAATGGCTTGCGGATACCATATCCGCATGCCAGTTCAATTGTCAATTGTTTTTCTAGAATATAATTAGTGCATTTCACAAATTGAGCTAGACTATAAATAAGTTTTAAACGTATCATTGTTGCACAAAATGACGCCAAACCAGAAGTACCTAGTCAAGATTAGTACAAAACCGGGAGGAATGGTGGCTAGGTCCCATAAGGGACGGAAAAAGGGTGCAAAAACATCAAGTTGTCTGAATTGACGCTCAATATTGCAATTGAAAACCGAAGCATAAAAACAAGTGCTGAATACAGAAGTATTTAACTAAGTAACGTACCCAAGACAAAGCACGTGGTGGTAGCAGTGAAGACCGCCGAAGCCACCATCAGTAACACGAAGGACCCGTTGATGGCTCGGTCCGTTATAGTGTTGATCACTATCGCGAACATTGACACCACTGTCGCTGCTACTATCGCTTGCACCTGAAGAAACCAAATACACATTAGAGTTAAATTAAAAAAAGTTCAAAGAGTTGTCTTTCGTTTACTGCAAAATGTGCCAGCTCATGTGATCGCGCCTGATGGAAAGCGATGGACGATATCATAATTATATCTCTATATGTCTATAATGTTCCCACTGCTGGGATTTAGGCTTCCTCCCTGTGAGATGGAGTGGGCTTTAATTCATCACGCGGGCCCAGTGCATCCTTAGTCAGAAAGACTGCTATCTACTCTACATAAACCCTGACTAAACCATTCGCCCAATGACAGCGTAAAATTTAAGATGTCGGGACTCTTGGCCATTGACTGCTAATATACCCAATGGCCTGTAAGCCATTTCCTGAAGAAACACCAAGTGAGTCCTATTGAAAGCAATACGACAATGTGGTAGATCAAGGCGAAGATAGCAGGACGAGCTTGAGTCCTACCAAAAGGACTGGTGCGCTATAGCAGAGAACAGAAGTATGTGAAACAGGAAGGGAATTTAAGGATCCATTTCGACACAAAAGTCCATCATCTGCCTAGCTTTTTCCCAACTATGTCGGGGTCGGCTTTCAGTCTAACTAGTTGCAGTTGAATACCAGTATTTTATATGGAGCGACTACCTAACTGACCTCCAAAACCCAGTGACTGGGTAATACGATACTCATTGGTAAGACTGGTTGTCAGACTTTCGGGCTTTTTGACGACCCGTAACGACTGTCAAATATCACGAATGACAGCCGGGAACAACGGCTTAACGCGCTTTCCGAGGCACGGAGGGGTCGTAGTATGCAAAGATGGCCACCAATCTACCGACCAAGCGCGGTAAGAGTACCTTAACCTGATCGGTCGAACCATGCGGCTGATATTACTTAGCTACAAGGCCTACAAGCCCACCTCACGCAAAAGTCCATGCAACAAAAAGACCCTAAGCTAAAGGGGACACCAAAGGAAAGGCCGTTCTAAGGATTTAAATAACACAAATTTTTATCCTTTTATTTTATTGGAAGGTGTTTCACAATTTTTTTTTAGCCTCGTGTTTTTTTTATAGCTGTATTATTAAATTTAATCTGTATCATTTTATTGTAATATACCAGTCTGAATTACAACAATATGTCATGCGAAGTGTTCACTCATGTTGACAGACTGGACATGTAAACACCCACAAATTGAGCCGCCTCTATTACCGCGTGTAATGAGCGTGCGATAGCCGCAAACAATCATAGCGATTTACACGTCGTTTCATATAATGATAATGTGTTTATTTTTACAGCACTTCTTTTCGAATAAGGAAGTGTGTAAAATTCTGAAAATCTTTATGAAATATTGTACGCCCGGGTGAGTTTTTGCCGAGCACTGGATTGTCCACCGTGCGTTGTGTCCCACGCGCGCCTCAAAGAGATGTCAGCACTAACTGACGGGGTCCGCTAGGCCGATGCCTGCCAGGGTCGCAGGTTGTTCGAAAGAGATACCGTGGCCCCTGGCACAGGCAACTGAAGGAACACGGGTGGGTTTTAGTCAGTAAAAGTCTGACACGCCCTCCCGCTGCGTCCAGAGCGGGAGAAGTGTTTGATAAATTCCCACTCAAAAAAAAAGCTCAGTATTGAGACTTGAAAATCCAGTGCGTGATTGCAAAATTGCCTGTGCGCACGAAGGCTAAAGGAAATTTATCTCTCCGCATTCCTTAAAGAGAAAATCCGGAGGAAAGGTCGAAGACGACATTGGACACATTAGAAAAGGAAGAGACATTGGTTAAACTATTGTGGAGTAAATAATTAGCATGATATACTTACCTGGCGGCAAGCAAAGCTTAACCTGAATAATAGCCACAAGGGTCGACTGATCAGGTTAAGCTACGCTTGCCGCGGTCGGTTCGTGAATGGGTGACCATCTGTACATACCGAGACCCCTCCGTGCCTCGGAAAGACATTCGTGGATCTTTGACAGTCGTTACGGATTGTTAAAAGCCCGAAAGTCAGATAACTAGTCTTACCTAAGGGTATATAGTCTGGTCCGGGGCGAGAGGGAGTGGGAGGCAGTCACCTCCTTCTGCGAAGCATTCATGCTAGCAAAGGAGGTGGCGGGACGGCTCAGGGAGAGAGCCTCCCGTCCCAGCCGCCGCGGGAGACGCTCCGGGCGTCGGGAGCCGCGTGACGACTCCCGGCCACCGTAGGCGCGGGCCTGCGGGCGGAGAGTAATGGGTAGCTCACCGTCCGATCAGGACCACGCCCGTGCCTGACGGCGCGTACGTGTTCCACGCGCGCCTCAAAGAGATGTCAGCATCGAGGAGGGGCCCCATAGGGCCGAAGCCTGCCGGGTCAGTGGGATTGTCCGAAATGGTTACCACTGGCCCGGAACATAAAGGGCTAAGGAAGGAACACGGGTGGGTTTTAGTCAGTAAGAGTCTGACCCTTCCTGGGTCATTTGATGATTTACCAACCACAAAAAAATAAAAAATAAAGGGTATAATTATAGTGTTACCCAGTTCCTGGGTTGTGGAGGTCAGCAGTCACTTCACGTAAAATACTGGTCTGCATCTGGAAGCCGACCCCAATATTGTTGGGAAAAGGCTAGGAAGATCATGCACAAACAAACATATTTTTTTTATACCTGAACTAATGATATGTTTCCGACGACCATGGATATGACTTCCCTCGTAGATGTCATGTTTCCGAGGTTTGCCTGCGTTGACAGTCTGGATGCCAGGCACATGTCCAGGTTACCTGATGACAAAGCAGAGTGTTATTCATAAAACGTTGTAACCCTGATCTTACACAGATATTATTAACAAACCAGGAGATGTAATCAACTTCTAGAGGGAGGTAGACTGGTTGGAAAAACCACAGTTGGCCGCCATTGTCCACGCACAACGGTCCTGAAGGACTAAGTGCGTCCACGAACAACGGTCCTGAAGGATAAGTGCTGAAACCAAACCCTCTAACATAGAACATGTTGAAATAATCTAATTCCGAGGGTTTTAAAGGAAATTCTTAATCCATTGCTTCAAAGGTTTGAAAAATTCGAATGCTCAACAACGTTAATAACCCAATGAACGTGGCTGAACTGTCAAAATGAAAGGCATTGCGATGGATTGACAATGTGTGTGTTACGAAATTATCCCGCAGTCTTTCAGTTTGGTTTAGGAGTAAACTACCAACCAATAGATCTAGGTACTTAAAATTCGTAGCAAGAGGCTCACCCCTAATATATGGGATTTAACGCAAAGTTAACATATCTGGCGAAATCTGGTATATATGCAAAGGGTGACATACATCGACGTGCAAATTTTAACCATAAATTTAGCACATGATTCCAGACCGAAATTTTTCGTCGTTTATAAAAAAAATATACAGCTGTTTAATAGAAAAGGAAAATACCTACGCGGTCAAAATGTATGGAAGAGCCATTGATGTATTAAAAGGAGGGGAAGAGCCATTTTTTTAAAATTAAACTACGAAATATTTCAACCCAGGGTGGGTTGAAATATTTCGTAGATTAATTTTTAAAAAATGGGTTCAGAATCATTTACTAAAGCCATGGTAAAATGGTTAGAGATTGCACGCCGACGTCTCGGCCATCTTGTTGGTTCACCACTGTCTACCCTTCGGGGTATATACATATGTAGGTAATCGTAATGTTATTGTATATGTATATGTATATGTCGGATATTTCATGAGTAGGTATGCACTTAAAATCAGACACTCGTCTTTGTTTAGCGTTGTGCGGAGTCTAGGATTGAGTATGGTGTCCGATACGGAGTTACGTACCTTACGGACCATGGAGTCCATGGAGCGACAGTGATCGTTTAGATTAGACGTGGTCGCGACACATACTAGCCTAGGAACTGCTCAGTGTTTCCTTTTAAGTTCAGAGTATTTCAGTACAGTAGTGTTAGTAATTGACTCTGTAACAATAAACTGTTATTTCTCTCGTTTACCCGTATCTCAATTCTGCGCCCACGACTATTATATCTGACACTACCACACCAGACCGACAGACACCACCAGACATAATTATCTGATCACAATCCTATGTACCTGGATTCGACATTTAAATGTGTATAAACAACTTTTTGCAGTTGACCGTAGAAATCTTATCCAATGTTTATATTAAAGGGTCTTATTCAAATTTAACAAGTCTAGCAGTGTTTAGAGGACAGTAATACAATCCTACAGCGACTATTATATTTTATAAATAGTATCGTGTACGCCTTTGAATGACAGCCGGCACATCGTCAACACACGTTTAATGTAAACACCTCTTTTGCTATGTCGGTGAAATTAGTACATACGTATTTATTATAAACAATATTCTTGACCTCATCTGTGTCTGAATGTTAATGTTTGTGTAACGTCTGTCTGATGGTTATGGCGATCACGTATGTATAATAATAATATTTTTATATTGTAACTATACTCCATTTGAAATAAGATTAGACATTTAAATAAATCTTTTTTACAGTCCGTTCATATAAATTAATGACTACATCTCCTGTACCTTACTACAAATATAATCCTGAAATAGTTCTTGAAAACACAACACACAAGCTATACTTTGATCGAGCCATCCTCACAGACAGAACAAGTAATTACAATAGGCAAACAATAACTAGACACAATTAATAAAACTGCGCAAATTATTGACATAGCAGTACCAAACACACACAACCTACAAAACACTATTGCAGAAAAGCTGTCAAAATATACAGACTTAAAAATAGAAATAAGCCGAATGTGGCGATTAAGCAGCGTTGCCATAATCCCAGTAGTAGTCTCAACCACGAGTGCCATTCCCAAACACTGGTTCTAAGACTTATGTCCTTCCACCTACCAAACTCTACAGAAAGCTGCTATTCTGGGCCTCAAGTCTGCTATTACAATAGTATCAGAATGGTCTATCATTAATGTCATAATTGTTGATTTTGACAAGTTTGGTAATCTACTAATGAAAAAAAAGTGTAGGTGTGTTTTCAGTATGTTAATTCTATTTTAAAATATCCAGTGTTTCTTCCTTAGTGATATAATCAAGGCTTAAAAGCCATTGGGTGACCAGTATTTTACAATGTTGTTTAGTTAAAGGATATATTTATAAGCTATGATTTATTTTGTTGTAAAAATAGCCACCTAAGCCCTGCCCAACCCCTAACCTAACAATAATGATGACAGAACGGTTAATTTTATTGGCATCTGGTCTGGACTTCCCCTCGGAAGAACCACTTATCAAACAAAAGAAATTGCTTTGTATAACAAAAACAATAACATTTGTTATGTTATGACTAAGAATTGACTTTGTAATGCTGTGATATATATTCATGTTGCATGAGTGAAACTGATTTAGAACTTTTCAGTAGGAAAACAAAAAAGTAGACTTTTATTTTATTTATTTATTCTTAAACAAATTTACATTTGTGTCGAACAATGATTTTAACAATAAATGTAACACAAAATTAAATAATCATCATAGTAAGAAAAGAAACATAAAAAAATATATTAAAATATTACATTCCACATTGGTCACAACATTATTAGTCATAATATAATAATAATTTAATTCAATATTACTTAACTCAAAATTAATAAAAAAAAAAATTCAAAGAAATGTATGTCAATAAGAGTCATGATAGAATGTTGAATAATTATATCGTATGAAGTCATTAGAATATATACACTAATATAGTACACTCACTATATTAGTGCCACATATTAGTTCGAACTACTTATTATCTTTAAGAAACTCTTCTATGCTGTAATAACATTTCTTCAATAACAATGACTTTAATTTTCTCTTGAATTCGTTTGGATTCACAGAGTTTTTAAATTCTACAGGCAATTTATTATACAGATTTACTGATTGCACTCTTGAGGCATGTTTAACAACATTAAGCTAAGGCTGTATGAAATTGGGTAGATCCTTTCTCCGCGATTTTATTCTGATAAGTCTCTGTTCTTCTGTCTCAAACTTATGGATGTTTTTAATAAAATGACTAAGCAGGACCAGAATTCGTTTTATATGACAATTTAGGCCTGCACCCTAATTCCGTAACTCACTATCAATCAGATCTGAATCATTTTAAAGGATATTGCTAATCCATTGCTTCGTAAGCATCATATTATGTTCGAAAAAAAAATTGTTTGCTTAAAAACGCAATGAACATTGTTGAACTGTCAAAATGAAATCCTTTTCTATTCTTATTGTTGTGTTACTCAATGTGTTACCCAATTATCCCGCTGGTATTAAACGAACTAAACAAAACTATTTTATTGCGGTGAAATTTCCGGACAACACACGCGCAACCCTATGTCTTTATTATTTGAGCACACCGCATGGGACTCGTAGGCTGCAGCTGAAAACCAGCGTCAAGTGGTTGCGTCATTATGTTGAGCTGAGGCCTTTTTCATCAGAAATGAAGAGAAACGCCGGAGAACCAAGGTAACATAGCCCGAAGAATTGCCAAACTTAAGCGGCAGTGGGCAGGGCGATGGGGCCGAAAGGTTCTGGAGTGGCGACTGCGTACCGGAAGACGTAGTGTTGGAAGGCCTCCCTAGAAGATAGACCGACGAGCTTGTGAAGGCCGCAGGAACTCGTTGGATGCAAGAAGCACAAAACCGGTCGAAGTAGAGGTGCTTGGGGGAGGCCTATGTCCAGCAGTGGACGTCTTTCGGCTGAAATGATGATGATAATGATGAGGCCTTTTTGGTATTGTAAGCACTGTTTTATTTCTCATATCATTGTAAGTTGTTTTTGTTGTAATGCCAATAAACGCATTTTTTCTATTTCTTCTTCCCAGCCAAAACACTATGAAGAGGTGAAGAACGTATGTTTTAATGATTTTTTAAAGTTGCGACGACGTTAAAATAGTGTTGATTTTTAGCCTTATTTCATCTAAATCGGTTCAGCGGTTTAAGCGTGAAGAGGTAACAGACGCGAAGGAGGTGGCGGGAGCGAAGGAGGTGGCGGGACGGATGACGGAGAGAGCCTCTCGTCCCAGCCGCCGCGGGAGACGCTCCGGGCGTCGGGAGCCACGGGACGACTCCCGGCCACCGTAGGCGCGGGCCTGCGGGCGGAGAGTAATGGGTAGCTCACCGTGCGATCAGGACCAGGCCCGTGCCGGACGGCGCGTACGTGTTCCACGCGCGCCTCAAAGAGATGTCAGCATCGAGGAGGGGCCCCATAGGGCCGAAGCCTGCCGGGTCAGCGGGATTGTCCGAAAGGGTTACCGCTGGCCCGGAACATATAGGGCTAAGGAAGGAACATGGGTGGGTTTTAGTCAGTAAGAGTCTGACACTCCCTTCCGCTCCACCCAGAGCGGGAGGGGGTCATTTGATGATTTCCCATCCGGAAAAAAAAAGAGGTAACAGACAGACAGACACACTTTCGCATTTATATAAATACTAGTATGGATCATAGAAATGTAAAAAATATATCTATGGTATGGATATAGCAATTTCCATGAATTTTATTACCAATTGTCATTGCTGGTAAATGCTTCACGTCATTATACGATACACGTTCCTACAATATACAATAGAAATATACCATCTGTGAACAGTTTGTCATGTTATTGGACTATTTACAGTTATTTTTTTCTTATAGTGCTTCTGATTACTTGCACGCGAACTTGAAGGGTTTTCTTTGTGTCGTAGGTGTGTTTCTGTCATAACATAAATTATAACAGCACGCCTTCTTTCCCCGATGGGTTTGGCACAGATGTAGTACACCTACATTTTTTTTTTAACCGACTTCAAAAAAAAAAGGAGGTTATCAACTTGGATGTTTATTTATTTATAAGCTATGTAATAACAGCTGCACGGGTCGATTGATCAGGTTAAGCTACCTACGCTTGCTGCGGTTGGTCCGTGGATGGGTGACCATCTTTACATTATCAAGACTTCTCCGTGCCTCGGAAAGCACGTTAAGCTGTTGGTCCCGGCTGTCATTTGTGGATCTTTGACAGTCGTTACGGGTCGTCAGAAGCCCAAAAGCCTGACATAGACATAGACGGGTGTCTTGTCTATAGTAATAGGGTTGTGGAGGTCAGATAGGCGCTCTATGTAAAATACTGGTATTCAGCTGCATCCGGTTAGACTGGAAGCCGACCCCAACGTAGTTGGGAAAAGGCTGGGCAGATGTTTTTTTTTAATGTATATTGGGCATAACTCCGTCATATATAGTCTTATAGACGGATTTGCAAAAATCTTTTTGAATGTATAAGGTATTCCTCAGGGGTGGTCTCATATTTCCACTCAATCTGTGTGGTTCTTTCCTCAACAGACCATTTCAGACACCAATCTACATGGTCTTCACCTATACATGTGAAGACCATGTAGATTGGTGTCTCAATCATCATTTTTGCTCAAGGCAATCTAAAGTAATTAAGTAATTTTCAGTAGCAGAGCATACGTCCTAGACAATGATAATATTATGTAACTAATTTCGTCACTTATCACAAAATCAAGGCTTGTTGAGGGTTTCTTGTAAGTGCAATAGAAAATTAATGCTGCATAATGCCATCAATTGATAGTCAATTGTTGATTTTATTTCAATTAAAATAGGTTGGTAGGACATTCTCTTACCAAGATTATGTCAGGACTTTAAAACAGACTCTGACCTCCATAGAACTATAAATCCATAGTACTTTATCTCAGTGGTGACCTCTGAGTTTGTTTCGGCATTTCTTCTCAGAGTAGTCAGATAGGAAACGCCGACCTCATCTAGTTTTTAAAATATGATTGACGTGCAAAAGTGTTTGTACAAACCTACTTCATCTGCCTAGCCTTTTATCAACTATTTCTTCTTTTATATATATAGATAGATGTTGGGGTCGGCTTCCAGTGTAACCGGATGTAGCTGAATACCAGTATTTTACGTGGAGCGACTGCCTATCTGACCTCCACAACCCAGTTACTAGGTAATACGATACCCCTTGGTAAGACTGGTTGTCAGACTTTCGGGCTTCTGACTACCCGTAACGAATTTCAAAGATCCACGAATGAGAGCCGGGACCAACGGCTTAACGTGCTTTTCGAGGTACGGAGGGTTCTCGGTATGTAAAGATGGTCAACAGAAATAAAATCATCCTAACTAAGCAGTCACCAAACAAAATATATGAAAAAAGTATCGCGTTTTGGTAATAACCAAAAAACCTTTACTATAATTTCATAAACAGAAAATAAACTATCATCAAAAAAACCGTAATTTCAGCCAAGTAACTAATGTATTATCCACTTATATTTTGGCCAAGTATACGTAGCCATTAAACTGTAGGACATACAAGCATTGTTATGCTTACATCAATTGCTTTTGTCCAAGACGAGCAAGCAATTACGATTGTAATTACCCTACAATCATCTACAGTACATTCAAGTAAATGACAGATATTTATCTCTAAACTATGTTATTCTGTGTCACGGAAACGACAAAAGAAACTATATTATGGTGCGGATATACTAGCTGGGTTTTGAAAAAAAAAAAAAGTAACGATTGCTTGTGGCTTGGCTGACTCCTGAGCCCAGGGACAAATCCCCTATTCTTGAGAATTCGCATCCTAATTTTAGTCTCAATCTGTCAAAAAAAAAAAACAATCTAATATTTTTGACAAGTTCTTAACATTGATTGTCGAAGAGATGATGAATGCGACTTGAATTTGAGCGTTTTTTAAGTACAAGAATTGGCCTTCCGATTTCTTCAAGTTCTGAATCGAATTAAATCCGATTAATTGAGTTAAATTCGAATAAATTTGATTTAATATTATATTAAAGAGGAAGTTTGATAGTGGCGCCGATAAACAAGAAGTTGTGGAAAAATCTGTAATGTCCACCGATTTTGACCTCAGATTATCGGAAGCAGGAGTCCGGCGTTAAGCAGCCTGCTGTGTTTCGTTGATGCGTGAGAGTTCCAGTGCTTTAGGCAGCTTCTGGGCACGCTCGTTCCATCATAGACCTCATCCATCGCTTTCCAGGCGTGATCGAGGTCAAGAGCGGGCCCATTCATAAATAAAAAAAGCAGGCCTGAATTGGTACTTACTAAATTATCAAAAGGTAAAATCTATAAACCTTTCATTTCATTTACAAGGAAAAGCCCGTTGACAAAAATACGGTTTGATTGATTTTATCAAGCATTAGAAATCATGTTAGTAGATACTTGAAAATGCCTCTCGGAAACCTTTGCAAATCTTTGCGATAGTACAACTACTCCAGTTGTACTATCGCAAAGATTTGCGATTATTCAAAAAAAATAGAGTGATATATCACACGAAAGGATAAGATCAAATCTTGATTAACAGTCATTCATACCCGTGATTTATTTGTTTTTTTATCATTCATAGATCTACATATTATATTTTTATTGATTTGCCATTGTGTGTCGTCAATGATGATAGTAATTCATATCTTTATAGTGTAAGTTTACAAGGTGCATCCGAAATTTGTGGTCATTTTTAAGGGTGTGGTACAGATCGTCGCACTGAACAAATTTCTCCATGAAACTCAACCAACATCGTAACCGTGATAAGGATAACCAGCTGGTCTGCATACCCTTAAATGAATATGAATTTAAGGGTAAGCAAACCAGAAAAAACAATCAGAAAAGTGTGGTCATAATATGACCATACTTTTCTAATACTTGCTGTACATATATCAAGCGCCGATTAATTTGACAGGACTAAACTAAAATTTATGTTCTGTCCTTTTCTTAATTAAATAGAAAGAAAAAGATGCACTGAACTTAAATTTAGTTTAGTTTGTGAACAAGTCTATACTAGTGATCGAACCGGAACCACGTGCTCAGCTGAGCAGTGTTGTACTACGAGTAGAAGTTAGCTAACCTATTGAAAAAAGACAGGTACAAAATGGGACTTACCTTTAAGACCAGAGAGTGATGGCACAAGCACGAAGATGGCAGATACTTCCATAAAGACGGGCCAGTCCTGTAACAATATACATGAAATTATTTATTATATTCATACAGGCATACATAAACTGACACCTTATTTCCATGAGGATAAGCAAAAACTAAATAACGATATTCATAAGTAAGAAATCCTCGTTGCAAAACGGTTTCAGGTTTAATCGTTAATATAGAAACACTCTATTTGATTTGTATCAATTCAATCAATTCAGCCTTTCGCAGTAAACTGTTGAATGGTCTGTCCCTAGCGGCACCATACAACCAGCATGTCCCAGCCACGTTTTTAAGGTCATCTGCCCATCCAGCTGGGTTTATCTCACGTTTTTCTTGTATATGTAACGCGTCCAGAACTCATCATCTGCCTAGCCTTTTCCCGACTACGTTGGGGTCGGCTTCTAGTCTAACCGGATTCAGCTGAGTACCAGTATTTTACATGGAGCGAGTGCCTATCTGACATCCACAACCCAGTTTCTGGGTAATAAGAAATCCCTTGGTAAGACTGGTTGTCAGACTTTCGGGCTTCTGACGACCCGTAACGACTGACAAAGATCCACGAATAACAGCGGGGACCAACGGCTTAACGTGCTTTCCGAGGCACGAAGGGGTCGTAGTCATCTTTACATAAAGATGGCCACCAATCTACCGACCAAGCGCGGTAAGAGTATATACCTTAACCTGATCGATCGAACCATGTGGCTGATATTACTTAGCCACGAGCCCCTTGCGGCCGCCGTAACTGCGTAACATACTAACAGTAGCAATTGCTACTGTTAGTATGCTAGTAGGCTTTAATTTTGACAGTTCTACAACATTCATTGCGTGATTTACGTTTTTGAGCAGACAAATTCTTCGAACATATCAAGCAATGGATTAGCAATATCTTTTAAAATGATTCAGATTATAATCGATAGTGTGTTACGCTATTAGGGTGCACAGGTGGCAATCGCTTTTTAATCGCGTTTCGTATTTCTATAACTTCTTAAATTTTATATTAGACTTTCTTAAATTCATTATCTTCGTCCACTATATTTGTGACATTTCCATCATCTTTATCGCTGAGGGAACGTCACTTGGACGGCGTCCTGGATTAGGCTGCTCCAACGGTTATCGGTCCTCCTTGATATCAAATCACTTCAGCATTGAAGACATATACATTTAAATAACAGTAACCTTCCTTTCATCCCAGTAGTTGGGTAAAAGGTAAATTCACACCGCCACCAATGTCTCCTTTATCAAGTTCTTAAACAATTTGACCTTACTATCTGCTTGCAAAACAGTGACCCTGGTACTAACCACCAGAAACGGAAAATGTTTAGTGTTTGGTAATCAAGACAAAAAAATATGACAAAAACTGCCTAACCATCGGCTACACTGTATGTTGCGTAAAAATGGATGTTAAATTTTTTTGGAGATTACTAGTTTCGGAAAATTGCATGCTTTGACATAACTTGCAGAGTACCTACGCAAGCTGAAGTGGCAGTGGGCTGTTGAAGTACCAATGGCCAGTGGAGCAGGCGAGACCTGGAGAAGAGCCCGAGTATTGTGAGACCCCCAGTTAAGTACAGATGCCAGCACATCAAGCAACCCGAAACTGTCAAATTTTCACAACCAAGTTGGAACCTTATGCTGTAGCGATAAAGTTGAATATCTATTAAAGAAATTTGACAGATTGTAGTAGCTTGATGTGCTGGCGTCTGTACATGGAACGAAGACCTTAAAAAGGCGGCTGGGACAAACTGGATTCAGAAGACAGAGGTTCTGAATCCAGTATGTCCCAGCCGACCTGTCTGTGAGTCTCTGACAGAGGGTATTATGGCTCAGCCTAGGAGAGGTCTATCTCCAGCAGTGGACTGCGATACTCAGTTGAATGATTGCATGCTTTAATAAAAATAACTCGAACCAAAACTAGTAAATGTTTGTATATGAAGGAATGTAAAATGCATCTTACAGTTTCAGCCAATGGCAGGGGACAGCATTATAATTGCGTATCACATTATCAATCACAATTCGAATCAATTTGAAGGATATTGCTAATCCATTGCTTCATATGTTTGAAAATGTTCTCATTAACAACGTAAATAACGTAATGAATGTTGTTGAACTGTCAAAATGAAAGCCACTGCTATCGGTTACGCAGGATTGAACCCACTTTAGGGTGTAACTTTTTATTCTACAAATCGCCATGCTGTGAATGTTTATAATTTTTCAAGTAGAATGATGGTTTGAATATATTATTATCGATATTAATCTATCAAATAAATAAAGATTGCAAAACACCTGACAGAAAACTTGTTGTCTTTGGTAACAACATCAGATAACATTTATTTTTGATAAAAGTTGCCTTTATTAGGGTTACGTACCTCAAAAGGAAAAACGGAACCCTTATAAGATCACTTCGTTGTCAGTCAGTCAAGACCCTTTTTCTCAGAAACGCTATAGTAATCAAGTTGAAATTAATATCAAATACTCAGGGCTGCAATCCCTACAAGCAACGAAAAAAATCAAATTTTTAAGTCAACGCAATCAAAAGGTACGGGCGTGTATGTTCCGGAATCAAAACCTATAGGGTACTTCCCGTTGCCAACAAGAAGATGCTTATGGCACTGGAACTCAAATGCATCGATGAAACACAGCAGGGTGCTTGACGCCGGACTCCAGTGGTCGCAAACCAGGCGGGCGTTAGCCCTACCACCGCAAGGGAAGAATTGGCCAGTCAAGTAAGGTGTTGGGTGTGACTGTCCAGGATGCACCGAGCGCTCGCTCGAATTGAGTAACTGGCGGAACAAACTGCGCTACACGAGGAGGCTTCTTCATGCATCCCCAAAACTGAACCCCCTGCGTTGAAAGTTTTCGTATAATAACATAATTCGTATTATAAATGCGAAAGTAACTTTATTTGTATGTTTGTCTGTCATTTAACGCCTTAATGGCTGAGCAGATTTCAATGTTTGGCACACAACTACACCATGGGTTATGGTACAGGACATAGGGTACTTTTTATCTCGGAAGTATGTTTCCGTGGGATAATTACCAACCTCTACGTGGGCAAAGCCGCGGACAAACATCTCTTTAAAAAATTAAGTTTTACTCACCCTGACGGTCCCCAGTACGATACCAGCTCCAATGGTACCACAGCCCGCTATGAAGAACGGCACCGCCACCTGCATCAACGTGGTCCACCATCGTTCCTCTTTCTTCTGGAAGCAGGGTGCGATAGTTAGGTACACAGATTCATGATACTACTACCGCGTTATGTATCAGGACCCCAAGAGTTTGAGGAGGTAAATTATATCAAGATTTGGAAGAAGTAGTTGAAAACAGTGTGGACGTTGCAAAAGATGAAATGAATTTGCAGCAGAGATGATGTTCAATATTTTTAATGAGAATAATTATGGTTGATACCTGTAGTGACTGGCACTACTATAGGTTTACAATGCGCAACCCGATCCCCACTATTAAATATAGCGCTAAAGTTTCATGCCAGTCACAGTACCAGGACCCCAAGAGTTTGAGGAGGTAGATGACATCAAGAAATATGTAAGAAATAACAATTTAAACAAAGCGTAGACAGATGTAATAGAAGAAAAAGAACTTGCAGTAAAAATGATGTTGACGAATAGAATAATATGACCCATATGCAGTATAATATATTATGTATGTCCCAAATTCTGGTAGCCAAATAAACAATATTCGAAAGTGATTAGTCAGACCAGACATTTTGGGACGTGGAAATAAGCATTTCATGCCTGTTTATTGAAGCAACATGATATGCGATATCTGATAAGGTGATAATGATCTGATGATAATAATGAATCACTTCATTATTATCATCAGATCATTATCAAAACGAAATCAGAATTTTGGTACTCTCTATTTTGGATGTTATTATTTCGGTGCGATCAACGCGATCCACGCTAGTATATGTGCTAAGAACATTATTAATTGATACATCGTTTGGAGCTGGCGCAGTTTGAACTTCACTCTAAACTACGGGTGCCTATAGTGAGGATTTCTGACAAGATATAGGCCGCATCTTGTGCGCTAACATCACACAGCAATCACTAATCCGCCTCTGCTAAGGTTATTCCAATATTATATTACTAATGAGACAAAGGCTCACAGAAGATCACCACTGTTAGGCAGAAGTCTGATTTTATCAGCTAGGTATGTCACTAAGAACTATAGTAGTTAAATGTAGTACACTACTCTACTAGGTCCTGCTGAAGTAGCGAGCCCCTTCCCTGCTAAGGTCAAGGAAAGGGCCCTAACCCGGCGCGGCGCCTTGTATAGGTAACGCTGTACTAGTAAAATTGCTAAAATTTACAACATCGAAAATAAAAACTACATCTTCAAAATAAAATTTATACTAAAATGACAGTTATCAAATGTGACAACTAAGAACAGTGAAGAATTTTAGTGACAATAAGAGAGAGCAAAGAGTTTTGCTACAGGTCTAAACCTTGCCTTTGCAATTTTCGAGATCCGACGGAGCATGCATAGTTCATACAAACGTAATACCAAAATAATTTGTAAATCAAACATATTCTTAATGTAGTGTGTATTTATTCCGATTGGATTACAGAATATCTAAGTTCCTAAATATATATTTTGAATGGACACTAATTTAAAGACGAGTTATAAGAAAAATAAGTTAGAGTTAGTTAGTAAGAAATTTTAAATTCCTCATATCTCGTCTTTATATGTCTCCTTTCAAAATATAGTATATTTGGGAACCTAGATATTAAAAGCCCGAAATAACTCGAAATTTCGAGATACAGACCTTAAATGTATTATTATTGAAAAATACCTGGATTCCGTAGACTCAAAATTCAATTTACTACCCATTTGGTCACTTGTACTAATTCAATAAAAAAAAACCGGTCAAGTGCGAGTCGGACTCGCGCACCGAGGATTCCGTACTTTGTAGGTATGTAAATACATAGTTTATCGCGGGTTTTTTTTTTATTTAACTAGAAATTTACGGTTTTCGGATTTTTACCTTTATTTGTGCTACATGACCTTGCTTCTTGCCAAAACTCACGATTCTAGGTCAACGGAAAGTACCCAATAAACTTTGAATCCCTTGAGTATCGAAATATACGTTTTTTGCGGCATAGACGGCCGTATCTTTAGTTTGATTTTTTCACAGCTTCAAACGACTGTAGACCTGAATATATGGTTTTCATTTCAACTCAATACCTCCACGCGATCCCGAGATAAATGGTATTGACAGACAGACAAACAGACGGACAACAAAGTGATCCTATGAGTTCCGTTTTTTCCTTTTGAGGTACGGAACCATAAAAAGAGGCTATGTTTAATTTGCACAGTTGGCAAGAAACAGGTACGCTATACTCATGATAACACATATTCCCGGGTATTTACACAGATATTAACATTGGCAGTAAGTAGCTCATTATCTATAACTTTCATATCAATAAGGACATAAATCTGTTTATAGTACTTTAGCAGTAATTGTTGATTACAATGTCAATTGTGTTTGTTATTGGTTTCTTTCGAGTCCACGGTCGCTGTATGTGTTTGCTTTTGTTGACATAAAATAGATTTAAGTGTCTTTGGTTGATATATATATTTCGTGTTTTGTTGTCACTTAATTGCCCTGTAACGACACAGCTTGCAGAGTAAGCAAGCTGAAGTGGCAGTGGATGTTTGTCGAAGCACCGATGCCCAGTGGACCAGACGAGTCCAGGAGTGGAAACCACTTATCGGCATAGTATGGGACGCCCCCCAGCTAGATGGACCGACCACCTCAAAAAGGTGGCTGGGATAGACGACTGAATGCGGAAGATGGAGGACAGAGTGTTGTGACATAGCAGGGAAGAAGCCTATGTCCAGCATTGGAATAATATGATAGTTGTGAGTGAGTTGATTGACTTAAATTGGCCATGTATATTCTTTATAATCTAACACATAGGAGGGACGAAACGAGGAGCGTTATGTTCAGAGTTGAAAAACTTCAAGCTCGGGATAACAAACTACCTATATATCAATCGTCTTGGACGTTACAATTTCCATCTACAACAAAGAATTTTAGACGGAGGACGAACTATTGAATCATAAATCATCACTCATCATGATCATTGATCATCTCTTCATCAACCTTGGTTGACTGGTAGAGAATGCCTAAAGGCATTAAGTCCGCCTTAGTACCTTTTTGTGCGAAAAGTTTAAATAAATAAATAAAGCGACGAAGAAACCCTGGGAGTCTCGCGATAATAGATAATGATACTGACATTAGTTAGTTACAGTCAAAAACTCTTTGCCCCTTAAATTTTTACTGTTGAAAGGACCAACCACCCAATGACAATAACAATGTATAGGAGAAATTGTCCAAATTAGATAGGCGTAGTTGCAATATCAGGATTATAAATCGAGTATCCAGTGTTCTCCTAAATAATCAATCATTACTAAAGTATATACAAATATATACTAAAAATACGAATTTGATTAAATTGATACGAATTTGCATATCATTTGCAATATCCGCGTTATAGTTTCTCTAGAAATAAAAGTGCTTTTTATTACGGATTTTGGGATTTGTTTTAAAATAGTTACACGATTTGGTATTAATTAGTCTTCTTACAGAGTTTATATACGTAAAATGGAAATTTAAGGCTACAGTACACATGTTACAATCGACGCCACCCCTACACGTGTTCATTAGTCAAATGACCAACCGTGGCTTAATGAGATGAAAATAATGTAACCAATGAGCACGCTTCATTGACGTCACGTCGCATGCCATGGCGTTATACTTATAAGTCTTCTTCTTCTTCGTATCGATTATTTGAAAATTTATGAGTTCTGACAAGAATTCAGCCACGTCGACAGCTTTAGCACTGGCTTTGCAAAAGCCTGTTATAGTGCAGGTGTTATTGCACATAGAACACGACAAAAGGGTGGGCATCGTTTGAGGTGTAGGTCTATAATCGCATTTGGGTTCATTGGAGTAGCTAAGTTGTGCCTGCAGCGGCCCACTTGGCTTCGTAGTCGGTTTAGGGATTGTCAGATGGACCTGATACCCGTTGAAGCCGTGGAAGCTGGCTGACTGGGTGACTCGCCGCTAAAGCTTGCGGGAGTGATGATGACGTCACGCTGAAGTAGGTTTTTTTTTTTTTTTTATAACCGACGAAAAATTTTCTGTACCATGTGCTGAATTCATGGTTACAGTTTGTGCACTGGTTAAAAATTTATACTATTATGTAGTCGAGATTGGAACTGGCCAAGGTAAATTTATTTTGCTCAATGTAATTTAGTTAAGTAATTTCAGCAGCACAGCATACGGAAACTATGATATGACTATGATAATTTATGTAATTATATATTTATTTAAACCACGAATTAATTATTAATTTCGACCCTTATCACAAAATCAAGGCTTGTTGAGGATTTCTTGTACCTAAGTGCAATAGAGAATTAATGCCACTTGATAGTCAATTGGTTTAGTTTCAGTAAAATAGGTGACTTTTCCGACCAAAATTGGGGAGCGAGCAACTTTTGTCTCCGCAACTAATTTATGTCTCACATAAAGTCTACGGGTTTGTGTAAAAGTCCCATCCATGTAGCGACCTAGCGACGCGCGACGCGACAAAGACTGCACTTTCATAGACTTGATCATCATTCTCCGGGTCGCGCCCGTCTGGTAACGTTACATAACATATCATTGGTTATGTTTGTAGATATTACGTACCTGAGCATACCTTAAAGTACAGTCACCATAATGACCGAACTAGTGGTTAATTATTGTAAAAATAATGGGTAATTAACTAGACTTCTCAGGATGAGTTTTAATACCTACCAAAAGTTTGAGCGAAACTAAAAACTTAAGTCTAAAAAACGTGATACTTATCATAAACGTGATATTTATCATAAGTAACTATATTAGCTACAATCAGATCGATTTAAAATCGATTTATGTTTGATCGTCACCGATTTAAATTAGTTTTTAGTGTATTTACTTAATTGGCGTTAAAATGTTGCTTTAAAGTTTAATTGATCTGACATAAAATATTGCTAGCGCCATGTTTAACACACGCTACAAGTTTGATAATTCTTGTGTATTTGGAAAATACCCTCAAAATGGTCGCGGACTAGATTCTTAATTGTTCGAACGACGAAAACAGATGATTTTGGTACATACCTACAGATTTGTTAATTGATAAATAATTTTATTTCTGTATGTAGGTTGTAAAAACACGTTTACACGTCAACCGTATTTTAAAAACTAGATTAGGTCGGCTTTTCATATCTGACTACTCTCTACTCTGAGAAGAAAGGCCGAAACAAACTCAGAGGTCACAGTCTCTATAAAAGTCCAGACATAATCTTGGTCAGATCATGTGAAGACCATATGACTGATGTCTGAAACGGTCCTTTGAGGAAAGAACCACACAGATTGAGTGGGCCTGTCCAGTCCGTGCACGCATTTTTCAGTAATCGTAATGTTATCCAAGGACATAATAATAATATAGTTCATAATGATGCGAATGAAGAAGATGATTGTGGTGAATAGAATAACGAAGACAACATTAAAACAACTAGTGTTAATAATACTTTCAGTGCTAATAACGCTACTGTTGTTTATAAAAACCATGCTGTAGATGAGAATGATAACTAAATGACTGATGTGGTGTTAAATCTGACAGCTATTAAAGTATTAAGCAGATTTTAATATAGATAAACACAGTACGCAATGAATAATGAGGACATAATAAAGAGTAATACCTACAATCACAGCATTCTTCCAAGGGGGTAAGCAGAAAAGGACAAATAAGTAAAATGTTAAAATCGGAAGAACCTATAACCTACTCTCTAGGGTATTGTGAACTATTTATGGAAGTGACATTTCAAAGGGAGTTTTTTTAACACACTACGATGACCATTCCACATTCACATGACGATAATATAATTATATACCAGCTGACTTTTTTACCGTCTGGACAAAAATAGGGTATAAAATGTAATCGGAATGGAAGTTTATGGCACAGACTTTTTTTTCCACAAAATCATCATCATCTGCCTAGCCTTTTCCCAACCATGTTGTGGTCGGCTTCCAGTCTAACCGGATGCAGCTGAATACCAGTATTTTACATGGAGCGACTGCCTATCTGACCTCTACAACCCAGTTACTGGGTAATACGATACCCCTTGGTAAGACTGGATGTCAGACTTTCGGGCTTCTGACTACCCGTAACGTCTGTCAAAGATCCACGAATGACAGCCGGGACCAACGGCTTAACGTGCTTTCCGAGGCACGGAGGGGTCACGGTATGTAAAGATGGTCACCCATCCACAGACCAACCGCGGCAAGCGTAGCTTAACCTGATCGATCGACCTGTGCGGCTGTTATTATTTAGCAACGGGCCCCTCTTTTTCCACAAAATATAAAATATATATAAATCTCTTTTTTTACAGTAAATCCTTTGATTGAAGCCGGCTGATGGCTTCAATCAAAGGATTGAATGTCGCTATGAATTCATTGGTAATTTCCGCGCGTAGTGAAGGGTGTGTCGATTTATTCGTTTTTTTGGGAAAAAAAAACTTTCTGTGCCATAGGTTTCTACTCCGTTCCCCTTTTATATCCTGTTTTTGTCCAGCCGGTATATTATCTTTTACCCTGAGTAAAAGCTATTGAAGTAAGGTAGTCTAACATGAAAGGTGCATTCTTTGAGCCTCATAAAGGTCACTTACTGTGACCTCCCATTGCAAATTCTTTCATACTCTGCATTTTCTCTTTGGTCTTGTCATTTTAAACCCTACCCTAGTCTAGTGAATCCTAATATTTACATTGTTTATTAATACTTACTCCTGAAAGCGGCTGTTTCTCGGCGTCTGCTTCAGTTACAGCTAGTTTCTTGTCCGGGGGTTCCCCCGGACTTTTTTCGTTAGAATTTATCGACGCCATGCTGTAATCGTTGTCTTGTGCTCCAATTTCATCTGTAACAATTGAAAATTAAGTCAGATTTGTCGAAAAAATTCATGAATACTTCGAGAAAGAAACTTTGCAGTTTTCAGTATAATTCTGAAATCAGAATTCTGAGTGATTTTTGGACGTAAAGATATTGAACATTATTATTGATCGTTAAGATAATGTGACAACCTACCTAAAACCCCCATTGTAACACTCTCACACTTATCAACCACACCAACACACAAGTCACAGCTAGTCACAGTTGGTCACAGCCTACAACTTCTTAGTCTTCTTCTTTAGACGACAACAGTGTCACCACCTAAGACGTCTAGTCTTACACAGAATAGCAACGCGAATAACCCCAGTAGCGCCTTTAAACATAATCTATATCTGCATCAATTTTGATCACTGCTAATGTCATATTTTAATATTTTAATTTGACCGATTTCACTGTTATTTTATCAAAATATCTGTTTATCTGTTTAGATTAGAATTTTGTCAAAATAACTACGTAATTAAGTCGTACCTACATACTTATGTCGATTTGAAAACCAATTAAAAATCCGTGTCTATCTTTGTGCTGCTGATAGATAGTAGGTACCTAAATAGTGTACATACAGGGCAGTAGGCCCTGGGCACATAAGGATCACAGGGATCAAGGATCTCACACTATGTAGATAAGAGACAATAAGTGAAACATACAAATATTTCATAACTTTCATAATTCGTATGGTGTACATAATAAAGAGTATTATATCCTATTCTAAAAGCTGAACTAACATAATTGGTTCGTCCATAATTAAGAATGAGATTTCGATACATTTAATTTTCAGATTCATAATTATCATTATTGACGTCAAAAGCATACAAACAATAGAATAAGAAAAACCTAGAATAATGATTGAACTAATCACAATATCGGGAAATTTCACACCATAGTCGCAATTTCCGAAGATCTACGTCAACCACGTTATAAAGCAATAAATATAATTTTATTTCCACATAAAACCGGAGTGATCTCTTCACAATATGGTCAAACAATCGTGAATCGACTAATAAATACTATAATGGCCAATAAGCAATTGTTAAACAATGGTTTAATTGCTAAATTTAAATTAAATAACAATAGTTGTGGAGGTTTTATTTTAGTCACATTAACTAAACAATAGTTTAACGACGATAACATTAACGGGTGGGTAAAGGTTATTGTTTAGAAGATTAGAACAGATTCGTTCTCTTTGTTTGAAAAAGAATGGTCTTTGTGCCTTGGGGAACCCCTTTGAATTTCTGGAAGGCGTTTGACAATGTAACGCACATTAATAATAATGTCAGTCTATGCTCTTGTTATTTTGATAACATCATCATCATTTATTAGGTATGCACGTTTCACAATCGGGTCGTAATTATTAACTCAGATTACAACTAATCTTGTGCCGATTATGTAGGTATAAAACAAAGTCGCCAGAATGTCTGTACGCGCATAACTTCCGATTGAGTGCACCAAATTGCATAATTCTTTTTTTTTGTTGTATTCGGTATTGCCAGGATAAGGTTTGTATGAATGAAAATTCCGGAAATTCGAGCCGCTAGTTTAGGATATTAATTAAGTTCACTTAGGACATAATAAATATTTTATAGGTCAAGCGATATTATATTAACAATAAGGACAAAAATTTGATCATACCTAATGAGTAAAAGTTCTTGCTTCTATTTTAAACTTACTTGGAAGACACAAACATCCGCAGATCTAAATTGATTACCGATTAGGTAGTTGGTTTTAACGAATTTCAGTATCCAAAGTGAAGCTTGAATGAGCCAAAACGGAAGTGTCCGTGTCGTTTAGGCTTAGTATTTATAGACACGTACTTACCATGGTCTCTTAATTATAATTTATTATTATCAATTCAGCCCATATCAACAAAGTTATATATATATCCTAACGCTACTTATTAGGAAAGACAATTAAAATGACATTGAGGATCTTTTTGATAGCCTATCATTTATACATATGTACTGTCAACGATCACAAAAAGTCACTTACTAATGCTCGGTTCCTATAAACAAAAACGAATCGTTTTGCTTACCGACGGTAGCATTTTTATTGCAAAACTGCCCCATATTAATAGATTCGTAGGCTAATTTTACCTATGATAACTACTTCCATATTATATGGAAGGGTCTACTAGGCAAAGCTATGAGGTCTTTGATTCATTATTGGTAAAGATACAAGTCTTAATTTTAACCAATAACGGTCCGTAAATCATAGGAATTGGCCATTAGGGGGGCATGACGGAATTCATAGGACAAAAAGCATATTTAGTGACAAAACTTTTAATAATTGCACTTTTTTCTCAACACACGAAGACAATGACAAACTATAATTAGCTAAACGTGACAGAAGTTGATTAGCATGAAATCATAGAAAACGAATCCGAAGCGCAAGCGCACGTTTTAGTAAATAAACAAAGGAACCAACAAATTAATGTAATTGTTCATAATGTAATCACTAGTGAATTATGCTAAGTGACCATTGTGTGGTTCACATAAACAAAAGAGTTCATTACCTTTGAATGTGTTAAATGACATTCACTATGAAAGATTTTTAGTTGAGATCTACATACATACTTATATTATTTCTAAGATAAAAAAAATAAACTAGGAAAGAACGCTAACAGAAAACGAAGTAATATCGCGGTTCGAGGGAATTTTATACAAATGTGGCTGTTAAGTTAGTATATTGCGTATCTTACGACGATCACAACGAAGTCAGGGCAGATGTTTAGTAAATATACAAGAAAAACTTGGTAAAATGTAAAGAAAAGCAATTTTCTTTTAATATGAATTATATTTCAGAGATTTCCTGAAAGCAATTTTTGATGAATAAGTAACTACTGGAATATTTGACAATAATACATATACATATATTTCTTGGATAATGTATGTATGTAGATCTTAACAAAGGCATAGTAAACGGAAAAGAGGAAAACAAAAAAGGAGATGGCAGAATGAAATGAAACTAACAGCGGGCCATAAATGGAGGAGAGTGACTCGTGATAGAATTGAATGGAAACAGCTAGAGGAGGCCTTTGCTAAGAGGCATGCTGAATTGAGATGACACATACTTTCACACAGAGTAAAAACAATTTAGAATAAAGAGGCTTATAAAAAAAAACATAAGTACATTATTATTGTTATAAAATATACCTTCATCGCCTTCACGATCATTTGGTTGAAAACACATTTTGAAGATCATCACCGTTTCTATCATAATTGTTATCCATAATTTGTTTTATTACGTCCTTCGTACAAATTAATATTTTCATACGCATCAGAACATACATCGTAAATACTTTCCACTACGAAGATAAATTGGTGATAAAACCAACCCCTGGACAGACTTACTCGTAAAAGCGACTGAATATTTAGTGTAAATATCTACCCATACATTGATTTGCTTTACGCCTTTAATAAACCTTACTTGCCTAATACACGATAAAGAATTTATGGTTACCCGATTACGGAGGGTTATGATTTTAACCGTATGTTAATCTGTTCTCTCATAATAATTTAACAAATGAGGTATCGTTAGAAACCTCTTGATCGTCCGCTCGTTATAGGCTATGTGACGTGACGTCACACTAAAAGTCAGGACATAAACCCTGCGTTCCGAGATGGAAAATAATCGATGTGAGCGTGCTTAAACCCGTACCGAATTAGCGTGAGCGCGATAACGACGTCCCGTGAATCGTCATAGATGACGTCATGACATGCGCCATCTTGCGATAACGCCGACCATGCCCTAGAATAATATCACCGTGAGCGCTGTCAAAAATGACAGTGTGTGTGTGAGGATGTGTCAGTGTGTGTTTTGTTTTGATTTGCATCTTATCATAAAATTAAACTAACGTGGCATTTTCGAAATTGTGCTTCTGGCTGATAGTCGCCACCTAACCAAAGAAGAAGAAATGTGGTGTTTATACAAAGAAATACTGTAATAATATCGTTTTTACATTGAGTAAGCACTGTGAGCGCGCTCACGGGCGTTCCGAATTGATGACAGCTCTCAGCTGTCATAATCGTGATATCTAAATCGGAACGCATGGGAGATAATGTGAGCGCTGTGAGCGATTATAGCTAATTCGGAAAGCGCCCAAAGTAATGAAAAGAAATAAGAAATATTAAATATAATTAAATAAATAAATAGAGAGACCTACATAATATAAAATATTAATAGAATAAGTGAATTAATGAAAATATAAATACAAAATCTAATCTAATCTAACTAGCCTTAACTGTCCAATCCCTTTTCCACACAATTCTGTCTTTTGCTAGCCAGTCCTTACGGTAGGAGGAAAGATACATAAGATAAAAAATTATTCTAACATAATAGCAAGGTAAATGAATAAAGCGCTCTTCCTCTCTCTACCTATTTAAAAATTTGCTGTGCCCGACAGGTCTATAATTGTTTGTATTATTTTTTTTATTACCACCTGTAATTGTTGTACATTATGGATTGCATTAAACGATTTGATTTGAATTGAATTTAAAAATAAATATTTTGAGATGGTGTCTAGCTAGCTTATAAGTAAGTTAGTACAGCGGCATGCGACCACGGGAAGGTACTTTCTTATTTCATCCTTTTCAGTAGTCGGGTTTTAGTTTTTAAACTTATTTTTTTCTTTTCTAAAAAGATATCGTACTCGTAACTCAGTTTTCTACTATTAATAATCTCTCATCCACACTTGGTGGACTGGTAGAGAATGCCTAAGACTAATTAATAGTCCGCCTTTGTACCTTTATACATAACATTACATACATCATGCCTTTAATCCCCGAAGGGTTAGACAGAAGTGTAGTAGCTATAGTGACACCAACATTTCGCCAGATATGTTTAAGTCATATGTAATAAAAAAAAATAAGGGATGAGCCTATTACCACAAATCCATTTTCCGGGCTGCCGGCTGCTACCAATAACACATTACCTGACCTGGAAATTGAAACCAGGAGCTCATGCTCAGCTGTAGCGCTTGCAGTCAAGTTTAATAAATATAAAATGAAAAAAATCATTTATTTCAGGTACTACATAACCCATAAGTATGAGAAAACCGCTGGTCCTAGAGACATGAAATTTCGGACGCCGGATGCTAAATGTTACAAAGACAAAAAATCAAGGGCCAACGTAGTCCTTTCTTTGTGAAGAGTAGGAATCCACTAAGAAAGGGTTTTTCGAAATTCCCCTAAGAGGGTGAATGGGGGGAGGGTGAAATTTCACGCGGACAAAGTCGCGGGCAGAAGCTAGTATGTGTATAGGTATAACGTATAATGCTCCCAACACTAGCCAAAAACCAGCCAGTGCAAAGGGTTTCCTGGATACTGCTGCATGGGTGGGATTAGAGATTTATTCCGGTCTGATCCCCTGAACACCCGCTCCCCCCCCCCCCCCCCCCTTCTCGATCCCCTGCTAGTGCGTCTTCTGTAATGTGTGTGTGTGTTTGTTAGAATGTTGAAGCCAACTTTTTCTTACACGTGCCAATTTATCGTGCCTTCAATTAGATAACCTGACCTATAAAGCTCGAAATTTTCCATCATTTGAAGGTCAAAAGAAATCTAATCAAAGAATACTTGCAGACTTTAAATGTCAGCATTATATTTTCGTTAATATTCAATTTGTTCAAGTTATTGCATGCCACGACGAGAAAGTTAGTTACCGAAGGTCAAGTTAGCTAGGTAGGGTTCCTTGAGCGAAATGAGAATTCCATTGTTTGTACAACCTTGCCTTATGTAAAGCAAATTAGATGTTTATGAAAAAATTTAATAAGCGGTAATTTTTTTTTTTTTTTTAAAACGTTGCCCCTCACTAGGAATTTCTCCTGTATTGTGGGTGCGTTTACAAACATTTAAATTCACGTACACAAACAGCCAGACCCGGAACAACTACTTGTAGGTCATACAAATATTTGTTCCGTGCGGGAATCGAACCCGCGACACGCAGCGCAGCAGCCAATCGCTTAACCACTGCGCCAACCGTGTCGTCAATTAATTATGCAAAACTTTACTGTATTTGTTGATGTTGATAATTTATTGAAATTATGTTTTTACGGAAATTGATGTTGGTCTTCATGAATGAGTAGCAGGAAACGAATTAAAGAGAAATGTTAAAACATACATACACTCGATAAACATAACCCTCCTTCTGGCGCAGTCGGGTAATAAGGAACCATTGCTGGCGAAATGTGGGTAAGTATACTATAAGATGCACAACTGCCAAACCCCTAGATACAGGCGTGATGTTATGACGTTATGTAAAATGAGGTAATAACAATGACTATAATGAACACAAGTTTATTATTATTATTATTATTATTATAAATAACAGCCGCACGGTTCGATCAATCAGGTTAAGCTACGCTTGCTGCGGTTGGTCCGTGGATGGGTGACCATCTTTACATAATAGACCCCTCCGTGGCTCGGAAAGCAGGTTAAGACGTTGGTCCCGGCTGTCATTCATAGATCTTTGACAGTCGTTACAAGTCAGTTGCCCGAAAGTCTGACAATCAGTCTTACCAAGGAGTTTCGTATTACCCAGTGGTCTTGTGGAGGTCAGATAGGCAGTCTCTCTATGTAAAATACTGGTATTCAGCTGCATCCGGTTAGACTGAAAGCCTAGTCCGATGATGATGTTTACTACGGATGTATTTCAAGACACTGGGAGGAACTTTCATGTTACAGAAAAATGAAAATAAATCATTTACACAGAACTAGAATCCTCACAAAACTGGGGGAACCCTTTCTTTGTTATTATATTGCAAAAGGATTTAATTTATTTACCTAATAATATGGTAGAGAATTTAATCTTCAACTTATTTCTCGGAAACGTGTATTTATAAAGGAAAACGAGGTAATTAATTTCATAGTTTACGAGAAATAACATTAGACGTCTTCTTATAAGGCCTTCTTTCTTATCTACACATCCTACTACAATATTATAAATGTGAAACGTTGAGGATGGATGGATGTTTGTTACCTCTCCACGCATAAACCTCTGAACCGATTTAGATGAAATTTGGTATAGAGATAGTTTGTGTCCTGGGAAAGGACATCTTAGGATAGTTTTTATCCAGATACTGATTAATACAAATGAACATAGTTACGTAAAAAAGATTCTTTGGAATTAAATCCCGAAAAAAAATATATGAGGATTTTTCAAATATTGCATTCGTGTCATACGTTTTACATGCACCTAGCACCCATACATACCTACAACAACTGCAATTGTTCAGCCACCTCAGCATAACAGCATAATCATCAGCCTATAATGTTCCCACTGCTGGGACAGAGGCCTCTTCTCTTCGAGAGAGAGTGGGCTGTAATCTACCACGCGGGCCCAGTGCGGGTTGGTAGATGCCTGCGAATTTTTGTTGCACTAATTTCAATGAAGGTAATCGACATATCCCGAAGAATTGCCAAACTTAAGTGGCAGTGAGCAGGGCACAATGCTCGCAGAACTGATGGCCGATGGGGCCGAAAGGTTCTGGAGTGGCGACCGCGTACCGGAAGACAGTGTTGGAAGGCCTCCCACAAGGTTGTCCGACGACCTTATGAAGGCCGCAGGAACCCGTTGGATGCGAGAAGCACAGAACCGGTCGAAGTGGAGGTGCTGGGGGGGGGAGGGGCTATATCCAGCAGGGGACGTCTTTCGACTGAAATGATGATGATAATGATGAATGTCAATCTACAAGGTTTTTCCACATATCGTCAAGCTTTTTACAGCCGTCACGGCCACATCAAGAACGGGAATCTTATCATGCCATCAGAAATTACAGTGAAACCTCAATGACTAAGAGAAAAGGCGGCCATTTTGTATGGAGCGTATGTTTGCGTGTTCCAAACCAATCATTTTCATCGTGATAAAGCTAGTTAACGAATGTTGACATGTACAGCTTAGGTAATGCTGATGTATGCTTTTTAGATTACTCAACCAAAAAGAAGTAAATACAAGGTATGTAACGTAGAGTTGGCAAAAAAAAACTCATAAATTCTAGATGGACAAACTCGAAAACCCGGAATCGAAACCAAGACCTCATCCTGCAGTACAAAAACTTGGACTACTTCTGCCTACCTATCTGTTTTGTTACGCACAGAAATTGTTCAAAGGTAGTTAGGTAGGTACCTTTGATTCATTTCTGTGCTTATCTCATCTATAGTCGAGTTAAGTCTCATGCTGTCTCGGTCACTCAAAAGTGTATTGTAGCGACAGAAACACTTTTGAAACGACTCAAAGTCTGTTAGAGTAATAGGGAGTTAGTGTGTGTAATGTCAAAAACTTATTACGCTCAAAGATTTCCCTGCATGTCTATAAATAACTCATTATTATGTTGTGTGTACCTAACCGGTAATTTACTGGACTGATTGTAGCAAATTGTATGTTGTCGAATTTTGAGTACTTAGATGACGAAGATATTTTCAGTGCATTTACCTCAAGTCGACGGATCGCAACAATGACAATCCAAGCGAGAAAATTGCAGCTGTGTTTATCAAAATTATGTTAGCTCTTAGTTTTGCAAGTTCTACTGAATAATACAGTGTTTATATCTCACGAAGCGACGGGCGGTTTACTTGTGGTAACTAAAAACACGCTGTGAATGTGTGCATGAAGACGAGTAGCTTCAGCACGTAACACACACACACACACAAAACAAAAATACCGTACCTCTTTCAAAACAGATTTGTTTGATAGTGGTAGACCGCGAAATTCAAATTTCCTTACGTTTTTTGCAATTTGCAGGTCAGTGT
Source organism: Oligia fasciuncula (assembly GCA_963082905.1). NCBI lineage: Eukaryota > Metazoa > Arthropoda > Insecta > Lepidoptera > Noctuidae > Oligia > Oligia fasciuncula. The sequence continues at coordinate 9,975,956 of OY720411.1, forward strand.
CAGATTGTTTCTTGATCAAAATATGATTTGCACTATAACAGATATATATTTAGAGAATTATAATCATTAATACCTATATCTTTCTAAGTTAGATTTCTACCACCAACCACCAATCTCATAAGGAAAAGTGTTAATGGTAGAAATCTAACTTAGAAAGATGTATTAATGATTCTAATGATTATAATTCTCTAAGTATGTACCTGTTATTGTCGCGAATCATATTTTGATCAAGATACAACCTAACACTGACCGGGACCTGCAAATTGCAAAAAACGTAAGAAAATTTGAATTTCGCGGTCTCAACTACCCATTCACCTTCTAGTGTTGTATTACAAAAATATACTTCGTATTTTGTAAGTATTTATATCCGATCATTATTTGCCTAGCCTTTTTCCAACTATGTTGGGGTCGGCTTCCAGTCTAACCGGATGCAGCTGAATACCAGTATTTTACATGGAGCGACTGCCTATCTGACCTCCACAACCCAGTTATATCCGATGCAATACTTAATTAAATAATTATAGGTAATCTGATAACAACATGTACTTGTGTTAGAAAAGTTAGGCCTTTGTCACATGAAAAGCGATTAGCGATGCGTTAACATTGTGTAGTAAATCAGATAAACCTTTCGTATAAACAGAGATTTATGTCAAAATCAAAAGTAAGTTATTCAAAGAGAATCAGCACTTTTCGAACGTTAAAATTACATAAAACAGTCCCGAAAACCATTTCCTAGTGCTCTCGCTGGGAAGAAGTGGCGCAACAAACTCCCCAGCAGCACAGCTGTCTGTTCACTTAGAGAAACTTGCTTCTATATGTGTTCATTACCTTATTAGACCTGCTGGTCTAATCAGAAAAAAATTGTGAGAACCATTGGAAACATAGGTGAGGTAAGCCTGAATTGAGCTGTCATTCCAACTTATGCCGGGCGTTGACACTATTGACAGCTCACTACAAGCCGACTTCACCAAAGTTTTTTTGCGGTGTTTTTTTTTACAGTAGAGACCGGTTGATCTGAGTATGAGATTCGAAACCATCCTTTTATCCGAAGATTTCTTCCCTATGTTACTCAATTATAGAACTGTTCTTTTTAAATATATGTAGAACATGTTACATAATTTGCTACGGAACCATAGTCAAAACAAGTATCAACTGAATAGCGAAGTGTGCATAATATACGAGTAGAAACGTTTATAAATGACATAGCTTAGTTGCAATGTCACGGGCGGAGTCGCCAGTACGTCACGGTCGTTGCAGGACATTGCACTACTTCATGAGTAAACTACCTTCTGCCCGCGAGTCCGTCCGCGTGAAAATTTCATAAAATATATTCCACTATTTGCGCCCCGTGTTTTCACACGCATAAGTCTCGATCCTGTGGGAATATCGGGATAAAAAGTATCCTACGTCCTAATCCAGGTCATGGTCTACCCATGTGCCAAATTTCATCCAAATCCGTTCAGCCGTTTTAGCGTGAAAGCTTAACAAACAAATACACAAAAAAAAAATCTCTTTGTAATAAAAAAACGACCACGGCTTGTCAATACCTGCACCCTACTTGCGTAACACATTATTAATCTCAATCTGAAACATTTTCAAGGATGTTGCTAATCCATTGCTTCATAGTTCGAAAAATGAGTCTGCTCAACAACGTAAATAACGCAATGAATGTTGTTGAACTGTCAAAATTAAAGCCATTGGTACTGATAGTGTGTTACGTAATCACCCCGCTGCAAATAGCAAAAAAACGTAAGTAAAAACTTGAATTTCGCTGGCTACCTTAGCGCATCCCTCAGGGGGATGAGGTAGCCCGCTTACTGCGGGCTACCTCATCCTCATACCTCAAAGTATGTATGTAGATTTCAGAAAATAGTTAAAACACGTAAGTAAATTTTAACTTCGCGGGCTACCCTGGCACATAAGCCAAGCCGCGGGCAAATTTGTGTTTTATGCCCTATTGCCAAACGTAGCAACCCAGGTTTTTTTTTTGTTTAGCCTATACTGTCCCACTGCTGGGCAAAGGCCTCCCCCAAGTCCTTCCAGGAATTCTTTCCTGCGCCACCTCAAACCAGCCCTCGCGGTACGCGTCCAGGTCATCTCATCTCGCCACCGCTTTCTGATCAACCTCGGCAGCGCCGTCCATCTTCAGGCACCCATTGTGTGGAAACTTTTGGCCAGCGGTCATCCTGCATGCGGCTGATGTTACCCGCTCAATCCCACTCACGTAGAAACTCAACGTAGTAGCAACTCGCGATAAAAATAATTATCAAAATGATGATCTAACGAAGAACAGTACCTAAGCACCTTTCACCGTATGACTCGAGTTAGGTAAGATTTTAGAATGTGTAACATTCGTTCTCGTGAATTATGTCCGATGGCAAGGCCATGCCTATTCTTGTTCTGATCGCATAATAATTTACTATGATTGCTGAGTTTTGCAATCCATTATGATTACGTTTTTATTGTAACTTGAAAAAAAATTGTAAGTTGGTGTCTCTTGTTTTAAATTTGTACTAGCTTCTGCCCGCGTTTTTCTTGTACCCCGGACCCACCCCGTCGCCGTCGCATCGCATCGCCAATGATTTCAAAAGTAAGGATACGCCCGTCTGAACATTTTACATAGACGTTCTTCGTTCGAAATTCGAAGTTCGCGTGCACCTCTGTCAACTGAGCCGCGTTGGCCCTAAAACCGTCATTTTAGGGCCAGCGCGTTGGTGCCATTTAGTCGCGCCGTTAGCCCGGTCCTTACGCTAGTAATTTAATATATATGTCAATGCGCATCGCCTACCCGCTAGCGATCTTCCTGACATTTTTCTATTTTGCTCAGCTCCTGGGGGTCGTAGCGTAATGTGAAATAGTTTATAGCCTTTCTCGAGAATTGGGCTATCAAATGCAAAAAGGTTTTCTGTTATCCGAATCCGACTGGTAGTTTCATAGATTAGCGCGTTTAAACCAAGAAACCAACTCTTTAGCTTTATTTCGTACTAGCAGCGTCCCGCGGTTTCACCCGTGGGAATATTGGGATAAAAACTATTCTATGTCCTTCCCCGGGATGCAATCTATCTCTCTGCCAAAATTTATCGAAATCCGTTCAGTGGTTTAGGCGTGAAATGGTAACATACAGACAGACAGAGTTACTTTCGAATTTATAATATTAGTATGTTGCAAGTGCGATAGCATTATCATTAAAAAAGAAAAATATAATTATTCATTATTATGACTAGTCCTGTACTGTTCCTGCGGAAAGGGAAGCGAAAAGAGACACTGACCATTTGCGATAGCCTGTCAGTACTACCAGTTCTAGTAAATGTAAATACCTAGGTAGGAGTATATAATACCTAACAAAAGCATGACTCAGTCACAGATATAGCATTGACTAATATCTAGTTTGTGACTGGACCCTATCAGGGCTATACCTATGTTTAGAAGATATACCATAGGTTCTCAACCTTATTTTGCCCACCTAACTTATAAGGCTATATGTTATTTAGCATCATGCTAGGACACTTAGGAGAACCAAAAAGTCAGAAAGAACACAGTAAATAGCGCGGGCAGGCGATGCGATACGATGGGGTGGGTCGGGGGAACAATAAGTACGCGGAAGAAGTCGCGGGATAAAGTAAATAATCATTAAAAATTTAGATAAAAAATGGGCTATCAATTTGAGATTTATTGTAGACTAGCTTCCGCCCGCGGCTTCGCCCGCGGTGTATGTCGATAAAAACTATCCTATGTCCTTCCCCGGGATGCAATCTATCTCTCTGCCGAATTTTATCGAAATCCGTTAAGTGGTTTAGGCGTGAAAGGGTAACATAAAGACAGACAGACAGACAGAGTTACTTTCGAATTTATAATGTTAGTATGGATTTGTAAGTATACAATTCCTAACCAGAAATACAATTTACTCAACCCTGAAATCAAGAGCTGATCCACCAGCCGCAGTTGTGATCACTAAACCGTGTGCAAGCTCTAATAGGAATAATTAAATAGATCTCTATTAACTGACAATAGTAAAAATATCATTTAGATAATATTTAAAAAAAACAATTCTATAATCTTTCAGTAGTGACGTCACGGATAAGGAAATTACCATAAAGAAGTTTGAAATAAACCTTACCTATTATAGTGTATCCATCCATTCTTCTGAAGACTTTACTGAACATTATCTCCAGTCTGGCACCCATGTTTATAACCGACATTTTAGCGACAAAAATAAGCAAAAATCTAAGTTTTTCACGATTAAATTATAAAGAAATTAAAGGTTTATTTTATTCAACTTGTTCAAAACTAAACACTATGTTTGGTGGCTACACAAAGACTACGAATCGACCGAGTTTGCTCTTGCATTGCGGAACAACCATTTCCTTATCAAAAAACATTCCTCATTAAAAGGAATTCACGAAAAAATCTCTTTACAAACGTACGTAATTGGAGTGTTTATTCAACTGTCACGAAAAGATCTTATGTGATTATTAATTTAACTGATAATTTTCACTTCACACATTGTTTTGCCGCGCAATAATTAATTACATAAACGTCACCTCAATTTTAACTGTCACATTTTTATACAAAGTCGTAATAAAGTAATCAATTAATAAAAAAAAAACAACAGAATTCGACTCCGATTCCAAGCGCGTTCGAAAAAAACAACAAGAGTCCTCAAGATCTATGTTCCATATTTGATTTTGACACAATTTTTCGAATGTAAACAATAACAAATTAGATTTTCGTATTCGCGTCGTTTTGGTCAACACACTCAATACTGCTTATTCCTTTCACATTTTGGAGGGTACTGTTCGACTTAGCGTACAGACGCTTAGTGCAGTTATCATTAGTACTATTATAAATGATGTTTGCTTCGTAATGAGGGTAAAGTTGTATATTCTGTTAACTACCCGGTACCAAGTGATAATGTTTTATTTATGAGTTTAATTACATTTACTATCTAAATGATAATGAATTATTTGCATTTACTGGAGTAAATAAAATATAATAATAATCACCCTATAACGTTCCCACTGCTGGGACACAGGCCTCCTCTCAGTGAAAGGGAGTGGGCCGTAATCTACCACGCGGGCCGAGTGCGGGTTGGTAGATGTCACATGTCTTTGAATTTTTTGGTTCTAGGACATGCCGGTTTCCTCACGATGTTTTCCTTCACCGTTTTGAGAGCACTGGCTCACCAGCACTGGGTGATGAAATAATTTACACAAAGTAAAGCGCTTGACTGGGTTTGAACCTACGACCTACACCTCGTCAGTCACGGCCGTCACCACTGGGCCACTACAGACTGCTCTTCGGCTTATTGGAGTAAAAGTATACCTAGTTAAATATATACGAAATGTTTTGTTGTTTGTTGTTACAGAGCAGCGGTGAAGGCCATTGAGCATTCCATTTTGTGTAGGCGTCTTGTGTGCAAGGTTAGTAATTTCTAAATAATTATTATTGCATATTGTAATCATGGAACTGACATGGGCCTTAATAAAGACCAAAAAATAATATAATAATACCAGCTTATTTCTGTCCCTAGCCATGTCAGACTAATATTATTAACTAGTAAGTCCCCGGTTTTCCTCACGATGTTTTCCTTTACCGATCATCCAAAGGACTGCAAAATTCACAAAAAAAAAAATATAAGTGAGTATTACTAGTTATTTAAATTAGGTACTTACCTAATGTGTTTAGCCATAATATTTTTTTTATTTTTTTTTTAAACATTTTTGACAATTTTTTGTTGAAAACGACAAAATCTTTACGTTTATAAAATAAGTGAAGTCGCAGCATAATTATTTAAAATAAGGAAGTGCCTAGCTAATATACCTACCTATTAACGTAATATTATGCGGGTAAAAGGCCTTTTCCCTTATAATATTTATCTATGAACGTGACACGCAAAAGGTTATCTGAAAAACAGCAACAATTTTGTAAATTACGACGCATAATAATTTAATTAAGGCTATCATGAGGACTTTCTCTGATAATATTACCGTGCCTTCGCCTAATAGTGTCGCTGTAGCTAAAGATAGGTTCAAAAATAAATATATATTTTTTTTAAATCAAGGAGAACAAAGCAACAATAAACAGGGTTTCAAAAAGAGATCGATCACATCTATTGTTTCAAGAACATGCCGCTAGATGGCTCTGGTAGGTTGTTGAGAAAATATTATCTTCAACAAAGCGAACCTACCTATCTACAAGTTTTATGTCATTTGAACATTATTCCGTCAATGAAGTAGACATTAATTCTAAGGCTTATTTCACAACTGAATTTTGAACCAAAACATGTCCGAAACTGAACATAGTTCTTAGGTACAATGCAATAAAATATTAACAGCTCTTATTTATTTTACTGCCTTTCTTGTCTTCCTTTCTTTTTCTCAAAATTTCCCAGTTCACACGTTCCTTTCTTTTTCTCTCAATTTTTCCAGTTCACAAGTTCACAGCTCACGGAATTTAACATTTGCTACCTACTAAAAGACATCAACGTCTCTTTAAAAAATAATCTTTTTATCACATCTATTAAAAAAGAGCTTCGTAAACAGGGACTAAAATAGCTCTTTAATCCCTAGGGACTAAAAGTGATTTGAATTTGGAATGTGGATATTGTTAGTAAAAGTTCCAATCACTAAAGAGATCAATCACGAACATTGTATTAACAAGTAACGGGCTGTATGATAAAGTAAAACGCGCGCGAGCCAAATTAAATAAATTTATTACGATGCACTCATAAATTGTTCAAATATAAACATTAGCCATATAATGCTCCTATTAGGGATCCCTTCTTTTCGCATAATGTTCTTTTTCCTAATATACTTTGGCATAACTCTTTTGGTATAATTTGTTTTGCCATAATAATATTTTGCCATATTTTATTTTTGGCATACAGCTTAGGTTGGCATAATTATCTTTAAGGCTAATTTGTTTTGGCATACATTTAATTTGCATAATACTAAACTAAAGTAGAATAGAATAGAAGTACTTTTAAATATAATTAAAGTATTGTCTTAAAAATTCAATATGTTGTGCTACTAGGCGACGACGTGGACGCAAGAGCGAGCGAAGGGCACCCCGAGGTTCGGTTTGGTTCTAGGTTCCTTTAAACCCTGCAGACAGAAATATGTATATAGGAGCCCCGCAGCGGGGCTCCGTCGACCTGACGTCGAAAACATGCAGCATGCTAAATTTATGCTTTAAAATGTTATGCTTAATCATTATTATGATAAGAGAAATTATGCTTAAAAAAATTATGCGTAGGTAAGCTGTTATGCGTAAATAATGTTATGCGAAAATATTATTAGGAGGAACAAAAGTATGCTAATATAAGGCCTTAAAATTTTATGCAAATGGATAGGGAACCATGTTTTGGTCTTTGGTGTTTACTGTTAGTGCAGCAAGCAATCGTTATTTAAATAATTAAATAAATTACGGTTGATTAGCTCTGTTTTCTCGTTAGCGTGTCGATAGCAATTTAAATGGATTCGGCCCAGAATTCGGCTACTTGTTTGGCGCCATCACCAGCGTCCATCAGTTCCTGTAACGTGCAGCTGACAGGACACGCAGCACACGATATTAAGTGTCCCATCGTTTGTGGAACAGCACCACATTTACACTCCAAGGCGGAGTCGTCTATGAATCTCCACCTGAACAGGTTTTCCTTGCTTCGGCCAACCTGGGTCCGGAGTCTATTTAAAGACTTCCAGGTTACCCAAGGTAACTCATGATGTCCAGGTCTTCAGCGGGTGGGACGAACGGTTTGTGTAAGGAAGCACTGTTTGTTTTATTTTGATTGGCATTAGCGATGTAAAAACTGTTGATACTAATTAACAAAAGTTTTTAAATCAAGCTATAAATACGTTTATTTATTTGCGGTAAACATGACGCAAAAAGAGAGAACACAAATAAAAAAAACTGGCCAAGTGCGAGTCGGACTCGCGCACCGAGGGTTCCGTACTATCATATGTTTTTAAATGGAAGTTTACATGGTAATATTATGTAGGTACATCTTATATTTTTTTTAGTTTTATCATTCTCTTATTTTAGAAGTTATAGGGACACACACACATTTTACCACTTTAGAAGTGTCTCTCTCGCAAACTATTCAGTTTAGAAAAAAAATATATTAGAAACCTCAATATAATTTTTGAAGACCTATTCATAGATTTTTGAGTTTCTGCCGGTCGATTCTGTAAAAATCTCACCGTGAAAACTTAGGTGAAGTGAGTTTGTTTTTGCTAGGAATTGACACTATTGACAGATCATTCCACGCTCACTTCACCTAAGTTTTCACGGTGAGATTTTTACAGAATAGCTCCGCAGTTCTAAGTATGGGGAACCCCCAAAAACTATTGTTTTCTTTCTGTTTTTGTGTGAAAATCTTAATGCGGTTCACACAGAATACATCTACTTACCAAGTTTCAACAGAATAGTTCAGTTTCGAAAAAAAGTGGCTGTGACATACGGACGGACAGACAGACATGACGAATCAGTAACGGTTCCGTTTTTGCCATTTGGCTACGGAACCCTAAAAAACAAGTTGGGGGAGAATATATGTGTCACATCCACGCAAAACGGCCCATCGCTCAGCATAATGCTACGACCCTATGCGAGACAGAGCCCCAGCGCTGGTTTTCAGTCGCCAGTTTCAACATATTCGTAAAAATTAGTAAAAAAAAAACAAACTTCTAAGTCAACGCAATCAAAAGTTACGGGCGTTTCCGTTTATATGCCGCATATTTTGACACTCGCAATGGAATCAAAATAGGGAGTTCCCGCTGACATGAAATTTGGCAAGAAGCAGTGTTTGTCTTTTCAAAGGGTAAAAACGGGACCCTATACTAAGACTTCGCTGTCTGTCCGTCCGTCCGTCCTTCTGTCTGTCTGTCACCAGGCTGTATCTCAAGATCCGCGATAGCTAGACAGTTGAAATTTTCACAAATTATGTATTTCTGTTGCCGCTATAACAACAAATACTAAAAACAAAATAAAATAAATATTTAAGGGGGGCTCCCATACAAAAAACGTTTTTTACGGTGTTTTTGCCTTGTGGTACGGAACCCTTCGTGTGCGAGTCCGACTTGCACTTGGCCAGTTTTTGAATGCAAGAGGCATTCAAAAACTGGCCAAGTGCAAGTCAATGGGCTAACCGTGTCTAAGCATGAAAAATCAAGCTCTTTACAACAGTTTGTGCCGTACATCATCAACTCGGTATTTATACAAGTGAACCTTTGTTTCTTGAAGATATTATCATATTATCACCGAAACGGTAAATACTTTTGTTAAATTAGTCATTTCAAATGTTATTGTAACTTTTAAGTGCGTATGAATCATATCTAATTGGGGAAATTATCTTCGGTTATAAGTAAGTTTGATAGGAATTCGTGTCCTGTTTCATTCATCACCTCGTGATAAGTTCCTAGCTTATCTTATCTTTTTATTAGCAGCCCAGAGAACTGATTGTTACCATGTAAAAGATGGAGGATGGCGGATGTTTCCCATATTTCATGACTCATCATCAGTCTAGCCCTTTCCGAACTATGTTGGAGTCGGCTTCCAGTCGCACCGGATGCACCTGAACACCAGCATTTTACATGGAGCGACTGCCTATCTGCCCTCCACAACCCAGTTACTGCGTAACATGATAACCTTTGGTAAGACTGGTTGTTAGACTTTCTTCTGACTACCCTTAACGACTGTCAAAGACCGACAAATGACAGCCGGGATCAATGGCTTAACGTGCTATCCGAGGTATAGAGGGGTCTCGGTATGAAATAGGTGGTCACTGATCCACGGACTCGGCAAGTAGCCACGAGCCCCTCCCATATTTCATGAGGCTCCGACCACCAAGTTCCTATTCTAACAGACAACAGAAGAAGAACAAACGGAGGATCGAGGAGGGAGGGGTGGAGGGGGTTTTCAGGGGATCCAATAACTCGAAAATAATACAGCGCGTGAAAATCTATTGTTAGAACGAAGGTAGGTATACCTAAACTGCAGTCCGTTCACAGCTTATTTTACCTGGCAGCAGCAACCTAACATGAATCTTATTGTGACGAGAATAAAGATCACAATCATTTTGACAGACTTGTCAAGTGCAGCAACTCAACAGCAACCTTATTAGAATGAGAATAAAGTACACTGTTATTTGAACAGTGATGTAAAATTAGAGGTAAAACTGGGAAAGGATTCTAAACAGTTTATAGTGTCATTTTAGTACAGGAATACGTTACTAGAGGCGCTTAAATAGATGTTTTTTTTTCGAGAGTGGGAAATCATCAATGACCCCCGTTCCCGCTCTGGGTGGAGCGGGAGGGAGTGTCAGACTCTTACTGACCAAAACCCATCCATGTTCCTTCCTTAACCCTTTATGTTTCGGGGTAGCGGTAACCCTTTTGGACAATCCCGCTGAAAATAGACGTTACTCTCTCTCATGGTCGTGTTATATGCTAGTTATTAAAAGCTTTCCTGAATCCTGTCTCTTTATACCTACTAATAAATACATACCTATATCTGCAATTAATACTTCAATTCTGGTTTATTTGGTCAAAACCCTTCATCTATCTAGGTACTTACTTACTTACTATATTTACTCTCTGCTTAAATGAAGCGTTGTCATTCCAATTGCAATAGGCTGATTGAAGTGAAGTGCAAACCGCTGATTGTGATCAGAAACAGTATGAGTGTCATTCTAAGTATATCTAAAGTATATATTAACATTGTTTGTTGTTAATTCTGTTGTTTTATCAACACTTGTGGACACGGGCGCAGATTGCGATACAGAAGCGATTGCACATCGTATTGGTAGACAATTGATTAGAAAATTAAAACAATGTATCATAGAACCATTTACTAACTGTACATTTTCATGTTATTATTTTCCAGCATTCTTTATTGTCATTACTTTGACCGTGTTGTTATCCTGTCCTTCATATACCTATCTTTAAGTCATTGTTTTATTTTTTTTCTAACCGAAAACATTTTAGAACGTATTTATTAGACTTGCTCAAATATGAATAAAAAAAAAATATTATAAAAAAATAAAAAAAAAAAAATCAGAGGAGGTCGGTTTTTTAAGCGAAACAAAATAACGATCTATCAGGTTAAGATACGCATGCCGCGGTTGGTCCGTAGATGGTTGACCATCTGTATGTATTCCAAGACCCCTCCGTGCCTCGGAAAGCACGTAAAGCCATTGGTCACGGCTGTCATTCGTAGATCTTTGGCAGTCGTTACGGGTAGTCACAAGCCCGAAAGTCTAACAATCAGTCTTACCAAGGGGTATCGTATTACCCAGTATAGTATCTAACTGGGTTTTGGAGGTCGGATAGGCAGTCGCTCATGCAAAATACTGGTATTATGCTGCATCTGGTTAAACTGGAAGCTGACCCCAACACAGTTGGGAAAAGCCTAGGCAGATGATTACATACTTTTAGAAGTACTCTTACTTTCTAAATTTTTTTATTTTATTTAGCTTATACTGTCCCACTGCTGGGCAAAGGCTTCAACAAAATCCTTTCAGGAACTCCTTTCCCGCGCCACCTCAAACCAGCCCTCGCGGTACGCGTCCAGGTCATCTCGCCACTGCTATCCCAACTTATATTATAAATGCAAAAGTAAGTTGGTTTGTTACCTTTTCACGCCTAAACCACTGAACCGATCATCCTGAAATTTTGCATATACTTTGTCAGGTGTACAGAAACGGACATAGGGTACCTACCTTTCGTCCCAAAAGTGCTGTTCCCGAGGAAAACAACAATAACGTTATAATGATAATAGATGGCGCCACGTGTCTTTCGAACGGAATACTTATGCGCGTGAAACCACTGGGTGCTGCTAGTTTTCAAATATTTAGTACTGAAAGCTATTAAGAGTATGGTAATCTGTGGGAATTGCGTGTAATGCGTATGAGGGGCATGTCATGAGAATAGGTTTGAGTATGAAGCAGATCATGATTCGATTAGATGACATTAGATGAAGCAAGTGACTGAATAGTCACCAGGGAAGATGGGTGGGAGAGTGAAAAGCCGCGAAAAAGAAACGATTGGTATTCAAAAGGATTCGTTAATTTGACCTTGACAGAAGGTGCTAGGTGACATGAATAATGATTTATTGTATTTGATTAAACAATCTGTTTAAATCTTTTGCCAAACAAAATAATCTAAGGTCGTTAATATTATTCTGTGAATCGTAAAAGTTAATCTTTAAATGTTTATTAAATTATTATGTTTTGTATTTTTATATTTAAGTCATAAAAGAATACACTGCGTAGTTTGCAGGTTTACCCCCAGACATTATGTCTCGTTTAGGTTTATTTACACATTTCAGTTTTTCAGCGGTCTGTCATTGAAATGTACTGAATTAGTACATTACGATACATGGGACTAAGGTGACTAAGGTCGTTAATATTATTCTGTGAATCGTAAAAGTTAATCTTTAAATGTTTATTAAATTATTATGTTTTGTATTTTTATATTTAAGTCATAAAAGAATACACTGCGTAGTTTGCAGGTTTACCCCCAGACATTATGTCTCGTTTAGGTTTATTTACACATTTCAGTTTTTCAGCGGTCTGTCATTGAAATGTACTGAATTAGTACATTACGATACATGGGACTAAGGTGATATGTTGAAAAAATTTGGTTTTTCTATTACTTGTAACTTGATAAGTATGTGGAATAGGGATTTAACATTTTGGTATATGTTTTTGACTCTTTGGTCTAGTATCATGTAAAATGAATAGGTACACGAATAGCTAGTACGAATCTTGGGGTTCATTCGATTAATCGAGTCAGAAATTAAATATATGATTAGACTAGCTGCGCCCCGAGGTTTCACCCGCATAAGATCCGATCCCGTGGGAATATCGGGATAAAAAGTCTACATCCATACAAAATTTTATCACATTTGGTCCAGCCGTTTGAGCGTAAAGAAGTACCTAACTAACATATAAACACACCCCCACACACACACCCTTACAAACTTTCGCCTTTAAAATATTAGTGTGATAGTGTGATAATCTTTATTTTCATAATCTCTTAACTAACTATTTACACTAAGTACTAAATTAAAAGACTAACTAACTATAAAAATAAATACAAAAACAAAAGGATATTTAGGCGTCGAAGTACTCGTCCGCATAACTGTCATCAGTTGAATAGAGTAGTTCTTATGCCAAAATCGGAAATAAGTACAAAATTTTGTCTCTAGGAGCTAAGTAGCGATCATGATTTTGTTAAAAAAAAAATACCCTGTTTATGACTGTTTCCGTCAGTTTTAACTGAAAAACAGTTGACATTGATGTACGTACAAAAATATATTTTTGTAACGACTGATTTTAATTTTAAAACAAATACAGATGGAGTCTGCGTCATAATTATATTGTTTTGGATGTTTTAAATACCTGGGGCATTGGGTCACCGATAGGCTGTCGGATGACGACGATTTGGAAAGGGAACGTAGAGCGTTGGCTGTCAGGTGTAACATGCTGGCCCGCAGGTTCGCACGGTGTACGCGAGAGGTTAAAATAACATTGTTCAGAGCCTACTGCCAGTCGCTGTATACGTGCGCCCTGTGGGTCAGTTATGCACAGGGCTCGTACAACGCTTTACGAGTCCAATATAATAATGCGTTCCGGGTGATGCTGGGGTTGCCGCGCTTCTGTAGCGCGTCGGGGATGTTCGCGGACGCACGCGTTCCGGATTTCGGGTCGCTGCTGCGTCTGCGAATCGCATCACTGATGCGTCGGGTGCGCGACAGCCTCAACAGCCTCGTGGGTACTGTAGCCGGCAGGGTAGATGGCCAAATAATAGGTCACTGGATGGCGGCGCACAGACCGTCATTCAGATATGTGAGGTAGGTTTTTATTTTTTAGGTTTTGTTTTGTAGGTTTTAATTAGATTAGATTTTATTTATTTTTTCTTGTTATTTTAATTTTAACGTGTTTTTATGTGTACCTCATGGATCAATGGTCTGAAAATAAAGATTTATTATTATTATTGTTTAGCAAATTGATTCATCTGCCTAGCCTTTTCCCAACTATGTCGGGGTCGGCTTCCAGTCTAAACGGATGCAGCTGAATACAAGTATTTTACATGGAGCGACTGTCTATCTGAACTCCAAAACCCAGTGATTGGGTAATATTATGTCTTACCCCGTGGCAAGACCGGTTGTTAGACTTTCGGGCTTCTGACTCCCCGTAACGACTGACAAAGATCCACGAATGACAGCCGGGACTAACGGCATAACGTGTGTCACGAGCACTAATATGTCATCACTTGGTAACTTTCAATTGCGATTTTTTCCACGAAATAACGAATGCAAAGTTGAAATACATCATTCTACATAAACCTGCGGAAATACTATGTTCGTAATAACATAAAATTTCATTCAAAAATAAAAGAGAAAATCGCCTTTGAATAAAGTCAAGTGTTATACATACTTATGCTCGTGACTGTACATATGGTCACCCATCCACGGACCAACAGCGGCAAGCGTAGCTTAACCTGATTGATCGAACCGTGCGGCTGTTATTACTTAGCCACAAGCCCCTCAAATTAAATAACAATTAAAACAAAGTGACTAACAACTTGTAATGTCAATTTAGTTGTTCTGTGGGAACTCGACGAACGTAAATGCCTTCCTAGTGCAGATAAAAATGCCTAAGATCAATCTGCGCAGACTTCTATTAAAAAAACAATATTTTAATTTAATCATAACAGCATAGTATTCACAACCATTCAATACGCTTTCGTACCGAATCTAACTTTAATCAATGTTATCGTAGGAGTCCTCTAAACGCTCGCTGTTCAGAAATCTAAAACATATGGTTACCGAGTTTTTATCATTATTACTTTATGTACCTACCTATTTATCTATTATTGTTAAGATTCATAAAAATAAAATAATTTAATATCTTTTATATTTTTTTATTTAATCATTTATTTTTATTTTATTCTAGCTGCGCCTTCGGTTTCACCCGCATAAGTGTCGATCCCGTGGGAATATCGGGATAAAAAGTATAATGTTAATCCAGGGTGTCAGCTTTAATCCAGCCGTTTGAGCGTGAAGAAGTAACAAACATACTATAAACACCCCCCCCCCCACACACACACTCACAAACTTTCGCCTTTATAATATTAGTGTGATTTTAACAAATTAATGTGACTTTATTTTTTATACATTTTACATGTTTAAATAATAATAATAATATTCCACAACTATCACACAACGCCGTCTAGTCTCAAGCTAAGCAGAGCTTGTGTTATGAGTACTAGACAACTGATAAACATACTTATATATTTCTAAATACATACATATATAGATAAATTACACCCAGACACAGAACAAATGATCATGCTCATCACACAAACATTTGTCCTGGGTGGGAATCGAACCCACGACCTCCGGCATAGCAGTCATAGTCACTGACCACTAGACCAACAGGCCAGCCAAAAATGCTTTAGTGTTTGTATGCCAGACCATGGCGAAACATGTAAGATCATAATTCTATTATTAAGACCTTAATATACCATGTTTTAAAGCAAATAAGTATGTCTATTCTAGAATTTACATTTATTTACCACCTACAATTAAAGTGTTCAAATATTTTTTTTGGCTTAAAATAAATACTTGTATTATTTTATTAGATAATATAATTATATACAAATAAAAAATGGCAATCTAAGTAGATTAGTAATCACGTAGCAGTAATCAAGTTGGTCTAGACGATATAATCATTATAACTTAAGATGACACTATCAGAGAATGATAAGGCTACTATAGTTACGCAGGTACACCGGGGTAATTGCGTAACACACTATTAAGGGGCTTACATGACCTAAAGCGCGGTCACTGTCGGACTGCATAGAAAAAAAGAAAGAGAAGCGCGATGACACAACGCTGGTAATTTATTGCAAAATATGAAGCAATTTTTTAATTTAAAAAAATCTATTGTCTAGACTAAAAAATTAAAACACTAGTAATTTAGTATGTTGCTTGTAGAAGCAATGAATTAGCAATATCCTTCAAAATTATACAGATTGAAATTGAGAAATGATACAATTCGTAAGTCGTGGCGACTGGTCCACCATTGTCATCACTCTGTCGCAATTATCATCAAATCATAACCGTGCGGGCGCGGTGACGGGTGCGCGCGCGCTGGACTTGGTTTGCCGCACCTGCGTTTTGTACGTGAACACTTGCATACTATGCTGTGTGTTTGATATTTCGTGATCGCGCCCGCCACCGCGCCCGCCGCGAGTCAACGTGTTTAAGCACATAGGCTACATGGATAATGATGATAAGTTATCGGAGACTCTACAATTGATATAAAAAAGACAGCCCCAAAAATACCCCCTTTACTACTTCTAGGGTGATCAAATAATCTGCCCATAAAATCCAACGTACTTGCTACTCTACTCTCCTACTACAATTTAAACAGTACCTTTCAAATAGTCTGCTAAAAGTCTCGAGCGCGCGCCGAACAAATGTTTATGAAATAGCACCCTGTGTTTGCAATGCCGAGATTAAACTGCTAGACGGAATGACAATATACAATCGTAATACAGAAGTCTAAGTTTGACATTAGCAAGAAGTGTGGGAAAGAGACTATTATAACCACTAGAGAGCGTATAGGCCGATTTCTTCGAAGCACACGACTCACGAGACGAGGAAGAACGCGCGGCTGCAATTGGTCAGTTCTTGTAGGTATGCCTATTGTTAGGGATAGTCTTATATGTAATACAGTGTGAGTCTTCATAATGTGCACATAACGAAATGAGGGAAACATAGCTTAATTTAAAAAAATAAAAAAATATTTAAAAGGATTTTTATTACCTGCTAAAGTATGGTGATTGCAAGGCCTTCCTTTAACAGTTGATAGGAAATGTTGTGATTGAGTTATAAACATGGTATTTATACGTTTAGAAATCTGATACGATGGAGAATAATTTAAAGTAATCCAAAAGGGTAGGTAATCGGGGCTTTTATTGAGTAATTTTACAATGAATAAAAATTGATGAAAAAATATCAGTTTTATGTTAAAAAAACACCATAATTCTCAATTGAGGAGCGATTGTTTACACAGGGGTCACAGCAGCGAAAAAGAAATTTAAAAAAATTACAATTTTTTTTTTTTTTTTTTTTCCGTCGATAAAATTAAGCTTAGTTTCCCTGATTTCAATATGTGCACATTATGAAGACTCACACTGTATAAATAAGGCCGTAAACAGTGTTAAGTTTTAGGACCATGGTAGATAGGTCCAAATGGATACCAGCGAGGTAATTGCGTAACACACTAGCAGTAGCAATCGCTTTCATTTTGCCAGTTCAACAACATTCATTGCGTCATGCAAATTGTTGAGCAGACAAATTTTTCGAGCATATGAAGCAATGTCGATTAGCAATATCGTTTAAAATGTTTCAGATTGTAGTTGACAGTGTCTTACACAATTAGGGTACAGCAATTCTCGTATTTAATTTAAAAAAAACGTTCAAATTAAAGTTGCAATATCATATCAGCGACAATGTCAAAAACTTGCTAAATTTAGGGAAACTAGAGGTATTTTTGACAGATTTAGACTCTGTGAACGTTTTTAAAATTACGGGAATTGCACCTCAGTATACAGGGAGCGACTGAGTTTAAGTTAATTGAAATAATAAGTAAAACCTATCAGAATTCGTTTTCGTAATGTAATTGTATATCAACATTAATCTCTATTTCCACGACTATGACATCACATTTCACCACAAATTCAAGCTATTATATTAGATTACATTATTGCTCTTGCGCATTCAATTCCAATCCCGAAACATGCGCGTGAGTTGAACAATAAACCGTAATGTATAAGAAATTATGTTTAATGTAAATGTAATATAAATTATATATTACAACTACCATTTTTATGCATCGATAGTATCTATCTTACGTCACAAATTGGTAAATCCTACTATAATCCTACTAATATTATAAATGTGAAAGTTTGTGAAGATGTTTGGATATTTGTTGCTCAATCACGCGTAAACCGTTGTACAGATTTGGATGAAAATTGGCACATAGTTAGACCATTTCCTGGATTAACACATAGGATAGTTTTTATGATATTCCTATGGGATCGACACTTATGCGGGTGAAACCGCGGGGCGCTGTTTTTTTTGGCCTTCGCAGTCCCACTCCTGGCAAAGGCCTCCTCCACTCCTTCCATCTTTCGCGAGCCCGCGCGTCCTCCTTCATATCTTGGTGGAACCTATCCAGCTCGTCCCGCCATTTCTTACGTGGTCTGCCACGACGGCGACGTTGCCATAGCAACGAAAATATATGCAATTCCTACAAGATGAAATTTTGCACCAATCGTTATACAGGGCGAATATAGCTGTTCCATACATTTTGACCGCATATACCTAGGTACTTATTGCATTTTTCTATGAAACAGCATCAAAAAATGTCTAAGAGTCATGCGCTGAGGCCATGGTTAAAGTTTGCGCGTTGATGTCCTTGGCATCCTGTATCATCATCCTAGCCTTTTCCCAACTATGTTGGGGTCGACTTCCAGTCTAACCGGATGCAGCTGAATACCAGTATTTTACATGGAGCGACTGCCTATCTGTCCTCCACAACCCATTCTGGGTAACACGATACCCCTTAGTAGGACTGGTTGTCAGACTCTTGGGTCTTGGGGTTCTGACTACCCGTAACGACCGTAAAAGATCTACGAATGACGATACCACATGAGTGACATGAGTGAAAAAGCCCGTCGTAGATGCACACCACTCACACACCACACACAATTACAAGGTTTTGAAAAGGCAGGGTCCAGAGAAGGACGCGACAAGGATGGTTTCACCAAGGTGGAAAAGAAGAAGAAGAAGCCTCCTTGTCGGAACCAGTGCGGCACCGCGCAGGCAGGACCCAACATGCTGCTGCGTCCAGCAATTCTGACGACGCAGCTGTATGTGTCCAGACTGCACCACTCCACGAAGGTTGAGGAGATCGTGGAGTACATGCGTGTGAAGACAAACTTGACTTTGAGGGTCGAGAAAGTCGTTCGTGGTGCGTGTTCCGACACATCATCTCGAGAAGTTCCTCAAGGAAGAGTTCTGGCACAAGGGTGTTCTATACCGCCGGTTTCGTGGCTGGCTACGTGACACCAGTCAGCGAAACACGACGCAGACACTTCATGTGCCTTAGTTTTTTAGTGTAATTTTATTATAATGTTGTATGTATTTATACTATTTTTAAGTTATATTAATATTGTATTGTATGTGTTTATGTGGGCCTTGATGCCTGAAATAAATGGATAAATAAATACATACACTATTCGCGTAGCTATTGGATAAAAATAGTATAGGTTAGTATGCAGTTAATTTTGTATTATCATAGGTAAACTAAATTACATGCGATCCATTTTATTTGATTAAATTTTTTATCGACCGGTTTTGTGCTACTCACATCCAATGGGTTTCTGCCAAAACCAAAACCGGCAACACCGGTCGATGTGGAGCTGCTTGCTGTTATAATGATGTTGATGATTTTTTTTATTAGGCAAGGGTTTCGATGGAAAAATATTTCACTGTAATTTGTAGTTGACCTTCTGTCACCCTCCTGCGCAGCAACATCACAATTCACAACTGCAGATAAAACGCTATTCTGCACAATCTACAATTCATTGACATTAATGTCAATGTTAGGTACATGTAATAATTAAATTAGTTTATTGTTCTATTCGCGGGATTTTCCTTCTACTTACTACATTTGTTATCTTGTTAATAGTTCTGAAATACTATTGTTGTAGTTTATTACTTGCTTTTGTTTCTGCTGTATTTTTTAGGGTACTGTACCCAGAGTGTGCCAACAGGACCCTATTACTCTAAGGTTCCGCTGTCCGTCCGTCTGTCACAGGGCTGTATCTTTTGAACCGTAATAGTTAGACACTTAAAATTTTCATAGGTAGTTATTTTTATAGTTACTATTATAGTTGCCATACATAACAACAAATGTAAGTGGAGAAATAAATAAATAAAAAAAATAAAAATATAATAACGTTAAAAATTAAAGGTACCTACCCTTTTCTTTTTATTTTTTACACGCTTTTTTTTTGCAAAAATGGCCGACAAAAAAAACGTTTTTTGTATAGATTTTGTATCGGCAATTATTGCTCAGGCTCGAATATGTAGTTGTTAAATAATGTACGGTGGTACGGAACTCTTCGTGTGCGAGTCCGACTCACTCTTGGCCGCTTTTTTTAATACACAGTACAAACAACAGTAAATCTCCATCTGGTTTAATTAGGTACCTTTTCCTGAAAACGTAATCTCTTTATTGTATTGTCAAATATAATAAAAGCTCATAATTTTTCGGTGTTACCGTATTACTTAAGTCAAAGAATCTAAACTAACATTAGATTTAAGAGACAGTAGAAAGTTAGTAGAAGTTACAAAATTAGTGACATAGAATAGAATAGAATACTCTCTATTATGTAGGTACACCATTTAAATTACAGACATAATTATAGAAACAATACAAAGGGTGACACAATGGGCGGTATTACATTAAATTAGTTTCATGACATTAATTTCAATAACAGTTTCACGTAATGTCATGATGCAAGCATTAATTTCATAAGATCAAAATACTTTCGTGACAAACGCGATTTCATGATATTCATAGTTCAAGGTATTAAATTATAATCAGAGTAATTTTAAGAACGTTCAGTCTGATCTGTCTCAATCTGTTAAACAAAATTGACATTGATTGTCACTGAGATGAGATTTTGACTTGAATTTGACCGTTTTTTGGGTTCCGTACCAAAATAGTAAAACGGAGCCCTTAAGGTGAGACTCATTCTGTCTGTCTGTCACAGCTGGATATCTAAAGAACTACTAATGCTATCAGCTTGAAATTTCGAACAGTTTTAGATGACATTTGCCCAACTATTTTGCAAATAAGAAAAAAATAAAAATGTAATATGTATTTTTTGCAAAGGGGGTCTGAAAAATTTGAAGTGCGGCTACTAGGGCATGTGCATACGAAAGAACGCAGTTTGCGCATTCTCAAATATGTTTTCTTTTTTTTTAGGCCGCATAGTTTTTGACTTTTGATAAAAAATAAAAAAAAAATACCGTCCTTATCTTCGAATTTTTGTAAAGAGAAAAATCTGAAATAATTCTATGACCGGTTTTTTTAAGTACTAGAATAGGCCTTCAGTTGCTTGCTAATAGATTGATACTATCAAAGGATTTAATCCCATTGTTGACACACATACAATTGTAATGTCTCATACTTCTATTAATTATTGTCTTGCGACTATCGGTCAATGCCCGTCCATTATAAACATGATAGTAAATCAATCACTTTACTGCGTCAGAAAGGGAAAACACATTGTCTATTGCGATATTATATGTTCTAGTAATTTATTAGTTCTTGTTAATTAAGTACTATTTTTAGGTCGAAAAATCTCAGAAGGAATCCGGACACTGAATTTGTAGTATATGTACACTTCAGGAAATACAGGCATGAATTTATGTTATGTTACGTATGAGCACTATGAGCGTCTACGACGTACGGCATTTCATACAAACTTTCAAGCGCTTGTTTTTCGAAATTAATGAACCGATTTTAATGAAACTTCATACGCCTAAGCTGGATACAAAGGTCAAAGTTAGAACATTTTTGAAAACTAGTGTTACAGCCAAATTAGACTGATTTTAAATTTTCCATAGAAACAGAGATTTCCAATAATTATGTTTTTTAAATAAGATATTTCTCGCATCCAACGGGTTCCTGCGGCCTTCACAATTTTGTCGGTCCACCTTGTGGGAGGCCTTAAGTTTGGCCATTATTCGGGCTGTGTATAGTGACTCAACAGGAGGAAATGCAACGCGAGCAGCATTAAATGATAATTACATGTACTTAGATAATACTAATTACGGTTACAATGTAGATAATGGTGTAAGGATATAAATCAATATAAATTATATTATCCTCACAAAAGCATAAAATATGCTGCTTTACATGGCATAATAATATACTGTATAATGATATAATAACTTTTCCTTATAGGTACAGTCAACAATGGAATTAAGTGTATACTTAACTCCTCCGACGCTCCTGTATAGGAGCGTCGGATATAGTTGAAGTTTACTAAGAAACCGATGGATGTTCTGGACTGAAATTTAATTTAATAAATGAGCTGTTTGTTTTCTATTAATAAACTAAAATTTTATTCGAGAATATCCATCGGTTTCTTAGTAAACTTCAACAATATCCGACGCTCCTGTATACTTATCTCTTTTGTTGACTGTACATGGTATTGTAAACAAACTGGTAATTAACCCCTGACAAAACTAGAGCGGTGTTATAAGTTCTCCGACGCTCCTGTATACTTAACTCCTTTGTTGACTGTACATAGGAACAGATGAAGCTGTTATAGTAGGTATTTTTACAAAATAGTTAATTATTTTCCATAAAATATTCCACATCAATAATGCATTCCATTAATTAAAAAATAGCTATCACTTCTGTCAGTGTTTTACTGCAGAGAAAAGTGGAGGTATTCCACTCAGAGCACTGATTTGAACCGCACTTGGACGAACCGCACCTGAGCACTTCCACTAACCGCACTGAAACAAAATTTTGTAACGTGCGAGGGACTAAACCTGCGGGGCAATTGCGTAACACGTTATCAATCGGAATCGGTTTCATTCTGACAGTTCAACAACATTCATTGCGTTATTTACGTGTTGAGCAGACAAATTTTTCGAACATAAGAAGCAATGGATTAGCAATTTGCTTCAAAATGATTCAGATTCCTATTGATAATGTGTTACGCAATTAGGGCGCTGCCCAGACAAGTGACAATCGCTTTCAAATCGTTTCGTATTTCTACGACTTTCAATTTCTAGCTCATAAGCTTTTTAATAGCTTACATAATCAGCCTCTAATGTTCCCACTGCTGGGACACAGGCGTCTTTTAGGTGAGTGGTAGTGGGCCATAATCCACCACGAGGGCCCAGTACGGGTTGGTAGATGTCACATGTCTTCGAATTTTTGGTTCTAAGACATTTCCTCACAATGTTTTCCGTCACCGTTTTGAGAGCAGTGGTGATGAAATTATTTACACTAAGTAAAGCGCCTGGTTTGAGCGTGAAGAAGTAACAAACATATAAACACACACACACCCCCACAAACTTTCGCCTTTATAATATTAGTGTGATAAACGTCTGTCATAAAACATTTTATGAATCTTAAGTTTATGTATATGTTCAATCTAGTGAAGGAATAAAAATAAATGAAAAACATGAGTATAACAGTTCAAGCGTCTAGACGCCATAAGAGTAAGGTCCCGCACGTGACGACACAGAATAAAATAAAGCAGTGCTACAACTTTTGGCATACTGTACCTACTTCATCATCTGCCTAGCCTTTTCCCAACTAGGTATGTTGTGGACTTGTGGGGGTTGGCTTCCAGTCTAACCGGATGCAGCTGAATACCAGTATTTTACATGGAGCGACTGCCTATCTGACCTCCATAAACCAGATACTGCGTAACACGATACCCCGTAGTAAGACTGGTTGTCAGACTTTTGGGTTTCTGAGAACCCGTATTGACTGTCAAAAATCTACAAACATCTTCATCTGTTATTTGTACATTTTTCTTTTTTTTTTCTTTTTCGGGTTCTCTGGAAACATGCTTTCCGAGGCACGGAGGGGTCTCGGTATGTAATGGATGGTCACTCATCCACGGACCGACCTCGGCAAGCGTTACTTGACCTTGACGTTCGACCCGCGTGGTTGTGTTTATTTAGCCACAAGCCCTTTTTTGGCATACAGTACTTAAAATATGAACAATTAATAATCTGTGTCATTCCAGCGAAATGTTAACAGTACCTACTTACCTAATACAAAATGACAAACTCAAAAAAGACGCTAAACTCAAAAAGGCCTCGTTGGTCTAGTGGTAGCAAGTGCTACTGCAGAGTTAGAGGTCCTGGGGTTCAATTCCCATGTCAAGCAAAGTGTTATTGGGTTATCATTAGAAACTTTCTCCGTAGCAGCCCTTAGTCTAGATTTGTACACGGTTGATGAGAATATGGTCGCTTCCTTTTACATGGCGAAATGTGGGTGTACTATAAGGTAGACCTCTGCCTAACCCTTTGGGGATTACAGGCGTGATGTTATGTTATGAACATAATGCTGATAAAAATCAACTTCAATCGAAATGGCAATATGAAAAATAAAAATAAATCGGTTCAGCCGTTTGGGAGCTACGATGGCACAGACAGACACACAGATACACACGTCAAACTTATAACACCGCTCTAGTTTTGTCAGGGGTTAATTACCAGTTTGTTTACAATACCATGTACAGTCAACAAAAGACAAACCGATGGATGTGATCGGCTGAAATTTAATTTGATAAATGCGTGTTTGCTTGGGAGATACCTATGGCCAGCAGTGGACTGCGGCAGGCTGAGTTGACTGATGTTATGTAATCACATAATGATTGGACTGGACACTTACCGCTGATTGTGTAGACTGGGTTGCCGTTGAGGTAGGGCGATTGATCTTCGACCTTATCTGATGGTTTGACAACATCCGGAGCTCCGACCATGCCTGGGGACAAGACAGAAAGATATGTTAGATTGTTAGAAGCTATAGGGCCTATAGGTACGTTTGGATATATCACAAACATTGGTATTTAATGTTCCTTCTGCTGGGACTCCCACTCCCCCCCTCTCCACTCTGGGAGAGACCCGAGCGTTAGATTAGGCCGTTATCCACATCGTAGGCACAGTACAAGTTGGTGGGTGACGTGGATGTCACATGTCTTCCAAATTTTTGATCCATATAGGTACCTATAGCACGCCGGTTTGTGCACGTTTTTAGAGTGGTGACTGACGATGAAGGGAATTGCTCAAAGCAATGTTTACCTAAGGTAATGTCATGATAATTGCGCTATTCGAACAAAAGAAGCTAATGTAACCTGGCCTTGACCAGAACTTGACTTTGTTAAACTAAGTAAAGGAAACCGGTCTAAAATGCTATAGGAGAGCCATAGTCGGTGACAATTCGCGCTTTTAAAAATCAATTGTCCTCAATCTTCACGTGTCCAGAGGGCTGACCTATTTTTAACCGACTTCTTAGCCCAAAAATTCAGCATTGCCATCAACCTAGTATTTTTTTTTTATTGCTGAATGGGCCCTCTCTTGACCTCGATCACGCCTGGTAGAAAGCGATGGATGAGGGCTATGATGGAACGAGCGTACCCATCTTTGCGTGCTAGTCTTTGAGGAACTTATCCCATTGACAGCGATGCGGACGAATTTTTTTGATACCCAATGAGCTTCTCCCTTTTTCTTTTGTTTTTTATTATATACTTGTTTATAAGGAGCAGTGATGGCCAAGTGGTCACGGCCGTGACTTGTAGGTAGGGTCGAACCCAGACAGGCGCTTTACTTTGTGTAAATTATTAAATTATTTCATCGCCACAGATCAAAAAACGCTGAAGGAAAACATCGTGAGAAAACCGGCATGTCGAAGACATGTGACATCTGCCAACCCGCACTGAGCCCGCATGGTGGATTACGGCCCACTCCCTCTCAACGAGAGGAGGCCTGTGTCCCAGCAGTGGGAACATTAAAGTCTGATTATGATGACTTGTTTATAATGTATATAGTTTAGTGTTACCTGGTATACTCGTAGTATAATTAAGGTGTTTTGTTAGTAGTGTTGTCGTTATGATTAAATAAGTTGTCCTCAAAATATAATAAAATTAATATCTTTCGATTCCAACAGTCGCATTGACAACTTTTGAATCTGCTATGTAGGTCATGTCGACGATCTGGTACCAATTATTATTTTCGAAGTAGGTATTTGGGTCGGCACGTGTGACCGGTGGTACCTATACTACCTATATGGAGATAAAGAGGACATGTTACAATGGATTTCTCGTTAATGAGATCCGCAGGAGAACCAAGGTAACCGATATAGCCCGAGGAATTGCCAAACTTATGTGGCTGTGGGCAGGGCACATTGCTCGCAGAACAGATGGCCGATGGGGCCGAAAGGTTCTGGAGTGGTGACCGCGTACCGGAAGACGCAGCGTTGGAAGGCCTCCCAGAAGGTGGACCGACGACCTTGTGAAGGCCGCAGGAATCCGCTAGATGCGGGAAGCACAGAACCGGTCGAAGTGGTCGTGCTTGGGGGAGGCCTATGTCCAGCAGTGGACGTCTTTCGGCTGAAATGATGATGATGATTATCGATTAAAAGCTTTATGTTGACCTTCTAGCTTGGCAATATTTTTCTCGTAATTTTAAGAACGTTCACAGTCTGATCTCAGTCTCAATCTGTCAAAAATACCTCTAATTTCCATACATTTTTGACAAGTTTCTGACATTGATTTTCGCTGAGATAAGATTGCGGCTAGATTTTGAACGTTTTTAACTACGAGAATTGACCTTCGTACCTTGGCAAAAGTTTGGTTTTGAAAAGCTCTACGGAAACAGAAAAGTTGAGTTTCCTGTAGAGAACCAGCCTTTAATTTAGATAAACCGTTTTAAATTTTTACACGTCATGTTAACCAAAATGTCACGTTTACTAAAACGTGCGGCTTTTCATTAATCGAGCGTGAAGCTGAAGCCTAATAAGTGGGACACATCGGCGTATAAAATCGTCGGTTTGACCCAAATACTAGTTTGTATACTATAACTTGCTTTATGTATAGATTTTGACGAAGTAAGAGTTCATTGTCCGAAAGTTTATTATTCGAAAGTTAGATAAACGATTTAGTAGGTTCGTACAAACTTTTACACGTCAATCATATTTTTTTAAACTAGATGAGGTCGGCGGTTCCTATCAGACTAGACAAAATCTTGGTCAGATCGTGTGAAGGCCATGTATATGTATGTATAATGTACTTGTACAAGTATAAAATAAAAAAAAGGGAAGAGGTTGGTTTCTGTGCCTCATCTCCTTAAAATAATTGTTTTGTGTCATGATCTAAATAGTTTTTGTGGTGGCCTGTTATGTTATGACACAACCTTTGCTCGTGACTCTATTGTGTTACCCTTTATTTATATTTAGGTAAAACTCTGCGTTCTGTGTTCATACCAAGATTTCCCATTTATGGTGTTCATTTGTTTACATTTGTCTCACTTACTTACTTCGAAGGCGTGTTTCGGCCCCAGACACACTGCGTCGCATCGCATCGTTCGCTCTTGCTACTACTTCGCTTAGCGTTCTTTCCGACTTTTTTTCACTTTTGCTCATTTCCCAAAGGGTTGTACCGTGATGTTCAATAGCTAAAAACCTTCCTCAAGAATTGGGCTATCAAATGCAATTTTTTTTTTTTTATCCGACTGCGTTCGGTCGAATTTTACCTCTTTACTAATTAATAAATACAGATGTTTAAAACTTGAAGTACTGAAAAGTAGAAGACTTACCATCATGTATGGTAAGTCTTCTACTTAGACATACTTCTGATATATCTTTAAGAAAACTAAGTATGGTAATGAAGTGTACTGTTATTTTCCCTTTTTGGCTAAACACCG
Organism: Oligia fasciuncula; assembly: GCA_963082905.1. NCBI lineage: Eukaryota > Metazoa > Arthropoda > Insecta > Lepidoptera > Noctuidae > Oligia > Oligia fasciuncula. Next base: position 10,003,496 of record OY720411.1, read on the forward strand.
ATATCTACACATCTTTAACAATAACTTAAATTACGTCAACCCGCATTGCCTTAACCGTCGCATGCGCAATCATTGGCGGAATGCCATTGCTTCGACCTTTGAGTTGTAATTCCAAGTTATTTTCCTAGTCAATATAACTAAATAATAGCTAAGTAATTGTGCCGTACGCAAAATACGCGCATTGACGTGGAGTTGCGGATACCAGCCCGTAGTACCTATTACCTAAGTAATTGTGAAGACGTTCTCAATAATTTAAGAATATAATTATTCAAAGTTACCTACATAATTTATATGTACAAAGTGTTTTTTTGTATTTTGCTTGATGTCACTTTTACTGCTTGCTGCTACCAACTTAGCTTCAACTTTCTGATTAACTGACCGACTATTTGCCAATTCAAAAGTGCCTTTAAATGGTTTAATTGAAATACTTAAATAAATGCTTTGAGTTTGAGCCGTTTCACTATAATCTCACCGGATGCTATAGGCGAATTATTCATCATTAATAGTGTAAAAAGTCACCAAAACTGAATCACAATAAAAAAGTTGTCACATCCGGAATTATTTGTAATACCTACCTCATAGGTTATAAATCTACGATTCGACTAATCCAGACGGAAACGGAACTAAAAATATGAACTCACTATTTCATTAAATAAATCACCAAACATCGTAATGAAAAGATATCAGAATTATGAATAATATTTTTTTCCTGTAGGTAATTCCAATTCCAAACACGGAATTATATCAAAACTTCTAGTAGTCTTGATATAATTCCATGGAAATTGGTATAATAGAAAAATAATAATAAGTTTTGATATAATTCCGTGTTTAAAGCTTAGCTTTAAATTATGTGGAATCAATTATTATTTGATAGAAATAAAACAGCCTGATTGCATACGAAATAGGATACAATTTATTTTTACTTTCCGAGCTATATATAGCGAGGTAGGTAATGATGAATGATGATTGGTTTCCGGGTACATACAATGATTACTCGATGTTACGATTTTATGATCTAATCAATACTAGCCATCAGCTTTCATGGTGATATTATGACCATATTATTGACCATTGTTCCGAAGAACGTAATTTACTCGCAGTTTTAAAAATAGACTAGGTTTATCTAGTAAAGTTAATTTAATTTTGTAAGCATAATATGAAATTATAGGTTTCAGTTTTCTCATTGTCTCTTTTGATTTGGTTGTAAATCGACAGCGATGCGGAGAAATATTTCGACGCCATATTTTAGTTAGTTAATAGTTTTAGTTAGATATGGATGTTATATTATTTTAATAGTTTGTTGGTTTATTTATTATTAGGAGTTTGTTCATTCCTGTTATTCACAAACAATTTACATTTGGTTATAGCTTCTTTATATTTATAATATTGTCGGTATTTGGAAGTCATGTGAGACACAACTTTGAATTAGGGTGTCATAGTGTCATTTTACTTCTTTAAATTAAGTTTTTTTTTTAATGTATACAGGGTGGCAGGATACACGCGCAAACTAAAACTATGAATTCAGCAAATGATTCTAGACATTATTCGTCGGGTATAAAAAGAAAATCAGCTGTTTTATGGGAAAGCGCATTACCTACGCGGTCAAAATGTATGGCAGAGCTATGTTTTAATAACCGACAAAAAATTTCAACGCACGGGATTTCAGGATCATTTATTGAATCGATGTTAACCCATACCCTAATTGCGTAACACACTATTACCACCTATTACTCTCAATTTGAATCATTTTGAAGCAAATTTCTAATCTATTGCTCCATATGTTCGAAAAATGTGTCTGCTCAACAACGCAAATAACGCAATGAATGTTGTTGAACTGTCAAAATGAAACCCATTGCTACTGATAGTGTGTTACGCAATTACTCTGCAGGTTGTACGTCGATGTACCTGCCACCCTGTATTTAGCACCTTGTGTTTTCTTTAAATCCTGTGCCCCCATAACTTGTTATCTTTGAATAATGTTGTGAATAATGTTGTTGTGTTGTGTTAAGTACACCAAATATATGGTTTATCTAAGTATAAATATTTATCTATCTAGAATCCAAAATGCATTTATAATCCACATAAAAGATCCAGATAGTAATTCGGTACTTCCCTCTGATAAGATAGATAATTCCCATTTATCAGGCAACGTTCGGGCAAACTAAATTTAAAACGAGGGCGAGAGGTAAAATGCGGTCATATAATTAGTAGGTATATACGGTGTAGGTACCTATACCATTTTATTTTATTGGCAAAATATTGATAGACTAGCTTCTGCCCGCGACTTTGTCCGTGTGTTCGTTTTCGTCATATTATTATTATATTATTATTTAACCTCTTTATAATATTAGTATATAATATTTAAGAATAAGATACCTTTATACCATAGTCTAACGAATTTTAATAGTGTGATAAGGGGAAATTGTTAAATATGCTTGTTAAAAGGGAACTTGTTATTTTTATGACCATCTTTTTATTTTTATGTGTAACACACGTTTTATAGTTTAAATCACAATCCGAAGGAATTTGAAGAAAATTAATAACCCATTGCTTCATAAATGTTTGAAAAGTTTACCTGCACGACAACGTAGATAACGCAATGAATATTGTAGAACTGTCAAAATAAATGGCATTGGGATTGTGAGTATGTTACACAATTTTATTGCCCCGGGAGAGGGACTCAAAGCAAAATCAAAAATTTATTTCACGTAAACCTACATGAGCACTTATGAAACGTCAGAAGCTTCTTGCAGCGGTTGGTTGTTTCTTATGGAGAAAAGCCGGCAAGAAAATCAACAATAACGCTTTACAAAATAATTTGCTTTTACAATATTTTCAAATTACAGTGTTAATAGGTATGGGAGGACAGTGTAGCAAAGCAAGAAACCTGCCAATATGTGAAGAACAGGAGTTCAAGGAATACACAATAAAATACATGAATAACGTTACTTGAGCTGTTCACTTTACCACAGGACACAGTTCCTTCAGTATCGTATTACTTTGATAATGGCCTTAACACAATTACGCGTAGAGGTCGTTTGTTACAGTTTTGGATAAAAATACTTTGTACCTCGCCTTATTTGAAAACTGGATGAGACAGCGATTCTTTTTGGAGGAAATTCAAAAGGTTTTTCGAAAAAAGGGACGTGTTTTAAATTTGCTATGATAAAAATGTTTCGCTGGCACATAACTTTTTATTATATCGTGACTTGCTTCAGTGGGATTTTCTCTTTTTTCCTCAAGTGACACAGATGGCGATAAACGAATTACAATACGTGGAAAGGTGAAACAAAATCCTTTATACAAAATACATCGTTCTTTCATAATCCATTGATCGAATTAGTTGTTTCTTTTCTTTTTTGTTACAAAGAAAATTATTTATTGCTATTGCAATAAAATGTTATAGATTTTCCAAATCGCTCACAGGAACCTCTTCGTAGTCCATAGTCACAGTCATCCTAATTGGCTGCTTAATGCAGTTTGACCAAGTCAGCCTTTATCATCTCACTCACATCATCTTCTTGCCAACACACTGACGCAACACGTTTTCTTCTGCCACTGTCGCCTGTCAACCGTCACACTATCATTCACTCCCTTCTCTTTCATATCATTCCTTACACAACCCATCCATCTTTTCTTTAGCCTTCTTCTCCCTCTCGATCCATCAACATTTATGTTCATTACTGTTTCAGTCACATGCTGCATGCTTTGCATGCGGTTTGTTTCATCGTCTCACTTCCGGAGCATAAGTCACTCTCTTGTGCGAAATGCAAACTTCCTCGTTTCTTTACTGATCGAGCCCATCCTTTCCTGAAATCGCTTGAATGCCAATTGTAAGTCAACAAACCACGTGCCAGTACTTTTCCGAGTAAAAACAATTACAACTTCGAAGATAACCTCGTTATAAAAAAAAACATTAATAATCACTTTATATCCGGAAAACCTAAAATAAGCCGAGGCACAGAAAAATTACATTTAACGACGATGTGATATGATAAAGATAGGGAACTATTTTAGATATCCGTCGAGTTATCTATATATGTCAATATTGTAATTGTTTTTATGACTATTGTCTTAGTAGTTCATAATCATATCGTTGTGTATTTATGTATTATCTCTAGATCTTTGGGTGCGTCTGCGCCGTCTGCCGATAGTTATCAATAGGTTTTCGAGTGGTTTTACCAATGTACCGTCAAAATGATACTTGAAAAATATGCGATCATTATTGAGCGACATAATTTCTATTTAAAACCTGAATTATTATTCGACTGCTGGAAACGATTTAATTTTTTTTAAATTAAGTGCTATAATTAGAGAACTGTCCGGTTTTCACCCCATTTTTACTAGCCAAAGTTGCAAATAAGCTTTAGTATCACTAAGCTCTAGTCAGATAGTTGTTTTTTTGAAGATCAGGGCGAATTCCCAATCACCCTGTATAATCCATTAAAAGTACTAAAGATATTGTATCACTTCTATGTAGGTACTATCTACGATCTGGTTGCTAAGCAACGCCACAATATATAAATAAACATAACAATAACAAACTGTGTTCTGCGTAGGCGAGTCTGTTCGTACGCAGCCAGACTGCAATGCACGCATGCGCGCTGGTGACAAAGTGCACGAGATTATCTTAAACGTTATATCCGGTGGAAGGTGGACGAGGAAGCTAAATGTGTTTAATCCATTTTTATTATACGTGTCGTCTTGTTACCGACTTTACAAAAAGGAGGAGGTACTATGTTCGGCTGTTTGTATGTTTTTTTTTTTTTGTATGTTTGTTCATCGAATACGTCGCCAATTGTCGACGGATTTTCAAAATTCTTTTTTTGTTCGAAAGTAGATAGTTCTGAGGTGGTCCCATTGTCACCAAGTTAGGATCTGATGATGGGATCTTAGAGAAATCGAGGGCAACCCTCAAATTTTATAGGCTCACTTATTGTTTTTAGCATATTTTATGAAGTATCTTGTGTATTTGTGTATGGTTGTCACCATCTCAGGTAGCTGGGCTGATGATGGAAGGTACAACTCCTTAACAGTAAGAAGTTACTCGAACAGGCAAGGACTGTTTTATAGTAAATTGTTTTGATGTTTGATAGGGCATTTGCCACATTTGCTCTCATGATCATCAAGTCATGACCTGATGCTGCAGTCAGGATAGTCTGCAGAGTACCTAACTCCTCGACAACTAACAGCAGATATATCGTGTTCAGGCTCATTGAAAAGGGCTCGATGTGTGGATAGACGTACTGTTACTGAGGAACACCGAAGACCTGATGCTGAAGCCAGGAGCATCAGAAAAAGTACAAACCTTTAAATTACAGCACCGTAGTCGTGTTTGGGCTCATTTTAAACAGGACTAATTTTAAGTTCAATGCAATGTTGACATAAGTCTGGCCTGATGCTGCAGCCAGGATTATCAGCATCTAATCTAAAAACTAATAAAAGGAGAACTCCTCAACAATTAACGTCCCTGCATCGAGAAAAGGAATATTTTATAAAAAGGCGATGGGCAAGTTGACATTAGGCTATTGTAACTTAGATAAATTATAAATAGACCCACTAAAAAGCGAGAATTAAAAACTTTTTAACAAAAAAAAAACCGACTTCCAAAAAAAACACTACAAACTGAAAAAAAAAACTACAAACTGAAAAATAACTTTAATTTCGGAAGTCGGTGGCAAAAACTAAAATACTGATCCCTAAGACACCGACTTCCGAAATTATTTGAATTAGTTCTTCTGGAATTGTGGAATTATACGAAATATTTTGGTATAATTCCGGAAACACGTCACTAAAATATTATACGAATTGTTTGCATGTCATGATCTGTGCAGTAAAATCAAAATCAACAAAATATTAAAAGAAGTGTAATCCAGTATAATTTCATGTGTAGGGTGACCAATTCATATTTTTATTCGAACTTGTCCTGACATAACATAATACCTACAGGAATTAAAAAAAAAAAGCTTTCGTCCTTTTTCTAAGTGATTCTAAACATTGGCCACCTGGTAACCTTGCCCAATGGCCAGAATATCACGTTAATATCCCACCCATGAAATCCGTTTAATCTAATATTGAAAATTACCTGAAAACGTGAGCGCACGCGCAGACGCTCGACTAATCGATTTGAATCCGCGATAATTGATTTAATTCCTGCATTTTATCGTTTAAACCATACTTTAATAACATTAATGAGTTTTTTTAAGGTCTACGGAATAAAGTGTGAATTATTAAAAAGGGTGGCAGTGAACAATCGTGAATATGAACAACTTTTCCCGTGGGTCCAAGTATGAAATGTCTGAGATATCCGAAAATATGTCAGCTGTTCCATACAATTCAACCCACTCACTTCAAAAAGCAGTTTTTTTGTTACTTCGGAGTTTGCACCCGTGCACAACTCGCTAATCACATTATTTTATAGATGAAGTTCTACATCATAAAAAAAAACAAATGTTATCTGTGGTCCAGTCGTTGGCGCACTCTCCTGACCTCTGTTAATAACTGACCTAGTTTAAAATACTCAGAAGTGTTCATATTATTAAGCTTTATTTTTATAAGACGAATTAATTATTCTGCCTAGCTTTTTCCTAACTATATTGAGGTTGAGTGCTCCTTCCAGTCTAAGAGATCTACTTATGACAGCCGGAACCAACTGCTTCCAGGGCATGGAGAGGTTTCGATATGTAATGAATGGTCACCCATCCAGGAACCGACCGCGGCAAGCGTGTGCGTCTGGTATTATTTAGCCAGGAGCCCCTTCGCTTTATAAGATTAATAAACTGTTAAAGTTAACATATAAAATCGTAGACCGTATAAATCCATACTAATATTATAAATGCGAAAGTGTGTCTGTCTGTCTGTTACCTCTTCACGCTTAAACCGCTGAATCTATTTAGATGAAATTTGGTAGAGAGATAGTTTGAATCCCGGGAAAGCACATAGGATAGTTTTAATCCCGATATTCCCACGGGATCGACACTAATGCGGGTAAAACCGCGGGGCGCTGCTAGTAACTTATAATGTCGCTGCGGTTTCGCATAGCACAGTTATGTTTTAAAACCAATGATATATATTTATATTACGTCATCATTGTTTAAAACGCAATGTTTACCGTTTCGTACGATTACGAAGTTTGCTATGGTTGACGTAGATTTTGTAATGTTAATGTGCGTACTACTCGTAAGACTCTTGAAATGGTGAAGAAAAATATTGTGAGGAAACCGGCATGCCTTAGAACCAAAAGTTCAAAGACATCTCGGTTCACCATCGCTTCTGCAAAGTGCCAGAAAGGTGGATTTATAACCCACCCCCTCTACCAATGAGAACTGCGAGGTAATTGCGCAAGACACATACAATGACAATCGTTGGCAAATACCTTTCATTTTGATAGTTAACCCACGTTCATTGCGTTATTTACGTTGTTGAGCAGACGAATTTTCCAAACCTGTGAAGCAATGGATTATGAATCTCCTTCAAAACCCTCGAATTTTGATAGAAAGAGTGTAATGCAATTAGGGTGCAGAGTCCCAGTAGTGGGAACATTATAAGCTGATCGTTTATGTTTAGTAAGATAGCCTTTAAAACTATTGATGAGTGACGGTCCATGAAAGAATATAAAAAGTGCACAGAATTTTCAATCGCTGAATTTTGCAATTACATAAATCTACATAGCATTACGCCTATAAACCTCGAAGGGTAAGGCAGAGCTGTACCTACGAGTATAGTAGGTACCTACACCTAGATTTCACCAGTTATGGTTAACCCCTATGTAATAGGGGGCGAGCCTATTGCCATAGCGAAGGAGGTGGCGGGATGGTTGAGGGACAGAGCCTCACGTCCCAGCCGCCGCGGGAGACACTCCGGGCGTCGGGAGCCGCATGACGACTCCCGGCCACCGTAGGCGCGGGCCTGCGGACGGAGAGTAATGGGTAGCTCACCGTCTGATCAGGACCAGGCCCGTGCCGGACGGCGCGTACGTGTTTCACGCGCGCCTCAAAGAGATGGCAGCACTAGTGAAGGGGCCCATTAGGGCCGGAGCCTGCCGAGTTACCGCTACCCCGGAACATTTAGGGCTAAGGAAGGAACATGGATGGGTTTTAGTCAGCAAGAGACTGATACTCCCTTCCGCTCCGGGCTGCTACTGAGTAATTTCTGATAGAAAAACCCAGTAACACTTTGCCCGACCAGGAAACCGAATCCAAGACCTTATCAGCAGTAGCGCTTGCGACAACTAAACCAACGACAATAAGTTTTGCAATTTTACAATTAGTTTTAGAATTAATCGAAAGTATTGTGTTTTTATTCTAGAAACTGCCAGCGACAACTGAATTTGAGCTGCAATCACGTACCAAAGGTCAATCAGAAAGAAATAAGCTGCAAATTAAAAAATCTGTAACAGCGTGCAAATTGCACAACCCATTGCACGTTACATGAGCGTATCTAATCGATGTCTCGCCTCTTTATTTGATACGTAGTACTACAAAATTAATATTGGCCCTTAAATTGAAAGACTGGCATTCGTTTTTATTGTGAAAGCTGTTGTCGCAATGGCCAACGAACCGAGGACTTGCGACACGAGCTGCGACAGATTTTTGCTCTTTTATTTATTTTTTAAGTTTATTCGAGAATTAGGCTCGGTTTACTTGATATTTTACTTAAATTATTGATGTGACCCGATTTCTTTTGACGAACAACTTGTTTATTTTGGAAACTAAGTTTTTGTGATGTTAGAACTTTGCTCACATCTCAAGAAATTCCTTTTCGCTTTTATTTGGAAACTTACGTAAGTAGTCAAACAAATTAATATCCATAATATGCATACTGATATTATAAATTCGAAAGTAACTCTGTCCTGTCTGTCTGTCTGTATGTTACCTTCTCACGCCTAAACCACTGAACGGATTTCGATAAAATTTGGCAGAGAGATAGATTGCATCCTGGGGAAGGACATAGGATAGTTTTTATCGACATATTTTGCGGGCGAAGCCGCGGGTAGAAGCTAGTAG